>OX638116.1:22479450-25463200 GCA_951804975.1 Anthophora plumipes | reverse complement strand
ACCTAACCTAACCTAACCTAACCTAACCTAACCTAACCTAACCTACCTAACTAACCTAACCTAACCTAACCTAACTAACTAACCTAACTACCTAACCTACCTAACCTAACCTAACCTAACCTAACTAACCTAACCTAACCTAACCTAACCTAACAACTACTAACCTAACCTAACCTAACCTAACCTACCTAACCTAACTAACCTAACCTAACCTAACCTAACCTAACCTAACCTAACCTAACCTAACCTAACTAACCTAACCTAACCTAACCTAACCTAACCTAACCTAACCTAACCTAACCTAACCTAACCTAACTAACCTAACCTAACCTAACCTAACCTAACCTAACCTAACCTAACCTAACCTAACCTAACCTAACCTACCTAACCTAACCTAACCTAACCTAACCTAACCTAACCTAACCTAACCTAACCTAACCTAACCTAACCTAACCTAACCTAACCTAACCTAACCTAACCTAACCTAACCTAACCTAACCTAACCTAACCTAACCTAACCTAACCTAACCTAACCTAACCTAACCTAACCTAACCTAACCTAACCTAACCTAACCTAACCTAACCTAACCTAACCTAACCTAACCTAACCTAACCTAACCTAACCTAACCTAACCTAACCTAACCTAACCTAACCTAACCTAACCTAACCTAACCTAACCTAACCTAACCTAACCTAACCTAACCTAACCTAACCTAACCTAACCTAACCTAACCTAACCTAACCTAACCTAACCTAACCTAACCTAACCTAACCTAACCTAACCTAACCTAACCTAACCTAACCTAACCTAACCTAACCTAACCTAACCTAACCTAACCTAACCTAACCTAACCTAACCTAACCTAACCTAACCTAACCTAACCTAACCTAACCTAACCTAACCTAACCTAACCTAACCTAACCTAACCTAACCTAACCTAACCTAACCTAACCTAACCTAACCTAACCTAACCTAACCTAACCTAACCTAACCTAACCTAACCTAACCTAACCTAACCTAACCTAACCTAACCTAACCTAACCTAACCTAACCTAACCTAACCTAACCTAACCTAACCTAACCTAACCTAACCTAACCTAACCTAACCTAACCTAACCTAACCTAACCTAACCTAACCTAACCTAACCTAACCTAACCTAACCTAACCTAACCTAACCTAACCTAACCTAACCTAACCTAACCTAACCTAACCTAACCTAACCTAACCTAACCTAACCTAACCTAACCTAACCTAACCTAACCTAACCTAACCTAACCTAACCTAACCTAACCTAACCTAACCTAACCTAACCTAACCTAACCTAACCTAACCTAACCTAACCTAACCTAACCTAACCTAACCTAACCTAACCTAACCTAACCTAACCTAACCTAACCTAACCTAACCTAACCTAACCTAACCTAACCTAACCTAACCTAACCTAACCTAACCTAACCTAACCTAACCTAACCTAACCTAACCTAACCTAACCTAACCTAACCTAACCTAACCTAACCTAACCTAACCTAACCTAACCTAACCTAACCTAACCTAACCTAACCTAACCTAACCTAACCTAACCTAACCTAACCTAACCTAACCTAACCTAACCTAACCTAACCTAACCTAACCTAACCTAACCTAACCTAACCTAACCTAACCTAACCTAACCTAACCTAACCTAACCTAACCTAACCTAACCTAACCTAACCTAACCTAACCTAACCTAACCTAACCTAACCTAACCTAACCTAACCTAACCTAACCTAACCTAACCTAACCTAACCTAACCTAACCTAACCTAACCTAACCTAACCTAACCTAACCTAACCTAACCTAACCTAACCTAACCTAACCTAACCTAACCTAACCTAACCTAACCTAACCTAACCTAACCTAACCTAACCTAACCTAACCTAACCTAACCTAACCTAACCTAACCTAACCTAACCTAACCTAACCTAACCTAACCTAACCTAACCTAACCTAACCTAACCTAACCTAACCTAACCTAACCTAACCTAACCTAACCTAACCTAACCTAACCTAACCTAACCTAACCTAACCTAACCTAACCTAACCTAACCTAACCTAACCTAACCTAACCTAACCTAACCTAACCTAACCTAACCTAACCTAACCTAACCTAACCTAACCTAACCTAACCTAACCTAACCTAACCTAACCTAACCTAACCTAACCTAACCTAACCTAACCTAACCTAACCTAACCTAACCTAACCTAACCTAACCTAACCTAACCTAACCTAACCTAACCTAACCTAACCTAACCTAACCTAACCTAACCTAACCTAACCTAACCTAACCTAACCTAACCTAACCTAACCTAACCTAACCTAACCTAACCTAACCTAACCTAACCTAACCTAACCTAACCTAACCTAACCTAACCTAACCTAACCTAACCTAACCTAACCTAACCTAACCTAACCTAACCTAACCTAACCTAACCTAACCTAACCTAACCTAACCTAACCTAACCTAACCTAACCTAACCTAACCTAACCTAACCTAACCTAACCTAACCTAACCTAACCTAACCTAACCTAACCTAACCTAACCTAACCTAACCTAACCTAACCTAACCTAACCTAACCTAACCTAACCTAACCTAACCTAACCTAACCTAACCTAACCTAACCTAACCTAACCTAACCTAACCTAACCTAACCTAACCTAACCTAACCTAACCTAACCTAACCTAACCTAACCTAACCTAACCTAACCTAACCTAACCTAACCTAACCTAACCTAACCTAACCTAACCTAACCTAACCTAACCTAACCTAACCTAACCTAACCTAACCTAACCTAACCTAACCTAACCTAACCTAACCTAACCTAACCTAACCTAACCTAACCTAACCTAACCTAACCTAACCTAACCTAACCTAACCTAACCTAACCTAACCTAACCTAACCTAACCTAACCTAACCTAACCTAACCTAACCTAACCTAACCTAACCTAACCTAACCTAACCTAACCTAACCTAACCTAACCTAACCTAACCTAACCTAACCTAACCTAACCTAACCTAACCTAACCTAACCTAACCTAACCTAACCTAACCTAACCTAACCTAACCTAACCTAACCTAACCTAACCTAACCTAACCTAACCTAACCTAACCTAACCTAACCTAACCTAACCTAACCTAACCTAACCTAACCTAACCTAACCTAACCTAACCTAACCTAACCTAACCTAACCTAACCTAACCTAACCTAACCTAACCTAACCTAACCTAACCTAACCTAACCTAACCTAACCTAACCTAACCTAACCTAACCTAACCTAACCTAACCTAACCTAACCTAACCTAACCTAACCTAACCTAACCTAACCTAACCTAACCTAACCTAACCTAACCTAACCTAACCTAACCTAACCTAACCTAACCTAACCTAACCTAACCTAACCTAACCTAACCTAACCTAACCTAACCTAACCTAACCTAACCTAACCTAACCTAACCTAACCTAACCTAACCTAACCTAACCTAACCTAACCTAACCTAACCTAACCTAACCTAACCTAACCTAACCTAACCTAACCTAACCTAACCTAACCTAACCTAACCTAACCTAACCTAACCTAACCTAACCTAACCTAACCTAACCTAACCTAACCTAACCTAACCTAACCTAACCTAACCTAACCTAACCTAACCTAACCTAACCTAACCTAACCTAACCTAACCTAACCTAACCTAACCTAACCTAACCTAACCTAACCTAACCTAACCTAACCTAACCTAACCTAACCTAACCTAACCTAACCTAACCTAACCTAACCTAACCTAACCTAACCTAACCTAACCTAACCTAACCTAACCTAACCTAACCTAACCTAACCTAACCTAACCTAACCTAACCTAACCTAACCTAACCTAACCTAACCTAACCTAACCTAACCTAACCTAACCTAACCTAACCTAACCTAACCTAACCTAACCTAACCTAACCTAACCTAACCTAACCTAACCTAACCTAACCTAACCTAACCTAACCTAACCTAACCTAACCTAACCTAACCTAACCTAACCTAACCTAACCTAACCTAACCTAACCTAACCTAACCTAACCTAACCTAACCTAACCTAACCTAACCTAACCTAACCTAACCTAACCTAACCTAACCTAACCTAACCTAACCTAACCTAACCTAACCTAACCTAACCTAACCTAACCTAACCTAACCTAACCTAACCTAACCTAACCTAACCTAACCTAACCTAACCTAACCTAACCTAACCTAACCTAACCTAACCTAACCTAACCTAACCTAACCTAACCTAACCTAACCTAACCTAACCTAACCTAACCTAACCTAACCTAACCTAACCTAACCTAACCTAACCTAACCTAACCTAACCTAACCTAACCTAACCTAACCTAACCTAACCTAACCTAACCTAACCTAACCTAACCTAACCTAACCTAACCTAACCTAACCTAACCTAACCTAACCTAACCTAACCTAACCTAACCTAACCTAACCTAACCTAACCTAACCTAACCTAACCTAACCTAACCTAACCTAACCTAACCTAACCTAACCTAACCTAACCTAACCTAACCTAACCTAACCTAACCTAACCTAACCTAACCTAACCTAACCTAACCTAACCTAACCTAACCTAACCTAACCTAACCTAACCTAACCTAACCTAACCTAACCTAACCTAACCTAACCTAACCTAACCTAACCTAACCTAACCTAACCTAACCTAACCTAACCTAACCTAACCTAACCTAACCTAACCTAACCTAACCTAACCTAACCTAACCTAACCTAACCTAACCTAACCTAACCTAACCTAACCTAACCTAACCTAACCTAACCTAACCTAACCTAACCTAACCTAACCTAACCTAACCTAACCTAACCTAACCTAACCTAACCTAACCTAACCTAACCTAACCTAACCTAACCTAACCTAACCTAACCTAACCTAACCTAACCTAACCTAACCTAACCTAACCTAACCTAACCTAACCTAACCTAACCTAACCTAACCTAACCTAACCTAACCTAACCTAACCTAACCTAACCTAACCTAACCTAACCTAACCTAACCTAACCTAACCTAACCTAACCTAACCTAACCTAACCTAACCTAACCTAACCTAACCTAACCTAACCTAACCTAACCTAACCTAACCTAACCTAACCTAACCTAACCTAACCTAACCTAACCTAACCTAACCTAACCTAACCTAACCTAACCTAACCTAACCTAACCTAACCTAACCTAACCTAACCTAACCTAACCTAACCTAACCTAACCTAACCTAACCTAACCTAACCTAACCTAACCTAACCTAACCTAACCTAACCTAACCTAACCTAACCTAACCTAACCTAACCTAACCTAACCTAACCTAACCTAACCTAACCTAACCTAACCTAACCTAACCTAACCTAACCTAACCTAACCTAACCTAACCTAACCTAACCTAACCTAACCTAACCTAACCTAACCTAACCTAACCTAACCTAACCTAACCTAACCTAACCTAACCTAACCTAACCTAACCTAACCTAACCTAACCTAACCTAACCTAACCTAACCTAACCTAACCTAACCTAACCTAACCTAACCTAACCTAACCTAACCTAACCTAACCTAACCTAACCTAACCTAACCTAACCTAACCTAACCTAACCTAACCTAACCTAACCTAACCTAACCTAACCTAACCTAACCTAACCTAACCTAACCTAACCTAACCTAACCTAACCTAACCTAACCTAACCTAACCTAACCTAACCTAACCTAACCTAACCTAACCTAACCTAACCTAACCTAACCTAACCTAACCTAACCTAACCTAACCTAACCTAACCTAACCTAACCTAACCTAACCTAACCTAACCTAACCTAACCTAACCTAACCTAACCTAACCTAACCTAACCTAACCTAACCTAACCTAACCTAACCTAACCTAACCTAACCTAACCTAACCTAACCTAACCTAACCTAACCTAACCTAACCTAACCTAACCTAACCTAACCTAACCTAACCTAACCTAACCTAACCTAACCTAACCTAACCTAACCTAACCTAACCTAACCTAACCTAACCTAACCTAACCTAACCTAACCTAACCTAACCTAACCTAACCTAACCTAACCTAACCTAACCTAACCTAACCTAACCTAACCTAACCTAACCTAACCTAACCTAACCTAACCTAACCTAACCTAACCTAACCTAACCTAACCTAACCTAACCTAACCTAACCTAACCTAACCTAACCTAACCTAACCTAACCTAACCTAACCTAACCTAACCTAACCTAACCTAACCTAACCTAACCTAACCTAACCTAACCTAACCTAACCTAACCTAACCTAACCTAACCTAACCTAACCTAACCTAACCTAACCTAACCTAACCTAACCTAACCTAACCTAACCTAACCTAACCTAACCTAACCTAACCTAACCTAACCTAACCTAACCTAACCTAACCTAACCTAACCTAACCTAACCTAACCTAACCTAACCTAACCTAACCTAACCTAACCTAACCTAACCTAACCTAACCTAACCTAACCTAACCTAACCTAACCTAACCTAACCTAACCTAACCTAACCTAACCTAACCTAACCTAACCTAACCTAACCTAACCTAACCTAACCTAACCTAACCTAACCTAACCTAACCTAACCTAACCTAACCTAACCTAACCTAACCTAACCTAACCTAACCTAACCTAACCTAACCTAACCTAACCTAACCTAACCTAACCTAACCTAACCTAACCTAACCTAACCTAACCTAACCTAACCTAACCTAACCTAACCTAACCTAACCTAACCTAACCTAACCTAACCTAACCTAACCTAACCTAACCTAACCTAACCTAACCTAACCTAACCTAACCTAACCTAACCTAACCTAACCTAACCTAACCTAACCTAACCTAACCTAACCTAACCTAACCTAACCTAACCTAACCTAACCTAACCTAACCTAACCTAACCTAACCTAACCTAACCTAACCTAACCTAACCTAACCTAACCTAACCTAACCTAACCTAACCTAACCTAACCTAACCTAACCTAACCTAACCTAACCTAACCTAACCTAACCTAACCTAACCTAACCTAACCTAACCTAACCTAACCTAACCTAACCTAACCTAACCTAACCTAACCTAACCTAACCTAACCTAACCTAACCTAACCTAACCTAACCTAACCTAACCTAACCGGGGCATGGGGCGCGGGTGGGCGGGGCGTGGTGTGTGGGGCGTGAGTGGGCGGGGCGTGGGGCATGGGGTGTCAGTGGGCGGGGCGTGGGGTATGGGGTGTCAGTGGGCGGGGCGTGGGGCATGGGGCATGGGGGCGTGGGTGAGTGGCGTGGGCAGGAGGAAAATGGATGAGAGAGAGAGAATGGAAGAGAGAGAGAGAGAATAGAGGAGAGAGAGAAAGTATAGAGGAGAGAGAAAGTATAGAAGAGAGGGAGAAGGTGGAAGAGAGAGAGAAGGTAGAGAAGAGAGAAAGTATAGAAGAGGGAGAAAGAACAGAGGAGAGAGAAAGAATAGAGGAGAGAGAAAGAATAGAAGAGAGAGAAGGAGAAGAGAGAGAGAAGGCAGAGGAGAGAGAAAGTGTAGAAGAGAGAGAAAGAATAGAAGAGGGAGAAAGAATAGAAGAGAGAGAAAGAATAGAAGAGAGGGAGAAGGTGGAAGAGAGAGAAAGAATAGAAGAGAGAGAGAAGGTAGAGGAGAGAGAAAGTATAGAAGAGAGAGAAAGAATAGAAGAGAGAGAAGGAGAAGAGAGAGAGAAGGCAGAGGAGAGAGAAAGTGTAGAAGAGAGAGAAAGAATAGAGGAGAGAGAAAGTGTAGAAGAGAGAGAAAGAATAGAAGAGGGAGAAAGAATAGAAGAGAGAGAAAGAATAGAAGAGAGAGAAAGAATAGAAGAGAGGGAGAAGGTGGAAGAGAGAGAAAGAATAGAAGAGAGAGAGAAGGTAGAGAAGAGAGAGAAAGAATAGAAGAGGGAGAAAGAACAGAGGAGAGAGAAAGAATAGAGGAGAGAGAAAGAATAGAAGAGAGAGAAGGAGAAGAGAGAGAGAAGGCAGAGGAGAGAGAAAGTGTAGAAGAGAGAGAAAGAATAGAAGAGGGAGAAAGAATAGAAGAGAGAGAAGGAGAAGAGAGAGAGAAGGCAGAGGAGAGAGAAAGTGTAGAAGAGAGAGAAAGAATAGAAGAGGGAGAAAGAATAGAAGAGAGAGAAAGAATAGAAGAGAGAGAGAAAGAATAGAAGAGAGGGAGAAGGTGGAAGAGAGAGAAAGAATAGAAGAGAGAGAGAAGGCAGAGGAGAGAGAAAGTGTAGAAGAGAGAGAAAGAATAGGAGAGAGAGGAAGAATAGAAGAGGGAGAGAAGGCAGAGGAGAGAGAAGGTGGAAGAGAGAGAAAGAATAGAAGAGAGAGAAAGAGTAGAAGAGAGAGAGAAGGCAGAGGCGAGAGAATGTATAGAAGAGAGAGAAGGTGGAAGAGAAAGTATAGAAGAGCGAGAAAGAATATAAGAGAGAGAAAGAATAGAAGAGAGAGAGAAGGCAGAGGAGAGAGAAAGAATAGAAGAGAAGGAAAAGAGCGAGAGAGAAGATAGAGGAGAGAGAAAGTATAGAAGAGAGAGGAAGAATAGAAGAGAGAGAGAGAGAGGGCAGAAGAGAGAGAAAGAATAGAAGAGAGGGAGAAAGTATAGAACAGAGAGAGAAGGCAGAGGAGAGAGAAAGTGTAGAAGAGAGAGAAAGAATAGAAGAGAGAGAAAGAATAGAAGAGAGAGAGAATGCAGAGGAGAGAGAAAGTATAGAAGAGAGAGAAGGTGGAAGAGTGAGAGAAGGTGGAAGAGATAGAGAAGGTGGGAGAGTAAGTATAGAAGAGAGAGAAAGAATAGAAGAGAGAGAAAGAATAGAAGAGAGAGAAAGAATAGAAGAGAGAGAGAAAGAATAGAAGAGAGAGAAGGTGGAAGAGTGAGAGAAGGTTGAAGAGATAGAGAAGGTGGAAGAGAAAGTATAGAAGAGAGAGAAAGAATAGAAGAGAGAGAGAAGGCAGAGGAGAGAGAAAGAATGAATAGAAGAGAGGGAGAAAGTATAGAAGAGAGAGAGAAGGTAGAAGAGAGAGAGACAAACAGCAATGGAAGTAATACGGTAGGTAGATCAAGAAGAAGAATGTTAGCCGAAAGCAAAGTACAGCGGGTATAGGTAAGGTAGAAAGAGATAAACAGGAAATATCTAGCTAGCTAAACTTATAGTAACTTAGAATTTCGCAATTTCTGCAGCTTGAACGATGGAACGTGGTGTCTGCAGCAACTTCCGGCGGTTTTTATTCAATTTGCAACTACGAATCTTAATTAAAACCGATTTTAAACGAATTCGCAGCTCTAAGGACATCGACCCGCCATCTAGCGGCGAAAGGCGGGACTAAGCATACCTCGGAAAGAAAATTCCGAGTGCGTCGCGCCATCTTTCGGCGAGAAGAGAAACTACATTGCTAGTACCTATCGCCACCGCTAGATGCCGCTACATCCTACTGGCTATCACTCGCGATTTTTTTTTTCGAAAACAAACTCCCTGTTCATCAATTTTCTACGGTATAAATTCCGTTTCTGAACGATTGACAATTACTCTAGACGTTCTGCTTTGTCGAATGTATCAGCACCTGTCGTTTACATTATCCACAAACGTTGAAATTAATATTGTCTGCTGTTTCAAATATGTTGAATGTGCTTTGCTCGCTTATACAACGGTTTCCATGACGCTATTGGCGCACTTAAAATAAATATAGATCTCTAAATAGATCTCTTAATACATGTATGCTTCCTATTAAAGACAGAAATACATTTCGATCGTAAATTACTTAAAACAGAACTCAAGGTAATTTGTATTAAAATCATAAAGTTGTAACAACAATTCTCAAACGGAAACAGAAAGTAATACACCTCTAATTCTTCGTTAATTCTCCGTTGTATATCTGGCTTCAGAACATCTGCAATTCAATTCTGTCTGTGAAACAATCCGACCTATGTTGCTATAATTTTGTAATAGTTGATAGATTGTCAATGATCGACTACATTGTCTTGGTTTCTATATTATGCGTGACATTTTAATACCTTTCTTAGTTTCTTCGGCTGGAATTCCTACATAGTTTACCCACAACCTGTTAATAGTAAATATTTTATTAGAAGAAGATTAATACTTTCGCAACAGGAAACTAACATGTGCTTAACACTCACCACATCGGTCTAGATGTTTGATTAACTGTCGTTCTTAAATTCTACTGAAACAAATGTAACGTAATAGTAACACGTATTTCTTTCCTTCCATTCATTTCCTAATAGTCGTTATTATCGTGCTTCCTCTTCCGACAGCCTTGTACAGAGTTTAGTACAGAATCGTCTCCCATTGACGTTTGATATGCGTGGAAAATAATAAACAATTCACTGTATCTGCTACAAAATTTAACCCACGACGATGGCATATATTTGGAGCAGTTTACAGGATCCCTAAGTATTTATCTACGAAAGACGAATTTGGTGGCAATATTATTAAGCAAAACAATGTAATGTGATATGTTCTACAATATGACATGGAAAATATGAAACAGACCTGTTCTATTCAAATTTTACATCTATACCTTCTCAACTCTTTTTCATTTACATCTCCAAATTTTTTTGTACGTCTACAAAATCAATTAATTTCAATACTGCATACGTGTTGCTATTCATTTATACATTAAAAAGAAAAAAAAGAAAATTATTTATTTGTATAAACCGAATATGATTTACAACAGCAAATACTTACAAATAACGCTGATGCAAACCTAATACTTAGAAGTAACTGTTACTAAGTTGTAAGTGGTACTCCGATGTGAAATGCTATTGGTCCGCATTGACAGGAAAATAAGAATCCATAAACCAATTTTCTATAATTATAATATGTATGAATGGTTCTACGAAATACAAACAGTGGAATAAGAAAATACAGACAAGTAAAAGTTATTATACCTTAAAAACGCTTCTCGTTCCTACATTTGCCATAATATCCGATGTCCTACTGATATAAAACTTCTTCTTGCTAAAACTGTTATTATGATGCAGGGCAACCACTTAGGAATACTTACGTAAACGTGCAGAAACTATTGAACCGTAATCATACCGTACAGATTAAAATTCGAATGTTTCCACATAGATTCAACAATTATCTGCAGGGCATTCCACAGCACAAGGCGTCTACAGCAATTCCCAGCAATTTTCCCGTCCAATTCCAACGATGTACCATAATCGAAAGAAAACCTGATTGATAAATACTTTAGATGTTCTGCTTTGTCAAACGTATTAGCACCTGTCCAACAAATTATCCAGGAACGTTGAAATTATCATTACTGTACTTTAAAACACGTACAATCAGTTCTTCTGGTTCATAGAACAGTTTCTCTGGCGTTATTCGTTGGGTTTCTTGCATCACTAACAGTATCCTGCAAAACAGGTGCATAAATCTTTGAAAAAAAAAAAAATGATGTTGATAACTGTAATTACAACGAATAAGCACACCAACCTACCACCAACCTGCATAATTTCTTCAAATTACCACAATATTTGCACTATGCATAGAGTAGCTGTCTCATCTGTGCATTTTTCTTGATGATATGGTTAACTGCAGCTAGAACAAACGATAATTAGTCTGTAGGTAATGATTACAACGTTGTCGAAAAGATGTACAGTTCCCATTGCAGACAGAAATACAATTCATTCATAAATTACTTAATGTAAATAAAACAGGTGACACAATCAGCATTGAAATGTTAAAGATGCAACAAAGCTTTTCAAACACAAAGAGAGAATGATGCATGCCTCTGATTCTTTGGTATAAGGTTGCCTTTGAGATTGAAATTTCATCATTTCACAGAATTATGTGGAAAACATAGTCTGCGTGCGATACCAATACATAAAAACTGTTCCCCATTGCATATCCTCCTCCCAAACATTTAGAATTTGTTTCTCTCACTGAAACCATCCGATTTATGTTGCTGTAATCGTACAATGGCTGATAAATTATCGATAGACACATGCATTGCATTGATTTCTATATTATGCCTGACGCTTTTGTACCTTTATCTCTTTCTCTGTCTAGAATTCCTGTATAGTTTACCCATAGCCTGTTCGTAATAAATATTTTGTTAGAAGGAGAATATCTTATAATCAATAACATCTTCACAAGAGGAAACTGATATGCGCTTACCACTGAGCATGTAAATCTTGATGTTTGATTAACTGTTCTTCTTTAATTCTATTGAAATAAATCTAACGTAATAGTAACATGTATTTCTTTCCTTCCATTCCTAACAGTCGTTTTTGTCGTGCTTCCTCTTCCCACGACTTTCTACACAGTTTTGTAAATAACCTGCTCTGCTTGACGTTTGACAAGCTTAGGTTATGGTCGAAGCACAATATCCCATCTACCAGTGGGAAATGAAAACTAGTACCTTCAGCAATATCCCACAGGTGGCAGCTAAATTGACGTATGATTGTGTAGTGCCCGTACATGAGACAGTGTTGCCATTTGAATTTGTTCGCGCGCGCACATTTTCAGAGTTATCCTGATAATGGCATGCATTTGGGGAAGTTTACACGTTATCCGTTCCATTAAATCAAGGATCCCAAAGTATTTATACACGACAGACGAATTTGGTGACAGTATTATCAAACAAAGAACAGTGTATTGTAATATGTTCTACAATATGACATGGAAAATACGAAACAGGCCCCTGTTATTTGAATTTTATATCTATGTCCTTCTCATCTGCCTTTTTTTTTTATCTGTATCTCCAAATTTTGCAATTCTACAAAATAAAATTATTTAAATATTATATACGTGGTGCTACTAACTTATGCATAAAATTTATTTGGATAAACTGAATATGATTCAGAACACATAATACTTGAAAATTTCGTTGATACTAACCGAATATTTAGAAATAGGTAGACACCAGTGACAATCCAGTGAAACGGTGTTGTTTACCGTTGGCTGGTAAAGTGGTATCCATCTATCCACCAATTCTTTATACGTATGATATATGTGAATTCTTTCTCAAGAATTTCCACATATTTCCAACAAATGCAAACTTTGGAATAGGAAAATATTTGTGAATAACCGTCATTATCCTTTAAATACGATCCTTTGAGATCGAATGTTTGCGCTGCTCGTTAACAAACTTTCTGTTTCCATCGATAATATCTGATGCTATGGTAACATTAGACTATTTCGTGCTTAAATAGTTGTTATCACACGAGATTGCGACTTGAGACCATTGATATAAGCGAGCAAAGACTGTTCAACGCTAATCATACCGTAAAAATTAAAATTCGGTAATTTCATGCAGAGTATTTGATAGAATATAAAATTTACGTTTACTTCCTTTAAACATCGCCTATCTAACAAAGAATCTATTGTAACTAAATCATGGAATTCGCCCTTTCCATTAAAGATCATACTTACGCTTGAAAATTGCCTGCCTAATTACAAGTTTGTATTATATCCTGTCTATTTTGAAAATCTACAGGGATATAAAAGGAAGAAAAGAGAAGTGTCAGCAAGATGAGACGAATTTCTTCTTTGCTTCTCTGCCACCTGCAACAGACTCAAATCGAAACGAATTTAGTAGCGAAATTGTACAATTCAAGTTATCGTTTCCTATTTTCATTTTCAAGACGACTGAATCGAAATTATTTATTTGAAATTGATAGAAAACGGGAAAAAATAAATCTCAAAATCAATCGCGGTGAGTGCTTCGTTTAAATTGCAATTTGCACGTATGAAAAAAAAAATAAAATAAAAAAAGAAAGAAGTTACTGTTGGCGCAACACTAATCATCTATGCACTCTTTAATTTATTTTGTACAATGCGCAACGCTAATAACGGAGAATCCATGGCAGCTGTACACAGGGCTGCTGCACTTAGCATCACCAGCTTTGTGCAGCTTATTCAGCTGCTTCTGAAGGTGATTCGGAAACGGGAACCACTTCCACCGTGATCTCGGTGGAAAAATTTGGGCATTTCGTCGTAGTCGCAACGCTAATTAAAGTCAAAACGCGATTATTCATGAACGCAACGCTAATTAAAGGAATCCCGATCGATCGAATGAATCAATCGCGTAACACTATTGTTAAAAAAAAGGGACAGAAGAAATAGACTGATTTAAATTATATTTACTCTGAACGAACTTTAATATTACTCTTAAAGCAAATAATAACAACTGAATATGGGGGTCGAAATAATGAAATACGTGTAAGAATTAAATACATAAAAACAACCGCGTGTAGTAATGGCTCGCAACTCTAATTTAAAACACGTTCTCAATTAATACGCAACACTAATGCAAACCGTACGTATTGACTCGCAACGCTAATTGAAACCGCGATTTGCCCAATAGGAGCGTTGCACCTGCTGAAAAACATAACTACATACTACTACAAATACTACACATGCAAACGAGCACAGTGACAAAGTAGTAACAAGAATGACTCTCCATCCAGAGGATGCAGAGCCATTGATAGTTGCCCTCTTCTTTGGCAATTTTGCCGGGCCTCTTCGGCACATGGCCTCTTCTTTTCTTCGAGCGCGATGCCCGCTGAAACTTAACTCTACGCTCGAGATTCCCTAAGCGTATCGCACTATTAAATGAAAGCATGAGTTTGCTGTGACGATAGTTAGTTAGGTAGATGGAATGACAACGAATCGTTGCCAGTACATCCACGCAGAACCTCGAGCAGAATAATTGGTTGCGTTGCGTTTCGTTTCGAGGCCTGTCCTTCCGATCGCGAACGCGAATTTTCTCGAAATTCGAAAAATCGACGTGTGTAGCCGGTGGCGAGTGGCATGCTCCACTCACGCCAGATACACCTTCGATTTTTCAAATCGGATTTCCTGAAACAGGTTGATCACATACGAAAAGGTGCCTACCCGACCAGAGACTGTGTCAACCTGCCCGGCCCTACCTACTTACATCTAGCAAACACACCAGAAAATATGCTACCTATCCTACCTGTGTCTAGATTTAAAAAAAAAAGAGCAAAACACATTCATACCAACACATTCGCTCCACGGTTCTCACGCAAACACCCGGGCGCAAAGGCCTACACTAGAGAGAACGTCCCGGGACGCCTCCGACGCCCGAGAGTCGATCGTACAACCATTCACGCTCTAATTTACGTACCATTTTCCTGAAATCGGTTGACAAAAGGTTAGCGACCATTGCATTCACGCAACAGAGGAACACACGAACGCCGATTTTAACTTGGATGCGCGACCGCGTGGTACAATTCAAAATTACCAGGGAAATATTAATCAGAATCGACGCAATTCCACAGCCTAACCATACACACAAACCACGTGGAAAATACGTCGTGCACGATACGCTAACCCATTGTCAACCGCTGAGAAATTCTGTTATTTTATCGACTAGTGTCATCGTGCCCGTCACCTTTCACCCAATCAAGTAGCACCTGGGCACGTGAATGGGTTCTTGGCAACGAACACGGAAGGGGTTAAATCTGAAAATCCTGAGCTAGAAATGCATTATCGTATCATATTTCATCTATTACGGTCTAACAGCTATTATCTATAACCGATAAACATTCTTCGACACGTTATTTCGTTAACTTTTGCTTTACTTCGAATCGCTAATTCAATTTTATTTCATTATTAATGGAACGTTAAAGATATATCGTGCCGGTAAGGAGAAATCTGTATTTACTTATTTATTTCCAATCGAGAGTACTCTAAGCAAAATTGAATTTGAAAAAGAGACTTTAAAAGATTCTAAAAAGTAATTTACTTTGATAATTGAAAACATCGCGTATCAAATTATCCTCGGACGATATCGTCGTCAAAGCAACTTTCACGAAAAGTAACATCCAAAAGTGTCACTTTGACTTCGAAATCTATCCGTCGCATCGCGAGGTATTTTCTTGCACTAGTTTTTCAATTTCGCATTGTATTTCTATCTTTCGTAAATGGCTCGACTTTGAAATTGTTTTCGTGTATTTATCCCGGTCGAGTGGGAACGAAAATGATACCGAGTAGGGATGGCAACAAATTTAATCGTTCGGTATTATTATTGTTGATATGCATTCAACGCGTGCAACGTGCATTTCATCAATGAAACAAAGGGACTCTGGTTTCTATTCCTCTAATGTTAACAATCATCGACGCGATGTAATAACAGTTTTCAAACAAACGAAGTCGAAGGACATCCGACTTCTACTCTACGTATAACGCGAAAATTATTCTACGATCTTTCTCGTTCAAATACAAATCTCTCGTTTGCATACTTATAATTCATTATTTGACAAGTATCCAAGTTAATGTCTTCAATTATATCTACTTCTTGTATTGTAACGAATGGAAAGTCGTCGGATTGTTAACAATAATAAAAGGAAAGGGGAAAGAAAGAACGCGTCGCGGCGTGCAAGAAAATCTATCCTGATTTAAGAAATAAACGACAAAGTAATGTTACTACTCGCGAGTGTGAGATATTTACACACACCCACGGTCACCGTGCTCGTAAAAAATACTACGTAATACAACCAGTCACCCGTGTCGATTCGGACCAAACGTCCTACGACATGATTGAGTGACCAGAGGAACTTAAAAGCATGCGACTCACATTTCGCAGAATGTCAGGATATCATCTAGGCCACTGCTGCGAACTGCTACACCACCGGAAGAAGTCGTCCAGGACGTTGGCCAAACGAGTTAAACAGCAAAGACAGTCTGAAAAAATCTGTAGAAGCACCGAGTGTTATCATTTGCTTTTGAAATTGAACGATTATTTAAGAATTTTCAAATAATCCGCGTTGAAATCTTTACTACGTAACGAAATAATTCTTTGCTACATTTACTACGTTAGAAATTGTAATTTTCAATCTGACAAGGGTAGTAGATATATGTAGAAATATAAAGAATTCAAGAATTAACGACTTTTTAAATGGAAAAGATGGTGAAAATACGAAAGCGAAAGATCGATGCAATAAATCGTAAATACTTACATTTTTTGCTCTGGGAGCTCCGTCTAGTTATTTTCTTCGACCGAAGCACTGAATTTAATACCGGTAACGAGTTGCAATTACAATGGAAAGATTTCAAATGAAGCTATTAACGCGACCGTACAAATCGTGTCCGACGAACAAAGATAAACACTGACTCTATTTTCGCGTGTTTGATTTTATCGTGAAATTACTGAATTATTACTAAATATTTAAAGAGCAGTACTGCTCTCAAAAACAACAACAAACTGGTAAACAAGTACGCGACAAACACTGACTCTACCGACCGCATTGCGCGCGGTCAACAAGTTCTCTGAAAAAGAAGCTGTTTATTAGTCGAGGGAAAGGGGAGGGTAATCAATCAAAACACAGATGTTTCTTTTCTTCGTTTTTTTGTTTGTTTGTTTGTTTTCATTCCCACGGAGTATCCGTGACGAAAATCTGCTGTTGAATTTCTTCGTCTCTCTCTCTCTCTCTCTCTCTCTCTCTCTCTCTCTCTCTCTCTACCTCTTCTTCTCTTCCTCACTCTTCGTCCATCAGACATGTTAATAAAGGAGAAATATGAATTTATACACGTGTGAATTGTAAACAAAAATTATCGCGTTCTAATTAAACATTTTAATTAAACGAATGCAACAAATGTTAAAGTAAAGTATTAATTAATTAAGAGAAAGTAATATGAAAGTGTAGTCCTTCTAAAATACGTAGCACGAATGATAGAATACGAATAGCTCAACATAAACACGTCGACACCTTGAAGCTCGGTATCTGAATGACATCACCTCGTATCGATAAGACCGACATCTGACCGCGTTATACCGAGTGGTGGGGGAGAACACGTTTCACGAATTGTTTGTTTTCGAAATAAACAACGCGACTAACAATAAGGACAAAGTAATTAACAAAAATGCCTCGATGCAGTCGAGGTGGGCGACGTGTTTACAAGTTATTTTGTAACAACAAATTTCACGGTCACGTACGTTGACGCAAAGTCACGTAAGAATAAAACAATCGAAATATTGTTCGATCTATGTAATAATTTATACGTCCGATTCACGTTGAAAATTCGTTTAGCAGTAAGCCGATAAGAATAAATTATGCGTGTACTTACACAACTGCTAGAAGATATTGATCCTATAGATTTTCCGCGGTTTCGGTCAATTTCGATCATCAACCGTCATGGCGTTGTTTGAATGTTTCTTCCTTCGAAACTTCTTTAAACTTTAGCACGGTAAAGAAACTGCAACGGAATAAAGAAAAAGTTTATTTAAGGAAAACGATGCAAGTAGAAAATGGGATAAGAAAGGTTAAGAAAGTAGAAGATAAAAAGGAAAGTGAATTAGGGAGAGACAAAGTGAATTTACATACCTTGTTATCAGATGCGTAATCGCCACGTCTATCACCTACAACTTCCAAAAGCGAATGAAAGCGCGCACAGTGTTCTGAAAGTGGAACGGGGCAGGAGTGGGGTAACTGTCTTATCTATCAAGTCAAATGAGCGGTATTTTTTTTTAAATGCGAACATACGAAAACAAGGATATATGAACATTAGAAAATACGAAAATTAAAAAATACGAAAATAATGATTACGAAAAATTGTCTATGGAACTTCCTACTTTTAAATGCTTCCTGTCTTCGTAAGAAACGGATATATCGTGATTTCTACATCGCGTATTCTTTCTTGGCGTATTGCTCGTGCTGGGAAACACCGAGGTTTACGAAATCAATTAATCATCCAGATACGTCAAAAGCTTTTTCGACGAATTTTAATCGCACGGAAAGACAACTTTTGAAATAGCATTGTCACGGAAAACACTGTCCAAAGTAAAATTGACACAGTTCACTCCCACGTAACGTATGACAGGGTGAATTTCGTCGAATTAGCAACGTATACTTTTCACTGTCACTTGATATCTAATGTAAACTCGTAAAAACACAATTATTTCGAAGATAAACGTTCCTTTTACACACAATTCTTCCTGTACTTTCGAACAGTGGTCGGGAGGGTTCGACAACGCTCGGAATAGTTCGGTTGGCGGTTGGCTATCCCTAGATTCAAAATAGAAAACATTCACGATAGAAAATGTTTCATTGTTTAAAAATCTAATAAAATTTCTAGTAACCTAAGTCACGCTAAATTGAGATAACTTGAAAGAAAAAAAACGTACTTTTAGTAATTATTAATTTATTGGGAAAGGAGAATTCATGCAGACCAGTGTCGATTGTACCGTTGGGAATACTAAGCGAGACAACTCATAGAGGGAATAGTTTAACGAGTTGCTTCAACACGTATTGTTACGAGACTTACCATAGTCCCTTACACCCTGTCCAGACAGGGCGTAACTTTATCGAATTGACTATTTCTGACGTCAACTTTAAACAAATTTCAATCTAGCCTCGAATCATCGTGCTCCACCTACCAGGAGGAAATCAAACTAATATCTTCAGCAGCTTCCGAGAGATGGCAGCTAAATCGATGCATGCTTGTGTGATGCGCATACATGAGGCGCTGTTGCCATTTTAATTTGCTCGCGCGCGCATACTTACAAACTTATCCCGATGATGGCATATATTTGGGGGAGTTTACAACCTCTTATTCTATCTCGTTAAGAAATAAATCCCAAAGTATCTATTTACGAAATACCAATTTCTCGACATTGTTATCAATTAAACAGTATACTGTATTATATTACATTCTACATGCAGGATATGAAATAGATCTGCTGTTATTTCAATTTTATACCACTTATGCATGTCCTGGTGTTTCCTTTATTACGCTTTTCAAATATTCCAGCTGTGCAGAATTCATTAATCGAACAATCGTATAC
This sequence comes from Anthophora plumipes, assembly GCA_951804975.1. Classification (NCBI taxonomy): domain Eukaryota; kingdom Metazoa; phylum Arthropoda; class Insecta; order Hymenoptera; family Apidae; genus Anthophora; species Anthophora plumipes. The sequence goes on along the minus strand of OX638116.1, from coordinate 25,443,293 downwards.
ATGATACTGTTATGTTGATAAACTGAATATGATTTAAAGCAGTCAAATGTTTTGAAATTGTACAATATTTAGAACTTTCCCTTCATCCGCGAGTTACACGTATGTGAAATGGTATTCGCGGGAAACGAAATACGAATCCATACTCCAATGCCATAAAGTAGTATACGTATGAACGATACCACCAAATACAAATACAGAAATAAAAAGATATCAACGTGCAAAAGTTATTATCCCTTGTAAACCCGTTGCGATTGTATATATTGAAATGCTTTAACACAAACTCGGCAATTTCCTGCAGAGTATTCTATAGAACAGGACGTCTATAGCAATTTCCAGCAATTTGTTAGTCAAATTTCAACAACTTATCTTATTAAAAAAAATTTTTTACGAATTCCATACTCTAACGGTAGGAATTCGTTCCGTAATGATTGATAATTATTTTAGACGTTCTGCTATGTCAAATGTATCAGCATCTGCCGAATGGACTATCCAGATTTAACCATCTTAGATTTTTAATGGGACAGACGACGTGCAAACTCCCCCAAACATATACCGTCATCCGGATAACATTGAAATTATGCGCGCGCGAACAAATCTAAATGGCAACATTGCCTCACGTACGTGTACCACTACAGTCATATGCCGACTTAGCTGCCATCTGTGGGATGCTGTTGAAAGTATTAGTTTTAATTCCTACTGGTAGATGGGGAACCATGCTTTGTCCATCATCTAAGGGAGGGGTAAATTTGTCCCTAGATATAGCAAATTGTTTTTTAATTTCCGTACCTATCAAATGTCAAGCAGAATCGGTTCCGTAGGAAGCTCTTTACAAAGCTGCTGGAAGAAAAAGCACGATGCAAACGACTAATAGGAATGGAATGGAAAGAAAATAGTACATGTAACTATTATGTTATGTCTAGTTTAATGCAAATTTACCCTATGATTAATCAAACATATAGATTGATGTGGTGAGTGTTAAGCACATATTAGTTTCCTCTTGTGAAGGTATTAATCTTCTTACAAAATAGTTACAATTAACAGACTGTGGGTAAACTCTGTAGGAATTCTAGCCGAAGAAACTAAGAAAGGTATTAAAATGTCACGCATAATATAGAAACTAAGGCAGTGTAGTTGATTATGGACAATTTATCAACCATTACAGAATTATAGCAACATAGGTTGGATGGTTTCACAGACAGAATCTAATTGCAGATGTTCTGAAGCTAGATATACAATGGGAAGCTGTTTTTATCCATTTATATTGCACACAAACGATGTTTTCCATGTAATTTTGTGAAATCACCAAATTTCAATCTTGAAAGCATGAATTTACTGAAGAATTAGAGGTGTGTATCACTTTCTGCTTGTGTTTGAGAAGTTTTGTTGCATCTTTAACATTGTGATGCAGTTTATATCATGTGTTTTAATTATATTAAGTAATTTACGGTTGATATGTATTTCTGCCTTTAATAGAATCTATATATGTTTCCAACAACGTTGGAATCGTTACCAAGGGACTAATTCTCATTTGTTCTAGCTTGAATTACTCGTATCATCAAGAATAATGCAAGGATCAGGCAGCAATACAATGCACAGTGCAAATATGGTAATTTGCAGAAATGATACAGCTTGGTGGTATTTTATCTGCTTACTCATTATAATTATTGCTCTGAACATGTTTTTACAAAGAGATCTGTATCTATTTTAGAGAATACGAACAGTGGTCCAAGAAACGCAAAAAATAGTGTTAAGGAAACCCTTCTATATGTGAGCAGAACTTATTCAACAGTTTTTGAATGGCAGAAATGAGATTTCAACGTTTCTGTGCAATCTCTTCGACATATTCTGATTCGTTTGACAAAAGGGAACATTGAGAATAAGTATCAATCATTACGGAAGGAATTCCTCCTGTTGGAAAGAGATTTACAGTCATTTTGCTTTGAAATCTCGCGCGTTTGACGTTGGTGTGGCGCCATCTAGCGGCGAATGATGGTACTATACTCTTCGCCGTCGTGTCAAAATGGTGTACATGGCGCCATCTACCGGTGGGCGGCGGTACTAAACTCGTAAACAACGTAGAATGTCACGCTTACCTCTAAACGGTGCACATTATTGTGACTTCGCCTGATGCCGATGGACGTATAAAATTTGTTCCTATAAAATACGTAAATATACGAACGCAAAGGATTTTTAAGGGATAATGACTGTTGATCGTAATTATTTTCTTATTCCATTGTTTGTTTTTGTTAGAATTATGTAGAACTTTCTGTGAAAGAATTCACAGATATCATAAGTATAAAGAATTGTTGGATAGATTCATACTCTTTTCCCGCCCAATGCTAAGCAATACCATTTCGCATAGGACTACTACCGGTGTATAGCTGATGCTAAATATTCGGTTGGTATCAACGAAATTTCCAAATATTTTCTGTTCTGAAACGCATTCAGTTTATCTAAATAAATTGTATCCATAAGTTGAATGACACCACATTTGTAAGATTTAAATGAATCGATTTTGTATACGCACAAAATTTTGGGATGCAAATAAAAAGTAAGGGAGCAGCCAGAGATGTAATTCAAATAAAAGTGGTCGCTATTATATTTTCAATGTCATATTTTAAAACAACACAACACACTATTCTTTGCTTGATAACATGGCAACCAAATTCGTCTTTCCTAGACGATTCACTTGGAAACCTCGGTTGAATGGACTGGATATCGTGTAAACTCCCCCAAAAGTAAGCCATCATCAGAATAACTTTGAAACTGTGCGCGCACGAACAAATTTAAATGGCAACGTTGCCTCACATACGTGTACCACTACAATCATATGTCGACATAACTGCCATCTGTGGAGTGCTGCTGAAAGTATTAGTTTTAATTCGCACTGGAAGATGGGGAACCATGTTTTGTCCAACCTCTAAGGGAGGGGTAAATTTGCCATCAAAACAGCGAATGGTTTTTTGATTTTCATGCCCATCAAACGTCAAGCAGTGCCGGTTTCGTACGAAAATCTGTACCGAGCTGTCGAAAGAGGAAGCACGAGAAAAACAACTATTAGGGAAGTCATGGAAGGAAGGAAATACATGTTACTATTGCGTTATTTTTATTTCAATACAACTTAAAAATAATAGTTAATTAAACATCAAAAATTAAGTGCTCAGTGGTAAGCGCATATCAGTTTCCTTTTTCGAAGATGTTATTGATTATACGGTATTTTCCTTCTAACGAAATATTTATTACAAACAGGCTATGGGTAAACTATACAGGAATTCTAGACCGAGAAAGAGATAAAGGTACGAAAGTGTCACGCATAATATAGAAACCAAGGCAGTGTAGTTGATTATTGACAATTTATCAACCATTATAGGATTATAGCAACATAGATTGGATGGTTTCAGTGATGGAAACAAATTGTAAATGTTCAGAAGGAGGATATGCAATGGAAAACAGCTTTTATGCATTTCTATTGCACACAGACTATATTTTCCACATAATTTTGTGAAATGATCAAATTTCAAGCTCAATGGCAACCATTTACCAAAGGATTAGAGGTGTGTATCACTTTCTGTATGTGTTTGAAAAGTTTTGTTGCATCTTTAATATTTTAGTGTTGATTATGTCATGTATTCCATTTCTATTAAGTAATATGTGAATGAAATGTATTTCTATCTGTAATGGGAACCATACGTGTTTTCCACAGCAGAAATGTTTCCCACATTTTCCGCTACAAACTAATTATCATTTGTTCCAACTTCAGTTACCCATATCATCAGGAATAATGCAAGAATGAGACAGCCATGCAATGCATAGTGCAAACATTATGGCAATTTGAAGAAATTATGGAGGTTGGTGATATTTGGTCTGCTTGTTCATTGTAATTATGGCTATGAACATCTTTTTACAAAGAGGTCTGCATCTATTTTACAGAAAATCGATCAGTGCAAGAAACGCAAACAGAAGCATCAAGGAAACTGTTCCATTAAAGAGCAGAGCTCATCCAACAGCTTTTAAACAGAAGAAATGATAATTTCTACGTTTCTGGATAATTCGTTCGGCAGGTGCTGATACATTTGACATAGCACAACGTCTAGAATAATTATCAATCATTATGGAGCGAATTTCTAGTGTCGGAAAGTGATTATCGTTCGTACGTGTCATAATTATAAGGCATTTGTGTATAAATTCGTATTTCGTTTCCCGCCAATGCTAGCGAATACCATTTCATATAGGTGTAATTCACTGACGTAGGGTAAATTCTAAATATTGTATAATTTAGAAAAATATTTTCTGTTCTAAATCATATTCAGTTTATCAAGATAAGAGTATCATGTATGTGATGGTTGAATTCATGAATTCTGCAGATGTAGAATGTTTGGAAAGCAGAATAAAAGGAACACAATGGCAGGCATAAGTGGTATAAAATTGAAATAACAGCAGGTCTATTTCATATCCTCCATGTAGAATGTAATACAATACAGCATACTGTTTAATTGATAACATTGTCGGGAAATTGGTATTTCATAAATAGATACTTTAGGATTTGTTAGTTAACGCGATAGAATACCGAGTTGTAAATTCGCCCAAATATATACCATCTTCGGATAAACTCCGTAAATGCGCTCGCGTAAGCAAATTATAATGGCAACAGCGCCTCATGTATGCGCACCACCACAATCATACGTCGATTTAGCTGCCATCTGCCGGAAGTTGCTGAAGGTATTAGTTTTGATTTTCTCCTGGTAGATGGAGAACGGTGATTCGAGGATAGATTGAGATTTGTTTAAACTTGACGTTAGAAATAGTCAATTCGATAAAGTTACGCCCTGTCTGAACATAAAGGGTAAGTCTCGTAACAATACGACTTGAAGTAACTCGTTAAACTGTTTCCTCTATCACCTGGCTCGCGTAATATTCCCAAAGGGACAATTGATACTCGCTTGCGTCGAATCTCCTTTCCCAAGTGTCTAAGAAACCACGTTCAAGAACAATATAACAAAATAATTACGGTTTTAAATTAACGTCGAATACTCCAGCTTAAATTAATAATTACTAAAAGTACGTTGTTCTTCGTTCGAATGATCTCAAATTAGCGTGACTTGAATTACTAGAAATTTTATTAGATTTTGAAACAATGGAACATTTGATATTTGGACACCATTTTCTATTTTGAATCTCCGGATAGCCAACCGCCAACCGAACTATTCCGAGCGTTGTCGAACCCTCCCGACCACTGTTCGAAAGTAGAGGAAGAATTGTGTGTAAAAGGATTTACGTTTATCTTTGAAACAATTGTGTTTCTATGAGTTTACATTAGATATCAAGTGATAGTTAAAAGTATATGATGTTAATTTCTTCGATAATTCGACGGTTTACTATATTATTACATACGACGGAACTGATTAGTGCTCCACAGCAAAGATCGACAAAGTTTAACTTGTCGAACGTTACGTGCGAGTGAACTATGTCAATTTTACATTGGACAAAGTGTTTGCCGTGACAATGCTATTTAAAAAGCTCCCTTTCCGTGCGACTAAAATTCGTCGAAGAAACTTTTGACATAACTGGATAGTTAATTGATTTCGAAAACTTCGGTGTTTTCCGGTACGAGCAATACGCCAAGAAAGAATACGCAATGTAGAAATCATAACATATCCGTTTATTAGAAAGACAATAAGCATTTAAAGGTAGGATGTTACATAGACAATTTTTCGTAATCAATATTTTCGTATTTTGATCATTTTCATATTTTCGTAGTTTCATATTTTCCTATTTTCGTATGATCGTATTTTCAAAAAATACCGCTCATTTGACTTGATAGGTGACGCAGTTACCCCCACTCCTGCCTCTTTCCTCTTTCCTTACCGCTTTCCGTGCGCTGCGCGCGCCGTCAGTCGCTTTTGGACGTGCAAGGTGTAGATTTGTAGTGGTTACACATCTGTTAAAAAGGTACGTAAATTTACTTTGTCTCCCACTAATTTTCTCTCCTTTATCTTCTACGTGCATCGTTCTCCTTAAATAACCCTTTTCTTTATTCTATTGCAGTAGTATTACCATGCTAAAGTGTAAAGAAGTTTCGAAGGAAGGAACATTCAAACAGTCCCGTACAACGCCATGACAGTTGGTAATTGAAATTGACCGCAACCGCGGGAAATCTATAGGAACAATTTCTTCTAGCAGTTGTGTAAGTACACGCATAATTTATTCTTATCGGCTTACTGCTAAACGAATTTTAAACGTGAATCGAACGTATAAATTATTACATAGATCGAACAATATTTCGATATTGTTTGTTCAATGTATCGGGTGTTCAATGTACGTGGCCGTGAAATTTGTGTACAAAATAACTTGTAAACACGTCGCCCACCTCGACTGCATCGAGGCATTTTTGTTAATTACTTTGTCCTTATTGTTAGTCGCATTGAATATTTCGAAAACAAACAATTCGTGAAACGTGTTGTCCCCCACCACTCGTTATGACGCGGTCGGTTGTCGACTACATCGACATTGGGGGATGTCATTGAGGTACCGGGCATTGAGGTGACACGACGTGTTTACATTGTGTCTGTCGTATTCACATATCCTGCCATTTCTGCTACATATTTTAGGTTAACTACATTTTCCTGTTACTTTTAATTAATTAATTAATTAATACTTTCCTTTCACACTTGTCGCACTCGCTTATTTAAAATGTTTCATTAGAACGCGATAGCTTTTGTTTACAATGCACACGTGTTTAAATTCGTATTTCTCCTTTATTAAGATGTCTGACAGACGAAGAGGGCGGAAGGGAAGAGTGAGAGAGAGACGAAGAAATTCAACAGCAGATTTTCGTCACGGATACTCCGTGGGAATGAAAACAAACAAACAAACAAAAAAACGAAGAAAAGAAACATCTGTGTTTTGATTGATTACCCTCCCCTTTCCCTCGACTAATAAACAGCTTCTTTTTCAGAGAACTTGTTGACCGCGCGCAATGCGGTCGGTAGAGTCAGTGTTTGTCGCGTACTTGTTTACCAGTTTGTTGTTGTTTTTGAGAGCAGTACTGCTCTTTAAATATTTAGTAATAATTCAGTAATTTCACGATAAAATCAAACACGCGAAAATAGAGTCAGTGTTTATCTTTGTTCGTCGGACACGATTTGTACGGTCGCGTTAATAGCTTCATTTGAAATCTTTCCATTGTAATTGCAACTCGTTACCGGTATTAAATTCAGTGCTTCGGTCGAAGAAAATAACTAGACGGAGCTCCCAGAGCAAAAAATGTAAGTATTTACGATTTATTGCATCGATCTTTCGCTTTCGTATTTTCACCATCTTTTCCATTTAAAAAGTCGTTAATTCTTGAATTCTTTATATTTCTACATATATCTACTACCCTTGTCAGATTGAAAATTACAATTTCTAACGTAGTAAATGTAGCAAAGAATTATTTCGTTACGTAGTAAAGATTTCAACGCGGATTATTTGAAAATTCTTAAATAATCGTTCAATTTCAAAAGCAAATGATAACACTCGGTGCTTCTACAGATTTTTTCAGACTGTCTTTGCTGTTTAACTCGTTTGGCCAACGTCCTGGACGACTTCTTCCGGTGGTGTAGCAGTTCGCAGCAGTGGCCTAGATGATATCCTGACATTCTGCGAAATGTGAGTCGCATGCTTTTAAGTTCCTCTGGTCACTCAATCATGTCGTAGGACGTTTGGTCCGAATCGACACGGGTGACTGGTTGTATTACGTAGTATTTTTTACGAGCACGGTGACCGTGGGTGTGTGTAAATATCTCACACTCGCGAGTAGTAACATTACTTTGTCGTTTATTTCTTAAATCAGGATAGATTTTCTTGCACGCCGCGACGCGTTCTTTCTTTCCCCTTTCCTTTTATTATTGTTAACAATCCGACGACTTTCCATTCGTTACAATACAAGAAGTAGATATAATTGAAGACATTAACTTGGATACTTGTCAAATAATGAATTATAAGTATGCAAACGAGAGATTTGTATTTGAACGAGAAAGATCGTAGAATAATTTTCGCGTTATACGTAGAGTAGAAGTCGGATGTCCTTCGACTTCGTTTGTTTGAAAACTGTTATTACATCGCGTCGATGATTGTTAACATTAGAGGAATAGAAACCAGAGTCCCTTTGTTTCATTGATGAAATGCACGTTGCACGCGTTGAATGCATATCAACAATAATAATACCGAACGATTAAATTTGTTGCCATCCCTACTCGGTATCATTTTCGTTCCCACTCGACCGGGATAAATACACGAAAACAATTTCAAAGTCGAGCCATTTACGAAAGATAGAAATACAATGCGAAATTGAAAAACTAGTGCAAGAAAATACCTCGCGATGCGACGGATAGATTTCGAAGTCAAAGTGACACTTTTGGATGTTACTTTTCGTGAAAGTTGCTTTGACGACGATATCGTCCGAGGATAATTTGATACGCGATGTTTTCAATTATCAAAGTAAATTACTTTTTAGAATCTTTTAAAGTCTCTTTTTCAAATTCAATTTTGCTTAGAGTACTCTCGATTGGAAATAAATAAGTAAATACAGATTTCTCCTTACCGGCACGATATATCTTTAACGTTCCATTAATAATGAAATAAAATTGAATTAGCGATTCGAAGTAAAGCAAAAGTTAACGAAATAACGTGTCGAAGAATGTTTATCGGTTATAGATAATAGCTGTTAGACCGTAATAGATGAAATATGATACGATAATGCATTTCTAGCTCAGGATTTTCAGATTTAACCCCTTCCGTGTTCGTTGCCAAGAACCCATTCACGTGCCCAGGTGCTACTTGATTGGGTGAAAGGTGACGGGCACGATGACACTAGTCGATAAAATAACAGAATTTCTCAGCGGTTGACAATGGGTTAGCGTATCGTGCACGACGTATTTTCCACGTGGTTTGTGTGTATGGTTAGGCTGTGGAATTGCGTCGATTCTGATTAATATTTCCCTGGTAATTTTGAATTGTACCACGCGGTCGCGCATCCAAGTTAAAATCGGCGTTCGTGTGTTCCTCTGTTGCGTGAATGCAATGGTCGCTAACCTTTTGTCAACCGATTTCAGGAAAATGGTACGTAAATTAGAGCGTGAATGGTTGTACGATCGACTCTCGGGCGTCGGAGGCGTCCCGGGACGTTCTCTCTAGTGTAGGCCTTTGCGCCCGGGTGTTTGCGTGAGAACCGTGGAGCGAATGTGTTGGTATGAATGTGTTTTGCTCTTTTTTTTTTAAATCTAGACACAGGTAGGATAGGTAGCATATTTTCTGGTGTGTTTGCTAGATGTAAGTAGGTAGGGCCGGGCAGGTTGACACAGTCTCTGGTCGGGTAGGCACCTTTTCGTATGTGATCAACCTGTTTCAGGAAATCCGATTTGAAAAATCGAAGGTGTATCTGGCGTGAGTGGAGCATGCCACTCGCCACCGGCTACACACGTCGATTTTTCGAATTTCGAGAAAATTCGCGTTCGCGATCGGAAGGACAGGCCTCGAAACGAAACGCAACGCAACCAATTATTCTGCTCGAGGTTCTGCGTGGATGTACTGGCAACGATTCGTTGTCATTCCATCTACCTAACTAACTATCGTCACAGCAAACTCATGCTTTCATTTAATAGTGCGATACGCTTAGGGAATCTCGAGCGTAGAGTTAAGTTTCAGCGGGCATCGCGCTCGAAGAAAAGAAGAGGCCATGTGCCGAAGAGGCCCGGCAAAATTGCCAAAGAAGAGGGCAACTATCAATGGCTCTGCATCCTCTGGATGGAGAGTCATTCTTGTTACTACTTTGTCACTGTGCTCGTTTGCATGTGTAGTATTTGTAGTAGTATGTAGTTATGTTTTTCAGCAGGTGCAACGCTCCTATTGGGCAAATCGCGGTTTCAATTAGCGTTGCGAGTCAATACGTACGGTTTGCATTAGTGTTGCGTATTAATTGAGAACGTGTTTTAAATTAGAGTTGCGAGCCATTACTACACGCGGTTGTTTTTATGTATTTAATTCTTACACGTATTTCATTATTTCGACCCCCATATTCAGTTGTTATTATTTGCTTTAAGAGTAATATTAAAGTTCGTTCAGAGTAAATATAATTTAAATCAGTCTATTTCTTCTGTCCCTTTTTTTTAACAATAGTGTTACGCGATTGATTCATTCGATCGATCGGGATTCCTTTAATTAGCGTTGCGTTCATGAATAATCGCGTTTTGACTTTAATTAGCGTTGCGACTACGACGAAATGCCCAAATTTTTCCACCGAGATCACGGTGGAAGTGGTTCCCGTTTCCGAATCACCTTCAGAAGCAGCTGAATAAGCTGCACAAAGCTGGTGATGCTAAGTGCAGCAGCCCTGTGTACAGCTGCCATGGATTCTCCGTTATTAGCGTTGCGCATTGTACAAAATAAATTAAAGAGTGCATAGATGATTAGTGTTGCGCCAACAGTAACTTCTTTCTTTTTTTATTTTATTTTTTTTTTCATACGTGCAAATTGCAATTTAAACGAAGCACTCACCGCGATTGATTTTGAGATTTATTTTTTCCCGTTTTCTATCAATTTCAAATAAATAATTTCGATTCAGTCGTCTTTAAAATGAAAATAGGAAATGATATCGGGAATTATACAATTTCGCTACTAAATTCGTTTCGATTTGAGTTTGTTGCAGGTGGCAGAGAAGCAAGGAAGAAATTCCTCTCATCTTGCTAACATTTCTCTTTTCTTTCCTTTATATCCCTATAGATTTTCAAAATAGACAAGACACAATATAAACTTCTAATTAGGCAGGTGTTTTTTAAGTGTAAATTTTATGTTTAATTAAGCAGGCGGATTTCATCATTACATTCCAAAAGTTTTTTACTTATGTATGCGATTTTTATATTAAGTTAGATCTTCAGTGAAACCAGCTATTCTTTAAGATTTGATCATTGTCGTAGGCACGTTTTTAATAAAAATGTAATGCTTGCGTTATCACGCATTGCTATTTGTGATTTTTTTCTTTTCCATTATTTGCCGTATTTTGGACCATGTGTGAAGCGCGTGACATGTCAAAATTTTTACATGCTCGTAACGTATTCTATAACAAACTTGGAATTTTTACACCAGAGTGTTTTTTTTTTTTTTATTTATTTATTTATTTACTTCTTTTATATATCGAAATATTTCATGCGTTAGATACCTACTTCACGTAACATTCTTATCGAGTGATGATGAAAATACACGAATGTTGTATGTTGTGTGTAGAGTAATGATGCGTGCATAAAGTAATGGTCCGTAAGAAGCTAAGACTGCTTGTGATAGTCTAAGCTTGAGGTTAGCCCTACTTTAAGTCAGATTTTGGCTAGGTGTAAGATAAGTTTAAGCTAAGCTGCACATTATATTTAAATTAATATCAAGTTTTGGTTCAGGTTTAAAATAATATCAATGTGTTAACACATTGTACTTCCTATTTTTTTTTCTTTTACTTTTCTTGTTCAGTCTATTTGGAATTCTTCCATAGAATCCCACTGCTGTTGAGCGGTTGTATAACATTTGAAAATTCAGACATATTGCAAGTGTACAGATAAGGAGGTGTGCAGTATTAATATAGAACATATTAGGGCAATTGTGGTCGCTTGCATATTACATATTTAGCATAATCAATTTTATACACGTTGAAAATTTGAAATTGGTGTAATGTAAATACGAGAACGTTTTACGTTTTTACACAAGTGCAACATTTAATTTTAAATATGAATAGAGTAGAACGACTTTTAAATAGAAGACACTTCTGTTTCATTTTTTCAATGCTATATTATAAAATTTAATACAACATACTGTCTAATTGATAATATTTAGACATTGGTGTAAGAATATATTTACGAGTAAAGGGTCCATATCTGAAACACTTTCCTATTAACCGTTTACGCTGCTCGTTAAATAAACGTTCTTTTATTGTCCAAAATACTTGATGCTATATTAACATAATTGTTTTTTTTTTCTTTTTCTTAAACTACTATCATTACAAAGAACAGCGACTTAATAACATGTATATAACCGACCATAATTTATTCAACAATTGATGTATAGAAAAAAAATGATAATTTCAAAGTTTTTGGAGAAATTCGTCGACTCTTTCGGATATAATTGACAAATTAGAACGTTTGGAGTAATTTCGAATAATTATTGAATAAATTACGGCTGGTGCAAAGTAATTAAAAGCACGTTTCAAAAATTCGCGCTCTAGAGAGAAACATCGTTCCGTTATCTAGCAGTGGTGACATGTACCATAGGCTTGGTATTGCCTTCCGCCGTTAGATGACGCCAGGCATGCCTTCTTTGGCATTCTCGCGACTAGTTCTAGTACCACTGTTCGCTGCTAGATGATGCGACGGTATCCTTGAGGTAACGTACTCTTAGAAAATTCCTTTTAATTATTGTGCAACATTGGAAATTCACTGAAAGATTACTGCAAATTGCCATAGACACCCTATTCTATCGAATACTCTGCAAGAAATTGCCAAATTTATGTAACTTTACAGTATGATTATTGTAGAATAATCTTTACTCGGTTATGTAAATGATCTCAAGTCGCTATCTTGTGTAATTGTAATAGTTTAAGCAAGAAAAACTTTAACATTACAATGGCAGCAGGTATTATCAATGGAAATAGAAGATTTGCTAACGAGCAGCGTAAACATTCGATCGCAAAGGATTTTTAAGGGATAATGACTGTTGCTCGCAAATAGTCTTACAATGAGACGAAAATTTTAGTCTAACAAAGATCATTCGTTGATTTTAACATTACAGTAGTTGGAGATATAATACATTGTATTACATACCAGATAAAAATCTGCCAAATAATGATACTCTATGTATATATGTGATATTTAATGATACAGACGACTGTGTAAGATCAATTTCACGCTATAATCTATAATGTATTAAATATAAAGTGTCTTAAAACAAATTGTTATTTTAACGTTTAAGGGCATTACGTTAAAGCTTATAATATTTGTATGCAGATGTTGTGCCACGAATTTCTACTTGATAATACTTGCCAATTGAAATACGGTAATCGAAAATGATTAACGGACTATAAAGAAAATGGGCGTAGAAGTAATTACGATTTGTTGGTGAAATTATAAAATAAGAAATTTGAATTGTTTTAATTCAGTCGATACATGTCGATAATAATTTAGCAGCTGTCGGTTGGTACGGCCAGTTCACCGCTAGATAGTGACATAGATGGTATTGGGAAAAGTATACCTATCGATGAAACGAGAGGGGGGAAATACAAATGATTCTTCAACAAATCAAAGTTTACGCTAAATCTCGTATAATTGCTGTTGAATATCGTTCTATGTAAATTCGGAGGTTATCGGCTGTTACGCGGGATAAATTGAAGCGCGTGACGCAATGCGCGATTACGCTGCGCATCAGTACTATATGCTACGCAAGGTAGTCTGCTAGTGGAGTCCTCTCGAAGTCGAAACGGTCCGATGACAGCTACCTTTGGTGTTTGTTTCGAACTAGAAGTACAAACGATAGAAATCAGCACAGCAACGGTGTAACAATGGTGACGTTTACGGTGGATTGGTACGTGTTTGTATCACCGGGAACTCAAACACATACAAGTTAAATTACAATATTCGAGTACTCCCGCTCTATTCCACAATCGTTTCCTTCTTGCAACTTGCTTATTCCAAGTAAAATGTGAAACGGATGTTCGTTTCGTCTTTCTGATACGTTCGATTAACATTGTGGAGTTTGGTGTTGTACGCATGCATTTATGGTGAAAGCGCAAGTTGCAATGAGAACCATGACAGCGCGTTGTGTCGTTTAGGAGTGCGCCTACGTTCGCCGTCGAAGATCGATAAACGGTGGTGTTATACGTGAAACGAGCATTCGCTTGCGCACAACGAACGAACGAACGGACGAACGAACGAACGAACGAACGAACGAACGAATGGACGGACGAACCAACGAACCAACTAACGAACAAACGGAAGAAATTCATCGAGTGTTGAGAAAAGAAAAGAAACGATACCAGTGAGGGAAACGGCGACAACGAAGCAACCGTAATGGTTCTAGTGAGGATAACGACGATAGTGACGGCGTTGGTACGGATAACGACTACTAACGACGAGCGTACTCGGTACCGGCATTAGTGACAGTGATAACGACCCGTGACAACACTTTGTGTTGTCGTTCTTACGAAAGATTGAAACACGTACTAAACATCGGAAGCATGAAAGCTCCAGAGTGTACGCAAAAATCTTGGATACGACGTAAAGACGATATCGAATATTTGAATCAGCTATTCCTTAATTCGACGGCTCCCCGTTACGATAATCGCACCTTTGATTCATTTCGATGGAATAATGTGAAAAAGATTTACAACAGATGCACGAATGCGTGAATTGATAAGTGTCTTAAACGCAACGACCTTTTTCCACTTTGCACGCGTAACAATACTTGATTTTATTTTCACGATTCGCTGTTGCATTGTGGAACGACTGGTGAATGTTTATTCGCACTGTTGTCCAATCAATTGATTGACCGGAAGAGAATCGTCGAAAGATACGATGTGCCTGCTTGACGATACGATCACTTAACAAGATCGATCGATCGATCGATCGATCGTTTGATCGTCGAGGAGTGATCGATTAAATGTGCTGGTAGTTTAAAGAATAGCGAGTATATGTACATATATATATATACACACACACACACACACACACACATATGTATATATATTATATATGTATGTGTATATATATATATATATATGGTGCTGCATTGTTAAAAATGGAATTGTCTTGTACGCCGAAGGAACCGTCGAAGCTGAACGGTAATGACACGTGAACAAGGATAGGTAGATCTGTTAGGTGTTGTAACGTGTACGACAGCCGTGCATACACCAGGTAAGGAAAAGAGTGTACCGGGTCTACCTACCTCGGGAAAGTGAAGGAAAGAGAAGAGGGAAAAAGAGAATAAGAAGAGAAAAAAGAGGAGGGGGGAGGGGGAGGGGGAGAAGAAGGAGAAAAGAAGCCCCGATAATGAAGGAGCACGGAAGCAAACTTCCGGCCGAGCAGCCTGCGAAGATTCTCAAGTCCTTGTTGAAGAAACCCGGTCAATCCAAGGCGAGATCGCAGAAGAATAGAGTTGTAATAAACGAAAAATTAAACGAATTTTTTGCAGCTGATTATATAATACTGATTAAGGAAGAATGTTGCACCGATTACGAGGAAGACTGCGATTGTTGTTGCCAGGAACATGAACTGATACGCTTAGGAAACTGTAAGGAATGTCGAGCCGAGCTAAACCTTCACTTTGGTGTTTCGGATAACGGTCGATACCACCGCGATATCGAGAGAAACGCAGAAATAATACGCGAAAATGCAGTGAGGGAACAAGGCTGTGGTGGCGAAAGTTTCGACTGTGTGGAATTACACGTAGAAGATGATGACGACGAGGAGTACGAAGTAGAAACGGAAGGTGACGAAGAAGAGGTCGAAGAGGTGCAGGACGAAGAAGAGCAAGAGGATGATGAGGAAGATGACGAGGTGGAAGAGGAGGAGGAAAGGAAGATTGTAGAGGAGCAACGAAAAGGGTTTGAAGTGCAAGGGACGGTGAAGGAAGAAGTGGAAAGAAAATCGAATGTAGAGGAGAAAATAGAAAAGGTGGCAAACGTGGCGCCAGATGTACGTAGTAGAAGGTCTAGAAAAGAAGAAATCGATGAACTGAAGAAGATCGAAGGTCAGAAACGGACAATTGAATCGGACACTATTAGCGATACAATTGCATCTATCAACGTCGGATCGCCGGTAGCGACGACATTACCTTCGTCGGCACAACCGCCGACGCCGCCGCCGCCACCACCACCACCGCCGCCTCCTCCACCGCCGCCTCCTCCACCACCACCACCACCACCACCACCACCACCACCACCGCCACCGCCACCACCACCACCGCCGCCACCGCCACCTCCACGAGCACCGTTGACAGCAGCACCGCGATCGTTGTCAGAGAGATCGTCGTCGTCGTCGTCGTCGTCGTCGTCAGCGCCATCGCTGTCGCCGCACCCGCCGCTTCCACGGCAAGAACATCAACAGGAAACGCTGAGTCCCCCAGAAGGCTACAAAGATGTTTACACGAATGGAGAATTTCCCAACGTAGCAGAATGTTGTTTACGATCGTCGTTAGATTATCTTCATTGTCAACAAACTACAGGTGAGTAATATTGTAATGCCTAAAATAAACATTAGACAATTCTATACATATGTATATATATAATGCACATGAGCGGTTATTCTTGTTCATCTGTAATAAACGTGAATACGAAACTAGCTTCGAATCGCGGCAATATAGGGGGAAAGCTGTGCTACTCATGCTTATTCCCACGACATTCTTTCCTCTATAACGCGTTTCAATTAAAATAATGGTTTTTTCTCATGCAGCACGCGTATTCTGCTTCCGCGATGTAAGATCTCGATGAAATTACTTTTAAAACGAAATTCGACGTTAGAAACAAACGTGTAGCTTAAGAACGAATTAATTACGAGTATGTTTACGTTTGCATACATTATGTCGGAAGGTTGATTGGAAATTGAATGAATGCTCTTATAGCATGACACATTCACTTGTTACGTAACTGCTACTCTTTCGAATAGAAAAAGATTCGTAAAAAAACGGTCAATGACCATGAAACGTGTAAACATCGATCGTACACTCTTATTCACGTTCACGAACGGCAACTGCAACTGTAACGATCGCAGATTCACACCGGAAGTACAGCGTACCGTGACTCCGGTGTTTCCACGGTACTAAGTAATAACAAATTTGTACATTCCTAACAAGTCTGTTGATCATCGTGCTGTGAAATCTGCTTACTTTTAATGTCTATCGTATATGTGTACCTTCCTGCGTTCATTTCTATACGCATTGAACATTTTGGCAAAGTTAGAAAATAACGATAAACGATTTTACAGGTACAAAGGTCGAAGAAGAGTCTCGTTACGACCAAGAAATAAGGGAAAATAGCGACGGAAATGTCCATACAACGAGCGAACAATTGCAAAAAGCGGCCTCCAACGGTACACTCTCTCTCTCTCGCTCTCTCTCTCTCTCTCTCTCTCTCTCTCTCTCTCTACGCACACATACACACATACATATATTTAATTCAATTATTGAATACATACATATATGTATACATGTATGTTTAAAGCGAAAATGTTACGTCAACTGGTACGTACATACGTGTACGCTTTGTGTTTTTAGAGTCCCGGCATCGATACCTCGTGGAGACCATAACGATGACAACCGTTACCGAACGACGCATTGTCCGTGAAATTAGCGAAGAGAATGCAGATTTGCAACATGAAAGTAACAACAGGCGGAAGAACGTTGCCGAGAGGAAGGTTTGTTCTCGCGATACAGGAACGACGGTTAATCGCGCAACAAGCGACCATGGGAGTATCGATGACAGCGATTCGACCGAATGCATTGGACAGAACGAGTCGATTCAATGTCATAGCGTTGCCGGCGATCGTGATACAGAGTTAGATTTGTCTAGAAAAACGATTAATAATAGGAAAGAAGATGGTGCCGTAGAGGATCGATATGCACGAAACGAAACGCCCTCTGAAATAAAAGAACTCTCGCTTGTATTTAAATTCGGCAATTCTTCTTTAACAGGCAACAGTCTGAAACCAAATTCTGCGGTAAGACAACTGTTTCCTAATCCGAGATTCGTTTCGCCACCTCCGGCACCGCTTGGCAAGTTGATCTCTTCGATGCATTCTCTCGACGATTCCCACGAAGGTCCGGCATTTGTTGTTAATTCGGAAAACTTGCGCTTCCTCGATATCGCCAAGAGATCGAAAATTTCCGAAAATCAAACGAGCATTTTCCATAACGACGAGTCAGCGAATCCGATCAAAAGAACGATCGAAAGAAATACACTCCGAAGGAGTCTTCTTGACAAATATCGTGCAAATTCCCGTAAAAAGAATCCTCCTTCGAAGAACTTGTCGTTGGAGGAACGTATACGTCAACTGACTTGCGTGGACCAAGAAGAAAATGATATTTCTGAAAATTCCGGTACGGAGATTACGGATTCGCGATTAACAAGGGTAGAAATCGAAAGTGAACTATCGATGCGCGCTCCGTCCTCGAGACAAGAAGAAACAACGACGTTGTCATCGACGAGAGCATTTATCGACAATACAACCGCTATTGGCGAAATGCTACCGGTAGCTATACACGTCGGTACGAAATTCAGCGGGTCGTTAACCGATGCGGTGACAACATCGATGACTACGGCGACCACAACCACGGCCACGGCCACGGCCACTACCACGACCTCGAACACGAACACGAACACGAACACGAACACGGCCACGGCCACGACAACAACTACGACCACTACTGCCATTACGATGCTTACGTCCAACACTTCGTTGATGATAACTACAGCGTCAGCAACCACCGTCGCTGCGACTACAACGATCACAGGTTCGAATTATTATAAGCAAAATTCTCCGGCTGATAATAGCACAGTAACGGATAATGTGCAGAATCAATCGACTTACAAGAAACTGACGGACTTGTTCGCACACAAAAGAAATATTCATGCGAATATGCCGGATCTTGGTCTTGGAAATAACGGGAAAAGCAACTGTAGCAGCGGTACCATCAAAGACAGCCAACAATCGAAAAATTCGGTAAAAACGAGTAATTCCGATATGCGTAGACAATTCTTGGCTAGCCTGGCACCACTGTCGTGTGTAACCGTAAACAGCACCGACACCCAGGACGATTACTACCCACGTAATTCTAGAATGGCAGTTAACGAAAACCACTGTTCGCCGACAAGTTACAACACCTTTACACCTTACCAGAATATGGAAAATATCGAAATGACGTTTCCGGAAAACGATCGGAATTATATAGGTCCACCTGATGTTACCAAGGGCACACCGATAATTACCAGCCGACTTGACATGGGGGACAGTACAACAGATGAATTACTAGCGTTCGTCGAACAGGAGAAATTTAGAACCGAAAGAATAAAACGGCGTTACAACGAAGTGGAGAACCAGTATCATCCGATAATGAATAATAGAAATGGTTATGTGGTCGATGATCAAATGGATAGAATTATCGATGGAAAGAACGGGAGTGACGAGACTAGACAACATACGCACCATGAAAATGTGAAATATCACCGCGGAAACAATAGAAACAGGAATCGTAGCGGTGACGGTGAGATGCAACGCATGGTTAATCGGTGTTACAATAACGGTAAATGCAACAATAACGACAGTGGGAATAACGGAGACGGCGGCGGCGGCGGCGGCGGCGGCGGCAGTGGCAATCCCGATGGTGGCGGCGACGAGGAACACAACGACGGCGACGACGTCGACGACGACGACGACGAGGACGACGAATTAAACGATTACGGATTTAATCGTAGACCATCGGTAACCGGTATCAAACAACGACAGTCGGACAACATCGACCAAGGTTTTCATCGACGAGCGATTCTGGAAAATGACAATACCGCCACACCCAGAACGAGCTTCCATTCTTCGTTACCGAGTTATTGCGAAAATAACTGTGTCAAAGTTAACGGTCGAGTCGCATTGTACGACGAAACGATCGATGATTCTATGCGAAACTCGTTTGTAGGTGGTTTGGCTACCGATGAACGAGACGCGAGCACTATTAACAGAATAAATACGATGCAAAAGCAGATCGACGATATATATCGTATCGTAGAGAAGAATACGACCGTTACTGGCCAAAATTCGTTGGAACGTGAATCGTACACGGAGGACGCATTTGCACGGCAACATTCTCGATTACCAGCGAACGATGCTACTTTCCGTTTTTATCAGGACCCAAGGAATGGGCAAGAATATTTTCAGGAGCAATTGAACATTACGAATACGCGTGTTGCGCGAGGCACTGCAACCGGAGCTGAAAATATAGAGAGTGGTAATATCGCTGTCACCGGCATCACCGGCATCGCTGGAACTAGAGATTACACGGCGAATGGTCATCTTACCAAGATTCGACGAAGAGAGCCTATCGCAACGACGCCTTCCAATTATCGATGTAACATAGTGCCTACCACCGTATACACTGGACTTCCTGCAAACGGCAAGTGTTATCGGACCATGTATTTTGTTCCGTACAATGGCTTATCCGACCCAACTTATCAAAATATACAACGTATTCTGCCATCCCATCCATCCCCAAGTTACGCAAATCACATCGAGAGATACCCCTACCCTCGATCGAATAAAAACGATCATCGATTGCAAACGCAAACGCAAACGCAAACGCAAACGCAAACGCAACTACTACCGCCACCACCGTCAACGGCGCACCAACTCAGATATTACCATTTAGGGAACCGTTCGATGTCACCGATACCGCCGCCAAATCTCCTTCAAAATGATCATGCTTCTTCTACCTCTGGCTTCAGCTCGCTCGTCGCTGGCCAATCTCTCCACTCTGCAGGATCATCGTCCGCTTCGTTCGATTCTCGGCTCGCCTCGATCCCTTCGTCACCGAATCCGCCAATCGCCACGTTACATCATCCTTCTCAACAAACGTTACATCTCCATTTGCATCATCAGCAACCGGACGACTTTCGAATTTCCGGTCTTACTTTGTCCTCGGTTCCTCATGCTGGTGACAATCATTCGTTACAATTCCATCATCACATGCAACATCAACATCAACCGCAACATCGACACTATCATCAGCCTACATTTTATCGCCTGCCGTCGACGATACCAACGGTGCCATCTACCGCCACCTCCTCCTCTTCCTCTTCCTCTTCCTCCACCTCTTCCACGTCTTCTTACACCGTGATAGCGCCGTCGAAATGCGCCGCATTCACTGGTACCGGTATTGGAAACGCCGAAGGTTCTTATCGATACTATCAAGTACATTTGGGACGCACTGTTCTCGCGCCTTCCTCCGATCTACAATCGACTCAAACCCTTCTATCATCTTCCACTTCTATCTCGATCCCGTCTTGTTCCACGTCCTTCTCATCTTCGTTACCGCAACCCACACCTTCGTATTCGCCCTCGTTCTCTCCGTTGCCAACCGTAACGCCCGTTACACCTCAACAAGCGTCTTCATCTTTCCTCCTGTCGAATCATATTTCCGAAACTGTACACGGTGTCAACTTTGATAATATCTGTCGCGCAGCAGAGGTCGTTCAATCTGTACCTAATCTAACCGGAATCTCCACATTACCTACCACCATAACCACCTCGATTAACACCACCGCCACCGCCACTGCCACCACAACCACTACCATCACCACCACAACCACCACCAACATTCCCATTCTCTCTTCCTCATTTTCCGTCGCTTCGTCCTCATCGTCTTCGTCGTCCTCATCCTCGTCTTCTTCCGCCTCCTCCTGTTCTTTCTCCTCCTCGTCTTCTTGTTCGTCGTCATCTTCCTTGCAAATCCCTTGCTCGCCTTCGAAATTACAACAACAACAACAACAACAACAACAACAACAACAACAGCAACAGCAACAACAACAAATTATCGGCACCTATAGCACGATAGAACGTGGAGTTCCAGAAGGTGCAGTGAGCGCACCTACTCACGATACTTCGCAGCCAGGAATTCTACTTACCACTAACTCTTATATCTCGCATAATTCCAGCGGTGTGCAAGCTTTACCAACCCATGCGCAAAATTCAGTATATTATGCCATGAATGTTTAAGTCTGCTGTATACAGTAACGAATTTGAACGATATGTACATATCTACTACGTACATGCATACATGCATACATACATATATCGATGCATCGATGCATCGATGCATCAGATAAAAACAAGATGATAACGCAGTTACATTTTTCTGAATACACATCAGGCGGAGATTCCTCGAGAACGTGACTAACGAAGAAATCCGTTACGGGAGTGTTTCATAAGCAAAATACAGCTGATCATTTTGCATAGGCAATTTTTGATCAATTTTCATGAAACATCGACTGCGTATGCGTTGCGATATTTCATTACGCAACCCTAGTAACGATAAGTCAGTCAGATCGAAGAAATCGTGTTTCATCAAGAGTCCGATAGAATATCATCTGAAAAAGAAAAGCAACTCTCAAGGCCTGTGGAATTTCTAAAAACGAATTTACTTTTGCTATACGTTACATGATAATGTGCTGTGCGTGATATCTAAGTACATACGTACGTGCATTGAAATCGATTCTAGTCACGAAAAGATACTTATGGCAGATATCGACAAATAAAAACCAAAGGGCATTCACAGCGTTTATGTATAGATACATATGTATGTATCCAAGTATAGCTGACAGCAATTATTTTCGACTGATTCGATTGAATTTTTACGGTGGAATTGACAGATTAACTAGAAATTTTATAACGAAAAGGAACAAGTGCGCAAAATATTTACAAATAGAAACGGTTGAATTAAACTTGGAGAAAATGAATTACTCCAGGTTGCTTTACTCTCTGTTCAAATATCGGTCGGTTCACAAAACTTTGTCCAATTATTTTTAACATCGCCTTTCGTGATTTCGCCACCGCCTCTTCCGTCATTTCCTTTGATCCCGCGTCACTATTTTTTTTTTTTTTTCACGCTTATACACTTATTAAAAACCATTCGATTGGGGAATATGCCGCTTGGAAATGCAGCACAACGAACGAACGAAACGTTGGAGCAACATGTATTTCCTTTACTTTAGATTCTTACTACGATCACGGGAAAACAAAAAAAGAAGTGTTCAAATCAAATGTAAGACCAAATAACAGCAATCGTTAAAACATATTTTCGCGTACTATACATGTTTCGTATTACTTTTCCAACATGATTCTTTATGAACGATGCCAAGCAAGTGTGTGTGTGTGTGTGTGTATGTGTGCATGTGTATCTATAAGTGTGTACACGAAAACGACATACCGCAATTTTTCTAATGTTATTTTCATCCAGATGTTGAAGTGGATCATGAGCGATTAATGATAAGAAGAACGTAAATATCTTACTTAAAATCTTACTTCGTGAAATATATGATGAATCATTTTGTCGGTGATAAATTTGGGTGTGTGCATCATCTAGTTACACGTATAACGAGAGCGAAATAAAATCAGTATCGTAGCGACCTAATAGAAATGAAATATAAACTTGTTAGAAAGTAGAGAGTAAGAAAACATTCAATGTCGAAAACGGAGACGTTTGAATGTAATCGATTTTAATCCAAAGTTAGATACCAAACTTTCATGGTAAATGGCCAAGTTTAGAAAAACAAGTTTTACATGTATTATAGTTTACTTAATTATTCCATGATATTCATCGTGAAACAGTGTATGTAAATAAAGCTTTAACAGCATACCAACGTTTTGTCATTTCGAAGGTATTTAGAAATATTGTTTACTGCGAAAAGATGTAGGTAGTTGTTCATCGGAATAAAGATGAATGGAAAAGTACGGGACTAAATGCAAAGAGAAAGGATGATTCTTAAAAAATACGCTCGTTCCATTCAATCTTCTTATATTTTCTTTTTTCTTTCCTTTTTTTTCTTTTCTTTTTTTTTAACTGATTTATTAAAAAATTCACACTACTAATTTATCAATAAAAACGCCTTACATATTAAATAGAAGAATGTTTTACAGGTATTTTTGATACGAAATTCGTGTAGATGTTCACAGTTTTCGATGATTACACCGTTTCTTTCGTGCGATCGTCAAAATGTATCGATACTCGCTCGCCGCCGTGAATCGGTTTAAGCAAAAACCATTCGTCGATTCTTTTTTTCCAATGAACTGATCGACCAAATGATAAGTGTCCTATATCGTTGTCCGTTTCTTCCCCCCCCCCCTCCCCCGCCCCGCGCGATTGTGTGTGTGTGTGTGTGTGTGTGTGTGTCACGTGTATGCGTAGAGTACGTACACAACACGTGCACACGTACACACGTGATTGTACATGTATACGTGTGCACATACGCACATCCCTTGTACATAAAATGCTTATTTCCACTTTTTTTTGTTGTTTTGTTTTGTTTTTTTCCTGTATGAATGTTTCGTTCGAATCGAGCGTGGGTCGAACGAGTCAAGAACAAAAGATAGATCGAACCGATATCCAAATATCGGAACTATCGTTAGTCGAAAATATTTTCGCATACACCGTATGATGAAACTCTCACACAGTGATCGGCTGAACAGCGCTAATAGATTTTAAAAAGGATGTTAGTTGCGCTCTACAAAATGATACATCGTCTTCTTCTGACCGGTTCTGGAGGCTCCAGTGCTGCTAGTATTGCTTCGTCGAACACGTTTTTCAAGCCTTTCTGAAAAGTATAAAGAATAACAGTTTGATAATTGAACACGATTGCAAATTGTACGATATATGTGTACTACCGTAACGTAAACAGGCTCGTACCTGTGTAAGAGCACTGCACTCCACGTACTTGACTGCCTTGAGCTCTTTGGCAAGTTTCTCACCTTGTTCAGCCGATATAGGCTTTTGTTTATTTTTTGCAAGTTTTTCGATAGTCGCTGCATCGTCTCGTAAATCGATCTGGGTACCAACCAATAAAAATGGAGTCTTTTGACAATGGTGAGTTATTTCTGGAACCCACTGATAAGAGATTTCTAATTGATTGGACGGATTGTTTTACAAAATAGGTGTAACAATGCGACAGATATCGTATTTTAACAACATACCTTCTCTTTAACGTTTTCAAAAGACGACGGTGATACAACTGAGAAACAAACGAGAAACACGTCGGTTTGAGGATAACTCAAAGGACGTAATCTGTCATAATCCTCCTGACCTGATGAGCAAAAGATTAGAAATGTATATTTGTTGAGAACAGTACAGTTTGACGCGAAGCAAACCAAAAGAACATATACAACGGTAATAAATTTAATCAATGGGATTGGTTACCTGCTGTATCGAACAAGCCTAAGGTATATGGTTCTCCACCAATCATAACAGTAACGGCATAATTGTCAAATACTGTTGGAACATACTCAGATGGGAACTTATTGGTGGTATATGAGATTAACAAACAAGTTTTACCCACTGCACCATCCCCAACCACGACACATTTAATTGTCTGCATTTTGTTTTTTTTTTTTTCTTCCTTTTCTAAAGTATCTCTGTAGAAAACGAAGAGAAAAAATAACGTATTATTAAAAGCAATCTACAATTTAGTATGCATAGACAGTTTTCGTACACAAGATTACTTGTCATCAACGATAATAGAAACAAAGTTGCGTCTTGTTTTTGTTCGTTATATCTAGTCTAGTTTAGTCTAGTCTAGTCCTACTGAATTCCGTCAGTTTTCGTCACGTCCCATTACATCCCGTCACGTCCAATTACGTCCCGTAACGTCCTGTCGAGAATATACTCTTTCCCAAGTAAAGGGAGAATAAATATTAAACGCTTGAACGATACGTTCGAATGTATTCGTCTCCATGAAGTGAGCAAGAAAGAATATTTGCACAACGGGCAGACAATACGTTTGAAAATTTGTAGCAAGCCGCTGATCCAATTACACGTATAATTCCGATGAAATAATTGTTTTTTCAGATCGCCATTTTTGATATTTTGTCAAATATATCGATTTCTGTTATGAAACAATATCATTTGAACATATGGATAAATATATCCAGTGACATCTTTCATTATTTCATCCCTACTAAAATGCGTATCACACCGAGGAATGAAATATACAAAATTTAACCGAAACACTTACGACGAGTAACTGGGCGTCGACAACACACTTTACTGTCACAAATTTCTCAAACGGATATAGAAGGCCAACGACTCGTCCATTTTAAGATACGATATACGACCGCCATCTATGACACTAGAATTTACAAAATTCTAGTGATTGTTATTTAGTTGTTTTGCTCGTGTACAATACAATTTTACGATGTACCAATAATTCTAATGGAATTAAATTGATTGCTTTTATAATGTAAAAAAGATAATTCGACGCAGTGTTAGTTTCACACGAATTTTCTTTAAAATACAGACGAAAATATGAAATGGGAACATGTGGTACGAAAATGGTAACAATTTCTCACATTCCAAGTTGTTCAATATATACGCACGTAGTTTGTGCTTGATTTCGTACAAAATTATACGGTTAGTTGCGTATCGATTATATTTTATATGCTTACGTTTATAAATAGAAGAGATGTAACCTAACTAATTGCTCTTGTATAAAATAGTGTAAATATAAGATATATATATGTACATATTATTATTATATATATATATATATACATGTATGTGTATAGGAAACAAACATATTTAGACGTGCGGATAAATTGAATGAAAGCAATAAACAATTGCAAATCGTCGTTGCGTCTATACGATCGGTCGTGAACGGTATTGTGGTATTGCGCTTTAAAGAAGGAGCAGTTATGGGTTTGCCTCGAGTATATTTTGACGTAGCTGCTGATGATAAACCATTGGGTCGTATAGTGATGAAATTACGTGCCGATGTCGTTCCAAAAACAGCGGAAAATTTTCGTGCACTTTGTACAGGGGAGAAAGGTTTCGGTTATAAAGGAAGTACCTTCCACCGAGTAATTCCGAACTTTATGTGTCAAGGTGGCGATTTCACTAATCATAATGGCACAGGAGGAAAATCTATTTACGGAGAGAAATTTGAAGATGAAAATTTTGAATTAAAACACATTGGTCCTGGTATATTATCCATGGCAAATTCTGGACCAAATACCAATGGTTCGCAATTCTTCTTAACTACCATTCGAGCAGCTTGGTTGGATAATAAGCATGTAGTTTTTGGTCATGTAACAGATAGTATAGGTGTAGTAAAAAAAATTGAAAGTTACGGCTCCCAAAGTGGGAAAACACATCAAAAAATTGTAATTACTAATTGCGGTCAACTGTAAAGTATTCCAGGTTACTCGATTATAATGTTCCAAGTATGTGTTGATTCAATATTTTCGTTAATTTTTGTTAAATGAGTATTGCGGCAGAAATAGAAGTAAGAGAGGAATTGAAGTAAATCAAAATCTCCCATTTCTAGGTGATTTTCTTTCCTTTGTATTATTTCATTTAAAACTGACATATTACGCAGGCGTATTAAATTATTTACAAATCACTGTAAATAGACACAAAGACAGAGATGCACGAAAGAACGTCGAAGAAATGATAAAAGCTGATTAAAACGATGATTTGTAGAGTGAAAAGCCATAATTATGCGAAATAAATTTATTCGAAAAGTACTATAATCAGATATGAAGAATTTATTAAAGTTTACAAATATTTAACATAGATGTATAAATATCTATTCGCAGTCGTACATGTACATACATACACAGATACATTCATACATACATGCATGCATACATAGATATAGATACCATTATAGGAGTTATTCAATTGGAATTCATTAATCGTTTATTCGTTGTTAGTTGTTAGTTGTTAGTTGTTAGTTGTTCGTTTCTCGCGATGTAAACTTAACGAGCGTGCGTTGTCAAAAGTGATGTTTTATAAAGTCGACTAGGTTGCTGTCACCGTGGCAGAGATATTACCGTTGGCAACGCCTTTGTAGAATCGAAAGAATTTCAAGTTGAAATGGTGCGTGACCCTATAATACCCTAAACCGGTGGAAATTCGGCTATCTAACGCGACATCACCTTCTTACTTGTTATTTGAAATAACTTTTGTCCAATACTGATATGACGTGATGGATACATAAAAAATATTGTATATGTACGTGTTAATGTGTATCACATACGAAAAGAGACGAGAACGCAATCGTAAAAGCAACTGTACACCTATGTACATATATACTGGCGTTTGAACGATATAACCGTTCGAATGTGCATAGAAGATGAAAGTTCCGTAGAAGGAAATCGATTCCGAATCTTGCACCGTTTCATAGAAATGTCTTAAGAAAAAGTAAGGTGTAAATATGTACACAGTTGGTTGAGCACGTGGGTTGTAAGGTATGTATTATGTATCAATGGCCGCATGTTGGTAAATTAACCATAAAGAACATATTGAGCTCGAGAATAGAAGCGAATGCCAAAAAGACGACATACATAATGAGGCAAGCGATTCCAACAGGTCGTGTTAATTTAAATTTACCAATTAGAAGAGACATGTAGAGAACAGTGAGAGTAGAAAATAACGATATCGAGCTGTAAACTAGTCCTTGTGAATTGATGGTCACGTAATGTCTGTCAGGTACTGTGGGAAAAAACGTAGCCTTCAAGAACCATGGTAAACCCAAGCAAAGCAATATGTCGAATACGTTTGAACCGATCGAATTACTTATGCCCATCGCTCCATGTCCTGGAAATGAAAAAATTATGCGTTATCCACTTGTCGAAATCGTATATACAGGTGTTGAAGAAAGTAGGTAAAGTGTTGCAACTTTGAAATGGATTGTGAGCGCGTGCGAGATAGAGCGAGAGATAGAGCGAGAGAGAGAGCGAGAGGGAGAGAGCGAGAGCAAAAGATCGTACACTAAACACGTACGAAAACGACGTAGGCTATAATAGCTGACCGTAAAAGAAGCGATCCTAAGATTGGGCAAATTTGATAATAGCAGCATGATAATGTCACGCGGTGAGTTATCGTAACCCAGTCTTTTCACGATAACATTATCGCGATTGTTATTCGCCAGGTATACATTGATGTGTAGATGCGTGAGTGTGTATCTCGTAATGGATTTGTCGATTATGTGCGATGTAGATGACAATAGAAGTGAAGTTTTTTTTTTCTTTTTTTTTTTTTTTACATAATTGATGTTATTTTGTATTTCACACACGTTTGTGGAACAGAAAATCGATCGAAATTTGCATGGAAAGATCGGGTGCTTAAAGAGACGAGAATTACCTTGATTAGCAACAATAACGCTCGATACAGCCTCTGGTACGCTCATTCCTGCTGCAAGAAAGGTCAATCCCATTATGGAGTCGGGGATCCTAAATGTATCGCCTGAAATAATGATCGATTGTCACGCGATGTCGAAACGCAGTCGCCGCGAACTCGCTCGATACCGTTTCTTATTTTATTTCGCTCATTCTATAATAGTCTAGCAATAAAAATGTAATTGTTAAGTAGAGAAGGAACGAAATACGAATAGAGGAGAGTTAATTAAAGAAGTAGACTATGCTGTGAATTGCAAAAATGCGTACCAATTACAGTGATGACCCATCCGACTATGTACGAAGTAGTTGCTATCCATATGATGCACATGATAAAAGTAAGGGGATAATAAGATTTCAATGTGTTCCTTCTGCAGTCGGGAATCGTGACGAGAAGCACGAGATTTATCGGCCAGGTAATCAACCACCAAATTCGTTCGCATATCGAGTTTGGCCACTTTGTCATACTTACGATATCCACTAGAACAATATACGTAAAGGGATGAATGTAAACGCTGTAGAATGTAGTTGCAGAGATATCGGTCGATTAAAGGACTCCGATGCCGCGCATTTATTCGAAGAAATGAAAAGAGGAAATCACGTTACTTACGCGATTCATCCTTCTCGCAGGAATCGAACAAATTGAAATCCGTGCTTTTCGCAATATCTGAAAGAAGAGAAGAAAAGAGAAGAGAAGAGAAGTTGCTGTATTTGAATTTTGTCTAACGAGAAAAGAAGGAGAAGGAGAAAGAGAAACGAATCGATATAATTACATACCATTGGAAATTAGAGGAGTTTGTTCGGAAAGATTCTTGTACTTTTTCCTCGTGGTCGTTGCGCGTTTAATAAGCTGGTGTATACTACGATTGAAATACATTGCTGAAACGATATGTTTTTTTTTTTTTTGGTTTTTTTCTTTCTTTCTTTCTTTCTTTTAATTGGGGCTGTAGGTGAAAAATTGGAACCTGTGTTGTGTCAGATGTGAATGTATTTGATACGTATAGTTGGCAGTAACCTACCTAAGATGTACAAAACGTAGGTAAGAACGAGGATGAGAGCTTCGTACCACTCGATGCGACCATCCCGTAAGGTTAAGATTAATAATAGAACCGTAATCGTGTAGGCGACAGTGTCTCGCGTTACCGGCCACCATTCGAGATTCAACACCTGCAGGTGGTAAATGTTTGTGTGGTTAGATGCGTTCGAGTATTGCTATTATTATACGTAAGTATAATCGCGATATCTGCTATTTTATTTGAACGGATAGAATTTAGACAGCAGATGGATGCGGCACGAGTAAATAGAAATCGCACCTGATTAGCGAATAAACCGCAACAAGCAGGCACAGCTAATATATTGAAAACCGCGGAACCAACGATTGTACCGACGCCCAGGTCTCCTTCCGTGACAAACGTTCCTACGATATTGATGAATAGTTCTGGGCTAGAGCTGGCTGCTGCCATAATCGTTGCGCCTGCGACATCCTCTGTCACGTTAATCTCTGAAAACCAAATCCTGCATTTCGTTGCTCATTTCGATAGTAGCAGGCAGACAATTTTGCTTTGGCGTGTTTTCTTTCTTTTTTCTTTATCCTTTCTTTCCTCCAAGCGGGAATGAAACGTATAGATAGTTGTGCTTAACTTACTCTCGCAAATTTTTTTAATCGATGGGACGAAAAAGTCGTCGCAAACAATAGCAAGCAAGAGAAACATGTAAATCGCTATTACAAAGTGTACAACTATAAATCCCGATTTTCTTTGCTGCGGCGTAAGACCATCAGATGGGAACTCTTTGATCGCTGGAGGAGTACAGTTGTATGTTCCATTTTCTCCTGGTTCAGTATAGTCCGTGGTTGGCTCGATTTGTAGTAGCTTGCGAAGTCCTTGAATAGATAGAGGGTAAATATAGGTGTAGGTGTAGGTGTATGTGTATGCTTGTAGTAAAATATTAATAGTAGAATAGAAGCCTGTGTGTGTCGTTGCGAATAGAAAAGGAGGATTACACAAGTGGAAGGGAATAATTGAAGTGATTGGGATGGTAAGGTGGTTGAGGAAAGGAGTCCTTTTTTCGATCGGAAATTTCACGGCAACAGTTTTCCCACGGTTTCGCGAAAATCGTGATGAAACGATAGACGACGTACTATACAAGTATGTACGTACATGCATCGCAACGTATAGATGATGCAGATACTGCGAACGTATTACGTAATGATTCATTCGAAATTTTCGTATCGCGATATCTTTTCCATCTTCTCTTTCATACAAGGTGGACACTCGTAAGCGTTCGTGTCCAACAGGCATCGTTTTTAACATCGTTAATGTCTGCGTATAATTGTCCTTTATTGGTTATCGCTTGTCATTAGTCATGCGTTTACTTTATAAGAGGACGCAAGTGTAACGAACGAGTGAATGAATGAATGAATGAATGAATGAATGAATGAATGAATGAATGAATGGCCGTGCGGCAATAAGGGGAAGGGGAATGGACGAGGGGTGGGCGTATTTGCGAAAAGAAAAGAAAACAGGTTACAGGAATCGTATAGTTACCTATCCATCCAAGTGCACGGTAATGTGTTGCGCATGGCGGACGATTATTTAGGCGTGAAGAGGAAGGAGGAAACTGGAGAAGAGAGAGAGAGAGAGAAAACAAGACTTACGCGTATCTGTAGGGTTGCTTGAAGTTGCTGCATTGTTTGGAACAAACATCGTCAATGTATTTACGAATATAAAATACACCGTTGGAACGATGATCATGCAGAATATTTTGTAGCCCATCATTCGCCTCTGTATTCGCGCCGCCATCCTAACAACTCGCGGTATCCCGATTAATCGTAGGGAGAAGTTTCTCAGTAATGCAGAATCAACGATGCGGCTTGCTGTCCCGTGCGACACTAATTTTGATTCACCACTAAGTCGAACGATAGACCGTATTGATGTTTTTCATTTCGACTCGCATTATCGACTCGAACTTTACACAGATAAGATACTATGCGAAGCGAGTCAAGACATCCCTTTACTGATAATCCAAAGAAAAGGAGGAGGAGGAGTATATTCCTGCTACCTACTGGAACGCTACCAATTGCATAAATATCTAGCAGCGATGTTCGGTAAATATCGGTAGACGGATAATAGAGCTCTTTCTTTTCTTCCTTTCTCGCTCTCTGTTGCCTCTACTATTACCCACCACCTCCTCCCATCTCCGCAGCCTGTAGCTTTACCTTTAAATTTGTAGGTAGTCACCGAAACCGTTGAATTTCTACATGGACGTTTCATGTTATTACCATCTTGTTTCTATAACACAATACGGATATTCGATGGATAGATATCCGTACATATCACATATGTACATCCATAATGTTAATATCTCGATAACGAAGGTAATTCCGTCCCGCTGCTTTCTCCCGTTCGCTTTCGTTCGTCTCTCGTCATTCGGTCAACGTGGCCATTAGTTGTTGTTTCGTTCATGCTCGTACAGCTTGACAAAAAGAAACATGTTGTTTTTCGTGTTGCGGCAACACCAGTTCTTCGAGCTCTTCGAGTTCTTCGTATGTAAAAAAGATGAGAAGGAAAAAAGGGAAAAGAAGAAATGCAAGAAATAAGAACGAAAGTTGTAAGAAATAGAAATAAAAATGAAAAGTGGTGATTTGCTGTGGTGGTCTTGTTACACACGACAAAGTCAGAACGAAATGTGCACGATATATACCTACGACGTTCAATTTTCAAGGAAGCCATAACGACGATTAGCGCGATGACGATTTCGCATTTTGACCGCGGCACGATTCAGCGGGCGCGATGCGCGAGAGATGAGAAGAGAAGAGTCAGAGGGAGGGGCGATTCCAACAAACGCTGACGGACTTCGGAGTAGTTGTTAATGTAGTATATGTGTGACAACGGGATTGACAACATGGATACGTCTGACTTAGGAGGAGGTTCGTTGAAATACATTTTGAATATTATCGAAAATCGATGCCTGTTCACGGTACAACGAGTTGAATCACGATAAAAGGACGGTTGGGGGGTGTGTTTCGGTGATGGTGAAAGACGGAATGAGATAATATTAAATGGAATTGAAATTAAAGTATCGGCAAAGGAGGAGGAGACGTAGGAAGAGAAGGAGCAGGAGGAGGAGAAGGAGGAGGAGGAGGAGGTGGGCCGGTGAGGAGCAGGTGGAGGAAGAGGCGGAGGAGGAGGAGGAGGTGGTGGTTGAGGCGAGGGGGGGAGCAGGAGGAGGAGGAGGAGGAGGAGGAGGAGGAGGAGGACGAGGAGGAGGAGGAGGAATGGCAGGATGGCTAGCACTAGCATTGGCAGCAACAACAACAACAGAGGAAAGAGAAGAAGGATATATACAGGAAGAGGGAAAAGCAGGAATGGAAAATGAAGAAGGATGAAAGGGGACGGGGTGGAAAATGTGGCAAAAGAGAAGAAGCAGGAGGCAGGGGCAAGGTTCAATATGCAAGAGCGCATAGAACAAACTTTAGGGAACTTTCCGAATAATGGTGTACATCTTCAATTGAAACATTCGACGTACAGGTGTATCGTGTTGTGTCGCGTATCGTTCACAATTATCGTTTGAAGAAAATATGAACAAAAGGTTCTCGCTTAGAGAAAGAATTCCACATAGAAGAGCGTTCACCAAATGCATAACATCATGCTAAGAAAATCGTTTATTCGTATGTAACGATTTGTACAAGCTATCTGTTTGTATCTACATATGTCGCGTAATAGTTCAGTGTGACGTTCGTGCTGGAGAAAGGATCTTGTACGAAACTGCAAGCAGTTTGTAGTTTATTTAAATTTTTCAAAGTACTTTAATTGCTCGACAATTTTAATCTTGCTCCTTGAGCCACAGCTTTCCCTCCCTCCCTCTCCCTCACCCTCACACACACACACACACACTCACGCACGCACACGCACGCACACACACTCGTTCACTTCATCGTTCGCTCACTAGCTCACTCACCTTCTCTCCCTCTCTCGGAACCCTCCACTCTTCTAATCCTCTTTACCTCTTTACCTATTTCTATTTCACCTTTATTTTACATCGGATTTCGTTCTCCTGGATAAATGTGCAGTTTAGTAAGTCAACTCGTGTAACGATCCTTGGATAAATCTGACAAATGATAAACGATAATGTTTTACGGTGTGATGAAAAAAGATAAATCTCACCTGCGAGATTTATAACATCGCCCATGTAGTAAATAACGAGATCGGGAATAGAGATGCTTCAATTCTGAGAGAAACAGCTTCAATCCTACTTGCAGTGTAAATTTCACTTAAACAACAACAAAGATCCGTTCTCCGTTCGGCCGTATGTATCGCATAATAGAACGCAATGTTTGGAAAAATATTAGAGCAAGAATAACGGGAAAGGCCGACATGGAACAACAAGAGGCGTATAACGCTTAACAACTAATGGAGCAATTAATTATAAGAAGGGACAGCAGGAGGAAGGGAGAGACGGAGTGGGAGGGGTTATATATATATATATATGTGTGTATATAATATGTATATATATAATATGTATATATATATATATATATGTATATACAATACGTATATAGAGGGGGGGGGGGCAGGGCTGGGGGAAGTAAATGAAAAAATTGCGCGTTGTTGTACGTGATGAAAGATTTGATCGAGCAGGAAATGAAGCAACGAACAGCGAACCCTTGAGCTCTTTCGAAAGACACTAATTACGCCCAGGGGAATCAAGTGATTATTAATTGAGAAGTAACATTTAACGATCGAGAGGTTACGAGCCGATGAGTCTTCGTTTGTTTCCAACGAGACGATATCGTTCGACACTGTATGGCCGAGCCACGTTATATCTAGTTTATACGACGTACATTAGACATGAATGGCATCTCCTCTGCCAACTTGAATGAGAGCAATTTAACTTCTTTAGGTTGCTTAATCGGTAGGAAGTCACATCAACTATACAGCTGTGTAACCTGTACAAGACACCAATACGTGCATCGTTTGCTTCATTACGTCGGCTGGAAGAGACATCATAGGGGAAAAATGATAGGAAACCGAAGGACGAAAGTGAAAAAACATAATTGTCTCAACGAACTTGTAAAGGTTATTTTACGATGCGCTGTGCGCAGAAACCGCGGAATATCTTTCTCCGGAGATGATCCGATTGGGAAAGGATCGTCTCATGAATAGATACGTATATACATGTATGTACATATGTCGTAGGGTGTGTTCGACATTGCAATGTGAAAAATCGAAGACGTAAACGAAAAGAGTAAGTATAATTGAAAGGACAAACACTGAGGTAGAGTATGGAAATCTACGAATACACGCGTCCACGCTACATCATTAATCTTGAACTCGAGTAGTAAGTAAGATCTATTCAGCGAGACATGAAATTTTTAGTAATAGGTTCAATCTTTGCAATCACAACTCGGAGTACGTTCGAATTGTGAAGATGACAGAGAAGGACACGGTACAAGTGTACATGTGTCTTTTAGAAAACAATGAACTTTTGCGGTGATAAAAGTTGATAGACTAAGATTAAAGAAGTCTAACGGAAGTCCCTCGTGGAAAATGTTCCATACGTAATATACGCAATGATCATCAGGGTTCCTGCCGCGAGCCATCGACGAAAAGTTGGATAATTTAAGTGTAAGAAACCTCTTAGGGTTTAAGTGGAGCAAAAGTCTAACGACGGGTTTATTGGAAGAACAACGTGTGTATATACACACACACACACACACACACACACACACACACACACACGTGCGTTTCGATACGTTCCTTTTGTTGATTGCTCGTCGATAATTTATCGCGTTGTTTAATGTTTCGTTGTTAAATTGTTGCGTCGATTGACGCTCTTTACTGGTATCGGAACAAGTACGAATCGTATATACATACATAGATGATAGATCGCGTGTCTCGCCGTTTCGCGTCTTTCTCTACGGACGGTTTAACATTGATCGTCGAATTGCAAAAAGATTTACGTTTACGCTTACGTTTACGTGATATAGCATCGTGGTATCGCATAATCGCCTTTCCTTTCGCTCTGCTGAGAATATATTCTGTAGTAAAAGAGAAAGGGAAGAATACATCGAATGAGAGGCAGGCAAAGGTACGATCCGATGATAAAAGTGGAGCATCGCGGGAGAACAATTGTAACGATCATCTCTGATCTACGATCTCGCGACAGTTATTTGTCTGTTTGAGTGCGCGTGGGAATGGTTTATTTGATCGAGTATCTCGTAGAAACGAGGAATAACATAAGCGGCTTTTAAATTTTGGCTCGGTCCATTACCTATATGAAGGTTGCCTATATAGTACACGTGGTTTTACACGCACCTTCTCGATTCACATTACGTATATACTTGGACGTGTTTCGACGTTGGAAAATGAAATGCAATGAAACCACGATATATTATACATGCTATCGATACAATATCAACGTTATCGCGGATTATACGGCACCGTGATATCGTGTCGCCGTCTCTCGTACATACTAATCCAAACCACTTGAACGTGTAATAGACATGATTTTACTAGCAGGTATAAATCAATCGATAAATCAGAAGCAAATGTTTATACGATGCTTTCCAACTTTCTACATACGTGAATTATTCGGGGAGGCGGGAATTATTGAAGATAATAAGTAGACGTAATAGAGTCGTCATTGGTATCTTACTATAACAATTTTAACTTTCTACAAAGAAGAAATGGTATAATTTTCGTAAGAAATGGTTGGAGAATATCTATATATTTGTGGTTACCGTAATTGGTAGAGCGAATGCAACCAATTATCCTGATTCGTAATCACCGAATGAAGCGTGCATTCGACACTCGTGTTCGCGAGTGTGGTACACTAGGCATTGAAGGCCATGTCGAAACTTATGTAATATATTTAGCCAAAATCAGATGAGGAGAGGATACGAGAAGATGCGGGCGACCAAATCGCCGGAGACGAAATCTTTCGTACCGATCGACTATTATTTCTTTATATGAAACGATGTAAAAGGATATGAAAGGATATAAAAGGATATAAAAGGATATGAAAGGATATAAAAGGATATAAAAGGATATAAAAGGATAGGAAAGAATGAACGAAATATGGAGAACGCGGAGGAGAGTAATTCTCTTCTGTTTCTTTGGGCGTTACCTTATCGTTTTATTAGACAGACAGTTTCGACGACAGCATCGAATATCGAAAAGAATATAGAAGAAGAGAAGAAATTGGTGCTTGGTTCCTGGCGATAAATTTTCTTCATTTCTCCTAACTCTCTCGTACCGTTTTTCTTGGTAGCCAACTGTTGTTTCGAGAATGATCAATAACCATGGTTGTTGTTTATTGAAAACAGTAATGCATACGCGCACGTGTTAAATACCTTTTACGTTTTAGGTATAAATTGTACACCTCCAGCGATAGAAGACTTTCCACACGATCTGTTCGACGAGAAGCAAAGGCAAGGAGGAGCTGTCGTTGTACACGTGATCGTTTCGCTTTACCTATTTATCGCGTTAGCGGTGGTATGCGATAAATTTTTTGTTCCTGCCGTAGAAAATATATGTCACGGTAAGAGAAATGGCAGCTTTTTCTTTTATCTCTTTTCTTCTTTCTCTTTTTCCTCCGTTTCCTCCGTTTCCTCCCTTTCCTCCCTTTCCTCCTTTCTTTCCTTGGTCGATGATGCTACGCGGATTTGACGATGTGGTAATTGGTATTCGACGTGACTAGGATATATCGCGATCATGTACGATATATCTAGAAGGAAAGATCGAAGGATTTCTGTTGAAATTTTAGCACTTTCGATGTCCAAGGACGTGGCGGGTGCTACCTTTATGGCTGCAGCGACATCGGCACCGGAACTGTTCGTAAACGCGATCGGCACGTTTATCACCGAAGGTGACATCGGAGTTGGAACAATTGTAGGCTCGGCTGTATTCAACATACTCGCAGTACCGGCCTGTTGCGGTATTGGTGCTGGAATGGTAAGTTGCCTCCTATATTTACATGTACGTAGGTATATATTATTCAAAGTTGCACAATAGATACGTAGATTGCTCGAATATGGTACAGGTAGTTCCTTTGGATTGGTGGCCAGTTAGCAGAGATTGTCTCGCCTATGGTGTTACAGTCGCCATTCTAATATGTATCATACACGACGAGCGGGTTGAATGGTACGAAGCGTTAACGCTAGTTTTACTCTATATCGTATACATCGCCGTGATGTATTGGGACAAATCGTTTCAACGATGCGCGCGATTCTGTACGCATACCGCCGATCAAGCGTTACCGGATGAACATCGACACGCGACAGGTAACCCTCACCTCTACCTCTAACTCTGTCTGCTTCTCTCTCTCTCTCTCTCTCTGTCTGCCTGCCTGCCTGTTTTCCCGAGACAAATGCGATTTGTCTATCGCATGATAAAATGCCTTGCATCTTAAAAACGTCCACCATTTTATGTAGCTATGTAATTCACGGAATAATCGGACGTTCGCACTTTTCGTACTTTTCGAAATAACGATTCTCCACCATTTCGACAATTCAAATATGATAGATACCGCATACTAACTGTTTTTAGAAGGCAGCACGGAAATTCGGTTGGCAATATCTGACAAAGTGCAACCTGTCGGTGAACAAGCTGAGCATATAGATGTGCCATTACAAAACGGAGGAACGAAAACTCAAGAAGAGAGTCCCGATCCTAGTAAGTATATATATACACCTATAGATGGATAGAAATCTCTCGGTTCGTATACATGTATCATTGTTCTACATTACACAGATTATGAATACGAATTGCTGGTCTGGCCAGCACGAGCTGGATGGATAAGAAAAACAGCATGGATCATGACATGGCCGATTCATTTGATCTTCATGTGTACAATACCGGACTGCGAGAAGCCACGATTCAAAAATTGGTTTCCAGTAACGTTTCTCATGTGCATCATTTGGATCGGATCGTTGAGTTACGTCGTCGCATGGATGATCACCATAATTGGTAAAAAAAAGAGAGAGAGAGGGGGGGGGGATTATTATTGGGCGAAAGAAAATAAACAATGTGGTGGGCTTTTCAGGGGATACTCTGAAGATACCGGATTCTGTAATGGGTATCACTTTCCTCGCGGCTGGTACCAGCGTTCCGGAGGCCGTGTCGAGCGTAATAGTGGCGAAACAAGGTAAAGTAAAATGTGAATGTAGCATAAGGCTTGAGAGTAGGCAGTTTATTGTTGCAAATTGAATAGAAACGAAGAGTACAGTTAGCGTAATTGCTAACTGTGTATTTAATATTACGAAGATGATAGAACGTCTTGTTAGGTCTTGTACCTACGTTCAAGTGGTTCGACCGATTTATATTTTATGCATCAGGACACGGTTCGATGGGTATTAGCAACTCGATAGGATCAAACACCTTTGACATACTGTTATGCCTGGGTCTGCCGTGGCTAATTAAATCCTCATTTTCACCGACGCAACCTGGAAAGCATTACATCAGCATAAACTCTGGTGGACTCGAGTACAGCGCCATATCGTTGTTGTCGACGTTGATGCTACTCTATATTGCTTTCGCTTCGAATAAGTTTCAGCTCGATAGAAAAGTAGGCCGAGCCTGTTTATGTATGTATGCCGTGTTTCTCATATTAGCTTCATTGATAGAACTGAATGTATTCTTCAGGGTAAACTTGCCCACGTGCCAGAGGACGGTCAAGTGATCGAAAATCGAAAATAGAGTCGCTTAATGATATTCGATACGGTGTTTACTCGATCCTCGTACGTTCTCTCGAACTTGCGAGCAACATTGTGGACCGAAGAATGCTGTTTTATATTATACGAAACTATTTCTTCCCCCGTCTCGCATCTTTCTCTACGAGACTCTTCTTCGTCCAGAACCTCCCTTCGTTCCATATCATTATTCTTTCCTTCGCGAACCCTGCCCAGCATAACACACTGCACATCCTCAATTTCTCAGTATATGCATATCGTCTCCTTTCTCCTACCGTCGTGCATTCGAAACCCTCCCTTTCTTCGTCGCGATCAAATAGTAGCCCTCCGTTTCATCGTTGTTGTCATTTCCATTTCTTTCCAACTCTTTCTCTCGCGCTATCGTCCTCCGCTGTTCCTCTTATCGCGAGCAACGTTTCCTTTCTGACACGATCGAGAGGAATACGAGAAACAAGAGGAATCGAAACAAACGGAGAACTCGTCCTCTGGTTAAACCTAGGAAATAAAAGAAGATCGACGCGTAGTATGTATATTCATAGTGCGTGTACGCGTTCCGTATACGTCGAGACACGTACATATACATATATATATATATACATACATATATACAAATATATACACTCGCGTGCAATATATGCATTACATCGTAACATTAACACGCATAACTAGAAAAAAGAGGATCGAAGCGAATTTAACTTTAAGAGGAACCATCGATAATGCAATAAATATGGAAATTGTAATTCTACGCTACACCTCTACCGGGAAAGATTGATTCGTTGAATGAAAAGAAAAGGAGATCAAGCGATAGAGGCGTAGGTGAGAGGGTAGACGAGAGAGAGTGCGCGCGCGCGTGAGTGTGTGAGAGAGAGAGAGAGAGAGTGTGTGTGTGTGTGTGTGTGTGTGTGAGAGAAAGGGAGAGGGAGAGAAAGAAACTGCAACGAACGGGTAAGGGCGCGAGTAACGAACACGTTCCATTGTACGATAGGGTAGAAAAGACTGCCGCTTCTACAAACATCACACATTTCGTAAACACATGTTATAAAATAAAGATAAATAAGTGTACGCTCGTAAGTGCGTACGGTTGAGAATACAGTTACGATAATCCGTTAGCGCTGCGGATCACCATGACGATTCATCATCGAAACGGGCAAATAACGATAGTTACGATAATTTCGAGTAAAATGCATTGACGTGTACTGAAAATCGCCGCAGGGTGTATATTTAGGTAATCTAAGAACTTAACGAGTTTAATAAAAAAAAGTACTATAATAAGTTATTCAAAAGAACGAACTGGTAGTAGATGGTTTGGTTTTTGTCCCGTTGCCGCGTGCTGCTCGCGATATTGCTGCAGAACCCAAATTTCTCACTCCTGACCTACCTACTGTCCGATTCTAACACGACAATGCATTATCGTACCGATGATCGAAAAATTGGCTTTCGCTTGTTTCCGCGGTTGCGGCATATTCGCGTGTTGGCAATTGTAATCAATGTTTTCGAGACCTTTGGCACGATTTCAACGAAGGAGTCGATCTGCGAATCCGGGAAGAGAACACGAGACCGTCACGCGGCGCAGATTCGTTTCAGCAAGGAGCAGAAACACGTCGGAACACGTAGCAGATTTTTGTGGGGTAAGTAAAACGACAAAGGTTGCCGGCTTGCGCTAAGGCATCAGCGAGCCACCAGACGATTCGGGCGGGCAACGTTCGCGCGCATACCCGGTTTCGACAAGAAACCTTTCGACAAACCCGGCATTCCGTCAAACCCGAATCACCCGATCGACTGATTGACTGATCGAACACGTTCGAACATTATCTGGGAATGACTGGGAAAAGCTATAGGGAAATGTTGCTACGAATATTGAAGGGTATCGTCTATGCGTGCGTGTCATACGCGTGTGTGTCGAACGCGGCGGGTGGCGCGAACATGCGTAACAAAGGGTGAAACCTGGTAGCAAGGAGTAGAGTGGAGTGGAGTGGAGTGGTGTGGAGTGGAGTGGAGTGGAGTGGAGTGGAGTGGAGTGGAGTGGAACGGTGAAAACGGTGGTGTGTCGACTAGGTGGCAGTAGGTCGAGCGCGTATTAGGTCGGTAGGTCGAACAACGTGGGCGGCCATAAACGGTTCAGGAAGGGGGGTCAGCTGCACGTCACCACGCCGGATCCGCAATGCGGCGTAGTCGCAGAGACTGTTATCATTACGTTTTCTGCCAAACTACTTTTCTAAAAGTAGTAACGTGTCGTACGATTAACGCGTATAATCGCTGATTTAGTTAAACATACCTATGGGCTAGAACCGTCTAATTTATCAACTGCTGCCGGCAAACTTGTTATATATGTATATAAAGATAGGTTTCACATTCGCGCATACGTTGATACGAATTTATTTACCTGCAGGTTAGGTTAGGTGGAAAATTATAAACCGCGAAACGATCGCGATCGATAAGTTTCTCAAGGTTTCTCAAGGTTTCGACGGTAACGGATTTAGATTCCTGCTGCTGGATAAGAATGGAGACAAAGCTAAAGATCGAGGCATGTACACCTATAGAGAGGAGAGAGTGGGGGAGAAATCAATTCTATCCTGATTGAAAGGGATAAGAGAGGAAATAGAGAAAGCAGGAAAGGGTAAATATAGTTAGTATAGAGGAAAGAAAATAGTTTCGAAAAGCGGAATACGTGGTTTTCGATTGAACGGTGAGAAGGGAATAGTGGGGCACGAGGCAAAGGGCAGGCAAACGAGAGACAATTCCAAGAGAGGCTCGATGCGGCAAATGCGGCGAATGCGCTGAATGCGTTGAATGCGACGTAGGTAACGTCATGCGCTCTGGAAACAACCGCAACCCCCTGGTTAGGGGATGGAAGAAGAGTGGGGGTAGGCGGCACGAGGCCGAGAGCGATTCGCGAGCGCGCGCACGCGCCTCCTCGCAACCTCGAAGGTGCTCCTAGCGGAATAGAGACGCGAACGCACGCACGCTCGTAGCTTCTACTGAAAAGGAGGGAGTCGCGGTATATCGAAGTTATGCAGTGTTGCTTACCACGTAGGAGGCATAACACTCGCCGACTCTACAATAGGATCTTAACGTTTTACACTAACTTTTTCTTGCACGTTTCGGTGTTTTCCTTTTTTGCGATACGTTCTTCTTTGTTGTTGTCGTCGTTGTCGTCGTTGTCACTGCCGCCGTCGTCGTCGTCGTCGCCGTCGTCGTCGTCGTCGTCGTCGTCGCCGTCGTCGTCGCCGTCGTCGTCGTCGTCGTCGTCGTCGTCGTCGTCGCCGTCGTCGTCGTCGTCGTCGTCGTCGTCGTCGTCGTCGTCGTCGTCGTCGTCGTCGTCGTCGTCGTCGTCGTCGTCGTCGTCGCCGTCGTAACCCCGTTGACGCGCTTTACCACCCCCGTTGTGTAATCATAAACCAAGACTGGTCTATACAGAGGAAAAGGTACTTTGAAAACACATTGTGCGAAAAAGAAACAGGACACGAAGATTATTCACGTTGAATGTTTTCACGTATACGCGGTATACAACGAGGGTTGACGCTGGAACTGCCGCAGAATTGAAAAGTACTGTTGCGATTGATAGTTAGATCGAGATCGAAGTCGAGATCAAGGGTTACATCAAAGTCGAGGAAGCAGAGACAGAACTGGAAGCAACGTAATCGTACGGATTGAATTTGGAGTTAATGAAACTTATGGAACGAGCAGCTTGAAATAAGCAGAGTTAGTTGGAATGTTATCGGGTGAGAGCCAGTGAATAGGCGAAAAGTGGGTTTCTGGTGGTCAACGTTCTTTGCAAAGTGTTTAGTCGAAAGTTATCGTTGGGTTTTGTCTCCATTCCACAAGTAATCGTACCACATATCGATACTCATATCGAGCACCGTTCGTTTTTACGTAACGGCGTGTGCTTAGCACTTAAACAGGGAGCTGTTCGTTCGTATCATCGTGTTGGTGCAACATTCCGATCAAACTTGGAAAACTGACTCGGTATATCACGCACGAGAATAGCCGCCAACTTCTATACCTACGATGTTCTTTACTGTGGTGCCTAAATAACTTAAGTAAAGAAAAATTAGTGCCTATGTAACGTATGTGTGCAATAAATATATATACATATATACATACATTTATCGAATCCTGTGACTCGAAATGATCGATCGACGCGTCGAACGGAATTGTTCGATTTGAAGCTCAGATTTAACCAACATCGAGAGTGATACTCGAGAGAATCGATGTACTACTCCCATACTTCTCATTCGGTAATCATTTCTTCGGAATCTCAACGGAAGAAAGGTTGTATTATTTCGGACGATCGAGCCAAGTTTGTGATCATCGAACGTAAATTATACAGCAACGGGACATCGATCGATCGATCCGTTTTCGAAGAACATGAGAAACGCCGAACTTGAAAAGCGACGTTCAACGAAATTGCTCTCACTTTTACCCGGACTAAAACGAGCAAGCTGGTTCTTCTCTGAGCTAGATTGACTCCATCTCTCCAGTTTGCGTCTCCTTGCAATTTCCGCTCTCTTCGAAGATATTCTTCCGGCTGAAACTACACGAACGACACACGCTCCCTAACTCATACACGCGCTCAGGCAGGCACGAACGTACGCACGCCACGCCACGCCACGACGCGACGCGACGCGACGCGACGCGACGCGACACGGCACGACACGATACGACACGA
The DNA here is from genome assembly GCA_951804975.1 of Anthophora plumipes. Taxonomy (NCBI): domain Eukaryota; kingdom Metazoa; phylum Arthropoda; class Insecta; order Hymenoptera; family Apidae; genus Anthophora; species Anthophora plumipes. The sequence goes on along the minus strand of OX638116.1, from coordinate 25,399,006 downwards.
CACACATACACACACAGAGGCGCATATACATAAAATAGGTACTCACATATCCGCGTACGCGGATATATTAAGGATACGCAGCAATGTCCCGTTTAATGTTATGCAATCTCGGTAATACGTCCACGGCAGGAAATGATACGAATAACAATGCGAATACAAACAGTAGTATGGAGGATGATGACTACTATCCGCTACCTACTATTTATCGGTGAGTAAGGCTTTTCTCGATAGTTTCTTCGCTTTCCCTCTTCCTTCGTCATTGTCTGTCACCGTTTTCTATCTACCTTTCTTACTTTCCTTCTTTCTTCTTTCTTCTTTCTTCTTTACTTCGTACACTTTGCCCCATTTTGATCGTCAATCGAATTTGTGTGACAAACTTGTCCGATATATGAGAGAAAAAGAATCGAAACTGCTGCGAGATTAGTAATATACCCAAAAGTATTCGTCGTCTTACCACCCGTTCGCAGTTCATCTTTTGCATTTCGCGGTAATTAAAAGATAGATAAAGTTATGTGTACTATATACGTGCTCTTGCGAACGATATCAATCGATTATCTTCAGTCTATTTCTGTTACCTTTCGAAACGTACAACCAGGAACATGTTGGGACGAAATTTCTCTTACGATGTTATTCCCTACTTTCGATTTCTGTTCTTTGGCTTATCGTTGAAAGGCAAAGAAACGCGAAGAAACGCCGGGAAAGTGTATACATGTAGAGGTATACAGATCGCAGGGAAAGGAAAACGACGTGGCAGAAATCGGTTAATTGCAAACGTTTGCCTGGTTGTATCGAGCATTCGATCGATCGCGTCCTATTAATACTTTGTATACTTTGTACGCGCAGCTGCCGTGCACCTATAGCGAGTTTGGATTGCATGGAAGAGTTCAACGGCGGCGGCGGTGGAGGTGGTGGTGGTGGTGGTGGTGGTGGTGGTGGAGGTGGAGGTGGTGGTGGCGGCGGCGGTGGTGGCGGTGGTGGCGTCGGCGTCGGCGTCGGCGTCGGCGGCGGTGGCGGTGGAGTGGATTCTGGTGTGCACTGCAGCAATACCGCTGGAACGAAGGAACAGCTACTGACTAACTGCATTGCCGCACAAGCGCAACGCTTACAGCATCCTTCGCCAGGTATTCGCTACCGCAACTTGGGCAAAAGCGGTCTACGTGTTTCCAATGTTGGATTAGGTACGCTGAATGTTTTCCCCCACTTTCGTAGAAACGAACAGAATCGCGGGTTACCCACCTGTTTTATTCCATCTCGGTGTATGCTTTAACGTATATAGACACCTTTTTTTTTAAACAGTCTATATGCATTTCAAGTAGTGTATACCAATCACAGTTACAAATGACATTTACTTTCGACTGCGAAACACAACGAACGATGAAAACCAGCCCTGTATCCCTCTCATCCGCTTTAACCTCCCTTTTCCCCTTTCTCCCTTTCGCCTGCTTTCGAGCGTGCATGAATTCTTTCTCTGTTCTTCGTACTTGTGTACATATGTTGTATTATACGAGTATGTATCGTATGCAACTTTGGTATCTGCCGATGTGGGCATGCATGCAATATATTCTACATTGGCGAAAATCGAAAATCGTAAAAAATCGTAAAAATAAGTCGACCGTAGGAACTGAAAATTTCTCATACGGCGGTTCGTTTTTCGGAAAATCGAATTTGAATATTCGTGAAATATCTGTTTAGCCTACCCAATGCGACTAGTCACCGTTACTTTTATTTCTGTTCTTTTATAGAATACCGCAAATGCAGGATACGATGTATTTGTAAATAATCCAGTTACCTTTAACGACTTATTTATTCGAATTGTTTGCGCGTAGATTCTTGCTCTCGGATTGAAGGTAACGCGGTATAATTGTTCACTTTCTCGGAAGCCCTCTGTGATATCGTATTTTAGTTGAGCAAAATGTCGATTACCTTTAGACTAAATTAGAAAAGAAAGAAATAGCTTGTGCTAAAGTTAACGAATATTCAAGCCCGACTGTCTCGAAAACAGTGATATCAAATCGATGTGATATCAAACGTACGAAGCAATTTTAGTCTTTATTTCCAACTTATTTTTACACCCTGTACGTAAATATCGTAGCTAGCAAGGTTCGTTCCATAAACGCGCAGAGTATCGAGCATAAGCGGCGTAGCAGAGAGTAGAGTAAAACCTAAGGTATTATATAATAAATGGTTGCCCTCGTCGCTACTATCTTTCGATAGTTTTCGTGCTATGATATTATGTCGTGTTTGTTGTTTCGTCGCTGTGAAACTGTTTGCGAAAACTATCGTTGAACAATAGGGGAGAATTTAGAAATGAAAGAAAACGGACAAATTGGAAAAATTGGAAAACTTGTGGAAGTTGCAATAACGATGAAAGATGTGTAGGATCATGTGGGGATCGGTGTCCCAGCACACTCGTTAGCATACACTGGGGATGTGTTCGATTCAAATCGAAATGGAACGCGGCAGCTCCGAATTTTTGAAATAAAGCTTAGTATGCATGTACTAGAGAGGTATAAAAGGTATATATATATACATATATAGACACATGTGTAGATGTATGCGTCGTAATGCTTTGGAATTGAGTGGGAAATGTTTGTACGATGAACTGGAACATACGGATAAGCGTATACGCGAATGCATAGATACATTGTATATACGTAAGTAGTAGGCATGTACGTATGTAGAACGTATTTATGTTAGAATAGGAAGAATCGAAAAGAGACTTGATATATAATATCTATATCAAAGATCAAAGAAGAATCGATCTTTCGTCTAAGAAAGAGTTGGTTCGTATGCGTAGGTACGTGGACAACTTTTGGCATAGGAGGTTGCAGTAACGAGGAAACAGCTGAAGCCGTGGTTGCGCTCGCCTACGACAGTGGGATAAATGTATTCGACTTGAGCGAGGCTCACAGCGGTCACAGGGCAGAAATTCAATTTGGACGGATATTGTTACGTCGTGCTTGGAATCGTTCGAGTTACGTCGTTACTACAAAGATATACTGGAACACCAAGTGAGTATCGATCACGCTCGAGCTCGGCACTCGAGCTAAACACGCAACGAGAAGGTATAGCGGAAGGTATACGCGGAGGAATGTTCTAGTGGGAGAATGTGTGGCAAGTCGGAGAATTAGCCTCGACTCGACTCGACTCGACTCGACTCGACGATAGAACAATCGACTATCGAGTATTTACGGAAGATTTGATTACAGGACAGACGGTCGTGGATTGTCGCGCAAACACATTATTGAATCGGTCCAAGCATCTTTAGTCAGGTTACAATTGTCTTACATCGACATTGTAATGATTCATAAAGTAGATCCAATGTGTCCTATGGAAGGTTCGTTTGCGACTTATCATTTATCTATGTTCTAGAATAGATCTAGACATATGCTAGATTCCGATGGCCGTGCTAATTCGTTCTTCTCTGCTAATTCGTTCATTTCCTTTGCAGAGATAGTACGCGCTATGAATTACGTGATAAGCAAAGGATGGGTAATGTACTGGGGAACGTCTCGTTGGACTCCCGTCGAAATTATGGAAGCTTATACGAATTGCCGGCAATTTAATTGCGTCACGCCGATCGTAGAACAAGCCGAATATCATCTGTTTTATAGGGAGAAACCAGAACTTTACATGCCAGAGTTGTACAATAAAATCGGTAATTAATTTCATCAAAATAATCAATATGTAATACTCGTGATACCCGTTCGTTTAACGGTGCATGCCAATCTAAGTAATCGCAACTTTTGTAATCCAACTATTACACAACACGTAGTGTTGCATTCGTTGAAATAATTTCCGTTGAAATAATTATCGAGGTAGGAGGGAGGGTGGGAAGTCTTACTCTTAACCAGAATTTTGAACGTTGAACGTTGAACGTTGAACGTTTCCCTTTAGGAGTTGGCCTGATGGCTTGGTCGACGGTCACGATTGGTATGGTTTCCGCGAAACCGGAAGACTACGGAGTTTCGTTCCTATCGAGATCTTCGTACAAGGTAACTTTCGAAGAAACTTGTTTTCAGATATAGTAACCGATAATTCGTACGATAACTAAATCAGTCTAGTAGTCAGTCAAGTAGAGCGAACGTGGCGAAGAGAGATAAGAATTTGAATAACGCTCGGGACCTTTCTAATTTCAGAATAAATATTCCTCGTTCAGTTGGACGGAAGATGAAACGCAATCTTTATACAAAGAAGTACGTACTCTCGTGCTCGTGCGAAAAGTTGGTGGAAGCAAAGAGAAGGAATGGATTTAGACTTTGTGTAGACACGACTCGACTCGGTTCTTTCTCTGTCTGTTTCAGCAGGAATACGGGTGGAAAGAGAAATCCGGCGAGGAGGAAACTCGAAAGTATTCGGATAAACTGCGGGATGTCTGTGCACTCGCCGAACGGCTCGGTTGCTCCTTTGGCCAATTGGCTATCGCGTGGTCTTTAAAGAATGAAAGTGTTCAGTGCCTTCTCCTCGGTGCATCAAACATAGATCAGCTATACGAGAGCCTTCAGAGTTTACAGGTAATCGTTGTTTATTCTCGAAGGCAAACCCTCGGAGAATCGAATCGAATTCCTCCCTAACCCTGGCTCTACTTTCAGCTAATACCGAAATTGAACGCCAACATAATGAACGAAATCGAGAGAATTCTCGACAACAAACCGTCGCGACCTCCGATGATATCTACTCTGGCGCTCAGATGACAATCAATTTGCCCCCACGGAAGTGGTGGGGGCTCCTTAGAGGACGGAGGTAGCCCGAAAAGCGAAGGTGCTAACAGCCAAGATCAAGAGCAGACCAAAGAGTTAACCGGGAAAATACCATTTTGCGAGATACAGTGAATACATCTCGGCACGTTTACGACGCGCGTCGCGTTATCGAGATTTTCATCTTGGCCAATCGGAAGTAATGCCAAGATAAGCCAAGATAAGCGAAATCGAACCGAGCCACCAGCCACCAGCCACCAGCCACCAGCCACCAGCCACCAGGCAAACCCACTAACAAATATTTTTGAAACGCTCGACCCGTATATCTCTATCTCATCTAATGAATCGACGACAATACTTACGGTTACGATTATGGTTTTGCGATTATGGTCTTGCGATTATGGTCTTGCGATTACGGTTACGGTTGACGATCGCGAACAAGTTCATGCTCGTACTTGTAGTATATACATAATTGTAGTTAAAAGCCGACGACATTCGCGGGTAAATTACAGACACGTAAATTAGTCACGCCCTTTGCGATCCTTTTGCGATATCGATCATTCGGGTGAGTTAAGGGGAAGAAAGCCGTGACGGTAATTCGAAAATTGCATCGCGCGAAATATTTCGTTCGAAGGGGGGAAGCGATCGAATCGAGGTTTTCTACGAAGTCTACAAGTCGAATCTTCATTCGTGGTTCACACTATGCAAGGTGTTCATACAAACGTAGATAGTGCGTACCTATATATATCTTCTATATCGTAGCGCAATTATCGTTTTAGAATTGCGTAAAACGATATTATCGCGTTGCATGTCACTTTTTTCAGCTTGGCAAAGTTCGTTGTGCCGTTTGATTGTTCCACCGATTCCGGAGGGGAGGGGAAACGCACAGGACCGAGTATATGCCGTATGTGCTACACGAATACATCTACGGTATTCGGGTTAGGTGAGATCTGCGATGACGAAGGTGTAGGTAAAGGTATAGATATATCGAAAGAGCGTTTTCCCGAGTCGGTGCAGAATGGGTTGACGTTTAAGTATAGAACAACACGGTTCATATAGATTCTAACGCGAGTTTAGGGTAGGTAGAGTTGTACGTAGTTGAGGCAACTATATAAATAAGTATGTACATAGGTAGATAGAGAGTGTGAATGAAAGCGCGAAGCCGGTAAGCAAAGTGAAATGACGCGTTGGTAGAGGTGGAACCGAAGGAGAAGGACGACGACGAAGAGGAAGAGGAAGAAGAAGAGGAAGAAGAAGAAGAAGAATTGTGTACAGTACGTAGAGTGTATGTATACATGTACCGTGCAAAAACGCGTTTCCGCTCTACGCGCTTATTTTCATTCGTTCGATTCGTTGGACCTACACGTGAGAACGGTTTCTTTCTCTTTCGCGTTCGATTCTTCGAATCAAAACCGTCCTTATGGCGCGGCGCGACGCCTCCTAGAACTAATGAAGACGCTTGCAAATAATATTCTCGAGTACGAAGTACAGATGGTCCTTGCACATGCCTAGAAACACGTAGCAGTATACCTAGTTGTTAAACGAGTCCCCCCTATCGTCGAATTACGAAAACGTGAAGAATAACGGAGCGGGGATGGTGGAGGGCTGAGAGGTTTCGAGGAGCTTCAGAGGAAAGAGAGAGGATTAGGAGGAATGACGAGAAGCGCGGGTGAATATACATATAAGGATATATAAGCCGATAATATGAATATTCCGAAGAGCGATGAGAGGATAGATTCGATCGCTGTACTACTACCGCGATTATTAACTGTTGATCGCTTGATCGCTCGATCACTCGATCACTCGATCACTCGATCACTCGATCACTCGATCACTCGATCACTCGATCACTTAACCGATTGTTAAACATTGGAGACTGTTCAATCCTCGGCGTGTGTTCCACGAAGCCAGTAAAGTCGAACGATATATCGAGTGTCGATCGCACTCTTGGATCGCAGTCACTTACGATACCGATTACGCTAATTATTTAGCAATTTTTTCACGCACCTTGCGACCGATGATATTTTCCACGGAAGCTTTTATCAAACACCACGACGTATCGAGATAGCACGCGATCTACCTTGTATACTGGTGGTACGTTTTATTCGCCGCGATTTACTATATGAAAAAGCGACGAAAGTCGATATCGAACGGAAAAGAAAGTCAACTGCCAAAACGACGACCGTTTTGCCGCAAATTATCCAGTTGAAAATTATCCAGTCCCCCGTGTTATAACGGCCGAGCGGAATCGTTGAAAGAAACATCCAATTTTTTAGGCGAATTGCCTCAACCGTGTTCAATTCGAGGAATCGCCATTGATAAAGTAGGCAGTCGATCATGACGATCGGTGATAGGTGAGGAGGAAGGAGAAGTTGTGACAGAGACAGGCTGAAGGAAGAACAGATAAAGAGACTGCCTACCGCCTACCTGCCAACTCGAGTTACGTACATACGATTATTATACGTTGAACGTACCTATACGTAACCGTGAACGAATTGCGCGAACGACATTGCGAATATATTGCGAACAAGTTGAGAACACGGCTGAACGGGCTTGTTATACTTACCGTACATATTTACTTCGAAATACAGGCAGATTTTGCGCGTCTTGTAGATAGGTGCGAAAAGGCGTACAAAGGAGAACCTCCCTTGATCGAAAGAGATGATCGGTGTGAAAAGAAGGTGAAAACGTATACGATTACGTATATACATAAGCACTTGTGTGTGCGTATACTTGAAATAAGTATATGTATGTACATCTACGGATTCTCTGAGCAGTCTCGCTGTGTAACCACCTACCCGGTCGTCGTCGGTTATCTTACATCTATCTCGAAGGTGTACGCGTTGCTCGGCTATCTCCGCTTACGCGCACCGATTGTTATCATCGTGCCGCCACGAAAGGTAGATGCGGTTATCGCAAGAGAAGGTCGATAGAACTGATTAGAACTGATCGCGTTCTGATCTATCCTTGACGAAGCCTGCAGAAGTTATTTGATCGTAGCGCGAACGGTAGCTGATTAAACGAAAGGAACAGTCGTAGCCGACGGCGAGAGCGAGAGCGAGAGCGAGAGCGAGAGCGAGAGAATCTCTCCGAATAATTGACACCGTCGTCGCAACAACACCTGTCTGTGTACGCCTCTACTTACCTGCCACTCCTTATCTTCCCTCTTTTTATACATACATATATCCATTGTTTATGTTACGTAGAGAGAAAGCGTAAGACGAGATTGAATTAAAGTAAAACTACACATTTAACACGTCCACAGTTTTCTTTGCAAGCGCAAATAGTTTAAATACGCGTATATACATAGAGCGAAATGGTATTCCTTTATACGTAGAACCGTAATACAACACACATACTTATTTATTATTACCTTTCCCGTATATACGCGCACTTTACGCGGACATTTCTTTCTCTCTACACGCCACTCTCTGCCACGAACCTTCAAGTTCTACGGGCCAATATGGGGCTCGAACGCATTCCCCAACGCTGTTTCTTCGATCTCGCTTCTACCGACTTCTTTCTCTTCCCAAAGGTAACATTTCAATCGAAAAGTCCGCGGCGTTTCATCGAGCAAATCAATCGAACGTTATGATAGGAAAGGAAAAGGAAAGAGAAACACTATTAGGACAACAAGATTTTCAAAGTCTTTCGGAAACTTATACCAACGTTGTAAGCAATGTATCGAGTACTTAGGGGACTATTTTGAAGGAATTACAAATAAAAAGAAACATGTTACTCTACGCATCGCTACCTTAGATTTCGTTCTTCGCTCTTTCGTTACTTCCTTCTCACCTTTCGGACCCTTCGATATGAGTACGTGTGCTCCTGTATGTAACGGCAAGATAAATAACGCCTCCCTCCCTCCCGTTGTTACAAAACTATACTATTCTTTATTAATAAATATATACGTCACAATGTTGATTAACTTACACACATCGTCGTTACGATCTATCTCCTCCTCCATCTCGCCCCCACCCCCTTAATGCAATAACTTTTCACCGCTCGCACTTTTCCTCTCTGTCCGTCGATTCCTACGCTTCCAAACGTTACGAGACACAGAAACGAGCAGAAAGGAGGAATGCGGGCTATATGCACTTTGATTCTATCTAACCACGATCTGTTTCATTCCTAGATCTGCAACGGACTTGATACGGCAAGCGTGAAGAAAACGAATTGTTTAAGGTGAGTGTGCGAAATAAGTAGATGCGCGGTGCAAAACTAATCATTCGCTAATAATCGCACATTGCCGCATTGACGAAGAAGAAAACGTTCAATTCTACGAGAATAGTGAATACTAAAAATATCGTATATAAAAATAGACATATGCACCCTACTTTCTTGTTCAACTGAAATTTGAAGAATGCTATAACCGCGAAAAGTATAACTATGCAAATGACCATTGAAAGTACACTGTACGTTAATGCTCCCGAATCGATCGTCACGTCCTTTCCTGACATTAGACATTTGATCGTCCACGGCAAGCCCAGGCAAAGTAAAATGTCGAGAATGTTCGCCCCCAGCGTATTGCTCATCGCCATGTTTCCGTCACCTGCGTGTGCACAAAGTGTTTCTTTCTTTCTTTCTTTCTTTCTTTCTTTCTTTCTTTCTCTTATGTAACGAGAAAAGTTTGATTAGAACGAGGGAAGAAGGGAAGAAAATGGAGGGAAGGAGGGTTGGCTTACCCTGTCTCGCTAAAATCACAATTGATGCGATCTCCGGCATATTTCCGCCGGCGGCTAAAAACGTAAGACCCATGACAGAATCCGGAATTCTTAGCGTATCACCGATAGCAGTCATCATCCAAGAGACCAAGTAAGAGGATATCGCGATCCAAACGGTGCACATGATGAACGATAACGGATACCAATGCTTGAATCGTTCAACTCGAATGTCCGGTATCGTCGCGAAAAGTAAAAATTTCAACGGCCAGGCTACCATAAACCAACATTTTGCAATCGTACTTTGCTCCCTCGGCCAACTGAACAAATATTCTGCAAACAAGGGTGTATGTTCAGTATATCACATTCGGAAATGCCGAAAGTAGAAATATATGGCGAATATGAAAATGTAACAAAGTGTAGATGTCAGATTTGTACGCTGTCGAAGAATACGTACCATACATCGAGCGTTTCTCTGATTTCACGGAATTTCCAACATTCTCGGATTCGTTCTGCTGTCGTTCCACGACATCAACATTGTAACTTTTACTTGCCGTCGTCGTCGACGACGCTTTAGCTCCTACAGCATCGTTCTGCAGATCCGATTTATACGAACTAACGGTACATGTACTCCCCTTGTTACTGGATACTACGCAAAATCAATCGCGAATAATTTATTTTCTTACTCGGCACGTGCTTTCGTTTGCCGCCACAACGAGCGAACGAACGAACGAACGAACGAACGAACGAACGAACGAAACCAGCGAAGGAGAGAAGCAGAGGCAGAAGAAGATGAAGAAGAAGAAGAAGCAGGAGAAGAAGAAGAAGAAGAAGAAGAAGAAGAAGAAGAAGCATTTACTTACTCGTAATCGTTGATTTTTCGAAATTGCAGCGTCCGATTTTACCGCAACACAGCATGATACTTTCGCCGCAAAACAGCAGGATTAGGTAAAAACAAAGCAATACTAAAAGGATCGCTGCTTCGTACCATCGAATCTGACGATCCCACATTATTATTACCAACGTTCCAACGGAAATTACGTACATTATACAATCTCGCGACAATATTTGCCATTCCAACTGTATCGACTGTATTGAAAAGAATAATAAGAGAACAAGTTAGAAACGATCTGTAGAAAAAGATCGAGCAGGATGGGAAGGGAAGTCGTCGTAGGGTGACAAGATCGAAGTATTGGTAACCAGGCGGGAGATAAGCGTAATTAATAGATGTGTAGATGTTGGATACGATCGACCGAAATATAAGTAATTAAAGGAGATACTTATCGTCCTTCTATCGTCTAAAATACTATATCGCGACCGGAAGATCGAAGGAACATGTTGATCGCGTTATCCCGGTATATTTGTTCAATAGAGATCTTTTCGTGGTTTTACTTTGGCGAGACATGTGCACACATACACACGGAGTACCTTTACGTATACAAGAGAACGTTCGATAAAAAGTGATCGACAAGGCAACGACTTGTAATAGAACACGCATACCACATTTTATCTTCTATTAGCCATACAAGAGAGAAAGAAACGAGCGATCGGTCTACACCGTTGTGCGAACGGTGAGCCACTTCATTCTCAACTGTCATTGTTCATTTTCGCAATCGTCTACGAACCAATCTCCACTTTAGAATCCATAAAATAGAAGCATAAAATGCACAATTCTTACAAAGCTATGTCCTTTGTTTCTTTTTCTTTTCATTTCGAAGCTCGCAGTATTTCTTACGAGTAGAGTAATATCGAGAAATTGACAATTTCGGTGTAAAATTTCAGCTAGATTTTAGCTGCATCGTCCTAAATATGTAACATATGTATGCGACATGCAAGTATAGCTTGCAGACGGAAGTGGCAATCTACCACTTGTATGTGTTAACGGGAGAAACGGAATATGTGAGCTTGAGAAGAAATGGAAGAAAGGGAAGAAAAGCAAGAGTATATATGTATGGGTGACTTACGTGAAGGGTTACCAACGCACCACATGCTGGAGTTGCGAAGGTGTCGAATACGGCGCTACCGACTACGGTACCGGCACCAAGGTCCGACTCGGTCAGAAAGGTTCCGATCAGATTTACGAACATTTCCGGGAAAGAACTGGCCATTGCGAGAAATGTCGCCCCGGCGATATCGGTGCTTATGTTCATGCCGATGCATATGCGATGCACAGCCGGCAACAGATAATCGTGGCAAACGAACGCTGTCAGTAAGAAGCAGTAGAAACCAAGGAAGGCGTGCAACGCCACAGCTCCGTGTCGGCGTTGCTCGTACGTGAATAAATCCGCCGGGAAGTCATAGATGGATCGACTCGTGCAGTTTTCCTTATTTTCCAATTCGATCGGATCACTCCTCGAGTAGTCGTTTCTCGATAACAAATACGTGCTTGGTCGTTCCTTTAACACCGTCGTCGTCGCGTTCGATCGGATAGCGAAAGCGAACAACTCTAGAAAAGTGAAATTTCCCTTTCCAACATTTCGGGGATAAAACGAAAAGTCGTACAAAAAAGGGACAGAAGAAACAAGAAACGAGAAAGAGCGAGCGAGCGAGCGAGCGAGAGAGAGAGAGAGAGAGAGAGAGAGGGAGGAGAGAGAAAGAGATAAAAGAAATACTCAAGAAAGTTAGAAAGTAGAGTGAAAATCTTGAATTTGAAAATGGCACGCGTTTTCTGAAGGAAGATTCAGACGCGGCGGCAACTTGTACGTATACTTACGTATCGAGGCAATCGATACTTTCGTCAAACTCCTCTTGTCTCATTTCGTATAATGGAAGGACACGGGGCGTTATTTGCAAAGGAGGAAAATGTCGGACAAACGTCGTAAGGAAACTGCCGATAAACGAAAAGTTTCACGGCAATGTTAATTATGCATGTACGTATATAAAGATCAATGTGTTCAAAAGACTTACCGTTATCGAGAAGCGCGCAACTGAGCGGGAAACATATCGATAACGCAATAATAGAAGCGGCGCATTTTTCTGAGAAACCCAGGTTCATTTCGCGTCTATCCTTCGAGTTCTGTTCGCTCTTTAAAATGTTGTTTCGAGGAACGCGAGTTCTTTACTGAAATATTCCGTTAAACTGCTTCTTCGGAAACAGTCCGCGCATTTATTGTACATTGAACTGATTAAGCTCCCTTCCTAACGGCCATCTACACGCCGTTATTATCTATTTGACCATCGTTGACGTTGTCCTCCTCGGTGTTGATAACAATAACAAAATCTGATTCCACAAACTTTTCACCTATTTCTTTCAAATACCTGACGAATTTGGTGGTTGCGGCGATGGATAGCTCTCGATAGCGTGAAAACTATTCGCCTGTCTATCTAGAATTCATCTACATACCTACCTTCTCAGATTCGCCTTGTATCGCGAACGCTCTGTTATTTCGCGGTGAAATTGCGATGCAACGGGGGCAGGTGTACAGTGCAAATAAGGATCGACAAACCAATTATGTATCGATACATGTAGAGATTCTTTGTGGAATGATTCTTTCTCAACTTTTTATTATTTCATACGTGCCTCGACGATTCCCTTCTCTAACGCATGCACAAAATATCACGTTATACACACTCGATACACATCTATGTACAAGCTGTTCACTTCGCATATCGTATGAAAATTAACGGATTGAAAAATAACGGTGGATAAAGTTGTCGCAAAGGTGGATAATGGAGGTGAGGGAGCGATACGTAAAACGATTACACACGACTATCGCTGTTGTCATCACGTGCGATCAGATTATTATACACGTCGATGCGCGTAGCGTGTAAACGTACCTATGTACACACACGCGCACACGCTCACGCACACGCATACAAACACAGATGAGTATGCATAGATCGGCATACATATCCGTGTAATATGAAAATCTATCTATCTATTTTACTTCTTTCTCCGTTTATTCCTTTTCTTCCTTTTTCTTTCTTCTTTCTTCTTTCTTCTTTCTTCTTTCTTCTTTCTGTTTCTTCATCTTTTGGTTCTTTTCGAAAATCGCATTCGCAGATATGAGAAAAGTGTACGATAGAGTTAAGGTTACCGAGATTTGCAAATTTCCCAATCCTATCCCATAATCCTATACATATATGACAATTCACGTGTTAGGCGTCGCGTGTCCAAGATGCGATATGTCATCTCTAAAGTATCTCGCGATCCCACGGTTGTTGCTTTCGCGATCGTTTCCTATTTCGCTACATCTTTCTTGGAGGACTTGCTCTTACCGTACATCGCATCCAGAAACAATCCCGAGAATACTATGAATGTGCCCAACCACTGCCTGCTAGTCAAGCTATTGCCGAAAATAACTATCGAACCTAACACTGTGAAGAATTTTCTAGTCGTAGTTATGATCGAACAGGGCAGCGGACCAAATTCCACGACGGTTAGAAATATAAAGTACTGCCCGAAAGCTCCTCCAATAGAAAAGCTAATTATATGCCATATGGTAGAAGGATATCTGTGTAAGAACTTGACAAACTCAAACAACTCTCCGGAAGCTAGGATGACGATGCCGCTGAAAATTACGGACCAAGCGTTCATATTCAACATCATGTGCCCAGATTTCGAATTGTGCTCTGCCTTCATTCGTTCTTGTATGGCGCTGGTTAAACCGTCCATCGTTAGCGATAACAGCAACAGTAGTTCCCCGAAGGCTGCTTGTCCCTCGTACTGCTTCTTCCCTGGACTTGCATCCTTGTACATAAATAAAGCTACGCCGATGACAACTAAGAAGACGAATAAGTACTTTCTAACTGGATAAACCTGTAAGGTGACAAGTTCAATTGTTAGCGAATAAAATGTTTAAAAGGATGTAATCGCGTTGGAGAGGGGAGAAGAGATACCTTGTTTCCAAGCAATACACCGAGTATCATCACGGGGATCGGTTTACCGGCTTTTCCGATCACTTGCGTTGGATAGCTAACAAATTGTAATGCCATATTACTGCATACCATACCGAGTAAATACGTGAGAGCGCATAGGAAGTAGTAAGTTCTCGGAGTAGTATCCTCGCCCTGTTTCATAATCGTTAATAACGTTGTCTTGGCAAATAAATAGTTGATTAAACATTGGAAAAAGACCAAACTGAACATGTAAGTAAATTTTTCACTATTCTTTTCATCTCCGTATTGTCCTCGTGTGATTTTCTCTTGTAACATAGCAAAGTGAAAATAACACACAAAAATACCGACGGCACAAAACAGAAGTTTGAAATGTGTCGGGGAAGCCATTGTAACTAGACGCGCACCGATGTATCAAACTGATCACGAATACAGTTATCGTTTCGATATTGGCTACTGTCTAACAAACTGGAAAACCTTATACGAAACATTCTACGCGAATTGCGGATAAACAATACGTGGCATTCGACGATAGGTTATGTTCCACGTGAATTACAGACGTATACCTACATATACATATACATATAGTATGTACGAAAGATCGCATACCGATAAATAGAGATAGATGGACAACTCTCTACGTCCCTTTCATCTTACAGCACCTCTACCGGCAACTATACGTACAACCGTCGTAACGTCGCTCTATCTTAGCGGTATTATGCTCTAGCTTCTTTGAGTAGTACGTGCATATTTAGATGTTTATATGTGTAATTACCTATGCATGTGTATAAAACTGTGCACACGAATCTTCACAAATGTGGTGTTACCTGCCGTGGAGGATGAGGAATTTTGCCATTTGTTGTAGCATTCGTTTCAGCTCAAAATCGATAAGTATTCGTGGTTTTGGGCAATCACCGTTAACCGATTTAGAAAACGTAATTCGTCAACTCTGCGTATAAGAATTTCGTTACTCTCGAAGGAGAATGAAAGGATCAATAGGGACGATTTTCGAAGATAAATCAGCTGCGTTACTCGTTTGCGCAGGCATATTTATTTCTGTATTGTGCTCTGTAGCGGGAACCTCCGAAATGGATGATTCGAATGAAAAGATTGCTCATTGCGGTGGTCAGGACGGTGGCTTCAACCGACAGACAACCATAAAGAACAATCGCAAAAGCGAAATACGCGATTACTGTTTGGCAAATGATGCGTTTGGCGCTTACGACAACACCGTTGGTCGTGCAAATCATTTGAAGAACATGGTAAAAATCCAGTCTGGCAAGTTCGCAGTCGGCACAAACGATCCAATTTTTGTGGCCGATGGCGAAGGACCGAAACAACAAATATATTTGGATAGCTTTTACATGGACGAGATGGAAGTGAGCAATAGCGATTTTGCAAGATTCATCGCCGCAACAGGTTATCGAACAGAAGCTGAAAAATTCGGAGACTCGTTCGTATTCGAAAGTCTATTGGGCGGAAATATTGAAACGAGCGTACCGCTCGTTGCTGCTCAGGCTCCTTGGTGGGTACAAATCAAAAATGCGAGTTGGCATCATCCAGAAGGTCTTGATTCCGATATTACACGTAGGTACATACTTCGCAGCAATTTTTTTTATCTCGCGGTGGTTCGCTCTCGGTCTCGAGCGAAATCAGTAATAAATACGACCGAATAATTCAGATAGAATGGACCACCCTGTTGTTCATGTTTCGTGGAACGATGCTGTCGCCTATTGCGAATGGTTGGGAAAAAGATTACCAACCGAAGCTGAATGGGAAGTAGCATGTCGCGGAGGACTCTCGGATAGATTATATCCATGGGGAAACAAATTCGTTCCGAATGGTCGATACAGGTGAACGAAGACACTACTCGAGTAATCGGAGTTTCCTGAGGAAGGACTAAATTCTCAAGATGAATTTTGTTCAATTGAAATCATTTTCAGAGCAAATACGTGGCAAGGTGATTTCCCGACTAATAATACCAAAGAGGACGGATACGAAAGTACATCGCCCGTTACAGAATTTCCGCGAAATAAATATGGACTACGTAACATGATAGGGAACGTATGGGAATGGACGTTCGATTGGTGGACAGTCGACGTCGGAAATCGAGGCGGGCCAACCAACCCTGTACATATAACATATTTACTTACACATATATCTCTGCCTCGTTTTCGTTTTCGTTTTCGTTTTCGTTTTCGTTTTCGTTTTCGTTTTCTTTTTCGTATACTTGGGAGACAAATATTTTATTTCCGGCATCTAACGTGAAATATTTGTGCAGGTCGGTCCACCAGACGGTACCAACAAAGTGAAGAAAGGTGGTTCTTACCTTTGCCACGAAAGCTATTGCTTTAGATATAGATGCGCCGCGCGAAGTCAAAATACTCCCGATACAACAGCTGGAAATCTTGGTTTTCGGTGCGCATTGTCGGGGACACGTTAATTCTTCTCAAGACAAACAATATCTGTCTCTCCTATATCGTACTGATTTATATCTATATTATTTTGTGCTTTCGCAATATCAAATTATTAAATGTTTCGAAGAAAGAATTGTGCGGTTATTTATGCGTTTGTTCTGTTTTTTTCTGTCTTCTGTCTTCTTCTTTTTTTTGTCTTTTTTTCTTTTCTTCTCCTTTTTTCTTGTCTTTTATGCAAACCAAATGAACGGTAATATGAAATTAGCGTAGATAACGTTACACGTTGCGTTGCAGATTATACTACTTTTGCACCCATAATTATGTACACATGCGCGTAGCGAAACAGGAAGGGAAACCTTACTTATGCATTTGCTTCGGATATATTCGGCTCTTATCGACTAACTTCGGCTGGGTTCATTTAAAATATCGGGCGTCGGCTCATGATCAACGACAACGACGACGCCTACAGCTATCGTTGATACGATGCGTATGGTTTTATGTTTACATATGTCAATTAACCGATAAAAATTTCACGTATAATCATAGGCTGTCGTAGAAGAGCCTTTTGTGTGTCGCTACACGATTGAAACGAGGAAATAATTGGATTCTGGAAGGGAGCAGATCAAACAATCTCTATGGGTTAACCTTTGTTGTCATCGTGTGAAATGAAATTGTTTTGAAATCGCGAAATAATTAGAAACTCAGAAAGACTGGGTTTCAGTGAAAGAAAAAAACTAGAAGGAAGCAGGGAGGAAGAGCGTTGATTAAAAATTTATCATATTTGATAGAGAAGCAAAGTGAATTGTACCGATCGCAAAATGAATTACGGAAAAAAATCTCCGAGTATGGGTACGCCCTCGGTATACTCGCACGTTACAACGCGTAGCAGTGCAAATTTAAAATCTTCGCGATCGATGCGTAGCGTGAAAACACCTTGGTATCAGAAACCGATTTTAACGCACGCCTACTTACTCGATATTCAGAGGGGCGCTATGTTGACAGCAGTATTTTCACTGGTAGGTGTAAAAGATCAACGATAATATTCTGGGTGCTATATCGGTCTTAATAATCCATTTTCTTGTTTTTTTTTCCTTGCCTTCCTCTCCCACCACTTTTTTTTGTTTTTTTTCTCTCTTGCCATTTTTTGTTTTGTAGTGTTTAGCCATTTTTACCATTTGCACAGCAATATTTGACCTCTACTGTCTTTCCCAAGCTGCACCAGGTTCAACTCATTACGGTTATTACATAATATCGTATGAATTTGTTTACGTGGGTAATCAGCACGGTGAGCATAATTTTGTTGGTATTTAATGGAACAGAAGCAAGAGGTCATAGAAGAATTCTCCATTGTGGTATTTTAATGTGACAATTCGTTTCAGTTCGCAATGCTCTTGTCGTGTTTGCCTTGTTCTCCATGCTTGGTGGAATAGCAGTATTTGCGTCGTCTTTGATGTTAATAGTTGCCCTGCGAAAGGAATACGAACGAAAGATGGTGCCATGGTTGTATAGTTTTGCTGCTTTCACAGTTTTCAGATTGTTTGCTTTTGTATTCTCCAGTACGGTAAACGATATGATATTTGCTTATAATGTTGCAATGTGTATTTTATGGATCATATTTGTATGTTTTTCCATTTATGGGTGGTTAATCGTGTATTCTTTGTACGTGGAATTATGCGATCTTACGAGGCTGGAAGATTTAGCTCATTTAAGAGTAAGTTTCTCCCCTGTTTCACCGTTTTCTTTTCATTCTGTCTCAAGCCAACAATGGTTGAATTTCATTCTAGATTGGTACCATGCAGTCGCTAAATGCATCTACTACACATTCCATCGCCGGTTCTCGCCCAACGACACCACATAGCGCGGTGTCGACAATGCCTGCGAATTAAATCATTAAAGGAGCCCGTAAAGAACTTTTCAAATTAGCGCTGTCGTGTCGTGAGCATGTGGCTGGCGAAGAACTATCTAATGACTTGATCGTTATTTTAAAGTAGAAGGAACGAAAGAGTTTACGACATAGATGTATCCACGGTGTTGACACCGTCTCGGAGTAATGCGCAATGTATATACATTAGGTCGATCTTCATCGGCTGGTCATATCCGTCCGTTTCTTTCAATTTCCGTCCAAACTAGGATAAGAATAGAATCGCCAAGTACACGAATTTACTTAAACTAAGGTGTACCTTACAAGATTCTCATTATATAATTATCAACTTTAATGTTGATAACCATCACTATTGTTGCTACTACTATTATTACAAATAATAATAATAATTATTACTATTATTATTGTACGAATGTAATAGCAATACAGTTACAAAGAAGAAGACCCTGTGTTTGATATGAGGAAGAGGGGCGGGGGGGGGGGGTGATAATCTTTCCGTTGCTTATTATATTTAATTTTTATTATAATTATATTTTTTCACGAATAAAGCTTGAATAAATCTATACACATCTCCCTACTGTCACTTACGAAAGAAACCAAAGTATTTGTTTGGTTTCGAATGTTAGTTAACCTACGTATAATTACATCGAGAGGATGAAAGGAAAATATAAATTGGTTATAGTATAGATAGTGCGGTCCATTATGATCGGTCGTCAGGATGCGATTGTGCCAATTCAGTTTCGATTTCAGTATATGCTATCGCATGGAAAACCGTGTACGCAAAGTAAATAGTTCTTCCAAGAAGATTCAAGAGGAATATACCGATCGCTATTATTATCTTGGTGAACGTTCCAAAGGTAGCTGTCAGTATGTACATAGCAATGGCGAGGCACATTTTTTTCTTCTTTTATTCTTTTATTCTTTTATTCTTGCTTGCACATAAAAACCATTGATCGAGATACGTGTTTTAACTTTGGATCGTTGGTATATTTAATATCTCGAGCGTTCAGTATGGTCCGTTGTTTTACTTTAATCATCGTACGATCTGCAGTTTTGTCCATTTGGCTTGGTAAGGAACAAAGCAAAACCGGGATCTCGAACAAACGAAAGATCGAAAGATCGAAAGATATCGTATAGCTATCGCGTTTCTTGCCTGTGTTCAGTTTCGAAGTTATGTATGACTGCCTGTGTGCGCGCGCGTGTGTGTGTGTGTGTGAGAGTACCCAGAATAGGAGGAAGCAAAGAAATTCGTAGCGTTTCGTTTTACTCTTTTCCCCAAAACAGGATAAAAACGATGGGATTATTTCACAACGGTGATTCACGAAATGTGTATAGCATAGCAGAGTTGCATACCTGGCATTCTGTTAGGAATGTGCTACAAATGAAGAAACACGAAAAAAGAGAAAGAGAAAGAAAATATGCAAGAAATACAGTAGGACGCGCGCGTACATAATTCTCGTACGTTTTACATTTGTACAAAGTTGATGAGAGGGCCTCCATTGAAAAAGAAGGAGGGAGGGTCGGGCAGTTCCTCAATGTTGAAGCATTAGGAGGTGTAAGCGGCAAATAGATGGAGTATTTGGTTAGTAACGGCACCGTTAATAGCAGTCAATGCTGTATATATCGTGGAATAAGTAAGCCAAATGATAAGGAAAAATATGGTGTATTTGATGAATTGGTGAAGTACGGCGAATCTGCAATAATAAAAAATCAATGAAAGACATGAAAAAGGAAAGTAGAGGATAGATCGTTATACACGAAGGAATTTTGTTACCTGGCCATTCGTAATTTTGCGCGATGTATCGTACTTGGATCGTCTTTAAGGATATACACCCTCAGTCCACGCACACATTTGTACATAAAGTCGTCCCAGTGAAATTGATTCATTGAAAATGTAAATAACGACTGATCTTCCCGGCAAAGGGTATCCCAAAGGTACTTGGTATTGCTGTAGGAAATGTTCCAATCACGCGTACCGAAGTAGCTGGTTACCGCAGAAAATTTATGCAATTTTTTGTAGATTTTCAATATTCTGTAGGGAAAAATTGTCTGGTTCAGGTAATTTTCTCGGCAGAAAGTAGCTCTAGAAAGGAGCCATAAACTAGAAACCCTTACCTAGGTTTTTTACCAAGGAGAATCAGTGCGGTATCGGCGAGGGTAGCGGGTAACAGATGGAGAAGCACCACCAAGAAGTAATAAATACAGGTGGTTTTGGCAGGAGTAAAAGTGTAACACCAAACGGTACGCATACTTGGAACTTGCCGTCCGTATTTTACAGCAAGATTCATATATTGTCCCCACGTAATACCAGTATCCCAGGAAGAATGGTAATTGCAGATGGGTGGGTCATTGGTAGTGGTTCTATGGTTGAGAGAAGTTTTAGGTTGGATTTTCAGTTGTTGTTCCCTAAATAAGAAAAGAAAAAGGACGGAAGGAAAGCGCAGGACTGCGAGCGTTACCTGAAGCGTTTCGTCGCGACTGCAGAAGCTGTAACGACAAGAGCGTTAATAGTATAATCGGCTGGAATCAATTCAGCGACACAATTTTTGTCCATATTGATAGTTCTCAGGAGGCCAATACCGGCGGCAACGAGGGCACCGGTAGGCCCGTACATGTTATCCACCCAACCTGCTATCGGTTCCTTGTATGTAGAGATCACTGCGGATCGATCGAATGTGAGAATTAGAGTACCGAAAAACAGTACGTAGGTAGTACACGCGTAGATTATACATTATAAGTAAAGTATATAATTTAGATATTGGAGGATTTTCTCCTTGGCAAAGGTGAATTACCTATAGCAGGCCGAAATACTCCAACTGGTAATTCCTTTCCGTATCGTCGCACTAATTGTTCAGCGATGCATTTCGTGTAAACGTAAGTATTCGGGAAAGATCCGAGCAAGGTTTTCGCGAGAGCATTCAACTGTTGATCGGACGAAGTTTGTGCTAGGTGAAGCGCGTCTTCTGCTGTTAAGCGGAAAATTGAAGAGCATAGCGATCAACGTTGCTCTCTCCATATATCATACATGTGCGATAGATGGTATAACGAATCTTACCGGACATTGGCGGTGGATAAAATTCCTCAGCAATCACCTCGCGATTACAATTACTGTACAAGGTTGAAACGTGTATCACAACCTAAAAACAATTGGAAGAAAGAGAAACGACGAGTGGCGTAAACACAGCGGATAAAAGACGAGGAAGGAAGGAAGTGAAGCGAAGCGAAGCAAAGGAGAAAGGATTTACCCGCAAGTTCGGCATACGTTTGCAAAGTTCCATCAATTCTTTCGTTCCTCCAATATTCACCGTAATCGCTTTCTTCAATTTTTCATCGAATCGAACGGTGGCGGCTACATTAAACACTATCGAGACTTGCTCCGACAAGGAGTTTGCATCCGTGGCTGACAATCCTAGGCCAGGTAAGGAGCAATCGCCCGAAATGACGCGAATTTTTTCACGAAATTTCGGCATCTCCCTTCGAAGACGATCAAACACCTTTTTGTACAACGAGATTAAAGTAATAAGTAAAGTGTGTAATCGATGCGATTCGCTCGAATTCATCGTACCGGTGCTATTCATTTCTGACACCGAATTGAAATAACACGACAGGCGGATACTTACAGCTTCTTCGAATATTTTCTCGAGTCTTTGATGCGCGGATTCGTTTCTTTTCGGTCGCATCAGTGCATAAACACAGTTGACATCCGCACATGTTCGGAGTAATTTTTCAATCAGCAGTTTCCCCAAGAATCCTGTACCACCTATACACCGAGGGACAATGTGTGTGTGCGTGTGTGTGTGTGAGAGAGAGAGAGAGAGAGAGAGAGAAAGCGGAGAGTTAGGGAAACATAATCATAGATACCTGTCACTAGGACGCTTTGTCCAGCGTAAAACGTTTGTACGGAAGGAGCGTGCTCGATCATTTTTCGCGTTCCAATCGGTTCCTTCTTGCTACGAGTCGATGGATGTCGGATCTAAGAAAGTAAGATCGAAGAAGCGCACAACACACGGCAAAACATGCAATACTGGCGAATGAGGAAAAGAAGTGGGAGATGGAGCAGATAAAAGGAAAGAAAATCGAGACACAGGAAGTAGAGAGCCAATGAACAGTTGATTTGCCGAGGTCACGTCTCAGGAGCAAACGATGGTTGAGGGAGGTGGGACTGATGCAAATGATGGTAGCGGTAGTGGTCCAAACCGAAAAGTTCCATTTGAGTGCGTGGATTTCCTACGAGAATAATCGTTTGTCTGGAACAAAGTTTAAACGTGATGCGAATTGAAACGAAGTAAAGTGTTTCGTTATCGAAAGGCGAGGGGATTGATCATGAGCGTAAATATGCATAAATCGTCTGGTCTGGTCTTGTGTTTTCCAGAAAAAGAAGAAGAAGCAGAAGCAGAAGCAGAAGAAGAAGAAGAAAAGAAGAAGAAGAAGAAGAAGAAGAGAAAAGTTTTCTTTATTACAAACAGAAGTGTAAAGTACATAGAACAACAAGTTTTGTACAAGTATACTATAATACATAGTTGAAATTGGGCATTGTATGCGCCAGTAGAAAATCGTCTTATAAAAATAGTCGTGAGAGAAAAGGAGAGGTAATGTAAGCATCGTATTTGTGAGGTCTCGTATAGAAATTGTGTCCTCTTCACGCGATTTCCTCTAGGTGGACAAACCTGTTAGGTGGGGGGTAGGTGAACACGTTTACGAATACAACGGTTGGCTTACGATTCCTAGATAGGTGCGTGTTGCCCCACCTCCGCCACCTCCTCCTCCTCCTCCTCCTCTCCACCCCCTCCCCCTCCCTTCCTTCGATTCTTCCCTCCTTGTCACGTTTTCATCTCTTTTCCCACTCTTGCTTCTATTGTTTCGAGCCGTTCAGGAGGCGAAAACAACAAAGTATTTAGTTCCGAAAGATTCGCGATCAGAACGTGGCTGGCCATCGGTGAATTCGGGTCAGGAGGCGGCGGTCTATTCGGAGCCGTTTCCCGACAAGGACGTATATATACCCCCAAACGTATATTCCAGTGCGTTGAAAAAGGTACCGAAGAGAGTAGACTTGCGAAAGATATGCCAGCATATTCGTAAGAAGCCATAGACGAGAATTAATTTTAAAGTTTGATGCGTCCAGTACAATCTGTAGAATAAGCATTGACATTGTAAATATATCGACCGGTAATCTTGGATTCCGGCGAGACGATTGGAAGATGCATTCGATATGATATTCGAATTTCTCGCGCTCACCTCTGCCATTTAGCTCGTGCTTGTGGGAGAGTGTCCAATGGATCTTTTATCAAATAGACGCGAATCCCCCGGACATACGATTGAAAAAACTGATCCCACTGAACCTGTGCAATGTCGCAGGAAAAATTGTCGCGATCCTCTTGCGTCAGATTGTTCAGCACCGCCTTGAAATTGTCGTTGGAAAACTTCCAATCCCTCGTGGTGAAATAGTTGAGAACATCCATAAACTTGTGTATCTTTTTATACATTTTTAATATCCTTTGAGAAAGAATTGTTTGTGTTCAGTTGAGAAGAGGAGAGTATTAAAGAAGGAAGAAGGAAGAGAGGAAGGAAAAGAGAGGGAGAGAGAGAGAGAGAGAGAGAGAGAGAGAGTGAGAGATTACCTACCTCGGTTGCTTTCCTGTACAGAGCATGGCGGTGTCGATCAAGAGAGCCGGTAATAAATGCAACAAGTAGACGTAGAAAATGTGTATTATCTTGTGTTTGTTGTGTCGAAAACTGTAGTACCATATAGCTTTGCCGGTAGGAAACTCGAATCCGTACTTTTCGGATAAACTTTTCAGCTGATCGTACGTTATAGGATTGTCTTTCGAGACGTAATTATAAACCGGTACTTGGTCGTTTTTCCCTTCTTGGATGTTTGCAGATCTGCAGAGAGATAGAGAGAGAAAGAGAAAGAGAAAGAGAGAGACCCGCGGGAAGAAAGGGGAAGAGGAGGATGAAAAAGAGAAGGAGGATCTTCTTCGTATCTTTTCGGATTTCGTAATGCAAAGGATCGCAAGTGTTTCGTATCTTACTTTCGACGGGTTGCCACGTCCCAGGCGCAAGCTATTAGGGCATTCGCCGTTAAATCTCCAGGAACGACGCTGACCTGCATGGATCCGTTACAATGAATCGTCCGTAGTAGTCCGGTGCCAGCGCCAGCCGCGACACCGGTTGGCCCGTACAGATTATCGATCCATCCTTTAAGCGGTTCCCGGTAGGTTGATATCACTGAAAATTGTTCGCACCTGTCAACCCGTGCATTTCATTTCTCTCCATACTCTGAACCAGCGCGACGTTGCACGCTTCAGTTAGCGAAACGAAGAAAGAAACGAAAGAGGGAAATATATAGGTGCGCCACACGCGGTAGGACGACGCGGGTAACCGCGGGTAACCACGGGTAACCACGGGTAACCACGGGTAACCACGGGTAACCACGAGTAACCACGAGTAACCACGAGTAACCACGAGTAACACCCACGTGGAATGACCAACCTATGCCAGGGCGAAATATTCCAACGGGCAGATCGCCGGCTTCTCTCGCAATGATGCTCTCGGCTACTGCTTTTGTGAACGTGTACGTGTTCGGCCAAACACCTAGTAATCTGTGATACAGCAATCGATAAATTATTATCGATAAGAGAGGGCTTAGGAGCCAGGAGCGAAAGGAAAACGAGGGAGGGGAAATCGGAAAGTATCTGAAAAAACATTGCTCACCGCGGAGTGATTTCTTTGATCCATTCTTCGTCCATACAGTCAACGAGGTTTATCAACTTGTTCCCTTCGATCGGTGGATCGTAAACCCTTTCCTCGATATGGTTGTGCGGACAGTAGGAGTAAGCCGTAGACACGTGAACGAACGACTGAAAAAGCGTTTTGAAAGCGATTAGGTCACGAGTGCGTGCGTGCATGCATGCATGCGTGCCTGTGTGCCAGAAACGTAGTCGACTTACCTTCAAACACGATATTTCCTTGCAAAGGTCCAACGCATCTTTGGGACTGCGGACGTTGATGGGAACTGCGAGTTTCAAATTCTCGTCGAATCTGACCGTTGCCGCGACGTGAAAAACGATCGAGACTTCTCGCGTGATCCTTTCTCTGTCCGTGGCAGACATTCCGAAACCTGGTTCGCAGCAGTCTCCGACTACCGGGACGATTTGATGGCGAAATTTTGGATGCTTCTCTTTCAACTTGCCGAACAGCTAACGATGCGAGAAAAAACGAGTTTCACGAATGATAGTACCCACATACGGGTAGACCGAATGGATCGCGCGCGAAAACGATCGAGGGAAAGCAAAGTGTTGGTCGGTCGGTGGTGGTGGTGGTGTGGTTCTCGACACGGAAGCAGAAACAAAAGTACGGGAAACGGTACGTCGCGTGAGCGTACGCTGTCGGTGAAACCGAACTCTCCAACGGAAAATTTCTTACCGGATCGTCGAACAGTTCCTCGATACGTTGATGCACGTCCTTTCCCTTCTTAGGCCGCACTAACAGATAGATGAACGAGATCCCAGGACAATCCCTGAGGAGCTTCTCTATCAGAAGTTTGCCCACGAACCCGGTACCACCTGTCACGAAGATGCTCTGCCCGTTGAAGAAATTTTGAATCGGACTGAGTTGCGCTTCTTCCTCCGTCGAGGGTTTGTCGAGGTTGCAATTCTTGTCCGATGTCGGCGTATCTTGCCCGATCTCCAGCGAATCCTCCACCATCGCGTTACCAATGTCGTCGCGCGTCGTCGCGAGTCGGAGGAGGTAACAGCTGAGGAGAAAGAAGCAAAACGGAATAGAGACTGAATCACACGCGCTCGTACTCGCGCGACAGCTACGTCGTGGTAATCTAGTCGGAGAGAAACCGCGCGCGTAGTATAGATATATACACCGTCATGGAGTGAAAGTTGATCGTGAACTTGGATCGCGCGGTGTCTTATCCCGTGTCCCAAATACGGCCGAAGAAATGCTTTCGATACTTGACGATCCTCTCTACATCTACATTCACATACCCTCTTTCGACTAAATTCTTTTTTACTTTATAGTAATCCTTCGTACGTCGCGTAAGCCGTTTCGCACCGAGGAACGGAAACGTCGACGTGTGCGACAAACTTTGAACGGTTCGGTAACGATATATCGAAAGCGGTATGTAACGGTACGGATGCTGCGCGAGCATGCTTCGTAGTTAACGGTATCGTCATCCTCCGTTAAGTATTCTGTTAGTCCACCACGAAAAATTCCCCAAACCGAGGCTTCGCGTTCGCACTTTTAGAAGAGGAAAAAAAAACTGCAATTTCTCACACTTACACGCGTGTCGTACTGGATTAACCGTTACAAGGTATACGTCGCGGTCGAAACGCGGTTCGGCAAAGCTAAGGTGTTGGATTGTTAAAGCAAAGAAATTTATGCCATGTTACGTGCCCACTACCGAACAACCAACGATTCTTTTCTTCTCTGCTCGACATGAATTTTAACTCGCGAATCGTCACGGTAAACTCGCGGTGAATGTCCGAAGAAGAAAGTACCCCCCGATTCCGACACAGGTCGATCCAGGTGTCGATTTAAAAAGCGTATCGTACGTGTTATCAACCTCTTCTCCTTAATATTCGCTGGTTGAAACTCTCTCTCCCCCTATTCGAATCTGTACGAAAGTTCGTCCAATTCCATACTTTGTTCTACTTAAAACACGCGTATCTATTCTAATTTGTTCGACGCGACGTAAATCGCCCTGCTTCTCGAGTTCCGACGATACTTCCACAATTTCACTGACCTTATCCGATGTTCCGTGAAATCAACTTTTCCAGTGTCCGCACGATACTCTTGAGAAATGTTTGAGAAACCGACGACAATCGGGAGAAAAAGGCAAGCGCTGTTGAAATTAGCGAGTTAACAAACGAACGAACAAACGAACAAACGAGCGCTAGTTATACCTTGGAAACTTTCTCCTCGCGCGAATCTACCGATTCTCCTCTTATGCCACCTCGAGTCTTTTGCAAGCGATACACCTGAGAATTGTCAGTGGTACCGCCGTTACTCTTGCTTTTCCTTTCTTCTCCTTCTACCGCGCTTTCGCGAGATGTTAGCTAGTCAGAATGTTTACGTTCTCACTCTGTTCCACCTCTCCTGCTACCACACGCATTTTTGTAATTGGCTACAGCCAGTGACAAAGAACGACGACGAACATATCGAG
This sequence comes from Anthophora plumipes, assembly GCA_951804975.1. Lineage (NCBI taxonomy): Eukaryota > Metazoa > Arthropoda > Insecta > Hymenoptera > Apidae > Anthophora > Anthophora plumipes. The sequence goes on along the minus strand of OX638116.1, from coordinate 25,371,338 downwards.
GCAAAAGGAAATCGAACGATGACTTTACAGCATCGACGTAGCTTTTCAGTATCTGCACTGGAATTGGTTACCGGACGAGTCGCCGAGCGAGGGTTAATTTTGAGGCTACACCACTGCCGTGGAATCGTTCTATTTCACTTGGTCTCGATATGCTCGCCGTCGTCCTTTCTCGCTAGCTCAGCCAGTGACGATAATGTGTGTGGTAGCAAGAGAGGTGGAACAAAGTGAGAACGCATACTCTGGCTGCTTCTTCCCCTGCTCCTCCTCTTTTCCCTTTTACGATCCTTTCCCCCTTCCTATACGGTTAAATCGCACCGGATACTCAATCAACCGCCTCTTTGCCGTCACGCTCTTACGTCTCTCGCTTCCTTGAATATTTTTCTCCTTTTTCTCCTTTTTCTCCTTTTTCTCCGCTTTTTACATACTCTTACATGCCTCTTCATCACCTACGAATCACTTATCGGGATTAGAATTTGCAAAGTTAGTTGTCTCGAAACTGGTCGCATAATATAACGACCAGCATTCGCCAGCATTCCATTCGTGGTGTTTCATCGGGGGGTAGTTTGTCGCGATGCCTACCTGGAAAAGGTATAAGGAAGAAATCTCAATACCGGTTGATATAATTGATGCGAAAAGATCTCAGTTCTATACATATCTATACACCTTGTTTGTACCATCGAACAATTCCAAAGTGTCATCGTATGCAATCCTTGACGGGAAAATGACAGAGAACGCTAATCTAACCACGGAAACTTACGATCGATCAATTTCTACCGCTATCGACACGAAATTCCTAAATCTTAGAATGTCACGATCGTCCAACCAACGTTTAATCATCGTCCTTTTTTAATTGCGTTACCTAAAAGTTTCCTTTTCAGGAAGTTTCATCGATTAGCCCAGTCAGTGGGTTTTGTGCGTCGACGTCACTCGCAATTTCTTTTTCCCGCATACATATATGCACCTAGAGATGCGTCACATTTATAGCTGTCGTGGTCAAGGGTAAGGGATTTAGAGCAAGGCTTTGAAACGTTCTTTTAAATACATTATCAAATTTTATTTCAACGAAAGAATCGCCGTTATCAATTGTTCTAAATTACTCGCGCAAACCTCGAAATACATCTCGCATACACGATACAGAGCATAGAGACGAAGAATACGGTGAACGGCGATTCGCAACGTGATTTCCTTATGCTTACGAATTAGTCGTAATTGTCAGCACTTTTCTGGTATGTGGCATACGGTACGAGCGCACCATGAATTTGCCAAACTGCAAACAGAGCAAACTTGGATTGGAAATTCTGCTTCGTAGGATAACGATTGCACATGGCATACATACGTATGTATGTATGTATGTATGTATGTATGTAATTCAGTTCTCTACAAAAATGTGTAGAATGTGGATATGCGAACATTGACGGAAAATACATATGCATGCAGTGGGAAGAACGTTAAATTATCCTGACGAACGTTACGTCACGAATAGGAAGGTAAAATTCGACGATCAGGTTGAAACAAATCGAGGAGGATGAGGAGGAGCAGAAAGAAGAAGAGATGGAAGAGGAGGGAGAGGGAATGGAAAGGCGAGAAAATAAAGAAAGATGCAATAAAGACGAGTAGCCGCAACTCATCGTCGAATGCTGGAACACGTATACACCTATACACGCGTGTTCGCGTGTGCGCGCGCGCTTCAACAGAAAACCCGTTTCGCAATGGCCAAACATATTAGCCCGATTAACGCTGTGCAACGAATTATACCTGCGAAAACCTATATGTTCTTAGAGCATGTGGTTTCATTTCGTAGTAATTCGAACGTAGCTGTGAAATAACACCACTGTTTTACCATCGTATACAAGCTTGTTCCAATGGAATCGTTTGTGCTTACACGCAAACGCGGAAATCCTTCGAACGGTCCACGTAACGCTAGCAACACATACATTCGTTATTCATTTTAAAATGGTATCGCAAAAAATTACGGAACATGTTATTGATGCGTAATCGTCTCGATCTTGACTTACAATAAATGTCACAAGTTCCTGCAACTTATTTCTTATTATAATCAACACTTCGCAAAGTTATTACGAAGCGTCATTGACGTAATACCTACTGCAACCTTTGGCGTTCTTTTTAATCAAAATCTACATATGGACGGACGGACAGATGGACGAGCGCTTTTTTTGAAACGACGACACATCTAATCGAAAACATTCGCAAGGACACTTGAAGCAAGGCACACGTATGTTCGTTATATAAGATTATTCCTGTAGGTTTAAGATTTGAGGCATGCATCTCGCTCGTGATCAGCGCGGGCGCGCGTCTGTGTACACCTGTGAATAGACCAGCGTCCAGCGTCTACCGTGAACGCCACGATGACGAGGAGAGGAAGAGAATAAACGAGAAGAGAGCGAGCGCGAGAGCGAGAGCGAGAGAGAGAGAATGTAGTTGGGCTAAAACAGACGGGAAGAAAGAATGACTGAAGGAAGTGCGTTTGCGTGTTCATGTGTATATAGCGTAGACGGAACAAATAAAACGTCAGCTTCATAGTCAATGTTTGCAGAGTACGAGCAATCGTAAGTACACGTTTCGTAGAAAAAGAGACGAGAAAAAGGAACTTCAGTTTTGTAAATGATGGGAGACGTGACACATTCAAGATGTTCGTACTGCTTGAAGGGCTGTAAGCTATATACGACCAGGTATTATTTTCATTTCGCTCGGTGAACGCGCGTATCTGTTGATGGAATCGTTGACGTAGTCACGCTAATATGTAACGTGACGATCGCAAATAGTAGTCATCTTGGATGGTATTTGTCGGTCTTTCCACGGCTGGCAAACTTCCGTTTAAAGAATAAGTATACTCAGAGTTCCAGTCGCGATCAAAGATGTCCTCCAGTTGTTGCCTCAGGTTACCTGAAGTTTGATCCCCCGTCGTTTCAAATACTGTACCGATACCTGACGAATCAACAGAGAACTTTTTCATTCGTTACACCGTACCCCGCGTACGGTGTTACGCATGCATCTACGTAGGTACATGTGTCAATTAGCAAGAAGGAAACTCATTAATGTGAGAGATAATTACCTGCGGTATTTATGAAATAATCACCAGACCAGTTACTTGTTCCTACATACGTGGCTGAGTCGGTCACCATATATTTGTTGTGATTTACCCTCGAAAAGGGTATTTTGTCGAAATGCGAGTCGGTAGGAACTACGAATCTCCTCTGAAAATTAAAGGTTTACGTAAACGCGATATCGTTGAGAGCTCTACTTGGGTATTTAAGTAACGCTTACCACCTCAATTTTCACGCCTGGGTAACTATCGGCCAATTCGACGAGCGATCTCAAGAAGAAGTCTTCCGACTTGCGAGAATGCTTCCACCAGGAGATCAACAACCGTACGTGTACTTTACGTTCTACGGCAGCGGTTCTCAGAGCGTCGTCTATCATCGGCCAATACCTAGGTTTCGCGATTACATCAAGACACAAGATTTTAAAGATAGAAATATAAATAGGATAGCTGGAGAAACTGAAATGGATACGCACTTGATTTTAGCTGTATATATCGTCAAAGGGAAATAGTCCATTACCGCGACGTAAATGAATTTTTCTGCTTTTTCGATACAGTGAAGAATCGCGTCGACGTCGTTGGTTCTACCGTTTGGTGAAAATGCCGGGGGTGAACTCTGAAATACACCATATTCTTCTTTCCCTTTTCATTTTTTCTCTCTCCCTTCGCTACGAAACTTAATTATTCTCGCACGAGATACGTTCAAAAGTTTGAAACGCCTCTGTTGTATCTAACAATTATCCTCGTCATCATCATCATCATCATCACCACCACCACCATCGTCATAATCACACTTACCGCGACGAACGCCTTATACCTGTTGTCCATAAACGTAAAGTCCATTGGGTTCTTTAGATTGATCTTTGTACCGAGAGAGTCCGGCCAAACAGATGGTATTTTACCGCCGTCTCCGCCTACTGTCCAGTACACCTACGAAACATCGCAGAAGAGATGAACAGTTTTCAGGTGAAAGGAACCACGTCGAGTTTCTAAATGTCTTCCCAGTGGGTTTTCGACTTACGTCGAAAATTTTTGCGTAATCGTTTGCAAGACAGCTGCAGTTCAGACCGACTAATCCGAGTTCTTTCACTTGCGACAACGATCGCCAATCCATGTTCGCGGACCCAACGTAAATGTGCGTTCTGTCGACCAGCCATAACTTGGTATGAAGCACTCCTTCTCCAAGCAATCCCGCGAAGTTTAAACTCTTGACCTGCTCGAATTTTAATCAACGTTTTCTTCAATGATTCGTTTTTATCGCACGAGATGCTTAATTAGTTTGTCGAGTGTTTTTTCACGACACCAGGACACGGTAGAATCTTTTAAACCCACTCTACTACTTGATCAACCACAACGTGTTTCAACCTTCTTTCTCCCCCGTCCCTCTTAATATGTATTTCTTTGCTTGTCCCTTTAACATGTTTTAACATTTGCCACCTGCGTAAACGTGCATTTTGCTGTTTTTGTTGTTGATTTGTTTGTGCTTGTACTTGTAAAGCGTTGCCGTTGTTACACTTATTAAGCAGTACCTATTACCTTAGCGTTTGCCTTTTTCGTCAAGATTTCTGTATCGATGTTCGGACTAACTTGCGACGGTATATTTTGCGCTATTCTCAATTCAATATTCCGATCTCTACCTGCTTGAAGAAGCAAGCGAAAAATCTCCTCTCCCTGAAATAAATGGAATCGCATCGTACCATTATAAAATTATACCTAAGATGGTTGAGCTTGTCGTTTGACATGAACTCAGAGATAAGGTTCATCGTTCAATTCACCTGTTTCGCGGTATCATCCGGATATACCTCCTCTCTTCTCATAGTCCAGTAAAGCGATGCTATTTCGATCTTCTCCCGTGCCAATGAGATCAACTTTATCCAAGAATCGTAGGTACTCTCGAGAAAGATACTATCGTTGGCGTAATTCATGCCGACTGGCAGACTTTCCACGAAAGACAAATTGCAACCGTCCATGCAATTCGAATCGAAGCCAAAGGTGGTATCGTTGAACGCGTATTTGTCCGCTGCATGATCCAACAAGGGCAGCAATACAACCAGCACAATCAAAATCAATATGACCGTGATCGGGATGCAGCTAGGTCTACACCATCCTTGCGCACCACCCCATCTGTTCTCGTAACAAGGCACGATTAACCACAACGATTAGACATTACGAAGGAAATTTGGCAAAATTTTAAGAGAGAGAGAGAGAGAGAGGGAGAGAGAGAGAGAGAGAGAGAGAGAGAAAAGAGAGACGCACTAACTTGCCGTTTGTTGTTGGATCCTCAGCATCGCTTCTCAACATGAAACCAGAATGATCCCACAATTCGAAGTCGTCGTCGGGTACGGTGGTGGTGGCGGTGGCGGTGTTAGTAGAATTCGCTCCACTACCAACAGGACCACCAACGCCGGAATATTTGGACGGAATCAGTTCTAATCGCGCATTCTCAGAGACTGTCTGTGACGAATCAAACGAACCTTTCTTTACTATACGATATCATATCATGTCGACGAATTAACACGAATACTGTGAACTTGTTGTTACGCTAAAGGTAGCAACGTTAAACAGCAACAAAAGGACGTAGATACGTACGGATAATTTATTCTTAACGAGAGGGGTTCTGCTCTTACGATGAGGCAATAGAACGAGCACATCCTGATCTTTCCCACGCTCTTTCATGTATTTCGTATAGGATCGTACCGTGGAGGTTGTTCCTTTGCTTGCGGAACATGTGGCCGGGTTTATCGAATCCTCGTCGTTGCCGGAACATTTCGAGTATGCGATATTCTTTACGTTGTTATTCCCACCGTAAGAAACGTTGTGCGTGTTGTTCACCTTTTGGATCAAATTTCGTACAATCGATAAAATTACATTAAATCAGTCCCTTGCAATGCCAATTCCTCTATACTATTTTTCTTTACCATTTTTGCATGAGATTTCTTTCTAATCGAAAGAAATCAACTTGAAGCATAACCCTACTATCGATAATGATCTACAATCATCAATCGCATCAGCGAATAGAGTAGTACATAGTACGAGTAAGTAGACTAGGAGTAAGGTGAAAGTGCGAAACGCGTTAAAGTTAGACAGATACCTAACCAGTTGTTAACTTACTTGTATCAAAATATGACAAGCCTGAGACGCAATCTGAAAGAGACCGTCTTGTAAGTTGCGCCCGACGTGCTCGCTACTTTCCGAACGATTGCCCCCTCTCCAAGCGAAGAAAGACATTCCGATGCATTTACTAGAAATTAACAATTACATCTTATAGGGAAGTTACAATACTGCGATACTTTTTCGACACTTTCTTATCATTCAGCATTGACAGTAACACTGTCTGCCATCAGAGTCGATCCACGATGCTCGCAAGGGTACACGTTAAATAGTAGATGATACGTAAGCGATAGGTATATAGTAGGCAACACTGATCGCACTCGTCGAACGTTTCTCAAAGAGCGACAACCTTCTTTCCAAACAGGAGTTCGTGTACACACACACACACACACACACACACACACACACACACACACACACACACACAGAGTGTATACATATACGTGTATATGCTTTTCAAAACGAAACCGGTCCTCCGAGCCAAGACAAATCTCCAACACTACTTTTCGGAACATAGTCCTACCTATCGAAACCTACCGACGATCGACGAACGATCAGAGGACAGAGGACAGCTTTACGCTAATTTTTCCCACTCGTCATTCCTCACTTGACCAATTCCCATCACTCGACTTTTATTCCTGTACAATCCACAATTTCCTCGAATATCTTGAAAATTGAAAACGATCGATAAAGAATTGATGGTAATAATAACAGGCGTGAACGATCGAATTGAAATTTCATAGAGAGATACACATGTTACATCTACACCGGGATAACGAAGAAAATCTTGCGTTACGTTTGACGAAGACGATAATAATCCGTCGCGTCCGTCCGTTGATCCACACCTATCTGAGTGTATTTAGCGAGGTGACTAGCGTCGATCGAAAAGTCCTTTTCTTTCCGACTTCGGACTTGCGCTCGAGAGCTTTCCGTGACCTACATAAGTACACTTCTCAACTCCCGAAACGATATATACTTTTTCGTATCGCGACTACTTATCCTTTATCCCCTTCAATGTTTCTCCAAATAAATTCACGTTCGATCGATTAATTCGTCGCGGGCCACAATGCCCTATCGCGTTCTTGTTCCATTTTCGTGTATCTTCATCTCTGATAAACTATTCGATAGAAATTGTTCAACTCCTCCCTTTTCCCTTATATCATTCTCTGTTCCTGTCATTGTCGTTGTCTGCTCAAAAAATACGGGAGAAACAAGGAAACGGACGAAGAAACAAGGAAGGAGTAACCCGAGTGACATACACCGTGTCCATTACACAACACCGTTACGTTTATTTTACGTACATCCTTTGAATTGGGTTTTAATAATAATAGTACCAATAGTAATTATGACAACAATAATATTAATAATAATGACGACAACGATGATAATGATAATAACGATGCTAATGAGGGTAATACGATAGAATGTAATTTGTCAACGAATAACACCTCTTTAGTAATCTATTTAAATAATAACAAGATTCGATTGTTGATAACACCAATTTGTCTTTCAACAATGCTATAACAAGTTGAACTTTATAGAAAGTAGCGGGGCTAGTCAAACGACTGTTCAAAATTCTTGCATATTTACGATAAACAATCAAAACACGCATGCTTGCACAATTAAACATTTCCTCGGTTTTCAACCCTAACAAACAAAATAATTAAAATGGTCCAGCGTGTTGGTAAATAATAGGCGTAATTATGAATGCGGCAGCTGTCAGAATTTTAACTACACCCAAAAGGGGAACACTTCTAACCTGTATGGTATGTGCACACTATACAGAATTCAAACGATGCACGAATATACTGGATCGTAGATTTATGTAGTTTAACTTTAATATTAAATAGCCTACCACAACTTGGTTACCAATTATTACGAGATATTGGATGGATTCCGATAAATTTTCATAAATATTACAATCGATTATGTATATATTACGTATATAATCTTACATATGCACATTCTATGCCAGCGTGCACACGCGTCACGTATCACACACAAGACACACACCCACTCACACAAATTAAGCGACAAGCACAAACCGTCCAGTTTGTAATCGATGTTGGTACGAAGGACAATTAAGGTTTTATTTGAAAAAAGAAAAAAAAAACCACTCCGACTGGGATCACTACTCTTCTTCGCGTTCAAAGAAAACGCGCGAGAATCACCTGTATAACAATTCGCGTGTATATGTGCAGCTATAGTAAATATAACGTATAACATAACGACTTCTTGTGTTATTGCACTTATCGATCAGAATCCGCAAGTAGATCGAGTTGTGAATTTATACGTTTCCATGTTAATTTTTTTATTCTTTTTTATGAGAACGCGTAATCACCAATTTTGTCTGTTTTCTTCGTAACTCGCAACAAAACCAGATATCGAACACGAGCCTCTTCGTCGATCGTCATAACAAAAACTTTTCACAGTTCGTAGCCCTCTGCTAGGTTCATTTATAACACATTCAACTCAACAGTATAAATTCCAAAGTCGAGTAAACTTCAGATAGACCGACTACAGTAGAAATAAATCAAACGCACGTTTTCCCTATATCGAAAGTCCTATATACGTACACCAAGGAACATCCATCTTTACCGAATCCCCAGATCTAACGCAAACGCAGGGGGTTGCAATGGTCCTATGTGAAATGGCGTACGCAAATTGCTCCGGCGTTTATTTGGTGTCGGAGAATTGATACCTAACCTAGCCAAAATTCTAATTCACTCTATGTCATTTATTCTTTACGAAGAATAATTTTTCATTTACATATTTATAGCCGCTAATTACATATGTGTAGATTAGGCGAATACAGTGCTACGCGCAATATGTTTCTTTTAAAAGAAAAGGCACTGACGTAGCGATTGAAGTGTAACAAAATTAAAGTGTTTATTATCAAAATACAAACTCTATTTGGAATATTTTATTTCATAAGCATTTTCGATGCTTGATGGAATTAACGATAAAGAATCAGATAAACAGGACGCGCTTCTACTCCATAATAGAGTGTTTATTAATAACAGGTTCGACGCAAACTTTTTGTGATCGCTGTCAAAATGATTTTCCTGCATTCTATGCCATTTCACATAGAATCATCCGCCGCTGTGCGCTGTATAGTTCTAGGGATTCGGCCAAGTTCGGTGCACTTCAATGCGCGTACGTTGGTAGAAGAACATTCCAAGAAAAATCCCTGTACCACTAGTGCGTGCTAGTTACACAAAGTGTAGACTTTTATATACGTACTTGTATGTTTATGCCTAACATGGAGAAACGTGGCACCATTTTCTCTTCTCCTCAAGTCGGCTATACCTGATGTTAGTCGTTCTTTCATGTAACAAGTAATATTTGTTATAATAGGAAGTTGACGATTCGACGATTGATGCCGCTTTTTCGTACACTTTATCAATTTAGAAAAGAAGCGACCTCGCTGGAGGTATATATATATATATATTGTCTGCAATGGACGAGGGAAAAGACAGAGGGGTGGGAAAAGAAAAGAAAATGGAAAGTACAAGATACGGGAGCAGAGAAAGGAGAGAGAGAGAGAGAGAGAGAGAGAGAAGTGTGTGCGTGTGTGTGTGTGTGAATGAGAAAGGAAGAAAGGCAGAAAGGGAGAAAGGGTGAGGGGGGAGTAGGGAGGATTGGTGAGGAGTGGTAAGCAGAGAGACGGAAAGGGACGGGACAGGGAGTACAATTGAGAAAGGCACTAAAATTTTAGTACCGTGCACACCGATCAGCGATACACAGACGAGTAGTGGATGCATGTAGCAGTGCCTGTGGAGTCCTGCAGTGTGCTGCCGTACGTACCTACTGTAGGAACAGTTGGAGCGGTGTACCGCTTGCTGTCCATCGGGTCGCCGCCATTGTTCCCATGAGTGAAACAAATGAATAAACGAACAAGCAGATTCGAAGCCTAAAAACGACGGACGCGCACAGTAGTGGACGCTGAATATCGTTGTCAATGCAAATTGTTCGAATAATTGCGACGTATAAAAGGCGCGTTTGATGGTTTCTAAACTTTGATTTATTTTCTTGCTTGCTCGATCGTACACAGTTGAAAAATTGACGAAACATTTTAGAGTATCGTGCTGTGCCTCATACATATATCGTCGAAGGAAAACGAACATTGAGTGTTCGTTTGAAAACTGACGATGCTTTTGTACCCACGGTAATAATGGTGGTGGTGGTGATGGTGGTAGTAACAATAGTGGCGTGTTGTTCCTTCGTGTTCGATTCGACGACCAATGCACCGTTGTTCGAAGGATCTGTCGCGTTTAACGCGTTTCTCTGATCGTGGAACGAAGTTGATCGCCGTTGAACAAAGTTTTATACGAGGCAAATATAACCTCTCGGCATATATTTCTTTCATACTATTTGCTTCTTCGTCTACTAAGAATTATTGTTTACACGACGATTGGAAGTTTCGTAATCGGTAATCTTTTGGTGCATTTATACGAGCGCCTGGCCGAGTTAACCAAATATTTCTAACAAATCGCTCTACAGAGAAATTTTCTCCAACGCCTGAACCTTAACTTTCGTTTGTGGAACATTATGTGATACATAGTCTGGAACTTGGTCTGCACTTCCTTCGATATCTTCGCGTTTGCGATGCCGAACGTTGAAAGGTTAGTGTTCCCATTGACAACGTTGAAAAGTATAGCAACAAGCAAAGGACACGTTGAATCAGTTGAAATGAAAATTCTAATTATTGTGTTTCGCGTGCTCGATAATTGACTTTGATTCTCGTATTTGTGTGCGTGCGTTTGTACGTGTGAGCTGATGAACATCGATGCGAGTGTAGATTAGATGTGTACCGATTGTCATGATTCGTTACCATCGAATTTAGTTAAGCAAACATCAAACATGAGTATTTCGTAGACGAATTTCTTTTTTTCCTTTCTTTTCGGGGAGCAAGTGAAAAATAAAAAACTGACATGAATTTGACGTTAATAGGATTGCTGCGATGCGCAGATCCGCGCCTATTCGCGCATCGCTCGAACGAAAAAACACGAGAGATTGCGCGCGCGCGCAAGTGTGTGTGTGTGTATGCGCAGACGAGGTCCGCGGTAAATGGAGAACACGTTGAACGAAACGAATCGTAACACGTGTACTTTGCTAAATAATGCATCTCTCCCGGAGGTTTCTTTCGCGTAGGTGTATTTCACGGTGTGTTGTTTTACCATCACCGACGCTTGTCACGGCGAACCTTACCTTCCGTTTATTTAGTCCGTGTGGTTGGCCGTATTCCGTAAAACGGTACGTTAAACTGGATAGGAGCCGGTAATTCCACGAAGTAGATGAAATCATACGGATAACGTGAAATCGTTGAACGCGTAATACCACGAGTCGTTTTTCTTCGTCTTCACCTGTCTCATCGAAACGATTGCTGTTTCAATCGAAACTCGCGTCTTGTCCCAGGCGTCCTATAGTATCTCTTTTCAAACGCTTTTCAAGAGCACGAGCAAACGGAAATGATTAAACTGTTTCGTAAAGATTTGCGCGTTGCCGGTGTGATTATAGCCTAAGCGACAGTTCCGAGGTGCATGTAATTGAAAATACGTATATCATGGAAAATGAATCACGGTTTTTAACTGTTTTGTGTATTTTAGGATGCTGGGATCCTACTCTCCATGCCGAAGAAGACACGTTTGTCGCTCGGCGACAATGCTGATACTGTTACTTTTATCTCTGGGTGACGCACCCTTCGTAAGCTGTAAGTAGATCAAACTGACTCCGCGATCTCTTTTGATTAAGTTAATTCGACGATAGGTACACGACAAACGGAGCGTAACGAATGTTTCGCGTATTTATAAGTGGTATCGATATACGTTTTGTTCTCGAAGCGGAACGAAGCGAAATGGAAAGGAGAGGAAAGGAAAGGAAAGGAAAGGAAAGGAAAGAAAAGAAAAGGAAAGGAAAGGGAAGCAATAGAGTATAGCGTTCGTAAAATTGTCTTAGGTTCCTGCGAGTTCCCAACTGGTTGGACTGGAGAATGGTATCAGTATGGGAAACCAGTGTCGATTAGCGTAAACGCGACTGCTCTGGGTGAAAGGACGTGCGTAGAGCGGTCTGAACAGTCGTACATCGTTTAGTGAGTACTTGAAAGGGAAGGTTGTAAAGTATAAGAACGAGATGTTAAGTATCGAATAGGTTTCATTAATCGTTGCTGTAACGTTTCAGCGGTGAGAGTTGTTATCATTGTATAATCGTTAACGATCGACACGAGAACGTGATTCAATTCCGCGAAGGTTAGTCAAGTGTTCTCTTTTCTTTCGTTACTTGCGCTCCCGTTCGTGCGCTGTACCGTGGGTTTTTTTTTTCTTTTCCATGTTTTGGTAAGGATGGTGCTACGCGGAACGATCCACTTTGGACGATATGTGCTCGAATATCAAGTCCGATGATACATTGTACTCCATGTTTCGGGTAAATTCCAAGGCAATACCATGCCCTTTCAGTGGACCGTCGTTTACTTTTACCTACGACAAGGGTTACGGTGAATGCTCCATGCCGATTAGTCTCGCGGAGAAATGTACCGACGAGAGTAAATTACTTCTCAAGTATCAAGCTTGCCCAGATATTCGACGAAGCGAAAGTAACAGTAAGTAACGAAACTTGGAACTTGGTCGAAAAACGTCGTATCCATCGTGAGTGATCGTTGCTTGTGGGGTTTCAGCGGAGGAGTTGGAATGCCTAGCTGTATGGAACGACGGTCGTAACAAGTATCTTGTTGGGACGTTAAAGGGAAGAAGCGTCGCAGGTGCGGAGAAAATGTACAGGTGCGTATAGGTTTTATCGATGAGCGTTTCCTGGATGTACCAGTGTATGTAGTATATCGCGTTCTGTTGGAGCAGATGTTTTCTGTACGAAGAAAAGGCGCATCATCAGGGGAAAATGGTCTATTTACTTGCTCAGTCTGGCGAACCAACCTGTAACGGCCTAACCACAGTCTCCGAGGGATCCCCGACCATCAAACTTACGAAAGGTATACTTCCTTCCTTCCTTCCTTCTTTCCTTCTTTCCTTCCCTCCTTCCTTCCTTCCTTCCTTCCTTCCTTCCTTCCTTCCTTCCTTCCTTCCTTCCTTCCTTCCTTCCTCGAACATGTTGACGACATCTATTCTTTTCCGTTCCGGGCGACTCGCAGTCGACAAAGAACACAACAGATGCAAGTATCCTTCGTGGATCACCGAACATCACGACTGGCATACCTTAGATGGTACTAAAGTTTATCATTTTACCAACAAAAATGCAACGCTGAAAGTCAAAGCACAAAATGCCGACGGGGATACGTTTCACGAAGAGAAGGTCGTCTGCCATAATTTAGAGAAGTTACACCCAACGGAGAGTACACAGGGGTATAAAGTAAAGTTGATCGCTCACGTTACTAGTGGATGGTAAGTAGCGGAAAAAGTACGCGTGAAATACCGGTGAGTGAAAGTAACGGAAAGTAAGAATGACGTGACTGTTGATATTGTTGCAGCGACATTGGCTATGTTTGCATGATATTTCACAAAAGGGATCACCATGTTATAGAGTTGCAGCAATCGAGTGAGTATATACATATAGATAGATACGTATACGGTATTGTTGAAAGAATGGAGAGGAATGGACGGGGACGTTTTAAAAGAATTTCCTCTTTTGGTCTTTTTCAATATCGATCGTGAGTGTGTTTCAGATGAGAAAGCTATAATGCCGGACGAGGCATGTTCCCTCGCAGATACATCCTCAATGGCATACACCACCTTGATAAGTGAGTAAATAAAGTTGAAATCGGCAATTGAACGTCGATGTCACGCAACGATTGCGAACGATACTGTGATTGATCACGAATCGCTTTGTTATTGCGCAGGCTCGTCGTTACGTCAAAGAAAGTGTCCGAATCCCGGACGATACACGATTCTCGAATTTACTCAGTTCCATTTGCCCGGTACGTCGTTTCGTCGTCAACGACGTAGCGAAAAGCGCTCTCCTAGAATCACCAAAAGGAGGACTTGGCACGAAGATGTAACGCAAAAGGAGTCGCGCGAACAGCAACGGCAACACCAACAGCAGCAGCAGCAACATCATCATCATCATCATCACCATCAACGTGGAGGGGAGCAACAGGAAGGAGAACAACACGGAGACGAGTGTAAAAGTAGCAGTGTTCAAATAGGCTGTGCCACGACTGATCAGAGTGAAATCGTGATTGGAAAAACGTGCGATAACGACGAGACAAGTAAGAAGCGTCAATTACATTGGTACCTATTTATAACGCGCGTATCTATTTTTCTTGCTTCCGACGAATCTAGGGAAAAAATATTGATCGGATCGATGTGTCGTTTTAGCGTATTACTGTCATGGCAGCTGGGAAGAAAAAGGCACTTGGTACACAATAGTGTCGCTGAAAACTAATCAAGTTTCTTCAAATTTGGGACAAACATATTGCTTTTCTATGCGGTTCGGTGGCAACAAGGGAAAGGCGTCATCCGTGAGTGGAAAAACGAGTCACTCGAAAATACCCGAGCAGGAAGTTTGGTTAACGAAATTGGATCGTGTTTGTCGAAGGGAAGAAACCGAGGATGAACGGTCGCACATGTTTGTCAATCAAGGTAAAGATTAGAACGAGTGAAATGCATTCTTACCCATTACCCTATTCTTTAATCGATAAATTATTGCTTTGATCGACGCGCCGAGGCATCTCGTTCAGAGTTCAATTTCGCGCACATTACCAAACGTGTTTCATATTTACTGAATAACTTACGAAACGTGTTTTTATCATTACAGGAGTTTGCGAGGAAGTAACAAAGGCGGTTTCCAGTTTAGCATCGCTTCTTTCCATAACCAGAATTCTATTCGTCGCAACGATGGGAAATTGTCTTGCGTATATACTTTCGCTAAGATGATATGCCAGTTTCAAGTGAAATGGTGAAATCGATGCTCGTGATGGGGTCGTTTAATTTTTTCGTTTCTGAATGTCAATGCGAAACGAGTAGAGAAAAAGGCTGGCAAACCCTCCCACTTCAATCTGAGTTCGATCCTTAACGTATGTGTACGGATCGAGACCAAAACTGAGCAGTTTTAGTTCATCGACGAAAATCCTATAGATGTACGAGCGATCTCCTAATCGTTTTTTTCTTTCTTACTCTTTCTTTGTTTTCTTCTTTTCTTCTTTTCTTCTTTTCTTCTTTTCTTTCTCCTCTTTTCTTTTTCTTTCCGATTTCTCTCCACATTTCATCGCAGTGTGTCGCGCATCCTGTTCTCTCCTCCCATTCCCGCATTCTGCGTTTTTCATTCTTATTTTCATCGTTCTACCTTTTCTTTCCGAACCACGCCATCCTTCTTTGACATTTGTTTGTCGTTATGTCGAAACTCGATGACATTGTAGTCCCGCGCTAGTATGTACTTTTTTGCTATTGCATTTCGTCTACTTCCTACTTTCTCTTACTTACGCGATATAGGGGACTACATTATCCACAGTCTGATATAGGTAGAGGGATGTACTTAGATTTTAGATTATAGGTCTGACGACACGTCCGTCCGTTTCATACAATGGTCGAGATATTTGTCCGATAATATCTAGCTACATCCTGTGAATTTGTGAATATTTGCACTTGTATTTTTTTATAAAAGTATACGTTGAAGAATGAGCGAAGGGTCCGTTGACATGCGGAGAAACCGTGCACAAATATTAGTTTCGGTGTAAGAATACGAGAACAACGATGCCTCGATCGTTTTCGCGAGAAAAGGAGGGTTCGTGTAAAGCAGGCAGTATATTGTCGATCGACAGGCTACTGTGCACCCGCGGCTTTTCTGTACATATAACCAGGGTATAACGAGTCAAGACCATGTTCGATTAATCACGAGTGAAGTCGATACGATAATCTTACAATTGCAAATTTGTTTAATTTAACGCGTAACAATTACGATAAGAGAATACTTTTTACATTTAATCAGCTACACTTTGTATATAATTGTAAGATATGATTCTGTTTCAACTTAACGAGTCAGAGTCGCGCTATAAATTTTCGAAAATACTATGTCTGAAAAGAGCAACTTTATACATGATACGTGAATAGTTGAAGAGGAGGATCATTTAACAGCTACCGCTTCGAGCGATCCTTTCTCGCTAGCTCGTGAAGCGAGGGACAGTTGAATGTCGAATGCGTGTGCGTTTTCACTATTTCGTGACGCAGGTATAGAAAGAATCTTGTGACCTACATCCCTTAACATTTCATGGTCGTGTGAGCGTGTGTGTGTGTGTGTGTGTGTGTGATGGTTCCACAGTTGCGATGCAACAGTATCAATAACAATCTGTAACATGCGCCGTGTCTCGCCTCGTTTCAAGATGCAATTCTCTAACGTAATATTATTATTTGAACACTATATAAAGATTGTTTTTAAAAAGATGTAGAATTTTCCATTTACATCCACGTGTTGAAAGATCGAGCGCTAGGTTGAAGGTTTTCGGCGCGACGTTTGCGTAGAGAAAGGAAAGGGAAATCGAACTGGCAAAGGCGGCACTCGATTTATACGAGGTGAAAGAGAGCCGCCCCGTGCTGAACCGTTGGACGGACATTGGTATAAATGTTGCGATACAATTGATAAATTGAAAATGAAAAAAAAAAAGCAAAGTTGAATCGTGTTCGCGGTTTTACGTTCGCTCTCTTTCCTTTCCTTTCTCCGTGTCTATTTCGTTTAGATCCATTTCTCTCGATAGCACGGACGTATTGTGCCTAATCAAACTATCATTTATAATACTCGAACAGTGGGAGACTTTCTTACGGTACGAAATAGTAAAATACAGTTGTCCATTGGCCTCGTTGCATTCATGACTATTTGTTATATTCGTACATGAACACAGAGCGCAATTATGATGCTAAACTCGAGAATGAGCAGACGCGCGCGCGCGCGAAATATACATGTATAAATATATATATATATATATATATATATATTTTATAAACAATTGAGACTGTTCCGGAATTCGTATAATTAGAATATACATGTACGATGACGATGCGTTGGTTCTAATCCGTAAGATAGGCAAATTTTTAATATCGAGATAAACTCTTATTTTTATACGCATAAAACTATCGTTCCCCCAGCTCGTCGACCCTCGTTCGCTCCACCATTCTTCGACTTACTTTTCCTCCTTTAAAATTCTACCTACCCTCCATTTATTCATTTTTCTTAACACAATCGCGCGTTACATTTCCTTTCTACTGGACCAAGTTCCTCATATTTTTCGCAGTCGGTTCGATAGAAAGAAACGCTTAATTCATTATACGCCTCGTCCAACACAGTATTTTACACCGTTAGTTTTACGATCTCATCTGAATGTGTCTCGGTGATCGTTATTGGCTCAAGCGTCCCCTTTATTACTTGTACGACTTGATCATGATGATGATAATAATAATAATAATAATATTAATTATAATAATAATAAAAAGAAGAAGAAGAAGAAGAATAGTAATAATAATAATAATAATAATAATAATAATAGACGAAAGAGAATTGTTGTTATTACTGTTGTGGGATGCGATGTATTGCGCGAATCACAGTTCTTGTATAAGTTTCCTATGCACACCGCAATTAAATCATAGTATCTCTATGCGTTCCACATTAAAGTTTCAACAAATTTTCAACTAGAAGTCAAAATACGAAAAAAGATAGCGGTGAACGAAAGAGCGATCATAATTGATTATTGTCTACGGTATATGTCTGTTAACAACGTATGCGTGTGGTTGGGATTTTTTACGCCGTGAGAGATGATTGAATGAATTTGCAAGTTGGCGTGTACGTGAAAGAAAGGCAAAGTGTGCATGCTTACGATACTACATAAGTATTTTGTTCAGCAATGTCATGTCATCGCAACAACGACGATTACGATGAGAGACGACAACGACGACTATGATAAGCATCATCGTTGACGTTATAGTCATCATCGTCATCGTCATCGTCATCGGTCGTCATTATAATCATCATGACCATCACCATCACAATGAGAACGGTAGTATATAGCGAGAGCAAGTTTGAAGGCAAAGATAATATTGGAGATGTAACATATTAACAGTTAAGAAGATTCGCGCATTATTCGCCTTAACAACCGAGCATGTTATCTATGGAAAATTGGTCGGTTATAAAATGGGAATGTTGTAAAAGAATTCGAACAGCGTTTCGTAGCAATACCGTTTCAGATGTTCCTACGACTGATTGTTCTTCTTTTTTCTTTTTTCCTAAATGAGAAAATGAAGGATAGGAGCTAAACGCGTTAAGACCGAAGCGTTGCGGAATGGATCCGTTCAGAGATAATGCGGCAATTTGAAATTGCTGGTTTTTCGGTTGTTAATGAAATAGATATGAAATCGATATCGCGATATTATTGCTCGAGAATGTTTCTACGAAATATGCAAAGATGAAAGTGAAGGATTCGAAATTGAGCGCGACGCATTCGTTTCTGCATAAATCGGACTGATTGAATGTCCTATCACTAAAGACACAAAACTGTAAACTACACACACACGCGCGCGCAAACAATATCTCTTTCTCTCTATGTGTGTGCGCGCACGCGCGCGTGTGTATGGAACTTTTATTATTATATTTTGAATATGATGACGAAATACACGTACATGTACAGAAGATATGGAGAAAGGTGCATGAATATTTGATGGCGTGTACGTATAACTGCATGTAATTATACGAACGCGTACTGGAGATCGTCGTCTTTTCCCGCGTCGGAAGGAAAAAGTTTGGTGAACCAAACTTTTATTTGGAGTTTATTTGAGAAGCTAGGGGTATCGAAATAGCTCCTAGCTAGTTCGAAATGGTCGAAAAGTTTCATTTTCTTCTCTCGTTTTCGTTCGATTTCCTTTTCTATCGAGTTCGTTTAGCAGCGGCGCGTGTTCGTAAAGGCACGGAACGAAGGGCGCGAATAAGACGAAAGGAAAGCCACGTGGACCTGGCCGATCGATAGATGGTGTTTTGACAAAGCGGTCGATCAACTCGCGCGCGCTTCGGGTCAACCTGGTGGGCGTGTGTTTAAATCGCATTAAATCGTTCAGCTACGGAGACCGCGCGAGTATCATCGATTTGCACATTGTTAGCGCTCCGATCTCCCCCGTCCCCGCTTCCACCTCTTTCTCCTCTTTCTCCTCTTTCTCCTCGACTTCTTTTCCGTTTAATCGAGTAGAAGAATTTCGAAGCTTTGCGGAAGACGGGGAACAGAGGTTGAAGGTTGTAGGATGGAAGGACGGAGAATTCGAGACCGAGATAACCCTGCATGCAGTCTGCTTATATACATATATAGGTACCGAAAAGGTGCGTGAAGTTGAAAAGTGGAACGATGGGAGATAAAATGTAGGTCAAAGGTGAGCGAGGTGAGCGAGGTGAGCGAGGTGAACGGCACTGGTACGTAACACATAGGAAACAGTTGCGCATCTGCGCAGATGTACAGATTTACGAGGTTCGATAATTTGTCAGGAATATGGCAACGCTCTGTTTAACATGGTCCGACGTATCTAGCTCGATGTGTAGCGTAAACCAAAGGTGTGTAGCGCAGCCTCACCTTTCCCCTTCGAATTGATATTTCGACCGAATAAAAGGTTGTATCGATCGAGGCTTCCTCGCATCACGGATCTCGACGAACGGTGGAGAAGGTCATTTTTATCGGAGTCTATTTGTTCTTTCCTCCGTATTGTTCTTCCAGCGAATTGCACGCTCGGTCGATTCTCAGCGAGCACGGACGCCCCTCGTCGGCTACTAGTAGCCAATTCGATTTAATCGAACGATCGGTTATATACCGCTTCCGCAACGTACTTTCTCACTCTCTCCCTATTTTTTCGTTTACGAATCGCGCCGCGATCGTCGTCGTTAGTTTAACGTAGGAAGCGAGCATACCCTATCCCATTGATCTTGATTAGTTCTCTCGGTATCGCTAGTAATTGGAAGAAAGTGAGGCGCGATCGAATGAGGAAGGGTGTGGGGAAATAGGTGGGTAAATAGGTAGGGAGGAAACGGTCAGGAAGAAGGGCAAGAGGGTAAGAAGGAAGAGGAGCAGAGAAGAAGAGAAGAAGAGTAGAGTAGAGAAGCGAAGCGAAGCGAAACGAAAGGAAGCAGGGAGGGTGGGGGTAGAGTACAGATCGGTTGCGACGGTGCTGCTAGTTTAGTAGTTTTCACCCCTCGGAGTAAAAGCGCAAGCGCTAGTGTCCTTTCCCGAAGCTTGTACACCACGCCAGTAATCCGTGGAATGCGAAGGTAGAAGGTGCTATTCGTTTCTTTTGGGACGGACGCACCAGGTATCTAACGATTCTAATCCCGTTTAACCGTGACCGCGATGCCGCGATGCCGCGATGCCGCGAATCGTAGAGAATAGATGGATCGGATTGGTTTCGTCGTTTCCACCGTATCGACGATGATACTCGACGATATCGCGGCTGTTGTTGTTCCTAGCTACGGCACGCTCGAGCCCTAACTTTTCCCTTGCCTCTGCGTTATGCAGTTTGCGTGCATCGTGCGTACCGCCGTCCACCCATTCCACGGCTAATCGGTTCGCGCTGTTTGCTCGTTTAACTTTCCACTGGTTTCGATTTGGTTGGTTCCCTCGTCGCCCCTTTCCACTCCTCTCCACCCGTTTCCACCCGTTTCCACCCGTTTCCACCCCCCGGGAATTGAACGCGTACACTTAACCGTATTTTCGATCGCGACAAACGACAAATTTCGCTCCTCTCCTCGCGCATGTTCTCGAAAGTTTTGCACGTTCGTTCACACCTGGTGTGACGAGCCCAAAAGAAGAGATTCGCGAGCTCCGGTTTATCTGGACAATCGACTCGAGTCGCAGCGACAGACGGAAACGGAGGATCGTTTTGTGGATTACCGTAAAAGTGTGGGGAAGAAAATTGAGTGAGCACATGGAACAAGTTCCGATGAATTGGGACGGTATTGACGGAAATGGAAAAGATCGAGCAATTAAGCCCTATCCGACGGCACGTTGCGCGTTCTCTCGATTTTTCCCTAGTTAATTCGACCAATGGAGGAATGCTCGTCTCTCCTCCTCTAAATCGTCGATCGTTATTCGAGTATTTTCGTCCCGTTGACTAGCATCGCATCGTCGCGGCGTCGTACTCTTCACACAATAGTGTTTTATATTTCGGGCAAGTGAGGCCGGTTAAAGGGAACGGGTGTTCTTTTCACTCGACGAATAGGTGAACAATGAAAACGTTTAATCGAAGGAACACGCGTGTTTTGGAACGAGCGCACATGGTTCCGTAAGTTGTGTTCTCTTTTCGCAACAACATTTCTTTCGCGCCCTTTTCCGTTACCTTATCTACACTTTACATTTTACGTTTGATCAATTTCCCAACGGTCACGTGGGCCAGCCTGGCTATATCACTGCCGCGGTTCATCCTACTCGAACGAACGACACGAGAAGGAAGAAACGAAGAAGGAAAAGGATTCGTCAGATATCGAACGAGGAAGAGAATCGTCGAGATATACCGTTTCGCGTTACAGTCGCAGCTTCGTCGTACGTGAGAAAGAGAGAGGGAGGAGGAGGGGAGAGGGAGAGACAGAGAGAGAGAGAGAGAGAGAGAGAGAGAGTTGTCACCGACGATTGACCGGAAAAGGCAGATCGCGAATGGGGTCGAGATGGGAAGAGCAGAAGAGAAAAGATCTGGCCGAACGAAGATGTATATAACGTGCGAATGATCGGTAATTTGGATCCAAGCTCGATTAGATTTTTGTGAAACATACGTATCAGCTCATCGTTATCAGGTGGATACGAATGTGCATTAGCTGCTGCTGGTGGTTAACTTGGGATCGTTAGGATTGGAAAGGTTGCGCAACGTTCGGAATTTCTCCCCTTGGCGATTTCGGGTCGAGTTATTATCACGAGGGAGGAGAAACGTTACCGGTCCTCGGGCACGAGAATTCTTTCTTCTCCTTCCGGGGGGAGGAGGGAGGAGGGTGTGTGTGAGTGAGTGAGTGAGTGAGTGAGTGAGTGAGTGAGTGTGTGTGTGTGCGTGTGCGTGTGTAAAGGGGAAGGAAGAGGAGAAGGAGGCGAGGGAAGAAAGCGAAGGAAAGGTTCTGCAAGCAGAGGATAGGTGGGACAGGCGAGAAGAGAGGGTGGGACAGGCGAGAAACGTTTAAAAGAGCCTCGTGACGGAGGGGCTTCGTACGGCCCTGGCGCGACTGCGGCATTGCACCCCCACAGGGGGTTCTCTGCCAAACACACCGAATCCGCCCTCCACCCCGGAACACAGAAACCACGTGAGTATCTTCTACTCGTCTATCGTAGTACATGCACCACCAGCGTGTACCTCTTGTCGTATACCTGTACGAAGAAAATATGCGCGCGCGTGTGTCTGTGTGCGTGAGTGCGTGAGTGCGTGAGGGTGTGAGTGCGTGTGCGCTCGAGAGGGTGAGGGAGAGAGGTGACTGGCTTGTTGTCGTTTTGCCGGTGCGCGGAAAATAGGGATGCTTGGCGGACGGTCGCGGGTCGTCGCGTAAGAACGGTAGCGGCAGCTCGCGAAGCAATGGAACAGATTCGACGAGCGTCGAGCCGCAGCCGCAGCCGCAGCCGCAGCCGCAGTCGCAGTCGCAGTCGCAATCGCGTGTCTCCAACTCCGCGACGCATCGTCACAATGGAGCGGAGAATTCGCGCGAAAACGATCTGCTGTCCCACGCTGCGTCTGCTCTACGAAGATTGCACTTCAAGTCGGCCGGCGGAAGTCGAAGTTGCCGCACCGTTCCGAAGGTGGTGGTCATGGGCTCGAGCACCGCTTCCGAAACTACGATCAACACCAGCACAGACAGTGCCAACACGATGCTCACGATGGTAACAGTAGCATCTGGTATTCGGACCCTCGAGAGTAACGAAGCGAGCGAAAAGTCCATTTGTTCGTAGGTGACGACAACGGACGGAGAGCAACCGGACGACAGTTTCGATCTGATGGACATTCCGTCGGAGATGTCACCGCCGGGTTCGTCTTCGAACGCAGCTCCGCCACCCGAGTTAATATCTCCGATTCTGTCTGCGCTTCCGTCGTCACAACCATCGCCGCTACCTCCGTCGCCGTCGCCGCCGCCACAGCCGCCGCCGCCACTGCTGCTACCCTCCGCCTCTTCTTCGTCGATCGAATATTCGACCGTGGAGGAGAAGGGAGCGAAAGCGTGTCTAGCGTTGTCCACTGGCGGCCCGGCGTTCAGATCCGAAATCCCGATCGGTTGCCTGGACGTTGCTCGGGCAACCAGCATCTCGAATCTTCTCGACGAGTCCGAGGCAGCACCGATCGACGCGATATCGTTTGGTATCCACGTTGCCGTAAACGAGACGACCGCTGCCGCAATCACCAGCAACATCTTGGTCGCCGCCACAGCCGTCACCACTACCCCAACTACCACTACCACCGCCACTACCACCGCCACCACCAGGCTTTCTGCCATTTCGGGAAGAACTCCACCCCTTCCGGACCTCCGGACAGCCGATTTCTTCAGGTTCGTACGCCGAGGGTTGCACCTATCGCCAACGCTCGTAGACTTACCACGGCCGTTTGCTCTTTCAGCACACCCGTCAGAGGTTCCGTGGACGCCGGCCAGCCGGAGACGGACGACACCCGGAATTCGATGGTAACGTTGATCGTCGGCAGAGCGCGCGAAGATGCGAATCGCGTGGACCGTGGAGACGGGCAGGGGAGACCGTGCGTGAACGTTACGACGAATCCTTTGGACATATCGTTGATCGGAGCTCGCGCGACTAACGATCGATCGTCCGACGGTCCGGATAGAACCAGTGGCAGCAAGCCTCGAGGAAAAGCCGCCGGTAAGTTGAGACGAGCGATTCTCAACGACGAAACGATACGATGCCCTCCTGTTGTCGCCGCGATCAACCTAATATCTATACATCGGTATAGATATACGTCGTTTATCTTGATCGATCGCTCGGTATATCCCTCCGCGGCTAGGCTGGACGTAGGATCGACTCGTCGCGTGAATCCCCTTCCACCGCGGTCGATCGTAGCGAAAAGCGCGGGAAAGCTAGCTGAACGCGAAAAAAAAAAACAGAAAAATTGATGCGGCCGCTGTTGTAGAGACCGTACTGAAACCTGTTCCCGTTAAGAATATCAATTGTGTTGTTTTCTTTCAGAATCGCATCCCCTCGTTTCAACCATTCATTCATGGGTCAGGCTCTTTTTCCCGTTTTGCGCAATAGGTATAAAGCTGATTGTGCTCGAGTTGTGCTCACGAGACTTTTGCTTCTCGCAACCGAGAGATCCGAACCGAATCCTCCCGGCGAAACTCGCCGCCGTAACTATACGTGTTCTTCTTGTATAAATCGTGTCGTAAATCTGGACGATATTGTGGCGCGTGGTGGTCGTCGTCGGATTCGGCCGGTGTTCTCTCGGTTCGTACGTACTTACTTACATCCTGGTTTTGTCCGCGAGACGCACTCTGCGCCAGTTACCTTAAGGTCTCCGCCCCTTGCCGCCCTACACACTTTTCAACTGTTTACTTGTATCTGTTCGGAGATTTCGATTATCCGCTACAACTGCTATCTGCATTATCTTCTTTTAGCTCGTTACTTTCCGTTCGTCGCATCTTTCCGGCACTTTCAGTCGACACGTTTTCCCTTCTTTCTCTTTGAGCAATCTCTCTTGCTTATCGTAACCTTGCGATTTTAGCACTTGGATCTTTCACTCCTCCCTACCGCCCTCTCTCTCTCTCTCTCTCTCTCCTTCCCTCCTGCTCTCTTCTCGATCAGAAGAACGAACGAAGATTTGTTCCGGCTCGAGTTTCGAGAATCGCGAAGCGTCTCGTAGTCCGAGGAATGAATCCGGGACGGTTTTCATGGTTGTTGTAAAAGTTGCGAAAAGCCTACGAAGGAGAAGGAAGAGGCGGCGGCGGCGGAGGAGGAGGAAGAGGAGGAACAGGGGGCTGGTTGATCACATTGACATCGCACGCAAGTTGCTCGGTCGCGCATCGTTCTATTCTCTTGAAAGTTGAGAAGATGGGGTGCTGCGATTACCGAGAGCGCATGTTTGGTCGATTAGCTAAAGTAACGTATGTATGTAGAGGTGATAGCGAGCTAATTAGCGCCACTGCAATTTCCGAATCAAATTGCCGCCCTACCTCCCGAGTGTAAAGATAACGAGCATTACTCGTCGAGATATTTTCGAAAAGATTGCCCTTTTTCCGTCAACTTTCAACTTCGCCCTCTACTCTCCACTGTCGTCACCGAGTAATTCAACCACTATTCGTCGTCGTCGTCGTCGTCGTCGTCGTCGTCGTCGTGATTGTTGTTGTTGTTGTTGTTGTTGTCGTTGTTGTTGCCGTCGTCGCTGCTGCTGCTGCTGCTGCTGCTGCTGCTGCTATTGCTGTTGCTGCCGCTATTGCTGTTGCTGCCGCTGCTGTTATTGTTGCTGCTGTTCACCTTTTCTCGGCGTATCCATCGAATCCAATATTCTCCGGTTCTCATCTGCTCTTCCTCGTACTCTCTCGTTTCCGTTTCAGCTTTAGTCTTGCCTACCTCTTTCCACCAGTCCGAGTACGTTCGTACTGTCGAAACCGACATTTGTCTTAATCGACATTTCCAACGGACTGTACGCGCCGATGATTCGTGCTTGTGTCGAAATAAATATGCACGTGTTCCCGAAATACCTACGGAGGACTGAAGGAGGCGAGGACAAAGAGGTGGCAGACAAAGGCAAAAGAAACTAAGAAAGTACGTATACAGGCGTAGATGTAGAGGAGAGGAGAGAGAGTATCGTTGGTCGTCCGAACGACCTTCGTCGCGACTTTATAGCTCATGGGAGAAAAGTTTTTCGCTACAAACAGAGGGCGGCAATTCTGCTTGAACAGATGCACGCGTACATGTGTAAAGCTTGATGACACCTTGCGGAAAAAGATTCTCCCGGCATCGCACTTTTCTCGATCGAATTCGATCGTTCGCTCGCTCGAGATATTTTCAACGAATAGACTATGACGGTAGAGCGGTACAGCGTTGTAAAAATTGTAGTAGAAAGTCAAGTAGGCGCGCGATAGCGAGGACCGACGAACGGAAACGGAAACAAGGGAAAGAGAAACAGCAGGTGAAAAAGGAGGAGGAGATCTGGGAATGAAGTGAATGGGAAAACGTGGAGATGGTGGAGAGGAGATGGAGAAAAGGAGCGAAATACATGTATGGAGGATTGAAGGAGAGCGACATCGGTTCCGTGTTCGTTCGTGCGATTACGGTTCCTCGATCGATCGTGTCGGAAAATACGAATGAGAGAAGAGGGAAATATCGAGGAGGAAGATACGGGGGGCGCGGACAAAGTTGGGACGGGAAAAGGCGGGAGCAAAAAAAGAAAAAAAGAAAAAAGAGAAAAGAAAGAAAGAAAGAAAGAAAGAAGGAAAGAAAGAAAGAAAGAAAGGAAGGAAGGAAGAAAGAAAGAAAAGAATGAAACGAGAAAGGAGAGAAAATGCTCGGCCATATTCGGTGCTCGGAGATGTTCTTTTCGTGTGCGTCGCGATCAAAGTCGCGCGGCGGACACCGTTGAGGTAACGGTGGATAACGGATCTTTCTCTACTTTCTAATACCGAAAAGGAGGCAATGCCAGTGGAAATAAGAGATCGACGCAAGCGGCGACGATCGTGGTTCAGCAACCGTCCCTCTCGTTGGACGGAACAGCCGGGGCCGCGACGATACTCCTGCACCCGGAGTTGGACGTTAGACGACGCGAAGAGAATATGAGGCAACTGTTGGACGTTGCGAACACGTTGACGTTACAGGAGATACACGACTTTGAAATGAGGTTCGTTTCTAATTTTCTATCGCTGCGAGGACCGTTCGGCCGAGTAAATAAAAAGGAATGGAACGATTCGATGATCACGTAGGTACGGCAGCCCGCACCACAGCCGATCGCAATCGGTCAAGGCTCCTGGAAGTCGGTCGTCTGGCAGGCCGAATTACCTCTGCCTTCCGCAGCAAAGGTCGCGAGTGGCGAGCATGCCCAACACCGGTGTCGAGGAAGAGTACTACAGGCTTAGACATTTCAGCATAACCGGTAAAGGGGTGGTGAACCGAGGGGACTCTTTGAAAAGTCGGAGATCTCGGTCCAACAATAGCGTCGCTTCGAGCAACTCGAGGTGAGATTTCCTTGTTTTCGATCTCCCCACCCCATCCCCTCCCCGCGTATGTTCTTTCCTTCCTCCACAGGAATAAAACGATCCCTGTCGCGATCACGACCGTCGCGTGGAATCGCAGAGCGAAGAACGACCGGACGAACGGACGGACGGACGAACGAACGTATAAACGAACGAACGAACGAACGAACGAACGAACGAACGAACGAACGAACCAACGAACCAACGAACGAACGAACGAACGAACGAACGAACGAACGAACGAACGAATAGGGTAGAGGAGAAGAGGAGATAAAGCGACGGCGGGTGGCGGCTCCCGTTTACTCACCGGTTCTACTCTAAATCGAACGCGTGAGTTTACGTGCAGCATTGAGCGTTTCAGCGACGTAGACACACGCGTTGGACCTTAGAGTAGAATCTGAACGCTTCTGGTGAAAAGAGGAAGAGACACGGACGACCGGGGGAGGATGACAAAGAGCTAGCTGGAAGGACAAGCGGTCGTCGTATCAGCGAAAGTTGATGTTGTTACCGTTAACGCGCTCTTTACGAATGTACATTTTGTTCGCCGATGCAACGTGTATATACGAGTCTCGATTACATGCTTCTTTCTTTCCTTTCTTCCCATCTTCCATCTTTCATTTTTCTTTCTTTCTTTCCTTCTTTCCTTCTTTCCTTCTTTCCTCCTTTCCTTCTTTCCTCTTTTCTTTCTTGCTTTCTTTTTTCTCTCTTCCTTTCTTTCCTTCTTTCTTCTCTTCCGTTCTTTCTTTCTTTCTTTCTTTCTTTTTCTTCTCTTCCGTTCTTTTATCGCTTCCTCTCGTGATGTGTGGCGTGGCGTACGTCTACCAACGACGGTGCAGCACGGAACACTTGACGGCTTCGTATCCTGGTTCGGCAAGAAACTCTGCAGCAGGCTCGCTGGCGAGCTCCCGCGAAAGCAGCGCGTCTCAGGGACCAACGCCATATCGCGTTCTAATGCTGGGAGCATCAGCCGTGGGGAAAAGCTCGTTGGTTTCTCAGTTTATGACATCGGAATATCTTCACGCCTACGACACATCGATCGGTAAGTTGAGTAACGAGTCACCAAATCGGCATACGTATGTTCCCTACCGTCGGGAGAGAGGGGGGGAGAGAGAGAGAGAGAGAGAGCGTTCGTTTCCTCTTTTCGTTTTCTCCATTTTCTCTTGCAGACGACGAGTCGGGCGAGAAAACCGTGAGCGTTCTCTTGGCTGGAGAGGAATCCGAGCTGACCTTTATCGACCACTCTAGCGCCGAGATGACGGTACGTTGTTCGTCCGTTGTTGCGCGGTAATTATCGATCGAAAACTTTTCTTCTCCGATGCGAAATATTATTCGTATGGATTTACGAAGCGCGAATGGTCAAAGGGCCGTGCGAAAAGGCAGGCAAGATTACGTTGCGAAAAGCGGTAGGAACAGGTGGAGGAGAAGTGGTTAATAAGCGAAAGAATGAAAAGCAGGGAGAAGAAGAGTGACGCTCGCTTTACCGATCCATTCTGGTTGTTGTGAGCAGCCATTGAGAAGCATCGAGCCGTAACTATCGGTCAACCGTAAAACGGTCCAGATATCGATCGAGAACCGCTTATGATACCGCTTATGCTCGTGGTAGCAGACAGACGCGCTCTATCGCCTCCAATTCGTGCTCCTCGGATCGAAGTAGTGAGGTAGTGAGCGAGTGAGCGAGTGAGCGAGAAGAGAGGAGAGAAAGTTGAAAAGTTTCGTTTAAAGAAACGACGACGACGACGATAATAACGATACAGGCGAGATCGAATTGACGACGACATTTTCTTTTATTCTTTCTTGATTTCCAGCCAGAAACTTGCATAACTACGTACGAACCACACGCTTACTGCGTCGTCTACTCTACGACTGATCGAGCCTCGGTACGCGTAGCCGAAGAAGTTTTGCAAACGCTTTGGCGCAGCGACTACGTCTCGGCTCGAGCGGTGATCCTTGTTGGAAACAAAGTTGACCTCGTTCGCAGTCGATTGGTTTCGACCGAAGGTAAGGGACTCCTCCGGACTTCCCTGGTTTAACTAAATCCGTTAGGAGTCCTTGGAAGGTGCTTCTCGCCAATCACCCGCTATATCCGTCCGCGTTCCCCTTTTGCAACCACCCACCACTCAACCTGCTTCTTTCTTACAGAAGGCAAATCTATGGCCACATCCTACGACTGCAAATTTATCGAGACATCTGTTGGAATCAATCATAACGTTGACGAACTTCTCGTCGGGCTGCTTACTCAAATTCGCCTCAAGCTTGAGAATCCTGAAAGAACGAGGGATTTGTTTCGGAAGAGGTCGCGAAAGAATCGTAGTAAATCACCTTTGGGGTCTTGTTCGGAGAATAATTCGCCGAAAAAATACCGCGGTAGTCGTACAAGTACCAGTCTGAAAGTGCGAAACTTGTTGGGTAAGGTATGGGCGAGAGACAGCAAATCCAAGAGTTGCGAAAACTTGCACGTTCTCTAACAACCCTTTCGATCACCAAACCTGTTTCACTGTAAATGCATACCACGTCACTTGCTTTCCACTTTTCAACCTCTAATCCTCTCCCTTTCTTCCCTGTCTCCCCTTTCCTTTCTCCCCACATACGCTCCGGCCCGACTCTTTCTTCACCTTTCGCCTTAGTCTTCTATTTCTTCCCCTTTGCCGTTTCGCGTTCGGCTCACACGACGATATTGCATTGGATTTTCCATTGCCAGGGACCACCGCCACGTATCGGCCCGCGAATCTTGTTCATCGTTGCCATTTCACCGTTTCATCCTAACTCAATTTTTTCTCTTCGATTCGATACATTCGATTCTCTCTCTCACCCCCTCTCTCTTACTCTCTCTCTCTCTCTCTGTGTCTCCTTCTGGATTAATTGAATCCGGATGATAATGACCTAACCACAGGAACCAACGGTTCAACAGCCTGTGAATTGATAAAAACTCACGAATAAGCTTCTGTTGCTGATTACGTATATACATTTTCGCAGAGTAACGGTGTGTTTAACGTAATCTAATCCACGTGGCAAGCATGCACGATGATGCAGAATGAAACGAACCTGTAGAATATTTCAAGCGAGTCAAACAGCTAAATCGCTAAATCGACAAACTATCGCGAATAGTCTGCTCCCTATTTCCTACTTAATCCCTCCTTGTCGCTCACTTCGCGTCACTTACGCCGCTCTCAAGTATATAGATAAATGGGTATGTAATTTCTTCCTTTCAACTACACGACCGTACGTTCTGCTGCGTACCAACGTCATGCAATCGCTTTATCGACCCCCTTTTCTCTTCGCATGCTTTATGTGTCACTGTGTTTCCTTCTTTTCCTCCTCCTCCTCCTCCTCCTCGTCGTTGTTGCCGTTGCCGTTGCCGTTGTTTTTGTTGTTGTTGTTATTATTATTGTTGTTGTTGTTGTTGATGATGATGAGGATGATGATGATGATGATGATGATACTATTGTACGATCATTCCGAGACCACAAATGGAACAAACGGAAGCTCTGTTTCCAAAGATCCTTGCGTACAGCCGAGTCATTCTCATACGTAGCTAAACGCGTAACGACGTGTGTACAAGTACGTAGCTCTACCCGGGTTAAAAAAGAAAAAAGAAAAAAGTATACCTACTGCGTAGATATCGTATTGGTAGGCGAAAATAATCGAGAATTAGGAATCCACGTGACTTCCTCCTCCTCCTCCTCCTCCGTAGCAAGCACCGTTGCAAGTTACCGTTCGAGGAATCGAACGCGAAACCCAACACCATCGGAAGGAAGAAACAGTACAAAAGTTTGTCGCCTTACTTCGTTCGTCGTTTAACCTAAGCAACTGTCGGCACAGAGGGGAAAATAGAGAGGGAGGGAGGAAAGGGACCGCGAAAGGGAAGAACGAAAAGGACGTGTGATTTCGTAATAATTTCTCGTCTCTCGCTAAATATCCTCCAACTACGATGTTTCGCGATTTCTCTCGATTTCTCTCGATTTCTCTCGATTCATCGAGGAAATTGTCGAGCGAAAATCTTGTAACGAAGCGACAAAAGCCGTTTGTCGGACGAATGCGGCACAGGCCGGCGCAACAAGATGTACATATGTATGTACGTACGTAGATACGTGCAGACGGAGGAAAGAATGCGATCGATGCGAGAAAACGCATCCAGCGTGCGAGATCATTTTTGTCAGAGGTGCGCTCGCGACACTTTGCAGATACGGAAAACGTCGCAGAATCTGGAAGATTGCCCGGCGAATCGTATTAATCTTCTCGAGTATTTAACCAGGGTTGCCTTGGTTCGCGTACTCTTCTTACCTTTACGTAATAGCCTCCCGTCCATTGAGTAGAAAGGAATTTCTACGAGCCACGGCAATCAACCACGGACCGCGCCATTGCACCGATTGCCGCATAGCCCGAGCCACCGATCTATTTCACCCTCGTGACTACGCGTGAGCCAACCACGCACCTAACCACTTACATATCTAATATGTACGTATTTCGAACGTCGGTTAGGTTCACCATGAACGGACAAACGGATTCCATTTTTCCGAAAATATCGGTCGCGACAACAACTATTCCGATACGCACAGAATCGAAAGGAGGCACGACGAATCGTGAAACTGCCTCCTCCGTGTCCGTACACGCTGCTCATTTTCTCCCCTTCGACACAGACCGCCGTCCTCTGCTCTTCTCTCGATCGCGTCAAGACGCCGCGAGAGCAGCGACGTTAAACGCCCAGATGTTGAACGCGACGCGTATCTTATACGCGCCTGCGTGTATCTTTCTTTCCTTTCCTTTCTTTTCTTCCTCTCCTTCCTCTCCTTCCTCTCCTTCCTCTCCTTCCTCTCCTTCCTCTCCTTCCTCTCCTTCCTCTCCTTCTGCCTCTTTTTCGAAGGGAGATCGAGGAACGAGAAGGCCGACAGAGAAGGCAACAATCGAAAGGACCAATCCGACAAAGAACGAGGAAAAGAAAGAAAGAAGCAGCAGAAGATAAAACGATTCGCGTTGCGACGAATAGAGGAGGGAAAGGGTTTACGAGAGAGTCCCGATATTCGGTGACGATTATCCGTCCATCTATGTAAACTTCGAAGAATCCTTTGTGGACGCGAATGGAAAAGTTTAACCGGAAGCTCGCCGATACCGACGAGCCGATTTCTCGAAGGAGCCGAACAACACCTAACCGTCTCCTAATAAATGACCGAGAGAGACAGAGGTAAACGCGAATGAATTTCAAGGTTGACAGGAACGAGATATCTTTCGACGGACGTCTCGTTTAATATGCGATCAGACTAAATAATACACCGACTAAAAATAATACCCAACGTTTTGCGGACCAGAGCCTACCGATTAGGCGATTTCTTCGATCGATGTTATTCGTATTATTAAATATCCCTGTACCTGTGTGCGTAGTGAAACCGCGCCGATTTTATTGTCTTTTCTTGTTATTATAATAGTATACTATATCGAACATTGTTGTTTGCATATTGATCGTTGCCTATCAAGAAAATCATTTTCTATTCCGAATCGAGATCCAGCGGGGATACGACTAAGGAAAGCGACGTCGACAGCAACGTCGCACCGGTCCGTTATCGTTATATATTACAATGACCAGACCACCCTTTCGATACCTCCATTCTACCGATATACGTACATATATATTATATTTATATCGCTCTGTACGTATATATACCCGATATATCTGGAAAAGTTATCGTTTTTTCTTTTCTTTTCTTTTTTCTTTCTTCGAGATTCTATCGTATTCCCTCACATTCGAGATCGTCGAGGGTTGTGTTTGGTTTTCGTTAGTAATAATCACTCCTCTCACTTTACTCGATACACACCCACCTCGTACGTATATATTGACCGCGAAATCAAAAGGAAGCATGCCTCCGTTCAAGGCACATGCCTACGTACTTAGTGTAAATGCCTAAGTATCGCACGATCGAAAACAATCCCGCAGATAAAGAGCCAGGAAAGCTGCTGTGTCCCCGACGTTTCTCGATTCTCGTCGTTGTTGCATCGTTAACGCTTCTCGGAACAATGGACACGGTAAACACATAGGATGTAGCTGATACAGGAATGCATGTAACCTGGTTGAATAAAGGCACGACGCATTTCCCATTCACCTAACGCAGGCTTATCTGCTTCTTTCGGTCGCTTTTCAGAAGCAGTCTTGCGTCTTGCGTCTTGGCCTCAGACGTGTCCTATCCATGTACAAACCACATCACCCGTACAGTGCCGTTATCGACGACGACGATGATGATGATGATAATAAGTGGATAGGGCACTATTATTGGTAAGCATCAATACTGATTTCAAGTTGTCCATTTCTCAAAAGGAAGAATAGTACGCGTGGTTCGTACGGTACGCCGCTGAGATGGATCGAATTCTGGGGCAAGGCGAATACGGTGACGGAAAGAGAGGGCTGCTTCTGAAAATCAACCGAAAAAACTAGCCAAGCAAAAGCAATTTTTCAAAATACAATACGCGTCGCGCTACCTAGCGTCAACGTGGTATCAACAATATTCCAGAAATCAATTCTCTCGTTACCCCCTTCGCGTAGTACCGGCAGAGCACTGCGAGATGGCGACACGCGTTTCAGAGCACGTGTAACGCCACCTAGCCATCAACTACCAGTATCACTACCTACCGTCTATTAACTTTTCAACGTTAACCATTATCCCATATAACTTGGAAAAGTAGGACTTCTCCTTTTTCTCTTATCTGCATGTGGAATTATTTTAATAAAATGTTAGGGCTATAAATGTATAGGTATTGTTCTGCAATAAAAGACTCGCGACAAGTTCTTGAATAAACATAGGTGATCGTAGTCTAGCATTTGCAGTTCAATTAATTAACGTAACATGTATTTATCATTAGGAATTATCATACGTATGAAATATGTAGACATCGTATTTACAAAATATGTTTTATTTCTATAGAGGGTTACGCATATATACATACGACGAACGAAATACTTTGACACATCTAATTACCAATGCGTATTTAAAAAAATTGACGTGATTTTCTTTTTACCTACTCAAGTCTTTCGAATTCGTCAAATTTTACATTTAAACACGAATGAATACCTCTAGTTTATTTCAGTTGCTTTCTTTATTTTATATCTTACAAATATGTTTTCCCTTTTTTTGTTTTGTTTAGAACAACATGTGGTTTCAGCTTCTAGCTGGCCCGTAAGCCATGGTCAGCGGTATGTGCAATATTTACAAGAAGGTTTACAATAATAAACAATTACGTAAACAGATCTCTTATCTTTACGTTTCCTTATATCTCCTCCTCGGTCTTCCGGTATCTAATTTAATCTTCCGTAACACCAGGCTTCAATCTTTTTCTTTAGCATCGATGTTTGTATTAGAATTAAAGAATTCCAATGTTTTAGAACAAATTTAACAAACCTTGCGGTGTATTTGACATTTTAAAACATCTATCGCAATTTACAATAATTATCGAGTAAATTTCCCACGGCTTTCGTTAATTAAAAGTAATTTCTCAAGTACTTGGAAGCGCTCCAAGCTGTTCTAGCGCCGTCGAGCGGCGAACAGCGGTACTAAGACGGGACGGAAAATTTGACAAGACATGTGGCGCCACTTAACGTGGAAATGATACCAAACTTCAGAAATAACCTCTTAATTTAGCTCCTTCCGCACAGTATCTGTATTTCGCTGCTAGGTGTCGCCACACGTACCGCCAAGAACGTTGCGTCCTCTTACGGTGCTCTGTTCGTCCTACACCGACAGATTAATTCCAAATTGATTCTTCGAGGTTAGAGATAACACCTTTACGATTTTGCACGCTAGGTTGACACCCGTGATACACCGCTAGGTGGCGCCAACATACCTTTAGAGACAAAATTTGGAAACCTTGCTTTTAATTGGTCCATCACGGCGGGATAAAGATGGCGTTGCTTTGGAAAAGCGGGCGAAAAGAGTTTCCAAGTCTGATCTAATCCCTACTAATTGTTCTCCAATATATTTTTTTACCTACGTATTTTCCATCTATATTTGCATCCACTGCTCGCATAGCGAAAATCAATCGTTTTACGATGAAATAGGTAGACGATTTAATGGAAAACTGTCCGTTGCACTTTATCAACGTATTCCAGTTATACGATATTAGTTACCGAAACTATCGAAACAGTTCATCTTTCCTCTTAGACATTTCGTTATACCTATGTATTTTCACGCACTTTGTCAATTTGAACCCGATACATTTCGCAAATAAGTGAAAACGTGTGTAAGCTTACGAAACCGAGAACATGCACATAAGTATCTGCTTGCTCGTATACGTGTAGGGTATTAATAGTTTTACTGTGAGATGTCACAGCCATCTGTATGTAACATTAACCTCTCCGTTTCTTGTACGATATTAATGATTACGTTCCACTGATTTCTTAATAATCGCTAATTTTCTTTATGCGCGAAAGCTCGCGGGCAAACTATTCGTTGAACGAGATCGGTCACGTGTACGATTACCGAAGTATACCGTGTGAAATAGCCAAAAAAGAAAATTGAACGTCTACAATTACCAGGTGGAATGTTATCGAGTGTTCAAGGATAAAATTTGCGAAACGTATTCTCCTCAAAGTCAAACGATGCGATACGAGGCATACGTGTAACGAACATGTACGATTTCTTTAACATCCTATCACGTCAAGCGTTAACTGAGAGTGTAAACTGAAAGTGAAGCTGAATTGACGAAAGAAAAACCGCAAGGGCAACGAGTAACAGCTGTTCCTTCTAGAATGCAATTATACCGTTAGGTTTTGCAGCGTTGCGCCTGTATCATATTCTTTTTTACATCCGTCTTATTTCTGTTCCTTATTATTGACGCATTCGTCTCGGCGATCATGTCAAAGTCCGATGCACCAAAATTTGTAACTGCACTGTTTCCCTTCAAAGGGAAAAACAACGATGAAGTATGTTTCATTTTTTAGTGTATCCTTCTTTATTCTGTCCAAGACTGATGCTTTTCAATTTTAAACATTGCCCTGTTCTTGTAAAACAGTTGTGTTTCAAGAAAGGAGATGTGATAACGATAACGCAGACAGACGAAGAAGGTTGGTGGGAAGGCACCTTGAACGACAAAACAGGCTGGTTTCCATCCAATTATGTGAAGGAATGCAGGATACCAGGTATTGGCTATATACCGAAATAATCTGTATGCAAGCTTTCCAAATAGTTGCTATTGTTCTTCATTGTGTCGTTTCTCCTTTGAAGAAAGCAACATGTCTAGCATGAAAGCATCTCCAGAGAAAATTCTGCAAGAATCGCCTGCGCATCAAAAGCTCAATCGTGATATCGTGTTAAAGGACATAGCTGACTCGGAGAGAGTGAACGTAGCAGAATTACAGGGTTTGACGAATAGTTTCTTGCACCCATTAGAATCTGCCAATATGTAAGTATGCATGATATAGAATCTAACGTCAGCTGTATTAAAAGTAAACCTTGCTATAAATTCTGAGTTTAGATTGAACAAGGAAGAGTACAAGCAACTTCTAGGTAATATACATGAAATTCTCGAGGTTCATCAACGTTTGCTATCCAGCTTGGAAACAGCTATGACGCAAAGTTGCGTTACGAGGGTTGGAAATCTTTTTCTAACGCTTGCTCCAAAATTAAAATCCATCCATACTACGTACTGTGGAAATCACCCGCGGGCTGTGTGTATTTTAGATCGACATAGGTAACGTATAGATATTGAAAGAAGTAACATTTAACAAACTGCAAAGAGTTTTCTTT
Source organism: Anthophora plumipes (assembly GCA_951804975.1). NCBI lineage: Eukaryota > Metazoa > Arthropoda > Insecta > Hymenoptera > Apidae > Anthophora > Anthophora plumipes. The sequence goes on along the minus strand of OX638116.1, from coordinate 25,334,324 downwards.
TTGGTAGAGACGAATTGAACGATTTCATGGAACGTAGCGGAGCAATATCGCCGGGTATATTGGTACTGACGACTGGTTTGAGTAAACCGTTTAGAAGATTGGACAAATATTCAGCTATGCTTCAAGAATTAGAAAGATACACGGAAAAGAACCATCCCGATAGGGGTGACACGCAACGCAGTATAGCTGTATACAGAGAGATAGCGGTGAGTCGTCGAATTCATTTATCCTACCCGTTTTCTGTGGATTCAACATCCACCTCTTGTTACTTTATTCTTACATTTTGTTTTGTTTTATACAGGATCGATGTGCATCTATACGAAAACAACGCGAACTGGCGCTTCAAGTATTAACTAGCGGTATTAAAGGTTGGGAAGGGGAGGAGTTGAGCTCTCTCGGGGAAATTCTTCATGTCGGATCTGTTACTCTAGCAACCGCTACAACCGGATTAGATCGTCGTGATAGATATTTCGTTCTTTTTTCGACGACCTTGTTGGTTCTCAGCACCAGTCCGAGAATGAGCTCCTTTGTCTACGAAGTATATTCGATCACCCCCCTCTCTCTCTCTCTCTCTCTCTCTCTCTCTCTCTCTCTCTCTCTCTATCTATCTGTATCTCTCTCGCATGAACATTTTACTGCGCGTTTTAGTTGAAAGGAACGTTTAAATACACGTACGTTCTTTCCATTTGTAGGGAAAACTTCCATTGACGGGTATTACCATTACTCAGACAGAGGATACGGACGAAATAAGAAATGCATTTGAAATTTCAGGCAAGAAATAGCGTTTGTTCGCCATCGAATGAAACGTGAAAGATTTGCAAACGTTTGTTTAACTGTAGGACCGATGATCGAGAGTATCCTCGTACTTTGTGCCACTAAAGAGGATCAACAACGGTGGATCGAACTTTTGATTCAAGAACAGACGACGAGCAACAGTCTTGTGAAATCATCGACGGCGTCACGCGTGAGTTACAATCTACCTCCGTATGCTCGTCTCTCGAGGTATTTTGCAAAATTAGTCAAGGAAAAGATTATACGTCCTGAACTGTTGAAAAAATTACTCTATTTACAATACGTTCTGAAGCCGGATATGAGTAATGTGAAAATGCGAAGGGCGAATGTAACGACTTATGTCCTTTATCCGATTCGAACGAGTAGCCAGCAGGATCGTTGTTCAAAGGAGTTTGAAATAGCGAGCTTCGAGACGAATAAGTTGAAAGGGGAACGAGAGTCGCCTGCTGGAACGACAACATTGCGTAAATCTACTCTAACTCTTGATGTAAAGTACGCATTAGGAGATATCGATCTTAGCACTGTAGGAATAGGAAAAGATTCGAAATGTGTATCGACGGAAAGCAACGTACGCGAGACTAGCAAAAGTTTGCCACCAGTTGGTGTGACAAGTTGCAACCTAACCCGAGTTGCTTTCGTCGATAATAATAGAGAAAACGGCGTCGATGTGGCTAACTGGGTACCCGTTTCTCGATCGTGTTTCAATCGCGATCTGTCTCGTTCGTGTCCCATCGTTGCCGGTAATTCCCATCGAGAGAAACTCGCTGAAATAAAGGAAGACGTAGATGATGCAGCGATCGCGGTAAATTGTTGCAAGAGCATCGGATTCGCTCGTTCACAACCCACCTCTGTAGATTCCGCGTCCTCGTATTGTCATCGTCAGACCGTTGATGCGAATAACTCGGACATCATCGTTGAACGGCCACTCGAATTTGAAGAGTGTACTCGAGAAGAGGTCGAATTTGGTTTCCAAGGGAATGCCGCCGCTAGCATCGGTTCGTCGGATTCGGGAATGGCAGGGAGCTATCGTTTGAATTCCTCCGAAATCAATTCATCGTGTAAATCGTACATGCGCATTAGTAACAAACACGAGGTCGAAAGTGAAAACGACGAGAATAATTTTGAGTATCAATGCGTTTGCACCTCGCCCTTCGATTCTACTCCCAGAGACAGTGCTCACTCCTTTGATTTATCCAAACACGTTGACGCATTTACTTTGAATCGTTTGATCATCTGCGAGAGTACCACGAGAGACCACAACGCTGACCTTCCTTTTACAAATCAAGTACGAACGCAAGAAAAAAACGCATCGATTTACGTATCTTTGGATAATACGATGCGAAGAAGGTTTACACAACCGATACCGTATGCACATCAAACCATCGTACGAAAAGTTGGAAGAAAAGCAATTAAGCTAAATTATCCCGTCGTTGAGCACAACAACGACGACGACGACGACGACGACGACAACAACGACAACGACAACGACAACGACAAGGACAACGACGATTACATGGGAACGAATGAAATTTATACGTCAGGCCTGTATGCTCACTGGTGGTTGAAGAAACCCATACCATTGTCTGGATGCTCGAATCAAGGCAAGCTTCCATGGCATGGCTGTTTCTTCTTTCTTTCTTTATTTTATCTCGTTCAGTTAACGTTTTCATACCCATTTTGTCACTAATTGTACCTTACCATTATATACGTACGTACGTACGACGTACGTACATACATACATACATACACATTATATGCATTTAGTATACATAACGAGCGTATGCTTTCGTTTCACAGCCATGTTGTGTGAAGTAAGCTTTCGCTTTGCTAATATCGGTACGCATTTTGCGAATTTCAATTCGAAATGAAAGATCCGTCTTCACTTTCGTATGTATAATAGTTTTATGACTCATTTACGACCCCTCTGTGTCGTTCATACAGTTGAAAGTTGACGCGTAATAATAAGTGCATGTATCGAGGATTAATTTCATAATTAACAGTAATCACGGCGAACTGTTTAATCGTTCGAACGAAGCTTTCGCTTCTTTAATCCGTGTCTCTTATTCCGATCTGTTAGATTTACAGTCAACAAAACGGGAAACAGCAACAACAGCAGCAGCAGCAGCAGCAACAACAACAACAACAACAACCACAACTACCACCGCCGCCGCAGCAACAGCAGCAGCAACAACAGCAACAGAGATCGATGATGGAACATTGCCCCTCTCTAGGAATTAAAACACCTTGGGGCATCGCTTCGTTACGACCAGCACCGCCTTTCTACACTTTCCGAGCATTTGGTAAACTCGACACAGGGTTGGAGTCACCGCGTACACCACGATCGTGTAGTACGAGTTGAAAGTTTTTAAATCGCGTCTCGTAAAATGTACGCGTTAGCCTACGTCGACGACGATAATGATAAAACACCATTTTCTTCGTTGCAGATGAAAGGCAATTTGAAGAGGATGCGATCATACTGAAAGTGATCGAGGCATACTGCCTTTCTGTCAATGCTAGATTCACCGTTCATTCAGGAGAATCGACTTGTAGGTCGTTGATTGCATTACTGCTTTTTTCAAATTGTAATTTGTTTTCTGTATGATATAGTATAATGTTTATGTATCGTACGTTGTATTTTGCGATTTAGCAATGCTGGAATACGATTCGCATAAAGCACGGGACAGAACGTCTTTGATGCATAATAATCGAGGGAATTGGGATTTTTGTAGTAACAGGTAAACGCGCGGCGATTCCCGTATAATTGATAGTAATTAAACTGTAAAATGTGATTCTCTTCTATATACGTTCATACCGTGTTTTGTAGGATATTATCGGAAACGGTGAAAACATTGAAAAGTCAAATGACAGATTTACAATCACAAATGTCACTGTTGACGAAACAACTGGACGAAGAGAGAAGATCGAGGCTTTCTTTAGCCGCTACAGTGAAACGTAGCATGGGTGTAGTAGATGGATCGGTGCCTTGAATGTTTTCCGAGTGACCATTCAAAAAAATACAAATATTCGATGTAACGATTGGTCGGTGTATGTTTTAATTACATCCGTTGCATGTATCCTTCGGCATGATAGACACGAATAAGATTTGCAGCGAGTATGTTCCTTTGTATATTGTCCACCCGTCTCCCCCCCGCCCGACGTTGCAATAAATACGCAAACATAAATGAACAAAGACGCGAAAACTGATTCGAACCTCTCCTATGTCCTTTGGTAGCCACTTTGGCAATTGTGTCATTTACAGAAATGGGGGGGAAAAAAAATAATACATGGTTCGCGCGATTCGTAATCGTGAAAAGTGGTGTTGAAATCGTGTTGGTTAACTATGGTATTGGAATTACGACTACGATACGTTAAAACGATTATTGACCGACAGAAGCATTCGTTGCATTCATCTTGGTTTATTTTTAATACGTTCCAATTCGTTTACTCTGCTTCGTGCGTGTTCTAACCTGTGCCATGCCATTTGAAGCACCTTTTGGCTGGCATACCCGGAACCTTCGTGTGGTTGTCCTGAGAAGATTTCGCGTAAATTAGTTATGCACAAGTACATGAGTATGTACGAATATATACATACGTATATCTCGAAGGACGAGAACTCTCGATTTCCCGGTGTCGTTAAACTAAAAGATCTTGACTTACCTGTAGAAACTTGAGTCAAGTAGTTGATTTGTTCGCTTAATTTCGATTCCACGTGTCCTAATGTCTTGAGAAACTGTTGGGTTTGAGCTTCGGCCTGTTTCAAACTGGATTTCTCTTTACTAAGCTCGACGAAAGCTTGTCCTGTAGAGTGACGAAAACTATATCATTCAAAATGCTCCGCCGTTAACGCCTTTTCCAATTGGTGTAGGTTCAAAATTAAAGAAGGATTTATCACCTGCACTCTGTAAGCATACGATAATATCCTTTTCGATTGTTTCCAGGATCTGTATTCTCTCCATGGGTGGCGTCATTGCGAAACAACTATAGGGATTTCCGTAGAGCGATCGAGGGATTTTTCACCGGGTCGCGATTCAAATGAAAATAGAGAAAAAATTGAGCAGAAAGGAAAAGAACAGAATATGCATGAAATCACAGAACTCGACACGCTTGTAAACCGTACGATGCAACGGTGTAGTAATAAGCGACGATCGAAGTAAGCCGAACATAATCGGAAATGGCCGACGTGCGGCGCTGTTTGACATTCGTTTGAAAAAGTATTTACATACATATGTCTAACCTGTATATAACCTAACTTTCGATCTTCGAATGTTCCTTTTAACGTATATAGGTATACATATATACATACGTAGGTACCTAACCTGCGTAGATACACCTAAGAAAAGAAAAAAAATTCGGGTTCGCGGAATATATTTTATTTCCGTGTAAAATAACGAAGGAACGGTTAGAAAGGACGTGTCACAGAAGATAATAAGAAGATAAACGAATACGTAAAGAATTGGCTCATCCAACGAGGATGGTATCGTCGGTGAGGAAACTGTATTGGGGTATTTCCATGTTGGTAGGGGCAGGTCCTTTGCGTATACGGCCAGCTCCATCGAAATGAGAGCCATGGCATGGACAGTAAAATCCACCAGGTATCATGCCGGCATTAGGAATCGGTATGCAACCAAGATGCGTGCAAATACCAATTTGAATCAACCACTGTGGACGTTGTACTCTTTGCTCGTCACTTTCAGGATCCCTCAGTTCCGCGGTATTCACTTGCCGTTCCTGGTCTATAATAGATTGCGGACTGAAACGTATTTAATCGTTGGAGGGCTTGGGCAGAGAGAAAAAGGGGGTGTTGGGGAAAATTTCCATCCCTCACCGATGGTAAACGAAAATTGGTTTGCTGCGCCACTTGAACACAGCGACCTTTCCTAACGTGATGTCTTGCAAACTAATTTCAATTTGTGCCTCCGCTATGACGTCGCGCGACGGTGCCAAAAATAGGAGATAATGCAACATGTGAGATTTCAATCCGTACATTGCAGCAACACTGGCCACTAAGTAGAGAAATTGATCGTTATCGTAGTTTTCTTATTCCGGTGTCTGTTGCCGACCTCGTATTTATTTCCCAACTGATATACCGAAAGACGATGCGTAAGTTGTTACTTTTCGTCCATCGACGCTTCGCATCGCAGATACATTTGGCTCCTCTAGCGATTTCCGTCGATGTTCTTGAAAATTTAGTTGGGGTAAATCGGTGTGCGCGTATCGAGGTTTGAAAGGCAACGTCGACAGGCTGAAGGAATTTCCGAAGGATTTGATCGCGACTCGGAAGAGACGCGACATTTTTCTCCAATTGACGGTTATGTTTTCGAAACAATCGCAAGTGCGATGGCATCGATGGCACGTTTATTTCTTTTTTTCGTGCAAGCGAAACGTAAACAGAGAAATGAGAGTAATGATATTTTATTTTCTGTATACTCGAAAGGAAAGGTGGCGAAGAGGAGGAGGGTCAAGCGTGTGGGCTATACCATTTGTCTTTGGCAAAGTCTCTGACGTATATGCCAAAGGTAACGAGATCGTTGGTCGATTTTGTCAAAGAGAGGGTCAGGTGATTCCGCGTTCCCTTTACACGTTCACCGTAGATCCAACCCTGGAATGGAAGCAACGAGGGACTGAGAACGGTTGGCATCGCCAGAACCTTCGAGTAATCGTCCAAGGTTGCCGTGATCGTTAAATCGGTAAAAGTAACGTTAGGCTGGTCGACGGTACCGCAAGAGTAGATCGAATCGTTGGAACACAGTATCAAGGCACAAAATCGAACGCCGGCTTCCACTTCGGTGCCGTAGTATCGTAATCCGTTGTAAACAACGGCGCGATAATTGAGGGAGGATGAATGGTTGACCCTAGTACGAGCGTGGAAATTACAGCAGAATTTCCGATGGCAAAGGGTATCGGTGATGAAAACGTTGTCGCCCAGCCGAACGGATTCAATCGACGTCAAGTTGTCGTGTAGCAAATTTATCCAATCAGTCGTCCCTCTTTCCACCTTCTCTTCGTGACTGATAACTGCTGTTCGTCTACAGGAACCCTCCTTCGATGATTCTCCTTCGATTTCACACAATTTGCTCTTCTTTGGGACTCGAGAGATCAAAAGTCCGTGGTCGGAGTCATTCCGGGAAAAGGTCGCGTTGATTATTCCGTTCCGACCTGAATAGAGCGAGAAAGGGTTTGGTTAGGACTAAAATCGTAGATTGTAGCTATGATAATAAATAAAGTGGAAAGAAATAGTACCCAAATAAATGCCACTCCCTCCATTGCCGCGTTGCGGGCTGTGATACCCGGATGCTAGGAGATTCACGTTTTCGGCGAAAGACCATCCGAATTGTGTTTGAACGGCTGAAACGAGAAAACAGAACTTTATTATTTATTTATACGTTTGATTAAGGTGTTTGATCCCGTGGGGTGGAATCTCGGCGTACTAAAATAAGAATAAAATACCCGCGTAAACGTATACGCCAGATGATTATCGTGCTTTATCATGCTTTACAGAAACCACCTGATAACAAATTTGTCCGATCTCACGAACCTCAACTCTTGCGGGAAAACTATTATATGCAATATGCATACATACATACGTGTCTAACGATACATTGTCAGCCTATACGCGGAAAAGATTGTTACAACATAGAATGTCGTGTCGGACATATGTTTCACATTCACCTTTCTTCTTATCTTAATTTCTCATTTTTCTAAAGACCGTTGTAACTGTCCGTATTGTATAATGTTATTTGCATGTATAATACTTGCCCGTCAGAAACGGTATTTCGGATATCCAGGCAGTTGAATAGACAATGTCCGTAATTCCTTGCAGTCTGGTCAGGTTTAAGGCCGGTACCGGAAACAGTATATCGAAGCAGATAAAGGTGCCGAATGTCACTCCGAAATCGGTGTCGAAAGTCACAATATCCGGTGTCTCGACCGCGTCGTATCGATGTTCCATGTAAAGATTGACCTTGCGATACCTGAACTTGCCAAGATATTACAGATACTAGGATAAATAGTAGAAAGGATAAGGGATCGACAGATAGGAAACGCGATTACCTGGCAACTATTTTTCCCGTTCGATCAAACGCAACGTTGGTATTGTAGTAACGCGTGGCGTTCGTGGAACACCCGTGATTCTTGGTGCAGTATTCTTTCTCGGCGAGGTTTACCACCACGTAAATACGATATTTTCTGGCGGCGCACGATAATCTTTGCAGCATCTACGAATCAATCGGAACAAGTAGAAGAATACGAAGGAGGAGGAGGAGGAGGAGGAGGAGCGAGAACGTCGCGCACTTACTTCGCTGACGTTCGCGTCGTTTCCTGTGCAGGGAACGTATTCGTCGAGAGCGGAAGGAACCACCGTCGTCCAGGGGTCCATACGTGATCTACCGGGCATGTTCAGCGACGTCAATCCATATTCCGGAAACACGATGATGTCGGCATTCTGTAGATCCATTCGTAACCGGTCACAACATCGTCAACACTCGTCACGACTTGGTTAGGTTAGGTTTACGTGGAAAAGGAATCTTACCTGCTCGCTTGCCTTCTCTATGTACTCGATGAACGCGTCGGTGTTCTTCTTCAAAGTGTACGAAGCGTTGACGATGTTATAATATGGCAAAAATTCTACCACTGCTGCTGTGTAATAATCCGAGGAGGCATCAGCGTCGCTCAGCTGTGGTTCGTACTGTAAGAACGAACAACGGCAGATTATTTATATATATATATATAGATTGCTTTAGAGTAGGATATGCACATGCACTACATGCACTACATGCACTTGCGCGCTTACTTGATACGAAAGGTGCATTAGTGCGAACAGGAGTCCGAAGAGGCCAATCCATTTTCCAGCCGTAGTGATCATCTTTCCTCGCGATCTGGATTCTCTCTAGGCTATTCAACGACAGAATCTGGCAAAAGTCGCCACTGCTTTATCTACTTATTCAATTCGACGTAGTTGCTCGGACTTTGTTTCCCACGGTCTCCACGACTCTAATGAGTCAGTTGCGTTTTCGTAACGGCTTTATATACGTGGGAGAGACATTGGACATTATCGGACGAGATAAAGAGATGGATGTTGTATCGTTCGCGGCTGATACCTCGGCATTCGGAAAAAACGCGGGTCTGATTGGATCGAAAAATTGGACATATCTAATATATGCATATGTATTTGGCTACGCGGTGTAACATCGACGAATCGGATGAAATTGAAAGAAAGGCGAAAAGAATCTAACCGCTGTTGCCTCTGTGCAGTCCCGAATGCCGCCTTATCAGCCGCAAGCAATAATAAAAGAGTAGTAATCTCGTAATCCGGTGAAAAAACCAATTCCGGAAAAAAAAACCAATATCAATTGTTTTCGAAGTGCGGTTAGGAAAGTTACATAGAAAAGGATAAGCATTTCTAATATGATTTTGCCCGCGAGCCGGATTTTCAGGTTTGACGTCCGACGAGCAAGGAAAAACGGTATTCCCTACTTGTATACACGTACATCTACGTGATAAGTAAACAGATAAGTAGATTCTCGTTGAGCAACTTTACCGGTGGGGAGAATTTATTTAAAAACTCCACTCTCGGGTAGAGGGAAACGCATGTAACAGGCTCTTCTGCGCGAGAAATACAGTAGGCGAATGGCAGTATCGAAATATTGTATTAAGAACGTTCGGTACGTTCGGTACGTTCGTATCTAGCCAGACGAGGTAAACTTTTTACTTTGTTAATAATATCACAGACGAGTATATAACAACAGTGCGATATCTATGTATCATACATAGGTATATACATTATACCCTTAAAGAAACTAAGATTGTCGCACGCTTGCGGACCTGTATTTCAAATGAAACGTCTATGATTATATCGATGAATTTTTGACACGTGTATCGCATCCTAGTATCGTATCTGAAAATCAAGTCTGCAAAAAGTTTGACGATAACATTGTAACGTAAGAGGACTTTGATCACTCGAGGCGCACTTGACTTGGCACTAGATAATCTCGTGAAACGATTAGTTTTTCCAATCGACGTGAAGGCCGATGGAAAGTGTGGCCGCTGAAATCCGCAACTTCCTTTTTATCGCGGAACTCGCAAATGCTCCCTCTTGTTCCGTAAATAGTAGCAATGTTACGCGATTGAAATGTCCGATAATTGGGCGATGAGCGAAGCGAAAGAACTAAGAGGATCTCGGTATCGGTGGGATGAGAACGAAGGGTTTCTTCGTGTACCGCTCGAGTTGACGCCGTCACTTGGGAGAAGTAGAGTAGAGGAGGGATCGAAGGGAGCCAGCGACAAAGTCGGGGTAATGGCAAAGTGCGATATGCACCGCATGACCAGCTGCTTGACGAGGGATGAAAGAAAAGGGGATGAAGAGGAGGGGAAAGGAATGGCAAGTTGAACCGTCGAGAGTCTTGTAAGAATGGAAGCGAAGAAAGCGCGAAAGTAGCGGTAATAGAGTGGTAACCCGCGAGGGTGTCGAAGATTCGCAAGGTGTGCCGTAGTCGAAAAGGTAAAAGGTGGGGGTCGCGAGCGAGGGCGCGCTGGTACACCTAACCCGTATGGGTGGAAAACTAGCGGGGTCTCGCGGCAGTGGGAGTTACCAGCCGCGAACCAGCAGTGCGTCGCGACGCTGCTTGCCACGCGGTTGCTGTTTCTCTCCTATCTCGCAATCTCTTTCTCGCTCTTCGTCATTTCTTCTTGTCGCTTGCTCTCCTCTCTATCGCTCCTCTCCTTCCTTCTCGTCCTTTCCCTTCTATCTTTACCGTTCATTTCATTCTCCCGCCCCGTCCTTTTCCTCCTCCTCCTCCTCCTCCTCCTCCACCATCACCTCCTCCTCCCCCCAAGCCCCTTTCTGCCCACTCAACCCTTTACCCTTTTCTCAGACTCCATCTTCTCCCTCCCCCCTCTCTCGCGCTCTCTGGTGCCCCCGCACCTTCTCGTCACTACTCTCGGAGTCTACTTACTCGCTTCTCGATTCTTCCGGTTGATAACGTCGCATTTTCTTCCTTCCTTCCTTCCTTCCTTCCTTCCTTTCTTGGTTCTCCGTTCCACGAAGAATATCCTTCCTAGTTCTCTTACGCCTTTTGCGTTCCTTTCCCTACTCTTTCCACGGTTTTCTCTGTAGCTCGCACGGACTTTCCTCTCGATCCGCGGCAATCGTTTTCACTTTTCTTTGCTAACCGCGTTTTTCCGCGAACCTCACCCTACACGTGCAGAAGGTAGTCGAATAGAAAGAGAGTTGTTGCGTCGGGAGAAAACGAAGAGAAGAACGAAGAACGAAGAACGAAGAACGAAGAACGAAGAACGAAGAACGGAGAACGGAGAACGGAGAACGAAGAACGAAGAACGCACACAGTGTTTACAATGTGAACACGTATGCGGCGAATCTTCGGCAACTTCTGTCGGGGATGAATGTCGATCGCCCAGGGAAGATTGTTTCCTAAGTAGCCTACGTTTAATACACGAGCAACAGAAGCCACCTTCCTCGTTTGTTTCGGTGAGTATGTTTCCCTCTTTCTTCTAATCTCTTCTCTTTTACCACCCATTCCCTGGTCCGTAGCGACATTGAAAGTACACCTAAGAAGACACAGATTCGAAATATAGGAGTGTGTATTTGAGCGAAATGGGGAAGATGGGGCAAAGAAACGGCAAACGTCCAAGTTTGTGTTAATTGCTCGTGTCTAGTTAGAATTTCGTTGGTCGGAGAGTCCTTTCGATCGTACGAGGATGCTTCGGAAGAATCGGAGATATGTAGCTGCGTGGTTGCTTTGCACCAGCGAAAAAGTTCCGATCGAGTAAAATCTATCGAGCGATTTTGTCTCTGCCGTTGCAACGTCTTACTTATGTAGTATTAGGTATACATAGATATATCGAGCATCGGTCAAGGTTACTATTCGCTGCTGGCAATGGGGTCGAAAGGAGCCGGGTCATCTCTATGAATAACGTTTGGATATAACTCTTTTCGTGCGAGCTTCCATCGTTGCTTTCGACCAACCTTTCGACACCACGGATAAAACAACGAAACTACCGACCTTGATTGTGCGCCGTTACTCGGTCCGTATTTGCCAAACATTTTCGATAAAAACACGCAAGTCGAAATTGTTCGCGTTTTACCCCGACTTTGAAGAAAGCGTTTACGAAAAATTGGACCAGGCTAGAGAAAGTTATTCGCCGAATAACTAAACCGTTTACCTTCTCGAGCGCGTAGGTGAAGAAAAGAGAAGAGAAGAGAAGAGAAGCGAAGAGAAGCGAAGCGAGGAGGTCGACCCAATTTTCAACTTTTTCAAAGTTTCACGGTGGATGGTGGTCAATTATAAATGGTGTCCCGCGTACCGACAGTGGTCGAATTTTGAAAAGCCGGTCGGCCGGCTTTTCGTTCTTTCGTTAGCTTCGTTTTCTCCGTTTTCACGTAAAGACCTTGATCCATTTTGGGAAGCAAGATCTTCTGGTTAGTGGATGAGAGGGCAGGGTGGCAGGATAGGGGTTAAAGGAGGTGAATAGAATGGAAAAGAATTAGACTCCAAGTGCGTGTATGGAAGATTCGCGGTTTGTCGCGTATCGCGACAACGGCTGTGAATGTTCCTCTCACGAAACGTGCAAACGTTTCAAACGATTATCCGAAGGAAGAAGAAAGGCAGAAGAAGAACCGATTCAGCAGGTCTCCTCCCCTGTTATTAATATAACAATCGATTATGAACCAGATGAATGGGTTTATCACGATCGTGTAGAACTGGCGAAAGGTGAACGGCGAACCGTAGGTGTGATGAAAGAGGAAAAAGTTGAACTCGAGGGAGATAAAATAGCGAGTATGATTCTGCCGGAAGTGTAGCGGGAACGAAGAGGGATGGAAGGGATTCGTTCGTTCGTTCGTTCGTTCGATATTCACGGTTTTATCGTGTGGCATGTCCGTTTCATCCACCACATGATAGAATAATTTCCCGAAACGCGAATTAATTTTATTGGAAAAGACGGAAGGCGAGGAACGGTGGTCGAGGTTTGGGTCGGTGGTGCACGAACGTGGGAATACGTACATATGTATGTATGTATGTATGTAATTCGTTGTTCGTACGTCCGAGAAAGTAACGAGCGCGACTCTGGTCCTACGGGAAGAAGCTGATGGCTTGCCTACTATGTACATATGTATTACCTACGTTGACGTGCAGTAGTTGGATGGATGGAATTGGATTATGTGCGATGGGTCGAAAACGAGAGAGACTGGTGTGGATTGATCGGAACGATCCAAGTTCCAGAACGTTGGACAAGTCGAAGAGTTGCGACGCACAGGGTGGTGGATGTATTCTCGTTTGGAAGGATGATCCGAAGGACCGCAAAGAAATCGATCATCGCCGTGTTGTTTATTCCTGGCTTGTCCTCGACGCGCAACAACACCCTTTCTGCGTAGAAAGCGGGAAACGTGTAAAAACGGTAGGAGCAAAGTAAAGACGTTGTATTTTTAACGTTTATATGTCGCACGCCGCCGTGCACGCTGTTTTCCATTTTTTCTTCTTCTTTTTTTTTTCCCATACACCGTTGACATTTACGCTCGATCGAAGAAACGATTCGTTAAGAGACATGTTAAACCTAATTGGTCGTTTGAACCGACTTCTTTTCTTCTTTTTGTCTCTGTTGAAGGTGTGAGGTGTAGCTTCTTGGGGCATGGAGCAAAGGGACGTGATTTTATCGGCAGTTTTCGGAACGATCGGAGGTCTGCTGGTCCTGGTGGTCCTAGGCTTGGCAATCTGGTTTTATCTGCGAGCGAAAAAGTCGAAGCAACGGGACAAGGATTTCGAACGGCAGAACGAGCATGGAGATAGCTCCGTTGACGATCGACAAGGGACTTTAGCAGCGAAGAAAAACGGTCTCCTGAATCTGAAGACCCCTTTAATTAGTACGAAATCTTTCGGGTAAGCGCATACACGCTCCTCGAGGCGTGGCGAATCTTTCTCCTCTTTCTATTCGTATACCGTACGAATTCGTTCTAACCCGGGAACGTCGCGTCTCGCCGGATCGATTTTCTCCATCCTCGAAAAGTTTTTGTCGGTAAAAACGGATCAGGACTTATCGTGGAAAAGCTTATTACCGACCGACCGACCGACCGACCGACCGACCGACCAACCACACTAGCCAAAAACTTCTCCGCTCGTCATTCGTGCACCAAGTTCGATTCTCGGTTAATTCATACGATATTATCGACGCAACGACGAAAAGTTTAGTGCCATCTCGTATCGTTCGGTTGTAGGGAATTGAAATTAATCAGTTTCTTTCCGCTCCGCGTTAATTTTCTTTTCCTTCCGAATTCTCTTCTCCTCCATGTATATTTTGTATCATCGGTAAGAACGCGAGAACATTGTCCGAACGCGCGAAAAAAGAGAAGACAGTGAAAATGAAGAAGAAGGAGAAGGAGAAGAGGAAAAAGAAGACGAGGAAGAACGAATTAAGCCAAGGTGAAGTTTACGTAAGCGACGCAATGTACATTGCGTATAATGTATGGTCGATAGAACAAAGAACGGATAAGAGGCTTGGACAGAGATCTGACAAGTTGCGATTGGTAAGAACCGATTCGGTCGATCAATCGCGGGGTGACTAGCGTATATCTTTTTCGTTATCGCTAATAACGCGCTTAACCACTCGATACTTTGGTGAAAGTTGATCGAGTGACAAACTCGACAAAAAATTGCGGACGACGAGTGACTGGAGAAGAGGCGGTGGCGCGCTATAAATTCCGTAATACCCGACGAGGTGCCAATTGGAAGGCTGCCAAGTAGTCTGGTGTTTCGTGGTACTTAAATCGGCGAAACGCAACAGATATGCCACTTGTTACGTTGCATACCATACAATACACGGCTGCTTTCTTCTATTATATCGTCGTACATGTACACTCGCATCGGAACTACAGTTTCCTTATCTTTGTCATTCCGAGTCTTAGGACGACAAGCACGCAGCGGGGAAAAAATCTTTTCGCAATTCACCGCCGCGATCTAAGAGGAACACACGGAAATATCGTCTTCACCTTGAGTTGCTGAAAGATAAACGTGCGCGATGCATCGCACAATGCCTCTGACAGGTATATATACATACATGTATATACACGTACATGTATTAAAGCAACGCGCAGCTATAATTTCTATCGTGACATTACCAAGCATCCGCGATCCATACCCACTCGGAATATATGCGACTCTCGCTCTACGTTATCTCTACCATTTCAATATTTCTACACACTTCGAATACGTATCGTCGATCGACGTCGTAGTCGGAATTGCTTCGGCTATACACCTATGTCGAATTAATCATCGATGTGACAGCTGCGTAAATTACACCACTACGTTTCTATGATTTCGTCGGATCTCACGGCTAGCTTTTCTTCTCCCTTTCTTCTCGAACGATATCGATATACCTCCTGTGCAACAATCGAGAAAACGACAGCTCGCAACCTACGGTCAATCAGGCAGGCAGTGTGAAAGATGGTAGCGAAACGAGTAAATCGCGAGTGATAACGAGTGTGGATCGATCATCGATATCGGGGGGGGAAAAACAAGACGAGAGATTAGCTTGTCTCGCGAAAGATCAAGGTAACATAGATTGTGAAGGATGGTCGAGGCGAACAATGAACGAGGAATATAACGAAACTGGACTAGATGTGGAAACAGACGAAGACACGACGAGGAGATGAGAGGAGCGGTGTGGTGAGGAGAGGAGAGGAGAGGAGAGGAGAGGAAGGGGAGGGAAGGAAAGAGAAGAGAAGAGAAGAGAAGAGAAGAGAAGAACGAAGCAAGGGCATACGATGGCCGATGGAGGATCGGTCGTCGGGTGGCTAAAAACACGGTAGGGGCAAGGTGGTTGAAGATGGTTGAAGGCGGTTGAAGGCGGCTGCGAGGGTGGCAGCAAAGCGCGAGACAGAGAGAGGAGTATCGAGGACATATACCTGATTCTGATGAGAGCGGAGGGGGTGACAAAGGTACGGTAGAGATGGATCTGGTTTCGGAGCGCGGCGGGTTTGGGGCGGGGGTAGAGGCAGCGATAGGTGGAACGAGGGCACCGGAGGTAGGAGGTGGGAGGTAGGAGAAGGAGGAGAGGCACGAAAAAGAGGGAGGGGATTGGGTGTAGGGGTAACGGTGGGATTCCGGGGGTTGAAAGCAGCTGAGAGCAGTGTACGAGTAGGTCATACCACAGTGGAGAGAGGTAGTTCGCGTTTAGCAAACGGCTCGTCCGTTCGGTTGGACGAAATAACGTATAATAGTCGTTCGACCGGCTCTCTCTCCCTCCCTCCCTCTCTCTTTCTCTTTCTCTTTCTCTCTCTCTGTCTCTCTCTCACTCTCTTTTTCTCTCTCTCTCCATCTTTTTCTGTCTCTATCTCTTGGCTTTGCACCTGTATATTCTTCTTAAACAAAAATTAACAACCACCTCTAATCTTCGTTGCCCTATCTATCCCCACTGGTGTTATCGACATCGTCGTCGTCGTCGTCGTCGTCGTCGTCGTCCTTGTTCCACGGAGGACATAGCCGAAGACCGGGGAAAAATGGACACTCGCGTGTCGAAGAGCAACGGTTGAACATCTTCCCCTGTGCATAACGAAGAATCGCGATTGACTGTTGCTTTACAGGAAAGTAACGGCTCCATACTTGGAAATTTCTCTTTAAATCGGGCTCCTTCCCCCCACGCCCCCACCGTTTCGTGTGCTTATGGAAGCAAGATACTTTCTGTGTCTGTGAAACGGGCAACGGGCAACGGGCAACGGGCAACGGGTGGAATCATCGCAACACTCGAGCTTTTTTTACAAAGGACACGAAGAATCTTTTCTTTCCCTCGGTCACTTCTCCCACCTCCCTGTCCTGCCAGCCCCTACCGCTCCCTCTGCTTCTCGCCGAATTCGTCGAAAAGCAAACGACGAGCACGACCAGTGTCCGCTGTGCTTCCATCGCGCGATACTCGCGGTCGATCGGATCTCAGCGAGATCGAGTTGAAACGATCGTTACAGTCGGACGAGGAACGAACGCAGGAAACTCTTTGCTTCGCGGATCTCTTCGGGAGCAAGTGGAACGGCAACAGTGAAAAGAAGACGGAAGAAACGACGGAAGGCAGAGGAAAATTACAAAGTTACGTCCACGCGAATCTGAAGCTGTTCGAAAGTCGAATTCTCCGCGATTTTATCGTGTTAAACCGTTGTTCAATCACGAAATAAATTGTTGTCGTTGATCGTTGTTTGTTGCACATTTGTAAATGTTGTTGTTGATCGTTATCGCTCGGTGATTGTACGTGTCACGAGTCCCGTTTCTACAACTTTATTCATTCCGAAGTGAACAGATCACACCTGATTTCCATTACTTACTTTTTTCCGTACGGTGAATTTCCATACGGTCGTTGTACCAAGGAATGTTAATGAGTTAACGAGATGAGTTTTGCTAGCTCGAAAGTTATAGAACGTAAGCACCGTTCGTCGCGAAGTAATTGATAATCCCGTAGCTTGAGATGTTCGCACGTTCGACTGTCTCTCGTTGTCATCCGCGTCCGGAGCGCACAACCATTCGGTGAATCGTCGCGAAATTGATTTTCCGTTCTACCTTGTCCTTCTTCAAAGGGCCACCGAACAACGCCACGCGAGACGGAGAAAAACAAACGAACGAACGAATATAACATAACGGGGAATACAACGAATAACGGAGAAACAAAGTAGCGTCATATCTCGAACAATAGTATCCATCTCTTATCGAATCGACCGATTACCAGAACAAACGAAGAGGAACTTCTTTTGGACGTAAAGTCCAACGAAAGGGAAAGTACAAAGAGGGGTTGCAGGGGGACGAAAGGTCAGAGAGAGAGAGAGAGAGAGAGTGAGAAAGGGGGGAGGGGGGAGAGAGAGGGAGAGAAAGTGAGAAAGAGTACGTGGGGTGGTGGTGGATAAGGGAAGAGATAGAAGAAGAGCAGAGAAGAGAAAGGAAAAAGATTCGATCGAATCGGTACAAGGAGAACGAGATTGCGATCGACGAGGACACGAAGGGGAGAGAAAGATAGAGATTGTTGGCGAAGAACGGGTCACGATCGAATCATGCGATACGATTCGTTGAGAAAGTCTTTAAAGGTTCGACGAATCGAAGTGAAGAAGGGGGCAAGAGTACATTGTTCGATCGGCCAGAAGGAGGACTTGTAACGGTTCGTTCGATCATCGAACGTCTCGATCGCTCCACGCGATCGTTCGTTCGCTCGCTCGCTCTCTCCTAGAAGAGGAGGATACCTATCTACCAAGCGTAACCATTTGGCCAGGTTGATCGACATCATCGATCGCTAGAAATACGCACCAGACATTCACGCTTTAAATCGGTATCGAGAGGAGCCGTTCTTCGGCGTTGACTGGAGCTACGAGAGGGAGAGAGAGAGAGAGAGAGAGAGAGAGAGAGAGAGAGAGAGAGAGAGAGAGAGAACTGGTGGCTATAAATCGAAGCGAGCGAGGAGAGAACAGAGAAGATTCTTGCTTCGTATCTAGTTTGATTAAGAAAACGATCGAATATGGAGATCGCAGCCTCTGCAATGTTGGATGGCCTGAAAAATAATCGAATCAGCAAGTTGGCACTGTCGCGGTTCTTGTCGCAGAGTCTGTGAGTAAATTAACTCGGCTGTACGTCGAGCACGTAATCGATTCGACGTGGTACCGAGTAACCAGGATGCTAGCAAGCATCGGCACGTAGCGGCGCATTAATTGATTGCTTGGCTTTTTTTTTCTGCTTCCGCCGCGTTTCATCGACATTTAGGCAATTAGTATCATGCACGACGCACGGTTAGGTTCCTCGAGCCGTGCATTCGCTACTTTCATCGCTCATGTCCGCTAGTTTCCACGGTACGCGCGGCACGCGCGATTACGCGTGCACATCTCTTCTCCCTCCACGATCAAACAGCTACCCCTCACTTTATCTTCGCGCAAAATCGTTCCGCGACAAGTTTTCCTTGCTCGTGTTCTTTTATACTTTTTGCATTTGATTCAAAGGAAGGGGGAGTTTAGAGAACAAATATCACAGGTTGCACCTCCGTCGACTTGGAAACTGTTTCCTACGTCTACCGAGGGATACGTTTCTCCTCGTGCTTTGTCACGGCTCATCGGCAGGCGGCTCGTTGTCGGAACGTTTCTGCGCGCATATCGTGCATTTCACGTTACAATTACGTACATCACGAAGCGCTCAGACGCGAAAGTAGCTCGGTTGGAACAGAGGGAAAATGAGATTACGGAGGAAGATGGAAGCGGAAGGCGACGGGAAGGGGGGTGAGAGAGGGAAGAAGAGAGAAGGAGAGAGAGAACTAGGCACAAGAGAGATATCATCTTCTCGGTCAATTTGTAAATTGAAAGATTTCAATTCGTTGGGATCGTTCGAAGGAGCAAAGGGAGGAGCTCCGTAAGCGTATACTAGTATACAGAGGATGGTGTCACCACTTCGATGCTAATCTCTCGCGATACCCTCTGTATACGGAATTGGTTATGTTCGAAGGATCGTATCGAGTTACCGAAGCTCGAGTAGAAGTATATATATACCTAAAGGTTCGAAAGGGGCGTTAAGCAGATCGAAGTAAACAGAAAGGGGGAGTAAGTGTTGTGCCTTCGATCGTGCTCGATGCTGAAATATGGAATGTGGAATATAGAATATGGACATGGTAGCCCGTGTTAATCGGGGTACTCGAATCGCTCGTGGCGATAAATCTCCTAACCGAGAGAGACCTACACCTATCATCTAGTTGACGTTCAGTCAGCTAAACGGCACGAGGACGCGCTTGCGCACGTGGCTGCAACCCATTTTCGCTCCTTTTATTTCCCATCTGACTTTCTTTGTTGCTCTTTTCTTCTTTTTCCTTTACCCGGCAACGAGGAGATACGAGTAATTGAAAGGACATCGGTGCTGGCCCACTTTATTCCAAATTGCCTCGGGCTTATCCCAAATAAAGGAGAAACAGGAACAAGCCTCGATCGAAGTAGCCCCCTTCGTTCCATCCGCGGCTTCCACTAACCGTGGGATTCGTCCGATTCGTCCGATTCGTCCGATTCGCCCGATTCGCATTCTGCCCATTTGCCGGCGTCGTTGATTTACCGAAGCTTGTCGTCTGGTATGCTCGACGGAAGATTACGAACGACAGCGTGGAAGACTTGTTGTCTGAAGAAGGATGGGGATTCTGCTGGAGATTCGCTGTACGATGGGTTTCCAACATCTCTCCCTCCCCGTGGTCTAGCCGCGCCAGCCTCCGTCCTCCTGCCGCCGCGGCCGCCGCGGCCGCCACGGCCGTCGTCAACCCCCTCGTTCGATATCGATCGGTGAAATACACACTGGCATAAAGCGTAATCCGGTGGTGATAACTAACGGGTCGAATCGAACTTGGAAGGGCGGGAGGGAGGGAGGGGATAGAGAGAAAGAGAGGAAAGGATGTAGAGAGAAAGAGAGAGAGAGAGAGAGAGAGAGGTCAGTTCACGATAAGGCAAAGATTTTATGGGAAGTGGTAGCGGATCGAAGATGAAGGTGAAAAGGAGGCGAATGGGAGAAGCATCGAGATAGTTACAGGAGCGAAGGGGAACGCTTCGGTTGTGCAAGAGACTGTGGTGGTGGTAGTGGTGGTGGTGGTGGTAGTGGTGGTGGTGGCGGTTGGAGTGATGGCGGTGGTGGTGGTGGAGGTGAGGACGAGGTTGGAGGGGATCTCGGAAGGAGGGTGGTAGGCAGAACGTAAGGATAGGAAGCGGCGCAGGTCGAAAGAGAGGGTAGGTCTGGGTTCGCGTGGAATGGAGGGAGCGTTTGATCCCTGCCGCGTAGGAGAGGTTCCCCATGGTGTCCAGGAACGGTCCTTTGCCGAGCACCGAGGTGGCGCCAATGTATCGAAAGCTCGAAAGCTACGAAGCGTATGTAACTAGGGGCTTTCCACACCGAAGAAAAGTTCAGTCGGTGATGCGACGCGGTTGCGACTGGAAGGAATCGGAGCACGTGTGTTTCTCGCGCGAAACCGGCGGCGCGATGCGTTTCGAATTCTCTTTTTGTGCCAGGAGTTTCGTGACGCATCCTACTTTCGATTCATACGTATACTTCTCGTAGTTCGCCTTTCTCCGATTTTCACCACCTCGTACTCTCTGCCACGAGTCAGTGGCCACTTTTTCCATCTCCGATTATTCATCATTTTCGATCCGTTGTTTCCTGGAAACTACGAGAAAATTGTCGTAAAGGGAAAGGTGAAAAAAAGAAAGGAACCGTTTCTTCTATTCGTCGAAGGAAACCTGGAGTGTGAACGTGGCACAGACGGCGCGATGGATTTTCTGAAAGCGATAAGTTTGTGTCTGTGTGTGTGTGTGTGTGTGTGTGTGTATGTATGCCGTGTGGCGCGCCACGCCACGCCGCGCCGCACCAACTTCTTCATAAATCGTTATATCGTGTCGCCGCCGGTTCGTCGCGCGTTCTTGTTACGATGCGTGAACAGAGAGACGGAGTAACAGGTGGCTAAGGAGTTAACTACGAAATTGCCGAGTATTCAATTTCGTTTCGTATTCTACGACGCTCTTCTATCGGTCCAATTAAATACGCGTTAGGTTCTTTGTTCTGCTTTGCCGGTATACCTCTACCCCCGACCCCTCCTCCTCCACCTCCACCACCACCTCCTCCTCCTCCTCCTCCTCCTCCTCCTCCTCCTCCACCTCCTCCTCCTCCTCCTCCTCCTCTTCCTCCTCCTCTTCCTCCTCCACCCCTCGCCATCGTGTTTATAACGCTTCGGAAGACTGAAGTGTAAACTTTGTTCCGCCTCGTCTGTCGAGCGTACCTTTTCTTTCGCTCTCTCTTTCTCTCGGCCTACACACGGTCGACCGTTGTTGACTCCTTTTCAGAAAATACCCTTTCGTTCGAAGAAACGGTAAAGTAGCGTGTTTGTTGTACTATCAGGGGATCGATCGCAAACGAAGCAAAGTTGAAATCGGGCCAGAGATAATATATCCGGAAGCGAACGAAGCTTTCGATGTTGGATGATATTCCAGGAGGTAGGGGTGGTTTTGTTTCTCCTCGTAAAATTGATGGTCCGCGTGTAGTAAACCGACTACTAGGAACCTGTTGCTTGGATGTTCTTCGGCATTGACCGAGCCGCATCACGGCCAGGAACTCTTACCTTTGTAGTGCGCGTGCGTTTCGATCGATCGCTTCGCTCGTAATTTTCTTTCGGAGCACAAGCTCGGTCTTTTCGTTGGCATAGTTTACGACCGGACCCGGTATCTTTTTAAGGGAGAAGGCAAGGTCCGCGCCGCCATGCCCGCGCCGCCTGCAGCGTTTTCCGTTAATTTTCCGTTAATTTTGTCGCAGGAACAAAGTGTGACGAATTTATCGGTTCTCTTTGACGGTTAGAATATCGTCGTTGGTGCTTGAGAAGAAAATGTAGTAGAGATAAACAACAAATAGGGTGGGACGGTGCTGGAATTTGTTTTGTTGCAGTGAAGTGCGGAGAGTAGAGATGGAATGAAATTGATAGGATGGGAAAAGTACTCGTGGTAGGTTTAGTATTAGTATTAGTAGTAACAGTAGCAGCAGTAGCAGTAGCAGCAGCAGCAGCAGCAGCAACAGCAGCAGCAGCAGCAGCAGCAGTAGTAGGAGGAGTAACGAGAACCATTTCTGTACCGGCGTGGATACCGTTTAATCATGTTTGGACGGAAACTTATGCGTGTTCAGTTAGCAGGATGCGCGCGCCGTATCTATCGACCTTCATAGAAACGTCGTTGCCACGTGCACGACCTAATGCATCCCTGGCTGACTGGTGTTCGAAATTGATTGCTCGTTTCTCGACTATAGACAATGTCGTAGACTCGGCTCGGAATGGTGTACGAATCGATATCGCGCGACTAATTTCGTTCACGCGTCGCATAATTGTCGGTGGTCGCGCGCCGCTGCCAATAGCAACGCCGTGACGATGGATGGCAGGACGATGGCAACACCAATAGGGACCATTGTTGCATATACGTGTTCACGTACGTATAGTTGAGAGCGACAACGGTGCTGACCGAGGCGACGGCAGCGGCGTCGGTAGCGGCCATGGTGGCGGCGGCGGCGGCGGCGGCCGCGGCGATGACGTTGGCGATGCCGTGAACGGTGGCGGTGGTACCGGCGAATCTAGCGGAGATCGATCCAACCCCCTTCTTTCGACCGTTCGTCCAACCGACGATACGACCGTACAATCCGACTACGCAAACTTTCTCTTCTTTTCCATCGCACAGTTTCGCGCTGGTACGCTGGCTCGCTTGTCTCTAGAAGGACCGAAAAAGTAAAAAGAACAAAAAAATTCCTCGTCCTCGGATTGTTCGGCTGTTGCTCGCTCTGGTTTCCTTCCTTTTACGAAAGCCGAAAAGGGCGGCTATTGGTGGTATACGTTATGCTCGAAAGGGCAGATTCACGCAACGACACGAAACGGCTCCCCGAAATGGCATCGCGCTGCAAGCTGAAACTTGAGGCAGAAAGTACCCGCAATTTCGATCGGCGGACGTTATTCCTCGTGGCACGTTCCACGCTTAAACTTTTCGCACGACGTATCGGGGTCGTGTGTCATCTGGATTAAAGGCCGCCGTGCACTGTTTGCTATGCGCAGATAAGGTTTAGTCCAGGTATCGAAGATTGCATTTTCGCTGTTCGAGCGAAACGTTTGTACGATTCGCGCACCAACGACGAAGATAGAAGGGGAAAAAAGATATTGCAGAGCCTGGAAGAGAATAAAGGTTACGTATGTAGATAGGAAGAGTACGCTTCTCGTTTTGTTTCATTTCGTTCGGGTAGATGGTAAAGCGGACAACGGGAATGTGAACGCGTTTTCACGATAATCGTGGTCAAAGACTCTATTTCGGAACGATAAAATCATGTGGGCTGCAGTCACGAGATCCTTGGAAATACTGGTTGCCTTCTTCGAGTATTACACCACCAGGTAAGAAACGTGCGTTGAGTCAGGAATGGAAATTGCGGATAAGATTAGCACGATAGCGTGTCCCCCCGAAACGACTCAATCTGTCAACGCAGGGTGCGCGACCCTGCTGAACGACTTGTCTGAACGATGACTCGAACATATGCGTCTCTCTCTCTCTCGCTCGCTTTCTCTCTCTCTCGCTCTCGCTCTCGCTCTCTCTCTCTCTTTCGCTCTCTCTCTCTTTCTCCTCTTCTCTTTGTTTGCCGCTTCGTCTTCTCTTCCGACCTTGGACATCTTCTCTTCTGGATTTTGAAAAGTTTGTCCGACTCGAGGAACGTTTTTCCCATCTATCGCACCACTCCGTAGGGTGGAAAGTGGATAAGCCGGCTATCTTTCGAAAGGTTAAGGTTATGACGCAGGAAGGAGGAAGATGGTGCGAAACGGGTGCTCCAAGTGGCTACCGAGTCGAAAGGAGTCTCGAACATTATCGCTCGTTACCTCTATCGTTTTTTCTTTTTTTTTCGCCGTCGAATTCGAAATCGAGACCCAATACTCACCAACTGCTGTTCTGATTTCTTTTGTTTCATGCATCCTTTCGGCGTTACGATTGGAATCCAGAGCGCAACTGGAGTAAGTATACTGCGAGTTGGCGAATAGCGAAATCTTTAAACTTACTTTCTTTCGTACTGCTTCACTTGACTCTTCTATCTTCTCTTTCAATTTTCCTTCCTAATGGAAATGCCCCATTCGCGGATGGGCGCTGCTTTTTCTGCGTAAGTAGTTCTATTCAATTAAAATCCCCAGATCTAGATTCCGATCCGTTCGATTCGATTCGCTTCTATACGACGCGATTCGACTCGAAGCTGCATCGTATACATTAGCGCACAACCTGCTCGCGTGATACGCGCGTGTAATTCATCATTCTCGATCTACGGAGAAATTTTTGCACGAAGCCCATACCCGTGTATTTATCTGTCTGCTCTGCTGCTTTAGAAACACTGGCTGCATCCTTCACTTTTCTTTTCCCTTTTCCGATTGGTAATCGAAATGTTTCGGGGAGGTGTCGCCAAATCGGTTCGCTACGTTTTTGCGAATTTCGAACCAACACCCGCTCCGAACGAACGCGTTTCTCTGGTCCTAGGTAGAAACAGGACGAGAGTAGCGTGTGTAAGCGACCGTAGCCGGCCGTTGCGTTATAGTTGCGCGCTTTTCACAGCTCTCAGAGTCGTCGTTCACCGTAGCTGGTATATATATACATACACGGGCGAGACATATTTAAATAGCACGGCGCTGCTTACAACGACAAGCGAGCTGATTTCGATTCCGCTCTAGCCTACGCCCGAATTGTACGCGCCTTAGACGCTTCACATATAGTTTAGCCGGTGTCGAAACAACATGCACGCGAAATCGGGGTGACGCGAAATCGTGACAAAATGTGTGAGAGGGGGAGAGAGAGAGAGAGAGAGAGAGAGAATACTCGGGAATGAATAACGGGTGTCGATGGAAGAAAAGGTTAAGACGGCAGGCAGCGCTGCGAGAAAGGATGGTAGCGATGGTAAAGTGGTTTGGAAAGATGGTGGATTGATTTTGTCGTAGGACAACCGGTGGTAGTCCGGCGAACAAACCGGCGACATCGGGCGGCGTTGGGGAGGCTGGGGCGAGTGGCGCGAGCAGAGCAAGCGGCCTCGGCGCAGGTGCAGCCGCGAGCGGCGGAGCGAGCAGCTCGGCGGCGTCGGCAAGCGGCGGAGCGATCGCGGGAGGATCGGCCGCGTCCGGATTAGGCGGCGGCTCGAACGCAGCAGGGACGAGCGGCATCGGCGGTGGAGCGAACGCGGGTTCCGCGAGCGGAGCCGGCGGCAGCGGCATGGCCGGTGGAGCTGGTGAACCTCGTACCCCGACCGCTGGGGCCCAGAACAAGCAGCTGCAGAACGTGAAAGGGGATCACCCGTCGGTAGGTGATTGTTTACCACTTGTACTCATCTTCCACGCTTCTCCCGTCTTTGTTCTTTCTAGAAAGCGTTCCTGCAGAGCAGATCGATGTCTTTGGTGGACATGTACATCGATAATTCAGAGCCGAGCGAAAACGTCGGACAAATTCACTTCAGCCTGGAGTACGATTTTCAAAACACTACGCTGATCCTACGCATCATACAGGTGAGTACGGTTGCCGTTGAATTAACGACCGAGGAGAACCGCGCGTGTCTGCGTGTTTCAGGGTAAAGATTTGCCGGCGAAGGACTTGTCCGGAACGTCCGATCCTTACGTTCGCGTAACTCTTCTGCCGGACAAGAAACACCGGCTCGAGACGAAAATAAAGAGGCGCACACTTAACCCACGATGGAACGAAACGTTTTATTTCGAAGGTAACACCAGCACAGTAACAGCAGTAGCTCGCGTTTTAACGCGGCTTTGGTTGGTTTGAACGAACGAAACTTTCGTTGCGCAGGTTTCCCGATCCAGAAGTTGCAAAGTAGGGTGCTGCATTTACACGTGTTCGACTACGATCGATTCTCGAGGGACGATTCCATCGGAGAAATGTTTCTTCCACTTTGTCAGGTAGTAATTGCTTTCTCGATGTTTAACGCGGCACGTCGCGTACCGATATATTCTCGCAACGTGTTTTCCGCGATAGGTCGATTTCTCGGAGAAACCCTCCTTTTGGAAAGCGCTGAAACCACCGGCGAAGGACAAGTGCGGAGAATTGTTGTGTTCTTTGTGCTATCACCCGAGCAACAGCGTGCTAACTTTGACGCTCCTGAAAGCTAGAAATCTGAAAGCGAAGGATATCAACGGAAAGTCAGGTGAGCCTGCGAAAAAGAACAAATCGATGGTCGAATTGCGGTGAAACTAACAACGATTCTGTTCTCCGTTTTTTTTTTTTTGTTGTTCTTCTTCTTCTTCTTCTTCTTCGTCTTCTTCCTCTGCCTCGAACACGTTCAGATCCTTACGTGAAAGTCTGGTTGCAATTCGGCGATAAGAGGATCGAGAAACGAAAGACCCCTATATTTAAGTGCACTCTGAATCCGGTGTTCAACGAGGCGTTCTCCTTCAACGTGCCGTGGGAAAAGATTCGGGAATGCTCGCTGGACGTAATGGTAATGGATTTTGACAACATCGGGCGAAACGAGTTAATCGGACGGATTCAACTGGCAGGTAAATTGTTCTCGCTTCTCTTTTCGATCGGCGCCGAGTACTAATCCTAGTAGCCGTGTGTCTTTCCGACTAGAAAACGCAGACACGTTTAGTTACTCGTTCGTTCGTTTCCGTTCGACGTGTTTCAGGGAAAAACGGCAGCGGAGCGAGCGAAACGAAACACTGGCAAGACATGATCACCAAGCCACGACAGACGATCGTACAGTGGCATCGACTAAAACCGGAGTAAAAAGTATCGAGCGGATCCGATAGCCAGGTGTCTGGCGAGAACATCGGAAACCGTCGATCGAACTTGATCCGTTAACTTGTAACCCTCTAACGACGACGGAATACCTCTTCCTCCTCCGTGTCCTTCGACTTATCGCTCCCTCTTCACCCTCAGCCCCTTCTTTTCTCCTTCTTTACCTAACCCCGTAGTGACAAGTTGTAACGGGTTAGGCGCGCGAAACTTGTCGATACGTTCGAGACTCGCGCGACCCAGAGGTATCGCTGTTTGCCCCGATTCCCACAATAGTTTACGTAGCAAGAGAATCGTGTCGACGGCGAGCAACTGGAACGCGCGCACACACACTCGCTCTTCCGTCGTCGCGTTTCGTTTCTCCGATCGCGAGCTCGATGATTCATTTATCATCGGTTTAAGAAAGCAACGTGACATCGACGGAAACGCTACCCTACACTTTCTTTCGATCGTTCGTTCGTTCGTTCGTTCCGATTGGTCGCGGAGAGGGGAAGAAGAAGAAGAAGAAGAAGAAGAAGAAGAAGCAGAAGAAGCAGAAGAAGAAGAAGAAGAAGAAAGGGTCGAGAGCGTCGCTGTGTTCGCGAGGCTGCCATTTTCTCAAGAACGTACCGAGACTGTACGTTAGCTTTTCCTTGCGTTCGCGTTCGCGTTCGCGACGTTAAAAATACGAGGCATTCTCCGCGCAACATCGATACTTTCCCCATTTCTTTCTGTTCACGTGCACACGACACAACGACCGTTCTCGGCGAACACGCATATCGAACCTCGAGGTCCGCCGTCACGGGAGAAAGATAACGAGCTCGTTTTCACGCGACATCGCGTGCCGCGTGATGTTTCGCGCGTTATTACATCGAGCGTCCAAGACGCTCGAAAGCGCGACCGATCGATATTAGTTTTGTCAACTCCACGTTTTGACGTTTACATCGAACGTTATTTTTATGACCGTTTTGCACGAGTAACTAACATACGTATCGTTCGTTGCTTCGATGAAAAGAACCCGTTGACGCTGACGTGACTCAGCGTCCACATCCCCCTCTTTCCCGTGGTATTCGATTCCGGTGTCCCTTGGTTCCAGTTATACCTAAAGAATTGTGTCACGACCTCAAATCCGTTCTCCCACGGCTCTCCCGTTCGACCTAACGACCGGCAGGGTCTGCTCGCTTCCTCCAATTTTTCCTATCTTTTCGCATCGCGATAGAGCCCGTAATATTCGACGATCGAACGTTAGACTCGCGATCCCCTCCTTTTTCTTTACTCTCCTATTTATTACGCTTACCAAAGCTCCCCCCCCCCCCCAGCCCCACTTATCCCCTCCTCGTACCTCTGTCGACGCTTTTCATCGTGACGTGTGTTCTTGGTGATTTTTACGAACGATCGGAACGGGACACCGGAACGTAATGTTGAATTCTTACAAGTAGAAAACGATAAAGCAGCGATATTTTTGACGGAATTTTTGTATCGACACAGTCGTCGGAGATACCTTTTGAAAGCGATGAAAATTGTGATCGGTGTTACACCTTGAATTAATCTTAAGCGTTACATTCAATAGTTTGCTGTTGTTGACGATAACGTAGAGAGATCCCTTGAGATCAAATTCAAACGACGATTTGCAAATTTTGCAAACGTACCTATATACATATATATATATATATATATACACATATATATATCGCGCTCGGAAAGTGTGCGTGTGCATGTACGTTTGCGTGTTGCGCGTTCATATTTTCCGCTACCCATGATCCGTCTACGTATTCTTTACCTCTCGACGACGAGCATTTTTATGCGTTCTACAAGCTAACGAATATAACCGAATACCGTCTTTCTCTCAAGCGTACGCGAATCGAGATGGCTGAAAAAATTAATCACCGTGGCAACAACGTCGATTATGTCACCGCACGTATCGTATATATACGTATACGCTGCTAGCGATGCGTGATGCACGCGCGCACGCACGCACGCACGCACGCACGCACGCACGCACGCACCCACCCACCCACACAACCAAACAACCAACAAACGAACAAACCTAACTTAACCAACAAACCACCCTGACGCGGACGCGTTTCCATACGCACGTGGAAAATCGTGGATAATTGGTGGAAACATTCTTTTGCACGTACGCGCATCGCACATGTGTACGCACCTGATCATCGAGTAGCACAAAAACCAGTTAGACTAACGTTTGTATATTGTAGCCTGCGTATTATACCGCGTTGCACGTGAGACACAAAATGCAGTACGGAACCTTTCGGTTTGGCGTGAACTTGTTAGGAGAAATTGTTAAAAAGAGAAAAAGGGTGGAAGAGAAAGAAGGGAATGGAAGAAATGTAGGGACGCGGTAAAATGGCGTTTGCTCGATTTTAATTCGAGTTTCAGTGTTGCACCAGATCCGTAGCTCTCGCGTCAGCGGTTATGCGAGGACGTGCTCCATCGCGTTCCCGCGCGCGATTGAAAGATTAGCTCGTAGCCGGATAAAAAGTGCCAAAAGTAAACGCGGACGGCGGAACGGGAACGGGAACGGGAACGGGAACGTTAACGTTTTCGCTCGTCGAGCGTTTCTTCTCTCGAATTTCTTTGTCGTTTCTCGTTCGATTGTTGCGTTTGTTCGCTCCGCGGCGATACAGCACGGATCGTGGTGACGACGAAAGGGCCGTCGCGAATCGCGTGTAACGATCAACGATCAACGATCAACGATCAACGATAAACGCGAATCGTTTCCCCGGGCGGAACTAGATATCGCGAATTAGACTCTATCGTACCGTATACGCTATCTCTCTCGTCGACCCAAACGAGAACGAATGCGTTTCCTTATTCGTGTATACGGACGGGCAGGCAGTTGTAGTATGCATATACATATTTAGTTGTGTCACGGCAGAGATTCGTTTCTCGAGCAACTGGCCATTCACGAACGTGTAGCGTTCGATGTTTGGCGTTTGGCGCTTGACATTTGACACGTTCTGTCGCGCAGTTGGGACGTATGCTAATTCTAAAACCTATTCTAGAGTCAAACACATCGACGGCGCACAGATATACGTACATACATGCATACATACATGAATACATACATACGTAGCGTATAGAAGCTAAGAAGTACGCGTTAGAAATTCGAACTGGATGCGCAAATTGGGCCTTATACCATGGATTACCTCAATCGCAAGTAGTTTGTCAGTCAAGTGAGAGATTGCGATAAAACGATAGCGGGCGTTAAGAAGATTTTCAATCGAAGAACGCGTAAACGACGCTTCGCTGCTCGCCGCGTTTACGAGATTAAGTACATAAGTTACCAGCGACGCGATTCGCCGAGTCCGTGATTCGGGTTCGAGCCGATCGTTTGTCATCTCGCCTGTCCTTAGAACCCGCGGGACTTGACGATTCGCCGATACTCTCTCAGCGACGATGCGGCGAGGCGGCGAGGTGTCGCGTCAAACCACGCGATACCGTTCCTCTCTCGCCTTCGCCCTATTCCTCCTTCGTGTTTCGTCCGATCGCGATGCCGGACGAGGGGAAAAGGGGAAAGGGGGAAAAGGGGAAAGGGGAAAGGGGGAAAAGGGGAAAAGGGGAAAAGGTGAAAAGAGCCAGTGTCGCACGTTTCTTTTTTACATTGTCACTCTGTTTCATCCTTCTTCCTTCCGTTTCTTTGCGCTTTACTTCTTTCTCCTTTTAGTTTTCCATTTTTCTCTTTTCTTTACTCGTCGGTTACTTTCGCCGTGCGGCTAGCTTCGTCGGAAAGCAGAGTCCTCGGATGATTCGATCGGACGGGAATCGCGAAACGAAACTGTGTAATTGTGAACCGTGGAACCGTAGCATGAGAAACCTCTCGTGCGAGATGTAACATTTCGATGAAAAGAAAAGCAAGACGAGAAAGAGAGAAAGATGGAAGGAGGTAGGGAGAGAAGTCGAAAGTCGAGGGAAGCGTAGGGAAAGAGGCGAGACGCGTCAGGGAGAGGGTCGAGAGAAAAGAGATTCGGCAGAAAAACGTAGGAAAATAGGTATCCGAAGAATGTAGCGGACATGAGTGATACGGTGTTAGGTCACTCGAAAGACGCTTACATGTACATATATATACGTGCGTCTGTGCTCGAGAGCATCACATCTCCCGTACAGTTTCTGCCTATCCCCGCTACGCGTGCGTAGGTGTGTGTGGGTGTGTCACACGGTACATGCCCGCGTGAGAGCGAGGCATAGGAGAAACAGGGTTTCGTCGATCGAAGTCGGGAAAGCAAGCGCAGACAGAGCAAAAGCGAAGAAAGTGGGAACGAGAGTGAAGGGGAGAGGGCGTGGGTGGTGGAGGGCGAAAGAAATTTCTAGGATCAATCGTTCGGTTGCATACACCGAAAAAGTCGAGACTGCTCACAACGCGCAACCCTATATATTTTTTAGCTTCATAATTACAAACACACGACGAAACAGGTATACGTTGCATCTCGAGTGCTGAAGTGTATATATGTGTGTGTGTGTGTGTGTGTGTGTGTGTGTGTGTGTGTGTGTGTGTGTGTGTGTGTGTGAGAAAGAGAGAGCGAGAGAGGGATGGAGGAGAGCGCGAG
Organism: Anthophora plumipes; assembly: GCA_951804975.1. Classification (NCBI taxonomy): domain Eukaryota; kingdom Metazoa; phylum Arthropoda; class Insecta; order Hymenoptera; family Apidae; genus Anthophora; species Anthophora plumipes. Next base: position 25,302,728 of record OX638116.1, on the reverse strand, counting down.
AGTGATTATGGATGGAAGAAAGTTGCATTCCCTCTATGCGTAGCGACGCGTACGAATTTGCGAGGTCAAAGAAAGGAAGCGAATGCCCTTGCGAGAAGATTCGAATAGTCAAATAGTCAGCTGTCGCGAATTGCGCGGTATTTCTACCGGTCGTACAAGCTTGACGCCGTATTTATTCAACCGGTCCCATTTAGCGATGATCTCCCGGCCCGCACTAGAGCAGGCGATTTCGGTTCTACTGTCTCGCCGCCCTTCCATATGCCATACCGAGGAGTATAGATAACCTCTCACCACCTCGTTTCGTTTTACCAGCCTGCATTCACCTTCCAATCCCGCTCCTCCTTCCTACCCGGAAAGACAGATCTACCGCGACAACCCTGACCCAACGACGAAACGCATCAAACGCATCAAACGCATCAAACGCATTAACTCTTTGCCGCTTAGCCGTAAGCTCGATAATCGCTGTGTGTTTCCTTCGTGATATCGTTTTACGTTGTGACAAACAGATCGAACGGAGGCGTTTATTATTTTCCGAATATCGCTTGATGCTCGACATACGTTGTATATCCGAATAAAGAGAATTTCGTTTGGGAAATGAATTTTCCTCCAGCCTTAGACCCAACCTTAGATCCCTTCCTCTTCGTTTAAGAGGATATGCCGATGACGTTGGTGCGTCCAAGTAGTCGCGTAACCGTCGCCACCAGTTTGTGCGACACCCGTTCCATCAGTAGCCGAGTCTTGATTCCGGCGGTGTTGAACGCCAGTTGGTAGAGGTCCGCGTAAAACTAAAACCCAGAGGAAACGAAGAGACAGATGGAGAGGGAGAGGGAGAGGGATGATAGCACAGAGAAAGAAAGCACAGAGACTTTACCTGGGTAGCGTCTTGGTCGTCGTACGGCAAGTCGGAGAATTCGGAGCTGACCTCGGTACAACGTACGCGCATAGTTCGCAACGGCGTTACCAAAAGCGTCAGGTTCGTACGCTGCTGTAGAATAACCGAAGGAAACGGTGAGAAGAATGTTGGAAAAAGGAGGAAATTCGGCTTCTACCTGTTTCGCTAGGCAACCATGCACCTCTTTCAACTGTAAAACGATCTCTCGGAAATCGCGGGTTGCGTTCCATCGTGACCAGGAGAAAACGTACGACGTGGACAATAGAGCCATGCACTCTCTCAAGTGTTTCTCCGCGATCGGGTGTTTGATCGAGAGCCCCTTTAGATAGCTGGCAGCGTCCCGTTCCGGAAAGAGGTCGCATCCAACCTGTTGCAATCGCTGCAAACAGCGGAGCTAGCTCGCGTCATTATTACCGAACACTTGTCGAGTGGAATGTCGGGACGGTCGGAAGCGAAGAATGTTACCTCGATCAGAGATTCCAATTCAAAGAATTCGCCAAGGATTTGTTTGAGCGGCGTGTTCGCGGCACCGGTGAACGAGTTCAAACAGACACGATCGTCCTACGCGAATCCATACCGAGGATCAGAGAGGATTTCGAGAGGGGAGACATATTCGTAACGGTAACCATAAAACGTGTATTTTGTACCCTGACGATGAATTCCGCTTGTACCATGGCTGCTGTAATCGTCAGTATCGCACCGGCAAACTCACGCCCGCTCTTTCCCGTTTCCGGCTTCAACTCCCAGCTTTGAAACGGAAGGTTCGCGTACTTGTACGCGGCTAATCCGTGAACGCCCAATCTGCCGATCCTGAACGCAATCGTCTGCTTCTCCTCGTTGAATTTTACGTCGTGAACGTCTTTGGTCGACCAGTATCGTCTATCCGGTATCCAATGGGCGATCAGCGGTGGTTCGAACCAGAATATCCAGTCCGGCAACCTGTCGCAGAACGGAAACAAAGTCGGGGGGGATGGTGGCAGGGCAGGGGAGGGGAGGATGGGGACGCAAACCGACCTGAGGGTAACCAGAACAAGCGCTTCCATCGCCAGTTCCAAGGCTTTCATCTCAGCCTCGATAACCTCCGGCGTTCTCTCGGAGTCCTCCGCTGGCTGGGGTGTTTCGTACGACCTGTAGAACGGCACGAATTTCGACTCTTTGGGCAGCTCGACTGCAAAGGAAGGAACGGAACGCGTTGCGAGAAATCTATATGTATACATCATACACGTATACCCTGTACTCACGGGTGGTCAGACTAGTCTCTCTTCCAAGATCCTTCGGTTGCGGCGGTTGATAGAGGAGCTCTACGCGAAACACTCCGCCGAGAATTCTGTATTTTCGCAAGTTCACTTCGGTCTTCTCGCAGCGAGTGAACAAGAGCTTTCTAACTTCGAGCCGGGTTTGATCTATGCACAGATCTACGTATCAAGAGAACCTTCCAACGTTGAAGATGACAACACGGATCTGGATGGCCTTCGAACTGACCTTCCTTTTCGCGAACGATCTCGTTCGGAGACGGCAAATAGGGTAGCAATTCCGTTTTCGAAGGCAACATCGATGTGAACATCGACTCCAATTCCGACTGTTTGCCTTGTAATTTCCTCTGCTTCTTGCCACCACCTTTCCTTCCTTTCTCGTGCCTTGGCGATACAGGCGGGTGTTCCATCCTTTCGAGTATCTCCTTCTTCTCTTCCAACCGTAACCGTCGTCCCTCCGCTTGTTCTTCGCGTATTCGAACCTTCTCCTCCTGTTCTCTCCGCGTGAATTCAAGGAGATCTGAGAGGAAGTCGAAGGTGATTCGGGGCATGGTTAATAATCGAAGGCATCGAACTGGAAGTCGATCGGGACAACATATCGGACGGAGTAAATGCCGTACCGAGGGATTCGGAGGAACTGCCCCAGAGATCGAGGAAATTATCCGGTAACACGGGTATCTTGTAGGAATACGTTTCGACCGAGTAATGATCGTACTCGAGCCAAAGTCCTCTAATCGCCATACGATGGCAATCGACGTCACTCGGCATTTTTATCGTCACGTCCATCTCCTCGAATTCCACTTGGATCGATTTTCTGGCGAAAACGTCAGGTCGATCGAGCTGATCTATATCGTAGAACTTGTGTAAAAATATTCTGTACGTATGCGTACCGATGTGTGATCAAGGAGGGTCGTTCCCTCTCCGCTCCCTGACGTTTCATGCCGACGGGCAACGCGATTGGTGCCCAAACACAGCAGACCGCTTTGCTGGTAACGCGAACGTATCTGGTCGTTTTCGTATCTTCTCTGATCATGTTCACCTCGATGTTACGCAGCAGTCGATAGCACGCGAGATCTATCCAACGTTGCAGCCTGTTCCGGAGCTCGGACGCGATCTGTCGATGGGAAAACCGTGTTTGTTCTAGCAACTATTCGTCACCGACCTCGCAAGCCAAACAAGCTCTCCTACTCACCAGCTCGCATTCGAGCTCGTGCTGTTTCGAGACGATCGTTGAAAATCGAAGAATTCTATCGAGCTTGCTCAACAACTGCAGAAGAGAAATGTATAAAAGAGGAGGAAGGAAAGATGTTGCGTAGCGTGGACGCGCGTTACCTACATGCGTGACCACGCGACACCTCTCCTCTACGGTGTCCATGGTGGCCACCTTCTCCTCTTCCGTCGACCAGAATAACAGAAACGTATTCATGTCCGGTATCGATCCAGGATCCGGTAGACCGTCGCAAGTCATGTATCGGGACCACTGAAATCAAATTGACGATAGAAGCCGTTGACGAAGGAGGAGAGAGGAAGATATTGGAAAAGAATAGCGAGAGTCTTTTTTTTCCGAGTGACCTTCTCCTCTTCCTCGAGGTTTAACACGTTCTCCGCGTACGCCGACCGGTATCGGGAGAGGAACTTTCGCGTTTCCTCCAACTGTTTCTGCCGAATCGCCGCCTCCTGAGCTTCCAATTCTGCCTTTCGTTTTTCGCTGTGCTGCTCCAATCGAATCTCGTCCTGCATGTCCTTGATCATTCGATCTCTGGAGGTGCGATGGAACGCAGAAGAAGAGGAGAAGCGAGAAAAGTCGAGAGATAAGAAAAATTGTACAATATATTATATAACTTACCTGATATCCTCGAGTCGGATGGTGGGTTCGGCGCGGTCAGATCCGAGCACCGCAGACTCGCTGGCCATTTTCTCCGCCGGTGAATCTTTCTGATCCTTGCGTCCCTTTCGGCCCTTCCCCCCCTTTCTCAACATCCCGATCGGCGTAGCCGCTCGCGCGGCAGTTGCCGCCCTCTAAATCGATCGAGACCGATTCGAGTTGAGAAGGGTTTCTCGCGCCATTCACCTTGACATCGCTTATACGGTAATACGTAGCCGATAGGTAGCCGATAGGTAGCCGATAGGTAGCCGATAGGTAGCCGATTAATCGTCGCGATAACCGACTACATTAAAGGTATTACATATAGGCCTTATAACCTGCCACTCTCGCCATCGTTCCACCTGCAAAAGGAATCAAAGTATGTTTATTTTTACTATTTACGTATGCGTAAAACACATACTGCGTATACACATGTGTACGTATAGCAGGACGGAGGAAGGGTAGCGAATGCACATGTCTCTACCAAGGATGAAACGCGTCGCGGCGTGTCGATGGATTTCGATCGATATGACGGCGCGACGCTCGCTTCTTCTTCTTCTTTTCCTTCTACTTCGTATTCCTGGTACGAGAGGTGCTCATCCGGCGATTCATCCGAGAAACTCTCAGATCGCGCGGTTTCGGCTTCTTCCTCCTTCCCTTCCGACGACGCCGATCGTTCGCCGCTAGATTCTCTGCAAAGCCGGATCGATCGGTTTTACCCGCCTAACCTCGCCACCTCCTTTATTCATTTTTTCAGACCTCTCCGTCCTACTATCGTCCGAATTCCTGATTTGGCTAAACGAGTTCATCGTTTCGTCGAAAAGTTATCGGTCTCGCGTTCGGCGTGTCGTGGTTAACCAAACGACGAATGAGCATCGCGCGTATAGATGCGCATGTGTTTACATTTGTATACTCGGAAGAATATTTGAAGGAACAGCACAAGAATAAGTAACACATAGCTGTAGTAAGATAGAGGATCGATCGATGAACAATGAACGGATGCATATGCAAGGTTTTGCTCTTTTGAACCGGTACATATTAAATCGACATTAGCATAAAGGTCAACTCAAGTGTCATATTCTGCGGTTTTCCGGTACGATCGCAGATAATATGATTAGCTAGGGCTGTCCGTTAGTTCGCGTTCGACCAGGGACCTGAGAATATCGAAGAGGAGCCTAAGGGAGACAAAGGTGAAGGAAGGAAGGCAGGAAGAAAAGTTTGTTGTCGGAGGAAAGGAAGAACGGTGGTTATCGTTATTGTTTGTAAGTGTTTACAGAAACGTTTTACGGAAACGTTCGAGCGGAGGAACGGCGGCAGCAAAGAAGGAACGTGGCTCTCGGTTATAGGTGCACGGCGGTAATAATAAAATGAAGGGTTCGGGAGAGCGTTCGACGATAACTGCGTTCTACGCTGGACAAAGTATCTTAGTGACCGGCGGCACAGGCTTCTTGGGAAAAGTATTGATCGAGAAATTACTCAGATCCTGTCCGGATATCAAAGAGATATTTCTGTTGATGCGACCGAAGAGGGAACAGTCGATCGAGGAGAGATTGAAACAGATGATCGAATTGCCGGTAAGGGCCCCACCTGGTTCGATCGATTAACGTATATATCACATGCATATGTAGGTCTCATGCGCTCTACACGCGCTCTACACGCGCTCTACACGCGCTCTACACGCGCTCGTCTCTTTTTCGCAGCTGTTCGATAAATTACGAGAGCAGAAGTTATCGAAAGTTTTCGACAAGTTGATTCCCATTTACGGGGACATGACCGTCGAGGGCCTAGGTTTATCCGAAAACGACAAACGCACGATCGTCGAGCGTGTCTCGATTATTTTCCACAATGCCGCAAACGTTCGATTCCACGAGAATCTGAGGAAGGATATATTTTCGAACACTCGCTCGACCAGAGACCTTTGCAACCTTGCGAAAACCATGAAGAATTTGGTGGCAAGTAGATTGCTCGCTCCTCTCTCTCTCTCTCTCTCTCTCTCTCTCTCTCTCTCTCTCACGCGATTCACAAGTCATTTCATTTCTACGATAATGCCCCTTTCCTATTTTCGTAGGTATTCGTGCACGTTAGCACCGCGTTCTCGCAATGCGACAAGTCGGTGATCGAAGAGATCGTCTACCCACCTCCCACCGACTGGAAAGACACTATTTCTATGGTAGAGTCTTTGGACGAAGAAACCCTGCAAACCTTCTCCTGCAAGTAAGTATACACGGTACTGTGTCACCTTGCCTAGGTTGGGCAAGGCTCGATCTCCGGAACCGTTCTCTCTGTCATACTCAAGATTGAATCGTGCATAGATACTTGGGTGCGTTGCCGAACACGTATACCTTCAGCAAGCGACTCGCGGAGCAGGTGGTAACCGATTACTCCAAGGATTTGCCCTGCGTACTGTTTCGCCCGACGATAGGTATATCGGCGTATGTCTATCCTCTGGTATAGTTCGAGAATTGAAACTTTTCTCTTTCTCCGTGTATCGCAGTGATATCGACGATCGAGGACCCCATTGCCGGCTGGTTGGACAACTTTAACGGCCCGGTGGGAATGTTGATCGGTGGCGCAAAAGGAATATTGCGAATTATCCGATTGAACGGGGACACAGCCAGCGATTTCATCCCCGTCGACTTGGCTATCAAAGTGATGATAACTGCTACGTGGAAACGAGGATTGCAAACGTACGGGTGAAACGAAAGTATTTCGCGAGTTAAAGATCACGGAAATTTTCTCGAATATTTCAAAGAATATCTCTATCGATGTTTTTTCAGTGTAAAAGAAGATCCGAATATTCACGTGTACAACGGCAGCTCTAACCAGATACAGCGGATAGTACAAAAAGAGATGATCGCGATGGGCTTCAGAACGATAGAAACGGTACCGCTCGAGGGAATCCTCTGGTATCCCCGAACTTTCCTCACGGGCAGCCGTATTCTTCATTACGTGCTAACGTTGCTCTGTCACCTGCTACCAGCTTTGATTATAGACGGTATCCTGAAAATGATAGGTCGCGAACCGATGTAAGTCCCCCCTCCACCGTCCCGTCATTCTCTAAATCTCAGTCCCCTTCGTCGTGATTGGTAAACAAAATTTTCTTTCGACATGTCACACGCGCGCGCGCGCACACAGGTTGGTGAGACTTCAAAAATTGGTCTACTCCAGTACGACGCAGTTAAGTTACTTTTTGAAAAACGAGTGGCTCTTCAAGAACGAAAAGATGTTGGGCATTCTATGGGCGGATCTACCGGCAGCGGAGCGAGAAATCTTTGGCTACGATTACACCAAGTTCAACGGGAACACATTTTTTCAGTGAGTGTATCGACGAGTGTATAGACGTGTATCCAAGTATTTTCATCGTCAGTAGACGTTTTACCGATTAACGATCTGTCGAAACAGCAACTGCGTGGTCGGGGCGAAACGTTATCTGCTGAAGGAAGACTTGTCGCAGTTGGAGGCAGCGAAACGGCACTACGTCAGGTAAAATCGGAGCATCGATCGAAGCTCTAGACCGAATCGACTCTACCTCGAAAGATCGTTCACGGTTCGAATTGCGATGAAGGAACGGATTCGAGCGACTACCGCGTAACGTCCACCTTTCGAAATATTCCGCTCGCGGGGTATTGTTTGTTCGATCGCGCACCACCCCCACCCTCCTATCTCGTTTCAACAAACTTTCTCCTTGTCGCTTCCTTCTCCTTCCCTTCGCTCCGCGAGCAGCTCGTTCGTCAGCAGCATCGACGTCATTGGTAGTGGAGAAGGGACGGACGGCAGCGTGCGTGGAAAAGCCGCGGTAACGTTCGATCCTGGAAAACCCCACTCGGATAACGGCAACTCGCCGCAGCGTCCCCGTCCTTCCTATTTTTACTCGCACTAGGATTTACGCTACCTAACCTAACGCCGAGCATAGAATAATACCGATACATTAAGCGTACGTAACGATGTTTCAGGATGATGTGGATCGACAGAGTGTTCAACGTTTCCGTGATTGCCCTGACAATATGGATTCTGAGGAAAACGGGAATGTTTTCGTACTTTCTCGAATCGACTGGTCTCGTCCCCGAGAAACTCTTCCTACGCAACGAGTAATCGTTTCTTGGGCACGTTGCCCAATGGCGGCCGAACAAATTTTCAACGATCGATACCAAACGAAATTTTTCTATACGACTGCACCAAATAAAATAGACATGAAATAACGATGGAATATGTATACGAGGAGAATATATACAACACCCCCGGCCACCGGCTACTTCACCCTCTTTCCCCCTTGTTGGTTCAACATCCCGCAAACATGCCATGAAATCGCGAGTCTCTTGTCCCCCATCGTTCTCCCAACTGTTCGCAAAACGACGCCACTGGTCCCAATCTACGGTGACACCACCCACCTATCGGCAGCACCGCTCGGCTGCTCTTCTCCTCTCTCCGCTCCTCACCACCGTTTCCCTCGTTCCAAATCTTTCCGCCGCTCCTCGCCGACCGTTTCCCACCATCGCCATGTCCCCAATCCAATTTTCCTTCGCGCTCTCTCGCTCGTGCAAAGATAATCCGATATGTGTACGCGGAGGAGAGGACTGTGCGAAACGCGAGAATAGAACGAGGTGAAGGAAGGAGGCCGTCGAGATACGGACCGTGTTCGAAACGCGAGGAAAATCGGTTGGTGAACTTTGGACGATCGAGAATATCGAACCCCCGAACGTTTGCCGTCGCGTTGAACGCAACCGCGGCCGACAGTGTTGTATACCAAGCGTAACAGCCTTTCAGAAAGAGACCGTTTCCTCGATTCCGGTTCTTCGTTTCTGTCCGATGCGATTCGAGTTCGCGCGCGACCACGGTCAGCTGGATAATTCTGGCGTGAAGCAACGCGTGTACGTATCCATATGCAAATGGGGAATGGAAGTTGACACTGCGTCATCGGTAGTTGCGCATGCGTGTCCGCTATCGCGAGCCAGACAGAAGTGTGAGACAGTCGGCGAGTCGGTCAACTGGTTTACCGCGCCTCGATCTCTCTCGCGCGATCAATTGCTACAGGCGATTTCCCGAGGAGAGACTGCGCGCTCGAAAACCCGAGGGAATAACATATCCATCTGCGCCATCCAGCCCCGATAGGCGTTCTCTCTTCGCATCCTACACGTAGCTGGCGGCTGGTTAAGATTTGCTCGCTTCTCGTAAGTAGCACATGTGTAGTATACCCTCCGCGATCGATCCGTCGAAACGCGCGGTGAAAAATCAGAGCGTTCGGAGACCGCTCGAACACGCCCCACCTTCTCCGTCGCGTGCGCTCCTGGATACCAAGTAGCGATGCATCATCTTCGATCCGCCGGCTGCGCGACTGCCTTGTCTCGGCAGTTTGTCTCACTCGACTCGACGGGGAACGAGCTACAACGCCACCACTACCGCCACCGCCGCACCCGCCACCGGGACGACGATCGATCCTATTGTTGTTCCCGTTCGAAACATCGCCGATACGCTACCAACAGCTGTTTTCCCTTCCCTGCTGCGCGTTCGACCGGTTACTACGATTCTGCGTAAATACCAGAAGAAGGCGCACGCGCGTTCCATGCTGCTCCCTCTTCGGCAAAAATGTCGAAGAATGTTTTGCCGGTATTCTTCACCCGACGGTTTATCGGGATTCGGAAAAAAGAGAAAAAAGGAAAAAGAAAAGGAAAAAGAAAAAGAAAAAGAAAAAGAAGATTTCCCACCTCCTATGATAACAGCGTAACGTCTCTCCCCTCTCCACTCCTCTATAATTATTCCTTTATTTAGTATCTCGTTCGTCTCGCTACCGCGTACACGTACATAACCAGTGCTGGTTCCATTGTTCGCTGGTTACACTTTCCATAATCGATGAAAACCACTTGGTTACTGGTGACACAACGCCGATAACGTACCTTTTGCGTAGAACGCGCGGTATATCGAACTTCTCACCTCTTGCTCTTTAAATGCGTCGTACACGCGTGCTTTGAATTGCTTTTCAGATAAAACGCATATTCGGCACGCCGTGGTCTATCCAGTTGCGATTAAAACAGCTACGGACGAAATTCGTCGGACATGACGAACATAAGCGCAGTGCCAGTTCCTCAGAATTCAAATACCATGTCGCGATCCAATCGGTCTCGTTTGGGAAACGACATCGAAGATGTAACTGAAAAAATTGGATGCCTGCAGCTTGCGCGTGATTACGAACCGAACGGTCAATTGGTGCCGAACGATACGAAGGATCCTGACCATAAGCTGAAAAGTAACAGCACCCACGGGGAGAACAGCAACCGCGACGACGGCGGTGACGAGCGTGACGACGACAGCAATGGTAGCGGCAACGAAGATAATCTCGTGGAACGAGGTCCGTTAAAATCGCAATTCTTCCCGACAATTCGAAAGCAGCCTTACTGGACAAGCGTCGAACAGATTCCACGGTACATCCAAACCGACGAAAATTTCCCGATCGATTACGACACGACCGTGAAGGAGATCCTGCGGGACAAAGAGTATAGCGAGAAACTGAATCCGTGCCTAGATCAGCTGCAACACTTGCAGAGAACAAACTGGAACTACTGTAACAACAATGATAAGAATCTTGAAAATATAGGAGAGGTATGCGTTTATTTCTCCATGTAAAGATATCGAACGATTAAAAGGTTCCGCGGTTCTTTCAGTTTCCGTTTCCGCCGATGATCGTTGGAAACGATTCGAACGAGGACTTGTTAGAGAACGTGATGCGCGGTGCTTTCCAATTAGCTCAAAACACCGCGGAGGGCAGCCTTTTTCCTTCGATGATCGCGACGGAGGTTTCTTTCGACGATGACGTTTCCGTCGGCGAGTCGAAGAAACTGTTTTGCGGATCCGAGAGTCGCGTTCACTTGCCTGCTGCAGCTATTCCTACAGAATGCGGCCGTAATCCAGTTGGTTCTCCTCTGGTAATCAACGATCGAATAGCTTTTTCCTTCCCTACACGCTACTTTCCATTTTTACGTCCAACTAATTCGATCCCCTGTGTTTTGTTTCTTTTTTTTTTTTGTTTTTGTAGGTGAGCACCGCTGCTACGATACAGTACAGGCCGGTGCAAAATCTCTCTTCCGCTTCCTCATCCTCCTCCTCTTCCTCTTCCTCTTCCTCTTCTTCGAATCAATCGTACACGGACGCGTCGAGTCCGAATTATTGGCAAATACCGATCAGTTCACGATTCGACGAATCTATCGTGTGTAACGCGATCGATGAAAACGATTCGTGGTCCAAGATGCTCGAAGAAGTTGCCAAGGTGGGAAATACGCAGCCAGAAGAGAGAAATTCGAGCGTGATGAATGCCGCGAATCCGCTCACCACCACCACCACCACCACCACCACCACCACCATCTCTACTACCACCACCACCACCACCACCACCGTTACCACCGCCGCTACCTTTCTTCCTCTGGACGAGATCGGACGGTCCGTTGATTCGACAAAGGAGTACTCCAACCTCTGTCTAAATAGCGAGGATCTCGCGGTTACGATCGCAGATCCCTTACCTTGGTCGAGTTTATCGTATTCGGTAGAAAACGATGTTTCCGAGAAAGAGAACCGGCATATCGAAATTGGTAATACAAATGGAGCTGATTACTCTGTAAATGCTGCACCTTTGCTTCCCGCTTATCGAAAGGACAACGATGTACAGCAAAGTGGCGGTACAGTTGGAAGATCGATCGACGCAATCGGCGCGACGAACGACGATATCTCATCATGGCTCCGTTCCTTCGACACGAGTATTTCGCGTTCCGAGGATGCTGCTACTTTCGATCAGGATTTTAAAGCGAAAAACCCGCCGGCCAATGCGAAAGACGACTTTGAAATACCAAAAATGGTTGCCTCGTTCGAGTCTTGCCCTCGACGACGACGCTGGTGAGTCGAAGATGCGTTTTACCTGCGAACTTCCCTCTCGAGGTGTAACGCGAGTTTTTCTTTGCGCGGTTGCAGCAATTCCGATCGAAGAGCAGTGCCCTGGCCGTCGCTGAACCTGCCGTTCGTAATGGCCAGCGAGAGATTGAAGGAAAGATTGAGTACGGAAAAGGTCGAGAAGGCTATGATCAGTTTGCTTAAACGATCGGTGAAGGAACTCGCGAAGCAAGACAAAGATGGGGACACGTAAGGATCTGTTAAAACTTTGTCTTTGTTCGTCTTATCTGAACAGGTACCGGTGAGAACGTCGATCGTTTAAACCGTCCGCCTCCTTTTATATCTCTCTCGATAGAATGCTGATGTGCTTGGTTGGTAACTCGGACGAGCTTGATCAAAAGATGGCCTATTTGGTGCCGCTTGTCGAACGTTTGAGCACACTTGCCGGAGCTCTAACTGTTACCAACGATCGCGGCGAGGACGCGCTTTACCTTGCTGCTTTGAATTGTCCAGAGTTTCCTTACGTCGCGGGATATTTAGCCGCGACGATGTTACAAAAGGAAATCGACATTAGCCAACGATTGTACCATACTAGGGTAATAAAAATCTTGCGCTTTGCTTCTTCTCTTCGCCGTTTCTTCATTATTGTCTTTACTTTCACAGGGTGAAACGCTGATACACGCGATCGCTGCACAAGGAGACTCCCACGCGGAAACCCTGTCTGAATTGTTAGCTTTACGAACGAATCAAGGACACGCGGTGTTTGATCTGTCGAAACGTAATTACGACGGTCAGTTTCAAGATGATAATACTTTTCCCGCCTTTGTTACTTCGTTATTTCGTTACTTCATTTCGATCTTGTCCTTTCATAGGGAGAACGGCTCTTCACGTCGGTGTAGAATCGCACCAGCCGTTAACCAGCGGAATCACGTCAGTGGACACTGTCAAGTGGCTTTTGAAATACGGGGCGGATCCTAAATGCAAGGAGACGAAAGGCGGCGGTACTGCGTTACACATGGCGGTCTCGATCAGCTGCGATCCAGCCCTCGTAAAGGTATCCTACCTAACCTGTCTTTCTTAAATTTAATCTCAGTTGACGGTGTTCAACACCAGCCCCAATTCGTTCGACAGACGCTACTGGTCAGCCATGCTTCCGATTTCGTGAACGCGATCAACTATAATCACGATACAGCGCTACACGTGGCAGCGGCAACGTCGGACACCGTCCCTCTGGAAAAGCAAACGGAAGTCTGCGCGTTGTTGATTCAGGCGGGAGCTCGTACGAATTTATCGAATTGTCAAGGGAAAACACCGTTGGCCCTTGTCTCGCCGGAAAGGAAGGAGGCGATCAGGAAGATTTTTTACAAAATATCGTGATTCGCGGTCAATGGTCCAAAGTCGCTACCACCTCGTACCTTCTACGTTCCGTCTTTCCTTCTCACCTTCTCGTTCACTCCGTTACCATTTCTCCTCTTCTTTGCTACGATACGATTTTTCAGAGAATGTGGAAAAGGACGGGAAAGATGTAAAATGTGAAATGTGAAATCTTACTCGTTTCTCTTCTTTCGAACGTGTACAATAAACATCGACTATCGCGTTGGCCGACAATTTTTCTTTTAAACATACATACATACATACATACGTACATGCGTATATCGAAAATGTTGAAATTCGACGGAAAGAAAGGACAAGGAACTCCAACGATGAGAACAATGAGCCGAGTTTGCCAGCAGTTCCGGCGGATTCGCGTTGCGCTCTTCCGGTTAGGAATTGTCCAACCGTACACGACCAGACGAGCCGTTGAACACGACGTGCGTACGAATGTCGCGTTGTGCCGTTGAATTGATTCGTTATCCTCGGTGTTACCCTCGTGTTAAGTTTAGTGGATGGAACGCGTCGCGATCGACGGCGGTAGCGCATGTCACTCAACATAAAAGCGGTGCGAAACAAGTGTCCATCTTAATCCCGACAAACGACCAATTTTTATTCACCGCTCGTCCTCGGGGACAATAGATACGTTTCTTCGACAGAACAACGTACACGGCTCTGCTTCGCTCCGCGTGACAGTCGATTCTATAGTGTATCCAAGAGAAATTTCATTCCAGTGAACAACGAACGTGAAATCCTTTCGAAGAAAAGATACCTACACCGGTTTTGCGTTTCTTAAACACGTCCCCAACTCGATTTAATACTACAAGGCCAGAGAGGATAGAACGCGTATGTGGAAAAGGGGAAGCAGCAGGAAATGAAAACGATATTGGTGGCGATAAGTTGCGCGTTGCTATTGCTAACAGCTGCGAGTAATATCAGCGAACAGTGTAAGATTCACGAAATGACGACAATCACCTGCCATTGCACCGGAAACGAGGTAAATTTCCCGCAGTCTTGCGACATCTCCGATCCGAACGAAGAAAATATCTTTTTCTTACAGGAATTCTTCCTCCCCGAAGGGTACAACTATGAAAACGTGACGAGTCTGCGAATTGCATCCTGCACCTTTGCGAACCTCCACTTTTCCAGCTTAACGGAAGCGAACCGCATTACGGAAATAGTCGTGCAAAATATCAGCGACCGCTTGATCTTTGAGTTATTTTTAACATCGAAGAAAATGAAGCGGGTCAAATTATCGAAAATTCGACGCATACCGTTGATCACTCACGACACCTTCGTCAATTTGAACAGCATCGAAACATTTCGAATCGAAGACACGCGAATCGATCACTTTCAAGAACGATTCACCGATCTTGCGGTAACCAATTTCACGATGATCAACGTTACGATCGAACGTATCGACGGATTGAACTTGTCCGAAAAGGGTGAAGCTCTGCGCATTGAGAATACCAAATTTCAAAATGTCACCGGCTCTCTGAATTTCGCATATTTCTCGAGCCTGGAGATTCTTCGTTCGCAATTTCAATTGCAGAAGCCAGGTTACGTGTTGATCGAAGGTGATGTCGTTTTCATTGAAAATTCGATATTTTCGAATGCCAGTGCAAATGTCGTTGCTGCAGAGGGAATTACGATAAACGGTACTTGCGCGGATGGGACAAGTTCAATCAGACTTTCCTCCAACGATATTCGCAGCGCGAACAATCGACTACCTACCGAAATCATTTATACGAAGAACAAGCGTGGCTCCGAACGTTTCTCCAATCGAAATAACACAGTATGTATCGCTGGAAATTGCAAATGTTGGAAAAGCGGCGCCCAAACTTTGCAATCAACAACCTACTTTTCTTTCTTTGCTTTCCAATTTCTTTTACTCTTGTCTCTCGTCTTGGTATCGTCGTACCGAGTTTAGTTTCGCTTCGAAGATTCTCGGAAATATATATATACATATATATACATATATTTTCCTTTCAAATAAACTAATTTTCATCTAAATGTTCTTTTACCTGATCTCAATCTTTAATCCTGAATGAAATCCTTGTTATTGCTTTCCAATTTTACCTGAATATCTGGTTTAAGCTTTAATTATTCTTCTTGCATCGTGATCCTTCTTCAACTGGATCCTGTGAAAAGACATAATGTAAATAGAAAACAAATCTGCAGAGATAAAGTTGTAATTAGTTTTGCTTACCTACCTTTGTGCAGATTCTGTTTACAATGTCAATCATTCGCCTGATTGATTCTCTCTCTTGTCCCCTGCATCCAACAGCTGATTGAAATTTTTCAGGTTGGTTGGAACAAACGACTTTCCGTCCACATGACAAAAAATAGGTTCAAAAAGAAATAAAATCTGCTCTAGGCATAGAATTGCTGTAAAATGAACGCATCATATTACATTTAAGTTTCTAACAGGTTTTATTCTCGGTTAACACGTGGTAGTCATTAGGGCAGAGAACAGGATAACTCGGGATGGAATTATTCAAGATCTATAAATGTACACATTGTTAAATTCACCATAGGTTTTTATTCATAGCTGTGTAATACGTATTGATTTTTCACTATGATCACAGATACAATGATCAAGACAGAGTTTCGTCCTATGTACGAACGAGAGAATAGGTTAGATTCGTTTAAATTGAGTTTGTGTTCGATACGAGCTAAATCGTCGCGTCGAACGAAATACTCGAGAATGTTTTTCATTCGAAACATGCGTATTTACACCTACTCTTTATCTTACGTGTACATTCTTTGGTCAAACACCAACACGAAAGAACCATGTACCCTCTCTGATTGTCAATCGAGTATATAAACGCAAAGAAACACCTGTAAAAACCGATTAATTCGAAGCATAGAGCCTTTCCTATAGTATTTCGCGTGCCTGCTCGATCGGTAAAGAAGAAAAGAAAATGCACAAACATGAGGCGAGAGTTTCGATTGGCGTAACTCTTGGTTAGTTTAGCGAAACGTCAGATGGCGATAGAAGTATCGCGGTGAGTGGGAGGCATACGGTGCCCCATCTAAAACATAACTCGTGGAATTGCATCTCCGTAATGCGGGTGAACAAGTTTACCGAGATACTGAAAGATTTGGAGGAGAAAGATTTGAGAAAGATTTGAGAAAGAAAGAGACGGGGCTAGCAATTTTCTTCGACGTTCAACGTTTTCAAGAGGTTTTTTCGAGTTCTCGAGGAGCCTAGTCAATTCGCGTTTTATCCAAGATACGTAACGGGTGTGTAGCTGATTGTAAGAGCTGGAAATCCGGGTTAGTTTCGAAAGGGATTGTTGCGTCGGAAAGAGTCGTGCTCGGCTCAAAGTGCCGAGAGTTTTGACGGGTCAGTAACTCCAAAAATATTTATGTCGTCCTCAACTATTCTTACTCCCGCGACATGGATATTTTCGGCTAATGTTGGGTAATCCCAGGACGTGTTTTCTCGCTTTTCCCCTAATTACAACGATTCGTTGCCGGGTGATGTGGTCACGTCGAAGCTCGAGAAGATAGATTTTTCATCCTTTCCCCGATTGTCGTCGCTCGTCAGATCAACCGAACGAATCGAATCCGAAAGATAAATCACGAATGAAGGCATCGCGTAATAAAATGTCACTGATTGGGGATGGACGGAGGAAACGAGGGGAACGCGGAACGGAACATTTTAGACGGGAACTTGAATGTAGGAATCCATAGAAAATGCGAACGATAGTCGCATGTGAGAGTAATAACTCTCGCGTGAATAACAGGGCAAGAGGGTTCGGTGAAGAAGAAGAAACAGAAGAAGAAGAAGAAGTGATGGAAGAGGAAGAGGAGAAACAGATGCAGTAGCTTAGGATGCATCTCCCGAGGGAGGCGTTTCACAGGATGTTTTGAATACGTGCCGATATCGCGGCAGAGCGAACACGTCGATAGCTAAAGTTTACAAGCTTTCTCTAATTGACCGGCTTAAAAGATGTAGCCAGTTTCCGGAGTTGGTGTTCTTTGGTCGTGCCGGCAGCAGGCTTTTTCGGTTCGAACACACGTCCATAAATCGAGCGGAACTCCAGCTGTCACCGGTGAACGAAGAAGAAGCTTCGCGTGATCGTTCCTCGGAGGACGCTGGAAGTAGGAAAGAAGGGAAGATGGGGAGGTGGCGTAAGTAGCGATGCGTGGACGGAATCGAGCGTTCGCAACATCTGCCTTTTCTCCACTAAATACCTCCTGACGACGCTCACGTGGGAACATGGCGTGTTTTTCGTTTCCCGCCTCGGCGGACGAGACGAAGCCGCAATCGAAGCGAAGAGAAGTTGAGCAACAAGGCACATCCGTTGCGAGCTTTCAAAGATTTCGCTGATCTTTACTCTAAATCTATCTATCTGTGTATACGTAGGTATATGTGTATATGTGCATGCATACCATGCGCCGTTGTTGCAATGAGATTGAACGGAATCGGAAAGATTCGAAAAAAAAGTGACGACCGAAAGGTGGCGTATTTTTCGCGAACGACAGCACGTCCATTCCGCGAAAAGAGAGAGAGAGAGAGAGAGAGAGGGGGAGGGGGGAGGGAGATGCGTTTTTAGGAACTTGCTGTCCACTCGGTGATGCGTTCAACGGTGGGCCCATAGGAACAATCGAGGTTAGGTTCTTCGATCCTTGGAATAGCTGCGTCCGTCATTGATGCGACGGATATCGAAGAGTATCGGTGGCGGTCGCGCGAGCGGGACCGTTGATGCTCTGGACGATCATGTTCAGCCGATCCAAGCTGCTTCCACTGATCGAGGATGATTGCGATTCCATCGCTGTCTCGAATCCTACGAAGAAAAGACAAACTAATCGATTACCACGAGAGAAAAATTCATCGAAAATAGCAGGTGGTTAATAATCGAGTTTGCGGTGAAGGTAGACGCGAATGTTCCCGAAAGGGATATTGGTGAAATAAAGGTGGGGGAGACGAGCGGTTCGTCGAAAGCGCATCGAGACTACGACGTCTTCAAAGAGCCTCAACCGATTCGGTTGGTTCGCTCGATTCCTTCTTACCGGGTGTCTCGTCGACGACTGACACAAGGAACTATTCATTCGGCCTCATTAGCGAGAAACGCAACGACGACGTCAAAAAATTGGGTAAAGCCGCTCTTTGTTTCCGATCGCGCAACGCTTTAGATCGCATCGCGCAGAGGCCGCGCGGTAGATTCGGACTACACGAAAGGGTGAAGACGAACGGACAACGGACGATAGAGGATAGAGGATAGAGGATAGAGGGGAAAGGGCGAAAGTGAAGGGACAAAGGAAGGGGGGTGGTGGCGGCTTCGAGAAAAAAACAGAGGTGGCACAGTCGTCCTAACCACAGAGGACAGAGGACAGAGGAAATGAAATTTTCGAGATACATTAGCGAAATCTGGATGCGGCAAAGTATGTATTTTCAACTGAGCTTCCGTCGCGTTCAAACGACCGTTCCCTTGGGCAAAAAGATGGTCCGACGACGATGCGTCATACTAATGTACCGTGGCAATATATGGCACCTACGAGTGACTAGAATTTTCTCATCCTTGGACGATCCATCGAGTTTCGCGGACTGCGAAACTTGTCACGTAGGGTAGGGCACGGCACGCGTGTGCAGTTTGCATTCCGGAATGAAACGAAATGATCGAAATTTGATCATCATCGAGCGTTTTTTAAGAAGGACAGTTTACAAATTGAAACGGTTTCGCGCGTAGAACGAACGAAAGTTATCCACGGATGCGATTAGAATCCGTTGGCATCGGTAGCGCGTAGAAGCCGTTCGCTGCCAGAGGAGAAATATCGTTTCCCGTGGTTGCTACGATGCATGCTTATACGCTTATACGCGAGATGTTCCTTTTCCCCCGGTAAAGACGTCGCCCGTGACAACAAGAAACTGCAGCCGTTTTCACGGTTAGAATGAAACGAAAAAAAGGTGAGAAACGATCGCGGTTCGATGCGACAGACGGATCGTTGAGATTTCGCAGAAACACGGATGGTGCTGGGCCGGGCCGGGCCGAGCCGGGCCGAGCTGGATCGCGCCGCGCCGCGCCGCGCCACGTTGAATTATGTTTCACGGTTGCCAATAGTCTGGTATTCATTAACGCTAATTAATCCCGAGTTATTTTAACGATCGAAATACCGCGCGATCGTACGCGACCGCTCCTTTTGGCTCGTCGAGGGATACGCGCGGCCGCGGCAGCGGCAGCGGCAGCGGCGACGAGGAGACGGTATTGTCAGAAAGCGACGAGTATCCCCCGTTTTTCTTCGACGGAACGTGGAGGTGGCCATGGTGGCGCCTCGCGGCAAACTTTACCGTTCCCATTCCACGCCGTTCGATTTGTTCGCGCGGAAATTTGCGTTGCTCGGGTTCCTCGTAGCGCGCGAGGTCGAAGTCGCAGGACCGCTCGTCTATTTTCAGAATGTAGGCCAATTAATTCCACCGGTAAGTCGGAAAAACGGCGAAAACTGTCGGCGAATGTGGTTCGCGAAAATAGCTGCCAGGGAGAAGAGGACTAGCTCTGGAAAAATGGAAAGTCCGCGACGGGTGGAGTTTGGGAGGAGATGTGGAGCGTCGTAGAGCGTCGTAGAGCGTCGTAGAGCGTCGCGAGAGGGTCGGGGGGGTAGAGACGGTCTCGCGTGGTGACGCGTGGCGCGTGGCCCGTGGGGTGTCGCGCGAGTGTATCGGGAGGACGTTGCATCGTCACGGGAAGCTCATGGGTGGGCTATCTATAGCAGCGAGCGTGTAACCGAATAGAAACCGAGTGTCACTCAACGGTGACAAAACTCATTAATACCGATCTGCTTAATGCCCCGTCTCGTGTCAGGCATTAATCTACTTAAAAATACCAGGAGACCTCTCGCTCGCGATCTACCGTTTTCGAGGCACCGAGAGGAGAGCCGCTCGATCTCTCGGGTCCTTAATAGACGCTTCCTATCTTTCACCGAGTTTCACCGCGTTTCACCGCGTTTCACCGTGGCGACGCGACCGAAAATTACCGTTTCGTGGATAGAATCTCACTCACCGTTGATGGGTTGAAACCTTGCCAAAGGGTCCGAGAACTGCCTCAGTCTTTCCGTCACGTATCGCGGAGAAGCTGCGCCCTGGAAAAACAAAGGGAAGAAGATGCATTCGCGATAATCGCGACGAGGGGGAGGAGGACGCGGGAGGCGACGTTGCGCGAGATCCTTGCGGCCATCGGCCGGTTCGATCGCAGCCGAAATGTAGGTCAATCGGAAGGTTCGTTTGGTTAAGAGATTCGTAGGAGCGCATGGTCGGCGGTGACAACAGGGTGGAGGACCCCTGCCACCTTGGCGGACGGAATTCGCGAGCGCGTCGAAGAGCGAGGCATTTTCTCGCTGACGGGGAAACGGGGATTGCTTTTAGTCCGAGAGAAAGAGAGCGAACGAGTAACGTCTCTCATTCATTCCTCCACTCTACCGACTAAACACTAAACACTCCGTACACATTTTATTCGTCTCGGGTTCCTTTATTTGTTTCGGCGCATCTATATGCGGCGTCGCGGCCAACTATTCTCGGAGTAAAAGCAGTTCCTCGCCGCACTGTCCGCAGCCTGGTGTCGTGCGTGCGTGCGTGCGTGCTTGCTTGCTTGCTTGCGTGCGTGCGCGCGTGCGTTCGTCCACGCGTATTCGCAACTTGTTACGAGGAAACAAGCATCACGATCGAGAAAGATACATTTCTTTGGCAGAAAGAATGCACGGTCGCGCGCACGTGCACGTATTATAGTTGCATAGGGAGGAGCCGTTCAATTGCCGCGGACAGAAAACGAGCGGCGAGCGGCGAAGAAGGGAGAAAAGAAAGCGTCGCGTCGAAGCTAGATGCACCGAGCTCGCGGTTACACCAAACAAACTTCGATTCGCGTTTCTAGCGAAGCACCGATATAGTCGAAATGGTAGCGGCGAAGTGTAGCAGCGAAAGGAGAAGTTGGCTACGGCTTTTTGGGAGATCAGAGTGTCGTGCCGAGGCAGGGAGACGACGAACGAGGCGGCGCGGCGCGGCGCGGCGCGGCGCGGCGCAGCGGGATGGGTTGCGAGAGGCGAGGCGAGGTGAAATCGAGGAGCTTTTATCGTAAAGTAGGATACGTTAACCGGCCCGTGCTCGCGACTGAAACGGCTGCTTTAAATAAGCGCGATGTTTGCTCTGGAAGATGGCTTCGCGTCCTCGATGCCGGAGGTCGATACAAGTACTCTTCTTTCAGAGTAGATTCTCTCGAGCATATAAAACGTCGAGTTTGTCTCTTTGCCGTTCGTCGAACGTTCGGAAGAGTAACGAGGATCGTAGATTCGTATCCCCGTTGTCGCCGCCTAATTTCCACGACGGTGACTTTTTCACCGAACGCAACGCCCCACCTTCGCGCCCCCCACACCCCTCTCCTTGCCCTTTTCCCACCTTCCCATCTAATCGGGCCAACCTTTACCCCTTTCGCCCGTCCGTTTATCTACTAGCTGTATTTTTCGAGCGTTCCAGCTTTTCTCCCGATAAGCAGAAAACCGTGCCGTCCTCGAATCGAAACGTTATACGGAAAGGAAGAAAAGCGCGCGGTAACGTGGCACGAATCGATGCGTGGCATCGTGCTTATATTTAGCGAGGATACGAGACCCGACTGCTTTGCACGAAACACCAGGGAAATATATTTCATTGTATAATCCCCTCGAGAAGAATCCCGAAGTAGCTGACTCGCCGGCTTTCTCGAACGAGAACCTCGTGTATACGGACACGTGTACGTATCGCATATACGGACAGAGACGCTCCTCGATCTCGCGCAATCTAACCGGATAGATTCTTCTACGCGATTCTCTGTGCGCGGGGTCTGTTGATCGTGCCACTCGTGCCACTCGTGCCACTCGTTCCACTCGTTCCACCGCGTCCTCGCTATACGAACACGATGGGAAACTCGAGAGGAACGTAACTGGTCTTCGAGCTTCGCGAAAAAGCAAGTTAATCCGAGCGACGCGGCCCGATGCGGAGCGACGCGACGGTTCGCTGTAAACGCGTGGGGTAGGGACACGTGTCCAACACGTGTCTAGCCTTGACAAACGATTTCATCGTAGATTCAGCGGGGAAGGCCTAGTTTCGAATGGTTCGTCGGTGCTTTCGACCGATCGAGAGGGCGTCGAAGTGGCAGACTGGTGAGATAACGGTGGCTGGAAATCGAACGATCGAAAATGAAAAAGTTCTTACCGCGTTTTCGTTCGAGTCGTGATGATGCTGGGTTACCGAGGATCTGTTGCTTCGTAGCAACGCTTCCAGACCTTCGATGTACTCGATCGCGTTTCGTAGAATCTCCACTTTCGGTAGGCGTTGATTGGGATTGCTGCTCGTTCTCCGTTTCAACACCTCGAACGCCTCGTTCACCTGTAAAGGAGCAGCGAGCCCGCGCTCGAGGATCAACTGGAAGGGAAGGCTTACTCTGGCCGGCACACTGACCTTTCTCAAGCGCCTTCTCTCGCGCAAAGTAGCAGCTTTCCTTCGATCGACGGTGACGGTTTTTTTTTTGCAAGCTTTGCAAGCCCACAGAAGGCATCTGCGGGGGCCATGAGCGACGGCGGCGGCCGTGGCGGCGGTGGCGACGGTGGCGGCTACATCGGCGTCGACGTCCGCGTCGACGTTGAGTGCCGCGTGAGGATGAGGCACGTGCTCGTTCGATTCGCTCCCGTTCGACTCGTTACTCCTATCGTTCGGTTCGTTGGGTTCGTTAGACTCGTTACCCTCGTTGTTGCTCTCCTCGGCCTCGACGGAGCCCGACTCGAGGTCCGCCGATGCGTCCACCGACGCAACCGACGACGACGCGTCGTCCGAGTCCACCGCGTACCGTGATGGCCGCGACCTACCGACGAACAGCAAACTTTTATCTTTTCCCATCTATCTCCTCTCCTTCTTCCGTTCCTCCCTCAAAGATTTGCTCGCCGCGAAGGCACGCGGTTTGAGAAAGAGGAGGAGGGGGAGGAGGAGGAGGAGGAGGAGGAGGTGGAGGAGTAAGTGGCGGAGGATCGAAGTAGAGGAGAATCGGGAAAAAGGTTCGCTGGTTACGAAGAACGGTTTTCTCGATTGGAATCGTTCCAGTTGGTTGAGAACACGCAAGACTCGTAGGTTGATCGGCGCGACGAGGGATTGAGGATGGTAAAGGTGGCAGTTGAACGGAACGCGAAATACGAGGTGAAAATGGTTTAACGCGCGATAAAGCCATCGGCACGTTTGCGCTCGAATTAACGAGAGAAGCGTTATCGAATCTCGATCCTGTTGTTACGCTTCCGACACAGCCAGCCAGAGAGAGAGAGGAGGAGAGAGAGAGAGACGACGGATGATGAGAAAAAGTAGAATTTTTGTCCGCGACTGTCGTACCGGTAGCGCTGCGCACTCGTTGATCCCAACGCGGAGATATCGTTTTCGTCCGTCTCGAACACTCGGCTTCTCGCCTCCTCGTCCAGGTATCCTTGAAGGCAGTCGGTCGAGGGACGATCGGTTGACGGGTACGCGTCTCGTCGCCGTCGGTGGTTGTGATGGTGATAGTGATGATGATGCCGATGGCTGTAGTACCGAAGGTGATGGTGATAATGATGATGGTGGCGATGTTGCAGGTGATGATGCCGGTACTCGTCGTAGGACGGTCTACCGGCCGATTGACACGCGTACGATACCGCGTCTGTCACGAGAGTCATCGTATTTCGACAACGAACAACTTTTCCTTCCTCCTCAGCTTCGTGAAACTGCTTCCGTTCCACCGATACGTTTCTCTAGCGTTTATCCGATCGATTCTGGTATCGAAGAGCACGTGCCACGACGAACGGTCGGGAGCATCATCGCGTTCGCGTCCGCGCTCGCGTCCGCGCTCGCGGGCGAGCAAGCGAGCAGCCGGGCGACCGATCGATCGATCGATCGATCGTGTCGTTCGAGTTGGGTGTAGATCGGCTGCTGGCAAAGGGCAAAGATGATCGGAGCGAAGTCTCGGTGAAGATTGAACCCTCGCCGGGCTTAGCTTCCGGAGGCGGCGCACGGGTACGGATCGCAAGCTCCTCTCGTACACGCTCGTCGAGTTCCGTAGCCGATCGTGAGCGTTCACGTTCGCACTCGCACTCGCAACTCTCGCTTGCGAGCACGCTCCTCGGCTGGCGAAACGCACGCCTAGCCAACGCCGTTCGAATACTTTACGAGCCGCGTTTAGCGGCTGGTTACACCCAGATGGATTATTTTCGACGAGAGACCGACCAATTAGAGACCGTGGAAATTCTCTCGGATCCACCGTCGACCCGCCTCTTCTCTTTACCAACAGGGGCCAAGTGGCTGTTCGAAACTTCTCTCGGGGTGTGGTTTAATCGCCGATACTACCTTTCGAAATCGCTCCATTTTCCCTCCGAATCCATTCGCGCCTCGAAAGACAGCCTCGCCATCCGTCGCTCTCCTTCCGTTCGCTGACCCAATCGCGATCTCGTTGCCGTTAACTGCTTCTTTCTTTCCAAATCTGTCGGCTCTGGTCGAAATGAATCTAGGAAAGTAGCAGCGAAGCTAGTCGCCGCGATCGGCGGGAACGATCGGAGCATTTTCTTTGTTAAAGTTAAACGGCAGAAAAGGGAGTGAGAAAGGAAGGGGTGGTGGGTGACAGGAACAGGGTAGCGGCATGTAAACACGCTGGTTAGATTCTTCGAATGGCTAAGACGAACCTTGAACCGATAACCTCTTTACCTACATAGGGAAATAATATCGGGCGGCGGGGGGAAGGTGGGGGGAAGGTGGGGGTGGCGGAGGGTTAAGTGGCGGCCCGGTATTTTCTAGCGATCGTGGGACACGCGAGCAATTCGGTCAGTCTTCGGTTCCACCGATTACCACGCGATTCTTTTCGGCGCGTACACGACGGCGGGTAGGCGATCGTCGACGGGAAAACGTGAATCTACTCGGCCGCCTCTTTGTCTGTCGGACGAGAAAGCCTAGGCAGATACCGCGTCGGGTATGTTAAGCGGAAGCGACACGGATCCCTGTGCGTGCATAATAAGGCGAGATTGTGTGTGGACTGTGTATCCGTTGTGTCGTCGAAGGGAATACGTAAGCGAGAAGAGAAACTTTGACGCGCGATAGCTGGGGTGGAGGTGGCGGCAATGGCGGTGGTGGTGGTGGTGGTGTAGCGCACCCCTGTAAACGGTACTGTCCTCGTGAACTCTCGGGACGACTCGGCCGCGATCGTGTCGGAAACGAGGAGGGAGAGTCGCGCAAGGCGAACACTCCGGATCGGGGAAGTGAGATGAAAAACGGGTCACTCTCTTCTCCTTTCAGGATTCGGTTGGCTGGGATACTACCTCATCCACCAAAGCTGAAAGTTCACGAAAGGGCAATGCCTCGCCCATTTTTGTGAAAACGCGGCCCAACTTGAATCTCGTTTTAACCCGCCTCTCTCTTCCCCATCGGCTCGTCTCTTCACTCCCTTGTTTCTTTATTTCGAGCGGTCGATTGATCAGGGATGCTGGTACGCGTCAGCCGCGCGTTCTGCGCCCGTAACATTCGCTTTCCTCGAGTCGAGCACAGCCCGAAACGCGGAGGGAAGTTTACCAGCTGTATATACCTACCCTTGGGTAGGTTGAAGAGTAAAGAGGCAGCCAGGGATGGGCTATCGTCGGATACGGAAGAGATTGGCGCGCGCGACCGTGCTCCCGTTGCACGCCTCTTCCTCTGCCTCTCAGCCCTTCTCGATGTTCTCTGTATACGCGTGTGTGTATGCCCACGTACAGGAGGGGAAACAGGGCAGAATAGCGAAGGGGTCGGGGAGAATGGCAATGATCGGAGGAAAGGGGAGGCGAGGTAAAAGGTGGCGGTTCGGTGTAGTAGTGGTGTGGAGAGGAGAGGAGAGGAGAGGAGAGGAGGAGGCGGAAGCGAGAGGGGCGAGGGCGTCGCGGGTATTGTGGACGGGGGTGCGAGAGGGTGCGGGAGGGTGCGGGAGGGAGAGCGGTGCGGTAGGGCTGCGAGGGGGAGGCCGGGAAGGAGAAGAGAGAGAATCGGTCGGGTCGTATGTTGCGGGCTGCTGCGGCTCGGGCGCGACAGTTCCACCCCGACCATTGCCGGTTGATTTTCGCGAAGCGAGCGCGTACGCGAACCAACACCGAAAGAGCAAGGGAGGAAGAGAGCGCGCGCGCGCGGCACAAAAAGGGGAAGAGAAAGGATAAAGAGAGAGAAAGAGTGGGAGGGGGAGAGAGAGAGAGAGAGAGAGAGAAAGTGAGAGAGAGGGTGGGAGGGAAAGGAGAGTTTGCGGCGTCGGTAGGGAGGGGGGTGGAGAAAGAGTCTGACCCTTCCGATGCTCGGGAACGGTCCAAACGCAGATCCGTTCGCGATCCGCGACCGTTCGGCCGCGTTTGGTTCCCCATCTTCCTACCCGTGCTCGCTCTTTCGTCGTCGGTGACACGGTCACGGTGCCAACGAACGCTGCGTAAAAAATCCTCGAGGGGATTGATCGTCTGGGACGAAAAGGACGAAAAGGACGAAAAGGTGGAAGAAAAGTTTCGATAAAAAGACGGAACGGATCTCGTGTCAGCAGAGAGGGCTACGGCATGTGGAAACGTTTCGAACCAAGCAAGATCGTGACTGCTGTTTCCTCCTCGAGGACCGAGGCGGCACGGTTCGCATGGTCAAACAATTCGCAAGCTGAACACTCCGAAGCCACTGTACCGATCTCGGTCGTCGCCGTCGTCGCGATACGGAACCTCCTAGCGTGTTACGCGTGATTCGCTCGGTCTTTCCTTCGTTACTCGCGATCTTATCGGAGAAGCGGAGATCGTTTCTCGTCGCGCGCGCAATTCTCCAGTCCAACAAAAAGACGCGTTCGTGGCTCCTTTGCCTTTCGTCGAGTCGAGTCGAGTCGAGTCGAGGAGGTGCGGACGCGTTGCTAGAGATGACGAGTAAAGATAGAACGACGAAACGATACGAAACGAACGAATCGATGATCGAGAATACGCGGTAAACCCTCGCCGGAGGGATAGCGAACGCGTTTCGCAGCACGTTTCGCAGCACGTTTCGCAGCACGTTTCGACGCACACGCGTCCTCGATCGAGATCGAGCAAACGGCGCGACTTGCTCCCGAACTATGAAACGAACGAGTTAACGACGGGTCGCGTTACGACCGAACGTGCGTCGGCCGTTCTTCCTTTGTCCTTTATCTTTTACTTTTATCACAGTGTTCGATATCAAATAGCTATTACGTATGCACACATATATAGATCTATGTATATACGGATATACGTATACACATGTTACAGTCCACACCAACTACGGTATTGCGCGCGAATCTCTAT
Organism: Anthophora plumipes; assembly: GCA_951804975.1. Lineage (NCBI taxonomy): Eukaryota > Metazoa > Arthropoda > Insecta > Hymenoptera > Apidae > Anthophora > Anthophora plumipes. The sequence continues at coordinate 25,275,202 of OX638116.1, read as the reverse complement.
ATGTCCCGTTATTATGTCATAGATTATAGACTGTTACGATAATATCGGATATATAAAGGGGAGATAAGACGGTGAACGGTGGATGCGAAGTGAAGTAAGCGGGATCGAGCGTTGGAAAGTTCGGAAGTCGCGACTTTTCGAGACATCGCTGAATTGAGAAGGGGAGGGACGCGTCACATGGTTCGACGAAAATAACCGAATCGAAGACATGTCCCCTCGACGTTAATTATTTACCGATTGATAATCGCACGCGTCTCGCCCCGGTCCCACTTGGGAGGTTCGCCTCCCCGTTCCCTTCCGGCCCGCTTCCTCCTCCTAACACCCCCGTCACCGCCCCCGCCTCCGCCACCGCCACCGCCACCGCTCCCGCGTTCTTCTCGTCTACTTTCCGTTAGTACTCTCTGAACTCCAACGTGTGCGCGGAGAATCTGGAATAATCTGCCGGAAAGGAAGCTGCAGCTATCTATCTATCGGTGCTCAATTAAATCGCAAGTACAAAGATTCGCGAGAATAGAAGCTATTTTTTCGGAATCGGCTCAGGTGAAGTAAAGTAAAGTCCGAGGGGAAGCGCGCGGTCGAAAGGTGCACGGGAATAGGAATAGGCGGCCGTGAAAGAAGCTACCTCACAAACGTCCTACCGCGTTCTATTTTTCCCTCCTGAAGTCGGTCCTGAAGTCGGCGAGCAATCGCGAAAGTTGCGTTTTCGAATCGGAATTTCGACGCCGGCGCGAGCACGAGAGAGGGAGAGAGGGAGAGATCGGAAGGGCGAATGCTAATGGTGCATCGTCGAGCGTCGATTCGGGAAAACGAAACGGGGGATATGTGCCACTTCGAGGGGACGAGACACGAGCGTTTCCGAGACGATGCCGCTACGGACGGAGGAAGTTGAGATCGAGCGGCAACGGATCGATATGCTTTCGCGAGAGCGTCGAAACTCTAGTACCAGAAGACGAGAGAGCAAAAGCGGGGAAAGGCAGAGGCAATCATGTCGTGGGAATCGATTTCATCGCGAGATTACCTCGGGCAAGTATCGATTTCATAGATCGGAATCGTTGGAACGGAGAGGGGATAAGCCCCGTTGGTCAGTCGAGATTCGACTCGGCGAACGTAGAAGGTAGAGAGGAGGGAAGGAAGGAAGGAAGGAAGGAAGGAAGGAAGGAAGGCACGAAGGCAGGAAGGAAGGAAACGGAAGGAACGGGAGGGGCAATTGTCGCGCGGTTCCGCGCTCTACTCGGCAACTTGGTATATAGGTCAGGGAAAGAGGTCACACAGGTGCCTCGCCCACCCTGACGAATAAAACGCAGGTCTAGATTCGTCGTCGACCTGACAAAATGAACGGGAATCCTCCTTAAAAAGACCGGTATGCCGCGGCGGGTTAGAGAGGGTCGCGATGTCTCGTAAAGGAGATTGGGAAGATTGGGAAGTTAGGGTGGGGGATGAGACGGAGGGTCGCAATGCGGTACGTTGATCCGGCTGTGCCGCGAGGCGGTAGACGGGAAAGAAAAGTTGGAACGCAGCGACCGCGCGACACCATGGTGTCGCTAGACAGGCCCCTCTCCCCCGGCTTCCGAATCTCGTTCTCGATCGAGGAGAGGATGATCGAAGGAACGCTCGTTGGGATTGTTCCAGCGGGCCGGCCAGTCATCAGCTGTCGGCGACCGCTCTGCTGGGCAGCCCGGATGGATCGCGGCATCCGTTGGACGTGTGCGAGTTCACCGAGGAGGACTATCGGCATCAGATAGGCTCGAACGGAAACGGGCATTATCAGAACGGCAGGTCCGGCTCTGGTCTCTGGGAATGCCTGATAGGCTGCAGGCGTCGGTTGGACCAGCATATGGCTCGTAGACGGGTAAACGCTTGCGCAACGCTTTCTCCTCCAAGGCCGTCCCTTTTCCCATGCGGTTTCGCGCGCGCGACCTCGACGAACGCGGCCCGCTGCGCGCACCTCCGTTGCTTTTTTTCTTCGTCGGTCATTGCCGAAAGCGCGAGATGCACGCAAGCATCTCAAGATAGCGAGGGTGTCACGCTAGCCGTGAAATCGATTGGTATTCACGCGCAACCAGAGGACAGATAAGCGGGAAGGCAAACGCGAAAGAGAAAGAGAAAAAGATAGAGTAGAAGGAAGTGGTTTCCGGCGGCTAATCGGAAAACCAGCTTGCTCGCTCGTTCGCTCGCGTTCGCCTTTGCCTCCCGCCGGCTCTCTTTCCACGAGGTCGAACCGCACGCGCTATTTACGTTACACACGGGATCGCTGGATCTCCATCGGTGGAGGAAGTTCAAGGCCGAATCGATACGACCTTCTCGGCTCGCGGTCGCTATGGCTCAGTGAAGCGCGCGAGCGGCGTTAATCGCCAATGAACGCGTGACGCGGACCGTTTCCGTTCCGCTCCTTTTCTCCTTTCCTTTTCTTTCTTTCAGGTGGAACAAGGCTTGAAGCTATACCGCGCCCACAAACAACAGGCTGCTGTCCGCAAATGGAGGGGTGCCTTGAAAAATATCCGACAACGGGAGGATAAATTCGCTCTTCTCGGCTATCTTTACCAAGCCTACATGGATTGGGGGAAGTACAGGTATTTCGCTGCTGCGATGCATTTTCCCCTTGACCTTGGATCCGTAACATTTTTCCGTCCTTTCGGTCCAAATAGACGTCCTCTCTCTCTCTCTCCCTCTCTCTCTCTTTTTATCCATCTATCCGATGTCGGAAAAGACGATCGGAGACCAAGGGCTGGATGGATAAAGAAAGAGGAAAGCGCGTGTCGGTTGGTAAATTCCGCCGAAAAGCTCAGGCCGGCCAGGGGCTGTTCAACCCACTTCACCCTCGTGGAGAGTACTGTCAGCCTCCGAGCTTAGAGTACGAACCAGGAAGAGAAAAGAGCTTAATAGAGAGATCGTAACTGAGAGATAGTGTTTAGTTCGCGAGACACGCGAGACGCGCGAGACGCGCGAGACACTCGGGGGAGAACAAGTTCGAAAATCCTTGACACGTTAACGAAGCGTTTTCGCTGGTTTCCCTGGAAGCGAGACTTGAGAAAAGTCGAGTCAACCAGGTGGCCTCGTTCTTGCTCGTTCTTGCTCGCGAAGATGGCTCGTTACGCTCGTTTCCGCGAACGGGCCGCTCTAGAGCCGCTCTAGAGCCGCTCTAGAGCTGCTAGAACGACTTAACCTCGGCATAGTCGCGTCTCTTCTCTGCTTCTCTCTTCCTTCTTGTCCTTCTTTCTTGCTTTCTTTCTTCCTTCCTTCCTTCCTTGCTTTCGCAGGGACAGCATCGATTTTGGGCACAAACAGTTGGGCATCTCCGAGGAGCTCGATTCGCCAAACATGCGGGCAGAGGCCTACCTGAATTTAGCCAGAGCGCACGAAAGATTGGGCGCGCTCGACAGGGCCTTGGATTATGCGAGGCACAGGTATATACATCAGATACATTTACCCACCTTTCCCCGACGCACCTTCGATATGAACTCTGACGTTCCGCCTTTCATCTTCGTAATGCCCCCCTCAGCTTGTACAACGAATGCGATCAGTGCGCGACCGCTGGACTGGTTCATCTAACCGTGGGCAGAGTTCACTTGGAACTAGCAGGATTCTGCAAAGCTCTGGAAGCCTTTCAACGAGCCCACAAGATTGCCCATTCGATCCAGGATCCCTCGTTGGAGTTGCAGGTGAGAGGTCGATCGTACCGAGCGATTCTCTACAGTTCCAGAGCACCTCTTCTCTACCGAAAACTCCTCTTTTTGCAATCGCAGGTGTACGTGGGTTTGTCGGAGCTGTTCTGCAGGTTACACGACGCCGACAAGAGCGCGAGGTACGCGGCACGAGCGTACGATCTCTCGAGAAGCTTGCAGCTGGGTGACTTGAATTCCCGCCATCACCGAGCGGCTCTCCTTCAGATGGCCGCGGCACTCCGGAAAAAGGGAGATCTCGGCGACGCCCACGATTATTGTTCGGTAGGCAGTCGTTTTCTCATTCCCTCCTTCTCCGATTCTATCGAAACTGTTTGTTTGTTCGATCGACCACCTAACCTAACCCCACCTAACCCCACTTGGCTGCAGGAGGCAACGCGACTCTCGCTGGTATCGGGAGACCAAGCCAGTTACGCGAGGAGTATACGAATAATGGGAGATATTTACAGGAAAAAGTCCGACATAAACGTAAGTTGAGCGAGCGTGCGAATACCGTAAGAAAACCGTGTGCGTAATACGAGGCGGAATCGATCGGTCGCAGAAAGCGTTTCGACAGTACGAGAGCGCGATGGGAAGCGCGGCAGCGACCGGAGATCGTCTCTGTCAAATGGAAGCGATGGACGGTGCCGCGAGATGTCTCGAGGCGCTTCGACTGCAACACAAAATATGCAATTGTCGTCCTCTCGAATTCAACACGAGGCTGCTCGAAGTAGCTGGGTCGGTTGGTGCTAAGGTAAGAGGTTCTTCGTCTTGTTCGCCCTCTCGTATTTCTCCTCGATGATGATCTCTCTCTCTCTCTCTCTCTCTCTTTCTCTCTCTCTCTCTCTCCCCTCCCTCTCTCTCTCTCTTCTCTCTTCTCTCTTCTCTCTGGAACGTAGTTCCTGGTACGAACCGTGAGATCGAGGCTCTCGCGAATTTACGGTTCTCTCGGAGACGAGGAACAGAAGGCTCATCACGAGAGATTAGCCGCGGCGATGGAGGAAGATTTGGAGTTGCGATGCGGTGGGTGCAACGAGCCTTTCGGCCTCGAGGCCGATTCGTTGGAAGCGCTGCCCTGCTCTCACATATTGCATGCCAGGTGAAGCGATATCGAAACCGTTCTACTCTCTATCGTTTACCCGCTCTCGTGTGTCTCGGCTCGACGCGCTTACACCGCACCCGTCGTTTGCAGGTGCGCCTACGACATCTTGAAGAGACGTGACAAAAAGAAGAAACGTCTGTGTCCCGATTGTCACAAGTCCGTTAGTTCACGATTGTACCTGCATTGCGAAGACCCTCACGGCATGAATACTTTGAATCACAGTTCCTTGAGTCTGGCATCCTTGAGAGCCAGCAGTTTAGCCACGCTGGACGACTGTCACGCAACGAGCAGCGTTTAAACGCGCCGTCGCGACGCGGCGCATCCGTTCGATCTAACGTTTCATTCTCGAACACGGCGGGAAGATCGTAGAAAACGTCGCGCGTACTTCGATACGAAACGCCGCATCCCTCTATACCCCTATACCCCTCTAAGAGAGCATCTTTTCTTTTTTGGGGTATACGAGGTATACGATCGAATTCCCGCGATCTGCCAATTAAACCATTAGGAATTAACCTTCTTTAACGCGTGGATCCTCGATCATTTAACGATTCAATTAGGACGAAGATATTTCAACAATACCTACTAGCACGATTCGAAAAGACTTAATGGAATGCAATAAAAATGCACATTCAATCACTCGTCTTTTTCAATTATATACCCCACCCCAATCTTACTCGTTCCGTTGAAAAATTCAAAAGCCGCGTAAACGAGTGGTCAGAGGTTGCGTCTCCGTTCGGAAGAACTCTACGAAGACACGTGTACCAACAATCGCGAATCAAAACGCAACGACGAATTTTATACTCTTTCGAATAATCGAAAAATGAAAATGAGCTGCTCTTTCGAAACTTTGACGAATCGAATCGTCGTGTCGTGTCGTATCGTATCGTATCGTATCTTATCTTATCGTATCGTATCGTATCGTATCGTATCGAATATATCGATAGGCTAGTTCCTTCGAAATCGATACGATCCTTGGACTGGATTGTTTCGGAGGTTCGGATACGAAAGCAGCAAGCATCCTACATGTTTCCCAGGAACGGCCGCGACATCTAGAATACGATTCGGAATTTACACCGTATAACCGCCATGACAGCTGATGCTTTTCGTATCGCTTGACGTTTAGTCAGAACATGTCATTTTGCACATTTCATTTCGACAAATGGCAGACTTCTTTTTCGGTTTTGATACGTCGCTTGCAGTAAGTAAGCTCGTTCTTATCGAAGGTACCCTTAGTTTTACACTCTGTTTCATAAGAGTGGAAAAAGGCCACGACGAAAGTACGAGATCGTACGAGATTTTCACCAACAACCAGCCGCGTCGTGCTTTTATCGGACTACTAACAATTGAAAAGTGATCGCGTAACCCGATAAAAAGTCGTTTCTTTTACGCTGTACGAATCAGCTAAAGCTATTTAACGTATCGCTCATACCTCGGCTCCATCCGTCCTATCTTTCTACATGTATCCTTTCGAAAATACGCAGTACGTACAGTTACCTTCTCGAATCGTCATGGAGGTATGTCGCATAACCTCGCCGATGCCTTGATCCATTCAAAGGTCATTAACACTCTGCTACCTCTGTCTTAATTATTTTTATCTTTAATTTCACCTCCTCCACTTTCTTTCCTTAGAATTTTCTGCCGATTCATTTCCTACCTATCTCGTCTTCCGCGCTAAATTAATCGACCGTACACACAACCGTTCGATCGTTTGCCTCGATGTCCACCCGTCTTCGTCGCATCAGACTACTTTTCTACACGATACGGCAGCCTCTAATAATATCAACTTGCTACTTCGATCGTGCCCTCGCGCCCTGTTCAGTTTCTTTTCATTTATTTCTACAGAATAGCAGTTTAGAAGATGGTTTGGATTGTCCTTTCGAGGATGATCTTGGAGAAGAGGAGGAGTACGATGCTTTAAACGATGAAACCTTTGGTTCTGAAGCCACTATCGGCGACTGGGAGAAGGACCATGAAAAACTTGCAGAGATTACCGAATCCAGTCGCCGTCCTCATCTCCACAGTATTTTGGGCAAAAAAGTAAACAGGATTATCCAAATCTTTTTGCTTTTTTTCTATGAAAACTTATATTTTTCAACTGACATTTTTAAATTGTACCCATCCCAATGTCTGTTGCTGTTACAGAATGGAGTTAATACGGATATTGAAGATAATTTATCTCATTTGGTGTTAGATGAGAAGGAAGGTATTGTTCCACGTCCTGGAGTATGGGATAGTCCCTCCAACTTATCCCCTCCCAAGCCTCAACCACCTTTGAACCTACCGACGACTTTAACGAATGTATGCACAGTCGAGGAATTGGAAAAAAGTCTGCGTGCTAACAGACCACCACCTCCAGGATTGAATAAACCTGCTCAAACGCAACAACAACTACAGCGCTTGCAGCAACAACAACAACAGCAGCAGCAGCAGCAGCAACAACAACAACAACAACAACAGAAACCTGACAGACAGCTTCTGTTTAATTCCTTGTCCACTCCACCTCGCTTTCCGCCAGGACTGGGTATACCACCCCCGCATCCTGTTGTTTTACCGCCAAATATGAGATTCCCACATCCTCAATTTCTACAACATCCTAGATTATTACCCAGTAAGTATGTTAGAAAGTGGTTGAATCTTAACATTGGTAAATGAAAAGACGTACATGTGCACGTGAACGAGCACGCATACGCACATACGCATACAAATGTACATGTAGAATCAAAGGATTTCTTTTTCTATAGACCAGGCTGGAAATGTTTTGAGATATCCTGTAGCGGCGCATTTGATGCTACCGCATGCTGCACAAAGGCAGCCAATTCACAGTTCGTTTTGCAATAATTTTCCTGTAAGTTTCATCAAATGTTTCATGGCATCCTGCATGATCAATTTTTCACAAAATATCCAATAGGTATTTCGTTAAAATCAATTTTATGTTTGCAGCAACCTCCGCATTCGAATTTGTGTCCTCCGCCATTTGTACGAGCAGATCATGGCATGATGCCTCCTTTTGCTAACACTCAAACCAGTCATCAGCAGCAACAACATTCGTTTACCCATGCTGGAAATCAAAGAAATCAAAGTAGGACCTTTCATCATGGAGAGCAACAAGGAAATCACCAACCATTTTTTAAAAACAATCAACATCACCGTAACCATGATCGAATTAATCAGCGACACTCTCACTATCATCACTATCAAGGAATAAATGGGGTGACCGGTTCGGGAGAATACGATGAATACGCCGGACTTATGAGTAGCCGGGAAAAACAGTGGCTGATTAATATCCAGTTATTGCAACTTAATACAAACGAGCCGTACGTTGACGATTATTATTACATAGTTTTCTGCGACAGAAAAAACAAGCAGGGTACAAATCAAGAGCAGAAGGATAAGAAGCAACAAAACAACAATAATAACAATAGCTACCATAGAGATTCTAGGTAAGCCTTTACTTTCCGTTACTTTTTTCTTTTCTTCGTCTAACGCGTTTCTCTTCTGCTTGGTTTCTTTTTCGCCAACAACATGCTCTCCTTTACTTTAAGGGATCGGGAACAACTACACCATGCTCCTTCGAGGCCCATATATACACCGACGCAATTTGAAAATTCTTTAGGAAAATTACAATCTGCCAGTGTAATCGCACCGCGCAAAGTCATCGATATGGATGTTGTACCAAACAGTGATCCTCTATTAGCTACGCAAATACAACAAAAAGATACAAAACGAACAAGACAGTTGTTGCTTGAAATTGAAAGGGTATTAGTTCCTTTTTCTCATATCTTTCTAATTATTATAAAAAAACGTTGGAGCTGAATTGTTTCGTTGTGTTACTTGAAACAAACAAAAGAAAAAAACAAAAATACTCTTTGCAGTTATATATAATCCAGTTAAAAGTTGAAGATCTGCACAATCCTTTGGCTCTGCTTAGCGAACAACAGCAACAGCAAAATCAGGAAGGGGAGAACGATACGAATAATGTTAAAAAAACTAGCCCGGATTTAATAAACACAATGTTATCGACTCTTCTTCAGTTAATGCAGGATGATAAGTTTGCAAGCATGCTAAGTATCCGTAAAGGAAAGGTAAGTTGAAGCGAAAAGAAGCTACGCTTTGTGATATTATACAATGGAAAGTTGAAATGAAAAAACAAAACGTTTTGATCGTTTAATTGTCATTTTATGTCGCAGACGTTGTTGTTGAGGTTCTTGCCATACCTGAGCGTAACAGAACATCGTGACCAATTAGAAGAATTATGGAATGCGATATTCCGAGGATTAGCTATAATAGGACGTAGGGATTCTCACCTGTTGATAAACTTACATTCGGAATTTCAGCGTTGGTTCAATACCGTACAAGACTTCGGTACGATACTTCGACTAGCTCGATCACTCTGCGACACCGCTAATCAGCCAATCAAGAACAACAGTTTAGCGTTCGCTCTCACAAACAAGGTTCGTTTTCAAATCTTACTGTATTCTTTCATTTTCTTTTTCTTTTGCATTTTTATATCAGTTTCGCTATATTTAAATACTTTTCTGTTTAGTTTGGTGTATCTGTAATTGCTTCGATGTTTCAACAAGCAGAAAAGTTATATCCTGCGGACGATTCTTTGTCTTCGGAATGGTCATCTATTATAGCGAACATCATCGAAATAGTTGGTGAAAATCCACCCTGTGTTGCGCCTTGTCAACCGATTGCTGCAAATACGCTCAATCAGCATTTCAATCGACTGTCTCGCTTAAAAAGCGGGAGGTACACAACTCTGGAACTTTTACTAACCGATGCCAATCCTTCTCGATAGTTGAACGTCATTAGATATTTTCCACGTTTCATTAAAACCTGCTTTTTATTACTATTCAACGACAAATTATGCTAAAGCAGAATCCCAGATATTTTAATAATGCTAAATCTTTAAGGTTATTCAAACACTTTTTCCATACATCTATATATACTTTAGTATGATCGATACAGATGTTTCGCATAGTAGACCTACGCGCTTTTCCTTCATTTTAAGTACGATAGCAGATCGACTTGACATTATCATCATTATCACCACCACCACCACCACCACCACCATCATCATCATCATCATCATCATCAGCATCATCATCCTCGTCGTCGTCGTTATCATTCTAATCTTCTTCGTCGTTGAAGATAACGAATAAGTTTCACTTCACATCTTGTAAATGAAAATTGTTTGAAATCGTAAGTTTACTAGGTGAAGCAGGTATCGATTACATTCTACGCATAAACTACGCATCTTATTCTTTTGTCCTTTGCTCGTAGTTTTTCTCTCTCTCTCTCTCTCTCTCTGTTTCTTTCTTTCTATCTTTCTTTCTCTCTCCCTCTCTCTCTATTTTTGTAAAATACGACTTTAGTTGTATTCGCACGATACTAAAATGTAAGTTCATCGATGTCGTTCAACGCGAACATGCGTGATTCAATTCTTTCGCGCATTGTAGTGTAGTGTGTTGCGATCTCGAAGGTAATGTAATATATATCGTCTGGACTTTGTTCGGTCTTCACGTCGTTGACATTAATCGTTAGTTGAATCTACATCTCTTTATCAAGATAGACGTGAAAGCAAGTACTCGCAGTTGCATAGCCCTTCCTTTCTATTCAGGCTAACTTTCTCTCTCTCTCTCTCTCTCTCTCTCTGTCTGTCTTCCTTTCTTTCACTTTTTCTCTTTGTTCCGCTTTATTTTTTCCCCTGTAGTATGATTCGCAATTGAAAGGAGGAAGGGCAAAGCAGCGGCAAGTTTTCCCAGCTGTATTTTGAAAATGCAGTACTCGCGTGTTTATGCCAAACAGCTGGAAAGATGGAAACTTGCGAAAAAGTAAGATTATGTTTGAAAAAAAAAAACGAATTCCGAATGTATTAACCTTGTTTACGATTTTGATTGTTAGACAGTGGGGTGTATTACTTCACAAAGTCAGCTCTTTATTGAAAAAGATCAGTCACGTAAGCTAGTAGATGATCTTTAGACAAGAAGAATAATTATATACGAAAATAGCATTGTTTATCCATTTGCGTCGCATCTTTCGCAAGGCCGATGAAAAACACAGGAAACGTCTATGCAATAATTACGTAAGCTTCTATATCAAGAGCAGAAGCATCACAAGATTTTTGCGTGTAGCATTTAAAACAATATTGCATCGCGTATATGTATATATCTACTACATATACGTATATTATATACGTGAACGTTAAAGAGATACATCATTCCGACGATCTTGCCTTGCCTCTGTGGTGCATTCGTGAAATTTACGACTATTTGATGGATATTTTAAAAATAGGATTGCTGTCAGGTAAAATGTTGCGCACCTATCTTGTGATCGTATTAATAGAGAATGGTCGCAGAGAGGATTACGACGAGTAGCGGGAGAGCGCGGAAAGCGATTTGAAAATATACGACGACATGGCCTTTAGTACACAGTATAAATGGTTAATTTTAATCGCAGTACACATCCATAAATTCTTATGTACATTTAGCTTGTACATAGAGCGACTCTGATGAATGAATGACTTCATATATTTTGTAATTGGATGCGAAAGAAAATTTATTTTTCGCTTCCGCGACATAGCGTTAGGTGATTTTTGCAAAAAAGGAAAAAAAAGGAATTATAAAAATTATGAAAAAGATGGATCGCGTTATATTTTTCAACAGCTGTAGCGATTTTGAAATCGACGAATCAATTCGGCATTTCTAAATTGCATAGCGTGTATACGTTGTAAAACTATGTATTGCGTTAGATCGCGATCCAACACTAATACTCTCTCTCTCTCTCTCTCTTTCCTTTTATAACGTAAGATCCTAATTTGAACTTTTACGAATTTCTTTCTGTTTTCTTTCTCCCTTTCCCTTCTCCTTCTTCCCTTTTCTTTCTTCTTTCATTTACATTTTCACACGTTTCTTTCAATATGTTTTATCTTATCTAACTGAATTATGTTCAAGTTTTACATGCTTGAATATTCTCATTGGCAATTTCGGCAAGTCTTTGCATTCGTTATCGTAATTCGATATATGACACACGAGTGCGTAGCATCGAACGTAAGAATAACTGTCGTTTACGTTGTGAACAGAAGCTACATAGTTGAAATTTTATAAGAAACTAAATATACTTATCATTTGTAAAATAACGATAGAACGATAACCGAGGTAAAGTAAGCACCTATTCTATGCCTTACTGTCGGATAAACGATATTTGTTGAGACTGTACAAATTTTTTAATCTTTGAAAGTAAACTGTATCATAAAGTTTAATTCGCGTTATCCCTTGTATATATAATCTTGCAGATTTCACACATACATGTTTCATCTTTTCGTTTTGTTCCACCGTTCAAACTGTCAGGTACGTCCTGTGTACTGTGTAACGATAGTAGACTGGTGTATCGTTCATTTTACACATGTGAAACAATTTTAGCGTGTATAAGCGGCAGTAAGTGACAGAGTACCGTTAACATATACATTATATGTAGACGGTTGCGTATACCTCGCGAATTAATCGCCGTTATACGATTCAGTCTTTTATCTTGAGAAAATCGTTCAATCGCGAGACTAACTTTTTATACATAACAATAACTAAATACGAGCAGGCGGTGCAACGTCGCGTGAAGTAGTCGTTGAATTTCTCTTCTATGGTGTATATTCCTAACGATAAACGTAGGTATAGTCTAGTAAAAATAATTTCGCAAAGAGAAAGAAAAAAAGATATAATAAACGATAGGTATATAAACACACACACACACACACACAAGCTATTTAAAATTAGTTTATCGAAGAAATCGAGGAAACACGTTTCTTCATATATATATATATATGTATATGTAAGAAAAGAAAATTTTATACGTACAAGTTTCTTTCTTCCTTTTTATTGCAACGTCGCGTATATTGCGTTTATACGAGGTAATCCAGGCGTAGAATAATGGTTTCGAGAAGAAATGTTCAGAATGACACGATACCAACGTATTCGAGGCCCTATGAAGTCGTGTGCTGTGAATTTTTCGATGCGATCAAGAAATATACATATTTAATGCACGTGTACAGAATCGATATACATAATTGCAAAATAGATTGCATTACTGAATAAATGTTTTGCATGCTACGTAACTCGTTATTTAATGTCACTTGATGGTGATACGCGTTTCAGACAATCGCATGGATAAATAATAACGAAAAAACGATGGATTAATAGAGAGAGAAATGAAAGGGTGTAGATCAGGTTTGCCGCGCGTTTCTCGTTTGGAAGCAATACGAGAAAAGGTTACTGATGGCAGGGCAGAAGGAGGAAGCAGAGAGAAAAACTGTTCTGTAATACCGACGTAGGTATTTGTGGCTAAAGAGTGACATTCGCTGGTTCGTTTCTGATTGGCGCTGTTGTTCGCGCAACGTCTCTCGCATGCTACTCGTTGTAGTATAGCTACTCGTTTAACGAATATTAACCGATGAGACGGTTTTCTTTTTCTAGTCGATGTCATTTGGTATCGGTGTTTCCCTAATCAACTATTTCTTGGTGGTCAAGTGTAAAAATTCGTCTTGATAACTTGGCAATTCTTGTCTGTAGGAGGTTGTTTCGTATTGGCAGGTGTTTCATTGTCATATAACGGATGAAATGAATATTTTTCTCTGGAAAGGTCATTTCGCTTTGCCCAAGAAATTGCAAGGACTCCTTGTTTGGTCTATGGAAAACTGTTGAGTCGACACCTGGATGATTGATTGAATAGAATTTACGAATGATTGCGAGCAACGTTGAATTTGTGGTTAGCAAAAGTGTGTCTTGGTGAATAAAATTTTGAACTGAATCAAGTAAGTAGTGGTAAAGTTTTGAAAAAAAGAAACCGTTTGTATTTAAGTTAAAAAATAATTATTCAGAATTATTAAATTGTTCGTTCTATTATGTTTTCCTTGGTGTATCTAGTATTTAAGAATAATACTCTTTGATTCAATTGTAACAGCTTGGTTTTGTGGCTCCAATTTGCTAAAGTCCTGTTTAATATACCTAACATTATGCTAAATGTTTAAGAGTCCTTTTGTTAAGAATAAACGGACATTTAATTTTGGAACCACCTGTTAGAATTCTGGCAGGTTAAAATATTAGAAGGTAGCTTTAACTGAGATATATCTAAATTAGTGGTAAAATGTTATCGTGCAAAGCATTACTGGTCACAATGTAATACGTGTACTTTGTGGATATGTAGACTATTATTAGATATATGTAAAATTTAAAAGTATCTATTATACAATGTATGCATTTACCGATGTACCATATTCTATACTTTTTCTAGGAGAAAAAAATGTATAGTAGAAGGTAACATTTGGAGAAGATCAAGCTATGGCCAATAGAAAAGACAAATCGTCTGCAGGTTTTGTAAGTATTTAACGACGTTCAATGTTAAAACGATAAATTACAGAGGATGTACGTAACGGTGATATTAACATACCATAAGCGATAGAAAAATAAAAATACGAAAGGAGAGAAAGTTGGCACCGTTTTCGATTTTCGTTAACATCGGAACGCGTCTCCCATTTCGTTCGGTGATTCTGCGTCCCGATGCGATATCGGTTTGCATAAAATTTGCCAACGAGCAGGTAGGCAAACGAGAAGTCTGATACGTATACGGTGACGAGGGCCAGGTGAGAATAAATTTCACAATGGTTTCGTGAACCCGAAAATGCTGCTGCACAATTTTCTCAAATATAATTTAGAAGTGAATGTGACATTAAGTTGAAACGCGTGGAAAGGAAACTTTACTCGGCAGCGATAGGACGATGGTTTAGATGGATGTATGTATGTTACATTTCCGGTCGCATACTTATCGGTTTTTTCGCAGCGTAACGCGATAACGAAAAAAATGTTAGTCCAACGTAAGTTTGGATTCCGCGAACAAGTATAAGTAGTGTTACCGCGCGTTGATGTCTGGGTAAAAAAAGGAAAATCGTTCGTTTCTCCCTGGCTGCGTGTTATCGTACGAAATCGTTGTTTCGTACAACGCTGATGTCACTAGCGCGAAAAAATAGTTGGGTTCTCGAATACGGTAATGGAAAAATAAAATGCCATGTTCTACATGAGTCACAACGAATCGTTCAAGGTGAATTGTTTCATATACAGAAAAGACTACATTACGTTTGAAATTGTAATGCGCCACGCATAAAATATTAGGGCAAGGTAACGAGCTACCAGGGACGCGACAATTTCCTTCGATGTGCCTTATCCTTTTTCATTCTTTTGGATTGCTTCTCTCTCTCTCTCTCTCTCTGTCTTTGTAAGTGTGGAGATCCGAAACCTTTTCGCGATATTTTCGAGAGTTTCGAAGAAGTTTCCTAGTCGAAAACCGGTCTTTTCTCTTCACATTCCACAAGTATAATCTTTCCGTTTTCCAACGATTCTGGGTATAGGTGTTTGAACAGCGCGTTTTTTTTCTTCTTGTGTTCTAACGGGTTAACGAGGGTAATAAAAGACGATGGAAGAAAAACGGAACGAAAGCACGCGGGTGTCGGTCGCTGCGGGTTACATCATCGACTATTCGCACAACTGACCTCATCCGTGTGCGCAATTTTCTCTCTCTCTCTCTCTCTCTTTCTCTCTGTGCGTTCCCGCGACAGCATCGTTTATTTTGTTATTCAACGCATTTAGCGATCGCCGAATTGTCGTCGCGTATTTCGTACACGAAAAGGACAGAAAGTTGAAGAGTGACAGCCGCAGTGGATACTTTCATCCGTCGAAGGTTGATACGTGCGTATATTTTCAAATCTACTCGGTGATGCACAAGTAACATGGCTGATGTTTTGGTAATCTCGAGATAACGTTTTTGTACGAAATGCCGAAACCTTGAGCTATTCAAGGGCATGACGTAGTCGTTGGTGACGTAGGAGACACGTAGGATATGAGTCACCCGAAATTCTCGGCTTTTCGCAGGGGTTGTGGATGCTCGAAACGATTACACGTCTCCACCCGAGCGATCGAAAGATCGGGGCGCAGCGTGGACGCAGAGAGAGAGAGAGCGAGAGGGAGGGAGGGAGAGAGAGAGAGAGAGAGACAGAGCGCTTGAAACGGTCGTAAGGAATGAAAGTTCGCGGCGATAAGATTGGAAAGAAACGGTTCTTGGTTACATCGGTGAACGGGACGCGCAACGGCGACGGCGACGGCGACGGCGACGGCGCTCGGTCGGACGTGGGTAGAGACGCGAACACGCAGGCGCGTTTCTCCTATTAAGTTCGGACCAACGCGATCCCGATCTTCCCTTCTTTCGGTCCGTTCGATGACTCCCCAGCGATGCCGTTACCTGTGGAACTTACCTCCCGATTCGAATGTTCGCTCGTTAGCGTTTCAGTCTCGGTCCATACTTGAGATAGGCGCGCTCGCACATCGCGTCACGCCGCGTTGCTTTACAGTTGTGTCTCTCGCGCATATGTGTGCGTGGTATTAGAAGGACAATAGCCGCGCGTATCGCGAACTTGAAAAAGTCCTTTTATCGCGGAGACTCTCCAAGTGGATAAGTCTAGCGTTACAGTATCGCGATAACGGGAAATGCGTCGATTTCGAAGCGTACGTGGCTGGAGGAGAAGAAGCCTGTGCAAGTGACAATACAAGTATTAGACGAAGGGGGAATCGATTGAAGGTGTGCGTATCGAGAAAAATAGCGATCGTTGACGCGGCAAAAGGCTGTTTGGTGAAAAACGGCCCGATGAATCGCGCGATCGAAGCGCGTCGTTATCATTACTTCCAACAAAATAACTCTCTGTTCGTTGCTTTGCACCTTTCCACCGATGATCACGGATTGGGTAAGATCTCGCTTTTGTGCGCGTTGCGAGGGAGAGAAATTGACTTTACCAGGGAGAAACTAATCCGAGCGAAAGCTTCCGTATTTGGACGGGTGTTTTCCACTCGTCTGCGATAGAATCGTAGCGAAATGTACTCGCATGGATGTGTACGGATGTATAACGTCCCGATCCTTTCAGCTGGACACATGGTTCGGTCGACCAAAAAAATCCGGGCGTGGAGGTGGGGTCAGAAGTGGTTCGGGAAACAACACGATACCGCGGCCCCATTCCGGCGATGATTTCAACGAGATCGAACAGCAACGTTGTATCATCGAAAGGATGGACAAGGAGACGGTGAACGACAAGTTCGAGGAGATGTTGGTGAGTTGAACCGATGTCAGATCGGAGAGAGAGAGAGAGAGAGGAAGAAATGAGCATGTTTTCGCGTGTATACAGGCGAACATGAACCTAACCGAGGAGAAGAAGGAGCCGTTGCGACAGCAGTCGGAAGCGAAGAAGAAAGAAATGCTGGTTTTGCATTACAAAGGTAGCATACAGGAAAATAGGTCAAAGTTCGATAAACCAGCGGATTATATACAATATTTGGCGCAACCCGACTTGAGCGTAAACAAAATCTACAACTGCATCGAATCGTTGAGAATAGCGTTGACGAACAACCCTCTGAGCTGGGTTCAAGAATTCGGTACGAAGGGATTGAAACAGGTTTTAGCCACGCTGAACGAGTGCTATCGGAAGTAAGTATACCCGATGAAGAAAATCGTTGCGTCGCGTGTCATGGCATCGGTATTCGATCCTATCCGATATTCAGAATTTCTAATCTTCTCGTGTTGTTCTATTACAGTGCCTTCATATATTACGATAGGTAATCTACGTAAAAATACTATTTGCTTTCATTTTATTAGCGAGTTAGTTTCCTTTTTTCACTTCTTAGCTTTCGGTATTAATTTGGATTAGCACGCGCGGGCACGCACACACGCACGTGTGCATGCGCGCGCGTGTCAAAGAAAAACGACGAGATCGTACGCGTGTCTATCCTATCTGCCTAAGCTGTTCGTCCGTGTGGTAGAGGCGGGATTCTTCAAATTTCAGATACAAACATGATTTTACCGGAAAAGATCCTCGATCCTTCTCGAAATATGCCTATTTCGGTATTTAGCCTTTAATCAGCAGAACGCGTAATGTCTACTCGTTGGTTTGTTGCATGATCACCACCTGGCTGTGCGATGCTCCGCGTACGGTAGTGTTGCACGACTAGTCGAGTAAGCTCGTTGCGATTCGAATCGATACTCTTCGAACAGTTGGACAACTTTACCACGTTTACCTATCTTTTTTTTTTTTCGTTTTTTTTCTTTTTTTTTTTTCCTTTCTCTCTCCTTCTTCATTTTCCGTCCGTCGTGTAGCGAGTTTTGCTTGCCACTAAACCGATACTTTTCTATCCTGTAACAGCGACAACCGATACGAGCGTATACAGTACGAATGCATCCGATGTTTGAAGGCTATTATGAACAACACCGTTGGCATAAAGGAGATGTTGGCTCATCACGAAGCGCTTACGATCGTTGCTAGATCGTTGGAGCCGACTAAACCGTCCGTCATGTCCGAGGCTGTGAAATTGCTCGGTGCAGTTTGCCTTATCTCCAGCGACAGTCACAAAAAAGTTCTAGATGCGATCACCATGAACGGGGAATTTAAGGGGAGGGAAAGATTTTTACCGATCGTACAGGGCCTGATGAATAAGAAGAACGAAAACCTAAGGGTATGTTCTCTCCTGAACAGTGGCCCGATCTCCCTTCTATATTTACCGATCGCTAATTCGACAGCTAGCCGTTAATATGCGTTGTTACCTCGCGACAGGTGGAATGTCTTCAACTTATCAACTCTATAATCTCGTCGGCCGAAGAATTGGACTTTAGGTTGCATCTGCGAAACGAGATAATGCGAGTTGGCCTTGCCGACATTTTAGAGACGTTGGAGAAAGACGAGTCCGAGGATCTGGCCAGACATCTTAAGATCTTCAGCGATCACAAAGAGGAGGACTACGAAGAATTCGTGCAGAGATTCGATCACGTCCGGTTGGAACTGGACGACGTGAATGATTGTTTCGAAGTGATTAAAAATATGGTGATGGAAACGTCCGCCGAGCCGTACTTTTTGTCCATCCTTCAGCACCTTCTGTTCGTCAGAGACGATGCTCTAGTAAGGTAGGAAAGAGGGGGGATAGAGCGAGAACGCATCTCGCGCGCAATTCACGCGACGGTACCGTATTTCTTTTTCTTTTTTTTTTCTTCTTTCTTTTCTTCCGGCAGGCCGGCCTATTATAAACTGATCGAGGAATGCGTGTCGCAAATAGTGTTGCACCGTTCCGGCTGTGACCCGGATTTTAGCGCGACCAAGCGTTTCCAAATCGACGTGCAACCACTGATAGACACGCTGGTGGAGAAATCGCGGGCGGAGGAGGAGAGGCGATTGGTCGAGGTGTCGCAAAAATTGGAAGAGGCTATAGCCAGTAAGCAGGAAGCGGAGGCGAAGCTTCAGCACGCGGAAAATAAGATACGGGAATTGGAGCAGGGAGGTGCGAGAACGGGTACAGGTGGAAACTCGGTGAGTGTCTGCGATTGATCCTCGGTCTATGTATCGAATTTCGTAAAGGTTTGCGAAACTTCTCCTTCAACCATGCTTCTCGGGTACGCGCAGAAAGTTGGAACGAATGCGCCGCCACCACCACCACCTCTGCCCGGGGCTGGAATGGCCGGCCCTCCGCCACCTCCGCCGCCTCCATTTCCGAACGCTCTCGGTTTGGGGCCAGGAGCCGGAAGGGGAGGAGCACCGCCACCGCCGCCGCCGCCGCCTCTACCAGGTTCCGGTGGTCCGCCACCTCCGCCGCCGTTACCCGGATCCGCGGGACCGCCACCGCCGCCGATGCCTGGCATGCAATCGGGACTGATTCCACCACCACCGATGCCAGGAATGGGTCCGATGCCTCCACCGATGATGTCTGCCGGTATCCTGCCGGGCGCCGCGCAACCGTTACCTTACGGGCTTAAGCCGAAGAAGAAGTGGGAAGTCGACGCACCGTTGAAGAGAGCGAACTGGAAAGCGGTGAGTGATATTTTTTCAGCGTTCGTCGTCGTCGTCGTCGTCGTCTCGTTTTTCGAAAGATGAAAAATTGATTGGTCATGCGTTTGGTCGTCTCGCAGATCATGCCGCACAAACTTACGGAAAAATCATTCTGGACGAAAGTGCAAGAGGACAGACTAGCGAGTCCCGAGATACTGGACCGTTTGGCCGAGAAATTTGCCTCGAAACCGAGCGGGAAGAAGATCGACGATGTCGTGGACAAGTAATTGAATAAAATAAATTCGATTGATAGATTCGAAACGAGGCTTAGAGGTTAAAGAAAGAACTCGGTTCGTTGTTAACGCAACATTTGTTATTCGCGTGCAGGTCAGCTCCGTCGAAAAAGGTGAAAGATCTGAAAGTTCTCGATGGGAAAACCGCTCAAAACATCTTGATACTTTTGAATGGGACACTGAAGCACGTGCCGTACGAAGAAGTAAAGTCTTGTTTGCTGAAGTGCGAGGGACCCGTTGTCTCGGACAATATACTTCAGGGATTGATACAGTATTTACCGCCACCCGATCAGCTGTCGAAGCTGCAACTTTACAAGACTCAATACGACGATTTGACGGAGGCCGAACAGTTTTGCATCACCGTGAGTCGTGATTCTCTCTTCGATGCCCTCTACTTTGTCGAAACTTTCGAATAGGTTTGGAAAACGTTTCATCCTTCATAGATATCGACGATCAAGAGATTGTTACCGAGATTGCGGTCGTTGAGCTTCATGCTTCGATACGAAGAATTGGTGCAAGACGTGAAGCCGGACATAGTGGCAGGCACAGCAGCTTGCGAAGAAGTGAAAGGCAGCAAAAAGTTTGCGAGAATTCTCGAACTGATCCTGTTGCTTGGCAATTACATGAATTCAGGATCGAAGAACGGTCAAGCTTTCGGATTCGAGATCAGTTTCCTCACAAAGGTTCGTAGTTCTCTGTTTCTTGCTCACGTACCGACGACTAACACCGAACGTGCGTGCGACGATACGACATGGCGATACCGTTTCTGTTTCACCGTTTCGTTTTTCAGTTAACCAGCACGAAAGATATCGACAACAGACAGACTTTGATGCACTACTTGGTAGACACGATAGAACAAAAGTTCCCGGAATGTATCAATTTTCCGGAAGAACTGGCGCACGTGGACAGAGCGAGCCGTGTTTCCTTGGAGAACGTTCAGAGAACGTTGCGACAAATGGATTCGAACATCCGAAACCTCGAGCAAGATTTGTCGAACGCGAAAGTTCCCCAATCCGACGAGGACTTGTTTCTGGTTGTGATGGGTGTATCCTTTTTTTTTCTCTACCTTCGTTTCGCCTTCGATTTTCGTTAGGCAGACGTTAGGCAGCCGTTTCTCGCGTCGGTATTTTTCCTTAACGATCGTTCTCACGTTTCCCTCACACAGCCGTTCGCGAAGAAAGCCCGAGAATCGTACGAAGTGCTGCAGAACATGTTCAAAAACATGGACAGCTTGTACACCGACATCTCCGAATTCTTCTCGTTCGACAAGCAAAAGTACACGATAGAGGAGTTCTTTGGCGATATAAAAACGTTCAAGGACGATTTCGTGGTAAGCGACGGCCTCTTTTCGACTCTTCCACCTCGATACGACTTTCGATTTTCGACCATTTCGAGCATTTGTTTTTCCGTTTGTCGCAGCAAGCTCAGAGGGAGATAATAAAGCTGCGGGAAGGTGAGGAGAAGCAGAGGAGAGCGAGGGAGGCGCGTGAAAAGGCAGAGGCGGAGAAAGCGGCACGAGCCGCGCGGAAGCGAGCGCTCGTCGATATGAACGCGCACGAAACGCAGGAAGGCGTCATGGATAGCTTAATGGAGGCTCTTCAAACTGGTTCCGCGTTCAGTCGACCGGATCAACGACGCAAACGCCAAGCACGGGTCGCTGGTGGTAAGTTTTATAGGAGCGTGTACACTTCGACGAGATCTACGAAGAAGGAGAAGTTGTTGCTCGCTAAGCTACGCCAATCGAGAGAAGCCGAGGTTCGCGTGGCGGCGACTAAACGAAATCGAGCCTCCCTTCCTCGTGTTCTGCCTACCGTTCCCAGAAATTCCGATTCCACGCGGTACACGACACCAGAAGAGAATCAAGATCTCTGTAAACGTTTGTTGCTCGATCGCGCCACGAGAACGCCCAAGCCAGAGAGATTTCTGTCGAGAATCAACTCGTTCAAGCGAAGTAAACAGAACGAGTTCGCGTGCAAGAAAGTCCGTTTCGACCAATCGATGCTCGTCGAAGAAACCCCGAAGAGGGACCGGGTGATTTCGCTAAGAACGCGTCGAAATTTTCAGGATTTCTCCTCCTTCCGATACGTCGCGTCCGTCGCGTCTACCCCGCCTATCGCGTCCTACGCTTCCGTGGTGGACGAACTGAGGAGATGTACGTTCACCAACGACACTTTGCGTTCAAATTTATGCTCGCCGTCCCTCTACAAGACGATCTTGATAGGCGAAGCACGGAAACTCACCCCGGTTAAACGAAGGCGCGTCGTAGTGAGTAAGAGAGGCAAAAGAAACAGCATAGTACGCCTTACCGTTAGAAATCGTAAACTGAGACACCCGAGGTATTCTGGGTACGGCAGCAGCCGAAGAATACGGAAATCGTTCGACAATGTAGCTAGTCTGCCGAGTGGAAGCGTTTCCCTCCCAGCTATTTCGCTCGACGAACGTTCCTTTTCCCGCTGCTCGTCAGATACGTCGCCGCAGCGGGACAGAGTAACAACGTTGAGGTCCGTTGATAATATCGCGACTAGACTTGGTAAAACCATCTTCACTCCGTTCAAGCTGATTCGAACGAAGAACTTGGACGATGTCGCCCGTTTGAAGGACGAAAATCAAAACGACGTGTCCTCGATACGGTGCTCGAATAAGAGCCGTCTCTCGATCTCGAGACGTTCCCCTCGATCACAGCCGGTCGAGTCTTGCAACGATCTCGGTAACTTCCACCAGTTAGGATTTACGAATAACGCGTTAGGCTTCCGTGGAACACCACCGACCTCTTCCTCGACCAAACGAGAATGCGACGATACGCTTCAGATCCCTCCTGAAAGCGGACAGACTGTTTCAAAGAGACAACACCGTAAAAGAGCATGGAAATTTTGGTAGAAGCCAAGAATCTTGTGTCCCCGTAACACGACTACGCTACGACGAGATCGCTCTCTGCTCTTCCGAATAATGTATATTTCGTCCTACTTTGACAAGACTGAACATCGCTTGAAATTTTTCCAAGATTTTATTACTAGGGATTTTGGGAGAACCGCGAGGAGATCATTTTACCTAACCCCGTTCTTTTATTTCTCCCTTTCTTCTCGCGTATTTTTCTTTCCTGGAGAAATTCTAGGATATCCAAAGTATACACGAATTTTGCTAGTCCCTTTTTTATTTTTTTTATACACACGCTCCTTCTCTCTCGTTTTTCTTTACCATTTTCCTATTTTTCTTTTCTTTTTGTTTTTTGTTTTTTTTTGTTTTTTTTTTTTTTTCATTGTTTTTAACCAGTTTCCCGAAGGAAACCACAGGCTGTGTTGTTACGTATAGAGTATTCTCAATACGAAGACGAACGTCGAACATGTGCGCGCGTACACATCTGTATCGATCGCTTGTAATCGCACTCGTTGTAAAGATCGTTATTTTCAAATGAATAAAGAGACATTTTTTGCTTCACTATCGATCAATCGTTAAAAATAGAGCGCATAGAAGTGTGCAAAAGGCGGATACAAACGACGTAAATGTTTCTCTTTTACAGCAGAAAGAAGAGCTCAGCTTAATCGAAGTCGATCGCGTACAGGATTAGTCGGGACTGGTTTACTGGGAAGAGAACTTTCGACGTGAGTATTTAGAAGTCAGCGTACCGTGTCCAAATCTTCTCGCGACGACGCGGACGCACGTATCGCCTCGCGATTACTCCAGAGGTGATTATCGCGCGGCGGAACGTTTGCGAATTGCGAGAAGGGTTTGCGAACGGAAAGAAACTCGATAGCGTTTTGGGGCGGCGACGGGGTAAAAGACCAGAGAAACTATTCTCGAAATAATGTCTTGCCTAATGATCATTGTTACAGAGAACTTTTAAGCTCGGCATAATCCATGGAATAGCCTGTTTCCGTCCTAAACTCGAAACTGTGATGGATCGAATCTTTATTTTATCGATAAACGATACAACCGGTGAAAGAAAGAAAGATGAAAAAAGCCGAGAAGCATCGCGAACCTTCCGTCGATGGTTTATATTATCGCGAAAGGACAAGCTTCGAGGTTTGTGCGAGTTGCGATTACCCTGGTAAAGTCTTCCTTTCGCTGGCTGAAATGTCTGGAGTT
Source organism: Anthophora plumipes (assembly GCA_951804975.1). NCBI lineage: Eukaryota > Metazoa > Arthropoda > Insecta > Hymenoptera > Apidae > Anthophora > Anthophora plumipes. Next base: position 25,251,226 of record OX638116.1, on the reverse strand, counting down.
AACTACTTTCGTAAACTTATATATATACATATATGTATATACGGCACAATGTTGAACGCCTTAACGACGATCGGCGAGAAGAGTTGAAAAATAGTTTACTACTTTCTTGTACATTTCCTACCAAATCTCGAACGATTTTCTATTTTTAAACTGGTTTTGCTGACATTTCGACGACACACGGGAACAACACGATCGCGCAAAGATTCGAGGTGACGCGTAGAGCTGGTGGTATGGTCGCGTTTCAGAGTGCGCTAATTGCGAAAACGATATGGTGTATGGCTTCCTGCCGTAGAACCCACCTTCGCAGCCTGATCTGCGGGAGCACGGTGACAATGCGCGTCACGGATACGATTGAGTTTCCGTCTTGAATCGCCTTTGCCTTGTTCGTGAAACCTTTTAAAACCGTGCCAAATGAACGAGCCGTCGGGAAGCAGCGTTGCGCATATCTGCACAAAACGATCGAACAGAGTCGAAGAGAAGTGTTCGCAACAAATTCCAGACCGCGTGGGTCACGTTAACGCTACCAGAGACCAATTTATTTTTCGAATCTCGAACTCTTCAATTGTTTATACTGTATGTACTAAGACTCGGATCCTAAGACAATTTGTATCTATATTGTGAATATGTGAATTTAGATAGCATCAATACATTACGATCAATAGAATCGAGTGTGGCGTGTTTTATTTCACGATACACACGACATTCCCCCGCTAGCGAAGTCGATAGATGGAAAAATTCCCCGTTCAAATGGCAATCGGTTTGATTGCAAAGTGTGTCGCGTGTGTGCGCTCGCGCCCGCTGTGTTACGCCGGCGCCCGCACCCGCGCCTACCTATAACGAACCAGACCCACCCATTGGCGTAGCTGGCTGCATTTTTCTTTTCGAGAATAATCGTATGCCAGCTAACGATTACTACGACGACGACGACGACGAATAGGGTAAGTCGAAATAGAGTGATTTTGGTCGAGTCGAGCGGTGGCCGACGGTTGTACGGGTTGGCGGGTGTGGTTACCTGTAATATCGCCTTTGGATCGTGTCCCCCTCCCCCCCTCCCACGAGAGACAACGCGATACAACGAAAGAGAGAAGCCTCGCAACTGCTACACCGATACGCACGTACGCAGCATGCACGCACGCATAGCAGTCGAACGTGGAAGCAGCGAGTAAGCGAAAGAGAGAGCGAGCGCGCGCGCGCGCGCGCGCGCGCGAACGCGTCCATACTCGCGCACACCTGCGAGAGAACGGTCGAGCCGTCGTTGAATCCATCTGCAGGCGAGGTCGCGCGTATTCGTGCAACCACAGCGGACACAGTGTACTCTACACCTTTCTCGTCACACGCGTGTGTATCGGGTGAACGAGTGTGCGCAAGTAGAGGCGCGCGCGAACGACGTGCTTGGAACGTTTCAGCGTGTCCACGGTGCTACGATCGAGTGCTGTTCTAGTCCACACCCGTTCCTTCTCGACTAGCAACGTCGAGGCAGTGGTGTTTTTATCGAGAGAGACGTTCCAGAGGTTTGACACCAGGCGAGCACGCGAGAGTAACCGCGATCACGAGTGCCTAGCCTGCCCGCCCATCCGACGACATTTCGCACACCGGAATCTCTCGAACCGATGGCTCGTGCCGCTATCTCCAGTACCAGTCTCGTTATCGAGAAAGGAAACGTGTACGCGGCTTCCGTTCGACACCGAATGCTAAACTGTGCAACGTCGAATCTTGTCTGGACGAACACACGACGCTGGACCTCGAGGTCTCGCTTCTCCTCCAAATCGATCCGCATCTCTGCTCGATCACACCAACTAGACGTTCGCTCGTAGACGTTGGCCAGAATACGATATACATATATATATATATATATATATATATATATATATATATATATATATATGTGTGTGTGTGTGTATATATGTATATACACACTGTAATATATACGCGGAACGTTCTCCTCAATTTTCGACAGTTTGCTACTATTCGTCGTAATCGTGTTGTTGACACGTTTCTAAGGTGAAACGTGTCGCGCGGTCGATAGAATGCAAAGAAGATACAATGAACGTTCCGATCGTGTCGGGAGATATCGTCGAAGACGATGTTCATAAGCCACGTTTTGTTAGGGTAAGTATCGCGTTTAGCCGCACTTTAAGCGCACTTTTCATTTCACGACTGTACAGCCGTACTTGTCCCGTTGTCGCGTCGCGTGAACGGAACCGAGACGAATCGCAGGCGGGGCACGTTTCGATCGAACGCTCTTTCGTGAATCAGTTCCGCCGTTTGTGTTTTACTGCGTGACAACGATACCACAAAAGGAAAGCAAAAAACATTCGGCTTGATCGCGAATTTAGTCAACCGTATAACACAAGCGAAACTACATGCTGCGACCCACGAATTTAAATGTCTCCTGTGTATACACACGATACACGGCAGGATAGCGATCGATCAGAATGTGCACGTACGATTTCTTTGTCGGTGGATCGCACGCGCCATCTTCCCAATCTCGGTGGAACAACGACGAGGTGCGCCCGTGTCCCGCGGCGTGTGTCGATACACCTATGGTACGATGCGTGAAAAACGAAGATTGCGTCGAAATTGCGGTAGCAAGCTGATTACACGTATACAACCTAGGTTGTCCGCCTCGCGTTTCAAAGTACCTTTGTACAATCGCAAACGATCACGGGAATAAGATCGACGTTTCGGACGGTGAAACGCGGAAGATTGAATTTCGACTTTCTCCCGTTCGAAGAGCATAGAATGTTGATCCAGGTGATCCAGAGCGCGCGGTTCACATTCCGGGGAAATAGATTCGAGAAATCGAACACGCGTCTACGAAAGATCGATCTTCCGGAAGGAACTTTCGATATTAATATCGAACCATTCGTCGATACGTTTCGTATAAATATATTTGAAGCACGCAAATCCTTGAATTTCGGTTGCGCAAATTACGCGTGCGATTTGTTACGCGTGAAATAACGCGTTGTTCAACGCGGCGATGAGTTACGCGAAATCGAAATATAGAAATCGATAGAGCATTACATAGTCTGTTACATAAGAGTTAATCATTCGCTACAGTTGTCTCGACGCTTTCCCTTTAACGAATGACCGCGCCAGAAATGAATTCGAAACGACCGTTCTTCGTATCGATGAATTTGAAAGCCTCCTCTGGTCGAAGACAAAGGGCAGAGAAAAAGGGAGAAAGAATTATCGAAGACATCGGGATGATCGTGCTACGGCGACGTGTAATACCAACAAAGTTTCGTTTAATTTCGCATTTTATATGTATAAAAAAAAGAAAAAACCTCAAAATGTAGAATAAGAACATACTCGATCGGTGAATCGAACGGAGGAGCGTTGATTCGAAGGGCGAAATGTTCCGCCGTTAACCGAAAAGACTCGAGGTCGAACGAACCGCAACGAATCGAGGCGAAATTTGCCGAACAGGAGAAACCATGGGACTCTATCGGCCGACCATCGAACCACCGTGGAAGGTGAGCAACCGATGGTGGGCCGTGTTGCGCGCTACCTTGTGCGCGTCGATCGACAAAAGTCAACGGTGATCTGTAAATCTTCTCGGGCGATCGTCTCTTCTTCCCCCTCCGTCACACTCTCTCTCTCGGCTCTCTCGCTCTCTCTCTCTCTCTCTCTAGATTGTCAACATCCCCTCCTATCGGTCTCCCTCCTTTTCGCGTGCGCAACACCGTTCGTCGGCCCTGGGAATTCCGCTTTCCCGTAGAAAAGAAACGCACCGCGGAATCATCGAACGCGTATAATTTGATCTGCTTCGAAAGTTTCGAGCGTTTCGAGGGATTGCAGCGTTCGTGTCGCGAGTGGAATGTGAGGAAGTGACGGCTGTAGAGCACCTGTCGCAGATTTCCACGGTGGTTGGACCGCGCAATTTCTACCGATCAGCTATGGAGCCGAGAAAGGTGGATTTATCGTTGTTCGACGTGTGCGCGATCGAGAGAGGTCGATCACTCTGAACAAGTGTGCACGGCACTCGACGGACACCGTTTGCGAGTTGAACGATACTCCTCCGCTTTGTCGGCAATCAAATAGACGGACGGACGCTTAAGCCACGGGAACAGGGAATCAAGGAACAGAAAAGTTCCGAATTGGTGAAAGAGTCACGCGATTAGAATCGATCGTATCCAGAATCATGCTGATACTTCCGGATTTACGGTTACAGGTAAATCGAACGACGAAGAAGCTGTTGGAAGCGTTATACACGTTACCAGTTATCGTCTTGCCTCCCTCCCATTCTTGTTCCCAGTCTCTTTCTCGTTTCACCCTTTATCGCGATGGGTGGGAGGGGTGTGGCGAGGTTGGGAAAGGAACGTTGGCAGGAAGAGCGGAAAAGTTGACGGTTGATGGTTAAAGAAAACGGTTGAAACGGCAGGGGAGGTGAGAAGGCGCGGGGGGAACCTTCTAGCGAGCGACGTCGGCATTTCCTGTTTCAACGCGAGCGTAAAGAGCGTGCCTCGGATCCGGTAGAGCGTGCCTGGTCCGCTGAACTCTGGGCGCGATAGAACGCGTAACCCGTAACGCGGTACGCTCAACTCGCAACAACTCGCAATAACTCGCAACGCGTAAGAAACAAGGGTTGGTTGGGGGGAAAAGCGCGGGACAGGAAGATCTTGGCAAAATCGAGGGCGAATCGATTGCGTATATCGTAGTGGAATTTGAGAAAATGGAATTGAAATATGAATCGAGTCCCGTTAGTGTCCCGCATCTTTGCGTCGCGTCAAACTCGTTCTCATGGATGTTCTCTCGCGCAAGGAGATGGAACGCGACAAGCCGGCGGCGGTAAGGTCTTCGACCGCGTTCCTCGCCACTTCTCGTTCCTCCCGTACCTCGATTCCGGCTTCCGTCCCGATTTCTCGCGGCAGCTAGACGGTCAGTGGCGCGCGACGAGCAGAGAATGGGGAGAACCAATCGCTCGCTATACGAAAGAGAGTTCGGCTTGATCGACCGGTCTTAGTTGTTGACGCTTTGATGAAACCGCGGGGCATCGGTAATCGAGCACGAAGCGCGCCGGCCTTCAAATTTGCGCCGCTACGCGGACCGGCCGCACCCGCGAGAAAGATAAATCGAGCGTTATCCTGCTGCTGCTGCTGCTGCTGCTGCTGCTGCTCCCCACCATTGTTCGTACGGTTTCTCTCCTTTCACCGGGAATCGACGCCGTTGCCTCTCCACGGAGTCGCATGAGCAAACCTCTTCGGGATCGACCGCGTCGCTGTTTCGCGTCCTCCTTCGTTACCGATCGATCGGGGCATACGGGGGAGATTTAACTCGAGACACGCGTTCCAATGTATCAGGGATGGTTGGAGCATCGTAACGCACGAACGAGCAGAATGGTGTAGAGATGGGTTGGGGTTGGGTATGGATAGATGGATAGAGAAAGAGTGAGAGAGGTGGAAGAAGAGATGGTAGGAGGAATCACGGTAGATGTGCAGCGCGCGTTCTTCCGCGAGGAGATATCCGTGGCAAATTCGCCGAGGAAATGTTACAGTTGGGAAGCTCGTGCATCGAACCGCTTATGAGCATCGTTCATGTCCGCCGAGCCACGAAATGTAAGCAGTAAACGCGGCGTGAATTCCGGCGCTGGTACGCGACTCGATTGGCGGTATCGCGCCGCGCGCCGCGCGCCGGCTAATGGTCGAAGGACGGAGACTCGCGAGATCTCCCATTCGCAGTATCGCAAATAGTGCTCGGGGCGAACGATGCGGCTGCGAGAACGAATACTATGTTGAAGTGGACTTGTTACGCGGCTCTATCGAAGAATCGCGGATCCCGGCCGGCTTCGGTGGACGAGAGGGACAAGAGGGAGAAGAGGGAGAAGAGGACCGACACCGAGAATGCGTCGTCTCGGTATTCGCGAATACTCGCGGGAAAAGCTTCTCCCTGTCGGTCGGAGGATATAGAAATTTTCCGGGAATCTACGTCGAGAAAGTGGCCAGGGGTGAGAACCATTACGAGAGAATCACGTTTCACCTTCTTTCCTTCCGTTCGATTGGCCAAATCGGTCGTTAGGCCAAAACTCTCATTTCGTTCCGTACGGGTTAGGATTCGGTACCGATTTCCCGAAGTTTAGTTTTCGCCGATTTCCCTGAAGTACCTGAGTAGAAGCATGCCCGACGAAGAGTTCGCAAATTATCCAACCGGTATGTTCACCTGACTGTGCAGGGCTCCGATCCCAGGGTGGCCACTTGCCGGGGAAAGCTGCAGAACAAACGAAGCAAGCTGAACCAAGAGATCAACAAGGAGCTTCGGTTACGAGCCGGCGCGGAAAACCTCTTCAAGTAAGTTATCCCGTTCTCCCGTGTCTTCTCTTTGCACCTTGCCTCTGCCCTCTTTCCCTGGCCGTTCCTCACTTTTACCACCTCTTTTACCACCTTTCAGGGCTACCACGAACAGAAAGCTGAGAGAAACGGTCGCATTGGAATTGAGTTTCGTTAATTCGAACTTGCAGTTGCTCAAAGAACAGCTCGCCGAGCTGAACAGCTCGGTCGAGCTCTACCAGAACGTCGACAGGTTGGTAAAAGAGAGAAAGACGCGTTTGTCCGTTCTTCGAGTGCCGATAAACCTAAATGTGCGTTTATTTTTAGCGAAGAACCGGCGATGCCGATGATCCCGTTAGGACTGAAGGAAACCAAAGATATCGACTTTCGAGATCCGTTCAAGGTGAGAGTGTTGCCAGTACCGAACTCTGAATCGTCAGAGATAGTTCATTCGAGTGGCGGCACACCTGAGTCGTCGTCGTCGTCGTCGTCGTCGTCGACGGTCTCGTTGTCGACTTGGCAAATTTCTTCGGTTTTCGATTCGTTCGAAACCTCGCCCTTTCGAACGACGATCCGCGAGAAATCGAGATGGTTGATGGCAGGTCCGATCTCCAAGTACTCCCGTACGCTTGTTGCTGCGCGCCGTTCCACCGTCGCGCGCTCTCGTTCTTTTTTCGAAATTGTCGTCTCGTTGCTGTCAACGACGTGCGTAGATAGCGGACTTAGGCGTGGCATAGTGATCACCAGCGTGCCGTTCGTCGCGTTTCTCCGGGCCGTGCTGGTGCTTACCGATATCTCGCAGGGAAGGGTCAATTGCAACGCTTTTCCCTTGATCGTAACGCGCACGTAGTAGGGCTGCACGTCCACGTCGACGTAGGAAGTGTCCAAATATCTGTAATCGCACACACACACACACACAGCATATAGAAATTGAGTACGCCGAATTACCGAATGAAATCGCGGTGAAACGTACTTGTAGACGGCAACTTCCAAGACAATGCGATCGGTGTACTGCGTGTCGTTCAATTTGAACGGGACCTTTGGCTGATTCACGTTGTACGGCTTACCCTCTGGACTGAACAGCTTTGCTACGTAGGTAATCCGCGGCAGCCCCTTTCCTCCATCTCTTTGCCGATTTCTCCGTTCCTCCTTCCGCAGTAATCGTTCCGCGATAGCAACGCGGTCCTCCGGTGTGTGACGACTGATGCCCTTCCAGAATGCGTCGTCGTCGTCGTCGTCGTCGTCGTCGTCGTCGTCTCGCAGTTTATTCGCAATTTCACGCGAACGCGAATTTGGCTGCCGCCTCGTCCTTTCGCGATAGTCGAGGATTTCCGCTTCCCTCGCATTCCTCTGCCTCAAATAATTCCTGATCATCTCCCCCTCGACTTCCGCGTAAACTTGTAACGCCTTTATGCGTTCCGATCTCGCGATCGGCTTTCCGTCTAGTTCCTTCAATTGCGACAGCGTCGCGATCACGTACTCGCGGTATCCTTCGTAATCGGCGCACGGGTTTCCCATCAAGAACAGCTGCTCCAAGTACTCGTTGCATCTGCATCGACGATCGTAGGGTAAATGTATCGAGTAGAGTAATAAACTACTTACCTTAACTTCTTCACTCCTCGAAGATCGCCGATAAAGTTAACCGTTAGATCTAATTTTTTCAAGCTCTCCAGTCCTTCCAAATTTTCTATCACTTCTATGTTGTTCAGTGCTAAATTCAGGTACTCGAGCTTCTTCAGCTTGCTCAGATTCTCGATTCTCGATATGAGATTGTGCTGCAACAAAAGTATCTTCAGGTGTCTGCACGTTTTGTCGATCAGCTCTATCTTCTCGATGTTCTCTTGGTGCAGCGCGATCTCCTCGAGCGTCGAGATTTCCCCTTCGTTGTGCTCCGAACGCTTTCGCAACAAATCCAGAGTGATCCTCGACATGTTGCACGAACGCGAACTTTAACGCGCGTAGCTAAGCAACGCGTGCCATTGATTCAACGTCGCCTAGAAAGGCGAAAAACTCGATTTCTATAAGGACGCCGCTAAATTCCGACGATAACGCGAATCTTGCCCGCAGGACTTTATCCTCGAGCATTACAGCGAGGATGGAGGAAATTACGAAGAGGCGATCGCGGATCTTATGGAAACGAGACAGGTGAGCGATAAACGTGAGAAAAGGTACACTAGATGGTGTTTATTTCTGATGGTTTCGGTGCTTCCCTCTGCGACTTACAGGCGACGCGAACACCAACCAGGGATGCAGCCGGCATCGCGCTACTGCTGCGCTATTACAACCAGCTGTACTTTGTCGAGCGACGTTTCTTTCCTCCCGATCGAAGCCTCGGTATATACTTCGAGTGGTTCGACTCGTTGACCGGAGTGCCGAGTTGCCAAAGGACCGTCGCCTTCGAGAAGGCTTCGATTCTTTTCAACGCAGCCGCCCTCTATACACAGCTAGCCGCGAAACAAGATCGTCTGTCCACCCGGGGCTTGGACCAGGCGATTGACGCGTTCCTCCGAGCCGCTGGTACCTTTCGTTACATACACGAAAACTTTACCAACGCGCCGAGTATGGATCTTGGGCCGGACATGCTCGAGATGCTCGTTCAACTGATGCTGGTTCGTACGACGCGTTCGTAGCCGTAGGGACCTGAGACTAGAATCCCTGTTACGCGTTCGAGCTGTAACAGAATATCAAATACCATTTCGATAGGGCGCAACTCGTCTCCTGTTTCTCTCGTTTCAGGCTCAGGCGAGGGAATGTTTGTTCGAGAAGTTGGAACTTCAGTCGAGGGACGGGAGAAATATCGACGTATCGTTGGATCTCGCCCAGGAAGCGTCACAGGTAGTGGCTCTAAAGATTTTACGTTTTTACGATTTTACTGGTTGACTGTGTGGGTTTGTTTACGGGTATATAGTAGCGGGCTTTTTATTTCTTTTTCTTTTCTTTTGTTTTTTCCTACCGTTTAGGTTGCGGCTGTCTACAACGACGTCCACGGGCTGATCTCGCGCGAACCGGTCCGCGACTACGTGCCAGAGACGTGGATCTCGTTGATCTTAGTAAAGCGGGAACATCACCTGGCGCTCGCTCACAAGCATCTCGCTCTCGGGCTGTTCGATCGGCCGATCGGCGACTGGCGCGCGGAGACCAAGCTCGCGCTCGAGCACGTGCAGAAGAGCGACGGAAAGACGCAGCTGGACATTATCGTGCCACGGGATGAGAACGAGAGGAAACTGTTAGGTATGTAAGCGTATGTATTCTCTGCGTTCGATCTCGTTCGACCAACTGTCCGTTCCCTTTCAGGTAAAGCACATCTCAGAGAAGCCTTGGTCTTGCACGAGGAAAGTCAAAGGCTGCAGCGAATGTGCAGAGATTTGAAAGCGAAACAGGCACTCGCCAAAGTACTGAAGAGAGTGCAAGAGTCAACCGTGGAGAGTTACAACGGGATTGGCGACGAGGACGATTTTCGGGGATTGTTGGACCCTCCGGATATCATTGGTAAGAAATCGAGAATTCCGGGTACAGAGAGAATTCCGATAATTTCAACGACTGTTTTTCCCCATTCTCAGCATCGACCAAGTTTCAATTGAACATCACTCACCCGGATTTCGGGCAACACGGGGTAGAGGATCTTTTCAGATCGCTAGGTCCGGTGGCCATATTTTCGGCGAAAAGGCACTGGACAGCACCGCGATTGATCCAATTGCAACGTGGCCCCGACGGTGAAGGATTTGGATTTAGCGTTCGAGGAGACGCGCCCGTGATAATAGCCGCGGTCGATCATAATTCGCTAGCGGACGTAAGTGCGCCTCGTTCGTACCTAACCCGAGTAATGTCCGACTTGGGATTTCTCCGAATACATCTTTCTCTTTCAGTTAGGTGGCATGAAGGAGGGCGACTTTATAGTAGGGATCGGCGATAAAGACGTAAAGTGGGCCTCTCACGAGCAAGTGGTTCGGCTGATCAAGCAATCCGGCGACTTTATAAGTTTAAAGTTGGTCACGCCAATGGATAGAAATTACTTGAAGGTAAACGGAGTCGTAAGTCGAGAGTCGATCTAACTAGAGAACTAACGGCATAATTACTCGCCACCTATCGATTCTAGAGACCAGGTAAAACCAACCAGCAGGACAAGGGAAGCGTTTCGGCGAGCAGCTCTTCCGGAATTTCGTCCGGACAACCGAGTCCCGCCGGTTCCGTAACTACCGCTCACGTAGCCAAGAAGCTACCGTGGAATCCATTCAAAAAATCGACTGTGCAGCGCGACAGTAGGGACCTGACATTCGACAACGTTATCCTCAGATGACTCGTTGGATTCTGGAAGCGGTTGATGGAATCTTCGACGAAACGGACCAGCTTCCGAAACATTTTCAGAAGGTTCGCCACCTTGCGAAACTCGGTGAACCTCTAGTTGTTGCAACAACCCGCAACAATTCTGTATAATATAATATCTATCGAATACATACACGTATATACGTACAAACACACGCCCACACCACACCCACACATACACATACATGCGCGAGCAAACGCACTCGCCGTGCGGTGTATCCAAATGCATACTTTCGATCGACGGATTTCGAGCTGCGAAGGCAAAATCCACCCCAGGGAACTCGACATCCCTCGACGAACGAACAAGATACGATACGACGAGAGGAGATACTGCCCTGTACAAATAATCGACGAAAAGCATATCGAACGAAGAAATCTGAGCGAGCGAGCGAGCGAGCGAGCGCGCTCGTTCACGAATGTACGCTGTACGCAAATTATATTTTCTTTCCAAGAAGAAGCGTCGCTTGCCTTATCACCTTTTATCCCGTTTCCAACGGTTTCCACGGTTCCCACGGTATCCCAAGTTTTCACGATCAAATCGTATTTCGTAAGCCCGAGTTTCGAATAGCAATCTGACGATCTGACATGCCGCGACGTGTAGACGTTAACGCGGAAGAAGGGAAGGGAGAGTTTCTCGTCCTTTAATTTTCTCTCGCGTGCGCGCGTTACACGGATGATTTGAGAAAGCGTGGATAAACCGCGGCTCGACGATGACGATACACGCAAAGTGGGAAAGAGTAGAAAGGCGCGACTCCGAATGCAGCCGAAGCGCGACTTTCACCGAGCCGAGAAACGCCCCGTGTTCGTTTGATCGACGATTACGCAAGCTCGAACGGGAAGAAACGCCAGTCACGTGTAATGGCCGATCGGTAGACTGTCCAAGAGTATGATAGGAAGCGACGGTTTAAAAGGATATGGTGGCGTCACGCGGAAAATACCTCGATTCCTGGAAACGAACTGCGATGCGATAGAAACTGGGAGATTGTAGGAAAATATCACCGATCGGTACCGCGATTCTATCGTTTGTATCGCGATTCGTTTGATTTCAACGAACGAACGACGCAAATTTCATAAGCTGATCCGTGTAACGTGGCGAGGAAGCGGGGCCGTAGCCTGAATGTTCAACGGACCGACCGAAAGTGGACTCGTAATGAATCGCGGTGAAAGTAATACGTAGAATTACGAGAAGAAAGTGATTCCCGAGTGATTGGTGCTCGAGCTATCTCGCGCGCATTTTTCGCCCGCGAATCGAATTCGATGTTAAAAGCTCGAGAGCAATTTGCGACGGAAAAAGATTTTTCTTCCAGCACGATAGCGAACGAATGGGATTATTCCGTTCCGTCGCGTGCTAAATTCTGAAAAGAAGGAAAAAGGAAAAAGGAAAAAGGAAAAAGGAAAAAGAAAAAAGAAAGAAAAGAAAAGAGTTGTAATAATTTTATAAAAGAAACACGAAGAGGGAAGAAAAGAGAAAGGAAAAGGGTTTTCACCAAGGAAGTGGAGAAGCGTGTAAGGTGTGTGTGCGCGAGGAGAGCCAAGAGAGCAGCGGTAAGAGCGGGAAAAGCAGAAGGAGCGGTAAGAGCGGACCGATCTGGCCTTAAATTGATCGTGCGAGCAAGGAAGCGGGTTACTTCGATCCAAGTCGGTCGAGGAGGTGAACGTCGATCGATGCCACTTCCGGAGTCCTCGTAACAACCACATACTCGTCCGATTCGCGCCGCGTTTCATCGTCATTCTGCATAAATACGTACGTCATCGCGTTTAACATTCAAGCAAAGTGTTTCGCCGTTTCCGCTGATGCTCTTTGAACCACCGTGGCTCTAATTGCGAAACAATGCGCGTTCGAAGGCGAACGGCGCCCGTTCGCGGCCATCTGTTCGACTAACGAGAACGAGAACGAGAACGAGGACGACCTGATCGTCGAAAGGTCCGTGGAAGATTACTGCTGCCTGGCCGCTAGAAAGCGCGCGACAAAGAATTGCCGAGGACAGTTATTCTCTCGCAAGTGGATCGATGCCGGACTTTCTCCTGGACGACGGCGAGTCGCCGAATGGCGTAAGAACTCGTTGGGTCTCGTAATCGTTGGTAGCTCGCTTGAAATTCGAACGAGCGAAACGAGGACGCGAGAACGAGTCGCGGGGCAGGCGGAGAGGCAGTGGGAGGGGGAGGGGGAGGGGGAGAAGGAGAAGGAGAAGGAGAAGGAAAAGGAGGAGAAACGAGGAGAAAGAAAAAGAAGAGGAGAAAGAGGAAGAGGGGGTGGGGGAGATTGAAAGCGGGAACCAAGCTGTAAGGAAAGCGGTGCTCGTGCTAGCTGATTCTTTCGGTACGTGGTACGTCTACGACGATAATGGCCAACTCGAAAGAAGAGGATTACGGACGCGAGTTAAGCGAAAGCACGAGGACGATCGCCCGTGACGAACTTCGCGAGGACGATGCCATCAGGATGGAAGCCTTGAACCAGTTTAGGCATTGGATTCAGAAGCATCCTAATATCAAGCGATGCAGAACAGACGCAGCCTTTCTCCTCAGATTTCTCAGAACGAAGAAGTTCAGCGTGCCGATGGCAGAAGAGATGCTCGAACGGTATCTCACTATTAGGCAACTCTACCCGAACTGGTTTCGAAATCTCGACATCGAGGATCCGGACATCGAAGCCATCATAGATGCTGGCTATCTGGTACCGTTGACGGAGCGTGATCGCCACGGCCGACGCGTGTTACTTTCTTGCGCAGGTAAGTGTACCAAGAGAATCGTATCACCCGTCGCTTCGTCGCGCTTTCCTCTTTCTTCCCGCTTCTTCGTTCACCTCCTATGTCCACCTCTGCTATTTTCTTCGATTACACTGTCCCGTCTTTTCTTCGAGGTCGCTTCGATCCGTACAAGTACACGTCCGCTCAAATGGCTCGAGCACACAGCCTCGTGGTCGAAGCTCTGATGGACGACGAGGAGAATCAGGTCCGTGGATACACGTACGTCAACGACGAATCTGGATTGACTATGGGTCACCTCAGCGCCTGGTCTCTAACGGATATCCGCAACATGTTAAGATGCATCCAAAATAGCACACCGATGAGACACAAAGAAACGCACTTTGTTAATATTCCAAGTTGCGCAATCAAGATCATCGAGTTCGCCATCTCTCTTCTCAACGACAAGTTGAAAAATCGAATCTCGGTACGTTTACCCTTAACCCGTCCTTCCGTTCTTCGAAACAGTCTGATCGAATCGTTATGATCCGAATATCGGTTTCTATTCTCAATTAAGGTGCACAAGAGCCTGGAAGAGTTGAAAAATGCGATCGATCCGAGAATTTTGCCGAAAGAATACGGAGGAGATACTCCACTCTGTGATATGATCGGTAGGTATCTACGTCGAGCACGATTATTTACACTCCCCGAAGTATACGCGCATATACAAGTCCGAGTTTCACCTTGTTCGCTGTTTCAGCCGCTTTCAAGAAAACTTTGAGAGAACAAAGGGATCGAATAAAAGACCTCGACGATATGTACGTAGAAATCTCATCGATGGATTGTCAATATGCTTCGGACGACAATTTAACCGGTATATCTGGCTCGTTCCGTAAACTGGAGGTCGATTAACGTCCTTTTCGTTTGCTCGTTGTGTTTGCTCAACCGAGCGAACCACCATCGCGTTCCTTTGCACGTAGCCGAGACAATCCGTTCCGAACCGGAACATACTCCTGCCCCTAGATAAATATTTATTTTTACCTCCTGTGTATCAGCATTCTCCTGCCGGTGGTATTAGTTACCTATGATTCTTTCAAGTTACCTACGCAACATAGGATAAGATGCGACAGTTGCTGCGCATCCTTAGTCAGATAATTCCATTTTTAAAATACGAGTACTACATACGTGGTTGACGGTTGCATACGTGCAACCTGCTGCTTAGCTTTTTCGCAGCCGTTCGAACGACCGATTAATCAATTAGCGTGCATAAATACGTACGTGGAACGTTACGTGAAAAAGGAGCAGTTGACGTGTGATACTCTCGAACGAAACTTCTTTTCAGAATCATATACTACATCATTTACTCGACAATGTAAGCTACATATGCACGGATTGGTCCATAGTATCATTTCCAACAACGAAGTCGACGAGGACGGGGACGAAATATCTCGTAATACGTATATAAATATACATACATATATATATACATGTATGTATATATGTATATATATATATATATATGTATATATATACACACGTTTAAACGTACGCTATACGAATATCCTCCACCCCCCATCCCCAACCGTCCCCGCAACACCAAGCTCTATCATCCTCTGTATGTGTTTATGTATATCTGTTTTCTTTGTTTTATTCAGCTTCGTTAACATTTACAAGCTCGCAGTTGCGTAGAATCTCTTTTAAAAGTTCGGTACTCGCAGGCGCTGTGGTGTAGAGACTTCCTGTAATATACATATAGAATCGTAATGTAACCGTGGCGTGGATCGTATCGCACGACACCGACGAATCTTCGATGAACCATCGAACAAACTTAGAAATAAAACATACGCTTATGTTCACTTACCTAGAAAATTTTTCACGTTATTATCGTATAAAATAACCTTACAATTATTCCTGCATAATATTTTAAATCCTAAACAACGAAACCGCTCGTCCGTCTTATAAAGCGTGTTGTTTTTTTGCAAATTCAAATGCGGCTGTCCGCTGAATGGATTAATAAAGTCCGCCCAATATCCGATGCTCCTCAGTTTTGCACAAATATCCGAAGCTGCTAGGACAAACTGTAGCCAGAAAAACAAAAAAGAAAAGACAAGGATATATTGGTTAATGTCGTAACGCGTGACACGTGCAGCGTACCGCGGCCATTTATCGTTCGTATTAAAGAAGCATCTCCTCGTTTTTAGACATCTAGCACAATTTTAATAAATACACTCACGTATTTCGCCAGCTTTTCAATTTCCATTTCTTTGTTCCACTTGATTACTTTAGCGTTGATCGATTGAGTGACAGTAACGATGGTAAGTTGCGGAGAACCAACGTCCAAACATCCTGGAAAAAGTTCTTCTATACCTTTCCTAAGCAACAAAGGACATTCCTGTGCGACGCAACGAAGCATCGGTTGTTGTTGAGTAATGTTCCGTAAACGATTCATCCGACGAGCAGGTTTCCCTTTCGAAATATCTAACGAAGCTTGTTTTTCATTGCCGACACAAAAATGGACTAGATGCGTCCTAACCTGAGCGGTCGTGGTCGCATCCAGCCAACCAGGACCGATGCTTCCAGGTAAATAAAATCTAAAACCTCTCGGTGTTAAAAGTTCCCAATTGGAATTTATACCGAGCATAGCACCATCCAAGTCTAGAAAACAGTCGACGAAGATGAGAAAAAAAGGTTTCAAAAAGTGAACGGACAACGTATCAAGCGAATATTTCTCATTTACCATCCAAATTTTCACCATTCGACTGAACAACTTTATAGGAATTGGTGTTTTTATCGCTACGCCGAGAGTAGTGCTTTTTCGAAAAGAAATTGAACAGCGTCGTGGTGTTAGCTCTTCTACCATGTTTTAAGCAAAACATCTGAAACGAATGACGTTGCGTATGTAGGTTATGTTTCACGCTTCTCCCAAATTGATCAAATCACCACCCGTGTTTCTCGATAGAACACAGTTAGTATTAGGTATGCGGGGAATGTATCGTTACCGTTAGATCGCAATTCACATGCTGGATTGAAAGTTGTCTTAACCAAGATATCGCTTTGTCCTTCGATTATCTAACCGTGACGGTCTTTCAGATCACTGATATACACGCACCTACGATTGTATGCAAGAACGTTCGATCCGACGTTAACGGTTGGACGAAAGGGGAATGGAAAAAATGTAGATGGCGTCCGAACAGATGGCGTATGTTGTACGTCCCTGTCAACCTTGACAACAATACCTACTCGAAGTAAGTTCTTTATCCACTGCCGCTATACCTCCGTTATCGATCGAGCGCATTTACCTCCGTTATCGAACACGTCGACGCAGCCGAGTGTTCACAAGACGCCACCCAAATTCGCTTCCCACTATGTGATACATTGTACACCGGTTTCTTGAACCCATTCGGCGGTGGTTATTATGGTTGTTGATATCGCTGAAGCGCGCGTCACAAAGTGGAAATAAACGAGAGTTGTGCAGAACGAACGCGAGAGATCTTGAAAAATTTCGACTTGTTCGAAAAGTTCGTCGCGTCACTTGGTATACGTTCTAACCTAATACGAGGTGTAGAGATGGCCGAGTCGGAGCAAGAAATCGCAGATCGTGGCGATAACGACAATCTGAAGACGGATAAATTATTCATCTTGAAGAAATGGAACGCCGTAGCTATGTGGAGTTGGGACGTGGAGTGTGACACTTGCGCGATTTGTCGAGTTCAAGTGATGGGTAAGTACGAGGTACATGATAGATAGTTAGGTTATAGCGAAATCGTTTTTACACCTTCTATCGTTGACATCTTTTTCCGTTCGTGGTTAAGGAAGAAACGTCGTGTAACCTATATATATATATATATATATATCAGAATGAACGAGGAGGGGAAAAAAATGGTTTAAAGGGTGGGAAAAGAAACGACCATTCTGTCAAACGTTATATTTTAATAACTTATAAAATTACATGTGTAAACTTAACGCGAGTAGTGTACAGCTTTAAAGATATCTTGATCAAATTTTCTTCGACATGTGGCAAGCACCTTGCGGCCAACTGGCATGCAGTAGAAAAGTTTGTCAGATAAATACAAACAACGATGGAAAAATAAAAATATGAAGTCGAAGGCCGGTGTACCGATCGAAGTGGCATCGGATTTAGCGTACGAAACGTTAAGATTTTCTCGATGAAACGCGTATTGTTGGCGCGATACTATATCGCGATTCGATTCGAGATTGAGTACGTGAAACCGTACGATAGGAATGTTTCGTGTACGCTGTCTTGTTTTGTATCGTCTTGTCTCGTTTCGTCTCGTCTGGTCTCGTCTGGTCTCGTCCTAGTGCTGAGATTCGGAATGACGTTGCAAGGACAAAGGCAGTTCTTACCACGAACGGTGTGCATCCGCGCGAAAATAAAGTTGAGAAGAAAAGATGAAAGGTAGCGAAAGGGGCGTAGGTAGGGGCAGGAGAGAAAGAAGGGATAGCGAAGGGACGGAAAGGTGAGGCGCTTACCATCGAGATTCGATTGGATCGGAATGGATCCTGAAGAGTTATTGGAAATTATAAGCGGAGCACCTCTGTCACGTTACGAATAGGAAGAGAAACGGTTTTCTTCGTGAGAAGTACACAGCTACGTTTGTATGCCGCAGAGAAGAAATCGATCGCAACGAGAATGCCTGAGAAATGAGAACAATCGCCGTCTCTATTTCGGATCGCGCGCGATTGTACATTACGTCGTTTCTTATCGTTCCCCTTTCTGTCGCGCGATCCTATTGCCTGCTTACAGTTGCACAAACTTCAACGATGGAAAAATAAACGCGCATTATATGTATATATATACATATACATATATATATATATATCTCTCTGTTCCTTAACTATATATCTTAGAATTTAATTCGTCGGTAAATGATGCAATTGTCCGTTGACGCAAATCGGTAACTATGTACAAGCTCGACGGCCTACATCGATAGAGAGATGATAGACGAGAATCGTTGGCTGATCGCGTACGAATTTATTGTCGCAGGTAGGAAAGAACGAGGAAAATTCGTTCCAAGTGTACGCGCTATTTCCTTTTGTTTTCAGCTTCGTTTGTACGCATTACTCTCGATACGATACGCGTACGAATACGCATCTCCGTAAGTACAACATACGAATCGACGTGTACTTGCACATTTACGCACGAAACGTGCAATTTAAATAATTCGCGGTTGTCGTTAACCTACTCGTATACCTTTAGTAAAATTACTAATTTGAGGTAGACCCTGTAAAAACTATCTAATAACAAAAGTAAGGGTTACGCACGGCATGTCCATTCAACGGATCGTTCTTTTCGTTGAGCTTGCATCCACGATCGTGTACCGCTGAACCTTTAACCCGCCGCTCTCTCTTTCTCTCTCTCTCTCTCTCTCTCTCTCTCTCTCTCTCTCTCTCTCTCTCTCTTTCTCGTGCTATTCTAAGAGAGCTCTCGTCCCGTTTGGTCTGCCAGCAGCCGATCTTGCCCACAAAATAGGGAAGAAAGGATAGGGAAATGGTAACAAGACGAACAGAGAGGGAGAGAAAATTGTTCGAGACGAAGAAGGAGATAATCGATCCGGAGAATTTTCGCTCACGTTCGTTACCGACAGAAGGAACTATATACGTGAATCGTTGGTACATACAACAACTGATCGTCGGTCGAACGGAGATTGATTGGCTAGCTATGTATAAGGGGGAAGGGAAGAAGTAGAGAAGCGGTTAACAAGCCATTGGCATAGGCTTCATGTTAGCGACCGCGCTCATTCTTCTCACCGGACCGACGAATCTCTTTTCGATCTCTTCGAGAGACCTGCCCCGGGTTTCTGGCACGCAGAAGATCACGAACACGAAACCGACAAGAACGATCGTGCCGAACATCCAAAAGGCTCCGTGAGCGCCCATCGCCCGAACGAGATCCTCGTAAGTTTTGGTAACGACGAAGGTACACGTCCAGTTGAACGCTGTTGCGACGCTGGCGGCAGAACCGCGAATCTTCACGGGCAAGATCTCGCCCATCATCAGCCAGGGGATCGGACCGAATCCAAGAGAGAATCCGATCACGTAAACGATCAGACTCCCTAGGGGTATCCAACCAAACGCCGTTACGTCCGTACCCGCTGCCTTCATGTAGAAGAACGTGCCGAACGTGAACAGAGTTATACACATGGCTATGGCGCTTATGTAGAGGAGCAATTTCCTGCCCAATTTGTCGATGACAGCTGCCGCGACAAACGTCGAGATGAAGTTGACGATTCCTACGAAGATGGTCGATAGATTTTCGTCGATGGTACTTCCAGCGTCCTGAAAGATTGGAAGGTTCGATTCTTTTCGTTTCACATTGTCGCGAAAGCAAAGGTGGCGCAGGCGTAGGCGTAGGCGTAGGCGTAGATGTAGGCACGTACCTTGAAAATTTGGACAGTGTAGAATATGACCGCGTTGATACCAGATAGCTGTTGGAAGAACATTAGGCCGAGGGAAATGAGGAGCGGCTTCAGATGATTTTTCTTGAACAGTTCCATGAACGCACCTTGCGAAACGTTACGCTCGCTTTCTGTGTGCAACCTCTCGACGGTGGACATCTCCTCGGTGATATCGGTGCCCTTGCCCCTCAACCACTGCAACGATTTTCTCGCTCGCTTCTTCTTCCCCTTGGAGATGTACCACCTCGGAGTTTCGGGGATGGTGAACATGAGGATCATGAACGGTATCGGTAAACAGGCACCCACTAACGCGAGGTTTCTCCAGTCGAGATACATGCCCAGTATGAAGCAGAGTAATATCCCTGGACGGATCGAGAAAAGAAATATTCGCGATTCAACGCTTTGCTCTAGATACCTCTGTGCCTTACTATACAAGAATATAGGCGTTATAATATAGGTCGTATCGACGTTACGCAACGAATCACGTGGACATTTTTAAACGAAGAAAGCAACTGTTGTTACCTGTGTTACCAAAAGCGGTTGGTAATAGTCCGAGGGTGCCCCGCACCTCGGCCTGTATCGTTTCGCCAAGATAGACTGGTAACGACAGCGAAGCGATGCCGACGCAGAAGCCGCATAGAGCGCGACCGACCAGCACCATCGCGACATTCGTTGCCAACGCGATCAACAGCCAGGCTGAAACGTAGATTCAGAATCAATTTTCGTTAACTTAATTTCACTCATCGAATCATCACTATGACCGAATCACATACGTGAACGCGATCGTACCTGCGATGAACGGCAAAGCGGTGGAGACAATGGTGTTTCTTCTACCAAGGTATTCGATGCACGGACCACCGGCTATGCCTCCGAAAAGTGCGCTCAACGGCATGATCGACCCTATCCACATGCCCTGCGGAAAAAGGAGAATTTCATCCTGTAACGATCGTTTCTGGTAGATCTGTGTAACTCCGTTCGGGTAAAGATTACGCCGAAGGAAATCGGCTTAAAGAGCGTACGCGCACCTACCGCTGCTGCCTCGTATCCCAGGAAGATCAGCGAAGGGGGCAGGGAAGGGAAGGGAAGGGAAGGGAAATGTGCGGGAGGGGCGGTTAGGTGGAGGGAAGGAGCGAGACATTGACGAATGCGGAAGTATTTATTCGCAATCGAATCGGCTCGGCGGTGTTCATTCCTGCGCGCGATTAAACCACCTCTACCGAAGGTTGCGCGGCTCGTCGATCGAACAACGTCGCGATCATCAAGGCTAAAACCTTGACTGCGCCGCTGCGTATTGACGCACTCGAGGGGTTAAACTCTCAATATCATTCATTGACCTCTTTTCTCGTTGCGATATCGATTTTCGATGGATGGCTGCTTCCCTCGACGCGCCATCGTTCTCACGGAGAAGGAGCTCCGCCGAAACGATAGATCATCTGCGTCCGAAGGAATCTTGCGGCGCGCTCGCGCGTTCCTCCTATCGGGAATGCGTGTTCGCGATGGAGCTGGCGGCGTAATCGGAGTACGTTGGAAAACAAACGTGCCCTGTTACGGAACATTTGGCCTTGTCTTTGCTCGCTCCCCGGATAAGAGGAGAATGTTCGGATAACGTTGTTTCTCGTTCCGCGACGGAAATTATTCCAGATACGCGCGATTTTCTCGCGTGGCACGTTTGTTTGAAAACAATCACGTCGACGAGACACGAGGTCACCGCTGCGCGACGGATCGATTCTCGATACAAAAATACAAACGACGATACGGTGGTATACGCGTATATATAGGAGTGACCCGCGTCGAGTCACAGGTCTCGGTCGGTAAAAGCTTAATTGTCCCTTTTCTTACTTACAACTTCCTTCGTCACTTCGAACGTGGCCGTCGCGTTGTCCCGCATCGAGACCAAACCCGGAGAGGTGTAGGAACTCGCGTAACCGACCACCATGGAACCCATTGACACCGATAGGGCGGCCAACACCTGAAAATGTTTAACGGAAAGCGTGAATCGAGCGGAGGGACTCGAACCGTAGAAAAACCATGTGGTTCGACCCGTGTGGAAACTGGAGCTACGCGTAACGCGAGAGTCGTAACGACGCGACGCAGTCCTTTATAACAAGCTAGAGAGATCCGGTAAAATCTCGACCGATACTCGATACAAAAGGTCGCGTGCGTGTGTCTGACCGTGTGTGATCGTGTGTAGCTACGATGGTCACACACGCTCAAACGACACATCTAACCAGCTAGCGTACGAACGAATCGCGGACAAAATCGAGCAGAAATTTCTATATATAACGTATACAATGTCGTTGTCGATACCTGAGTGAAGGTGCATTTAGCGACTGGCGTATTGCCCGGTAATTCGATGTCCACATGGGTATCAGCTCGCATAAGAATCTTCATGATCGAGAGGGAGGTAGAGGCAGGATGACGACGATACTAGAGGATGAGAAGAGACGGGCGAACGGAACGAAAATCTTCCGTGAAAACCGTCACGACGCAATGCCGGTCGATCGGACGAGGAACAATCCTACGATCGTTGCACGATTTCCGCCTAGGCGTTAGCCGCTCGATCCTCTCTTTTAGTTCCTGTGTATGTAGTAGTTGCGACGCGAAACGGAACGCGCGCGCGCGCGCGCCGTTCGATATCGATTTGACTCGGATTGGACCGATACAGATCGCCTATTACCCGATCTCGTTGGGCGCGTTAGTCAATCGTTTACTCTCGTCGTGTACGCGATCGCGTAACCAAGCCTCGCGTGTGCTCGTATCTTTCTGCCTTGTTTTTTCACGATGGTGCTCGTCGTTATTCTCGTCACTACTTTTACTGTTGTTACTGTTCTCGTTGTTATCGTTTCTGTTTGGTGTTGCTGCTGCTGCTGCTGTTTCTATTGTTATTATGTTGCTGTTGCTATTATTGTTGTTGTTGTTGTTGTTAATACTGTTGTCCCCGTCGTAGTCTTCGTCTTAGTCGTCGTCGTCGTCGTCGTCGTCGTCGTCGTCGTCGTCGTCGTCGTCGTCGTCGTCCTCGTCGTCGTCGTCGCAGTCAACGTCGTTCCCGTATATTATTGACACGCTATTGACACTCGCGGACCGACGGGTGGTTCCCTGTTTATATAGGGAAACGATGCTGGGGGGCCGCGGCTATCCCTTCCCTTGTCATCGCGAGGATCCATCGTCCGCGAATCGGACGATGTATGCGCGCGGTCGTTTCGCGTACGCGGGGTTCTACGGGCGAGCGCAACTCGTGCCATTCCTTTGTGTCTTACTCGACACACCGGCACGTGGAACTAATTTCGAGGAACCAGCGACGAGTGAAGGAAACGAGAAAAAAGATATCGAAAGACCTGCTCCGAAATTCGAGAGGGGTGGTTTTCGCTGTTACAGTCGTTGAAAAGAAAAAAAGAAAGAAAGAAAGAAAAGAAAAAAAAGCGATTCTTGCAGAGAGATGACGATGATCTCTCGTGAAAGAGCAGCGTTTTTGCTACCGACAGATCTTGCTGCCCGCGACCTTCTTTACCGTTACGTAACCGTCTTTGTCGAAGCAAAACGCGTTGCTCTTCTTTCCCTTTCCCGCGGACAAACGAGCGCCGTCGCGTTTCATTCCGTTCCGCGTCGCTCCGCGCCTTTCTGCCACTAGCCCCACCGTTTCGTTCCGTTCGATTCAATAGAAACGAAACGTAGTGAAAATTTCCATTGTCACGAGCAACGTAGAGGTAGAGATAAAGAAGGCGTATTCGACGGGATTCGAAAGAGTGGAGAGCGATCGAGTTCGCGATCGAGTTCGCGATCGGGTTCGCGATCGGTATCGCGATCGGTATCGCGATCGACGGCAATTTCGCGACGGTTGTACGTTGACTATACGCTTCCCATCTCCTCTCATTTTAGGTTATTGATTGTTTAATGTAGTCTGGTCCGCGAGCATCGTCAGGTGTGTACGTCAGCGACGTACGTGGAAAGAAATTAAGTAGTTAGTTATTATCAGAAGCGTGCAAGGTCGGTATAGATGAGTAGAAACGTGCATGCACGCGTACGATGCATGCATTCATCTTTTGTTTGCCGTAATTACGCGCTTCTCTCGAAAAAACCACGCGGGATCAACGCGTGAAAAGAACTTCCCTCTTTTCACGCGCACCTGCCCTATTCGCATCTGCATCGTCCTTTCCCGTTCTTGCCCAGTCATGCCGGCACACTACTGCGTGCCTCTACTTTTCCTCGTAGATTAACCGCCGTTTATTTTTCTTGGTTCGAATCGAGTGATCGAGTGCGTACCAGCTACCGAGCACAGAGTATCGTGATCGGAATAACGTGGCGGTTCTCGAATCCATCTCGGTCGTGCGCGCCTCGAGACACTTGTCGCATGGCTCGTGGTACAGCATCGAGAACGAGAAGGAGAGGTAGCTTTCTCTCAGCGTCGAGGCGCGTGCGCTCATGTTAGATATAGCACATATCCGACCGTTCGATGTTTATTCGCGCACCAGTGATTCTTTGCGCAATAATAAATACAACTATATGTACACTCAACGTGGATGTCGTAAACGCGAGCGATCACGATGCTCTCGAGTTTTTAGCTCGAACGACAGGACAGAGAAGGCACGCGTGGTATTCGATTCGCGCGAGACGGAAGAAGATTCGGGATCCGCGTCGCGCAACTGCCGCGCAACCGCCGCGCAACCGCCGCGCAACATTCCCTGGGAAAATAGCGAAAGATTTTCGTTCCTTCGTGTACGATCGTGATTCACTGGATATCCTAACGGTTCGAAAGGAGGAAAATAAAAAAGGAAAAAAATGTAGAAAAGAAAGGAAGTAGTCGCAAGTTCCAGCACGTACGCCTCGCGCGTAGTGGCTCGAGATAGGATTCCAAGAGTCGAGTCGAGTCGAGTCGAATCGAAAAATGGATCAAGGATGATCGGGCTTGATCCTTGAAACTCGTAGACGCGAGTAGAAACGAAGAACGAGGTCTCTGCCGTTTCCTCGTGGTTCGACGTAACGCCGCCGCTGCCGTCGCGTTGCGCGAACAATAAGTCACGCGCGTGGTACACGAGAAAAGAAATTTACGAGTATAGAATTCTCTGGCTACCGGTTTCTCGATAAACATCTGTTTGTACGGCCGTGAAACAAAAGGAAAACGCGAGTCGTTCTGCTCTTCGAGGTGTTCCCCTCCCTCTTTTCTATTCGACCGTACCAAACGAAAGTTGAGCAGTCGGGAAATTACCTGATTGAGAAATCGTATGGGGGACGGCTTCGCCTCGTTCTGGAACTGCGAAGGTACACAGTACCTACTCCCGGCGATCGACTCCTTGGAGAGTTTCTCATCGTGCGTGCTGCCCATGTTTGCCTTGATGCTTATAACATCCGTATACGGAGGTTTGCCGGCCAATAGCGGATCGATTTGCTTGTAATCGTGATCGAGATCCTTGTCGAGGGGGTCGTAAATGCGAGACCCGTTCAGGGCCTTTTGATGATTGTTCCTCAGGTTCTGTGCATAGTAGTGGTTGGTAGAAGTGGTAACTATACCGCCGGGAGGGATCACCTTCTTCTCCGCGATCAGGGCGGTTTGGCTGTTGAACGGGCTCGCGTTCGTCGCGAGCGTCGTGTTCGACGAGCAATCTAGATTGATGCCCGAGCTGCTGTTGGTCGTCGACGATCTCGCGACCGACGGCACCTTCGTGTAATATTTTGGTAAAACGCTTCGCTCCTGAAAACAGATAAAACCGTAAAAGTTTCGTTTCATTTCGTTTGGAAACTGAAAATTTGGAAACACCACCGCACAACCACCACCATCGCCACCATCACTACCATCACCACCACCACAATTTCCAATCCACCGATCATAGGGAATCGTATTTGTACGAACTTTTCGAGACGTGAAAATTCAAATTAACGTTCGTTCTGCCGATCGGGTGGAAGCTGAAACTTACTAGGGCTGTTGAGGCGATCGTTCTTCGTCCTGTTCGTCGGGTTCAGAAGGCACACCGTACAACACGGTACTCGAACGTTTACGCGAATCGGGAATGTATTTCTTCGATACGTTTGTCAGAGAACGCGACGCGTTCATCAAGCGGACGTACTCACGGAACGATCGAGACTAAGTCGAGGGGGATGAAACTTTGAAAGTTTAAGTATTTATACTAGATTCGTTTATCGGATATCTTCGTAAAAGAGAGGATTTTTAAGGAAAGCAAGAGGAGGATGGACGTAACGATTATCGTAACGGACCAATGACGAAAAGCGACGAACGAGAAGCCAGTGTGATTCTTACTCGTCGATTAGATGACTTTTACCCCTAGTTACCGATAACCTCCGCTGAACTTCATCACCGAACCGTAAGTTCTTTGCTTTCGCGAATGCTGTACTCGTGATGTGATGATGCGCATCTACATCTTTAGCCCCGACCGATTTACCGAACTCTCCAAACGATATTGTCGCACACACTCAGCCAGGAACCATGTCCGATCACGCAACGTAACGTCGTTAATGACCCTCTGTCGGTTTTCATTCAAAATTCAATGCGGACGTGTCACGTGGACCTAACGTACGTAGATTTGCAAATAATCCGTTTTTCTATTCTATTCGAATAATCGTGATTGTTCCCGTGTGCCCGTGTGAAAATCGCCCACCCGTCTAATTCTTTGACGTTGATACTGTGAACACTTTCCAAGTGTATTCTACATTCGGCTATCTACGTGCATAGGTTATTTTTTCATTATCCCTCCGTACTTTTCCAAACATTTCCCTCTTTCATCGTCGCTTGCGCGGTAGTTCCATTCGTCTACATATACGATAGACTTCGCGAGCAACTACCTGTTCCCGGTGGCCCGAGTGCGGCTTGTCGGTCATCGGGAATTCTTCTTTCCTTTCGGCGAAATCGATTCGCGGGGCTATCTACAGCATGTCGTGGACGGACGGACGATCTCGTGGCGAATGCCGTGGATACCAGATTCACGGCTGATTGCCAGTGTCTCGTCATCGAGGCTGTTTGCATTTCGGGGTCGAGCATTTTGTTGTTTGCGCGGCTGCTATCGCTTCTCCTTTGGACTCGTTAACCGCGATCGTCCTCGATACGCACGCGGACATCTCGTTCCCGACTCGCGTCGTAACCAGCCGTGCGTCATCTTTTGCCGTTGCTGAGAAAACAATGCCCGCGTTTTTTCCATACGTCGTTCACGCGATCCATCTAACCAACGCTCGAGTAATCTTATCGACCTTTCCATCAGAGAGGCACACCGCATACGCGTATGTGGAGACGAACGGGCATCATCGTTCGGTCAAGAAGACCGGCGGAGCCTGGCGATACTTCTGGCAAGGTAGATCTCGAATTCCGACGATTTCAACGCTCGAATTCCCTCCGTTCCCAGTGCCGTTAAGCTCGATCCTGGCGCTATCTAGCGCGAACGTTTCGCACCACGGCAAACGTCGGAGAAGAACCGCATTCGAATCGTGAAAGGTGTGCCGTGTGTGTCGCGTGTTGCTTATCCGCAACACTTTTATCCGTTAAGTTTCGATCGTAACCGTAGGAGAAGGAGAAAACCCGTATCGTATACCGTACATCGCGAAACTTCGAAAGCGGCATCTTCTTTATCATGCAGCATGAGCCAGGCTTGTAAACGTAACGGCAGACTTTTTCATAGGTATTCGATATTCGTTGGTGGAAAGGTTCGTCGTAAATGCCCACTTTTCCTCCGTTTTTCCATTACTCGATTCCTCTGCATTGCGGATGATGTACGTCTTGACTTCTGTATACCGCATGCGCGCGCGCATAAATTATCTGTCGCATGCACATATGTCAATATCAAAGTTCGTATACGTCTTTACGGGCCATTGTAAACGAACATTTCTATATACGGAAATCATGTGGCGCGAGGGACAGATTGCGAGAGATTCGAATGTAAGGCAAACGGAGCGTAACACGTTGAATTTCGAACGGTTTCATGACGATCCCTCGAAATTATGTAAGCTTTTGTCTAGTACAGTCGAAATTAGATTTGCCATTACGTCGTAGTTTCCAGAACGTGCGTTGCCCACGCGCCGGACACATATTTTTAACGTGTTCCGTTTGCGTAGTCTGGATCGTTCAGCGATACTATTTTCGTTTCGTCGCCGGCAACTGCCCTTTTATTTCGGTACAGCGAGACAACGTTCATTGTTTTTGCATCTCTTTCACAAATGGTCGGCGAATCGATGAAAAGAAGGAAAGAAGGAAAGGGTGAATGAAAGATGACGTGGCCTACGCGTAATAAACTCGACGAGCGGCGGCTGGAAGGCGGATTACGATTGAAAGAGACGGACAGGAAAGGGGAGGAACCATACGTGGATAAATAACAGCGATTCGATGAAAGCACCGAAACGTGAAACGCGTCTGCTTGAAATTTGATTAAGTGGAAATGGATTCGCGCGTGCTGCTTTTTTCCAATGTCTCGCAAGTGTAGCTCAACATTGCATCATCGTTTGCCTTTAAGGAGAAACGTGAAAAACAAATCCCGCGCTGCGCGTTCCTAAGGTAGAGCAAATTGTTTTTCATTTCTGTCGCGTGCTTCGATAGTGCAGATGTTCGCAACCGGGTTAGATTTAATTGTTGCGAAACGTTAAAGGATAGAAACGAACGTGTGTATGCGCGCGTATCACGGTTATATGTACACGCAGATTCGAAATCAATCGCTCGGGTATTTATCGCGTTTAAAGGTTGATGCTCCGTTTAGAGCGTTTCTTCGACGAAGAACAAACTGTAACGAATAGACGAAACGATGCGCGTCGTCCTCTCGATTTGATCCGAGCGATCTTTGCCTGACTGATGAATCCATATCGTGTGACGTTGCGCACACGTTTTAACGATACAGGCAAATGCCACGAGAGCAGATAGATCTTTGTGTGTGTGCGTGCGTACGTGCATGCGTGCATGGGTGCATGCGTGCATGCGCCGCAGAAGCAAAGGCAGCTGCATTTAACCGGTGCACCGCTTAGCGACAGAACTGCCGCCGCTATTTCTCTTTTCGTACTATCGGCCATTTCCTTTTCGTGACACTCTCTTCTTCTCGGCTTTACCGGAACAGCTGTGCTACGTTCACAAACAGACGGACGTCGCAACGAGATAAGATTCTACACACCATCCTCTCACGAGGTAGAGATGTTGGAAAGTCCTCGGTACGTGAAGCTTGCCGCGATGACATTTGAAAAAGAAAATGTAAGGTCGGAGCGAATCCATCCCGAAATAACTACTATTCGGCGAAGGTCATGGAACGCGTGCACATCGTATACTTGCTGTAACGGAAAGAGAAGAAAAGGGGGATAAGAGAGAGAGGGGTGGGTGGAAGGAAAGAAAGCGACGATCAAGGGTATCGAATACTACGGATTACATCTGCGTGTACATGCGCGAGTGCGTGTCCTGTCGGTGAGAGCGAGAGAAAACAAGAAGAAAATTTGAACGAGTGTGTGTGCACGCGCGCGCGCGCGCGCGTCGCGTAAAGGAAATCCTGTCAGACCTGGTCGTTTCTACGGCGCTTTCGCCGGACAATTTCGCGCAGAATGGCCCGGTCGGTACCGGTCTATCGGTCTATCGGTCGGATCTCCTCAACGCGACGAGTCTTGAATGCATCGGGTCAGATCTTCGCGCGGAGATCTGCAGGACACGTTCTCTCTATGCATTTCGAAACAAAGTTGCGGTAGACTTAGAGCAATAGTGTGACGTACCAGCGGCGTAGACACTCGTGGCTGGCGAAGCATTTTAGCGCTGCGTCCGTGACAATTAACGTAGAGATAAGTCGACTGCAATGCCCACATCTTGCTGGCCGAAATATATATTATGCTACGAAAAGCAGTATAGCGGGGAGTACTAGGTAATAGTACTAGATAGTCGGTAATCTTGGGTATCTAGCCTGTCACAGTTTCACGATATACGACTTTGTTTCGGCGTTATCAACGCATTTAAGCCGTGTCTGCTGCGTCTTACCTATTCTCCCCTGTTTCTTGCCAATTTGCGGCAGTGCTTTGCATCGCCATCGAACGCGATGGATGCTACCCATTTCCGAAATCTTTACTCCGGTGGTCTGACGACGAGTTGCGCTGCTTTTTTGTTTTTTGTTTGTTTTTTTGTTTTTTTCTTCAACGATCAGTATCCTTGCGTCCCTCGAATGCCCCCACCCCGTCCTTGGAAATCCATCGTTCTCATCTTTTCGAGTTCGCTATACATTCGCCATACGTACGTTATACATACGTATATTTTTTTTCTCGTTACGGTTTTACACATGTCGCGGGTTGCGCATTATTAATTGGAAAATTAATTGGACCGCGGACCGTGTTAAGTTACCGGATAAACCTCGATATCAACGAGTATTCCTGTGTATTTAACGAGTGCATTTAACGAAGGACCGAGAAACGATTCGTTTACTTTTCTTCGGAGGAAGCGTGCGTGCACGCACGTGCGTTATTTCTTTCTTGGCCGTGATCGAAAAAAATGGGAAACGTGTACGTTATAACGGGGCAAATGAATCGTTCGTCTTACACGCGTGTGATACACGTTTCTCGCGAAAGTTTCAGGTATGACACGTCGCGATGTAGAAAATCCCTCGAGGAAATTCCGTGGAACGTTAGGAATAATAAATATCTGCCGATGGATTAAAAAAAAAAAAAAAAAGAACGAAAAAAAGAAAAAAAAATGGAAAGGAAAACCAAAGTGAAACGAGTTCCAGGCAAACGCAATCGACGAATGTGATCGGTGTGATTGAACGTACGAGTGTGAATGGTATGGAAGAAGCAGGTCCGAAAACACTTAGAAACTAATGATAACGATTGAAAAACATCATTTATTGAAAACAATTTTTTTGTTAAATTACAAAAATCTTTATTAGATTCAGTTACACGTCGATCGACGATTCTGGTAGACAACAAGTCCTAAAAGACAATTTAAACTTCGAAATTATATACCTCTGTGTGTTCCGCGTTTCAACGATTGCAAATATACACGAATGGTAATAATACGGTGAACAAAGAGACGGACATCGTTCAAAAGTCCATATCGTCGTCGCAATTTCTTGATTGTTCGTTCGACTGTACATAACCGAGCACTGTTTACGCTATGCAGAGTCACACACAGGGTTTATAAACGACCGGTGAAATCGGAGCTGGTCGAGCAGTGAAAATAAAAGAAGGAAACATACGAATTGAATCTGAAAGTGAATAAAAAACTATACACGAAATTAGGCACATAGGTTCGCCGAATTTCCACACCGTTTTCGTATATGTATATGAATTTTATCTCGACGATCAATATTTCTGTAGGGAAATAGAGCGCACGCGTGTCAATTGCTTCTACGAGACTCGAAAACTCGGACAAATATCAAATGAACAACGAAGAATAGAAAAAAAGATAGGCAACATTGCGCAAACGTAGGTACAAAATACCGAAGAACATCTTCTTCGGTGGCATCGTTCGTTGCGCGTACACAATTTCCGACATACGATATACCCGGTAACCTCCAATGACATCGATACACGCGTCCGCCTTTCTTAAATATAGACTATACAGATTTTGGTAAGACCGAAAGGTTGCACACACCGGAGGACGGAACAGAGAAGCAAGAGAAAGATGACAGAAAGTCAGTAAGGAGTGAGCGCGTGTGACAGAAAGTCAGTGAGGAGTGAGCGCGTGTGACAGAAAGGAGAATCTGGAGATAATAGAATTCCTGTAAGCATTTCGAGAGAAGAGACGAAGATAAAAGGAACGGTAGAAGGTAGGGAAGTAGGATAGCAGGAGGGGGGGGGGGGGGGAGGCGTGTGAACGAAGCGGGATGAAAAACGGCGGGAGGCTCGGCAGCGTGTGTGCGATTGTCGGAAGGACGATACGATTCCGTAGCACGTGTGTACATCAATATTAAAATTGACGAGGAGGGTGCACGTGGAAATGACAAGGAACAGAAAGACAAGCGAAGAAACGACTACATCGAGAGGGTGACACAGGGGATGAAGGTGATGCAAGTAACGATAAATGTACAAGCGTGAACAGATGCAAGATCAACGGAGATGCATGCGTGGAATGAACTTTTGTTTGAACGATGGATTTGCGAACAAGTGAAAGATGCGGTCGAAACTAAGTGGTTGTGTGAGGGGCAAAAAAAAGTAGTTAAGATGAACGATGCAGAAAGGAAAGTTAGAGGCGATAAAGTGGAGGAAGAAGAAGAAGAAGAAGAAAGATCAATGACAATGGCGATGACAATTGTATAGCCACCCTGCACTGGTGGTCACAAGTATATGTATGTGCATGTGTTGCCTGTCCTAGCATCAACGGCGTCAGCAACACCGTTGACAACAACGGGCATCGGTACGTTTAGTGGAACTTTCCAGAAGTTGGGGAAGGGGAGGTAGAACGAAGCGGTGAGAGTGTGCAATCGTGGAAAGAGACGCACGAGGAAGAGAGAAAGAATGTGCCGAGAGAGAATGAGGAGGGACGAACGGCGGGCATGGCAGACAAAAACGAGCCGGTGGAGAACGGTCGTCGTCGGTTCGTCGATTGCGTTACGTGATATATAGTGCGTCTTACCTTCGTTTTTGAAAAAGGCACTAGGCACAGAGGCCATGGCTGCATCATCTGTCTCCTCGGGGAATTGGACATTTCGTTGGCACGTCCCAAAATGCTCGCGTCGTCTTAACCCTATTGCGTGTCGTCACCGCAGGTTTCGAGCCAGGTCTCGATTCGATCTCGTCCTTTATCCCGTCGATTGTGTTCAACCTATGCCCAGGGATTCTCGAAACCCTCTATAGATTTTCTTCTCCTCTCCCTTTCTCCGTCCTTTGTTACCTTTCTCTTGTGAAACTTGTTCTGCCGCGCGAACTGCCGAATCGAAGGTATTTCCTTCCGCGGCGCGTGGCCCTGATTAGTTAGGCGACAGCTAATCAACTGTTACTTCCTTCGATACGACCTTGGTGAGATTACGTTTTTTGATAATAGCTGAACAGCGAATGAATCTCGCAGTTTATACTCCAAGTATCTAGAACGTGCACGCGATACAGCTTTCTTCTCTATTTTTCCACCTCCTCGCGCGTTTGATTTCTGCACCAACGATCGTTCAAGTCCGCGTTCCGACGTGTTTCTCAGGTAACTTGGGAATCTACCACCCACAGCGCAACGGTCTTAGCGACGACAGCGACCGCTACCCTCTCTCCTGATACTGGTGCTGTTGCTGTTGCTCTTGCTGTTGCTGCTCGTACACAGTGCGTTGTGTGTCTGTTTGGTTTCGTGGTTGTTTCGTCGTCGTCTCGTTGGCACACGCTATTCTGACTACACCTGTTGCATCTGTGACGCAAGTCTTTCTGTGTCGATAACCTCGCAATTTCAAATCTCAAAATCGATCCGATCGATCGATCTGTGTCTCCATTCAACGGAGGTAGATCGATTTAATCACGTTTATCTTCAGTTGACTCGTCGTTGTTTCGTTGCCGGTTACTAGTTCCAACAACAACTTCCTAATTGCCAGGACACGGTTGTTTCTTCATTCGAATCACGTCTGTACGATCTACTACTGTATCAAACCACCGTCTTCCTAGTTTCCGTGATTGTTTTCTTCTTCGTTTTTTTTTTTCGTAATTTTAAGTTGTGTAAAATATGAGTGAAATGCACTTTTACGCGTGTTTGGAACTTTGCTAATCAGATCGGGGGGTTTGTCTCTTTTATATAGAGGCCGGTGCGGTCGTAAGCGCCGCCTTCTCTCTTAGGGCGCCTCTGGCTGGTGGGAGCACGCGCGCCGACTCGCCCCCTCTCCTCCTTCACCTTCTCCTCCATCTCCTCCCCCTCTACTCGTCCCTTCCTTCCCCTCCCTCCTCCTTCCTCCTCGTCCACCCGCCGGCTTCGTCTCCCGACCAACACCACCAGGATCACTACTACCCTCCCCCTTGCCTCCTGCCTCACCTACCCATTCTTCCTTTTCCACCTTGTCTACCACGCTGCCGCACCTTTATCGGCTTCGTCTCTCCTCTTCGCTCCAACCGTGTGTCTGCTCCTCGTATTCACGCAAGCACGCGTAGTCTCGTGGCTTCTCACACGAATTTATCGTAGATTGAAAACGTGACGCACGCTGATCAACGTTTCTCTCGGTTGCATTTGCACGAATACTTACGCGTATCATACCAACGTGCGATTTTGCCTCAGTTCCTAGTCGACTTTTGAAAATGATCTGATGCCGCGTGCGTCACCGAATTCTTCGGCCAAATTCCGGCAAAAGCTTTAGCCGGTGACTTTGGTTATCTCCTAGACCTTTGGCCCGGATATATAGTTTTATCTTTCGCGACAAAAGTCAAGGGTAATCGAACGATAGGAAATGAAATCGGAGCGCTGGGTTTCTCCAACGATCCAACTGCGACGCCAATATCCTCTGCGGGCTTTTCACGGAAGGTTCCAGTCGTTCGACCTCGTTCGGTCGCGAACCGTATACAGTCGCCCTCGATCCTCTTCGCACTCGGCCGCTCGTACCATGTCCTGCTGCTGCTGCTGCTGCTGCTGCTGCTGCTTCTTCTTCTTCTTCTTCTTCTTCTTCTTCTTCTTCTTCTCCTTCTTCTTCTTCTTCTTCTTCTTCTTCTTCTTCTTCTTCTTCTTCTTCTACTTCTTCTTGTTCTCGTTCCTTTCTTTTTCGATAAATCAAAAGAGACTTGTAAGATTTTCTGCTCCCGGTGCGAAAAAGGGATGCAGTAGTATCTTTCTTTGGCCGGAAGAAAACGGAGAATAACATATATACTGTCGATCTCCTATGCGATCTTCTACAGCACGTAGAAACGTTTGATCGCTTTTACGGCAGTAGTTAAAATTTTAACTACATAATTATGTATTAGAATAATGATAGGAAAAAAAGAGTATAGGTATACCGAGTAACCGGTTTTCGCTTAATTGCGTCACCCATGTTTTTTTTTTTTTGTATCTCCCCCTCTTCATTTTTGTTTTTATTATCGCAAATTGTTTCGGTTAACGACACAGAGCTAACGAATATCATTTGCACTGATTGTTTAAACAAACGAAAGCTAGAGAGGAGTCCTCTTCGGTATCGAAATTAACGAACGAAAAGTATCGTGGAATTGTATGGGTAGATTGGATCTTCCAGCGATACAATTTCGGCACTGGTACTCTCTTTAACGAGGATCAGTTTCGTTCCGAGCTATTGAAACGTCACATGGCGGGAAACTGCGACGCATCCTTATCTTTGCACCGGCAAGGGAAGTTGAAAATCAATGAAAACTTACGCCTGGTGATTGTCAGATCAGCGAATGACGATCGACAGAGTTGTTCGTTATGGAATACTTTGTGATCTTGAACTTTAGATTAGCACGCAAAACGCCTTTTGCGGTGACATCCACCGCGAACATAAATTTTCCTATGCGTCGTCAAAACATCGTTAAATTGCGATGCGAAAGTATCGAGTTGTTTCTTTGCGCATAGCACATACATATGTATAACTCGTACCGCATAATAGGTATCATGTAATGAACACCTACACGTACATACGTAGGAATATTAAGTAAATACCTAAGAGGATAGTGGAATACGTAGTATGTAACGATTTGAATCGCGATCGCGATCGGCCGAGAATCATGCTAAACACGTCCGATCCGTTCCATTCTCCGGGGCAGGAAAGAAAATTTCGACGTGGTAACGCGCGTCACCTATGAATTCGAAAATTACGACTATGTTGCAAATGCGCATGACGAAGATCGATCCCTTTCTCTTCTCTCCGTTTCTCCGACGCACAGATTGCCTCGGCAATTGTCGCATATTGTTACATCATGAAACACAATCAACTCGTTGATCGATAGGGGCTAATCGATGAAACAAATCGTTAGGATCGCCTCGAAGGAAAAAAACCTGCCAACTTGGGCGAATTAACGTATGTACATGCCTAAATATATATGCATGTATATATATACGTTCTTCCGACAAGAATCTAAGAAACGTTTCATTCGGAGTATTCGGTTTATTTCCGTGTGCTGCATTCCCTTTCTCGTGTTTGTCCCGGCAAGAGGGGAAAAAAAGGAAAACGCGAACCAGTTGGCTGGTCGATCGATCGGCCGTTGATTCGATCAACAGATCGTTGATTCGATCAACAGATCGTTGATTCGATCAACAGATCGTTGATTCTATTAACAACAATGCTACTGCGTGAAACAACGTGCTCGTGTCTCATAAAGTCTCATAAAGTCATAAAGCGAAAGGCGTTTCCGATTTAAGCTGTTGTCGCACCTTTCGCGTAGGCATAGAGGGAAAACGCGAACGGGGCGCGGCGAGAAAAAACAGGCAAGTTGCTAGCTCGTAGCGCCGTTCTTCGTTCAAGTTGGTCTCTTCCGAAGGTGGACGTCCGAGCGCGGACGCGCGGTCGCGCGAACTCGTTCAAAGTCGCTTCGAATGTAAATGTGTGGCAAGAAAAATGCGTTCGCCAAGAATTTAATGGAGGGAACTCCTTGCCACCGCGCGTATACCATTCAATCGTTCTCAGCGTCACCATCATCGTCGTCGTCGTCGTCGTCGTCGTCGTCGTTATCGTCATCGATGTTACCTCTCGTCGTGCTCGGGCATAGGAATACAATCACATGGAAGGAACGAGCGTCCCCGGATCGCCTACCTTCTCCCTGTCGAGTCACCGTCTTGATATTTCTCGAAACTTTTGATACACGATAATTACGATAACGCAAGTTTCGTGCCACTTTCGAGGTTCTCGTTGGTCAACGAATTAATCGAAAGATCGATGCACGCGACATCGATAGTGGGGGTCTTTTATTGGTCATGTCGTGGGTCTCATCGAAAGATATCGATAGAGCGCGTATACGTTCTTCGAACGTTCGAGAAACTCGTTAGGGAATCGAGCTGATTGATACACGAACTACAGAGGCATAGCTCGATAACTATCGCAATTTCATCGGCGTTTGGCGCAGATCTAAAAGCGAAGCGTGTAATCGCGAATCGTTCGTTCGATAAATTATTTTCTGCTGTTGCAATTAAGCGTGATTACTCGTTTACGTATTGTTCGCGAATCTATTTCTAATTCCGTAACATCGATAAATTTCACCCCGAGGAAAGTTACCTACCACCGTCGCTTACAAACGATTGCCGGCGATCTGGGTTATATAATCAAGAAACAGATATGTATATACGTAAATCGTTGTCTCTAAACGAGACGGCGATCTCTTTTGTGGTAATTGAAAGATACTAAATAAATTGTTCGGTTAGGTCGCTGTATAGGTGTATATACGTGTGTATGTAGGTATGTACGTATGTATGTACATACATGGCGGTTGCGGATTCACGAGAAAAGAAGAGGGAAAGGGTGAAGGAAGAGGAGGAAAGGAACGCTCTAGAACATCCACGCGAGATCCCGTGATTGCGTCTGATGTCGTCCAAGTTGTTAATTGATCTGTGATCGCTTGCCCGCCTAAGACCCCGGGGCATGGCTGACACGTTTGCGCGGATCCCCCGGTGCGGGTCAATAAGTATGTATGTATATACATGCCAACCCTCTTCAGAATCATTGTCTCTACGTCGTAGCGTTGTTCTTTTTTTTTTCGAAACCGTTGCGTTCGCAGGATCGTAGCACGCGACTTGTCGTTCGAATGCTTCGACCACAGCTATCACTCGGGAAGAATACCTACGATTTGTAATTCCTTCCAAGTTACTCCTATTGGATCGTTGACAATCGTTCGTTAAATAAGGCGGTGGAATTTTACCGGATTATTCGTTAGATAAGGCGGTGAAATGTTACCTACTTGGCATACCCGAGACATTAGAAGCCAACCGAGACGATATCGATGATACCAGGTCGGTTGGACCTTCGGTAAATCGCCACGGCTTCTCCTGTGAAACCGTGTCGCCGCGCTGCGCCTTGGAACGATGCACGTTTTACACTATTTTCCGATCAACAGACTTATATACATGCACGTGTCTCTTAGTTTTCGCGCGAATTATCTCAGGTTTTCTTTATTTTTCGAGGAACGTTGTGTAAGGAAAATCAGGATAACGGTGGTGAGCGGTTGAATAAGAAATAAACGTGGGCGGTTAAAAAGAGTGAAAGCTTATATTTTGAACTATACTTCGTGAGTGCTGATACAATTCTGTCTTTCCTGAAAAATCCTAGTTAAGAGGACCCTCTTGACAATATGGCCTTTCTTAGCCTTGAGGCAGAACCATCCCTAGGAGGGGGAAACGCAGCAAAAGATTGCACATGGTCCACTCAAGCCTTCGCTTTTTGAACTTTTCTAACAGTTACAATAATAACAGTACAAATAATATGGGTAGAATAACAAGAAAAAAAAAACACTTGCTTATCTCCTTTTCTAATCGCTTGCATTTTTATTTTCAGATGCATGTCTCCGGTGCCAGGCGGAAAGTAAAAAGGACGACAGCCGACAAGACTGCGTGGTCGTTTGGGGCGAATGCAATCATTCGTTTCACTACTGCTGCATGTCGCTTTGGGTGCAACAAAACAATCGTTGTCCTCTATGCCAGCAAGAGTGGTCGATTCAACGAATGGGAAAATAACCTAACCAACCGAGAGAAACATAACCCACCGTCTCTGTCTTTCCTATACCTCTTTAACACCCTACCTTCAATCCTCTCTCTCTACATGTGTATGCGTTTCTTCTTTTCTTCTTTCCTCCCATTTTTTCGTTGTGTTCAGCTTTCAGATTGAACATCAGCAACAAGCGATTTATTTGGACAATAGTCAGAAGTAACCTCGACGAATCGACGACCGAATTTTTCATATCTAGTCGACCCCACCGATGTGTCGAATTGTGTACATACATATGTATGTGTATATAATGCATATGTATACCTCGATATCTCGGATTATTGATCTGAAACCATCTTATCGTAACGATGGTTCTACAGCCAGACTATCGCGTTAATCGCAGATTAAGTCAAAACAATGCTCGAACAGCGTTCTAAGTTGCACATTATTTCGTTACAATCTCGAAGTGCAAAGTGCATTTCTTCTCTCTCTACTCGTATTATCGCATAATCGCTCAATTGCGCGATCTTGTTGGCTATCGATGTGATTCCGTTACGTCATAGATGAAAAGATCAATCCCGCGGTAAATATTGGAGGCGAAAAGTTCAATGTCCATGTTTCATGCGATTCAGGCATGTATTGTATATACGTTCAAGCGGTATTAGCTTAACTTTCCTATTCAGTAGTTGATTCATTTCGAACATGTCGAAATAGTTGCATTATTCGCATCAACTTCTTGCGAAAGGCGAAACTACGAATTTGTTCGAAAATCTTATTTCAAATAAAAATCGATAAGGGTTGATTAGTAGTATAGTGTTTTATTTACCGTTCGATATGATTTTGGCACTCGGTATTTCGTGATACGCGACACGATACCAGCAGCACGTAATCGCAAACGGAACGCTCGAAGGTCGCTCTTTCCTGCTCTTCTTCGCTCTTTACCCGTTCGTTTCAAGTATCCCCGTCTGGTCCGTCCTGTGATTCTTCCTTTTTTCTCCCTCTCCCCCCTTTCCCTCTTCGCCAACTGCCCCTTTCCCCTTCCTCCGCGACGCCAAGGTATTCGTTTCCCGGCGTTACGTGTCGTCACGAGCACGGAGGCTCGCCCGGAGGCTCGACCAATCGAACGCTAGAAGGGCATAACAGCGGTTATATTTATGACCTCGCAGTTCCCGCCACCTCTTCTGATTCTTCTTTTTCTTTCTTTTCCACGTCGCGCGCCCCACACACTCTCGCTTCCCCACCAATACCTTCACCCCAGTCTCTCCCCTCTTATCCCTACCACTCTCCCTTACGTCGTCTCGTTCGTCCATCTTCGTCGAGCCGACGCGCGACACGTGCACACACGCACGACCGTACCGCGCGCAATCTCTCTTTCTTACCCCACTATCCACCCTCTTCCTTCCCTTCGAGCTGCTACATCTTCTCTCCCCGAAGTCCCCTCGTCACCACCTACCTCCCTTCCCCTTATGGAATTTCTTACAATCCATCATGAAATTCTCGATAATGTAGTAACACAACGTTAACAGATTCACGTAAACGTTCAAGCTTTCACGATGCCATTCAAATTTTTCAATCGATCGACTTTATCGAGTGACGAAATTCCAACCTGATACTTCTATAGACTTAGGGAAATCCTGGTGATACTCTTGGAAGAACAATCGCAACGATGATTCTACGAATCTGATTTAATCTGATCTAACACCGCGTCTTTTCTATCCTCTGTGCA
Source organism: Anthophora plumipes (assembly GCA_951804975.1). NCBI lineage: Eukaryota > Metazoa > Arthropoda > Insecta > Hymenoptera > Apidae > Anthophora > Anthophora plumipes. The sequence goes on along the minus strand of OX638116.1, from coordinate 25,211,350 downwards.
ACGAAAAGATTATGCGTAACGATCAACTTTCGTAAGTTATTTATATACACGTGAATCATCGTTGGAAGCATTTATCGTTAAAATTATCTTGCTTATTACTTAGGAACACCTAGGTGAGCGATAAAGGTGAAGTTTCTTTGTTAAAATGATTAATTTTTTAAATTACTATATGGCGTTTGCGCGGCTAATAGTCGATGAATGTTGAAATAAAATTTTCCATTGTCGGTAAAAAAAGCAAATTGTTTTAATCCATCTCCCTTTTTCTAGTTCTGCCTCTATCTATCGCTGAACTATAAAAGGTATGCCACATATATACATATATATATTTTTTTTAAGGTCAAGTAACCTACGTTTCACCAATTTATTTAAAAAATATCTCTGGACAACTGACACCGCGACGTGTATCGTATCGGAGCTGTATGCATCCTACATGTATGTGCATATATATAGAACTGAAAACAGTTAGGTATTGATACGGAATGATGCAACAACACGCAAATTTGTTCGTCACGCTTCTCTCGAAAGGCGGACACGCGACGTCTACTCGAGGTCAACTCGAGCCGAGCCTCCGTAGAACTTGTCTTTTCATTGGTTCTCTATTCCGATAATAATCAAAGTATAGACTGTGGATCTGCGTACATATATTGTAATTTGTTATTTCGCGATACGTACCACTTATTTTCTACACAAGTAACTAAAAAATTTTAAAAGGTTAATGCTTGAAATATGTCGATCGCGAGTATAATTACTAGTTTTCTACTTTTAGAAAACCACCGTCATTTTTCGCCGTATCGAATTTCTCTGTTTCGTATAGAGCTTACATTGCGATAGATTTTTTTTAGAATGAATTTGTGTGCAGAGGCTAGAGTAATAAAGGATGTGCCACAACGTGTAGAGGTATGTGGTTACGCCAACTGCACACAGTCACGTTGTGATGCACAAGCAAGTATGCATACTCTGGACACGAGTACCGGTCGCTTTTTTTCTTCTCTTTTTTTTTTATTTTAATCTTTAAATTCCACAGAGAAGTAAACATTCTTAACGAAGGTGGAAACGTCGCGAGACGATTGTTAATGTCGCGTCTATGTTACGCTTGAAAGAATTTTTATTTCCACGGGCGAATGTTCAAGTCGTGAACCTAACCCGTGTGACATGATTTATCTGCGTGTTACGATTAATGAAAAAATGGTTGATTAGTTTGATTGAAAAATATCAGTGGCGCCAGTGATGAAGCACTACGCGAAGGTCGCTTCGGTCGAACGGAGGCTCGTCACGTTCCACCAATCGGCTGATGGTATTTCAAAATGCCTTTCTATTCGAGCCGATACGTGCATGCGTGGAATCGTACGGTACTGATGCCCCTCGCGATCAACAAGTAAGATAAATCGATTTCATTTTACGGTCTGATAGAACGATAAGTACATTTCCTTCGACTTCTAATTGGACACATGTTTGTTTACGTGTATTGAATTCCAATTAAAACAGAATTGTGAAATCAATATCGTAGATGAATTCATCCATGGCTTTTTCTTTCATTCGACGCGAAACAATCGTTAGAGTAACACGTATGTACATTCCTATAGACTATAAACGTACAATGTAAATCTATCGATATCGAAATGAAAAGTGCATTTATTCATTTTGTGTAATGTTTAACGTGTATTTTCATAAATGCATTACTTACACGATCAACACGAATTATTTCGAACAAATTTACTTTCCGTTTTATTTGCCGTATATGATCAAGTTTCATCCTACTAAATCAGTCAATGCTAATCGTCGATAGCGGAAATACATCGACTGGTTTTCCATCAAATTTTTACCTTTCTTAAAGGGTACATCTATTTATAAATGTTAGGTAATTACTTCTTGTGATTCACGTCGTTCTATGAAAATTGTTCTTTAGTAGGTATGATTTATCTATGTAACGATATTCGGTAATATCTACATTTTGTAAATATTCTATTGCTAGATATACCTTATGCTATCACGATCGTAAATTCCCTATCTGATCGATGGCCTTTGTCCGTACTGTATTTTGATCTTTCATTCGATCAAAATAAATGGCATTGGGTATCATTGTGATTTATATTTTGATACTTTGATGTAACGAAGTGACTATTCGTGGAAACTTTTATCGTTACTGTGACGTATGAAATATTTAGACGACGTCAAAAATGTTTAACGGTACTTTTTGCCTGACGCACCTTTAAACTTACGATATTTCTTTATAATACGACGATTATATTAAGAATACTGAACAAAGCGCGCAAGATATAACATTTGTATACATCTAAACTGATTTTTCGTTATTTATCATGTTTCTAGGTTAGTCTTTAGAAATTCAGCGATCGAGAGTGGACTTAAATGCAGGTTTTTTTCTCTTTTAATAAATGCAATACGCACCGTCTATTTAAACAATGCATAATTTGATATCGACCGTTTCCTTCTTTCTTTTGGTGATCAGATTTAACTTATCGGTACTTCTGAATTAAATTACGACAACTCAATTTTAGCAGATGATCTTAAGTACAAGTGTGTACAAAAGTACTTTTATTCGAGCGATTAGCCGCATTCTTTGTCATTTGTTTGAATTAACGAATGGTGTGAGATTCGTTTCCAGTATCTCGTAAATGGTTTCACGGGTAACGAATTGTGAAATCCATGTCGAAATAGAGAATGTAAACAAGGGACAAAAGAGCACAAAAAACGGTGCTACTTACGAAAACACTTGAGTGTACAATGTTTCTTTAAATAATTCGATATATAAAAAATATCTTTTACCATGCTAATGCCTATCACAGGCAACGTAGGCATATTTCTAATCTAACGTTTCTAAGTTCAGACCACAATGGAATGTAAAAATTGTTTAACAATCAAAGACCACTTGAATGTTTCTATACTCTACATATTCTAAAGTTTAAAGTCTAACAACAAACTTAAAAAAAAAAAAAAACGATCGTAGACATGATTACTCTTGTAACCCATGTCCGTGTTAATGAATCAGTTACCACGTTCGTTATTTTTTACATCGCCGTGTCAACAGTTCGTATGCCTGGATCCTCTCATCAGTGGGATTAATATACTTGGACTTTGCGCCTGCCTAAGAAACGGATGTTGTAACAATTCAGTTGCCGTAGCTCTTTGCGCCGGATCTCGAACGAGCATTCTTTCCAGAAAACCTTGAAGACGCGGGCTGACCTTTATGACAATAACAACAACAACAAGAACAACAACAACAACAATCGTAATTAATATGCTTTCACATCAGTTGTGTGAAATATTTGTAGCTTACTTTATGCGAGTTTTTCAATTTTGGCGGAGGCATATCTCTGATACGTCTCATAGCTTGAAGAGGAGGTTCGTTAAAAAACGGTGGCTCTCCATCGACCATTTCGATAATCATTATACCTAATGACCAAATGTCCACTTCTGGACCGTAAGGTAACCTGAAATACCAAACGTACGCGTGTTATGTTTGATCGGACAAACGAAAGACAATTGTAAAGCAAAGAAGAATTGCGCAATTCACCTAGAAATTACTTCTGGGCTCATCCAGTACGGCGTACCAACCAGAGATTTTCGCCTTGGCAATTCCTGAGATACTTGAGCACAGAATCCAAAGTCGGATAATTTTACCCTACCGTCAGCCGTTAACAATATGGAATCGGATTTGATGTCCCTATGAATAACACCTTGGGAATGCAAATACGCAAGTGGTTTCAAACATTGAGAACATACTGTGGCTATCTGACTTTCGTCCATACGAGAATGCGTAACAATATCCGTAAGCGCTCCACCTTCCAGATATTCCATCACTACCCATAATTCGTCATCTACCAAGAAACTATCGTACATTTCGACAATATTTGGATGGTGATAATCTCTCATGATAACTACTTCGTTGAAAAGTAATTCACGTCTCTGTTGTTTTCTCAAGTCCATTTTTTTCACCGCCACTTGCCGATTTGTATTCTTTTCAGTCGCTATACATACCGTTCCAGTACTACCTTCGCCAATTTTAAGGAAATTCTCTAAATTTTCCCTTGGGTCACCTCGACTTACCTAGAATATTTAATAGATTTAAAAAGGCGGATACGAAATTTTATATAGCCGCGCATTCTTTTCATGTTGTTAATCCGTCGTTAATTTTTATTTCTAACTTCTTACCACCATCTGTAAGGCCGCTCGAAATTGTTCGTGAGTGAGTCTTTGTTCCGCTGTTTGTTTGTTAGATGTACTCGAGCCTGAACCAACTGCTAGATTTCCCGAAGACAGAGCGCTTTTCATGTTCTGATTTTGATCCGGAGTTACGCTATTTCCGGAGGACGGTAGGTTGGACTTTGATAAATTATGCATCGACTGAGATGTCTCAATAGGTTTCTTTACATGTGGTTGCAAAATTGACGAATTTTCCGGTGTACTATACGCTTGCGAATATTTATTAACGTTATGTGTACTCAATTGACTCAATGGTCGCTGCGAAGCGATAGACCCTACAGGTGAAATTTTAGGTTGCAACTTATGTAAGAGAGTGTTCTGAGTCATTTGTTGGTCCCTCGAGGATGGCTCGATGTTTGAAATCTGCATAGGAAGAACAGCCTGTAGCGTTAAAAAATGAATAAAACGTAATAAGTAAATATCGCTTACCTGAACATTTTCATTGTATTGACCAGATACTGTGGTCATTTGAACGCTTGTTAACCTATGGAATTCAGAATCTGCTGTTTGAGGAGTACCTGGACTTTGTGTAAGACATTGTGGAGTTGTAATAGGACTCAAATTTTGGAAATTTAAAGACAAATTCGGAGCGTTCGGTCCAGCATGTGTTAAATTAGGAGATGACTGCATGTTTGGATTAAGATTTTGAAGATTTGGAATCATGTTTTGCGCATTAGGATTTAATCCACCCATAACATTGGAAGAATTCTGTCGTAATTTATCAATGTAATTGTGTTGTTTTCCAAAGTTGGTGTATCCATGAGTTTGATTAGTACTGGATGATATTTCTTGTCCTTCTGGCACAGATGGTGGCAAATTACTGTTATGCCTAAAAAATGGCAGAATAATAAGATACTCGATACTTATGGTTGTACATTAGTTTCTTTAAAAGAAGAAATTACCTGTAATCTCTTCTGAGTCTTGGTGGACTTGAAGAACGAAGAGAGTTAGATCTGGCAACTGTGCTAGTTTTGGGTAAACCATTTTCGGTACTTTTTTCTCCTGTTGACATTTTTCCTTTAGGGTCACTGTGTCCTCGAACAATAGTTTTCAGATCTAGAATTTCGGTAGGTGTGATTTCACTTGGGTCTACCAAAGGTAACGGTCTGTTTGTGGATTTTAAAATTTGATTGTTTCCAACGATAGAAGCCCACTGAAGTGGAAGTCCGATGAATTTTCCTTCACGTTTATCAAACCCTGTATGCACACGATGTTCAAAATTTGTTGGAGTAGATATTTGTGGTTTCTTTTTCTTTTTGGCAAACATTGCCTTTCCTGTAACAAGGGTACTATTGAAATGGTTGAATTATCTGTACACATTCATATGTTTATACGGCATGTAGTTTAGAGCATGTTTAATTGTAGATTTGAAATGAAAAAAACTGAATGAAAGGCAACAAGATTGAATCTGTCAATTGCGTTCGTCGCGAGTGCTTAGCCTTCGAAGAATTATTTCTATGTAATACCGAATGTGTTGTGTTCGAAGGTGAATAGCATAGCGTAGAAAACGCTAGAATCGTGTATTGTCGTTGAAAATTTCGAGAAAATAACGAATCCGAAGGGAAGCCAAATGACAGCAACGCCTACCAGTATGTGATGCGATGACCGCCTTAAAGTAGTTCCTTTGATTTGTTGGTTAGAGCCTGTAGAAATTATTATTTTCCGTTAACGTTATAACAATTTATAAAAGTGGCAAACACGTGATGATGTCGAAACATAAAAGAATTGGGTAGGTAAAATAGGTAAATACGGCATTTAGCCTTTCGACAGGTAGTTTACACACCGGCGCTCCGCGCGGAGAGCTTACGAATCTTACCTGGCATTTGGCTCGTGACAATTTACTTAAATGTGCGTGAGGTAGCACCTGCAATGAGATTACCACAAAGAACGTAACGCACAGAAAACTGTGTCGAGAGAAAGCGATTGCCGATCATGATTCAAAAAGAAAAAGTACATCGATTTAAGATCATTACAGCTAGTCAATACGCTAGGCTATACGTACATATGTATGTACAAACACGTTGTATATGAAAGAGACGGTCGAACGAGGAGTTTTTCAAACTGTGCGAGATGTTACGGATGTTAAATGCGAGATGATAAATGCATCCTAGTTCCAAGTGTCTCGATCGAAATAATCGAGGGATTAACGTTCAATTCTACATCGCCGTAATTGTTATATTCACGCTTCGTTGATGTTAGAGGTTTAAACAGGGAGGATAGACGGAATTTCAAAGAAGAAGAATGCTACTTACAGTAGAGAGGTGTTACACATGTGCGAACATGTTCGTTTATTTGTTTCTAAAGTTGAACTGGTTAAAGTAAGAAGAAACCGTTTACACGAACTGCTCGATCGATCGCCGATGTCCATTGGAACCATTAAAAATGCATAAGAGATAATAGAGACCGTCTCTCCCTATCTGTTTGAAAATTTAATTGAAAAAAATGCTTCATCGTTGTTCTTTCTAACCACTTTCGTAAATAAAAAGTGTACGATGCTTCGATGCTACGAACAAATTTCGTTTCTCACGATACGATGTACGACGAAGTATTAAACTACCTTTTCTACGACGTTTTTTTTTTTCTTAGAGACTTTTCGCAAGGGTGTTATCGTTGTCGTTTGCCGTTTTTATCGCAGTGCACACATAAGAAAGGAAGAAAAGAAGGAATGGTGGTAATTGTTGTCAGCGTACGCAGAGAAATTTAAACGCTTGAAAAGTGAACATGTCGAAGTCAAAGGTTGAACACACAGCAGGTGTATTTTAATTCGCATTTTTCAAACGATAGTGCTTTACCACGTTATCTTCAGTCTTTCGTTAATCAATTTCATTGCTATTTTGCCCAGACTACGAATGGGCAGTTGAACTGAATCGTTCTAGCATGAGAGTAATCGGTCTTTGGCCTGAAGAGGAACGTTCTGGGAGGAAGAAATTTTTGGCAAAGTTGTACCGTACAACAGTCTTGCTGATGATCACCTTTGTTTGTACAATTCCTTGTTTCTGCTCTTTGATCAGACATAGCGACGACTTAATGGCGTTGATAGATAATCTTGGATATTCTATTCCTTTGCTAATAACATCGATGAAATATATTATAGTGTTCGGTAAAAAGGAAGGTAAGCTTTTGTAATGCATGTTAATCGCGCGGTATACCAACTTTATATTATACATACCTAGATATCGCTTCTTTCCTTCAAGTTCTCTTGCCGATCGTAAACATGATTGCGGAAGATTGGGCAAAGTTGAAAACGGATTTAGAGAGAGACGTGATGATGCAACGAATACGAGTTGCCCGAACAGTCAATATAGTGGGTTACGCGTTCTTATTTATTATAATGGTGTTAATGCTGGTCCTACCGAGAATCGGTATTAGCATTAGATACGTAACAAACGAGACCGACGTAAGAAAGTTTTTCCCGTTGCCGTCTTATTATATTTACGATGTATCTCAATCTCCGTATTTCGAGATAACATTTCTGGCACAAATTGCCAGCCTAGTTTTAGCGGCACTTTGTTACATCGGTGTCGATAATTTCTTTGGGTTGTTGATCCTTCATATTTGCGGCCAATTGGAAAATCTTCGCACACGGCTCGCGAATACGAAACAGTTGGAAACTTTTGATCGTATTCTAGTGACCACGGTAGAAGATCATATACGACTTATCAGGTGCATATACGCACCACGTTTAATATTACTCAATACCAATACTCGAAACGAACGATTTATCCTCTGAACCTCGTAACAATCATTTCCTTTGCCTTTTCCCTTCCTTCTCTACACCTACACCAACATGTTGCGCTAAGATTATGCAAAAATTCCACTAATCGTCGAAACGATCTCGTTATAGAGCAGTCGATGCGATTGAAAGTACATTTACGCTGTTAGTCCTCACGTTGTTGCTCTATTTCGGCATGTTTTCTTGTATTTATGGATTACTATTATTGACCGTAAGTAAATGGATGGCTTCTCGAAATTGTGAAATAACCCTAGCGAGACAAATGACAAACCAGTTCGTCACGATCTACGTTTGGTACAATTTTACGTTTTTTTAATAGATAATCATCCAGAAAGAACAATTTTCCTTATTACGAGTAATATACTTGGTGTGTATTTTTCTGAATACGCTTCTTCAAACGTCTCTCTACTGTATCGCAGGACAAATTTTAGCAACTCAAGTAAGTTTCAAATTCCCGTTACACTTGTAAACGATTCGTTGCGCGTGTTTCGTTTTATTCTACCAGGCCTTTACTTTTAATTTCTTTGTCGATAAAGTCCGAAGGGATATACGATGCTGCGTACGAATGCGAATGGTTGAATTTGAAATCGAACAAGGCGAAAGGTTTGATTTTAATCATGGCAAGGGCCAAAAAGCCGCTTTATTTAACCGCAGGAAAATTAGTTCCTATGACGATGCCAACGCTTTGCAACGTAAGATATATTTTTTTCACATCCCTCTCCTCCTTCTCATCCTCGCCCCGTATGCACGTAATGCGTGCGTGAGAGTGTGAGTGTGCGTGTACGCATGAACCTTTTTATTTCTTATCTAGAACCGTTTCAGATACTACGAATATCATTCAGCTATATGTCCGTCCTGTTGACCAAGTTAGGGTAAAGTACTGCAATTTATTACAATTCTCCATTCAGCACTGTTCAATCTTTTCCTACGTACGTTACGAAAGGCATTTAAGCGGCGTTTGCTTTATAAAGTATGATTGTTCGGATGAAAAGGCAAACGCAAACAGTGTATACCATACCGTGTACTCCTGATTTTAAGAACAATTATTTATAACAGAGGTGAATTAAATATATCAAACGTCACAAATTTCAAACAGTTTATTATTACTTAGTTACCTTTAATGAGTGACCAATGAAAACTCCGCAGAAATGGCGCTAAAATTCGGAAGATTCGATCGAGTTCGTTGTACACAGTAGAAATGATCGAAAGGAAAATACTAAACGATGTTTTTATATTTGATACAATTTTTAGGTGAATTTAATTGTAAACAATTTTCTGGGTTCGTTGTAACAGGTATACGAATGAAAAAGTAAGGAAAAGAAAAAAAGACGATCACGAAGAGAATATTAATAAACGTAACATAATACATCGATTCGCTTATTCGAAGCGTATAAAAATTTGCAGATTTACTTGGGATTTCACCCTAACTTCGAAGGATATATTATCGATGCATATAGTAGCTACTGAAAAAAAAAACCGTATCCTGTAAAATATCGTTACTGAGCGCGATCGTTCAACTTACAGTTCTATGTGAAACTTGTTTGTGAATATGGTTAAGCAGCGAATTTATGTATGCACTTGTATACACGTATAATCGCGTAGTAGATGCATGGTATTTATGTAACGTATGCTTGTCATGTGTAGTGGAACGCGCAGTATAGTTTCGTGATACAGAAGTAAATCGATCGATTGGACGGATTTTATTTTCACAGGAAAATAATAGGATATGTGTTTAACAGTAAAACGTGGAAGAAGTTTGATGCGTTAAATTGAGGAAGAGGAATTGGAATTAACAGATTTCGATTTGCGTGTTCTGCTTTGTGGGTGAAATGTGTAATCTCCGCTGTAAGTATAAATGTAGAAGGATCGTCGTTTCAAATTAGTTCGTACGTAAGACCTAATAAAATGATTAAATTAGCGTAAGGAACAGAGTTTCGACAACTAGCATGATTTCATGGGTAAAAAAAGTTTTTAAATTGGTTAAGTCGTTTGCCGTAGAATTTAAGGTTACATGACACTATACAGGCTGCACCCAATCTCGTGCTATGCGTTTCGCGCATCTTACGTTATAATCAGCTTACATGTAAATATTCGGAGCATGGTGCGACCGAATAAATGAATTAATTTTGCTTTCAGAATAAACCATAGCAAATGGAAGATTTTAAAGTGAAAGATGAACCGATGGATGCGTTAAACATAGACAGTCAGGTTATGGTAAACGTTTTCTATGAAACAGCAGCACCATACAATACAATGCTTCCACAAGGACTCTAACTTAAACCTTACTTTAAGGACGAAAACATTGTAAGCGTTGTACTTAAGGAAGAACCCGGCGATAGATTTGATCCAGACTACATGGAGGACATCTGCTCTGGGACATTCGAGAAGGTATTTTTACCTATCGAAAATAACGAAGTTGACTTCTCTAATGAAATGGTAAATTTCGTACAAAATTGTCAGCGATCCAGTTTCGTTTGTAGAAGAGTCAATCGATCCAACGAAACGATTCTAGGTAAAACTCGAACTGGATGGGGAATCCAGTAGTCACCAAAATTGGACGGCGCAAATTGCAAGCACAAATCTGTGCGACAAAGAAGATGGTGCTATGCAAAGGTGCTTAGCGAATGCGAACTTTGCTCAAGCGCATGATGCAGAAAAACATTCTGGATTTTGTCCAAACGGGCAGCAACCAAAATTTTATAAAATACAATGCTCCATTTGTAAAAAATGGTTCCTAAACAATGATTCCATGGTTACCCATCTGCGAATGCACTGTAGCGGGAACCAATGCGAGGTTTGTCAACAAAATTTTCAGGATAATTCTAGCCTACATGCTCATATGTTGACTCATGTCGGGATGAGTCCACTGGAGTGCAATGTCTGTCAAAAACGATTCGCTTATAAATGGTGTTTGCGTAGTCATATGCAAATGCACGTGTTGGAGAAACCGTACGATAACGACGCGTTGCAAGAAGCGTTCATGAAGAGACCGGATTCTGAACACGATCAATCGATGAGTACGGAAGAAAGAGTATTCGAGTGCGACGTTTGTCATGCGACGTTTAAAGAGAAATCTAGTCTAAATCGGCACGTGCTTACCCATACAGAGGAAAGACCGTATAAATGCGATGTATGTTTTGCAGCATTTAGGGAAAAAGCAAAATTGAATATGCATATGACGTTACACGGGGGAAATAAACAGTTCAAATGTACAATGTGTCATAGATCGTTCACGCAGAAAACAGCACTGAACAACCATATGTTAGCTCACAGCGGTGAAAAGCCGCACGCATGTAATATTTGTGAAAAAACGTACAAACGGAAATCAGAATTAATAAGGCATACGATGGTTCACACTGGCGAAAGACCGTACGAATGCAAAGAGTGCCTGATGACTTTTCGGGAAAAGGCGAAATTGAACTCTCATATGCTTGTCCATACTGGTGAAAAACCACACGAGTGTCACATATGTCATAAGGCGTGCGCCAGAAAATCTGATCTTAATAGCCATATGTTGTTGCATACAGGCGGTCAATATGATTGCAAAGTTTGCGATAAAATATTTACTCGTAAGTCGGATTTAAATCGTCATACTTTAATACATACGGGCGAGAAGCCGTTTGCCTGTGAATTATGCGATATGGCCTTTAGAGAAAAGACTAGATTAAATTCTCATATGCTTATACATACTGGCGATAAACGACACGCATGTCATATTTGTCAGAAGACGTTCAAGGAGAAGTCTTCGTTGCGGAAACACATGTTGAGTCATACTGGTGACAGGCCATACGAATGCTACGTATGTCATAAAGCATTTACTCAAAAAACAACGTTAAATAGTCACATATTGGTACATGCAGGAGAACGACCGTATGAATGTAGCGCGTGTCAGAAAATATTTAAGGACAAAGCAACGTTGAAGAAACATTTGTCCGTGCACATAAACGAAAAAACTCACGAATGCCTGATTTGTTTAAAAAAGTTTGCCCATAAAGCTGCATTGAATAGTCATTTATCGACAAATCATACGTCTTAATCAGGGGGATCTAGTCTGTTATATTTCGGCTTTTAGTTTCTTTTTATCAAGCACTGTTCGTCTATAGCTACGTAAAGATGATTATGTTTCTGTGCATCTGTTTTATATGCTCACCCACGATACAAACGATCATATTCTTTTCTGTATATCTTTACGTGTAATAAATTAATTTCTAATTAATTTACGACGATTTATTAATTTTCTTTTCTTTTTTCTTTTCTTTTCTTTTCTTTTCTTTTCTTTTCTTTTCTCTTATTTATTTATTTATTCATTTATTTATTTTTTTTGTTTCTTAGATACCTCTACACAGCGAACAAACTGTGTGTATACATATGTACTTGTATACTTTTTGCAGCAACGGCGGTAGGATATTTATTACGAAAATTATACTCGTCGCTATATTTTGTCATCGCTATGAAGTTTTTCATGAGTAAAATCATTGACATATTGTTAACTGTAGTAACGAGTGTAATATTATAAATGAGATATCATTTATTTATTAATATTAATTCCAGAGGTTCGCAATCGTTCGTTACGAATTCATACAAGTATCGTTTCTCGTCACTTATTGTTAGTAATAAAAATGGCTCTATTTTTGGTGTTAAAGAAATTCCCTAGTAGAAAAATATGGTTCTTTTTCAGTCTTGCGGGACAAGGGAATCTTGTTCAATTTCAAACAATTTCAAATAAAGCATGTCACATCTGTACGATTCTTTCGAAATTTTTTTCTTCAAACATCCGTTTGAATGAATGGCTTTTGAGGAAATGTATGCGTATGCGTGTAGTGTGCATTTTATTAAAACATATGTATAGTACGTACGTGTACTAAATTTGACTAGAACAGTGTTTCTTTTAATTCGAAATTAATCGAAGAAATTATTCTTCAAATGGAGTTATCTCAATGCCCTCAAATTTCGTCTGATATAAAGACAAAAGGATTTGATATGTCAGCCGGTAAAACATGGATTTATCCGATCAATTATCCGATCAGAGATTATCAATTCAATATAGTTCAGGCTTGTTTATACAGCAACACATTAGTTTGTTTACCCACTGGTAAATGAGTTATATATATATATTTAACATTGTAGAAAGAAAAAAAAGCAAATACCGATAATAATACTTTGTTTCTAATTTTTATTAGGATTGGGAAAGACATTTATCGCCGCAGTTATAATGTATAATTTTTGGAGATGGTATCCACGTGGAAAGGTTGTGTTTTTAGCACCTACCAAACCGTTGGTTGCTCAACAAATTTTTGCATGTCATAATATAATGGGCATACCTAAAACAGAAACTATTGAACTTACTGGTATATTAACAATCTGTATAGTTTAGAGCCTTATTATGTATGTTTTTTGCACTTTATCATTAATCTATTACACTATAGGAGCAGTCAATCAGAAACAACGTGAAACATCTTGGTTAAAGAAGAGAGTAATATTTGCTACTCCTCAAGTATTTCACAATGATTTAGATAAAAACATTGTCCCCAGTGAATTGGTAAAGTGTGTAGTTATAGATGAAGCTCACAAAGCTTTAGGGAAACATTCTTATTGCGAGGTATCTACTTCATAGAATAATGTTATTATTCATGAATAAAGGGGTGAGGAAAAGTTATGATAAGTTATATGTTTTGTATTTTTAGTGTATTCGAATATTAAGCGAAAAGAATCAGACCTTCAGAGTGCTAGCTCTTTCTGCTACACCAGGAAATAAAATTGACAATGTTCACGAGGTATATTTTGTGATTATATATGTATACATAAAAAACTTACAGGTGCCTTTTAAAGTTATGCTATAATCTGCAGGAATAAATGAATTAATAATGTTTCCTATAGGTATTACAAAATTTATTAATTGCTCATATGGAATTAAGGGATGAAACTTCCTTGGATATTGTGCCTTATATTAATCAAAGAAAAATTGACATAATTTTAGTACCACTTAACAAAAAGCTAGCTGAATGTAAAGATAGGTACATCTCTATTATGGATCGTCATGTTAAACTTTTACTACAATATAATGTTCTTCGTGCACAAACAGCAAATATTTCAAAAGGAAGGGTAAATTATGCCTTATGTCAGATAGCTTATTTTGTTTACAGTTATAATAAAAAGTACTAAATGCTTCCTGTTATCATTCAGATATTTCTCTTACTAAAGGAATTCCAAAAGAAAACTAATCAGTCAGGAAATTATGGACAAATAATAAAAACCCTAAACATATTAATGACAATGTATCATGCTTATGAACTTATGGTCAGAGATGGACTTAGGGCGTTTCATAAATTTTATCAAAGTATGTAATAAGTTTGCATTACTTTCCCCTCAATTACAGAATTATTTGCTAATTAAGTGATTGCTCGATTTGTCCTGGTAGACCATTCCGATAAATTTTGGATGAACGACGAACCACAGCTGCAGACGTTGCTTAAAGATATCAAAATGTATCTTGGTCCGTTTCCAGATGTAAAAAGTTTATGCCAAGTTGCAGTAACTGATGTCTGTATAAATTTATATAAGATCTAGTGTAAAGATCGATACGCTTCTGTATATCAAAGTAAAAGTTAATTTCAGATACCGAAAAATCTTGTGTACGGACACGCGAAATTCGAGAAATTAAAGGAGCTGCTTTTGCATCATTTTACAAAGAACGAAGAAAAAGAAGGCGATACAAGAGCTATAGTTTTTGTAGAGGTTTGTAATTTTCAAAGTCTACCGATGCAATAGAATACTATATACGATGTAGTTTTCCACTTGTATAGTATCGTGATATTGTCAGCGAAATTTACATTCTACTATTACAATGCCAACCAACGATAAGACCGCAAATGTTTGTTGGTCAAGCAGGGCAGAAGCAGAAACAGCAGATAAAAGCGTTGGAGAATTTTAGAAATAATCACGTTAATGTTCTCATATCCACAAGTATAGGTATGGAAATAACGCAATATATTTGTATATGCCAATAATTGTGTTAACGCAAATACTGCAACATATATTCGATATATCGGTGAAAATGAACGTTAACGATACCTAATGATCACAGGGGAGGAAGGATTGGACGTCGGAGAAGTAGATTTGATAATATGTTTCGATATATCTCAACATTCTCCTACGCGACTGGTACAAAGAATGGGAAGAACGGGTCGAAAGCGCGATGGGCATATAATTATTCTAGTTACAGATGGAAGAGAACACGAGGTAAATGAAAATTTAGCGTTGTAAAATATTTCAACCACGATAATTTCTCAATGTTACAGACATTAAAGTCAACAATGGCTAGAAGAGATTCCCTGAATTATAAGATTTTAAATACCAGTAACATTTCCTCGTCACTTTATCAAAACAATCCTCGTATGATTCCCGACATTTTTACGCCGGAGTGTTTAAAAATGCATATTAACTTGCAGCCAAAGACTCCAGTTATAAAGTGTGAAAACGGGGAGGGAAAATTAGATAAAAAGAGGAATAAACGTAAAAATATGTTAAAAGGAATTTCTACTACAGGTAACAAACTTACAAATATTTTGTGTTGTAATATGGTTTATATATTATACGCGTATATTGTTTCAGAACCCAATTTAGAATCACAGAAAAATGGAAGTAAATTTTCAATGATGAAATATTTAATAGGCGAACAGTGTAGAAATCGCGATAATTTTGAAGTACTTAGATCAAATGAAACGCAAAGCAGTAATATTTGTAACATAAAACCATCGGATGTAAAACTTTTATCTTACGACAACGAAGCGGTCGACTTCCTTACAATTTGCACTTTGAAAAACTCTGAAAAAGAAGGGGATGCAAAAAGCAATCGTAGAATCGATAAATCTCACCTGCCTGAGTTTTCCTTGATTAAGAACTTTTTTAATTTTTCAATACCCGATATTAAAATTCTCGATTGTTTGATAACACTGAATGATGTAATTCCACTAAACCGTGAAAAAAATAATTTAAATGATGATAATAAGAGTGCCATCAGTGTCGACATCGACGTCAATGACGATGAGAATGATTTGTACGTTAACGAATGTGTTCTCGAGAATACAATGGTACAAGGTGATGATAAGTACATCGATAGAAAAACCAAGTTCGAAGATTTGCTCGACGATAGTAGCAAATCAAACGAAAGTGACCTTTTGTATAGAGAGGAGAACGATTTTGAGAAGAACAGTGTAAAGTCCACTACGCATGCAGTTTCGGTTGCTTCGGAACGATGTCCAGCAAGCGGATATCATTCCGATGCAATCGGTATAGGAAATGAAAATAATACTACTAAATTTGAAGACATATTGTACGAATCGTCCGATGACTCTGGGGCTAATGTTAACGTTGAAAAATTCGGATCAATATGGAAAAAAGATGTCGATACCTATAATGACGTAGAAGCGAAAAAGTTCGATAATATTGAAGGACTGGAAGACGAAACAGAAAATGAAAGGGCACACTTAAAAGGAACACTTGATAAAAGTAGTGAGAAACTTGATCGATATAAGTGTAATACAGAATACCGTGGCGATACAAGTAAGAAATTTTCTGAATGCAAGGATCAAAGTATTCTCAGCATAACACAGGCAATCGATGAAATAGCACGATTAAATTCAAACTCAACTGTTTCAAAAATAGTCGGTGAGTCCGAAGACGATATGTTTCAGGATGAAAACGTCTTGATACAAATTGATAAGGAATTAAATGTTAGTCGTAAAATGGATAATCTGATTGAACACAGCTTAGAGAAGAAAAATTCAGATGAATCGAGAAATTTAATAAACGATAGGAAAAATGTGATCGATCTAACGGAATTTAAACTAGAAAAATACGAATGGGATGATGATTTTGAAATTTCAGGTGGCGATCCCATTCGAAATTGCACGGAATTTGATAAAGGTGGAAAAAGGTATGATAAATTGATCGACGTACGCAAGATCGAAACATGTGATTCTGATAGCGACGAATGGATTTCGGTAAAAAAATCGTTTGATACCTCAAAGGGAGACAACACTTCTTCCCGTATGAGTATAGCGAAAAAATTAGCGAGTATAAGTAAAAACAAAAATTCAAGGTACGAATACCCTATGAAAAGTTTCAAGGATAAATACGATTCTGTAAACAACGATCCATCGTTAACCGAAAAAGAGGAAAAAACCAGCTACTTCTGCGATACCAGACAAGATGATTTTCATATGAAATTCCACGATAGGTCGTTTCAAAGAGAGGAGAAGACTCGAGAAAGGAAAATCCGTAATCGCAACCGAAAGTTGAAAGGAGCGAGAAACATAAAGAACGAATATATAAACGACGAAGCGGAAGTTTCCTCGAACGATGATATGACGGATGGAAGTTCCGGAACCGATCAGGATTTGGAAGATTTTGTCAGCTATACGCAAAATATACACGATACATCCGATATACACGCACATTACTTACAGAGCATTAAGAGCCCGATAAAAAAGCACGATGGTTTTATTTTTAAGCAGCCACGTGCGCTCGATTCCAGTATAGAAATATATTCACAACCCATTAGTCAAACACACGAGTCTTACATAAACGTAAGTGACATAATTGTGCGAACATGGATGGAATACTTCGATTTGAACGGTTCTCACTTTTTGTTTGATGTTTTCTTCGGTGTATTTGCAGGATTCGTTTTGTGTAGCAGAAAATGAAGAAGTTCAAGATACAATTCGAAACGAAGAGTTGTCTATTTTGGAAAAAGCTGAACAAGAGTTGGAAAGGCGAAAGCGTAAACGCACTTCTGACAAAAAATTGGCCCGAAATGTGAAAAGAAGGAATAAACAAAGATATATAGTAAAAGCTTGCAGCAGTAGCGAAGATGAAACTGAAATGTTACGCAAACAAATAATGGATGAATCCTTGCTGTTGGCGCAATCGCGATAAAGGAATTGTTTTTCTACTTTTGTAATATTGTATAAAGCATATCTATGGGAGAAGCGTCGAGTTTTTTCTTTATTCGTAACAAAGTAATAAATCGTTTAATTTCTATAATTTTTAATTATAGATCGTTGGAAAAGATCGATCGATGATTTTGCCAGTCGATCGAGCAAATATTCGCGAATCCCTTTGACAAATGGTGATAGTACCATTTGATAGTACAATTCGAAATCTGGACAATAAACGTAAATATATTTCGGAGTGTCAGGCAGGAAAGAAACCTGCACTCAAAGCTGAAACCTTCGGCGTGCTGTTGAGAAGGGATGAACCATTACGGGCAATGGATTTAGGAGGGTGAGCAGATTCCATTGAACCTTCTCTCTTTCTCCAACAAAATGTAGATAGGAGTAGAAATATTTCGGTTAATTGTACCAGAAAAAAACGGGCGCAGCGAAAATTAATGCTAGATTCTCGCGGTATTAGGTTCGATATACACCCAGAGGCTATATATAGTAGAAAGAGAAATGTATCGGTGGTTGACGATCAGTTGTTTTTTGCGGGGCCATAGTTGCACCGATCAGAGGTGGCAAAGAGAGCAGGAACGCGCATTCGACGGTGGCTAGAGCGAACCAAACAACGGCTGGCTAGTATTTCTATCCAATTTATTCGGACAACAATAGCAATAGATAGACGGTTCAAAGAGGATACGAGAGTTATCTTGTTCCCACGTCGCTATCATCGCTGCAAACGGCAGACCCATACTCGATTACCGAAATCTCAACGATTGGACTCTCTGGTCAAATTCTCTTTTACGCAGTCCGTACCGGAGTTGCTTATCTTTTACACTTTATTTTTATGGTTCTCTTGGGTGGTGCTTTTACCACTTTCAAATGAGTACGTTTACGTCAATCTGTACGATCGACTTCTTAGGTATAGATATTGTAAAACATCGGGTAACAATATCCTCCTCACCTACCCTTTCAAAAGAAGCAACTATTTGTGGTCAAGTTGACGGAAAATTTCGTTTCGCAGGTAAAAGTACAGATATCGGAATTAGCTCGATGCTATGTAACTACCGAGGCTGTGAACGTAGCCACTCTTTTAGTCTCGAAGGCTCTCGCAAAATAAGAAGCGATACAGGAAAACGCGAAACGGAAAGAAGCGGAGGAGTCATCGCTGTAGGGGAGAGGGCACTGGATTACCCTTTTAACGATACTCTAGTACCACGTGACACTTAGTCATCAAATATATTTCTTTTTTAACGTATTATTTAAGTTTTGGTAATATTTGAAAGAACAAAACGCTGTGATTGTTTGTTAATCAGGAAATAAAAATTGCAACGAAACGTATTCTTGTAAGGTTGTTCCGATACGGCGTGATTCCCAGAAAATGATCGAATTGTGTGAATCATTGAACGTGGTTTACCGGTCGGTTTACGTGTTTGTTTTTCGTCACGCTGCCGGCTGGCGGATGCACAGACCGGTTCTGAGTTTCGCGAACATATCTATGTATCGTCAATGCTGTTGGATGAGATCAGCGATCGCCGAAGCCTATCTTTTTCCTCTGTTAGCTTCAATCGCGTGTGGATTCTACATACGAGTAGCACGTCGTCTCGCAGCCTCTCTCTTCCTTTCCTCCTGTTTTTCCTGGAATATGCGAATCGCATTAAATAAACCATGAAGCACCACACCGTTGGAATACTTGGTGAGAAATTTGTTTTTCTTTTTCTTTTTTTTCTGCTCAGCGCGAGATGATTCGGATCGTCAAACGATTATTCTATGTAGCAATAAGTACATGCGCTGCACCTTCACATTTTTGAATTGCTGGTTCAAGGACAGGGAATCGTTCTCACGAACGGTATTTGTCTCTGCGAGACCATTAACGATGTTCATTTTAGGCTACCTGTTCGTTGCAATTGTATACATTGGAATTTTCTCAACGAAACAATGTATATCCGAGGTAATTCGACCCCCATATCCTCCTAATACGAACGCGACGATAACTAAACGCGCTGATCATGAAATCCTAAATCGTGATAATGACGAGGACGACTTTGTACCTTATCGGGGAGAACGTTTCAGCGTGTTCGACTGGTCGCTATTCAAGGTGACAAGCATGAAATTTTCGTTATGTCAACTCTAAATACCCTCGTGTACATATCTAAATTCAAGTGTTTTTCGTTCTGACGGTATTCGACACACCCGCTACTGTAGGCTACGAGCAAACGATATTCTGGAAATGTGCTTCTATCGCCGATATCTTTAAAAATCGCGCTGGTCTTATTGTACGAGGGAGCCCAGCAGAAAACTGGTCAAGAACTAGCTGAAGCATTGCAACTACCTGCAACTCCAGCCGCTACCCGAGAGAAATTCTCCACTATTTTACGATCGTTCGAGGTAACCTTTCGTAGCCGCGAGACCGTGCACAATATCTTTTTTTTTTTCAGAATAATACATAGCGTTGTTATTTATACATGTCGCACACAGGATCGTTCAACATCGTACAGTTTAAATATTGGGACGCGAATTTACATTGACTCGAACATTACGATCAGACAACGGTACGAGGCTATTATGAAAACCTTCTACAACGCCGATGTGATCTCTGCAAATTTATCAAACGCGAAACCACTTGTCAACGAGATAAACAGTTGGGTCAGCAATATTACCGACGCTAATATCGATCGAATGATAGAGGATGGTAAGAATCGAACGTGCAAATTGTGTATATCGACTTGCTCTTAACAAACGAACTTCTCCTTTGCAGAAAGCAGCGTCCAAAATTCTCTGATGCTGATTATGAACGCGTTTTTCTTCAAAGGATCGTGGCGCCGCAAGTACTTTGCTCCGCAAGATACACGAATTGAAAAATTTCATACGAGTGATAATGGAACCGTGTCCGTACCTTTCATGCACACAGTCGGTCGATTTTACTACTCTGAATCTTCCGAGCTGAATGCTAAAATTTTAAGGATCCCGTATTATGTACGCGTAATCTCTCTCTCTTTCACGAACCTTTTGCTCTGCTTGTTCCTCTGATTGCAATCTATTTTAGGGGCACAAATTCGCGATATACTTGCTGTTGCCAAACGCGTTAGATGGAATCGAGAAACTCGTCAA
Source organism: Anthophora plumipes (assembly GCA_951804975.1). Taxonomy (NCBI): domain Eukaryota; kingdom Metazoa; phylum Arthropoda; class Insecta; order Hymenoptera; family Apidae; genus Anthophora; species Anthophora plumipes. Next base: position 25,190,347 of record OX638116.1, on the reverse strand, counting down.
CGAAATTAATCCCTCTGTGTTGACGAAATACGTGTGGTTGATGCAAGATTTGCCTATTGACGTTTCTATTCCAAAGTTCAAATTTGAGTTCTCCAGCCACTTGGAATCCATACTTCGCGAGGTATTCCTTCTTGCTTTCTTTTCTATTTCGTTTCTGTTCTATTCAACTGCGTTTATATACGTTTCGTTTTTTTCATTCCACTGTTCTCAGCTTGGTATCCGCGATATTTTCGACGACACTGCGACCTTAACCGGCATTGCACGCTCCAGACGAATTTCCAAACATCTTAAAGTGTCGGATATTTTGCAAAAAGCTGGAATCGAAGTGAACGAGAACGGAACTACGGCATACGTAGCCACCGGTAAAAATTATGCCTCCTTTGTCACGATTCACATATTATACAATCAAAATTATAAGCACTTTGCCAACAATCCTTCGCACTTTGAACATTTCATACACATCTATTCTGTTCTTCTATTCTTTTTCCATTTTTCAGAAATTGAAATTGGGAATAAAATTGAGGAGGAAACGTTCCACGCGAATCGTCCGTTCGTATTTTATATCGAGGACGAATCCACCGGAACGGTCATTTATGTGGGCAAAATAATGAATCCTCTCGATATAACAGCCAGCGCAGCCAGTCCAAATCAACTATTTCCATCCAAGTTTGGTTCACAAGTACCAGGCGCAGGTTCACCTCTTCTACTCGATCTTCATAACGATAGAACTTCGGGATAACTGCTTATAGATTAAATTTGATTCTAACATAGTCTAATACAATTAGTTCTCATTCTACAGTGTAAGATCTTTTTTTCTCCTCTGCCTTTGTATACATAGAATTGCAAAGTTACTTTTTCAGCCTTCCGCGAACGTGTAAACGGTGAAAGATGTTCGACAAATTGTAAAAAGCAATGTAATACTAATTTCAGCTCTCTTTCTCTCTCTCTCTCGCTCGTTCTCTCTCTCTCTCTTTCTCTCTCTCTCGCTCGCTCTCTTTCTCTCAATCACTACAGGTTAATTACACGGAGCTTCTTCTATTAGGTGTTTGAATGGTACGCTCGCTCATCTCTCCTTCTATCGGCAACATTGTTATGCGGTTTTGTCGGTATTTCCAAGTTTGTAAAAGTATACGGTAGAGAAATAAGAAGATCGCACGCGAGATTAACGTAAAAGTATTTTCAGACGCGGCGTTGCAAGCGGGTTTGGACGCGGATGACCGAAACAATCTTTTCAACGTATTCTTTTCGCAAGTAAGAAATATCAAGCGTATACACAGTACAAACAGTCGAATACAATCTAATTCATTTTTATCGTAGGCTTTGAACAAGGAATACGAGAATGGAAATTTAGTAGCGTCACCAGCTAGCATTAAAGCAGCTTTGACGATGTTAATGGATGGAGCAAACGGTGATACGAAATCGGAACTGGTTTCAACATTAAGATTACCGGAAAACGAGTCGCGTAGAAGGCAAATTATGGAACGTGTTCTCGCATCTTTGAAGGTAATAAACACATCAAAGCCCGTATATACGTTTGATCGATACTTTCGAGAAGATATAAAAAGGACAGACGTGTTTCTTACTTTCAGAGGAAAGATAACGGGACGGAAATTGATCTTGCCATTCGGTTATGGATAGATCAAAATCTACGCGTGCTGGATAGTTATAAAAATATTGTACAATCATCCTACCAAGGAGACATAAAAAATGTAAACTTCAAGGAGTCACAAAATACAGCGAGTCTTATAAATGATTGGGTCCGTCGGGCAACGCACAATGCAATCTCTTCGCCTTCGTTGCTAAACGACATTCCATCCAACACGCGTCTCATTTCGACCTCGGTCATTTATTTCAAAGGACGCTGGTTAAAATCATTTTATAAGAATAAAACGAAATTACAGTGCTTCTATACTCCTAATGGAAAATGCGAAAACACATACTTCATGACGCATCAATCTACGTATCGATACGCTTATATATCCTCCATTGAAGCACACGCTTTGGAAATTCCGTACTCGGTAAGAAGTGAATGTCTCAAATACCACACAAATCAAACAATATATCTGCGATCATCTAATCACGCTGATAACTTTTTTAGGATGGGAGAACTTCGATGGTGACTCTTATGCCGAACACTAGAGAAAAAGATCCGTACCTTAAAATATTATCCGAGGATTTAACTAGCGTTCCAATTTCTGCAATCTTAGCAAATCTGAAAATAAGAGATGTTACTATCCATATTCCCAAGTTTAGCATTGAAAGTAATCTGAATTTATTACCTACGTTACAGCACGTAAGTTTTGCCACTCGGAAGTTTTCTTTTACTGTGCGAACGAAATGTTTTAACGTTAAAATTAATCTTACTGCAGATGGGTATAAAAAGTATATTTCAAACTAATGCGAATTTTACCGAAATGATATCCAATGGGTCGCTTCGTGTAACCAATATTTTACAAAATGTTAAGGTAGAAATAGACGAAGAAGGGACGCTAGCTGCGGCCGTTACAGGTACATATATATTTTCAAAGAAACGTTCTTTCTGTCGCATATATTTTATGTTGTTAATGAAAATATTATTTGCAGAAATTGGATACCAACTCCTTTCTTTGTGGGGTAATGAAATTAAATTGGATCGACCGTTTCTCTTTATGATCGTTGATTCCGTAACAAACGCAACTTTATTTTCCGGTCGTTTTATCGTACCGACTTAACAACGATTAATTTCATAATAATTCCATTATGTTATAAAGCTAAAACCGCCTCCTTTTAGTTTTTGTCCCTTCTTTCTTCTCTATAAAAGCTTTCTCACTTTTGTTGTAAACACGATTATAAACTAAATAAACAAATGGTATAGACAATGATAGTAAATGAATAAAATGTCCAAACAGTACTTGAATGTTATATTTAAAAGTAGCAGTAACTCATATTTAACAGACTGTTCTCTTTATTTGTACAATCACAGGAATATACCGTACCTACTTAATGTGCACACATGTATACATATACACATCTAACATAGTACATTTAACATTCTTCCCTTACTGCTCATATTTTTGCTTAATATCTTTCCACAGTCTCTGAAACAACAAAGGTATGGATCTTGTTATTTTTAACAAGTTTTCATTGTTTTTAGAAGTTTTTCTAAAAAGTCAATTCTTCTGTTATGCAATACTATTTCCTATGCTGTTAAAACTTTACATAATTTACAAAAAAGAAATATCAACTAATACCTATATATTGCGTGCATTTTTTCTATAAAATATAGAAGCTTACATAATATGTTGTTGAATTCTTTGGTAGCAACATTAAGTGAAATAACAAATTTGAATTATCTGTGAAATTTATCATGAAATAAAAGATAATTATGTCGAATAGGTATCTTTTCAATCGAGTACATTATCAAACATACGTTCAACGTGTAATTTTAAATCATGACACAATTCCTTCGCTAATATCCATACATACCCCTTTATTGACGTTCTCGAATAATTTGTCTGCAAATACATCGACCGATCGCTCGAAGAAAAAGCTGCCTACTAAAATGGCCACGGTGAATGTAGAAGATCTTTTGAAAATCCAATTGTACAGAACACTAGACATTGTTCTGACTGAAATCTGACTACCTTTTGAGTAAAACTGTTAATCTCAAAATACAAATCTCCCCGTTACTTGTCGATCAAACAACGTTACTTCCTACTCCGACACAATGATCGAATATGAGAACGAACATTACATCACGGACAAAGTAACAGGATAGACCAATCGCCTTATGGGACTTTGTGTCTCACGTTCTGAAACACCGATTAGGTAAAAATTCAGAAGTCTTGTTGTGCCCTCTACAATATAAAGCGATAAGTTCAAAAGTTGAACCATCATGGATGGTAAAGTCGACACGCATAAAATATCCACTCTAATATTATATGTATATCTTTAAAACATCTCTAAAATTTCTTTTTACAGCAGCAGCAAACATTTAGTTTTAATTCTAACCACTACTAATGTTGTAATCTTATTCTATGCTGAATCGGTAACGGTGGGAATTGCAGAATTAGCTTGGAACAAAACAATACATTGAGTGATAGGTCTATTTTGTATCTTATCTGTGTAATAAAAAAAAATTATTATTTTGTAATAAAGAAAACGACATTTATGATTACGGAAATATTTAGTTCACCACTTATTGATAAACTTTCGGAAAAGTATAGTAAGTAAAAGATATACGAAAAAAGAAGATACAGGCCCGAAGAAAATGATTTCTAAATATTCTTCGGAAAACAACGATCGGTAATGAAATCTAAGAAAATACCTACTTTTGGTAATGCAGTTCAATCGCAAGTACCATTAGAGAATCGCACGAAGCAGCACGAAAACAAGAGAAACGATGAGCCACGTCAACGTCCGTTCAACTTCGACTAACAAGTAACTTCACGTTTGCGTGACGGTGATCAATGTGTGTCATTCTTGACAGATTGTCGTCGTTCTGTCAGAAGTTCCGGCAATTTTTTGTAAATTTTTCGTATTATGAAACGTTTCGAGAAATTGTTGGTATGATTCCGTTATGTCAAATAACATGGATCCCGAAGCGGACGAAATACCTTTGGATTCCAGTATCCCAGGAACATCGAAGGAAATGTCAGTTCCTATTGAAAAGCATAACCTGAAAGCTAGACGAAGAAATGTTATTAAAACGGTGAATTTTGTGTCGGAAGAAGATGAAAATTTTGACTCTGAGAGTGGCATACCCCTCGTAAAAATGTCTGATTCTACGAAGGCATGGTATGATAACGTTATACCACGAATACCTGATATCGCGGACTTTAGTTCGTCAGGTAAACAAAACGGTGTGTTAAATCGAAATGAAGACGGTAGTAGTACTCTAGAACATAATTTTGGTGATACAGAAACATTGACGAATAGAGAACGGATGAAGATAAGCGTTATTCGAGGAAGCGTTGTCAATCCGAATCTGACATTAGGAGAACTTAAATTACTGGGTTGCAGCAGCGAGGGTCTTGTTAATGGTATTCTATCGATACGATAATACGTTATTATCAACAAGGAACCGCGGCATGGACGATACAACGTAATTTGTCTGTAATTTTACCGAGAATTATATTGTAATCGAGCTTTTTTGAGATAACGAAATGTAAAATTATAGGTTCCTTATTGAAAATAACTTTTTACTTTGTAATTAACCCCTGAAATCACGAGAATGATCTGTAGATGATATACGAAGTGTTCTGTGGCCAAAACTTTTGAGAATTCCGGAAGAAAGTAGTTTTTCTGTAAATGGATTAGAAACTATACACAATGAAATACCAAACGAAGTTTATCAACAAATATTGAAGGATGTAGCACGCAGTGGTAGTCATATTTCTCAAAATGCTACACAACACGAGATAGACCATTTTCACGAAGAATTGACGCAATTAATGTGTTGGGTTCTTCACAAACATTCTACGTTAAAGTTAGTATTACATATGTATTTTTTGTACAAAAGGACATCCTTACTTTATTATTGTCATGGAAATATTTGGTTTAAACACATGTACATAGGTAGTACAAAATAAAATAATACGTACTTAGTTATTACCAGGGTTATAACGATATAGCGGCAACCGTTCTTCTTGTCATGGGCTTGAAAAGGGGTTTGCGTGTACTTGAAAGTATTTCTCTAGAATTCCTCGAAAGATTTATGGAGAAAACAATGGAAAAAGTGAATCAAGAATTATTTTATATATTTGCACTTTTAGAAAGAGTGCATCCCACTTTGTTGGAGCATTTGGAAAAGTTAGTATCTTCTTCTATACATTCTGTTTACATAGAAATTATCTATTAAATCTATTTTGTACTGTAGCGTAGAATTGTTTCCGCATTTTGCATTGGCCGAGTACACAACATGGTATGCGCACAAATATGCGGAAAATAGAAAATTGTTACACCGATTATTCGATTATTTTCTTGGTAGTCCTCCGATGATGCCTCTTTATTTAAGTACTGTGATCGTAGCACATAGAGCGTCGGAAATTTTTAATACTACACCAGATATGGGCCATACACATAAAGTTTTATGTACTGTGAGTAAAGTTGCACGTCGACAATATAAATAAAGTTCCGTTCATTCCGCGTAACAAATTTCTTTTGCTTATAGTTGCCAGATGATTTGCCTTTTGAAACACTTCTAATCGAAGCGAAAAACTTGTATCGTCAGTATCCTCCCGAATCTATAAGTAACGATGTTAGAGAATACGATCGGAAACGTAAATTTAAAGAACAAGAATGGAAGGCAAAGGCGGAAGCTAGTCGTCAAGAAAGGGAGAAACAACGTCAGCTTAGAATTGTACAATCAACACCGAGAATACCCTACCGCATTAGAAGTTACAAAACGATTACAGTGGTAACAATCTTGGCGCTGGGATTGTATGCCTTTCTAAAATCTTCATCTGGTCTTAACTGACATTAAACAAACATAATCTATTTACACGATAGATTCATTTATGCGTCCCCGACGCAAAATTTTATTTTACTCCTACACCATCAGCTTGGTAAATTGTTAAATACATGAACGTATAGTCCGGATCACGATATAGCGAGATCGTAAATTAAACCTTCAAAAATCGACACCGATTGATATTGGGGCACTCAGAACCCTTATCATGGTTTCAAGTCCTTATCTACCTATCTTTGTATCAATTCGTTTGTTCTGATAACTGAAACATGTTTATTTTAGCGCCTAACCAATTTTACTACCTAGCTATATCGTGACCTGGATTATAAACAATGCAATATTGTAAAATATCTGAGATATCAACGATCGTTGGTAATCTTACTAAACGGCGATTAACAGCGGACTTTGTTTCTGAATGTATTACGAGGGGTGTCTTGAGCATTCCTGTGCTGCCTTTATACTGTGTTCTTTAAAATTAACATGAACTTTTTCGTGCATACATATTTACAATGTCAGAAGTATAGGCAAAAAGTTAATGGTGAAGAAAGAAAATATTACGGATATGTACGTTTGTGAAAAAGCTATTTCCGCAATATGTATATTTTGAAACATTAAAAAAAAAATTTCTAAACGTAAAGGATACATTCGTTTTTTAGGTCGCCAATGCGTTTTTATAGTCTGTGATCTAAGTTTGCGCGTGTTTATTTAAATTTGCACACAAATATCAATTTACTACAACAAGATAACGATTATCAATGAAAGACCATAATTATTCAATTTTATTTATTCCTGTTCTCACACCTTTAATTATATTTTTTTATCACATTATCTTTATCGAAATTTTATTACGATAAATGTCTCCTTATATACACTGAAATTATACGATAAATAGAAACTACCTAGAATGCGTTTTGTACCTGAGATATTAAAATGAGAAAAATATACTGGAAGATTTTTAATACATCACATACGCAAAACTACGAAGAATAAATGTAGTTTCTTTTTTGTTAACCACTCATGCGCATTACCTATGATAAATAAAACATGTACAAAAAATAAAAAAAATACCAAATATCCAAACATATATGTAAAATTAGTCTACCTAGTTGTTAACTAAAAATTCCATTTTATAGTATTGCTTGGTTACTAATGTCCTAAATGATATATAAAAAATATATTAACAATAGTATTTAATTACATAAAATCAATAGACTAATGTTTTTAATTAAATACGTTCTTAGCTATACATAGTCATCGTGATACTCTTATTTAGACTGCGGATTTTTATTGCAAATACGTATTTTTCGTACTGCATATGTTTTGCATATTTTAAATAAACGACGTAAATTTAAATATGTTACATATTTTTATTCCAATTTGAATTTTACTTGCAACAATATATAATTTGTAAATCATGATTCACGATTGTATGTCAAATATAACTATTCGAAACAATTTTAATTCATAATATATTGTTACATGAATTAAATAGAATGGCAGAAGAAATAAGATAGGATTTCTCTACGATCGATATATTAATATTTTCTGTAAAACAGATATTTTTAGATGTCCCTTATTGTATAGAAATTTATATTATAAGAAAACGGTCCTATGCAAAACATTTAGAAGCTATCAGAGAAGTATTTATTTATAATATTTTATTGAATTTAGCTAAATTATTGTACATATTTCTTAATATAGTACTATTTTTAAACTAAATTTTCAAATGGTACATACATACACAGAAGAACTAGAAGAGGTCTCGGCATGACACTGAAGTAAATTTAAATGTATTCCACTTTCTTATGACGAAGAACGATCTTTTCCAGCCTATAAGTTAATTTGTTCGGACAAGTAATATCAATTTACGGTGGTAAACCTTTAAAAAACACTACTGTTATTTATTATAACGCAAATTATCATAACTACGTGTACCTAATAACACGATCCATATTTCGTAAATATAAATATAATATGTATATATTGTGTGCATATATCCTACATAATTTGGCATCTATGTTAGATGATATGACATATTTTTTACACATTAGTTGAATATTTGGATACGTTTTAATTGCATAAAAATCCTCAGTCTATTCTTATGACACCTTTAAAACGGTTTTAATGTAACTTAAGACATCAGTATTTTTCAGAATATTCATATGATTTACACCAGGGAAGACTTGAGAATAAATTTTCTGTTTTTGCTTACCCTGCCAATGTTTACAACCCTCTAAACTTCTTAAATTTACAGTACCATCACCGTCGCCAGAAATTAATTGTGGAGTACCTTCTATCGATATACCAGGCTTATAATATAATCTGGAAACAGTTTTTATACAAATGTTTTAAGACCTCTTTGTAACTTATTATTAAACGAGGAAGTTATTATAATTGTTCACATACTTTTGTACTGTATCTATATTATTCCCATATAAACAGTGTACCTCAACTCCTGGAGCAGTAAAATCTAGTTGATACTTTTCATTGTCCTTTCTAAATTCCCAAGCATTTGGAACACCTATATCTCTGCAAAATTTAATAAATTGTATTGCTCGTGTCACGGGTAAACTATTAAAATAATATTATCGATTAGACTATATGTCGATTATTGTACATATTATATCGTACATTAGATAATCTCGTAACGTAGACAATGTGTAATTTTTTTGTTGTGTTTGTACTAATACTTCGCTCTCCTTCCAAAATAATTTCGATGGTAATAACCACCCTAAACTAGGGCTACTTATTTGTTGATCTTTGAGAATATTTTGACGTAAAATATATGCACCTAAGTCATCTCCTGTAATTACAAAATAATTTCAAATATATATTTTTACTGGTATAATGCACATATCATCTATATCTCATACCAATTGCAAATACTTTAAGAGCTTTAACTGAGCCACCCCAAACTGCTGAAAGTGTAACTAAACAATTGATATATTTGTCCTTCCATTTCTGAGTCTGATTTTGCAAAAATATAAGCGACATTGGTCCACCCATACTGTGTGCTAATAATGTTACAGGAACTTGCTCGTTCATACGGTAAGTTTCTTCGACCAATTCTTTTAGTTTGTTGAAAAATTCTTCATTCTCATCTAGAAATAAGAATATTCTACAGCACAATATGATTAAAACACAATTACCTATAATTACAGCTATGATACAAATTCTAATAATAAATACATACTAGGTCCTTTCCTAAAATCATAAGGTGCACCACGTATAGAATAATTTCTAACATATCCGAGTTCATTAACTAGCATATTACCAATATCTTTGAAGTAAGCTCCTGGAGAAGCTTTACTCGGATCTAGATATTCAACAACAAATGGATCACCCCAACCTGGTATACGTATGTCAACACCATTTTGATTTCTTGTTGTTCTTGTAACATTATCATAAATTAACTTCATATTATCAATCTAGGACAACATTTTCACTGTAGAATCTATCCATTGTACATTATAAAAAATATAAGGCTATGTAATAGTTACCCAGCAATCTATGATAACTGGTACAAGTAATTCCAAATTTAACCAGATATTAAAATATTCTGTAGAAACCTTTTCACAGAAATAATGTACAACTGTTGTTTTGTTAAGTTTTGCTTCAACTTGACTACCCCCATCGCCTGGAACTGTCGTAATAATTATGTAAATTTTCATTTTCAAAGTAATGGATTATAAAATATCACTTAACACAATGAAAAATTAGTTACCAAATATAACAGGAGACAATTGATTATTTCTTAAATGCCAGGATTTCACGGATAAAATACAATACAAAGTAACTATTGTACAGACAGTAAAACACAAACGCATTTTATACTAAATTATTTTGTTGTTTAAATTAATTTCATTGGAATTTTATACTTGAAATTATACGTTATAATTAACCTCGAAATTTCGAATAGCCGTTGAAACAACAAAGAGCACTTATACAAAAAAAAAAGAAAACGTTTGTGTAAAATATTTGCTCTGGTGATCTTCGTAGTGCACGATCAATTGATGACGTACACATTTGAATGTGAAAAGTGTGAGAAACTGCTCACAGGTTATAAGGTAGAATGCTATTAATACTTCAGTAAAATGAATATCACAAAGCAAGCTTATCAATTGCCTGATAAGTAATTACTTATTTATGCGTCTAATATATAGCTATCTAATAGATAGCGTCTAATATGTTGTGAAATAAACAGTACACAACGAATATATATGTTTTTAATATACGTACATTGGAGAAATACAATAAATATATACAAATAGAAAACAATTGCTTATTCAGCTGTTATAAAAAATCGTCTAATACTACAAAAGTTGTACAACTGATTGTATACAAAATAATATTAATTATTTCAATTTGTTGTACTAATCAGTACATTTATCGTAAAAATGAACAAAATCTAGAGAAAATACCGTTCATAAAACAACGTGGTTTTCTTTCATGACAAATTAAAAATTATTATTATCACTATTTTATTATTATATTGTTGTGAGTTATATCGTTACTATTCTCCTTACTTAATTTTATGATTTCTTTTTCAGCGCCTTGTTCCTTCTAGTTCTTGCTGTTCCTATAATGTGTGTATATCTGTGAAGAATACACAAAGAAATAAATAAAAGTAAATTATAATAAAATTATCATTTTTGTTATGTCAATTGTTATTTCAGCAAAAATTACGTGCATACTTATATGTAATGAATTTTTTGTTAGGTATTATCGTTAATGTTGACAATAAATTGGTCATTATTTTTTATTTACAAATAATAATTGAATAATTCATCGGTCATTTTCATAAAGAAATAACGAATCTGATTGTACACATATAAAAAAACTTTATCTAAAAAAGAATACTCATTTAAATGAAATAATACGAAATCGGACAAACATACTAATTTATGAACGTATACAGAAGTACACAAATGTTTACGAACTAGCACATGTTTCCCATGAAAGTAAACATAACCTAAAATATTAAAATAATTAGAATGGTAGTATGTTTTAACTGAAGAACATTTACAGAAATTTGAAGAAAAAATAATTGTGTCAATGTAAATAGAATTTTTGTTTTTATAGATCGACATATAAAAATGCCGACAGTTATAGCATTAGACGTGTCTCTATCGATGAGACGTCCGTTATTGGGAAGCGGCTCGAACGAAAATAATCTAAACGAACAATTGACAAGGCATCAATTAGCTGTACATGGGATAAATGCGTTATTACATTATTTACAAGTGAATTCAAAATTAGAATTTGTAGCTTTAGTAAGCGATTTTAAAATAGTAGTGAACATTATGTTATTTTATTAGTTTCATTTAAGTAGCTCGTTTTTTCTGCTTTTTTCTTTTTTCTTTCAGGTTGTCTTTTCATCATTATACGAAGTTATTTGTCCATTTACTCGTGATTACGATAGTATACGCTCAAAGTTACAAAATATAGAGGAATGTGACAAGACTTGCATTGAAACAGCTCTCCATGGTGTTAACAATGTTATTATGGCAGAATGGGGTAACACTACAGCTTGCCAAGTAGTGTTAGTAACCGATGGTAATCCTGGTGTAGGACCAATGTCTCTGGGTGACTCTTTGAATTCCTTAAATCTAACAAGAGATGTAAATCCATTTCCATTACCTTTTCCTTATCCAGGAAAATTAAGTGTTGTATGTATCGCATCGCAACAAGGTATGTTAAAAGTGAACATATTCAATAACCAGCATATAATATTTCATTGTTTCTTATTGTATTTATGAATTTTAACTATTTTAATCAGATGCTGGTTTACATATTGGTTTACCACTTTATCAACGATTGGTTGAACTTGCTGGTGGTGACAGTGTAGTACTGGTCCCTGAAGCATCACTCTCGAAACATTCAGTCACAGTTTGTTTTCAGAAATTAGCAGAAACTAATTATGTCTCTTTTCAAGGATATTTAAAGTGTGGAAATTTAGGTTCGCGTATTCTTCTATCACCTGCACCCATGGTAAAATGACAAGATACAAAAAAAAAATGTTAATTCAGATTTAAAATAAAATAACATTATTTTAGCCATATACTAAGAAGACGGATTTTGAATTAGTATCTGGCTTGATGATATCAAAAACGGTAGAAATATGTGGATTTATATCGGTAGCAGATGTTGGTAGTCCTAGCGCTATATCCAGGCATTTAGTGTTACCGTTAGCTACAGAAAAAACTCCGAGTATGCAAGGAATAGCATTAGAAGAAGATTCGGATACAGATGAGAATGGAGATGAAGGGAAAATACCATCTTTTTGCGTGTTACTACACGGGGCTTTAAAGGTAATACATCGGTGAATTTATAATTTGTTTAATTTCTTTCAAAAGTAAATGTTTGTTACAGGTTGAGAATATGGTAGCCCTTTGTTTGTTAAACAATGAATGGTATGGTTTCATATACTCATGGGCAGACACGAAGAAAAAATCAAATTTAATGTTAACAGTGCTAGAGCCAGGGTTAGATGTTGTGCCTTGGCTAGGTAACTTCAGTAATTTAGGTCCAATTGATGCAGCTAAAGGTGCTGCTGTTAATTTTCCAGTTAGACCAAATGAAAAAAGAAGTTACACTCAAAATGCACCTTCTTGGATTCGCCAAGTTGGATTACAATCTGATATTCAGAAAATTTTGAGACACGCTAGGAAATTGCCCGAAAAAACGCAAAACTTTTACAAGGTAAAACATCAATGTATAGAACTACAAATATGCTTGTAACATTTGCATTTATGTATAGGAGGTGAATCGGTTGCGTAGAGCTGCCGCATCAATGGGATTTGTAGAACTTTTGGAAGGATTGGCATGCATTTTAGAACGAGAATGCACATTGTTACCCCCAAATTTAAACCCTGACTGTACAATCCAAATGGGTCATGTAGCTTCTATGATAAGGAAACCTGAATTTCTAGAACTTAGATATAACATACCACCGGCGCGTACTAGATTCCAACATGGAGGATCATAGATGGTACAATAGCATACTTGTGATATTTATATAAATGTATTTACATAATATAGCAATAATTTCTACATTAAAAACAGGTTTGATGTTTTAAATGGTCGCGAATTTGTATTAAAAATAGACTTTACACCCTAGGTAAAAAAAAAAATTATTTAAGCTATTTGAAAAACTCATTGCTTGTTTTCTTTCATATCCTTAATTATACAATATAAAATATCGTATAATCCCTTGGCAGTTTGTACACTTGAATACTGATCGAAATCAGGAACATGAATAAACAGTGTTTTCTCAGGTGCGATCAGTAATGATTTGTAAAATATATATTCACACAAATATCTACCTGCATTATTTGAAATGCAAGCATTACACTTTGTTTCGTTTGAATTATCATTAATCATATTACAAACTTTTCTAACATTGATTTTAGTTTCTAAAATCTTAGTTTCGATGTTACTTTCATCTGGACATTTATTACATACATCCAGTTTCAGATAGCCATTGCTACGAGCGCAATATTCTATGGTTAAACATTTCGCTTTGTGAGATACACCCACATGTAGAACTAACTGAGAAAAAAACATTGCTCGTATTTAAAAGATCAGAATCGATTACAACTTTATTACGAATTAAAATTTACCGTAGGTTTGTATTCCTCCCAAAGTTTAGGTATATACATAGCTACATCTTCATACGAGACTGGAATCTCCTTCGCGATCACTTTAATATTGTTCATCTCTTTTGAATTTGCGCATAGTTTATTTAATTCTTTTACAGCCTCCCAGCTAGCGTTAATAATATGATTGTCAAATGGGCCAAACCCAGTCACTAGAACTGTATACTTTTCGCTGATTTCCATTGCTACATTTGATTACTTTATTAAAAGGAATAATACGTTTCTCCACTTCAACGAAATATGTCCCATTCATATAGATATCTGTATACTATCATCATGACGTCGATATTGTATTACCTGATGTTTATTTAAGATTTTTCAGTGTTGAGATAAAAATGTTCATTTACATATTTGCTTAGTAAATACATAGCTACTGTATATAGAATCATTTTCTTTTTAAATTTCTTCTCATTTAGATTGTACAGTTAACATATGAAAATACACAAGCATAGGTAGTTCTAAAAAAAAAATATTTAATATCAGTACAATTACGTATGTATCTAAAGCGTAATTTCTTGGTCAAGGAATGAAACGCTATCTAGTTTGCACCTTACCAATGATGCACGAGAGAGAATCAGTTAGGGAAAATGGCTGACGACGCATTAGGTCATGTTTTGACAATTTTACTTCTTTGATTACGATAGTTCAGAAAGAAGCGTGTTTGTTATATTTTAAAATATGATATCGATTATATTGTGAAATACGTAGTTTGGTGAAGGCTGTGGATATCTGTCGATGCACGTGTCTAGATTGATAAATAAAATCTTGTCAAAACTTGTCTAGACGTGTTTCAAGTAGCTGCCATTAGGAAATACTCATTATGAACGTCTGAACAAATCTTTTAATAGCCTTTGTGAAAAGTATAGGATTTTTATACCGTTGGTAAATATGTACATACTATTTAAATTTATAATCAAAACAAAGGAGATTTATCTTTGTGAAAGGTGTACTTTCGTTTTTCGTTGAATATTGTCCATTAGAATCTAGGCAATTAACTTACGATGCCGTTTAATTAAAAAGGAGAAAGAAAAAAAGAACTGATTATCGCTTACGAGAAATAAACAGTTATTTATCAAAAGTTTTCTTATTTCAAGGAATTTTAAAGTAGTATGCTTTGTTATAGATAATTAGAACTTCCTACTGATTGGCAAATTTATGTGATATGATGCGAAAGTGTTTATAATATTTGTATAGAAGAGAAATAAAAATGAACTGCTTTTGAGGCAATAAGATGCCTGTCGATCCATTTAATAATGGGACAGCATTTGGCTAGTCTCAGAGAATTTTTTAGAATGGATGGTGAAAGGCAGTCGTTTGAGGCATGTACTAATGTTGTTCAACCGGCACAATTAGAAGTGATGTTACAATTAGAAAATTTACAAGATAATGAAAATAATGGAAATGTACCTGCGTTGAATTTAAATTTAATTCTTCACGAAGAATGCAAAGTAGATGGGAATTTGGACAACGATCATCTAAATTTAGACCTAGATAATCATAATTCTAGATTTGAAACTTTGTACAGTCAACCAGTTGAGACCCAAGAGTCAAAAGAAATTTGTAGTAATGGAAATGTTACTAACGAATTATGTTACAAACAACAGAAAGCATGTTGTAGTAGTTCAGGGGATAGTAATACTAGCAGTAGGTCAGAAGATAGTCCTATAAATCCTCCTTTAAGAAGATCTTCTAAAACTTTATCATTTGTAAAGCGAAAAGGTAATAAACATATTTTTTTTACATTCACTCTGTGCTTGTATCTTTTGTTGTAAGCTTTCCATGGTGTAATGACAATGTATGAATTTCAATGTTTTTAGGTAAACAACGTAACAAGGATCAAAGTCAAGCGTGTACTCATGTTTTATCTTCAAAAAAGAAAAGAAGCAGCTGGGTATTAAAATTTAACTGTGCTAAGAACAAAAGTTCGAAAAGTTCAGATATTATTCCTGGTCAAGGAAATAGTAGTTCAGATTGTGTGTGTATCGGTCATAGAAGAACCGAAGAACACCCAATGGGAGCTGGTGTTATATTTAATAGCCGATCTGCTCCGCAAAGTCCAGTGCTTGGACCACTACCACCCAGTCCAGTAATTGATCTTTCAAGATTCAATCCAGAGGAATTTCCGATGGAAGTATGTATTATTATATTATTATAATAATATTATTATTATATATTAATATTATATTATTATTACTATCTCTAAAATCTGAACGAGTTTGAAAATAATTCATTATAGGATTGCGATGAAAGAGCTCGTTTACAACGCGCACGAGAAATGGAAGAGGGGGTTGAACCTCCTCCTGGTTACAAGCCTAATTATCCTTCGGGGATTCAAGTACACCCAAACGGGATAACGGTAGACAGTTTAGCAGCATTGTTCCAAGCACATGCTGGTATACAAGCTGCAGTCACAGCATTATCACAAATCGATTTTACGTTAATTCCGAGTATCGGAAGGCCAGCGCATACGCAGGTAGATCGATTTGAAAATAACGAACAATTTGATATTGATTGTAACTTAACATTTTTTGCGTATTTATAGGTTGATTACGTTCATTGCCTTGTGCCAGATCTTAAATCAATTACAGCCTGTTCTTTTTATTGGGGCAAAATTGATAGATACGAAGCTGAACGTTTATTAGAGGGCAAACAAGAGGGTACGTTTCTGTTGCGTGATTCAGCTCAAGAGGAGTTCATTTTTTCTGTTAGCTTTCGAAAGTATGGACGATCTTTGCATGCTCGAATTGAACAGTGGAATCATAAGTTTAGCTTCGATGCGCACGATCCGGGAGTGTATGCCTCAGAAACGGTATGGAATAGAATTATTTTTCACTAAAGACAAAGCATAAGAAATATGTTGAATTGAAATTTAAGATTTGGTACGTGCTTTTTCCAGGTATGCGGTTTAATCGAGCATTACAAAGATCCATCTTGTTCTATGTTCTTCGAGCCTATGCTTACAATACCATTGCATCGAAATTTTGCTTTCCCTTTACAACATATTTGTCGAGGAGTGATTACTACACGAACTACGTACGATGGTATAAATAAGTTGCAATTGCCAAAGACGCTTAAAAGTTATCTCAAGGAATATCATTACAAGCAAAGAGTACGGGTTAGGCGATTAGATACTGAAAATGATTTACAGTCATATGGAAGATCCATATCATATGTACCTTTAATATGAATTTCTGTATTCACATTCAATAGAGTTTGACACGCGTTACTTTATTGATTTTGCATTCACATCTACGATTTGATTACAGTCACATGTGGCATATGTATAGTAGCAGAACGGAGTATTGATACGTATGAAAAGTTACAAAATTTGGGAAACAGTATTTCCTTTTTCTTTAGAACATTATCCGTCCTTTATTTTCTTCGCATTCACTCTACTCAAATCAATCCAAGATTTACGGTTATAATGATATTTCTATAAGTATCGATGATTGCAAAAGAGATCTATTTGAAACCACAACTTTCTTCCACACATATGTTACACTGTTAGAGAATAAACTCTTTTCGACATTTCTATTAAGAAAAGAACCGCGATATCAGGAAATAAACCGTTACGTATTCTACGTAAAATAGTATAATAGCATAATTGGACTAGTAGCTATCGTTTTTCACTTTACCGTAGTTTTTTTTACAGTTTTGCGTCGCAAGTACACAAATACGTTGATTAAAAACGGGCGTAACATGTAAATACATTATTATAGCAGCTTGAAATATGTAACATAGTATGAGTTTTACATATTTCGGTGATTAAATTTTTCTTATCGCGTTTCTCTCAAAACTTACTTGTAATTTAATTTAATTGATATTCATTCGAAATACAATTTAGTTTATATATTTTTAATCATATTTAAAAGGAAGTAATTAAATACCGAAATTCTAGTGCACTATGATACTTCGCATCGCGTTGTACTTGTTGAATTGAAATTTTTGAAAAGCCACATTCTCTTGTTGTGCCTACTTACAACATGAAATGTCAGACCTATCGAAAACCTGTCTGTCTTCGTGTTTATCGTTATTAAATATAGAAAAAGAAACAAAAACCGAGAACTTTCCTGTGTGTGTGTGTGTGTGTAACTATCTTTGACCTTGACTGAGTAACAATTTCATTATAAAATATATTAAGTTTTGGAAATCTCAGTTTCCTATATGATAATTTAAGAGCAATATAATATTAAGTACAGAATGAATGATTTATGGATTGTTCGTGTAATAATTTTTTTTTTATACAAATAAAGAACAAGTATTTGTTAACCAAATGTTCAATATTTAACTACACGACACAATGTCTATACATGTAACTTTGGAGAAAAATGTTAATTTTATCGAGTTCAGTTAGTGTACTTTTCTGACATAGATTAACATGTGGTATTTCTGGATATCCGAAAGTGTTGGTGGTTTTAATATACAAAAGCAATTGTAATTTATATACTTTTAATGCTTTAAAGGTATAAATTCATGCTGGTTTTTGTTACAACAAATTTACTTAATTAGAATAGTATTTCCTTTGGATGTAACGTGTACTGTATAATTGGCAGCACTACTTTGCAATTAAATAGAAAGAAGGTGAAGAACAGTGTAACGAGAAATACATCTATATTTAATATAGGAATAACATTTTGATTTCCAAATATTGCATTATAAATTATATTTGTCGATGTTTTTAAAATGCGTAGAAGTGTGAACATATTTTTTTTTTTTATGTAAATTCTTAAAAAGGATACTGACAAAGTTTCTTTCCCATTTTTCAACCATATACAACTCGGTAACAAGCATATATCTAAAATACCAGTATTTCAAAAATGAAGATAACTTTTGGAGTGTATCAATCATATTTGTAAATACTTTCGAAGCTTTCAAAACAAAATAACAAGGTTATGCTACCACACAATCGATCTTCACCAAATCCCTGGAATTAAACCAAAGCAGCGATGGTTCTATGTAAAATGGTGTAGCCCCGATCACATAGAACCTACGCCTCTGTGTATTTTTGTTAATATAGAGTTTCGATGAAATTCATTGTCAATGTACGATGCATCGTAGATCATCTACCAACATAGAAACAAAAAATGTTGGAAAAATCAGAGTTCGACTAGTCGAATGAGTACTTCCGCATGTACGAAGAAAATTTTATTTGGGTTCCAAACGAAATGTTTAAAACTAAATTCTGCGTAGCGTTTTAATTTATTTCGATAGTTGAGAAGCATCGTAGATACCTACTTTTCTTATAAATAACGAAATAAAACAAAAAATCAATGTTATTTTCCTTATAGGAGGGACATTTTATGAATTGTGTACGTTTTGAAAGAAAAGGTAATAATTTACCGAGAATTTACAAATATTTAGAAAGTGCATATTAGGCGAGATTTTTAAGTATATAATCGTCGAACTTTTTCAACATATTCTGCATCTCTTCGTATTTTGCCAGAGAACAAGCTTCTTGAAGCGGAAGCCACTTAAATGTTTGATGTTCCTGCGATAATCGAATAGGTTTACTGTTGTCTATTAGTTCCGCTAACCAGTAAATGGCAATTTTTGGTTTCCCATTAACATCGTATCTTAGTTCTTGTTTAGCGTCTTGGATGATTTTTAAATCACTAGGGAATAAACCTGTTTCCTCTTTAGTTTCGCGCTGCGCGGTTGTCATGTCCGATTCACCGGGATCGACGTGACCTGCGAGCAAAACGTAGAAATATATCGAAATGATTGTTTCACTTATTTTGCGAAACGTAACGTCAATTTTGCTAATTCTGAAAGGAAAGAATCATCGCATCAGATATATGTACCTAGTATATAAAGTATATATGTGCACTGAAAAATTTCGGCTATTTTTACGGAAGGTTAGGTTCCACGGAATTGCGAATAAATGTATGAACGATTACAAACCTTTTGGGGGTGACCAATGATGATCGCCGTAAGATGCTTGCATCAGTAGGTATTCGACTATTCCTTGAACACGACGAAATATAACAAAACCGCAAGCGCGAGTTGTCATTGTACAAAAATTGTTATTCTATTACCACGACGTACGCGACGATTTGCGGTGTGTCTAAGCCGTAAACGAACTGAGAATAAAGCGACAAAACAGCGGGATACAGAAGGTATAACGCGATTGTCCGTTCGTTAAGGCTATTCGTGGTTGATCTTATGATCGTTCAAGGGTTTGTTTGAATTTGCACAAGCTGTCAAGATTATGCGAAGGACTACTTCCGTGTTTCGGAAGAGAGAGGATAACTGTGAATTTTAAGAGTGTTACTATTAACGTACGGTGGTTGAGCGGATTCTGAAAATCGATGTAGAAAAAAACTGGCAAGATTATTCGGACAAGATAGATTGGCGGGGGCGGGGATTAGTTAAATACATTTTTCGAGTTAGACAAGGGAGGTGGTTGACTCTACGCGATTGGTAATCTATTAAACAAAGAAACTAACTAAAGTGACGCCTCCAAGTCAACGGTCACTTTCAAGTATCGTTTACAGCATATCTTGAACAGTAAACGCAGTAGGTAATGTACCTTTGGGCAGCGCTTCGACCCTAACAAAGCTAAAGTAAGACAAACAGACATGGACAATAGCCACGGAAAGATATCGAAATTGAAAGTGAAAGTTGAAGGACCGATGGCCTCTTAAATTTACGACCGCTGCGAAATATCGAACAATTTCCGGACCCGTGTCTGACAAACTCACAAACCTAGGGTATCGATAAATAACTTAAAAATTCGTATGAACTATAGTTTGAGCATCGTGAATTATACTTTTGTATTTTATAATTCCTATTAATTATACTTGGAATTATAACCTTCTGCTAGGGTGAATCACTTTAAAAAGGAGAAATCTTTAAAAAATGCAGATTGCATATCTCGTATTCTTGTTGTTTCGTTAATTATGCGAATGCGCTGAACAGATAAAAGGCAACAGTAACGTAGAAATAGGAACGTTTTCAAAGAGGAACGTAGGATACGGTAATGCTTGTATTCGGTAAAATGTAAAAACATTCGTCAAAAGAAGATTCATTCTTTACTAAATTATACTATTTCCTTTTTATATGTAATTTTCATAGAAAATTAAGGTTTTTGATTACTTGCAATGAAAATATGAATGTGCAAGTTAAAATGTCTCGTTTCTTTTTCAATTTTGGTTGTACGACCAAAGACATTACAGTTGTCAACATGATTGCAGGTTGAAAATAAGTTACTTTAAAATAATGAAACGTTTACATCGTTGCGCGCGTACAATTTCGAAAGGAATCTGAATTGAGAAACAATGTGTGTTACCATTTTATTATAAACGTTTCTGCTACATTTTGTTGGCTAGATACCGATCACCAGAAAACACTTAGCAAAGCTGTATGTACGTACCTATCTACAAACTGTCACGTGTACGACTGTGCGCGCGCACGCGTGCGTGTGTGTATGTCGTGTGAAAGAAAGAGCGAGAGAGACAGAGAGTATGAAAGAGGGGAGAGGGAGAGAAATAGAAAGTGTGTGTGTTGTATGTGTGCGTGCAGGGCAAAGTGATGTAGCTGGATGGATGACGAATCGAATCGAACCGAACCGAACTGGACCGGATTCGGTAATTCCTTTCTCCTTCTATTGTTTTTCACTACTTACATAATAGAAAAATCACAAAAGCTTTTCACCGGTGCGACGCGACACGAACAAAGTTTTACGTTCGCCGTTTCGAATCGTTGTTGTGTCATCCGTTCAGCTTTCGGATCTTACGATTCATTTGTTCAGTTTTCCTTTAAATTGGATCAATTTACATATTTATTTGACGAAGCAAGCGAGCGGCGGGCAGGCGAGCGAGTGAACGAACGAACGAACGAACGAACGAACGAACGAAGGATGTGTGTATTTATATCGTTACAGTGGAGAGTCGTTTTCTCGCCTACTTGCATTTTACAGGGATATACCATTAACGCTATCGAAGGATCTTATTCTGTAACATTAATTCGTAATCACTATGGTAAAGATACATTTTCTACAGCATCGTGTCTTTTGCATAACGGGAACCGCATAGGGAATTATACACAGTGCTGTTTTATCGAGACGCGTAATCACTGTGGGCAAACAGACAGATTCTAAATTCTTCTTTCCTTCTCTTCTTTGCTTCTTCCCTTTGCTTGTCTCTGTCTCTCCCTCGTTGTTCCTTTTCATTTGTCTTGTTTGCTTCCTTTTTTAAGCAGAAAGGAACCAAGGAAGGAAGAGATTTCGGACGTTAGTTCTCGTGCAAGGACTTCTGTTCGCTGCACACACGTTTTCGGTATGAAAACACGCCCGACGTTGCAGAATTAATCGTATCGAGAACCATGCTAAGCTCAATCGTCGGCTAGACGAACAACGAACGAAACGTTGCTCGAAACTTTGTCTGTTAAAGAAGGGAAAAGATATTCGTGGTGTTACACTTGAAACGCTATACGTATATAATAGTCCATCGTAGATCGAAAACTTGGTTTTCGCGCAACCGTTCTAAGAACGCGAGAACGACAAGGTAATACTTGCTCGTTGTCGGTCGTTACCAGCGACTCGAAAGGACCACGCATTAGAGAAGCATGCGCGACCAACGAATATTTCATCGAATCGAAATCGAAATCGAAGGTTCTGCTCGACGTTTGGAGGCACGTTCGTGTTTAACGCGTGTTAGAAACGTGAAAAAATCATTCGAGTTTTGTATTTATTTAAATAAATTAGTCATTGCCCGTTGTGTAACGTAGTCGATTAATCTTAGGCAAATATAAAAAGATCGCGATACTAGAGTATTGAACTTTTTCTCTCTTTCGTCTCCTTCTTGCTACTCTCTTCTTCTTTTTTTTCTTCTCTGTCTTCACATCTTCGCCACCTTCCTATTTTCCCCCTCCTCCTCCTCCACTCTCTACTCCTACTCCTTGTCCCGTTTCGATTCCTCTATTTCTCCCTCTTCTTTTTCGTTTTACCGTTTTTAAATTTCTTATTCGCGTTGTTGGCGTGAGGCTTGATTTATTTGGTTAATTTTAGTACCTTCGTATATTATATTATGTATATACACCAAGTCTCTCTAGTCGCCTCTACATTTACAATAATTCCTAATTTAAGTTCATTCAACCGCGAATACATCTGCGAATAAAAGGTTAAATAGCGTAATAGTGTATAGCCAATTACAATACTTAAATATAACCTTACATGGTATCCTTCGTAGAAATAACAGATCTCGTTATCGACGATATAACGCGCGCGTGCATATTTGCTAGGTATATCCCGGAATCGTCTCGGAGCAAAGTACATGTGTATATACTTGCATCGTTACTCGCGCGACAATCGAATAGATTCGCTCAACGATAATCCTTAAGTTACGATTATTAGTAGCTCCTCACTTTCTACCTCTTCCTTTCTCGTTTAACATTGTGTCGTAGTATTATTTATCTACTAGTAATAAAATAAAAATAATAATAAAAATAATAATAATAATAATCAACATAAAATAATAATAATAATAATAATAATAATAATAGTAGTAACGCGTTAATTAATTGGCTGTCGCCTATAGTGCTGCATAGGTTTAAACTTACAAAGGTATACGATAAAAAATTAAAGTATGGTAAAAGTATTTCGAAAAGTGAAGTGGTTCGGCGCGTGCGTGGTCGCTCGCGTAACATTTCAAAACGGTTGAATTCTTTTCAACGTTCAACGAACGATAAATGTGTAAAGATAGATTTCATTACTAATAAGTAGAAGTCTACGTTATTCCTTTACAGATTTCTCGAATAGTTTGATCGATTATGTACAAAGAGACCGTTTGTCTTCTTAAGTGCTCCCTACATATAAAACATACTTCGAAAAGATAACGTTGCGAAAAGAAAGACTGTTAATATTGTGGGTGTTTTGCACGATACGCGCTCGTTCGAACGTCTCTTCCAGCTATGCAACATATACCTTGTTTCTACCGAGGAGTACAGCTTCCTTTTTCTCCCCCATGTTCTCCGCCTCCTCTTTCTCCACCTTTCCCATTCCCTCCTCTATAACCCGTTCATTGGCTTACACTTAATTACACGTCGTGTAAGAGAGCTTGTATTATTATTATTAATACGTATCATTAGGCACAGTTGAGATACAACGTATAGTATCTCTCGTTAGGTAATTCGAATTTCGCTCGACTGTTTTCTCCCTTTTCGCATCTTTTCTATTTCTTTTTCTTTTTCTTAAGCAACGAGGAGAAACGAAACAAAAACCTGAAGAACAAAGAAAGACCGAGAGTAATCGTGCACAAGACGCGAATACGGGGATTGGCTTAAGTTAGATAAACTTGTTATTTTTGTTTTCACGTTTCAGCACACAGACAGAGCTGTAACATTAAGAAAATTGCTCCGAACACATAATACTGTAAGCACGAAGCGTTTTCTACCTTGGCAATGGTCGTATCGGTGCGATCGAGACATAAAGAGAGAAAGAGGAGGGGGGGGGGAGAAAAAAGAGAGTGGGGAGAGAGAAAGAGAAAGAGAGAGAGAGAGAGAGAGAGAGAGAGAAAAAGAGTACACGACGGATGAGCATGGCTCGAGAGTAACCGAACATGACGAAATTCGGTCGATGGTTTCGTTTGGTCGTCACGCGTCATCCGTTTCGTGGCAACGAAAAGAGAAATTTGAAAGGATTGCCGCGCGATCGTAGCGTTCGGTGGGAAAGCTGCGCAGCACGGCGAGTACGATCGGTTTCTTTTTTCTTCCTTCAATTTCTTATCAATGCCCGCTCGCGATTTCTTTATTCGGCACCCCCTCCCTAATTCCTCACTCCCACCATTCTGTTTGTCTTCTGGTACAGTTGGTTTCGTTCTTTTTGGCACTCGGGAGTATTTGAATACGCGCGCGTCTTCTACCCGCAACGGGTCACAATACATGTGGCGGAGAGTTCTGAGGAATTAACGGGACGACGACGACGACGACGACGACGACGACGACGACGTTACGGGTTGATCTATCATCGATGATCGGTGTAGGTGGTTGATTCGTCCGACGCTGATTTCGTTTTTCGACTGGGACAAGGAGGGGATTGGGGGAGAGCCGATCAGACAAAGATCTCCCGATTGTTGGAGTCGGAATCGGATACGGAGCCGGATTCAGAGGCGGAAACGAAATGGGAGTCGGAATCGGAACTGGATTCTTGATCGTCGAGGAGGTAAAAGTCCCAGAAGAAGGAAGAATGAAAGTCGTCGGTTGCCGTGAATCCGTATCATCGATCACGAGAGCGTTATGGATTGGCGCGGGCGGTTAGAGCGCCAGTTGTCGGCAGTCACAGCTTGAGTTCGTTCGCTATTTTGCTAGCAATGTTTTTGAAGCCGATCGACGTGCCTGAGATCCGTTTGAAACGTACGCCGTTCAGAGAAAGTCGTGGCAGTTTACACACCTCGATTTCCCACTGTACTTGGCTGTCTGTTGCCGCGTCGCCGTGCGCGCACAACAGCAGGAACCTTTCGCGCTGCTCGTACTGACATTTATTGGCGTCCAATACCTGGGGACAACCGATCGGTACACGTTAGTTAGCGAAAACCTTCTTCTCAGCCTATCTTTCTATATACTCCCTCGCTAGGCGCAAACACGACAAACGGTTACACGAGTAAACGGCTACGCGATCCAGTAGAGTATAATACCTTTCGAATTTCGCACATGATTTCGTTTGGGTCTCGACTACTCGTAGTTTTCATGCTCCATGTGAAACGTAGACTGCGTGGTTTAACCTGCTCGTCGTTAGTGGTTGCTCCGCTGTAACAGAAATATGTTTTAAATCTGCTCGATCGAGTCGGCAATGCAAGTCGTCAAACGTTACAGGAGAGACATCCGCGTGTTCTTTTACTATCGTATCTTTCGTTTGCGTTTGTCTTTCTTCCTTTTTTCCTCTCGTCCTTCGAATATATACATATATACATGTACGTATGTATGTATATATTTATTTATTTATTTCTTTATTTATTTATTTATTCATTTATATACAGGCTTGTCGAAGCGCGTGCATCGACACTTTTCAGGTGGTCCATCGATCGTTGGACGTAATAAAACGTAAAACATGCGTGCATATACATGCATATTGTGTCGCATACGTACTAAGGTGTTTTACAGGACAGAAGTAACTAGCAACTCTTGGGAAGTGTCTTAATTGCATGTACAGACGCGTTAAAGATTTCGTGCTTAAAACAAGAAATACCGCGGCTTCGCAACTTTTTCTTCAGTTGCATTTTGTTGCGCGACGGCTACGCGCGTATGCGTAAGTAGTAAATTATTACTTTCCTATCCACAACTCCTTCGAAGCTTTCGAACGCTTTCTTTCCTTTATCACCTCGCGAACAAACGATTCGCGAGCCAATCAAGGAAAGAAATGTCTCGGCTTGGTATGTAAAATATTCGTAAAGCTGCAAGGAGAAAGGGAAAGTGGAGAAGATTGGCAGAGAAAGAAATAGAAAGAGAGAAAGAGAGAGAGAGAGAGAGAGAGAGAGAGAGAGAGAGAAAGAAAGCACAAAGTATCGAAAAGCTGATGAGAAACACTTTGTCTTTGTGAAGTATCCGTCATGTATAGACGAACCGGTCCCGATTATTCGGAATGTGATTACACAAAAAAGCCAAAGAAGTTTGTGAAAGCTACGCGTATGTCGCGTTACAACTTGCACTTTAAATCGACACTGCAATCGTTATGTCATTACTATAGATATAAATAATATATATTATATGTATTATTATATATTATTTATCGTTCTTCAAATAGCAAACATTTTGCGACGCGAGTAGAGGCGCCGTTCCACAATATTTTGTAGAGTGGTGAATCAATGAAAGTATTCCAAGTGGAAAAAGAGAAAAAATTGGATGACCGTGGTAACGAATGGAAATGGTAAAATAAAAATAATAATAAGACAGACAGAGAGCGACAGAGAGAAAGAGAAAGAAACAAAAAAAAGACGAGAGAATAAAATGTACGGGACAAAATGTGAAATTAGAATGTATGGGGTCGTGGTATTATGGTATGCAGCAACGTACCTCACTACTGGGTGCTTGGGAGGTACGGATGGGTCCATGGGGCTGAAATAACAAAACAAAGGTAGTTGCTAACAAACGCTAAACATGACAAATCATCAAATGAAATTCAGTTCATACGTATTAACCACCACCATTCTATCACCACTGCACACCTATTGCGAAACAATGGCGAGTTACGAGAGCAACGACGGATCGTGTATCGATAGCGTAGTGACAAGGATACGTCCTTTCCAAGAATGGAACGCATCTATTGCTCGCTAACAAGCCAAATTGTACGCAACTTTTTTATAACAAAAGAAAAAAAAAAAAATGAAAAAGAAAAAGAAAAACAAAAAGAAATAAATTAAGGAATGAAAAAAAAAAAAATTGCATACATAACGAACACGTTCACCGATTCAATGCCTTTCGTATAGAGGATTCAGAAATAAATTGATACAACGTATGCAAGGCAGTTTTAACATATTTATTAATACGAAATTATTACTATTATTGCTTCTTAAAATTATTTTAAATAATATTTCTATTCACTTTCTATTAGCTATTTACTGCCCTCCGTGTTGTAAAGATCCTAAACTAAACGCACGCCTCTAAGACAGCTCCGTTAAATAATTCTTTTTCGGCCAATGAAAGGCGTGCGGGCCTGGGGGGTGGGATGGGGGAGAAAAGAAAGAAGAAAAAAAAATAAAATAAAATGCTAAACGATCCTTTGAACGTTTGGACGGGAGATTGGAGTGCAGCAAAGAGCGTTAGTCATTTACAGATGTGCTATATTCGTAAATCTTATTCGTATAAACGTATTCTTGTTCTGTCGATTCCCTTTCTCTTTATTTCCTATCTTGACACGTATTACAACACATAAGACCCTTCGAATTACTCGAACGTTGTTCCCCATCTCTTACCGTGCACGTGCATGCACTACCATTTTGTTTGCTGGCTTTAGGAATGCGCTACCGATTTTTCTCATTTTTCTTCTTTTTACAATACCATTTGCCATTCTTTCGCTTCGATTCGGCGCGAACCGAGGTTCGTTAAAAAGTTGTCCAGTCGAATTGGTTACAAAGAAAATTCGAACGACGATTACCGCGACATGATTGGAAGAGCCGAATCAGAAATCAGAGAAGCGATCGATAAGCGACGATTATTTTATATTTCGAGTAGTAACATCGGTTTAGGTAGGTGTTGAAATTATAGGTAAAACGTGCATATTGAACTATAACTCGATTGGTGTTTCGCGGAAACGCAAACCTGGGAAATTTAAGCGTTCAATTAATCCAAGGCCACTTCTCTCGACGACCCACCCACGTTCCCGCAATTCTCCGCCCTCAACCCGTTCCGCTGCCTCTTTCACACTTTCGAGCTTTTACTCTTCCCTTTCGTTCACTCAGTCATTCGTCCACTTTCTTCGTCTCGATTTGCACCACGCGTTACAAATTTCACGATAGCTGGTTGTTGGATCGTTCGGCATGTACATGTTTTATATGTATGTTCGTGTATATCAACCAGATTATGCCGACCTCGTATCGGCTCCTGAAAAACCTATACTTTCACGGTTTTCTTTCTTTTTTTTCATTTTTTCTGATTTTTTTTTTGGTTTTTTTTGGGGTTTTTTTTTTTCCTTTCTTTCTGGTCTCTTTTTGTAGTAAAATACGCACGAAATGTATATAACATCGAAAAGAGGAAGGCACGCAGTTTCGACGACGATCCGGTTTACGCAATGTTCGAGATCGTCCGAACGATGAATTACGTCTACAAAGTCAACGCTTGCATTCAGCACAGGATACTGCTTGTTACGTATCTCTTTCTTTTTATTTCTTACGTCTTTGTATTTCTCCGTATGGGCTAGAAAAAGTAGATGGATATCCGCGAAATAATTGTTTACGATACTGACTATATAAAATGATTATTCTACGCGAAGAATATCTTTTCTTCGAGTTCGAAGCAATTTCCTGTTACCTCGCGATGACCCACCGAAGATAAGTTCTATACATTTCTATAAATTAATTGGTACAGTATGAATTGCGATAGAATAACTGACGTACAAAGAAACGTGTAATCGATCGTGTACGAGTTAACGAATTAAACGGAAAAGAAATAGTAATCGTAACTGTCGGTCCAACTGCAATCAAATAGCCATTTTCTTCGTTTCTTTCTCTTTAGTCAGCGATTAGTCAGCGTTGAGATCAGTTTTCGAACGGTATCGTACGGTGCTGTGTAGCGTACGCGTTAGAATCAAACAGAGGTTTACCGTTAGCGTTACTTTTCTCTTCTTTTCTCGCGTTCCGTTTGCTCTTTTCATCGTTACTTTTTTCCCCGTGCTCGATAAATAAAGTAGCAATAAAGCGATAAAGAAAAAGGAAATGCACATTCACGTCACAGAATGGTTTGCTATTTGTTTACACAACCCGAACTCGGAATCTCGGAACGACAGAGAATCTGAATTCCGACGGCAGGCAACGCGTCGGTCCGGATCCGCGGCGGGCATGTTATAAGAAGGCATGCGAAGGAAAGGAAATGCAACGGAATGCCTTTGATTATACGTTTCATCGTGTCTCTCGTAGACCGATTCAGGATCTAAAAAGGAAAATGCACGACGGATTCGTCGAATCGCACACCAACGAAAACTATACGAAATTGCAAAGCGCGAATGTTTCAGCGTAGGAAGAAACGAAAAGAGGGATGTATAAGATCAAATTCGCGGAAAGTTACATTAACAAGACAAATAGGCGTACGACGTCTGATATCGATTCTTTGAAGATTCGTCGGCGGTTTCACGCACGTTCGACGATCCTCGTTAAATTGTTCTCGGCTTTTCTTCCATTTTTACGAAATACAGTTTATTTTTCATGTTTACGAAGCTGTACAAAATACTTTACGAATGCAAATACTGTAACTATATATCGGGAGCAATATATTTACATAAATTACACGCATATGTATATGGCGATATACATGTACATTCGTCATAAAGAAATGCATTCTCGGTCGGACGAAAGAATCGATATAAGCATCTTTTGTTTTCGTTTTCTTTCCTTCTCTTTTTTTTTTGTATTTTTGATTTGGTCTTTTTTTGTTTTTTTTTGTTTATTTTTTTGTTTTTTTTTTTTTCTTATTTTTCATTAGATGGTGGTTCGTGTTACGTTCTGGTAAACAAGAAGCGGGTTTGTGTCGAAGAAAAATTCGAAAATCGCAAGGTTAAACATAAATTTCACATTTCTTTCCGGCACGAGGGACGAATATGCTGGATATCAACGGAAAGAAGAAAAAAAAAAGGAAAATAAAAAAAAAAAAGAACGAAGCGACGAGAAACGAGTATAAGTTGGCTGTACGAGTTTCGAAGGAAGTGACAAAGTCGATCGATCGAGAAAATAAACGTCTTTTTCTGTGCAGCGACAACAGATGACGGTCGATATATTTCACACGCTAGGAACAAACAGTTTTCCACGAGTGCGTTTTGATTCGAAGATTATTGTTATCCAACATATTTCCCCGGATTCGTAACACATACGGTTTTACAAGGCGATAATGCTCTGCTCTACCCTTTCGACGCAATTCTAAGTAAGAGTATGTTATCATAGAAAGAGCAGAAGATAGAGAAAGAAATAGAAAGAAAGGGAGAGAGAAAAAAAAATAAAAAGAATACGCTATGTAGGAAGTCACGGTTGGCCACTCGGTCAGACTTTAACTACTTTGCCGGTAAAATGTCTGTATATTGCAGTTGCTTGATATTCAGCGCGTGCGGCTCGCTCTCATTTCGGCTCGAGGGAAACAAGGCGAGACTTCAGCCTTCACTTAGAAAACCTGTCAACGTACGAAGAATTTTCATGTACTCCATTATTTTTGTGAGATCAACCGTGTGACGTTTGTTAGTACAATTATACCACTTCCATAAGATTTAGAGGAGGCGTGCTGATACGTTTTCGGTCTGTTTATCTACTGTCTAGAGGTGTGGTTGGGTACGAAAACGTCCAACCGATCGATCGGGGATCGCGCGTGTGCTCGTTTTTTTCGTTCACGATCTTTCGTTGCGACACGGAAGAACTTTACCGAGACTGATGATCACGAGAACGCGATACGTTTTATTTGCAGTCCGTGCGAATTTGGCACACTTGCACACAGGCACTGTTTGTCGCGTATCGCGGCTAAAGAGGTCCGTGTTTCATCTTGTTCGCGGAGGAGGGTAATGGTCTTGTAAATCGCGTTACGCGACGCACTCGATTTCGTTTCCTATCCTGTTTGCTTTTCTCCCCCCCTTCTTCTTATCCGTATCCGTCGCATTTATTTCCCTTTTCTTCTTCTCCTCCTCCTCCTCCTCCTCCTCCTCCTCCTCCTCCTCCTTCTCCTTCTTCTTCTTCTCCATTTTCTTCTTCACCTCCTTCTTCTTTTCTTCTTT
Source organism: Anthophora plumipes (assembly GCA_951804975.1). Taxonomy (NCBI): domain Eukaryota; kingdom Metazoa; phylum Arthropoda; class Insecta; order Hymenoptera; family Apidae; genus Anthophora; species Anthophora plumipes. The sequence goes on along the minus strand of OX638116.1, from coordinate 25,158,846 downwards.
TTCCTCTTCTTCTCTTTCAGCGGATTTTTCCAGCAGAGAAAAAACGAGAAGGAAGGAGATGGATGGAGGAGGGTTTTAGGAGGGATGGGGGAGAGGGAGAGAGAGAGAGAGAGAGAGAAGCGGTCGAACGAGTGCATCGTAACGCGATTTGCGAATGGGTTTTCCTTTCGAAAACGTTCAAAGGGTCTATAGGAATTGTACACGTTGAGGTCGAGAGAGGTATCTATGATAAGCTACGTCGCTTCGTGCTTCACGAACCGGATTATCGACGAACGGTCGACGTTCGTTACGGTAACATCCTAGGACGAAGAAAGGAAAAACGAAGCCGACCTACACGTCACGATGGATACACGTATAAAAGTATAAAGAGATTAGGTATGTCTTTAGAAGATGAGCGGCATAAGTGTGCACGTTCGCTATAGCTGGCAGGCTGAATTAGGAAAGGCACGATTTCTCTCAAACCCTAGACGTCTAATTGTAAGAGGATAAGGCAGCGGCGGCGGTGGTTTGTCTGTATCTCGTCGCGCGTCGGGAAGACACTTGGCGTTTCGAAGGATCGTTACTAGAATCGCGCGCGTATGCCGCGCTTCGTACGCCTACTAACGGTTATTGGTTATTCTCTAAAAACGAACAGCATGTTCCTTTCGTCGGTTCTGAAGCTCGACGATACACCACAGAATAACAGAGTGTGAAACCGCGTTCTCTATCTTTTCCTTTTTCCTTTTTCCTTTTTCCTTTATTCTCCTGATCTCTTCGTTCTGTATCTTTTCTCTCAGTTCCGTTCCGTTTCTCCAACGCATCCCGATATCCGTGGATCGTTGGCCGTTTCTAGCGTTCTTCCATAGGCGGATCGCGCGCATCGGTCGTGTTAAGTGTTCGCGCGCCTCTACGACCTTCGTTTGACGAAACTCGAGCGAAGCCAAGCTTTAATCGGTTCATGTCCTGTAGCATACAATACACCGGTATAGATTAATTTCCAAGTGTGAAGAATTTGAACGATGCACCAATGGCTATGCCGTGTCGGCAAATCGGACACGTTCCGGTTTTTGATCTAACCTGTGTGCCTATAGTAGATGTCGACGATGCGTACAGTGACCATATCGTGAAAGTAGAAAAGATGTCGAGGTGGCGAAGCGAACGGCGGATTGCTCTCGTTATTCTGTGGCATTGCGTCCTCGCTTCGAACAGAGTTTTTTTTCTTTTACGCTCTCATCCCTGACCCCACCCCCTAATCTACGCGTCCAATGCAACATACACGCATTGTCACATTTTCCGATTACCGTTGTATGCGACAAGATCAAGGTCCCATAATACAAAGTAGGTGAAGTGTACTAAAGTCAAGGATATGCCTCGCTACAGTCGAGTCAAAAAGGGATGCACAATGAGTATGCGAGGTGGCCTGAACTCGAGCTGGCCAAGCAGTATTACTTTCATCTTGATGGTGAATTCACAGGATTTTCTTTTGCAAACGGGAGCATTTGAACGTCAAGCAAGTGCGACGGCGGTGTTACGTCCGCCACAACGGATAAAAAGCGAACGACGAACAGAACACGTCGTTTTCGCCGTACACATTCAGGCACGCGGCGGTGGTACTATTTTTCCTCGACGACCAAACGGATCGTATTCTTGCATACAGGAGAAGAACGTTGAAACTGAAGGCAAGGTAGGAGCAGTTGGACAGCCAGAGAGATCTTTAGAGAGAGAGAGAGAGAGAGAGAGAAAGCAAGATGACGGGTTAGGGAGGCAAAGAGCGAGAGGAAGGTGGAGAGGGGCTATAACGTTCGGTCTACAAAGAGAGTCGCGCTAATAAAGGGTGCTAGGAACCTTTTTCAAGCAGACGTTTATGGGACAAAGAAACGGTAAAAGGTGTAACGTGAACGCGTCGCGGTTTAGGGTGAAGATGCCGTATAAATAAAATACAACAAAGAGATATCGTGAAGAAGCTACGTATTTTCGTGGCTTTCACTGATAATGGTCGCTGCTCGCTCATCGGATTTTGCTAATCGAACATACTGTCGTATCGTTTTTGCAGTACATATTTGCGTATACGTGTATAGAGATGTACAAGTACGATACAGAACGGTACGTTGTCGTATTATCGGTATAAAATTTCCAGAATTACATAGTCATTGTGCATCCTTAAAACAGAAATGTCATATCGCATGCAAAACGATAGGTTCGACTCGTTTAAACTATTTCAGCATAAAGATATGTGTGTGTGTGTATATATATATATACATATACATATATGTATATGTATATATATGTAAGTACAGTCCAAGATCGTTCTCGTTTTTACAGGTTTGATTTCTACGCATGCATCGAAGGTCCACTGCGAAAGCTGCCGTGTTCTAGAAAATATCTCTCTTTACGCTACACATTCGTATTGGAATTTGGACAAAGAAATACTGCCCCCTTTAGTTCGAACAACGAAACTGATTTCCTCCGTATCGGGGTCAACGTGTAACGAACATCGATGGTCGTTTCGATTAGTCGCGAAGGGCGTGACAGACAATTAAACGCGATTCAATTATAGACTATTTCGAGCTTGAATCGAACGTATCGCGATACTTCTCCCCTTCTTCTTTTTACGCTTCACAGCTCGATGCGATTTGCTTCTACCGGTTATACCGGAAAGAATTTCATCCTCCGTCGTACGAGACTGATCTACTACCGTCCACCAAAATTGCTACGCGTCGAGAATGGATACTTGGCCGAACTTTGATCGTAAGTTAAAGATATATTTGCGGACGAACGGTGGTACTTTACAGTGGTACGTGTACTAGCATGCTGTCGACTATGAGAAATCGTTTGTTCGATTTACGTAGAACAAATCGATGGAGAACTTACCGTTTGGAGAACCTCGAGGATAACTTGGAGAAGAAGGACGGTCGCGCTAGTGGGCTAATTGCATTTGTGTCCTGCGTATGCGTGTGGCCCTGAAAAGTTCGATAATTGTATTGATAAGCTACCCTGTATACCTATCAAGGGTAATTGAAATTCGCGATTACAAATACGGTGAAACAATTGATCATTACACTCGGTAAAGGAAGAATATACGCATGTCAAGTAAATTTAAACGTACGAACCTGAGTATGATTTCGCTGAGCCCTATTCTGGCCAGAGTGGAACGTACTACGACTTGGAACATTTCGAGGAAATGCTGGTGTTGTAGGTGTTGCCAGTCTATTGCTTGGAGACACACCCAAGCTATAGGTAGAAAGAGGGTACTTCTTTTATTGCTTGTAACATTATCTGGTATGCGTATTTAATTAGTGCATACACCTATATACATATGCACGTACATATGTATATACGTATAAATAATATTTGCTTTGTCCGTGACGAATTTTTACTAGAAATATTGTGCAATTTAAACGATACAAGAGACTCTTCGGTTTCATTTCGTACATGTTTCGTTAGAGAAGAAGCGAAAGATAGAATATGCAAACTAAAAAGTAGGATGTAAAGAGAAAAAATGTTGGTTGTTCGCGCGATTTTTGTTCGTGGTGTTCATCGGGGAGGGGGGGCGGGGGGGCAGGGTTACAACTAGCGGCTAGTTGTAAGAGAGTACATAATGCCCAAGCGTTCCTCCTACGTCTTGCAAAAACAAGCTTCGACAGTCTGAGCTAAGAAAGCGGAACTTTAAACAAATTAGTTTACGCTAATGGGAGTTACATGTATGTATATAGTATGTATTGAAATAATTTGCGGTTGTTTGCGCATGCGTCGATAGAACACGTACGGTTATTTCGAGTTAGTATGTTTTATTTGCCTAGCACACGATGAAATGCGTATACGTTTCTTCGAAGAGAATGCGTCGACTTCGGGGCTGAATAGCTTGCCGATACGTCTGTACGATGTACGGAAAATTTCATTCGAATCGATAGCTTTTCGATAAAATCTCGATTCGCGAAGATCGTATTTCGACACTTGACAGTTCAACGTTGCGCGAATACATTGTAGAAATTTCTTTTCACACGCGAATTTCGAATACTAAACGTGTCCGGGAGAGACGGGCGCCGAGAGTTAATTTGTTTTTTTTCTCTTTCTCTTTTTCTTTTTTTTTTTTTTTCGTGTTCGCGATCGCGTTCTCGTTCGCGGGGTGATCGTTGTAATCGTAGCAGAGTGCTACTACTTAAATAACGTAACACGTATGCGAGAAATTAGGTGGTTGAAAGAAATTAGAAAAAGGTGACCAAAGCCGATGATCGAAATGGAAAACTATAACAACACGACAGTCATGCAAATTAAAGAGAGAAATCATATGAAAGAAAGGTGGTGATGTAAACGTACAAGTGACCAGAAACTGTCCTAGAGAACCTAAGAGGATAATCGAGAGGATAAACGAGATCTGTGACGCGAACTAGATGTCTCTTCAACTAGATGGTTCGAAAAGGGTTCTCTAGATACCCTAAGAAAGTTAGTGGCCCAATAAATAAATGGAATGAGAAATAAACGTATCGGAAAATCTGTCGCAGTACATGGTGCTCCAACAGTCTATCGTGGAATTCTACCGATTGTTCGTGATTAAATTATCGTCTGTACGCGTGTTGACGAGAGCCATCGTCGTCGGAGGGGAGACGATTCGAAAGAGGATGAGGAGGAGGTGGTAGAGGCAGAGGTGGAGAAGGAGGAGGACGAATAGGAGAGTGTCGCGGTCGGTAGAGGGAGCACGTTAGACTTTTGTCGCACATCTAGCAGAGGAGTGTATACAGGTTGGCTGATAAGGCTTTGGGGACCTGTACCTCTGTCTAAGAGGGTCAGCAGTGGCGAGTAAGGAGTTGTGGGCGTTGCGTGGTTGAGGGTCCAGTAGTGAATGGTCGCTGGGGGGTACGCCACTTGAGGAACGGTGACCTGCGCTGATGCTCGCAGACTTGGTGTGACCCCGCGTTGGTCTAGTGCCCTCGCCAAGGCTGTGTACAAAACTAATCAACAAACTGCCCGGCCCTACTTTCTTCTACGCTTTCTATATATGTACCTATTCCCGTAACACCATCTTTACTTTCTTTCTTTATTTTCTTTTCTTTTCTTTTCTTTTCTTTTCTTTTTTTCTTTTTCTTCTTCCTCTTTTTCGTACGACATATCGTTAACCTACTCACGTGACAAAATGCACTTACTCGCGATGCGTATCGGAATTGCATAGCTAAAGCTACGCGATCCCGATGCGTAATCGTCGCTTTTTCTCGTTGTTCTTCGACGGAAAACAACAACATCGGTAAACGTTATCCGTTTGTCTACGCGTTTCGAAAGGCTCGAGAAGAAAGAAAAAATGGGGACATGGGGGGTCCGAGTGAGCGAGAAAAAACGAGGCAGAGGGCGAGATGGAGGTGATGAGGTGATGGGGTGATGGGGTGACAGGGGGAATCAACGAATCAGCCAAGTATATAATACCGGATGTTGTTCCGTGTGTTTAGATCGATCTACGTTGCTCGTACTGTATGTATCTGTACGTAAAGTAGGAACACAGCCGCGCGCGCAAACCTGTAGGTACATACGTACGTTTATGTATGTGCATATATACAAGGTGTACGTGTGTGCGTGTGTATAAATGCACATGGACGGACGCGATCGAATTCGTTGAACGTTGGAGGGACAGGATGCGGCGTTGGTCCGGGTAAAGGGAGAGGTCGTGGTGGAGGTGGTGGAGGTGGAGGATCGCCGAGGAGGGACGAGGAGGCAGGTGGGCTGGAGTTGGAGTAAGGTGGACGGATGTAAATGAAAATTCTATCTCGTGTTACGAACAATAGTAGCACGCGAGACATTCTACGATAAGGGAAACAGAATACGACGCTAAAACATAAACAGTGACGTATGTATGATGATGTTAATGGCTGTTTTTATACACACACGCTTGTAAATCTAGACATACGCTGGTAAAAACAGAGTAAAGAGACATGTGAATGTAACTGTGGTTTCGGTATCATTTTAGCAAGCATTTGTATATGTATACACGTTTGATTAGAACTATTTGTTTCGGTAGATCTGTCAAGCCATAAAGAAAGTGGTCTGCGATGAACGATTGGCAGGCAGCAGCCAACATGCTAGAGCAACGCAACAAACAAAGAAACTCCCTGGGGCTTATAATGACAGATTCCTGTTATCGAACTTTGCTTTCTTTTTTCACTTGTTCTTTTATCATCGGTTTCCAGTACGCGCTTCACACGCCCGGGGAATAGAACGTCAATCACCTATGGTTAGTAGTCGATACAACGAAAAAAAAAAAAAAAAAAAAAAAAAAAAAAAAAAAAAAAAAAAAGACAAAAACAAAAACAAAAAAAAAAGAAAGTTTGTTTAGTAAACGAGACACACTCTTTACAAGGTACATTATATGCCAGGTGATTACGAGCCGAAGGTATTTTTCGTGTGTAGATGCGTTAAGAAATTTATTGGCTCGATCGGTGCAGATACTGGATCGTAGTTGCGATACTTTTCAATACTTACTCGAGAACAATTGATCGTGCATTTGATATCGTTACGATAGAAAGAACGAGAAATGATCGTTCGAGGAGTTATTAGACACGCGATCGCAGAGACCCAGTGTCCACGTAACGTTGGAGGAAGAGGAGATTTCAGTCGTTTCTTTATCTGCGACTTTCTCTCTTTGCCTTTGTCATTTTTATCGTAACAAGATGAACAACCTATTTTAAATCGGTATGTACGGTCTGAGAAAGAATTGGATATCACTATACCTGGGTGCGTCGTTGGTTCTTTCGGTAGACGAGGAGGACGTTTTCGCTTGATCATAGGAGATGGTACTACGTCGACCAACAGAACCAGGGGCAGGTGAGGTGAGAGGCCGACCACCACCTACCCCTGTATTCATCGTGTTGCTCTTGCCTGTCCATGCCCTACCACCGGGACTTGTACCCACGCCTAGAATGAACATTGTCACTGCAAGCCTCATTAGATATAGTTCAACACAAAACAAAGCAGCGTAACTTTACCAAATTATAACAGGCATGGCAACGATTATATGTATATATATATATATATATATATATATATATAGTATATATATATATAAAAAAGGAAAAAAATATTAAAAAACACACATACAAAGAAAAAAAAAAGGACGGAGATCAAATACGCGTAAACGGTCGTGCAACGTCTCATCTGCTTTTCCATCTAAAAGGAGAATCGGAACGTTTTTTTTTTTTTTTTTTTATACGTTTTACTATAAACCAAAATTAAACGACAAGTAGGACGAAACGTGCGATGAAACTGTCTACCGCAGCAATCAGAGAGGCAGATAGGACGCTGAAATTATGTACATGTACGATTGGAAACATTTAACTCTAGATTAACGGTAGCACGTACGAAGTCATCGATGTAAGTATTCGTGTATACTTAACGCTCATACGACGGAACGCGATACACGATGACTCTGTTCTAACCATAATCTAGAGTTTACAAATTAGGAGCAGATGTAACGTGACATAGAAAGGAATGGAAAAGAAATTGAAGGGGCAGAGAGGGAGACAAGGGGTGGTGGTGGTGGTGGTGGTGAGGGTGGGAAACGAGGAACGTATAAACGTCGAATTAATCGAAACTCGGATGGTTTGAGGTACGAGTCACGGCAACCTTATCCAAAGCAGATAAACTTTTGCTAAAGCTTAACACACAAATACAGCGCCGCAAAACACAATTGGACAAAAATATAGATTGGATCACGTTGGTAAAAAGTTACGGGATAACGAAAAGAAAACTCACTAGTATCTAATTGGCCAGGGCTGTTTTTGGGTGCGGAAGGTCGGCTCGCGGAAACACGAGCGCTGTTCTCCTTGATCGTGGCCGCGTCCACGGTATTTTGTCGCTTAAAATTACTACCGCTGCTTCCAGTCACTGTTCCGCCAGTCGTAGCAGTCGCGTGATTATGGTTCGTTGCGTTTCCTGGGCTCGGTGCTCCTCCTAACAAGGTAAACGTCGTTTACGAAACAAGATTGAAACGAGGCAGGCGCGTAACAACGTCCACTTAATCGTTACTAATCGTTCTCCTATGAATATTCTCGTAATCGCGAGTCCTTTAGTCTGGGAGTTGGTGAAAAGTCGAGGGGAGATTCTCACTGGAACACAGACCGATTTAATCCGGATGACGACGTGAGCTTTCGTTACGACGAGACAGAGGTACTCGCGAAATCGCTACCACACAATCTCTCTCGCTCTCTCCCCCCCCCTCCCCCGTGTCATCCCATCGTTCCATCTTCCTCTGGTTCTCACTCTCCCCCGTAGCTCGTGAAATGTGTGGATTTCGTTTCGTTCGAAAGCTTCCCCGTCAACTCGACAAAACACCGATACACCGTTAGAATCCGGATTGTGTCTCAGGCCGAGAGAGCATGGTATGGAGAAGCGTAAATTCGAAGGAGAGACGGTACGTGTCGATGAAGAGACGGCATTCGGTCACTTACTAAGCGTTTCAAGACCGGACGAAACTCGTCTACTTGGTTTTGGATTGCTAGCGGAAATACTTCTGTGAACACCTCTGTGCGAAGGACTCTGCACGGCGCCACCCGTGCCTCCTCCGCTTCCTCCGCCCCCTCCTCCGCCGCCGCCGCCTCCGCCGCCGCCGCCCGAACTAGCTTGCGGTGGAATGTTGCGCAGCGACAATGAACTGCCTGACCGCGAGCCGTCCGATTCACACTACGAAACGAACCATTTTAATTACACGACACTCACTCACCGACGTGACGTGAGGACGCGCGACACGACGATAATCGAACCGCCATATATATATACATATATATATATACACGCGCGTACGACCGAATTCGCCGCGTCTCCTTCTACTCACATCGGTTGTCTTTCTTCCTAAGAGTAAATACGTGGCGAACACGTCATCGTACTTTGCTTGTCCTAAGGAATCCTCTATTTCGCTTCTCGTGTACCCCATACTAGCCAGGGCCTCTAAAACAAACAGGTGTAGCGGCATAGTCACAACCACTAAAAATATCAGAAAAACACGATTCGCGACTTTGACACATCTATCTATCTATCTATCTATCTATCTATCTATCTAGCTATCTATCTATCTATCCATCTATCTATCGATCTATCGTATATCGTATCTATGCAAAAGAAACATTCTGAAGAAGAAGCCCGGTGTGCTTTGCCGTGCGGAAAAAGTGCATTCGCAGACGTCTCTTACTACTGCTAACCGCTACTATTGCTATACTATACTAGCGTTTCCGGCGCAATCGTTCGGAACGTATATCAAATGGTATCAAATAGACCAAACTCGAATTGAACTTGAGCGCAGTAAGATCGTCTGACAGGCTTGATGATCTCTATCGGTGCGACGAATTTCAAGAATCCTTTAGGTTATTGCACGACCACCCGCCGCCGCTTTCCCCCAATTCACGCGTCGCATATGTATGTATGTATGCCGTTACGTAACAGGATGTGGTAGAGGAGGGTGGTCGCGAATTCATGCAACTATATATTTTTATGTAGAAACAATAAGTAGTAATAAGTGTTATGTACATACTGGCAGACTCACCTATCCTCTTGTGGTCTTTATAATCAGGTTCAGGTTCTAGGTAGGGTTTCAGTTCGTCCTCGTCGTATCCCATATTCATCCATTTGTCTTTCATGATAGTCTGCAAAAGGAGATAGAGAGAGAAAACGAGCATGGTCAGGATAGGATGATGATAATAATAATAATAATAATAATGAATAAATCTATCTAACGATATATCTGTGTAAAAGTAAGGTTAACAGAGGAGTAAGAGGTTCAGCGGAGAATTCGATCGCGTACCTCTAGGGAGGCCCGTTTCGTCGGGTTGAGCACCAAGAACTTTTTCAAGAGGTTCTCGCAGTCTGTGGACATGTAAAACGGAATCCGATATTTTCCTCTGAGTACCCGTTCCCTCAGCTCCCTCAGCGTCGAACCGTCGAAGGGCAGTGAACCAGACACTAAAGTATACAATATTACTCCCAACGACCAAACGTCTACCTCGGGTCCGTCGTACTTTTTCCCTAAACGAGGAAAGGTAAAAAGGAAGAGATCATCTATCGTGAATGTCGCCTGCGGTTAAGATTCACCTGCGATATTATTCGGGCATACCCTGAAAAAGCTCCGGCGCTGCGTACGGCGGTGATCCGCAGAAGGTGTCCAGCTTGTTGCCCGGCGTGAATTCGTTGCTGAAACCAAAGTCGGCGATCTTGATGTTCATCTCGCTGTCGAGCAACAAATTCTCGGCCTTCAAGTCCCTGTGAATGATCTTCTTCTGATGGCAGTATTGCACGGCAGAGACGATCTGCCTGAATTTCGCTCTGGCCTCTTTCTCCTTCATTCGCCCGTGTAGAACCAAGTAGTCGAAGACTTCGCCGCCGCTAGCGTACTCCATTACCAGGTATAGGGTCTTTTCCGTCTCGATCACTTGGAAAAGCTTCACGATGTTCGGATGATCGAGCATCTTCATTATCCTTACCTCCCGGAACAACTGTAACAACAACACGCAAACATGCCCCCACGTTTAGCGTTTCTCGGAGGAACGTCTACGTCGACGCGTCGGGGAAAAAGGAATCAGCTCCTGACCCCTTACCTTTTGAAGGCTACCGGGATTCAGTTGAGTTTTGTCGATAATTTTGATAGCCACTTCTTTCCCGGTAGGTACGTGCTTGGCAAGTTTTACCTTGGCAAAGTTACCCTTGCCAATCGTTTTGAGTAGTTTGTACTTGCCGATGTGGGGTTCCTCCGAGGTCCGACTCCGGGAAGAGAGTCGACCACCGCTACTCGACACTCCCACGCCATCCCCTGCCTGCAATAAACGCAAGCATTCTTCGTTAACCAGAAACTACCGATCAGAGACACACTTTTCGCCACTTTGATTTGCGCGCGCGGCGTGGCGCGGCGCGGTGCAACGCGCGATCTATCAACGACTAATGCCCAGTTACTTTTACTTCGCGAATCGATCGATTTCCATGCGGCGATCGACACGGAACTCTTCGCTCGGCATTCGTCGACGAGATCGAACAACTCTTAGTCACCGATGAAACTTGTTAAAGAAAACAGCACGAGGTGCGTGAACCGTTTTTCTCTACGATCAATTACCCGCGTGTGGCCACGAGTGACCATCTTGCAAGAGGTGGTTGCAGCAACTTTCGAGGCCGCCAGCTTGACCTCGGTCTCTCTTTTCGACGTCACGAAGGACAGCGGGGGATAACTGAACGAACCGGGGTGGTGGAGAATCGGGGATACGAGACGGTCGCGTATCAATCAGTTGCGAGCGGTACTGGTGTATCGGTGCTCGCGTCGCCTCCTATCCTTCTATATACACCACACAGCCACGCGATCCTTCCGACGATGAATAAGCAGCTCCGCTGTTTCGGGGCTACCAAGAAAATGTCCGAACGATCGAGAGAACCGGGTATATGGTTTCGTTTCTTCCCCGTTTCCACTCCTGGCCATGTTCCTCTTCCCGCGGCACGTACGAAACCAGACTACCACTACCACCGCCTCGATAACGCGTGCACATGGATTAAAATTACAAAGACCGTGACGGACGGGTGGTATTCCTAGAGTTATACACCGACGAGACCAGTCACGGACGAACGACGCGTCAAAGGAGGATAATTGGTTTCTTGCTCCTTCGCCAGGGATCAGTCTCTACAATTCGCATAATCAGGTACACCGGTAACTTTCCTTCGGCCGATATATCATTTCGAAGAGGAAAGAACGTCGTGAGTTACCGAATCGAAACCAGACGTATAACGGAGTCTTGGAAAAAAGAGAAAAAAAAAAAGAAAAGAAAAGAAAAGAGAAAGGAAAGAAAAAGAAAACAGCAGCACTTCCCGCAAGCGTAAGACGACGTTGAGTTTTAACGAAAGTGGCAACGAACAGGGGGACTCGAGGGGTTGCAATCGGCAACCGTACAACTGCGCGCGCGTGTTCAAAGCGAAACGGGACGCTGTCTGGTTCGAAGCGTATCCAAGATGAATTCCCTGGAGCTTCTTCCTCTTTTCCTTCGGTGTACGCTCGAAACGAATCGGAGAGCGTCGAAACGTCGAATATGTTAATCGCGAGGAGAAGGTTGTCTATCGTCCGGCACGTATCACTGGACACTGTTCGTCGCGTTTGCATCGAAGGATGGCTGCTCGAAGTGTACACGCGCGCACGCACGCACGAACGCACGAACAAATTCGAAGAATTTCCAGCGGAGTTCCAAGGTGTCCGTCGATAATAGAGTAGGACGCGTCGTTGGCAAAAAGAGTCCCCGTGCGTCGCGACGAACCGTTAAACGAACCGTTCGGTGTTGCACGACGGTCCGACGTGGCTCGAACGGAAGAGGAAAAGAAAGCGGCGATCGGCGAGAGGATTCAAGCCCAGGTTCCGGAGGCGTGCCACGGACGCGGACGAGTCTGACGTCACTGATCACAAGTGCCGGCCTTCTTCCTCGAGTCTCGGCTAGCAGCTCGAGCAAGGACCGAACGAACCGCGTCCTCGTCCATCGAATCGAAACGGTAGAAGAAGGGCGATACCACTCGAAGAGAGACGAGGCGGCGACGCCACCGAGGAGAGCTGGTTGGTCGTCGTCGCGGTCGTCCGACGACGACCGTGTGCGCGACTACCTTCTCCCTTGTCCTCGCACGAGCGGATAGACTCGCTCTCCTCGCTCGGAGGAGTTCACAGCCGAGGGATGCGAAAGGAGAATCAATACGCGTAATGCCGCCACCCCCTGCTGCCTGCTGCCTGCCTAGCGAGCAAGCGAACCACCCTTGAAACCCGAGCTTTCCCAACTCTCTCTCTCTCTCTCTCTCTCTCTCTCCCCGCCCCTCTCGCTCGCTCTGTGCCTCCCCTACAGTTTCCCTGACGTGACCATCGCGACTACGACCACGACGACACCACTGTTATCACCACCACGACCACGACGACGACGACGAGGACCAGAACGAGGAGCACGCCGACGACGTTGACGACGATTTGGATACGCGCATGCGCCAACCTCGGAAATAAGTGCCACCACCGCCCCGTCTCCTATCCAACCCCTCTTAACGACTTTTTCGGATCACCGCTGCTCTCCGTGCCGCCCGATCGAAACCGAGTTTTCGCCTGGTCAGCTGATCATCCCGAATCGACCACGAGCTACCTTTTTCATTCCGTTCATTTCGTTACTATTACCATCATTTCTTCTCTACATATGTAAAGACACCATTCGATCTACATCAGAGGCTGCAAAAGTCGCAATGTCAATGTTCGACCCGTCGTGCAACGCGACAGAGTTCGAGTTCAATAGCATTTTTGGTTGTGACTCGGCGTCATTTGCATCTCGAGTAGCATGCGATTCGGAGCTTGGCAAAGGAAGGCGGTATGCGACAACGCTGTTCGACGCCAGGTGCTGTCGGAGCTAAATTTTGGCACGAAGCGCGTGCAATCTGCTGACTCGAAGCAGAAAAAAGGGGGAGCGAGATAGATAGAAAGACAGAAGAGAGAGAGAGAGAGAGAGAGAGAGAGAGAGAGAGAGAGAGAGAGGAAGAGAGAGCGACAGGACGCTAAGGCTGAAGCAGGTTACGCGAAGGTGGTTAATCGGCTTTGACGGGTCTCACGATCGTTAAGGGATACGCCTTCGCACGACCGAACGGGCAAGGGAAGCCATCCGCGTTATTCTAGCTCGAACGGATGAGGCACAGACTGCGAGTCGTGTGCGTGACCCGAGCGCGCAGATGCGTTTACGCTTGTCCTCCTCGACTGCTCGCTCGTCGAGGGTTCGCGGCGAATACGTATGCCGATGAACGTATACAATTATCGCTTCTACTACTTAAACATCTACCGTGGGCAAGTTCGCAGGGATTCGTTTTACGTAACTTAATCTTTTCTTTCGTAAAGATCGTGTTTAAAATGCCCCGCGTAACGGGCTTCAATTATAATATTTAATCGTGGTCCGTTATAAACAATATCTACCTCCTTCTCATTTTGACCACTCTTCTGCATGATGTCTGACAACGGCCTGAGCGTGCCGCCACTAACCGCGTTGTTCTGTCGCTGGTGTTGCTGCTGCTGCTGCTGTTGTTGCTGTTGCTGTTGGTGTTGGTGTTGCTGTTGCAGTTGATGCCGCTGATCTTTCTTCGTGATGATGGGCCGTGCATTCAGGCGCACTTGAACCCTACTACGAAGAGATATTTCCGCTTCCTGCCCTCGTCTCGTGTCCGAGGCTGTTCTCGACAACTTGCTCGAGGTTTTCTTGGTCGTGACGCCTGCGTTTCCCGTCGAGTTCCTCGTCGCGTCTCCTCGATGCAACGGAGAGGCCCTTTTCGTTTTAATTCATCGTCATCATTTCGAGTTCTTTCTTTTTCTCTGCTCGCGATACTTTCGGTATTGGTAGGGGAGATGGGATGACGTGTGTGCACGTGTGCGTGTGTAAGGGTGGCTTTCTACAAAAGGGGGTAGCAAAGGGGCGAGCGAACGAACGAACGAACGAACGAACGAACGAAGAAGAGCAGAAAATAAAGAAAGTACGGGAGAGAGAAGAGAGATTGAAAGAGAAAGTGGACAAGTGATAAGAGAAAAGGGAGGGAAGGAAGAAGGAAGAAGAAAGGGTAGGTTATCTGTGAGGGTGAGGTGTTGTAAACGCGTATGCAATGCGCGAAAGAATCGCGTTTTCGTATGGTGAGAAGAGAGAAAATGTTACCCCTCGGCCTCGTCATCCGTCACGTTTCGAAGTAGATCCTCGTGTTCCCTGTATCGAAGCTCCCTGTATCGAATATCCGATTCGAAATCCGAGCTGAGCTCCAACTGACGCGTTCTAGCTGCGAGAGTGTCCATTTCGATGGCCTTGACCTGCTGCTCCAATCGGTGAAGCATATCCGTGCTCTCCGCCGCGGTACCTTTCCGCTGGTTCAGGATCAGATCGAGGTTGATCGGGATGTTCGCGGCGTCGTTGTCGTCGTCGTCGTCGTCGTCGTCGTCGGATCGATCGTGCCGTTCGCTCTCGATTATCGGCTGAATGATCTTCGAGTTTTTGAAGGCCTTCAACGTCTCCTCGAGATTCAGGTCGATCGGAATGTTCGCCGGCAGAGTTCTCCTGTTGATAATCGGGCCGGCGGTATCGTTACCGACGATCGACCTCGGGGACCTTCCGACACCCCTCGCCGAACCACCACCGCCCCCAGCCTTTTCTACCACTCGCAATCCGCGCTCGCACTCTACCAACTCCCATTGCTTCAGATTGTCCATCGGGGTGTGAGGCGCCACGTACCTTCCTCCTCCGCCGCTAGAAACCGGACTGTTCGCGTTGCTTTCCTTGCCAGCGGCTCTCGACGCGCCGGCAAGTTGACGCTGGTTATCCGTTATTCGGCCGGTTTGCGATCTAATCGAGCCTCTGCTCGGTTGCGCCCGCGAGAACGGCGACCTTTCCTGTCGATCCTCCATACTTGCGAGCAAACGATTTCACCACTAGCCTCGAAACGCGGAGGAACACGACGAACAACTTCCTTCTCCTCCTAGCGATGCCACAGGATATTTTTCGGAAAGGTTCTTCAACATGGATTCCTCGTCGACTTTGTCTCGGGCTGCTTGGCGGCTCGATTTCTTTCTGTTAGAAAAACATGCGTTATCCTCGTTAAGGATTCGGGAAGCTGGCTGGCTTGGCTTGCTTCTTCGTCGACGAAAGGACGGACGACAGTATCACTCTCGGACACGTTTCACATTTATTAGCCAATACCCGAGCACGAGACACGATCCAGCCGACAGACTATTATTTCGCCGGTCGAAACTTTTCTCTCGTTGCCAACAATCACATATACGTATACATACAAGTGCACGTACATACATACATACATACATACATACTATATATATATATATATATATATACATATGTGCGCGCGTGTAATAGATGGATGGATAGATATTAGATGGAAGTATCGATAAGCAGAAAGCAGCGACGCGTACAGGCACACTGGATGGGAACACGAAAGCTTTTCTCGGCCGAGGCGAAGTCTTGCGAGATTGAAACGCTTTCTTGGCAATCAACCTGCTCGCGTTTTATTAATTGTAAGTGAGTGGGGGGAGAGTAGTAGCAGCAGCAACAGTAGTAGTCGATGCCCTGAATCGCGGACAAGCAAGCAATTTCGACCATTTCCACGATACATTCGGCAGATCGAAGCGCGAGGTGCGCGCTACAACGCAACGCTGTTCCACCGAAGAACTGGGGAGATGGCTGCGGAAAGTGAAGGCGAAGGGAGCGAGGAAGCGAGGGAAGAAAGAGGATAAACGAGAAACGAAAAGGGAACGATCACAGTCGCGAGATCTGTGTTACTCCACAGTCTTTGAAAGCTGAATCGAATCGAGCGATAAATACGTGGCACGCACGCGTGTTTCCACCGTGTTGATTCGTCCAACAACACCAGGTTTATTTTTTCCACGGCTTATCGCTCGGTAATAGCAGGCACGTAATTCTATCGAACCACCGATCCCACGAGGAAAATGACTCGCCCCACCCTAACGAGTCTAAAGTCGGAGCGAATGACGTTTTCGGTGCGAAAGGTTTGCCGTGGTCGATGGAAAAGTTGGACGACGGTGAATCGTTTCGAGTGCAGGTTAGCAAAGACGCGATAAGAAGCGCGGTTGCTTCCGTCCCGGTAATCTCGCGTGGTGGTTGTGTAATCCGTTGGTCGAGCAGGAAAATGTAGAAACGCTGATGGAGAGGATCGACGCAGGGACCTATCGGGACCTATCGGGTCCTATAGGTTCGCGTGAATGGCTGATCGGAAAGAAGAGACCTAAATCGTTAGTACGTCGGACCGGCTGCGCGTAGGCAGCCGCTCATCGAAACGTGGTTGGAGATCGGCACACTCGTCGACTCGAAACGCACTCTGCGAAGAAACGCGCGCGGATCGATCACCGGCGGCGGTGAACCGAAGATGGGAACGAACGGAGCGAGGTTGCGCGTCAACGGCCTGCTACGAACAACTGGGTCCATTTCCCCCCGAACGATAACCGCTCGGCCGGCCAACTCCACTTCTCGTTAGACCGTTATCAGCGGTTGATACTGATAAGCGATACACCGTCTACACCTAACACGGACCGGATGATTCCAGCGGTCGTGCCGCGAGAATCTCGGATAGGGCCGTGCGGAGAAAAATATATTTCACAGGTACAAAGGTTTCTCGACGCGACGCGACGCGACGCGACGCGACGCGACGCGACAACGACAACCGCTCTTCGCCGTTTCAACAGCACGTACGCATTTTCCCACCGCGAGACAAAAACGGACGCGAGTTGCATGGAAAAGCGAGAAAAACCATCGCGACGACTCTGAGAACGAGCAGTGCCGTTTACCGCTTGTTTATCTAACGAGTCCAAGAACGCGTCGCCTCTCGTATCTTTCGATTCACGCGCCTCTCTGCTACGCGTCCCCGCACCTACCCACGTCACAATTATTATCTTTTCGCGTTTAGCGACCCTTCCTTCCCTTCTCCCTGATCGGAACGTTTCAGCTACGATCGAATCGATCCGCTTATCGCCGGGATCGGATTCGTCGTACCTCTCGGGTGGACGTCGATCGAGTTCTGGCAGGATCTCCCCTTAGCGTTGCTCGAACGAAATTAAGAACGCGCCGCTTCGAAAGACTTCGGCAACCTCACGTTTCGAATGTTTCTGGAGCGTGGCCAAAAGTTGGAAGTAGCTGCGCGTCAAGAACCTCCGCCGGTCTCTGCGGCGGACTTTTTCCATAATCCGTCTCGTATTTGGTAGAAGAGGTAGCCGAAGGAAAGGAGGAAAGAAAAGCTATTCTTTGAAAGACCGCGGTGCAATCGATGATAAGATACCTACGCTATCAGCGCGTACGTTTCCTCGAGAAATATCATCTAGAGGGGCGGAGAGAGAAAAGGTAGAGAGGGGAGACGTTGGGGAAGGAAAGAAAGAGAGCTCCAGAGGCCTTGGCTTATCGTCGATCGCGACGTTTCACCTAGGAGAGTTGCTCGCGTTTCGCCAAGGGAAGGCTAAATCAGCCATGAAACACTCTGTCGAGCATATCTGTAAAGGCTGGCTGGCTCTGGATAGACTGGTTATCGCGCCGATTAACGTTCTCTGCCTTCCGTTCGAACGTGTGCGCCAGTAAGCTGTCCGCCGCGGTTAAGAATCGAACAGGTGGCCGGCAAGGCCGACCCCGGGAAAAATATACTCCCGTCTAATCGTACACGCGCTTCACCCACGTGAACTCGACGCGCACAGCCGCTCGTGTTCGCCATACGACAACCTGGAATCGAGACGAACCAGCCAGCCAGCCAGCCAGCCAGCGGACGAGGACAGGCGTTCTCAGAGTTACGGAAGATTCGTAAAATCGAAAGCGCACGGCACGATCAACTTGCGCGGCATCGTGTTATCCGAAAAAGAAGACGAAGAAGGTTGGTGGAAGAAAAACGCAGAAACTGTTTGCTTGCTTACTTGCTCGCCAGCTAGCGTACTAATTAGCCGTGCACCGTTATCGGTAATCGCGAAGTTACACGCAAGTTATGTAAAGAGTTAACGCGCCGATCTTCCTTCCCGTCTATTCCACTCTATTCCGTTTCTTCGCGTTTCCAGTCACTGGCCTTGCCCCCCCTCCCCCGCCTTCTTCAGCTTGTTCATTCCGCGCCAATCGGTCTCTCTCTCTCTTTCTCTCTTTCACTCTCTTGTTTCGGACTCGGAGGTTGGATAGCGAGGAAAAAACCTGAATGTTCCGGCGAGGAACGATAAACACACCGATTTCTCTGAAGGCGTCCGCGTCGCTGCTATTCGATCCGCCTGCGCAAAAACGAAGGGAACGCGGGAGAGGTTCGTTCACCGATATTTTCACATGTCTCTCAGCCACACTCACACTTGTACGCCGCGAGTTTTCCACTGCGTCGTTGCTCGACGGAGAAATCGAAGCGCGTCGCGGGAATCGTCAAGGACGAGCCGCCGCGGCGGTGGGAAGATCGGCCGCGCGACGAATCGCCACTGAAGCGTCTGTTCGCGTCGAGCAGTCTGCGCTCGGTCCGGTCTTGCCGATTCTCCTCCTGACGAGGCTGCATCCGGTCGTGGTGGTCGGCGGTGGTCGGCGGTGGTCGGCGGTGGCGCACCGTGCGGCTTCGTGACTCATTCGCGCGGTTCGCCGCTTTTCGAACGCGAACGCGAACGCCTGCTTGCTGCGGGTATGGTTGCGCGAGCTCAAAGTGCAAGTGCCCGATAGCAGGCCTGTACCGAACCACTCTGGTGCCCGCCTCGAATCGCGATTCTTTCTCTCTCTCTCCCTTCTCCTCGACTATCCGCGCGAGCAACGCCGACCTTCGAACACGACTCTTCGGTAACGCTCACCAGATGGCCGATAGATCGCCGTCCCGCAACTTCGATCGCGATTCTGATTCAACGCGCGCTTCTCGCCAACCGAAGGAAGGAAACCTCGTGTCGAGAAAGACCAAAGGAGTCTCGTAGGTTCGAACGCGTTTCGACCTTCCGACGAGTCTAGCCCGTTTCAATTTTCGTCGAGGCTCTTTCCCCGCTTGTCGCTCGTGGCAAACAACGCGGAGGACGATAGAGAGCCAATCAATCCCCTCCTCCACCTCGTCGAGATGACGCGGGTTACCGCAAACGCGATCGAAAGGTATCGCCCGATCGCGGAGCGGTATTTTCCACGAACGAGAGAACGAAACTAGAAGCGGACGGCGTGATACCTCGTGGCGGCGTTCCGTCAGCCAGGTGCGTCGAGACTGTGCCGCGCGCCACGATCTTAGAAACCGCCTAATCTTCTGTGCGCACGAGATACACATCATGTATATACGCTTCACGCTGGATAAAAACTCAAGTCCCGTAAAGTGAATCGCGTGATTCGACGCGTTGTACGTTCCATATTGTCAACGTCGACCTCGCGATCTGGATGAAAGCATAGACGTTCGAGACGAATCTTTCGTGCTAAGTGTTTTTCGGTCTCGTTATGTTAAAAAGAAAGAAAAAATTGTGCCAGGGGCTCGATTACCTGATTCGCGGGGAAACAGCTGTAGCATGGATAAGTGAATTTGCGTGCTATGGGTATGTACCATTCGAAACGTGGTTGCCAACGTCAGGGAAATCGTTCGAAAGGAGCGAAATCTCTCCTATCGCATCTGTCGCGAAAGCATCGTCCTCGAGAACAGGTGGGCGTGAATCGAGCGGCCACCTACGCTCGCGCTCGTTAACTAGACTCCTCGATCTTCTCTCCGTCCTAAGTTCAGACTACGTGGGTGGTTCGGATGCCGCGGAAATTCTGTCACGCGTCGTCACGGGGGTTGACGCTGCTCTGTGACCGGTTTAATCGTGGACGACCTAAACGTTTATCGGCAAAGGAGCAGAACGGTCGCCTAGCCGTGAACGAGAAGCAAAACCGAACAGAGGCGAACGATTACGGAGATCGTTAACGGAGCAGCTCGTTTCCTGGTGGCGTTAGAAAGCGTGGTGGTGGTTCAGCGCGATTTCTGGTAAACGTTGGAAACAGTCGGAATCGAAGGAAAGAAGGTTGCGCGAGCGAGTGAACGATCGGTGGAAAGTTGCAAATCGTCCGGCGCGAGGACGTTTGCCGCGAGCGTTCCACGATACATCTCGCCGCTAGCCGTGCTCCTTTGCTCGGACATGAAACGACAACAACCTTTTCGCTCTCCTTTCCTTTCTCTCTTCTGTTCTTCCCTTTTCTTCTTACGTCGGCCTTCTTATTCGCCACGAAATAACGCGACCTTCGGGGCCGTCAAACAGATTTCTTTGGCTGTCACGACGAATCTTGAAGACAGCTGCGTCGCGTCGAGTAGCGCGCAGGAGAGGTCAGACTTTTCGTTCCCTTTCGTGAAAATCAGTCCGTGGAATTTCTTCAGTGGGACATTGCTACTTTGTGTTTCTGCTCGGTCGAGCGTGGCGCTCCTTTAGCTGTGGTAACCGGAGGCAGGCAAAACAGGAGGAGGAAAAAGAATCGCGATCTCGAGGATAACGGATGGTTAGATTGGCTGTTAGAGCACCTTTACCCTCCTCTCTTTCCCTATTCCAGGACCCGGAACGATCGATCGATTGCCCGCCCAGCGTCCTCCTCTCTCGTACCAGCCGAGATTTGAAGCCGAGATGAAAAAAAGCGTGATAAAAAATTAGTCGTCCATTAGAAATCGCGAAATTGCTTCACGATTCCATAAAGGAGCAACGTTCCCTTCTTATCGGCTTTAAATTCGACCGGACGTAGATAGGCATGTACCCTGCGCGATTTCTCCGCGTCCAACGTGAAGGCGGATCTTAATTAAAACGCTCGGTCGATTATTTACAAAGATTCGTCACATTCGAGAGGTGCTCTCCGGCCGTCGTTCGTATCGCAAACCGCGACAGGTATATCTACACAGAGTATAATCGTTAGTTGCTACGACCGCGTCCACGTCGAAAAATATTTTCCTCGGAAATCGGAGATGTGTGTGTGCGCGCGCGTTTCGCACGATTACACTGGCGCCTCTCACCGTCCCGATATAGCGAGTCGCTTGTCTGGCCGGAGATTTGGCGGAAATCGACTTGCGGAACGTGGGCGCCTGCCTTTTTCTTTAATGCATCATGGCCGCCCACGTGTTGTTTGCCAAGCCTTTTCCTACAACGTTAGGTACACTCGCGATAAACCAGCTCGGTGAGATAACGAACAGGGTCGTTTCTTCTCTTTCGAGGAGCGAAACATTTCTGACGGATTAGAGGCCGCGCGAACGAAACGCTCTTCAACGACCAAACAAGAAGACATTTACGACGGATTCGGCGAAACGTTTCGGAAAAAGGAAAAAGTAAGGAGAAGCGTGTAAGAAAAAGCGTCGTGGATCGTAGGACGATAGCTGTTGTAAGTTGACAGAAAGATCGCTTACTCTGGTCGTAAGTATCTAAACGATTCGGGAAACGAGCGAGAGCTATACCGTGGTTAATTGTTTATCGTGCACGCGCCTGCCCGACGCGACCTACAATTATGTAGCGTCGAGTTACACGAGCTTCGCGAATGGTATTATTAAAGCTGGTTTACATAATTCCATATTAATCGTCATCGCGTACGCAGGTGGGGGGAGGTGGGATCGAGACGACGGAATTGTCTCTCCTCCGTCTAATAGCCGCGGAGAATCGATAAAATCGAGAAACGACAACTTGCTCGTTTAAGCGCGCGTCTCCTCTCGAGACCGTTCCGGGAAAGTTTGAATTCACAAAGGTCGCGGGGCGACGAATCGCGGAGAGGTTACCGCATCGACCGTATTTTTCCAGCTAAATTTCTTTTGCGCCAACGAAACGATTAGGTTCTACTCTAGAGTAACTCCGTTGCGCAAGTGTTTACATTGAGAAACGTTCGGACGTGACTCGTCATCGATAAGGCAACTTCCCCTCCTCCTCTTTCCTAACTCGGTGGTATTCGTGTGCAACTTTACAGCCAAGCAAGCAAAACAACATTTGTTCTTGCGATAAAACGATAGGTGGTTTTGTTCAGGAGGGCTGGAATTATCGAATTTATCGGCCCACAGTCTGGACTCTGGTTTTCTTATGCGTCGCACGGGTACGTATCGTGGACGAGAAACTTGTCGGGCTTCGTCGAACATCGACGGAACATCGACGGCGCGTCGCCGGAAATTATCGGTAGATAGCTCGCATTTTATATATGCGCGGCGTTCGTCGCTTCCTTCGGCTCGTCCGTTCGTCCGACACTGAACTTGGGAAAGTTCAACGTTGTTCAACGAAGGTGGTTGGAGTATTTTCGAAAATAATCTTAAATAGGATCGCGATCGTCGGACACGGTAGGGGAATGTCGTCGAGTTGTTAGATGGAAACGGCCTTGATGGAACTCCCATCGAATGTCCGTAGGAACGTCGGCTGTGCACGTATGGACGGACGACGGACCCCTGTGCAACGGCTATCACGGAAGTGAATCGTTTAAAGTACATTTGAGCCGTTGTTAACCGGTGTCGACAAAGAATCGTTTACCGTCACCGAGCAACTACAGCTTTCCGAACGCGTTTTTCACCGTCGCTCTCGATATCGATCGTTGCTCCTCCATTCGAACTCCTCCATCCGACGGCACAGTTGCGACGATCGATCAGAAAACCTCGCCGTCGCCGCCGTCGTCGTCGTCGTCGTCGTCGTCGTCGTCGTCGTCGATCGGTGCTGAAAGTTGCTAACATGTTGTTGCACTAGGTTGCCTGGCAGCAACAACGTTTTCCTTATTCTTAAATAAACAATAGGAGCAAACAGTTCCACGAGAACACCTCTTGACCCGTGATAACACGCAAATGGACGATATCGAATCGAAACGAGTTTCGTTAATTTTACGACATCTCGGTTACACACAAAAGACAGAGCTGCGTATCTTCGACAAGCACGGGAGTTGGTTTAATTGCAGGAAATGCCACGTTGCAGCTGGTTAAAATTCGTCGAGTATTATCGGCTGGCTGTTGTTCGCCAAGCGATAATACCCTATATGCGTAAGTACGTGGCAGTTTGAAACGCTTTCAGTTTGACCGTTTTCTCGGACACTGTTCGCTGTTCCCTGTGTACGCTGTTATTACTGTTATTGGACAGAACCAGTTGATTTTTTCGAAGCGCGTTACACGGATAAAACTTGATGTACGATAACTGAAAGTTCCAGGAATCGTTTCGTTCAATTAGCACGTAGCATTCGAAACATTCGACGATAAGAAACACTCACGATATAGTCGTGCCGTATTTATTTGTTTCTTAAAGGTAATCATTTGCTCGAACAAAGTTAAATAAATCCGAATGGAAGGATCGGGTTTGGATAATTGGCAGAGAGTAACATTGGCGAGTGAAACACCTGGAGGCGGTGGTCGAGACGACGCTTATCCGTTGACGACATCGCACGCACGCGCGAGCTAGTGTGAGTTGCGAAACTGAGCGAGCGGTGCTTGGGTATCTAAAGGCAGCATTAGTCGCGTACCTAACAAATAAATTCGTCTCGTTCCACTAACCTAATAGCGCG
The DNA here is from genome assembly GCA_951804975.1 of Anthophora plumipes. NCBI lineage: Eukaryota > Metazoa > Arthropoda > Insecta > Hymenoptera > Apidae > Anthophora > Anthophora plumipes. The sequence continues at coordinate 25,134,931 of OX638116.1, read as the reverse complement.
ATAAAATCGCGCCTCGAGTTCACCATCCATCAAGGACGCGCGTTTCGTAATCGTTGCTATCTTCGCGGCAACATCCCAACGTCAATTTCATCGGAATTACGTAAAATGCTAGAACCGGAACTTTCTTCCTCGTGGGGAACTCGAAAAGTGGAAATGGAATTGCTTCCTGGGGGCGAATCGGCAAAGAGTTACCGCAACGGCACGTGCTCCGATTTACACGTTTTCGGATTAAACGAAAGGCCGACAAGTTTCCAGGTTAGGCTGAGCAGTCGAGGGATCTGTACCTCGATATACGCGATTCGGGCCACGATAACGGAAAACAGCGGCACGCGACCGGGTATCGATAACCGAGGACCGCAACGCGTCGTCGTCGTCGTCGCGGTTCTCGAGTAGTTTCACCTCGTCGCTGCGACTCCTTAACGCGGGGAACCGACAGAAGAAGTGGGATACGTCTCGTAGCCGGGGCGAAAGAAAAACGCAGGCTCGCTCCTGCTCTGATAGATTAGATAACGAACGAACGTTTTCGGCGTCGCGTTCGCAGCGCAAGTGTTCTCCGGTAAAAAAAAAAGGACCGTTCGAACGTCGCCAGAGAACAAAGGAGCGTTTACACGAGCACGGGTACACCTACGAGAATCCATTGTTCCACCACGAAGGAAGCAATTATCGTAGCTGGAGGCTGAAGACGTTGTTCCTCGGATGTATCTGGCGCATCGGCGAGAAACGTCCTACTAATGCGGAATAATGGAATTGTTCAAGTGATTCGAAAGAAGCGATTCGGGTCGAGCCGTTCCAGGATGTCTCCGGTAGAGCTAGAGCTAGAGCTAGAGGTAGAGGTAGAGGCAGAGGCAGAGGCAGAGGCAGAGGCAGAGGCAGAGGCGGCGTGGCTCGCTACTTGCGACTCGAACATTCGAAGAGCAATTAAGCTCGAGTCAATTATACTGTTAACGACGGGCCGGCTGTTTCGCGGGGACCCCCTTAAGCCACATCCACAAAGAGAGTTCGTCGAAACATGGTCCGCGTTGTTGTTCGATGGTCGAGGAAGGACATATCAATCGCGAGCCCAATCGTGACCGAAGCGGCTCTTCCTTCTCGACTTGATCGCGCGATCGACGGGTTCGGGAGAGAAGACGGCTCTCGTCGCGTGGAATTACTTTCGACGAGGGGAATCGTTGATTCGTTGCGTAAGAGTCGACAATGTTCGCGAGGATGCGTCATTGGAGGAAACAAAAGGACTAAATCGGCAATTAACGAAGAATTGACGTTTACATGGAACGCGCGATTACGTAAACGTGCGAATCGATCGAGTCCAGAGAGGGGAATCGGCGACGATGCGAAAAACGACGAGAACCAGTTTGTTTGGTGGTTACGAGGAGGAGGCAGACGAACGCCGGGCTTAATGGAAGGGATGCTCGCGCAGCAGCTGCTCTCGCCGAGGTCTAACGCCGCGCGCTCTGCGCCGCGCCGCGAGGCAAGGGTTTTGTTTTTTTTCGTTTTTTTTTTTTCCACCAAGGATTTCTCCTGTGGCACGGCATTCTCTTACCTGAAGTTTGACGCGGAGCTTGGAGCGTCGCCTGGCGTCGCTGTTTCTGCTCAACTCTTCCTCGAAAGAAGGCGGCGCGAGGGGGGGCTGGGATCTTCTCGCGGTCGGATCGTTCTCGTTGTTCATCTTGTTCCTCACGATGGCCAAGTTGTTCGCCTGCGTGATCGCGGAAGCGTTCGTTGGCGGCGCGTCCCGGTGGCTTTTCGTTCGACGAAGCAATCGGCGCACGGTGTTTTTCACGGTGGCGGCGAGATGCATGCCGCCACCGCCACCGCCTCCGCCACCGCCACCGCCGCCGCCACCGCTACCCCCGCTACCCCCGCGTTCGCTGTTCTCGTTCAACGCTTTGTATTCGACCATTTTCGCTCTGGCTGTGGGCGCAGGTGCCACTTTGTGGCTACCCGTTTCCGTTACGTACATGCCAGCCACGTTGTCCACTTGCGGCGCAATGCTGCCGACTTTCCTTTCGAATCGGACGCGGAAAATTTTGCTGCCCTGCCCTTCGCGGCACACTTCCCCACCGTTTTTCACTCTCTTCGCTCCGACACGATCGAACGTCGGTCCGCGAATGGGCATACCTCTGATCCTCTAAACCGGGACAACCATATCTCACCCCCCTTTCACACCGCCGCGTACATTTCGTCGATCGAGACACCAGGTGAACGACAGACGCAGGATCTTTCCGCACTCGCTGTCTTCGATCGTGTATCACAACGATACACCGATCAAGTCGAACGATTCGTTCGAGTCTTGTCGCACCGTAACCATCGATATGTTCAAACTGTTGCACACACCATTTTTCGCGGTTCACCAAAGTGCGTCCGCGCAGAGAGATACGTCAGCCTTGGAACGCGGCTACGATTCTGCGAGAGAAAAAGAAGAAGGGGAAGAAGAAGAAGAAGAAGAAGGAGAAGAAAAAGTAGAAGTAGAAAAAGCAGAAGAAGAAGAAGAAGAAGAAGAAGAAGAAGAAGAAGAAGAAAAAGTAAAAGTTTCGACGACGGTAAATTCGCGAGCACGAGGATTTCTTTAGGGCTGGTTGGTAGGCGTTCGTTGCCGAAATGGCAGCAGGGGCACGCGCGAATCTGTAATGGGGCAGGTGTTGCCAGATTCGCGCAGCAGGTGGAAAAGTCAAGGACTCGATTGGTCACTTGGACAGGTTCGAGCTTCCGATTTTAACGAGCACGAGTCACGCGTCGCGATTCTCCGTCGAGCAAATTCTACCTCGGAGCCGGCCGATGTCACGACGCGAGTGAAATCTTTCCAGCGTATTCGACGCGTCGAATATTTGCGAGAAAGTCGAGATGCTACCGCTCGGCAGCTGTTCCACCGGTAAAATAATCGAGCCGTTCGAGCAGCTCGAAGGACGCGTCAGCCGCAAACGGGAACAACCGTTCGAATCCTTTTCGATCCTTTTCACGTAACGTTTCGATTTCATCGTTGCGACATCCTCGCAGCTAAGAAAATAGGCGCCCCCCTCCCAACATGTTTCAGCTCGGTGCTCTTGACACACGCCCGCGTCCCAGCGGCGATGCTTCCGAAGATAGATAGGGGGGGGAATTGTTGACCCACGACGAAGAGGACGGCGTATTTTCGCTCGCTCGTCACGTGTCGGCGATAATGGAAGGTTTCGCGAACGCGATCGTCACTCAAAGGTTACGCGCAACGACCGCGTCCCAGCTACTCGGCCACGCCGGACAGCCTCGAAACTGTCAACGAGTGTAGAATCCTCAAGCATGCTCGCTTGGTCCCTTTTCTCCGTCGAGAGGCTGTACCTCGATACGACGATACGACGATACGATCGCTGACGTAAGAGGTTCGGAAAATGGTCGATAATCCGACGAAAAACCGACCTTGTCCTTACTCTGCGCTACTTAAATGTAATCGAAGGGTTACCTAATCGATTTGATCGGCAGGTAACTCCTTCGGAAATAGCAAAGGACTTTGGATAAAACGACACGCGATTAAAGGTACGACACCGTTCCAGTTCAACGGACGGACGGACGGACGGACTTTATCTCCGTTACGTTCGCGATAAAGGAAAGAAGGCTGCGACGCGAGTCGACGAACGATCAGTGGCCTGCTGGTTCCTTCGTCGGTCTCGCGTGCCTTTAGCGCCTGCCACCGGGCATAAAGGATATCCGGTGGAGCGACGTCGAGGACGCTCCTGAAAGGAATGCAAAACGAAAAGCACCGTTCGACCGATTCGATTTCTAGTACCGCGAGAGACTAGCGAGTACCTCTCTCTGCTGGAACAGAGGCTTCTTAACGCGCGAAACTCGAGCAACGACACCGTCAACCACTCTCGATATTTCGCGTCACTCGCGAGGACTCGTATACACCTAGCTCGGTGAGTTTTCCGCGGGCACCGATCCGAGAACTCACTGTGTGCCGCGAGCGATGTCACGGATTTGACAGAGACCATTGGACACGGGAGAGGGACTCTGGGAGAGAACGCGAGTGAAAGAGAGAACGGGAGAGAGCTCGCGCGGCCGACTTCCTAATGTCGTTAAGTTAAACGAATTAGGCCAGTTCTCCGATACGCGGCGGGCAAGTACGTAACCTTAGACTATATAGTGGAGTAAACGGAGAGATCGCGTAGCCGTTGTGACGCATGGCCGAGCCACGAGGTCCACTTTGCTTCGAGCATTTTCCACCAAGCGGGGATAGTTAACGACTTCCAAGCTGTTATTGCGCGACGAACGTTAACGTAACCGCGACAGTGCTCGGTATCGTTGCGCGTTCGACGCTGTTACCGTTCGGTCTGTAAGAATAATACCTTCCTAAATGGCTTCCAGTTCGACGATCGGAGATCCCCCGAACGTCGCGGATGGTCAATGGAACGACTACTACGAGGACGGCTAGGACGAGAGTTTACCGTTCCCTGTCCGAGGGAGAGAGTGAGTATCGGTAGGAAGACCGGTTCCGCTAGATTCCACGACGAAAGAGGTAACGTTCGCGAGGCGAGACCTCGGGATAAAGGGAAAACCTGGCCCGTGATCTACGACGAACCTGTTGCATCGCGGGACGGATCTTTGTTTGCTCGCGAGTCGTCCTATCGTTTCGATTGTTCATCTCGCGAATCGATGAATCACGAGGTGCCGCGTAAACTTTGACTCTCGCTCTTTCCGTATTATCGAAACGACGCTGTCGAGAAGTCCAACTGTCGAGGCTATTAATATCGAAGATCGAATCGTATCGGTACAAAGGACCGTGATGTATCGTCGAGTCGGTTATCGCGTATGCGACGAAAGGCTGCCGATAGCGAGACTAGGATCGCAGGCCAATCTGACTGCAGGATTACGCGCTTCAACCTCGAGATGGAAGTCGATGGAATGTCCGTTCTAGATGGGAATTACCGAGTACCTGAAGGTGCTTGAGGTCAGCGGAAACGGTTGCCAGCCGAACGTCGCTCTTGAACAGCCGCGCGCGGCGGCGGACCAGCAACGGTCGGTCGATATACACACCTTCACTTTTCACGCGGCACGTTCGTTCGCGAGAGAACGGAACGGAACTCGTTCACCTTCCCTCGAGACGCGCAGCATCCCGCTGCTGCACGATGCAGAACAACACACACACACACACACACACACCTAGAGAAAGCAGATAGGTGCACGAGGTTTGGCGATTCGACGGGCGATTGGGAGAAATTCGGGGGGAGTCGTCGCGCTGCCACGTGGTTTCCTGCTCCCCGTTTACCGTATCGAGTCGGTCGAAAACGAGCGGAAGAGGTGGCGACTCGCGTCGAGCGAACGATCGCGCGATCGACGCCCAAATCGAACCAACGGACGAAATTGTCGAACAAGCCGAGCGAGTGTGCTGCTCGATCGCGAGTCTCTTGCTAACTGAGCGTGGAGCGCTGGAGCGGCCGTGACACACACGCGAGCTCCGCTCGAGCCGAGCTCTTTCGTTACTGGATCTTACACACCGTCGATACGCTCACTCTCTCACTCTCACTCTCTCTCTCTCTCCCTCTCTCTCTCCCCCGCATGCACGCATTTGCTCCCTCCTCTCCCTCTCTCTTTCTCTCGTCCTGTTACACGTCGCTTTGTCACACTGTGTGTGTGTGTGTGTGTGTGTGTGTGTGTGTGTGTACGCGCACGCATACCGACACATCCGACGCAACGTATAAACGTCGCCGCTTGCTTCACAGACGCATACAAGTGGACGTAAAGCGTGGAAGAACTCGAGGGCAAATCTCTTTCTCCGATCGAAAGTGCGAACGCTTTTTATCTCGTTCAACTCCCCACCCGACTATCGGAATTTTCGTTTACGCGGAGAGTAAAGCTCCGGCGCGCGCGAACAGCTTGAACGGGCGTTGATAGATACGCGGTTGGCAAGTTACGCAGATATCGGTGGCGTTTAATAGCCGCCAGTCAGTCGGTGGTTACGACTTTTTACGGCCCTCTTTTCTGCATCGCGCCTCTACTCTAGTCACGTACAACATCGGTGAACGTGCATGCATTTCTGCGCGTGCATCGGTTGCCACCGCTTGAATAGATATTAAACGGAGAGCACCGCGCCTAGATGCATTCGTTGTGCAACGAATACGTTTAAAGCGAGCTTACCGGAGAGAGCGAGAGAGCGAGAGAGCGAGAGAGGGGGCAAGATATAGGGTAGGGTAGAGAGTTGGATCCATTAGATTAATTGACTTTGGGACTCGATGCATCGCGTATAATGCATGGTAATAAGCCTGGCCTCTCGCGAGCCTGGTCCCGCGACTGAAAGTTTCACGTCAAGGTAAACTCTTTTCCCCCGGGTCTCCGCAGGAACCATCATCGCACGCAACTTTCTTCCCATCGGAGGTTTCCTCGAGGAAGCGGCACGCTCCTTTCTCGCGATTCCGACAGTTTGCGTCGACCGATCGATTGGCGCGTGGCAAAGAAAGTGATAAAGAAAAAGAAAAAGAAAAAGAAAAAGAAAAAAGAATTCACGGCAACAGAGGTGATTTCAGAGCACGTCTTCTCGCCGTTGTTGGACGATGATCGATTTGTCGCGCGATACGCTGCTAGGGGTTCGGAGTGGAAAGTCTAGGGTCGGTAACTTTCTCGACGCGTGCATACGCATGTCCCAGATAGAAAGCGAACCCTGTGTGTAGACGACCCGCAGCAGCGGCCTCCGATCGACTCGGATCGACAGGCAGCGAGCAGCGAGCAGCGAGCAGAGAGCAGAGTCAGTGCTTCGCGTACGTATCCTTGACACGATCCCTTTAAGCGGGTACATACAGATATCACCAGCCTACCAGTTTATCTCTTCGCGTCGAGCTGAACGCTCGCCGAGGGGCAGAACGGCTATTTTCAACGAAAAATAAGCCTGCCTCTACCTCCCTCTCGTTTCCCCCGCGATCGATAACGCAAAGAATTGGGCACCAGGTATGGGAACGGTTAATTCGCTCGACGGTAGGTTCGCAAGTCCAACTTTTACCGTACGGCATACGAGCGTCGTCTCTGACTCACACACGATCGACAACCGACGATGCACACCACACAGTCAGCCAAGTCAACCTTTTTCCTCGAACTTTACCAGCCACGGTCCTTCTAATAGACGTGACGCAACACGCTGGCTCGTCATTGCCACCGTTAACGTCACTTCGATAAAAGGAAAGCACAGTCTCTTGGAACGACAACAGCGTTCGTTGCGGATCCGTTCAACGGCCACCTTTTTTCACCGCGATATCGCGGAATTTGCGTTACGCAACGATACAACAGCAGATGAATTTCACGTTATAAATACGCGCGAGATGTGCACGCGCGGTAACGCTATGAAAATTCGTAGAGCGTACGCGAACGAAGAACAATACACGGAGTTTTTCCAACTAATTTCGCCAGGTGAATCGGATATCGCTATCGGCAGAGGGCCAGAGGGAGAGGGGGACAGCACCTTCGGTCCGACTGGCGAGAGAACGGAAGGATTCGCGAAGACCCTTTTCTAATTTGTTAAAGATTATCTCAGTTTTCGTAGGATCCCCGTGCGACGCGGATATTATTATTCTGCACACACGTGCCGCGTGTGCTTAACCTTCGATTTATCGATCCTCGAAACCACCCGTATAATCAATGCGAAAAGTGGGTGAAGCGCGTCCTTGGCATTGTATTAAGAATAGAAGAGCCCTCGCGGAAGGACTACACGCCGTAGGAAACGCGTTTGGGAAGAAAAGCGAACCGCGACGTATCGGTCACCGAGGGAGATATCCCGCCGCTTCGGAAACAAAGTGCTCGCGACTTCGAATTCAATCATCGACCGTGTCAAGGTTGCACCGATTACGTTACGCGGTCTTTATCTCAGCTACCTGGTGAGCGGTGCGGTGCACCACGCCGACATCGATTCCTCCTCCGATTCGCTCGAAAAACGAAGCTCCACTTATCCTTCTAATATTAACCTGGATGTGTGTATTTTCAGAAAAGCGATACGATCGAAAATGTTTCTCGTCGATATCTCGTCCCTCGCTCGCACGCTCGCTCGCTCGGAGTTAAACGACCGTTCGATCGACCTCCTTTTCCTTTTTCCCCGTGTGTTCGACGAGAAACTGGGAACGGCCATGTTGCTCCGTAACGAGAGGCGTTTTCTCCTACTCCTCGACGTTCGGAGATGCTCGCGAGCCGTCAAACCGCGACACCCCGGCGTTCACGAGATTAAATTCGCGGAAATCAGCTTTCACCGCGAACACGCGCGGAATATACCACCTATAGACCGTCGATAGACGTGAATCGGTGCTGTCGCGGGACATCGGTTTCTCGCGTGATCTCGCCCCGCAACGATAACGGCATTCCGCGAGAGGTAACTAACCGAGCGAAATCGAGCTCGGTTACGCAATTACGACGAGAACGATGTAACCGCGAAAAAAGCTTTTCCAATGCTCAGCCGCTCGTCCACCAGGGAAAACGAAAAAGACCGGTGGACTCGATTTTTCCGACGTCGCTGTTACTTTTATCCCCCGATCTCGTTAATATTCGATTAATCTGCAAAACATCGCGTCTACCCTTGTCGGTGAGGTTCGTCGAGTGGGGCACGAGCCACGTTCAACGAGCGGATTGCGTTCACCAGGTTTTTCACGAGATCAGCGATAAAACGGCTCTCGCGTGTACCTAGCTCGATCGAACACGAACGACACGCGAAAGAGAAGAAGGAGGGAGAATTCTCAGAGTGGCTGCGGATCCAGACTTTCTTCGAAGCTCGCGCGTTTCTTGTACGACGGGATCGCGTTTTCGCGAAAAGTGAAACGCAGTCGCGCAACACGAACAGCTGCGTTTTCTTTTCATCGGCGATACAACGCGAAGGCGTTTTTTCTTTCGAGATGAAAGTCGGACACAGCGGACATTTTCTCTTCGGATGAATATTTGTCGGGGAGAAACACATTTCGAATCTCTACTCCGAATCGACGTAAATTCTGCCCCGTGTCGCGGTTTCTGATCACGCGAAAATTCAGAAGCGAATTTGGCAGAGAGTAACGGACTATTTCGTCCTCCATTCTGCGGAGTTGGTCACGATGCGGCGAGTTTTCGTAGGTGGAAATGAACGTGAAAACAATTGACTGGGGCTGGGATCGCGAAGGAAGGTTGCGCGCGAGAGAACGAGGACAATTGATTCTCGATGATCAGCCGCGCTGCCATTTATGGCGTTCATCGCTCGTCTCTCTGTTTGTCTGTCCGTCCGTCCGTCCGTCCGTCCGTCCTTCCTCTCAGCAGCTGTGTTCCCAACGGTTTTACGGGTGCGGAGAGGTCCGTCGGCGCTGCGCGTTGCCAAGCCGAAAGAAAATCTCAGCTCCCGTAATCTGCGTGAGGAACGGCGGAATCGCGAAAATTTCCCGATGCTTTCGCGTTTGTCAAAAACGAAAGAACAGAGGAGCAGCGGTTCCTCGATGAAAGCGTCGGCTCGTTTGATAGGCGGCGTGTGTACGGAGGTAGCAAGCAGCAAAGTGCATCGTCGATCGCGCCCCTTTGTCTCTCCTCTCGCGTTACACGGATTCGAGCGGAATGACAGCGATCGCCATCTGGCGTTGCCTTCGCCAAGCGAATATAAAACTCCATCGGTGCGCCTCTCCTTTGCCTACCTACCACGCTTGCTTCTACAGACTCCCTTTTATCCGTAAGCTTTTTACGCTGCCTACTACTTCTCGAAAGCCGTCGAACAGAAGACAGCGAAAGAAAGGACGACGAAATTGCGATTACCCTCGATCAGAAAGCTAAAAGGACGAGAGGGCCGGGGAATAAAATAGTCGCAGCAGCTCTGGAAAAGTATAGAGATTAATTTCCCGTGGAATTATCGCAATTTGAAGATTCCTTAATTGGCGGGAAAGCCTGAACCGTTCGTCGGTGCTCGATCGACGAAATAGGCGTGCGAGCGAGCGAGCGAGCGAGCGAAAGAGGCGAAAGAGGCGAAAGGGAGATGAAGGCGAGGAGCTCAGGGTCCGGCGAATTGGCGAAATGCCGTGAACTAAATTCACGCCTAACGAATAATTATAAACGAGCACGTTTAAGAAAGTAGCTAAACTTAGGTGTCAGCTAGCGGGCGCAAAGTTCGCGGTCAATTCGAGTGTCGTGTGCGATTCAAGGTGAACCGATAACCCGACCTGTCGGGAACGTTTCAGAAATTTCTTACGAGCGGGTTTCTGCGCGGCCAGGTAATCCTAGTCCCTAACCGCATCCCCGACTACTATACCACTTTTCCTCTACTTTGCCAATCGACATTCGAGGCGTCGCGATTCTATCGCCAAGTTACGCGGGCCACTTCTTCTTCAACTTAGAACCCGTTCGTCTCTCCTTGGCTGAGCGTCGTCGGCTGGAATTGAGCTCGACGAACAATTACGAACTCGAACACTAGCCTAGGTGCGTCGTCGGTGTCGCGCGGCTTATCCACGGAAAGAGAGAAACTCCGACTCGAGTGTGCGAAGCGAGTGTGAAGAGGAGGGAAAGAAGGAAGGAAGGAAGGAAGGAAGGAAGGAAGGAAGGGTCGAGGGGAGGGAGAGTCGCATAAGTCGAGTTCAACTCGATTGGTGTGTACACGCGCCCGACGTTCGTAAACGATTCAGCCTGACGTCTAATTGACCAGAGCGGCGGCGATTCAACTAATCTGTCCTCGTCGTCGTCGTCGTCTTCGTTGCTTGCAAAACCGCATGATCGATTCCTGCCTTTTTCCTCAGCCACACGACACCACCGAATCGTTCGGAAACAGCTGTCGATGCTGCGATCGAACGTTTCGTCGTTCCGGTACTCTGATTTCTATCAGCAAACTTTGCTGGACGCGTGATTACACGAGAGAAGAAGGATGTACGAATTTGCGAAGCGGTAACACGTTAGCCACGGCGCAGTTCGTACGAGGCAGACACCGGACGTACGAGGAGCTGAGTTTGGCTGTTTAATCGGTCGATTAAATAGCAGAAGAACAGAGACCCCCTCCCCGAATGTCATCGACCGTATGCCCTGCCGAAACCGTATTTGCCCTGTCAACCCTATATTCGACGTCTACCTACCGGACGTCCAACGAGATTGGCTGCCCCAGGCAAACCTGCATCGATGCATCCACCGCCGGCCCCTCCCGAACGGGGAACGGACATTTCGGTGGTCTGGTGCTTTCGAAGATGACGAAAAGCGTGAGATCCGTGAAAGCTTGTACAGCCGGCGGCGAGGGAATAAAGCGTCCGCCAGCCATTGCCGGGAGAAAATTCGAAAGCAACCAGTCGTGAAAACCTGTTCGGTCGAGTCATCGGGTATTGCTCGTTTCTCGATTCGCGAAACGGAGTCCCCGTTTCTCGTGTTGGTACGTAGCAGCCCCGCGCACCGTAGAAAATCGGGTATTCGTCCGACGGGTTTGCAGTTTCCGATCGAGCCCCGCTGGAGCAGGAAATGCTCATTTCGATTCGCCGAGATTCTTACATCTCACGTGGTAATAGATGAAGCGCGCGTGCTTGCAAGGATACGTGGATTATGTAAATATTCGACGAAGCGACGATTACTTTTTATCTTACGGACGTTGCATCTCTGCTAATTGTAAAATAAAAGATTCTGGATACGGATGGATTCCGAGCATATGTAACACGTGTATGTATTCGATTTATGGAAAATTCCTAATTGGCAGCAGCACCACCCATCGATCGATCTCGTCAACTCGACCATCGTCGTCGTCGTATTTTTTTCGCTCGAGAAGCATTGCGTTAGTACAGACACTGCGATCCCATGAACCAAAGACGTCACGAAGCACCTTTCAATTGAACGCGACCGTCACAGAACAGAGCAAAAATCACCAAATACGCAGACGCTTACGCTCGGAGGGGCGGCGCGATCGCGGTAACCGTGCCTCTTTCCACGTCTTTACCTTTTCTCCACGCGCGGTCCTAATCAAATCCCGCATTCCGGTCACCGTGAACGTAATCCTTTTTCCGAGCGTAATCGTTACCCTTTGCCATATACCCTTTAAACGCGTTTTGCGTGACGAGGCACACACATTATCGATCGACGAAACGGCGACCGTGTTCTTCACCTCGCGACTCCAAGAGAAACGAGAGAGAGAGAGAGACAGAGAGAGAGAGAGAGCGCAAAATCGAGTGAAAGAGAGAGAGAGAGAGAAGAAAAGATTCTGCTGCGTGAAACGTTCAGCCTTGATTTACCAAATAAACGAACCATCGGGTTACGTCAGATCGATCGCAGAGGCACACACCCCGACTATATAGCTGTGTGCGCCCGTGATATTTTCGAGGCTTTGATGAAAAAAAAGAAAAGAAAGACGAGAAACGTTGTCGTAGTCGTCGTCGTCGTCGTCGTCGCAGTCGTCTTTGTCGTTGTTCGTAAGGTGAGGAGCCGTTTCGTCGTCGACGAGAACAGGTACGATTACACGAGCGTAACGGGCGTTAGCGTGTTCTGATATAGCGATGTAGCTTTCGGCACTTACTTTGGAGTTTGTGACGTGGTCGGCCGGAACTGATTCTGGAACGGTTTGCAGAGTGCTCCGCATACTAGCGGACATTGTAGGCCAGCCAGTTTCACTGCCTCAAACCCTCCAACGCTTCGACGATGCACCCTCTCCCCCTACGCCTGAAACAGAGAACGTGCACGCAAACGATTAACACTCTCGCGTTAATATCGTTCCGCTCCTTCTCTTCTCTCCTCTTCTCGAAGCCCGTTAGGCTTCGCTGGAAGAAGGAAGTCGCCGCTAGGCTTGGATCTATCGATCTAACCACCCTAAAGCGCGATCACGCCGTCCTTTATCGAATACGTTCGAATACGTTCGATTCGATCGGAGTCGAGGTAGAATCCTAACGAATCTGCTTGGTTGCACGGTGCTAGTTTTTCCACGCGTTTACGCGTGGCTGCGCTCTCTCTCTCTCTCTCTCTCTCTCTCGAACGTATCCGGTGAGCGACGAACCAACGTTCTCAACAAGAAGATTCGTTCTCCGGTTATTCGCTCGAAAATCCTTTCGATTCGTAGAGAACACGACTAACCTTATTCCGTAAAATGTGGAGAAAATATCGAGTAATCGATTCACGGATTAATCAATTCCGTTCACCGGTTGCGACGCGTGCTCGACAGTTTCACGACCCGATGCGAACGGGGACACGAACCCTGTTGCATTAGGTCAGCCATCGAAACGGACCTATACAGGTAGGCGAGAGTGAATCATACCTTGCTGCCGGCCACACATCGGAATGTACCATCGGGCCAATTTCGACTCTCGTTTGTCTGGCCCGTGGTAAAACTCTCTTTACGCCGCTATTTATACCGCCGTATGCTCGATTACACGAACAACGAGTTCTCGAGAAGTACGGCGATCGCGAGCGTTTGGCGTGAACGCACCGTGCTAGGGAAAGCGCCGCTCCAAACGGCAAAGAGAAAACGATAAACGTTTGCTGCGCAAATACACCTTCCAAATACACGACATTCGTCGTCGTCGTCGTCGTCGCCGCCGTCTACATTAACAACGGAGATTTTTTTCAACAGTTGCCAGACGATAAACGGTTCGGGGACACTTTTCTGTTGCAGCTTTTGCAAAATGGATCTAGTCGCGTGAAAGGGCGGAGAAGCGGCGGAAAGAGAAGAAAGAGGAGGAAAGAAGAATGGCGGAGAAGAATACCCTGTATATGTACGGTATATCGACGAATTGGCCGTGTATACGCGCGTACGCGTATAGTTCCACCTGAAATTGCTCGACCGAAACAGGATTGGCGAAAGTCGTCTCTCGGCACCGATGTTATTAATCCCACACCGAGCATTATCTTCGCGATGTAACGAGGACATTGGTAAACCTGCCGGTTTTAATCTGGGATACGCGGTGGATAGTTTCGGAGGTGGAAGGATCTTGCCGCCGAATCGATCCGTGTAACGTAGTAAACGTGAGGCGATTTTGTAACGTTCCGTTGCCGAGCACACCCCTTTGCCGAGGCGCAAGGCATAAAGTGAGAGGATCGACACACTTCCGCCTTTGGTCGACCGCCTTACGACACAAAAGCCACAGGCAGACAGACAGGTCGACGGTATAAAATATTAAGGACATGTAGTATAACAAGGAGAAACTCGGTCGCTTGGTTCGCGTGAAACGGGCTCCGCTCCTGGATCCTGAATTATCATCGGCCACGAGGGAACGTGTGTATAGTCGAAAGATCGCGTTACGCCGCGCCGATGGGATTGCACAACAAACACGGTTTCAACGACGCGTATAATTGAGCGTCGATCCATCGGCCGACCGCACGACTCTGCCCGGCAAACAAACAGGTGTTTCGAATACACTTTTATTCGGCCGGCATCTGCGAGGCATCGCCGACTAATTATAGCGTCGGCGCGAGCATCAATGACGCGGGTGGCCGTGGCTGCGTTTCGAGAGAAGAACACGCCACGCGGTCGCCGAATGGCCCCGGTAGTACGAGTAGAGTAGAGTAGAGTAGCGTAGAGTAGTAGAGTAGTGGAGTAGCGGCAAAAGATTCGACGAGGAAAGAACAGTTGGTGAAGTAGGCTAGCTGTCGGGGAATCGGCCGAGAAATTAGGTCCTAGGCCGTGTCCCTATGAACTGGGTCACCGGCACGCGTGCGGCTAACACGGCAACTCCCGAACCTAACCCAGACCCTGCTACTATTTGCGTAAGACCTTTACACGCGAACTCTCGGCGTCCAGAGGCGTCGCGCGCTAGCCAATCCCGCGAATCTCCAACAGCATCTAACGAGGAAGCAGCGCGCGGTTTACGTTCGACCGCGTCGCCTTTCCTACACCGCCCTTCTCCTTCTACCAATTACGAAGAAAGTTTCCCGTTTCTTTTGCTTCGCTTTGTTTCCCCTTTCCGTAATACACCGGTTGCTACCGCGCTAGCCATCGAGCAACGCTATTACATAAACTCGCGAACCAGGGTTCCATAATGCACGCTAAGAATAAATCGTTGGCTAACGAGTAACGAACGACGAACGACGAACGCTCGCTGTCCATCTCTGGCCTGTTGCTTCGCTAGGAAGGAAACGCGTACACGGTCCATTCCTGCCCGTGTATCGAGCGCGATAGCATCGATCGTATCGAGGACAGAACAACGAAGAAACAACCAAGGTAGTGACAGCAACACCATGCTACACCATGATAATCGAAGGAGACACGGCTACTGCGACAAAATCCTACGTCTTTCGCGTATCGAGCGTGTTTACGTTTCAACGAACGGTGCATCGTTCGGGGAACAATGCTTCAGGTAAACGTAAATCCCGAATACCGTTCTCTATCTCGCAAACACACGTTTGTTCAACTACAAACGGCCTGGTAAAAAGTGATCGATATCGATCGAATCGATCCAACGTCTCGCCCAACGCCGTCCACTTCTCAACCCTTCGTCGAAAGTCAACTCGTTCGAACGGAACAGACGTCGGTTCGTTGAATTTGAAAGAACTAAGCTCGAACGAGGATTCACGCAAGTGACCGATAACACCGATGTATCGATGTTATCACGAGGGAGGTCAGTAGCATCGAGAACCGCAAATGACCCTCGTCGAAAGGGACTGTGGTACGGGGGTACGGGGGGGAAGGGATGGCTCTGGTTGTAGGCAGGTAATAAAAAAGCATTTTTCGAACGAGGCGACAAACGGTACACGATCGCGATGCAAGGTTGCTTCGGCAAATGGACACCGGTCTCCCGTTTCTCCTAGCGTCGTTTCTGTGCGCACCACCCGGCTGATGAACGCGATGCGTTTCAGCGCTCCAGCAACACCAGCACAATACGCTCTTCGCAACGGCGAGATAACACGCGACGAGCGAGTAGGAACGCTTTCTCTCGAGCGGCCTCGCAAACATGCTCGTGACAGGCCAGCGAACGAAATGTAGGGTTAGGATGGCTAATGTGGACGCGAGTGCGACACCGACAACGAAAATACGAGGGGAAGCAGGGGGTGGCCGGGTGGAGGAGGAAGCCTTTTCGGAGATCGGAGCCAACTAGGAGGTAGACAGTTGTGAGTGAGAGAGAGAGAGAGAGAGAGAGAGAGAGAGGAGAAACGAAAAAGCGAGACGACTTCTCGCGACGTGGTTCGCCGGCAACCCCTTCCCCTCGAGCCTGATTTTTCGGGTACTTACCACGCTTACACGAACGTGCCCATAGGGCGAATGACATACATGGAAATGGTGCGCGTGAACGCGACTACGTACAGCACGTACACGCGAGCACAACACGCGCGCACGCATACACGCCAGCCATAAGAACAAAACCCACACCCACTTGTACTGCTAGCTAGGACGCAACACGCTCAGGGATATATATCACTCGATGCCCGTTAAGATACGTACGCGTCGAGATGCATATACACGCGTACGAGTACGAAACCAGCACGCGTTTTTATCTGAGGTAAAGTCTAGGCGAGAACAGCAGCAGTGGAAGCAATGGAAACGGTGGCAGTAGCAGCACCGGCAACACCAACGGCAGAGTAACAGCACCAGGGTGATTCAAAATCTGGCCTGCCGCGTGCAGCACCGACTCAAGCCTCGCCTGCCTCGTCTACCGAGTCTCCGATCTGGGATCGGCGATGAACGCGAGAAACACACCCGGGAAACGGTGGTGATCGCGTACCTCGGTGGCCGCACATCGGTACTCGGTTGTGTGTGAAGTTGCGAGCGCGATCGCTCACTCGCTATCTGTCTTTCTCTTCTCCTCGTCTTCTTTCCTCTCCGCTCCGCAACTCGGCCCTCTTCTTCTTCTTCTTTTCTTTCTCTCGTTCGCTCTCTTTCCGCTACGCCTCCTTTCCTCTCCCTTGCACCCGGCGTAGCCTTCTCTCTCGCACGCACACACACGCGCGCGCGAGCGCACTCCTTCTCTCTCCCTCGCTCTTTATACGTGCATGTATGTATGCATATATATCTATCGCCCTCGCTCGTTCTCTGTCGCTCTCTTTGGGTGTCCGTCAGTAACCTAGAAAGCGGTGGCGGCGGCCATTCAGGATTACGGGACTCCGTCCGTACGTCCGCCTTGTCCGAGAGATCGAGCGAGAGAACAAGAGCCACCGACAAAGTACAACTTATGTGTCGTTTCGGCCACGATATTCCGGACTAATATTTTCGTCGATGTACCGACCGTTTTTTTACGAGCCGCTACCAACGACTACACAAAACGGCGACGACGACGACGACAACGAAGACGACGACGGCGACGAATAATTTTCACGCCGCGAACGCGCTCACGCACACGTATCTTTCTATTCGACGTTCGACGGCTCGATGACGCGACGACGTCGCGTTACTCGTGGCGATATCACGGATGCGCAATTCCGGCCGCGTGATTCACCTTAAAATTGCCTACAAACTATCCACAAATATGACACTGTACGCCTTGGACGCACGCACTACTAGCTAGCCGCGATCTTGCTCGAGAGAGCGCACCTTCGCCACGACAGATCGGCGAGAGCACTACGGACCTATGGGTGTGCTTCTTTCGTCAGCGTTCTCACGTTTCGATCGACGCGCGCGCGTTGTGCGTAAAATCAGGCGACTCTTGAATAGAGCGGCTTCGATACAACAGATATTTACCCATTTGTGACAGATTTTCCGTACGAGACGCACCACATTAACGACCGTCCCCCACCTATTACCACATACAGACATTACCACACTTCGATTTTTCAAGATGGCGACGCACCGTCGTCGGGCCGAAACACGATGCGGATGAGCCGTAAAGTCGCAGCGCTGCGGTCGCGCCAATCACCGACTCTTTCAACCGACCAATCGCGCCTTTGCCCGCCAATTTACGAACGAGCACCGTACGTTCCAACGGATTTTTCAATTCGTTTGTTTCGACCAAAGGAGATGTTTAGGAAAGACATCACGTTTCATTATTTTTCTACGAATATTATTCGACGTATACACTGATACAGTTTTGCCTCGTACGTTTCGAGTTTAACCTCAAAATATTCCGGTACCTCTGCCTGTCAGCCAGCCAGCCGGTTATCTAATCGACGGGAAAATATTTCTGCAACAATTCCTCGTATATGTCTTTGTCGCTTTTCAGGAATAGGCAGAAGATAACTCTATCCACCTGTAATTTCAAACCGGGTGTCAACAGAATAGCCTTCCGGGCTATAAGCGGGACTATTCGCGAGGGTATACGCCGCCAACGTTACTATCTTACTGCATCTTTGTTGTCGAGCAGGAACTTCTTCACCGTAGATATAGCTACTTTGGCGGCTGGTCTCTGAGGATATCCGTAAATTCCAGTCGATATGCAAGGGAAGGCAATCACGCGCGAGTCGTTCTCTTTAGCAACTGTCAGACTGTTTTCGTAACATTCCCTTAACTTTTCTGGTTTCTCCCCTTGCGGGCCAACCGTATGAATCACATCTAAAACAATACCACCTTTGATAAAGCTACCCAGTGAGTTTCCCAAGGTGTACTAACACTTTGCAGGCAACATGTAACCGCCGGTTATTTTAGCCTCTCCAACCCGACATCCTCCCAAAGTAGCACACTCTTTCTTTAAATTTGGCCCAGCAGCTTTGTGAATTGCTCCGTCAACTAGAGAATATATTTCGTACCGTTTAACATATCGTGCGTGTTCCTGTTACGCGTACTGTTAGAAAGCGTTCCTATATACCTCCGCCACCGCCGAGAAGACTCGAATTGGCAGCATTGACGATCGCGTCGATTTCGAGAGACGTAATGTCACCTTGCCATACCGAAATTTTCTTAGCCAGCTCCTCGTCGACATTTTCGACTTTCTCCAAGTTCATTAAACCGATGTGCGTTTTATTTTTACGCCAGTATTCCAACCATGTTGGAATTTGATCCAACGTGGTTATACTTCCTTTGTAATACTGTCGTTTTTCTTCCAACGGCATGGTCAGGAATTTCTCTGTTGAACAGAGGTAACGATAATCTAGCATTTCTCGCGAAAATCCGCTTCGTATCGTTCGTGGATGTAACAACCACCATGTACAAGAGTATTTAACACATCGAAATTCGACCGTATCGAACGATCAAACTAATCGACCTCCTACTCAACTACCGAAATAAACAAAATGATCGTATGCATATATATGTGTATATATATATATATGTATGTCTTACGTTTTTCAACTTCGAACGACATCTTCGCTTCAAGATTGACCGATGCAGCAAATCTCTTTCCAACCGTACAATTGTGAAGGATCGGTCGTAGTACGTTCGTAACAGCGAAACTTGCCTGGAAATCAGAAATAATTCTCCTCTCACTACGCAGTTCACTTGGCCCTTGGTATCCCCTCGTCCCTTACTCTAAGAGTCAACATAGTCTTCCACTTGAAGAAAACGTTGATGACCTTTGGCAGTCATCGATTTCTACCTTCTTGAACGAACAGTCTAGCCGAAATTCGAGTTTTTTCACCTTCGCGATCAACACGAGTTTACACACGCTGAGAAAGTGTGCTCAACGTGTTGTTTTGTTTCTGATGGCTTTCAGCTGCGCGATCGTGACCGGTCAAAACGTAGAAACGAATCGCCGCACTCCGCGTACCTACATGTAGCCATCTGCTGGATAATCGTACAAATGCTTCTGTATTTTTCCGATGCAAATACGCCATCTAGTGTACACGTAGAGTACTGCATTCAAATTCGTGCAATCGTTCACGCATAGAATAATTCACGTTCGATTCTTCTCGACGTTATATTTCCCATTCGGTTTGTCAAGCTGTACATATGTACGGTATGCAACGTTTCCATTTTTTTATTTTTGTTTCATTTTCTGTAAAATATTGTCAACTCGTTGCGGTCAATTTCATGCTTTCCACAATATTCCGCTGACTATCTTCGAGCAGAAATATTTCCAACGTCTTTTCCTTTTTCTTTTTCTTTGGCAAAACAAACGTTTTCTAGTAATTTACGAAACGGATGATATTTACAAAGCGTGGGAGGGTGTTGTAGGCGTAATTGAGTCATGTATCGTGGTTGGCTACCGTCCAACAGCGGTATAAAACACGAATATTAATCGTGTTAGGTGAAATGCCGTGCCCTTTGCGGCAATTTTCATTACCGGAAAGTCAAACGGGTGATTAAGTGGCACCCTTTGTTGGCTACTTGCATCCAAACGAGGGAACCTCGGAACAAGGTTACATCGTTGACGGATCTCGCCTCGTTTCTACCTGAATGTCTTCAACGTGCGTTCGAAGGGTTGGTTTTAGGGAAAGTGGGGCAAAGCCGGGTATTTAATATCTATTAGGGGAAAAAAGAAAATTAGCCTACCAAGGGAAATGAGATTTGTCGAAGATGTCGAACATCTTGCGTACCCGTTTCAAATCCTGCAAGATTGAACGCATTTTCAAAGTCTTTAATCTATCGGTGAGAAATGTTTTGTTACGATCTTTTCGTTTCCTTTGGCCACACGTCACGGCTCTTGTCGCAGAGAAGTAGCGAAACCCGGTTTTACGCTACTTTCCCCTATAGGGCGAGAACGATGATGTAACGGGTCACGAAATCTGTTCTTTGATATCGCAACCTGTGCCCTTTGCCTCTTGCATGGGTGGCTGCCGCCATTCTGCCGATCGAAACATCTCTGATTCTGTCACTCGCAGCGAAGCAACGTTTCTACTATGAAATGCGGATGAAACGAAACGGTTTGCTAATTCCCGATAATTGGTTCACGAGATACAAAGAAAGAAAGAAAGAAAGAAAGCAGGATAGTTGAAGAAATTGATCGAATCATTCATTACCGCCCCCTCTATTCGGTAGGGGTGGACCGTGATGTCTCAGAGTATCGTCCACCTAAAGAGCATCAAATGAATGAACATGAACGCCTAGGCGGACGCCGACGCGAACGCCGACGCCGGCGCTCGACGTCACCGACAACGCCACCCCAAAGAGAAACACCGAACGAACTTTCTCCCTCTGTGCTTTTCCACGTCTACGTGCAGGGAAAGGCATAGCAGCGCATGCTGAAAGCTTCTACTATCGATCCGTCTGCGCCCGAGCTTTCTCATTCGCCTCATAAGCTTCGCGAACGTCGTCTAGGTGAAATCGTCCCGAGAGTGTGTGTTTTTTTTCATTCTCTTCGCCGTTGCGAGCACAGCCGGAGGCAGAAAGATGGCCCGCCGCATGGATCATACCAAGGCGATCTTCGTATTTTGTGAGTTTTCTCGATTGCACGTCCCTCGTGCGTTACCACGTAGAATCCTAAGCGATGTATTCGTGTAATCGGAGTGGAGCGATAATCCGGTTGCTTCTTAAACCGAATCGATCGCGACGGAAGAACAATCGACTTCGGATTGCTGGTTAACTGTCGTGTCCGGACGAAACTGTTCCCTGGTTAACACGTACTCTCTTTTTTCGTTATACCTTTGCTCGCTCGTTGCCAGTATCCGGTCACGGTTCAGATGGGATCTTGACGCGATTGAAATTTTCTTAATTGATCGATTGTAATCGCGGCGACCTCGTTCGCGATGTCGAGCAACTGTGTAGCTTTTATAGTTTTCTTTTCTTTTTTCTTTTTTTTCTGTTTTTCCTAGGGAATCTAACCAAAAGCGTGTCGACTTTGCATTTAGATCGTTAATCTGCACCGCCTTCCCGAGACGATGAAATTGTAACGTGACTGAAGGCATTCGCGTGACGTATCATTGGTTTTTCAGAAAGATAAGGGAGAAAGTTGTTTCGTGCATTAACGTGCACCGCCGTGTGTAATGTTGTTCGGGGCGTTTTCCGGGAAGTCAACCACCTCGAATCATTCGATCAAAGAAGGGGTGAGAATCTTTCAATGGGAAAATCCGCGATGCGCGCATCCCCCTGGCGGATACACACGAGCAACTTACCAAAATACTTGCCTCATCCTCTAACGAACACTTGTTTCCACAGGGTGTGTCTTGAGTACGGCGTTTAGCGTGCCCAGCTCGTCGCCCTCGTCGCCCTCGTCGCCCTCGTCGCCCTCGTCGCCCACGACGCCAAAGTTGGACGAACAGCTCTACACGACGCGTCGGACGCCGAAAGTTGTTATCGACTTGCCCGTATCGAAGTCTAGATTACCCCTGGTAAGAGTTCTCCTATGAAACATGCATACACATTCGATCGTTAGAAAATTCGGAGAACGTATTTACGAAGTTGAATGGCGGAGGAACGAAAGGACGCGTGCAAGACTCGTTTAAATACATTCTCGCGATCGATACGTATGCGTGAATAATTATCTAAACGGATTCGTGGTACGTGTCCACGGTTGCTTGCTCGACGAACAAGGGGGAAGGAACACGATATCGGTGTTATCGTCGAGCTAAGCTATTTCTCGGCTCGCATGGGAGAGGCGTACGAGGAGATTCGAACGATTCGACTATTCCTCGCGAGCACATGCGATATGCGCGAGTCTTCTTTTGAAGATCTCTCTCTCTCTCTCTCTCTCTCTCTCTCTCTCTCTCTCTCTCTTTTCTTTTGTCGCCTTTCAAATAGGATTTAAACGTTACGTTATCGCGGACTGCTCTAATTCGTCGACGATCTTTCGACCGCTGATTTTAACTTGGACACTTTTCAAAGCCGGTGGTCAATTTCGAATTGAAGAGTACCACGACAATGACTTCGGAGTCAACGACGACGCACAGGTCATTTTCCACGGAACAGCCGCTGTATCGTTTGGACGGCAGCAATGGACAAGCGTGTATTCTTCTGCAAGTTGACGCGCTGATCACGGTGAAATATCGAACGAAGTTCGGCGAAGATCAAGTAAGATTCGATCGAAATGTAAAAGGAAATGCAAAAGTACGAATAACGGATTTTCCCCAGGAGGCGAACATATACGTTCCAAACGACGCTACGGTGACCGGTAACTGCAACAACGAGAATACGGTGACAATGTCCCTTAAATGGAACGCGTTCCTGCTTTCGTGGAGCTTCGCAAAGGTAATATCGGAGCGTTTCGAAAAATATTCGAGACATAGTTGAAAGCGTGGAAACTTCCAAGATAATACAGGAGAAATTAACACGTGATCTAGGCATGCGATTTAATTTTCTTTCCTTTACAATTAGACACGCTACTATCCAATGACACGACACGGTTCGTTTCTCGAAACGACCAAAGTCACGAACGTTGCGTTACTTCTCTCGTACGAATCGATACTTACCCTGGCCTTTTCTCACGCTTCGTTCCTTACATTTTCTGACCTGCTCAAACGAGCCGTTCAATTCGTCAAGTGAGAAAGACATGTTTCAGACACCCGGTGGCGAGCGATGGTACGTGGAGAAAATCGAATTGACCTACAACTCGAGCGATCGACACTTCGAGCATATCGATCAACCAAGTGAGTCGAGTTCGATGGACACTTTGCCGCGTAGAATGATTCCGACGACCGGTGCGGTAATTGTAATTTCTTTCTTTTTCAAGAAAAAACAATCAGATTGAGTACCGGACAGAAGCACAGTTCCATGTTGTTCCCGACCCCGGTTGGAAAATCGTACGCCTGCGACGAGGAAATGAAGATTCCCCTTACCGATGGCAAGAATCACGCCACCGTCCTCCTTAGGTACGTTTCCTACCGATTATCGTTATTCGGACGTTAGCCGAACTTTTCCGAATCTCCTAACGAGTTACGAGATTCGACGATTCTGTCTCGAAATTTCAGAGAGATGAAACTGCAGCCGTTCAAGTTCAAGAACAACGAATTCGCGGCGGAATTTTCCTGCACGTCGCTGAGCGCGCGCGGTTTCCGAGACGAAACTGCGCCCGTCGCGGTTGGCTCGACATTGGCTGCTGCCGTTCTCCTCACTATCAGCGGTTACGCGGTTTATCGCTACTTCATCCTGAAGAAGGTCAAATACGACACTATGGAGTAAGGAATTGATGGGAACACGCTGCCGAGGACGATGCCAAAAGACACGCGACAACACCGACAACACCGACCACCCTCGCCGAGAACGACCTATCTTTTCTACGAGATGCTCTTCTCCGTGGTCTCTGTCTTCGCCGTCGTCGTTGCCGCCGCCGCCGCCACCGCCGCCGCCACCGCCACCGCCACCGCCATCGCCACCGCCATCGTGACAATGTTAACTTACTCGACCCATAAATCACCACCGATACAAGCGTTCAACGTAGAATTTAAAGGAACATCGATCTTTGAAACAGTATAATATATATTCCGTCGGTACACCGTGACCCGTGAACGTTTGTAGTGGTAGCTTTCGCGTGTCGAACTTTTTAATATTCATCAGCTACGGAGAATCTGGAAATGTTCTATGTACCGTTTTAATTATCGTATTCTCGAAACGTTGATTTGAACGCTAACGCGAGGCGGTCGTAATCCAACACGCGTCATCCATCTTGGAAGTTGTATCGATCGCGAAACGCGATGCGTAGGCGCGACGCGTCAAGTGAAATTTCGTCGATTCGCGTCTTGATCGCGGTCTCTGCTATACCTAACAGTAATATCGCGTGATTGAAGCAAGTATACGAAACACACCGTTGTCGCAACCTTCGATGGTTGTATCGATAGATTTTCGATCGGCGGACGTCGATCCGCTTTCCTCTCAGGAAAGGAACAGGTTTCAGAGCTGTCTAGGAGAAGATTTGGAGGACCCTGAAGAAGCTTTACGGAGGATAGAACGGCGATGGATTTTCTTTCTCCCGATACGATCATCGCGTCGTAACCGACTAAAACGTATTTCTACGTAGACTTTTTATCGATAGACACGCTGCGTAAATCGCGTCTAAAGATTGTTCGCATGTCGCATATGTACAACGTGTAACGAGCACGCGCGGTTTCCTCGCTGTTGCTTGTAAAACGTCGTGAAACGTCGGCATCTCACCCTCCTTTCTTTTTTTCCGCTAGTTTAAATGTAATCCGAGAATAGAGAGCATCGGTGGCGTCCTCGGAACGAGGAAAGAAAGCCCTGTCAGGCAGCTGAGAATTTTAGAGGAACGATTTAGCATAGACGACCGCGATACTATCACGGTGTTAAACGAATATTTCCAACATCGGCCGCGGTTCCCTAGTTTAACCTACGATTATCTCTTCCGTTTTAAACTGTACATATCGTTCCAGGACTCGATCGAGTCATTTCAATCCTGCGTATTTGTCGTACGACGTTCCATCGTTCTATGATACTTTGGAAAGGCCGAAGGAAACGTGATTCGAGGTCTCGTGCCTACTTTTTACATATGTAAACGATCGCTAGAATAGATTCTTTCATTTTTATCTTCTGATTCTCGATGTAACATATCGTGTAAATACGGTAGAATGACCGACGAAGCTCGCGATTCGGTAAGCACTCTCTTTTACTCTCCACGCCAGAAGAGGAAAGATTCTGGTAGAACGTATACCTACTAGAAGGTACTTTGTCCGAATTAATAATCCGCGTGAGTCTATCGTTCTCTTTCGATCTCTCTCCCGTCAGACTTTTCCGTCATACGATACCGCGGCGCGTTTCTTCACGAGCTTCGACGATCGCGACAACTTTTCGAACACCTTTTTCATTATTATTATTATTATCATCATCATCATTATTACGATTACATCATAGGGCGTGAATAGTTCCACTTTGACGATGTGTTTTCACGTACGAACCCATCCCTGGGATAGTCCGGTGTAATCAGAATGAAAGGGAGTGAAAGAGAGAACGAGAGAGAGAGAGAGAGAGAGAGCGATGCGCATCCCCCGAGGGGCAAAATGGAAATAAAACTATCGCTGTTATCGATGCTGAACCAGTGGTGTTGAAAAAACAAAGTTCCGCAAGTACGAGGAGAGGAAAGATTGTCTCGAAATAGAGAGGCGATGGGAAATATTGAATCGAACGATCGGTTAACGAGTAACGACGTACCTAACTTGTCCGCGTGTATGCGTGACGCACGCGTACAGCTGGAGTACCTATATTTACAATTAGGGATATGTGCATAACATGAACCTCTGTCTTCCAAGCGCATATTAAAGTTGAACTTTCGTGTGTAAATATATATTTTGTGTGTACATACACATATATGTATACATACGTACATAAATACATACATGTGTGTACATTTATATACGCATATACACGTGTTGCACTTACGTATATGTATATATAGACTATATACATAATATCCATTATACGTATACATACAAGTATACATATACATATACATATATATATATATATATTTAGAGAGCGAGGGTAGCGGGAGGGTGGAAGTGTGCGAGGGAGAGGGGTAAAATATTATGGATATCGCGTAACGCGTTTCCGCGACAAAGTCGACGCGATGGTTGCCGATTGGCGCGATTACGTCGGCAGAATGTGGTGTTTCTCCTTTTCGCGCGCTATTCGAGGAATTCGGAAGGCGTGAGATGATATCCGTTTTGAATTTGCAAGATACAATAACGTTATTTACGATATGTCGTCGATATTATTGTCACAAAGATGGTCTAGATGTAATAACGAAAATGTATTTTTGTGCTAAAGTCAATCTTACTACTTATAGACCGTATATTAATAGGAGGTAGAGGTTGATCGAAGGAAGAACAGCCCGATGCCCGTGACTTTCAAAGTTTTCCGTTGTAACGCGCGCCAACATCGGCGTCAGCGAAAAAAATAACGCGAACAGACAAGGCAGAAAAGTTGCAAGTACGTTTACGGCGGAAGATAAAAGGTTAGACACGGCAGGATATATGGCGGTGGAATAAAAGTGCAAACTCGCGACAGTTTCGAGCTGAAACGAAATCAAATTGTGAATCATATCGCTTGACCTATTTCTGCAACGTTAAGCCTCTCGTAAGAATTATTGTAACGCGTGACACGCGGGGAACGTTACGGAATGACGAATTACGTGGGCGACGCGCGTCGAACAAAATTGTATCATATCGATAAAATAAAGGCTGTTATACAAGTTCTCCTTCGTTGCGAAATCCTTTTCTACAACTTGCCCCGAATTCGCCGATGGAGATCGCCGCCGCAATTAGGCTGCGTAAGGTAAGAAGGTAAGCGGGGAGGGAGACACGTATCCTAGATGGAGAATAACAGATGCGTGCTCGAAGGGTCAGAGAGGCGACGTAATAATTTCGAAGGGTGGTGGGTCGTGGAAAAGGGCGTGAAAAGTACAGTCAAGCAGGCTTATGCCAAAGCTCCAAGGAGCGAACCCTCCCCGGGCTTTGCGCAACTCGCGAGGCACACAGTTGTCCGTCGACGGTTCATTGTCGCAATGTCCATTGAAATCTCTGCGACAATGGCCGATGTAGCCCGATCGTCGTCCATTGTCGTCCTCGTGCATCCGCCGCTCGCAAACAGAGGTTGTACGCGCCTCTCCCGTTCTCCTCGTCCGAATCGGCCGAAGACGGCCGAATCGTCGAGTTTTGGAAAGGTACGAAGAGAAAAACGTGTCGCCCTTCCGTGGATACCGTGAACAGCGGCGTAACAGCGCGTAACAGCGCGTAACAGCGCGTAACAGCGCGTAACAACGCCGACATTGCGAGATAGCAGTGATCAGGATGTAAAAGGGGTTGTTGGTAAGATAATTGAGCGTAATTGGGTGTACGTTTGATGACAGATGTAATCCTGGCGGGGGTTCGATGCAGAAGGCAGAGACGGACGGACGAAGTAAGGGGTGGGGGTGGGGGTGGAGGATGGGTGACGGCGGAGGCGGGGGAGGCGGGGGAATGGCCTATAATTTATAAACTAGGGGCTGTTTTGGGGTAATTGCAGATAACGATGGGGCGGTCCGGATAACAAGCCGACATGGGAGTCACTGGACACCGTGCCACTCCACCATCCACCGGTAACACCATAACCTTCGTTATACACGGCTATTCTCTGTATCGCTTGCATCGCTGTCCACCCATAAGTTACGTCACGCGTGACACCGCGCCCGAGGGTTCTCTTAATAATAAATCGCGGCTTCTGCTCTCTTCTCCGATCTCCTCCCCTTCGTTTCCGTCGCGTTCGCGACTCGTAGAAACGCAGCCAGCTAACGAAGCGATCGCGAGCGAACAACGTCTACGCGTAATCGATCGGAATTATCTCTGCGAGCGGAAGACGATTACCACTCGGTAACATCTCGATGCGACTTTAATACACGCGAGTAAGCCTCTCCCTCCTCCTCCTCCTCCCACGGTTTTCATCAAGAAGCGTGTACCTCACACCTTGTTGAGCGAGAAAACGCCGTAGACCGTGGACACAATAGCACACCGGGAATCCATTTAGTCCGTACAAAAGCTGCTCGAACTACCTGGACTCCTCTTGTCGTTGCTTCAACAGGGACAAATTGCAACTCGTATTTTGACAAGCTCGTCGTGGTTGTCCAGTGTTTGCAGTTTAGTGGTTAGTGGCGCGATCGAGTGCGCGTAAATTTCCAAAACAAATATTATCGTAAGCTGAGAGGGGGATCGAGGGGGGCTTCCGCCGTATATATATATATATATATATATATATATATATATATATATATATATATATATATACATACGTACCCGATAGCAATGATAATTGAAAGGGAGATTGTCAACTTTTGGATCGCACTTGCCTGTAAGGGGAGAAGCGGCGATTATTCTCGAGAGATACGGGAAGAGATTGCAGAGGTTGACGAAGCATTGCTGACGGTTTTTATTCGGTGTTACACGTGGACTGGACTGGAGAGACTGGACTGGCTTCCTAGAGGTGCTATAAATACAACTCCGGGAGGTATGACGCGATAATTACTCGATTCCCACAGCGTGGCGGGTAGCCTGGTTAACTTGACGGTGATAAGCCGATAAAGGAACGGCACGGCCTTGAGGTGTCTGCACGATCAGCGCGAAGAATCGTCGTAACAGCGTGTCGTCATCTTGCTCGTCGCGTCGTGTATCGCTGGCCGAAAAACCAGCTTAACTTTCTCCCGCCGTTTTCGAACGGAACTCCTCTCGAAAGCCGAACAAATTTGTTCTCGTTACGGAACACCACGGCTGCGATATCAATTTGTTCGTTTCGCGTTGAAATTACGCTTCTTCCCCTCCTGCTGAAAGAGAAACGGCAGATAAAGTGGAAACAAGGGCGTAACCTCTAATTAAATAAATCTTGGTTGCGGTATGGACAATTTGATCGTTTGAAAGCCACCCCGTGACGGGAAAAAGGGGACAACGATAGGTAGACAGGCGCGGAAAATGTTGGAGGGTTGGCGACACGCTGGTCCATCGCCTACGTATATACTACGTACAATGCGTGTATACGCGTATATACACGCGCCTATCTGCCCCTATTGGGGTGGTGCTCCGAGCTGACGGATACAATGATGTAACGCGAAGCTTCACCAAACTTCCCCCGTCCCGTCGTTTCGCATTTTTTACCATCCGGCAAACCAGCCGTACGGCACATCCAAGGATAAGGATCGTTCTCGAATAACGAAATACCTAATTCGTGCGAAAGTATTCGCGACCGGGGGAACGATTTTCGGCGGCGACGTCGCCGAATTTCCGTCGGAAAAATCGGAAAATAATCGATAGCCGATTATCGGACGGCAAGTATGCACACGGTGTTGTGTACCAGAAGTAGCGCGTATATAGTCGTTGAGCCGTTCAGGAGGGTGCGGCGGCGGAGAAAGGGGGCGGGAGAAAGTTTATCCGATTGGAAAGAGGAGGACGAAAGGTAGAAAGGTAGAGGGAGAAAGGGAGAAAGAGAGCGGGGAGGGAAGGTTATAGGGGAAGACGGGAACGTGGCGTGAATGGGAGGGAGTTCATAATAACATCGAGGGGGCAACAGGGTTCTCTGTGTTCAGATGCTCTTTTCAAGAGTGAGAACCCTCCTCGACGCGCATTCAAGTGTCGCGCCGCTTTTGTAATACCTCTTAATACCACTCGCTGTCGTCGTTATTAAGGATCCGGAACATATTGTCGACATAACAGTGGCAATACCTCTATGGCGTCAAGCCTTTATTGTTGCTAGGAGCGCGAGCGCGAGAGCGAGAGCGTCCTTCGCGACAGGAAGCGGAACTGGATGGGACGGTCATTTTTTGGAGGAATTCTTCGAAATTCTCCGAACCGAGATCCCCAGGACGATTTCTTTTTTAATCGCAACGCGTCGTCGGACTCCCATCGCGGAGATTTCAACTACCATCGGTGAATTAACGTCGAAGCTTCGTTCAGTTTGTCCTGGCTAAAGTTTTTCGAGCAGCGAAAAGAGCGAGTGTGAGAACGAATTTGTAGGGCTTGGCAGATTTATACGACGATGCAACAGCGTACTTTACCTGCAGATAAATCTTGCCAGTCAGCGTAAGACGATTCTAGCCAGGACGACCTGCGTCGTCCACCTTTTTTTTCCCACAAAACTCACCTGACACAAGCCTCGCAGATAAGAGGACGTCGAATGTGCGATGTAGCGCATATTAGGAACGATTTCCTCGTGCAAGCGACACGTGCTGGCTGTCGGCTAATCAAAATGCCAAGTACACGTAGATAGATTTTAAAAGTATCGGGGAAGAAGAAAGAAACGCGATCTCCTCTCTTTTAGTTTAATTAGCGGTCGCTATAAATCTCCGTGGCATCGCGTAGTCGCGCGCGATTAAACGGACGGGGACGATCTCTTCTTTTTAGGTTTCGAGGCGTCTAAAGCAGGAGAAGAACGGCTGCTATTTTTCTTTCGGGCTTTCGAGAATGTCTGTTGGGCAACCCCTTTTAATCCGGCACCTACTTATCGTGCCTGGCGGACACGTTTCCCGCGCGGCGCGTTTAGCCGATACGAGTTGTAACAGGGATGATGACAGTCCACCGTTTCACCTACCCTCAAATCACCGCGAGCATGCCTAACTAACCGTGTAATCGACAATTCCAGCCTATTACGACATCCTACGCGCGCTACATTCCCCCTCTTTAATTTCAATCGGACGCATTTCGGTTTACCTGACGGTACACGTTGACACGAAACGGTAACAACAATTAACGTAACTTGCCGTAGATCAAGTCGATTCGAAAAACCATGCTGAATTTCGAGTCGGGGAGAAATTCACGAGGTCCGCCCGATCGAATTTTCACAGGCGTGTGCGAGTTGTGGTATACCTGCTCGAGCAATCGCGTTCTCGAATCTACGCGCGAGCCCACTGACATACGCCGGAACCCCGTGGCATAAAGTGGCCAGTGACACATAAAGAGCATATTTTCTGGCATTAGGAAGGTCTCCGGCAGCTACCTGTGTTCACGCCTGTTCGCGCTTTCCAAGCCAAAGAATCTCCCGCACCGATCTTTCTCGCACCGGCCCGTTAATGGGGAAATAACCGACGGATTACGTCGCCTAATCCTGTCGCTAACGCGATCTCATTGTCGCGACAGGATCGACCGAACCTCCCGCCTTTTCGTTCCTCGTCGTCTACGAGGAGAGGCGTCCTCCGTCTATCGAGCATCGGCTCTACGTTTTACGTAACAGCCTTTGTTTCCCACGTAGACGCGAGCGAACGAACGTCGCCGAGACTTTGGACGAGCTTTGTCACCTGCACGCAGTAGGAATGTCAGCTTCTAAAAATAAACCGGTCGACCGATCGTTGACGATTACTCTATTTAGTCGTCTGTTGTACATGTATTTAGGTACGTAACGCGCGAGTGCGGTCGTGGTCGCGCGAAGATAGCTGCTATCTCGACGAGGCGGTGTCCGATGTCGGCCACCAACACACGACCGCCGGGACTTTCGATCCCCGCGAGCCGAACGCGTCGCTTATTGTTCGCCGATATTCATTTTAGAGATAGAAACGCGTACACCTAGGTGCATGTATATACACGTATGCGAGTATATACATACGTACAAGCGTATCGAGCAACGTCTGCAAGGAAATACGAGATGCACTTGCGACCGCGTTTCTGTCCAGATACCTAACCAGACTCGATCGCGACTCGATTGGATATCGGTCGCGGGGGGCAGTCTCTTGCAAAATTCAACGTGTTCGATCGGGGTGGCTGGTGTTTGTGAATTCGCAAGGATTTCGATCGCAAAAGGTCTGCGAGCTCGCGCCACTCGTGAACGCGTGTTGTTGCAAAGCTTTCTGCTCCCTTTGTCCAGATCGCTTTACATAAGCGAAACCGTAGAATATTCGACGCCGATGGGCATCGGGACGAGGACGTCGCACCTCGCGTTCAAACGTACGAGAGGCGGGCAATCCGGTTTACTTAATTTATCCGGATTCACAGGCGGCGAAGATGCCAACCCGCGTTTGCCGAGGCGAGGTTCGAACGGGACTGAACAAGGACAAACGGAGGATCGTCGTCGGGTCGATTTTGCACAGAGCCATTTTGGAATGCAATTAAACGCAGTGCAACGAAATACGACGCTGCCGGTGCTACTCCGTTCCGTTCCGCTTTGCTTCGCGCCATGCCGTTACTTCCCTCCTCCTCCGCCGTCGCCTCCTCCACCACCTCCACCTCCTTCTCTTGTCACCCGCCGTCCTGTCGAGCCTTAGCACCCCTGGTTATCTACCACTCGTCGAGTTAGGAATACCTTCCTTTGCCCAGGTACGGACGAGCGAATTCTGACCGTCGAATGCTTCCCAGCTTGTCGGCTTGCCAGCTTGTCGAAAAAATTCTCCTCGTCGCGGCGTTTCAACGGGTTACACGTTCCCCTCTCGATCCAATTTTCATCTCGCGCGACACGAGCGAAACGAAAACGGGTCGATTGATAACGAAATTCTTCGCTAATCTCCTCGGAATCTGCTCTCGGAGGAAGAGATCAACTCGAGGGAATCGTTTCGATAAGAAAGCTCAGCCCTGTCCTACGGGAACTGTGCGAGAGGAAGGGAAAGGGGGATGCTCGCCAGAAAGGTGGGTGAGCGGGGGAGGAGGTTGCGGAGCGAGGGAGCGAGGGAGAGAGGGAGAGAGAGGGAAGGAGAAAGGAAGCGGGAAAATGGCGGCTCGGAGGAAATCCGACGCCAAATCGAAGGAGACGCCATCGCAAAGCGCGGCACCGCCCCTCTATCATCGGCTCTTGCCTCTGCGGGTGTCATCGTTCTACGCTGGCGAGCGCCCTTACTCTAAATTACACAAATTTTCTCCATACGCGAAGGAAAGATCAGGAGGACACTATCGGTGTTGAATTTTCGAGTTACTGCTGCTTTTCGTAGCAGGATCGGATCGGAGATCGCCTCAACCGACATGGTTAACTTTACTCGATCGACGAGGCGAAGGGTGAGCAAAGGACCGGAGACGAGACCGGGGAGGAAGGCCTACCACGTTTCTCGGGGAAATTCGTCAAAGTCTCGCGGACGCGTCACGTCAGGCGTCACGGTAGAACGAGTTGCAGCGTCTGACTGACGGCAATTAGTTGGAAAAGGCGGAGCAGATTGAAAGGATTGGCAAGGCGTGGCAGACATCGAGATTTTCGTGACCGTTGAAAGACACGCGGTGGTACGTTCGTCTCTGCCAGGCAGGAATCGGTTCTCATTGATCTACGTAACGCCGGTGGTCCGTCGTCAGACGCGAAGCTATTTCCATCGACTTCCTGCCGACGCGGCGCGACTCTCGTCAGCCTGGACGACTTCATTTCGCGTTACACAATGCTCGCGATTCTCATCGCACCTTTCAGCTTGAATACATTCGAAACGTTCTTCTTTCGTGGAGATTTATTTTTCGCTTCGAAAGGTAACTCGCACGAGGGAAGAAAGCAAAGTAAAATCGGTGTATCGAAGCTCGCGATGAAACAAACAGGCAGGAGGGAAGGCGTCGACGACGACGGCGGCAGCAGCAGCAGCAGCAGCAGGGGAATTGTTGCCCATTGTTGTGAAACGAATCGAACGCGAGGCGTGATAGCACCATGTAGAATCACAACACGGTGTACGGTAACGTTGTCACGTTCCGTTTCCGGTGTACGTTGCTCACCTCGTACGTTCTCGTACGGACCGCGCGAGTCCTCGCCGTCTCGTTCGACCACACGCGATCTCGACGTGACGCGTGTTTTACGGGAACGATTCGAAACGGGGAACTGGGAACTGGCAGAAACGAAAGGTTTCTACCTACCAGTTACGTAGAAGTAAGGTAGAAGGCGTTGAAACGTTAGAAGGAAGATTATTTGGAATTTTCCGCGAGGAAAGTCCCCAGAGAGAAAGGATCGAGGTGCGAGAGTCGAAGGGGTGTAGAGAGACACGGAGAAAGAGAGATTCTCGGTGGTCGAGGACATCCGCAGATGAGTGGATCGAGCGGCGAGGCGAGAGGAAACCGGTCGGTCTCCGTGGCCACCGAATAGGGTAGGTTTCGGCCTGGGGGTAGAAGGATGCGCCGCCCCCGTGCTCGTCCAATGGGGCGAGCTCGCGCGCTCCCCGGCGACCAATCGCAGGCGGCGGCCGAGCCGCGCTCCACTCCTCTACGCGAGAGCGCGCGTCAAAAAAGAAAAAAGGAAAGAGGCCGGAAGAGGAAGAGAGAGAGGAGGCATCCATCGGCGACCTCCTCCACCGACGGTGTCGGCGTCGGCATCGGCATCGGCATCGCTGCGGAATGAGCGCCAGTGCCACTGGCACTACTACCATCGTTCTTCAGAGTTGCCAGTTGCTGCAGAACCGCGGTACCGCGCTTGATAGCGACACTTTTTCGCCGATACGGTCGTTTCGGTTTCGGTTCGGTTTCGGTTCGTTCGGGAGTAGCTGGTACGCGCGCCTCCCTCCGTTCTCCTTGCTTCGCCGTTTATCGCGGGAATGATATTTCCGAAACTCGTCCGAGAGAAAAGTGTCGCGAAGCAAAGTGTATCGTGCCGCGAAACGGTGGTGAAGCAGGCGAAATCGGAATTCTTCCTGCGAAGAGTGTGCACCTGTACGAAAGAAAGTGGCGAGGATTAAGAAGCGTGCATTTCCGAATCGACGGATGGTTCGTTGCGCGTAAAACGGTGTACACGGCCACGCTGTACGGAGAATAATTGGCATCCGACACAGGCGGTAAGGATTTATGAATGGAGAGGCTCGGACAGAGGCAGTGGACATGAATGAGACGCGACCGATCGAACAATC
Organism: Anthophora plumipes; assembly: GCA_951804975.1. Lineage (NCBI taxonomy): Eukaryota > Metazoa > Arthropoda > Insecta > Hymenoptera > Apidae > Anthophora > Anthophora plumipes. The sequence continues at coordinate 25,100,114 of OX638116.1, read as the reverse complement.
GTCTGACGACGTCGATCGTTCGAGCAGCGGATGCTTACTTTCGTTATCGGCTATTATTCATCCGGCCGATTCGTAGACACGCACCGCGCGCACTACCAGCTCTCGAATCGTGTTTATTCCCCCTGGATCGATAACGCGATTCTGAGATCGTCGCCGTGCTCGTTTTGTCGGACGATTCGAGAAGGGAAATCGCCGCGGATCGACGGAGAAATGTGCCCCCTGTGACTCGTGAGAACCACTCGAGATTCGACAGCGAGAATGCCCGATAGTTCGGACCAACTGTCGTCGCCGAACAGCGAGTGCAACAGTCAAATGGGCGGTATTCATCGTAACGCATCCACCGGACAATTCAACGATACTCCGATGTCGGGACTCGCGTTGACGCATCACTCTCACTCGCAAAATCTCACGCCCGCCTCGAACGGCAGTCCACAGTATCCGCAAGAGTTGACCACTTGCAGCTCTGCGAACGCCGCGTCTAACATTGGAAACATCGGTGGACTTCCTCTGGGAAATACCACCACCAGTAACTTTACGCCGGAACAGATATCTTGCATGTGCGAGGCTTTATCGCAGAGTCGGGATATCGAGAAGCTCACGAGGTAAGGATGCTCTTTTCTCATTTTTTTTTTTTTTTTTTCTTTTCTTCTACCCCCTCGATCGAAAGAAAGATGGTTTCTTGCTCGCGAGTTTTACCCGATTGTACCCAGCTCGAAAGAGCTGCCGACGGATACCGCTCTTTCGGTCTGATTAAAAGCCGATCGGGAGAGTGAAATAAGAGATCGTCGTCGTTGTTGTCGTCATCGTTGTTGTTCTTGTTGTTGTTGTTGTTGTTGTTGTTGTTGTTACTCTACGGCAAATCTAAAACGGACGCACGTTTCGATGTCAGGTTTCTATGGTCGTTGCCGCCTGGTGAGTTACTTCGCGGGGGCGAGAGCGTTCTAATGGCGAGAGCGACGGTGGCTTTTCACCGGGGCGCTTATCACGAGCTCTACTCGATTCTCGAGAGTCATCCGTTCTCGCCTCGTCGGCATCAGGAGCTTCAGGAGATGTGGTTCAAGTCGCACTACCGCGAAGCGGAGAAAATCCGCGGCCGCCCTCTCGGTGCCGTCGACAAGTACCGGCTGCGGAAGAAGTATCCGTTGCCCAAGACGATCTGGGACGGCGAGGAGGTAGTCTATTGTTTCAAGGAACGATCGAGGAACGCGCTGAAAGAGTGCTACATGAGGAACAAGTACCCAGCCTCCGACGAGAAGAAGAATCTAGCGAAGAAGACCGGCTTGACTCTTACCCAGGTGTCGAATTGGTTCAAGAATCGACGACAGAGAGATCGCACGCCGCAAACGAGAACGTAAGTCACGCAATTTCTCTCGCGTTCGAAAATTTCTGAAAGGATGGCTCCCAGCCGGGACGCGAAAGCGTCCCGCGAGCAACTTTCCTGCATGGAGGGCACGTGTGCCAACGGGGGGTCCCGACTTTTCCACCGAGCAACAAGTGTTTCGACATGTGTACAGGGTCGTGCGTTCTTCTTCGAGGGGCACGCTGACCGAAGCGGTCGAAGCGACCAGCGGTAAATCATTCCCCGAACGAGCCGACTCGACCCAAAATCATCGGGGTTACGCGGCCTCGTCTCGCGCTAACGAAAAAACCGGCCTTTCCACCGAATCCAATTTCCCTGTCGCAGCCTCACGTTTCTCGCGTTAATTTTCTTTACGAAAAGGAAAAAAAAAAACAAAAAAAAACAAAACAGAAAAAGAATCGTCAGTTTCGCATAGGTTTTTAAATAATACTCCTACTTATTCGGAAGATAAAATCCGGGAGGCTACCAGATCGTTTTACCTTTCGGTTGTAATATCACTCTAGACGAAAAATTCGAACAAGATTGGAGAGTTTTTTCAAATTTCGTTGCTGCGTAGGTAGCCGGGTGTACGGGTGCAGAAAGGAAAGAAAAGGGTAACGGAGGAGAGAAAGAGAGAGAGCGGTGTTGTTATGGCTACGACGAGGCTCGGTCACGGCCCGCTTTGGACCGTACGCTGACGCGACGTTGCGCGCTCGAGTTCGACCAGCTATCGCGTTCGTTAGCCTCCGAACCTTTTCTCACCGAGCGAAAAAACCGCGGCGACGCTATACCGTTTCGCACATAGCAGGACGACATTTCGAAAAATTCTCGGTCGCTGCCGAAGGAGCTTCCTCCCTGTTCCGTCCGCCCCTAACCTCCTCCACCGGCAGAGGCTGTACGAAAAGGAAACGCGACGCCCCATTACCGTTTTATGACGCAGCTTCGGTTACGTCTCCCGTTTCACCATTGAGCTGTTCGCACTACCAATAGTTTACTACATAAAGGCCACGACCGGCCCTCCGCCGCTGCCTCCATTTATCTCGATTCTTGCCGCGTCCTGCATCTAGCAACGCGGCCCACCAAGGTGCTATCAGGATGCTTACCTACGGTTACCTTTCTTCGATTCTTCCTCGCGAATCGTATCCAAACCCGAAGGAAATCGGGCCGAGCCTTCGGCGTTCCCGGCGTTCGGACCTTGAACCGCGACCATAAAAATGCGCGGCTCCGTAGAGAAGGTCGAGAAGGGAGAAGTGTATAGAGAGCGAGGGAGGGGCGGAGCTGCACGCACATGGACCACCGAGCATGCACGTGCGTATCGCTCGCGGACACGTACGAGGTTTGGCTACACGCGAAGTGGTAACAGCAAAGATTAGGGGAGAGAAGAAGGCGGAGGGCGAGAGGGTGAGAGGGAGAGAGAGAGAGAGAGAGAGAGAGAGAGAGACGTTCGCGCGTGCAAAAGGACCGAGGCGTTTGCGTTTCCAAAGAGGGCAGATGGAACAATGCGTCGCGGGTGACCTTTTTTCGATGTTCGTCGAGGAAATTCTCGGAAGTTGAGCGTGTGTGTGCGCGCCCCTAATCGGCCGGTCGTTCCTAGGCCAAGGGTCAGAGATTTTTTCGAGCCAGTAAGACAACGAGGAAGCTCGCATGTGCCACTCCGGTTCGAACCTTTCCTTCGACTTTTCCTCCTTCACGGCTCCTTCTCTACAAATGGAACGTGGACAGAGATTTATGGCGGACCTCGGCCGCCTAGTCTTCCGACAATTTCCGAGCACACCGACCCTCTGCCGTCCAAGAACACGCGTGAATCGAGGTTTCTTTGTTTCAGGGACATGTTGCCTCTCAACTGCCAAAGTACCGGGAACAATGTGATAGGCGGCACGGTGAGCAACGGTGGAAGCATTCAGTCGCTGCAGAGCATGGATTCTGACGGCTCGAATCTCGCGATGTCACCCCTTTCGACGATGGGCATGTCACCGGCTGCCGTCAACCCGTGCAGCCCGATGGGCATAAGCTCCATGGCTTCTCGTCACCCAGGATACGCGGCGCCCGTCACTCCGTGTTCCGCGCACACCACCACCCATCCCCACAACGGCGGCCTTAGTCCCATAAACGACGTCAAGGCGCTCTGCTACGGTCGCGGTGTCTACGAAACCGGTAAGTCCATCTCACCGTTCCTCCTATCGATCACCGTCTCTCGACATCTGCCAAAACGTAAGCGAAAGATTCCTCCTATTTTCCAGGCAAAGACGCGGAGCAGAGCTCCGTCTACTATTCCAGCCATTCGAGCATGCATCATCAGTATTACCAGCAGACGCATCATCAGATGATGTCCACCTCTCACCATTATCAGCACCATCAGCAGAGCATGCCAGCCGGGTACGAGATCGCGCTACCGCCTCCGCAACACTCGACGTGACCAATCGACTACGAGATCGATCGGAACGACGGAGCGGTTCAAAACGACGATGTTTTCGCGCGTGTTCACGCGTTCGTTTGACTCGGCGTTCTACCTTCTTCTCTCGGTCAACGGTGTTCCAAGTCGCACCAGGTTGACCAATTTTATTTCACGCCGCTTGAAAGAGACGCGAATCGGGAAGAATACCGTCAAGACGGGGCAATTGTTCAAATTGCCAATCAATTTCTACGGTTCGGACGAACGATTTAACGGTAACGCGACGCGAGGCTCGTCGATGCTCGTCGATGCTCGTCCTTCCGACGGCCAGCCAATGGAAGAGCCAGCTCGTTCGTAAAAATTCTGGGAGGAGTCTTCCCTCGAAAGAGAACTGGTTTACGCGCGCACCCTCTGCAAAGGTGTTTGCCAGGCGAACGCGATGGAGCCGTCAGCTGCTCCTCCCTCCTCCTTCTATGCGCGAGTTACGACCGCGTAAAGGAGCTCCCCTTAACGAATGTATAAATCGATATGTCGCCACTACCGCGCCACGTCTTTGCCTCAATTTTATTCAAACGAGTTACGGCTGCTCGTACGAGAGTCGTTTCCGTTCGTCTTTGTTTCGATGGTCGGTCGTTCGAGAGCAATCGGCGAAATATTCTTCGACGGCTTGGTTGAAGGCAAGCACGTGGGTGACGAGTGTACGACTCTGTATGGATGCGTGAGTGCGCGCGCGCGCGCGCGCCTGTATAATGCGTGTATGTGTGGGTGTGTGTGTGTGTGCGTGTATATAGGTAGGCGAGAGTGTTGAATTTCTGGTGTAAAATATATTTTTGACCGCAAAATCGCACGCACGACTAAACGGAGTGCGCTTGCGACGGTTCGATCTCGCATCCCAAGACGAAACGAAGGATCTCTGAAGTAAACCATCTACCACTTTGACAAAAATGTGTTGTACAATTATGCGAGACGCGTTAGATGTATAGAAATAAATCATCGGTCTGTGAAACTCGTCTTGGTTTTTGTCAACATCAAGCTTCTACGTTTCGCTTTTCCTCTCTTTTCGTTGCACATACTTGCTACATGCAGGCGATACGTACGGCGTAACTAAGATGATCAACAGATAGGAATAATTTGTCATTTTGGATAGTTCGCGCCTATAATATGCGACGATATCTCGATAGGTAAACGTTTGTGCAATATTACCGGTAGGACGTTACATTGCCGACCGTAGGTAACGGACCGTCGGTACTCTGTGAACTTACCCAAGAATTAAATTCGCACCGCGCGCCTTTTCCCGCCACTTTCTCCACTACGTTTTACGAATTTCTACATGTCCGAAGTTTGTACCAAATATTACGGTTCGTAAAACTATTTTCGTCGACGCAAACGCAACCGAGACAAAAAATTGTCAAAATTATCGATGAAATTGATTAAGGACAAAGCATCGTGAAAGCCATTCGATCGTTTGGCGTCAAAGTGACATCAAATATATTACATTAAGATAACGTCCTGACCACCATTACCCTGTCATTCGAATTATACTTTGAGCGGCATACAAACAAACACGTACCAAAACAAAGCATGTACACGATTTGAAATCTTAGCAATTCGTAGTGGTATAGTGATCGTGCGAACAGTTCGTCGCTATCGTAATCGTCGATATCGAATAACACGAACGGCAGTGCAATAGGAAACGCCATTGTACGATTTCGAAATCCACGAAGGGACGTCGTACATCTTTCGATAACGGTCGTCAATATCAAGGATAGAAAATATTTTCCAAAGACTTACCGGTTTCGGCGCGCAGTAGTTCTTTCTCCAGATGACGGTCAACGAAAGCGACGAGAACAATCGGGAAAGAAACGAAATACTCGGCCGAATCGAAACGATAAACGCACCGAAAGATATTTACTAGTTGCGCGCCATTTACGGACTGACGATAAGACACACCTTTTTACCTGCAACGTCGCGATTCTAGGTGCAACGCCATCTGTTGGAAGATTTTCCTGGCGTTCTTGGCTATGTTTACGTTCGTTTCGTTCAAATGTAAATATAAATTCGATCGTTTAACGGCGGTGGCTGGTCTCGGTAACGATAACGACGATTTTACAATCGTACTTATATCGCCGTGTTTCTTGGCGAAATACGGAGAATGCAGATCGCTCGCGATAGACGTACCAAGCTGTGTCTAACCTTTTGCGTAAACAAACGGATCAACGTACTTAGCAGTCTGCTGGTAAAGGTACGCAGCAAAATATACAGGAGCAGGGAGTTTCGTATAAATTGTAGACACGAGAAAAGACCCGTTAATTATCGACAAATATTCTGCTTCCTTTGGCACGATTTGCAAGGTTACGAAACTTGAGAACGGTCTTTGTATAATCTTGCTCAACTACATAAATACTAGGTTGTATTTTTGTTTGTTGTTTCGTTGCAACTACTAACGAGATGCCAAGTTCTACGACTTTCCAAGGAAGGAAATAAACGACACGTGATTTCGAGATTCTACGAAAGTGTGCTACTTTGTGGTGAAAAAGTAAATTGCTCATTAGCCAGCGTACCTCCCGTATACAATATATCACATATCAACAATTTTATTTAGTCTCGTTTTATTTAACATACAAGAGCTATCGTTTAAACATGACGCACGATTTTAATATGCATACGAGTTCGCGCATATTAAATAAGTCTAGGTTACACTGATATGATATTTCGTTACGATGAAACTGTATATACACAAAGAAGGTCGTGCAAGCACGAGACTACTATTCGTTTCTCGGTGACTACTTGTTACGTATTTCTTTCACGATAGAGCTACGACGATTGTCGTCACAGCGCACTCGCTTTCGGCTCGTTACGCGGCCCCTTTTTTTTTTTTTATCTTACTCGGTGTCCAAACCTCGTCGATAAGTAACAAAGGACAAAAGGTAGTGGGAAAGGATCGCGTGATTTCTTCCCTTTCCACACGGAACGATCGTGCGAGTAGGAACCTGGAAACGGTCTTTTCGTAGGTTTCGACTACAATCGGTCTGTCGTAATCCGTCGTGTCGCCGCTACGCGGCCATTTCGATTCTGTCCACTCGTAGCTAGCTTCTCTCCTGTACGAGAAATTAGGTTATTTCGTGTAGCGTCGATGGTTGAATTTTCGCTATCGCTGAAACGTTGCGCGCGGTAAACAACGAGAAACGATCGAGTACTCGCGCGTCACGGGAACATCGTACGAACCTGTCGTCGATACATATTGTCTCCAACGTACATGTACACGTACGAAATACAGTCTGCGATTTATCGACGATCATTCTATATACGGTAGGCGTGCGCGGGTCTTGAACAACGCGTACGCGAACAATTTTTTTTTTTTTTTTTTTTTTTTTTTTTTTTAGTATTACTAGACGATAAACGGTTAGAGACGATGTACAATAAGACCAGAGTGTCACATTGGAAAAATATATGTACGCGTTAGTTTAGGAGAGAAGGAATGATAAGAGGAGTGTTTTTTACGTGCGTGCGTGCGTGCGTGCGTGTGTGCGTGCGTGCAAAGCACAGGGATATGTTTTATTTTGCGTTCGCACGACGAATCGGTTAGCTCGTACAACAACGATAAATGATCGGCATTGGCGCATGAGAAACGAGCTGCGAACGATACTCGTTTGCGTCTCCATCCAGATGCGGTCCGTACACGTATACACGTATGACGCATCGTCGAAATCGAAAACGACGAGGCGCGTTTTACTCGATTCGCGTGTCGTTTTTCATCCTTTCGCATTTCTTCCATCACGTCTATCCTCTTTTACAATTATCTCTCTTTCCCTCATTCACACCTACATGTGTACACAGAAACATACATTGCCGCGAATGCGCGTGCATTCTCTCTTCCTCGCTTGGTTTTTTCTCTTTCTCCCGCCATGGTTGGCAAAGGACAAGCAATGTTACAGCTACGTGGTTATCGTTACACGCGATATCGAGTGCAAAAACGAGCGACACTTTAATACCCGGATAATTTCGTTGTCGTTACGGAGTGGGAAGGTAGGACACGTCGAGCAGAGCTTCAGCTGGATATGTAGAAGCGCGTAGGACGAACGAAACGGTTTACATTATATGTGCCTACGTATCAAAAGTTCTAGACTATACTCGACGCTGTTTCGATTGTCTGCTCAGGAGGGTAAATTTGTCGAAACGAATATCGAATTGAGGGTAAACGTCGTACGATTGTAAATAAAGGAAGGAAAGGTGGTATCGCTGGAACAGTCCCCGATAGGCGCTTTTTCTTGTTCGACGTGGTTACTCTTCGTCGTAATCGATGGGGTCGTACAACCTTCCCACAGGGAGAGAAAGAGAAAGAGAAAGAGAGGGAGATGGAGGGAGGGTGATGGTGCGAGAGAGCTAAGGAAAGTGTAGAAGAAGCAAGGGATAGATGGGAAAAGCGACGGGACCGACGCGTTCAGAAATCCGCGCAGAAAGTCGAATTCGTCGGTATATGTATTGCCAAGGTTACGGCAGAGCTTTCCGTGATCGCAACGCGAAACACAACGATGGTCCAGAGATCGAGGGAACATGTATAATACTACGGCTAAGACACCTGCATCTCTCTCTTCTACGGTTTCTCGATCGAGTTAGGATCTACAGAGTTAGTATATTTACTCTTTACCTCTTCGCGATAATTACGCTAGCCTTTATATTATAATTTACAGATTACAACACGACATCGCATCGAATTAGGGGACGCATGGACGTGGGTGTGGAAAAGAGGCATCGATAGCCCGTGCTTCGCGAACAGCTTCGTTCTATCGTTTTCTCTTTCGATCGCAAAGACCTCCGCTACTTACAAATAATACTGAATCTACAATAAATGGTATTTTCAGCCGGTGAAACGTTGGCCTCGGACTCGCCGATGGAGGCTGCACGTTTCACTCGACGCGACACGACTGTCGACGATACGGACTTTTATCCGGTGCTCGCGTGTTACGTCTCGTCCACGGGGCCAGAATTGCTCGTCTTCTCCCTCCGATTCTTCGAGTCAAGTCTTTTACAACGGTACGATCTTCTCGTTTCGATGGACCGGCGTGTCGTACACCGGGACGCATTTGTAGTACTGCGGCGGATAGGAGGTGTAGGCGCCATCGGAGGGTGAGAGGCGGGCGCGGAACCGACCGCGAACGATGTGGACGATCAGCAGCAGACAGAGAAGCGCGAGTATCACGATCAAGGTGATCGGTACGGTGCCCCAGCCTTTGCCTCCTCCGTGATGACCGCTCGTTTCGTTCCCTTTCGTCGACTGAAAGTAAACGGGGAAATTGCATTCTACCTGCGATCTAGCTAGCGCAGACCGCTAGAAACCGGACGCTAGAAGGAGCAGGGGGAGGGGGGGAGAGAGAGAGAGAGAGAGAGAGAGCTTACCGTAATTGGACAGACCGGGCAGCAGGTTCCCGGGTTAGGTGGCAGCGGATCGTTGCAGGCTACCGAGCACACGGTCTCTTTGCAGCTGAGCTTTCCTCCGGCCTCGCAGGTGCACGAGCTACACGAGTTCGGATGCCACGTCGATCCTTCCGGATGCGTCCCGTTAAGGTGGTCCGTGCAGGAAGCACGGCAGCGACACATCTACGGGCCACCGTATCGAGGATTTCGATCGAACGAACCAATCAAACGAAACACAAAGGTGTCACGTTCCGACCGAGTAGGTATATACCACGCATCGGCGGACAAGACACCGTTTACTTACGGGACAGCCGCGTTTGTTCGTCTTGTAGCCGAAGGCGCATCGCTTCTTGCAGCCAACCAAAGGCGGGCAGCTCGTGTCCGACTCCCGGCACTTGCAAAGCGTGCAGTCGTTCTCGTCCATCAGCAGCCCTCGTTCGCAGTGCAAGTCGCACATCACCTCCGGACAAATCTTCCCCTCCGCCTCCTCGTCCACCGGTGTCGCGGTGTCGTTCTTGGCTTGATCGAAGTTCTGCTGCGAAGTCTGGCAGGCGCACACCGAGCAGCCCGCGTCGTCCTTGACCAGTTCGCAATTCAATTCGCAATCCGTTAGTTCCGGACACATCTTGTCGACGTTGTTGTTCTCGAGATGGTCCTCTGCCGTCTCGTTCTGCGTTATCGTGAATCGTGTGTCATTTCGAATCCTACGAAACGTCGAGCTGTCTCGACGTGCTTACTTACCTTAGGCCCGGCGCAACTGCATATCGGGCAATTGCTCTCGTCGTTCGCGTAACCATGCTCGCACGTCAACGTGCACCCTTCGAGAGGTTGACAGGGTGGCTCCGGTTCGAGGATCGTCGCGTGAGTAGGCGAAGGACAGTGAGGGCAGCACTCACCGGGATCGGGTGGAATGGCGTTTTCGCAGGACTTGCACATCGGTTCCTGACAGGACACCCCGTCTTCTTGACAGACGCAGTTCACGCAATCCGATTCCTGCCATCGCTCGCCCAACTTCCTCGCCTTGTCGTCGTAGATGCAGTAGTTGGCCGCTTTCGTCATCTCTGTGGCCACTTTTACCCATGTGACAGATTCTAGAACGCAAAACCGTATCTCTTTCTTCGACTTTCTTCGTGCAACCTGTTTTTCGTTGGGAAATTTCGAAAACGAACGCGAGTCGATACCCGAGTTTCTTTGGATCGGCGAGATAAGAACTCGTTAGGACTCGTTAAAATTCAACAGGTAGATCGAAAGTTTCCACGCCGCGCACGAAGCTCGCACGAAGCTTCAACGAGAAAACGGCTTTCACACCAGTTACAAAGCGTGTAGAGGGATCGCGCCGCGTTGGAACGTGTATCGGTAGAATCAGGCGATCGAACGGAAGACGGAGTCGGTCGCCGTTGAAGAGAAGAGCTGGCACGAGAGGTGATTCGAGATATCGATCCGGCAGAACCGAGTTTCCACTGCCGAGCGTTCTAGGTATATCTATCGTAATTACCTGTTGGTCTACACTCGTAGAGAGGACAACAGTTGCCAGATGCCTCGCGTTCAACAGCAGCCTTCACTTGAACAGGACGATATCCTGGCTGACAGCTCGCCGGTGGACAAGGCGCGCACTCGCATCTTCCATCTTCCGTTAGAACGGTGTTTTCGGGACATGGCTCGAACCCTCGTGAATCTTTGACACGAAAGAGAAGAACGATAACTTTAACTTTAACTTTAACGTAGAGTCGCCGTGCGCCGCGCGCCGCGCGCCGCGCGCCGCGAGTCGTACCGGTTTTCTTACCTGAGAGAACGCAATCGTAACGGGCGCAACAGCTACCGGGTGTTTCAGGATCCGCTGGCTTCACCTGGACCGGACGTTGACCCGCTGGGCATTCGACCGATGGACAGTCGGCTGCGCATTTGCAATCGCCGTTCTCCCCTCGAACGCTGTCCTCTGGACACTCGCCGGTCTGTGCCTCGCCTTTCGACAGAAAGATCGCAACCGTTATACGCTTTTCATCCCTTTCGTTGCTACCATCTGAGGAGTAAATTCGAGTAGTTCCGTAGAGATTCGTCGTCGGTGTTTAAGGTTCGTTTCGCGAGCGTTCAAGCGAACGAGCTTTTACGAGGGACGAGGGAAAAACGAAACTGGTCCTACTACTGCCGCTGCAGATCGAACGGCTCGAGTTCGCCGGGACCAGGATGAAAAATGTCCCGGTTTTCCACTTCGGGCGGACGCACGGCTTTTTTTTTCGAGCGATCGATTCATTTACCGTAATCTCGTTCGCGCGAGCCGTGCAACGGTTGTTTCTCGTTGCTGAAATAAACGTATTATTCCCAAAGGAGATGGGGCACGTTTCGGGGAGAAAATAGCGCAAACAAGTACGGTAACTTGGAGAAAGGTTCTCGAGATGGGGCGGGCGAACGTAACGCGACGTGCTTCTCGCGATTTTTCACACGTGTGGAATTAAGCGAGAAATATCGATCGCCTCGTCCCAGAGACGTAGCCTATATTTTATTTAGTTGGCAGAATAGGTTCGCCGTCGGTCGGTAGATTGGATTTATGCACGTATATCGAAGTAACGACGATACTTTCCTCCGGGTAGAGATAGCATCATCTGCTAGTTTCGGCTGGATTTCGGTCGAGGTTCTGCACAATTCCGCCTGGAAGATTTTCGGTCTCGATAACATCCGGTCCGGTTGGCAGGAGCGGCGCGGAAGAAAGGTACGCGCATACAAGCGTCCTAGCTACGGCGAGGTCCGCGTGTGTAACAACCGAAGCGGATATACCGGTGAGGTGAAAGGTCGACACGAAATCGACCTCCTTTCCAACGGCTCGTTTCGGCCAACCAGCGCACAGCGCAACCGTTGCTTTCGAGATCGTGCGATCCGAAAGCTCTCCTTCCTGCTTCTCCTTTCGCTTCGCGGGGGAACGATTGCCGCGGACGACGGAGAGCACCGGAGCTCGAAACGAAGGTCGAAGGTCAGCTTTCGGCGTTTGTTTCCCGTCCGTCCGTGTCAAGGTTGCCGATCGATGATCGGTCGAGCGCGATAAAACGCGGAGACAAAAGAAGAAACCTATCTGAAAACGTCGATGTGGGTTAGGCGAGAGCGGGAGCTCCAGGATCGTAGCGAAACCTCCGTATACGTGTCCAACAGGGACAGAGAAGCATCGTTGGTAAATCGAGAGAGGGAGGAGGCGGGGTGCGAGAGGGGTAGACTCTACACCCCATCGAAAAGGCGAAAAGGGTCGGTTTCAAAGGTAGCCCCGGTTCACGCTAGGAGCACATTCCACTCCGCGCAGCACTAACAATAAGTTCATTCGGTATGCAAAGGCATTACCGCTGCGTCCACAGGACGGGGCTAATAGAATTTCTCGTGAAATGCTTTACTCAGTTTCCACCGGTTTCCACTGCTCGTCTGCTCGGTTCGCAGTCTGCTGGCCGATGTCTCGCGTCTTTCCTCCCGGAACTCGTTCGTTCGTTCGTTCGTTCGTTCGTTCGTTCGGTCAACGAGCAGATCGTAGAAAAGGTCTAGGCTTTGTGAAACGTAAGCTGTTTACATCACGAGGCACTTTACGTGCGAGCTGCTAATTTAGTTGAGCGGATATGGACGGCTCGGCGTTGCCTTTGCGGGCCGCTAATCTTCGCCGATGCGCGGCATCAACGTCAAAGCTAATAGCCCTGCGGCGTTAAACACACATGGGTCGCCGTCGCTGTCGTCGTCGCCGACGCTGCCGAATTTTCGAGCCATCGTGGCAGAGCTTACCCGGAAAGAGGGGCAAAACGCATCCTGTCGCTCCGAACCGAGCTTCGGGGTAAGCCGTTGGCGTACGCGAGGTCTGCTGAAATACTCGGGGTGGGGGGCAAACATCTGCGGCGGCCACCGTGGAACGGATAGTTTGATGTTCGATAAAGCAATTAAACGGGGGTCACAACTGAGCCACCTCGAGCTGCCACGGTTCGCCTCTTTCCAACAACCCTCAACTATGCGCAGAGCTCGTTTTGGTCAGACAACGACCGCGACGTGAACGCGAAAGCAGCCAAGCGGCCGAAGAGCAAGATTTCCAGGAGGTCGAGGAGACCGAGTTCAAGCGGGGAAAGCTCGAGGACGCGTGACGGGTATCGGACTCGTTTCAAAGCCTATAATCCTGGTTCGATCGCTGAAACGACCAAACCTCCGTCTCTGGGTTAGGGATTGGGTTTGTACGCGTACGTCGGGATTATCGATCAAGCCCTTCGGGACCGAAGCAGGTAATCGAGCTTCCGTGGTAATTGGCTTAACCTTTCGACGTTGCTTCGGCGGGCCAAGTGTTACGAGAACGAGAACGAGAACGAAATAAAACCGTTTGTCGCGCTTCGAACGTCACTTCCCTTCGCCGACAACACAGCTAGCGCAATCTTTATCGAGCTGCTCTCCTCTTTCAGACAGACCTTTTCTACGTTTCTACCCGCGACTGTCGACGGTTCATTTACTTTTCGTTCCTCCAGCTCTGAACACGCGGCAACATTTCCAGCGTTCGCGAAGAAACTGGAAGGAGAAAAAGGAAAGGGCGATCGGTCATCGCAAGCTCGACGACGATTAAGCATCGCTCCAACCTTCTCCGTTCTCGCGGGGATAGAGAAGACTGCAACACGCACGTTACCTCGAACGACATCGTTCGTCGTTTGACGCAGGCAGCCGTGTTTTCACCCTCGAACGCTTTCAAACCGTGTTTTCTCCGGTAAATTGGTTGCTACACGTTTCTATTAAAGTCGAGACAATTTTAACGCAACGTTGCAACAATAGAGCGTGATTGCACGCTGCGAGTCGAGCATTCGCCGAAACGTTTCCCTCGAGCGTGATACGCCAACGTTTTTTCTCTTCGCTTCCCGCTCTTTCGTCTCCTCTTTTTTTTCCCCCACGATTTCATTTCGAGAGGCCGAGAGAGCGAGAATCAGCGTTGAAAACGGCGGTGATCTTCCGCTGCTCCCGACAACATCGCATCCTTCCGATTCGATCTCGGTTTTACACGGGAGACATCGACGCGACGTTTTCGTAGCGCGGCCGATTACGCGACTCGCCGGAAGAGGATTCCTCTCTTGATAAATCAGTTTTATCTGGCCATTTAAATCAGCCAGGGGAAAGAAAATTGCAAACTGCCGGCTGTCGGAACGAAATTACTTAATTCCGTGCGCATTCCGGCGGTCTTTTTCCTGCCGTGGCTCGATCGTAAATTCACCGGCGATATCTCTTAACGAAGGAGCGCGATAGATCGAGGCACGGAGATAGCGTCGAATGGTTCTCGATATTCTTTTCGCTATGAATCACCGGCTGGGGTGGCGCGTCGCCTGTATCGGCGCGAGGACACTTCAATTCACTCGCTCTTCCCATTCCGCCCCTCCACCTCCTTTGCATTTCTCCTCGCCTTCCGTGACTGTAGCGACATTGTTAACTCATTTACTTGGTTACCGATACGCCAGAGAGAGAGAGAGAGAGAGAGAGAGTGAGAAAGGGGCGCGTAGATTCCGGGCAGGCTGGCCTTTCGAATCGCACGAAACAGGCGAGTCCCTCCTCCCGCCGTTAATACTTTCCGGGCTTTTGTCTCTACGTGGAACATCGCTGGGGCTGATAGGAGACTCGAGCTGTTCGCCGTCTCGTTTCGTATTGTCCGCGTCCTAGTCGACGTTTCCAGCGAGCGCTTTTTACTCAACCCCTCAAAACTTTTCTACTTTTTCCTCCGCCTTTCGAGGGCGTTTTCCTTTCACCTCTCTGCTGTCACCGTGTGATTTACCGTGATAAATGTCTCGCACAGAGAATCCGTCGCGCTGTCTACCATCGTTGACGTGTATACGATACTGTATCGGGGGCGACCGAGGCTAGGCTGCACCGAGAGTGGCGAGCGCAGCAGACGGGTTCAAGAGCCCCGGGAGAGCGGCGAGCGTTGGAAACTTTCGGTAAATCCAATCCGGTAAATGCACACGATAGAAATATCCTGGCGTAGGTGAAACTGGATACGCGGATGAAACGAACCTTAATGACTGGCGGGCAGAGAGTTGGCACATGTTTTATGGAAAAACGCAGGGAACTGCGCGCGAAACGAACGCGGATCGATGCCCGATGCGTGCAGGCAGGGACGGACGGCGATACAAGATTTTCACTCGCGTCGGTCTCTTCTAATCGAAACGTTATTTGAACACCTCGGCCTTTCTAATAATCGTTCGAACGCGCGGGTCTAAGCGCGTCCAGAGCGGCGCAGCAGCTACCCGTAGGACGTTCGTTCGCGTGCCTTTTTTCATTCCGAGTTTCGTTTCGTTCAACCCCTTTCATTTCGACTGAAAGAACTCATCAAGCGCGAGAAATAAATCTGCGCGCGGTGCACGCTGAAGGCCGCATCGCGTGGTCTCTGGAAAAATCGAGAAAAACCGGTGTGTGGCGTGGAAATTTCTCGCTCGTTCGCGTAGATTCCACGCCGGAGGAAGGATTCGCTCCGACACTTCTGATTGTGCGCGATACGATCGTCACGGCGAGGAAAACGTCCGACATTTATCGTCGACTCGCGACAGGGAAAAGTACGCGGAGAAAGCTGGAAAGCCGGAGGAGAAAGCACGCGTTTCGCGTCCTCTTTCGAAAATTCCCCCCCTCTCGAGCGAGCGAGCGAGCGAGCGAGCGATATACCGCGACGATTAACAAATCGTCCAGCATCCCCGATTTTCTCTTCCTCCTCATTTCGCCTCTTTCTACCTCTCGTTTCGTCACGTCGTATACTTTGCGCCGCACTGTACCTACTTATCGCGCGTGCTCGGAATTCTCCCGGTTGAAATACCGCGTTCTGCCGAAAAACACGAGCGCTTCACGAGTCACGGACTTTGAATACCTATACTTTAAACTCTCCTCCACGGCTCTCGGGATTTTACGCTTCCGGATCGCGTCTCGTTCGAAATTTCAGGGAATAACTGGCAACGGGATTGAAGCTTGTAAACGTGGGAATTGACTCGAGTAGCGAAAACCCATTACCGAGCCGGTATTATGGACTGACTGGCACGTCCGATAATATTTCGCGGTTCCCTTGTTAAAGACAAGAACCGTTCAATCTGCCGGAAGTTCTGCCAGCGGAACGAAATAAAAGTTAGGAGGAGCGATGCAGTTTACGCCGCAGCTGATGCGTGATTCTTTCCGAAATGTTCAATTAGCACCGCGACCTTTCAGAACTTTCAAACGAAACTTGCCAGCCAGCTTTACAGCTGCATCAAATACCAAAGGCTATCGCGCTAGAGAAACATTTCGCGGAATGGAATCGCCGCCGAACGAAAATCGCATCTGTAATCCGAAACTGTGGTGTCGGTGGTCGTCGATTAATCGAAGGGCGAGCTCCGCCGCTCGCTGGTCGATCGATCTTCTAACGAGTCGATGCTTTCGACGCGGACCTTGATCCACGCGGCGACTCGTTCGAGTGGAAAGCGTTACGAAAAGGGTAGAGCAAAGAGTGAAAAAGAGTGAAAGGAGTGAAAGAAGGGGGGAAAAAAAGGTTCGTATCGTAACGGGGGTGAGCGAAGCGCGGTGTTCGTTAAGCATGAATAATGTTGCTTCTGGCACGAACAGGAAAAGAGGAAAAGCGAAGAACGAGAAAAGAGAGGAGCGAAGGGTGTAGGGGTCGCGAGCAGTGCCAACAGGGGAGGAAGGGAAAGAAGGGCTTTGATCTTTCGTACCCGTCGAATTTACGTCGGAAAATTGGTAAATGCCTGTACAAAGGGCCTCCGACGCGTTGCCTCCTGGAAATGTTCGAGAAGACCGATGCTCGAATTCCTCTCCCCCTCCGAACGCCTTATTTCGCGCATTCTCTGGCAAATTGAATTTACCGCGACGATCGGGGAATGCCGGTGGACGGGAAACGTCGTGCCGTTCTCTAAACTGGCAGGTTGTCTGGAGGCGGGAATATTCTTTCCTACTAATAATGTGACGCGTCGCGGCTAGTTGGAAAATGCAAATAGCGATCTCCCGGGGATACTCCGTACGTGTGAGTCGAGGGAGCGAGAATGGGAGGAGCGTAGATTCGGTGTTTGCATTGCCGCGTCAGCTGGCCCGCGTTACCTACCCCCGCCTGCTAGCTACGCCGTAGACGTCGTTGTAATGGAACGCGCGGCGTCAGGTTGCCTTTATGCCTTTCGCGATACCGAACCATCGCCCTCTGTCTTTTCCTCCTAACCGCGATTACGCTTTTCCTCGAACCAACCTGCCTCCTTCTTTTCGAGGCTCCGCCACCATCCGACCGGCGCCACCGGATTAAAATAACGACGCGTCGCCTTATCGTCGTCGCCGACTCTGTCCTTCCTTCTTCCACTCGCGATGCGTCTCGCGTCAGCTAACGAAAACGGGCATATCTCTTCGTTTTCCGCACGGAGGACGCCTTTGCAGCCGTAGCAATCGGGAAACGGCGTCGATGCGCTCTACCGCTCGGAAAAGTGGAAAAGTTAGGGAACTTAGGAAAAGAAGATCCCGACCGGGAGAAAGCAGATGGGATTTTATCCGCGGACGGACGTGGGGCCACGCGCAAAGCCGCTTAGCCGCGTATTTTCGGCGATATTCGCGGATAATACCTAATAGATTAGGGTTCTCGTTGAACCGCTGCCGGAAGGATTTCGCGCGCTCTTCCAGACATCCGTTCTCCAGCTTGTCCATATTCGAACGAAATAGCTAGAACGCTGGCCGTGCCACGACGGCCGAGCTTCCGGACGACGGATGTTTGGTCGCCTTCGGCCCGACCGGTTCGCGCAAACTTTCCAGAGTTTATCGGACCGACAGCGGTGGTCTCCGATGCGACAGAGTTGCCGGCTCGTTGACCTTTCACGCCTGTTACGCGACGAGTCGCGTATTAGCAGCACGGTTCGTAAAGTTTGCGGTGGAGAAGGAAGACAGGATTCGGCGAACTGTCGCACACGCGGCTGCGCGGTTTCTTCTTCCACCAAACGATGACACACGGACCACTCACCGGGATTATGTTCTTTAAAGCGAGAGGATGTCGGTCACCGAGAGCGCGGCGCAAATCCGAAGGCTGCCAGGGAAAAGTAGGTGCGCGCCGTGGCAACCGGAGAATATTTCAATTCCGTGGTTAGGTTAGATGAACGCGAGAGGACACGCGGAATCGAAAAATTTTCCAGTCCGACTTCGTCCATCGTCTTCCGCGAGCCGAGACACGGAGGAAAACGCGGAAAATCGCGCGTAGAGAATCGATACCGCCGGGGCAGCGAGGTTTCCCCGTCCCGTCTCGTCTCGTCTCGTCTCGAAAAGAGGAGAGAGAAATAGAGGTAGGAGGATAGAGGCGTTTCCAACGGCGAATTTAGATTTTCATCGTCTCCTGCAAATAAAATCGAATAAATTCGATTTCGAATCCAATTTTCCTCGACCTCGGATCACCGGCCCGGTATTACCGGGACGGCCATTATTGCCGACATCGTGGCAGCCACGAGAAAGGAAGACTCTATTATTGGGTTTTCCCTGCGTTTTCGATTCATTCTCTGCTTCCGAGCAGCCTTTTCCACGCTCGTTTCCGGCTTTGTCTCGCGCCACCCACAGTCATCGGCACAGCCATCGCCCCTTTGCTCCTCCAGCAACCCGTGGTGAAGACATTTTCCCCCGGGAAAACCACTCATCCGAGATTGGTCTAACGCGAGGTTGCGGAGTTGTACGTAATTTCGGGGGAGCTGCGTTAATCGCGTCAACGAGCACCGGCATTTTAAAACGAGCCGAACGGGTTAATAGGAGAATCCGGGAAAGGTGGTTTCTGCGCGGTGTATTCGGAAAGGAGTTACCGGAAGGTGGAGGAGGGCGGTATAAGTAGGAGCGGGGATGGGTCGAAACACATTTGACCGAACTGTACGACGACAAGGTAGGAAACGTTCCGCGGACCATTCGTAATCCTCCGAGTTCGTAAAGTATTTTACGAGGACCGGTTCGCGCTCGCAACCTCGGACACGAGAGTATCGTGCATGGATCTTTTTTTTACTGGCCGCGTCGCGTGTAATGAGCGTTACTCGGAGCCACTCTCCGAACGTAAAACCTTTTACGATCCGCGCGCGCCTCTTCTCTCGCGTCCTCTTCGCCGATTACCCTCGCCGCTGTTCGTCCTTCGAACGAAATCAAAATCCGCCGGTGGTTTACGTCGTCTCGAGATCGATCCCAGATCGCCGAGTAATTCGAGCGAAACACGACCGAGTTGAGAGAAAACTGACGTATACGAGGATAGCCTGAATGATACCAGGCAGATACACCTATACACAACCTTTACAACCGAGAGATTCCTATGGGAATTTTTACCGCGTTATCGGTTCGTTGTCTCGTGGTTTTCCTTTTTCCGGAAGCAGGATGCTGTTACAACAGCAATCCGCGACGACTGCGACCCGAAGGAAAATACATATATCTCGGCACTGGCGCAGCGATTTCGTCCGAGGCAATGGACGAAAAAGTAGGCGGAAAGCCAATTCGGAAAATCGACAGCTGGCCTGACTGGCAAAGAGTTGGTGAACGTGAGTTACGAAAGAAGAGTGGAAATTGAAAAGCGTGGGCAGGCTCAAAGGACAGGCAAGGGGGCGACGAGTAATTAGGCGTTTCGGCGGTGATCGCATGTCTGCGGGGAACCTAACAGGAGGTAGAGAAAAGGGATTCGGCGGGATGGGAACGATCAGGGCGAGAGGGCAGCGCGCGGGAACCAGAAGGCGGAGAGAAGCTCTGCAATTAGCTGGTTAACGAGCCGCGGGAAATGCCGTGAAATTAGTCGGCAGCCGTGCCGGAGTTTCTCGAAACCGTGAGCAGAGAAAATCAGCGGAAAAGTTGGCGAGTACGCTCTTCTCTTCGAGACGCGGCGAATATGCCCAGGTGGATGGAAGAAGCGTCACGGTTGGTTCTCAGCTGGATCCCGCGAAATATGTATTTCCTCGAACGCGAAACTTCTCTCGAATTTTCTGCTAGTATAGAAACGGGACGACGACGACGACGACGACGACGACGGTCTTACACCAAAAGTCCGTTTATTCGGAGGGAAAGAAGAGGTTGGGGTGCGAAGGGCTCCCCCTTTCCTGGGAGAAATCGGATGGGTATCTACCACCTGGTATTCTAACGACGCAGAAATCGGTAGGAGGCCGCGGGGGGATCGAGGAGCTAGGTTTCCTTCTCCTTTCTTCCACTCTTGCTCCTGAATCCTTCTTTAACGACCACCTCTACCGATTCGCTCATCACGCGGAGAAGATTGTTTGCTTTTACTTTCATCGCTGGCCGGAAGAGCCTCGGGAACGAACGAATGAGAGGAAGGGAACGTGCTAGGAGCTTTTTGGCAAGGAAGTTCGATCCAATCGGTTTGCTTTGTTCCGCTCCGGTCCTCGTTATCACAGCTCCCTGGCAATTCACGCGCTCGCCTAGCTGCGCGGCTTTATTAATTACCAAGCGCGCAATATGCATATCGGACGAAAATTTCAATAATACGCTTCCCGTTAATCACGCGCGTATCGATGCCGGCAGCGTTTGCCGAGTTCGGATAATGCCATTGAATTTAACTCTTTGAAATTTATAATGCGGCTCGCATAAAACAGTGAGCGCAAATTTAACGTTCACCCTCCGGCCAGACTTCCTATAAATCCAGAACGTTATCAAGGAGAATAAATTGTGCAGGATAAATTCGATCTGTCGCGTCGCGTCGCGTCGACCGAATCCTCGCAGCGAGTTAGCTAGCTCGCGAGCGGGAGAGAGGAAAGGAAAGTGGAGGGAGCGCGGCGCCGCCTTCGATGAAAGCTCGATGACTTTTAGGCGCGAGCCGTTCATTGAAAATTATTACGGCTCGACGAGCGACGACGCGACACTGCAATTATCGCGCGACACCGTTTTCACCTCTAACTTCCGCGTAATCTCGCGAAAATTGTCCAACCTTTGATATCGAAATGAAATTATTTCCGGGACGCGCAATTTCATCGAGCGCACGGCAACACGCCGATCGTATTACGTCCTCGCACAAAATCACCCGCGAAAAAAGCTATATCTCGTCGAGCAATTATCGTAATGGCTGCGGTAATTAAATCGATTTCGATAACCGTACGTTCGGTCGTTCGGTCGTTGTCCTCTGGGGTGTCGTTAGAAATCGATATACGTTCGCCTCCTCGCTGATTTCTCTCCGCTCGCAGATTCTACGATTTTTCCGTCGCGAACGAACTGTCATTCGGCGCGCGTCCCGGAACGATTTTAATACGACCGAAGAAAAAGAAGTCTCGCGCGCGGAAGTGAACTGTGAAGGGGTAGGTAATTCGTTGATCTCCACTGTAGGTAGTTCGTGACGAGCGTACAATGACCGGGAGAGATCGACTGGCTCTCGTTAATGCCATTGTCCCGAGAGCCAAAAGCCATCGGTAAAGCGCGATCCCTGCCTCTTCTCTCGTTTCATCTTTCCTCGATCTCCCCCCACCTTAGGTCTCTCGTCGTTTCTCGACTGTTCCGGTTGTCCATTTATCTATCTCTCCAAACACGCTCGTTCTTTCCCCTTCCTTCTTGGGAATTTATCGACGTGAAATGTACTTGTCAGGGCCGACGATCCGTTCGGCCGGAGCTGGAGATGTCGCTGTTTAAGATATTCGGTTAATTTGAAATAGCCATTCGTTATTTCGATCCTGCAGGCGGAAGAGACGAAAGCGAGCTTGTTCGTTTACTCGCAACCAGGGAGTACATTTTCTTTTGTACCTTCGCCGCGATGTAATAAAAACGAATTGAACGTTGCTGCGTTCTTCGCTCTCTTTCATATTCGAAATCGTTCCATTCGCCACGGTTATCTTCGCGCTCCCGCGACGGCGGTTCAAATCTCTGGACGCACGTGTGTCGCATCGAGTATACAGAGCCTGTAGATTTGAGAAAAAAGTTGGAGAGGTTGGAAGGCACGGCGCGGCATCCATCAGGCTTTCCACTTTTTCCCAGGGAATCCGGCGGACACGTGCGCGAGGAGAAACACGAGCCAGCCAAAGTGAGAATCTCGTTGACAACGTCGAGGTCGACGTCGACGTCTTCGTCGTCGCGAAAATTATATTACAACAGGCGGCTGCAACGATGAACTTGCTCCCTTTAATTCACTTTCGCAGCATGCTCCCTTACTACATTAGCCCCGTATAAATTCGCGCGTGTACGTGCAATTATGTAAAATTCCCGAGACCGAGTAGGGGAAGCTTTCCGAAATTATTTAACGTCGAAATAGTTAGGACTTTCGGCACATCTCGTCCGTAGGAACGACAGATTCCCCCGGGGTAAAGTTCTACCTCGATAGTTGCTCCGTTC
The DNA here is from genome assembly GCA_951804975.1 of Anthophora plumipes. Taxonomy (NCBI): domain Eukaryota; kingdom Metazoa; phylum Arthropoda; class Insecta; order Hymenoptera; family Apidae; genus Anthophora; species Anthophora plumipes. The sequence goes on along the minus strand of OX638116.1, from coordinate 25,077,705 downwards.
GAGCGAGCGTTTGCGGTAGTTGCGGCGTTTCCGCATCTAGCCGTCGGTGGATAATCGAGACTGAAGAAAAGAAGGGTCGAAAATCAATTTCGCTCCTTTGCCCAGGTGGTCCGCAGGGGGAAAATTGGCGAGGAAGCCTGGATCCCTGTTAAACGGTCGAATTAGGGGCATAGCACGCGTGCTGGTGAAACGGTCAAGTGGCGTGTTTCCGGAGATTAGTATGCGTTCGAGTTTCCGAGTTTCCGAGTTTCCTCCGAGGGAAGGGAAGTCCGAGCGAACCGACGAAATGACCGATCGATCGAAACGCTCGAAAACGACGTGGGCAGAGGGGAAGGGAAAGTAATCGTACAATAGCGTCGACGCGGAATGTCGTTGATAGCATGAACTATGCCGTTTCAGTGGGCGGTTTCGGCTGAAACGGACAAGCGGCGCCGCGAGGCGAGGCGAGGCGAGGCGGCGATTGATAACGGGAACAACGTCTAATAAAGTTCTCTCCATTAGCGCGGGAGGGACGGGGACCGCGGCACTACGCGATTCCGCTCTCGCCATTAATATTCCGAAGCCTCAATTACCCCGCGGTGCATCTCAGTCATAAATCACGCGCGTAGCTAGCACGTGTGCCGCGCTAATCGAGTAATTAACATTCCGAGTCTCGTTTAATTTGTATGTCATAGCAGGAGATGGCGCGGTTGCACGAGCGCCTAAGTACACGCGATCGTCTCCTTTTCTCCTTTGCCATTACGAGAACTTCGTTTTCCCCTCGCCACACGCTTCTTCCAACTCTGGCCGTTCGGATCGTTTCCGAGAATGCAGATCGTATCGGCGGTAACGAGGGAATTAGAAAACCGTTTCGTAACGAGCCTTCGATTTATATAATAACGGGTCGCAGTCGACGCGAGGTCGGTTTCCTTCGGAAACGAACGCTTCGTCGTCGTGATATCGGCCCATAAGCCTTCCCCAACTTTCCGACCAAGTTCGACTAAGCGGCATATCGACTCGCGTTTTCCCAAATTCGAACGGCAACCGAAGCCAGGGACGAGAATCGTTCCGAAACGTCTGACGGCGTGATTAAAGGACTTAATCGGAGAAACGATCGTTTAGCCCGCATTCCTCGTTTCGGCTCCTGTGATCCGGCAAAGTCGCGGACATAATTAACCGTGTGCCACCGCCTCTGATATCTCACGGAGGACTTGTTATCTGTGGCTTCCGTCCTCTCGCAAAATCTCCCCCTCTCTTCTCTAGAACGTACCCAGTTTGCGCGTTTATCGTTTTCGAACAGTCTTTGCAAAGCCGCGGCCACCCCCTCCCGAATAAAGTCCGAGCAAGTTTCTCGGGATTTCGTTTCCACGACAAAATCTCGTCGAAATATGGTTCACGGGAAAGGAACGCCGAGATCCGGGGAACAAACGTTGGAACGAATAAATCGATCGGCTTCGCGTTCACTGCGAAGCAAAGAAATTTATAACACGTATCGCGTATGCGTTTCGCTTTCGCGATTTATCTTCTTATTTATATAAGAAGATAATCCGTTCGTTGCGTGTTCCACGAACGGCGAAGAATCCTGGGAGCGTTCGTTCTTTGACGTGATCGCGGTGGCGATAATTAGCATCGATAGATCGTTTCTAGGTCGTTTCTTCCATCTTCCTTTGTCCGCGAGAATAGTCGGAAACACCTAGTCGCGTGCATAATGCACCCGGTGCTCTCGACTATCTGCATGCAGCGGAGCTGTGTCACACGTAGGTACCCTTATCTTTCTTCGTGTCCCAGAAATCCTTCGTAATGCATCCTCCTTGGGACTGTACGACGCGGTAGAGAGCTTCTGCCATTACAAACGTTTCTGGCACGGATATTTCGAGCGGTCCGGACAGGATAACGGGTTAGGTGTGTCATTCGCTAGCGTAAACTACCGTAGCTATCTTCTTAATTGCTGTTCCGCCACGTTTCGCCAGTCCGATTTTTCGGAATGGTCGACGAACCTGTTAATATCATTTTGCCGGGCTTCGGTCGCGTATTCAGTCGCCGCGATGGCGCGCTCCAAATTCAATTTGGATTTCGAGTAGGCACAGGTTTCCCGGCGAGCAACGGTTATCGTATTACTTGACATTTTCCATTACCTGGCCCCGTGGGAGTTGTGCCTAGTAGCAACGCCTCTCAAGTCTACAGCTGTATCTCAGGGTTCGGTTTGAAATCGAACCTGAGAAAAACGCGAAATTCGGACGAGGCTAGCAGCCATTCACAGTGTAAACGGTGACGAAACGACGAATCTCTGGCAATTAACCCTCTTCGAGTATCGGCCGTTAGCGTAACGCGAGTCGCAAAGGAAATTCCTGTACCGCGTTGATCGCGTCAGGGCGACAACTCTCGTTGGCCAATTCTCCTTGCCAGTTCCGCGCTTTTGCTCGCCTCGGGATCGTTTTACCAGAATTCCGTTCCACCGACCTAGCTGCGTACACTTCGAACTTTCCTCTTCGTCGCACCCAGAAGCCAAGGGAAACAAGCGTCACGTTCAGTTTCAAAGTTGGTCGAAACGATCAATTAGCGTTGTTCAAAAATCGTGCCCCTCTAACCGACGAAATTCGAATTCTCCGCGTCTCTTCCACGCAGATACGAATCTGCGACGTAGCTAAGGACTTTTGCTTCTTACGATACTTTCTCTAGGAAAGCGCTTACAAAAAGCAGCGTGTGTGTGTGTGTGTGTGTGTGTGTGCGTGTGTTTCGTCCGGGTGAAACTGCTGGCTATAATCGATTTCGGAAACCGAATAGCACGACTCTAATTGAGTAATTATCGAAACCTACCTACAAATTCATCTGCGATATTACCGGATGAAAGTTAATTGAAGAGCTTTTAAACGAAGATTCGCAAGGTATCCGTGCAAATTAAACGCGTTATTGTTGGGCACGTACGTATGTATGTATGTATGTATGTATGTGCAAGAAGGTAGGTATATGTACACAGTTCCGGATCGATCTTTGCCTGCCGTCTCTGTTTAGGTCGATCCCGCAAATACGAATGGACAAGCTCGAATCCCGCAAAGCTAAGATCCGACGTACCTCGTCGTCTTACGTATCCAATGGACCGACAAACGCTCCTCTTGCCGACGAGCATCGTCAATTCCAACCACGCGATATACTCAGAGCTCTCCCGATATCGACGCGTTTCAACTATTCTTGCGTCGAGATTATCTAACCTAACCATCCGGTAACCGTGAATTCGATTTCCGATCGCGCTGCATGCTCGCAAATAGCTTCGATATCGCGTCGACGTCGCCTATTCGTCGATACCCATGTCGCGATTCTCGCGCGATGCTTGCGCGATGAAGGCGCGAACGAAGCAAGGATTAATTCGCAAAAATATAAGTAAACAACCGCGACCCTCCTCCTCTCCTGCAATGGTGCGCGGGATATTAACGCGCGTTTAATTAACCCGTTCCATCGCGTGCCAATTGCTTTTGTTGTTTGTCGGTATCGCGCGATACCGGCGTAAACGCGAGTTGCGACAAATTGGAAGGTCGGAATTTGATCAACGCGTTCGACACGCGAGTACCCGATATCTCGGAAACGAATTCCTTTCCTGGATCTGCCTCGATGGCATCAGACGTGTTTCTCTTCTCTTTTGCCCATTGTAGCGATGCACGTATAATACAAGCACCCACAGAATGGAGCTAATTTCGCGATAACGCGATCTGCAACGATCTGATCGTTTAATTACGCCGCGTGGGAAGGAGTGGACGATATTCCAAGATTCGGCCAATATTTGACGAGTAAAATTGGAAACGAATTGGAGAGCGAAACGGGGCGAGCTCCGGATGGAAATAGAGGAAGAAAGAAGTTCGTCGGTTGTACGATCGATGAAAATTTCCTTGCTTAATTTACTAGATGGAGCCGAGCAAAATCGCGCTGCTTGTTTTGCTTCGTTGCTCCGCGAGACTTCGTTCGCATTCCTTCGCGCTTTACCACCTCTTTTATGCTACCTAAGATGAAGAGGGAGGAAGGAAGGAAGGAAGGAAGAAATTCGATTGTCGAAATTGCAAAGATTTCTTCGCGAAAAACTACACGCTTCCGATCGGTGGAGCCTGATGAAAATTGAAGCTTTTCGCAGGCGAATGCTTTGGCTCACGTCGGTTCCTCGTTGGCCCGTTCGCTCCGAACGATGCGAGAAGGAGTTTCCTCTCGTCGATCGGCGAGGAAGAAACGCGGAAGGGAATCGCGTCGGCAACGCTCTTTTCGACTCAATTAAAGGCGTCGAGCAGCCGAGCGTCTCTCTTTTTCGCGAATAAGACGGCAGGAGCATTCCAACGGGAGGAGGCAGCGACGAATCTAGCACGACGAACGAGGGAGAGCAAATTTCGAGGATGTTTCGCGAGTCTATCGAGCTGCCACGCGTACGTTCTCGTATCGAGCATACCTTCGCGAAGAGAAACGACGCAATCGAGCCCCGACGAATCGTCGGGACGATTAAGAGGGACCCGTGCGACGAACGCGCGAGTGCCACCGGGGAAATCATCTCGAGTCCTAGGCTCCGCGAGCCTTGTAACTTGTCCCGGCTATTCTCGAGATTCCATTGCCGCGCCAAGGAAGAAGAGAGAGGCGGCTCTTGGTTCTCGGTGACTCGTGACGGTTGTAACGTCTTCTCGAGACTCCCGCGACACCAGGTAAATCGTTTGTCGCCTCGCCGCAGCACCAACACCACCTTTCCTACTCCTAATTTACGCGCGATGAATGAAACGACAGAAACGAGCCGTCCACGTTCTGACATTTAGAAGCTCGTCGAGGTGAATTTCGCCGGGTCGTAGGACGGAAATACAGAGGGATATGCAGATTAGACGAGAGCGTTAGACACGTAGCGTGGCATAGCGACGCGTAGGATTGCGAACGATATAGAAGGAGAGAAAGGCCAGCTGGTTCGAATAGGTTCGTCGAATAAGTCGCACGTACCGATTATATCGAACGTTTCGGTGTACCGAGCCGTTCCTTTGCGGTTCCTCCGCGTGTTCCGAGTGGAACGGCAAGTTTCACGCGACACGTTTCTACGATGTCACACCCGTGTGTTACCGTGTTTACGCCCCTCTGTGCGCTGCTAAATCGAACTTTCCTCCTACCGATCCGAGCATCCTCCTTCGTCCCTCTTTTTTACGAGTTTTACAAGTTCGCAGGTCGAATCGTTGGACAACGATGGTGGTAGAAAAGGCGCGCGAATCTGGCGAACGTGTAGCTGGCGAAGGTGGTTGTAACGATCGCGTTGTAAACAGGAAATTAGCGTTGTCGGTCGTTCCGCCGCGATATCCGCCTAATGAAAATAAACACGGCGTCGTCGGTCGCGCTCCATAGGTAGCCCCGTATACGGCTGATGCTTCCAGCTCGACTCTAATTATCATAAATTACAATAATACGTTAAAGCGAACAACCGTGTCGTTATAATATTAAACGCGGCGCCGAATGGGCCCGCCCACGCGCGTTCGTTTTTACGAGCGAAGCGCGTCGCCTCGGTGTCGGGACACAGAAAGGAAAAATAGGCAAATAAAGAGACCTCTCGAGCGAGAGGACGGGGGAGAGAGAGAGAGAGGATAAATCTTGCCGGTCGCGATTCGACCATCGAAATTGCCAGAGAATGCGTATAATCGAATCGCCGATGGTCCTATACCGTGGACTCGATCAATTAAAATAACAATATGCTCAATGGACCGCTTTGCATATAAATTAAAGGGGACATCGTTCGACTGTATCGGCACTTTTCGCGGTTACAATCGACCCCCGAAACTGTCCGCTCGACCGAGCAAAATCCCCTCGTTTCCGAGACTGCTACGTAGGCCAGAATTCGTGCCGAGCGAATCGGACATGTCGGCCTGAACGACGAGAACGAGGGCGGCGAGGGTGGCGAGGCGGGCAGCGGAAGGAAAAATTAGCCACAGACCGAGAGAGAGAGAGAGAGAGAGAGAGAGGGGGAGAGAAAAAAGCACGCGTATTTCCGCGGTTTAATGGCAAATGTCCCCTCTGTACACCGCCACCTCTGCCACCCCGACGCTCCTCTTCCGAATTCTATTCTCGCGAAATTTACAGCCGAGCAACGGTACGTACCTAGAGGTACTTTATATCGATTCGAACCGATTCCATGGATTCGCGAGAGGTCGTGCAAAAAGCCAAAGCAAATTTCGCGTTTCGATTCGTATCCGCGAAATGGACGTTTTCACGTTTCGAGAGCGTCCTGCGGCAAAAATTGCGCGACATCGTTCAAGAGGATTGCTTTCGGCCGTGGACAACAGCGAGTGACTCCTCCTGGCTTTATAGCGAATTCTGTTTGCAAACACGTCGCGTTTCCGTCAATACCCGTTATAATCTCGGCGAGATTAATGCGCGAGATACCCCGACAACGGCGAATGGGCAGAGAGACGACAGCCGTCGATACGTATTGGAACGGCAATTCGTAGTAGCAAGCTGACGAGGAGACCGATGGAATCCCGGCGGAAGAAAAATGTCCACGCGACATGGATAAATATGTAAATAGCACGGAAACGGTAATTGCCCGGCAGCCTGTGGAAAACTGAAAAATCGTGCACGTTCCTCGGTTCGGGAGGATTAAAATCGATGGGAGCGGTGGGATTAGTCGCCGACAGGTACGCGGCTCCCGGTGGAACGTGGTCAAGATGAAAACGCTTTCGCGGTATCAAACTGCTCGCATTTTTCAACCTGGTAAAGCATACATTGCCGAAGAGAGATGAGCCCATTCCGAAAGATCGACTGGCGCGTTATAGTTCCCGCTTTCCACCGGAATTCTCGTTCGCTTCCCGGATTTCTTCCTCTCGCTCGCTTGTTACTACACGCCTCCCCTTTCCACCCTTTCTCCATTTTTTCCCCATTTTTTCCCCATTTCTCCATTGCCACGGTTTCGTCGTCGTAGAGGGGTAGAGGAAGTTGGGAAAAAGTTTGGGACGAGGAGCCTAGCCTGGACAAGTTTGGTCGGATGTCGCGTGTATTCTTGGAGAGTTCGCGCGAAAGACAGTTTCGTTTTAAAGGGACATCGAGTGGCCTATCGACTGGTACTCGCGAACCGTGTTCCTCGATCGTTCGGGATATATTCTGCCGACATGGTGTTCCCTCTTCCGGATTCGGGGCAGCCTGCGTTACTGATATCGATCTCGGCCGGAAGCGGCACACGACTAGGTACCGTATTGCCGTTCCGTAGCTACGCGAGCCCTGCAGCGGCGTTATTAAAATCTTTCCGTCGTTCCTCTGCTTCCCTTTGCGCGCGCACAAGAGCAACGGCTTCGAAAAACCGAAAGCAAGTATTTCGAGGAAATTGGGTCGTGGGAGATTAGAAAAGTAGCCTGGAGCGGGCCTGGATGCTGGCTCGCGAGAACAAATCGCAGAGTTAGGACTAGGGAGAAAGTGAGGAGCGAGGGTTCCGAGGTGAGGAAAAACGCCGAGCACCGAGACATTTCGCTCGGACTAGATTGCGAACGAACCCAACGATTCGAGCAATCCGTGGAATCCCGATGGACCGCCGAGAATCAATCTGTTCCCCGAGTTGAAACATTTTTTGCCCACGGAAGCACGAATCTCGGCCGATTTGTCCGGTTCTCTGGATAGAGAACCCCTCTAATTCCTCTCTACGTTTCTCTACAGCTTTGGCACGTGTGAAAAAGGAGGAAATTAGGTCGACGAGTAGCGAACGACGCGGCGAAAACGAGGGACATCTTTTAGGTACGAAACGAAGGAGCGAGGAAAGTAGGTGGGGCGATGCGTGATCGAGATCGCACGGTGCGCATTGCCTCGTGTTCCTCGAACGCGATCCCAGAACCGAATCATCTGGCAAATCGCCAGCCATCTTTCGAAAAATCTAACGGTGGAACGAGCTCTCTTCGCCATCCTGTCGTCTCGCTTATCGAGATCGGACAAGTTCAAACGAATTCCCGGCATTCGACGGGTACTGGTGTGTCGATCTCCGTCGCGTTACTTACAGAATACCTATTCGCCCGAAAGACTATCGACGGCTTCTTCTCGGATAAATCTCTGTTATCCACCTTTCGTTCCTTAGAGATCCTGTCCTACTGTACTTTGGGGGAAATTGCAGAAATCGCGATAAGTAATTATCCAGGGAAGGAGCGGCGGAGCCATGACGGAGTACAAGACGCGGCGCGGCAACACGCGTTAAAAGGATCCCCTTGCTCGAGTCCCCCTTCGCTCCCGACGATAAGACGGACCTGGTCACAGGTCGTGACCGAACCTGAAGAAGAGGAACACCGCCGCGACGGGGGGATGATTAAAAACGAAATTACCCTATAAAACTCTGACGCTGTTAGGCCGGCTGTCGGAGCAATTGCAACGAAAGGGCGCTTCGACTCGTAATTTTCCCCTGAGAAGAGGTACGATTTCGAGGGTGGCTGCTTCTCTGAAGAGCTCGTTACATTAATGTAAGTTCGAGGGAAATTCCAAGGGAAGAGGAAGTAAAGAACGGAGGGGAAGGGAGGGGAAGGGAGGCAAGGAGAAAGAGAGAGAGAGAAAGAGAGCATCGGCAAGCTCGTCGCCAAAATTTGACCGTAATGACACGCCGACTTAACGGAACGAACGTTCGCGGTGAATCGAACAAAGGCGCGTCGATTAATCGACGATCTATTCGTTCGCGCGTCCTTACTCGCGACGAGCAATCCGCCGGCGTATTCTTTCGGATAACGTGGCTCGCAACGGATTACGTTCGAATCGCGGCAGACGTGCAGAGCGAAAGGAACGTTTCCCGGTGGAATCGCAACTCCAACCACATTCCGTGGCTTCTCTTTCTATGCTCCTTCGTTTCATTTCGTCGCATCGACCATGAGTTGCGCGAAGAGGAGTAAGGCAAAGGTAAAGTCTCTCTGACTACCAAGATGGAAACCAGAGATGGGGGTCGTTCGAAGCTATCTCGCGGGAGCAATTTGTCTGCGAATCGCGCTTCGTCCTTGACGAAAGATCTCCGATCCTCGACGAACGCGGCTAACCAACACGCTCGGTCGAATAGATTGCCGGGGAGGTCGATAACCGATAATTTACGCGTCGTCCTCGGACGCAACTCCGTCGTTCGCGGGAGACCGGTCGCGATTGCCCAATCCGAACCAGGAGCCTTCCTCCCGATAGGATCGCGTAACAATTAGACGGGCTTCGACGTGTTACGAGGTTGCCGCAGGTTCTACAGCCAATCTCGAGTAGCAATTGCACGGGGTCGTTTGGTATTAACGATCGTTCAATCGCCACCTACTAGTTTCAAAGTTCTCGGGCATCTCCGAGGTTCGTGTAGCTAGAGATTATCGACAAGCCCAAGCGTGGAGGATTCGGTTAAGGTGTCGCCACCCTTACCGGAACCACGTTAAACCGAGACAGCCATTAAGGTGTGTCTCGCGGCGGCCACGTACGAGCGACATCCACGAAGCTAGATCGAATATTGCCGGGAGCGATTTCAGAAATGTCATTAAGAGCCTACCGAGGCGTGGCCAATATCCGACGATTCGTGCTGCACCTCGTTCTCTCCCATCCCTCTTCCTTCACGCGGGCATATGTACCGTTCCCGTGTAAAAGTTGCGCTTCTCCGAAACTTTGGTCGGCCATTATTTACGGGAGGAACGTGGGAACGAAATGATATCGTCGACGGGCTTCTCTTCTCTTTTTCTTTCTTTTTTCCACGAACCTGTTGGCTTCGCGCTTGCCCGTAGCATTCGACGAGCATAAGCGTGGAAGTGGAGCAAAGTGAATTACGAGGTGCTCCCGTTCACGGGTATTCCGGCAACTCGACGATATGCCTTGCTGGACATCTGCCTGCTATATTCGCGTACATTCCAGAGGCTACGTTGTTCGTGGTTCAGCCGCCAGTCCATTATTCCTGGGGATGGTGAGAATTTGTCAGAAAGTGCAGTCTAACGACGTGTTTCCCGTCGTCGAGTATCCACGAGGTGGAAGGTTCGAAGAATTTTTTCCAGGGCATCCGACGTGGGAACCGTCCGTCGATAAGTTGAAGGAAATCGCGAGGATTAGGGTCGCGCGAGCAACTTCCTCCCTCGGAGGGTGAATATTTTTCAGGCCAGGCAACGCCAACGGCAACGGCAACGGCAACGCCGACCCGAGGAGACAGCTATTGACGCGATAAAAGGGCGAATATCGAGCTCGCGGAGAAGCGGTAAATATCCACCGCGTTGCTTTACATGCTAAAAGCAGCGGGATGTTAGCGGTAATGGCTCGCCAGCTTCGGGACACGTTCCTCTTATTCGAAAATGCGGCGAATCTCCTACCTTTCTCGTCGTTATTTACAATCCCAAGTTTCCCTGTGTATTCTCCAATTTTTTATCGGGAAAATCGCGGCCAAGCGTAGTCACCGCGGTCAATGTTCTCCCTAGATTCGCAAATCGGATATCGATCTTGCAAATTTCGGTCGGACAATCGAGGTACCGGCCAGGAGTTTGTTCCTACGAGTTACTCAACTCCTACCAAGACGCTCTCCACCATTGTTTTCGCCTGGAAACTCGGTTAAGTCTGACGCAAGAACAAACTCTCGCTAAACGCTTCCATTGAAACGCGAGGAACGCGAGGAACGTGATGCACGGGAACGATATTCGCGGGCAGTATATACCGTACAAGCCGACTGAAATTTCGCGACAGCTCCGTCCGTTCGACGGTTATCAATTATCGTTAAGAATCTCATTACCGACGATGCGTCGCGAAATTCGATCTCACGATTAAGCGGTTCTTAATAAAGCGGTTGCGCCGGTAATGGCCCGTGACGTGACGCGTATCTCGCGATTAATCACAATCCTTCGGATCCTTTCCAGTCCCGTGCCAACGCCAACTTTCCAACTCGACTCTTCGATTCACTCTCCGTTCCAGTCTCCGTGCTTTGTATCATCGTGGAAATGATCACACGTTTCGTTTAAACGGGTAATATACGTCTACTTGATAGGATAACGCTGAATCTCCTGCGTATACGGGCAATAATTACGCGACGCGGGCGAACCAACGACCGTTTCAAACTGTCGAATCGTCGATCCCGCCCCCGCCGTTGCTTCCCCATCGAATCATCCAGCCTCGATTCAAATATTCGACAATATTAGAGAGCAAAGGCTCCCACGCACGCACGCTCCCCGTCTTTCCCTCTCGGCGGTTAATCAACGCTCCGGTGAACGGACAATCGTTACACGGTTTCGTGGCAGTGACAGTGGAAACGGAAACGGGAACGCGCAACACCGTCAAAGTTTCCACGCGTGTCTCTAATTAGCGGCGTGGTGGCCGCAAAAGAGCGAAATCGGCGCAGGTGCGGTAACGCGCTTATCCTGCGTAACGGCCGACACAGCCGAGCCAACGGGCATCTACTTACTCGGCTATCTAGTCGAGATGTAGAGCTACACACGCGGGAATAGAGCGGTAGCCAGTCTGCCGTTGGCCTCTTGCCAAACCTCTATCCACTCTCTACGACGAATCCTTCCGCTTCTACGTACATATATGGAAATGCAGTTGTTCTAGGCGCCGCAGCGTCAGCCTCTTGACGCGGAGAAACGCGCGAACTGGATCTTTACGCGAGAATCGCGCTTCCTTTCCGAACGGGGGAAGGCCACGTTCGTCTTGCCTTCGATTCGGTCTCTCCTATTTCGTCGCCAAGAGTTACGACTAGACCGTTTCCCTTCGATCGAATCACGGCGGAGGGGAGAAGGCCTCGTCTCGATTCGATTTCGGTTCGATTTCGGTTCGCGAACCACAGGGCTCGCGGGAGTTTTGGATTAATTAATCGGCGGTATTCGAGCCGGGAGGCGAAGAAGGCACGGTTTGCGCGCAGCTACCTAAGAGAACTAATTACTCCGATACTTCGTGACGGGCAGGCCGGTTTAAGTTCTCCCGTCACGAGGATCGAGTTTCGCCCCCGGCTGCGCCAACTTTGATAAATTGCGGTTCGTTTGTTTCAGCCTCCAGTCTTAAAGCAGCCCTCTCTCTCTCTCGAACTTTCTCGCCCTACGTACGTTCCGTCGGTGTTTCGAGGCTCGAGATTGCGGAATTTCCACGAGCTTCCACTCCTCTCTCCTATCTCCTCTACTTTCTGTGTGGGTCGAGAAGAAATCGAGTCTGGACATGGTCCTCGGAGGCTTCTATCGTGAGCCGCGTCCATATCCCGTAGCCGTGAAACGGGAACTTTCGAGTAGCGGGATCAACGTTCAGGCAACGCCGTCCCGCGCCCCACGTATCCGCGGAATCCATGAATTCTCGACGAGGAGGAAACGGGAATTCTGCGACACGTGGGTGGAGGATGCGTCATTTTTATCGCGCTGCTGCGACGGATCGTTTCTCGGTCATCGAATATTCACTCCCGACTTACAAAACGCTCGACCATCGAAAGAATCGCGCGTCGTGTTATTCGCGATCGAGTCTCTATCGATCCGTAGACGCGACTTGTTCCTCTCCATGGAAAACCGGTTAACCGTCTCCGTTTCTTCGAGCGTTTAGACCAGGTTCCAGGGACACGCGGAGAACATCGGCGATAAGGGTTATCGTTGCGGGTGCAGCAACGTTACTCCTTTACCGTCGGGCCTTTACGAGAGATTCTTCCCCTCCCACCCCTCCTCTAGAACGACCCCTAAATTTTGCCCACGCTAGAATATTACGGAACACGGTTAACATCACGAGCGTTACGCGAGCCCCGTTGTTCCGCAGGTGGGACAGAGGAATCGAGGGAGGGAGAGCTGCTTACAGTATACGTACATGCAGGCAGCCAACACCATTCTAAACAACCTTGTCGAAACAACGTCAAGTCACACAACTGCTTTACGAGCACCAACTTGTGCTCTCGGTTTAACACGACGACCTTTCTACACCTTGTAAAGTCTTCAAGAGCGTCACATGCGGCCTCGCGACGTCCTGCAAATTGGCTTCATCCTCCGAACCCTGTGTCTGTTGCTCCTCGACGAATTAAGGGAAACGATCGAGCGAAATCGAGCGTCGCGAGATATAATATGTATCGAGAAACTAGTGGAAACTTTCCTCCTCGTTATTTACCCTGACACGAATGGAGAGAAAAGGGGAGATTGCGTCGCAAAAAACGATACCGAGTCTCTTCTCTGGTTGGTAATTACAGGGCTACCGTGTGACAGCCGTGAATTTGTAACGGTGGGAAGACGAAAATTCTGCTGGTTTTTAAATTAAGCGGAAATATGTCGACACGATACGGTCGCTTGGAAAAATTCACGTTCCAACGTGCGCAGTCATGGCGGTAAAATAAATGACAAGGAAACGTAGAGCTGGTCGCGCGTATATCGGCGAGTTCTAATTAAAATTCCCGTAACGTCACCGTCAGAGTTCAGCTATTTCGTCAAAAATTCCAAAGGTTGGAAAACGATTCGAAAAACGATCGACGAAGCAGCGAGGAAAATCCGCGGAAAGATTTGTAAGGAGCGTGGGTGGAAAGAGCGGGGAAGCAACATAATTCACCCGGTATACATCATCGTTCTTTCGAGTCTTTTTCTCACCCGGCAACCCCTAACGATAACAAGCTGGCTGGGTGGAAAGAAACGCAAGGTGTTTCTGCGTAATCAAGAAGAATCGAGACTATGCAAAAGCAACACCGACGACAGCTGCGACAGGAAAGAAGAGAGAAATGTCGCTTTGAAGTAGGCGCACTCGTCTTCGTTTTGGTTGTCGAGCGTCGATCGGGGAACGATCCGTTCTCGTTTCAGCTTGACCTTTCGGACAATCGTCGTCGCGACGTTAACCCAGCTTCTTCCGCTTCTTTGATCCTTCTCTTCTCTAGTTTCACGCAGAGTTCAACGTCTATCTGCCTGCTCTTAGGCGCGAGGTTCGCTCGCAGCGACGGCAAAGTTGGTCGCATTGTAACGCGTACTTAGTTAGTTCTACTCGTACGGTAGGAGAGCATCGAGTAATCGCGCGCATTTTGCAAACTGGAGAGAACGGAGCAGGTGGAAATTGTAGCGAGGGCACACACACCAGAGGAGGATGAGGAGAAGAGTAAACGTTAGCTAGAGAAGTCATCTGGAATTCGTAGATGGGGTGGGTAGATGGATTCCGAGACGCGCGGATGTCAGGTTCGGCAGAGAGTCGTCGAGCGCGCTTCAGCCGGCGGGAGGGTGGAGCGAGGAGGCGAGGGCTCGTAATAAGGGAGGCACGGTACTCTTGGTCCTTTCAGGCACAGCGAACCGTGTTAGTGCCCTGCCTTCTCAACGAGGAACGTGTAAATGCGATGTTAAGGGCGACGCGAATAATAACGTCTGGACGAGTAGGATCTCGTTTCGGTTCGCGGAAACGGCATCACGGTGAGCCAGCGTCGGTCTATAAAACCGCTCGTTATTAATACCACCGCGTATTAAGGCCGTGCACGTTCCTTCGCGGTCCATACCATAGAACAGGATTACGGAATTCTATAGATCCCTCGAAAGAGTTGCGCAAAGAGGGTCCTCCTAGTTTTCGATGCTTGAACCTACGCGTGATTATCGGAATACGCGAAAAACGGGGGGCTGCTGCAGGGCGATACGCAGGAATCGCAATTCGCCGTTGTAATTCGTCCGATGGTTGTCCGCGCTGGTGACTTTCCGCGGGAGTTCTGCTCGCGGGCTCGTGAAACGGACGTAAATTAAAAGGAACGTAATTACCGAGGCGAGGTGAGGCGGACGAGCTGTCGTACCGCAGGTTCCGCGTGTACGCGTGCCGTTGCTCGCGGTCTTTTAACCCCTTAAACGAGGGTAAATTTTCAGCGAACTTTCGAGCAAAGTACAACTATCGCCGAGGTGGCCACGCGCGGATCGACTTTCTGCCCTCTGGTTTCGTTTCGCGACGCGTTCTTTCCCCGGGAGCGCGCTCGCTAATGGAAAAACGATTACGCTCTTTCTCCCCCCAAGGTCTCCGTGTGTTTCGCGTTACGGCGACAAAAGGTGTGCTCTGTGTTCGTTCCACGAACTCGTTTACTCGCGTGGGGTAGATTTGTCGGAGCGACGCGACCGCAACGACGTCGCGACTCGATTAACGAGCTGCACAGCACGCTGCTCGAAAAATCGTTACTCGTTCCGCGATGACAGCGAGAACGGAGGAGGGAGAGGAGGGAGAGGAGGGAGAGGATGTCGGTACTTGTGGAGGGTCCTTTGGAATATTCTCTCTCCGGTGATTTATTCTTCTCTCCCCCGTTCCTCCTCGTTCTAGATTCTAGATGGTAAGCGGAAGGACGCATAGGGCGGTGCTAGACGGGAAATCTTTTACCGGAGCAGCGTCGCGCTTCTTTGCATCAGCGTAAAGGCCAACTATTATGAGCAGCCGCCACCGGTGCAGAGTTCGCCAGTCTCTGCAGGTACATACTATATATACGCTCCTCGAATAATAACGCCGCTACAAAGAGAGTCGAGGCGTAGCGAACAAAGTTACAGAGCACGAGTCGAACGTTCGACCGTGGATGCTTTAACGGCTTAAAGGTGGAGAAAAGCTGTTCTCGTCAAGAATTGCGACGAAATTGTGGAACGATCATTTGCAATTGCAAATTATAACGTACAATTCTAAGACTCGGAACAGACGTTCAGTACGTGATCCATAGACGGAAAGCTAACTTTTTTTTACGCCGATGGCGTTGCCTCGTCTGCAAAATTTCGAAGAAGCGCGAATTTGGCCGGAAACCACGATGGGAAAGGATGATCCTAACCCATACGGATCAAGTCATTTTCGACGATCCTAATGGAATACGGAAAAGCCTAGCGGTACTACTATTTGCTAATTGCAAACGGTCGGAAACAAACGCGGCGCGCCAGTGTTTGCCTATTACAACGTGTGTAAATGTCGAAGTCTGCGAATTCCTGAAATGCGGGCCTTGATAAAATATTTGATCAACGGCGTTTTCCTTCGGCCTTGGCTGAGAACGGCTTAGCGGGAGGCCTCGCGACGCGACGTTCGCGAAATTTTCTCGCGACAGCCGATCAACAAGTAACGAACGATCTTTCAATTCCCCGCGCGTCTCGCCGACTTCTCTGGCAAATATTCTCTGTTCGATTGAAAACTTTACTCTTCCGCGGGCTGCCTGCACGCCGGAAAGTAATTCTCGCCTTTCCCCCGTTCCGTCAACGCAGAACACCGAAAAGGGAATGCGTAGTTCACCGGCATTCCCATACTCCTTTATCAATTCACGTGCCTCTCCGACGATAACGTATATACGTAAATAGGTAGGCGACGAATACTTTGGTGTCGAGGACGTACGAGCGTCTAGGATGGCAACCGGCCAAAGGAAATCCGGCAACCCGTCCAATTGCAGAAACGCGAGCCGGATTCAGGGACACTCGGTGACATAACGATAAACCACCACCGAACTTCTCGATCGACGGCTAGGAAACACTCGAAGGCACTCTGATAGATGCTATTCAAACGGAGGCGTGTTCATTTGCGTCGGGTGTTTAACATTTGAAAGATCTAAGGTTAACGTAGAGCGCGACCGTCTTTAATTGCCTCGGCAGAAGGGGGTCTGTCTCTCCTCGTGCCGTGTTTGTCTTCTCCGAGAGGCGGCCCCGCGCCAAAGAGGGGGCGGAAGACGCCGTCCAGAGCCAAGGATTAAATCATCGACCTTGACACGGTTCTAGAGCTGCGTGGAACCTTTCCAAGATTCTCGCGAATCTCCGAGTAGACGCGCTGCATCGAAAACGAGAGATCAGCGACGGCGATCCGTTCGAAAGAAGAGCAAACTCGAGCCCCAGCGTTGTTCGGTAAAACTTTCGAACGTCTTATTTTCCTCGAAGGTGTTTGCGTCTGTGGCGCATCGAGGAAAGCAAGTACATATACTATACGTACGATCGGATTAGAAACGAGCGTGACGGACGATAAAGTTTCGAGTACGCGTATCGATTAAATCCCTTCCTCCGCTGTCGGTGCAGTCCGATGCACGCGATAACGACGATCTTGTTTCGCGTTGAAGCGTTCGCGGTGAACGCGCAAAGTCCAAAGTCGCGATTATCGAGGAGGAGGGGGCGGAGAAGGAGGAGAATTCGAATAAGCTCGAGACGGAGTCGGTTGGTTCGTTCGTTCGTTCGTTCGTTCGTTCGTTTCGGTAAATATTTACCCGGTGGCGTTTCGCCGTGTGCTCTCCGTCGGTTTGCGCGTCGTCGGCGACGTAGTATATGCAGCCCGCTAGCGCTAGTCGCGCATGGAATGTCGGTTAGTTGGCACAATGATAAACTCGCATTCCATCGGCGTGCGGTGAGTAGCAGTCGGTTCGGAGATATCGGTATTCCGACCGTTCGAAAAGATAACGCCTATCTGATGTATCGTAGATGCCTCAGAACGCGAGATTTTTCACGGAAATATTTCTACCGAAGCACCGTTTTCGACGCTCGCGAATCTTGTTATCGCGAATCGTCGGTGAATGCAGGCAGGTATGCACTTGAGCGGTACGGCCCCACTCTCAAGTAGAAATAATAATAGTCGGGTAAATAAAGCGGGAAAATGGTAGCACGGTGAGCAGATGTTCGCGTAATAACTGGTTGGTAAAAAGCGGCTAAACTCGCCGGGAAGAAGGGTAATAATCACTCAACAGGTTTTCTCTCCACCAGCCCCACGGACGTGGTGTTCGTTCATCTCCGCTGCAGTCTGTATACGTAGAGATACGTATACAGCTTCGAATCCATCGAAGCGACGTGCCTCGAATAAATTACAACGATAGTCCGCAGGGGTGTGGACTCCGCTCGATGGCGTTTTTCGGCCGAGCAGTTGTCACGGATGTACGCCGCGGGATGGTGGGATAGAGAGCGCCGCGCTCGACGCGACGCGATGGTTTAATTAAACGATCTCTCGATTCCGCGTTCGTCCGTCCGTTCGAGATGCCCTTTCGAGCGGAAAACGCGAAATTCGTTTCTCGTTGTACGAATTCAACGATCGCGACCTTTTAGCCACCGTTTCGTGTCCGGCAAAGGGCTGAAAAAGTACGCGGTGTCGAGGGAGAAAGAGAGAGTCCCGTGTGATTCGACTGAATCTGACCGCTGCGTCGTTTATCGAATTAATTACACCGATATTCGAGACAAACGGTATATAATGAACACGATTGGTCGACGCTAAAGCGATTCGAGCGGGACACGAATGGATTACGATAAATGCGATTAAGCAGCGCAATCCTGCCTGCCCGTTCGATATATCTACCTATGTACATATGTAGGTATTCGATTAATCGGGCGAGATGAAACGAACTCGCGTGGATTTTTATACGGTAGCGACGGTTTACCGCAATTGCGAATCTCCACTCCGAGAAGAAACGGGCGGAACTCGAGGTTCGGGAGAGGAGTTGGCTACTTCGAAGGGGCGGAATAATTAAGCCGGAGTAATTTAGAACATTACCAGCGGAAGTTACACGCACACGAATCTGCCCGAATTCAGGCCGGAAACGCAGGCCAGAAGCTCGGCTCGCAAAAGCTTCGCAATTCGTTCTCCCTTCCGCGAAGAACTTTCGGTTCATTTCCGTTCGACTTTTCCCCCGCGTCCTCTCGTTAATTTACCTAGAAAGGGAGCGTCCTGCCGGCGTAAACATCGCGGAATCTATTATCGTTACAAATTCCCCGGCATTTGCGCTGATTAACCACGTTACGCTCCTTTTCCCTGTTGTATCAACCACCCACTCTTGGACGACGAAACGTCGAATTCGGCGGGGAAAAGAATCTTTCCGCACGTACAGAGGGGGCACGCGAAGGTGGTATCGCGAATTCGATTGTTTCCTCGTTAAGCGTTATTCCGGGCTAACTGAACCTCTCTGTTCCACTTTGCTCGATACAAAGGCACGGTGCGGTGGAATTGACGAATTCTTACCATTCTCTCTCTTCCTGCTAGCGAAAAGCACCACGCAACCGTGCTACCAACGTCGAACCTATATTCGGTCCGGTGAGATATGTAGTTAGACTCGACGACGAAGTCGCACAAAGTCGGGGAAGGTTACGAATTGATTAACTCGAAATAAGAAGAAGCTCGATCGAGATCGTTCAGAGGCTTTTCGAAGGCCGAAAGGCTTATTTTCCCACGAAGCGAGGATTAATAACGATACGCGTATGCGATCGGCCGAGAAAACATGGGGGAACGTTTGAAAGCGACCATCGAGCGGCAGCAGCTACTAAATGTCGATTGCCCGTTCGCAACGGGGTCTGGTTCGAGTTGTCACGGTCGTTTCACGCTCGTGCTGGTACGATTCGAGAGCGTTGCGCAACGAGCTACCCAACCAGCGAATTACATCCTATGAGCGACACGAGAACGATAAATATCGAGAGGTGTGTCGGGTGAACGAGATCGAGATTTATCGGAACCCGTGCAACACTCACGCCAGACTGAGCTTTTTTCCAAGACCTCGATAGGCCGGCGCGTATTCATCGGGCCGACGTTTCCTTCGTTTCGCGGAGGCCACGCGCGTTCGATGATTTCAAGTGGGTTACGCAACCGATTCCGCGATAACCCGCCGGCTGGTGGTGGCCTCGCACGGCAACTCTCCACGCGGCCCGATCATCTGGTGCAACTGCAAACGACGCCTCGCGACAAACGGCCGGCATTAATCTTCCAACCTCTGCTCTCGCCCCTTCTTCTCTTTCGCTCACTCCCCCGACTGACTCTCTTTTCGTTCTCTCTATGCATCGTTCCTTGCTGACTTTTCGAAACCGTTACGAATCTCGTTTCATTCTCGAAAACGGGCCACGATACAAATGCTGTATCGCTGGGAATCCGCGAAACCGTTCTCTGGTATTAGATACGCACGAGTAACGATCCCCCGATGACGGAACCGTGCATCAATGCGATCGTTCAACGACGCGGCAGCTTTTCCGGAAGGAGCGCGCGTCACCGAGCGGAATTTTTGTCACGGATCAACGGGACTCTGTTCGACGAAGCTTTCCGGGAACGCATACAGGCGCTAAAGTATCCGTGCAATTCGACCGCGATACATCATCGATCTTTAAATAAAAAAGACGAGTGTTTTCTCAGGGTTCGTTCAAGAGTGAACGACGGGGCAGAAGAAGGAGCAGCAGCAGCAGAAGAAGAGGAGGAAGATCGATTCGTATTCGACGTCGACGGATGACGCGTTTTACTTCGATGACTCAGCTCCGATGGAATTTCAGCGCAGCCGTTCGATCACGGAATTTATTCGTTCCGTGGTTGCGAATCGGCAACCTTGCTCGACCGGACCACGAGCACCGACGAAACGGCTAAATGGACGTTTTATACCTTATCGCGATCAAACGTTTTATTCGCAATCACGGCTGTTCGTTGGACGAGAGATCCCAACAACCGGGTCTTGCCTGAAAATAACTCTATCCCCGAAAATGTGGCCAGCTACGCGACACGACCGAGCGAAGTAACATTTTGCGACTGTCGCGCTTAAATGTTTCCTTCGACCATAGGAGGCCCTTTACCTTCCCACTCGAAACGGTTCTAGGCCTCTTCGAGACGAATTTGTCGAATTTGTCGAAAAATTAGCTAATTAGTTTTGCTAGGTAGGCAGGGGGAGCAACGAAAGGGATCTCGAGTGGTATCAGCCGGTATCAGCGGCGTGACGAGGGAACAAAGTCGAGCGCGATAGCTCGAAAGAATGAAAGAATGCAAGGACGAGGAAAGATCGGCTGGTTCGCGAAGGTGAGGTCCGCCGGTATTTTTCGTAGTCAGCTGTGCAAAGATTGACATCGTTGCGTAAATCCCGCCAGACCGCTGATTCAGCTGGGAAGTAAGCACTCGAGCCGATAGTACACCGGGAATGGAATTTAAGTAGCCGGTTATCGTTAATCGAGATCGTCGAAACGAGAGAACGTTGGCTGGACTTCTTTGTTCATTTTTCGAGAAGACTGTAGAGGAATCGTCGTTCGAGGAAACGCAATATCGACGAAGGAACTTGATAACGCGTTCAAACTTTCCCCTCGAAGGCTGCTCGGGATTTTTCCAAACCTTCGCCAACGACTTTTCTTCCAGCCGAGTAATCGTAACGCGCAAACTTTAAACGGTAGAGAGTTCTCGTTGCGATCCTTAACCGTGTCGACTAGGTGGAAAGTCCGAAGGACTTTGTCGTATTTATTCGGTTGCAGAGGCACCGCGTTCGATAATGGGAAACCTCGTTGCGTCACTGGGAGGATGGCTCTTCTGTTCTCCCCTTCGGTTCTACCATCCTCTGCGGCATCCAGTTTGCGCGTGTCTCCGAATCCTTGGAAAGTGTAGAAAGAAAGGGACTTTTGGACGCAGAGGTTGAGGAGAAAACGCAACGTCGTCGTCCGTCGGCGTTAACAACGTCGAGATATTCGCCCCCTTTAGTTCCATGGATCGATCGAGCTAATGTCCCTCAACCGGAAAGAAGGATTGAACGAGACCGATGCACCGCGAATTATGAAACTCGGAGGAGGTAGAATAGCGGCAGGTTTCCCGAACGTTCGCGGGGAAATCCAAAGAGAAAGCTCGATGAAAAAGGCACGATTGTTTCGGGCCCTATTTCTAGGGAAGGTTCGGGTTAAGAACGGGAGGTGGTAGTAGAGTTTGCTAAAGGGTGGATGAAGAAGAAGACGAAGAAGAAGAAGGAGATCGATCGAGCAGGTTGTTACGGCGCT
Organism: Anthophora plumipes; assembly: GCA_951804975.1. NCBI lineage: Eukaryota > Metazoa > Arthropoda > Insecta > Hymenoptera > Apidae > Anthophora > Anthophora plumipes. Next base: position 25,056,175 of record OX638116.1, on the reverse strand, counting down.
TCGATTTGATTATCGCGCGCGTCCGGTGGTGGGGTTTATCGAGGGAACGAGCTCAGAATGAAACCACCGGAGCTCGTTTCATTCCCCGATCTGGATGGGAATCACGATTTCGCAAAGTATCGTTAATGAACGGCCGCGTAGATTCCGTGCGCGCAGTCGTACGCTGTGACGCAGACGCCAAAATACGCGGCTTGAATTCGTCCATTCATTCGCGCGCGTTGCTTACGAAACGCACCGCTCGCGCGTACGCACGTACGCGCGTACGCGCGACTCACGCATGCACGCACACGCCGCGCGCGGCGTTCATTCATCGACTTCGGTCACGTGCTGCTCCTCCCTTCGCGCCTCCTCACGATCTTTCCGCGTTCACCACCCGACCACACCGCAACCTCCGCCACTTTTTCTCCCTATTTTTCATCGGACCAATCGCGAAGCCGCGGTGAATCGAGCAAAAGCCGCGCGTGTCGTTTTATCGAAACCGACGATAACAGCCGTAATTTGCATAAATTCTCCTCGACTGGTCGTTCCAAGTATTCTCACCCTACCACCTCTCTCGCAAGGCTCCAACGTGGAGCGTACATACAAGTGCGGGAACGTGTACTTTGGCCGAAATGAATTTTCATCTTCCACGAAAACTTATTCCGTTACGATTATTAGCCCCTGCAAAGTCACGCGATAAGAACACAAGAACATCGAGTACTCTAATCACCGTTGAAATCTAAAGCCTCGGTAATTGCCCGATGAATTCGTGCTGGAAAGTGCGTGTAGGGGCATGGTAAGTCTGTCTAGACTAGACTATCCAGGGTTAATCCGCGTAAGACTTTTTAATAAACCGGTTCGATTCTTAAGTGGAAACGCTTCAAGGACGGGGGGGAGGAATTCCGCGCGCCTGTTCTGTGTGTGTGTGTGCGGAATGAAAGGGAAACAGAGTCACGTCGATCGGATCGCAACATCTGGCCCTCGTTAATACAGAGGCTATCAATCGAGCCCGGTAATAGGAATTCGAATGCAGATCGAGGACGATTCGCGGTCAGCGACGCGATAGAAATCGTCGGCGCGATACGAAGCGCGAGGCTCGTTTGCATTAATGCGGTTTATCGAGTCGAGATGATCGAGTGGCGGCGGCCGGTCCGCCAAGTCCAGAGAGTCCAAAGAGTCCAGGGCATCTGGCTCGAAACAGACGGATATTTAAGTCGCGGCCTAGACTTATGTACGTATAATTATTGGTTGGTTCGGTCGTTAAGCGTGATTTAACTACGCGCACTTTAACGAGCGCACACTCGCGTCATCGGCCTTCGAACGGAATTGTTTCTTCGTCGCAATTTTCTCGCGTTACGTCACCTCCTCCACACTTTTCTCGTCATCTTTTTGCTTTTTTCTTTTTCCTTTTTTCTCTCTTTCATTTTTTCTGCTCCATCCTTATCTCGCCTGTCCTCCGACTATCGAGCAAGGGGCAACGTTTTCGAAGCTTTTGAGAAACTCCCCTTTACGCCTCGCTTCGACTTCTTTCGCCTCGGCGAGGCATTGACTTAATTCGTAATTTCCTTGCAAACGAGACCGGTACCTTCGTATCCTAGGACAGAGAGTAATTTGGGAAAACGGTCGAATGTCGCGCGGCACTCGTACCGTCGAAAGATCGATCGGGACAGATCCGAGATATGTATGAAAGAGCTCTCCTGCACGCTGAGCTCTCCTCTATCGTGCTCCAGCTGAAAAATATTCATCGAACTTTCGAAATTTTCCAACGAAACTGTCGAGAACCGAGACAGAAGCCCTTCGAAGTAACCGGCAATCGGGAAACCGTATTTAGCCACGGTGAATGACGTCGAACGAGAACGGCGCAAAGGCGACGAAAAGAGGAACAACGCGTTGCAACGACTGCGTCATAGCCATCTCCGGCGATTTGCAATTTTGATCACAGCTATTTCGATCATAACTCCCAAGCGCGAAGGAAACGGAAGGGTTTTCCTCCGGCGTTCGACGCCCACGGGGGATGTAATCGAAAATAGCTAGCACCGGAAAATTAGTATTTGCGTATTTATTAACTACGCCGAGCAGCTCGAGGATATTATTTATTTCGTTGAGAAAACTAGACTCGACCAACTCCTGAACTGTAAAAGAAATCGATGTTATCTCGCGTTTCTCCTCGGCCTTTTGCACGAAAGAGAGGTATCCCCTCTGCTAGATCGACTGTGCTAGATCGACAGCATTTTCGCTTGTCTCTATCGTATCCGACATTCCGCGATCACCGGCAAGAACCGAGAGGAGCCTCTTGGACCACGCGCGTTAAACGAATATTTTGCGACAACCTTTCCATTTTTCCGATACTTTCGCGGAACGAGACGGGGCTTTCGAGTCGAGTGGAAACGGGAGAAAATTCTCCCCGTCTTCTTAAGGAAAACAATTGATTTACCGAATGTTATCGTCTCGCCATTTCCACGAGTGGCAAGAGGTGCACAGGGGGAGGAAAGTAAAAGGATCGTGGAAGGAATAGGAATGATTTCGAGCGATGAACGGACTCGATTATCTGGAAGTTGAAGGGTATCGAAACCGTTTCGACGATGTCGCGTTTTCTACTTGGACGAAAGGAGGATCGGCGGCGATGATACAGCGTTCCTTCGGTCGGTCGTGAAACTTTGCTCGGTGGTTTTCGATCGAAGGATGAAACTTTTCGTGGCGTCGGTTTAGAAAGGGCGAACAGAACTAACGGAAGCAGGCTCGTTAAAGCGAGATCAGGTAGCCGTTTCTACTTCTTTCTTCAGATCTACCGTCGTACACACACGTGCCCGAGCAAACCCTTTCTCTTCTTCCTAAGGCTTCTTCTACCACTTCCTCTACCTCTCGACCCTGCAATCTACCCGGAACTTTCCTAATTCGGATCTCGAGATTTCCCGATCGTTAAAATTACCAAGACATCGGGATTCGATCGAACGAAGAGCGTCCGTCCGACCGGGCAGCTGTTTTCGCCAAGCAAGAACCTAGCCACGGAATTCTCGTAACGGGTTCCGTTCGGTAATTCTATTCTCCAAGCATCGATAATTCACCCCTGGAAAAGTTACTAAGCGAGAAGGGGGTTCCCAAACGTTTATTAATCCACGCGAAAGCAAGAAAGCCAATTTTCCGGTAGCAAACTTTCGATATTAATACCTAGCCCACCCCGCGATAACTCTGTTGCATACTTCCAACGCGCATTTGCCGCTGTAAGCTAAAGCGTTTCGATTCACCGACGTCGCTCTAAAACTCCACCTTCGCTAACGTCAACACCTGTTGTTAATTCCTGTCATTTGTCATCGCTCGTTACTGTCGTTTATTCTAGCCTAGTGCGAGAAGAAACGCACACGCTGCATATATATATATATATATATATATATATCATCGTGCACCAGTTTGTACCCAACTGATTTTTAAACGCACCCGTACATACATACACGTACGGATCTTGAAGGAACACTGTCAACGAACGTGTACGAGTCGGGAACTGCAGCAATGCGGTTAACAGAGTCTCGTGTGCCATATTTGATTATAATTTTAAATAGTGGCTGTTACGTTCCAGTTTCTCACGGTACTTTTATTTACGTATGTACCTACCTATGCACGTTCTCGTCGCGAGGAGGGTAAAAATACTCCGAAATATGCCTGGCAACGGGCTGGAGTCGCCGGGACGGAAGAGGAGGAGGAAGGGGAAGTAAACGCGAGCGGGAGAAATGTAATTTAATTCGATCGAGGGAGAAATGACGCCGCGAGCAACGTGTAATACACTCCGGGAAAGTAGCGACGGATCGTTGGTAGGCGAGCGATAGATTTATCCGTGAAGTAAGACGAGTGATTAAAAGTCTCGCCGAGGTTAGGTGATGCGAGCTGCAAGTGGAATCGCGCGGTACGTGCGTATCGAGAGGGTTGGAAAAGGGCAAGGTAAAAAGCGAGCTGCGAAGGTGGCTAACTGTGAGGCAAAAATAGAGGAACGCGAGAGCGCGCCTTTAACGAGCCACCAGAAATAATTGGCGTCTGGGATGACGCGGTTGAAATATTTCGAGAATGATACGAGCATTGCTCGCGGCGCGGCTTAATAATAGACGCGTAACAGCTCCTCGGCTGTACTTGAGGAGCTCGAGGAGGCACAACGGCGGCGGCCAATCTTTTCTACCTTAACGAGAAATCGATCGCCCCGTCGAGTGTGTATTACGAGATCGAGGACGAGCCGAAAAGGACGGGAGGCGTGCGTCGGTGCGTCGGTGCGTCGGTGCGTCGTGGCAATGGAAACGGCAAAGAGGGAGCTCGTGAAAATCCGGACCGCCGATCTACGATAATTCGAACGGAGAAGGAGGATAATTGGCGTGGCGCGCGGTGACGTAGTTCCGGAGTAGCGGAGATGCTCCGCTCCCAAAGAGCGGAGCAGAGAGACGGGAGGGAAGTGAACGGAGAGCGTCACGGAGAAGGATACGTTTGCATGTTTTGCTTCGAGTCTATTTCCGTCTGGTATGCTCGCGTAACCATCCGTTTTAATCGCGCAGCCACTAATAGACGTAGCGTGTATGCATATGCTAAAAACACGGAGACTCGATCAGCTGTGCCAGCAGCGTTTATTCCTCGGGCGCCGTCTATCTTTGCACCGCGCGTCTATTATTTTCTTTTTATTTCCAGCTGGTCCTCGCATGTTCCGCGCGTTTTCGCGATGAATGGCACGGGACACAATGAACGGATCCATACCGTGACGGGAAGGCAATTTTGCGCGCAAAACGTTTTCTCGCTTCGCCGATCGTTGATTAACTTTCTTCATGGATATCGAGGTCGATGCGATTACGATTCGCACGTCTGTCAATTGCCCTCCTTTTCTTCTTTTTGTGTCCGCGATACCTGTCGATTAATCGTTCGAGAGAGATCAAATCGATTCTTTTCGTAGAAACCCAGCCAAGGACGGAATCGAGTTTTCCCCTCGAGGAAGAGTTCGACTGGCTTCGATCGCGCCAGGACACAGGTTTACCCATTATCCGGGAGGAATTCATTAGGGAACTGGTGACGCTTGGTTATCAGTCCGTCGCGGAATTACTTTCGGATTAATCCGACGCGCTCGAAATTACGCGGTCCCGTGTAATCCCCCGTGTGCTCCCTTTGTCAGAAACACTTTCGATCGGTGATATCCCGTGCGGCGAATACTCCTCCGATCGGTATTAATGGGTAGCAGCGTATCATATTTTTTCCCACCTTGAGGCGGCTGCCGCGTATAAGCCGCAACCGTCGATGAAAATAATCTCGCCCGAACGACTTTGCTTCCCGCCTCCTTCCGGGCGTATCGACGTATGTAGGTACATACGGAAGTACGCTAATACCTCGACGAACCGAATCAACGAACGAAGAAAAGAGGATCAAAAGTCTGATCCTGGATCCTGGTCGATCTGTAGAAATATCGTATACGAAGATACGTCAAATTTCCAGCGAAACTTGTTCCTTTTCCGTTCGTTTCGGCTAAACCGATTAACGGTGAAACGGCAGATCAGGGTGTAAATGCCGCGGGAAGTTGATGCTTGCGCGGCAAACTCGAAAACGAAAAGAATCGCGTCCCTATTCGCCCGACCAAATACCACCGAAAGAGGACACGGTCTACAATGGTTGAAGGATAATGCGTTTGAAACGGAGATTAAACGTTTCCGCGCGGAAAAAGCACAGGACGAATCGCGATAAAGCGTCACGGTTCACCGGTGGCTGACGCGATTGATTCGCGCGGCTTTGATTTCGCGTTGCAACGATGCTCGAGAGCCGCGAGGAGGGTAGGAGAGTATAAAGAGCGGTAAAACGTTCAGCGGCGGTTTTTCGAGAAATCGTGAAAGGGTACCTCGTTGGCTCGAGAAGACGACCCTCGACGAGGCTGTAACAGAAATCATGCTCCGTTTACGGTTTCCGCTTCGCCTTTTACCCACCGCCAACTCTCGCTCCCTCTCTTCGCGCTCTCCCGCGAGTATAATTAGGGAAATCGTGCCCGAAGTAATTGCGAGCAAGTGTACCGAGAAAAACTTGCGAAACTCTGGTCCGGGCAAACCAGATACCTAAGCCCGTACTCTCCCTCTCCCTCTCCCCTCATCCTCTCTGGCCCTCCTCGTCGCGAAATTTTTACTCGCGCCGGACGCGGCACGATCGATCGTTTCGCGATTTAACGCCCCCCGAATACTTACCGTAATATTTACTTTCGCGGCTAATCCGACCAATTTCGACCAATTCGGAAAACTCTGACTCGCTTGGGTAATAACTTTCGGCACGAGACGGGTGGAGTAGCAGCGTGCACGTGTGCGTCTAGCATACGGCGGAACAACGCCGCGAACGTAATTTACCTTCGTTAGAAAACGGTCGGGGGAATATTATCTCATAAAGGGCTCGAGAGCAAACCGCCGAGTAATGCGACTGAATCTTAATTAGAAAATTCATTTCGGGCGTCGACACAGTACCACGAGGGCGTCGGAATTTCCGAAATGCTCGTTAAGCTCCGTCTACCTTGCGCCTTTTCCTCCCTGCAATATTTTCCCACTTGTTTGCGCGTCGAGTAATCCGCGACCACCGACGCTCGCGCTGCTGCTAATCGATCGAGCAGAAGACACAGCGGCGACACGAGCTCGTCGATTACTTCTTACAGACGCGTCCGTCAAAAGTTCCCTTTCGAATCTTCTTCCTCGTCTCGTCATTCTTCGCTCTCGTTACGCAATCTTCTGGTTCGCCTCGCAACGAGCTTAGGAGGTAACTATGGTACACGTGTACGTTCGCACGTTGCACCTTGGATTTCAAGCTCGACAGATTCTCGTTAATCCTCGGCTGTACTTTAAGCGAGCGTAATTAATGGTTCGCAGGCTGGAACTGGCTGGACACGATCGGCCGTCGTGAAAGAGGTAAAAAAAGCGCGAGGTTAGGGTAAATTTGCACGACACGTGAGAACCGCTTCTCTACAGGCCGACGGACAACTTCTTCTCGCGTGAGAAACGAGCGATTAAATTAACGGACAGTTTCGATTGATTTCTCATTAAACGCCGCCGCTCCCATTCCGCGAGCGAATACATACCGAGATACGGTTGTCTATCGCGGCTTTCTAATATTCCCTACGGTGGGAAATATCTAACCCGTGAAAGTGTGTTCCTTCTCTCTTTCCCACCGCGGTGGCTTATTATACACAGTTTGGTCGGAGTCTGTTCGACAAACACAGGGTTGAGTGCTGGTTTAATATTCCCTCGACCAACCAACCTCGGCATACCTGCTGAAACGAACCGTCAACTAAGAACGACCACTGTGCGGATCTACTGTGCTCCTCGAGGTTGAAAAAGTGCGAGAACGTTGATCGGAAAACCCATCAGCTACCGAGAAACCGGGTACCCTGCGACGACGAGACCGAGGGGGCAGGCAGCGTGATTGGAAATCCGCGCGAAATCACGTTCACGTCGGATACAAGAGGAACGAAAGTTATTTATAGAGCGGCTCGATAAAGCTGTCGTCCCTGCGAACATAGCCGCGCCGCGCCGCGACCGCCTAGCTCCTGAGATGCTAGCGAGCAGCGGAAGCGAAAAAAAGCGAAGAATCGAATCCGTAATTAGCCTTAAGTACGGCCTCCGTCCTGCCGGCGAGTGCACGGTGGACTCTGGTTATATCGGGCTTTAATATAAACGTTGAGCGTATTATTAACCAAGTAAGTACATGAGCCGTAAGTATCGAGAAGATTGGCCCCGTAATCTCTCCCCGTTTTCCGACACGGGAACGTCCCGATGTTTTTCGCTTGTTTTATTCGCGAATCCCCGATCGAACGAGCTCGCCGCCCCTTTACTAGAAAAATCTGAAATATTTCCAAGGAAACCTGCCAGGAACACGCTGGCAATTAAGGGTAATCGTCTCGAATTAACGAGCTACTCTAGCATTTATATGAAATTCGCGAGTGGGCTTCGATTCGTTCACCGTTGACCTTAATTTACGATCGACTTCATTCCTCGAGTTTACGTCACCGATATTCCGAAGAAAATTCCGGCGTGTTTACGTTTTTCGGGCCGGCGACGCGTTTTCACCTGCCTCGCTCGTCCTTCGGCAGCCTTAAAATCGCATGCAGGTAGGATGACGTCAGCCGGCTGCAAGCAAAACCGGTTGTTGCCCGAACGAAAACCGCTAGCTGCGACCTCGACTCGCCACGAAACGGCGCACCGCAACCTTATACCCGCGATCTCAGTCGATGCCGCTCGCAAGCCGATTGCGCCTGCCTTGCCTTCGGTCCAATCCCCGGGAAGAGGCGAATTTCACCGCCGTTTAGGAGAAGGAGGCATACGGCCTGCGAGGATTTGCTAAGACGAAGAGAGACAAGAGAGACAAGAGACGAGGTCTCGCGATGGGTGTTTCGCAAATCCAATCTAGACTTGGAGTCGTTTCCCCGATGCTTACGGATCTAAACGGTCGCGAGTACATAGCAGAGAGAGAGAGAGAGAGAGAGGAGGGCGCGGTATTGGATCGGAAGCATCGTCGCGCTTCACGTGCCAAGCATTAATCTTTGCCCGCTGTTTATCCGTCTTCTGTTTAATTTCCTCTTTTTGACGTGGCCATTTCCTTGCCGTCGCGTCCTCCTTCGTTCCAGTGTATAGATACATATACACCTCGGCCGTCCGTGGACGGCTTATCGCGTGAGAAACACCGGACAAAGGAAAACGCGACGGGAACGAAGAGGTCGAGAGACCGATCACCTCGCGTTGGAAAACAGGTGGTCGATCGATGTCGCGATCTTTCGCTCGAAAGACGGAAGAAAAGGAAGGTTCTGGCGTATAATCGCGCAAAAGTCCTATCGCGAACGAAATACTCGAGAATCCGGCTAGAAGAGACTCGTGGCACACGCTTTCCTCGTCCGAACGTGAAATATCGTCGTCGAGAGACGAAGCCTGCGATCAGATTAGAAGCGAGGAATGTCTTTGCAATTAGATAATGGTAGATACGTATGATGTAACCAGCAAACAGCTGCAAAGCTGGTGTGACGTCGAGAGACACGGGATTACGAGGCAACGAGCGAGCGAAACGAGGTCAATTAGAAAAACAGTAGTCGGATCGGTAGCGTCCGCTTCTGAAAAGTGCGCGAGCGTAGAAATTCTGCGAAAGCGACCGTGGCTCGTGGCTCGTGGCTCCGCCTGAGAAACGAATCTTTCGCAGCCTGTTGCCTTTTTGCCCGACGCTTTTCCACCGAGAAATCGTCCCGTTTCTCCGCTCGTCCGCGTCTTAACTTTCGACGAAAAGCGAAAGTTCCTACTTTTCCACGGTAAAACTGTCCCACGGAAATCGTGATCCGTTTCTCGAGCGTCCATTTCCGGTGATAAACGTGGAGGGTAACGCGGTCGTGAAACGCGCTCGGAATACCAACGTGACCGATCATTCTCCGTATGCCTGGGAACCGTCGACGAGGGAATTACGAGGTGCGATTGGAGGACGCGGTCGTTTCGGAAAATAGCAAAGCAACGTTATTTCCTTCGCATACCGGGGTTATTCGAAATTGCCAGTTCTAACGAGAGTAGCAACGGGAAACGCGCGTACGCTCGCACGCGATGCATAATGCAATTAGTCCCCGTCGCGCGTTCACGATTCACCGAAACGGCGGATGTTTCGTGACTCGGACCGTGCGCGCCTCTCTATGAACGGTGGAGAAATTACGATTGCCGATTGGTGGGAACCTTTGCCGAATGTTTTTACGCTAAACTCCGGCCGACTTCAAAGATCCATCCCGCGCCACACGAATCTCATCGAAAATTCAAACGCGAGCAAGAGGCTTGCTGCGCTGCGATCGATAGATAAAAACGGACTAGCTAATGGCCCGCTGTACGATATGCAACGATATCGTAGGGCGAGAAGTCGCGGAGGAGAATTCGTTGTGCAATGGGGGGGGAAAAAAAAAAACAAGCGACCGCGAAGAACGGCGTTGAAAGGAGAAAAAGAGAGGTGGCTCTGCTCTGTGGGGCACGTAGCGAAAAAGAAACTTGTGCTGGAAGTTTGGATGAAAAAGTTAACGCTTGGGACCGACTACTTCCGGTTCATGAAAGTCAAGTCGGTGCTCGTACACAAGTGTAATACCGAAAGCGTAAGCAAAGGTAGGACGCCAGAGCTCGGTCTGCACTCTGCCGGAGACAGCGGAACACGGGACTCGCTTGAATTGCTGATACCTGAAAAGGTTTTTACAGAACGGAATTTTCTCTCATTGTCGCCTTCCTATTTCGCGACGTCGCAGAGCCGCGAAATTGCGGCAAGCGAATTGCGAACACGTCGTTCCCCGTATCCTTCCTAAATTCGATTTCAAACATTTACGCAAAAAAGTGCATCGCTCAACGGGAGCCAAGAGGAGAGCGTGCTTACGATCCGTAGCCAATCTTTATCTTTTGTTTGGACAATCCTTGCGGCGAAAGCTACGCTTTCGCGTAACATACCGAATTTTCCAGGAAACTAGCAAAGTATTATTAACAAGCTAGCTCATTAGGATGACACGAAACCACTTCGCCCAGCTAAACCAGCTATACTCGACTCGAGTACTTGAACCGAAGAAAGATAAGCAGGAGAAACTTCTTAGATAAACGACGGGAATGTCCGATTGCTAATCTAAGGGTGTCTCGGGTTCGAGTCTCGGTCTTTTTGTCGGGGAACTCGGAAATTATATGATTCGTTCCAAGATGACTCGGCGGTTTTGCTAGTTCGTTTCTTTTGCGCTAATTAATTGACATCGACTGCCGCAAAAGTCTCTCAAAGCTAAAAAAAGAAAGAGGGGAAGAAATTCTAAAGGAAACTTTCAACTCCTCCGAGTGAAAAGGGAAGAAACATCCTTACAGATACACGCAGTAGTTCTGCAGATTCTTGTCTCCTTCAGAGGAAGTTTCTTAAAAATCTTCTCTCTTCTCCGTGTTCTTACAAACGTAGAAATACCCGAATATATACTTAAACTTTGCTTTCACCGTACGATTAGGATAAAAAGAAAAAAAGAAAACAGAAAAAAACAATCGTAAAGTGCCGAATGGCAGGGTAGCTGCAGAGTTGAAAAATTCGCGAATCCACTGGCCATATCTCGCGATATTTCTATCCAGGCCAGGCGATAATCCGTCCAGCTGAATCGACCAAAAATCAATAACGTCGTGACGTTCGCCTCGGACAATGCAGACTTCTCTCGAACCTTATCTCGTTCACGTCCGATAAATCGTATTCGCGATATACTTTGTTGGTATACGAGCACGCCAACAGGCAGGCCCGGTGCCGTTATGACGCGATTATTTCTCGGCTTGCAAGCGCGCATCGAGCAACGGACGAACGGCTGTGCCGCAATCGTTAACGTTCGCGTTCGCATTACGGCCAAGTTCGATCTCGATAATCACGAGGGCAACATCAGCCATCGTCTGTATTGCGGCCAAATACCGTGAATTAATCGGACACGAAAGTTACGCCTGTCCCCTCCATCCTCCGCGTTAATAAAAATCGAATTGAGATTTATTCAGTTTTAATACGCTTCGACGATAGAATACGATAGAATGTTCGAAAGAGGAGGAACGAACACCGTTCTATTCATTTGTAGCCTGAAAAGAACACCTCGGATACACGAATGAAACGATGAAATTCTTCCGTTACTTTCATCTCTATCGTACGGTTGGACTGGACCGTTTCTAGTAGGTCCAAGAATAACGAAACAAGGGAAGAATCGTGTTTCTCGACGGAAACGAGGAGCAAACCATCCCATCTCTATCCCATCCTGTCGTTTCTTTCTCGTTAATGCGTGACTGTCCCGGCAAATTGGACGGCAGCTATTCGTCGAGGCTGCTCCGCGCATCGGTAACACGAGAACGAAGAGTCACCGGAGTCGGATGTAAGTTGCTGGTACAACGCATTCCCGCGATTCCAGTTGGAAGATATCGCGTGTCCGCCGTCTTCTGCTCGTGAAAACGCTAACGCGAGAAAACTCGTTTGGTTCGTCGTCGAGAGGGATAATATCGACGAGACTTTTTTTTTCTTTTTTCTTTTTTCTTTTTTCTTTTTTTTTGTTCAAATATCGTCCGTTTAATTCGATCTGGTTTGCGCATCCCCAGTCGATCGATCGGAAATTTTCCGGCCACCGTTTCATATCGCGAGGTGAACAGTCGCGCGAATCCACGCGACACCAAGGGAACGGTAATGAACATTTGGTCCGATTTGACCGCAATTACCGAGCAACGATTGCGTTACATCGCGCTTCGTCCAACCGACGGATGTACGTACCTATATGTAGTACGCGCGAATCAAGCACCACCGGACGAAAACTACATTTTCGCACGTTATTAATAGGGTTACTCTCTGCTCGCTCCAGCAACTTTCAAATTTACGTGGCACGGTAGTGAGACGTTTCTAGGTTACCGCGTTACACCGCGTTCAGTTGTGCGCGATGCGTCGCGAAACTCGATGAAAAAAGCGCGAACGAATAAATTGGTGACACGGCGATGAGATGGGAAAAAAGACTCCCGATATCCCTGGCTGACAACGATGTTCTCTCTGGCGTGTGACGTTACATCGCGAAGGTGCTCCGCTGCTTGCGATTCGTTCGACCGACCTCGATATACCTTCGACCGTATCTGTGTCCACGAGAAAACCACGATCATCGTGGAGCAACGGACGTTCCTCAACGCGGAATAATCTGGGCCGGAAGAGGCGACTAGGAAGGAGGGGGAGAAGGGACGAGCTGTCGGGAAAGTTTCTGCTCCCCAGTCGCGGTTGTTTAATCGCGATATTGCTATCGACGTTCAACCAACTATCCCCTACGGTCGAGTATTTGCAATACCGTTGAATAGGTTCGATCGACGCGTTAGAGAGGGGGGCAGACAGCCGCCAACAAAATTTGAAGACTTGGAAGAGGAGGAGGAGGAGGAGGAGGAGGAGGAGGAGAAGACTTGGAGTTTATCGCGACTTTCGAATCGAATCAGGCAGGTTGGTGCGCGTGAATTTAGGATCCCACGTACCTATATATGTATATACGTCGCTATCGTTCGTCGAGAGATGATATCTCCATTGCCGAGCGTATCCTCTTGGACGAACCGAGACGGCAAAGTATACTTGGCGTGACAAGAAAAGGATGCCAAGCGAACCACCTACCGTCCTTCGTCTCCTTCTTCTCCTTCTCCTCCTCCTCCTCTATTCTACACCCGCAACTCGTGACCGCGATGGATCGTGTGTCGATAGCTCGCGATTAGCCGCTGCTTTTCCGCAACATTTTTCAAACGTTCCTTCTTAAAGAGTTGCCCTCTGAACCTCGATCGCTTCCTTTCTCCGCCTACCTCCTCGGCGGTTAGAAATTCGTCGGCTTAACGATGCGCTGAAACAGGTTTGCGGCGTAAGCAAGAAGAGGAGCGACGAAAGACGCGTCGGATCCTCCTCCTATTGTCGAGGAAAGTCGAGTACGAAGAGACGAGAAAGCAATTTTGGTGGTGCAGGCCAACGAAAAATAGAGCCTGTCGTTCAGCTCGGTCGTTAACGCCGCTGCTACCTCCACCGTTATCATTCCCTTTTTATGTCTCGATCCCTTTTCTCCCCCACCGCTCGTTTCCGAACTCGCCCCGTTCTCATCGTCGACGATCGACGTCTCCACGGTGACGGGGCAACGGTATTCAGGTTGAAATCGATCGTCCCGAAAAATCGGGAAATTCGTTTATTCGTTGGCAAAGTCTACGTTTAACGCGTTTATCGGACTAACCGATCCGTGACTCCTCCTTCCGTTCCGATATCTTTGATCGAAGTAAGTTAACGCGGTCGATTTGGGCGTGAGCGGGTACGTTAAAGGATGATGAATAGGCGTCCCGTGGCTGACAGAATGGTGTCTATACGAGAATCAGGTGTCAAGGCTGTGGTTTATTTGCGCTCAAGGATCCGTAGTCGAGGCTCTTTCTGTCCATTGTCCGTTGTAGATTCACACGAAACTCTTATACACCGTTTTACCTTTTGTTGCCGCAACGATAATTGATGCAGCAAATCGAGCATGAGTATAGATACCGCTCGCTTTTGTAGCATTTTAGCGAACAATGCGCGGCTGCCGTGGCAGAAATAAATGTTAATATGTGTACCTAGCTATAACCGAGGCGCACGCGTGGGTCTATTTGTCGCGTCGATCGAGTGCGATTCTCTTCGAATGGAATATTCGTCCAGACCGTCGATAGTCTGCGCAGCAAAGTCACCGCTTGGAAGAACGTTCAACGATGAGATCAGATATTCGGTTTCATTTAGGAATGGATTTCGTTTAGCGCAAAGGTCGATGAAAGAAATAACTTGGCCGCGACTATTGGCTTCTATTAAACCTTTCATTTTATGCAAAGTAGTCGGTCTATTGCATAACTCCGTTCGCCATTCTCTCGGGCGAACAATTAAAAATTTAATAAACGCCTCGATGTGGACGGTGGTGTAATTAACGAGGGTTTTAACGAAGAGAAAATGTTTTCGTTTGCTTCGAATCCCCCCTCGAATGGAGGAGGAACGCGGGGGAGCCCGGCTCGAGCCTGGATGTCGGGTGACGTAATTAATAAACCAGGTACAAGTGCGGTTTTACTCGTCGATAACCCGTGTCCTCGATGCGCGCTGCTCTTCTATCTGCTCGTTCGACCAGGCGTCTATTAGAAACGGCTGAGAACGAACCGGGCGATCGATGATGAAGGAGAACGGGGAGGAAGGTGAAACGATGATCGAGGGGGGCACGTCGCAGCGTCATCGGGAAATGTTCGCATTCCACGAGCCAACACGATGCCCTGTGTAGTGTGCCGGGTTTCCTTTTCTGGCGCGCATCGCGCGTTCCCAGGAATGAACACGGCACGGCGAATCATGACGATCGTGTCGAGCATATTTAAGTCGAGCCTCTGCTATTTCACTTTCGTTTCCATCGCTAGGCGCGGCGAGATCTAACGCCGTGTCGACGGAGAATTTCGCACGCGTCGAATCTCTTTTAGGGTGACATTTGAAATGGACGTTGCTCTCGCGCTAGAGAGATATCTGTACACGGGGATATCTCTCTCTGTCACCTCGTTTTCGAAAATAACTTATGTCCGCGCCATTCGTTCCTTCGACGGCCGTAGATTTGAAAGTTCCCGCGAAATTAAGAAGAACGCGGTGCGCCACTCTGATTTATAAGGTAGTATATACTAGGCAGCACCGACCGGGAAGTTATTTAAAAGGCTGACACTATAAATCGCAAAACTGCCGGCCGGTTTCGAAAGTATTGCCGTTTCGCGTAGATACTACAGGTACCTCCAACTTGCATTCGCGGCAGCTAGAACGAGTATCCGAGATCGCGAAACTTTTCGCATTTTCTTCCCTGCTCTTTTACCTTCCGCGACCGTCGCGCAATAAAACCACGGTGACCCGTGATTCTCCTCGAATCTATGCATTCGCGTCCTTTCTCCTTCTTTATTCTCCTCTTCAAAGTTCCCCTCGGTCTCTCGCGCACCGGTGTCCTCCTCAGTTGCGAAAAGTTGCCTGTCGGCGCAACCAACCATCGAGGAGCGATCAAATTCGAGGAATTAACCACGAACGGTGGAATAACGGTGCAGTAAAGAGAGAAGGACGAGGCGCGAAATGTTTCGAGCACGGTCCAACGGAGGATAACGAGAAATCGATCGATAGACAAGGACGCGTGAATTCTCCCGTGCGACGATGAAAGATTTTCGTGCAATGTAACCGGTGGTTGCGCGAACGAATACCGGCCCCGCTTCACGGAAAGCAAGTGGTTCCGAGATGCAGCGGTAGCAACTCCCTAACAAGCAGGTCAGATTTAATGGTCGTGCCTGCTGACGGATGTTTAAATGTGCATTAAATGCAACCACGTGATGAGGAAGATGGTCCCGTTTCCACGGAAAACAGATTTCTATGGAGCGGAGGTCGAACAACCGAAATGGGAGAACGATAAAAGGAAAAACGCTTCGGGCCGACGGATAACGGAAGGGAACGTGGAGGTTTTAATGTTTAATTAAGGTGGATACGCGAGGTTGCCCTCGCCACCTCGTACAATTTTTCTCGTCATTCTTTTGTAACCGAATGTCTGGGATAATACTTATCGATCCTCGATGTAACCACCGCTGAGAATAATTTCGTAAACGACGACAAATGTAAATTACGAAACGGAGCTCGAACAACCGAAATGGGAGAACGAGAAATGTCGTCGTTTTCGTTTTCGTAACAAGCTGAACCAATGTTTTTAAAAGAAGCGCGAAACGCAAGTACGTGACAATTGAGCAGCCCAGCCAAACAGTACGAATAACTAATTCGTTAATAACAAACGCAAATGACACAACTGCAGCGCCGAGAATACCCCGCGCACCTACCTAATTAAAGGTTAACGAAAAATGCGCGACTACGACACAAGAGACGATAAACGACACTCCTAAACTGGCACCGAGTTGGTTTTACCTAGTTAATTAACGATTCGAGTCAGGTGGCGAATTCGCGTAACCGCATCGGATCAGTGGAATTTTAAAACGGCCACGAAATGCCGCTCGATTCGTTTCGAGGTGGTCGCATGCCGATTCATCTCCCGTAACCAATCGGATCGTCATCCAGACGATTAATGTTTGTCCGCGGGTTCGTGACTTCCAGGAGCAGGAAGGGAAGAAGGAAATTCAACCGAAGGAGAAACTTCCATCGAGCAACCTCGTTTCCCGACTCGCTATGCAGAAACTCGCAGCATTGCAAGCCTTTATGACGTATCGTCAAACGTAACACGGCAACAAGCGGTCTCGCGAAGGAAACCTCGAACCAACCTCCCAGGCTCTGACATCTTAAAGCCATTAAGATACCGAGTTTAGCCAAGATTTGTCGGTATTGTGCAACTGCAAGACGCATTAATCCGATTCGCGGCAGTCCGCTAATTAACTTATCGTAGCTGACAAGGAGGCCGGCACAGCCTCGGCAAGAGTAGAACACCGTTCGAGCTCGTTTCCCGCGATAAAAGCTAGGCGAATAGGCGAATAGGCGAACAGGGTCGACCCGTGCGTTTCTCCCTGCAACTCTATACTCTCGTTAAATCCTGGACTTACACCCAGCAAACGATTGTTTGAATTTGTCAGACTTCGCAGAGGAGATAACCCGACGCTTGCCTGGAACTTTGCGCCGCGTGCCATGCAGTTCCGATCGAACTTTCGGAGATCTCGAGGATCGGTAAAACGCTACGGCGAAAAGTTTCCGGAGCTGGAATCACAGGCCGAGAATTACCCATGTCCGACGATCGAATTCGCGAAAAACTAAGCCGCTCGAACTTTCTCCCTTTAACACCGATTTCCCCCCACCCCTTCTCGAGCTTCTTTTCCACTTTCCCGTTACAACACATCGACTCCCGCGCAACAAACTTTCGGAACGTGCCCCCTCGAGTACTTGCCCGCTCGTCCCTCTTCTTCCCCACTCTATTCGAATTCTTTTATTTTTCTCCTAAATTGATTCACGACTCGCGACGCGACCCTCCTGTAAAAGTTTCACCGGTGCTTGAGTTATAGCCATCTCTGTGTAATCGGCAACCATAACCAAGAACGTTTTCTCTCCACTTTTCGCCCTCGTTTTTCTCCCTCGATCTTCCTCGTATTTCCTCGAATCGCAAGCCACGAGCAGCACACACCTCTCGTCGCTCTTCCAGCTGAATTCGCGCACGGCAAACAGAAGCGGCATAGCATCCGAGAGGAGAAACAGGATTAAAGGCTCGACTATGCGCCGTTGATGCGCTATATAGAGCCGTTCCCGACTCGCGAGCATCGCCACGGCGAAGCGAGTGCGAGGCAAAGCGAAATCCGAGATCGACACTCGGCATTATCAACCGGCCGTTTCTGAGCGCAGCAAAACTCAATACTCTTTACGTGGTAATCTGGCGAATCGCAGCGCGCCGTGTCCTGTTCAGCAGCGAAATGCTACGGCGTACCTTCCGTTCGCCGTTGTTCAAAATATTCGTGACGTCGAGCAGAAAAATATTTCGATACTTCCACGATGTTTTGATCGATGGAAACGGAATAACGACGATCGTGGTGGAAATATTCCCGGCCGTGTCATTTTTTCAAACAGCAATTTTGTGGTATTGCGGCGCAAGTTGAACGTTGGAAAAAGGTGAAAATGTCGGTTGGTCCGCGACGCAACAGCGGTAATACCTCCCCTAAACGGACGACCGTTTGTTTCGAAAGCAAATCGTTCGTTCTAACTCGAACATATCTGTAGAATCGCGATCTCGAGTACGAGTCGTTGCCAGTTGAATACGGTCGGGCGTAGAAAACACGGCGGCAATTATGTCATCGAGGTTACACAGTCGTTGGGATTAATTCGTTTGGAAAACTGGTAGCTACCGTTAGCGAAAGGGATGTTCTTTCGTCGAGCGACGAATCGATAAACGTTCATGGAGAGAGTTTCGGTGATTAGTAGACAGGTTAGCTGGAGGAATGGAACCTTGCGGTCGTGAGTTCGAAACGGACCGCGATTTCCCGCCGCGAGGGCTGTTACCGACATAACTACCAAACGAGAAACGCGTCACGGTAAAATACCGATTTCGGTCAACCTGTTAACCAGAGTTTGCGCGTCTTCTTCAACCGCAGGACAGAGAGTATAAACGCAAGTACGACGGTATTCGGACAAGGAAGGCTTTTGCCGTGCGTATCGATGTTTAACCTTTTCGAGAACAGGCCGCATCGGCGATCAAACGCGGCCTTTCAATTTCTCTGTCCAACGTCACACAACCCAAACCCCCTGTCTCTTTAACGGGGAACGAATTTAATTACTAATTGGATCGAGCCTTTGCTTCTTGGAGAAAAAATTCAATCTACTCGTTTACCATATCCGCTTTCACCTAATTTCGCTCGCGTCCACCAAGGCTACGCGGCTTTATAGTTTACCTTACTGCCGAGAAAGTAAACGGCCTTAAAACGTCGTCCTGATTGGAGCAAGAGTCCATAAAAGGATCGCGCGCCACTAGCTACGCTCGAAATCAAACGCATAAATCACGACTATTCCATTTCTTTTGTAAACCACCCGTGATCATCAGGATCCCCCGTGAAAGCACGATTAATCTTGGTTTAGATTGCCTACGGTACGATCTATGCGGCCGCACACACGCGAACGTTTCGAACGCAAACTCCGGATTCGAAATACGGTGTAATTGAAAAGCTTCGCGCGACCACGTTCCCGATCGTCGTGAAAATTGGACGCGATGCGAACGGAAGAAATTCTCGGGGCGAAGCGTGGTCGCGTCGATACGCATAAATGTTAAGGAACTCAACTGAACTCACCGATGGCGTAACAGAGGATCAACAGCGCAGCTACTCGAGACGCTCTCATGGTGAATTTCCTTTCTGGAATACTCGCGGCGGAAGTAGACCAAAGCGTTTTCCTCTCGTCACGTCATAACAGGCGGTCGTCGTCGTCGTCGTCGTCGTCGTCGTCGTCGTCGTCGTCGTCGTCGTCGTCGTGACCTTCCTCCCTCGTGCGTTTCCTCTCTCAACGAACCGCCATTATATCCCACCGACGCCGCTGGTAATTAACACTCTTTCACACCGCCACTAGAAACACGACGCTGTTCGCTAATAACTTCGTTCGACGAGTTTTCCTCGCGGCTTCGGGCTTCTTTCTCTCTTCACCTCTACCCTCTCATCCACGACTTTCCAAATGCCACTCCTCCGCCACCACGCTCTATCCCCTGTTGGAGATTTTACCGATATTTCTCCTTCGTCGAGGAACAACGTTTAAACAACAATCGCGTTCAACGACTGTCTCTCCTTTTGATCCGGTTTTTACCGCTCCTAGTTTCGTATCCTTTCGATACTACCGTCCGCCTTTATGCTCCTCTGGAATTGTCCCCTGAAATTACGGTAATTAATAGGCTGCTCGTCCGATAATAGCTTTTCCAAGCTAGCGCTTTCTCGAAAGTTCTTCGAGGAGGGGAGGGATTCTATCGTTTCGCCGGTTGAAACTTCATTATCGCGGAAACTGCCTCCTTCAGCTTCGGCGTAATCTTGGATTTACTCGGTGCTCGCTTAATTAAATGATTTCGTCAAAGTTTTTCGAAAACGAATACGTCGACCGACGCGATATCGAGGGAAGTTTGCGGCTAGCCCACGGAAAGGGTGCGGCAAAACGATCGTGTCACGATGATAATCGTGAAAAGTCGGCTGCTCCCTGTTTCTCTTTCGACAGGACTTGGATTCCTCGATTTCTGCTTCCGGTGCCTCCTCCTCCTCCTCCTCCTCCCCTCCTCCTCCTCCTCCTCCACCTCCTCGCCCCCCTCGCCCTCTCCCACCCTCCTCGCCACCTCTCTTCCTCTTCCTAGTTAAGGTCCAGCGTTGTTATTGCCTAACAAAGTTGGAGCATGGTTTGGTATAAATAGATGCGGCAAACCTTCGAGACGGTAGATGATATTGCCGGTGCCATTTTCGTAAGCGTAGGTGGCAGAAGTGGACGTTTGGACGATCCGTTTCGGGATTTAATTAAATACCATCTATCGTGGGAGCGTAGTCTCGAGAATCGTTCCAGTGTTTTCGGAATACCTTTTTGCGAGGAGAGGAACTCGCGGCGTGGTTCGAGGGAACGGAGAAAAAGGGAAGGTACGGAACGGCCGTCGCGTCGCACCAATTTCTACTGTTTACCCCCTTAGCGTGTTACGTCGATACATTGTTTCGATAAATTAGTTATCTTAATTGCAATCTGATCGAACCGTGCTCCACGAGAGCAAACAAAGGTTACAGGCTATTAGCGATATCGGGCCGATGCTAGGTCACGTTCTCCCCTCCCCTCGATTTCTCGTAAATAAAGCGATCTTATCGATCTGCCGCGAGCTTTACAATCTGGCAGGCTTTTCAGAAAAAGATTGAATCCGCGCTACGTGAAATTCGCGGCAAAAGTCAGCTCTCGCTCGTCTAACGGTAGACGAGGTAGGTAAGCACGTGTCAAGAAACTTGATCGATTCCGATGTTCCGCGGAAATATATCCGCGACGCATACTTCTCCTACTTCGTCGGGGAACTGACCTTCCTTCCTTCCTCGAAGGAACGTTCGCGCTAGAGAGAACGAGAGGAGGAACATCGAACAGATGCACCGTACTCGATACGGAGGAATCGAAGATAACGGGAGGTAGAAGTTCTATTTGTTGGCGAAATCGGAAAGTAAACGCACGTTTGGTCACCGCGTATCTTCCAATTCCAACTTTACCGTTATAACTAAAACGTGCTTTATCGGGTGAAATGATATCCACGTGGCGCCAACTCGGGTAATCGTTTCCGCGACAATTCAGATGCATACTCGAACGTGGACATCTTATCGATTTCTATCTAAGATTACGCCGCTTCTATCGTTCCTCGAGTATTCCTATCCCAAACGGTGATATCGCTATCGGAAAGTCTTTCAGCCGATATTAAGTGGATTTTAAGAATACAAACGCGAACAGTCTGAAAGTCTTTTTTCCTCCCTCTGTTACTGTATGCAAATAACGTTGGCAAATTGAGGAAGGAATTAGTACCCATGTACGTGTTAATTCGTCGAAACGTAGCCCTACGTGGCTGAACTTGGTAAAAACCGTTCGAAGAGACAGTGGCTGCTTGTCAAGCAGTATCTTTGAAGCAACCTGTACACGAACAGCTGCGAGCGTGCGAGCACTAATCAAATCGAAACGTTTCTCCAAACTACGATGCAAATCAATCTCGTTTACCCACGTTTCGTGGCGCTTCCTCGATTCGGGAGAGGGAATTGCCGCGTTTCGCCAAGAAAATCGATCACGCTCGTTCGAAGACAACTGTTCCACCGATTGCGTAATGCTTGCACAGATGTCGGCAACGGATAACGCCGACACGAACGATATCTCGCAAATGGTGTAAGCCCGAAAGTTTTCGCGGGGTATGGAGGGAAAGGTTTTCTCTGTGCCGTTCGAAGAATGCCGGGAAACTGGTCGCGAGAGAATCGCGTGTTAAACCCTGTTGAAATTCGTGGAATTCCGGAGGTTTGTCGAAGAGAGAACTAAAGGAGACACGAGTAGACACGATGTCCTGTAGGGCTTCGGGAGATCCGGCTGGGACGTGGTTGGCCAGCAAGGACACCGTTTGTCCACTCCATGTCCCGAGATTACGTAGATAAGAGCACGAGCGCCAGCCCGTTTATACACTCGCGAGAACGCCAAGGGAAATCGTGGAGTTGCCGTTGCCGTTGCCGTTGCCGTTACCGTTATCGACAAACATCGACGACAAATAATCGATCGCGATCCTAATCCAGTCTCTCTGTTAGCAAGACAGAATTGTACGGACCCCCCCCCCAGAGACCGATTCGACGCTCGAGACCTCTACTATTTTTTTTTTTTTCTCTTCTTCCTTCTTCACCGTTTCGCTGTTTACCGATGAGAAACAAGCTCGTACTTTACCGTTTGAAACGACGGTGTTAACGCGTCCGCGACCATTTCACGAATTAACATGGCGAAACCTGCGTGTCGGAACACACCGTGCTCTATTACCACGAGATAGGCATACACGCACAGAGGCACGGAGAAGGAAAGGAGGGGAAGTGGAAACGGTGATTTTTGAAGAATGCTGGTGGAGCGCGACGCGACGACCAGTTCGCTGACATCACCACCCGTATTACATTAGCCTACGTAAACATTTGCCGCGTGTACGCATGCAGGCACACGCACATTTTTCTTCTTTGCTTCTTCTTGCGAAGCAATCGTGTTACCGGCGAGCGAGAAAACAAAGAAAGAACAGCAAAGCAAAGGGAAAGGAGAATATCCGTTATGAAGCGAGGACAAATGTGAAATCGCCGTGCGGAATCGGGAGAAACGGTCGAGCGGAGAAAACGCGGAGCGAAATGGGGAAGACAAACCGCGCGGAACGGTTTGACGGGTGAGGAAAGGAGGAGGAGGAGGAAGTGGAATCTCGAGTGTGCAGCGTTGGTTCCCAGGGGAGGATCCGAGCGACGCTCTCGGTGGCGCACTAAGCAGGATGGGTGTCTAAGCACGTTCGCTAAACAGCCAGATACGTTCGCCAGATAGGAGATACTTATGGCACTTGGGGGTATGAACTCGTGACCGTAGAGTCCCTGCAGAATATAGTCGCCTCTCTAGCTCGCCTCGGGCTTGGATATATTCCACGATATAACGGCTATCTTTCTCCGTTCGAGGGGAGAACTTCCTAGAATTGTGTCCCGCGCGCGCGCGAACCTTTCCTTCGCTCGTTTCGTCAACGACATCTTTCCCTCGAAACCTAGCCAAACTTTCAGATTTCTTCCGAGATTGCCGAGCGTAAAGCGCTCGCGTCGTTTCGCTTCACCTGGCGAATTTACACGACGGGAACGGTAACGAATCCGCGAAAAGTAACGAGGTAGGAAAAATTGAGAGATAAAGAAAGAAACCATCTCGACGGAGATTATTAAATACACGATTCGTTCGATTCCGATCGAGCGTTTCCCCTACCGAGATCTTGCGCATCCATCGCGACGCGATTCTCGAATGCTAATTGGAAATTTAGATAACCATATTTATGCGAGGACAGATTCGTATCTATCTGGTGGTCGGTATCCGGAACGAGAGCCCGTACAATTAAACGACCTCGTTAGCCGCCCGTTCAACCATTCAACCTCTGTCCAAATTCGATCACAATTCAACATCTGGTCTCTTTCAAACAATCTGTCAAATCGACCGCGGATTTTTCTCAATTATCCGAAGCTCCTCGAACGCGTCACGAGCGTGCACCAGAAACTCCCCCCGCCCCTCTCTCTCTCGAAGAAGGTTCGAATCTGTAGAGCTGTTGTAGGATACAAGATCTCGAATTGGACGGAATTCAGGCCATCCGTATATCCCTTGAGCCGGTGCACTTATAGCGGCGTGTAATATCTGTGAATTAGCAACAGCCGTTAATTCCAATTCGGGACGAGATCACAGACGCTTAGTCGATGAATCACGTTCGAACGTTTCCTTTGGCGAACTGTTCGATCGCAAAACAGACGGTACGGAGTACACGGTCAATCTCCGATCTCACGTAAACTGATTACTAAAATTGTCAGCCACTCGGGATAGGAGTGCTCTGGTGTGCCATGGCAGAAGGTACGCGAAGCTCGTTTGCTTTCGTTAGAATTTGTGGCTTGCCAGGGGCGGAACTAGACACGAGCGTACGTTGCTCTTGACGAAGGAGCAAATCTGGCCAACGACTTCGAATCGATAGGTTCCTTGTCGTTGCTGAATCAACATCGATCCATCCTTCCTTCTACGAACCCCCCAAAACTTATTGCCATTCGATCAGACGATTAAACTGCGATCGACTAACCACGGATACGCTGAACCGCAGCTGTTTCAGCTAATCGATAGAACTTTCGTCGAAAAGGTTGCTCCTTCCATCCCACCTTATCGGCAAGATCGATGGAAATCTGACGTCTACATATTGGAAGGAATCTTTAACTCTGTTCGGAATTTGCTCGAAATTATCAGGTATCGAAAAGTTGAAATTTAAATCATTTCCTATTACTCGATTTGCAGGGACTCTAGATACCTAAATACCTCGGGAACTTTTTTAAATAGGGCAAACAGGTTATTCTTTTAACAGGCTAAGCAAGTTTCGATTCGGTTGATTTTAGGTAATTCCGCTTTTATTCCAATCATTCCGAATTTACGTAGAAAATAATTGAAAAAGAGTTTGTAAACCTTCTCAACGATGTGTACACTTTTAAAATGAAGTACGGTCTGGCGCAGTCGGACGGGTGTTTTCGAGAGTATTGTTGGTCGCGAGAAAGGTTTATTCGAACGAAGAAATAAGATGGAAGAAATGCAACGCGCTGGGGTGTGAAGATCGATGGTTGGTTGCGTTACGGAGAGCGACGGTGGTCGGTGAAGATAAATCGAAATGCTGGATCCTGCGTTTTCCGGGACTATAGACACCAAGGTGCTTCGAAGCACGACTCGTGCAACGTTCAATGGATTTTACAGTGGCGAGAGCGCTCGAACCAGTCTTCCACCTATCGTCGACGAGGTGAGGAAGCTTGGATCGTGACGTTACGTGTCTAGTTACGCGATCGGTTGGAAAGCAGCTATCGTCGTATCGGCAGTTCGTGAAACCCGTCCTCCTATTTTTAATAATCACGAGATCGAATCAGTAGCAGCGGAAATGATTCGTTTCGCCAGAACTAGTCGAGGTTGATACAATCTACATAGGATTCGTCGTTTCAACGTTCGCAAGCGTCGGTGGAAGAATAACTCGTCGCATGCTTTATTTTGTTTTTTTTCTCGCCGATCGAGCGAGCTTTCTTCTGAACGTGCTTAACGGGGAAAAAGTGTCGAGTCAGCTAACGGGAAATTGGACTGGTCGCGATGCTCGTCAAGTTTTCTCGAACATCCAGCACGGTTGACAAATCGTGTCCCTTCTCCGTTAGGAGTCCCTTGTACGATTTTGTTCGATTTTTTGTTGAAAAAAGGGGACGCGTTGTTCTGCATCGTTACGTAAATTTCGAGAATATTTGAATCGTCCATTAGTGCGAAATTGCGAACGAGGAACGCGGTTTATCACAGTTGAATTATTGATTCCACGTGATCGTTACCCGCGTGAACGAGCGCAAACAGTCCATTTCCTCGTGCAAAGTGCCGTTATCAAAGTTTCGACCGCACGCACCTACACACTACGTTGCGTTCGTGTCGCGCTATCGATGCCTAAGAAACCCGCGTCGAAAACGTCTTTAGCGTAGACTAAACGTGTCTCTTCCCGTTCAACCCTTCCGCGACTGAATTTCTTCTTTCAACGGATATTAAATTCAGACTAGAACTTTTCGACAAATCGAATCAGTTCGAGTATGTACCTTTAAACGTTTACGGCCCACGCGACCAACTGCCCCGTCGCCCACGTTCGAACCGACTCGTGCTATTTCCTCTGCCGAAATCAAAAACATTCACCGAATGTTTCGTCGCTTTTGACGGAAGCAACGTGGAGCGATTTAAACGTGATCTCACCGTGACGCGGCAGTAGATATAAACCGTGTGTACGTGCACCGACCGATAGGATCGCTTTATCGGCTCGTAGTATTCGCGATCGATACGACGACCGTAAATCAACCTTAACCAACTGTTTCTCCTCGTCGTTGTAACAATAATTATCGTTGGTATTTACAGAGACGGTAAACGTCGAATTAGAACCGCGGAAAGCATTCGCGAGACATCGATAAGCCAACTGGAAACGTGAAAATTTCACCGTGAAGAAGTCACATGCTATCGGAACGTGGGGGAGATAACGAAAGGTCGCCAGACACATTTACGCTCGTTCCGTCTATTTTCCTATTACTCCGACGACGCGATAAAATTAACACACGGACTCCGGACACGCTCGACGTTCTTTGGGCTCGGAGTTCGGTTCGTTAACCATTCGGCCAATGCGTTCCGACGTTTCCACGATCACCACCTCCATAGGATAGTTTCGTTGCATCATCGGGAATGTTTCGGCAGGAATGCCGGTACGGCGTGTGCTGCGTCCGTATGTATTTTCAAAGCCGGAACGGTCGAAACGGAGCGAAAGCAGAGAGGATTCGAGCGCACACTTGAAGTACAGAAATGCGAGTAGCCGTCGAAACCGTGGAAACGCATCGATACAAGTTTTACCTCTACGTAAACATTTCCTTCTCTCTACGTTCGTTCTTTCATCCGACAACGTCGCGTAGAAACAAACGCGCGTGTGTTTCAAATTTCTTTCGGAATCAACCGGGAAACGGACGTTTATCGCTTACCGAACCATTCTCATCGATGAAATTGCTCAACCGAAAGACTGACCTCGCTATCGATTTTCGACTTGTACTCTCCTATACGGCGAGACAAAAGGTCGAAAAATTCGTAGACGAAGAGGCGGCGGGGTTCGACACCGATGCAGTTGCTTCTAGATCCAACGCTTGCTTGCCAAGGGATTTGACGGTTGGCATTCTTAAAACGGTGACGTTGCGCGATAAGATAACCGACGCGAATAAATCTCACCTTCTCAATTTGCTCCCCCTGTTTTCCGAGCCGAAAGAAACGAAGTGGAAAGAAACCAGACGGCTCGGATCAAGATTCATCGATAAAAGCTCGAATCAATAAACAACGCTGTTTTAAAATATCTACGCATACGCAACGAGCCCAGAATTTTCGTATTTTTCTTCGCTCGCTTCAAAATACACCAATGAATCGTCGCATATTTTCGTACCGCTTTCCAACGAGCGTTCTCGACGGAGGAGAAAAGTAAGAAGGAAAGAAAGAAAAAAGGCGGAAAAGCGAAAAGAGCTAGCGTTCCCAAGCAAGTTACAAAGTGACCCGTTTTCACCTGATTTCCTCGGAAACTTTCGTTTCCAAGTCGTTTGCGTTCACCTTCCATCCCTATGACCACGATCGCGGCAACCTTCGCCTCTCGTAATTACTTCGAAATCA
The DNA here is from genome assembly GCA_951804975.1 of Anthophora plumipes. NCBI lineage: Eukaryota > Metazoa > Arthropoda > Insecta > Hymenoptera > Apidae > Anthophora > Anthophora plumipes. The sequence continues at coordinate 25,028,836 of OX638116.1, read as the reverse complement.
AGCAGCTAACAGAAAGAACCGGGAGGGAGGGAGGGGGGTAGCCGAAAATATCCGAGCGTGACGTTAAATCGATGCCACGTGTCACGCGAACTTTCCAACTAAAATACAAACTAGCCTCTCGACCCGACCTAAGGCAACCTCGACGCGCGTGTCTCCTTCTCTCGTCTGCTTAAATCTGTCCTCGCGCGACGAACAGAGCCTTGCGTCTTTTATCGAACACCGGCTGCTATCGGAGCAACCCGACAATTGTTAGCGCGAGTTCTCCAGCCGCTTTTCGCGTCACTCCATTCGCGTTTACGCTAGCCTCCGCTGGAATTTCGCTGACGAGTTGCACCTATTACCTAGAATTTCCCAGACCAGCGTACACTTTGCCTGCTATCGTTCCGGCCAACACGCGTCTCCCCCCTCTCTCCATCTCTCGCCGGTTCGTGCGTTATCGTCCCTACCAAGCTGCTTGTGCTCCATTTGCATCACGCTGCCAAATCGTACCAACGATAGCAAACTGGTCGCAGACTTCTCGTTAGACGCCTCGCAGCTAGGCCATCCGCCAGAAGAAATTGCCAAGCAGGGCACGACGACGAAAAGGAGCAGGCGATACGAGATAAATACCGATTCCCTCTCCCCGTTCGCTAATTCTGACCACCACCTGTGGCTTTGCACGTCTTCCACGGTCACCGCGAATTCCCGAGGTGCCACGTTCGAAAAAACAAAAAAAAAAAAAAGAAAATGCACGGGCAACCGGCGACACGGTCGCCGCCGCGGAATGGATCGTAGTTAACGTCTCGCGAAAAATAAACATCAACTTCGAGGCGATAGGCGATAAGCGAAGCGGTTCCCAAGGTCAACCCTGAAATTCCAGTTCCGTTCGAGACCATCGCGATACGTATCGGAGAGAAGGCGAGGATCGCGGAGTAGGGGGTACTTGTGTTAAAATGACACGATACACATTCACCAGGTAAGGAGAAAGGGGGGCGCGACAGCGAAATGAAATATTCTGCTTTCCGAGTTATTCTCTCTCTCTCTCTCTCTCTCTCTCTCTCCACGCTGCCCTGTTCGCGGCTCGACGTAATCGTCCAGCAGAGGGACAGAAAAAACCTGCTTACTCGATGGCCTTCGTCTACGGCACCGGATCGTCCTTCGACACGTTCTCCAGGAAAAAGGTAGAGAAGAGCAGAGAAGAGCACGCGGCAATTTCGCGGGGCACCGGCAATTTTCATCCTCCTAACGCTACTTACAGGTAGGTATCTCTTTGGAAGGGAGGATGCGATGATCTTCACCTTCGAGCATGGTAATAACTGGACGCTACGTCACTGCAAACTGCACGGAGTGTCCGAGACAGGTTGCTCGCACTGGATTAGCGAAGCACAAGCGGAACGATTTCGAGGAACGAAATAGCGCGAGAAATCGCGAGGATCGCCGAGTGTGACACTTCTTCTCGGTCGGACGCCGAAAATCGCGGAGGAGTAGTCGCGGATAGAAACGTTCTTTCTCGAGTTTGTTATCTTCGCCGGCGCGTATCGAAACTCACGCGAGGCGCGAGCGAAACTGACTCGAGCCGTGATTCGCTCGACGGTTTTATACGAGTGACTGGTCCCTCCCTCTCTCTCTCTCTCTCGCTGCTGCTGCTACGGCCACGATGCGTATGTAGATACGCACCAGAGAGAAGCCACCGACGACGCGTACCTGCGACTCTCCTCCGTTTCACCGTTCTCGCGCTTGACCCTTTCGCCCCGAACCCTCTGCCCCCCGTTCTTTCGTCCCACTCGCCTTTGATCGAGCAACGATCCAACTATGCTAAACTAATTCCAACCGCTCGAAAGGATACACCGCCGTCCGTACAAATCGCCCCCCTTTAGGAGTTGCGAACGGATTCGCGTCTCCGATTCATTTTTCATCGTCCGGAATCAGTGGAGTGATCCGCCTTATCGGCGGTTTTCTATCAGAAGGGAGGGTGGGAGGGGACAAGTGTCGTCGAAAAGCGCGGAGGCTATCGTGTCGCGACGCGGTACCGTAGCGTGAGTCATCGGTGCGCGCTATCGGGTAGGCGAGCTCGACGACCCTGACTATTCGTAACTTTATTTCCGTCCTTCACCGACAGAATTTAACTTGCACCGGTCGCCGTGCGAGTCTGCCAACGACGAAGGTGACTTCGATCACAGTCGAACCGCGAATCGAAACTCCGCGCCGTACAGCCACGCCCCGACACCTTTTCGCCCCTCCGGTTTCGTACCGATACATCCAGAGGAATTGCCTCCCCTTCGAGGTTAAGAAATAAACGAACGGTTTATCGGGACCCGAGGCAAAAGTCGCCTCGTTTACTAATAAATTCCAGACAATTTCCAAAGGGAAGCGGGAGTATTTTCCACTTGACCCTCTTTCCCTCCTTCGTTTCCTTCTATCCTCCTCGCCTCCTCTCCTCTTCCCATTCCGCTTCCTAGAAATCATCCTGGAAGGTAAGAAGAAGGAGAATTCCATATCATCGACCCGACAGAGACAGATCCTGGTGCTGGCAGATCCTCGCGAAGATCACGAGTCCGCCGTACCTTGACTCGAGTCGTAAGATAACACGCCCGTCAGAGCTCTCCAAAGGCGGTGAGTTTACTCACGGAAAATTACCTTGGCGTGCACCGACGAAGAGAGAGGGAGAGCTAGTATGTGCATCCGCCCGCATTCATATACCCAACCGTACGTCTGTGTATCTACGAGAACGGGAGGAAGTATGAAAATACATACGTATATTTACCGTACGCCTGGTGCGGGTACCGCACCGACATCATCCTCGATGATCGAAATATCCTTATCGATCGTCGGCATCGGACCTGCTCTTCAAAATCACCTGGTTTCGAGGTAAACGAAGAGCAACGAGCGACGAATATTGCCACGACCGCGTATTTATGTACATGCAGGAACGTATCGTAGATGCGGTGCGCGCAACCCAAGTAAAATAGTAGTATACACCTATATACATACGTATTAATTTCCTGCTCTAACCACCTTCCCGTTTCTACGTTTGTGCAAGGACGTGCATAGAACGCACGTTAACCCTTCAACGTATTACACGAAGCGTAACGTTCGACGACAAGATACTCTGCCGCGTTATTGACCCGGGAGAGGGTGGGAGGGAAAGCTCGCGTGTCTTCAAATTCCAAAAGTTGAATTAACCGCAGACATCTCGGGGACAGCGCGTATTCGACGGGAGAATGCAAAAGACTCTTTCCTCTATTCTTTCTTTTCTCGTTCCTCGCGCACGAAGAATTACGCGCGAACGTGTCGACGGCTGTGAGCGCAGCTTGCCGCTGCCCCGATATATCGCGATTGTGAAACTTGAAAATACCTTTCTGAAATATCTCTGAGGAGGGGGGGAGTATGCAGATGGTCCGGTTATAATTTAGGATTTAATCTCGACCGCAGCGCAGGCTACAGCTTCGACTTAAGTCGTCCCGGAGTCTTGTCTTAGATTCGAAACAAAGGCTTCTTTATGGACGGCACTTTGCTTACTCTGTTGCATGTTGCTGCAACGATATCGGGACCATCGATTTCGCGATATTACCTGCACGTGCAGCAAACGGAAATATTTGCCGCGAGCGCGTGCGAGCCTCGAGATTGAAATTTCGGGGCGAAACTTTCCGATGATGTGCCTTAATAAAGTAGGAGGGAAATTCTCAACAGCTCTAGAACTTCCAGCTGTTCTTCCGTACACTTCTCGAGGAAAACCCTCCCGCTGGTGGAGTACGCGCGTTTATTTTTTCACGGGTATAAATCTAGAGGGAAGAATTCGGCGCGACACGGCCACCCACTTTCCCCTCGGATGCGCCAGATAAGCTCCGCTAAGCCCAAACCGGTGTAATACAAGAGCGAGGGAACGAACGAGTGGACAAATGGAAGAGAGTCACTTCAGAACCGACAAGTTTCCTTTAACACGCGATTCCTCGCCCCGCTGGAAAAGTTAAACGAAGATCGATAACACTCGTTCGAATTCCCGTTAAAATACACCAGAAAGAGGACTAATTGCGAACCAACGAATCCTCGCAGCTGACTCGTTGCGTGCCGTCTGCTAATTAAAATGCGTTTGCACGTTTCAACCTATACGCTTTGTGCTAAAGGCGTGCAACGATTTCCGTTGCTTTCGAAGCTCTGCCCATTCAACGACACGTAGAGTGTCGTAGAAAAAACAGCGCGTACAACTTTAGAACCGTTCGAATCTCCCACCCGCTGCCTATATCGAAAACAATATCGTGGCAACGGTTTAATATGAAATGTTTCGAAATTTGAAATGCCGGTGAGTACAACCGTTGTATGTACCTACATGTGGAATATAGAGGAACGTGCACCGATATCGAATGTCTGCAGTTCGGTACAGCGACTCGAGTAATCCTGGATTATCGGATGTCTTCCAATATCGGGCAATATTCTTAGGAGAACAGACCGAGATGATTTTTGTGTTCCCGGCAAATTGCGTCGATCCAAACCGTGTACCTTCCATGTGTATCGTGAAAGAGTAACGAAATTCCATTGCACCATCGACGCCACGGTTACGCTTGCGTCTATTCTTCGAAGAGAATTAAAGAACGAAACCGGATCGTTGTTGTTTTCACAGACTGGGAATGCATTAGAAGAAACGAAACGAAGTTTACTCGATCCGGTGAGATTTAAGCCCCGGAAGTTTATATTCCGCGCGAGTTCACGCAACGCATGGACAGCAGGAGAGTGGGAAACGGGAGTGGCGCGTGTTCGAAATTCAAAGGTAGTCGGCCCCTCGATTCGGCCGATGCGGTTGCTTCGGTTCGCGAGGGACATTTGCGAACGGGCATCGATTTGCAAACCCACCAATCCGTCGCGGTAGACCAGCTGCTATTTTACTTTGTGATTTCGAAAACCGCAACGCGCTCGCCGACTTTCAAGTTTTCGAACCGTCGTGTTTCGTGAAACGAACACCGACGCGTTTCACCGATTACCCTCGCCGCGTTCCGAGTCTGCCTGCGAGCATCTGCGCCGATATTCTGCAAATATTACGCATTCGTAACACAGGTACACCACCGGGGCTCCGTATCAATTTACCCTTTACATCGGTTTCCGATAAAACCTAACCCTTCCCCCGCGAATAGATTAAAATTTCGCGGTAAAACATGCCTAGCCGTTTTTTATCGACCTTTTAATTCGCCCGGTACCCTTGATTAATCCTTTTTCTATTTTTTTTCCCCCCTCGTCTGCTAATGGTTCGCACTTTCCGCGATACTTTTTCCTTCGCGTTTCCCTCGTGGCTCGTGAAATGTTTACGCCGGGTAATATTACTCCTGGTCCGAGTAAATTTTCGCCAAAATTTCATCTTTCGCCCAGCGGATGATTTGCCGCAACGCTGGTGAAAAAGAACGGTCGCTACTTGGAAGGAAATTTAGAACCGGCCACGCTTTTGCTCCTTGTCTCGTCTTGCCTCGCCGCTTGGCGAGTTTTACCCACAATTTTTCGCAAACGCTGTACGTTCTCCGAGTTTCTCCCTCTCTCTCTTCATCTCTATAGTTACATTTATTACGGAGACGCTGCGAGAATACTTAAACAACAAAGTACCGGTTTCGCGGGATCGTACCTGCAGCTCCGAGCAAACGAAAACGCAGAGGAAAGAGATGGACGCCGTCGCCGTTTCGGCGTGAAACGTTAAAAGGTCGAGCTGAGAAACAATTAGACGGATGATAATGCAAAATACGGTTAGAACCACGAGAAGCAGATCCGAAATCCCTTACGTATTCGTAATGTCCGAGGAACAGAGCACGTTTCTTTAGGTTCGAAAGGAAGGTCGAATAAAGAGGAGGTTTAAGGCAGAAGGCAGGGTTCCTTCTTTCGCATTCCTACGAGTCACCGTACGTACACTCATTGATTTCCACGGTACGTGACAAGAGCGACCGAGCGTGAGTACTTTCGGGATTCGAGCGTCTCGCGTCGCCTCGCCTTGCCTCCCTTCGAACAATGGAATGGATCCAAACTTTTGCTCTTTATCTTTTTCCCACCCTCTCCTCGTAACACTGTCCAAGTAGATCGTCTTGTTTTCCAGATCAACGACGAACTTGATTTCGTTCCCCGAGCAGAGACTATATCTATACTACGGTTCAAACGAGAAACTCAAAGTTCCATCTTCGCGCGTCATATCCAAATAAGTTGTTTCGTCATGTAGAAAATCGCCTACTACCACAGATTGTAATTTGCCGTTAAATCCTAGAGGAGAGGGAGGGAGGGAGGGAGGTAGTACCGAAGAGTGCGTAAGAAACGTAATTGCAGAGAATCTTGTGCTCGATGAAGCTTTTTCACTTTGACGGAGAAGAGGGGAACTGCCGCGAAATTTGCAGTCGTGGCAGAGCGTGAAACTACGCGATGGCACGCCAAATGCTAGAAAATGGTTTAGCAAGTACAGGTAACTTTGGCAGGGAACCATGTCGACATCGTTCTGCACGATTTTCCGAGGCTATTTTCCCTCCCTCCTGGTTGTTTCTACGATAATTCCGGTAATCGTCATCGAGCCGACTGCGTCGTAAAGGTTCGCTCGTTCGCCAGCGATGACGCGTGTTTCGGGCCAGGAGAAAAGGAATAAAACGGAGGAGAGTCAGCGAAAGATCGTTGGACGTACCTACCTATATGTATGTACACGATAAGCGACAGCTTAATGCCCGCGCTACCCAGAAACGAAGCGAAACACGCTTATGAGAAGTGAAATGAGCATACGCGGTTATTTACGAGTTTGGTAAAAAGCAGCCAGAAAGGAGGGAAGAGTGCGGCGGCCAAGGAGAATTTGAAATATTTACGTCCGGCCAGCTCGGTACTTTGAGATAAGGACGTTTGCTCAAGAAACACTTGCACGACATCAGTAAACAAAATGTTGTACTTAAACGTGAAACGTCGGCGTCGTTCTTGCTAACCCTCCCGGCGATGCTTTTGCTTCGAAAGAGCAAACATGTCTTTCTCGGCCGAGAGAAAGCGATCGATACAGCGGGGAAATCGAACGCGATCGAGAAACGAATTCACGCAGACGGACAATTAACGTTTCGGTGTGAATTTTTAAAGGAGGTAGACGAGAGGTAGAAAGTGCAGAGATCAAAACAAACACCGGCGGCCCGATGAATCACGGCGCAACGGTAGATAGGCAGTCTCGTCAGGATAAGGAAAGCGGAGCAGCGAGCCGAATGTCGGGTCATAGAAGGATCAGGTCGAATGGATGCTCTTAGTGATTACATTTGCAAGTCAAACGAGCTAGCCGACAAGATGGTATGTATACTTATATACATACAAAGGACAGCTATCAGAAAAGGGTCAAAGGAGCGGCTGGGGTGAAAAAAAAAGAAAAAAAGAAAGAAAAAGAAAAGAAAAAAAAATGAAGGGATATCGGTCGAACGAATTTGCGTTGCCTTGAAAAGCGTCTGAAACGAGCTTGAGGAGGTCAGAATCGTGGATAGAGGAACGGAGAGGGAAGCTTCATTTCGCGAGAGAATGAAACGGAGTATGGAAAAAGAAGCGAATGTGTCGTTGTTCCTCTTCTCTCCTTTCTGGATTCCGTGAGAAAAGAAAGAAAAGTGTCTAGAGGTAAGTAGAGAGGGACGAGAGTCCAATAGGGTGAGGGGTGATTGAGGAAAAGGTTGGAGAAGGACGGTGGAAACGGACGAAGGACAGCAGAGAGAGGGAGAGAGAGGGAGAGAGGGAGCAGGACGAAAAGAGCGGCGAAATGACTTGGTAGGTTTATCTCGGACTAGCTTCATTTTCAGCTCTCGTCTGAATATAAAGGACAATTTAATTATAGGGGGATTTTCAAAGGCAAGTCGGCTCTTCTTTCTTTCTCGCTCCTCGTTTCCCCGCATCTCGTTTTATCCCTTTATCTGTCGAGTCTGGATACCTCGTAAAACGGAACTAGGAATGCACGCATCTGCATGTTTTATCCGCGTTACTACACCCTCATAAAGGGGTCCAAAAGTTAAAAGGAAAAATCTCAAGATTAGCAAGTTTAAGCAAAAGCCTTCCGAAGTTTATGATTTTGATCATTATTTCATCGGTCGTGTTACGTTTAACGCGCAACGCGAGGCGACTTTGTCCCGTGTCTCGGCTCGCTTTAATTCGCGAAAGAGAGAATTACGAGCGAACATACCTTCCTGTTTTCTCTCTCCGACTTCCTCGTAAAATCGCGGCTGATTTTGTCCCCTGCGCATAAACGAAAGAAAAAAGAAAAGAAAACTGCGTCTACTCGATGTATGATATATTATATATGTAGGTAGCCAGCTGGAGCTTTTGTACCCGCGTAGAAGAAAACGCCTCGATCTCTTGTGAAAATGAAATTTTAATCCGGCAAAAATTGTAACGTCCCGGTGAGATTCGATGAAAAATCTGCCTGCTAAAATTATGAACAAAGTTGTCACGTCACGATGCGATACGTTGGTCGTCTCATCGAGCTTGTAAACTGAACAAAGTTGGTAAACACAGCGCGAGCGTTGGAAACCGAGCGCGATAGCATTAAATGCATTCGATATAATTCACGCAACTTTTGTTCGCGATGAAAGAGCACCGGTAACGTATTTTAAATCCACGTCTCTGTAATTCACTCACGATTTGACCCCTTTTCCCTCTGAATCGCGCATAATCCCCACATGTTTTCTTTTCCATCAGAAAGCAATGCATATATGTGTAGGTGGTACTGATGGTAGGTGATACACACTCTCCCTCTATCCCTCTTCCTCGCTGTGGCCAATTCAATTAGCACAGCGCATCGTTGAAACAGCGTTCGTTTATCAGGTAGAAATCGGTTGCTAAGCTGCAGTAGATGGAAACTCTTCTCGTTCGAAAGGGGGTTTTTCTTGTTTCGTTCTAGCGAACTACGTTGAGAATAGAATTTGGGGAACGAAATGGCATACGGAGGGGGGTAAATCGAGAAGGATACGGCAAATGGGTGTTGCGTGTGCGTTGTATCGCGCGCAAGGCAAGATGCAACAGATGTGAAATTAATGAGAAATAAACGGGCACAGCCGCGCTGAAATCGCAGCCGTATGTGTAAACAGGCGCGAACAGTTTCTTCTGCTAGCAGCTAGAGGATAATTATCCGCCACGAGATTTTAGGTGTTAGGGCAACAACCGTTCGTGATGAATTCGTAATCCATCTCTAATCGCGATAATTAACGAATAAGGAGTATTACGAAGGTGCGCATCGTTAAAGCTGTGTTAACTTTGCAAATCGTATGTCGGATAAATGATGCACCGGTTCATTCTGGTTTCGCGTTACAGTTTCGTATTTTCACGATGCGTATCATACAAGGATTAAAGTTACCAGCCGCGTGTTCCATTTAAATTTAACATCATACACCACTGTTTTCGAGCTATTCTCTACGTAAAAAACCTCTCTTCGTTATCGCGATTCGTTTGATACTCGGTAAAAAAAATAAATATATACCGTATTTTACGATCATTCTTTTTCCACCGAAAATATGCACGTATATACGTACATACGTGCGGTACACGTCGTCTGTATCATATATAACGTGGTTTCAATTTGAACCTCTGCTTCACGGAATAATCGTGTTGACGCGGTAAGCAGCGTGGAGAAAGTTTAACAAGTGTTGGACGCCGTATAAATTTCCGTTGCTATTCTCCTCCTGTATTTCTGATAGAATTAAACGTTCAAAGGCTGGCACAGCCCGTTCATTCGTGATCATACCTATTTTACCGCCTTTCCTCCTCTATTCACGGCTGAATATCGGGGGTTCCCAAGCAATAACAAGGTGGTTAAGCGACATTTATAACGGCAGAAATCTGTGGAAAAGCCGCGAGTTCGAGTCTGGCTGGCAGAGGAATGGATTAGTTTTCGTAGTAAACCACCGCGACACCGAAACAATGGGCATGATTAAATATTTGCCGTAGATGAAGTACGGACGGGCCAGACGAGGAGAAAAGAGAGAAAACGGAAGGAAAGGGACCGAGGTAGAAAGATAGATAGATAGAGAGAGGGAGAGAGGGAGAGAGAGCCTGAATGTAGCTAGAATGCTCGTCGTGTCATTTACATATAAATTGCCCACCTAAAATCATACTCGCGTTTAATTTTCCGCTTCCAGGCCGACTATGCACCACCATGCTCTGTCGCGTCCTACCACTTTGGTGGTTTTAAATTGCCGTAACATATCTCTCTGGTCAGATCGTGGTTAAATCACCGCTCGCCGTATGTATAATACATGCGTGTATACGGCGTGACTCGTTATATGCGAAAAATACCGCGGAGATGAACTCAAGACGTTGAAATAGCTAGTATTTCGCTTGAATTATATCGGTCCACTGGTTTCTGAAAGTCTTGGCGGTTATGAGATCGGGCGAATTTGTAAAGAAAATCAGATATTGCAGTGCGAATGGAGTAGTTGATGCACAGGCTTGTGCTCGGTGTAAGAACGAGATTATCAGATGGCTGTTCGAACGGGAACGTCTCCGAGTCGAGCGAGCGCACTTTGCTCTTTGCCGTTGTTCCACGAGCAGCGAAAATATGCACGCAAAGGCGACAAGTTTAAATTTCGATAAGATAAGAAACGTTTACACAGTGAATTTCTAAGAAGTACAAACAAGTCCGAATGAATAGGAAGAATGGCAAGTCGTAATTTCACGGAGGGTTCCCTTTTCTTTTGCATTCTTTGCTCCCTTCGAACTCGTTAGACCTTCCCTCCTCGTTGGTGGTTCTATTTACGCAAAGGGCGAATTTCAAGTGTCCTCGATAACGTACATCTAGTTGACGTAGACGCAGGTTGCGCGACGCCGGTAACAAATTATTATCCATATTCGAGGATGCAGCCGTGTGCATGTGAAATTACGTTAAACTCTATTCCCATTGGTTCGCGATCGACGTGGAAAAAGAAACGACCGCGTAGCATGACAAAGAATAGTCGTCGACGTCGACGTCGTCGTCTCGTCTAGGCCACGAATTGGGGAAAAAGAAGGAGCGAGAGAGACTGATCGATAGAGGGGAACAGAGAGATGAGCGATGGTTCCGAGAGAGAAAAATGAGCAGGAGCTCGAAGTAAAGGTAAAAAGTAAGAAAAGCTCGAGCGATCGAAACGAGCCGCCGTCAGATTACAGGGAACAACCGGCAAACAATGTCTCGACGAATCCCCGCGGACTATGGCAGAATAATCAAGGCTGGTCTTGCGCGTTCATGGAAATTGCAGCAAGCCTCTAGGTGTGCTTGTATACTTCATATTTTACGATGTGTACGCAGGTCCATCGCAAAAGCAAATAGAGGAGAAGTTGAAACTTCCTGCGGTGCCTTCTACCGTGAGGCAAGCCCGGTATGGGGCATTAACCGTACATTTACGTCTACGTAAGGCGTGTAACGCGGAGATGCACCACCGACAGATCGTTCTATAGTCAAAGTCGTTTTTACTCTCGACGTTATTAGTCGTCCTGTGATCGTACGATTCTTTTTCTTTTTTTTTTTTTTTTTTTCATCGGAATTTCGATCAGTCCGATCGCTGGCATTTCCTTTCAGCACAACGATCAACCCGTCGTGAAATATCAACGACAGACTTTTAACCGCAAATTACCGGCAATATTGTATTTTTAGTTTGATCGGTGAAACGCGGAAGACTAATACGCCGCGGTCCTTTCGCGGCTCTATAACCCGATAAAGCCTGTCCTCGATATCGTATTATCTCCTAGAGCTGCACGCAGTGTATATCGATGAGAAATATAGATAGGCGCATACCAATACGCGAAATTGATATCGCAAAGCGGGAGCTTTATTTTTAATGTCGCTCATTCGGTTTATTGCTTGACCCAATTAATTCCGGCATTCGGAATTTATCGATGAAACGTCAGTCACGCGGCTCGAATCTCATTTCAGATTTATAACGTTAGCGAGACGAACGTTTACAACTAAATTCGCATCCGACACGAACATCGAGCAGAGCCGCTCAAAAGCGCGCGCTGCCGCTGAACAAAACGCGTCCTACTCTGCTACCCTCTCTCTACGAAGACTCGCGTTTAAAAACGATACACCAGATAGTTGTGCTGGGAATCCTTTGTCAATTTAACCTACGTATGGATATTGCGATGATTTTAAAGCCTCGCGTTACCCTCCTTGTCACGGGAACGTAAGTACCTACTCCGTCGCGACATTGCTAACGATACGTTCCCCTCCCTCCCTCCCTAACGGATCCTCCCATTCAGCCGAAGGAAAAGAGAAAACGAGCAAAAACGAGCGAAAGAGGGTGAAGGGAGTAGAAAGTGCGACTAAAATTCGACGAGTTTTCCTCTCTGGCGAGCATTATCAAAATTGAATTTACAAATACCACGAAGAGAGGAAAAAGGAAGGACAGAGGGATTTGAAGGATAGAAGAATATAAGGAGAGGGTGGAGAGGGAGGGCACGTGGCCTCCGGCTGTTCCATCGTTATTTATGTCCTCGACGTACCCCGTGGCAGAGCATTCTCGATATATAATACAATAGAAATTTGTTCGCACGACGTGTCGAGCAATTGGAATCAGGGGGTAGGAGAGAGGAGAAGAGAGGGATGAAAAGGGCAGAGGGAGAGGAAAGTTCGAAGCACCGCGGCGAAATGGTTTTCCAAGTCGACGGAATTCCAGAAGCGTGAAGAAGCGTTTTCGGTGTTGAGAGGTTGGTGTTCCTATGGATCGAGTCAAAGAGAACGAGTGCCGGGGAAAGGAAACACCGGGGTCAGATTGATTGCTCCTTTCACCCTAGCCTCCTTCAAGGCCGTCCTACGGAACATAAGTATTCCCGATGCGGACAAACGCGCGATTCGTGAGCTGAAATCGCGATCCGTCGACTTTGTACCGCGGCGGCCGAGTGTCTCTCCCCACTTTTGTTTAATTAAACGTCAACGATCGGTGAAACGAAGTCGCGACGGCAAGAGGGTTCGATCGCTAGCCTCTCCCCCCCCCCCCCCCCCCTCTCTCTTTTTCCTCACCTGGCAGAATTACGAGCGGACCGGTGTAATTATCTCTAAAAGTAAACTACAAATGTGCAGGCTAATTCGACGCGTCCGCCGCCTCCGGTAGTCGATGAACCGATTAACTGAATTATCGAGAGCCCATTAACCGAGAAGCGTCCGACTTTCCCTAATGCACTTACATTGAATACGTGCTTTAAATTCGAAACCCGCGAATTCCTTTTGTGCGATTCCCATAAATTTATTCGGGTGCCGCTTCACCGCTACGCCCAAGATTACCATCGGGAATGGAATTACGCGCGTCTACCGAAAGAGCTTTTCACTAACCGATGCAAATATGAAGAAGAGCGCAGAGGTAGTCTTTCCGCGGGCATTCTGACCCCGTGGAAGGTACACCGATAAAAGGGAGGGTACACCGGAGTATAGCTGAAAATGATTACGATACTTGGTAAACTACTTACTTCGTTAACCGTACTTAACCAGAAGATCGAGAATTCACGTCGCGCGATTTACTCCAACGTTTATTCAAAACTGGGATAACGACGACCTTACGTTTCATTGAAAGAGAGTGGAATATCGAAAATGCGACATGTATTAAGGGTGACGAAGGTCTTTGCTACCCCGAGGATTTCTACCTTCCGGTGTTTTCCGATTGCTTTGAAATTTACTTTTACATGCAAATACTTGACCCATCTGTTCCCCGATATTTCGATCACGAAGCTTTAACCCGGATTTAGTCAAAGTAACTGGCGTTCGTTCAAGGCGTTCGTTTAAAAAAAGAAAAAAGAAAGAAAAAAAAAAACGAAATTTCCTTTACAATCGCCATTCGTTTGGTCGTGACACTCGGAAGGATTTCACGGCAGGTTGGCTCATCCCATTTTCGCAATGGACGATCACCTGCGAAATTTTCGACTGAAATTGATCCGAGATGAATGGAATGGAACACGTTTATGATCTCGATGTATCTCGTCGAATCACCCTCGCAACGTAGTAGATGTATATTTAATTTCGTTTCGTTCGCGAAAAGTTCGAACGAAAGTGATCACGAATGTGATCTAACAACGCGAACCCTGGTACAATTCCAGGGTGGAAGAACGATTCGTTTCCTTTTAGTAGCTTCGTTTCGTAACTGTCAGAGACTTGTGTTTCAACGAAGATTAACGCGACGGCTACACAGTTTGAAATCCAGTGCCAGGTCAGGTCAGACAGTATTCTCCTCTTCTCCCGTTACGTGTAATTTCATTTGGGACTATTAGCGAGTAAGACTTTATAAGGTCTTCTCGCAGCTGAAGGAGTCAGTTTTTAACGAACAGTTTCGTTAGACTGTTCCAGTCGAGACTTTACACTCGGCTTGTCACACTTGAGATTCCTTTCTCTTGGACAACCGGTAGCTTTATGAAGTATACACTTGAAATTTCCCTCGAGACCGGTGTAACGATACCGGGCCACGTCGCTACTCGCACTTTTCAAATTACTTTCCGAGATACACTGCAAACTTTGATACGACGCTAAATTGACGACAGCTTATTCGTTTCTCTTCGCGGTGGAACAGGAGACAGGAGGATCGGTGAGAATGCAGCGACGTATCAGAAGAAGACGAGAAGGGAATAAGGAAGGAAATTAATTTCTATAAGAAAAGAAACGAAGGAACAAATTGATTCGTCGAGTAACAGCACTAATTGAACTTCTCAGGTTACCCGTAAACTTTTACCCTCGCTTAGAACTGAAAATCAATTTTTAATGAAATTAATACTTGTAAAGAAAGTATTCCGTCGGGGTAAGGTAAATTAATCTGTGCCCCGGCGACATTCTCAAGACTTTCCCAACCAGTAGTCCAAACTTTTCGAATTCATTTAAACCCGAGACGATTTTTTTAATAGAAACTAACCTCATACAGGTATAAACTTTGTTTTTTACCGATATTCGCTCGTTCTTCCCTTCCTTTTCTCCTCCTTTCTTCCCTATTTTTTCACCATTTTCTCCACACCCTTTTCTTCCCTCTTCCTTTCCACCCCCCGTCCCTTTTCTGTCTTTCCTTTTTCTCTTTTCTTTTAATCGAACATTTTGCCATGGAACTTTCATCGCAAGTACAGTGCCAGAGGCAACGGTTGGCCCGTGCAATTTCTATTTCGCTGCGTCGAAGTGGATCCGTTTTTTCCTTCCCCTTTGTGTCCCTTCACTGGTAGCGGGGAAACTGATAAAAAAAAGGGGGGAAAGCGGGGGGTCGTTGCCGTGAAACTCGGGACAATCTATTCGTTTTATCGACGCAAATATGCTCGAGGTTCGCAAGCGGAGCTAACAGCTGCCGCGTGTTCTCCTCCCCCGAGGATTACTCGCTGCCTGAGCAACAGGAAATACCTACACGTGAATTCGACTACCCGAGTGCACATTCTCTGCATGTGCATCGATAGGTGTACAACAGACTCTTTTTTAATACGTCCAAGTGCTTCTACGTGCTCGTGCTGTCTGATGGATAACGATCATCGCCGATAAACTTGGACGGATCTTGTTGACGCAACTCGAGTCTTTTTCCCATTCGATACAGGAAAATTGCCGGCAGGTCGTTTCATTTCCAAGTGAAAATTTTCACTACGAGAAAACAGAGTGGTCCGAGTTGGAGAAAAATTAGAGCAGAACCGATTTGACGTAACGCATTCCAGGCTCGAGTTGAAAAGCGAGAAGGAAGGGAACTACCAAACTACCATCGACTGCAGAAACTCGAGGCATTCCGGAAGTCCGTAAAATCGTGAAGACGTTTCGTAGTCTTGCCACATATTTGTTAAGAACTCGAAACTGGAAAAGGACGCCGATCTGGAATTGTATTTCTTCTTTCTTGACGATTCTCCGACTTTGTTTGAGGTCGCGATACTAACGAGTTGCAAAGATTCTACGATGCTACGGGAAATCTTAGAAGAGACGAAAGAGAAAGGGCGGGTAGGGTGAGAAGCTACGAAACTTTCCAGCTTTCCGTTACGAACAGGTCGCGTACGTGTATTCGAAGGGAAACCGAGGAAAATGCTTATATACGTAAGGGATATATAGTGTATATACTTTGCAATTTCTCAAAAGAAGTCCTCCTCTAAATCTTGGATAAAGTAGAAGCCACTGGAGGAGCTTACATAAACTTAAAAGGAATCGCTCGTTTTTTCTGTGATCGTCCTCTAATTTTACCGAAATCTTCCAGATTCTTTAATTGCGATTAGTCGGTGTACGATTCCTCGATTAAACTTTCCATCGGAACCGCCGAGTTTATTCTTCTGACATTTGAACCAGCAATTTTCCAACTTCCCGGCAATTATATCGCGAAGGAATCTCAGATTCGACGAGAACATTCTCGACTCTGTAACCGCAGACAAACGAATTCCGTTAGATCGATCCGATACCGCAGATGCGCAGGAAGTCTTATCAAATTCGAAACGCGATAACTTTCTCGGATCTGACGATCGCCGGTAAGGCATTGCCAACGGAAATCCCCGTTGCGTTTGAGGTCTCTCGATATGAAAGCCAACCAGGACGAGGCTTGTTTATCGGTCGTAGAATGAAAAGGCGACTTCGCGACGAGAAACACGTGACAAAAATGTGTAAAAAAAAAAAGAAGCTTTCGACGTAGCTAGAGGTTTTGGAGAGAGAAGAAATAGAAGTTGACGTAACGTGTGGTTTTTCTCGAGGGTTACGCGACGCAGGGTATTCCCTTTTGTTACTTGGCCCGTTTCGTCCCCGGCAAACTTTCCTCCTCCTTTCTCTCATTGGCCGTAATGTACCGCGTGAAAGAGGCTAACGCGTCTCGCCTAAAAAGGGAAGTTCTTATCGCGCGGCACTGCTGCCCTTTCGTTCTTCTTTCGCGAAAAGCAATCCGGCTACCTACCAAATTCAACGAATTCCTCGCATCTCGCGCATCCGACTGCCATAATACCAGCCTAGTTGACCCTCGCGACTGCTGCTACCCTCCGTTTCGCTCGAGTAATTCAATTCCTCGCTTAGGCGACTCCTTTCTTTTTAGACGGCAGAAGACGTGCCCGATTCTTCTCGCTGATAACGCTGGTAATTAGGACGGTTCTCTATCTCTCTCGATCTCTCCTTGATTTCGCTAACTACGAACGCCCAAGAGACGTTTTCACGTTTCTTTCTTTATCCATACTTTCTATTCTAATTCAGCACGGGAGTGTTTCTCCGAAAATTTGAAACGCTAACAGGCGACGGCACAAAGTAATATATATACACACCGGCTAACTGTTATTTCACTTGTAACGAACACCGAGTGTTTGGCGCCCAAGCACCATCTACCAATTACGAATACGACTCCGAATTTGCGCTTATTCTGTTTTGAGGAATTCTTCGAATGTATGTACAAAGGCCGTTCTACGTAACGGTTGCGTGTACATACGGTATTACTGTACATTGTTGTAACGCGTGATGCACGACAAAAACAGCAAAGTGGAAAGGCTTTTTATCGTTTGTATGCAAAATAAAAAATTAAGCTTCGCGAAATATAAACGTACGGTGAAAACGATTGTCGGTCGAACGCGATTTTATTCTTTCGTTTTGGAAAATCGTCGACGTCACATACTGCGCTTATAATGTCGAATGCCTCTTTTTTATTATCACGAATATAATAGGATATATGTTTGTCGACAGATGAGAAGCGTGCAGCTTTTATGGGCAATATTAATAGCTGTCGGTCGAAGCGTAAAACTAGACAACTAACAAAAATTTACACTGCTATAGGGCAAAAAAACGACGGGATTTTATCGCAAATAAATTTCATTTTATTATTATCGCAATAATATCTACGACTCGGAGAGAAATACACGCAACGGGGAAAATATGCAAAATGAAATGAAACCGAATAAAACGTGCCGGAAAGGATTGGAGGTTGTTCTTACGCCAACGTTTATTCATCGCCTCCTTTTTTCACTTTTCTTTTTCGACGAGTCATCGTTGTGATAATAATATAACGATAAAAGTCCGGGCAAACTCTAAAATACCGTATCTGTACAGTTCGTTAACGCAAGCGTACTCGTGTAATTTCACTTTAATCCCTTAAACTCAATCGCCGATGAATACTAAACACACCCAATTAAAACTCCTCCCAGAAAGTTTCGAAATTGGCTAAAAGTGACTCACCTTCAACGTCGTCGCTTGCCGTGTTTCCGGGATTAAAGTAATCTGAAATAGTGTAATCTGAAACAGAAGTTGATCAACATCAGACCAAGGGGCTACATGATGTCGTAAAACGCGCTCGACACAAATCAATTAGGTAAATCGTTACTTTCCACGTTTCTTAATGCGCTTCATTAGATTATGTAACAAGGCAACTCTATAAACAAGCAGCTAGATTAAACAGACGAACATTTCTCTCCGTGCTTTCGCCTAATCGAATTACCTAGTCAGTCTCCAAAAGGAGGACGTGTGAATCGTAATAATTCACCAGCTTTCGACACTTTCTATCGAATGTTTTGTAATATTGTCATTAGGAAATTGCGAACATTTTCGCCGCTTCAAATATCGCGTGCATTATACCAGACGTATGTATACACGTACGTGTACGTACAGTGACTCTCGTTAATATTCAAACACGTTTTAAAATAAAATACCTTTTGAAAAATTGAACGAAATGAAACGAGGTCTCACGAGAAGTTACAAGGATTAGTTCACTAGATGGCGTGTAAAAAATATTTTGAGAAAATTGTCATTAGTCGGAATTGCAAAGAACATAGTAAAGCTCTTTTTTCAACTCTTTTATCCGAGCTTTTATTCAGAATTTGAAAAATATCTTTTCGCGGATTTACGTTTGTTATGTACGTGCTGGAAATTTCATGGACAGGCACTGAAAGATGGAAGAATCTTTCGATTTATCGCAGTTGTAAGCCAAAAGTCGGGAAATCCTTCCATTTTTGCCATTTTCAATCGTTTACAGCTCGTAGCAGCGTTCACCGATTTCATTGAAATTTTCAGCATGTGTGTAATTGACGTAGACCTATAAAATGTACATTTTAAATCTTCATTACGCGTTCAGATAAAAAAAAAGAAAAAAGCAAAAAGTTGTAAAAGGCGACCGTTACTATTTCCTGTGTAATTTTGACGAATTGGAATTTTTTCAAAACTGTTTGTACACACCGTTTGGACCAATTTTTAAAAAGCTATTTTGTTTCAAAAGGTGTCCGACTATTAATGGCGGTCACTGTATATACATATGTATGTACATGTATCTAGATGCCGAGGCACATAACAAATACATTGCAGATTATGAGTTTACACGTACTTGAGCTACTCAATATTTCATCTATCCGAGGACATTTATTATGCAAATAATTGAATAGATTACCGAACGGCTAATACGGGAAGTAAATTTTGCGCAACATCGACGTGGATCCTAAACAAACGTAAAGTTATACGGAAGTATCGACCATGAAATCCTTCGGTTAATCTTCCCTGTACAACCATCGTGGTATTTGCCATTAATATTTGCAGACACGTAACTGCTCTTTGCTCTAATCAGCTATCCGTTTAGTCTATTCCAACTCTCGGCGTCAAACCTCAAATCTTTCTCCCAAAGAAAAGAACAAGTACCAAACTGTGAGAAGACTTTTGTACTGTTTCTATTGAATTATGTTTGTGCGTACAGGCGTGCGTGTGTATGTGCGTGTACCATTACATAACTGAATCAACATTGTACCGAACTATAGATTTGAACAAAACAGCAAGTTCTGGCTTGCTTTAGTCATATTCCATTCCGAGATATCCTCCGTAGGTCTGTGAACTCATACGCCTGATCACATCTTCGAAAGTGATTTAATTGAATCTTACGATCGATAAAGCGTTCGTATAATGACCCAATTGCGAAGTTACCGGTAATTCAGATGCGCGAAAGAAGGTGGCCCGTAAATCTTTCGGTAATCTTACGATAATTTCCACTCCCGTTTCATATTTGATGGTTATTAAAAACGCAATTATCGTCCGTGGATTTATAGAAGCCGTTCGGAAATGCACGAGAGTTTCGTTAAACAGACGTTCAAAGGATCTGCCCGCTATGTATGTACCTACGCTAATTACTTTCGGAGTTTTCCGGTTGCCACAGAGAAACTTGGCAATTGAATGGCAAAGTAAGACAAAAAATGAAATCGAAGCAACAGGCTGATATAGGTATAAACTAAAGTGAATTAATCTAATTGTCGTACGTAGAAACGGAACTTGTTCCCTGTACGTTACAAAATGCATTACCTAATGCATGTTAATAACTGGACATAGCGAGGAACTATGTGACGTAAATGATTACGAGGAAAATGAGCTTGCCAACTCTGTTAATCGTTCGCGCGTTGGGACATAATGGACGATCGAAATAATTGATATCTCGAAAAACTTGTTATCGAGATAGATTAAAGGACAAAAGAATTGGGAAAAGCGATTAACTGGAAATTGATGAAATCGCGACAGACCGTTTAGTGGGCGTTCGTTCGGAAAGTCGAGATATGGGAAGGCTGGAAAAGCTACGAGATGATTTTGAGAGTGAAAGTTTTCGTCGTGAAACAAATACGGAGAAAAGTTTCGTCGTCCACTTCCGTTGTCTCCCTTTTCTTTTTTTTCTTTTTTTCTTTTCACGGACTTCGAAATTTTAGTCGTGTACTTAACTCGGCAAAAGAACAATCCGTCTGGTTTCTACCTTCAAAGTACGTACACGATTAAACTTTTCCCAACGAATCGAATTTAACTTTCTGCGCCAGTGCAGGTAACTACTTTTGTTACTCACTCACTAACAACTTCGTTACACGTTCAACGCCAAAGTGTGCTAGAATAGACTACCGAAAGTTCGACTCGATGAAAAGACGAGTTAACTATCGATTCTACGATATACTTACGCGCAGCGACTCGAAACCCTCCGTCTATAATTATCCGGGAAATGATTTGACTGGCAGCATGCGCGTAATTAGCGAACGATCATATAGAGAATTTGCATTCGAATTATTCGGAGATTTCACATTTTCAATTAGCCGTCCCTTTGACGTATGTATGTAGGTGGTAGCTACGCGCGTCTTGAGCTCGCGAGCGTTATTTTTGGTGACTTTAATCAGAGACAAAGAAGCGAAGAGAGTGAGAGTTACGTCACGAAACATTCCCCTAGTTATGTCTTTTTCTCATTAACGCCGCCGTGTATCTCTCTCGCCTTCGTGACCTTTCGTTTCCTCTTAGTCGCCATTGTTCCTTCTTTCGCTACTGTGTATTTATGTTTTCTTTTCATTAACGGGCAACTGCCGTACTTTCGTTATTTCAACTCTGCTCTCCTTTCACGTACTTTATCCACTTTAACGATTCTCATTTTCTTTCACCCGTGAACACTTTATCGTCGAAACGAAACAAACTAAAAAGCCAACCATTCTGTTCCGCATACAGGATGCGCGTACGTGTATATCAGCCAATTAAATAATCCCAAAGAATGGAATATTTTATCTGGCGATGAAATGCAACGGGAATACGATATTTTATGAAATTATAATAACCGACAACCGATGATAATACCGACAGATTGACAATACGTAATGGACGGCCGTTATTAAAAAGAATGGAAATACAGGACAGGAATATAACGGATTTGTTCAGCAATCCCTATTTACCCTTTCCAATATCCTCCGTGAAATGCAAACAACGAGTAGAATAGCTACGCGACTACGCGACTACACGCCCGATTATTTGCGTTGCATTCTGAAATTTAAATCTTTCAACGTTACGAACACCGAAAGACAATTTTTTCTTTTTTTTTTTTTTTTTTTTTTTTTCCTATTTTTTCGCTTTTTCCCCCTTTTTTCTGTTGCACCGTGTAAACATTAGCCTATTTTGCTGCTAGCGACGGAAAAGTCGTTTCCTCCTTTGAAAACGAACGGACAGACGAACAAACGAAAGAAAGAAACAACGAGAGAACTGACCATTATTTCAACAACAATTCGTTACATTTCCACGTCATACTCGTATATACAATTATACGGATATACCCGCGAAGGTAGAATTGTGTACGTTTATAATGAATATGAAGGGTAATCTTGAATCGAGGAGAAGCACGGAATAATAGAAGAGAAGAGAAGAGTAGAGAGAATGAATGTACGTGTGTCAACTTACCGTATCTCATCTTCACGGCTAAATTGAGCTTGCATTCGTGTTCGGTAGAATAATCGTAAGGCCGCAAGTCTTTCGGACACCAAGGCACCGACCGTCCACAAACGCATTTTCCGGTCGACACGGTCTTCCCGTACTTCATGGTGACTCCCTCAGACACTAGGTTGCAACCAGGCTCCGACATTATCTGCTCGTGCGGACAATGTTTCCTCCATCTGCCCGGAATCTCTGAAAAAAGGGGGCAAGCCACAGAACGAACTTATTTTTTTCTCTTCGAATTTTTCTCTCCTCGTGTCGAAAGTTTGTACGAAAGGGGGAGGAATGGCGGGCAGAGAGGCAGAGAGAAGAGAGAGAGGAGAGAGTGTTAGGTAGCAACGACCAGCTACGTGTCTCCATGCGACAGCTTTGTTTGCTCCATGTCGTGTTTTATTTACTTTTCCTTTTTTCCCGAGCTGCCTATGAATAATTGCGGATGGAACATCGATTGGATCCGAGATCGAAAGCACTGCTGGAAACTTGAACAGGTTGATTTCTGCTCGCTCTCTCCCTTTCTTCCTCTCTCCGTCCTCTTCCATCGACGCCGACAATACTTTCGACAATAAACTTCATTCACGTTTGTTCGGCAACTTTTCATTAATTTCTCCATATATATATATATATTCTCTGTACGCGTATTCGGTTATAAACGGCTTGTCAAAAACAATTGTCGCGTTTCGAAAATCAAGTATGTTTCTAACTGCGAGTATCGATCTTCAGCTGCGTCGCTCGTTACGTTTATTGCAACATCCATTGCAGTCGTATCGCGTTGCAAGTGTACAGGTACGATGCAACGCCAGGATAAAACAAATAAAAGAAAAAGAAAAAAAGAAGGAAAATGTGGGGAAATATTTGATTCGTAGTAATGAACAAATGTTTTATTAAAATCGATTCGTCGAAAAGTGTAGAACACCGATAAAGATACAAAGAGAGTTCTCGTGATAGACACGAGGTCCGTATCGATACGAGGAAGTCCATGTAATTACGTGGTTGCTAACATCGGTAAACAGGGCAGACAGAATGTATGTCAGATCGGACTAAGGCTTCTATCGTACCCAGGAGAATATAATGCGGTCTCCTAACGATACTCGCTACGTACTCTAACGACAAATTCGGATTCAATTACAAGCATGACGGCAAAACTGGATAGCGATTCCAGCGACAACTACGCGAATGGTTAGCACCGGGTTAGGTAATTTCGGAGAGGATGAAACTGTCCCGATCGAAACGGGCTATAGGTACTCTACACACGTATGTACAGATGAAACTACCCAGAAAAGTGTCCTCCCGCTGTTACAGAAACGAACAAGAGGAATAAGAAGAAAAGAAGTTATCATATTTGTTACAGAGACGGATGTAACTCTGTTACAAGCAACTCGGAAGCAGAGATAGGGAAGCCGAAGGCTGGTTCGATCGATGAGGTTAATAATCCACAGTGAAGCGGCCCAGATATCGAATTTGCCGAATGGTTTACCGATCGAGCTTCCACGTTAAGGCAAACCCTAAACGTGAATTCATTTCGAGTTAATCGTCCGAATGCGCTTCCGGCTAATTGGCCGTGGTTCGCCAAGTACACATACCAAGAGGACGAACGTGTTCTCGAGCGAATCGCCACCGCTGTCTTGCGAGCAAGAGTATCGAAAACTCTTTGCACTAATCAAGTCGCGGTATTACCACCGAATCAGGAGGATGTTCGCTTCTCAACTGTAGACCATCGGAAGCACGATGTTTTATCAAATCTTAAGCGTATCCGTTTCACGACGCATCTTCTTCGAAACG
This sequence comes from Anthophora plumipes, assembly GCA_951804975.1. NCBI lineage: Eukaryota > Metazoa > Arthropoda > Insecta > Hymenoptera > Apidae > Anthophora > Anthophora plumipes. Next base: position 25,005,006 of record OX638116.1, on the reverse strand, counting down.
ACACTCGCGAATGTAGCGTATATTGCATCCATCGCGTATAAAGTATCTTCGAATTCGCAGTAAGTTCCCTCGTTTTTATTGGATTGATGAGACCACGCGTCTGGACAGAAGCGTGGATGTAACAAGTAGAAATCATACTTTACGCTGAGACATTCAGCCGACTATATCGAATTCCCGATTTTGCATTTCTGATACGGGAGGCACGAGAAATATTCGCGCACGCGGCACATTCGAACGGGACAGAAATGCGCGTGGAGATATCGTAAAAAAGTTGATTGCAGTTCGACGTAAACAGAGTACAGGCGATTCTTATCTTCGATCAACCTTTGTCAGGGCCATTCGGTATTGCACGCATGCCGAAAAATCAATAGTTGTGTAAAGAAATATGTATTCCACGTTGACGGAAAAGTGATATACTGGCAGCCGGTGGAAAAATTCGTGGCACGTCGCGGTCCGCGTGAAACGTCGCTGCGAGAGATTGCAACGAAATGCAGATTCACAGTTACGAAGTAAATGGCGTTATGAAAAATAACGGCTCCATCAGACACTAAGTAAATTACACGCGCGGAACGAGAGGCGACTTAATCAGTCTGCGCACGTTTAACAGGAACCGCGCGACAGTGCCACGGGGAACTTACAACCCAGCCTGCGCTATTTGCGGATTTTTTTACAAGTTCATCTGCGTGCGTAATGGCAAAAAAAAAAAAAAACAAGGAAGAAAGAAAAAAGAAACGCGGCGTCAGAATGCACTGTCTGGCTTGACGGCTATTTATTTTCAGGCACGACGTGCGCGTCCGTAACAATTAAACGAACCGGAAACTAAAACTATGCTTTCTCATTAGCTGTCACGTGAGCGATGATCGATGATCTGGGACAATTACCTACGAGCCGCGTTCATTATCGTTTATTCGCAGCGAAGCTCCTACTCCGACAACGTTTACCGTACAACCTTCCTATTTTATCGAGCGAATTAATCTCGTTGGGATAACTGAAAAAGAATGCACACCAATTACGTATATACATACATCGAACGATGCGCGACTCGAAAAATATCGCAGAAAGACCCGGAACGGATTCCGTTCTTTCTTCAGAATTACAAATTCGAGTCCACGTTCTGTTCTTTCCCGTTTCTGTGTAACTAGATTAAATCTCCAGCTTCCCGAAATATAGCTTACTCGCATAATGGAATGGTCGAATTGAGAAATTCAAGAAGCAGCACCGTTGTCCGTGGAAAATGGAAGAAACATCGTCCCTGTTTGCGAATTAAATCCGAGTTGAAATTTCTGCCGTTCCGCGGAAAACCCGTTTGTACAAGGAGGAAAACTCGTCAACCAGGAGAGCGCGTATAGTTGCCATACAACAATGGAAATGGGTCGATTCGGCTGGTACAACCATCCGATTTTATCCGATGCGTGGTATAGAAAGATCCTCGCCGAGATCATGAATGTTTCAGAAGCACCGTGTACTTATAGAGTATACGTTTCATTTCGAAATCCCTATCTTCCCCGGTACAGAGAACAGCTATGGGGGCGAAGCGAGCTTGTTGCTACAGTATACGTAATGTACGATAGTGCAGAGAATTGTAGTAAATTCACCGAACAAGAGACATCCCCGATATCTACGGAAAGTGTAACGATAAAACGGCCGCTTCTCGCTGCCATGTTTATCAATTTACAATCACAGCGAATTTGCGACTCGTGGTAATTCGTGGAAAACGTGTTAAAAATTTGTAACGATAAAAGGATACCGGATGTTCAACCGCGAATTTCCGCGATTAAATCTTCTTTGGAAGGTAGCACGATGTACGCTGAATTAACCTAATCCAATATCGAATTCCCTTTGGATAAGTTTGGTACGATCGAACGAGCGTCGAGGCTCGCAAGCCTATTCGATCCGAAACAGGTCCTACATATGCTCCAGGTAGCTGATAGAGTCTTTGGGCGACACGGCAAAAATTGCAGTTTATCCGTATATGCTTTCTCTCTTGATCGGTATCGAGTATCAGATTTAAAATCCCAAAATCCATCGAATGCATTCAGGTCATCCCGTGTATCCATCGATGTTATAACATACACATCGCGTATCTCTCGCGTCAAATCTGCTGTCTCCTACCGATTCACGTAATGTCACGAATCGCACCCCACTCAGCCAAGCACCGGCCTGATATCCTCGAGTACGCGAGCGCACTGACGCATTCCCATTCACCCACACCAAGCCACCCGGGCAATGTAATAACACAGCTTGGTGAGGTCACAACGGCTCACGCGAAATAAAGCAAGTAATCGATTGCAGCCGTACATAGACCGCGCGGTGGACTATCCATAGACCTCGCAGGATACACAACGAATCCTTGGCTTAACTTCTCTTTCTCTGCTTCTCTCTCTCTCTCTCTCTCTCCCTCTTTCTGCTCTACACCGTGCATACGCGAAACCCGAAATATATTTGTACGCTTTCCTGCGAAGCTACCGCCGTGCAACGAATAACGAGGATACCACTTTTATGGGTTAGTATACCAACAATCCTGCGGTTACGTATTCTACGTGGGAATCGATTAAACAACGGCTGCGTTTATTCGTCTTACAATCTTTTCTACGTAATATTCCAAATGTTCAGTCGTAAACGGACCTCTCAGATTTGTAAAAACACGAAACACTCGATGACTTTATGATTTGGCTAAAAACTCGATGTCGAAGTCCTGCACACCCGGACACCAGATTTATCGTTACCTTCACCTTAATATAACAAATACATTGTTCAACAATTTCCCTCCTCCTTCGACACGAGTATCAGCCCCGAAAACACAGGAACATTAATCTACACCCTTCAACCATCTCCTACACAATCCGTGAACGAATCAAAACTACACACAAAGTTTGTAAAACAGCATACGCAAACGCTCTGAGAGTAGTAACGTATTAGTAACACAGTAGTGCAAGTAGCATAGAAGATACATTCATTCACAAGGATACTGATTCAAACACATATACGTATTTCAAACATTTTTTATATTTGTAAATATACATATATATATATACAAAGTGTGTTACACCGATTCATTGATGAGTAGAATTCGAAAAATAACTTCAACGAGTGTTTACAACACTCCGAAGTAGCAAGAGTCATTCGATCGTTTGTGAAGATTATCCGTCAACGTATCAAACACCAAGTCCTCTAGTCCAAGAAAGGTAGAAATTGAATTGCACGAATCAACTGTATCGAGCCTTTACTTACCTAGCCCGAGCGAAATATGTACGAAATACATATGTAGGTAGCAACGGGACAGAGTAACGGAAATGGTTCGGTGGTTGCGTTAAATTTCGCTTTATCGACACTCATTTACGAACTTAGTTGTTTTGTATCGCCGCGATATACTACGGAAGAAACGATACCGAGTTTCTGAGGTAACGTTCCCCCTTAACGGGGCGCGGTTTTCTAGGGTGAAACCGAGTGGCCACTAGGTACGTTTCTTTCTTAGGAAGCGGTGGTGGAAAAATACGAGGAAAGGCAGGTGTATCGAAGAACATTCAACTTATACGCGCGGGCCGAATCGCGACGGTGATCTATGGAGGTTTGGCCGCTTCTATTCGTTCGTTGGTGCAGGAATTCGTAGGGTGCGCGGTTACGGGGCGGTAGATACATACATACATACATACATACGTGTAGGCGAAGCGTTGCATAGGAATGCCATCCAGCAGCGCGCGTTCGCTTACGACCCATTCTCAAGATTTGTTACTTGACGTTGAGAAACTGGGCTTCCTACCTTGCGTTCACATAGAATGTGCACACCGACTCGGTCAGCAATCTCGAGGCAACAATCGCCAACTGTGAAATATAGAGAGTTGAAAGAGTTACTCGCGCTGTTTTTTCTCCATTGAAATTGCAACCCGGTCACGTACATTTGTTAATCTGAATGTGGCTTACTTTTCTTCGAGCTCGACCGTCCCCTCTCCTGTTAACGATACCGCTGTTTCGGTCGAACGTAAAAAAAAGCCGCAAAGACCGCGAAAGAAGAAGGGCGGGAAGGCAGAGCTTTCGAAACGTTCGCCCTTAGGGGGCCAACGAATTTCAGAATCGGGTCAGCAAAATAGAATAATATCGTCGTTTCTGATTCGCTTTTAACGCGAGACACGTCACGCGGTAAATGCAAATTGGTGCGCGGCCGACGCGAGTGAAATCGCGGAAACAATGTCGTGCGAACAAAGCCGCTCTCGTTCTTTAACCATGTAAATCGGAAGCGACGTATTTCAGGCGCATTTTGTCGGGCGGACGGCAAATTTTCCACGTTTCAAATCAACCCGAAAAAGAAAGAAAGACAAATAACAAATGGAAGGGCCGCGTAACGCGGAAAAACTCGCGTAAAATCAAAATATTCCCGTTCGGCTGCAAAGAGCGGCAATTACGCTCGCGCGTTTCGTATTTTTCTCTCTGCAAGTACAGGGCCGTGTGTGCCCACGTTACTCCGTGTATAAATCTGTATAAACCGTAATACACGTATATAGGTGCATATAACGTGCATCTGTACGAAGTAAACTGGCGTGGACCGACGCGCGACGCGACGCAAACTACTGTTTATACGAGGGGTCACTACGGTCGGTGATATTCCACGTGTGGTGAGTTGTGTGCACGCAGCCGCAACCTATATGCACATCTACAGAGGAACATCGGTTGTTGAAAATGGACTATTCTTGGTTTATTCGATTCGAAACGAGCTTTCGTCGAGCCGCTTCCATGCCCGCCATGTCGACTCGAATCCTGCCTCTCGACCGCAGACCAACTATTACAGGCGACCCTTCCGATTTTATTGCGGCATTACCCCGCCAATCGAATACCCCAGCCTTCATACGTCTACCTATCTACCACCACAACTCGGACCGTTATCGACCAGGTTGCGATCTTTTCCTTCCCGAGACAATTAGACCGGTATCTCGAGACCTCTCTTTCTCTCTCGGATTTTGCGATTTTCATCCCGAAGCTACCCTCGAGAACAATTCTACGATATTATCGCCACACCCAACGCCCGGTAACATCTTGTATTACCTCGCTACGCAGAAATCTGTTCGGCCACAGCGTTGACGGATAATGTTACTTCGGAGCGTTGTAAACACTCGTTGAAATTGTTTTTCGAATTCTACTCATCAATGAATCGGTGTAACACACTTTGTATATATATGTATATTGACAAATATACAAACTGTTTGAAATGCGTATATGTTTTTGAATCAGTATCCTTGTGAATGAATGTATCTTCTATGCTACTTGCACTACTGTGTTACTAATGCGTTACTACTCTCAGAGCGTTTGCGTATGCTGTTTTACAAACTTTGTGTGTAGTTTTGATTCGTTTATGGATTGTGTAGGAGATGATTGAAGGGTGTAGATTAATGTTCCTGTGTTTTTGGGACTGATACTCGTGTCGAAGGAGGAGGGATTTTGTTGAACAATGTATTTGTTATATTAAGGTGAAGGTAACGATAAATCTGGTGTCCAGGTGTGCAGGACTTCGACTTTGAGTTTTTAGCCAAGTCATAATGTCATCGAGTGTTTCGTGTCTTTACAAATCTAAGAGGTCCCTTTGAGACTGAACAACAATCCATGCCTGCGTTTCAGTAATATACGCATATGTTGTAAATACGTATATCCCTGTGACGTAAAGCTTCTTCTTTTTCTTCAATTCGATCTCATAATTGCTCCTTATCCGACATGCATAAAGGTACGATTTAATACGAATTCGTGAACGTAAGCGTACATCTCCCTCGTCTAAAGCGATGCTTTCAAAACGATGCCGCGCATAAAGATTAATTCTTTTGAGAGAAACTGGCGTGCGTTCATTGAAGAAAACCCGAGAGGTTTTTTCATCTTGCTCCTGTTTCAAACAGTTCCAGCGGTGGCGCGTATCCACGCGAACCGAACAGCGCAAAATACGCGATCAAACAGTGGAATTCAAGCAACGTTTTTTTTTCTTTTTTCGCTCAACCATCTACCGAACGATATGATGTAACTGTTTCGTCGCCAGTGCGATGACATTTCATCACATGCCGCGATGTGTTTTTGGGGCCATTCGTAACGCGTGGCAGAGGCTATGGGAAAACGCTTAGGGAACGCGGAAACCGACGCGAACAGTAAATGGACTTTAGCGCGTTTCATCGTCTCGTTTATGAATATTTGAAGAAAACGCGACACACTCCGTTGTAAACGCGGTCGTAGTATTTCTACCCTGCTGCCTGTACAATGTATTTCCATGGAACGACTCGAGTGGAGGGCGCAAGAGCAGTCATCCGAGGATTTACGTAATGCCAAAATACGAGCATGTTTGAAACTGGAAACTCAAGGACGACGAACTACGGCCGGAGAATCGAACGGATTCACCTTTGGAAAATCGTGTCCCCCTTGGCAACAGTGCCGTCGACGACGACGACGACGACGACGACGACGATGATGACACTTTCACCGTTCGAAAGGTGCATCGTGTTTTCGCGTTAAGGATTTTCTCCTGGAAAACGAATCATCTCTGCTACGCTGGTGCATAAAACATACAGCCGGTAGCATGTACTCGTGACGCGTGTGCATGCATTTCCTCGACATCGAGCGAGAACGAGAAATATTTTTCCGCGGCGCTGTTCCCTGAACTCTGTGTCGGTCTAAATAAATAACGACCAACGATTACACGAGGTAGGTAAATTTTCTGCGGCCAATGAAACGCAACGGTCCAAATACTGTGGGCAAAGAATAAAACGAGAAAAAAGAAAAACAACGGTACAATTCCTGTTTCGAGATTGGAGCTTTCGTTTAGATTCCTAGGCTTTCCAACGCTGATATGTATACAAGGACTCTCGTTAATGTTCGAACACATTTTAAAACAGAATAATTTTTTAAAAACTGGTCCACGCGAAGTGTGCTCTCGTCAGATGTTAGAAGGATTAGTTTATTAACTGACGCACTCGAACAGTTTTGAAAAAAATTCCAGTTCGTCAAAATTGCGAAGAAAATAGTAACAGTCGCCTTTTACAACTTTTTTCTTTTTTTTATCTGAACCTAGATCGGTTAACGCTGCTGTGAGCTACGAACGATTGAAAAATAACGAGAATCGAAATCATTCTCGACTTTTGACCTATAATTGCGATAAATCGAAAGATTCTTCCATATTTCAAGTGTCTGTCACTTGTTCCTGCGTTAACTGACTTCGATGAAATTTTCAGCATGTATATAACGAACATACATCTACGGAACATATTTTTTTCAATTTGCATTACAAGCTCAGAAAGAGTTGTAAAAAGAGAACTGTACTATGTTCTTTGCAATTTTTTCAAAATATTTTTTACGCATCATCTAGTAAACTAATCCTTCTGACTTCTTGTGAGAACTCAGTTCATTTGATTGAATTTTAAAAAAGTTATTTTATTTCAAAAGGTGTCCGAATATTAATTGGAGTCACTGTACTTCGTGAGTAGATTTAGATCGATAATTTTTGCTCGTGCTTTCGCTATTTTCGTTAATTTGTTGACAACGAAAGGGAAAGGTGAATCTGGTCGCCGATAGACTAATGAGATAATTACGAATGATTTTCATCTTAAATCTCGATGAAATGCAAAAGTTTCGCAGAAAGAAACTGTTTTCTTCGTTCTTCTTGGTGTATAGCATACAGCATGGTGTAAATATCTATATACTTCTTAAACATTTCTTCAGCTAACAATTAGAATGATTTCGGAAAGGGTCGATGAGACGATTTCGTGATACAGGTTCATTCTGTAAGTAGGTAATCCAGCGCAGAATTCTGGCGACGATCGATGCAACGCGAGCGAGAAACAATTCAATGAGAGAACACTTGGAAATTCCCGATCTATTCTCTCCGTGAATTTTTGTTCGGTACTAGTTGAAAGGTGAAACGGTATCGCGCACCTGTGGCCCGTGGAAAATCAGATTTTACTGCCGTTATTTCAGCATAGGTATCTTGATTAAAAGGTAGATTTCTCGAGTAGGAATCAAGTTATTAAATTACGTCGAATTTCCTCCCCGAGGCCTAGTGATTATCATCCGAAGCCTTGAATGAAATTAATCGCGGTCTACGACCGAGAATTCTCACGAGTATCCCGATGATAACGTTTGCCAATCTTCCTTCGAAATTCGGGAATTTAATAGAAATTCCAACGGAAATATCGTTACAGGCTTTCTCTTCCGGTTTTTCTTTTTTCACCCTTTACAGACGCGCCGGGTTCGCGAAACGACAACGAACCCCACCAGGTCATTCCAATACTGTTTCAAACTGTGTTAACATATTCCACAGTTAAAACGTAATTCCGGTAGGTATTTTCACCAGTTAGAAAACTGTTGAGCATATTTGTACTCTGGTTGAAGTATGTATCTCACCAGGGCGCGTACACGTATCCACGCGAATGAAATAAGCACTTAGATAATAAACCATCACCCGTGAAATGATATGCCGCGCATAAGTGACGGTACGACGCTCCTAACTCCAAGGAAATAACACCTAATAATCCCGTTTCAATTGTTTCAAAGTTCGCGAAAAAAAAAGCACACAAAGCGATAGCACGAGTTAAAATAATCGCGGGATCTCGAGCTGAAACAATCGAAAGTTTCGATAGAGGTGGGGCGCGATTCTAGCAGCGTTCACGACCAAAGGGATAATTTATAGGCGAGAGAGGCCGAGGATACAAAACATGGGATTCGTTTAAAAAATCGCCCGTCCCTGTAGCCTTCGCTTAAGGTCTAAGCGCTCGTAGAATTATGTTTCGTACAGCAGAGCTTTGAAGTGTCGTGTGATTAATTTATCGCATAAACGTTGTTCATGGCTGACCGAGGATCTCACCTTACTCGTAAGAGGGTACGACGTGCTCGTGCTGGTTAATCGAGCTCGATATCACTTTGCGACCATGCAAACGATGCGTACACGCCATTACATATACGTATATGTATATAGATATATATGTTATATATGTATATATGTATGTATGTATGTTTGTACGTACGTATGTAGGATACGTGGCTCGTGCAGATAGTGTTACGGTCAATATTTCACCGCAAAACTCCCCCGAGCGTGCATAATTTAATTTTTAATCCGTAACCGTACGAAAAGAATAAAGGGAACTACCGTCGTTTACTTAAAGCCGCACTATGCGACCGAGAACCGTGTCGTGTTCCTCTGTGTTCCCAAAGATTTACGAGTATCGTGGAACATGGACCGTAGAATGCACCTACGTACACGCGTGTCGTTGCAACGCTCCGACAACTCGCGTCGAGTTACCGCGTTCGAACATCGCGAGCTTCGAGCTTGACGTTTCTGCAACTGGAACGTATTTTTCACCAGCCGTGTGTGAAACCGTGAAATCCCATTGAACTCCTTAACCAGATTGGCACGCTTCGAATACAGGCTGCACCGGTCACCGATTACGCAAAGGCCACGTAACTGAACGCAACAGGGGTTACTATATTTAGAACGAAATAACAACTGCTGTAAAGAGCTCGAGAAATGCACCTGTCCGCCTCATCTCTTCTCGCGATAAAGTGAAAAAGAACGTCAACTTTCCTCTCGAGCTTCGCTGAATAACGCGAGCATACAATGCGCCAACGCCAGCGCCGAGAGGTTCGATAACATCTAAACGAAACGTAAATGTAAAGGGATTAAAAATATTCCTAGCAAATATCCCGTTGAATCGTGTCGACGATGCGGCGCGTTTCGTAAGTAAAAACAATTTTTTCTTTATCTTTTTCTTTTCTTTTTTTTTTGCACGAAAATTTCATACCGATAGTAGGATGCATTTATATCACTCGGTGATGGCGCGTCGCGATGTATGTCGATAACTGAACGGAATCAATTTGATCTGAACCAAGTAAAAGCTTCTTTATGGGAAAAGGGAAAAAATAAAAGAGGAGAGAAAACTAAAAGGGCGAGCACAATATTCGTCGCGAGTATTGACAGAGTCCGACGAATTTACATCTCCGGTACATCAGGCCGAAAACCGATAATGTCGATGGTTAACAAACTCAGATACGATTTCCCGCCAACCTCCAACCAACCGAACCTCCAAAAGGCAATAACGTCATTATGAGCAGCGACGGGGAAATGGCCCGTAACTGCTCAGATAACTCCCACCGCGCTCCCTCTTCTTCTTTTCCTTTTATTTTCCCTTTTTTTTTCTTTTTCTTTTCCTTAACCGCACTGCCTGCGGTCGTTGGAACTGCCTTGTTCTCATTTCAATGGACCCCCAACTCGTCCTATCGTGAGATAATGATCGCCTTCTCCTTTATGCTTCGCTGTTTGTCCACGAACCACCCCAACACGCGTTTTTTCTTCTCCTTTCTCTTCCCTTGCTCCTCTGAACATTTCGGACAAACTCTGTTTATCGAGGAAACGCTTTACGAAATGTACGTCACAAATAAAAGAAAGAAAAAAGGAGAAAACAGCCTTAAATTTCATCTAAAATAGCCTTACACCTTCCACAATATATCTACATACATATGTATTAAAACTCCCATTCATAAGTATTAGAACACAAAATCCTCAAAATCCTAAAGAGAATTAATCAGTCTGGAAACCCGTAAAACCAGTGCACACATTAGATTCGATAAAAAAAAAGAAATGTCCAGACTAAACGAGAGAGAATGTTATGTAAATCAGATAATACTTTCTATACGAAGATAACGAATGTTCTAATACTCGTGAAAATCGAACGGAATTATGCGAATATCTTATTGGCTCGATGAATTATACGAAGGTATCAAAGATGCATCGTAAACTCCGTCGAATCTGATCTGTTCCCGATTTTCGTTTTATCCCATCGAAATATGGAGCTCTCCGAGTTAAATGGGAAAACGAGTCGCGTGTAATTATACGCGTTTCCACTAGATTCGAAAAAAAAAAGTATTTCAATTACATTTGAGCGAGGATACGGGCGACGAGAAAAAAAAAAGGTAGCACGACCGGAAAGATTGGTTCGAGAAATAAAATATCTGGAACGATAGTAGATTCGATCCAGGAGTTGGAGTTTCGTGGTGCGTGCAATAAAACAACACGTGGCGTGAAATACGCTCACAGACCACTAAAGTAAATCACATAGGTTAATTGAGTTGCGTGTCATACAAATTGCAGTAATAAACATCGATTATATCCTAGTACAGGTACGAGTAGGCATGTTGAACCACGCGGATACGATACGGTCGATATTAGCCAATTTATAAGTGTAATCATCCGGTGTGCAAAGCTTCGATTTGCACGCGCAAACGTGCACGCACGGCGTTGTTATACCGAACGAGACTTTTCTTCTTTTACTTCTTTTTCGCGAGTAGAGAAAGCTCGTCGTACGCATACAGATGCACAAAGTTTTCTTTCGAATAACGGCGACAGTTATTCATTCACGTTGAACAAAAATATTTCTACCGTGAAATATATCTAGGTGAAATTGTAAAACGGGGTGAATAAAAGCGAACTATCTGTACAATTTTGTCACAGAATATTCGCTCGCCGCGACGACCATCGAACATCGATTTCCATCTTTCGTATTTTCATTCGTATCCCGATTAATCGCTTTCATTGGAATACTTTGATTACAAGCTTATCGTTTGCCCCATTTTTCTCCCTGGCGAAAATTGCGAAACGACGGGGAAAGTTTACGATGCGCGAAACGTGTGCTCGATTTTTACGATACTTGCGCGCGTGCCGGTGGAAGCGTTTTTAAATGGAACCACGGTAATGTAAAGATAAAGAACCTAAACTAATTTGTTCGTCCTAACCCGTGCCCCCTTTCTCTCTCTCTCTTTCGTTGCGACCTCTTGCGTTCGAGCAACGATATTCTATGAATACTGAACACCTGAGTTTCCACGTCAAGTACTAGTGCATATGCATCGGGTTATATTCAACGGGGGTAGGTATGCATATCTGCAGCTAGAGTACGTTTAGTTCTTTTCTTAAACGATTTCCAACCGACCTTCTGGCCAAGCAGCAGCCAGCAGAGCTTTCGTAAAAATTGTTTTAGAATGTTTTTCAAAGATTTCGCCAAAGAAAAATCTTGAAGGAATGTTTAACCAGTTAGCTGTTTTTGACGAGTATACTCGCCATGAAGAAATGGGAATATTCTGTGTTATGACCAGTATACTCGTCATGCGTAAAAACTAGTTAGAATTTGCTATTTAAATTGCAATCTTTTTTCAAAAACTAATCCTACACGAAGATGTGTACATTGATAGAAAAAGAATCGAGATATTAATGTTCGACTTGCTTTACTCAATATCATTCGACAACAGCAGATTAAACTAACTAATCACTTTTCTAAGTAATTGATTTTCCATGAATGTTTTTCTCTCGTATGCAAATTATGTATGTTTAAGTTAAGTAAATAAATAAATGTTGCTAATTGTCTTTTGTTTAGATTTATACTTCTATTTCGAAAATTTTCGGAAGAAAATTATTATTTAAAAAATTGTAAGTTTTGCACCGAATGAAATTAAACAACTTCATCTCAAACAAATCTCTTTTTCACACGTTCATCATCTCAGGACAGTTGTCAAACAGCTCCGTAGGGTCATTAAATTAACAATTAAAATAGTCATTTCGTTACAAATTAATTTTACATTACAACAGCCGCACATACTCTGTGTTTGACGAGTATACTCGTCGTTGCTTACTTTTTGCGCCACATTTTGATAATACATACTTTTCAAAGAGGTCGGGACGGCTAATTGGTCAAGCGATCGTACAACTAAAACGGACAACGATGGAAAACAGCGGTACACTCCTTCGGTATAAGATATATACCGTATTCGTTCGATGTCGTTCAATCTTCCACAGTTTCCTTGCTGTAGTGGATTGCAGCAGTCGGGGATCACGTAAAATTCTGCGCTTTCTACTCGTTGCACGAATACACGTGGTCTTGTACACACAGTCTACTTTGCTTTTTGCTTGTGACGCGGTAAAGTTTACGAGAAAGCAAACGAGGTAGCAAACGAGGTAGTCCTAGTTGCCGCGAGAAGGGAACAACGCCCACGAAGGAAAACAACGATTCGAATAGAAATGAAGATGGAAAAAGAAACGTTCCAAATCGACACGAAGTTCAAGGGCGAAAATGCAATTCCTCAACGGTATTTTCACGGGCTGGAATCTCCAACGAGACGTTTCACACGACACAAAAGAGTAGATGAAATTGAATCACGATCGTTGAATTAGCTCCCACTTTAATATAATAACGAGAAGATGGTAGTGGTAATTAGTATTGAAGCGTTCATGAGCTCTCGGATCACGAATCTTGAGACCATTGAGCCAAAGGGAAAGGAGATTCGAAGCTGAACCGTTCCTTTATTTTCTTTTACCACCTCGGCAAGAAAAACTCTTTCAACGAGTTTCCAATTAGACCGCTTTGAAATTGAAAATCGGTGATTTTACTTACAAACGTATCGCGTTATACTTTTGCCAACTGACTGACCGATACCAGGACTCCGGTTTGTTACAGCAACAACACGTCGAGCAAACGAAAGAGGCAAATAACAAACGATTGTAAAAATAACGCTTTCCACGGTAGATGGGCAGGTATCTGTCAGGCATGAATACACGCAAACGTGATAGGCGCAATAACGATCTATCTGCGTATGTACAGGATGTATGAAAAGTTTCTATCGAGAAGGAGGAGTAAAAATACGAAGAGGCGACGATACTTTTGGAATATCAAACGCAGAAGGAATTACCCCCCTCTTCCAGTGGGAAATGTAAACGCGATCGAAACGTATCGACAATTTCGAGTCGAAGCAAGTGTCAGTTTGTAGAATTACAGATAGCGTTTGGCCTCTAGGGAGAAAAAAAAAAAAAAAAGAAAGAAAAAATTCAAGCCACTGTTGCACGGAATTGGCTCGATGCCATCTGCAACGGGAGCCACGTTACGTTCACTCATGCGAGAGTGTTAATAAAATCCGGAATTCTAAACAGATCGTTACTTTGTCCTCGCTGCTCTGCATATTGCACGACGAGTGTGCTAGGAAAAAGAAGAACGTGTCTCGAGGTGTGATTGGTGTGACGGTGCACGTCGCGATTCCTCGAACTTAACATCCGAAAATTACCGCTCACTCTACATTTCCATCGTGCCTATACGTATCTCGCGACGATAATTATTCCAGACGATTTCGAACGTCTGATACTTTGTCAAAGTTCATTCCTATACTATCACAGCATTTTCCACTACGACACGGAAGAGGTGAAGTACTTATATCGTATAATAACGACGCAGAGTTTCAGCGGAAAAATGAAATTCGCGGCCAGAGCCGGTCTCGTTCGTTTCTCTTGGGTCCACAGTTACGGAGCTCGACTTGTTCAAAGTGTTAAGAAGTTTCAAAGAAGGGGCAGCAGCAAGTCGAAGCTTGGTTGGAGAGGAAATAAAAGGAAAAGTCAAGAGAAAAGATGACTGGCTGACTGGCTGACTGGCAGAGTTCCTGGAAAACGAGATAAAGCTTTCTTGTATACCGTTTGTAGAGGTGTGCTGTAAATCGATTATTAAACACGAAACGTCTTCTCGAAGAACGTCTTCGCCGCGACTAAACGACCGAGCGGAAAAACTCGGACTAAACAATTTGTAAATGCTCTTTTACTCGAAATCAATTCTTACTATCGGCACAATCCTCGAACCCTCGAGGATATACTCGACGAAAACGGGAACTACGAGAAGAGTTTGTAAGAACTTAGAAAAGAATCGTCTCTTTGAAAACTCGAGAAGAATCGACCGATATTGATTGACTCGGTGGATAGGTACATTATATTTAAACCGTCCGCCATGCCGTCGCCTCGTCTCTACGTTATTTCGTTCGAGATTATGGTAATATAAAGTAAGAAATCATCGAACGTCATTTATATTCGTGTAGGGGTGAATTTAGGTGAGTTGAGGAAACTGTATAGCAACAATGTTCCATTTCTACAGATAGAGCTATGTACACGAATGCTAAAACTATTTCAAACGTTTACATTTTCACTCGACGAATCGTATTTTGAAATTGTGTCACGCGATATTCCGAGACTATAAATCTGTAGGTATTGTACCCTCGTTTTGAAACAGGCGAATATAACCTGTAAATTTTTCCATACGTTGTTACACATCCCCGGCAAAATGTTATTATAACCACCCTATATCGACGATAATCACGACCGCAAAAGAGGCTGTCCTCGATAACGTCGTTTGAAACGCGATCGGTATATCTACCTACGAGCAGAGGTATTCCTCGCCTTCTCGTTTAACAATTATTAACGTCGCGTGACAATTATCGTTGGAATATTTGCGACACGCGAATACAGGATCGTTTACCCGCGGGAACGTTCGCACGATCAACGACACTGTACGATGTGGAAAATGGTGGCGAAGGGGGATGAAGTATGGTCTATGATGAGAATTGATCGTGAAAAGTTCCACGAGGCGACACGCGTTATTAATCGCTGGGATTCTAAAGATCGACTCGCAAAGAGATTCGAATCGCCTCATAAATTTTTCATCTCCTGTTACTTCTTTCCCTGAACGGGGAGGGGAAAGTACCTACTTAATAGATTCTATGGAGATTAATGAAAATCAAAGGATATCGATGTCACTCACTTGTACAGACTCCTTCGTCCAGTTCCCGGGTATTGGGCAGGAGATTTTTGATGACGCATTGTAAGCCTTCGCCACAACTTCCGGAAAAGCCAAAGAGGCCACCGCACGGCTCCCCTTCGACGCGAGCGCACACCTTGCAGCATCTGGAAACAATTACACCTGTTCGTAATACCTATACGAAAGAACTTGACGTTTCTCTCTTCAAGTTTCGAGGTTCCGTTTATCGAACGGCAGAGAGTGTAAACAGCAAAACGTAACTGCGCGAACGTACGAAATTGTATCAGAATGAACACGATTTTCATTCGTGGTCTTTGTTCTTGCGAAACAAATTTAAACACGATAAAGGAACAAATTGGTCTTATTTTATAGCGGGCGTCTAAAGATAATGCTAACGGTAGGAAGATCGAGAAAGTAAGTTGAAGGAGGCAGTGAAACGGTAGAAAAGAAGCCGGTGTACATTGTACAGAAAATTTCCGACTAGGACGAGCAATTTTATTATTCCGTCTCACCGTAGGATCGAGAGCAATCGATCCTTTTATATCTCGTTTCTCTCAACTTCTCTGCGAAACAGTTTTCTTTCCCGGCGTATGTATCCAGGATGATACGAAACAAGATTCATCCAGATCCGGTTTACATCGTGATGAACTAACATATTTGCCATTCGTTTCGTTCAGCGTCCCTTTGATTACTTCAACCTCAATCTCGCGTTTAACCAGGATGGGAAATATGAAAAATCGTTTTTCCGTGCAGGATTTTCGACATCGTTCTTGTTACTGAGTCACTTAAAATGGAAATGAAAAAGAGAAGGGCGGAAAAAGAAACGGTAGTTTAAATAACGCACGTGAATACAGCGATTGATTTCGACCGACTATTTCGAATTTGACTAACAAGATGAAACAGCAGATTCGTCAATAGCGTTGCTCAATAAACATTTCCTAATAAATCTCGCTCCACGCTATCGGTATCGTATAACTTTGCTTCCCCCCCTTCCTTCCGAAGATGAGAAATACGAAAGGAAAAGCGAGAAGACAGCTACGATTACATCGTGAACGATTATCGCAACGAGATCTGAAATTTGACGCGTTTAAATGGATTTCGTGACAGATGTAAGTGAAAAAGCAGAGAGAGAGAGAGAGAGAATGGAAAGTTTGCGATCGTAGTTAACAAACTGTGCGATAAGCGACGTCTTTCAACGTTGAAATGTTAACTCACATGTCCGCTGAATACGTCTGTCGTGTCGCGAGATAAGCTTTTTCAAGTCGAAGCTCAGAGACGCGTGGCTCGAAAATGTGCACCGATGCACCGCAATGCTCAAAGCTTTGAGCGCGTTTTACGCGATTCCACAAGGCCGTTGGACGAACTACGATTAAATTATTCATTGTATCGCACAAAAGTAATTAAATTGTTCGTAGCACGGGAAAAGAGAATCCCGCGATCCATCGCCGGTGGTCGACGTGAAACCAGACGCACGGAGGTCCATCCACACACGGTTATATCCGCGTGCTGTCACCCGTGACACAATCATACCTATTGCCAAAAGCCAAACCGCTTACCGTTCTCTACTCTCCAGAACCATTTGCTGGTATCATAGGTAAAACTAAGGAAATACCAATTAAATTGACAAAAATAGGGGAGAACGATCGAACAAACGTTCAGAGAGAGAGAGAGAGAGAGAGAGAGAGAGAGAGAAACTATATTGGCCGGCGCGTATCGCGAATAATATCGTAGCGGCGCGCATCGAGGTTGACGCGATAAACGATAGAACCTAGCATCGACATTTGAAGCGAAAGCGAGCGAGTACTAAAACAAAACGCTGATTCGCCGACAATTTAGCGAGAACCTACGAATATGAGTTGCAGCATTGCCGGTTGCATAAAGGGGGCACAGCCTGCATTCGCAAAGAGGAATTCGGGGGTCGTAAAATGTTTATCGTACGTGAAATCCTGAAGCACGGGACTCCTTTGCTCGAAATAACTCGTTTACCGGCAGGCTGTCCTACCACATTTTCAAGCTGCTCGACTCGAACAGTCGACCAACTTTGCTGCTCTCCCCGAAGGACTCTCGAAACCGGGGATTCTTTGCCGCGATAAACGTTAGATAGATACGCGTATTGAATTCAAAAAGATCCTCCAGGAGTGGAGGCATGGGGAAGGGAATATACCTGTCTGAATCTGTTGCAAAAAATTTGAACTTTCTCTTCGATCTCTCACGTTCAATATTCTTATTTCCGTGACGATTGGTGACGAGCTGTCCTGGTCCGATGTGATCGCGAATGCGAAATTTACACTCTTCTGCAAGATTCTCGCGTTGAAAAACGTTCGGATCGAAACCTTGTTAGACAAAACCGAGCGCGGTTTAGTCTCGCGATTGAAAAAGCTTAATCTAGATGCGAATCGCTGGTCGCTGTTTATTGCTGAATCGAAGGGAAACGGGGTCGTTTAGCGTAGAAATGATCGCGAAAAGCAGCATAAAATTTCAATGAGCGATGCTTTTGTTCGTTATTAGTTTGAATATTCAGGCGTCTCTTTATCAGACCCTATTTTTCATCGGTGCACCGGTAATATCGGTATAAAATTCGCCGTCGTCTCTCGGACAAAGACCGCTGCTCAACAAAGAACAGAATTTTTTACTCTTGATGAAAAAGAAGATGAGAACTTTTATAGTCCGTAGTATGGAGTTTAATTACACGCAATTTCTCCATAGAAGGACGGCAAACGAGAGAGAGAGAGAGAGAGAGAAAGACTCGTTTCTGATCGACAACGTTATTCCTAACGCTAATTTATTATATCATATACATATGTACATAAATGGGACTTGTTCTAGGCGTAATTATTTGAAGCGAACGGTGAAAGAGAAGAAATCGTCAAGTGTTGTACACATTTTTCAGAAAGTTTCGTCGAGCACGAAGGATCGCAGGGTCAGTGATGTCGCTGACGTGAAAACTCGGGAGATGATTTAACACGCGACAACCTTAGAAGCGAGGCGAAGTTTCAGTAGTAGATTCGCGTCTTCTCGCTAGATACAAAAGGGATAAATAAGTCTTTCAGTATCTAGAGGCCGAATATTCGGTGTATTCGTCTCGAGATACGTTTTTCTTTTTCTTCCTACGGAGACGCTGAACGATGAAGAAAGTTGTCGCTCGTTGATCCGTGGTGTGGAACAATGCTCGTTTTTCTCAAACGGACGAATAGAGAAGTCGAAGTAAGCGCGGCTTACCTGCAGGGATCCCAGGTGAGGCCTCCGGGGCAATCGTCGTCCGTGAGAGTGTCACACTCGAAGGGCGAGCACACACACGAGAAAGCTCTCGCGACCGCGACCGAGAATACCACGATACCCCCCAACAACAGCAACGAGGCCCTCATTTTTCACCCCTCCGCACCTTTCCTCGCCGTTCTTAATCTCGTCCGTACTTTCTGACCCGCGATCGTGGACACGAGACGAAAACGCCGTCCCTCGGATCGTGCGAGTTCAGTTCATCGCGGATGAATTCGCCGTGACGTACATCTCAGCTCCGATTCCTAGACCGCACATCTACACACCATTCGCCGTCGTTCTATCAGATTCTGTCGCCTAACGAATTATTCGTCCTATCCCCTTCGAAAGGGTAACCACCGATCACCGCCGATTAGCACAGATCAGCCCGGCGTAATTCACTCGATCTGGCCTCCACGATTCGCGCCGAACACGCGGGAAAAGTTAACCATACCGATTGATCGATCGATTACGCGGCTATCAATTTTCATGTTTCCCGTGCAATTCTCAACACTAGAAATGCCTGCGCCGCATTCGAACAGGTGCAAATATTCGTCAGGTTTCATTGTTACTGAAATGGAAAGGAGAAAGAAGGGATGATCTAGATTGAAAATCACAGGGATCTACGTATCGATCTACCGAGGGGAGAAGTAACGGTAAATTCGTGAAACGTCTGGTTATAGTCGCAAGATTCAATTACGGAAGAGCAGAGAGGGAGGAAAAAAGACGAAGACGAAGAAGAAGAAGAAGAAGAAGAAGACGAAAAACGTTGGGAAGCACCGCAGTGCCGCCGCATACTCGGTGCTTTAGCAACACACTCTCGAATTTCGAGTTGTATTAAACGAGAGAATACTTTTAACGCGCGGCGTGTATACCGTGTACGCGTTCGCGTGGCTGTATTTCCCGACGGATGCATCCACGGTAACAAGAATCGCAACGTACATACATTATGGAAACACGCGCGGCTGGGGGAAACATCGCGAGATGAAATATTAGCCAACTTGTTCGCCGACGTCTGAACCTGTTTGCTGTTGTTGCGTTCCCTGTTCTGATATTCGTCGCTCTCTGCTCTTTCTCTTTCCGTGGGAAATCCTCCACCCGACGAAATTTGGTTCGTTATCCTATTGCGAGCATCGCGATCACCGACACCGAAATCGGAATCGGTCGAATGTCGTATAAAAGTTCCCTAACCCGAGAGACTTTTCGAAGAAGGAAGAGAGCCTGAAATGCACGCGACTTGATCATTCGGAATACAAAAAGCGAACGAGCTATTGTGCACGTTTGTTCGAGCAGAAATCACGAGGAACGATGAGATCAAAGGACAAATAAACGAGTCGGGTAATGTGTTTGCCTTAGACACCGACGGGCTCGACGCACGAGCTCGTCCACGAGCAACTTTGCGAGGGAAGAAAAATATTTACGAGAATGTCGCGCAGTAGATCGCATATTAATTCCGAGAAGCGCACGGTTTCCTTCTCTTGGTATGCTCACGCTGGCAATAACATCGTGCACAACCGGACAAAACGTTTCTCAACACACCGCGATAAACGAGCAAAACGCGACACGCTCGATGTTCAAGACGAACGTACACTGGCCGACGATCGTCGTCTACGACGCGGCGTCGGCCGCTTCGACGCTTCGCGTCGGCGCCCTAACGACCCTTTCCTGTCTTCCTTCCCTACGAACCGTTTCTTTATCCACCTCGGTTGTATCAAAATTTCGCTTCTCCTTTAACGGGTCTCTCCTCCAAGAAGATATCAACGATAAAACCTCGAGGGACCTACTAACGTGTTTCGACGAAAAATTTATCGCTCCTTTCGAATCCTGTCGAACAAAATTGATTCGCGCCCGCGCGTTCGCGTTGCTCTTCTTTTAACCGATTTAAGCTCTATTGTTCGTAACAAACGCGAAACGTATTGGCTCACGCGAACGACTTGCTTGCAACGAACAAAATTACGAGCCTTTTTCCGTGGATAACGAGGATGTGCGAAAAGGAGAATACATGTACTTACATGCTCGTCTGACATCGACCGATATCCCGCGGATAACCTAATCAGTTGTTAGCGATCTTATAGCCAGGTGAACAGACCACTAACCGTTACAATATATGTCCGTGATCGTTTCATCTACACGTTCATCTTACTACGTTCTACTTCCTTTTCTACCTTACTCTCCTGAGAACAGTTCTTCCTTCGTACATGTTACGAACGATCGTTTCTTTCTAAAGGTCCATGACCCATCAACGCTTGCTGGACGTACGTTTCGCTTTCGCAAAGGCAACGAACATTTCCATCTTTTTACGATTCGTAAATTTTCGCCCGTAGATGCATATAGCATAAGAGATAAACTTTGGTCTATCTTTATCTTTAATATCGAGTAAAAGAACTTTGACGTTCCTTTCAAAATCGATGTGCGAACGTATCAAATTCAACTGGTTGAATTTTAAATTTGTAATTTTTTTAAAGTAGTTACTATCTGCATTCAATTTAACTGACATATGCGTTGCGCCCTTGGCGTAGTAATCCTGCTTAGTAATGCGTTTGCATCTAAAATTAACATTAAAGTGGGTATAAAACGAATACAAACCAGATGTGAATGAATTTCTCGACGAAATTATCCCACGTTTTTATAGAAAAACACGAAATTTTACGAGAAACGTTTTATTTTCACTCACAACTGATTGCAAATTGTGCGACTATTCTTGGCGGGAAACTTGCGCCAGAATGACCAACGTAGATTATTTTAAAGTCCCTAGGGTATTGTCGTGTTTAGGGACATACCAAGTATGGTCCAATCAGAGGTAGATCTGATTATTTCTTGGAAAAGCTGTGCGATTGCACGAAACTGGATTGAAAACTGTGCGCAGATTATCAGTCTCTAGTATAATTAGGGTTATGTCTCCATCGTTGTTTACATTGTTAACCTTTAATAATTATTACTAAACTAGAAATGTAATATACAAATGGTACATATATACATATCAGAATTCTAGAATTCCGTATACTTTAATTATCTAGAGATTAACGATATATTTCGTAAAATTTATGTAAATGATCCGATGTATTGGAAATGGAAGTACCTACTGTAGGAAGTTTACCGTAAGTAAATAACGCTTGTTTTCGCTTTTTCGACAGAAAAAATGATGCTATATTTATTATTCTTTGTTCTATCCTGATTTTTACCGTATTGAAATCACGTGGATTACAGTTACTGCAAGGAGTTGTGGTTTCTAATATCGGATACCGTGTGCCGGTGTGAGAAACAACTAATCGAAGATGAAATTAAGAAGGAAACGAAACTTTTTAAGGAAGGATTATTATTTTTTAAGCCATATACGGAAGCATCGCTTCAAAATATACCGAAAAATGATCCCTCGCCTCGAATGTACGAATTAATTAGCAAACTGGCCCCTCTTCTCGTACGTATTGCGAACAAACTTTATCGATGCTTCTTTCTTTCAAAATATCGCAAAAACTTCTTGACATTTTTTATTTCTCATAGAATTTGGATGCCACGATCACATGGGATCTAGTATGTAATTTTATAAAATACGAATATCGGAATTGCGCGGAAACTTTCGCGTCTCAGCTCATAGACTTCACTTCGATGAAAGCGTTGATCGACGATATTTGGGACTTTTATTATTCCGAAAGAATGACCTTGATTAAGTGCCTTAAACTTATGGTCGAATATAAAGACAAAGGTCACCGCTACGAAAAAGAATTTGCAAAGTTCTTTGATGATATTTTATTTGGTACCCTGCTAGAATCTGTTCGAAAACAAATAGAGATGTTGAAGAATGTAAATCCGCCTGTACGGTCGCAGTTATGTTCAGAAGAGTACTTGCACAGGTTGTACAACAGTAGTCTTATAGAAATGCGAGAATTACTGCACATATTAACAGTCATCATTCGTGATATACATATAGCAGACAATGAATTTATGAAGTTGTACGAAAGTATTGGGGTAGGTATTATAGAAAACAGATGACAGGGTGTATTACTGCAATCTAATATTCCTTAATAATTTATAAAATACAGGGAGAACCAAGACGGTTAGCCAGTACAAAAAGTCATGAAGATAAAAAGGCAATAGCCAGGAAAATTAAGGAGATACAATACAGTCAAGCTGCTCTGTTTTTAGTAGCATTAGACGTCCGAACTCAGTAGGTTTTTGTTTTACCACTGCCTGAAATCACCTGTATAATGTTGATAGTAGAACAAAATTTATTTTCACAGCACCAACATGGAAAATTGGATAGTTTCTGTGAGAAATATCATGCAAGAAACGTTTGAGCAAAAATGCATTCGCGATAATTGTCCTCAAGATAGCCCGCTCTTTCTGTCCTGGATGTTATCGAACTATGCTATTGATCCCGAAAATGTTGATACTTTGAACCGATTTAGACCATTTGGTATCAAAGCTATACAGCTAAATGTTTTTCGTTACTTGCAAGATTTGATGAATAGCGAAATGATCTGCGAGAAAACTCATTACGCCGAAATAGTACGAAACAGCGTGTACAATCTCCTTACCTTGGTCTGCGCTTTTGTCGACGAGGACAAATTAAACGCGTTAAATGGTATCTTTGACGCTGTTGCTGCCACGATACAATTTCCTGAAACTGCAGCACGGTTCTGGGCCGAATACAACGATGGTCTGTGGTTAATTTATAAATACGCAGCCGAACAATTCCCATATGAATTCGAACCGTTGACGAATATCGCAATCGGTTTGGCAAGTGCCTCCGAATCGAGTGCCGAAAAAATCGCGGTAGAGCTAGATAATCTCCAATCGTTAACATTAGAGGTTCCACGGCAACGGGACCATAACAAACCATTAAAACCATACGAGCAGGAATGCACAATTCACAAGAATCCGTATACGATTTCAGAAGATTCTTTCCGTGAAAATATACGTGTATTATCAAGCGAACGAGAAGTAGTAATATTTCAGCAAAAAGCGAGCTATTGGGACGCTTTGCATCATAAGATAGAACAGCTTTTCTCTCAAGCAGGTTGTGGAATCACAACTAACAACGAAGTGCACAAAAATATGCCGGAGCATGTGTCGCAAGGGTTCAAATTGTTGAAAAGATTAGCCAAGTACATTGGGATACGGCAGAGTATGGTAATTCCGACGGAATTAAGTTTCGAAATAATAAATAGATTTTCCTATCCAGTATTACCCGATGAAAAGATGTACATCTATAAAATAGTTGCAGCTTGCATCAGTATTTCGTCCGAACTTGTATTGGAATATCCCGAAGAAATTTTATCGCGAATGCGTGCCGGCGTTTACCCAAGGTTCAACAATCGTTACCAAAAGACGTTAGATTTTGCAGAAGCGGTTTCTTTCGACGGTGGCATAATCGCGTCGTGGTTATCCGCGATAGAAACGATCGCTCATTCTTATCCAATATTGAACGCGTATTTGGACATTTTATCCAAGTATTTAATCAGAAAATACAACGAGGAAGCTTTGTACACGGTGGAAATACCAGGAATGGTGTTTTTGTTGCAAGGCGTTCTACCGAAACTAGACTCCTGGTATTTCGAATCGGACGCAGAAAGGATCGATTTATGGTTAAAAAGTATGTTCTGCCTTCACAGAGCGCTTGAATCTAGCTTACCGAAAGATGATATACGAAACGAGTTGCAGCATGTCGTTGCGTATAGTTTACTGTACCTAGAACCGAGGCACGCGTTACTCAAGCTGATTCGTACCGGTGAACGTACTTTGCACAACAAAATGATGGCGGAAACAGATTGGATCCGAGGGAAGGGATTCAAAGCGATCAAAAGTGTACAGCTGGCCTTGTCTGTGGTAAACAGGTTACTGATATTCAGAAAATCATTGGGCCTAGAAATAGGAGATAGGTCACCGCTTGAAGCGGCCTTGTATTCTTCGCCTCGTGTACCAAACGGCCTTTTGATAGTACCCACGATCGTTAATTATCTGTACGTTTGGTTCAGTCCACCTCTACAAGCGATGGCTGTTAGACTGTTGAAAAAATTTGCCGAAGGATCGTCTATGTCGTTGCTAGTTTGCATGGGTATGGATGGTACCGCTATACGCGAGACTTTTGCTTCTCGCCGAGGTCTGATGTCGCCAACTTGTGTTGCTGATGTCAAGGTTGCCATTCTCGAACTGGTTGCTGTATGCTTGGAGAAACAACCTGGTCTAACTGAAGCTCTCTTCAACATTGTACACCCAGCGGAATGTAAACGGATCTTTCCACGATCGGTGGAGGAATTTTTCACAGAAGGATGTAGACAATTTCTGGTTAAGTATCTAAATCGGATCTACGAGAAGGAGGATATTATATACGACAGATTGTACAATAGCACGATGGCGTTGCTGCGAGCAATGTGGTATCATAGGAACGAGATTCTCGTGAATTTCTTTCGGAAACGGGAAAACTTTTGGACTCACCTCTTTACTCCGCTTTTCAGAGATCTAGTGCCAGGTGTAAAAGGTTACTCTCATCTGTTGGATATAATTACCTTGGAATTGTTCAAAAGCACAACGTTAGAAGAGGATTTTACGTTGAATCTGAAGAAACTGTTGGATAAGTCGAACGATTATTGGAAAAAGTTAGCCATATACGTTCTCGACGACGTACATATCGATAACGAGGAAACGCACAGTTACGAAAAACGAGATGCCAGTGTGACGGACTCGCTGTACGAAACTAATTTGGAATCTTGGTACAACTTTATCGTCACGCTAACCGACGAAAGAATAGCAACGAATTACCCTATCAACGTGTCTCAAGCACAACTTATAACGCAGCGCTCTTTGGAGTCATTGCTGGAACGAATCAAACAGTTCTGCGACGTTTCCAGTCGAAAAATAACTATGTTGCTCGCTTCTCTGTCGCTGAGATGCATCACATCCTGGAAACAAATGTGCGTCGACGACTCGAAGATCTTTAAAACAGGGCTAACGCAACTGATGCAAGAGATCGGGCTAGCTTATCGTAGTTATGGAAAATCTTTGCGTCAAACGCTAGTTTCGTTGCTTCTCGGATGCGTACAGTGCGTGAAAAGTACGTTGCGCGAAGACCTGTCGAGCCTCGAGTATCTTCTGGCGCACTCCTGCACGATCGCCACTAGCGAATTGGAAGAGCTGAAGGATGCCGCGACACAATTTCAGAAGCGTAAACAACAGCAACACGCGATGGTTGAGCGGAAAGTGGAGGAGAAAGGTGCGGGGGCGGGGGCGATCGACAGCGTGATTGCGCAAAAGAACGCCGACGAAAGAAACGCGGAAACTATCCGTGGAATTCGGGAAAGTTTACCGGCAACCTTAGCTGTTTGCATGGTCACGCAACTTTTGCGTTCGTACGTGGAACGAAGTTCACTTATGAAGCAGCAACGAAAGTCGAGCTGCGTGCAGCTACGACAGATGATACCTGAATTGATGGCGTGTATCGGTATTACTCTGCAAACGTATCCGTATTTAAGGTTCAGCACAGCTGCGCTAAACTTGCTCAATTTGATCATTCGTTCACCGTACTCTTTGCATCCGATCAACGAGAACGACATCGCGAAACTATGGTTGAGCTTGATTCCACCAGAAGACATTGGCAATAGTATGCTAGAGTCGCTTTACGACGATTGTCCGAATAGAAAGTGGCGATGCCAAGATTGGTGGCCACTTTACACGCTTGGTCTTGAATTCTTAATAGGGCTGGTTACCAGAGAAACGCCTACTATGTACGTTAAGTCCATCATAACATTCCTGAATTCTCACGAATATCAATTGATGATTGCGTCGACTTTGTTGAGGCATACGGCGGACTTGTTGGCTGCCGATTTGGTACAATCACTCGTTGCTCTTATTCACATAATGGCAACGCAACCGTACGTTTGGAACTCGATCCAACCGAATGTCTGTGAGACTCTGATCAAATGCATGTATCTAGCGTACGATAACACCGTGAATTTATTATTACGACCGCGAATTCTCAAGTTCATCATCGACGGCATTAGCGTTGAAAGTGCCGAGGAATTGGAGTCTTGTGACAAAAGATCGCCGAGCGGCGAATTGAAATTGCTGGTTAATAAATTGATCGTGATAAATACGACCTGCGCCCTCAGTTTCGTTCGCTTCTCTCCGAGGTTAAACACTCTCGTAGATACTATATACACGCAAGACTTTTGGTACACTCCAATGGCAGAAATGAATTTTGGACCACCTCAGATGAGCATGAGCTCTGGACCGCAATTAACTTACGGCACGATCATCAGTTCGACGCAGCTGTTTACGCAAGCTTTGCATTCCCGATCTCAGTCTATCAACACTTCCCCGCTGTCTTTCACCACCGGTGGACAACCGGCGGATAAGGCTGATAGCGCGAAAAAGGAGTGGGAACATGCTGCACCAGAGGATCGACGAATGCACTCGAGCAAAGATCTCAGAAGAATTATCCACGCGGCATCAGGCTCCGCTTCGAGATCTTCCAACGTAGGAGGGGAATTTTTGGTGTACGTCAGTGGTCTGGACGTAACTGTGCCGTTATTAAGTAGTCCAAGGCTTGTGCGGAGGCCCTATGATCCTCTTATTTGCGAGAACACGATTCTGTCGAGAGCAACAGCTTTAACTAGCGGTAGACACGTGACGAAAGGGGGCAGCGGCGTACCTGCGGGGAACGACAGTCCTGTTGTAGCGAAATATCAAAAATTCAGCGACCCCTGGTTCGAATCTATGGACGAAAACAATACGAGATTTGCCTTGGAAGTGAATCTAGTGCTGATACTATGCCAAGCCTTAGAAGGCGTTAGGAGTCCAAGGATCGCTCTACGAGATCGTCAATTGATAGCACGCGAAACAGTGACCGAATTAGGCGTCTTCTTTGATTTTCTCGAGCACCGAGGTACTCCTGACGATTGGCGGGTTAAAGGATCGTTGATTAACGCCGATACAAAAAACGTAAGAACTATACAATACTCTGGTGCCTCGAATCAAGCTGTTTTGCCAGCGAGATTAAAGAAGAAAGGAGAAAAGGAACTCGAGGAGGATGTATTCACTACGGGAAGATTCACGACCAACATTAGTAGTATACAATTCTTGCCTCTAATGGGAAAGTTATTGAAAACTATCGTGGAATCTTTAGATTTAACACAATATTGATAAAAATGAACGAGGGAAAGGAAGAAAATATTCAACGCTGTATGTATTACCGTGAAGAAGTAAATGTTCAGAATTATTTATAATGTATTTGATTAAAATTCGTAATAAATGTAACGATTTTTATTAAAATCTGTGCGTTTTCAGTGTGGTTAAGGGTGAGTAAATTATACACGCGAAAAGACAGAAAGGAAAGAAGTAAACATTCGTCGAATTTTCATTTAATTCAACCATTTTGAACGATTGCCGAGCTCTTTTATTTTCTCAGATTCACAGATCGCATTTTTGTACACTTAGAACGGTATCAGCAATCGGACACGTGCTTAGAACAACGGTACAATTATATTATTTATAAAATTGCGCCCGGCGCTATAATTCTGTGACTTCCATTTGTCGTTCGTTCACTTTGATAACACTTTGATTAATTATTCGAAGATCTGGAAATGCGGATTGTTTTTGACAATTTAAACTGATATTTTTCCATAACCTTTGTCTACGGGAACAATGGTAAGTGGAAAGTAAAGAGCAGAAAGTGGAATAAGCTATGGTAATTCACATTCACGTGTCACTTACCCCATCCATTCAACTGTCTTTTCAGTTAACATACTTTAACTATTTTTTTATTTCGGTTTCGCGAAAAACATTTATCTTTCTCTTCCCCTTTTATGTTTCCACTGTTGCAATCGATAATCATATTACGATACAGTATAAAAATATAATTCGTGATATTAACGAATATTATATATTACGACGATAGTGACGGCGCGAGTGTTAAATAAGACACGTCGCGCGAAGATATTTGACGCCTTCCAGGCTGAAAACCTGAACGTTGTGTTCGACGCTAAGGTGGTAAATGAGGTAAAATGTTCTCTGGTGACGGTGAATCGTGCACGTCGTTGCTTCTTGGCGTCACTCGCGAATGATAAAAATTGTTGGAGGCAGCAGTAGTGACGGTAGAACTTGTTGTTGTAACCGTATTTGTAAGTCCAACAGCCGTAACCATTGGCACGGTGCTAGTTGTTGTTGTATTTATCGTGATCGTTGTTACTATACAGGAGGTAGAGTGACTTCGGGATGTCAAATTTGACCACATGTGTGGATTATTAACGTAACTAGAGTCGGACGGTGAACAATCGGAATGACGAGTTGACGCGGCGGTGCAATACATCGGAGTTGCCAATGTAGTTGAAACTGAACTTGAAGGAGATTGAACAGCTGCAGCGGTTGATACCGCCGCTGCTGCTGTTGCTGTTGCTGCTGGTGGTGGAGGAGGAGGTGGTGGCGGCGGTGGTGCTGGCGTTGGTCCGTTTAAATCTGCCAAGGGATCAACTGCCCCACCATCCCATGGTTCTGTTGACTTTCCTTCCTCATTATTCGTCGCGCTGACAGTTGATCTTTGCCGTTTCGCGTCTCCGTACAATAAGCAATGCACGTTCGGTGAGCTGCTACGATCACGTACACCCTCTTGCTCCTCGAGAAATCGGTCCATATAGTCCCTGCTTACGATTCAACGATCTTGTCATACTTCGAGTTTTCAATCGCAACATAAAAAACGTGATAACGGGAACTACCTGATTTAATTCTAATCTAATTTGGTAGAAATTTCATTTGGTTCGGAAAAAAAAAGTGGAAAAAAGTAAGAAGGTAAAAGAAACAAATGCGACGCGCGTTGCAAAAAATCGTAAGGAAGTATATAAACGTGACAATTATCCTAGTACTATAAATTCCAAAATATTTTATCTAGAAAAATGATTATTCTTTCTACGAGATAGAGAAAATACTCACGTGATACCGGGATGCAAAGCATACTTCTTCTTTTCTAAACGAGCCTTGTACGTAAAAATATCGTGACGTTCCGTTTTCTTCCAGAGATAATAAAATTGCACCAATTCACCAACAGATCGCGTTCTAACCTGTTACGATGATGCGTACGTTATATACATTTGTTTCTCGTCACCTCGAGGAAACCAGATGCATTATAACATGCGTACCTTGTTTCTTTGTATCAGATGAAAATCTTTTCCGTAACTCCGTAATCCAGATTCAAAATTGTGACATTCTTCTTCGGACCAAAGACTAACTGCGTCTGTTGGAGGTACGACGTTCATCCTACGTCTTCTTAACGCCTCTTCAAGATTGTAGCCACATTGTAACAATAAATATAACGCTTGCTCGTCGTCTCTGATATGAGACCCCGTAGGCAAAGAACCACCTTTCACAGCTGGTAGCTGTGCGCGTTCTAAAAATTCTTCGGTTTCTTCTTCGGGTATATGACTGGGGTCCCATAACATTTTATCCTCATTTTCGTAAGGTAAAGCATCGTCGTAATGACAAAGACCTTCCGGTATAGCCGCTTGGTAATTAATACCAACCATGATTGTCTTTTTCCATTCCTCTTCGTCCGGACTATAATCACAATCATCCTCTTCCTCTTCGCTCTGTGGTCGTGAAACGCTTCGTAATAATCTTGATGTGCCGCTACCTATGGCACCGCTAACTATCCCGTCTTCTCCTCCATCTACCGTACTACTGCTGACACTACCTTCTACTCCACCAACGGTACCGTCGTTCGTAGTACAACCAGCAAGGGCAGTTATGCCGCTGCATTTGGTGGTAGTATTAGCACCTCCCATTGTTGAAGCCGTTCTTGTATTTTCGTTGTTACTACAACCATCGATCATGGAACATTCTTCGCCCTCGCCTTCACCTTCGCCGTCACCTTCGCCGTCTCCTTCGCCGTCTCCTTCACCTTCGCCTTCTCCTTCACCTTCTCCTTCACCTTCACCTTCACCTTCACCTTCGCCTTCACCTTCGCCTTCACCTTCGCCGTCACCTTCTTCGTCGTCGTCATCGTCGTCGTGAATCCTGTGCCGTCTGTTATTGTCTCCGGTACCTACACCGCCGGTATTGTTTCCTTTCATCGTTGATCCTGATACTAACGACGTTGAATCTTTCCCTTTTACCAACATTTCTGTATAAAATTGTTTGAGATCTGGCTCGTTACTAGCTGCATCCGCATCGTCGTCGTCGTCATCGTCGTCGGCGTCATTATCCCCTTTATCCGAATACTGTCCCTCGACTTCTGGATCGCCGCTTCCAGATGGAATTAACATTTGATCAGAACTGTTTGAATTTTCCGTCGACGGATCCCCGTATCCATACATCGCAAGCAGGTCTTTTAGTGGCATATCACCTTCCTGAAAGAAGACAGGAACAGAAATGATTACCATGCTACATATAACGAATCGACTAAACATACGAATCTCACTACGAGAACGCACTTTGAGTCCAAAGTGTTGTAGAAACTTATCATAATTGTAATTATTTATGGGCTTGATTTTTTCATTTCACAGGCTTGATCCTAGAATAGTTGGGATCAGAATCTTGTTACAAAGTGAACATCGTACATGTTAAATATTTAACTCGGATATCTCAGAATTATACCTTTTGCAAGTTGGACAACTCGTTGTGAGAATCTTCACTACCTTCTAAAGCTTCTTCTTCGTCTAAAGTCCGTTCATCGTCAAAATCATTTATCATCATTTCTGTAGCTGGACCCATATCGTAATCCCGATCTGCCCTGTAAAATGTTAAGTACATAAAAATATGTTTGTTCTTTCTTTTTTTTTCTTAAACAATTATTAATTATCTAGAGATCGATGATCAATCATTGATCTATGAATACTAACATGTTTATATTTTTTGCAGTAACCAAAGTAGCAACATATCACGTAGGCATTAAAAGGATGTGTTTAATGTATACACTGAACGATGCACACTCTGAGAATGTTGAAGAAGAATGTCCTTAAACTACCTGCATTGTAGATTCTCTCCGATTTCATTGATTTTAATTAAACACTTTTATCGTATTAACGGTGCAACATACTGAGAGAATATGTGCAATTTATGACGCACATCTAACCTTAAATTTTTATGACATTACTGCTGATTTCATATTCACAATAACCATTTACTTTTTAACAAATTGTATAGGATAAATTAAACATGTTTTAAAGTCTTTTGTTACTGACACTCCATACTGTACAGAATTTCACTTCACCTCACTAAAGATCTTTTATTTCAACGTAACTACGTTTCCACAAAGACTTATTAAACTTTCCGACACAACAGTTTTACGATATATCTAACATTTTTCTAAGGCACAATTTTAATCAACGGCAAAACTGTTTCAATCGTATCGATAGAGGTTATACAGAACTATTATGAATTTTAAGAAAACAAACTGAAAAATGCACGATACATTATTTATATTCGCTCCGAAGGTTCCATTACGCTTCTTTAGCATTCTAAAAAGCGGGAAATTCATGAAATTCGTTACTACGACCAATCACTTGAGATTGCATAGAAACTATTTTACCATTGGTTGAAAAACGCGCTTTCCTAAATAAATTCTTTCATGGTCTATCGTTGTGAATACACCTTTACATACATTACATTCCGAATTATTTGTAATATTCAAACATTACGAAAAAGATAATGATATGTACACGCATGTGAATATTATAAATATTTATTGTTTTTAAAGTACGCATAAAAAGTTGAACATGTATCAATATGTGCACGTATATGCACAAATATACTTCTATACGAGAAAAAAAAAGTATAAAATACCACCAGCGTAACACTTGTACAGTTAATTTAAATTAGTACTGATACATTAAAGTACCATAAGCTATATTTTGTCTACCTTTATACAGTTTGTTATATTTTATAAACGTATTTTACAAAGTTGCGTATGGTTAATAGGAAATAAATCGTATAAAATAATTACAATATGCTCTCTTTCATGTTAAAATGCAATTGCTACAAGAAAAACCTGGTAAGTAATTCATGAACTTACATATTTGATATATAATTATTGTACAAGTTTAATTACGGTATTTCGTAATGATTATTGTTGTATTTTAGACTGATCAGGGAAAAGTGCAATTATTATTAAGAGCATCAAGGTAAATACCATAGAATATTGTAAACAAATGAAATAAAGCTGCAGCATACAATTATTTACATTTTTTTAAATACCATTTACCATAGAAACATATCCATAAAGTGGGAGGAAGAATATCAGTATATGGAAAGAAGTAAGACCCCAACAATGCACTTTCAACAATCTTTACCACGCTTGCCTATTCCAAAATTAGAGGACACATGTAGGAGGTATTTAAATGCACAGAGACCATTGTTATCTAAAGAACAGCTAGAAAAAACTGCAACTTATGTTAATCAATTTCTGACTAAAGAAGGTGTTCAATTGCAAAAAGAACTTATTGAAAAAGATGCTAGAAATCGACATACTAGCTATATTACTGAACCTTGGTTCAATATGTATCTCAGGGACCGTAAATCTTTACCCATCAATTATAATCCCTTCTTAGTTCTTGAGCCAGCCAGCAATGCAAAATATAACATGCAATTAGTAAAAGCTACAAATCTTGTTATATCATCATTAAGATTCATGAAGTCATTTAAAGAAAATGTTCTAAGGCCTGAGATATTTTTTTTAAAACCTGAAACATCCACTGATAAGGTATTTCATACAGTTACAAGATTACTACCACCTCGATTCAGTTGGTATGGAGCTTATTTGTTTAAGGTGAGATAACAATGTCAAAACAAATAAGAAAATACCTAACAGATGAATAAAAGTGTTTTAGTTTAGTTCTTAGTTCTTACTTCAGCATCTTGAAAGGAGCAACTTTTTGATATTTCAGATAAAAAATTATTATTTTAGGCTTTCCCATTGGATATGTCTCAATATCACAACCTATTTAATACAGCCAGATTACCAAAACCAGAGAAAGATGAGATTTATGAAAATATATCTGGAAAACATATAATTGTAATGAGAAAGGGACACTTTTATTGTGTGGATGTACTGGATGAAAATGGTTACATTGAAGAACCAAATGTAATAGCAACTTGTCTAAAGTATATTTTAGAAGAAAACTTATCAGACAATGAAAGCCCTATTGGAGTGCTTACAACGTTAAATCGCGATCTATGGGCTAATACAAGGATGCATTTAGCTCAAATTGGTAATCAAGAAGTTCTACAAAAAATAGACTCTGCTATATTTGTAATGATATTAGATGATTTGCATATTGGCACCGACTATAACAAATTAATCGGAACGTATCTTCATTCCGACGGAACAAACAGGTGGTTTGATAAATCGATTTCTTTAATTGTTACAAAGGATGGATTTGCTGGAATAAACTTTGAACATTCATGGGGAGATGGAGTAGCTGTTTTAAGATTTCTCAAGGTACAGAGCATTAAAAGAAAATTAAATAACTTCTAATGTTCAATTACATTATTTTTTTCTTTTTTATTTTTTTACTTTAAGGATATAAACGACGATATAACGATAAATCCGAAATTTTCTCCCGATGATATTCAGCATCTTGAGAAAAGGATATTAACGGTCAAGAAACTTGATTTTGTTGTCGACGATAAAATACAAACTGCTGTTAATTCACAAAAGATAAAGTTCGAAAAATGGTGCGGAGAATTAAGTATTGATCATATGATATTTAACGAATTTGGTAAACATCAATGTAAACAGTTCGGCGTAAGTCCCGATGCAATTATGCAGTTAGCATTCCAGTTAGGTTTATATTATCAAACAAACTGTGCGGTACCGACGTACGAATCTTGTAGTACAGCTGCATTCAAACATGGTCGGACAGAAACTCTTAGGTCCTGTACAATGGAAACAAAAACAACTTGCGAAGTTATGACACAGAAGAGTAGCAATGTATCCATGACTGAATTGAAAAATTTAATCATCAATTGCAGCAACGTTCACAATAAACTCTCGAAAGAAGCTGTTATGGGTATTTATAAAGGATTATTAAACTTCCTATTAAGAAATGCGAAAAAAAAGATTTAAAAGTTAAATTTAACGTTTATTTTATTTTTCTGCAGGACAGGGATTTGATAGACATTTATTTGCATTGAAAAACATTTGGGAACATACGAATACTTCGAAACCAGCTATTTTCGAGGATCCGGCATATGATAATATAAACCATAACATTTTATCTACTTCGACTCTTTCAGATCCAGCTATATATTGCGGCGGTTTTGGACCTGTCGTGAACAATGGATATGGAATCGGGTACGATGTATATTTTTTCTTGCTTTTATAAACAGATCCGTACTCTTATTCTAATAATATACAATGACCATAGGGTTTTCTCTCTGTTATAATCGCTTTTATGTTTAGATACATGATACAAGACAAAAGATTGGGAGCTATTGTAACAAGTTATAAAAGTAATTGCGACGCAACCGAATATGTGAAATGTTTGGAGAAAGCATTTGAAAGTATTCATCAGGTTATGACCTATGGAAAATAACCCTATTATATTATATTATAATATACTATATTATTATATATCGATTAATAATGTATATTATATATACATCAATTTAAAGGATTATCCAATTGTTATTGTACTCGGGAGAACGAGAATCTCTAATACTGTTACATATATAATCTTGAATCTCTATATGATGTTGGTAAAGTATTTTTATATTATTGTTGAACGAATAAAAAATGACTTTTTATCGAATTCAAATTATAAATAATATTATGCACAGTATATTTTACACATATATGAATAAGTATAACATTGTATTATATTGAACAGTTTGGTTTAAAAAAAATATATACACAATAGATGTGACCCCAAGCGAGCGCTATAACGCACTCAAAATGCTATAAACAAGAGACTACGTTACGGTAATAAATGTTATACTACCAGAAATAATTAATTATACACATGGTTGATACACAGATATCCTTATATGCAGCTTACTAATTGTGAGTTATAACAGCTGTTTCAATTAAAGCCTATTTGCAACAAAATTACATTTGTTCCAAATGGTGTTCATATACAAATCTTACATGGAAAAAAAATTGTTTTAGATTCGTTTCAACAGAAACATTATTCTGCACTTTTCTTCTGTATTTATTCTCCTTTCTAAACTTGGAATGAAATATAATTCGAAAAAATATTTTATGCATATTTTTGTATTATCCCTGTTTATGTTAAACTTATACCTTATTTCCCATTTTCACTCTGGATGTCTATAAATAAATGCAAATTCGTTAATATTTTTCAACAAGGTGATAAAAGGTTTGAACAACTTACCATATAAATTCCAACAATCAATCCAAAAAGTCCAATAGCAGAGCCAAAGATTTCCACAATGAGAATTTTAACAAAAAGAGCTGAATTAGCTGCATCTGCAAGAGCTGCTCCAGAACCAACAATACCAACACATATACCACAAAACAGATTGACAAGACCAACAGCTAAACCAGCTCCAAACATTAAATAGCCAGCTAGCCAATTTTGATTGCGAATTTCTTCTTTTATAGCAGCTTCTTCGTAGCTAAATTCCTCCAACATTCCAGATAATACAATGGCAGTAATTAAACCATAAATAGCAACAGCTTCGCAAAATATTACAGAAATTAAATTTTTTGTTTTAATTCTTGGAGCCTTTACTCCACCTCCAACTATTGAAACTCCTGTTGTATGAATTCCTCTGAAACATTACATTTATATCATTTTTTGAGATACACAGAAATGATGGTAATTGCTCTTAAAACTTAAAACTCACAATGCAGCACCAACTACAGATAAAGCAACTGCAAGTCCAATACCAAGAGTTGCCCACATATACGGGGATGTACTTTCCAAAAACCTTTGAAAAATATTTGCTCATAACAATATACCTCTATGTAGATAGCATTATAATTTTTAATAAAGAAAAAAAGCATTTGATTATAGTTTCTTTACTTACCATGCAATACTAACACGTTCTCCTTTTCCAGTAAATAAATGATACAACACTGTAACAAAATATTATTTAAAAAATATAGATTTTACAGAAATAGAACTGCATCGACAATACGGTCGATTGTTAACAACTTTTACAATTGATTTTCTTTCTCTTTGGATAATAAGCTTTTATAATATTTAAATATATATGTACGAGAAAATAAATAAGAATCAATTAATACCTAATACTAGAATTGTTGTAGAGGCAGTGCCTACAAATGTAGTGCCCAAGATGTATCTCATTGCGCTGCTTTTAATTTTGTCGTTAGGTGCTATTCTTAAGAGAAATATAGAAATATTAATGGATAATTAATTACGATTTTAAAATGCAAGTTATTGGTAATAACTTGTAAAGTTCTCAAAGAAGAACATCTCATGTATGAACTAAGAGAAAAGCGCTCACACCCGTTTTTATCATGTGACGTTTTGTACGCTTAATGGTTATCTATACTAGCGACATCAGTTGTAAAAAAATTGTATTAAAAATCAATGTTTAAATTCTAATTTACAATAGAGTATTCAAATTAACGTAAGATTGTTTAAAATACTTTATATAATGTACATATAAAATATAAAATATATACATATATACGTGTTGTTTATGAGGGCTGAAAATAGCTACCTATATGTATTATTTTTTTTTTTCACATGTATAATTATTTCCAGAAACTTATCAGAATTAATTTAGTTATATTCAAAGTTTTTACCGCGTTTATTATCGACGATAACGTGACAAACATTGTAATTTTGATTTAATTCGTTTATTATTTTTCATTAACAATAAATTTAAAATGCGGCAACTGCCACGAACATGTCCCAGAGCAAAATCTAACATCTAATTTTAGAATTCGTCACAGCTCGTTCGTCTTGTCTTGTATCTGCGACAAGACATGCGAGTGTTAATGTAATAACAATTAGAACATTTATCGATTATTTATGAAATCATGTCTTGTACGAAAGGGTAAGTGAATAATCCTTTTTTCATTACCTTTAATAGAATTAAAAAGATATAATTTGTATTTTGTTTTATCACCTACAACTAGTAGAGTCGATAAACTTATAAATTATATAATTGAGACGTTCCGAATTGTACAATGAAATATCACGTACATAAAGTAGTATCACTATATGTATGTGAAAATGGAAGGCTTGAACTATTTCAGTCTTTGATTAATTTCACGCTGGTAAATATAGAGATCTAAATTAAATTTTGTCGACTATGCGCACTGTCGCTAGAGTTAGGCGATAATCGTTGAATTCAACTCATTACTATGTTACACCTTTAATGTATTAAACTTGATCTTAGGTGTATAAAATTTAGCGAATTTTTCAAAATCGCCTATGACGCCGCAACTGTAGAACCGTATGGAAATCGTTTCAAGGAGCTATCTGCAAATGGAGATAGGGAAGAAATGATAAAACTTCTTATGAGTATACCGTATATAGAGAATGTAAAAATTGTCCAATCGTACAGGGGTAAGGATGACATTAAAGCGGCAGAACTTCGTGGGAAAAGTAATGGGGTAGTAGCTAAGGATGGAGTTGTGCACGAACCGGGAAACAAAAGTAATATCCTTACCGAAACGCTGTTTACGGCCAGTGTAACTAGTAGAGTGTTCCTCGATGCGCTTTTAGATTGCGCAGAGTATTGGTATAATTCGAAAGCTTTCGTTAAATGCTTGAAATATTGCGAATGCATGCTTGCACTTCCTGAAAACCTTTACAATAGAACTACCGAAAGTATGAATGATTTCCTGGAGCATAGAAAAGCATGTATCCATTTAGAACACGAATGCTCCAAGAAGTTGAAAGTATCGTCTTCTCAGGACAAAAGACTGCGTAGAAAATTCAACAAAAACCAAACTGATTCCACGTCGAATCTATCGACGATAAATCGTACACCAACAATACCCGCTGTAGATGGGAAAAAACATACCATTCTTGAAAGTTGTTCCGATGCTGTGACAATGCAATTTGACGAGAAAAAAGGTCGTCATCTCGTAGCTACCAGAAACATTAATGCAGGAAGTGTTTTAATTGTCGAACAACCATTTGCTTTCAGTACAAATAAAGATGCACTGAATAGGAATTGTTTACATTGTCACGTCACTCTTAAATCAAACGGCAGTGTTAAAATTCCTTGCTATTTTTGTCAAACAGTTAGTAATACGAATAATCCTGATTTATTTTTGTTTTTTTACCTATCTATTTATTATTCCTAAAATATGAATAAGTTTGTACTTCTACAGGTATCTTACTGTTCAGAAAAATGTCGCAAAGAAGCGTGGCAAATGTACCATCGGTACGAATGTTTCATATTTGACGTTTTTTACGAAAACGATTCTGAACAAACTCAACGACACACTTCACACTTGTTGTTAGCTTATAGACTGATAATCGCAGGATTTATGTCTTCAAACATCGAACATATTAACAATAATACAGAGAAAAGTGAAATTCCTTTCCTGAATGATAATTTTCTTCGGTATCACGTTACGAACGCAAATAAAGAATATCGCGATTTAGGAGTAAGCGAGGCTTATAATTTTCGCGATTATCGTACTGTATTAAATTTAGAAACTCATTGCTCGAAGATAGAACCTAGCGTAAATCTTATTCGCGCTATCGAAGCTGTATTTTTAGTGAAATGCTTCACTTTTATCTTGAGTAAAATGGACGTTGTTTGCTTGAAAGAAACTTTCATCTCCTTGGCTGTAGCAACATTGCACCACTTGCAGGCTATTAATTGCAATGCTTATGAGATTGTAGAAAATATATATGACAAAGAAACGCATGTTTGGGAACCAAGGCATGTAGGCGGCGCAATTTATCCTACAGTTAGCCTTGTAAATCATAGTTGTTATCCAAACGTCGTCCGTCATTCATATCCATCAGGTAAAGGGTGGTGCATAGTAATAAACGTGTTCCTATACTATATATACATAAAATAAACGTAATTTTCCACAGGAATAGTTGTGATGAGAGCGTTACGTTTTATTGGCGAAGGTACTGAAATTCTTGATTGTTACGGACCACACTGGCTTAGCGAGGGAAGATTATCGAGACGTGAATTTTTGTGGAAGAAATATCGTTTTGTGTGCACATGCGAAGCTTGTACACAAAACTGGCAATATCCGCTACCGGAAACGATGAATTATAAATGTAAAATGTGTTCAAAAATTATTGGCACAATTGCATTAAATGAAAAGAATAATGCACAAAACGTATCGCATGAAGAATGTTGCAACTGTACCAAGAAAGTTGATTGTAAAAAAATAAAAAATCAATTTCGAAAATCAGTTGAGAAAAGATTGAATGCCATTTCACAAATGTACGAAGGTCGTTACGAGCAGGCTCTGCCCCAGTTGCTTGAGCACATACAATTTATTGAAAAATTTTTTACTGTACCCAACATGGAAACTATCAAAACACAACAATGTATTATTCAATGTTACAATCAATATGGCTGCACCTCTCAGTAACATTAAAACAATAAAAAGTTCAATAGATGTATACGTGTATAATATACATGCATTTGCGCACTCGCACCCGACATATACATGGTTTAGGACATTTATCACAAGTACTTCAAAACAAAGTTTTTTATGTTACTTCTTTGTGTTAAATACTATCAATATTTCAATTTTTTTGCGCTGTGCAAAGTATTAGAAAGAGAAAGAAACTCTGCTCTGCATTTACGATCGTTTACGCTTACTCTTACATTTCGCGATAATAAGAAAGGTTGATATTTCCAATGTAAACTGAATACTCTCATAAATTTAGTAAGGCATTCGAAGTAAAGTTTTGGCATGAGCACCATTATTCGCAGTGATAATATTTAGATCGTTCAATATCATCGTTTACTATAAATGCACGTGTTCTGATATCGTGTTATTTGCTTTATGCCTACAAAATGATACTAAAAGAAAATGCATAAACCTTAAAAATTATTGTTGTAGTTGTAAACACTGCTTGCATACAAATTATATACAGTACTTTAACATACACGTGATTTCACTGATTTCACATATTTGGTTTATCTACTAAACCATCAAAATGCCTAAATTAGACTATAAACTGATCCGTGTGAATAATGTGTAAATTCAGTTACCACATGTGCGTTTCTCGAATTTCACTAATGATGTGACCAGCTTGTGTTAATGCCTGTAACAAAATACATACGAGTAAATCAATAAATTGTTTGATATGTTTGATTCATAAAAAGAAAAACATCGTAGTCTTTTGTAAACGTACCTTCAACATATCCGCTGCTTCTTTACGTCTAACTGCAACATGTTCGCTCTCGTTTAAGAGAACATTTGCGTGATCTGATTTATACAAATGCGTTACAAGTTCGCTTTGTAAGTTATCTTTTACGTAGTTGACTAGGAAAAACATGACAGCTTTTGGTACACTATCCTGTATAGATTTTCGTACAATATAAAAGTATGATTTTATTAGTCTTTCTGTAAAAAATAAAAGTATATGTAAATAAATAAAATAAAGCCTTGTTTTTTGGAAAAATGGACAACATTCCTCTTCATACCAATTACATCACAGTCTCGTTGTTCTCGTTCGCTCAGTTTGCGAGATGTTTGCATTGGTACCTCTGGCAGTAGATTTACAGGTTTTTGTTGCGGAGATGCTCTCTGTACCTCGATTACCGGATTCGGGCTTGCATTTGGATGTGGAGAACTGCTACCCTCGCGATTTCGCACTGGAGAACCGTCAACCGAACTACTCGAATCGGTTCTTCCTTGATATACAAGACTATTTAACAACCAATTACCTAATGCCATTTGATGGCTTTGTTGATCCTTACTCTGCTCAGAAGAAGATGCCGCTTCGTCTTGACTATTGATTGACCTTACACTCTGTTA
The DNA here is from genome assembly GCA_951804975.1 of Anthophora plumipes. Taxonomy (NCBI): domain Eukaryota; kingdom Metazoa; phylum Arthropoda; class Insecta; order Hymenoptera; family Apidae; genus Anthophora; species Anthophora plumipes. Next base: position 24,963,291 of record OX638116.1, on the reverse strand, counting down.
AGAACATTTAAAATGTTTAGTTACACAACACGCAAATACAGAGTACAAACATTTGGAATGTTACGCCCTTTAATTAAACATAAAAAATGGTACGATAAGGAAATAAATGGTCACCGCATTCAAAATATTTTGAAATGATTATAAATATTACTAATAGCTATTTACCGAATTGTTCACAATTACAGCATTCGACGCGGGGCTTGAAGTAGACGGTAGTCTCATGTTGTGTTTTACGTGATCCTCAGTAGAATTTTTTAACAAAGACGATACAAGAGCTGCATCCTTATGAAAATCTGGATGCTTAGTGTTAATATACGCTAGTTCGATAGCAACTAAATTTTCAACCATATGATTAGTAGGTGGGAGACGTCGACGTAGTAACTGCGTTACAACATCGACGATACGCTCGTGTAACTTTGGGAAACGTAACATTTCTTGTTGTACTTCGGTACCACAGTGTTGTATAATTCGTTGCATCTCCTCGTGTACGAGTTCTACACATCGTAAAGACGGTTCCTCGAGTCTTCGAATTTGCCGCTTAACTAATAATTCGAAGGAAACTTCTGGGACAAATAAAGCGGGTCTTGGACCAGTAGCATTTCGAATAGCTGTTAAAATATCCATTTTTGTGAGACCCGCCAGCGGGTGTATAGAATCTAGCGTTTTACCAAACGTTTCGTGAAATATATAACAAATTCGAGCGCCGCCACACAATTCGGTTGTTTCTATATTCCTAGCCGTTCCTTCGATCGTAGAACAATAACTGCTTGCGAATTTGGTAATAATTTGAAGTAAAGTTTGACTTTTATCGCAAACATCTTCGCCGTATGAATTAAGTAGAGTTTGAAATTGTGAAACCATCACGTTTACTCTCGCCTGTTTTTAAAAAATACAAGTTCTACCAAATTATGCTTCCTTTAGCTTTCTTCTACCCATGTACCATAAACCATTGTTGTTTAAAGTTCATGTAATTACCTTTAACTCAGGTAGGCAGTCCCTAATATGGTGCATGAGTAAGCGGTTTAAAGTCTTGGCTAAATAAGGAGTTCCATTTCTGTTTGCTAAAGTCGGATATTTGCGCTGCAGAAATGCAGCTTCATCCTTCAGTGCATCTTGAATACTTTTGTTATTCATTATATCTTGTTGAGAGCGATTAACTACTCCGATGATTCCCAATTTTACAGGAATTACTCGACCGCATAATATATCTATAGCATCGGTACCTAAAACATTATATACAATATAGTAACTTTATAATTTATCATAGAAGATTGAAAGATTTAAACAATGATAAAAATTACCAGCATCCATGAGATCCAATTTTGTGACAACTGCCAAAGTACGCCTTCCATCTGGATCTACATCTTTGCTAAGCTTTAAACTTTCACTAGTAGCCATGTCTGTATTTGCAGTAACAACAGCTAATATAATAGAGTTGGGATTGCATATATATTTCAACACAAGTTGACGTATTTGACTCTCAATATCCTCAGGTTGATCACCAACCGGTACCTTTGTTATACCAGGCAGATCTATCAGAGTGAGATTCACAACAGATATTGAATATATTTTTAAATTAATCGGTTCTGGGCAAATTCCTTTGTTAGACCCAGCCATACGATCTGTTTCAATTTCTATTTCTTTACGAATTTCATCAAAGTCTGTGTAAATTTTATTTTTTGCATGTAAAAATGTGGCCCATTCATCTAAATCCAATGTTCCATTTTCTGCATTTCGATGTTCACGGTCATCTTTGGGTGTATACACAAGTTGTAATATCAAAGGACGTCTAGTAACTATACCAGTCCCACGTGGTAAAAAAGACCGACCTACCAGACTTTCAATTACAGATGACTTTCCTGAACTCTGAAAAATAAAATATCACGTTTAGCAAAATTTTTTAAGAGTAGAGTAGGTATAATAAAACAAATTTCTATTTACGTTTAATGTTAGACATTTTCTTATTACTTATTTAATTAGAATTAAGTTTAATTAACGTAACAATAAAAATTTCAGTTTTCATGCGTGCGTTTTTATTTATCGGAGAACAAAAAAAATTCAAGTTTGGATCGAAATTACAAAGATGTGTTTTTCTATCGATAAGTCAAAAAATATCAACTGACCTGTGTACCAAGTACCACGATTTGAGGTAATTGCATAGCATCGGCGCCAACAGTGTTAAATACATCTTGTAATTTATTTATTACAGGTATCAAAGCTTCCATTGTCAAAGAATAAGCCCAAACGTAAATCGATCGAGACAGTTACGCTGTATAAGCCGGTAGAAAATGCTCTTTTATTATAGATAAACTTATAATTACATATGTCGCTGATAGTACTGAACTTATTTTTAAAGAAAGTATAGTCTTTTTCAAGTGTTAACTATTGCCTGCATTAATTTATGCTGCACTAATATTTCCGTTAAAACCACCGCAAGAATTCTACACCTGCTGATTCCAACTGCTCCCAACCACCCTTTCCCAGTTCCATAGTCCATACGCGTGCGCATGTACAATACTTAATATATACATACTGAACGTGTGCTTAAATCGCGTACATAAAGTATCGTTTCTATCGCAGAAATGCGAAAACTGTTTATTAAAAAAATCGCTACTTCTTTTCTACAATAGTCATATCTAAGACGAAGTAACGTTAATTAAAGATATAAGTTTGATAAATACGTTTAGCACCTAAGTATTCTTCAGTAAAGAATACAACAAAGAAATTCGAAGAGAATGCAAAGGTGTGCAATTGCGATTTGGCTAAGGTAACATGAGAACTGGTCGAAATAATGGATAAAAGAGGGAGTAAGAAAATGGCGTTACTACTGGAGAATCGTTACAGTTTCTAAGTATATACGTGTGTGTCGTAGTCTATGCCTACTGTAACCCGTCATCATTCGTCTGACAGTTTATCCTAGAGCGGGGATCGACTGATCACCCGCTCAAGATCTTAAAAATTTTGCGAAACTAATTGACAAAGGATGGGTGATTCCTTGGACAGCTCCGAGGAACCATCCCCGGAGATCCAAGTTGTCGTAGGATATTGGGAATTTGTTAATTATTTAAAGAAAATTGTAATGGTCCTTCTACCCGATGAAGATGTGGTACCACCCGCGTTCAATTCTGCACTCGAGGATAAGGACAACCAAGAGTCTATACGAAAATTTATGAGCGATTCTCAAGTGTGGGCGCTTTACATACAAAGAAGTTCCAGTAAAGGTGTGTAAATTAAATCGTGATAAATAATTTAGGAAAAGTTTATTGCGGTAAATTTTGCACTCTGCCCTCCGATGATATCCTCCATTGCAGTCTTTCGATACAACGGTACATTGAGCGGCGACAGGAAACGTACCCTTACGCATTAATGCGACATTTATTCTTTGATGCATTTCAATTTCTCCTAAATATGACTCATACATTAATATAATCAATACACGTAATAGTTACGTTCTTCTTCGTTAACATTTTTTACCTATTCGTCAATTTGTCCCAAATATGTGCCGGTACACGATATTTCGTGCCGATTATGATTGCGAAATACTATGTTAAAAAAAAATATATATATAGCATTATGCAAAGTACAACTTAATTTGATTACAATTGCATATTGTACATTTGTTATCATTAACTAATATATTATGTATATAAGAAAAAGATTAAGTATTTTATTATACTAAAGTACAAATACTTTGAACAGGGAAAAGTAATTTTCCCTTTGTGAAACGAATATTTTCTTACATGTTAATTTATTATTTTGTAGAGGAAGATAATAATGAAGGAGATGAAGAAAAAGAAAGCACTGTTTTCTATATATCAAATGAGATACATTTCACTAGTCCTAAAATGGCCTCCTTAGTTTTAACAAAACGTGGAGCAATAGTCGAAGCTGATAAGTCTATTCATTCACAGTTACATTTAGTTACCTTTTCTGATGGGCCAGCGTATGAAACATTGCACGCTATAAGTAAAACTATGGCTCCCTATTTTAAAAGCTATGTAAAAGAAACAGGTCGTACAGATAGGGATGGTGACAAAATGGCACCATCTGTTGAGAAGAAAATAGCAGAACTTGAAATGGGCTTGCTGCATTTACAACAAAACATAGATATTCCTGAGATTTCATTACAAATTCATCCTGTTGTTGCACAAGTAATTAAACAATGCGTGGAAGAGAATCGTAAGCCCAAAGTTGCTGATTTCGGTGACAAAGTTGAAGATTCTACATTCCTCAACCAGTTGCAGAACGGTGTTAATAGATGGATAAAGGAAATTCAGAAGGTAAAGATTTTGTGGTATGATAAAGGTTTAATTTTATATATGTTACATATATTTGTTAATTTTCTTTTATAGGTCACTAAGCTAAATCGCGATCCAGAATCGGGTACCGCTTTACAAGAAATTTCTTTCTGGTTAAATTTGGAAAGAGCACTGCATCGAATACAAGAGAAACGAGAAAGTATAGAGATTACTTTGACACTGGATATACTTAAATATGGAAAAAGATTCCATGCAACAGTTAGTTTTGATATAGATACTGGCCTACAACAAGCCTTGGCTACTGTCAACGATTACAATCCCTTGATGAAAGATTTCCCAATCAATGATTTATTATCAGCCACAGAACTTGAAAGAATTAAAACGAGCGTTCAACAAATATTTATGCACTTGCGAAAAATAAGAAGCACAAAATATCCTATTCAAAGAGTATTGAGATTAATAGAAGCTATTTCTAGAGACCTGGGGAGTCAACTTCTTAAAGTGTTAGGCACAAGAAGATTAATGCACATTCCATATGACGAGTTTGAAAAAGTTATGGGACAATGTTTCGAAGTATTCAATACGTGGGATGATGAATATGAAAAATTAACCGGACTACTAAGAGATATTGTCAAGAAGAAACGAGATGAACATATGAAAATGGTATGGAGAGTTTCCCCAGCGCATAAAAAGATACAAGCTAGAATGGAGCAAATGCGAAATTTCCGTCGGCAACACGAACAACTTAGAACAGTCATTCTTCGTGTATTAAGACCTACCGTTCGTCAGAAGAATAACAATAACGCGGTGATAGAGAACACAGATAATGATAATGTAAAAGTCGAATTGGGTTTAGTCGCGGCAGATGTAAACGCCATTAGTGAAGTGAATTTGGCATATGAAAATGTAAAAGAAATTGATTGCCTTGATATCACTAAAGAAGGCGTTGAATCTTGGAAGGCTGCTGTTCATAGATACGAAGAACGTATCGACAGAGTTGAAGCAAGAATTACGGCGCATCTCCGAGAACAACTGGGTACGGCGAAAAATGCGAACGAAATGTTTCGAATTTTTTCCCGCTTCAACGCACTGTTCGTAAGACCACATATCCGTGGTGCTATTAGAGAATATCAAACACAGCTGATACAGAGAGTAAAAGATGATATTGAAGCATTACATGAAAAGTTCAAGGTATAAAAATGTGAAGAAAATATATAAAATTAATAGCTAGAGTTATTATTTTTTACTAACAATTAATCGTGTTACTAATTCAGGTTCAGTATGCACAAAGTAAATGTTGTAGAATGAGCATAGTCAGAGATTTACCACCTGTTGCTGGTTCTATTATTTGGGTGAAACAAATCGATTACCAGCTTACAATGTACTTAAAACGAGTTGAAGATGTCCTGGGTAAGATTTTGAATTGCTTCGTATGTTTATGCAAAGTTTTAACTTGCCTATTTTTATAGGAAAAGGCTGGAAAAGTCATATCGAAGGTCAAAAATTAAAAGCTGACGGAGATAGTTTCCGTATGAAGCTGTCGACTCAGGAAATTTTTGACGACTGGGCACGCAAAGTGCAACAAAGAAATCTTGGCGTTACCGGAAGGATATTTATAATTGAAAATGTACGATCACGATCAGGACATAGTACTTTACTGAAGTTGAAAGTGAATTTCCTTCCGGAAATTATTACGTTATCGAAGGAAGTAAGAAACATGAGAAATCTCGGTTTCCGTGTACCCTTATCGATTGTGAATAGAGCGCATATGGCCAATCAATTATACCCTTTTGCTATCAGCTTGATCGAGAGCATCAGAACTTACGAAAGAACACTCGAAAAGGTAATAATTTTTTATATTTATTGTTATGTTACTCTTATTTTCGATTATGCGTCTTTAAAATTGGTGTACGATTTTAAAGAAATTTCACGGTCATATTGCAACACAATTTTATTGATTATCTTTGTGACAATATAAGCAATATAAAGCTTTGAAAATACGAGTAAAAGGATAGACAATGATAGGGAATAGAACCAGGTTAAAAGTACATATTAGCAATATTGATATTTCTAATTCCTTGGGTGTCCAATATTTTTAGCTTACCAATCGGAGTCCCCACTGCCCCGCACTGAAGGTAGTCATATATGATGCTTTCAGGACTTGTGCATCTTGCCTATATTTGCAAATCATTATTGTATGCCTGCTTAGTTCTTGTAGAAAAATGTGTACTGCAAGATGATACGATTCTAATGAATCATAGGATGTGCGGGAACCCGAAAGAAATTCGGGTTTTCTATTCACTTTTGATTCAAGTATATTACAGCTTTTGAATTTTTCTGATTTCATTGGCCTTTGAATTTCTTAGAAAAAGTTTAGAAAACTTCTTGCGAACAAACTTCTATTTCGATATCATTCATTTTAACGAAACTAGCATTTCGCGATCATAATCGATTTAAAAAGTTTGGCTATCCGCACATTCCGAAAGTTGCTTGTAATTCATATAGCGATATCTTATATTTCTCAGTTTCTGTAATACATCAAACGCAAATAAAAAATTGTCATATAATTTCTTAGCATCAGCTATGGACATGTAAAACTTTTATTTGCCTTGTCTGTACATTATTGAATGGTAACTCGTAATTTATGTCGTAAAATTGTATTGGTATGGTCAGTAGTATAACTTTCTTTTAATTTTACTTCATAATCGATTTTTTCTCCTAGATCGAAGATAAAGCCAGTATCATACCGTTAGTTGCTGGAATGCGTAACGACGTGTTGTCACTTATTTCTGAAGTAAGTTTTATTTTTTATGTAATTACATCATGTTAGAATTTTACTATTTTTGCGCTAGATAGAATTATCATAATTTTGTAATTTAGGGTATTGGGATGATTTGGGAAAGCTACAAGTTGGATCAGTACGTGCAACGTCTTTCTGAAACTGTCGTTTCGTTCCAAGAAAAAGTTGAAGATCTTGTGGTGGTTGAAGAACAATTGGATGTTGACGTTCGATCTCTAGAAACATGTCCGTACTCGGCAAACACGTTTGCCGATATACTTTCCAAAATTCAGAAAGCTGTGGACGAGCTATCGTTAAAGAATTATTCAAATTTAACTATTTGGGTGTCTAGACTCGATCAAGAAGTAGAAAAGAATTTAGCAGCCAGATTAGAAGCTGGAATAAAAGCGTGGACCGATGCGCTCACTGGTCAAAAGAAAGAAGTAGACCTAAGTATGGATACAGATGCACCTTCGCAGCCAACTCATAAACCCGGCGGTGACCCGAAGATTCAAAATCAGATACACGAAGTTCGCATAACTAATCAAACAATGTACTTGTATCCAAGTATCGAAGACGCAAGATTCCAAATAATGCAACAATTGTTCGCATGGCAAGCTATTGTCACTTCTCAAGTTCGACTACAGAGTTCAAGATATAATGTGGGTTTATATAAGCCTGAATCGGGTACATACAGAAATTTACTTACAAAATTACCCAATAAAGTATTTCATTTAGAAGCAGCTTATGAAGCAGTTGAATCTAAAATGAAAGATATTGCTGATTATGTGGATCAATGGTTGCGCTATCAAGCTCTTTGGGACTTACAACCGGACAATTTATACGGGAAATTAGGAGAGAATATAAACCTCTGGATGAAATGCTTAAATGATATTAAAAAGTCCAGAGCTACTTTTGATACATCGGACACCAGACGCGAATTTGGCCCTGTTATAATTGATTTTGCAAAGGTACAAAGCAAGGTATCCTTGAAATATGATTCATGGCACAAAGAAACTTTGGGTAAGTTCGGAACTCTTCTCGGCAATGAAATGGCTAGCTTCCACTCGCAAATATCGAAGTCAAGAAGCGATTTGGAACAACAATCCATCGAAGCTGCTAGTACCTCAGATGCTGTTGGGTTCATAACTTATGTTCAATCGTTGAAACGTAAAATGAAAGCTTGGGAGAAGCAAGTTGACATATATCGCGAAGGCCAAAGAATATTGGAACGTCAAAGGTTCCAATTCCCTTCCTCGTGGTTACACGTGGATAACATAGAGGGTGAATGGGGTGCATTCAACGAAATAATAAAGAGGAAAGATACAAATATACAAACACAGGTTGCATCGTTGCAAATGAAAATTGTAGCAGAAGATAAAGCAGTTGAAATAAGGACCACTGATTTCCTGAGTGATTGGGAAAGAGGCAAGCCAGTCGAGGGCCATTTGCGGCCAGACGATGCGTTGCAGCAATTGCAGTTGTTCGAAAGCAAGTTTGCTAGATTAAAAGAGGAAAGAGATAACGTAGCGAAGGCTAAGGAGGCTTTAGAATTGCAGGAACCAGGAGTTGTATCAACTAGTGAAGATAGAATGCAAATAGTATTTGAAGAGCTTCAAGACTTAAAAGGAGTTTGGTCAGAATTGTCAAAAATATGGGCGCAGATCGATGATACGCGTGAAAAACCATGGTTGTCTGTTCAGCCAAGAAAATTACGTCAACAACTAGACGGAATGATGGCACAATTGAAAGAACTACCAGCTAGATTAAGACAATACTCCTCGTACGAATATGTCAAGAAAATGTTACAAAGTTATACCAAAGTTAACATGTTAATTGTGGAATTGAAATCTGATGCTTTGAAAGAGAGACATTGGAAACAGCTAACAAAGCAATTACGAGTAAATTGGGTATTGAGTGAACTCACCCTTGGTCAAGTTTGGGATGTAAATTTGCAGAAAAATGAAGGAATAGTGAAAGACATCATCCTTGTTGCTCAAGGTGAAATGGCATTGGAAGAATTCTTAAAGCAAGTTCGAGAATCTTGGCAAACTTACGAATTGGATTTAATAAATTATCAAAATAAATGTAGATTAATTCGTGGTTGGGATGATCTTTTCAATAAAGTTAAAGAACACATCAATTCTGTCGCTGCTATGAAGCTCTCTCCTTACTATAAAGTATTCGAGGAGGAAGCATTAACTTGGGAGGAAAAATTAAACAGAATCAATGCGTTATTTGACGTATGGATAGATGTTCAGCGACGTTGGGTTTATCTGGAAGGCATTTTCTCGGGAAGTGCTGATATCAAAACTTTATTGCCTGTCGAAACATCTCGTTTCCAAAGCATTAGTTCGGAGTTTCTTGGTTTGATGAAGAAAGTATCTAAATCTCCAATGGTTATGGATGTTCTAAATATTCCTGGTGTACAAAGAGCACTTGAACGTTTAGCCGATTTACTTGGAAAAATACAAAAAGCTTTAGGAGAATATCTCGAGAGAGAACGTACGTCTTTCCCACGATTTTATTTCGTGGGTGACGAGGATTTGTTAGAAATCATTGGTAACAGTAAAAATATCGCGAGATTACAGAAACACTTTAAAAAAATGTTTGCTGGCGTGGCAGCTATTTTGTTGAACGACGATAACACTGTTATCACTGGTATTGCTTCTCGCGAAGGAGAAGAAGTGCTTTTCCAAACTCCAGTATCCACTGTTGATTATCCGAAAATCAACGAATGGTTGACTCTTGTAGAGAAAGAAATGAGAGTTACATTAGCATCGAGTCTTGCAAAAGCGGTACAAGATATAAAACAGTTCAAAGATGGAAATATCAATCCTCAGGCTTTCATGACATGGTGCGATAATTACCAAGCTCAGATTATAGTCTTAGCTGCTCAGATTTTGTGGTCGGAAGACGTTGAAGCTGCTCTACATGAATCGCAAAGCGATCCAAGTAAGAATCCCTTAGACAGAGTGTTGCTTCAAGTCGAGGGTACGTTAAATGTTTTAGCCGATTCTGTTCTTCAAGAACAGCCTCCGTTAAGGCGAAAGAAACTAGAGCATTTAATTAACGAATTCGTACATAAGCGCACCGTAACAAGGAGATTAATTGCAAACAAAGTTTCAAATCCGAAAGCGTTTGAATGGCTATGCGAAATGAGATTCTACTTCGATCCGAGACAGACTGAAGTTTTGCAACAACTTACGATACATATGGCAAATGCCAAATTTTATTATGGGTTTGAATATTTAGGAGTGCAAGATAGGTTAGTACAAACACCTTTGACCGATAGGTGTTACTTAACAATGACTCAAGCCTTAGAAGCTCGTCTCGGAGGTTCTCCGTTTGGCCCGGCTGGAACAGGAAAAACTGAATCTGTGAAGGCTCTCGGCCATCAGCTAGGAAGATTTGTATTAGTATTTAATTGTGACGAAACATTCGACTTTCAGGTAAACAGAATACACGACTACAAAAACGATGCGACATACGATGTTATTTTTACTAAATTATGTTTAACGTTACATTTTATTTCTTTCTATTTTCTAGGCCATGGGTCGTATTTTCGTTGGTCTCTGTCAAGTAGGAGCATGGGGCTGTTTCGACGAATTTAATCGTCTCGAAGAGCGTATGCTTTCAGCCGTTTCCCAGCAGGTGCAAACAATTCAAGAAGCACTAAAAAGTCAGATGGAAGGAAAGAAAGAAGGAATGTTGTGTGTAGAATTAGTTGGAAAACAAGTTAAAGTATCTACAGATATGGCGATCTTCATTACGATGAATCCAGGCTACGCTGGACGATCAAATCTTCCCGATAACTTGAAGAAACTCTTCCGATCGTTGGCTATGACTACTCCAGATAGACAGTTGATTGCCGAAGTTATGCTTTTCAGTCAAGGATTTAGATCAGCTGAAAAATTAGCATGCAAGATTGTACCATTCTTCAAGTAAGTTTTTTCAGGCTTACTTATACTTTGAATATGTCTCTATTATTCTAAGTATGAAATTGTTATTAGGCTATGCGACGAACAACTTTCTAATCAATCTCATTATGATTTTGGTCTTCGAGCACTTAAATCCGTACTTATTTCCGCTGGAAACGTGAAACGTGATCGAATTCAGAAAATTAAAGAAGGCATGCAGAATCGCGGCGAGACTAATATCGACGAGGCTTCGATCGCTGAAAATTTACCGGAACAAGAAATTCTTATTCAATCTGTTTGTGAAACAATGGTGCCAAAATTAGTCGCCGAAGATATTCCATTGCTGTTCAGTTTACTTAACGATGTGTTCCCAAATGTGAATTACACACGTGCTGAAATGAAAGGTAATCGTTACATTTGAAACTAGACTTTTATACTTTAGCAACTTTTTTCCATCTACTAATAAACAAAAAAATGTGTTTATAGGATTGAAGGATCAAATAAGGAAGGTATGCATGGAAGAGTATCTGGTGTGTGGTGAAGGAGATGAACAAGGAGGGGCTTGGCAGGAAAAGGTAATAATATAACGCGTTATAAATAATCATTACTTGCATTATCCCATCATTTCATTGTTAAAAATAGTAGCATGAAAAAGGGTAGATTAAGTAAAATGACAAAAATTCTGTTTCTTCTGAAAATATGTTGTATAAGATAGATAATGTGTACCTAATACTTGAACTGTTTATCATATGCGCTCCTCCCCCCAGGAAATGGTCGGTGAGACCTGGGTAGAAAAGGTGAGAGAAAAACTAAACCGTGATTAGCATTGCATGGCCGGTATCTTTTAATTCCATATACGATATTCTCTTTCGAAAATTCGCATGATTATCATTTTCTTTTTACTTTGGTTATTATCACTTTTCGAAGAGTTGCTACTTTTTCAATTTAGGTACTGCAACTCTATCAAATTTGTAATTTGAATCATGGATTGATGATGGTCGGACCGAGTGGCTCTGGAAAAACGATGGCATGGAAAGTATTGTTGAAAGCTTTGGAACGATTTGAAGGAATAGAAGGTGTTGCCCATGTAATCGATCCAAAAGCTATTAGTAAAGAAACATTGTACGGTGTATTAGATCCGAATACACGCGAATGGACAGACGGTCTTTTTACACATATTCTTAGAAAAATTATAGACAATGTAAGAGGAGAAATTAACAAGCGGCAATGGATCATATTTGATGGTGATGTTGATCCAGAATGGGTCGAAAATTTGAATTCCGTACTAGACGATAATAAACTGCTCACATTACCAAACGGTGAACGTTTAAGCTTACCACCAAACGTGAGAGTTATGTTTGAAGTGCAAGACTTAAAATATGCCACGTTGGCTACTGTCTCTCGTTGTGGTATGGTTTGGTTCTCCGAAGATGTACTTTCTACAGAGATGATATTTGAAAATTACATGCTACGTTTGAGAAACATTCCACTCGAAGACGGAGAAGAAGACAATCTCAGCAAAAAGGCTACAGAAAAGGACGACACTATGTCTCCTGCATTATCGGTACAGAGAGAAGTTGCTAGCATTCTGCAAAGTTACTTTGCACCAGATGGATTGGTGGTAAGGTGTTTAGAGTATGCCATGAAGCAAGAACATATAATGGATTTTACACGTTTGCGAGCATTAAGTTCCTTATTCTCCATGTTAAACCAAGCTGTGCGCAATGTTTTACAATACAATCATTCGCATACTGATTTCCCTTTGCCAAGTGAACAACTAGAGCGTTATATTCCAAAGTGTTTAGTGTACGCGTTGTTATGGAGTTTCGCAGGAGATGCGAAACTAAAAGTTAGATCAGATTTAGGAGATTTCGTTCGATCTATCACGACTATACCGTTACCAACGCAAAGTAATATTCCCATTATTGATTTTGAAGTAAGTATTCATGGTGAATGGTTGCCTTGGAGCAATAAAGTTCCACAAATCGAAGTGGAAACTCATAAAGTTGCTAGTCCAGATATCGTTGTTCCTACTTTGGACACTGTGAGGCATGAAAGTCTACTTTATACATGGTTGGCAGAGCATAAGCCAATAGGTAATGTATTAGTATTTATACAAACTATTATAAAAATCAATAGGAATTATCCAACCAAAATTATCTAATTAAAAATTTTTATAGTGCTTTGCGGACCACCGGGCTCTGGTAAAACCATGACTCTTTTCTCTGCTTTGAGAGCATTGCCCGATATGGAAGTCGTTGGGTTAAACTTTTCATCCGCCACTACACCTGAACTGCTGTTGAAAACTTTCGATCATTATTGCGAATATCGTAAAACGCCTAACGGCGTTGTGCTCTCTCCGGTACAATTGGGCAAATGGTTGGTCTTGTTCTGCGATGAAATCAATTTACCCGATATGGATAATTATGGAACACAACGTGTAATCTCGTTCCTGAGACAGCTAGTAGAACACAGAGGTTTCTACCGAACTAGCGATCAAGCATGGGTTACTTTGGAACGAATTCAATTCGTCGGTGCTTGTAATCCTCCGACAGATCCAGGCAGAAAACCTCTTACCCATAGATTCCTACGGCATGTTCCAGTCATTTATGTCGATTATCCAGGAGAAACATCTTTGAAACAAATCTACGGAACATTTACACGCGCCATGCTTAGGTAAGAATTTGCAAAATTCTACGAAATACATATACCTTTCAATGTATAATTTTTTTTTTTTTTTTTTTGTATCAGGTTAACACCTTCTTTAAGAGGCTACGCAGAATCTTTGACGAATGCAATGGTAGAATTTTATCTAGCTTCACAGGAAAGATTTACTCAAGACATGCAACCACATTATGTCTACTCTCCACGTGAAATGACGCGTTGGGTGCGCGGAATCTGCGAAGCTATCAGACCTCTTGACAATCTGTCGATAGAAGGTTTAGTTCGTTTATGGGCACACGAGGCTCTTCGTCTCTTCCAAGATAGATTGGTAGAAGATTCCGAAAGAGCTTGGACCAATAAAAATATAGACACTGTCGCTATGAAACACTTTATGGGTGTTGATAAAGAGAGAGCATTAGCTAGGCCTATCCTCTATAGTAATTGGTTATCCAAAGATTATGTACCAGTTAATAGACAAGAATTGCGAGATTACGTTAGAGCAAGATTGAAAGTATTTTACGAAGAAGAATTGGATGTTCCTTTGGTCCTTTTCGACGAAGTTCTTGAACATGTTCTACGAATCGACAGAATTTTCCGACAGCCTCAGGGACACTTATTACTTATCGGTGTCTCTGGAGCTGGTAAGACAACTCTGTCTAGGTTCGTTGCGTGGATGAACGGTTTGTCCATATTCCAAATAAAGGTATATTGACCTATGTTCTATTATGGTACATTTATATATTTTAAAATAGAAAGCCTCCCTTAAACTTAACGTAAATTTATTGTATGCTAAAGGTTCATAATAAATACACCGGTGAAGACTTTGACGAAGATTTACGTCAAGTATTAAGACGATCAGGCTGTAAGGATGAAAAAATAGCATTTATCCTCGATGAGTCGAACGTTTTAGACTCCGGTTTCCTTGAACGTATGAATACTTTACTTGCAAACGGAGAGGTGCCTGGTTTATTCGAGGGTGATGAGTACACAACTCTTATGACACAATGTAAAGAAGGAGCACAGCGCGAGGGTCTTATGCTAGATTCTAACGAAGAATTATATAAATGGTTCACTGGTCAAGTTATGAAGAACTTGCATGTAGTATTCACAATGAATCCCAGCACCGATGGTCTTAAAGATCGTGCTGCGACGTCACCTGCATTGTTTAACAGATGTGTGTTGAATTGGTTTGGCGATTGGTCAGATAACGCCCTATTCCAGGTTGGAAAAGAGTTTACCAGTCGCGTGGATTTGGAAAGACCTTCGTGGAAATGTCCCGATTTCTTCCCATCTGTTTGCTCTCTAATACCATCTCAGCCTTCTCACAGGGATGCTGTCATAAATGCTTGCGTTTACGTACACCAAACATTGCATAAAGCTAATGCCAGACTCGCGAAGCGAGGTAGTAGGACTATGGCTATTACGCCCCGTCATTATTTAGATTTCATCAATCATTTTGTGAAGTTGTATCAAGAGAAAAGAAGCGATTTAGAAGAGCAACAATTGCATCTGAACGTTGGTTTAAGTAAAATCGCAGAAACCGTAGAACAAGTAGAAGAAATGCAGAAGAGTTTGGCAATAAAATCTCAGGTATCCGTAGCGAATAATAAAACGAACGTGACGAAACGTTGTTCGTAAATTATTAACTTATATAAACCGCTTGTATAGGAACTGCACGCGAAGAATGAAGCTGCGAATGCAAAGTTACGGCAGATGGTTAAAGATCAGCAGGAAGCGGAAAAGAAGAAAGTACAAAGTCAAGAAATTCAACAACAATTGGCGATACAAACCGTGGCGATTAATCAAAAGAGAGACGATGTTATGGCCGATTTAGCACAAGTTGAACCAGCTGTCATCGATGCACAAAATGGTACGTACTATTTTATACTTTACTTTGTTTTCCTTTCTTTCTTTTTTCATCGCTGCTCACGTGTACTGTATCTTGAACGCGTGAAACACGTGCTACGCGTTGCGTTGAAATGTTTTCAATGAGTATAGCTGTCAAGGGGATTAAACGGCAGTATCTTGTCGAAATTCGATCGATGGCAAATCCTCCAAGCATCGTAAAGGTAGCTTTAGAATCTATATGCCTGTTACTCGAGGAAAATGCTACTGATTGGAAACAGATTCGTGCTGTCATTATGAAGGATAGTTTCATACCAACCATCGTCAACTTCAACACGGAAAACATCACGTAAGAAATGATTAATGGATCTGCTGATGAATGTTCAATACTCGCGTGGGAATTTACCGAGGCAGATAAACAATCTCATAACCGCTTGACATATATGTTATGTCTTTTGACTGAATGCTCACCCACGCATATACAACTTACGTTCTTATAAGCCTCAAGAAATTACTGGATAGTATTAATTCATTTTAGATAGTACATTTTATTTGAAATTCAGATATATACAATTTTTTAGATATTTCCCAATTATAAGGACGTTGGATATGATACGTAAATACTGTGTTACTGTAAATAAAATACATCGTGTTCTTTCTCTCTTTTATCTCTAACTTTAGGTCAGCTAAAATGATGCGCAAGTTTGTCACGGAGCTTTTTCTCACATAACATTGTCATAACTGTTCTAATTGCACATGCCTGCACTTTTATTTCCTTTTGTACTATATAAAATCGTTTCGTTTTTCGTATAGCGGTGAAATCGATAAAGAAACAACATTTAGTCGAAGTCCGGTCCATGGCGAATCCGCCGGCGATCGTGAAGGTTGCGTTGGAGTCTATCTGCTTATTGCTCGGTGAAAATGCCAGTGATTGGAAATCTATCCGCGCTGTCATCATGAGAGACAACTTTATCAATACTATTGTCTCTAATTTCAGTACCGAGGATATTACGTAAGCATGTATTCACTGTTTGTTTTACCTTGACAGATGGTTTAATTCTTTGATCGAGGGATCAGCGAACACGGTTCGTTGATACGAATGTTGTCGAAAATGTTCGTGAAGTAGAGAATCACGACGAAAGGGAAAAAAGAACGAATAACTTACGAATATCTAAGAAAAATGTGTAATACTAATATTTGTTGTATGTATGTACAACTAATCTTTGTGCTTGCTGATCTCAAACTTAAACAAATGTTCAATAAAATTCACAAAGCACACCTAGTTGTTGCTTAGAGCATGAGAACGACAATTGACAAATTTGTTACTAACCGAAATTACGTGTATAATACAACATGTTAATATGTTACATAGAGTTGATCAAATATATTATCTAACCGTTCGTTAAACGTTAAAATTCAATGAATCTGTTTAAATATTTATTTAGCGACGAGGTGAGAGAAAAAATGAAGAGCCGCTATTTAAGTAATCCTGATTATAATTTTGAGAAAGTTAATCGTGCCAGTATGGCTTGTGGGCCCCTCGTTAAATGGGCTACGGCGCAGGTAAATATTTGCAAATACATGCAGTCTTTTAATGGAAAGAAATAATCAAAAGCGTATGATTTATAAATTTTAGATCGAATATGCAGATATGTTGAAACGAGTAGAACCTCTAAGGGATGAACTTCATTCGTTAGAACGACAGGCTGAAACGAATAAACAAAGGGGCGAAGAAGTGAAAAATCTGATTGCTCAGTTAGAGCAAAGTATAGCCTCGTATAAAGAAGAATACGCACAGCTCATATCTCAAGCACAAGCTATTAAAGCCGACTTGGAAAGCGTACAAGCTAAAGTGGATCGTTCTATCGCCTTACTCAAATCGTTGGTAATTGAAAGAGAACGTTGGGAAGCAACTAGCGAAACGTTTAAGAGTCAAATGTCTACGATTATTGGCGATGTACTCTTGTCCTCTGCTTTCCTCGCCTACGCTGGATATTTCGATCAACATGTAAGTTACATTTAGTAATAGGTACCGTAAATATTTTTCTTTATATAACGACATATATTGTATATGTATATTTTGCTTTTTCAGTATCGACAAAATTTGTTCAGTACCTGGTGTCAGCATTTGCAGCAAGCAAATCTACAATTCCGACCGGACATAGCAAGAACAGAGTATCTCTCGAATCCTGACGAACGTTTGAGATGGCAAGCTAATGCCCTACCAACGGATGATCTTTGCACGGAAAATGCGATTATGTTGAAACGTTTCAATAGATATCCGTTAATTATAGATCCATCCGGACAAGCGACAGAATTTATAATGAACGAGTTTAAAGATCGAAAGATTACGAAAACAAGCTTCTTGGACGACTCGTTTAGGAAGAATCTTGAAAGCGCTTTGCGTTTCGGTAACCCTCTGTTGGTACAGGATGTTGAGAATTACGACCCGATATTAAATCCTGTTCTAAATAGAGAACTAAGAAGAACAGGTGGACGTGTGTTGATTACACTTGGAGATCAAGATATCGATCTTTCACCATCTTTCGTGATATTCTTATCAACGAGAGATCCAACGGTAGAATTCCCACCAGATATTTGTTCTCGCGTTACCTTCGTAAACTTCACCGTTACTAGAAGTTCTCTGCAGAGTCAATGCTTGAACCAAGTTCTGAAAGCTGAACGTCCAGATATCGACGAGAAGAGATCTGATTTACTGAAATTGCAAGGTGAATTCCACTTACGGCTGAGACAACTCGAGAAATCTTTGCTGCAAGCACTGAACGATGCTAAAGGCAAAATCCTCGATGATGATTCTGTGATAACCACTCTTGAAACCTTGAAGCAAGAAGCGGCTGATATCAGTAAGAAAGTTGAAGAGACCGATAAAGTTATAGCAGAAATTGAGACAGTCTCTCAACAATATATGCCTCTATCTCAAGCTTGCTCGAACATGTACTTTACAATGGATAGTTTGAATCAAGTGCACTTCTTGTACCAGTATTCATTGAAAATGTTCTTAGATGTTTTCACTTCTGTTTTATCTCAAAACCCAAGGTTGTCGAATATATCGGACTATACGCAAAGACTATCGGTTATTACCAGCGATCTATTTTCTGCTTGTTACGAACGTGTTGCTCGTGGAATGTTGCACATGGATAGGTTAACGTTTGCATTATTATTATGCAGAATACACTTGAAAGGTATCATCACCGAATCCACGTACGACAGTGAATTTACATTCTTCTTGCGTGGAAAGGAAGGTGTATTGAATATACGAGGACCTATTGCGCCTAATTTGAGTTCGGAACAACAAGAAGCTATGATGCGGTTGAGCCTGAGGCTTCCAGCTTTCAAGAAATTGGCAGAAAAGATTCAAGAGAATGCAGAATTCAACTCGTGGTTACAATCGCCAACTCCGGAGAACTGTGTGCCAAAACTTTGGGACGAGGAAAAGCCGTTGACATCGACTGGAACGGCTATGCATCAACTGTTGATCATTCAAGCATTTCGACCTGATCGCGTGATAGCTGCCGCATCGTTAGTTGTAACTTCCGCCTTGGGAGAAACTTTCATGGCTGCTGCGGAAGCAGAACTTGATTTCGCTTCGGTGGTGGAGAACGAATTGAAAGCTACTGTGCCTGCTCTGCTATGCTCTGTACCAGGTTTCGATGCTTCTGGTAGAGTGGACGATTTGGCAGCTGAATCGGGTAAACAAATAGCCAGCATCGCGATAGGATCTGCAGAAGGATTCAACCAGGCTGATAGAGCGATAAACATGGCAGTTAAAGCAGGCAGATGGGTCCTGTTGAAGAATGTTCATTTAGCACCGCAATGGTTGGTGCAGCTGGAGAAGAAATTGCACAGCTTACAACCACATGCCAGTTTCAGGCTGTTCTTAACTATGGAGATTAATCCAAAGGTACCGGTAAATCTACTTAGAGCTGGCCGAATATTTGTCTTTGAACCACCTCCTGGAATTAGGGCAAACCTATTACGGACGTTCAGCACCGTACCTCCTTCGAGAATGATGAAAGCACCTAATGAAAGAGCCCGTCTTTACTTCTTGCTAGCATGGTTCCATGCTATTGTTCAAGAACGTCTTCGTTATGCACCGCTAGGATGGGCAAAGCATTACGAATTCAACGAAAGCGACCTGAGAGTAGCTTGCGATACTCTCGACACATGGATAGAGACAACTGCTATGGGTAGAACTAACCTACCACCGGAGAAGGTACCTTGGGATGCTTTGGTGACCCTCCTTTCTCAATGTATATACGGTGGAAAAATTGACAACGATTTCGATCAACGTCTTCTTGCATCGTTCCTTCGAAAACTTTTTACCCCGAGATCCTTCGAGGCTGATTTTGCCCTAGTTGCTAATATCGATGGCTTGCAAGGTGGTCAACGACATATTACCATGCCGGATGGTACTAGGCGCGATCATTTCCTCAAGTGGATTGAGTCATTGTCAGATCGACAAACACCTTCGTGGCTGGGTTTACCGAATAATGCAGAGAAAGTTCTACTCACTACTAGAGGCACAGACCTGGTGTCTAAGTTGCTGAAGATGCAACAATTGGAGGACGAGGACGAACTAGCGTATTCTAACGAAGAGTCACTGGATACACCTACAGAAGCAGAGGCTGACGGTCGACCATCGTGGATGAGAACGTTACACAATTCGGCGTCAACATGGTTACAGTTGCTTCCAAAGAATTTGCCAACATTGAAGAGAACTGTGGAGAACATAAAGGATCCTCTCTATAGATACTTCGAGAGAGAAGTTAACAGCGGTGCTAAATTACTACAAGACGTGATCCATGATTTAGAAGATGTAGTTTTAATTTGCCAGGTATTTCTTCAGCTGATTTTAAAATTCGTTGCTTCTTTCTAACTGTCGCCGTATTAATATTCAATCTTCTTTTATAGGGTAAAAAGAAGCAGACCAATTATCATCGAACTATGCTATCCGAATTGGTAAAGGGTATCCTACCAGCTGGTTGGAGACGATACATGGTACCAAGAGGGTGTACCGTCATACAATGGATAACAGATTTCAGTCACAGAGTATCACAGTTACAAGAAGTTTCACGACTAGTATCTCAAGGAGGAGCTAAGGAAATTAAGGTTCGTTTCTTTAATCGTTTCTCGTTTCGTTTCTCGAAAAAGACCAAAAGCGGGGCAGTCAGAAATTAATTGTTAGGATCACGTGTGGAAGTGTAGAAGAGGCAAATAGATATCGCATGAAGGAAGAACAGAGGAAGTGTATTTTATGTGAGGAAGGGTTAGGAAAGGTTAAAACACTGGGTAGGAAAGTGCAGAGGGGTTGGGAATAAAGGCATAAGGCTGGAGGAATTAGTGGAGAAGAGAGATGTAGTAAAGTTGATAGGGTGGATAAAGAGTTTAGAGGAAAAAAATAAGAGAAGCAGAAGACAGATAGTGGGTTGAGAGAAGGAGAGGACTGTATTTGGGTTGCATTAAGTTATAAGGAGATACCAAAGAGAAGGAAAAGAAAAAGATAGATAAATAAATGAATAAATAAATACGAAGCTTTGTGTGGGAAAGGTATAGAAGGGTGTGCAAAATTGAATAAATATTAAGAAATACTTCAAAATACAACGTATGCTTTTCAGAGCTTTCCAGTTTGGCTCGGTGGATTATTGAATCCCGAGGCATATATCACGGCAACAAGACAGTGCATAGCGCAAGTAAACAGCTGGTCACTCGAGGAACTTCAGCTAGATGTGACTATAGGAGACGGCGATAACATTGCAACAGATGATTGTTCGTTTGCTGTAACCGGTCTGAAATTGCAAGGAGCTCAGTGCAAAGATAATCAGCTGTATTTGACATCGACTATAATGACCGATTTACCAGTGACCATGTTGAGGTGGATACGATCCGCCGCTGATGATGTACGAAAGGGCAAGCTGTCTCTACCAGTTTATCTGAACAGCACACGTACCGAATTATTATTTACCGTTGATTTAAACATTGCTCCTAGTCAAGATCCTCACAGTTTCTACGAAAGGGGAGTCGCTGTTCTTACATCCACTGCTTTGAATTAATACTTTTAATAATTAGTAAATTGTTTCGCCTTCGGAAGCAAATATTTTCAATGTAACTTCTGCATCAAAGTGCGATATCTAACGGATAATTGTAACGATAAAGTTACTTTGCAAACGATATAATATCGGAACATTCAGGAATGAGCAAACGAACTTTTCAGAACTATATACTTCCTCGAGCCTTTGCGTATAGTGTAATGTTTCTTTGAGATATTTATTTATCTATTCATTCGTAATTATTTATAAAGGAAAAGATATTAGGAACTTCATTCAGCTAGTATAGTATTTTGTTAATCCTCATGTAACCTCGTAATTTATCGTTAGCGTGAAATACGTTTGCTCATTGCTCCTGCGGTACTAATCGAATATATACGAGTAATAAGAAAAAAAAGAAAAAAAACAATAATTTAACGCTTCTGAAACTCTCCTTTCTGCATAACATTCTGTAAACGTGTATGGAAACGAACTATTTTACTCGATAATTAATTAGCATAACATAAAAGAAGATGCAAAACTTCTATTTAAGAATCGACGTTTCGATAACAAGGTTGTAATATATATAGTTTATTTAGTTTTGTATACGTTCCAAACTGAAAAAAACCGCTTTCTGTAACAAAGTTACGTTGCGTTTGCTTAAGTGTAAGTACTAATGTATCGCGTAGAATTTATATTATTTGAATGGTATCTAATAAAAGAAAACTTAATGCGCGCTATACAAAGCGTTTTCAAAAAGGAAAAAAAAAGTGAAACGAGAATTGTTTAAAATATTCTGTGCTATTTCTTTGTACTTCGTTTTCTTCTATCAAAAGTAACAGCATCCAATTTCTGTAATTATGCAATATTGAATATAATATCGATATTTAAAATACGAGTGTGATTTTAATTTTATCGTTGTTGGATCGGGGTATTGACAAAAGGCGTCGGAAATTTAAAAAAGAACATAAAAACTTTATTATGGTCCATAATATCAGGTATAGCAGTTATACATATATGAAATATTATTAGAATATTTGCGCGGCACTATATAACTACATGATCATGTAAATAACGATGCATTTTTACACTCTTCGTTTTTATCTATATCTTGGTTCAACAATTACTTCCATTATAGATATATACTACACACGTCCCTTCCTTTATTCACGCGGTTCTTTTTATATGCGGTCAAATAGGTTCAATTTTCTATAAACTTTCGTTGAATTTATTATATATCAAAGACGCAAATTCGTACTTGAACGTACTAATTACATAACTCGAACCTTTTTTAGTTTTTTAACCCCTTATTTTACTTTAACACGTTGAATGCCGCGCTAATTTTACATGGCTAGCTCGCAGCGCCAACATAAATTTGTTATTATGCGTTACGTATTATGTTGAAGTATTATTTGCAACAAATAAGTTAAAGTGTATAATCATGTGCAACGGATTTAATTTATTGGGGGTTACCAGTAACCCTCATGGCGCTGAAATGCATTTTTTTGTTTTTGCACGATTTTGTAATCTTTTTGCAATAGTCCGTTAGTTATTTCACTTGTTCATTCTTATTGAATATGCCTCATAATTCCATAACACCTATCATACTTTTATATGACATATTAATTTTTCACATATGTGAAGACTATACTGGTTTACCTTTTCTTTGTTTTAATACAACACATTGTTGTTATATGCGCGCATAATATTTAAACATACATATTATTACATATAAATCAAACTATTTTTGTGTTCTATATTGCATTCATTTCTTCACACCGTTGTAGTATAATATTGAAAAATTTTTAAATATTGAAATTTACTCGAATTATGCGTTTCTAGTAATTTTGATTTTGCCGGTCACTAGTGACCCCCATGGCATTTAACGTATTAAGTTTCTATAGCGCTTTGAATTACAGTATAGATTCTGACATCGAATAAAATTTATTTTAATTTTCCGAAATATCATTATCTCGTTTAATTAACCTATGCGATTTAAATGTTTTTATAACCTATACCTGTTTTTCTTACCACGTTTTTTTTCATGCAAGCAGACTCTATGCGATTTTTATTCGTCAATCCGCGTAAATGAAGGGATGGTGTATGTGGCGTATAATTCTCGCTTCTTCGTAATGGATTGATAAATGGTTGCGCCACATTTGTTTCGGCCATTGCCCGGAAAATAACACGCAGGCTTCGATGGACATTGGACGGACTATACAGTTTTAACATTAAACGGCCGTTATGATTAACGAAGGAAATGCTCAACAAGCATACTTATGATTTCTTAAAATATTATGTACACTAATGCGATATAAATCTACTAAAGAAACTATAGCAGTATTGCAGTATATTACATTGATATATCGTTTGCACAGTCTCAGTTAAGAATGCGAAAATTATTCGAAAGTACACTCCGAACGAAATTAAACAAGATTCGAACATTTGTGAAACGCGTAATCAATATCTGTTTCAACGACACAGCAAACTTGAGTCGATCGTATCTTTTTCTTACTTATCGTTATCTGATTTCCGTTTACCACTTGTCATACAATCGTCGTGATAAATAGAGCGATGAGATTATGCAATTATTCGTCAGGTATGACAAGATTAAAAAAAATACTGAATTCAGTCTAAACGATAAAATTACTTTTTCGGTTGTAATCGATGATATCGCATCATTGACAAACTTGTCCATCTTTCGTATAGTGATAGCTTGCGCAGATGTATACATGATCGAACGATAAAAAAAAAAGAAAAGCAACGGTACTTTGTAGGATGAGTCGTTGATACGATCAGAACGAGGAATAAAATCACTGTAACACTATGTAGAAGGAATTAAATAATCTTCACGTTTATCTTGGTAAGAACCCGAAAGAAAGACATAGTCTATTATATCACAGAAACGGAGATCTCCGTTTCCTCGGCAGTCTTTTTATCATTGCTATTATCGTTATCCTGTTCATTGGAGACTAGAGACACGTCCTTCGGAAGGACCAAGGATTCTTCGCCGATCGGCGCCGCGGCCTCGACTAGATTTTCAACGGACGCTGCGGCCGTTGGTTCGTCGTGGCAGAAACTTCTACGCAGGGTTTGCTGTGTTCTCGTGGTCCCTCTTCTAATGCTACTGCGAAGTAAATTCGCCACATCTACAGCAGTTAGATTCGAAGTGCTTGACGATGTGATACACCCTCGTCGAGGCCTATCTAGCGTTGAGTGTGTCCTCTCTATCGAATATTCTACCGCATTGATCCTCGTTGTTCTATCGATCGTGTTTGGCCTATGCCTTTCTACAGCGTTGCGTCGAATATTCGAATTTGCGTTCTCGTTCCTTACTTCGGTTACGTGAATCGTTACGTCTTGCATTTGTCTACCCTGGTTCATTTCTACGAGTACAGTGGCGTAATCAGGAGGCGGAGGTTGCAACGCCGGTCTCTGTCTTGGAGCGCTGCTTTCACCAAGCACGTTTGCTATTCGTCGTACACTTCTTCGAAAACTTTGCCGCAACATTTTTGCTATTCTCGCTCCTGTCGCTGTGGTGTAACTTGGCGGAGGTGTGTACTTAGGCGGTGGATCCTCGAATGGTACTTCCGTTGTTGCAGACACGATACCATTACCATGGATACTGGTACTCGTGTCGTTTCCAATGTGCGTCTGTGCATCCCGTGGATCATCCGGCTCCAAAGACGGTCGATACAGTAATTGAATTCTCTATAAAATTTACATATTTTGTTTGTTTTTTTTTTCGTAATACATGATCTACGTAATCTGAAGACAAGTAAAGAAAGATCGTATTCCCTTTTTTATTTATCAAAACAAGAATCAGTGATTAGAAAGAAAGACTTACGCCGTTACACTGTTCGCAGTGATTTACGTTAACTTCCATCTGATTGTTCTAATGTTAGCATAAACAAAACAATAATCGATGTTAAGCATGTGTGTTAGTATGTTAGAAAGAAAGCTAAGGAATACATTGAAGTTTGTTAATCGAAGACAGCGTCGCTTTCTACTTGGTTCCACTAATTTATTAAAATTCACTCGGATCCTTACATCGAATATATCAGGTGGACCGTTGTTTAAATACCGGCAGGTTTGTATAATTGCCACTGCTGGTATTATCAGTATCGGTATTAGTTGAATAGCAGCTCCAAGTTGTCTTCCCCATACAGGCCAATACTCTCTGGTGGTGCGCCGATACGAGTAAAGTTCTCGAAAGTCAGCATTCTTGAATACCGTAATACTAAGTACCTGTTGATTTTCAATTGTTAATTACAATTGTGCACGATTACTTGACAATTCTCGATGTATAGATAGTACAGACCCTATATATAAATGCAAGAAACATACCATAAGAATAACAGGCAGTATAACGTTCCACGTGAACGACAAGAGAGGACCAGCCCAATGTCTAAGACATCGACCAGTTGGAGGAAACAATTCGGCAACTACTGCTTCGCCGCTATGTGGACGACCTCGCACCGCGAACACAGCACCGACTTGCACCAAGTATAAAATCATTATCCACCACGTTCCACCGATTGTATAGTCTAGATAATATACGACGTGTATGCCCATCTACAAATAAAAAGATTAAAACATTGTGTGAGACGATCGATATACGCATAGTTTTACTCTTCTTTAGCAGATAGTATTCTATAGCTTATGTGTATATATATATACAGGATGTTTCCGAAAATGTGAGCATAACTTTGGGGATAGACTCAGCCACTAAAATAAGAAAAATTCATATGAACATATGTCCGAATTATAGCCGTTTTTGTCTTCCAGTAATTCTTACAACTCTAACTGCTTCCTTTGATTGTTTAATTATTTTAATTGTTCTGTTTCATTTTGCTCTTTAAATAACAGGTTTCACATAAAAACATCTACAATTCGGAAACAATATGTTCATATGAGCCTTTTTTCTTAGTTTAATGTACTGAATATATCCCTGAAACACCCTGTATATACGTATTTACTTCAACAATTGTACCAACGACACACGTTTTAACATTTCGATTATTCATAACGTCAGGATTGGCGTGGAGGCGCTGGTTTTTATATCTTTCACTTGAATATCTAAAAATAACGCATTGTCCTTAACGTAGCCGGAATATCGCGTTAAAGTTGTATGCGGAATAAACATGTAAATCCCAGGCTCTTTATTCTCATCTGGATAATTCGACTTGTTCCGTCCTACAGCTTTGACAAGCTTCTTTATATCGTTTGCTGGATTCTCCTGATTTCTCAACGTAACAGCCGCTTTGAGGACGCAAGGCCAGTCTAACAACGGATCCCATTTTCCGGCCTGAACTCGAAGACATCCGATGATGTGTCGATCTTTCCACTGCCCTATACCGTTTAAAAACACCTCTAATCTCAAGGTGTATCCATATTCCTTGTTTAAAAATATCGGACTGTAAAGCGCGCAGTCGTTTTCCTTCGCCTCGGTCATTTTTTCTTTGTAGCGATCGATTCTCCACAAAAGACGACCGTTAGTTGGATACAGATCAACGCATCCATCTCTGCATTGACATTCGAGAAATTCGGACACGTTGGATTTCGTATTATCGCTGATCAACTCTTCGAGATACTTCAAGTTTTCCTTTACTTGAAACTTCAGTCCTCTGACGATACTTTTCTGACTACTCGCGGCTGCTGATTGCTTCGACACTTCTCCCTCTAAGCTGTTTACTTTCTCAATTATCTGCTTTTGCTGTTCGATCAATTCCCTCGAGTTCTTGCATCTCATTTCCAATTCTAACTTGAGATCGTGAATCAGCTGCCGTTGCTCTTGCCACATCTTATTCACGTGCTCGCTCTCTTTCGTTACGAAACTTTTCAGATCTTTTAACTCTAAGCACCAATTGTCGAGTACCTCGTCGTGCTTCTGCCGTTCGTTAGTCAATTCGTTGTGTATGAGTTTCAGTTGCTCCGAGAGTTGTTGAAAATTGAAGCTGGTACGCTGCTCCATATTGTCGCAGGTTACTTCTAAATTGTGTAACCTTTGATTTACAGTTGCGTTATTTTGCCGACATTGTTCTGTCGTTTCTGTAATTTGAAATTGCAAAGAATCGATGGATTCTCGCTGAGCGTGCACCAATTTCAAACACTGCGTCATATTGTTCTGAAGATTTCTACGTTCCCTTTCCTCGTTGTTTATTACGGAACGGAGTAACGTTAGGGCGGAAAATACTTTGTTTCTCCATAAGGAATCTTGGATCTCCTTCATCTGACCGTGTCTGTTGGTCTCCTTGTTGCATGTTTTACGATGCTGCTCCATATTTTTACGAAGCACGTAAACTCCACATTTAAGAGGGCATTCCTCTAAAACTAGTCCGCAATGTTTCACATGATCGAACAGATATCTCTCTTCTAAAAATTCATTGCAAAAGTAACAAGGTACGCTTCGCCGTACTATGGAATTAATTCGATTACTCATTTTCCGAATCGCTCGGTGACTCTAACGATACTGATGAAACGCTTAATCAAGTTAGTACTCGAACTGATAATCGTTATCAGTGTAAATAGAATATTGTGGGACCTCGCCGATAACGGGAGAATCGTTTTAAATCCTACGTTTAAACAGAATACGGGTCTTATCTATATACTCACTTCCTTAAAAGTTTTTACAACGGATGGCGATAACCGCAAACGAGCTGCAAAATTGTCAGTCCCTTCGATAAGCACTAAGGGGGTATGCAACCTTGCTGGCTTCAAAAATTCAAATATTTCTTTTTTTTGCTTTTTTTTAACATTTTGTATTGAATATTATAGCAAAAGGATTGTTTGAAATTTGGAGAAATAACGAAATTATAAGACTCCAAATGTCTATATGTCACGTCAAGTAAGAAAGTCTAATGTAACACTTCTGACGGGGAAACATTTGGATTGATCTCGTGTCATTAAACGTGATTTCTTATTGAGATAATTTTAGAACTACCGTATATTTTTACGTAAAATAGTAACGGGAGCGTCAATTCTATAATATGGACAATTGCTCCAAAGAGATGTTTTAAACGTACCTCGGTGGCCATTGGTAAGCCTAGAATGTAACCACAGGCGCAACTGAAGAATGTAATGGTAGTTTCCCATAACTTCATCATCTTCGCATTGATCGCCATAATACCGGTAATTACACAGTGCCATATAGCTAGCTATAACATGAAAAAATTACGTATCTTTGAACAGTAGTTCGTATTTTAAAGTTTTACTCCAATTCGTTGCATTGTTCTGTTAAAATACACACCTGTTGAGCTATTCCAAAGAGAATAAGAATGAAATAAAAAAGTACTGCCCAGAATGGTGATACTTGCTCGGTGCCTAGTAACGCCAATGTCGCCGGAACTAATTCGGTGGAAAATCTCAAGGCTTGATAACCAGATTCGGTGCTGAAATCTACACCAGGACGTGTTACACGCTCTCCGACGATAAACGACGCATGTGCCATAAATCTCTCTGGCGTACTGCTGTATCCAGGTGGTGCTGGCTGATTCACAGGTCTCATAAACATATACGACGATATTCTTTCTAAAATAGGAATACATATATGGCGGTTAAATAATATCGTTATGTAAAATCGTTAATATCGTTACATAAAATTGTGTACTTACCAAAAGAACTCGGTATATAAATATATCCGTGATGTTTGAGAACTTGTACGCAAGTATTTGCTAGAAATGCCGCGAGAAGTAAAACCACAATGGTCAATACTATCACAAGACTCGTATCTCGTTGTAACAGGTGCTTGTGCTTATTATGAGCAGCTATCTAGAAAATTGACGATATTCCTGAGTAACGGTTTCCCTTTACTGAAACCCCCTTAACGTTCTGCCGTTAATTACCTGCATAGCAGCTGCACCAAGTAATCCCCAGGTAAGGAAAACCTCGATCGATGCCGCCACCCACGATTTCCCGTTAATGAAAAACTCGGTCCAAACGGTGGCAGGAAAGAGCTGATGTATGGAGCCTGGCGGTGTCAGGCCGAGTAATTTTGTACACAGAACCAAAGTACCGAACACGGGCACCAGTGTAAAAACGTACACAACTTTACCGTAAGATCTCAAACCTAAAAGAATTACTAAATATTACGAGACTTCGTGCATATACAGTGATTTCCATCAATATTTGGACACTCTTTAAAAACAGAATAACTTTTTTTTAAATTGAACCAAATGAGCGAAGTTCTCCTGAGAAGTTAGGATTATTTTACTAGATGATGTGTAAAAAAATATTTTGGAAAAAGTTGCAATTAATACAGTAGAGTTCTCGTTTTACAACTGTTCCATCTGAACTGGTAATGAAAATTTAAAAACTATATTTTGTAGATTTATGTTCGTTATATGAAAGATGTAAGAATCTTTAGATTTATCGCGATAAGTCGCGAAAGAAGCAATAAGGTTTCAAAAGAGGTGTTCGAATATTAATAAGAGTCACTATGTATAGAAAAGGAAAAAAGTTAGGCAACAGATAAAACAGCCAAGTACCTTTGCTTAACGACACGAACACAATCATCCAGACAACAGCTAAATTGAAAGCTACTTGAAATTTCAACGTTACAACACCGGGATCCGATTCGTTTAAATGATGTCTTTGCAAAACAACACCGCTAAAATAATCCGGTACCGTTTCGTACAATTTATGTACGTTACTATTATTCTGCACAGGTTTATCATCTCTGTACAAAGAAAACGGTTCGGCCCATCGATACTTATCCTGCTTCGTTATAAACGAATCCCTGTAAAAATTGAAAAACACTTAATCAGTACCGTCGAAATGTTTCCTCAAAGTTGGGCGCATATTTGATCGTTATCGTTGTAGAAGAAACTGAACGTATACCTAAAGTACACGAACATCCAGGAGACGCCAACAATACTGTAGATACCGATAAATGCTTGTGCAATTAAGAGAGCTATACCAACACCCTGAAAGAGGGGTGAGATTTTCCACATATCTACGGATCCAGCCGCTAACCTTTGTCCAAGGCATACGTGCAATGTTAAAAGGGGAATGCCCAATACCAAGGACAAAATTAGGAACTGTACAATGAAATTTGCTGAAAATAAAAGAAAATTACGATAAGAATCGACTGTTACATATAGAAGATAATTGACACGACAGGCCTGTACAAACTTACCTCCGAATTGTACACTAAGAATAGAGAATCTACTTATATTAAAGAGACCAAGGGTGCAACTAAGACACGCCAAGGCTGGACTAAGAGCGTGTGGCCATTTTCCCAATGGATTTGCATCCTCGTCCTCGTCCTCTCCTCTATCTTCAACCCTATCGACGTCTCGTTGCCTTTCGCATATTCTAAACAAAGAAATTTCATCTGTTTCATACCCTTCGTCTGTAAGAATGAAGCGTTAAAATGAAGTACAGGGATGATCACTGGAGGAATGGATATGAGGAACTATTATATAAATATAACAATTCTATATACGATGTTGCGTTACTGCTGTTTCATGCCGGCCGATTCCCGATAAGAGTATGTAAAATAATCATGCCGAAGGTTGTATCGATTTGTCGTAAAACTGGGTCGAATGTAATTGTATCGCATTTGTCGCTCTTGCCGAAGAAAATTCACGGTCGATTAGGGCCGCGTTGCGGCAAATTAGTACGTACAGTGACTTCCATTAATATTTGGACACCCTTTCGAACAGAACAACTTTTTTTAATCCTCTGCTCTCCGAGAATTATTTTGTTTTTTTCATACAATCGATCATCAACTTCGGCACACTTTTGCAAAGAAATTTCTGAAAATCGAAAGTTCCCCTCGAAAGATTCTTCATCTTTCGATACCATTGTTCCTCCATCAACCGATTTCGATAGAATTTTCAGTATTTATATAACGAAAATTTTCGTTACAAGCTCAGATAAAAGAGTTGCAAAAAGAAAACTCTACTACGTTCCTTGCAATTCCGACTAATTACAACTTTTTCGAAGTATGTTTTGCACACCATCTAGTAAACTAATTTTAACTTCTCGCGAGAACTCAGTTCATTCAGTTCAATTTTAAGAAAGTTATTTTGTTTTGAAAGGTGTTCGAATATTAATGGAAATCACTGTATATATCTGAACAGCTTCAACAATCAAATTTACTATAGAACATTCCCTTTGTTCCCGCTACTTCCGAGGGTTTTTCCTTGAACTAAGAAACGAAGTCACAGTGAAAATAATAACCAACGATGTCGTTAACCGTTACTATCGCCTTTTATTTTCCATCGTACGATAAATACGAAGTAAAGAGCTGAAGACGGAAAGTATTGCATCAATGTCGATAAGAGATCGAGGATTACCAAGGTACCGTTATCATGGAATAGACAAACGAATACGTAAGAGGGTACGGACACACTCCTACGCGGTTCGATCTGAAAAGACGCCAGCCGACCTTGTTTTACGTAGAGAATACGAAAACTTAGTATGTCTCTGTCGCCTTCGTTGCACCAATCTCGTACTTCTCTTGACGTTTTAGACGACGATTCGTGAATTATTCATACACATATGAATACAAGGATCGTACCGATCCCGGATAACGAATCCTTATTACCGCGCCATCTCATCGACTACACGACCAAGATGGAAGCCCCTTCGATATCGAACATCCAGGTCTCGAATGGATTTTACTCCTGATTTCAAACGAAATGTATAAAGCTTTCGTAAACGTTTGCCGTTGAAACGAAAACCGTTCTAATTCCCCTTGTAGAAACGATGACCGTCAGATTAGAGCATACAATAGACGTTAGAGGCCAACGATTGGTTATCTTGAACCCCGAAAATGTAAAAGTTAGTCACGAATTCTCGAGGATAGAAACGGCTAGGTCCTATCGATTAATCAATAAACTGACCACTTCTTAATGGTCAAAATACCTTTAGTTTAACATGCGGACAGTCACAATAGCCGTTGAATATTCTACGTTGCGTTAGCCTAAGCTCGTTATCGTCAAACGAGCCGTATTGTTAAGAAGAAATTAATAAACCTGCTCGTTTCTTCTGAATACGATAAGTCGACAAACCGAAAGAAAACAGTTGAAAAAACACGCGATAGTATTCTATATTTAGAAAGACAATTCATCGGTCTTTGGTGACAATCTTGATTAAAATTTGACGGTGTTCAATTTTATTTTTCTCTTTGTTTCTTTTTTTTTTTCTTTCCTCTAAACAATCACCGTGATGAAATAAAGGAATTCTACGATCACATTCGGATCCTTGATCATAGAACTATCTAGCTTCAGGGACTGAACTTCATCTTTCAAGGAAAATGAGTCATCGATGATTCCTTTTAATTCGATCTCGTAAAGGTTAAATCTGTCGTTGAATTCAATCAGAAAACTCTACGGAAATAAACTAGAACCTAAAGCTGGTACTTGTCACGGTCGTGAACATTCCATACTTGTCGCCAAATTGTTCTCCAACGTTGTGTCAAGGTGAACAATGTACAAGAGAAGGTATCACGTCGAACAACGCGCGAAAATCTTGTTGCAAATTTCGTGAAATTTACGAGTAACTTATCTTCGTGATTGATCGAATCTACACATTCGTACGACGTTGGTCCTACTCTGAAAACGAGAAATTAGCCGTTTAACCCATTTACTACCAACTACGAGACATCTCGTAGTATGTGTCTGTACCAAAACTGCCAGCTACGAGATTATCTCGTAGCATTTTTTTTTTTTTTTACTGTAAATCCATTTTAATACTATATCTGCAACTAAATATTATTATATTTTGTGCAAATCTATGTGGTTTCCTTAAAATAAAATCTTGGCGCCCAGGGCAAAACGCTCTAAATTTGCCTAGCAGTAAATGAGTTAAAAAGAAAACGTGGAACATCTCGTTACGAACGAATTCTTCTAATAGGCGATATCTATACGTATAAATATGAGCTGTTGTTTTCGAAAGTGGTATAAAACCATTTATTCATAGACTGAAATATTGAAAAGTTTGCGTTTGAATCAACCTAAAAATATTGGCAAATGTTAATCAATTCTGGTAATATTTCTAAAGCTATAGACTTGTTAAATTTTATTGAGCAATAATAATGAATAAAAGTGTTGAAGAAAATAAACAAATTGTTTAGGTACAAATGAATTAAGGAATAAAGAATAGTGTTCAATATAAACAGAATTCTTTTATTTTTATTTATATGCAATACAAAGATATGTGTCTATCTTAAAAGTTGCTGTTTTTTGTTTTCATGAGTGGTGTAAGACAGAAACAATCGCAGAACACATATATGCGCCCATAGTTCACATCGATGGCTCTAGGCAGACGCATATATGCGTCCATGGCAATCAAAGGGTTAAATCTTCCTCGTAATTAATCGATTAGAAAGTTGTGTCGATTATCATTATTACGAATGGACTTTATTCCACCTTCAACAAAACCGTTCTTGCGATAACATTTTACAGTTCAACGTTTTTTTTATTCATTTGTAAGGATATTGTACGCCATTGACTGTGCGATTAGAAATATAGAAAGAGGATATCTATATCTGACTAAAACTATAATTAACACGTTAAACGCCACTCTGATTTCGATCAACTTTTCGTTCAACCGTTCAGTGTCGAAAATTTCCTAAAGAGTGTTACAAGAAATTTAATCAAAAAAATTGTAACTTCGTTAACGCCTGCAGAAGAAAGACGTATCTGCGTTTCAATTATCTTAACGAAACTTACCGATGAATGATAAGGAATTAGTTCTTATATCTGATGCTGTTAGTCTTCGAGAACTAAGGCCGCTTGAACGAAAAATCTAGTATCGGTCCGTGATAACTCATATTTTTCGAAAAATGGACTTATACCATTTTCAGAAAAAAAAAAAAGGAGAAAGGCTCGTACGTGTACCTGATACGATGTCTACGTTGACTACAGTAGAAATACTGGCGGCAAATCGCTGGATCGTAGTTCATCTTGAACACATGTCACGCTAACGATGTCGATAACCGTTCGTTTCCACTGTATCGAAGATCGATTCGCGAATCCTCTTCCCTCGATCGCCCTTTACTGTTCTACTCCCTTTTCAGACCTAACCTTCATCGACTCTCGAACTCTTTATCATTTCTTCAAGTCCATGAGTTTCGAAGGAAAACGAAACGACGAGAGAATATCACACGCGAAATTCACTGCCGACTCACTCGAAGATTCCAACACTAGGCGCTTAACGAGGCAAAGAACAATAGGAATTTCAAAACTGTGCCTTTCCGGCGCTTCGCTTTCGAGGAACGATTTTACGGCTTCGTTCGTCTCCGGTCTATTGTCTCGATCGCGAGATGAGCTGTTGGCCTGTTTTCGCATTCACGCAAAACGTCATACCAGTTCCCCTTTTCTTTTTCTGCATTTTATTCCCCGAGCAATTCTTCACGTTCGATCGTATTCGTCTGACAAAGTTCTCGAACAGGTTTCCAATCGGTGATTTAGTAGTTTCAATTGTATCATGTGTCACACGGCTTACTATTCTAAGCTTCGTCTTATAATTATGTTTATGAAACTCTATTCCGATGACATTTAGTACTCAAGGTACAAGATCGAACGTTTCCTTCTTGTAAGAAGTTCGAGAACTTTAAATATTTCTTGAGATCGATTAATATCGAACTTTGAGAAAAAGCTACTTCGATTCTCCGTCGTTCTCTTCTTTCACGAAGAATCGAAAAAATATCTTCGTTCGGTCGACTATCGAAGATACCCGTTCTCGATTTCGATCGTGTTTCCCAAACAAGAATAACAATCGAAGCTTTCCGTAAAGCCAAACAGATTCCTCTCCACGCTAGAATTTTTCAGCCAACGTGCGTGTTGAAATTTTTTACACGGGCACGTGGCTTACTCGGTACAACGATCGATTCTACGGCTAAGGCAACCTACGCTTACTAAGATCTACCAGCGATTAATGCTACGCTCCAGGCACAATCCTTGAAAGACCGTTGTCGTTTCGTATATACATCCATAGACGGCTTTTTCGTTCCTCTGAATTTTGCCGCCAGCTTAGAACGCTCGCACGAAAACGTCATCCAAAGCAATTATCACGTATATACGCGACGTCGTCCAAGACGTTCGTTCCAAGTGAAGTCCGATACAAATTACATTTAACACTTTTGCATTCGCGTGATGTCCTGCAACGAGGTTAGGTGTTCAAGTACTGCTCTCCAACGAAATGTTTCCCAATGAGAAATGGAATGTAGTCACTCGATAATGTTCCAAGTACATGCCATACTGTACTTCTGGCAAAGTTGTATCGTTGTGTGAACTATCGATCAGTGGCCTGGTGAAACGCCGCGTAAAAGTCGACACGATGACACAACGCAAACACTCGCGAGGCAATATCGTTGCTATTGCTTTCTGCAATCTGCCCCTTGTCTCTCTCTCTCTCTCTCTCTCTCTCTCTCTCTCTCTCTCTCTCTCTCTCTCTCTCTCGTTTTTTTTCTTTTCTTTCCTACTTTTTCCTCTCTGAAGAAGGTGTTTCGAAAAGTCCGTTTCCTTCTGTGGGAGCGGACGAAATCGATGCACGAAGAAACGAGCGTGTTAGTTAGTCCCCGGAATAACTTGTCGCGTTCCCCACGAACAGACCTTGAAGATTCCGCGATCGTTCGTGATTCCAACAGCTTGCTACACTGAATACACCATTGCCGGTGAATCGTACGTAGGTATACGTAGAATCCCTCCAAAGCCGATGGATAACTGTATCCCGGTAGAGTCACGTGACGGACAAGGCAGACGGGCGCACGTGCATGCTCACGCGTGCGTGCTCGATCGTTCTTTGCAACGTCCAGAATTACGATCGAATCATCGTCGATCTCCCACATGACATCCTCTTTCTCAAATTCACCAGATTTCCCAACAGTTTTTCCTCCACGATAAAGGCAAGTGACAACGTGCCCGTGTATCGATTAAAAAAGTCTTAAATTCTTTTTTTTAAGAAGACATTTTCTTTTAATTTTCTTAACGTAAGTTTATAGCACTCGTTGTACCATTAAACTTTTACCTAAAACATTTTTTTCTATGTCTTATAATTCGAGAGATATACGCGAAAAAGTGGAAGTGACGATTTGACTTTCAGGTTAGTTTTCACGCCTTTAACCCTTTCGCTACTGTGTTGGTGTCTACAAGTGCTTTCAAGATTTTCTCGTGCCCCTCTGTTACCGTAATCTGATCCTTTGCGCACTTCCGTTTTAATTACTAAGACAAATTTTTCATTTTGACACCTTTGGAAACAATTGAACCAACTTTGCGACTGCGAATTGAACATCTACCTTTCGTTATGCAGTAAAGGGTTAAAGGGCGATTGGGCACGAATGAAGCATACCGTTACTCTTGTCTTGGATCACTCTACAAACTCACAAAGTTTCATTGAAATCCGTGAGTTACAGTTCGCGGTGTTTCCTTGTAAGCAACCTTTTCTACTTTCGGCCGGAATTTCGCAAATTTCAGGGTACAATCAGCTGACTAACCCACGAGTTACGCGGAAAGGTTGCCTTGCGATCGTGTTTCCTATTTGTTCACGCGATCTTACGAAACGTGACGGTGCTATAGACGATGCAAATCAAACGGACGATCGTTAATCGTTAGAGAAAGCTTCAGAGAAGGCTAAGTAAAGCTTCGACTTAAAAAAAAAAAAAAAAAAAAAAAGAAAGAAAAACTCTGCGTTAGCACTAGTTGTTTCTTGTTCTTGCAGTACATTTCTGCATTCGATAGGTCGGTGCAACTATACTACGGTATCAGGATAGTAGCAAAGACAGGAGGCAAATGTTTACACGTGTTGCACCGGTTACATGACGGTGTGCAGGTGCTTCGCAAACTTTATTTATCGCGATACGCTCGTGATAAATTGTCGTTGGAGGAAAAATAAACGTATTTGAGTTGTCATTAATGTGGAATTGACGACCTAACGCATGCGACGTGTCGCGCGTGTCTGAATTTCGAGTGAAAAAGAAACAATCGCGCGTCGATTTCGAATCTCGATTCTCGATATCGAATCTTCGCGCTGCGAGTGGATTTAACCCTCCACCAATTAAACGGAAATATCAGTTATAATTATTAATGTAGTATCTACCATAGTAGAAGTTATTTTAGTTTTTAAATACAGTAGATTCGTATAACACGGTTAACCCTATGGATATATACCCCCATTTCTGTAAGGAAATCAGCATAACGGTTACGAGCGGTCGACTCAGAGATAAACGTGGGCGTTTAAATTGAGTGAAAGCTATATTTTGACTATTCGTAGCGAATGTTAGTACAATTCTGTCTTTGAAATTTAATTTAAAATAGAAATTTTATGAGCAAATGTTTAAACCTCTTGTTTTAACCGGTTGATATATCTAGTGATATATATTTTCCTTGATCCAATAAAGAATATTATTACTTGATACTACCTTAATATCGTTTGAAGCTGCGTGACGCTATCGCGCATAAATCTCTGCGTATTGTAAATTGCTGATGTCACACAGTTCCAAAACGGGAAGCGGCAGGATACTTTTGCTACTTCGTCGTTCGATTATGATTGGCGCAAGAAATTTGCATTTAAAGTTCGTTCTTTGATTCGTGCACGATATAGTACCACAAAAGCCAGACACGATGTGGCTCTCGTCTCAGTTTCGACCGCAGAAAAAACATTCACTTATAGATCGAACGATATACGCATATTGTTGAATAGAAATAAAACGAGTAGAATAGAGAACCACACGTAATACGTGCGATCGGTGGTTGGAATGGTAGACCACCCTTTCGTTCTACATGCTTTCACGAAAGCATCTACACGCGTGCTTTTCTACAGCAAACAACGATCAATGAAATTTCTTTACTGCGATGACTAAGAAACGGAGATTACGTTAAGAAATCGCTGCAACCAGCAAGAAAACATTCGCGTAATTAGGTAATCGATCATTAAGTTACGTAGTCACGTCATAAAATTAAATCTTAGGAAGGTATACGCAACCATTAGTTTCTTCCACACGCTGAATATAATTCGACAAAACTGCACATGATCTCTTTAAAACTATTCCGCTAATATTCTATTTTACACATTTATCTTAATGACATAATCCCTAGGATTATATATTTTATAATTATGTCTTTGCGCCTTGAGTCTAAGATCTATGCGGATACGAAAGTGAAAATTTACACCATCTGTTTAACACTTTGACGGCCGGCCGTATACTCTTAGAAATATGAATTTGCATAAAAATCCGCATAAAGTGTATAAGAAGTATCCGAAACCCCAAGATTTCAGAAAATAGAGGAAAAGAATAAATTGAAAAACATGTATTCCTAGGTCTAAAAGAACCCAGCTTAGTAAAGTGTGTTTTTATTCAAATGTGTTTGTAGATCAGGATAAAATTAGCCTCACATAGTTCAGGGTGTGACTTTTATTCACCTGGTTCGCGGAGAGTTAAAAAACCGTTCGAAAGTCTTTTGATCGCAGTCTAAATTAATCAGAGGTTATTCGAAATTCGAGTAAAAAGCTAGTCAACGATAGAACACGTTCATTTTCCTATCGAGAGACAATTTTACAAATGATATTCGTAGCTCAAGTTTCCGCCAGTATTTCGTATGCGTTGCATGACCGTGCGTACACGGCACGTATGCAGTTGCATGCAACCTACGACAGACAATGATAATGCGTAGGAAGGTGAACCGGAGCCACGCACTCTGACCGCTACATCACCACTAGAGAAAAGAGAAAAGAGAAGAGAGAACGAGAGAAAGGGAAATAAACGTATACGCCCATACTTGACAAGCCTCGATGCACTTACCATGCGATATAAATGTGTGCGTGTCTCGTTCCTATGAAAATCTATGCAGAAGTTAGACGAAATTGAAAACAATACAAATCG
Organism: Anthophora plumipes; assembly: GCA_951804975.1. Taxonomy (NCBI): domain Eukaryota; kingdom Metazoa; phylum Arthropoda; class Insecta; order Hymenoptera; family Apidae; genus Anthophora; species Anthophora plumipes. The sequence continues at coordinate 24,923,950 of OX638116.1, read as the reverse complement.
CTGTTGAAATAGCTAGCAAGAATCAGCAGAGTTGAAATTTGTTTTATTAATTTTTCGAATTCTTCGAATTCTAGGCTGTAGCTATTTAGAATGTAGATGTTGCAGATGTGAATTTTGTAAAGTAGGGATGCGGCTATTGCAATTGTAAAACTATCAATGAAAAATAAACATTTAATACTAAATAATAAATCTTTTATTTTAAAACACGATAAGGTTAAAATGATCGGTTGCTAGAGATAGGTATGTATCAATTCTTGGTATATCTAGTGTTAATTAAACACTTCTGCGAGAAATTTACTAGCCTAGAGAGATCAAACCTTTTGTGTATTTTTAACATACTGGCACCGAATCAATTATTCAACCGGGCAAACGGTATTCTTGCAATCGCGAAAACGTCGTGGAAAGTTCATCGACGTTGAACCACATCGTTCGTTAAAATTTGATATAACGTGTTTCCGTTATATCTAAATCGTGCCTATTTTACTCGTGTTTTTCAACTTTCTCCGAATATTCTGACAGTCGTCGAGACACAAGCGCAACAAAGTAGACACTACCCTTTTCACGTTGAATTTTACGAAGAGTTATCATTTTCGAAACGAATGTGCTTGAAACGTTCAGAACTTCGGAAGCTTCTGTCGCAAGGATTAAAACCGAAAAGACGTTTTTCTTTTTTTTTTTAAATTGACTCAGAGAAAGTTCACGTAATAAAAGACGTACAGACCAAGGATAAGAGAAACCGGTTACTCTTACACTTGTTAACCACGTCTAAGAATACGATGAATCTTTCTGATTTCTACAACGGATCTCACAAAGAGACCAAGTAAGCTTTAGGTTCGTCGTAACAGTGAAAACAATTTCGTACACCTTTGCCTATATTTTCTATTCTAATCGCAGTGAAATGTAACGTTTTTTTTTTTTTCACTCTTATAGATAAGAGGATACGTAAGAATTGGCGGCAACGTTAGCAATACTTAGTGTCTGTCGAGGTAGACTCGACTCGCGAACAAAGGCAACGGGTTCGCTTGGGAAATAATCAATAAGAAGAAACGTTGGTAGTGTATGTATGTGCATCACGTTTAATCGAATGTCCGAGCTGACCATACACACCTGTTCTCCAAGGTAAATGAATTTTTCGTTTACACAATTAGCGACATTTCGTAATCCCGCAATGTTTCATATCTTTGTAACGGAAGGTGTTAAGTGTGTATCTCTTCATTTGTCAATTAGAAAAGTTCCGAAAGAATAACGCAATTATTCTACCGGTGTACCGTTAAGGGAGCTACATCAGCCAGTACCGTTGACCTGGAGCTGCGTGTTCCCGTACTACCACTGACCTAAAAACAACTCTCATTGTTGCAGAATCGAAGCAATTACACGGCTGTATATCCTACGTTGTATTCGCATACAAGAATCCATGAGCTACTTTATTAACCCTTTGACTGCTATGAACGTATACATCCATCCCTAATTTTGCGCGGTTAGGTAAATTCAGTTTTCTATGGCAACAAATTAAATGGTCAGTATTTAAACCTACTTTCGATCAGTATTTAAATCAACTTTCGGTCAGTATAAAAGTACTAAACGGTCGGTATGTAAATAAAAAATGGTCAGCACATAAATAGCGAATGGTCAGTATAAATAAAAAGCGGTCAGTATGGAAGATTAATATTTTTTGAATAAACGATATGTTTCCGAAAGAGAATGAAATTGCTTTATCTCAATTTGGCTCGTGCTACGCGAAAAGAAGTATTCCATAAGTTTCAAGTACTCCAAGTTAGTCAAAGAGTTGAATGCATCAATAATTTTGTACTTTTCTTTCGAAAATCTCTTTAGAAGTGTTGAATAACCGAGCCTAATCCCGAATAGAACCCAAAATGTTCGTGTAATTATCAAACGTGCTTAATATAGTGATGTAATTGCGTAAAGTTACACGGTGGATTACCTTAAACGAACGAACTATCATTTACGGTAGGTGAAACATGAAAGAAAGAAGAGGCAGAGGAAGAGGCACGTTCCGGAAAACGTCCGTTCCTTTGAACTTTCTCGATTATCGAAGGAATATTACTACTTTAGTCGACTAATCGCCGAAGCCCGGGTTCTACAGGCAGTAATGAAACATGCCGTTTACCCTGCTCTTCACAGGACGACAGGGAAACCGTTTCATGAACTTCGCCAAGTCCATTGGCATGAGCAAAACGCTAATTCTAACTCTTCCTTCACGTTGGATCACGTACATGTGTGCACGTTTCCACCGTCTAATTACAGGAGAAAGTGACCAGATTAAATTACAATGGTACCGTTCGCATTAAAGCACGATCGATCTGTTATCAAAGTTAACCCTTTGCGGACGCCCATGTGTATTTATCACTTTTGAGCAATAAGGCAAGTGAAGTCCGTGAGTATAAACCCAGAGCCAAAATACAAGCATGTAGAAAAAGATGCAGGCATTTTTAGAATCCAAATCTTACCTCCCTTTATTAACACTTTACCGACCGGAAGCCTATTAATCGGTTTTTTTCTACCACTGTTTAACGACCTAGGGAACTTGTTTTAGGGAGCGTAATCGATTTCTTACTGCCACAAATTAATGAATTACCCTATAATAAGAGAAAGTGAACGATATATAGTAAGCCCATTCACGAGTTTTGATTGAAAATTTTCAGAGCTGTAAGAATAAGAACGATAGCAAAAACTGAGCCAGTACTGATTAGAATGAGTAGATCGGTAAAATGTTAAGTTTTGAAAGGTATCGTAAAATGCTGCAGTATAAAATGTACTAACTTGGTAAAATACATTTTTTGTATGGAATAAAATTTTTAGTTTTTATAACAGATACATTAGACAAGTGTTTATTTTTGACAAAATGCACCGATATCTTTCATTCGTAACGGCGTTCGCTCTACAGACAATTCCGTCTGCAAAGGATTAAACTAACAAAAGTAATAGCTCTCTGTCGAAACGTAGACGGACGAAATGTTCTCATGTCAAAGACTCGGAGAAGGAAGTTTTCTTCGACTTCTCCTCAGAAGATCTTACCAGACAGACGACACTAGAATGTGGATTGTGCAACAGGTTACACGGTTCATCGACGGCGAAACAATCTCTGAGCGATCGAGATCATCGACCCTTATAAACCTGATCTAATCGCACGCAACAACGCGGCTAATATTTTCTCAGGAACACTTCACGGAAAGTAATGGAAGCTTTACAATTCCTACATGCCCTTACGAACTCTGGCTTCAACGATGAATGAGAATAAACTAATTAAACGACGTACACGAAGGTGAATACGATCTATTTACTACACGCTTGCTTCAACGCATGTACGAGCAACCCTCGGTCTTCGATAAAATCACGATTTAACAACGTTCCTTTGACGGATTTTTATCAATTTCATTTGGCGGAATAGAAATGTACAAATTTGCGCGCCTTTTCAAGAAAAATTAGTTGTCTTTTCGACAGTATATATTCGTGTGAATTTTCGAGGATGAAATATAATAAATGAAAAATTCGAAGAAGAGCAGGGGACGAAAACCTCGAAAATTCTATGCGGTTATCATCGAGTAATATTGACGTCAATATTGATAATCTCATGGTTCAATTACAAGGACAATCTTCACAATTAAATTTTTTTTTGTTTCATTGTATTGTAAAACTTATGTGAAGTTTATACCTAAGCGTTGTATTATAAATAAATGTAATATAATATTAAGCAGTAACCTGTTTTGATTTATTTAACATTAATTTACTTTATTTAATACACCCGTCCCTCAATTTACACGGAATATCCATTTTACCCGAGTCAAAATCACGTTCTGGAATCTCGTTTATTTCAAATAGCTTAACAACAAAAATAATGACGTTTCAGAAAATGTTTGGATCATTGTATATACCGGCACTTTCAAATTTTTCGGCTAATTCGAGAGCTTTACAAAGATTTTGTGCACTGTTACATTCATCATTAGGTTGGGTTCTTTTAAACTTCTAGGGAAATATATTTTCTGGCCGCGTAAATTGCGCTATAATTCACCGCGTAAAAAAAGAGACTCACGTAAAAAAAAAACGCCGCGTAAATCGAGGGACGAGTGCACGAATAAACCACGCGACACCTAAACGATGTATACGATGACAAAGAATTTTCGCAATTCTCGTCGTTCTATCATTCTCGACGCACACGCTACGAAACTTCGAAATCATACCTACTACATATTTAATCACACTCGTTACGTATTTGTTTCCATCGAGACTGAAACTTCGTTTGGCACACATTAAACGCAGGAAAAAAAGAAAAGCGTCGCAGCTACTTGCAAACGCGTGTCACACGCCGCGCGGTGATTCAACGCTTTCGTTGCTATTGAAATGATTACGTTGTGAATTACTACGAGTCGATCTTTTGAACGAGAGGATAGACAACGGTGTGAGTTTGAAATATATTTGCAACGGAAACTTTTGCAGAAATAATTTCGTTAATTAATTTCCTAACACGTTGCCCACCAACTGTATCACGACGGTTTGCGTAAGAAAGGATCTGAAGCGCAAGTAATGTCAAGCATGGATGAGCAACGACCAACAACTAACTCGTTAAGCTGATTCTCGTTTCCGGTGAGTGTGGCAATAAGATTGAACCGAAGGAAAGAAGACCAAGCAACAGTAATTCGCAGGTTTAATTAAACTACACGTACATATATATATGTACATGTGTATAATTGGCCTCGCCAAGTATGGAAAATGAAAATAATCGAGGAAAAGTGTGTTACTGGTTTGAGCGTATTCAAACGCTATCCACTTACCCTTCTTTACCAATATCACTGTCGCAGAGATGAAGTGCAACAGGTAATACATAGGAAAGAATAAAAATGCTAGAAACTCACCGTCTGGAAGCGATGCGTTGCGGGCTCGCCGCTGTGCTGGATGGTGGACTCGTGGAAACACCGCCAAAAGAGCTGGAACACGTCGTGGTGCCCGATGTGGTTGTGTCACTGGCCGTAGTTACAGTTGACAGAACGCTGCTTTGTCTTGACGACGTTTCGTGAGTTCTTGCGAGTCCCTGCGATCGGCTTCCTCTAAATTGTCTGCCACCTCTTCGTGACGACACTATTACATTCGAATTGTTCGGATTTCTGACAGGAGCGCTGGATGGCCTGAGAAGAGTGCTGGAAGTGCCATTTGTTTGTGCCGCCAAAATCTCTGGAGCGATTAGAGCGATATCCGGTAGAGAATTCGGCGCGGACACTATAGCTCCACGACGATTATTCGAATCGGTGTTTCGCTGCCGCTCCTCGGTTCCTTCTGGTAATCTCAAGTGACGCAAACGTCTCATAGAAGCCCTAACCCAGGAGTTAACGGTACCGTTGTCGCGTGTTTCTCGATCGATCGGTTCATTGTTAACGTTACATCGTACAGTATCATCCTGATGATCGTTGACATTACGATCAGAGAGTGGGTCGGATGTTGACCATCGCGAACTAGAAACCACTAGGGACTTTACCGTCCCGGAGACGGACATCACGGCACTGCAGCCCGCCTCGGTAGCACGATGCTCGCGACCGCGCCTGCGCCTTGTATTTTCATTGGTGGGGGATGCACTCCCTCCTCGGTGTTCCGTGTTCTCCTGTATCGTGTCAACCACACCGGGTGCTAACGACTCCGTACCATGCGGGCATTCTACTTCCTCCAACCACGACCAATCTACTTCCGAACATTCCGAACATCCGTCCTTTTCTTGATCCTCTCCGTTCGCCTCCAAACCTTCTTCCGTGGAACAACTGTAAATAACGATTCTATTTCATTCACCGTCTGGTAGGATTTCTTAGTAACGTTTTGTGGCACAATCGCACAGAAAGGCTGTATTTCAGTTTAGGATTGTAGCGCACCTAGTATATGAAATAACCGATAAATATACTTTTCCGTGCGACTCGATGTACGCGCGGCAACGCAGGTACGAAGAGTCATAAAACTCTTGCCTCGCCGTTCATTGGGTGGATAAGGATGTGAATTTATTTTGTTTTTTCTTTGGCAAAAACAGTCTTTTGACTTGGTTCACCCATAAGCGCCACCCTCTATTTTTCACGCCTTTTTTACTTCGCAGGTTTTTTTGAAAATTTCTATGCACGAACTTCATCCTCGTGCATGGTTGGGAGGATTAAACTTATTTACTCTACCTAACGTCCCTTATATTTTTCAGAGCATAAGGATTTACTCCAGATGGCTCTACACTATCTTCTATGGAACATGAAAAAAAAAATGACAAAAGTCTTTTGACTTGACTACGCTTAGCAGACGGATCATAGTTATCAAGGAATGAGAAAGAAAAAATCTTATTTCTATAGGATTTTTACGAGTATACCGGAATTAGTTACTAAAATTTTTTTAATTTTCAATAAAAATCACTCTCCACCATTTTAACCCTTTGCAGATGGCGCTATGGACGATGCATTTTACCAAAATAAACACTTGTCTAATGTACGCGTTTTAAATTTGATTACATATAGAAAATGAGGTTTGCCAAATTGGTACATTGTATATTGCAGCATTTTATGATAGCTTCAAATACAGTCGCCTATATGTAAACCCGGTTTAACCGAACAGGCACCACAATAATTACATCGTATATATAGAAGTACAAAATTCTTATATACAGTAAAAACTATGAACGAACGGATAAATTTTTGTACGAAGTAGATGCGGCGAAAGTTCGAAACGAATCCTTTTCCCTGTTTCTCAGGTGTGGCTGCACGTGCCACTTTAAAGGATCTTGTGCATTCAATACCGACTTCGGTCCACGCTTCTCGCACACGACTCGTGCCATTACTTCCGGTTAGCCACACACTTGTCGTGCAACGGATGCTCTTTAGAGATCCGAAGCGAAACCGAACGCACGCAAATCGGCGTTCTCGTAGCCTCTCGTTATCCTCGTGGGAGAGAGCGTATTCGTCGATCGGTTTAATCTACCTCGATCGATTTGCAGCCTACTTTATTTTCCTGCGAAATCCAGGGAAATCACCTGTGTATTTCGAAAACGACGAATCTATAAAAAAAAAAAAAAACTTCCTACGCTCTCGAAAGAAAATGTCGCGTAAATTAAGACCGCGCGTAAACACTATCGCGTGAATTGCGTTATAATTTACCCCATAAAAAAGAGGCTCGCGTAAATTGAGGTTGACCGTAAGATGTAGCTCGCTTTTTGGAGAAACTCTTTTTCCACTACTTCTAGGAACACAACGTGATCTAGACTTGCTTTCGTTCGCGTTATCGTGTGGAAACTATCAACCGTTTTGTGATAATTATGGACCCTACCTGGTTGACTTTAACTGACTTCCACCTGCTAGATTTTACGCCTTCGTTAGCAACGAATTTTAATCTAACTTGTTGCTGTGCATCGGATAATTGTTATCCAATCGAAATGAAAATTTCTGTAATATTTCTGTCGAGGCAGCAAGACTTGTGACGAAACTGATTGCTTTTACGTAATTGCGTAATTTTATTTGGCAAACAGTAACTTTCAAACAATCCGTCGTGAGAATCGTTACAACGAAATGTAAGTGACTTTGAATACCGAAACGAAAAATGAAAAAAAAGAAAAAAAGAGTTTCGTCACACCGAATGCATATATGTATAACACCTAAGTTTTCTCGCGATGGCACTAGAAACGCGTAATACAACCAACATCGAGAAACTCTCACCTCGTTTCAAGTCTTTCGTAACTGTATTATTCGCTCGGTGAAAATATGAAACAACAGACGAACAGTTCGATACGATAATGATGCTTAAATTGTGCGGGAACTTGTTCTCTTAGAATTGGTGTAATATATGCATCAATCCTTAGAAACGAACTGGCAAAAAATAAATATGTATACGCTTTGTATAATACCATTACTGCCATTTAAATAACGATACCTAATTATTATCATTATTAATATTTTGATTATTCACGGTTTACTAAGTAATCGAAGTAGAAAAGTAGACGTTCAATTTTCAACCACAAAAATTGTTAAATTGTTTTCGAAATTTTAACACATTGAGGACCGCGCGAATTTTTCGCGAGCGACACCTATAAATTTGATACTGAAAATTATAAACTTCGTCGATCTATATCCTTCTCCTGTTTTTAACCCTTTCGCTACGAACGTCCTCTCCACCAAGATGCTCCTACTGAACGAGAGGTCGCACTAACTGCCGGTTATTATAAATATAATCACCACTAAATTTGGTAAATGTGACGAATTCTTGAATATTTATCAAATTAACCGGCGAGTTCATAAAATTCCCAACTCGTAATGACGAATGTGATAAATATCTTGACTAAGCCAGTAAAATACAGCGCAGTTTTTTGAGAAGTTACTAGTCAGAAGGATAGTTTTTCGTCGGACACTAAACAATTTGCGAATACATCGAGCATATCTATTTTTTTACACCGATCAGTCGGCAAAGTGTTAAAAATAGAAAATCTGGGAATTTGCAAAAACGTGAAATTCGTTTCGTTAAATTAATATGGAAATGCGTAAGGAATAGCGTGATAATCGAAGCGTCGAAGCCAAATTTCCAAAACGCCTACAGGTACCAACAGCAATCAAAAGGCTCAAGGATGAAAACAAACAATAAAATAGCCGTACCTCGAAATAAAGCTGGATTGCCGATGAACACCGTACGAAGTAGATGGTTGGCAGTTATATTCTCTCAAGCTAGTTGACCTGTCGAATCGTGAAAATGCGTCCTGCGTTACAGTCTTAAGCGTAGTCCCTTCTGTCCAAGATTTACGATGCATATGATGAAACGACGCTCTTTTGCCAGCTCGTGCAAACGTTTGTTCCTCGCAACGCTTCTTAACAATACCCTTGCTACCTGTCTCGAGCTCATAATCGGCTGAAACGGATCTGATCTTCCTCGAAATAGCTTCAGAGGGTTTGCTGGAGCACAATTCAAAAGCGGGATCATTTAGATCCACTTTGTCACCTTTCAGAGATGCTACGTCCTTTTTCCGAGGAAAGTAATTGTCGGAAGCTTCCCAACAGTTTAAAACCTGCGAGGAATCGCTGTGATGGTAATTCGACGAATCTTTGTCGTCTATCGTGGAACACGTTAACAGTATCAGCCCGTGCGTATCCAAAACTTGGTCGCAACGATTGCAATTCGCTTCAGCCTGATCATCCTCGTTGTTGTCGTCGTGTTCAGCGAGAAAATTGAAAGCATTGTTAATTTCCTGCGCCTCGAATGTCTCGTCCTCGTGTTTCTCGTTAGAATAATGCCCGTCCTTGTGATTCGATACGTTCCCATAATCGACCGTGTCCTGATGCTCTTCATTAATGTCGGAACAGGTCTTCCTTATAACTGGTTCTAAGTTCCTGGTAATGTCTCGAACTCTTTTTATCGTGTCAGACGAAACGAAGTCGATCCTCTTACGAATAGGTACCACTTGATCGTGACCTAAGGTGACCAATACGTCACCGTTGTCGCTTGTACATTGGACTTGTTCTTGTTTTCTGGTTAACGACAACGTTTCCTCCAATTTCGGCGGACACACGTCGAGAAGATGTTCCTGTTCGTCAGGCGATGATTCCTCGATCGAAACCCGGGGCACGCAAATCTCGTTCCCGAGATCGATCAAATCACCATCTTCGCTCGAAGACATTTTGCGACGATTGACTACTGTAACAAGCAAAATTAAGACCTTATCGACGTGTAAAAGTAAAGAAATGGCCGCGGGAGATGTTTATTGAAACAGGGTTTGAATAACTAAGTTCGCTGATACTAGTCTCGTCCCACGAACAAAGTGGGCCGATGCTTTTCCTCTCCAACCGTCTGAACCTGTCCTACATTCGCTTGACCTGGCAGCCAAATATCTTTATCGCATACCAATGCAACAGAACCCGATCCTACGACTTCTATTCCACTAAATCGCGTCGAATTATTCTGTTAGTTACAATACCTTCCATTAATATTCGAACACCCTTTAAAAGCGGAATAACTTTTTTAAAACTGGACCAAACCATCTGAGTTCTAAGTCCTTCGACTTTGGACGATTGCCGATAAAAGAAAAATAATATCTGCTTAACGTCAAACACATTCTTTTATATTATTATTTTATATGTTACTGTAACTCCAAAGTAACAAAACGTATTTGTTAATTTGCATTTAGAGGTTGGTATTTGTCGATTTCATGTTAGATAAAAAGTTTTTATTGCTACGAAAAAAAAAATTCTGGTTATAGAGGGTTAACGGAATGATACGAAAATATATCCAAATTTGTAAATTAATTATTTACAATTAAGTTGTATCTAATAAATCGATTTCTTGAAGGAAAAATTCACCCTCTCATTCACTCAAGTGTAAACTGTAAACCGTTGATGTGATTCACTGTATTTCTCGATTTCTTTGATACGAACAGTCAAAACCGACTACTATACATACGACTCACCATTCCGGAAATAATTGAGAACATAGCGAAATGTCGATACAACTGACATGCTTCGATAATTATCAAATAAAATGGATCTTCAACTTAATCGTACAAGGAATTACATTTGAATGCTGGAGAACGTTGAAGAAAATAAGTTAGAGCTTTGCCAACGGTGTTATATCGTTAGGAATCATTAACGATGCGATGCTAAAAACAATTGGCGAGCTTCGATTATTTTTAAAGACCAGATCCCGATGATTAACACGTTAATCCCTGTGAAACCACGCTAAACTTTTCATTCAGGCGGCGTTGATTCTCGAAAAATGAACAGCTACAAATTTAGAAAATCATTCCTTATTATTCATTCATTTTTTCATTTCTCTAAGTACCATGTGTATATAACTGTTTTAAAAATCTCATTGAATCGATCAATCGGTGCTTTGTTGCTCTACTATTCGAGCAGTACTTGAAGAACATTGTCGATTGATTGTTTTCTTTTTTAAATATTTAATGTAACTGTATGAAACATATTATACGCGTACAGCAGTAGTTAAATTAAGTACTGATACATCTAAAGAAGCAGAAACAATTCGCTATTATTTTCCAGCAACTTTTCCTCGCTTCAATTAACACGTTAAACGCCACACCGTGTGAGATTTTTCATTCAGTGGAGATTTTCAACAGTTAACAGTATTAAATTAAGAAAATTATTCTTTGTCGTTCATCGATGGATTATCTCAAGACTAAACAAAGACACGGCTTTCCTCTGCAGGCGTTATAAAGTTACCACGTTCTTTCTTAAATTTATTGTAACATTCTTTGCGAAAATTTCGAAATTCAACGGTTAAACGAGAAGTCGATCGAAATCAACGTGGCGCTTAACGTGTTAACGACGGTGGGTAAATGCAATGTACGTAAATACGAAAATGTTTTCCCCGTGTATGTTGAAATTGGCTTGCAGCAAAAAGGTTGGACGCATTATTGAAAGAAACATATATGAAACCTCTGTTATTGTAATATTTATTGATAACGTTCTATCTAAAAACGATCAAGTAGCGTATCATCAGTTATCGTTCATTAGCATCCACCACTGCTGTTCGATAACGTTTCGAATAACATTCCTCTCTACCGAGCAGCGAGATCACATGTAAAATATCCTCTTTCCTGCTTTATTGTCATCGTAATCAACGGAATTAGTTTTACCGAGCGCGAGACCTACCGGTTCGTTGAACCTTTGGTTTTATCCTGTGCCACGGGAAAAGTTTCGGAAAAAACTAAACTTAGGAGTTGCATGACGGATTTTTTTTTTTTTTTTTTTTTTTGTTGAGAAAAGTGGAAAATTTCCGATTTCGCGATCTGCTTCGCCTTAACTCTCCATGGTGTAATTTTCAAGTCATATAATACTATATCGACATTTTATTAAATAATTTAATTTTTTTCTACACTGTCTCTTTAGCAACCAATAATATTTTTGTTAACTAGTTAGCTGTTTGTACAATACATAACGGCACTTCGTAACACCAATATCTCGATTCTTGCCTAATATTATTTTTCTATCAATGTACACATCTTCGTGTAGGATTAATTTTTGAAGATGTGCTACGAATATATTTTCATTTTCACTAAAATTGATCAATTTAAACAGCAAATTGTAACTACTTTTCACATATGACGAGTATACTCGTATATAACACAAGATATTGTCGTTTCATGGGGACGAGTATACTCGTCGAAGACAGCTAACTGGTTATAACCTAACCTGAAACTCGTAACAAAGTAACCAACCGTAGGAAGAAACGTTTCGAAAATTTTTACTTATCCGTCGCGCATAAAAATATTTATAATACTATATGTTTTTTTTTTCACTAAGAAATGCCAGGTTAGCAGAGTCAGAAAGAGAGTAGACGGAGGTAAATTTTCGTTAGGAAATCCATCATTCTGAAAGTTGTGACTGAAATCGAGCGACTGTCACGGTCGATACTTTAAGACGAGTCCGTTGCCAGCACACTTGTCCAGGTAACAGGTAACCAGTAACCGGACCTTCTCAGCTGGCTACGGCTCTACATAGCTCATTCGTGAATCACGAACCAGGACAACGCCTCAAGAATATTCCCCGCAGGGCTCCAAATAAATCGACATTTTAAAGAAGACAATATGGTGAAACAATATCCTTCGTTTCCCTTACCGAATGTGAATATGCAAGATTATTTTCGTATGAGAAAATCCATCTACATTCCTTGTTTACAAGGTATGCATTTTGCTTTACCCATATCTCAGACAAAATCTTTTTTTACCTCTTTTCTAAATTACCATACCGATTGTACGCTTATATTCTGTTCTCGCTTGACTGCTGTAACAGTTTTGAAATAACCTGCAGCGTTTAAAAATAAGATTCAATTTCGCGATCAGTCGAAGCGAAAAATTGCAATCGTACAAACAAGAGAAAGCATTTAAAATAAATAATTATGAGAATATTTTATTATAAATTTTTCCCGATATTCGTGTACTTGTACACTTTTCTTTCCTTTGCACCACATATCTGATTAGAACAATGCGTTAACGAGCACACATTTTGTATACAACACGAACCAGCGTGTATTGTCTATCGATATAGGAAAGCCAACTGTAGTACTGTATACTTACAGTGGTGATTATTTTTTACGATTTTTCATACACGGGATTATTTCGTCGTAATTCATACCTATTCGTCAGCTTAATAAACTAAAATATGCGTAAGATTTAAATAGTAATGTAAATTAAAGAATGCAAGTATAAAATTAATCACACTCAAAGTCTTATAAAATCAAATATTCAATATTTAGCATACCTTGTTGTATTCCTTCTAGATTTTCAAAAAGACCCATCCAAAAATGAAAATCATTAGGCCTCTCGATCGAAGGTGTTCACGAAAACGTATAACATTGCAAATGATAATAATCAATTTAATTTTTTTTTCTTTTCTATGAAAATAAAAATCGAATTTTTCAATTCACGATTGACCTGCTGAGTGAAACGCGAAAATTCGATATACATTATTCAGATGCGAGTATCTCTGGTGAATACTTGAAGCTAGCCGATGCTCTTCGAGATGCAACAGCTCTCTAGAATTCGTGAACCGATCGAGATTGACAATGAGCATAACGCCATCTAAAAATATTACAAGCTTACTTAGCTCAAAGCGCGCCTATTAAACCTGAACAAATATTCGATTCTTCTCTAATTGGACAGCTTTTTCCCTCTCGTAGATTCTACGTTTTTATAAATATCAATTCAAAATTGCAACGTACGAAACGATCATTTCTGCTACAAAATAACACTCGCGTTTAATTGAACAGTTCCGATGAACTTTTTCGATTATTCAAATTGATCTCGAAATGATAAACGTTCAGCAACATTATCCCCACGTTTCGTAATTTAAATTCGATATTTTCGAATCTTCGATCCTTGGAAAATCATTTATAGATTAGAACATCGAAGGATCAATAAGAATCGCTTCGACTTTCGGTTCAATGAAAAGATGTCTACACGAACACTCTCGTTATCCAATAATCCGATTCTTTTCGAATATGTTCAAGATCCGTGTTGCATTTGCTTGCTCCGTTATTCTTGGTGCTGATTACGTCGTCACTCGAAAAATCAAACAGGGCACTCGCGTGATTTCGATAGGTTTTCGCCAGCAGATTCAACGTTCGTTAATTACCGCGATTTTTACGAACACCTATTAAACTCTCTTTGTTCATTTCGCGGTTCAGAAGATGAAACAATATATTCACTGCAATACGCCACGTAGATGACACGAAACAAGCAGATACTTCACGGTATCCGCGTAAGGCACGCACTGAGAAAGAACGAACGTCGGGAAGGAGAGTCCGATGCGTGCATTCACCAATTCACTGCCGATCTTTGGCATGGCAGTGTGTGCGTGTTGCCTGCTTACCCATCGGAAAGAGAGTATGTAGACTTAATGGCGGAGAGAAAGGGAAACAAGAGGAAAGAGGCAACAGAGAGAGGGTGAAAAAGAGTAGGCGACTCGAAGAGAACAAGTATACAGGCGAAAGCGGACACACGAGCTTATACAAGATTTGCCGAGCGGTGATACTTGCTAATGTCAAATGCACCAACGATTTCAAACTCGCTATTTAGTTTTATTATTATTTTTAACATATTCGTGCATTAACGATCAGTTCATTCATTTTCTATTTATTGATTACATATTCAACTGGCATTTATGTGTATATATATTTTTTTTTTTACATTTTACAATACTATGATATGATATATACAAGACGTAAGTTTCGACGATAATGGTTATAATACAGTGTCACGTATACGAATGATATTCGATCAATCGAAATAAATATATTAAGTATATAAATTTACGTATGCAGATAAGCGTATGTGAACAAGATCTTTGCAATCGGTATTGTTACTGTGTGTATTTGCTACTTTCAACTTGGACTTATGCTTTGTAATTTCCTTTCCAATAATTCTGAATCTAGATGATGTTTGCAAAGAAATTGTCCTTCTAGGAAAAGAACTGGGATTTCGTATTTGTACAGTTTCAGGTATTCTTCGTTCTCTGTAGCTGTTATATCAATTTCTCGCAACTGATAACGACCAGAAAAGCGCAGGCGCAATTCATTTTTTAAAATATCGCAAAGTGGGCAAGGATGTTTAGTGTACAGTGTTAGTAATGGCGGAGAAGACGCTCTATAAGACCTATAGAATACAAAAAGAATTTTTTTTACCTTCTCAATAATCACTGTTCAGATCTTTTGCAGTATTATTCGTTTATTTAACAATATATATATGTATAAAAAATGTTTTCAACAAGTATAAAAAATAATAAGGTACAATTTTATGTACATTGTAAATTAATCCTGTGCATAATTGTTAAAAAATCAATATCACGAATACAAAACGCTTCCTCTATCACAAACTTACAATTTCTCGATTAAAATTGAGGAAGATCCACCGCCGCCGTTGCAAATAGATGCAACGCCTTTTTCTCCAGCTTTTAAAGCATGCACTAAATGTACCACGATACGCGCTCCGGACATACTGAAATTTCAAACGTTTACAATTTAGACGTTGTTCATGTTTATAGAAACAACTAAATGCTTACCCAATGGGGTGACCAAGAGACACAGCACCACCATGAACGTTTACTTTGCTAGGATCGATTTCGAGTAATTGTTGATTTGCAAGTACAACCACACTGAAAGCTTCGTTAATTTCCCACATAGATATATCGTTCTTGTTAACTCCAGCATTTTTTAGCAGCTGCAAGTTCATATACGTTGTATCATTGTTACGAGAATTTAATCGTAATTAAATTTTACTAAATCCTGTGCACATTGCATGAAATTTACTTTAGGAATACCAAAGGATGGTGCAATAGGAAAATCGATGGGATCAGTGGCAGCATCTTGAAACGCGACAATTCGTGCTAAAGGTTTCAGATTCATTTTCTCAGCAACGTCTGTAGTAGTCAAGATTAAAGCAGCAGCACCATCGTTTAACGTTGACGCATTCCCAGCGGTTACAGTACCATTCTCCTTCTATAGTAATTAAATGGAAATTATTACTTGGTATATTTAAATTAAGAACTTTCAACGAACTTAAAGCTATACCTGAAAGACTGTATTCAGTTTAGTGAATTTATCGAAATTCACTTTCTTGTATTCTTCGTCTTCGTTAAATACTACATCGGGTTTGCCCTTTTTTTGAGGCACAGAAACAGAAACGAGCTCATCTTGAAATATTTTATTCGCGTACGCTGCAGCGCTGCGTTTGTAACTGTTAATGGCATATTCATCTTGCTTGTCACGAGTAATTTGTAATTTCTTTGCAGTATTTTCCGCGCAATTTCCCATATGAAATTTATTGTAAACATCGGTCAAACCATCGAACACGATGCCATCCTATCGTAATTAATATAAGAGTTAATAAATTGCAATTAAATTCAAGGAGACATAAAAAATGATTCATTTTTCGAATAGTATTAAAAAAATGCATTATACTTCAAGTTTCATTCCACCATACTTAGTTTCTCCACGTGAGAGATAATATGGTACATTGGACATTGATTCCATACCACCTGCAAGAACAATTTCTTGCTGTCCACATTGTAACAACTGAGAAGCAAGCATGATACTTTTCATACCACTAGCACAAACTTTGTTAATTGTTGTGCATATTGTTGATTTGGGAAGACCTAATTTAAAATTATTTCTTTTAAAAATGTTAATAAGATGTGATATAATAAAATTGAGATAGCTTTGTAGAAATGAAACCTGCAAATAATGTAGCTTGTCTTGCCGGTGCTTGACCCAATGAAGCTTGACAAACATTTCCCATTAATACTTCTGTAACTTTTTCCTTAGGAATTCCTGCACGTTCAATTGCTGCCTGATGGAATTATTAATTGTTACATATTGTTATACTTGTTAATATTAACTTGATACAAATACAATACTTGCTTGTATAGCCACAGCTCCAAGTTTTGGTGCAGATAAGCTTGACAAACCACCAAGGAATGATCCCATCGGCGTTCTAGTTGCACTAACTATAACGACATCATTTAATTTTACCTTAGAGCTATATAATCGTAAATTGATCACAGAAATCTAAACAAAAAGGGAAAAAAAAGCTAAACACTGATAAATACATAACATAATTCTTTGATAAAGTTTTTTTTTACAAAACTATAACCCAAAAGTTGTATTAAGATTTGATCTTAAAGAATAATAAACGTCATAAGCATTTAGATAATATAATAAGAATATAAGAATTTAAGAAAATTTTATAATCTAGTCTTCTAAAATAATTTCAAGTTATAAACTAATTTAAAACACGTTGATCTACTTTTCAAAAAACAAATTACTATGTAAACACTTACTTTGTTAATGTTTTTTAACACCGACATTTCGAAAGAGGAAATAGCAACCTGTTGCAACTACTGTATTAGAAAAGTGGTAGGTGAAAATAAGTTTGAAACAGTAAAAAGTCGTCAGAATCTATACTTCGATACCACGTTCCAACTCATCACAATATCAAAATCGGGATATTTAAATTCAGATTCGCTATTCTTTTATAGTCTTATACAATTCACCAAATATACAACAAATGTAGTTACACGTATAAAATTTGCGTATTCTTCAAGTTACGCAAAAGCGGAGGAATCTTTTGAAAATTAACAGCCGTTTTGCTTTACAGTTTTATTTGACCGAAACATAGAATATGATATAATCACCCTAAAAAAAATACGGTCCTGGAATATTGCGCACGCGTATGTAGATAGAAATATATATTGCTTTTCATCTACATTTCTCTTGTCGTCAGCAGTCTATACGAATTTTGTTGTGCTACGTGAATGATGAATTTGGCGTCGAATTAATATCTATTAATATACAATAATGAAACTTATAATGCAAAATATAATAATTATGTATTCTATATTTTAAACGAAGCATACAACTTCGTTGTCATTTGATTAATTAAGTCTATCCAGAAAGCTGAGAATAATCGTTGACGAATTTCTAAAAATGAACATCGAAGAAAATAGACTAAAAACTTTCTCAGATTGGCCGGCAAACGCGCCAGTTGATGCGGCTCGAATAGCGAAAGCAGGATTTTACTATAGTGGATGTGCTCTAGAAGTACAATGCTTTTTATGTGGTGTCAAGGTTTCTGATTGGAATTATTGTGACCAAGCAATAGTTCGTCATCAATTAGCCGAACCTGATTGCCCTTTTGTTCAAAACCCTTCTAGTACTTGCAATGTACCATTAATAACAATGTCTACACATAATCCTGAATTGGCATCATCATCGACGGAAATATCACACGAACGTAATACAAACGAATGTAGGACTGTATCACAAAGATTACAAACTTTTGCTAATTGGCCAATTACTTCTATTGTATCACCTGAAAAGCTTGCTAGGGCTGGATTTTATTATCTTCAACAGGCAGATGAAGTAATGAATTAATAAAAAAAAAAAAAAAAAAATACAAAAACTTTGGTGATAATAATAATTGTACATTGTATAAATATAACTTTGTCTATACACTTTGTAGGTGAAATGTGTATACTGTGGAGGTATTCTAACGAATTGGAAATCTCAGGATAATCCGGATAGAAAGCATAGAGAAAATTTCCCTCATTGTACTTTTTATGTTCATCAGGATGAGGATGGTATTTATTCACATGTAAAGAAGACTTCCTTCTAGAAACATTATTCCATTTTAATTTTTCTCATTTCAGATGATACTTTATGTTTAACCAATGTAAAATTAATCTCTGGGACAATGTCGAATCTCTCAGACTTAGGAATACAGGCACACAAAGCTCCTATACATCCAGATTATGCAACATACAGAGGAAGATTATGTACTTTCAGCGGTTGGCCAGAAAATCTGAAGCAAACTCCAGAGATTTTAGCTAGTGCAGGATTCTATTATGATGGTAAAAAAAATTATATTAAATAAAGCTATGGTAATTGCAAATAGTATTAAGCAATGGTATCAAAGCAATTAAAATTATAATAGGGTGTGGTGATCATGTTAGATGTTTTCATTGTGATGGTGGTTTAAGAAATTGGGAACCAACAGATGATGTATGGACTGAGCATGCAAGATGGTTTCCTAAATGCGAATTTCTGAATCTTGTAAGGGGACAAGAATTTATTAAACAATGTGTCAACAGTAGACCACCTCTGGATGAATCGGTATGTATTATATGATTACTCTTATACTATGAGTTTTGAAAACTTTAAATTACATTTTGTGTTTGTACAGATTTTTGAAATGCCATCTGTTTCTCCAGCTACAGAAATTGAAGAAACAACACTGGAACGATTATTAGAAAGCCCGCCGGCAATAGTAATGTTTACTATAATTTTTTGATTTATTCCTAAGATATATAATAGTTATTATAAATAGTATTTATTTACAGGCAGCTTTAGAAATTGGATTAGATATAGATAGAATAAAAAATGCATTGAAGAAACGAATGTCGCAAGTAGGGCTACCATATACAAATTCTTTTGAACTCATAGAAGACATTTTCCATGATGAAGAGTTGACTAGGTTTGTTACAAATAAAATTCGAAATTAAAATAAGAAGTAATATAACAAATATAAGCAAAATCTATTCTTTGTTTTACAGACAGCATCAAACAAATGAATCACCTTCTTCAGAATTAACAACCTCGTTAAACGATACAGTTAAGGATCAAACGGATAAAAATAGTAGCAGTAGTGTGGAGCAATGTAACGATATTGAAGAAAATGAAAATGAAGTATGTTCACATGAAAAGGAATCCTCCACAACGTCCAATAAGAAAAGCGTTACCGTTGATAAAAAAGCGAACGTTAATGTTAAAGAAACTGGTAAATAAATGGCATATCGAGTATATTGATAGTAAAATAAAATCTACATCAATAAGACCAGTTTTAATGAAAACTGCTGTTTATTGTACTTTTTTTCAGAATTTTTGGAAGAAGAAAATAGGAGATTAAAGGAAGCTCGTTTATGTAAAATTTGCATGGATCTAGAAGTAGCTATTGTATTTTTACCATGTGGGCACTTAGCAACTTGTATTTATTGCGCCCCATCTCTCAGATATTGCCCGATGTGTCGGCAAGAAATTCGAGTAACCGTTCGTACATTTCTGTCGTAAATTAACCTACTGGATATTAATTAGTAAATATGTTGTTGAATTTATTTATAGAAGTTTAATAATTTAAAACAAATGTACAATACATGCGAAAATATATTATTTTTATATTTTAAAGTAACAAGTATCATTACCTATATATAATTTGATCTTGCTAATTGAAATAATATATCGAGAGAAAGGTGAACTAATAATTTAAATATTAGCTTAATTTCCAGCGAAAGTGATAGACTGTATTACTAATTAAAGTAGTTCGTAAATATGTAACACTATGTGTCTATTTGACCTAATAAAATTTTGTATCTCCGCATTTAAAAAATACCGATACAGTATTAATCTGATAAAATTATTAATACAAAACAATTCTTGTAATCAATATCAATCCTAAGGAGTCCTTATTAATACATTTTCTATTAAACTGAAGAAATAGATAAGCTATCTAAGATACGCTGAAGCTCAAAGCTTAAATAATACGGTTTGGTGCTGATAAATGATCAGTTGAAAAACGGTGATATTAAGTGTAAATTCTACAATTTGTAAGTACAAACCAAAGATACCTTATAGTATATTGTAACAATTTTATACTTTTTTACTAAATACACAAAACAAGTAACAATTTGTTATTAAACAATTTTATACTAAACAGTATATTTTAAAGAATATTCGATATTTATTAATTCTTGATATAGTAACATTATTATATATTGCTATACTAATGTGTTATAACGTTAATGTTTTCTTTGACATATTCCTTTTATGCATAACAATGACTTTTTTAACTGACTCATTGTTGGTTTGGCAAGTAATAATGCATTATTTTAAGAATTGATCGTATATACTGAAATATACTAAATAAATAAAATTCAATCGTGATATAGACCACGAATATCTCTAATTCTTTGTTAAACAAAATATTCCATTTGAAAGAAATTGATTATTCGTTAAATATACTGCATAAAAAAATTAAGCATATTATATGTAAATTATACAGATTGAAATGTGTAAAAACATTATTTTTATTACTCTCTTTTTTACGCATCTCATTTTTATTCTAAACAAAGTTCGATTTGACGTAAACGCATCTTGTATACTATATATAATATAAATAAAAATGGTGAAAATTGTTCGAACGCAAGTGAAGTAATTCGAAACATAAAATATATAATGCAAAAGATGTTGAATTGTCGTGTTGTTATTTTTAATATAACTTCCTATGAAATTCATGCATTAAATTACACGTGTAACGAAAAACATAGAAAGAGAACGCAGTAGATTGCCTTTACAGTCTTAATGATATTACGCTACGGTTGGGTCGAGTAGAGTGGGGACTATTCTAGCTACGTTGGAACGCCATTGCTGCCTTTGAAGGGACAGAATACCGAACCCGTAACCAGTCCAGGCGTTTCTCGTTTGTGATCTTTTCTGGTGTCGCTCAATTTATCTTTTTGTTTTATGAGAATGTAACTTCAATTCTATAAATTGTGCGTGTTATAAATTTGTCCTTCATCTTGATATTTGAATTGTTGGTGATAGGAAAACAGGATTGTTCATTTTTTTTTCATATTGTTCGAGTTGTGTTTGAACAAATCAGATAAGATCATATTTAAAAAAAAAATATACAATAATAAAGTACTCGATATAAAAAGATTCTTATAAGTGCGCGTGAATTTATCAACAAACGCAAGATAATCAGCAGATAATATAGCTAGAACAAAGTGCGTGTGTCACCGACTTCATAGTTATCCTGAATTCGGTATGTCCGTAATACGTTCTTGTTTTACCACACTAGAAGCCAAATCTTATTGACTGGTCAAGGCTATTTCTCTGTTTGCTACTTTTCAGCGTTTACAAAATCCTACCAAATAAGACTTGCACATGCAACAATTTAACGGAAATATAGTAAGCTTGCAAATGAACACTTTTGAAATCTCGGGCGTATCCGTCACAGCAGCATGATCTTTGTCTTTTTTTCTATGTGGCAATAATACCCTTTCTTCGTATTTTACGTTTTACAATAGCATACGCATATAAAACTCTGCGATAAAGTAATTTACGAGTATTCATCTGCTGATATCGCCATAATCTGGAGGGCATATAGCTTAAGGAAAAGACTTAAAAGATTGTAGATAATTGCGAGACTTCAAGTGGCGTAGTAGATGTACCTCCTCGAAATTTTTCTTCAGGCAATACATCTGGCTTCTAGTGTAACCGTGCTAACGGAATATTTTTTCTTGGGAATAATTTAGTTCGAAGCATTATCAGGTTGCAGCTAAAATGAAACATCAAACTGATCTTATGGATTAAAAAGATTCACGTAATTAGCACGAATTCGAAGCTTACATAAAAATTGTATCCCTTTGATTAGCTATTTTAAATGAAAGAAAGAAAAAAAAGTAACATTTGAAGGATACATAAATGGGATAATTTTGTACGATGGACATACTTCTCGGAACATACTGTTTTATTTCTACCTCGAAGATGCGACCAGTTATGTTTGCTTCTTGAATCGCATCTTCCTCGCATTCCACACTTGCGTTGTGTTCCCCTTCTCTACTCTTGCTTACGCTGTTGCCAAACGTCACGAATGAAACAGATGTGAAAGTTCAAAGACTAACTTAAGATTCGATAACGCCACTAAATCAACGAAAATATAATTTGTTTCTGTTTCTATTCACTTTCTTTTGCAAAACATTTCCTTTATCTTGGAAATAATATTTACAAATAAACAAACGAGATTACTTTTCACATTTATCGTCACCAATTAGAAAGATATCACATTTAATTAAATAAGCAAATTGTACGTTACAAAACAAAGCAAATTTCAAAGAAAATCCCATCATTACGAAATAATATTCTGATGAGGGAAATGTGTCGAACTTAAGTTGATTCTTTGATTCTTGCATGATATTTCATTAGTTTCAGAATTTTTACAATATCTATAACTAAATTTAATATACGTGGACTATTAGAAAAGTATACGATCCTGAAAGGGGAAGAAAAGAAGCCACAGTCGATTTCCAATACCGAGCTCTATAACAAACCGGTTTACTGTTCCGCATAAATTCAGTTTTTGCATTTTCATTAAAATATTGTTACCAAGCTAAAAGCTTTGGATAAAGTTCCGAAAGTCCCCGGAGGTCTATCAACACGAAATTTGGAAGTATGATAGGGCAGGAGGAGGTGGATCCCAAGTATAAAATTTTAGCTTCAGCCAATTATTATTTTACGAGATATTGATAAGAAAAACTTTCAACACCATACATTGAATACTGCGTATACAGACGTGACTAACATTAACTGCTGTCTATCCAGATGTTACTAACACAACAATCTTCGCTGTAGTATAGACACCGTCGTCGATTGTCGTGTAACCGATGCTATATCGGCCTTAGTATCTGTAGGGTATTCTATAAAAAAATTTTGACGACAATCGTTATTTCAGCCGTAAGTTAGGTTTCAATTTAGATGACCGAAAAATCTAACGGCAGCACTCGATGTCTGTATACACAGAATTCAGTCTATGGTGTTGAACGATTTTTATTAATATCTCATAAGATAACAACTGACTGAAGCTACAATTTTATATTCGAGGTCCATTCTCTCTTCACTTACCACTCTTTCAGATTTCATGTCGGTCGGCCTACAGCCAAAACTTTCACAAATGCGTACGGATCAATGATCTTTAATAGTTTTTAATTTATAAATTAACCAATTGTCGATACGCAATTACGTGTATTATACGTTAAAAATTTTATTTGAAAATTACAAAGTCGAGTGAGAAATTATTTAGATATATACAACTTTGCGATAATTTTGCGAAATCATCATGATAAAATGATTTAGGAAAAATATAAGTTGCTACGCCCTTGTCCGTGCATTTCATTCCCATGAGTATACGGCGGTGTAATGCAACAAGAGAAGTTCAAATACGGGCCATACAAATGGCAACGTTGCACAGGGCGGTGAACAGTATGAGTGTGTATTGTAGCTGCAACTTTACGTGTGTTAAACTCTAAGCACTCGAGTTTGTTCTCGGAAGTTCTCGTTTGTGTGCGATACGTAGGCTGCGTCATTTCAACGTTATGTACTGTGAAAAGTCCATGAGACTTCGTCATTCACGAATCGTAACGGCATTGCAATCACCTAGTGAGTTTAATCTTTAGAGTCTCTCCACCTCCCTTCCTCCTATTCTGCCTCTCCTTCTTCCTTCCCCTCCCATCTTCCTTCTTTTTTATCGGATACGTGTCGTATACCACATACACAATGCTCCATAAATGTGCAACGCTATGTTACTCCGACGAAACATTTCTTTGTATATACATGGCTCCATATGTTCTGTAGTTTAAATTTTATTAATTTTCATTAAAATGGTGTTACACAACCCAAGAATTACTTGACTTGCGAAAGAAAAACAAATTTTTACGAACGTATAATTTAATTAAAGTAACGAAATATTTCCTTTAATAATTCTTGCGTTTTTCTTTAACAGGTTTGAAAATTTAAAAAAAACTCAACTAAGATGACTGATATTATCAAGCTTAGAGAATTGACGAATGAATCAAACTTCAAAGCTTCTGCGAATTCACATTTAATATCACGAGTTACTCTAACGTCGCACGTATCGAGAGATGAAGTGGACAATGTTGATTACCGCTTTGAAGCAGCTAGGCTTCAAAGTTTTCAAAATTGGCCTATAACGTATATTGAACCTGAGAAACTTGCAGCTGCAGGATTTTACTATACGGGTGAGGGTGATAAAGTAAGATGTTTCGAATGTCAAGTAGAAATATGCCAGTGGGAAGAAGGTGATGTTCCAATGGTTGACCATCAACGTTGGTCAGCAAGGTGTAGATTCATCCGTATGATGAACTGTGGTAATGTACCTATTGGAGTAGATCCTAGTACAGTTTTACCACCAAGACCAAGAGGTACAGATATATGCCCTTATGGGATAGAGTATCGAACTGCTTCTGGTCCTGATAACCAGAACTTTTCAACAGAATTACAATTACCAAGCACTGCTAAACTTAGCTGTTTAGGCTTGGGAAGGCCTAAAGGACCTGTGCATTCTGAATATGCTAGTTACGATGCTAGACTACATACATTTGACACGTGGCCAAAGTCTATGCCACAGACAAAAGAACAGTTGGCAGATGCAGGTTTCTATTATACCGGAAAAGGTGATCAAACTCTGTGTTATCATTGTGGAGGTGGTTTGAAAGATTGGGAGCCGGAAGATGATCCATGGGAACAACATGCAAAATGGTTTTCTAAGTGTTATTATCTACTAATGGTTAAGGGTCAAGATTATGTGAATAAAACAACAGGCCAACATATATCACCACCTTCTAAAGAAGTAAGTATAAAAACTTAATATTCTGTTTTAGATGTGTAATTACACTATAGGTCAAATGTATTGGCTGATGAAAAGCTTTGAGGTATAATTCGTTATTAAAAATTAACAATTCAGCTACTAAATTTGATCTATAGAGTAGTTGTAAAAATGATAGTATAATAATTAAGTAACATACTTATACACGTTTATTCTCATTTCAGGAAACAATGTTAATGAAATTACCCAGTTTCATTAAGAAGGTGCAACCTGCAAGTATGGAAGCAGATAAAATGGAAGTAGCAGGAAGCAAACCTGGATCAAGTTCTCAAGATAGTGGAATAGAGAGTATTGGAGGTAACGCGGAATCTGTAAAAGGAAGTGCGGAAGATTTATCAAATGCAAAAACACCGAGTAATAAACCCACCGATGACGCGAGGATGTGTAAAATTTGTTACAACGGCGAACTAGGAGTGGTATTTTTACCATGTGGACACATAGTTGCTTGCGTTAAATGTGCTCCTGGCATGACAACTTGTGCAGTATGCAGAGAACCTGTTACAATGACCGTACGAGCTTTCTTATCATAGTATTCCATAGCTTGTGATAGACAATGATTTAATTTTATACATGTTTTCTGTTATGGTGTTCTGCACACGATCATCAACGACTGGTAGCGATAATGTATCGCGTACTGCATTAAATGACATGACTCATGTAGCATACCAGTCTGCGGGTACAAGCTATAGAAATTTTGTTGTAGGTTTTAAAACAAATTTTTTGTAATTATATTACAAGTACACGAAGAAAGAAAATAACGTTTAGTCTTTAATACAGTTGATTAGTAGTCGGTATATAGCGATCGAAGAATTTTTCTTGATATACTAAAATTTCTCCACGAATGTTAAGTATCAAAATAAACAATATAAATACATTTAAGTATTTTTTTATAAATTGCATAACATATCACGAATAGAGGAGTCATGAGATATTTGCTCATACTGGTCTTCAATCGTACATTTTTCAGATGAATTTTGTCTGAAATTCAATGTAAGCTGTACCTGCAACTGAATGTTGCTATTTGCACATTCGTAAGTTCTGTTGTTTCTATTATTGTACCATTTTAAACAATAACAAAATATATGTGCTTGACACATAGTACAAATAGCAACAAAACATGATGTCTAGTCATTAATATTACATAATGACAAACTGAGTAAAAATTAACAACTCTATAACTTATAAAAATTTAATGAGAGAAATTCATTTTATAATTTTATTATAGTACTAATAAAATTAATTGTCATCTCCGTTACCCTAGCTTAGTTTCGTCCGGTATTATTAATCTGTAATTTACATTTATGTATCTTGTTATAAAATAGTATTAGATCTCTATAAAATATATCTCTTAAGGTATATGTCCAAAAGTAATTGAATACATCTGAAGCAACATTAAAATATACGATTCGACTTAACTAACCTAGGGTATAATATTTACATGTTTTACTTAAAAATTCTTAGCACTCTTCTAATGCTCAACAAATTTGTTCGTATTACGAAATACGATGTGTACATCGGTATGTATACATTAAAATCAAAAATAAGGAACAATTGTTCGTTTTAATACGTACTGAGAAAAGAAACAAATAAAAATGGTTAGGTACATCCGATAAGTAAGGCTAGAAGTTTTCTGGCCACCTGCTCTTGGCTATGATTATTAACATTATTGTATATTATTTCAATGGAAAAAATGAAATACATCGATTGAACTTTTTCGTTAAAATTTCAATTATGCAATTCGATATGTCTGAAATTATATAAATATTAAACAATAATTTCTATCAGATTCCAAATTAAACGTTTAATTCTATATTTAAATGATATCTTAGAAAAAAAAGTTACGGTTAATTAAGATTTCTAATTTCTTTTTTTAAACTATCAAATAAGAAAATTCATTTTGAATGTGTATTACGACTGAAAAATATTTAACATGTATAGTATATAGCTTTAACAAGTATTTGATGTAGGGCTAAAGGGTTTAGAAGCTAGTAAAATAGGGTGTATAGCACATTGTGATTTTGCCTATTTGCCAGTTAATATGTTTATAAATGATTCAGATATTATGTTAACTTGTCTGTTGAGACGGAATTTTATCAAAAACACTGTAGAAGCTAAATGGAAGGAATAGAATCACAAATATATTACCCATTTATGCAATAAATCTACCCATAATTATTGTATTTACTTCCACTGGAATTTCCAATTTATTTGTCAAATGAAATAAATAATTGAGTGTTAACAAATACTAAAAACTTAGCTTTTGTAAAAAAAATTATTTCATTATTTAAAGATACTATTAATAAGTACAAACAAGTTTACCGATATTCCTAGAAATTTTAATCAATATTATCATCATTATTCATTTTGGTACTTTTATCCCACGTGTAGTGAAATATTAAATAAATTTATTTGTTTATTTCGTAGAAATTATTAATCATGTAAAATTACTAAACTTTACATATTATTGTATTACATTTAAAATAATTACACACTTTCGTTATTATTCTTTATTTATTGCAACCTCTTGGATATTTTCGATGCATTCCTAATATACAAGATGTCTCGTATGTGGAGAAAGTACAGCAGAAGTGGTTTCGGCACGCTAAAATAAGAGAAAAACAAATACAAACGTATATACCAGATATGAGACACTGATTCCGAGTTTTATGGCTTGTTGTTTCGTGTTATAACAATGTTTCCGCGTATGGAAATATTATTGCTATACTAACATTATATATTTAAGTATCTACAATATAATTGGATATTGGTTTACTGTATTTCTGCAAGATTCGAAGATCGTAAGAGCAGACGAATTAATAAACAGTATCAGATATATGTCACGAATGATGCAGTTAACACGTTGAACGCCACGCCAATTTCAGTCGACTTTTCGTTCAACGGTTCAGTTACGAAAATTTTACAAAAAGTGTTACGAGAAATTTAGCGAAGAAAATCGTAATTTTTGTAACACCTGCAGAGGAAAGCCGCATCTTTGTTTAAAGTATTTTAATAAAACCCATTAACGGATGATGAGGCATTATTTTCTAAATTTGACGTTGCTGAACCTGAAGTACCGACGCTACCTAAACGAAAAATCTAACGTCGGCATGGCGCCTAACGTGTTCAACACAGATTACGTTCAGTGCAGGAAGATGCGTTTATTGTGAATTATTCGTAATCATAAGTAAGGTCGTTCGGATATGTTTTTGTACGAACTTTTTTTTCTTATTTTCGTATACCGAATTCAACCTTGCCGCAATTCTCACATACAACGAGATACCCATACGTTTTAATTTTTATCTTACTTTTTGATCGTTTCTTTTAATTCACTGTTGTAAATACATTTATGTATCCCATAAAAAGTCAATATATTATATAATCTTTTGTAGCTTTCAGATATAATAAAAAAATTGCACTATCTTTATTATTACCTTTAAACGAATGTTACTAATATCGTTCTTCTTCAATCTAAACCTCTTGTGATAAATCGTTAATTTTTAATAGTACTTTCAATATAGATATTCTTTCATACAACTAATTTCATAGAAAGTAACATTTACCCCTTCGAAATGTATCGAAATGATTACAATAGAAATTTAAATTGGTATTTCTAATTTTATGTTTACATAATAACAATTAAATTGTTAAATTAGACCGGTTTCAAAAACTTTCATAGTTAATAGCTATTTAAGATTTTCGACAGTATGCTATTACTTAAAATATAAATCCCGCCCTTTTTTGTACTTACATTTATTTAGATTCTACGTAATGTAATATTTCCAATATTCGAAACAGAATAATTATTATACGATACATTATGTAAGAATTCAGATTCTTTAATAGTGGTGAGAAATTGTAAGTAATTATTAAAATAATTTCAATTCGTAATATTTATTTTTTTTTACTTCCAACGTAATTTATAGATACTTTCATTAAGGAGATGTGTACATAAGTACGAGTTAAATATTTTGTGTACAATTTTAGTAAGAGAGATGTCGCTGATTTCGAATACTAGAATGGCGACCGATGGTTCAATACGATAGTTTAACATGATAGAATTCTAATGGATATTAATATCTTAAATCGGCCAAAGTTTTAACTTAATATTTTACTTTTCTGTAATTTATTAAAATGAATAAATATTAGTAATGGGAGACTTGTTTGATATTGCCAATCTAATTACAACTGTCGGTGTTGATAGAATAAAAATTAAGCCGGAGCCTGGATTACCAGAGAAATCATCAAACGAGATATTAACAGAATTGTTTAGTACATTTGATGCCGAAGAAGAAGTAGCATCCTCGGAAAATACCGATCAACAAGTTCCAAATGCCAGTATTAAAGTTGAGAAATCTAGTAAATCTCAGGTTAAGAAAAAGAAAGCTAAAAAGAAACATAAACATAAGGACAAAAAGCATAAGAAAAAATCAAAACGAAACTCTTCTGAGAGTAACAGTGATCTTGAAAGTAATGTCAGCATGTTGTTAATAACTAAGGCTATAGGTAAGTGTATGTATTATCTGTAATTAAGCAATCTGTTTTTGTCAAAATAGATATTAAAAAGAAGAAAAAGCATAAGAAGAAAACAAAGAGGAAACATGAAAATGATTCAAGCCGGTCATCGGATTCAGATGAGCCCAAGAATAAAATTATGAAACTAGATGGTGTATCTAGCAATGTAAAAAAGAAAAGTTACAATAAAAATAATGGATCTGAGAAAAAGAATATAGATACTGTAGAAGATTTTGAAAAGTTGCTGACAAGTAAAAAAGGTTCAGAATTAGAGAATACATTTACAGAAGATCAAAGTAGTCCTCAGTTGCCACCTATTTCAAAGAAGAATCAAGATGAACCTGAAGAACAATTAATACCTAAAATTCTTGGTTTGTAGTAATTACATATTAACTTTGGAAAATACTTTTCCCTTAGTTAAATTCATCAATAATCTATAATGTTATACAATTATCTTTTTTCACATACAGAAAAACCAAAGCAAGCAGTTCAAGGAAAAATATTAATAAAAGATCTTAAGAACAGTACAGTTTATAATGATACTGTGAAAGAAATAGAAAACAAGGAGAAAGAAAAGGCAGCTAGAATGGAGGATGGTGAATTGTCTGATAGTAGTACAGATAATAGAACGCCAACTTTAAGTCCTAGTCCAATACATTGCACTTCCTTCAGATCACCAACCTTAAGTCCAACTTTGGAAAAGGTAGAAAGTAGAATATTGAGTCCTTCAAAAGGAGAAATAACGGCAAGGAACGATTTGCGATTAATTTTGAGAGAAAGGGAGAAGAAGAGATTGGGAGATGTGGACAAAAGGTTGGACGGTTTAGAAAAATCGAAATTGTATATGGATAATGTATATAAGGAAAAACCGTATAATTATACTAGCAAAATTGCAACAAGCAAAGATAACAAACACAGTAACAATTGCCATTCGCAAGAAAGGAAAAGATCCGAATCTCGCACGCGTACCAGTTTGCATAGAAGTAGAAGCCGAGGAGGTGATAAACGGAGAGACAAAAGTAAAGACAGATACAATAAGAGTCGAAGTAGCGATAGACGAGAGTCTTTAAAATGTAGAGAACGGCGGAGGCATAGAAGTCGTAGCGACGATAGAGACAGAGATAAGTATGTACGAGGACGAAGTAGAAGTAGAGAACGGAAGTTAGTATTAATTCTTTATTAATATGTTTAAAAATACTTTAACGTATTGGCGTATATACATGGAATTGATTGGTAAATATTGAATTTGTGTATTTTATAAGGGAACGAATAGAAATTGATAAAAAGAAATTATTGGAAATAGCAAGAAGGAATGCGATAAATATGATTAAGCAAGGGACATTACCGTTGGTGCAACAGGATAAAGCTATCGCCGCGATTCAAGCCGGTGGGAAAACAGTTGACGAACTTACAGGTATACACTTCGATTGCTGATACAAAAATATGATTGTTTAATAACGTGAAAAAAATATGCTTGCTTATCTCAGATTTTTGTAAATCGTTATCAAAATCGGAAGCATTGGGAGAACTTTCTAGTATTTCTTCGGAAGAGGACGGAAGCGAATCTGAAAAAGGATTTCATCATCCTTTTTTACTTAAAGGCCGCCCTAATTCTATTATAATGAATATTCGGGTACGTATAGTAAAATTAACTTAATGTAAATAGTAATAGTACATTTACATGAAATTGTTGTAACATTTTAGGATGCAAAACAGTTACCCACGAAAACATTCCAAGAAAAAACAGTAGAATCGTCGAATCAATTACGTTTACAGTTTCCTGTATCGAGTGGACAACATCATAGAAAAAGCGGTGAAATTTTTATTGTTACAATTGACGTATTTATCGATTTGTTGACTTTTACAATTACTCATAGATTTTTCTTAATTCAGAAAGTGAATGGATACCAGTTACCCCCAAGAAACCAGAACCGAAGAAACAATTTATACCAGCTTCCGGTTCGATTGAACCTCTTCCTGCAATACCTACAACCACTTCTGTATATCCAGCGCAAACAACAGTTTTCTCTCATCCAATAGCAACAGAGGTATATGAAGGAAATGAACCTTTTCGATTGATCTAAAGATACCCTTACATTCATATTACCGTTTTACTTGCAGCCGATAGATATTGGTTCGATAGTGTCTCAAAGATTGGCAGCAATGAGAAAATTAAGGGAAAATCCGAATGATATATGTGCTCAAAATGAAATGTACCGAGCACAGAATGAGGTATTATTATGTACAATTAGAAATGTATCGTATTAATACCGATATTTATTTGTAGCTAACATGTTGTATATTAAATGACAGATGAAAACTTGGGCAGAAAGTAAACAAATGCCAGGTCAATTTACTGGCAGCACAGGAGCTAAAGTACTCTCACCTGCAGAACTTACTTCAGGTTATCAAGCCTGGGCTCGTAAGGTAACAGTATTATTTGCAAGATAATTATATCTTACCGTTTGCCGTTCTACATTTATTTGATTATTGAAATCTATTTTGAACAGTTACGATAGGAACGTTAAATTTAATTTTACATATGAAATAGATACTTAAAATTAAATTTATTGTAATATACATATGTATATATAAATTTTATACATATATATATGTATATGAAATATTGGCAATTAGCATTCATTAAATTACAAATATGAAACTGATATATATATATATATCAACACACGCGTGTTCTATATATATTGAAATTTATTACTTTATTTTCTTTTTTTTTTTTTTTTTAAACAATATATTACCCGATACTGATATTGCCTGTAACAAGTTTTCAGGTACAGTCTCTATCAAGATTAATGCTATATTTCTTATGGCAGATCTGATGGAAACTGTGATGTAGGCACAGACTATTTCTTACACAGAAGTAGATTCTGTGTCTGCATGGACACAGGAGCACCATTATTTTATACACTTTTGTGTCGAGTTGTTGAAATGTACGTTTCATCATTCTTAAAGAAAAGATTAATAAATTCTATACTCTATATTACATTTGAAGTACGATTAATAGGAGAGGACAGATACATCAAAACATCGATCGCACAAAATTCATTTACATAACGGGCTCTTGTGAGATTATTGCTAATTATCATCAGCTTCCTATCATAGGATTTCATCAGGAGTTACTGTATCTTTTGTTTATAAAGCTGGGATATTTAGCATTAGTCTGCATCCACCTGAGGGTTTGTTACAGGCACGTAGCTACGTCAGAGAAGAAACAACTTCAGCGGCGTGATGACAAATTTATGATTTTCTTGGTAAGTATATTCACCCCCAAAATATTAGATCTTTATACAATCTATTATATTCGGATATGATGATTGGACATAGAATAATTACATTATTTTGTTATTTTTTATCATACATATATATATATGTATATATATATATTGCTGTTATTTTTATCTTTTAATTTCATTAACGTTACGAAATTCATCATTTTTTAATCTAATAAACTATTTAGGATCAATTAGTATCGGCACAACCTGTTTCGGGTGGGATGGGTATGGCTTTACTACAGAAGATGGGTTGGCGACCAGGGGAGGGTTTGGGAAAAAATAAAGAAGGTACTCTTGAGCCCTTGCAGCTTGAAGTAAAATTGGATAAACGAGGCCTCGTTTCAGAACAAGATATTGGACAGAAAGTAGGGAAAGCTACAAAACCGCTAGTACCAGCGATCAAAACGTTAGAAGGTATATTCTAGGGAAAATTTGATTGACTTAGCACCTTGACAAAAATCACTTAAAACCTATGTGTTGCAGGAAAACATCCAGTATCTTTGTTGGGTGAATATTGTTCAAAACGGAAGCTTGGTGCGCCAGTCTATGAGCTGTGCTTCGAATGTGGGCCAGATCATAGAAAAAATTTTCTTTTCAAAGTATGACATTTTACCAGCTTACATTGTACATTACTGCATCTTTAAATTGTACATATTCACATTTAATATAATATTTCAGGTGAAAGTAAATGGAATCGAGTATAAGCCAAGTGTGGCAAGTCCTAATAAAAAGCAGGCTAAAGCAGAAGCGGCGCAGATTTGTCTACAAACTTTAGGATTATTACCAGAGCCTAGTTCTATACCCACTACAAAATCTTGAAGCTGTGGGAGTAACTTCGATGAAGAAGTTCGTATATTACTTCTTCGAAAATAGAGAAAAAAGAAAGTTGTAAAATAATGTATAAAATTTGTAAATTTAAAAGAGACAAGTTACATTTTTTCATTTTACTATGTATATAATTAACTTCTAAGGTTAACATTTCGATACATTTCATTTTTACCATTAAATATCGAAATATTTACTACTAATTGTTACTTTAAATGTATGCGCCAACGCATATGATGTAAATAAAATAAATAAATTATAAATACATTGCGTAGCTTTTTCTATATTTACATACTTAAATATCTCATATCTGATGTACTATGTTTTCAAACCTAATTGTATTTTAAATGTTACATATTATTACTGAATAAAATATTTTTCATTTTACGTCAAGAACTATTGGAAATTTTTAAAATAACGATTCTTTGCATTAACATACAAATTCAAGTAACAATTATAACGTTAAATCGAATACAATGTTAAACACAATTCGAGGTTATTTTCTACATGACGCATTTTGAACGTTTACATTTACGGTATTTGAATAAATTGAACAATTCGCAATAAAGATCAACTAAAGTTTATTCCCTCATTCATGTATGGTTTTCGAAAACAATAATTATTTCAGTTGTATGATCAAACTAAACCGAGACTACTGATATGATTTGCATTAAATAGCTATGACAGTGAAAACACCGGCAATTTGATTTCTACTGTGATGGACGACGTGGAAGCTCCAGTTTTTTACGACGATGATGTTGATTTTATTAAACACGAGTATCTACAATATGGGGAATATGATTTCGACTATGAAGATACGGAGAGAGAAACGTTACTCGAATTGTATCAATATTGCCTTGGTCCAACTGTTTATGATACATTCTCATATATACTACCACTGTTTATTACTACAATTTTATTTAGATTGTGCGCTCGTTCTCGTAAGATACATCTTTATAAATAACATATAAACATAATAATAAAGTATGTAATTAAATGTTTGATTTTTAATTTAACATTGCAGAACATATATCGCACAAAACCTTTCATATACTGTCAACATTGATTGGTATATATAACATTCATCATTATGTATCAGAGTGTTTGTATATATTACTGATACTTTGTATAATTTCATATATCACTTTATATGTACCTAAAGCATATTACAAAAGCTTAGGAATATTTTTACCATCACTTTTTATCATTGCATACTGGTATGTTATAGAACCACAAGTAATTTCTTTCAAAACAACACGTATATAGCCACTCTTTTTCTACAGTTTTTAATTTTCAGCGAATTTTCCATGCCACCTATAATTTGGCATAAAGTACGAAGTGTTGTAATGACTATGGCAATGAAAACAATTAGCGTAGCGATAGACAAAATTGATACAAATGATTTGCCTGACATTTACACATACATGGGATACACGTTTTGTAGTGTCACATGCCTTTTTGGTCCATGGATGTCGTTTAAGGATTACATTTCGATACGTTACACGAGTAACCAGGTATAAAAAATTATCATAGTTCATATTTTTATTACAAATATAATGGAAAAACTGTCAATTAATAACATTACTTAATCCTAGGACAAATGGTGGATATTGTATGCTGTTCAGTATGCTCTTATATCTTTCCTTTTCTTGACTATTTCAAACTGTTGGATGCAGTGGGTGATCATGGATAATTCTTGGAAGTTAGTGAATATTTATTATATCGTTTTATTTGATCTTCCCCTTTGCAACAAGTACTAATATTTGTTCTCCTTATTTCAGATGGTTATTAGCTTATAGAGATGCATTGTCCTTTAGAATGTCACACTATTTTATTTCTTATATCGCATCCACTTTGTTATTACTTGGAGGATTTCCATTTCCATTAAGTACTATAGTAAAGCCGTTCAAAATAGAATTTCCACGTTCACTTGTACACGTTGTTATCTGTTGGAATATACCGATGCATTTTTGGCTAAAAACATGTATGTATTTTCATCTAAATTCATTCGTATA
Organism: Anthophora plumipes; assembly: GCA_951804975.1. Taxonomy (NCBI): domain Eukaryota; kingdom Metazoa; phylum Arthropoda; class Insecta; order Hymenoptera; family Apidae; genus Anthophora; species Anthophora plumipes. Next base: position 24,887,834 of record OX638116.1, on the reverse strand, counting down.
TATTTCATAATTTTCAAGATATTAAATATTAAATATTCGTGTATAAACTTTTAGATATATTCCGTCCTAATATTAAATACTTAGGAAAATTCGGAGCCGTAACAATGACGTATTTAACGAGTGCCCTTTTACACGGATTAAATTTTCAACTAGCCGCAGTTTTGCTAAGCCTTGGATTTTATACTTTTGTAGAATTTCAATTACGATCGATGCTTGCAAACATTTTCGACGCGTGTATCGCGTCAAAACAATGTACTAAAAATAAATGTACACATACGTATAACATTCACAATTGTTGGTGGGTGTTCTTAACAAATATTATGTTTTCCGGATTATCGATTTTTCATTTAGCTTATTTAGGCCTTATGTTTGATACATCCGAGTTACAAGAAACAGGGTACAGTTACATTCATACCATTGAAAAGTGGTCACAACTTGGATTCGCTAGTCACTGGGTAGTATTTGCTACGTATTGCATATATTTTTTAATTAGGTAATACTAATTGCATAAATTATCTTTGAATTTTTTAACGATTTACACATAACGTTCGTTATTAGATAATTTTATATCAGATAATTCGTATAAAAGTGCGTGCGTATAACGTAATATTTAAATAAATTTGTATACAAACTTTTTTACTCTCTTTCTACTTTTTCTAGATATATCTCATATGAAATGTAAAATAGACAAAGAAATGCTTAATATTTTTTTAGCGACGTTACGTTAAATTAGCTAAGTATTAGAAATTCTGAAACAGTTTAAATTGGGACATAACAGTATAATTGTAATATTCTAAAAATAAGTAAAATACATAGTCTTTATTAAATGTATAACATAGTATAAAGTGTGTTTTTGCACGTGAGTGTACATAAAGCATATTAAACAATATAATAACTTTGAAAAGTTTTTGTATAGTATACTTGTTAAATAATATGTCATGGACACTTTTATATTATGAAGCTGATGTACACTAAACTTTTAACATAATCGTAACAGTGAATAAAGATATTTTTCCAATCAAAATGCAATAATGTTGCAGTTTGATTTTTATTGCTAGTAAATTATCGTACAGTACGTAATACTATGTTTTGTAACATTACGACATAATATATCTTATACCCTACATTAAATTAGGAATATCAGAATTAAAATATTTTTTTTCAATTAGTTACTTGTATTCTGCTTTATAAAATATATGAAAAAATTTTTCTACGACTTAATTGCATATTTAAGGCAAAAATTGAAACTGGTCTCATGTGTACCACATGCAACCAGCTTTCTCTCTCTCTCTCTCTCACTCCCCCCCCCTTCTTCTCGTGTCATTACACTCATACATATATGCGAACAATACGTCATTTATAAACTAAATAATAAACAACTGAAATTTAATTTGAAAATATACCAACTTTTGCAAATATAAATTTTTCTAAATATACCGTTATGCGAGTATATTTTTCCTTCTTTAGCGACAGTTGATTGCAACATAATTCTTCATTAAATTACAACACTTTGCAATTATAAATTACGGACAAAAATTATTGTACACGGTATTTACAATTTCTAATTATTAATCAGATTTTCCAATACGGTAAGATGTACAATTTATTTGACAATTACTTTTCAATTAAAAAAAGTTTCCTTCTCTTTAGCTTTAGATTTTGAAATTTAACGTACAACATGTCATTTCACATTATTAAAATATCTTCGTTATCATATATCAATGACGTTTCTTTATGAAATTTGGTAATTTATTAAAATATTTATCAATTTTCATGTATATACATACATATACATTACATGTATATATACATATTATATTTTATCTATATAACTACATTATCCTCAGAGACAAAGTATACTTGTTAATTAAACTTTTCATTTTTTCCGCGTATTAGACATTAGTATTGATATATTTAATAATTTAATTACATATTCTATAGATAAAAATAATGAAACAATAATTGTACATAAATCGATATTATGCATCACCGTGCATAATCATATGGGGATACTTCAATGCTTCTTTATCAACATTACGATAGAGTTCATGGTGTTCTCCTTAAATATTTAAAAAGCTAAAAATGTACCAACATTTTCTTGGTACTTTTAACCATATTAAAACAAAGAAAAACGATTTTATCAAACTATAATTTTTAAGTGTAGAATAAAATTATTGTATCAAAGTGTATGTATTATAAGTGCACAAACAGTTATCAGCAAAATACTATAAACAAAGAGCAGTTGTTAAAAAATAAAAAAAAAGGTTTACCAGAAAAATCTAGATTAGGCTAGATATTTTGCTTATACAATCGCTGTTATAGTTAAGAACATCCAAAAGCGGTGCCTTCCTTTAGAAAAAACGACGTGTGAAAATACCTAAACACTTATAACAGTAACAACTTATCGTATTACTTTTATAATTATATTCAAAAGCATTTTGAATATTAAATCTTATACTTATGTATATATACACTGTATACAAGGCTATAGAAAAAAAAAATTAATATCTTTAATTGGGTCTTCGGATTATTTTGACAAAATATAAATACCACTCTCTGAGTCTAAACATTTTTTTCAAATGTATAACATGTTCGATAAATCAAAATGATTAGCTTTTATTTCGAATTTCAAGACAATTTATTTTCTCGTTTTTGCCGCAAGAAAGTATACTGATAAAGTATACAGTCTCGAAAGAATTTTGTTACATTATTATTTTTCCTCTAATCACATTTTTTTTAATATGTTTTATATCAAATACAATGTATAAAGTAATAAAAGCAAATTATAACGGAAACTATTATATTCTATGCGTACGTATCAACATGTAAAAATAATCCGAGGACACAGTTAAAATTGCTGCACGTAATAGCATAATTATACTAATTATACAATATTATATTGTGTAGCATTCATGTAAACCCTATACATAAATTCATTTTTATTACATTATGATTGCAATTTGTCATTGAAGAAATATTATATGTGTAATATGATTAGCACAATAACAAGATTCTATGATGTGCCTAGTTATAAAGACTATAATCATCACAAAGTACTGTTTTAACTTAATCATTAGAAATCTATATAATACATAACATTTCTCTATAGTTTAGTAGACATATGATTCAAGAATTATATTTGTGTATAGATATTATCTCTTATATGAAGACAAATAAATTATGTTAATCACATAATTGTAAGTAAGAATATACATTGGGATTTTAAGTTTCTGCCCATTATAATTATTCCTTGAAATATAACGAAACGTTAAAGTGACCGTACGTCGATTGAATCGTTAATAATAATTCTAAATTTTAAAAGAGAAAAAAAAATACAAAAAAAAAGGAAATATTAATAGTTTCACATATGTGTACGAAGACTTGGTAATACATGCAATTAAAAGCAAGAGAAAAACTCTATATGATTCCTACTTCAACAATATTGTTTATCATTTCAATAAAACTTTAGTGTGATCGATAGTATATAAGCTTTGACTCAAAAGCAGCAATCGATAATGGATATATTTAAATTTAAAATGATTTGAAGACTTGTCCATACTATTATTTTTCCGTCCAGCAGAAAGATAATGTTGTAAAGTAAAATTAATAAAAATCGCGTTATCTTTTTCTGCGAATGTTCAACATATCACAGAAATATGGAAGAATTTTTTTTTAAAAACTGTATAAAGTACAAATTTTGTGATTATTATGTGAAACTTATAACCCAACTTTACAAAGAGATAAGCATAATAAAGTAACTACCTTGAAAATGCTACGATGACAGCTGTAGATATATTTGATCTTCGTTGATCGTGATAAAAACAATAATTGCTCAAGTTGAAGATCGGAGATCAATGAGATCAATGATAGGTCTACTGAATGATGGGATTTAAGCGATGAGATCTTCTACGCTGTCGAGATGTTCGTGTTACCGGATTATCGTCTCCAATGCCACTGAGAATATCGGTTAGTCATCTGATAAATGCAGTTTTATAACTTTTGGTTGTACGCGCACTGCAAATCACAGAAACAAATGGTTAGCAGTTTGTTAGCCATCTCAGGTACTACGTGATCTCTAAGCTTTAGATGTAGTCTATTCAGGTTCAAGGCGTGAACAGCAATTAAAAAAGAAATTTAGCTCAATTTTCAGTTTTATGGTATACCTAATGTTTCAAGTACATGCAGAATAGATTCGATGAAAAAAAAAAAAAAAAACTCTACAAACAAAATTGGTAAATATATCTCGATTCATTTCTATATCATTTTCGGGACTATCTTTGTATGCCTTGAATAAAATTTGTTTGTTAGTTCATGCATTGTTTAAAAACAATCACAGATTCAAGCTACATACAAATTAAAGTTAGTTACAGATATAAGATTGTTAGATATAGCTTTACATACTTTTCTGCATAATGTACATGACAAATTAAAATTAATGCAGATGTTTCATCATTTACTGTATGTACGATGTATTTAAACACCGAGAGATTGTAAAAGAAAAAAAAAAAGGAAAGCTGCTATACGGTAATTAGCTACTCTGATAAAAGAATATAAGCTTACTTTTAAATACAATGCAACGTAAAAAGATTCATTTAAAAGGTGCAATTCACGAACTTTTAATAAGAGCTATATAACTGTTACTCAATAGAACTTCATGAGTAACAGTTACTGAGACTTACTGTCTTAAAGAATGATAGCGATTTACTCGATCTGCAGACCTGAGGATCATATTCATTCCTCGCTGCGGTTGCGCAACTGAATTGTTGCCTGACGAATTTGTAGTATGAGTTTCCGCGATGCACGAAGTTCTTATACTGGCCCTTGTTACTGGCTTTGATACAGACATCGAAGTAACCCGAGTACTGGTAGATGTGTTGTTGTTGATATTATGGATATGTGTTGCCGGTTTAGTTGATTTAACACGACGTGGAGGTGAATCACAGGTACTGCTGACCAGCCAACTGTTCCTATAATTTTTATAGAGCAATTTAACATAGTTAAAATGTAAATTAAACCTAATAAGTTAAAAAACTTAGGGTAAAAGGGAACGTTATAAAAATCGAGGAGAGTGTGAAAGTAAAAGAAAAAAATTGTTACAAACAAAATAACAAATGTAAGGAAATGTGAGTAGGTACTAAATAAGAAAACTTAGTTGACTGACCTTTTAGCAATAGTTGTTGTGGTAGATCTAGGAAGAAGCCTTTTTGTAGTATCTTTCTCTTTATTTCCAGTTAATGTGTTGATTGTACTCTTTTGACTTCTTGTTTGTAACAATGATCTTAAGTAAGGACTGAAAATATAATAGATTAATTATTCTGTTTTATAATGGATACTAAGTTGAACTGTATTATTATGATACTTACTGTACTAATGTAGGTGGCCCGGTAGTTCTATTAAGGGATACATGATTTGTTGGTAAACGTTTTCTTTTAGCTTTGATTTCATTCAATTTATCACCCTGAGTTAAAGTCGTATATTTAGTTGTACTAGTGCTTGCAGCGGGTGTATGATCATCCAACGTAATTCCATCCACACGATGCATTATCCCCGAAACGTTATCTTGCACGACATGAGCACTTTTTAGTTTGGACAAAAATGATGTTTTAGGTTTACCAATTATAGAATATATTCCATATTCGTGCACCGGATTTCCATTTTGCGGTTGCAGTGGTTCTTTTAATAAAGAATGAAGATATGCTTCTTTTCTAATATATAAAATATATAATTTTTCAGTATTAGTTTAATATTACTTTTTAAAATGCTAGCTAGATATTTATATTTTAAGAATAATACCCACTTTTCTAACCATTCTTGTTGATGTCCGATTACGGAACCTGGTCTACATATTCTTATCCATGCAATTGTTTCATGAGCTGTTAAATGATAATGTTTCATAATGTAACAGCCTATTAGTGAACCTGTTCTACCAAGACCTGCTTTACAGTGAACAGCAACAGCACCAGTTGCATTTTCTGTTATTTTAAGAAACTGACGCATGATCGAATCTGTTGGAGTTGAACCATCAAGAAAAAACAAATCTTTATGATCAAATCCTGCATCTGTGAAGATTGAAGCATTGTAAATTATTTTATTGAGACGTATTATCGTTGTTACATTGTTGTAACGGAAATATGTAAAATATGATTCTGGTGCATGAAGTGGATATCCTGTGAAAAAGAAAACATAAGAATAATAAATGAAAAAAGATAGAAGAACATTATTAAGCAGATTTTAATATAAATCTGAACTTACCATTTTCTATTTTAAATTTCGCATAAGGACCACAAAATGCTATGAATTTACCAGGAACAATCCAATTTAAATCTCCATTTTCCACTCTTTCAAAATATTCATATTCTTTAACACAAAAATCTTGAAAGTTAAAGAATCCAAGTTTGTGACACTTGTATATGGCACTGAGGCATTCACTTAAGGATATTTTATACCATGGTGTACCCAGAGAAGCATCACGAAACATTACAAAAGGTGGACTGTTAGGACTGCTATTCAAGCAGTTATATGCTTCCTCTGCTGTGCGTTTACAATACAATATCTAAAAAAAAAATATATGTTTGTTAACCATATTTTCTTAATAATACATTGTACATTTAAGAAAATAAATATAACTAATATATCTTACAGAATAACTTCCTATAAGAAAAGCAGCATTGACTCTCTTTGCTGGATCCATGGTTGTATAATGTATAATCTTTTTCTTTCTTAATGTTACTGCTTTGAGTTTCTTGTTAACCTTTTGACAATAGTGATACAACATAGCAAGATTTAAGGGACCAAAGTCATCGTAAAAATTTTCATAAATCAATTCATCGTCGATGCTGAAGTAATGGATGTTTGGGGTACTCTTTGGCTTTGTCATTGCCCTTAATGTTACAAAATATAATCGATCTGTAAAAAACAAAAAGTACAGCTTACACTTTGAAAATACTTAAATAACATTTAAACAAGTTAAACTCTATATTAAAAGTTTACATTATTTATTTTATCTTATTTTACAATCTATTACCTTTTATAAATTCTGATGCGCATACTAACAAGTCATTTGTATCCTCCATCATTGGTTTGTACTTATTAACTGATATTGTGAATACCAACTGAGCAAGCCTGTCATCAGTGTAACCGATATAACAAAGGATACAATTTAATTAACACAACCAAAGATCATAAGTATAAACACACAGAAGGTTAGAGTGGGTGTAGTAAAGGTAAACTGGATCCATCTACCTACGCACGATTACATTTTCATAGGATGTTTGACAATTGTGAAATTTCAATTAGAACACCGCATACAACAAGCGGTATGTCCTATATCGTAAAATATTTATACTTACATGTACGACCGTTACAAGATTCAAACTTGGTCAATCGTGAGTTGGTGATGGCCGATCGGTTACGTTTCAGAGTTCTTCCGGTTGTATTATACATTCAAATATTCGTTACTTCATGAATATTATTTAACTCTTCCCTTATTATTCATATATTACGACTTATGAAATATTGATGAAACGCTTATCTTTTTACATATACCAACATTATTATCCGCCATAAGAGCGAAAGGCAGCTTCCGAATACACTGCCATGTTGGTTCCATTCGTAATATTAAACTGGCAATAATGTACGAATTTAATGCCTAGAACAATGAACATCGTAGAACGTTCACTAATACCGCATGAAACTCACGGGTTAAAATACAGTTAACGTTATGTATTTATAGTACAATTTGTCCTGATAATTTCCTCTGTCTTTATTTGGAATAAACTGAACAACGAATTAATTGTAAAACAATGCACTCTACAAAATGAAAATTCCCTACATTTTCTACAAACTGTCATTACTCCATTTTGAATTTGATTGAAATTATAATATATATATTTATATGTTTTCGTAATGTTTTCACTAAATATTTTTTATTCGTATATATACATGCGTTGTTGCATTTTCTATATTAAATTGTATTTTTAAACTTATAAACTTTGCGTATACGTGTGTACCTATATTACATACATTTTATTACTTGGATCATCTTTGGTAGGTGTAACCTAACCTATGTCATATTTAAACAGGATAATGTTAACCTAGGAACCTCTGTATCAGTAACCAGAAAACGTTAAGCGGAATGACGTAAATAATATCAATTGTATAAAAGTGTAAAAAAAGGGGTTACAAATGGAGTGTAAAGAAAAGATTCAGAAGGATATAATTTCATCGGAGCACGAAACTTCGAGAACATTTACTTTTTCTAAACCAAACGTAATTAATCCACCGAAATTTATTAATTTTGGGTTTGGTTCGGAGCAGGTATCAGACGCATCTGTCGAAAAAAACGTATTTACTTTTACTATGCCAACGATAATATCACAAGTTAATAACGAAGATATGTCCATTTTCCAATCGAATATATGCGAGAAACAATATAAACCTAAAATATCGAGAAACTCTTATAAACCGGATGTTAATGTCTTTGCACATGCAATTAAAGACACCGCGATGTTTGAACAATTGAAGAAAAATTCCAGATCGCAGTCTGTTAAAATTAATCCAGAAAATTCCATAACATGTACAAATGTACCACAATCACTGCTAACAAAAGTAACAGCAAAGGAGTATTTCACACAGTTTGGAAATTTTGTGAAAATTACCATCCGCCGTAAAAAGCAAATAATTACAGTTGTCTATGCTACTAAAGAGGAAGCAAGTATAGCTTGTAAAAATAGTGGTGAATATTTAGGGGAAAGGTTTCATGTAGAATGGACAAAGTCATGTTCATCACCGAAATCTCCTACAAAGAAGAAAGATTTACAAAAGAACATTGTATCACAAATTGTATCTAATTTTTTTAAATCATCCGACGACGAAATTAAATCAGAGATAGACTCTATGATCAATCTGGAATATAATTTAAATAATAGACATGATTACGATGGAACCTCAACTAAAAAAATGAAATCACTGCAATCAAAAAGTATGTCAAAATCTGCGATAAAAGTGGAAAAGGCATCTGTGAAATCTGAGAAACACAAGTCTGATAGTCAAATATCTGATTTGTTGCCTAATGCTACTATTGAAGAATTGCAAAATATAATTCAACAACCTGCATATACTTCTGAAGATAAATACAAGGTATTAGAAGCAAGAGATCGACTTATGCGAATGAAACAAGTTAAATTACATACACTAGCAGCAGCTAAAGTAATGATTGGTACATGTCCTGATATGTGTCCTGAAAAAGAGCGTTTAATGCGTGAATCAAAAAGACAAGTAGCATCATATGAACTGCTTGAAACTAATGAATACAAAATAAATCACATGGTAGCAGTCAAACAATATTCCAGGTCTTCTGCAGATCAAGAAGAGCCAATGGCACATGAATTAAGGCCGGTAAAATCTTTGAAAATGACTATGAGTTACTTACTTCATGAAATAGCAGATCTCTGTGATCAGCAGGGAACAAATTTGGGAGAATGGTACCATTTTTTATGGGATAGAACAAGAAGTATTAGAAAAGACATAACACAGCAAGAATTATGTTGTGTAGATAGTGTTAAATTAGTTGAGCAATGTGCTAGATTTCATATAGTATGCTCTGAAAGACTTTGTGCAGAAGAACCGTCTATTTTCGATAAAAGAATAAATTCTGATAATCTAACAAAATGTCTACAGTCATTGAAATACATGTATCACGATCTAAGAGTGAAGGGAATTAATTGTAAGAATGAATCTGAATTTCGGGCATATATCATTTTACTAAATTTGAACAACGGCAATTTTATGTGGGATTTACAAAGATTGCCGAAATATATACAAAAATCACCGCAAGTTCAATTTGCGTTAGAAGTATATTCTGCTCTTGAATCGAATAATTATTACAAATTTTTTAAGCTTGTTTCGAAAACTACATACTTGAATGCTTGCATCTTACTAAGATACTTTAATCAAGTAAGATTAAAAGCATTATCAGTACTAGTCAAAGCTTATTGCAGAACTGCATCAACGGCATATCCGTTATACGAATTAATCGATATCTTGGGTTTCGAGGATGAAAACGAAGCTATTTACTTTTGTGAACAAGTAGGATTGAATGTTTCAAAAGATGGCTTACATATATTACTAAATCGGCAAAACTTCACTATCCCTGTATTAAATATAAAGCAGAACAGAGCGTGTAATTTAATAGAATCTAAAAGAAATGTACAAAACATATCCATTGGAGAATGTATAGCAGGAGGAAAAATGCCAGAGAAAACTTACAAATTTCATACACCTCATAGCAGTTTTGATTCACATGGTTATTTAATGCCCGATTCTATTAATGCAGAAGATCAAACTAAATATACTACTTCTACTCCATCTGATCCATATGAATTTATAGATGGAAACGTAATAAAAACTGAACAGTCGGTATCGACTTCCGAAGAAATTAGAAATAATGAAAATATAACTGCTACCGAATATACTAATGCATCAAAATCTGTTTCAACTACCGAAGCTGATACAAATACAACCGTAAAGACCGACGTTAATGCCTCTTCGATCTCTGAATCTCAATCACGTACAAGTGAATTTCAAATAAACGTAAATGCATCGTTAAAGTCGAAAATGAAAAATCAGAAAGATTCGAAGATGTTTAATTTCACACAGAAACAACAACCAAACGAGTCTCCTCTGTATAATGCATTTAATGTTACATCAACAACTTCAAGGTCTTCTAACATATTTTCCAAGCAATCTGAACTACAGTCAAACAATAGTGCATCTCTGTTTTCAACACCTGCAAATAAGAATATATTTTCAGGAACTGTACAGGGAAATGCATTTTCAAAAAGTGTTGCACCTACGATATTTTCCAATACGTATTCAAGTATGCAAACTGCTCCGAAATTGTCGAACATTGCGAATTCAGGGATCACTACGACTAAAGATACGTTAAAAGAAAAGCAAAATTACCATATGTACACAACAGAAGTAAAGAAACAAGATTCAAAAGAACAAGAGGCTGAGAAGCTAAAATTAGAGGAGAAAGAGTTCCTTAAAAAAATGCAAGAAAATAACGAGACTGCTGAAGAAATATTAAATACACTGCAAACAGAAGTAGTACAAGCATATTGCTCTACTATAGTAAAGGAGGAAATAGATAGAATACATAGTTGTAGCACAATTAGCGAGGATATTAATAATGAGATTCTAAACGAAGTTACTTATGAAATTTGTGATAATGTATTAGAAGAAGAAATTGTTAATACAAAGAAATTATACGAAATGTCAGTGAAAATAAAAAATAGAGTAGTTATTAAATATTTTAATATATGGAAATGTAATACATTAAAGAAGAAACAGCAAAGGAAAGCGTTAGAGAGTACACCTGTATGGTTACAAAAACGTTCCAGTGAAGAATGTGCAAAATTATTATATACTAAAGAACAAGGTTTAGTCATTGAACGTATGCTTAAAAAACGAGATGACGAACCGAAAGTTATCAAACCTTATTCCGAATTTTTAGCACCGATTGAAATTATAATCTATGCCGGTATTAAAGAAAACTTAAAGCTCTTAGATAGCAACGTATATTCCAATTATTATTGGAAGCTAGTTATTTCTTGGCCAAACTTACATAACAAAGCACATTTGTGGCATCATAAAAAAATAATGAATCAGTACCTATACCCTGACGATTATACTCTGGATTCTGTCGTGAAACTATACCAACCAAATCAAATTGAAACGTTACATATCTGTATCAGACACTTCGAGGGTCTAATTAGCGATCACAATTTAACCGGATCAGATGCACTTTTATTTATAGCCGATGCTTCGGAAGAAATCAAGTTTGTTGTAAAACGTTTAACTAAGAATGTATTATCAAGAGACAAACTTATGCCAGTACCTCTTGTATTTATTATTTTGGGCGATTCAAAGTGTGAACGTGCGATGTATTCAGAGGTTGTTTCTTGTTTAGAAAAATTATTAACATCTGGGTATTTATCGATGTATACGATCATGCACGAGAAAGATTTTAACGAGAAAACGATCTTAAACTTGAGTCAAAGTGCGATACTTTGGTTGTCTATAAATAAATCACCTAAGAATCCATTAGAAATGGATTATTTGAAAAACATTTACGATACCTGTTTGACAGAAGAATTATGGCTGAGGTATTGCAATAATTGAAATGTTGTTTAATCAACTTTCTCTATTTAAACCAGGGTAACACTTTTATGTTTTTGCAGAATATTCGACGACTCGTCGCACAATGAAAAGTTGCTATACGCTTTGGAGGAGCCCAAGTTTATAATTGATTTACATAACGAAGCAGTTACTCATTTAATAGATATAATATTAAACGCAGAATCCTTTATGTATACAAAATTTGCTCCAGAGTTTAAAAAGTTTATTAAAGATCAGCATACAATGCCGTGCGGGTATGAATACTTCGATGATATTTGGAAGAATGAAGATTATAAAGCAAAGTTGGAAACAGTGATGTCTAGCTTTAAACTACCAGAATGGAAGTAAGGAATATCATACGTATTTAATACGGTACATCGCATAATACTTACGAATTTAACTGAATTTACTTTTATTTATTTTAGATATACATGGCCTATAAGTAACAGCGATACACTTCATCAAAATATAACAGTTTACTGTCAAGAAGCGTTATTTAGTTTTGACAGTGATAAGATATCTTGCAACATATTAAGCAGTCTGTTCCTTACAACTGGAGTTTCAACTGTATCGAATTTCATCGACGTTCTATTGCACCTTATTAAGAAAAAAATACATCTTCTTGACGAAGATTTAAAAGTAATATACAATAAAAATCATTTGGAACACTTTCGAACTTTACCCTGGTGGTTGAAATCTAATCTACTAGCTGACTATAAGATTCCACCGAGAAAACATCGTATCGAGGAAACTGAGAAAGAAAATAAAATAAGAAATGTCATTGAACCAGTGGTAAAAAAACGAAAGTTATGCAAGTCTGAAGAAAACGATTTTGCATTTGAACGGTTAGCAATGTTTTATGAAAATACTCAAAGTCAAGTAATGGAGGTGCATTGTATCTCGAGGAAAATTGAAAATCGCTTAAAGGAACATCAGCAGCAGAGCTTTTCATTTGAGAAAAAGTTAAAAAGCGCTTTATTCGGCAACGAAGAATTCACTTAATAAATTGAACATATTCATTATTTTTTTTTTTACTTTAGAAATCCTTAAAGTATTCGAATAACTACTATTATTTAACAAATAAATACATGTATATATAATTTAATTGGTATATAAAAAAAAACTTTTAGCATAAGAAACCCATGTTATAATTGACTTCTCTGATTAAAGTGTATAGAATAAATGGATAAAGTACGATATTTGTTATAAAAGTTGTGGAATTTGTTAATGTATAAATGTTTCAATTTGTATACATAAAAGGAAATTGACATAAAGATCTTATAATTTGTATTTTAGAAAATAGTATCATTTGTAATTGTATAATATAAAGATTTCAATTCCTAATGTTATCGTGACACCTGAACCATTTTATTAACATGTTAAGCGCGGGGCTGATTTTGCTAACGTTGTGGAGTTTGCAAGGCGATAGAATAAACGTATCGATAACGTACCGACTACAATATCGATCGTTTAACCGCAGACAAGATATAGGACAAACTAATCAACTCATGGGACATTGTATCCCAGGTTTTGAAATAACGATCGTTTAAGAAAATCAGAGGTTTTATTATGGCAAACAAATTAAATGATCAGTATTTAAATCAACTTTCGGTCACTATTTTATTACCAGGAAGGTCAGTATAAAAATACTAAACGGTCAATATGTAAATAAAAAGATGGTCAGTACATAATTTATTTAAATACTGACAATTTAGTGTAAATACTGTCAAAAAGGGATTAAAATACTGACCAGTAAATTACAAACCTTTTAATATGCCTCCTACGATTTAAAGCGGTGAATAAGGAATTATACATATATTCAATCGAATCATCAAATCGAATATTAAGCATCATCTTATCGATTAGTCGATTATTTATTACTTATTTTTAGTTGGTAACCCTGAGACAATTTAATCTGAGTCTTAACTGTAAACTTCAAATTTAGCGTAAATAAAGAAACTACAATACAAATTATATTAAGATGTTTGCAATAAGCAAACTTTGAGTAAATATTTAATTCGCATACAAATTTATGTAATATCATAATTATTTAACATAAACAATTTTTTTAATATTGATTATTTTTAACCAATGACCACAAGTCGATATAATTCGTAATAGTTATGTTTCTTAAATTGTGGTATAATTTGTAATAGTATGTTTCTCAAATTAATGGAATAGAGAAAATGTATGATGTAAATTATTTCGTGGTATCATAAGAGACAAACGTTGAATAAACATTTCATTCACGTAATAGATTATTTAAACGTAATAATTTGATTTTCACTTTGGCTATTTTTAACCAATGACCACAGATCAACATGATTTTTAATTGTTACCAACTTTAAATTTAATGTAGATAGAGAAAATTGATGAGATAAATTATTTCGTGATATCACAAGAGACAAACATCAAATGAACATTTAACTCGGGACAGGAATTATTTAACATAATAATTTTATCTATCACTTTGGCTATTTCTAACCAATGACCACAGGTCAACTTGATTTTTAATTGTTACAAATTTTACATTTAAGCTAGAGAAAATTGATGAGATAAATTAATTCGTGATATCACAAGAGAAAAACGTTGAATAAACACTTAACTCGCGTCAAGAATTATTTAACGCAATAATTTTATCTGTCGCATTGGCTATTTTTAATTATTGACCATAGATCAACCTGATTTTTAATTATTGAAAACCTTGTTTCAGTAAGAACAAATAAAAAGAACGTTAAAATGTAAGTTTTTATCGAAGAAAGCTGTAAAAATGTATAAATAATATATTGTTAAATGCATAAATTAACACTAGAATAATAAGAATTAAATAAATTATAAGAATGAAGAAATTCTAAGATATTGCAACTGAAACATGTATTAGTTCGTGTTTACTTATCCTTAGTCATACCTTTCACTTGGACCGACTGAAGGAGCAAGGAGTGGGGGCTCGGTACCTTCCGAGGAGTCATTCCTACTTTGACCGTCGAATTAGACGGAGACTCTAAATTTCTATACAGAGGTTCTGAGTTGTGAATAGAGTGGTCGAGGGCTACTAGCTAGCCTATGTCCACTCTATATACACTCTACCTTTTTATAAAACATTTCTAAATTATAAATTATTTATTTAATAACTACAAACCTTCAATATTATTAAAATTATAAATTTTCATTTTTATAATAAAAATAAATCGAAAATTCGGAATATTAACTTACATTATAAAATTCTTTGATTATCTTAATACAATTAAATAATTGTGGATTCTAATTATACAATTATTAATGGACATTTAATATTTCTAAATTATTTCGGGACTTCGGAACTTGTAAATTATTTCAAGACAATTCGGAATAATATTTTAACTTAAAAAATTTTTTGATTATTTTAATATAACTAAATAATATTCTCAATTATTGATATTAATTATACAATTATTAATGCACATTTAATATTTTTAAACTATTTCGGGACTTCGGAACTTGTAAATTATTTCAAGACAATTCGGAATAATATTTTAACTTATAAAATTCTTTGATTATTTTAATATAACTAAATAATATTCCTAATTATTGATATTAATTATACAATTATTAATGCACATTTAATATTTTTAAACTATTTCGGGACTTCGGAACTTGTAAATTATTTCAAGACAATTCGGAATAATATTTTAACTTATAAAATTCTTTATTTATTTTAATACAACTAAATAATATTCCAAATTATCGATACTTATAATACAATTATTAATGAACAATGAATATTTTTAAATAATTTGAAGACAATTCTGAATATTATTTAAAATTTTTAAATTATTTGTTTATTTTAATACAACATAATAATATTCCGAATTATTTATACTTATTATATAATTATTAATGAACATTGAATATTTTTAAATTATTTCAAGACAATTTGGAATATTATTTTAAATTTTAAAATTCTTTGTTTATTTTAATACAACATAATAACATTTCTAATAATTGATACTAATTATCCAATTATTAATAGACATTGAATATTTTTAAATTATTTCGAGTCTTAAACACAATTAATATAATTCAATTTTAACCATAACTATTTTCCATAAACATTTTTATTTACTTAAATAAATTAAATAATTTTTTCACTTTATTATTCAATCTTATAATAAATAAGTAATTATTAGAATAAATCTAACCTTCTCTTACCACTTCCTATTCCTTGCCTTCGATTATAAATTTATTTTCAATAGAATTTGTAATTTTGCTAATCAAATACTTTTCTGTTACTGCTTATTTTGTATATTTAATATTTTATTTCATTATTGTTAATCAATAATATAATTGAATAACTTGTCACTGCTATTCAATCATTTACTAATCTGATATTAAAATTTCAGTTGCATGCATTGATATTTAGTAGTTAGTTGAATATTTTCTGCATGTCTATTGTGATTCCAACGAGTTCAAATACGAACTCGATTGCCACGAGTTCAGAAAAGAACTCTGCCATTGCACTCGTGCAGAATGCCCACCCTCGATTAAAATTCGCCCAATAGTGTCTCGTTATAAATAATAATTCAATAGATTCATTCATATATCGGTTTTTGCTTCCTTCTTTCACCGCGTTTTTTTTTTATTATTTTTCGCCCACATTTTATTCAAATTTGCTTTTATTATAAACGCGGGAATTATATTTTCACGCGTTTTTTTTCTTTTTTTTTTTTCGTTGTACTAAGATATTATCACGTTTATTTTATTCGTTTTTTACGCGTATTCTATCAATATTTAACTAAACAATAGAATCGAAAGTAATAAAAATTCGCGGTTCCCCTCACTAAATAAAATTGAGATTAAAACAAATCGCGATTCGTTACAATTTCGCGTCGCCCCTTCCACAGCCACCCACATTTCGTGGGGTTTGCTACCACAAGGCTAAGGACGGACAATTCAAATACTTGATCGACTTTGAGAGCAGCCGTAGCTGTGTGAACTTCGATTGGTGAGTGACAAAATTTTGGGTTTTTGGTATTTGGTAAAATATTTTGTGCATGTATATTTCATGCTCAAATATGAGCTGAACTACGAGTTCAAAAACGAACTCGACTGTCACGAGTGCCGTTGCACTCGTGCAGAATGCCCACCCTCGATTAAAATTCACGCAATAGTGTCTCGTTATAAATAATAGTTTATTATCGCTTACGTATCGCGTCGGGTATTACAGTAGCTTCATTCTTATATCAGTTTTTGCTTCGTTTATTCACCGCGTTTATTTTTTATTATTTTTCGCCCACTTTTAGAAATTCAAGAATTACATATATTTTTTTTTTTACTACATTTGCTTTTCTTTTATTTTTTTTTACACGCGTTCCATCAGAATTTTGACAAATAATCAAAAGTAATACAAATCCGCGTTTATTCCCCACTAAATAAAACTGAGATTAAAATATATCGCGATTCGTACAATTTCGCGTCGCCCCTTCCACAGTCACCCACATTTCGTGGGTTTTGCTACCACAAGACCAAGGGGGGACAATTCAAATACTTGATCGACTTGAGAGCAGCCGTAGTCGTGTGATCTTCGATTGGTGAGTGACAAAATTTTGGGTTATTGGTATTTGGTAAAATATTTTGTGCATGCATATTTCGAGCTCAAATATGAGCTGAATTACGAGTTCAAAAATGAACTCGACTATCACGAGAGCCACTATACTCGTGTAGAATGCCCATCCATGATTAAATCGTTCCGATAGTGTTTCGTTTTAATCTAACTTAGAATTCATTTTTGCAATAAATTCACCCCCTTTGTTAGTTTCGATAGATACGAGAATTTATTAGATCGCGTTTAACTATAGCTTCCTCCCACGTTCCTTTCTGCCTTATCTATTCACCGCGTTTTTTTTTTATTATTTTTCGCCCATAGTTTATTCAGATTCGGGAATTATATATTTTCTTTTTTTTTTTTTTATTCGATTCGTTGCAATAGTATTACCGCGTTTATTTTTTATTATTTTTCGCCCATAGTTTATTCAAATTCGGGAATTATATATCTCCTTTATTTTTTTTTTTTTTTTTACTTACTACGTTTAATACTTTATTGAAATTAACATTTCGCTAATTAAATCAGTTTCATTACAGCCTAATAGTAAGTTTGATGTTTTATTGTATAAATTTGTAATTTCTGGAATGTATTGTACTGTCGTATAATAAATGATAAAATACAACCCTGTTCCTTCATTTCCTATTCCTTATCTTAAAGTTCCATCATTTGTCTGTAATTCTGCAATTATATACAATGAATATTGAAATTTTACTAATTCCATCCTTTTCTTGCACAGCATATTATTTTATTCAATACTTTATTAAAATTGTTACTTTACAAATCAAACCTTTTCTATTACAGCTTGTTGGTAAGTGTAATATTTTGTCAAAATTTACATTTTCATCTAAACCTTTTCGATTACAGCTTTTTGGTAAGTCTAATATTTTATATTTACAGCTTTTTGGTAAGTCTAATATTTTATTTTTACAGCTTTTTGGTAAGTCTAATATTTTATCGTTACAGCTTCCTTTTACATTTAATATTTTATTAATCAATAATATTTTCGTTTCCTTCTATTCGAAATGTTTCGAAACTTTTCTCTGCTATTCGATCATTTACTAATCTGATATTAAAATTCCAGCTGCATGCATTGATATTTAGTAGTTAGTTGAATATTTTGTGTATGTCTACTGTGATTTCGACGAGTTCAAAAAGAACTCCACTGCCACGAGTGCCATTGCACTCGTGCAGAATGCCCACCCATGATTAAAACGTTCGAATTAGCTTCACGTTCGAATTAAAAATCGATTTCTGCAACGATCGCGTCCGTAATTATAGTAGCTTCACTCGCATATAGCTTCTTTCGCGTTTTACAGCATTTGTTTCATTAGCTTCACGTTAATTGCTCGCGACTTTTCATATTCAAGTTTAGAGTTTCACTTCACTTTTTCTTTTCTTTCTTTTTTACGCGAAAGTATAAAATCGGGAGATTAAATGATATCGCGCTTCCCCCAAAACTTAAAACTCGCGAAAAACATCGTACGAATTTTCGCGCGGCCCATTCCACAGCTGCTCACATTCCGTGAGCTTTGCCAAGAACCATCCAAGGACCATGGACTTGATGGAGCCCAATGACCAGCCGTAAGAATCTACGGTTGGTGAGTCACACGAATTTTCTTTTTTATTTTTTGGTGCTTGGTATTTGGGAATATTTTGTGCATGAAAATTTGAAACTGAGTTCACGAATGAACTCCACTGCCACGAGTACAAATGGTACTCGTGGAGAATCCCCATCGTCGATTAAAATCATCTAGTAGTTTACCGTTTAAATTCACTATCTATATATATATATTTATTAGAGTCTTTACAAGTACTAGCTTCTTCCCTTTCTCGCGTTCGGTTTCACTTGCTTTTTATTTTTATATAAATTAGTGTTGCGTATATTACTCGGGAAATTTAGCTTCGTTATCGGATCGTGAGCACTTCTCCCTTTTGCTTTTTTTATATATCGCGTTTGCTTGTACATTTAACTTCACTTTTTTTTTTTTAATAAAATCGCGGTTTCCCCCAAAAATTAAAATTCGCGAGAAACGTACGAATTTTCGCGCGGCCCACTCCACAGCGACTCACATCTCGTGAGTCTTGATGACCAAAGGCCAAGGGAATTGCACACACGGAGGTACCAGTGGACCATGAGTGGACCATGAGAGGACATCCAGCAACCAACCGTGAAATCTGCGGTTGGTGAGTGAAAATTTTTTGGGTTCTTTGGTGATTTGGTTCTATGTGTTATGCATGAGTAGAATTTGAGCTCAAATATGAGCTGGATCGAAGACGAGCTCTGTTCCAAGGAGCTCCACTGTACTCGCAAAGAGTACCCGCCCATTAAAATTCCCCAAGTAGTATTCGCACTAAATAATCAAATTCTCATTAGCTTCACCCCCATTCCGTTTGCTGACTAGATTACATTCGCGTTTTTTTTTTTTCTTTTCTCTTACTTTTCTATCGAAAGTTAGCTTCATTAGTGTATCGAAAGAACGAATAGAGATTCGCGAATTCCTCCCCCATTTTTGCTTTCTTTATATATATCGCGTTTCTTTTTTGATAAAATTATCCCCTAAAACTTTTCGAAGAGGACTCCACTTAAACTTAGACTCATTCTAAAATGAAAAATTAAATAAATTGCGAATTTGCACGTCTCCTTCTGAGACTTAAAATGAAATTAAAATACTACCGCGGAACCGTGAACTTCGCGCGCGCGATTTTGGTTTTCACAGCTTTTCCAATGCTTGGTGGATCTTGGAATCGATGGAATGCTTTGTCAAATCCAATCAGTGTTTCGATGTCCTGTAAGTGGAATCAGTGAAACTGGAGGAATCATTTCTTGTGAGCTTCGTGTGGTCTGTAAGGTATATTCATATATTTATACTTTGCTAGTTTCGATAGATACGAGAATTTATTAGATCGCATTTAACTATAGCTTCCTCCCACGTTCCTTTCTGCCTTATCTATACACCGCGTTTTTTTTTTATTATTTTTCGCCCATAGTTTATTCAGATTCGGGAATTATATATCTTTTTTTATTTTTTGTTTCTTCGATTCGTTGCAATAGTATTACCGCGTTTATTTTTTATTATTTTTCGCCCATAGTTTATTCAGATTCGGGAATTATATATTTTTTTTTTATTTTTTGTTTCTTCGATTCGTTGCAATAGTATTACCGCGTTTATTTTTTATTATTTTTCGCCCATAGTTTATTCAAAGTCGGGAATTATATATTTTTTAATTTTTTTTTTTTGCTTTCATTCGTTCGAATAGTATCCCCGCGTTTATTTTTTATTATTTTTCGCCCATAGTTTATTCAAATTCGGGAATTACATATATCCTTTATTTATTTTTTTTTTTTTTTTACTTACCACGTTTGATACTTTATTGCAATTGACATTTCGCTAATTATATCAGTTTCGTTACAGTCTAATAGTAAGTTTCATGCTTTATTGTATAAATTTGTACTTTTTAAATGTAATGTACTGTCATATAATAAATGACTAAATATAACCCTGTTCCACCATTTCCTATTCCTTATCTTTGAAGTCGTATTTATATTATATAAAAACAGAAACTTTACCAATTACATCCTTTCCTGTTACCACATATTCTTTAATTTACTGTCTTATTAAAATTGTTACTTTGCAAATCAAACCTTTTCTATTACAGCTTGTTGGTAAGTCTAATATTTTATTTTTACAGCTTGTTGGTAAGTCTAATATTTTATTTTTACAGCTTGTTGGTATGTCTTATATTTTATTTTTACAGCTTTTTGGTAAGTCTAATATTATATTTTTACAGCTTTTTGGTAAGTCTAATATTTTATCGTTACAGCTTCCTTTTACATTTAATATTTTATTAATCAATAATATTTTCGTTTCCTTCGATCTATTCGAAATGTTTCGAAACTTTTCTCTGCTATTCGATCATTTACTAATCTGATATTAAAATTCCAGCTGCATGCATTGATATTTAGTAGTTAGTTGAATATTTTGTGTATGTCTACTGTGATTTCGACGAGTTCAAAAAGAACTCCACTGCCACGAGTGCCGTTGCACTCGTGCAGAATGCCCACCCATGATTAAAACGTTCGAATTAGCTTCACGTTCGAATTAAAAATCGATTTTTGCAACGATCGCGTCCGTAATTATAGTAGCTTCACTCGCATATAGCTTCTTTCGCGTTTTACAGCATTTGTTTCATTAGCTTCACGTTAATTGCTCGCGACTTTTCATATTCAAGTTTAGAGTTTCACTTCACTTTTTCTTTTCTTTCTTTTTTACGTGAAAGTATAAAATCGGGAGATTAAATGATATCGCGCTTCCCCCAAAACTTAAAACTCGCGAAAAACATCGTACAAATTTTCGCGCGGCCCATTCCACAGCTGCTCACATTCCGTGAGCTTTCCCAAGGACCATGGACTTGATGGAGCCCAATGACCAGCCGTAAGAATCTACGGTTGGTGAGTCACATGAATTTTCTTTTTTATTTTTTGGTGTTTGGTATTTGGGAATATTTTGTGCATGAAACTTTGAAACTGAGTTCACGAATGAACTCCACTGCCACGAGTACAAATGGTACTCGTGGAGAATCCCCATCGTCGATTAAAATCATCTAGTAGTTTACCGCTTAAATTCACTATATAAATATTTAGTAGAGTCTTTACAAGTACTAGCTTCTTCCCTTTCTCGCGTTCGGTTTCACTTGCTTTTTATTTTAATATAAATTAGTGTTGCGTATATTACTCGGGAAATTTAGCTTCGTTATCGGATCGTGAGCACTTCCCCCTTTTGCTTTTTTTATATATTGCGTTTGCTTGTACATTTAACTTCACTTTTTTTTTTTAATAAAATCGCGGTTTCCCCCAAAAATTAAAATTCGCGAGAAACGTACGAATTTTCGCGCGGCCCACTCCACAGCGACTCACATCTCGTGAGTCTTGATGACCAAAGGCCAAAGGAGTTCCATTCAAGGAGGGACCAGTGGACCATGAGTGGACCATGAGAGGACATCCAGCAACCAACCGTGAAATCTGCGGTTGGTGAGTGAAAATTTTTTGGGTTCTTTGGTGATTTGGTTCTATGTGTTATGCATGAGTAGTATTTGAGCTCAAATATGAGCTGGATCGAAGACGAGCTCTGTTCCAAGGAGCTCCACTGTACTCGCAAAGAGTACCCGCCCATTAAAATACCCAAAGTAGAGTTCGCAATAAATGATCAAATTCTCATTAGCTTCACCCCCATTCCGTTTGCTGACTAGATTACATTCGCGTTTTTTTTTCTTTTCTCTTACTTTTCTATCGAAAGTTAGCTTCATTAGTGTATCGAAAGAAAGAATAGAGATTCGCGAATTCCTGCCCCATTTTTGCTTTCTTTATATATATCGCGTTTCTTTTTTGATAAAATTATCCCCTAAAACTTTTCGAAGAGGACTCCACTTAAACTTAGACTCATTCTAAAATGAAAAATTAAATAAATTGCGAATTTGCACGTCTCCTTCTGAGACTTAAAATGAAATTAAAATACTACCGCGGAACCGTGAACTTCGCGTGCGCGATTTTTGTTTTCACAGCTTTTCCAATGCTTGGTGGATCTTGGAATCGATGGAATGCTATGTCAAAACCAATCAGTGTTTCGATATTCTGTAAGTGGAATCAGTGAAACTGGAGGAATCATTTCTTGTGAGCTTCGTGTGGTCTGTAAGGTATATTCATATATTTATACTTTGCTAGTTTCGATAGATACGAGAATTTATTAGATCGCGTTTAACTATAGCTTCCTCCCACGTTCCTTTCTGCCTTATCTATTCACCGCGTTTTTTTTTTTTTATTTTTCGCCCATAGTCTATTCAAATTCGGGAATTATACATCTCCTTTATTTTTTTTATTTTTTTTTTTACTCAGTAAATGTGATACTTCCTTGAAATTGACGTTTCGCTAATTAAATCAGTTTCGTTAGAACCTAGTAGTAAGTTTAATGTTTTATTGTAAAAAAATTGTAATTTCTGAAATATATAGTACTATGTATAAAAAAAATATTAATTATACCCCTGCTCCAACGTTTCCTACCTATTCCTTATCTTTGAAGCTATATTCTTTGAATTTTATTGTAAAATTGTATTCAATAAAAATTTATACTGTGCTAATCGAACTTCATTTCAGCATTTTGGTAAGTGTACTATTTTATTAAAATTTATATTGTGCTAATTGAACTTTGCCCATTTCAGAACTTTGGTAAGTTTTATATTTTATTAAAATTTATATTGTGCTAATTGAACTTTGCCCATTTCAGCACTTTGGTAAGTGTTATATTTTATTAAAATTTATATTGTGCTAATCGAACTTCATTTCAGCATTTTGGTAAGTGTATTATTTTATTAAAATTATTATTTTGCTAATCTAACTTCATTCCAGCATTTTGGTAAGTGTATTATTTTATTAAAATTATTATTTTGCTAATCGAACTTCATTTCAGCATTTTGGTAAGTGTATTATTTTATTAAAATTATTATTTTGCTAATCTAACTTCATTTCAGCATTTTGGTAAGTGTATTATTTTATTAAAATTATTATTTTGCTAATCGAACTTCATTTCAGCATTTTGGTAAGTGTATTATTTTATTAAAATTATTATTTTGCTAATCTAACTTCATTTCAGCATTTTGGTAAGTTTTATATTTTATTAAAATTATTATTTTGCTAATCTAACTTCATTTCAGCATTTTGGTAAGTGTACTATTTTGATTAAGATTTATATTGTTTAATTAAGCTTTGTCCATTCCAGCATTTTGGTAAGTTTTATATTTTATTAAAATTATTATTTTGCTAATCGAACTTCATTTCAGCATTTTGGTAAGTGTATTATTTTATTAAAATTTATATTGTGCTAATTGAACTGTGCCCATTTCAGAACTTTGGTAAGTTTTATATTTTATTAAAATTTATATTGTGCTAATTGAACTTTGCCCATTTCAGCACTTTGGTAAGTTTTATATTTTATTAAAATTTGTATTGTGCTAATTGAACTTTGCCCATTTCAGAACTTTGGTAAGTTTTATATTTTATTAAAATTTATAATGTGCTAATTGAACTTTGCCCATTTCAGCATTTTGGTAAGTGTATTATTTTATTAAAATTTATATTGTGCAAATATAAACCTTTTCTGTTACAGCTTATTCGTTAGATTAATGTTTTATTAAAATTATTTTTGTTTTCATATTAAACCTTCCCGGATTAGTCTGTAAAATAAAGTAAGTTAGAACATAATTTACTTCGTAAGATAGAATAAATTAGTATAAGACGTTAGATAATAATTTATTCATTCTCCGATGGACATCGTGGGATGCGTGCGTTTTAATTTTAATTAAATATAAGATAGAATTAATTATTTATAAGCTGTAAAATTATAATCAGTCCCATATACGCTACTTTCTTATTGAGTTACGCAATTCTTATTTTTATACAAGCTTTCAATTACATTTCTGAAAAATTTCTTCTAAGTCCATTCGCATTTCCGAAAAAAAAAAAAATTTACTTTAACTTCCTAAAGCATAGCAAAATCAAAACTTATTCTAACTTGAATATAATACACTCGATAAGAAAGTAGCAATTAATTTTAATATTTTCGATGTATTAGAAAATAAAGGATGCAAGTGTGTGATATGATCCGAGCGATTATTTTTAATTTGTACTGGTCTGAGAGTGTTATGAAATAAGGAATGGAAGAATAGGATATGACATGAACAATTATTTTTAATTTGTATTGGCTTGAGAGTGTTATAAGATAAGGGATGGAAGATTTGGATATGATATGAATAATTATTTTTAATTTGTACTGGCCTGAGAGTGTTATAAGATAAGGGATGGAAGAATGGGATATGATATGAACAATTATTTTTAATTTGTACTGGCTGAAAGTGTTATGAAATATGAGATGGAAGAGAGTGATATGACATGAGTGGTTATTTTTAATGTATACTAGTTTATAAGATAAAATAAGTTCGAATAAAAGATTAGAAAATAATTTATTCATCCGCCGATGGACATCGTGGGATGCGTGCGTTTTAATTTTATTATATAGTTCGGAAAATAGAATAAATTATTTCAAAATTATACCGAATACTATGTGCGCGCTCTTTTACCGAGATACGCGATCTCATTCGTAGCTAATTACAATAGTAACATACTTCCTTTTTACTACCGTCGATAACAAGCGTTATTCTTATTCTTATTCTTTTTTTGTTTTTAAACAATGTACCCGCGAGTATCAGTTCTCGATAAAACACTCGTATATCGTTCCGCGAATTATGTGGAACTCGCGAATTTTTCACCAAGTGTTCAAGTTTTCCTTGCTACGAATGAGAAACCGTATCTCAAAAGGTAAAGAGTTGCCAGTAGAGCCCTTATTTTTGTCGGGTTCCTTGCGTAGTCACCTCCTCGTGGTGGGACCTGGTAATTGGTATAGTTTTCCAAAGAACAAAATTATTTGGAAAGCGATACCAAGCTAAGAACTACGCGTATCTGCAGTCCACCCTGATTCTCGTGAATCTAGGACTGTAGAGATACCACTATTATAGTTACTTCTCAAGATAATTTTCTATTCATTTATCAAGTACCACGCATATAACGTCTGTTATAACAATCGTGTAAAATAACTTCCAACAATTTCAAAACATTTGTGTGCAGGTTTCATTCGTGGTTTAATTGTCTTGAATAATTCCCAATGTTCCTGATTTTAGTTCTTACCACTAGTAGCGCAGTGATATATTACTAGTCTCATCGATATTGTATATTCCTCACATTTGGAAATGCGCCTTTAGTTCTACAATGCCCTCTACAAGAGATACTGTACAAAGACCTTTAAATTTTAACGGACTTTTCAAATGCTGGCTATTTTGATTGTTTTAAGTGCAAGTTGTATGTATGAACTAAGAATTTAGAGTATTTTAATGTGACATATTATAATTACGCCGATTAGCATTTCACATTTTCTTTCGCAAATAGTTCTGTTATTTTGTTGAATTTCAAATAAAAGTAAGATAATTTAATCGTCTGAAATGCAATAGCACCGTAAAGCAGCTTCCGATTTAATATTTAAAAATTTCATTTACCTGTTGTCTGTTATTTTTTAAATTAAATTATTCACTACTGTCTTTTGTAATGTCTCACTTGAAATATATGAAAGAAATAAATAGTTTAACTCGCATGGACGAAAATATTAAAGGACCACTACCACGCTGGCAGAAGAAATGTTTAGAGACATCAAATTCAAGGTATTGTCTTATTATCCTACGAATTTCTTTCTATCACAATGTGAAATGCTTTAATTCAAACGAGAAATTTTCTTATTTTTGTAATTATTTGTGTGCACAGCGTTAATCTTAGCCTGAATGCATCGAAAAAAATTACAAATGGATCATTTGTAAATACCACTACAGGGAAAACACCTACGAAAAAGAGCGATACCCGAACGAAAAAAACACCTTCGAAAGGTCCTAAGAAGTCCCCAAGTACGATATTATCTTTAAATATTTATCCAAGTATTCAAAGTATAGGATAGTTTAAAATAAGCAAAAATTATATAGTTCTCTGAAGTGAATCTCTAATTAAGTTATGCTTTTTCCATATCAGCTAAGACACCTAGCGGTGGTGATAGGTTTATTCCTTCAAGATCAACTACTAATTTTGATCTTGGTTATTATAAGGTAATTAATTTTTATTTTGTTTACTATAAACATATTATCTCGATGTAATAGGAACACATTCGCTAAATATAAAGTTCTTCAATTGTAGATTCAGCAACAAGCGAATGCAGAAAGGGATGAAGAGAAAATTGACAATGCAAGTCCCTCTAAGAGGGAAATGCAGCGACTTATGGGAGAAAATTTACATGGTGGTGATATTAATAACATGAGAGTTTTGTCATATCAGAATAAAGCCCCAGCTCCTCCCGAAGGTTATCAAAATCCGTTACGTGTTGTGTACAGTCAAACTAAGACACCGGCGAGCGTAAAAGCTTCTACAAGATATATACCGCAAACTCCTGATAGAATATTGGATGCTCCAGAAATTATCGACGATTACTGTATGAACGTTTAATATCGTGTTAAATGCATGTGTAATATTTCTTACTTAATGATAATAAAAATGTCTAACCGTATTTCAGATTTGAATTTGATCGATTGGTCAGAGAATAATATTTTAGCAGTAGCATTAGGTGCCAATGTATATTTGTGGAATGCTGCAACAGGGACGATAGAACAATTACTACAATTAGAGGGAAATGATTATGTGTGCTCTGTTGCATGGATTCAAGAAGGTCCATATTTAGCTGTAGGTAGTACATTGGGAAATACAGAATTGTGGGATTGCAGTCAAACGAAAAGGGTACGTGTAATGAACGGTCATGCAGCCAGAGTTGGATCTCTTTCTTGGAATTCGCACGTTTTGACAAGTGGATGCAGGTATGAACTTTTATCGTACAACTTCTTTATTCTTTATATTACACTTCCTTATAATATACATATTATACAGAGCAGGACAAATAGTGCACCATGATGTTAGACAAAGGGAGCACCTGATATCGACGATTAACGCACATGCACAAGAAGTATGCGGTTTAAAGTGGTCACCTGATGGAAAGTATTTAGCAAGCGGCGGTAATGATAACATGCTTCAAATATGGCCATCTATATCTGGGCAAAATCATACGCAAACCGAACCAATTTATTCGTTAAATCAACATCAGGCTGCTGTAAAAGCGCTTGCATGGTGTCCGTGGCAGAACAATATTCTTGCCAGCGGAGGTGGTACTGCTGATAGAACTATTCGATTTTGGAATTGTAATACAGGTAAAAAAAAAAAAAAAGTTTGCACATATGCATTCATTCTATATAAAAATATCGATTTAATTTAAATTCTACTTTTGTATTAACGTTTGTACGGTAGGTGCGTGTTTAAATACGGTAGATACGAAATCGCAAGTATGTTCTTTGCTTTGGTCTACAACGTATAAAGAGATCGTATCCGGTCATGGATATGCACAGAATCAATTAACAATTTGGAAATATCCTGCAATGACGAAAGTTGCAGAACTTACGGGACATTCTAGTAGAGTTTTACACTTAGCAATGTCTCCCGACGGCACTACGATACTCAGCGCAGGAGCCGATGAAACTTTAAGACTGTGGAAATGTTTCCAGTCTGATCTACATAAAAAGAAGGAGAGTAGCGAAATAAAGTCTGTTGCCTCTAGGCTTAAACAGTCGATTCGATAATATTTTTGTGCCATTTATATTTATTTTTTAAACAAGAAATCCGATCAATTCCTTACACTTTGATACGTATAGAGATTAGTAATGTAATTTCCCACGATGTTTGTCATTCGTCAATTCGAAGAAAAAGACCCGAAGATACTTGAAACTTGGAAGTGTCAAGTTATTTTTGTAAAGACCTACATTTACCTAGATTTAGTTTGTACGTGATTTTTGTAAAAACAGTTGTATGAATAAACGAAATAAATTAAACACTACGGAAATTTCGGTTTCCTGTTACTACAAATTCGTGATGCCATTTCACTTGGAGTGAAAGAAGAGAAAGGGACGCTAAAGGTATGAGAAATGTCAAGTATATCAAGTCCAAATACTTGCATATCTCTTAGTACAAAAAAGACCAACGTTTTACATCCTGAGCTAAGTGTTTTAAGTGTATTTTACTGTAATACTATTGATATTAATAAGTGTATCATTAGATTTAATTCATCGTTACTTGGAATAAAATAGTTCCTTGTTTTATTCCCGTCGGTTACGAAAAGTATTTAAAATTTTCCGACCTTTGGGGTACATATAAACTGCTTGGAAACCAAAGTGACTAACTCCACGAAATAAAATTTACTAAATTCATTTTACTTATAAAACGAATTATACGCTTTAGTGATA
Organism: Anthophora plumipes; assembly: GCA_951804975.1. Taxonomy (NCBI): domain Eukaryota; kingdom Metazoa; phylum Arthropoda; class Insecta; order Hymenoptera; family Apidae; genus Anthophora; species Anthophora plumipes. The sequence continues at coordinate 24,858,151 of OX638116.1, read as the reverse complement.
AATTTGAAAACAAAAGTGGAGTTAATCATTTAGGTTTCTGAACGACTCGTATACGCATTGAAATCTAACAGATGTAATAATATAGTAATTTCCTGACCCAACCTTTCCTTGAACAGTTTAGGGAAACAACATATAGATTGTGTTCGAATAGAATATAGCAAAAGTTTGAAACAATACACTTAACAATCAAGAGTAGAATTTGATCTTAAAATAATTTCTATTTTATAAACAAGGGAACTACATTATAGAAAGTGTTGCGTAAAATCCTCGAATTGGATTAAAAAGAAATGGACGAAGCCAGTTCTAAGAATGCATTATTGAAATCACAATATAAATATAACGATCAAGTTTGTTCTGCGGAAAATGCGATAGACGATAATGAACACGATTGGTGGGCAAGTGACAGTGGATCAAGTACTGGTTCATATTATTCGGATACAGATAGGTAACCGAAGTTTCGTTTTTTACTTTATTAAAATATATGTTATTGTACAATTTTTTAATTCATTTTAAATTGTTGTAGTTCCACGGCAGAATGGGAATCAGAAATCAGCCCGAATGGAGAACTGTTTTATATAGAATCTGTATTAGATAACGTAAACGATGAGCAATTTTCGTTTAACGAAACAAAACGAGATTCTCAGCCGGAATTGATACGGCGTCGTAGCACAAGAGCTGGGAAACTTATGAAACTTATAAGGCGCAAAGAAAGCAAACGTTTGAGCACCAGAAATAAAAAAAGCAATCCGAATAGCACAGTGAATAATGTAGGAAATTCGGGAAAAGAAGGAAGTACAACTAAAGAAGTCACTTTCAGAGATTTCCAAGTAAATGGTTTCAGTTAATGTTTAATTGTTTTTTCTATTGCAAAGTTTATTTTATATAAAAATATGTAAATTTCCAAGGCAGGGGAAATTCGAGAAGTTACACTATGGGTAGATCCGAATAGAAGACATAAATTAGGAAGAAGAGCTACATTATGCGAAGCATATTTTGGAATTATTCCAGGTGTATTTTCAGATAAAACACGAATTATGGTTGCTGGATTTATACCAGATGGAGAAGCAATGAAGAACAGAAATATCAAAATTGGTGATTGGCTGAGAAGTGTAAATTCAAATAATGTTACATATCAAAATTTAGATCACATATTATCTGAGATAACTATTTCAACAAATGTGAGAATTAAAATTGATGCTATTGTAAAAAAATGTGAAATATACTAAAATCACTGTCAACTTTTATTTTTTGCTTAGGTAACATTAGAATTACAAAGAGTTGCAGGTGTTGATGTTACAGAAACACTTTCTGGATTAAATTCTCCTAAGGTAGTCCTAAATTATATTTCGAAATTTTTTCATATATACTTTTAAGTATGTATATTGAATAGCAAAAGATAATATATTGGTTTTATTATTAGCAATCTGTGTTAGTACAAAGATTAATGAACAGGGAAGAAAGTAAAGATTTGATGCAGTCAATAATAGAATACCCACTTGGTATATTGTATCTACGAACTACAGAACTTTCAGAAATGGGACCAGAACTACAAGGTGTTCTATATACATTTCCTCGTTCTGAGAATAAAAATACACACTCTATTTTATGTGCAGCAAGAGGAGCTTTTATAACTCTTAATCATTTATTACCAGGAATAGGGGGTCAACAGCCTACTAGGTATGATTACATGCTAATGCTATTTCACATAAATACATAATCTATGTAACACGTGTACAATCACATTTTATAGTACAACTTTTATAGTACAACAATACAGGTAGCAGAAGAAGAGATTCACGTTGTCTATACACCTCAGAATGACGAGTTACTTCTAATAGCATTGCCAAAAAAATGGTGAGCAATAGTTATACTGTAGCAACAATAAGCAAATTTTGATAAATGTATATTCAACTTATCTTATTTTCGATATTTACAGTTGCAGCGTCGAAGAGGCCGTGAATTTATCAGGCGACATAGTTAGAACTTTAGAATTTACATACCAGTCGTTAACAAAATGTTTTACACTTCAAGAAAATCACTCTTCTTTAGATCATTTCTTTATTTTAATTATTGAACAGTTATTGGACATAAAGAGTTATGCAAATAACTCGGGATTGCCTACGTCTTCTATGGAAATTCATAGTAATATCGAAAGTATGGAAAGTTATAAATTTAGGAGTACATTTTCAGTTGCAAATTTTATAGAATTATCGAGAGATGCGCAAATTCAAATTGACGCTGCTTTGAGTGAAATGGAAGCCATGGATTACAGAGATTGGGTATATATTAACAAATGTATTAAGTTAGTGTGGTAAATTAATAGAAGAAAATGAATAAAATAATTTTATTTTCTTAGAACGAAGATCCTATGGATTGTCAAAGGCTGTATACAATTTTAGGTAGCTGTATTTATCATAAACATTATCTTCTTGGATCTCATTTAACGCATAGAGATTTGATCGACGTAGAATCTTACCTTAGACAAAATTGTCTTTTAAATTTGATAAATAACGAACCTGTAAAGAGCCTTGTTATCTGGAAAAAAGTGTATCCGTCGTCGTATAATCGTGGAGATACAGAAAATAAAAACAATCAATTACTTGTGCCGGATGGAAAATGGTATTTACTTGTTGTTGGATACGGACACGATTTATTAGCTGTCCTTTTAGAATCTGGTGGATGTACAGCAAAGTAATTTCCCATAATTTTTTCTATCTTGATTATACTTCATTATCTTTGCTACTTTTTTATAATTATTACCAATAGCACTGTACATTTCTTTTTCATAGACACAGCGAAACTATCGGCCCTGATATATTTTACGTAGAAGAAGCTCAGGAAACTTTGAAGCACATACAAAAAATCGGAGTGACAACATTAGCAGCCAAGTGGATTGAATCCAATACTAGACCGGAAGTAATAGCTTACGAAGATCCTGTTTCTGTGAAATCGTCGTCTAGTATCACAGAAAATCTTCTAGGTTTTATAAAGTCGACAGATGTACAAAATTCAACCGCGAGATCGTCTTACACTTCGAGTAGTAACAAAAGAACTCAAGAAATACCTTCAATTTTGAAAAAACGTAATGTAGAAGAATGTCCCGTGGTCTTAGGATCTGGTAAATGAAACTATTCATTTCCTACGAATAAGAACGAAAGAATAAATTTAAAAGGCGCTTTATCTTTCTCCGTAGTATATTCTTTGCATACGTCCGAAGATTCCTTAAGTCAAGGAACAGGTGGAGTCAGTGAAATAAGCGACGAGGCAATGCCTATACTAGGAAGACGTGTAACAAGAGAAAAAATTGTCAGTAGATCGAGATATTCTGATGATAGTGATTCTGATATTGATATATACAAGGTACACGATGTAATTAAAATATTTTATATTTCTTATAAGTATATGTATATATTTACATAAAATGTATTATTGTAGAATGACTGTCGAATGTTGAGCATGGATATATCTAATATAAGAGAAAATCTATTGAATCAAGCTGAATATTTAGTATCAAAAGTATTAACAACAGGTGATAAAAATTACTTATATCACTATGTGCATTTAGACATGGTCGAAGGGATCCTTTTATCCTCAAAGCCGTTGGAACATTCAGGAAAGGATTATGCTTTTCTTGTTAACTTTAACAGATGCGTCCATATTATTCACAAATTGTTATACAATACAGTAAGATTTAAAACAATGTTAAACTCGGATATGGATAAAACTGTAATTAATAAGAGTTTAATTGCCGTTAAAGAATACGGTGTCTTATTTGAATGGGAAAATCTAACTTACTGGGTTGTCGGTCGACTGTATACGATACCTCATCCGAAGGAGCTGTATGTGTGTTATCAGGATTCAGCCCCACAAAATTTAATCGAAATGGCATTCAAGTTACCTTCGTTGCACGCGTTGACATAAATTCTATGCTTTAAATCTTTTAACCTTTTTACAGAACTCAGATAATGGAAATTTTTTATCATGTAAGAATTATTAAATATTTTTATAATTGTAAAACGCTTATAAAGCATAACGAAATTTATATTTTACGAATGTTTCAAACGTGTCTACGATTCTCGGTACATTGTAATTATTTTATAGAACTTGATAAATATTTTATACGTATCATTTTTAATAAACAAACAACATTAACACGTTACGATAAGAACAATCTACATTGTAATTTAATATTGCAAATATTTTAAGAATATCTGTTAATTGTATAAACATTACTCCAATTTTTAATAAAACTTCAATTTCAGTATTTTACGAGTCCCTCTAGCGAGGATAAGGACGACTACGAACTGGACAAATGAGTGAAAAAGGTATCACATTAGAATAAGTGTTTTTTTATTTTGTTTAGAATAATATATTTCATGTCAATGTGCAAAACATTTAGTTGAAATGTATTTAAAGGAAATATGTACGTGGTCTTCGTACACTGAAAAGCGGCATACGATTCTTGTGATGAATACGCTTTGGTAATGGGAACCTGATTTTTGCGTCGTGGAATTGTTTTACTTGAGGTCTTCTACAATTGGCTGGTTTTATAACTTCAACTTTAATAATCTGAATAGAATGAGCACGGGCACGATGACGTGCACCCATGTCTCTGTAACACTGTGTTACAGCACCACTAACAGAAAGATCTCTGTATTCCCTGTACATGTTATGGGTTCCAGACCTCGAATCGTATCTTAACCAAATTCCGAAATTCTTGATTTTAACTGGAGATTTCTCTGATATCTGAAAGATGGGATATGCAAGCATTTAATATAAATGTTTTGCAAACATTCAATTTGCGTAACAATTACCTGTTTGAGAGAAACAATTTCTCCGGTAGACTTCTTAAACTTTTTCAATTGACGCAAAAAGTACCAGAATCTGGATTTTGCAACAATAGCATCAGGAGCAAATATTCTCATTTTATACAACGGTGTAGTTTTCTCCTTCTCGGTTGGCAATTTGCGGCCAACCACTTCGAACTCCTTCAACTATAAAAAGAAAAAAAGAAAACATTAAATTACAATTGTTTTCAATTTATAAAAAATTTTTCTGTTACGGATTATATTAAAATTTGACGTATTGAAAGGTAGTCGATGAACTTTCCGATTGAAAGTATATTACTTATACAGATAGAAATAGAAATAAATCTACACCGATATCTATTTTATTTCACGTATGAATTTTACGAAGGTTAATAAAATTCAACGAAAGATAAACTCTTGAATCATAATTCGAACATGTGTCGACAATGAACATGGTTGGTTAGGTTAAATTGTTGTTAATACAGAATTTAACTTTATTTTTACAATTGTAGATTAATTTTTCGTACTTAATAAAGTGCAGTGATCGTAGACAATTTTTTTTAACTGATGGATTTACCATTTTTTAAATATAATTTTGAATATTTACTTACTTCACCCTTGGCTTTCATTTTGCCGTGCGTACAATACGATGATAAACCGGAAAAGATCACGCCATCTTCGGTTAGATCGGAAGAGCAGCCATTTAATTTTCTAGTGAAATATAATGCAATTGTAAATGAAAAACTGATTAAAAAAAAAAAGAAATAATTACTGAACGATTTACCTGTTACAAATTAATTAATGCAAGTTATTGATTAATTGTCAAATTTATTATGACGAATCTTAAATTGTGCTGATATATTTTATAAAATTTCAACATAAAATATTCGCTTCGCAATTGTTGAACTTTATGGTTTAATTCATACGGTTTAAAAAATTAAACAAATAGAAACAATTAAGATAAATTCTCCTGTTAATGATTATGAAAATAAATATACGGAAATTTTTATCGAACGTGTTTATTGAGCACAATCATGGTTACAATTTTAATTTACATAATTTAATACCCCAATTGTACGCTTCTGTGTACAGTTACACTATCATTTCGTCTTTTACGACAATTCTCTTGTAGAAGTCAAAATCGGTTATTATTACAAAGACATTTTACGACCTTCGATAGATATACCCACAGCTCTCCTAGTTGCTTTTATTCTTTTATTATCTATGTAATTCTTCATATGCCTCTCGAATCTGTTCATTTGTTTCTTAGTACTCTGTTATAACATATCATACAAATTAATGCCACTGAAATATTCGTTTAATTATAATTACATATGAAATAACGATATTTACTCTACTAATATCAACATCAGATTTCCAGTCTGGTCTTACAACATAATCTTTATTAGAAGGTCTAGGAACTCTAGCTCTTCCAACCCACCCAGGATCTCCAGGTCTCAATGGTCTAAGTAAAAAGAAAAGATATTTATCATATTATACAATTAACAGGAATTGTTTTTGTAAGAAGAACTTAAGAAATCCATACTTGGCGTCTCCTTTCAAAGCTTTATTGATATCTTGCGATTTTTGGGAAGAACTTCCATCTTCGATCTTTCTTCTTTTCTGAGGTGTTTGTTCCAAATCCCTTTGCATTCTTTCTTCTTTCGATAAAGCTTTAAAATCTGCAGATAAATTGAATATGGGACGTGCCCATTCATTAATTAATTTCCCTGCACGCTCTTTATTTTCCTTTGTTTCTTTCGGGTGTTTATAGAGATACATCACGGCTTTGCCAATGCCAGACTGTTTAAGGGAAGATTGATCGATTCGTGGAAACTAAAATAGAAATTTGATTATTTTGTGCAATTGTACGGCAAACGTATATGTATGATCAAAGGGTAAACTTACTTCCCACAAAAGTTTCAACAGGCTATCCCTAATCTTTAAAGATGGTAAGGATCGATCGGGCATTGGCGCCAACCAATCTGTTAAAACCGATAGTACATTATGCTCCAAAAAGGCCAACTGTAGATCGTGTTTTTTAAGTTGCGACAGTACTTTCGGTAGCATGGCTATTTTATTAGTAGCTGGTATATTTTGTTGATTTAATTTTCTATCTTCTTCCGATGCATTCTTCATGTCGGATAATAATTGAGCTATAATATCGTCGTTATCGTTGATTATATCAATATCCTTCCTTTTGCGCCTTCGAGATTGTTCTTCTTTCTTACGAGCCAACATGCGATCGAAATCCGACAGTGCATCATCTCTGAAAATTTGTTACTCTCTTTTAATTCCAACAAACCATCGAAATTGTTTAATGTAATATAGAAGTTATATTACAATTCTGTTTCATCTTATAATATTTAATCTTCTATTAGATACTGTTACTTACATATATCTGCCACTCCTGGTAGGCGTACATTAAACATTGTGTACATTAAATTTTAAGATATCTTTCTACAAATATAAACCACAACGTTACGTGTGTGGTTTTTTTTATCACACATGGCTTTTTAAACAAAATTTAATTCACTTACAATCCTCCTTCTGCAATAATTCCATCGTCGGAATCTTCGTTTTCTTGTTGTTCGTTAGCTGGACCATCTTCGAACTGCTTGCTCTGCGCTTCTTCACCCTCTTCCTCTTGCTCATCGTCGATCTTCTTCCTTTCCGTTACCGCATCGTCTGGTTCATTATCCGAATCTGTTATTCCGTGTTTCGACTTTTTTGTCGCCTTAACATCACCCTCTTCTTCCTCGGAATCAGACAGAACTCTGTTTCTTTTTCTGACAGCGGTTTCCGAATCTGCACTGCGACTTCTCGATCTCCTAGACTTCGAAACCGAACGGGATCTTGATCTCGATTTCGATCGCGACGAATGTCTAGATCGAGCAGCTGACACCGATCTTGATCGTGAACGCGACGGTGAACGCGAACGTGAATGCGATCTCGACGGTGAACCTGAAAGGGACCTCGAGCCGGATTTTGATCGGGCTCTCGATTTCGAACGTGATCTCGACTTTGATCGTGATCCAGAACGCGATCGGGAACGAGACGCTTTCGAGCTGGACCTAGAGCGTGATTTCGATTTCGATTTCGACTTCGAACGTGATCTTGATTTTGATCGCGTTCCAGAATGCGATCGAGAACGAGACGCCTTCGAGGTGGAGCGAGATCGAGATCGGGATTTCGATGATCTAGAGCTGGATCTAGATCGAGAACGAGAGCTTTTCCTCGAATTAGGTGAACGCGAGCCTTTCCGTGATCCCGATACAGATCTCGACTTTGATCTTGAAATTGATTTTCTCGAACCGGACCTTGACCGTGATCTAGACCTTGACCCGTGCCTTGAACCTGACGGTGTCCTTGATTTTGAACGCAACTTTATTACCTTAGGCTCCGCTGAAGGTGATCTAGACAAGGATCCTTTCTGGGATATCGACGGTGATTGTTTTCTTGATCCAGAGCCAGACCTGGACCGTGAACGAGATTTGCGTTTGCCATCTGGAGAACCAGTAAGTAACTTCGAGCTTTTCTGCGAACTAGGAGAATCATCTCTTTGTCTATCTATCGATTGAGATTTCGATCTTGAACGAGATCGAGAATTTCTAATACGCGACGGTGAATGATTTGCTTTCGGTGAATGAGAACCTGATCCTTTTTTCTCATGCAAAGGGGATACAGATCTACTGTGTGACTTTCGATTCGGGCTATTCGACAACGATCGTGATCGGGCTTGAGAAGATTTTTGTGAACCAGATCGCGAGCGTGATCTAACAGCTGGTTTGGGAGATCTAGAAGGAGAGCCAGAATTTGACCGGGACTTAAAACACGCCGATGGCGAGGGCGATCTAGAACAGGAACGGGAATTCACTTTTGGAGAAGCACACTTGGATGGTGGGTTGCTTCGTTTAACTGAAGTCGATCTGGATCTAGATCGTGAATTTTCTCGAGATGCCGCATCGAAACTTTTTCTAGACTCTCCCAACGATGAACTTCTTGATCTTGATCGTGATTTTGCTGAACATACTGAACGAGGTGATTGTGATCCGCTTTGAGTAACTTTCCTATCTGCTTCCGGCGATGGAGATTTGGAGGGCGATCTTGAGACGCTTTTCTTTCCGCGAGATTTTGAACTAGACCTAGATGATCTTTGATTTTTCACGGAAGAAGGCGACGTTGACCGATTTCTCGAAGGCGAACGCGAAGGTGATCGAGAATACGATTTTCTAGAATTAACATTGGAAAGTACAGAAGCTGGTGACATAGGTTGCGCAGGCGACGATTGATTGGATCTGAAACGAAGTTTAACAGTTGTAATATAAATTACATCTTGTAATTATACAGATAGAGAGATATAACTTTAAAACCTTGGGGAAGGACTGGCAGAATTTGATTTAGATCTACTTCTTGCAGATCTCTGAGAATCCACAGATGGGCTTTTAGATTTTTCATGTTCATCCTCCGATTCACTCCTCTCTTCTGAAAATAATTAAGCGCTATATTGAAAGTGTAAAAAAGAGTGTGTTTGCAAGTTTAACAATGCTTCTCAGTGTAGGATGAAACTGTATAAAAAGAAAGAAAGAAAAAAAAATCAAAGACAAATAAGAAAATTTATTTAAAATGATCAGAATCATTTTTAATTCACATTAAATCTTTATGTTTCTCATTGACAATTTCACTTTTGATCGAATTTGAAGAAATTTCAAAAATTAAATTTACCTTCACGATTCATTGCACTTATATACAAACACAAATGTACACTTTTTCAATAATTATTATTTATTACTTCGTTCACTATAATAATAATAATGCCTAATAATTCTTCATCGAGTTCCTGCTAAATTATAAAGCAGCTTTTTGTTTTTAACAATAAGTCAGAAATGACAAACATACTCGAGAAATATATTTATATTAAAATAACTTAAGAAATGAAGAAAAATTGCTTGAAATACGTGTGATTGGCCACTATTAGTTTTGACTTGCTACTTTGTTAGGTTAGATATTTAGAATCAACCAATCGTTATAATTCATAAATTGAATGCAATCTTTCTTTCACCATCTTACACAAGTGCATACATATACTATACGCACACTATTATAATTTTGTTACGAAATCGTTAATGTTGATTATCGTTGTCAAATTAAATATTTACGCATTATCGACATATTAATGCGACAAATATTTGTATCAAAGTATCGTATTATAGATACAAAATACGTTGGAATCGAATTCAGGTAAATTAATGAAACACAGGAGTGATTTAATGAAAGCGTCGCGATATCGCTTTCTATTTGGTGCATACTCAATGGTTTGGCCGAAGTTTTCCGAAGATCGCCGAGTATCCTCGACTGCGCTTAAAGAACAATATGGCGGCTGTAGCAAAGTTTTCGCCGCCCGTATGAGAAATTCGTGTTCATCAAGATTTAATAGTTCACTGTAAACGTTAATCGTAGAGTAACCCTGCGTAGGGTTACGTATCTAAGATTGTGTGTGAGCATTCGTTCGTGTCGTGGCACGTCGAGGCAGCCCAATGCAGGTCGCGCGCAATTCTTGTAGCGCAAATCATGACTTCGATGCTGTCCAGCTTTAACCCGCCTATCGTTAAGCGATTGTTGGGTTGGAAAAAAGCCGAAGGGGAAGACAAATGGAGTGAAAAGGCCGTTAAAAGTCTGGTTAAGAAATTAAAAAAGTCCACTGGCCTCGAGGAACTCGAGAAGGCCATTACTACGCAAAGTTGCAACACTAAGTGCATTACTATACCAAGGTACGCTTATTTTATATACTTTCGCGTGTACATAAATATTGCAACTGATGCAGGACGTATTTTCTATATTTCTTATTGTCAATTGTTTGTTCGTACGTCTATTCGACGATACGTACAGTGTCAGTGCGAGGATTTCATAAATTTCGAAGATACGTTTATTTGTATCTGTCCGTCGTAGTGAAACTCTGAAAGAAATAGAAAGCGTTCGCGTGTACTATTTGCCGTTCATATTTACGTATTTATTATGTATTCGTGCGTGTAATGTCACACTTATCTATTTATTGACAGCTCTTTTTACCGCCAAGACTATCTATGCGAAACAATTTTCCCATTCTTTTTCGTAGATTTATCGAACGCGTAATATTTTTTTCAATTTTCATATATCCTTCTACAATGTGTTTCTTGGCAAAGGTTTTTCCTATAGCATTACAACGATGTCGATTAGAATTATCGTGGTCAACAGACACGGTTTCACGTCGAAATAAGAAATTCGATTATTGCGAACGATTGAAGGTAACGTGTTCACTGGTTCTTATTTGAGGTTTTCAGATTTCGAAAGGGAGCGATACTTATCTCGAAACTGTTAAGAAAATTGTCGAAACGTTACGAACAATTGAAATAATTCATATATCAAGAATACCGAGTCTCGAATAAGACGAATAAGGTGTGACAATTCATTATCCGTCGTTCGCTTTGAATTTATAATATACTCGGTTCTTTTCAGATTTTGTTATTCCGTTGTCAGCTTACTATAGCGTTAGCTGGTCTAAAATCACGCAAATGCTTATCTACCCGCGTACACACACGTTCTATTTTCACATGTCAGAGAATTCGCCTTGGTTACTATAGCACTTTTTTTTTCTTTTCGAATAGAAGAGTTCTTCAAAGAGGACGTTTTCATCGTCCGACACGTTTCCCAGTAATTGACACACGTATTACAACAAATGTAATATACGTTACTCGTGTTATCATTGAAGGTTTATTTATTTGTTTGTTTTTTGTAGGTACGACACGATACGATACAGCGTACGATAGTTGCACGTATAGCGATTGCACATTGTTATCTTAGCAGTTATGTAATAATCTTAACGAAGATGCGATCGCAAAGAAATGGATAGGCGGAACGATGCGTAACAATGCTCGAAACGGAAGATCGTGTAAACGAGAGAGAGAGAGAGAGAGGTTCTTTCCGTCGACTTCGATCGAACCAAATTGACAATCGATATAACCAGCGTATCTAGTTTTCGATTGCAATATGGGCGGTGTGTGGATGAAACACGTGTACGTCACGTCGTTGCGCGATCCATCTTTTTTACGTGAGAATTTCTTCCGCGCGATTGCTTGCACGGACGTTCTACCACTTTTCCGTTTAGTAACCAGCGTGCTAGAGGCTCGTATATTCTTGATACACGTTCATTGCGTTGGTAACTCTTTTCGAATATACTCAGCCGAGGATAATACGTGCACCGCGTACAGTTTCGGTCCTGGCCGATTCGCGTTTTGTCAAACAGTTTGTAACAAACGGTTGCACACGCATGAAACGGTATCGAACATGTTCTATCTTATCTGTGCGTTACATCACGTAAACTTTGTACACCGCGCGGTAAATAAAATCATACCTTTACAAGTCTTTTACTTTTCTTTTTTTTTCTCTTTCTCTTTCTCTTTTTTTTTCTTTTATAGTACACGACGCCAGAATATAGCGACGAAATTGAAGATGCTGTTAACGAACATCGATATTACACGCGCGACCTAGAATACGAGATTGTGCATCAGCAAGGCGTAAATTGTTCGTTTCGTGCGTATTTACGTGTTTTAACCCTTTGCACTCGAGAGACGACCATCTGTCGCTATTTGGTTTGATACAAGCAACTTGAACGGCGATTAAGAGTCGACAGTAACTTCTTTTATTTTTTTTAAACAGTTATCCTTCTTTGCATTTTAATGTTTAACCAAAATTATTATTTTACACGTTAAATCTGTCTCTGATGCATAAAAAGATCGATCCAAACGATCGAACTAGTAACAGTGGAGAGATAAGTTTGATTTTAAGTTGTTTAGAGACCGAATCAATAATGTTGTAAATTAGAGATTCGAATCAAGCGATTGGTTCGAGAAGATTAGAATAACAGAAAGTAAGCACAAGAAGAATAAAGCTCAGAAACGACGAAAAAACTATATCCAATTTGAATTTTGAATTTGAACCAATGGATTTTTCGAATTACTTTTCACTCAGCGAATTAATCGACGAAATCCATAAGTGGAACGAGAAATGATGCTAAACGGAAGCTAGAAGGTAAAAGCGTAGTTGAAAAATTCTCTTTAAAACACTAGCTTCGAGTGCAAAGGATTAAAAGCACCAGGTTAACAAAGGAACTAGGATCTAAGATCAGGATGTACGCGTTCGAGCCGTTTTAGGTGAATAAAAGTTCCAAGTGTCGGAATCGGAATCGATTGTAGCTCGGTACACAGCTCGTAACGACTTTATTAATAGTAATCCTAGCCGTGTTGCCGCGCGTTCAAGGATATTCGGGGAAGAGAGGGAAAGTCTGTCATCGGGAAAGGCAGATCCTTCTGTAACGCGCGCTTGCTTTGTTGCTTACCTCGCGTTGTTGTTCGTTTCCCATTTTCCAATACCGGACAATGGGAATTTCTCTCTCTGCGTGTAGTTTTTCCAATCAATCGCGCGTATGTGCACGATATCGTTTAGAAATTTTGATTTCGTTTCATCACTCGTCGCTGTACGATATCGTGGCTTGGTTAAATGATCATTTTAGACGCGGAATATGCGGTCATTGAAGAATGTCCACGCGACTGTGATTCGAGGAAATTGCATTTTTTTTTTCTGGCCGCGCGTTTACACCGAGCTTACGATCCTCTAAGAAAACACTGTTCCGGTCATTTTTCATCGCGCTATATTTATTTGTACTCGTTCCATCGTTCGATTCCGAATATTCGATCGTGCATAATAAATATACGAAGTGTATACGTACGTGTATATAAAAGAAGGAGAGGGAAAGAAAAGGAGAGAAAGATGATGCTTTGCGTACCATTATGGGGTGAAAGCCTACGCGTCAGGTATCGCGGTTTTTGTCCGTTCGTTTAAGAAAATGAGATCTTTTATTCGTTGCTTGCGCGAAATGCAAATTTTATTGTTCGTCAACGTGTCAAAGAAGAACGGAACGTTTACGGCAGAGTAACGAGGTCACCGTATTATTCGATAGAATTGTCCTATTTGGATCGTAGAATTACACGCATTATCGGGATATTTTCCGTAGAGCCTAGTTAATTGACGTTTACGTAACACAATCGATACAGTAAGGAGTATCTATGTAGAAAAGAAAAAAAATTAACGATACAGATTTCGCAGTAGTGTGAGCAGTTTTTTTTTCTTTTTTTCTTCGAAGGAAAAGCGCAACTTACAGCAGGCTGAATTATATAAGTTGAACGATGTGTCGGCTCGCGTTGAATCGCCGTTACCGAACGATGTCTACGAAACCCATGGTAACGTGATAATTTTTCGACAACCTTGCTGCGAGCTTCGTATAAAAATGAACAAACTGTTCGCGCTTCTCTAGTCTCTTACAATCGGAAGATTTGTTTCTGTTTGTGCAAACGGAGAACGTTTTATTCTGGTTTTCCCATAAACGTGGATGAAAAAAGGAAAATTGTTCCGTAACGCGAACAGCGTGCAAAAGCGTTTCGTTTTCGTTCGGAGAAGTATTCTGGTTATCGGTGTAACATCGTGTGCGTATACACTTGAGAACGGAATCGGAGTAGCTCTCGCTCGAGAAGGTATATGATTTATCGCGCGGCGGCGTGGTGTGGCGCGGTTTCGTTAGCTCGTTTTATCAAAGGCAGTTTTTCTCTCTCTCTCTCTCTCTCTCTCTTCGCTTCTCTTTTCTGTCAACGGCTTTTCTTCGCCTCTTTACAGCCGGAACTGGTCGTCGCGACATTGACCAGGCATCAACTTCGAGTATAGTCGTGTATCCTTCTTTCGCGTCGATCCCAAAGAGGTTCTCTTCAGCCTGACAATCATTTTTGCCCTGGAAATCGTTTCTTCGTCTGTCGATGCTAATTCGCACAAGTTAGATAGAAAAGTTGCGAATCGCGCCAGGATACGTCTCCTGCGTTTTCATGGCCGCGGCCGCGTGCATGTGCGGTGTGCGGTGTGTGTGTTTACATAAAGATTGAGAAGAGGAGAGGAGAGAAGTAGCGCGCTATAACACAGTCGGTGCAAATAAGCGCACAGCTCACGTACCGTCTATTTTCTTTCCTTTCTTCCTTTTTAAAAAAACGTGGGAGCACACCGCGTCTGGTTGTCCGTGCAAGCGACGATTAAACTCGATTAAGTCGCGCCTCTCGTTTGATGCATACGTGGAAAGAATTTCACGGCGAACGCGACTCTCTGTCCTCGCGAGTAAGTAGGCAACGGTAGGTTGGTGCGTCAGCAAGATGATTGAAATTGCAGGAGAAACGAAACTGCGGATCGCCACCTTCTTCTTCTTCTTCTTTTCCTCCTCGAATAGAGAACGTTGCTATTTCGTCTAGCCACGAATCTACGTTTCCTTCCTAGTTTTATTTACGCGAGATCGTACTGTTATCCTGTGCTTTCCATCAGCCTTCCTTCGTGTTTTTACCAACGATTCGCGAATTATATAGATCCAATCTCGATCTTATTAACCGCTCTGTCGCGGTCGATTGCTGTTCGATAGCGGGCCACCGATTGCTTCATCGATGTTTCGACGTGGACGCCACACGGTCTCCTATACGGCCACCTTTCAAAACGGTCGATAAAACTCCCCCTCCCCCTAGCCCCTTAGCCCCCCTTTCCCCTTTGCGCTACCGATGGAACATCGAAACAATCTTCGTCACTCAATGTTGCCAGTGATTCGACGGTATTGTTACTCGCTGATGGGTATTGTTTTATTTGCGTAACTATCGGGTAGAGTAGATACGAGGATGACCATGTGTAAATACTCTCGTGGTTTCATACGAAACGTTTCTTCGAATTTCAAAAGCACACCTGCGCTTTGCATTCGTTTCTCCGCTTCCGCGTCCATGCAAACTACTAGTCAGTTACGTCGTTCATCGAACATTCTTCGCCAACGTTTTGTTACATTTCGTTCAGTCGATTATTCGGTCCCGCTATCGAGGCGGTGAGATCATCTGTCAGCCAATGAGACGCAAAACACCGCTCCTCTCGAGCGTTTCGTCGCCAAGTCACCCGTTCAACGTCTTCGGAATCTATACTTTCTCCTACTTATGTTCGTTCATTAGCTCGTTGCGATAGTTTGCAGAATGATAGCGACGGTGACGCGCGAATTCGCGCTTAAAATTGAGATCGTGATCGAGCAGGAAACTATCGTAAAAATCCTTGTGCGAGCAGTTTCTGAATTATTATGTAACCGAGGAGTAGTGTCGCGCGATTGCAATTGAGGGCCACACGCGTGTATACTGTACACATAACGAAGAGATAAATAGGCAGAGAAAGCGAGATAGGAGAAAGAGAGAAAGGGAGAGTGATACATGTAAAGAGAGCGGGAGGAGAAGAAGGAAAGAGAACCGCATTGACAGAGCGACAGAAAATAAAGAGCCGTGGCACGGAAACGTGTTGCACGTATATTGCGCTATTATTGCATATCGCGAAATCATTGTCGGTCGATCGATGGATACTTCGACACGTTCCTACCGCCTAAGAAAATGACCAGTTTCTACTTTAGTTTCACCGATCGTACACGAATTCGTACGGTTTATAAATCACTTTCCAAGGCAGTTGAATCGCGTCGCGCCGCTTTTGCTTCATTTGTCATCTCGACGAATTCCTTCGTTTCCGGTATCTCCCTTGAACATGTTCTCTCGAGTCGGCCAAGCTTTAGATTCCGAGATGAAGGCGGACGCGTTAGGAAGATCTTGAAGGCGGAGGGAACGTTGCGTGGGCAATTGATCATCGAGCCAACGGGCCGATGCGAACTTTTACCCCTGTCGAGAGGAAAGAACGAGAAAAGAAAAAAACATCGAACCCAAAGTACGACGGTAGTTTCTTTTTGTCGGTAGGCGCCACCGCTTCCGGTGCGGCAGACGCGAACGCGGCACACAGAGAGTCGAGAGTGAAAAAGAGAGGCAGAAGGAAGTTGGCTGGAAGCGTACATTAAAGCCAAGAGTTTTACGACTGTTCTGGTCCGTGCCGTGGGGTGTCGAGTTCGCGACAAACTAACTTCAAGTTCTCGATGACGATTATTCTCTTTGCGGTATACGTTCGACGAGGATAAACGTATTAGAGAAAGTGGCGTTTCGCCATTCAACGATTTCAGTTTCGTAAATCAAGTTGCCCGATCGATACGCGATTCGTTGTCACTTTGCGAAAGGTTTCGGTTGTTCCCGCGCGATGCGATCGCCTCGAACCTCTGCGAGGGTTAATCGAGGAATATGCGTGTGTGTGACGGGGATGATAATGCCCGGGATCGATTTGGTGGTCGAGCCTATTTTAAAGAACGTGAAAGATAAGAAGTTAGTTAATCGATCGCGGTTTCCTTTTGTTTGTCCGAACGGAAGGCCTAGTCCAGGCGGTGTCGGTGACAACGGTGTCCAAGGAGTACGCGGTAAAGGCCTGCCGCACGTGATCTACTGCCGACTTTGGCGCTGGCCAGATTTGCAGTCGCACCACGAACTAAGGGCGATCGAGCATTGCGAGTACGCGTTCACGCAGAAACGGGACGAAGTCTGCGTCAACCCGTATCATTATCAACGAATACAAACACCAGGTAGGTGACGATGCCATATTGAGCAAACTTTTTCAGCATCTTCCGATGGAATCAGCGCCGGACGTCCAAGTCCCTCTCGTGCGGTTTTCTCTCGTCTTCTGCTCGTCGTTGCTTCGATTAGGATAATTAAAAAAAAAACAAAAAAAAAAACAAGAAACGAAAAGAGAAAAAGAAAGAAGTGTGGACACGATTCTGTGCTTGGCTTATACTGTTCTTCATCTGTCATCGAAGTAAATCGAGAAAACGATACTTTGCAGTTCTGCCAGCCATTCTCGTGCCACGACATAACTTAGCTGGAGACGAGCCTGTACTTTACAACACTTCCCTCGAGGAGCTCAGCGTTAGCGTGCCAGAAAACACGAGCTTCCACGCGACGTTGAATCATCAGCACCATAATCAACAGAGTATACCACAGTCACCGCAACAGCAGCAGCAACAGCAACAACAACAACAACAGCAGCAGCAGCAGCAACAACAGCAGCCGCCGCAGCAGCAACAGAATAACCCATATCAAGGAATGCAGGTTTGCACCGAATCAATTAATCCTTTGTTAAAAATTTTTACTAAAAACAACCAATTCCACTTCTCTGTAGTCGTCTCGAAGAGAAACGATCAGAAATGAAGCATGATATTTGTTTTCCCGTAGAGTATGCCTGCAACCAGTCCGGCTAGCGTCGGGAGCCTAGGAAGCGTTCAGGGTTCACCACATCCGGCACCTGGATCCATGGATCCTCCTGCCGATACACCACCTCCAGGATATATAAGCGAAGATGGCGATAACATGGATCACAACGACAACATGTCTTTGTCACGTTTGTCTCCCAGTCCTGTCGACGCACAACCTGTCATGTATTGCGAACCAGCGTTTTGGTGAGCGATGATCCATTGCAGATATCACACGAGAATCGTCCAATGCATATATTTATATGTATGTTTTTTTTTTTTGTTTTTTTGTTCTTTTACAAGGTGTTCGATAAGTTATTATGAATTAAATACAAGAGTAGGCGAAACGTTTCACGCGTCGCAACCGAGCATAACGGTGGACGGGTTCACCGATCCTAGTAACTCTGAACGTTTCTGTCTGGGTTTACTATCGAACGTTAATCGCAACACCGTCGTCGAGCAAACGAGACGGCATATCGGAAAAGGAGCTAGACTTTATTACATCGGCGGGGAGGTATTTGCCGAGTGTTTATCCGATTCGAGTATTTTCGTGCAAAGTCCGAATTGTAATCAACGTTACGGTTGGCATCCAGCTACCGTTTGTAAAATACCACCCGGTAAGTAGATTCAACTTTTACTTTTCTACCATTCAGTATTGACCTTCGTTTTCATTGCACGCTTTGTTCACTATACGATGATGATTCTCGTAGGCTGCAATTTGAAGATCTTTAATAACCAGGAGTTCGCGGCGCTGTTATCGCAATCGGTTTCTCAAGGATTCGAAGCGGTGTACCAATTGACTCGGATGTGTACGATCAGAATGAGCTTCGTTAAGGGCTGGGGAGCGGCGTATCGTCGGCAAACCGTGACATCGACTCCCTGTTGGATCGAGTTACATTTAAACGGGCCGTTACAGTGGCTCGATAGGGTACTCACGCAGATGGGATCGCCACGTTTACCCTGTTCCTCGATGTCATAAGGTTGTATACACTTTTCCTTCACGGATGCGGAAAAACACGAACGATTCGCATGGCTGTCGTTGTCGTCGTCGTGTCGTAGATTGGTTCTTTTCATCGCGGATTAATGTTTCTTATATCGAATTCTCTGCAACCGGTTACAGTGACAGAAAAAAAACAGTGCAAAGAAGAAAGATGTACGATTGCCGTTCTGGCGAAGCGCGCGTACCCGTGTATCTTCGCTTCGAAAGTGTTTGTATGGAATACAAACTGTCGACTTCGTGCTTGAAGTACTAGGAAAAATGGCATTCGATCGGTCGGACGAATGGGGATGAAGACAGCTTTCAATCAGCTGTTGGAACGCTCAAGTGCTCAAGTCGCGATATTTCGTTGACGTTTCGTACGTAAAGAGGGAAAGGTCGATGTACGAGAAATATGGTGCAGACAAAAATCGATTTGCAACAACAACAACAACAACAACAACAACAACAACACTACTTGCAGTTATCACCAGTACAGAAAACCTATTCTTCGATAAACCGGGACATCATGATCGAAAGTACCAACTAACGAAATAAGTAGACATTGTTGATACACACCGCACTCCAGTGTGTGCGTGTGCGTGTGCTTGTACGTGTATGTATGTATGTATGTATGTATGTGCGTGTGTGGGTGGGTGGGTGGTTAGTGCTTTACGATCCAGGGTTATGAATCCGACTTTAACTGAATTAAGAGGGCGAAAGGAGAAAACAAGCATGTCCTCTATTAGTGTACATAGATATCTACGTATATGCGTATATGCGTATCCAGATACGTAGGCGTATATGTATATCTGTACTACGACGTTGAAAGAAAAGCTCAGCCTTTGCATATTTTTATCGCTTGTTAAGTCAACGCACTCCAGTCGTACAGTATACGTCAGCTTTTATAAAACAATACATAATATTATGTACGTTCACACTTTATAGTCTGCTGAGAATTTCTATAGAATGGGTAAAACGTGCGTATACCCGTTACAAAAAGAAAAAAAAAAAGAAAACAGTTTCTAAACAGCGCTGGTCTATTCGGAGTTTTTGTCGATGTTTTTCCTACGAATACGGGATGTTAAAAGAAAGAAATATACGCGTAAAGCCTATATCTCTTGTACGATAATAGATAAGGAAGGAACATAGTGTTCAATATGTGCGTAATTATTTACACCGTTTTGTTCAGGTTACCGCGCGTTCTCGAATGGACCAGAATGTTCGAATATTTTCAGAAAGGATCGCAGCATCAGGTACGAATACTTATGTTTCTGTGTGTTTCCAAGTTTGATGAATGGTTATTAGTATTGTGAGACGAAATCATCCACAGTATACAGTGCAGACTAAGTTTTCAGCGGAAAATTTTTCGAAACGGAAATTGAACATGTTGCTACGTATTAAGGTGTCTTATCTTGAATAATTGATATTCTTATTAAGAATAAGCGCTATATTTCTTAACGTTGATAGAAGTACTAAGCGCACGAAGTCTGTGGTAGACAGAAATATCTATTTACTTGATATCGCATGGAACATGAAAGCTGATTCATAATTCAGAAAAAATTATATACGCGTATACCTATTGTCGAATGTCTGAAAATTTATGGGAGGCATAGCAAACGTTAAAGTGCACGTTTTGGTGTTGATGTTCAATGTAGCGAAACACTCGTTAGTTGAGAATCGTTGCAAAAATATTTGGTTCGTTGTATAGACGCGTGGACAACGTTTCGTGCCAGAAAAAGAAAACATGTTTTTGTATAGAAAGATACGACCGATTCGATTATAAGTGAGCTTCGACGAAACTATAGTTGAAACGGTTTTTTGAGATTTTATGTAAGAGTCACGAATGTACGAGAATTACGAGATAGATAGAATTTCCGAGCGATTACGAGAAGGCACGGTGGAATGAAAATTTGATCGTTTAAAGGAGAGGATGAAAGAAAATAATGGTCTGGCCTTGAATGTGAGATGATGCTTTTAGATATATCGGGTATATTGTTTCTATAATATTTTAAATTTATTTACAAATTGTTTCAGAATCGAGTGTATTAAAAAGTTTCTATTTTATTGCAGATTTTATAAGATATTTCATATTCGAGACTAACCGAAACAAAAGAAGTACAGTTTTTTAAAAAACTCGAACGTCTTTCACGTAGAACGTATGAAGAAAAACAAGATAACGGAGTTACGTATTTTATTATATTACGAGAATATATATTAGTATCGATGTACGGACAGTCTTTGCACCAAGTGCATGGATTCAGTTGTCTTTTTCTTCTTTTTTTAACGAATAAATTTTTAAAGATAAACTATACACGACTTCTATGGAGTCTTTATGTACGATATGGGGGCCAATTGCACGCACAGATAGCGAGATTCGATCTCGATAAGAACGTCAAACGTTTCGAAGAACCGGTTCCTCTTTCTGTATATCTTTTTCCCCCCGGTATCGATCGTATTTCGAGATTTTTTTTTTCGAATTGTAAGTTTCCTTCTAACAGCGAACAATTGATTTGACAATTAACGCGCATGAAATTATTAATAATTACATCAAGAAGATGATAAGTGATGCAATGTTTCGTTTAACAATTAAGATTTCAAAGAAACGTCGTCGTGAATTATTGTTGCATTTGCGAAATCTATTTTTTCAAAATATTGTCTTGATCTTTCTAACGGAAAATGATTCATGTGCTAAGGTTTTAATCACCTTTATAAAAAGACGAGTGACTTTTGATCCATTATAACATTTCTTATGAATCACATAAAAAGTCTTTATACACGTATTGTGCAGCTTATCGCTTATTATTTTTTTTTTCCTTCGTATCATTTGTTTCGTTTCTTTTTACGCATTATAAATCAAGATATACATGGTGACAACGATTTGCGAATTTGCCAATCGTTACCTTTTTTATTTTTATCGAATCGATATCCTATCCGAACAATAGTACTTCGCATTACCTACTTTGGAGGAATATCGAAGGAAGGTTAAGCTTGGGTTTTAGTAGCTATGGAAGGATACGTCGATGGAAAACATGAGATTTTAAGTGATATCGATATTTTTTATTGATTCTACATTGATTCTCATGTAGTGGTATAATTACGTAGCCTAGGAAGAACGCGTTCGTCTTTTACGAGGTTTCCTTCTGTCTTTTCCATTTTTTTTTTTTTTTTTTTTTGCGATACATGTACTCTCGATATTTAATTCGTACGCCGTTGTGAAATATTTTCGAAATTGCAAGAAATCGTACGTATGTATTTATATGCATTTTGCGAAAGACGAACGTGCGATATCGTCGGGCAGCTCGACTAATCTAATTGAGTAGCGATACGAATAAGGAAAAGCACCTGTTGTTTATTGCCGACACATAAAATGCATTACCACCCTAGACTCGTGCAAATCGGTACTGTCTCGTACAAGAAGATAATTACCGAGGGAGAAAATTAGAGATACGTAAATAACGAAAGCTTTCGATCGTCAACCACTTGACAACCACTCGCCTCCCTGCCAGACTGCCACTAGTGTACTAATTAAGGAAATACGAACAGGGGAACCGAAGAACTTGCCCTCGCCTTTCTTCGTCGTTCTTGAACTCCTACTCGTTCGTTTTACGGTTAGCATAAGATCAAAATACATTCACGCCGGTAAAGGAATAGACAGACCATTGAAAAGACGCGTTTTCATTTGCCAAAGTATGTTAAGGGTAGCAATTGCCAAAGTATGTTCCTTTTTTCTTCTTTCTTTTTCTTCTTTCTTAACACTTTACCGACCGGAAGTCTATTAATCGGCTTTTTGCTGCCACCGCAACAAATTAATTAAACCTCGCTCAGCCAATGCCGGGTCACTTTTGACTCATGTCTTAATTACCCTATAACAAGAGAAAGTGAACGATATGGCAAAGTCCTCGCGCGAATTTTCATTGAAAATTTTTAGAGCTGTAAGAATAAGCGCGATAGCAAAAACCGAGTCAGTATTGACTAGAATGAGTCGGTCGGTAAAGTGTTAAGTAAATGTTAAGTTGACTATCAAGTCGAGATTATTCACGATTTACAGGCGTACACGAATCGTTAAATTATCAGGGTTTTTGCCCTCTTTCTTTCTTTCTTTTATCTTTGAAAATTCGTAACTGTTACCAATTGTTTATCGCACCGTATCGTTAATATAATCCTTGTTTTTTCTTCATTCTTTCTTTTTGTTTTCCTTTATTTCTATTTTAGGTGTGTTTAGTGTCCTGACCTGCCGAAGAATCGAGCGGTCCGACGATTATGAATTTTTAATTCTGTAGCTACTTATACGTGTATCTTGTGTGCTGATAAACTGCATGCACGCAAAGGGAAAGATCGACTGAGGGATAACTTGTAGAAAATCCGATATTTTTTTACACATACTAAAGTGAACGTGAAAAATTCTTTTACGTGCGATATATATTCGATAACGACGGTTATAATCTCGTCGATGTTTCCCTGGTGTGGATGAGATCTTTTACAAGAATACGAAGAGGTGGAAATATCGCGAGCTTGAAAGAACGAGTGCAGGAGAATATAGACGAGACGTTGCGACAAGAAATATCGAGTGTGAGACTGTATATTAATTATAAATAAATGTACACGTTAAGTCTAATAAAACATGATTCTGTCGCTTTTTATTACTTTATAGCTGCGAGGAAAACTATACCTAGCAGTTTTCTCTAGGAAGCTGTGGCTTCAGCCCTACTTCTAAACATAAGGTAACATTTTGTTCGGTACATTTGTATCTTTGGATAAGTTGCATAATTCTACACAACAATTATAGGAACGTAAAACAGATGGGAATAGTGGTTCGGATATACGTAATAAATATACTAGAAAAAGTCCATTGACAATTTTACGTGACGAAAAATTTGTATCATTTCACTACGACAAATAGAATACAATCTATACAGGTAAACAATATTGGACTTATATATGCGTGTGGTTCAGTCATCAGCGCCTGTGACCTTTTAGCGGCAGCAACAATCGCAATAAATCGTCAATGAGTTGATGTTGCGTTCAAAAAGCAACATTCCCAAACAAATCGATGAATTTTTACAAAATCAACCTTCTCGACATTCTCTTTGATATAAACTTCACTCTCTTATGGAGACATTCTTATATAGTTAATTATTACATGGCACATCGATCGAATTTGTGATAAAAACTATCGTCCGAACAATATTACTGATCTGCATTGTCCAAACGAAATGCCATTATTGCACGTTTGGTGTTCCTTGTGTCATCCTCAGTTATTCCAAACATGTTTCGAAAGTTTTTAATGAATGATTAAAATGCAAAAAGTCGTATACGTTAAATACACGTACACGTTAATATGTTTTCCGATGAAATTGATTTCGACGTCGCTTAAAATAATAGTATTTTCTCCTACGTAGGAAAATCAACGACACGAGATTCTCAAGAGAAGATAAAGTACAATGAAACGAGCGTTTCGATTTAGACAAAATCCTTAAACGTACAACGACGATCTTTTTTTTCCGCAAACAACGTTACTGGGATGATTTGTTTTTCTCTTTCGAATTTCTTTGTTGCTGCTGAATTTGACAAAGCTGTTACAGCCGACCTCGATGTTTAGACGTTAGCATCTTCCTCACAGAAAATATGCTCATAGATAGGCCAACGGTTGCAAGGATAAATGCTGATTTCGTGATGTTACGTTCGATCATATTCTTACGAAAAACAGTGGAAACAGCTCCCTGTAACGAAGGGCTCTATTTACATGGGACAGTTGAAGCACGTGTCGTTACGTAACCTGTGTCTACAAAAAAGAAAGGGAAAATTCTCTTACCTGCTGGAATGATAATTTGAGAGCATAGAGGGTGGCAGGTGTCAAATACATCTCTAATCAAGGTTGTGCTTCGTATTCTAAAAAAAGAAGGAAAGATCACGTAGATTATGTGTTTCTTATATAAGACACAGGTTTTAAATTTAAAAACGAAGGTCATGCAAAATTGGATCACGTCCCACAATTGACGATTATCTTAAACAATGGGAATAACGTCGTCGGTTTCCTTCACGAACGATGAACTTTCTTCCGCGATTGGTATTGCTTCTTCTAATCGTGTCTTTTCTTAAAAAACCTTAAACTTCTTACTGTTAAACCTATTCTACGATATCGTGGATATTTCGTGTTAAACTTGTTTATCGATGGAATAACTGTCACTGTAAATTTTGAACGAACGAAACCAAATGGGCAATATATGACACATGGAATTGTATGGATAAGAAGTGACAAACGCGTACACGCTTTATAGAAAAAAAAGGAATTATTGTGCGTGAATTGTGATACCGCCACATTTAACCTACGTAACTGATTTTACGTAAATGCATTTGTTTTCATTTGTCAGTAATTTCCGATGACACTTCGTCGACGTTGCACATATCAAGTTCGTACATTTTCGATGACCTACGATAATGTAACTATAATGCTGTTGACACTGTTGTTGCCAAAGTTATAATTACGTTGCATTTGGGAACCTTAATGCTAAAGCTTTCCTGGCGCCATCCAGGACCGTAGTATGTTATTCTATATTTTAAAGACTTTATGTAACGATACAGCATATTTTCAGTCGTTGGGACAGAATGTAAACGTATTTAGACTAATTCAACTCCTTTAAAGATCACAGATGAAAATCATAGGAAATATAAAAAAAAACAGCTCCACTTATGTAAGATGTACATGATCAATTTGATTACATCGTTACAGCGATTTGTTAATCTTCACTTTTCTCCAGAGAAATACTACGAGAAAGGATCGTAAAGTTTCGGAGAAGTGTTCGAATAATATGTAGGGTGTTTGAATCTTATCAGTTAGAAAGATTGTATCGGCATGTAACCGTGCAGCGTTTTCGTTATCGCTCCATTCACACACGCTTGCACGCTACGAAATCTATGAAAATAAAAAGATTCACCTAGCAAAGTAAGTGTTATTCTTAGCAGGGTAAAGTTCGATTTTACGTAGACAGAAATTTCGGTTGAAACGACGAAATCAAGTTACAATTCTTATTAGTAAGGAAAATACACTTCACGGTGGAGAGTTAACCTATAAATTCGTAAATGGTGTGATTCTCGTTTAGATAGAAACAGTTAACAAAAAAAATTAGAGAAAAGTTTAGGGCAACACCATCGATCGTTGATTATTAGAAACATGTAGTAACGTTAAATGAAAATACACTGTATAAAGAGCAAAACTGTTTCGGTTGTTGTTCACTGAGAATTAAAGGGAAAAACCGGTGTATTCTATTCTCACAGGTTCCTTTATGAGAACACTAACGTAACAGCAGTATTGTTGCACATAATAGAAGAGAGACGTTAAATTTACACTTAATTCCAAGCAGAAATGCATCTAAGATTAATGCACCTACCGTTGTGCGCGAAACGTGCCGACGAAAGAGAATCACTTAAGGCTCACGTTCTTTTGTACCAAGTTGTTTTCACACCACTGTCGAGTTTTCCTCTTAGAGTGCTGCTTTATATTTACCGTGCCATCTCTTCGTAACTCCATACACTTATTTCAGCGTTTCCGGAATACGGTAAAGAAGCTATGTGCACAAATACCGTGCACTGGTACTTGTGCATAAAATTTGTTACATTTGTTAATAGATGCTGTG
This sequence comes from Anthophora plumipes, assembly GCA_951804975.1. Taxonomy (NCBI): domain Eukaryota; kingdom Metazoa; phylum Arthropoda; class Insecta; order Hymenoptera; family Apidae; genus Anthophora; species Anthophora plumipes. Next base: position 24,831,532 of record OX638116.1, on the reverse strand, counting down.
ATATTGTATTTTACAGTAAATAAATCAGAATTGGGAATTAATTATTCCTTCAACTGATTTTTAGAAAGTCTGTTCTCTTTTTCCCGCGTCGGATAAGGGCTCGGTACACCATAGGCACGTATGGCGACCACGATTTCCGGCCGCCAAGTCAAAACGAAAAGTTTATTTCCGTTAAAGTAGATCCGCCGGAAAGAGATAAAGCGCGCGAGAGGAAACTCGCAGCACCACTTTTTTATCTATTTCAGAAGCAGCGGACAACGACATGGACTATTTATATTAAAATTGGTAAGTTTGTAAATGTATAGAAAGAATGTACAAATGAAAGAAACGTTTCGTCGGTAAAAGAAATCGCTTAAAACCTTTTTACCATCCTGTACCCTCATGCGCTGATAAAGCAGAACGCCATTGGTAACTGCGACGCTACGCAGAAAGTACATGCGCCGCTATCTAGCGTAGAAGTGTTGGTACTAAACACTAGAAATTATCTGTCGAGTTATCCTGTTAGTATCGGAAATCATCACGAGATGGCGTCACTTATATGACACTGCATGTGCCGCCATCTAACGGTGAACAATGGGTACTACCGAAGGAGCTAAATCAGCTATTGCTTTTTGAAGTTTAGTAACAGCACCTCTACGCTAGATGGCGCCATACGCATCGTGTATCTTCTGCAGCACGTCTGTGTGCTTATTACATGCAATTTAAACGTTTTATGTAATACGAACTTTTTATATTAACTGTAGACAACAGAAATAAAATTCATTCTGCATTTTATTACTTCAATTATGGCAATTTATTTCCTCTCACAAGATACGTCAAAATACAGCTGTATTTCTGGGAACTTGTCACGCACGATTTGGCGGATATTTAAAAAGTAACTATATTTTATAAAAGAAAAAACTGCGTTTGCGAGAAGAATTTTGGCAGCTCGAAAGTTGAGGCCTGAAAATTGTGCGAAAAATATCTTAATTAATGTAATGTCGCCCTCTGCGTTACCGGTACAGCGTAGACGATAAAATTCATCCTTAAAAGTATCGCCAGTGCTACATATCGTATTTTACACTTTCGGTTTGGTTTGGATCTTTATTTAAATTATCGTTTTTTACAAAAATCTTTATCGTAAACGCCGTTTTTATTAAAAATGAGCAAAATCTTTAAAATTTCGGCAAAATCAGGCGCGACAGGTATTCGGAAATTTGACCCCTATGGTTATCGTTAGCCGAAATGTCGTCTTTCTACGATCGTTACTTTTCTGCTGGTCGAAAAGCTAACATACTCAGAGAAAATAGTTATCTACTGACTCACGGAGCCGTTTTATCTCGGATTCATTTCCGTGGGATGTCACGATATCCTTTAAAGGCGCCAGTATTACAGCTTACTCGTTTAAAACTAAATCGGTATTAAGAGGGGAAACAATGACACGGTGGATAGTGTATCTTTTCTGGATTCAATTCTTCCCCTTTGTTCTTTGCCAGTACAAAGATCCTGAGAGTCTTTGCGCGTCCCGAGAAACATGCGGCGATTGTCTACGAACTCCGCGATGTGTTTGGTGTTCCACCAAGGTGATTATTATCCGTCGTAACCGTTCACGAGAAGGTTAGAACGATCGCAAGGTGGTAATGGATTATTCACACAGGCGTTCGATGATCAAAATGCGAACGTTCCCCTGGTTCGTTGTGCTACCAAAGAAAAATTGTTAAAAGAAGGTAATTACTGGTGTCGAACCTCAGACGTGATAGATGAAGCTAGCTCGATGGTTGTGCTTGAAAATCGACCGTTATCCTCGACGAAAGGCATGGTTCCCGTTCAGATACAACCTCAGAAAATTCAATTACGTCTCAGACCAGGAAAGTATCATTTTTTTTTTTTTTTTTTACCGACATAGTAAAATTACTTTTCTTCCTAGAACGTTCAATTCGAATTAGTACCCTGTTCGTAGGCGAAGAATATCGACTGACAGTAAGGTACAGCCAAGCGGAGGATTATCCGGTGGATTTGTACTACTTGATGGACTTATCGGCATCTATGGAGCCTTACAGAGATCAGCTGTCGGAATTGGGACTTCAATTGGCAGAAGCTATGCGGAAGCTGACTTCGAATTTTCGTTTAGGATTTGGCAGTTTCGTGGATAAAGTTGTGCTGCCAATGACTTACACGCAACCAGAGAAGTATCTTGAATCGTTCTTTTCCGGTTGATATCTTTGCGGTTATTTCTTGACACGGTGTAACACACTTTTACAGATCGAAATTGCAACATGTTCTGACCAAAAGTGGAAAACCAGCTGACCCACCGTACGGATACAAAAATCAGATGCCTCTCACCGAGAACATTACTCTCTTCAAAGTAATCAGATCTCACGGTATCGTTTAAACTTTTGCGGACGTGTGTCGGTATATAGTCGTCCATGTGCATTTATCATCTTTAAGCAATAAGGCATATAAATCCATAATATAAACATAGATCCAAAATAAAGCCTGTAAAAAGAGATTTGGACATTCTCAGAATCCAAATCTTACCTCCTTTCGTTAAGTTTTATAGACATTTGATTACGAGTACCTTAGCGCGCTTTTCTTTCTCTGCCGTCGGTCTTTTACCGAAGCGAACGAAGGAATCCTAACATCAGACAAGCGTTATTTTTGGCAAAATGCGTCGATACCGCTTGTTCACAACGACATTCGCTCTACAGGCAGCTCCGCCCGCAAAGAGTTAATATTTGACGCGTTAATCTGAACATCTTGATGCTGATCGATCGTTTTTCACGGTAGACTCGTGTACAAGAGGCACCGGTGTCTGCAAACCTGGACTCGCCCGAGGGTGGTCTCGACGCAATGATGCAAGCTATAGTTTGCACTGACGAAATTGGTTGGCGACAGAACGCCCGGCGTCTTATTATTTTCTCAACCGATGCCAGTTACCATATCGCTGGCGATGGTAAAGTACGTGAACTGTTATACCCACTTGGTACAAACGACAAACATTACTTTTGTATTCGTTCAAAATTTACACGCTAGATCACATTTCAGCTAGCTGGAATTATCGAACCGAACGACTGCCTTTGTCATTTGGACGAACAGGGATTTTACACGTACTCTCTTCTGCAAGATTATCCATCCATAGCACAAGTATACAACTTATTTCTTTTTTTCATTTTTCTCTTCTCGATCGCTTAGGCAAACGTAGGGGTAAAGGTGAAAGATTAATTTGTACTTCACGATGATACACAGATTAACAAAATGGCTCGTGAGCGTAGCATGAATATTATATTCGCAGTTCCGAGTCACAAGAATAAAACGTATCATCTATTGAGTAGAAGGATCAGCGGTTCTCGTATAGGAATAATAGGAGAAAATTCGGAGAACGTGGTAGCCCTCGTTAGAGGAGAATATGAGAAACTGGTGAATTGTATAACAATGACAGACAATGCGCCGAGTATAATCGACGTAAAGTACTTCTCTCGGTGTTTGGATGAGAAAGGTGAATTAAAGGAGCGACAAGAATGCGGAGGGCTGCGGGTAGGGAATGTCGTCGAATTCGAAGTTGTTTTGCAGGTACTTTATACACACCGTGTACATACAGTGACTCCCATTGATATTCGAACACGATTTAAAACAAAATAACTTTCTTAAAATGGAACCAGATATTAATGGGAGTCACTGTACGTAAACAACACCTCGAAACATATGCGTTTTATCAATCTCATTCCTCCAAGTGATATTAGATAAATGAGCCGCTTTTTTTTTAAAGTGGTATAACTCCATTTGTAGCTAAAAAAATCGTTCATTTTATTAAACATTTTTATTAATTATTATTGCATAATAAAATCGAACGAGTTTATAGTTTTAAGCACATTATCCAAATTGATTAGCGTTTGCCAATAGTTTTAAGTTGATTCAAACTCAAATCCTTAATTATTTCTATGTACGAATACATGGACTTATACTACTTTATAAAACAACGGCTCAGATATGTTTCTCGGATGTAGGCGACGGAATGTCCAGAGAATCCCAACGAATGGCAGAAAAGCATGCAGATCAAACCGAGGGGTATAAACGAGAGTTTGACGATCGAAGTGAATATTACATGCGATTGTTCCTGCGAGCGACCAGGATATCCGGTAAGGATGATAATTGACCGCCAAGATTATTCTCACGCTCACCACCTTTATTTTTCTCGCACGTTTCAAATGAAAATCCAGGGATACACGGCAGCTGCGAAAGATTGCAGAGAGAACGGGTTTCTCGCCTGCGGTATATGTTTTTGCAACGATGGCTTTTACGGGAAGCAGTGTGAATGCAAAGGGAACGCGGCCCGGGCTATGAGCGCGGCTGCGATGGCTGAATGCAAGTCAAACAACGAGACGGGTGAAATTTGTAGCGGCCATGGTGTCTGTAAATGCGGCGTCTGCGATTGCATCAAGCGCTCGAATCCGCAGGAAGTCTTTTACGGGAAATATTGCGACTGTGACAATTTCTCTTGCAAACGTAGCGAAGGTTTGGTAAGTGATCGAATGGAAAAAAGAGAGCTAGCTTTCGAAGGGTGATGCACGAGATCACGAATCTCTCTGCCCAATAGAATTTCACGGGACGAGTAAAGGTGACAGCGGAACGAGCATTTACGTAGCAGAGAAATTGTATAATGAACGGACAGAATTACAGTTTATCGTTGTGTTATCAGTTATGGAGCAAAGGTATACATAAGTATATCCATGTCTCGTAAAGTTATTCCGGTGTCGTTTATTCGTGTGGTGAATTTGCTCGGGTAATTTCCCTTTCAAGGAAACCTGCACAACGCCGTTACAGTGAAAGACACGGTGGATAAATTACACGCGTCCGCGTGTATTCTATTATTCCGTTTGACGTGTTGTCTTTGCGTTTTAGGTTTGCGGCGGTCGAGGCAAGTGCGAATGCGGTACTTGCAATTGCCTGCCGGGATGGGGCGGCGAGACGTGTGATTGCAAAGAGACGAATAGCACATGCACACCGAGCAACGATGTAACTGCGGAGGTTTGCAGCGGACGCGGCGATTGTATTTGCGGTAGCTGTCACTGTCACGAGAAAGACAACGTCCGATACTCCGGCCAGTATTGCGAGGAATGTCCCGTAGGTTTTTGTCTGCTTTGAAAAATACCAGCCTTTAACACGTTGAATACCATGGGGGTCACCGGTGACCGGCGAAGCCAAGATTACTAGAAACCCATCGTTCGAGTAAATTTCAGTATTTTTAATGTTTTCGATATTATCATCGTTATTACGGTGGTGTGAAGAAATTAACGCAACGATAGAACGCATAAAAATAGTGTTATATATATATATATATATATAACATGTATGTTTAAATATTACGCGGTCATATCGCCATGATAAGCCACGTAAAATTAGCGTGACATTCAACGTGTTAACTATCGTTTGCTATTTGCGTTAAGACAGCACGTTTTTCACATTTTCAGACGTGTCCTGGACAACTGTGCGAAGTGTTGAAGGATTACGTCGAATGCGTGGCGTACAATTCCGGCCCTTTGGTCAAAAATGGAAAGTGTGAGGAGTATTTGCACGAGATCGACATTGTAAGTACTATAATTGCTTCCTAAGAGGACATTCAGCTTATGTTTATCGGACGGTGGTAAGAAGCTCGTTTGTACTTTTAAATTGGACAGGTGGATAAGATCGTAGAAGATCCAGAGAAAGATCAAGAGAACGGAGCTCATATTTGTCGAACCCCTGGTGATGCTGGTTGTACGTTCGTGTTCAAGTATGAATATTACAGAGGCGGTAATAGGGGAGATATTAAGATATTCAAGATTCAGGCGGAGAAGGAGAGGACCTGCCCTGTACCCATTAACGTTCTCGGTAAACGCAACATGTCGAAACGATTTCAATGTTTCACGACGAATGCATTTTAACGTTTCGATCGCAGGTGTTGCAGTGGGACTAATAGTTAGCACCGTGATTCTTGGCTTTCTGATCCTTCTTATTTGGAAGATATTAACGACGATCCACGACAGGCGGGAGTACGCGAAATTCGAGCAGGAACGTAAACTGGCTAAATGGGACAGGGTAAATATTGAATTTTCAATTTAATTTTATCTAGACAAATACACCATATTGATACAATAACGAATAATTCAGGGGGACAATCCACTTTACAAGCAAGCTACGCTGACGTTCAAAAATCCGACGTACAAAGAATATTCTAATGTACACGAAATCAATGATATCAATTAAAACGAATATTGCCGCTCGAAATACTTGTCAGAGGCAATTTAATTTCATTGGAAGGCACACGCTCCGACAGGTAGCGCCACCATAAGCGAACTAGCAACGAGAACGACGACGACGCCATGTTGGTTAATTGCTTTGCGAGAAGATAAGTGTATTAGGTGATGAGAAGAAGCGTTTATCCTTCGAATCTTTTGGAAAACCATTTTTATCTACCTTTATTCCTGCACTCCTACCTTCTAAGTGAACATATTTCCATTTTATCCTATTTTTCCCTTTCGAATCTCTCATCGATATTTAATTTCACCACTTCCTATCGTCGATATTCCATTGCACAAGTACTCACTCTCGTTTGGCGCCCATTAATTTGGACGGTTGACGAAACATAACCTATTTAGTATATTCCGTGAAATACTTATACCAGGAAGTACATTGAACGCGATCGTGGCGGCTGAAAAGACGAAGGTCGATAAGCGATTACTCGTAAATCAATTTTAAATTTGATCCGAGAATTTTGCGTGGACATAGGTCCTGGCCTCACGGTCGATTGTTTCGAATATCCCCTGGCCTCGTACTTTATTGCTCGCTATGCCTGAAGAAGGCAGCCTCGTAAGGAGCTCGTAAATTCGTCACCATAGTCGGCTCCTGCTGCAAAACCCTGCGGCGACTTCTCGCTTTATTTCCCACCAGAAACCTAAAGCTTTGCCCACATTGAATCCGCCCATACGACTTGATTACTCGATCTTGATTATCGCCTTGGTCTTCGTTAGATCGGTGCGCGGTGATTTACGTATAAACACGTTACGGAGTACGACGAAAGATTTGAGTATCTTTATCGACGTTACAATATCGTTCGTTTCATCTTTGAAAATGTGCATTTTCATTTCTGTGTATTTAATCCTCTATTTAACCCCACTGGTGCAAATTTCATTCATATCGAAGTAAAACAAATTCACGGAATAAATGAAAACAAAGAAATCTACAAGCATGTGTAATTTTTTCTTTCGAAAACGGAACTTTTAATTTTCGAAAGTTTCGTTGCAAAAGTGTGTCAAAGTTGGTGATGGATCATGTGAAAAAAAAAACTCGAAGCGGAAATTTAAAATAATACAAATATTTCCAAATTCCCATTAATATTCGGACACTCTTTAAGACAAAGGAACTTTTCAAAAGTTCAACCAAACAACGTGAGTTTTTTGAGGAGTTAAAAGAATTAGTTTGCTAGATAATGTAAAAAAAATTGCATGTGGTTAGAATCGCAAGGAAAATAGCGTAGGTAAAGTTTTACAAAATTTTACCCGATTCTGTAAAGAAAATTGAGAACTACGCGTTGCAGATTTATGTTTGTTACATAGATGCTGAAAATTTCATCGAAAGATGCAAAAATCGTTCGATTTATCGCAATTATAGGCGAAAAGTCGCGAAAGACTTCGATTTACGCCATCTTCGATAATTTGTAACTTCTATACAATTAATATAAAACTACAAAATGTACTTTTCCATTTTTTAATTACCGGTTCAGATAAAAAAAAACTGCAAAAGGCGACCGTTACTATTTTCTTCGTAGTTCCGACCAATTGGAATTTGTTCAAAAATGTTTTTACACGTTCTTTAGTAAACTAATTCTTCGAGCTTCTCGCGAGAATTCAATTCGTCTAGTCGATTTTTAAAAAAGTTATTCTCTTTCAAATGGTGTCCGAATATTAATCGTTTAATTGCGTTCACCGTTCAAACAGAACTGAAATATCTCCAGTTTATAATTAAAAATCAACGCAAACAGCAATGAATTATTTCATTTATGCCAATATGATGTTTTTATATTTAATACAATTAAAAATTAACAATACCTTTTTACACAATCTATTGTCTTCTGTCTGTTGATTAACCAATGACGAGTTAACACGTGTTCTGCGGTTAAAAGGCTAATGAGAGTCACTGTTATTCCGATATTATCGCGTGTAAACACCGTACGGTATTTTCATTGATTTCGAAACGTTAAGGATTATACGAGGGCTGTCGGTTATTCTATCAACGTTCGTTATTCGAATTTCGTCGACGTTGTGAATCGAACGGGCGAAATTTTGGAAGTGTACGATTCGGACGATGTAGTCGGGCCTTAAGGATAGCAGAGAAAAACAGTTGGAGGAAGGAGAGAATAGCGGAGCTGGCGCTCCGCATACTAAATCATTGCCGCACGTCCGTTTCTTTACATTGCACAGATTTTATTGATTATTTTACGGCCGGGAACATTGTAAATCTCTTCATCCTGTATCGGCGTCTCACCTTGCTCCCTGCCACTCTCTCGGGATGCTCACATCGGGTGCCTATGGCGCCAATTACGCGAGTCGAACGGTATTGTTGTCGCATTCGTTCTGATCTGTCAGCCACGAGCATTCTCTCCGAGCTAACGATAACTTTTTACGTCTACCGTACTGCCCGACAAATCTTTATGGAATTTTAATCGTTGCCCAGGTTGCCTCCACAACGAGGGTTACCTTACATCTGTAACGATACAGAAAGAAACGTTCTTTCGTTTATTTCTTTCTTTTTTCCTCGTTTTTTTCCTTTTTCTTTCTTTTTGTTTTTTTTCGCAAAGAGCTCTCTCAAAGAGCGGAGAGAACAAAGTTACGAGGAGAACGATAAAGGATAAGACAAGATCTTTGCGCAATTTGATATACATACGTGTCAAACACGGCACGGCTCGGCTCGGCTCGGCTTTCGCCCGCGGAACTATATTGTTCGTTTTCGCGGCCGCTAATGGCCGCCGCCGCTGCCGCCGGTGCCTTAATTACAGCCAAATATGGTCCAATCAGCCCTCGGGGGCCGGCAATGTCGGCCCATTTCGAACTTTCAAAACGGTTCGGCATATTGTCAGGTTCAACCTTTCGAATACTCTTCTTGGCGCCTTTTTATGTATTCATATCGTTGTATCTGGAACGTTACCGTCGTTACACGTATCAAAGAATCGTTCTAAGGAGTTTAGAAGAATACGAAGGAATAAAGTATCGGGTATTCACTTTCTATCTTGGATCGTGGTATATTTTCTCCGATGATGTTAGAATTTCATTTTGAAAGCAAGAGCAATTGTAGATGATTGGAGGGTCGATAGTCGTCGAATAAATTTGGCCGATACCGTAGAACGTGGCGCATCGTGAGCTGCACTGCGCTGTTAGGCGATCGAGAGCTGGTGAACAGAACTGCACCACCTCTTCGCGTTCAACGGAGACCGAGGCTCGTTAGTGCGCGCCCGTAAATCAAACCGCAGGGGTGCCAACCCGCTAATATTACCGGGGTTCCTTCAGGATAGAAGGTGGAGGAGGAGGAGGAAGAAGGAGGAGGATGAGGAGGAGCACGTTCGCGCCGCCGCGCCGACGCGCACAGTAAACGTTCGATATATCTCATCGATAATGAGTTTGTTAAATGGATTAATATTCCACTTTCTCTTTTCCATCCTTCTAAACCGATGATCCGTCCAGGTTCTGTAGGTACGAAACGGTATCGGAATTCACGTTGGCTCGTTGTTTAGGATCTATCTCTCGTTACACGCAGATACGCGTAAATTTGGTCAAGCGCAAATACGATTCATCCTTCCCTTAATTTATGTGACACGTTTTTTTCACGCGAGCCTCTTTTTTACGCGGTAAATTAATTTACGCGGTGAATACTGATGACTATACCAGGCAATACAGTTCCGATAGCTGAAAAAGGAATATCCAGTACTATTATTTTATTACTAAAGTTTGAAAAAGATGGCTTTAGGCAATTTAAACTGAGCGTGACGTTGATGTTTTACTAGTACATCGTGATTTAACCGATAATGTAACAGTGACTACGAAGAAACGGATTCATTTCCTAAAGAAAATCTTTGCGAAGCTCTCGAATTAGTCAAAAACTTGGAAAGTGCTATTGTGTACAATGGATCCAGGCATTCAACGAGTCTTGAAATTTCGACAAGATTTAACGAAGCGTAGCGACTTTGTGAAAATTCAGTTAAAGAAAAGATTAAGAATCAAATCATCCGAAAGAATTCACGTTAACAATGAAAATAACGTCGAGTTTCTAAATATTTCAAGATGACACATTTGTGCCAATTGAAAAAGAAAAGATTGATCGTTTTAAAGTTACAGTAGCAACTGTGGCATCGAATAAAATTTACTTTTGTTTTCTGATACGTCATTGTTTCTTTTTAGCTAAGCTATTTCAAGTAAATATGTATTTCTAAAATTTATAAATACTATCTTTTATTTCCAATATTTTTTTCTTTTGCACCGAGTTAGGTTAGATTTGATTTAGGCGATTTTCTTTTCGCGCAAAACGAATCCACGCGGAACGGATACTCCGCGTAAATTGAGGGACGGGTGTAGATACCTGTACAGTATAATCCGAAGGTCGTTTAGAGAGGAAAAAGTGTAAAGAAGCAGGCGGATTGTGCGACGTAAGTAAGGTTGTATCGAGAAAACGATTTCACCTCGAATCGCGATGGATTCTGTAAACGCGTTACACGTTGCTCGACTCTTAAACGCGTCCCTAATGATGGCCAACGAAATAATAAAGATGGCGACCTCTGATACATTTAGTATCGATTACCGGTATAGGTAGGCATATCCGTACGAATCGTATGGAATCTGGTGCGCTCCTGGAGGCAGGATAACTCGTATATACAGCCGGATAATTAATGGAGCCGGTAATGAGCTGATTATTATTAATAATATTTAGCCGGGGTTAAGCCGAGGCGACCCCGCCGCGCTGGAGCCCGGCTGCTCGTTAATTGAATCTGCCAATCATCGTAATGAGCGTCAGCGCCGGATCCGCTGTCTGTTCTTCGTTGTTGCTCTTTAGGGCCCTCGAGCTTGATGCTCGTTGCTTTCGCAAAACGAAATATGCATCCTGCACTCTGCAACCCTATCCTAAGAAATGTGAGCAATTTTCTTCACCGACCGCCTTTCGAGAACTTGATCGATATCGTAAACCCCGTCTAGAACCTCCTCATAATTGTTGCTATCCGTTTTCATTAATTATACCGCGCGCGCGTGAGCACGAATCAAACTTTAAGTACCTAGTAGGGTACCTATCGAACGATTGAATCGTTCGTACGAGTGGCTGCAAATCGATAGGCCTTTTCATCTTTATTCTCTTTTTACCATTAAGAATATCTACGACTCCTCGACGAATAAAAGACTTGAAACGTATCCCTTTCGAATGTACTTTCCATTTATCCTTTGAACGGTGCGTGATCGAAGATGGAATTGTTTACTCGTCTTAGAGGTAAGAGTAACCGGGCGACAGAAGTAGTCACGATAAGCCGACAGGGGACAAATGTTCGCTTTCTTTCAAAGATAACGACTTAACTCGAACCTCATCTACCCCTCAAGACCGTTAGGATTCTCGAGAATGCGTTTCTTATCTCCGAGGTTTGGGTTCGTCTGAAAGCAGGATTTCCGGCAATTTTCGGCAATCGCGAGCATCCACTTTCTCTTCTTTCTAAATATGATACATAGGCACAGGTTAAACTGAAGCTTTACTGAAAATTGTAAAACACGCGTTGTCGGGTAAAGCGGATAAAGAAAAAAAAAAAAAAAGAAGAAAAGAGAACGCAAGGACTAAAACAGCAGAAGCAGCATTAAAGAGGAGAAGGTTAGAGGATGGGGAAAGAGGGTGTGGGGGCTTTGTGAAAACTCGTTTCTGTCGACGCCCGGTGGTAATTTCGTGTATAGGAATTAATAGATTAGCGAAGAGCAGCACGTTTCCTCTTAATTCCAGCCTATTACCGGTTCGGTTTCTTGGTGCAAGGCGGGTCCGGCCGATTATGGAAGATAGCCAAAATCACCGGTGGATCGTGGAATTAGATCGAATTACCCAGGTGCGGGATAATCGCTCTGCGCAATTTCTTGTCGAATAACGAGTAATTGCGTCGTCAGTCTACTCCTTTACGTGTTCGAATTTCTAGGTATATGTATATACATATATATATATACCTATGTTTTATCTACGTTGTTTTCATAACCGCGTGTAATACATCGTTTGTCCACCGTTCGAAGCAAAGGGGTTAGGTTAGTCGGAGCATTTATCTCTCCGTTTGTTTCGCTCGTGCGATTTCGCATAGATTTCAGTTAAAGCGAAATTAGAAGGGAATTGTGTTTCACGAATATATCGGCGGCACGACTCCCGGCTACCGAATGACGGGAGAAATTAATCAAAATAATCATCTCTGGGGCCCGGGGCGGTCAGCGGGGCCTGTCATTTACTCCCCTGGAACTCTTCTTCTTCATCCTGCCTTCAGATACCCGCTGTATATTATATATATATATTCCAAGGTATCCGGTAGCCGACCGAAACCTTCCTTAGCCTTTAGCAGGGAATCTACAAGTCCCTTCGAGTTTGAATTTTAAATCAACCATTCGAGAACGCGTCTAACCTTGGGGTTAGATCTCATTCGGAAAGATTTTCGAGTGTTCTGGACAGCGCGTGAATAGCGGGTGAACGGCGCTCGATTAATATTCATACGCGATTCCCAGTGAGTCGTGATTGGCTGGTCGGGTATGAAACTCTTGTCACCGTTTTACCTGTTGAGGTTAGAGCCTCGAGCAGTGACAACGGTTGAAAAAGTTTCTTTCGGACGAGGATCGAGCAATTAATCAGGATCACCGTGTAAGAGAATGCAGTCGCGGTCGCGATATGTAAAAGCTCTCGATATTTCTCATACACAGTGTCACGCGATTAAAGATTCAAGAGGGTTCGAACCACGGTACGTCTTTCGTTCGATGAATCACGATTCTTTCCTAATTTCGTTAGCGAGTAAAGTTCAATGTGATCGAAATGCAATCGCGAATGGTCGGATAGCGAAGAGGGAGGGAGGCAGAGAGAGGGAGAGAGAGAGAGAGAGAGAGAGAGAGAGAGGTGAGAGGTAGGTAGAAAAGGGTGGGATTCGAGGGCGCAAAGTAACGCCATCAGACACGCGAATGAGAAACGGGACGGTGTTTCGTGGAGGCAGGAGGTCCGAATGGGCCAATAACTTTGCGAGCTTATGTTCCTGAATATAAAGGGGACAGTGGTTGTTTGCGGCGCGATGTCACTCGCGTATCCCTCGTGGCACCCCTCCTATTATTCCTGTTGCCCCTTCTTACGGGATATATTCTGATGCACGACTGTCGTTTTTATTCAAATGCACGCCCCTGCAAACCAAACGCGATGGCTTTCGGAAATTCACCGAGTGATTCACGATTCGCCATTACTCGGACGACCGGTCGAAGAGCGTCGCGAAATCTCGCGTTAACGTTGCTCACGTTGCTCTAGCTTCTTTCTAAGTCGTGTACCGATCGTTCGAATTTCTATTACCTTCTGGCCGTGTTCGATCGATTTCAAGGGAAGCTATTCTCGTTCTACAGGAAAGAGGTTATCTCGTCTCAGGATAACATCGAGGAGCGCAAAGACTCTCTCTCGTGGAGGAACAGTTGCTACTCGTCCGTCGCGTCGGTACTCGTCCACAGACACGCGGCACGTTGCCCACGAGCTCCTGTGGCGCTCACCGGGTTTCGACACCCACACGCCGTGTCGCCTCACCAAACACATAAATAACGACAGTTTCGGAGACTCCGCGTCACAGTTCACCGCGTGCCAACCATTTTCGACTCGCCGAGAGGAATTCGGACCCTCTGCTCCGATCGTTGCAATCGTCTATCTCTTCCTCCTCGAGCTTGACAGATTTCTCAGCTTTGTAATTTCTACGTTTACCGAGTTGCTGCAGTGAATCGTTTGAATTGTTATTCTGGTTATTCGGTCGGTGTTGAAGTAAATTAGAAGGAGAAGCGGAAAGTTCAGCGACAACTGGCATTTAGCCGACAACTGATCCAAAGCCGAAGTACCCCGAAATAAACGATCATCCGGAATCGTTTCAACGCGTTAGCCATCGTACGTTCGCCACCTGTTGTCCTGGAAATTTCTCCATTTAACAGCAAAAACCAGAAAGCGTCGTCTCGTCCAAGGTAATACGTATCTCCACGTAGAAAATTGTACCAATCGAAAAATTGTGGCAACGTACGATGGTGGTCCCCGTGGTAATTCGAATAAAGTTGGATTTATTCGTCGCGTTATCATCTAGGGTAGAGGAATTTGCATTTGACGTGTTCATTAGAAAAGATCACCGACTCTCGTGTTAATAATTGTGCTCACCGAGTGGTGCGAGGAACGCGTGAAACGCGAAGGGGATATTTTGAAACGCCTACGCGGATCTCGCGTGGCTGCGAGCATTAAATTAATCGCGCGTTTCGTTTGTCGAGAACCGCCGCGGTCACAATCGTATACAACGGATACTATGTTGCCGCTGTCATGAAACTGACGTTTCGCATTTACCGTGCTCGACGAACGGCAAGTCCTGTAACTCGCTTTCGATTACGACTCGTTGCTCCACCAAATCGTCGTCGAACGCCTTCGCTGATTCTCCTGCGCTACAGGCACGAGACCGATTCAGGAAACGATCGAGAATATCTTTCAGGCCACAGAGTCAAATCGTACCACCCCCTTTTTCCCTCGGAAAAATTTCTCTCGTCGTGTGATTATTTACGAGCTGCTTCGGTCAGGTTTTTACATCGACTCGTCCGAGCTCTCAGGGAACGACGAGTGTTCGCTCACGAAAGAATTCTAATCTCCCGGTTGGACGTGGGTCTTAATAACGAGTCTATCTTAATTAAATTAAAATTCTCATCGGGGCCCACCACGGTCCGTTTCTAGGGCGTGTCCGGGTCGGTCGTTCGGAGCCAGCGGTGAGTTAGCGGTAACCCGACCTCCGCAGCTCACCGGTGAAACGAACGAACGAACGAACGGAGGAACGAACATGAAAAACAGTTGTCGAAAAATCGTTCGAGAGTTCTCTCGCATAGATGTGTGCACACATAGAACAGATGGTAAATTAATCTATCCCGAGGAGAGGGCTAATCGATGAATTTACTTTGTAGTTTCCACGCCTTTCGTTTCGAACCGTGCAGGACTTCTCGTAGAGGTTCTTTCTCTCTCTCTCTCTCTCTTTCTCTTTCTCTTAACGGAGCATCCGCGAGGCATAATATTACCATTCTTTATTCTTTAACGATCGGCAGCCAGCCGAGTGTTTCATGGTCGAACCTCATCCTATTCTCCTTCTTTCTTCTGCTGCTGCTGCTCCTCTTCTTTACACGATTCCGTCCGAATTTATTACGAAACCGAGAGCTTTTCCCGCGAGAGTCGAGAGGTTGGAACGTAGACTATCGTCGACGGTTCTTGAACGCGCTCTCATTTCGTATTCATAAGGGTGGTGGGTTCCTTCGGGTCTCTTAATATTCGAGGAATACGAGGCTTCGCTCTTCGACGACGATCCGCATACGACCCTGAAGAATCTTTCTCCTTCGGCTAATTACCGTGAAATATGACTGATGGAGAAATTTGGATAAGCGCAGCGCGTCGTAAATCGACCGATATAATTCACTTTACCTTAATAACCCGTCTAATAAGAAATTTCCTGCCCTCGCTGCTAAATGGATATACAATACAGACGTGAGAGAATAATTCGGGGTCCTGTGCGATTAACGCGAGAGTGGTAAGGGAAAAGGTGAGGAAGGGGGAGGGATTTAGCGTTTGTTGGAGAAAAGAAGGAGAAAGGAAAGAAAAGAAACTGGGCAGCGACGTGGTCTAAACCAGCGGGTTATTCCCGATCGAGAAATCAAAGTCGCGTTAACGTTCTCCGCGCGCGGAGAATGAGAGGCGAGGCATCAATTACGTTGGAACTCGTTTCGGTGGACGTTCGGTTGAAATTTTCGAAAATCCTCGTTTCGTAATTGTTTATTGTGATCGAGGGTTCGGCTGGAACGAAGCGCCCCCCGTGGTGCATCGCGAATGGGATCTAAAAGGACGAGAGAAGAGTGGAACGTGGGTTCCTACCGTTAACATCCGACTTTACGACGCATCCTGGTCGCACGAGGCGTGCACCTCGCGGGGCTTTATACAAGCCCCCGTAATTTGATAATATAGGGTTATGGTGGCGCCAAGCTGAGCCGTTTAAATTCATAACATTGTTTATTCCTATTAGACCGACCTATTGGGTCCGTTCCGCGCGATATTTCATTCGAAAGCCAAGACCAATGCCGCGTGTGGATGCGTTCTCGACTTGATTTCGTCCGGCCCGGGCATTTTACGAGACTGCCTTATTGCCCACGAATTTTCCACCTGAATATACATCCATAAGCCGGATAGGAATCTACGACCGAATCAATTCTAACGATCTACGTCGACGAATTGCGCGTGATATCTTACTTTTCGTCGTTCTATCTTTAGAAAATTTTCTCAGAAATATCAATTGGAAATCATGGAAATTGCGTAAAATTCATCGAACGTTTGAATTTCCAAGCAATAACAGAATTAACGTGGTACGGTCCCGTTTAGTTGTTTACGAGCAGGCCATGCTTCGAGTTCCTGCGCGGGCCGAAGCGTTCCGCGTCCTTGTTGCTCCAAGCCGGCTGGCTGGCTGTCAGCGAGAACGTGAAATATCGTCCTGCCCAACTAGCATCCAATAATTAGTTTACTCCTCATTACGGTTGGCCCGCGTTATTAGGAGAGGCACAGGTTTCGGGTCATGGAAGGGAAGGAGACGGACCGGGCTTGAGATGAAAAGAAACGAGCAGAAGGGAGAGCTCTAATTAACTGAACGTTTAGGGGTTACTCGACCGGTCGGCTCGCGACCACGCCCGATCTCTTAACCAATTCCATTCTTACCTGCTCTGTGCACCTCTAACATACTTTGTGCTAATCTAGCGGCCTGTGTTTCATCAACCAACCGACCAACGTCATTTCTCGCCTTTCCCTTTTTTTTCAGACGAAACGTCACGGTGTTGAATAGAAAAGAAACGGGGTGACGAAACGAATTGGAACATTGTCGTTCATCACGTGTCGATAACACGGAGACGTGGATGAGGAAGAAGGGGATAGAACACTGGAGAAAAGAAAAAAGAGATTTATAATACGAGAACGAAGAGAGGAAAAAGGGTGCTCGCGCGCTCGAGGCTATCTCTGATCTTTGATCTTGGTACTTACATAAGCGGTTGAATCGAGGGGGAATTCGAAGAGGAGGCCCACGATGGAGGAGTAGGAGAAAGGAGGAACGTGTGTGCACGCGGGAGAGAAGGAGGCAGAGAACGATCCGTAGGAGGTATGATGCGCGGGAGCCATCTCTGTTAATCATCGCGTAATTACCGCTCCAATTATCAGATACTGAGATACGAGCATGGTGGATCACGCAGGACCCGAAGAATCTGTTAGTTACGTCGTGGTCGTTCCGAAGGGATCTCTGGTTTACACCGAGGCTGCTCGTCATTTTGAACGAGTTGCTCGATCTCGAATGGAGGCCGTTCGGAACGCCGTGCCGTCGCGAGAAAGTGTCAATTACGGCAATCTACAGCGATGGGTCATGCCAGGGAAGTTAATCTGGTGCCGAGTGTCGTATTTTTTAATCGAGATGCGAATGATTACTTTTTTTCTTTTTTTTGGTTTCTTTATTAAGAACGAACGAAAATATCCAGGTTGCCCGAGAATAGCGAAACTGAATAGCGTGGTGGTACGAATTTCGAAAATTACTCCTTTTTCCCCCTCCCGGAGTTTGGCTCTCGAGGCAAACCGCGTAGTCCGCGGTTTGGGGTTGCGAACAGGGGCGGGACAATTCTTGTTCAGCGGCCGGTAGGTTGAACAGGGCGTTACCTGGCATTCCTTGGTAAATTAACTTAGCGGGCGGCTGCAGCGCGCCGGCGAGCGGCGCGTCTCCCGCCAAATATTCATTTAAAAAGGTAAATGCAATTTTGCCGTTTTACGTGATTGAGATAATGCCCTCTGATTAACGGGCCATCTCATGCTTCGCTCCCTTCTTCGTTTTCGTGCCTATCTCCTCTTCCCTCCTCCCAGAACTCCCCCCTCGTCAATTTCTCTCTCTCTCTCTCTCTCTCTCTCTCTCTCCCCTCTCTCTCTCCCCTTCCCCTTTTGTCTTGCACTCGGTATCCCCCTACGGTAGCAAACGCGTCATTACCGAAATTCAACCGGTCGTCCCACGAGCATCAGCGTCGTGTATAAGGTCGTCCCCGCAGCGTCGACCTCAATTTTCTGCAGGTGTACGAATTTCGAACCTTCCCGCTCATGCTCGACGGCTGTGATTCGTTTTCTGTCGCGCGAGAACGTCGAGTTAGAGACTCGTAGATCGTACGCGAAAGGAAAGGTGTAGGAACGTGAACGCGTTAATGTTGGCCGATTAAAGGAGGAAGAAGTAGCGAGATGGGTCGTTGATTCTCGATTCGTCCGGTGGCTAAAAAGGGGGCAACGAGAATTCCAGCAGAGGGAAGCGAGCCGACGAGTAATTCGCGGAGGTCGTACATCATCCCCGGTGAACGGTTGTCCGCCTATTCGGTCGCTTCGTTTGGGCTTAAATCAAATTTACTAATTAACACCATTTACCAGGATCTATAGCGAGAGCGACTCGTCCGTGACTCTCTAAGCTCCTTTTTGTTTCCTCTTCAACGTCGGTACGCGTTATTGATGATGCTCGTTAAAGAGCTCTCACGTGCCGCTGGGGCAGTTCTTCTTCGTCCCGAAGCCACTCTCGTCTCTCCTCGTCTCTCATCGTCTCTCAGACGTCTCAGCTTATACACCATTCCAACGACTCTGACTCGGACTCGGACTCCTGTATGGCCGTGATCCATCCTCGTGCCACTCGGCGTAGCTGCCGCGGGACATTAGTCATCGACAATCAAGATGAATTCACTCTTAAACAATGACGCTTAATTTCAAGAAGCCACCGACGAACAATCACCGAATTCCCGACTCCCACTCCCTCTCTCACCCTCTCTCTCCCCCCTTTTTTCTTTCTTTCTTTCTTTCTTTCTTTTCCTTCTTTCTCTCTTGCTTTCCCCGCTGAATAATTTGCCTAGCTGCTTCAGGGAGATCGGCGACGTATTCGCCAGAGTCGTAGGCTCGTTCCACGAGCGTTTCTCTCACGTTATTATACCGGTGTACAGACACACCGTGCACCGGTAGATTTATGATGCGTCGCATTATCACGCGGTAAGGTAACGCGACACCGCAATTCCACTCGGTGGCACTGACGGGCAAACGCGCAAATTATCATCGCGATTGCGGCTAACTCGCCCCTTTACGCTAATAACGGCAACACTACGCGGCGAATTGCAAACAAGGACGTGGTACGGGAACACTCGCGGGACGCGCAATCTTTCCCACCGAGGGCGTAAACCGCAATCTTGCCGTTGCTCCTGCTGCTACATCATCCGATCGAGGAAGAATATTTATTTATTTATCCGGTCGATCATCTTTGCTACTGGGACATATCGAAGTATCGACGTGCAATCATCTGTCTTGTTAAACGATTCCCCGGTGTTTTTACCCTGGAAGAGAAACTTCTTGTCTGGTATAAATCGTTCTCCAGTTGAAAATGTGATTGAACGTTAACCCTTTCTGATAACTATAGTCGTTCGTTGAAATTTCACATTGATTCACCATTTTAGTCGGATATTATCTTGACAGGTACCGATTTCTTCGGTTTCGTAACCGTTTTGTTTCTTGTCACGGTGATGTGTACATTCGCGTCGAAAGAGGCTTGTGAAACATGGGCGGAATCGAAAGGGTTAAGGTGTGGATACGGGAAAGACGGATTTTCTTCGAGAGAATCCTTAAACCGCAAGCAATATCACGACCGCAACTTTGTCCCAGTCGCTGCTTTGTACAGGCATACATAGGTTGAACGGCGACGGAGCAACATTGTATAAACATCGACGTAGAGAAACTAAATAGTCGGTCGGTATTCGATGGGGCTCGGAATCGTGGGCGTTGATTATTTATCAACGGTGACATATACACGCGTAAATTTTCTCATCTAGTCTCACAGTGGGATTACGTAGGTATGGATAACCAACGACACGATCGAATGCAAATGCCACGAAACGGCTGAGTAGAATTATCTCATTACTCGCTGGTTCCGCAGCAGTGGCGTGGTCGTGGCCGTGTCTTTTTTCAAATAAGGAAATAAATTAAGACGTAATGGGCTTAATAAGGCTCCGGCCGGATAGCATTCCGCGACCGTGCCAGTAACTAATGGCGGCGTTTGCGCGTTTTATGCCATGTCGAGGGGAACTGTTGGCCTCAACGGGTTCCGCGTGTAAACACTTCCAAATCTCTGACCGCCTCCTCTTTCCCTTTCTGGTGCCATTGGTCGAGTTTCAGAGCGGGAATTTAACCGTGTCTCTTGTTCCTTTTCAATTTCGTCTGTCGTCGAGACCGTTCCGAGGATTATGGTAAATTATTCCCGAAACCGAAGAGATTTTTCCTGGAGTTTCGAGGGAATTTCATACAACCGGTTACCTGTTCCTCGCGTTTAATATCGTTGCCGTTCGAGGTGTCGTCGAACCTGGCCAGCTCGTTTAAACGATGATCGATGCAAACCGATGATCAGATTATTCGGTGAAAGAACAAAGAATATCGAGTATGACCGGGAGAAAGATCACGAGATAACGTCAGGATGGTTACCGATGAATAAATTATCCACTTCTCCGTGTACGTATTTCTCTCCCTTTCCCCGTGCGATGCGTCGAGGTTAACGAGAAAATTTACACAATATGTGTAATATACACACATATTACTCGTATCGAAACGATGGAGGGGAGGAGATACTGGTCGGATGAAAATAGGTGAAGACGAGAAAGATGAAAGAGGGGTATACGCTATAGAGAGAGAGAGAAAAGCAAAGAGAGAAACTGGAGTGAAAGGAGGGAGGAGGAATGAAAGAGAGAAGGAAGGAAGAGAGCGGCAGGGGCCAAATACGACGTGGATCCACTACAGAAGACTGATACTGGATACCTGGGATACAGGAGGCCGTGCAGCGGTGTAAATGCAATCAAGAAGGCCTCAATTAGACCGTCACGCCGTACATCCCTCATCTTGGAGTCTCGCCTCGTCTGTTCCCTCCCTCCTTCTCCTCATCCACCGTCGATTTCGTCGCCATCGTTCTCCTCTTTTCTTCTTCCTCCTCGTCCTTTTTCTCATCTACCTATGTACTTATCCCCCTTTCCCGTTCTTGCCCCTTTTCTCTCCGCTGTTTTCTGTATTCCTCCGTTTCGTCGTAACTCTTGATCTGGCCGATTCCACTTCCGAAAAAATGTACAAGACGAACGACGTTGTTCTTTATTCAATAATACCAACGCGAGAACGACAAGTTTGACACTTTACGGCTAATCGAGTTACGAGATCGGAGATATAATTGGAGACGATACGTTTACGGGCCGATTAGTTCGATAGTTGAGCTGCCGAGCACAGCGATTCGTGGCGGTAAGCATGATTCTGTCATAAACCGTCCAGTTTCCCTGTCGTTATATCCTATTAAGGGAAGTATAAAGGAACGCAAGGGAGGTCTGCGAAGTTTAAGCAGCGAAGTTGCAGAGAGGCCGAGATTAAGGGGCTGTTTAATCTGCATCCATCGCGATGATAGGTAACGTTGGGAGAATCACCGTGGGGGCCTTCACGTTAACCGAGTTAGTTACAGGAAACCCTGTAATTAGGGATTGTTAACTGGATAAAACCTTACGCGTGCTGCGCGTGAGGGGACGCGGAAAAAGAAAAACGAGAAGCAAAGAGAGTCACGCGGCTCTCGATCCTGTCCAAAGGTACCTTTTCAGCCTATGAATTTCAACAGTTACTCTCTTTCGTTCGATAGTACACGACGCTTAAGAGGTATCAACTTTACGCCTCTAATCAATTTGAAAAGTATCCTGAGAAAATACGTTGTCACGCTATGAAGAATTGCGTCGATTGTACGGTGCATATGTCTAAGTGGTGTACGTAGACGTAGCCGTATACGTGTAACCCTAATAGAATCTTGGAAATTGGTATTGGACGAATCACCGCTTCGTGAGCACATTCTTCTCGATCGTCTAACGCGTCTTTTTTCTGGCGAACGTAGAGGCAGGTTTGAAAGCCGGTTGCTACCGATCGCTAAATTCATTCCGATGTAGACAGTTATTAGGTGGCTAGAGCCGGTGTAAAACGTCGCCATAATGATCGGTTACTAACTAACTGGCTTTCTCCACTAACCACCGCGATATATAAACATCCACGTATGTATGCATGCGTAGACCGGTGCACTTAGTCGCAGCGTATCCGCGGGCACCAGGTCGATACTGTTTACACCGTAGTAATTTGCTAATGGCCAGGCCAACACGATGAATTCGGGATCGAGTGGTTGCGTGGTCTGCATCTCGATCGTACCGGAGATCCGAGACCACGCGGCCCGGATGATCGAACCTCGATCACTAAACCGAGACACGCCTCTGAGTCCTCTCTCCCCTCTTTTGCTTACTTATCGAGCTGGTACAGGTCTAGTTCGCGTGTTATCGGGTCCATTCTTTCGCCAAAAATTCTTATCAATTACCGAGATGAACGTCGAATTGTCGTTCGAATGGGTAAGAAGAAAAACGGCTTAGGTGAAATATGGTTCGTGCTCGTCGGCCTTGGAAAATTGCCTCTTTCGATTCTAGGTGGATTCGAGCGTGTAGATTGTAGCAAAACAGAAAGGTTGTTACCTGCAACAGCACCGCGGTGTCTAATATTTTCAGGGAATTAGATCGTACGTTCGAGAGTGTAAGAGAAGGTTGTCGATTCATTCGAGTTCGTTCGAGACCGCGGATATTACTTAACCTTGCGAATTCGATCAGCGTGCCCGACGATGTTTGAAACAGGGGCACTTAAGAGTGGTGCGTCAGTTTTGATCGGCGGATCGTTTTGTCGGTAATCGTTCGATTTATCAACCTCAAGATCGTTAGCACTAAGATGGAGGCACGCGGGTATTCACGGCGCCGCTAATTAGCCAACGCGCATTAATGGCTCGAGACTCCATTAAACTGTAAAATATTTAAATAACTCGTCGACGGGCGTGCCCGGGCGCGAATTACTTGTCATAAGTCAGTCGGGTAGGACATGGAACCTCTTGAAAACTTCACGGCAGAGTTATAATGTACGTGCAGGGTAATAGCATGCTTTTTCTTCAGGAAGTTGACGAGCCTATAAATTAATACTTCTGCCATGTATCCCATTTTTAATCGTCGGATAATAGATCGAAAGAAGTTTCGTGGAATAAAGAACCTCCCCTCCATCCGCTCACCTTTTTCTTATTTTCTTTTTCTCTCCTCTCTGGTAAAAGATTTATTCGTCGCAAAGCAAAAAAAAAAAAAGAAAAAATAAGAGAAAAAAGGATGGTGAAGAAAAAGGGGTTAATGAAATTACATACAATGGACACCAATGTTCGTTTTACTCGTGGAAAATGAAACGAGAAATCGTTCGACGACGTTGCATTCTCTTCGTTTTGTTCGAGATCCTCGATTAGATCGGTAATTCGTGGTTACAACTTCAATCATGTCTTACGCTAACGTTTCAGAGATCGTAACGTTCCTTTTTCTTTTTTTCTTTTTTTTTTTCTTTTCTTTTTCGTAATCGTATCGCGCGAATTCTGTGCAGCGTTGTTTCACCTGAACGGCGAGGGATAATTCAGAAAAGAAACGTGATATTGTCGAGTAATGCGCAATCGGGGAAGTAGGTACTTGCAAGATCTCTTCACAAAGTGACGCATACGTCGTTAATTATTTACAAGGCTTAACTTACACGCTAGGAATGCTTATACAGTCGTAAAACTTATCGTAATATCGTTGAACATTCAAAACTTAAAGAGAACGCGTATATAAATAGTACTTTTATTTTATTTTATTTTTTTTTATACTTATCTAAAATGCGTACGACGATCTTTTTTTTTTTTTTTCGTGTGAAAGTAAAGAAATTACGCGCTGTCCTCCGAACGCACTACCTTATAAACTCGTAATAAACTCGGTCGCGACCGAGAAAGAAATTTCTCTCGTTTTTAAAAGCTTTTTCGAATTCGATTCAAATTTTTATGCATAACGTCGTCTTCTCGCGATTTTATAATTTATCTTTCCGTTAACTTTGTTCTTCTCTTTCTTTCGATAAAAATCCTCTAAGGACGAATAGAAAACAAAAACGATTTAAGTACTCGATAGTGACCTCTTCGTCACGATGCCAGGAATTCTTTCTCTGGACGGACATCTTTCGATGATGCTTGCTTAAATATTACTTTAGAATTAGACGTTCCCGGTTCGCCAAACACGGCGAGCGACCACGATCGCATCGCGGATTGTTCTTCAAACTTATCGAAGCCACGTCAAGTACGTTTTAATGTTCCATGAAAATTCAGGATGACCTCGTCACGTGTTTCTCAGCGAATTATAATTTCGTTCAGAGGTACCTGGTCAGTTAGACAAAATCTATATTCGTAGGAAACGTTTCGTGAATTTTCACAGGCTGTCGAAGATGGATAAATTTGAAAGACACTCCCCGATGAGAAAGATTTCACGGAAATAGAATTCGAAAATGTCGCTCTGCCGCAGTACTGTAAATTATATACAGTATTATACACGAAGAAACAAGGATTTTTCTTTTTTTTTTTTTTCGCTCGATTCTTCCATTCTTCGTAATCGTTTGAACATAAAGTTGACATCGTGAATGATATTAAGAGGAAGGAAGGTTGAAGAAACTCGTTTGTACATGGACAGGTATATCGTTCCTCTCTTTAACGAACGACATTGTAAAAACTGTCTGCCGAGTGATTCATGGAGTCACAAATCCGCGCAAAAGAGCAACGACAATTCCAACGACCAAGAAAAAAAACCGGAACACCGAGTTTTCCAAATGATCGTCCGAGTTGTCAACGCAGACGCGACACACGAATCGCACCACGAGTGTATGCTGCATAGAGATCTTTCGAGCAGAGCGTGTTTTGCCAAAAAGTGTCGCTTCGACTTTTCGAATTCCATGGATACCGACGATTTTACACAGCTCTCTTGAATCGAACTCGAAGATCGTCGCAGGCGTGTAATTCGAAAGCATCGAAATCACCGTTCATCTAAGATTAGATTACGTAACGAAGGCACAAGTGATCACAGAAAGAAGGACAACTATCGTTCAACCTTCCTTCGCGTACACGCAATTAATGGTACTAATTAACAAGTGCTCGGCCACTACGAAATGAGTTCTTTGGCTCGTATCTTGTACGATACATGGATTAGAAAGAAGTGCGGGTGTAACGAGACAAAAAATAGTTGGTATCGTTCCTTGTATAACAACGAGAAAGAAAGAAAAAAAAAAAGCAAACAAAGAAAGAAAATTATCCTTTACCCGCACTTGTTTCATCAGCGATGCCAACATATCGAGCCGTGTTGAGTTTCGAGCTGTTATCGGCGTAGATTTATCGTTTACTTTCATAGCTCGATTCCACTAGCTCTATTTCCTCGATTCCGAGTCAAAGAAAAAAAAAAAAAAAAAACATAAAAAGAAAACGATAATTACTTCGATTGAACAAGGAGAGATCAATGGGATCGGTCGACGCTGCTAGCGATTCGTTTCGCTGTTAATCAGCGGCGAAAATGGAGAGAGGCACTGATAAATAGAGCTACAATCCGGCAAGTACATATATCTAGAAACGAATAGAATCTCTTCAGCTGATGAGATCCCCGTTCTTGCGTAGCATCTCGAGGTGAAGCTCGTACTCCCGTGCCTTGAGTCTGAGGGATGCGATGCTGTTGGTCCGTCTGTCGATGTCAGGTAGGCCTACGCTGCCAGTTGGTGAACCTTGGGGTGAACTGGCAGCCGGCGGAGGTGGCTGAACCGGGGGATGTGGTAAGGTGATCGTTGTTGCTTGGGTAGGCGCAGGCGCGGGCGCCGGCGGAGGTGGTGGCGGAGGTGGCGGTGAGCCACGGAGTAATTTCGGCCGTTGGGCCGCGGATATGTTCGCCAGGAGACTTTGAAAGGACGCGGCCGACGTGTAAGGCAGAGGCATTCCAGGTGGTAGCAACGGTGGCGGGGCACGATGGTAGGGATGAGCGGTGTAACTACCGGGAAGGACCGGTCCGTGACCCAGAGGTGGATAACGAAACGCGTCGAAGGGTTTCCGGAGGGCAAATGTGCCCAGGTGGGCGAAAGGGTTCGGCAAGGTCGGCGCGACGACCGCCGATGGTGGCGGTGCACCTGATCCCAAGTACGGATTGTACGGATGCGCCTGGGGGCCGACCTTCTCCTGCTTCCGCCACTTTGCGCGCCGATTCTGAAACCAAACCTGTAACCAAACGGTGTATTTTTAGTTTTCCCTTCTTCCTTCGTTCTTTTTTTTTCCCCTACTTCTTCTTCTTTCTCTCCACCACCTGTTTTTTTTGTTTTTATCGATGGAAACGGTAGAAGATAATGGTAGACGTTAGTGTTTCTTTCTTTTCTTTGTTTTTAAACGATCTTTCGCTGAAACGAATCTGCGTAGCTTTGCTACCTATGACTATTTTTGGAATATCGTTCGTTGTTTCATCGATGCGTTCAAGGAAGTCGGGTGTGTAAGAGAGGTGAACGAAGGATTCAAGGATCGATTTGAAGCCCGGTTTCAGGAAACCTATCCATTCGATTCCGGGTCGGAAAGCAAATAGTAGGTATACGTACTTGGTTCGCTGGAAGTTGTTGGGGAACCGTGGAAGTGCGAATTCTGGTTAACGTGACGCATTCTCCCTTTTTCAGGAAACTCGCGGTGTATCATTATTGCGGAGGATGGAAAGGAAACCGAAGATCGCTGCGAGCCAGAGGCACCGATCTTCGCCCGTTTCGTCCCTTTCTCTTTCGTTTCTTCTCCCGTTCCATCTTTCTTCGTCCGCCTACCTGAGTCGTTTTGTGTTCTGTTCTCGAAAATTAACGAAATATTGGACATCGTAAAACCGTTAGCTGGTATTCTTCTGGCCTACTTTTTACCTTCTGAAAATTTCAAGTTTCGCTACGGCGAGATTCGCCCGAGAAGGATCAAACGATTCTTTTCCCGCTTCGTTTCCGATATTAAGCTTCGATTTTTCAAATACAACGAAGAAAGAGAGCTTCCAATATCGGCGAACTGAGCACGTACGTACATTTAACGGAAAATGACGAATGAAACAAACGTCGTTCGTGATGCGTCGGCCATTCGAGCGCATTCCATCGCGAAGGTTCCTCGAAGACCCGAGCTCTAATCAGTTCAACGGAAGCTCTCCTCCCTCGTCTTCTCTGCTCGCAATCCCCTTCTCCTCGTCCAGTCCCTTCACCCATTCTTTTTTCCTTCGTTTCTTTCATGGACTTTAATTCCGCAGTCTCCTTTTCGGTTGTTAGGTCGATTCCGTGTCGTGCTTCGAACACGAACCCCGCGTATATATCGGATTTCACGGTGTAATCGTCAAAAAGTTCTCGCAGAAATGAGACAAATGGTTCCACTCGAACGAATTGCCCTCATATATCTCGTGACAGAATGTAATGACGACCGGCAAACTAGTTCAATAACCGTATGCTTTGTTTCAAGCATCTGCTCGTTTCTGAAAGACGGATTCGAGTCGAGCACACCTCGTACGTGTTCCTTCGCAACCATAAAGCAACAACAAGAAAAAAGAAAAAAACAAGAAAAAGAAGATTTGTCTGAAAGACTTCGGAAAGTAATTTGTCGACAGAGAGAGAGAAAGAGAGAGAGATAGAAAGAGAGAAGAGAGACAGTTTCACAAGCCTCGAAGATTATTTTGTCGAGAAATACGAGATTGTTACGTCAAGATTCTCGATTAACCCGGAACCTCGTACCACGTTAGGTGGATTCTTCGACACGAGTATACTCTCTTACGTTCGCTGGTAGGAAATCAAAAGAACCGCTGAATGATGTAGCCACACCCAGTACAATCGGGGATGATGCGCAGCCTCGTCATTGCATAGATTTCGGGATGACTCTGCGATTCGAGAATCGATTCGGTCGATCGTTCGTTCGACACGAGGAGGGCATTCTGTGACCAGTGAAATTATAGATCGTAGACTATCATGTTAATCGCTTTCCCTTAATTTTTTGCTCCTCTCGAAACCCTTCTTCTCTATTCCTCTCGTCGTATCGGTTAGACAAGCGTAACCGTATCGTTTGTTTTCAATTTGATTCTCGGTTAATTAAGAAGAGAAGAAACCAAGTGTAATCGGTCGAACCGATTGCGTAACAAATATTCTTGTTCGATCGTGAGACAGGAGAGGAGAGGAAAGCAAATGGCGGGTGAGGAAGGTAGGAAGAGAAACGAAACGTGTGTGTTCCGCGGGTGAATCGAACGATCGGTCAGACACAGTGGAACATGCAAAGTCGTTGCTAGGCGTATGGAGAGTTAAAGGTGATGGGGTGTGGGGGGTCGGGTGCCAGGACCCCCCACAGCGAGCAGGATTGCCCCCAGCAGGGAGCTAAACATCCGACTTGCGGCTTTTAAAACAAAACGCAACCACGATTCGCCGCCGGAACCTAGTCGTTTCGTGCTTAATCGTGCCGCATTAATTACGCGGACGCCGGCTACATCCCCTTCTCTGTTCCCCACCACACACACACACACACAAACACACGCACATACTCCTTTTCTCTCCCATCTTTCTATATTCTTTCCCGTTTTCATCGTTTCTCGTTTTTCCGTCGCCCATCGCCGACACCCTGTGCACTTCCTCGTACGAATTCTTCCTCTTTTTCTTAAATAATTGTAGTTTACTTAGGGTAGATACATCAGGGACGTACAGTGATATTCATTGATATTCGAACACTTTTTAGAAAAGAATAATTTTCTTAAAATTCAACCAAGCAGTTTGCTAGACGACGTGTAAAAGATATTTTGGAAAAATTGTAATTAGTCGGGAGTGCAGAGAACGTAGTAGAGTGATCTTTTTACAATTTTCTGTTTTATCTGAACTGGTAATGAAGATTCAAAAGATATATTTCGTAGATTTATGTTTGTTATATAAGTACGGAAAATTTCATCGAAATCGGTTGATGGAGGAGCAAGGGATAGGCATTGAAAGATGTAGAGATCTTTCGATTTTTGCGATTCTTAATCGTTTCTAGCTCGTAGCAGGGTTCATCGATTTCAGTGAAATTCTCAGCGCGTGTATAATTGAGAGAAATCTGGAAAGTGTACTTTTTCCAATTTTCATTACCGGTTCGGATAAAAAAGTTGCAAAATGCGTTACTATTTTCTTCGTAATTCAGACTAATTAAAATTTGTTCAAAAATGTTTACGCGCGTCGTTTTGTAAACTAATCCTTCTGTTGGTTCATTTTTAAAAAAGTTATTCTGTTTCAAAGGGTGTCCGAAGAATATTAATGGGAGTCGCTATATTTACGAACGTGGATTAAACTTTCTGCCATAAATAGACTGGTGAAATGTTTCAAAAGCGTTCATAGATAAAAATACATATACGTACATCTTCGAATTGTGGATTCCTGAAAATGTTTAGCACGTTGCGCGTCCCGAATATCATGTCATTCGGTTAAAGAGTGCTCTTTATGGCGTGTGCTCGTATAATAACCTTAAAAGATCCGGATAAATCGTCGATTTGCGGCGGATGACGACGTATTTGCAAGTATAATGAAAATTACCGAGCATGGACGATCGTGGAGCGAGAGGGATGAATATACACGAAGAGAAGAGGAGGCAACGAAGGTAAGTAAACGTCGAAGAGAGGGGAAAAGAGCGTGCAAACACTGGGAATAAATGAAATCAACTGAGCAAATTAGTCGTTTTCTTTTTTTCTTTTTTTTTTTTTTTTCATACAACTGATATTGGTGGACGCGTTTTGCTCGCAAGCATATCGTCCTTGTCACTTTACCCTATATCCTCGCATCCTTGATAACTTATTCTCGTAACGTTCTCATCCATATCAAGCCGTGCAACACGACGACATACAGTGTAGCTTTTTTTTTTTTCTGGCAGATTAAATATGCATACGTTCTTCAGGCGAGAAGTATTTTCGTTGCTTCTTCCTTTGAAAACGTAAAGGTATTTTACAAGTATAGCTACGTAGGGCGTAGAAAGTATTCGTAGGAACATAAACAATGCCTTGAAAGAGATGTTTGTGAACTTGGCACAGGAAATAACCGATAGGTTAATCTCCCACTAGTATTCTTTGCGTACGTTCGATTGTCGTTTCAACGCGAATTTAGTTTATGCCACGCGCGGATTGAACATTGGACGTGTGAAAATAATGAAAGAGGAAGGGAAAAAGGGAGAGACGATGTGGATCATGAGGATATTGCAGAACAGCGTTACATCAGGAGTTCGGTGAGTGTTTTATCATCGAAGAAACTTCGTTTTTCCGTCTTTACGTACGCGCAGAAAAATGAAAAGAATAGATCTATCGAATCTGATTTTACTAACCTGTATCCGTGCTTCCGTAAGACCAATTTTCATTGCGAGTTCCTCTCTGAAAGTAGAAAACAGATTGCAAAGTTAACGAATTACTACGTAGGTAAAGTGCTGTGTTACAGCGTGTTCTGGATTGCGAGCGCGTAGCGTGCGTCGTATTTGAAAATTAATATGTTAAATATAGAGGGAACGAGTATCTCGAGTTCTTTAAGGAAATTAAAAACTCCACGTGACAGAAGTAATCATATACCGTTCGTTAAGTTAATTAGAACGTTTGTAAGATATCAATTAATTGCATTATGTCTTCCGACACGCGTACTTTTCAATTCGATTGCCATTCGCATACATTAGTGTGGACGAGTGTAACGTATTCTAGCACCGGCATTTTCATAATTATTCACTGGTGCTCGGATAGATGGTATCGCGGCTCTTACATATTTAGCGAGGGTACACGAGTGCAACACTGTTTATCGACGATACCAGGCATATCATTATCTGTAATAAATTGAACGATTATTAATCACAGTCGCAAAGTTGCAACGAAGAGTTTATGTAACGATATCGCCTGAGCTCCTCTTCCGCCGAGAAATCGACAATACGTTCTTGCTATTTGTCCATCCGATCATTATTTTTTTTTTTTCTCCTCCCCCTCTCTTCTCTTCGTTTTTTCTTTTTGTTTTTTAATCGTTGCTTTCGGCATCGATTCCTCGAACTCTATTACGTGATTGTCGGAGAAAAATCGAGGACGGAGAAACGTAAGCGTGTGTCGTAGATCAATTTCGTCCAGGATAAATTCCGGAAGCCTTTCGTTTCTCGCTTTCTAAGGTTTTTGCTGTTGGCCGAAAAAAGGATTGACCAGCGATTATATCTGTGTGTCCGTGGCAAAGGCGAATCCACGCACGCTGTCTTGGTAGACGGCCTGCGGGGTTTCTCATCTCGCACGCAAATTGCCCAGATGTTCCACGAAATCGCAAGGAAATCTCGGTGATTATATCGCGCACAGAAGCTGCTTCTTCTCCCTTCCGATCAGCGCCGCTTCAATTTCGTGTTTAGGCGCATTTGAGTGTACCTATATACACGACGTGTTTCGTTTCAGTCAAGTGCCCGCACGAAATTACAGGGACTTTCGGGCGAGCGCGTTCGAAAATCGACTACGCTCATTTACACCGTGTACATACGCGGGGATTCATCGCTTTTATCGTCGCGCTTACATGTATTCCTTTTCACCTTTCTAGCGTACCATCTTTTGCACGCTCGACGTTCTCATTTCCCCGTCCCCCCGATTTACTCGCGTATATGTATCTTTCTCTTTTGTTTACTTCAACGACCGCTTAGAATTAGATAAAGAGGAAAACGAACGAGTTACATTCGTCCCTGAATTTACGCGAAAGGAAAATTGTGTTGATAAAGTCTATCGATACAAAAGAAAAAATATTGGAAACAAAAGCTAGTACATGTAAATTTTACAAATGCATATTTATTACAAATAGCGTAACAAACTTTCCAACATTTTTTAGCTAATTCAAGAGCTTCACAAAGATCGAACGAATCTGTTTCTTCGTAGCCACATTTACATTCGTCGTTAGGTTGGCTTTCAGATACAAGATGAATTAAGTCAATATCGACGATTAATTGACGATCGACTAGTAAATCATTAACATTACGCTCGTTTAAATTGCCTAAAGCGTTCTTTTTCAAGCTTTAGCGATAAAGTAATAATACTCGATATTTTTTCAGTTGTCGGAACATTATTGCCTGGTATAATCATCAATATTAACCGCGTAAATTGTGTTATAATTTACCTCGTAAAAAGGAGACTCGCGTAAAAAGAGAAAAGATAAAAAGTGCCGCGTAAATAGAGGGAGGGATGTGTATTCGGAAAGTCTGATCGATTTGTTAGGTAAAATCGTTGTCTCGAGACAGTATCTCTCGAAACAGGCTGGAGATCCGAGTGCTATAGAGCACCTTGGCCTGCGAGTAATAATAATTTAGCCTTTCCCTTTTTCTCCGGCACACTCACGAACGTCCTTCTGGATTTAATAAGATCACGAAATTTCGCGGTTAGACGGCCGTCCCTAATTACACCCGCCGTTCACCGGCGACTCGGTTACCCTCGATTCGCGAATCATTATTATTACGCGTCTCCCCTTCTTCGATGTCCTTGCGATGGGAAATGTGTTAGTTGTACGAAGAGTATACGACTCTGGGACGATTAGTTTATTCGAATACACACGTTCCAGTTGTATTTAACAAGGAATACACATACGCGTCGGGTTCGAGGTATATCGCGAGAACCTTGTGCAACTTCTTTCACAAATCCTCCGTGCAATTTATTGCCGCGTAATTTTTTAACAGGCTCATCTATCACTGGCCTCAACGAGCTCGCGTCGAGGTGACGTCAGAGTATATTTGTATTGTAAAAACGTTCTCTTCCTTCGTTCCTGGTTAGAAACTCGCGTTAATAGCGTTCAGGATCGTGCGAACGAGGTGTGTGGATACGTAATAAGAGAGGAAGTAAAGCGCAACGCTCGCGTTTCCTTAAATACGAAACGATTCTGTTGCATCTGTTGCAACAGCCAAGCGGTTGCAATTAACCACGGAACCAATGCGAGAACGGAACTGCAGTTTCGTAATCGCATCGCGATAGAACAAGCAACCAAGCGGTCTCCGTCAAAGAGTGACCGCTAAGTGGATTAAACTCGAGCTTCTTCGCGATCCTCTCGACTCCGATCTTCTCTCGATTTCTCCCGCTGCTCGTTCAGATTAAATCGTGTCGATTCGAACTATCCACCTTGTTCCAACGTACCCGCGTGTACGTTGGCCTTTTTTTGTTTTTTTTTGTTTCTTTACAACTGCTGGCAAAGAAGTTGATATTCTCGCGTGTATAGTTCCTTCGTCCTCCTTGTCCAATTCTATCATGTTTCTTGTCTCGCGTCGTTAAGATTTTGATGTTTTTCTGGAGCGTGATAATGAATAAATAGCACATGCAAAATTACGACGTTCGACAGGAGGAATGGAATGTTACTTCTGTAATGAAGTGTGGCTATCAGTTTTTTTTTTTTTTTCAATGCAGTTCACACTCGCCACGTCTGCGTTCTCCTGTTTTTCATAAATCTCGCGCCTTCGAACGAAGAGGAAAATGATCGGTGGCATACGTGATCAAGGCGAAACGAGAAAAAGAGGCAGAGAGTGAGAAAGGGAGAGAAGGATCACGAGTGGTGCGTGTGGTGTGGTGTATTGTGGTGTATTGTGGTGTTGTAGCCGGAATAGGCTTGGCGCGCGAGTAATTCGAGTAATTGCCGGACAATTACATTATCTAATTAACCTCGGAGGTCGAATCAGCGAGTCGCTGAGCGTTGCCAGAGTTCGTGATTGTCCCTCGTGGCGCAACCTTAATTATTATTGTTTAACATGCTCGGAATTGTCGTTGTACGTGCTCGACTGGCTGGTTGATTCATGGAAATTTAAGAGGCGAAAAGATCGTGTTTATCCAGTTTCGTGTTTCGTAGGCTCGAATCGTAGATTTTACTTCGTTCCGTCCTCAGCTTTGTCCATCCATCCGTGATCGTAACCGGATGTCAATCAAGCGATGATTCGAACGTTTTCAAATTGCCAGAGAAGACGTGTGTATACCTTGGCGAGGAAGACCGGTCCGATGGTTTAACGCGAAAGAAGGTACACCATGTGCGCCAGATCTATGACGAGTACAGACGATAGAAAAGCTGGGTAGCTACGAGGTAATATCCGTGCATAATGCGATGCAATCCATCTCCGCTCTAACGATCGGGTTGGTCAACGAACAACCCTTGGAATTTGCCATTAATCTCGGTATAAATCATACGTCTCGACTGCTGTTAGAATGTTGCGCTCGAAACG
The DNA here is from genome assembly GCA_951804975.1 of Anthophora plumipes. NCBI lineage: Eukaryota > Metazoa > Arthropoda > Insecta > Hymenoptera > Apidae > Anthophora > Anthophora plumipes. The sequence continues at coordinate 24,797,166 of OX638116.1, read as the reverse complement.
GCAATTACCAAAGGAATGACATGGCATTACCGACGATTTCGACGGTATCGCGCTTGCTTTTCCTTCAGGAAACCGTAGGGCGGAAATTAATTTGCCGTAATCGTAATAACGGGAAAACACGATACTTTCGACGTTGGAAGCGTTTCACGTCTCACGAACTTGTTACCATCGCGATTGAGTCAGAGACGAGGAGATCAAAGTCTCAAAGACTAGGGGATGAGAGAGAGAGAGAGGGAGGGAGGAACATGGAGTAAAGTCGGTAGCTGATCGCGTAGCTCTGTGAACAGCCAATTATCCATTAGCCATCCTGTCGTCGATCGAACCAATTTCCGACGAACCTTGAACCTCGGTCCTTTCGAAGATTAAAAATTGTACGACGCGAACGGTGAAAGGGAGGAAGCGTCAGGTGGTAGAAAGAGCTCGCGCAGGTGGAAGAAAAAAGTTCGGTTCTGCGATTAACACGGAAAGAAAGAAAAAAGTAGGACCAGAGAGGGATCCACCGACGATTATGACCGTGTAACGAAATTAGCAACGAGAGAAAGAGCGAAAATTATAGAGCGTCAGGTGCGTTGATTTTTGAACGTCGTTCTAATTAGCGATCACCGGGGCACTAATCTCATTTGCCAAGAGAACGAGTAACGGAACGAAGAAGCTGGCGGCATTTCTAATCGGGAGCATGACTTGTCGGTCGATTAATGACAGGAGAAGTTACAAGTCGGAACATGGGATAGAAAAGGGTGGAGGAAAGGTGGAAGGTGGCGGTTACTGGTAGGGACGAGGAAAGAAGGACAGGATTGAGAAGGCGGACAAGAGGTCCGTGGAACTGGTTCCGTTCCACGGATCACTGGAAACAATCATCCTTATTAAACTCACCACCGACCCACCCCATGGATATAAAGGTATTCTTCGGAATGATTTACCGAGAATCGTCTTCTGCTCTCTCTGAAACAGGTGGATCTTTTCGAACGCGTTTCGAACGCGTTTCGAACGCGTTTCGAACGAACGATAAATTTTATATAAGTAAAACCTGCTACGATTTTTCTTCCTTTCTTTTCTCGCTATTTCCCTCGCCCGCTCCTCCTCTCCTCGGCGGAGAATTGTTAACGCGATAAAAAGAAAGAGGGGAAACGGTGGAGAGAAAAAAAGTAAAAACCAATAGGAAGCTATTTAGCGTGGCAGGAGAGTTCGGTCGGATGATTAGTCGAGGCACGGTAGCTCGAGCCACACGATTCTAATCTAAATTAGATCTTAAGAGCTCGTAAAAGTAAGTGGCTGCGTTTCAGGGCTTACAACATCCTCGCGTATCTAGATATTTCATCGTAGGTACAGATTTCTTTGACCTCGTTGATCGAAACAATTCGACGTCCGATAGAACGAACTCGGGGGTTCGAATTTCATCGATTTACGTTTCCAGTTGTTACCGCGTTGAACAACGTTTACGCGTTTCGTGAAAAGTCTACGGAAGAAGTTTAGCTGGTAAAATCGGTTTCCAAGTAATTCTCGATAGAACCAATCGCACGTGTCCTTCTGTAAAAGCAACTAATGAATATGCATCGCGATCGAGCAAGGCTTTACCTCCGCTTGGTCTCAGCTAGTCAATAAACCTAAGCGACCATAAAATCCAATTAGTGTGAAATTAATACTCGAACACGGTATCGGGAGAGAAGGAACAAGAAACGATCCGGGATTTCGGGATTGGAGGGGAGTGCGGGAGAGGAGTAGGGTGAGGAGGATTAATTTATATGAAAATGGCAAAAAGATATCGAACGACTTGACGCGGAGAGGAAATGATCCACGATTAGGAAACGATAGATTACGCGCCGTGGCGAAATTGCCTTACACAAAAATTGATCAATTTCTTTATCGAGCTACGATCTTCTAGTCGAAACGTTCTCCTCGGAAATTGCAAAATTAACTCGAACCACCGCCTTTACACGCTGTACTTTCCGAAGAAAGTAAGAGTGGACAGGCAGGCAAAGGCAGAGCACACGGATTTCGACGGGATACCACGGGCATTAGGCTTTATCTCGAAACGCGAGCCTGGACTTTGAATTTTTCGATAAACCAGGGGCCACTCGTCCGTCCGGTGCGACTATAACGAGATAGCCCTTCAAGTTTTTACTCCAAGTATGCGTGCGTTACGGCTGCTGAATATTCCTTGCTTCAAAGGATAATTATATATGTATATATCTATACATATGTAAACGTTTTTATTTTAATTCCACTCGGTCGGTGTTCTATCGGGTTTTCGCGGACAGTTGGTGCAATGTGGAAAAGGTTGGAGAGTTTTCGCGATGAATTTCGATCGCATGTTTTTCTCTCTATCAATGGTACACTCTATGGGTATACCTGTACCTGGCTCGCTCCTCTGCATATCCATCCCCCCCTTCCTTCGTTAATTACGAGAACCCATACCGTGGCCGCAGGACCGGACCTATTACGAGCGATTACACCGCTATTAGTTACCTACCGGGTGTTCCATGCTACGAAAGAAGGCATAGCGAAAAAGAAGGAGACGAAAGAAAAAGCTACCCAGATAGATTGCGCCGCGCTCAGTTGCCGGCACGTTACTTCTATGCAACTCGATTCAACGGCCATGGGGAACTTAATAAAGCGAAATCATCGTTTTGACGCCACACCGGGGAATTTGCATGAGGACGATTCGCCAGCAGAGGAAACCCGATGATCGATAGCTAGCTTATACCTGCGTATATCGCGTATACTGTTTCCCTGAATCGATAGATCTTTTACCCAGCTTTCCTGGATTCCACGGACAACCTCGTCTATCATGCTCCGTCGTTAGACTCGGTTATTGCACTATGTTTAACCAGAATTATACCAGTATCACGTATCGTCGTGTACTTTAAAGTTACCGCATCTGTGAGTAATAGCTTCCAGATCTTTCTTTTCAAAAGGAAATCATTTCGTTGACAATTGTTTTATACGGTCTACCTACATATTTGATCGTAAATTGAAATATTTGATCTCTGTGAAATTCATAAAAGAAGAAACAAACAAAAAGAAAAAAAAGAAAGAGAGTGAAGAGAAGGAAACGGATAGTCGATGACTAAGTTCCACAAACGTAGGAGGAAAGTGCAGGAGAGACTCGTGACGGAATATTTGGGCTCGTTGGAAACTAATAGCTCGCTCTGCGAGTTCCTGTTGTATCTTGATCCCGTTACACGGGAAGCCTGGAACTTGACAAACGCCGTAGCTAAACACCTCCTTTATCGTCTAGACCTGCGGGAGGTACACGGACTTCCTATCAGCGGTAACGAAGACGCGTTGGTCGAGAGTAGGACGATTAGGATAGTAAACGGAACGTGTACGCTCGATATTTTTCCATGAATTCGTTCAAAGTGTACTTGCCGGACCGCGAGAAACGCCTTTCGAGAAATAGCGAGTATCGCTTTCGTTGGACATACCTGGTGAACACGTCGGGATAATGAGTTCTCGAGAAAGCTTTCTCGAGTTCCTCCAGTTGGAAGCTGGTAAAGGTAGTTCTATATCTGCGTTGCTTCCTTTTCGGTGCAAAGTCGTCGACCTCGGTTTCGCTTTCAGGGCTGGTCGGTGCTGCCCTAGGGTGGTTGCTCTCTTCCTCCGCTCTCACCTCTTCCGTAGAGATTCCCATCTGTGTAGATTGAGGTGTTGTTGTCGTTGTAGGTGGCGGTACCGATTGTTGATGCGTTTGTTGATTCACCTGATTCACCTGACTCGAGCTGCTCGTGCTACTCGCAGGACTTGTCTGCGGGACAGCTTGTTCACAGCCACCACCGCCGCCTCCTCCTCCACCTCCTCCTCCACCTCCTCCTCCTCCTCCTCCTCGCGTCGAATGATCTGCGACCAGAAAGATCACTTTATTTGAGGATTATCGAATCACCCGTTATATCGTGGAATGTAAAAGCGGTCGAATATTATTTATAGATGAGAATTACGTATGCGATTGGATTTAATCTGAAGCATGCCGCGTCGTACGGTCAAGTGACTACGCTGAGTTATCACACGTTTCAATTGGATTCTCTGAACGGTCAGGGAAATCCTTGTGGTTTGGTTTCCGTCGTGAGTGTATTTAAGTAGCCGGTTAATAAGCTTTGTCGAATTCATTTCGAAATCTACCGAAGGACAGTGGTCGTTTCGATCAAACTGCACTTTCGTCGTTTATTAGATCGAATCGAGTGTGTCGTGATTGAAACGTGCGTAGAAATCCATAGTGACAATTGCAAGTGGTTGTGAACCGTTCACTTGACATCAATGTCAGCCACTGTACCTTCATAGAATCAGGATCAGACATTCGCACGCATTGACGCGCAATACAAGATGTTTCAAAGACACGTTCTATGAAATTTATAGACGAATTGCGTTTGAATTGGTCGTGAAAAGAATACTACGTCAGATAGAAACGTAAGATTTGATAATTTAGGAAACGCGGTCTGTCAATCTGTTGTTTACACCTTTTGAAAATGATCGTTCACCTGTGAGGATCGGTCGGTTATTTTTGAATCGGATTGTATATACGACCACGCAGACACGCAGAGATGGAGACAGAGAGACAGAGAGATAGGAAGGAGGACGGAGCTATCATTCCTTTCACCGACCTTGCTGCATTAATGATCCCTACAAGCCCACACTTCGGCACGTTCGATGCTGTGAGTGATCATGTAACAGCGTTCGATTTGCTTGTAACGACCAGAATCATTTTCACGCGCGATCGATACTTGGACATACCAACCGAAGGATCTTACCTCGTGCTTACAAGCTGCTACTGATAATTCGCATCCGCAATTTGCAAAGGTATTTTATCGTCGAAACCGGTTTATTGTCCCTAATAAATTTCGTCAAGTTCGTTTGCCGTGCGCTTTTATAATCGTCGTTAGATTGAAAATCGATCGTTTAAACGGACCGTTAGAAATTTGAGAGTCGTTATCGACACTTTACTCGACTCCCTGCAAACTTGCTGGAATTCTCTAAAGAGAATTCATTCGCGATTCGTTTTCGGCTGTTACGTCTGTTACGTCTCGAAATCCGTGAGAGAACAGACGAGAGACACGACGGTTACAGAAGGAGGATAAAAGAGGACGAAAGAGGAGGAACGAGGGAACGAGATGAGCGGGGTCTGTGCGCAGGGATTAGCAGCTGTTTTTCGTCGTTTTTAGCCGATTTATCGGAAATGAGTTTATAATGCAGGTAGCCTGAATGTAATGCGGACGATAAGCGAGATCTAAAGCTGGCTAAAGGGTTTCCTCGCATTTTTGTTGGCTTTTGCCATAAACATCGAATGCGCGTAGCATCGTATATACATATATATATACATGCAGGTTCGTGTTACGGCTGGCTCGGCAGATAGAGAAGGAGAGCGAGAGAGGAACGCGCGTAGGTAGCCTTTTACATTATAATAGCATTAATGGGCTCGAAGCCGCACTTAATGCTCGTTCGTTCGTTGGCCAGTTCGCTTCGTTATTAACTGAAAATTACCGAAACCAAAATCTAATTCGCGTAAACACTGTAATTTCACGGCGGGAGGAGAAACGACTGTTCGTGGCCTGAGTCCGAGAGTCGAAAGTCGAGAGAGCGAAGAGGAAGTCCCCGTGAGCTTCAGCCCTCGAGCGTTCTCCTTCGACCGAGAGAGAGAGAGAGAGAGAGAGAGAGAGCTCAAAATCTTCCCCTTTTCGACGTTTCTGCACCTTTTCCATCCAGTTCGTTTAAGTTTTCTTTCTTTTCTTTCTTTCGGATTTTCGAATTGAAACGAAACCAGAGTAATTCACGGATAAAGGAGAAGGAGGAAACGAAGTTCGAGCTTGTTAACGCGGATGATCGAATCGTAGTTAATTCATCGTTTGTATTGGAAATTTACAACGTTACTTTATTTCTTCACGAGCAATCGTGTGCACGCGTATTGTATCGCGAATGCCCGATTAGATGCGTCACGCTCGGTTAGATGCTTTAGATGGAGTGATTTTCGAGAGAGCGGCTTGAAAATCTCCTAGTCATTTCTATAATATTTACAGGCTACTACGAGCCTTCTGTGTGTGTGTGTCTGTAACAGTCAACCAATGTTGTATAGTTATGTACGTATATACCTACGTTTGCCTAGTACATTACGCGTTCCACGTTACCTACGATCGCGATTTATGGGCATACAAATTAGCGCGGCGTAATAAACTAATTAGCCGACTCATTGAGGCCGCCTGTGTATCTCGCGGACGTGTTATAATGGCTGAGCCGACGTACAGTAGATTAGAACGATGATCTTGCGTTACCTCGGGCACTCGAGAATTTTCCATGATTTTCTCTACGAGACACGTGATGTCACATTATACAGAAATTCCGTAATAGTAACAGATAGATAATACGCTCGGGCAGAAAGAGAGAAAGAGAGAGAGAGAGAGAGAGAGAGATTCGATGGTTCGTATTATAGTTGGGAAATGTATCATATCTACGTAATATATTTATAATAGATAATTCACGTTAATAGACAGCTGCTGTGAAGATGAAACGATAAAAGAGGTATTTATACACAAAAATGATCGTTATTCCATCGCGGAGAGTGCGTTGATGCGTGCGAATGATGGAATCGGGACGCGTCGGTGTACCACGACGCGTTACATCGGCAATGGTGTTTTTGCCGCAAATCATACTTGCAAATTCTCGCTAATAGACGCATCAATGCATCCTGTGACAAGAACCGGCGACGCTCGGACGTGTTCGATTTCTCGGCATGATAATAACAAGCAATTACGAATTATCGGCAGTCCTTTGTAGCCGCTGGCTACTCACGCGATAGCGCCCTCGATAACGCTCCTTGGATATTTACCTTCCGGATGCAGGTTACGCCCGCACATGCGTTTAACCGTTTCCACCTGAATTAATTAGCCCGTATAATGTTCCGAGTTGGCCGATAGTAATTGCAACAATGAAGAGACTCCGCGTAGAACGATCAAAAGGATAGGTATATACGTAAGCGAGATGAGGCGAGGCGATGTGAGGCGTGGCGAGACGAAGCGAAGAGAAAAGGAAGCCTTGAGCCTGGCAGAGCCGCTTACCTCTACCGTATTACCTCTATATTACCAAGCTAACTCGCTACACGCTCAGCGAATTATCGTAGACTCGATCGTAAGAAGTAATTAAGTTGGCAGCACAACGAATATTTCTTATTAAGTATATTTCGAGCGAGAAGTTTCCCAGGAAACCGCTACGGCAAACGTGAATTCGAATTCGAAATATCGGCGAGGTCCGTTGACGACGGCGCCATTGGCAAATTCCTTAATTACGAGCTTACTGTCAACGTGCAAGAACGTTCAATTAGTCCGCTGATGGATCGAATCTTTCACCAGGTATCTACATAAGTGTGTGTGTGTGTGTGTGTGTGTGTGTAATCCGATTATGCAACGAATAACCGAAAGCCCGACAACTCTTGGTAAATAATACGATTCGATCTCGGTAGACGTGATTTGGCTCGATCTATAATTACTCTTATCATTCCTTAAGCTTCGTTGCGATAAATCTCTCATTGGTTATTAATGGAAAAAATATTAATTCGTTCACACGTGTGTTGTACATGTAACAGGGTTAATATCGGTTTCTCATTCGATAAGAAGCCTTACGAAACTATTTGAAAACAGAGATCGTGCAAAATTGATATGTTTCTACGATGTATATACTTGCGTATCATTTTGCTTCTCTTGCTAGTGATTTTACTGTGATGTACAACTTTTGGTGATAATTTTTCCAACGAAACTCGAGTTCTGTTCGAAAAGAAACAGACGAGTGAAAAGAAAGAAATACTAAATAGTTGCGTTGTTAGATGTATTTGGAACCATTAGTAAATTAGACGAACAGCTTCCTCGTGGAAAGGTTGTTTGCCATATTTTCTTTTGTACTATCGCGTTAAAGAAGCTGCTCGTTATGTACATACGTAAGAAGTAAGTCGGACGGTAATTATGTGGTGGCGTGTAGGTAGATATATATATATATATATATATATATATAAGTTAATTCCTAGATCGCGATGTGATCCCAACGGTGGGGTTTCGTTCTAGCTAAAGAGAGCCTGATGAAAATCTTCGTGCGGGGCATGACCATAATCATTTGCGAATTACTCCATTATCCTTTGAGCGAGGTGAAATTAACGATTCGAGTCCGCGAAATCAATTAACGATAGAACGCCGATAGGGTTGAAATAATTTGTCGACGTCAGGGAAATTGGATGATCATCGATCATTCGGAAATCAAACGGACCACTCTCGCGGGACGAGAGAGTCCTATGGTCAGGAATAAAAATGAATCTGAACAGATTGTACGCGGTTGTTTATCCGTTTTGCTCCCCACGTACAAGCTGTTAAGTCGTTTCGTTCCGCTCGTATCGTTCAACTGGGAGATGTTAATGATTCTCGTGGACGATGATCGGATACATATGTGTACATATGTATATGGACCTACGTATATATGTGTGTATAGGTGTGTGTGTAACGTGTAATGGCCGCGGCCGATACAAATGTCTGATCGATGCTTCGCCACTTGCCGCGCTCATTTTGTTACAAATTGCGTGTAATATTTTAATGCTGAACGAGAAGCAGAGTGATCTTTGAACCAAGAGAGGAAAAAACGAATGTTCTATTCGAGGTAAAGGCGTGACATAGCGACCGTTTGCATCGCATATCGTTGCCCGCAGTGTCTATCTCGTTCTCGGTGATCGAGAATCGCGATAGATCTAGGTTGATTCGACTGAACGCAACGTCGATAGTGATCTGTAAACGATCATTAAGCTGATCCTGAAAAGCGTGTGGTGTACACGCGATAAATCACGCCGGGCACCGATGTGCAATTTACCAGCGCACTAACATAATTGCACGCATCCTAATCTACATCTAAATACACAGCCACGTAGCTTGTCTCGTCATAAATTGTCGATAGCGTCCGCTTCTCGTTTCTTCTTTTTTTTTTTTTTTCTTTTGCTAATGGTTCATCGAACTTTCACAGATTACCAGATACGTAATTGAAGATGCGTATCGTGTAACGATAATTATCTCTACCTCGTTTAGCAAATTTTCAAACTATTCTCTCTCTTTCTCTCTTTGACTGTACTTTCTCTCTTTGTCTTGTTTTTTATCCGCGAGCGTTTGCAATTGCGTGCGCTAGCATTCTCGTCCCTGTAGCAGTTCCAAGAAGAGGCGCATCCTTGCTCGAACAAAGCGGGACTGATGGTTGTTGCGCTGTCGACAACAACGATGACGAGGAGAGGACGACGGTAGCTAGGCGAAGATCGCGCAACGGTGCGCGCTAGTCTCTCTCTTTTTTTTTTTTTCCTCCTTCTTTCTCTACATAGTCGTGGCCACCGGACAGGACTTAACCACAATTACAATTATCTACGGCAGTTAATTATCCGCAATGTCACTATTAATTACTAAATTGCATCGTTGCCGCAGTTCTCCACATGGCACGTATCACGCGGTCTTCGTGCGTGGAAAATTGCGCGTATAGAAGGCGTTGAAAAAGTTTATTAGAAACTGATAATAACTTGCGACGCTGACGATAAATTTCAAACGCACGCTAGTTCAGCGAGAACACGTAGGTATTACTTAAGGAATACGTAGCTGGCTGTGTAACAAAGTCTGACAGATAATTACGAGAAATGGTTCGCGAATGCGACTCCCTCGGGGCACGTTTGAATTTTCAATTGGAAAGTTTCGAAATTTGAAATTGTACGCTTCCGGCGGTTGATTGGTAATGCCGCGTCAACTTGCAACAATATTATACAAGTATGAAATTAAGTTGTCGCATATATATGTATATATATATATATCTCCCGCCATTATCCCCGGCCTTGTTCGTTATTCTTTCCATGTTATTTTCCGCAAAGCAAATATTTCGCGGTATTTGCGAATTAAGCTAATTGTCGTAGCGATGGCGACGGTGGCACGGCGGCGACCACGGCTTACGGGAAGGATAGGTAGAAAAGAAGAATAGACGCGAGTGTGAAACGAGGATAGGTGTATAGAAGAGGTTGCGAAGAAGCGGGCTCTGACTTGTTGATTAATGGCGGGTAATTACGTTCTTTTTTTTTTTTTACCGTCCTTGTAATTGTTAATAATTGAACGTAATCGTAATGCTTTTTTAATCGCATTAAGCTGACGCGGTGGATTGCGCAACGGAAAAAAGAATCGCTGAACGATCTCGGTTGCTAGCCACGGCTAAACAGAACTCTAAAGAGAAGAACGAAGACGACATTTTCTACGCCGGAAGCGTCTCTACCCATCGTCCAGCTTTTTTCCACGTCCGTAGAAATTACAGCGTTTTACAATAATAGATAGACGGTTAACGATGAAGTACGATGATCGTGAGTATCGCATAGTATACGGGTATATATACTATGTACAGGTGTATAATGGATCGATCAAAAGTAAATAGGGAGAGATTGGAGGGAAGGACGAGGTTTAAAAAAAGTAGCGTAACTATTCGGCGATGGGACTCTCGTTTGTTGGCACGTTGAAGCCAGGACACGGAGGAATTATTATAGTTCTGTGCCGGAAGTACCATTATTCGTCGTTGGGTCTTTTTGTTCTCTCGAAAGAGAATAATAACAGCGTTGCGGGACGATGCACCGGGGCGCGAATAAAAGGATGGCTGTTTTGCATAATTGTCGAAGCGTATACCGACGGTGTAATCAAGAAATGAGGCAGCTTTTTGGAAGCGGCTTGGCAAATTTCACCTTGTGAGTTCGATGCCGCCTCTTCGCAGACCGATCTTGCCCATTAACTTCATCTTTTCCTCTCTCTCTCTCTCTCTCTCTCTCTTTCTTTTTCCCTCCCCGCCTGAATAGTGTACTCGCGAAAGAAAAGGAGAAAAAGAAAAAAGAAATTGAAAACATCACAACGCGAGCAACCTTCGACGAGGTACGCCGTGTTCGCCAGTCGGTTCTCTCGATCGCTCGTTCGACCGTACCTTCGTTTCCATTTACCAATATTATGATACTTTTCGATCGTCTGGTAAAATCAATCCACTTTCGTACCCGATATTTCCGTAATTAATACGAGCTCATAAATTATCGAACAACTACAGAGCCACTTCATTAAAGGCGTCCAGTCGGTGCGCGCGAGACCGCGCGCCATTGCGCTCGGTAGCCCGAGAGAGGGAACGAGAAAGCGGTAATCAGGTTTTCTACCGGTTTTCCAAATCCACTTACGCATCGTTATGTCGTATACATCGAGAACGTCGTTTCTTTTCACCGTGGATGAAGTCGTTTGATTTATGTGTGACGGTTAAGGGCCGATTACTCTACCTCCGCGATGCTTTATCTAGTCATCGATCATAGCCGCAAGAACTTAACCGTACGCATTGTGCGCGAGGACGCATACACCTAACCGTTCATACCTTTCGCTGATGTCCAACCAAAAATTTCAAGTTTCTCTTTGAATAATCTAAAGTCTGTTGGTCTTTTTTTCAAGGAAAGAAAAAAATAGACGTTGAGAGAGAAAAACGGTCAGGCGTTCTCGCGATCTACCGGCACTTGGCGTACCATTGTTTTCGCCTTTCCAACGGAATTCTAATTAAGCAGATCGACAGATAGGCCAGAGGAGTATGGCCTAGTGGCTAGCGAGGCGAGCAGGGTTATTAGACTTTGTTCTTTTTTTTTTCCCTGGAACCGCGGGCGATGGAAGTCGAGTTTCCGTGGTAGGGAGGAGGGTGAACGCGCGAGGTCTGCAATTATTATTCAATTTCCGTAACTGCACTTATCTTAACCCGATGTCACAATTGCGCTGGCAAGTTCTCGCGTGTCGTTGTGTGCATCTCGCGTACATACACGCCGAGTAACGTTCGCTACGACCACAGCCTTTCCCTGTTCGCGTGTATTGCACGACGGTAAACCGGTGGAAGAGAGAAAGAGAAAAAGAGAGGGAGCAGAGGGTCACAATTAAAGCGCATTAGTCTACACCGGGCACACATTCGCGCGGGTAATTTGCGAATCGGTGCCACCTTGACATTCTTAACGCGGCGTCGCGTCGCGCCATTCCCTTTACACCGACTCGATTCTTTCGTTAGTTTCCACGTTGTCTCGTTCTCATCACCTCCTCCTCCTCCTCCTCCTCCTTCTTTCGTTAATCCAACGTCCGACCGTTGTTTGTCCTTCCGAATTTCGATCAGCGTCGTCGTTCCTTTACCTAACCTTATTATCAAGATGCTCGTCGGATGGTAGATTCAGGAAGAGGGCGTCTAGCACAATTGCTGTTGCCCCGATAAGGATCGTCGTGGTCGTGGTCGTTGTCATCGTTTGCGACAACATGCGTCCTTTTAATCGCGTTCCGAAAGCCTGCCGAGCGCATCGAGGCGACAACCTGCATGACCCTTGCATTCTGCGCGAGGTCCCGCGACACCGGAATAATTAGTCGGGGTAGCCGTGAATCGTCGTTAAGTGTACAACGCAGGATATCCTCTATATATATATATATATATATATATATATATATATATATATATATATATATATATATATATATTGGGTTGTCCGGAAAATTCGTGCCGATTTTTAAGTAAATAAGCCAATTTCATACTTCAAAGTCTTTCTTTTTGTTCTGTAAGGTATGTATTTTTTAATTTTACAATTTTTCGTCGTTTTTCAGGAAATTGAAAAATTCCGTTTTACCAAAAACTTTGTTTCTTTATTTTTTTCTTCTTTAATATCGGAATTTCCACTTTTAGATGTTGTCAACCGTTTGCGAAGAATTTTTTCTGACAGGCTACCGCCTCTTTAAACATGACATGCATAATTTAATGTTTTACCGATATCTTTTCGTTGAAAGAAAAATATTCAATGTCAGAAGTGTACTCTATTTCCTTAGATCTTCAAAACTATATAACTATATATTTGCTTAGCAAAGCAATTAATAATTGCAACGAATGGACTTTCAAAAGACACGTGGAACAATAATCTTTCAGAATATGTACGAACTTCGTGTTTTTATATCATTTTATATGCTGTAATATATTCAAACACAACCTATCGAAAATCCTGCACGAACTTTCCGGACAACCTGGAGACACCGACATAGAATAAAACACGATCCTTTACGATACACGCGTGGCACTCGCGATAATTTTCGTGCGATCGTTGAAATTGTCGTTTGCCAAGAGAGAGAGAGGGAGAGAGAGAGAGACCTATGATAATATGTAGAATTCTGCAGCAATGCTCGGTTCGTTTTGCCGAATCGTTTATCGGAAAAGTATTTTTAAGAAGAAAACTACGGTGGTCCGTGAGCGTCCGGAGTCGATCGTGATCCGTAGAAATCGTCCGGACGTCGCAAAAATTCTCCCAGGAGCAGAAGTTTCCGATTCCAATTCCATCTCTCGGGCGCAGTTCCTTTTCTTTAATCTTCTCCCGCGGGCAACTTCTTCTCTCCTGCTTCGTGGAACCCGGGAGGATTAACCCGTCACCGATTCGGTGGAGGGCCAGGGACCAATTTAGTCTCTCTGTCTCGCTCTCTTTCTTCGTTACTCTCGTTGCCGGTCGGTGTGTCTTTCTCTCGGCGAGAAGCCGCTCTACCACGGGCTTTCAACGAACCCGGGTGTCGGGTTCTTGGAGTTTCACGGTGGTTTTCGTGGCGCTATCCTACTGCTATCTGGAGCCGCGGTAATGTGCTTGCCTTGTCCCCGATTAATCCGAGTCCTCAGGACCACTCTCGACTACAGATATGTGCACGTCCTTCGACAGTGGCGGTCAAAACGCCGCTTCGAATCTTTTTTTCGTACCGACCACCGGTGCACAGGAATTCAACGATCCGTTGCGTGTATTGCTTCGATGCGAAATTATTCGATTTTCGACAAACACCTTCGTATAGCTTTTCTAATTTTTCCCAATCGAGTTCTCCTCCTCTTCTCTCTGTCTATCTATCTATCCTCGTATGCTCAGTTCGAGTAACAGAACGTTTTAATAATCACGACGTTACTCGAATAGGAAAAGTATCGGTAAGGTAATACGGGGATTTCAACGAAGGAGGTCCCTACAGAAGCAGAAGTGTTATGGCTGCCGGCGCGTCCTGTGGTGTCGCGTCGTTTTCGTCCCACCTCCAAGGATCATCGGATGTTATCTGTGACGTGGAATGTCGTCGTAGGTACGAAATACAAATAAGGTCTCCACACTTCGAATTAGGATCGAGAACCTTTTAGATGTTATCTGAGATTGGCGCACGCTGCAGAGCCACGTGCCTCCGTCGCGTAAGAACGCATTCTTCGGCTACGCCTGTTGAAATGTTACGGCCATCTAATTAACCGGCGACGCTGAACACGAGCAATTTGAAATTCGAATTTCCCCTACCTAATGGAAATTTATGGGACGACTGTGTCGAGTAGGGAAAAAAAAAGGAACAAAAAAAAAAAATACAAGAAAAAAGTCCTACAAGCGAACATACAGGCAGTCAGGTATATACTTAATAAACAACGTTGCAATTAATTGATCCAATTGATACGTAACGCGTCGAACGTCCGCTTGTCAGAAGAGTTTTGCGTCCGGGTAAAGACAAGCTGGCCGCATTTTCGATTCGCCGGTAGTTTTCTCCGTTAGCGTAGACCCCGATCGACAACGTTGATCGAACATAGTCACGCGAGCAATTAGAGTGGAAGAAGTTTAATCCGGTCGCGATGCCAGTCTTCTTCGTATCTTGACATTCCACACCGACTTCCGAGAATGCGATCGTTTAACGAGCATATGGGAGCAATTCATCGAGACAACGCATTCCGCTGTCTAATCCGTTTAACATAAAGCCGCCGTCCTCGTCCCGCTTCTTCTTCTTCTTCTGCGGCTTTTTCTCTCTCTTTCTCTCCCTCTTTCTCCCTCTCGTTGAAAGAATTCGCGCGCGACGAGTCAATTGTCTGGATCCCAGGGGAACGTTCCAATCGCGACAGCAGAAACCACCACCCGATGGGTGGTCAACGAATTCTCCGGCTGCTCGAGACCGAACGATCGGCCATATAACGAGTAGAGTAGGCCCACGAAAAATCGAAAGCTCGTGTTTTCTAGCGGTCATCGAAACGTGCCGCGAATCTCTCATTTCTTATCCCTTCTTTTTCTCTTCATTTATCTCAGTCACCCGGCAACCACCTCGCGTTCGAGTTAAAATTTCAATTTTCGCAACGTCCGGTCTGTTCGATCGTTTCTTTTCCTTTTTATTCCCTTTCTCTCTCTCTCTCTCTCTCTCTCTCTCTGTTCTTTTGTTCCTCGTTTTAAGGAAAATCTAGAGGAATTAGAAGCGCAGGCTGTGGTCGTAGTAATAAAGCCATTTTCCGAATTACTACGCTTTACCCAACCTATCTCTTTCTGCTATCTTTCGTAACGTAGTCGCGCACGAAGCACGCTTTTACGACTTATCGCCGTTTCACACTGGCGAATAGTACTTTGTCCCCGACATTATTCTTCCATTCTGTCCGTTGAACGCATCGGTGCACACCGTCGGACCCCGAAGCCGTGTACCGGTGCATATTACGTTAAGACAGGACGACGACGCGGTGGCTAGGTTCAATTTAGAGTCGAGAGTATTCGAAGAAATTATGCGGCACGTCGCTTTCCACAAGTTTGCTGAAACTAGCAAATAGTCGATCGAATTGACGTTTAACAGTTTTTGCTAAGTTCTCGAGCAACGGAAGCACTTAATGCATCATTTCTGGCGACACTCGAGCACCGATCTCTTTTTCCGATCGGGGAGCGTCGTGTCCCGAGTGGGAAGACCTCCATAAAAGTCCGCACAGGTGTTCGACCTAAACATGGCAACCTTCGGGGAATCGACTAAAGTTTCTTCGTCCGTGTCGGAACCTTATAGGATCGAAACGTGGATTCCCCAACTATACGCTAGCTTAGAGGCGCAAGAAAGTCTGGAAGATTATCGGGTTGCTGATCGGTTACCTCCAGATTCTCTCTCTCTCTCTCTCCCTCTCTGTCCGAGCTGGTGCTCGGTTCATGAATTAAAGAGGGAGGCGCGCGCCATCGGCGATGACACGCCGCCGTTGCTCTAACATTTCTTGCCATGCTTTTGCTTCGATTTCCACTCGGACGAGTCGTAAGATCGACGTTGCCGTCGTTTTGCGGTAATTGTTCCCTCGGCTCTGCTCGTTCGATCGCCTTGCCATTGCCGTTGGTGCCATTAAGAACTTTTCAGCCACGTCTCCCTCGAGCTTCTCTCTCTCTCTCTCTCTCTCTGTCTTTCTACTCTTCCTCTAGACATTCTGTTTGTTCTTTTCTTCAGATGGACCGTCCACTTTTTGTCCACGAGCACACATCCTGATTGGTAGTTCCTTGATGAAGACGTCCGTTCGAACGGCCGCATGCTCGACAAAACTCCGCGATACCTTTAATCGCGTTACCTACCCCGTGTCGCGATCGAACGTGTATTCTCTTCCACGAAACGACGTTACAGAAGAGCGGTGGGATACTTGGATAGGTGGACGTTGAGTGAAAAATCCTCGTCGACTTTTGGATAGTCGGCTGCGATGAGCGTCGATCAACTTTCTGCGACGTGAATGCATTCCGAAGCGATAAGAAAGTTGTCGTTTCGCCAGGTAAATGGAAACGATATCTCCTCTCGTTACGTCGCAATTACATCAAGTTATTATTATCATCGTAGAGGGGACAGGGCATATTTTTCGTCCTCCATCCCGACGTAATTGCGAGCAAATGCGCGCATCTGGGCAGAATGTCGCGTCTCTTTCGACGCATTGGTAAATTAATACGTTTATGATAGCAGGCAGAAAACTGGCACGTGTGAACTGGCTTTCTCGGCCTCGACTTGCACGTTCTGCACCTTGTTTTCATCGATCCGTCGAACGATTTACAGATTTACATATCCAACATTAGAAATGATCCTACTTCGCCTGAACGAAGGCTCCCTGCGAGGCAACTGCTCGGCGACATCGTTTTTGCAGCTTCCGATTTGCATCTGACGATTCGAAGCCTGAATACACTGTTATATTCATTTGATGATAAAATTAGCATCCGTCCTTTCCTCCCCCTCCTCCCCACCTCCTCCCACCGGCCCCGTCCCCTTAGAAAATTGCAAATAGTAATTTCCGACAACGGGTAAACTAGTCACGCGTTTTTACGCGAAACGACCCTAACGAGTATGGAAACGAGCCACGTGGAGGACAATTTCTTCTTCGACTCGTTGGTGTCGGAACGACGAGCGTTTCGCCTCGCTGGAAACTACGATCGAACGAAGCGGACGTTATTACCTTTATCGAGCCACCGGTTTCACCGACGTTTTCCCCCAAAGAGGCGTGTTGGCGTGTTCCCAAGAGTCGCGTTTACTCGTGGAAACACCTGTACGTTTACAGAGAGGTTCTCTCGCGCGAGCGAGCGCGCGTTTCAACTCAATTAGCCACAAAATTTCATTTCCTCCGCTCGTCATCGTCCTACGCGTAGCCGCATTCTCATGCATGGCTGCATTCCTCGGGTTAGCTGGTGGAACGAAGGTAGGGGAAGGAAAAGAGGAAAAAAAAAAAATAAAAAAGAGTCGAACACCTCTTGGTACACGGATGTTTGTTAATGGCAGAGAAACGCAGCTGCCCGTGAAGAAAGCTGAAGCGATGAACCCTGACCTTCTTCTGGTTAATCTGACTGACACTGATTCGCGATTAATGGAAATAACAGAGACCCTTCCAAATTGTTTCCTTTTTCTTCTCGTTCTCGAGCAAAGAGGGAAAAAAGGGAACGTGAAAGAAGAGGAAGAACGTTGAAATAATATTCGTACGTACGTTGAAATTGAATTACTGGAAGGGGTTAGACGTCCGAGGAATATAGGTGGGATATACGGAATGGTTATGGGGGACGCGCACGATGCGTCAAAAAGAGAAAATAAAGAGAGAGCGAGAGAGAGACAAAAGGGAAAGGGCGCGCATATCGGTCTCTGGCGCGGCGCATCCGTACTGTATGCAAGGTGGTATGCGTGCACGATTCGGTGCCTGAGGGCATACTTTTAATTTCGCGGGGCCCCATTACGAAAAGTGATATGCACCATTCGGAAATAAATAGCCAGCAGCGAACTCACGTGCTTTTTGTAATGAGCCGAAGCAAGTTGCGAGTGGGCAAGAGGGAGGGGGATAGCGAGGAAAATGAGCGCCGGTATGGTGGCAGGTAGTGGTTATCTCTCAACTGAGCTCCCAGTTAATGACAACCCCTGGTCCAAGCCTTTGCCCTGCCTATCCCATGTATATCAGCTGTCTCTACCATTTCGCATCTTCTTACGACCGAGTTTCGTGATTTCGTTTACCGATTTCACATCCCTGCCTCTCCCCTCAACCACACTATTTTACTCGCCTTTCTGCGCCCTTCTGTGGCCATTTTACCCGGCAGCTTCTAAATCTAAATTCGCTTGAATTTCGCCTCGAAAAACGGTTCGAATAGGTTAAAAGAGAGAGAGACTCCATGAGAAAAATTGATCAGAATTCTCGGCATTGCGTATAACGCAACGAGACAGGAATTAAAAACGCATTCCGAGCGATTTCAAGCGTGATCCGGCCGTGGTCTCGATGAAAGAACCACGCGAACCCGTTCGACCGGCTAAAATTAATCGAAGCCTTAAATAACACGATTTTACGACATGGAAATGTATAGCGTGGCAGCTCGGGAAGCCGATGCCATAAAGCAATTTGTCGCGAAACGGTCGTGGTTTTCTCTACTTTTTTCATTGTTTTCTTTTTGTTTTCTTTTCTTCTCCTCGTTATCGTCGCGTGAACGAGTAGTAAAGAGACGCGTCTCCTCCAATCTTCGCGGTTATACCTAGCGACGGTGCAACGTTCTCACCGAGTTATGCAAACTAATCGCAAACGTGGATTATGATTACATCGTCTGACGTTACACTCTATCGAACGGATCAGCCGGTTTTTCTTTTAACAATATCATCTGAACGCGGACGAAATGATCGACACGGTGTCCTAGGATCGTTTATTTAATAACACGCAATCTGCACCGCGCGGCTGCACCAGCTGAAAGCGAGCATTTTCCAGCGACGCGCGCTATTAATTACCTCGAATAGGGGTACAGACGCGCACCGTCTAATTAAGTATTCCATCAAGCTGGCGTAACGCTTACCGACGCGTACATATACATTTATGTATATTTGTTTGCGAACGAAGATAGCGCCCGCATGTCCTCGCTGCTTTTCCCGCAGCTGGACAAACGATGGACGGTTAACGAAACGGAACTTGCATCGAGTCGAAGACGTTCCAAGCATCGAAGCAGCTAATCTCTACTTCAGTGTCTACTTCTACATCTTCGAATCAATGTAATCGTTCTCTTTGCTTCTGTCGCATCTCTCTTTTCTCCCTCGCCGATACTATCGGGCCTTTCTCCTCTGACAGGGATAAGCGAAAACACGCGAAGAAGTGTAGGGGAACAGGAGCGATTAATAGGGAGATTCGTACCGCGTGAACGTCCGCAAGATCGTAGGCGCGTTCCTGTGTTTCTTCGTACACCTTTTTGCAAGGAATCAGCCGGTTTACCGGTTGGAATAAATTTACACGCGATTAAGTGACGTAGGATGGTAGGTTGAACGTCGTACTCTGGGACAGCGGTGAACATAGGTGAAACGAGAGGAAAGGAGCGAGTAGAAAGGAATTACCGTAGATAGCGATTGTACGATACGACAAAGGGCGAGAAACCTGTGAAACAGCTTTATAGGTCGTAGACCGCATAATCGCTCGATTCTCTGTTTGATCGTGTTGATTGGTTGTTTCGACACGGGTTCACGAGTCGAAAAAAGACGACTCGCCGTGCGTAGTTTATTTCTCGATTTCGTCCGGTTGGCTGACGCTGTCGGGGTCGGTCGATCCACCATAATCGAGAAGGTAGTAGTGGTTGTATTGGTAGTAAGAGGAGGAGGAGGAGGAGGAGGAGGTGGGGTGGATATTAAGAGATTTACGAAGATGCACGCGATAATGAGTTCCTGTTAACGCTATCGAGGTTTCGGTCGCGATACAAACCTGGCAACAATAATTGCTGCGGTCACCGGTGAGTACGTGACGCGAGGGAGAAAAAGCTCGTGATCGTTGGAGCATGGAGAACAGCTTTATAGTGGCGTGAATTATTTACTCTCGCTTGTTTTTCTACCGAATTATTATCTGCTGTTAGTGGAACGCATATAAAATCGTCGGTAACTTTTAGCGTACTAGCTGCGGGCCGCGTTAATTAGAGCATAAACTTATTAAATTTACGAGGCCGTACGCTCGTCGAATTACGTGCGTAATTGTTTGGCGAAAGGCACAACACCGGCTAGGCGTCTCTCGTCGAAACTTCCTCCCATCGACGACCGATGCGGGATGGTGAGGAGGTTGTTGGGTGAGGGGGGGCACGGGGAGGAGGAAAAAAAGATATTGTCTTCCACGCGTAAACGTGTTTCGTGCGAAACTAATCGGAGAATATTGTCTGCGGAGAGAAAAAGCGAAGCGGTCTCGGCTGATGTCGAGCAATTGCACGGTTAGCGGAGGAAACGGAAATTATATTTATCTTAGGCAACGAGCGCGACTCTCGATATAAGCGCGGTACAAAGGACAGAGTTTGTTCGACGCGTGTCCAATTTCCCGTCTCGCGATCAACCGTAATCGTGGCTCGATGTTAACTCGTTCGTTACGCCAACCGAAAACCTTTAACCATCGGGTGCTACATGGCTCTGTAGAATTATTTTATTCGACGAATTTCCTCCCGTATTATTAGTCATCAGCCTTACCGGCGAAAGAGTTGAGCAACGTTTTAACACCGTAGGATATTTTTTCCATTCAACCGAACGCGGTTTACTCGGCTGTAAACTCGTAAACGGTAGTGGCTGGCTCGCTTCGGTAACCGGAAGTGACGCGGTTCGTTAAATGGTGGTTATCGATAGCCTGTAGTTAAAGTTGCGAACGATCGGTGAAATGCTTTTCGTCCCGACGTCGACGCCGACGCGAGGAAACGGAGAGGAATGCGGAGGAGCTCGAAACAGAACAAAGACCCTCGAGCCAGAATCATCCCCCTAAATAATAGGGCGGTCGACCGAGTAGTAACCGACTTTTTACAACCCCCTTCAATCTTTTCCTTCGTCCGCTGTTCCCCCTATTCTCCTATTCCGCTCCAATTGCTTTATCTCTGCCTCTAATTTCCGCCTGCCTCGACGCCACCGTGTCAAACCTCCTCGTACCAGTATATAACCCTTTTCTTTCTCCATTCAATCAGAGGCGGTGATCTCTATGTATCGGAAAATGTGTTCCAATTGGAAATCTAATAATGCGGCACGCTCGTAAATTCCCTCGTTAATGATTATCGTTCGCGCGGTTGCATTGCTGGTTGCACGGATTCGCGCAACATCCGCGTCACACTGTGTGATTACAACCATGGCCGTACCGTATTATCGTCACCGGTAATTGCCGCGAATAAGGTATAATAATTATTATCAGCGTTCGATTAATGCACCTGATTTCTGGTGGTTTTTATCGCGGTGGCAATTTGTATATTGAAAATATCGCCGTTTCACGATTAATAAGCGAGCCCGTATTATCGGGTGGAAGGTTGGTAAAAAAGAATTCTGAGGCTGGCTAGCTTTCGCCGGCTGGTTGAATTAATGGTAAACCTAAACGAGCCATGGCAACACTTTAAACGTAGGAAAAATACGCAAAGTACATTGGCGACTCGTGTCGAGGTCAGAGCTTGAAATATCCAGATGAAACGACCGAGATGAAGGTAAGGCAACCACGATTTCCCGATATCGTGCCACGATTTCGAACGAGTATCCAATTACTCGCGGTTCCTGGTAATCAATCGGGGCAAAAACGTTTTCGAGCTACGTCCGAATACGTTATCGACCCGTCCCCCCGGCAGAGAACGTTTCGCTGCTCCGACTTAATCTACGATATCCGCGATTTCGAAATCCCGATCTTTCGAGCACTCGTACAAATCTACACGTACTCGTAGATACACGTAATCGAGTATCGGTGTGTCGAGGAAGCTCGAGCATACCGTCACTCTCTCTCACGGTGTACATGGTTATTTGCGGTTTGCAAAAACACCCGTTGCAAATCTCTTTAATTACCTCGGGACGGTAGCGGGACTTGCAAACGGATTTCACGAGTTCCTCGCTGGTAATTAATCAAATTTAACGCTCGCTTGGTTGTTCGAAGTTTCGTTTAGTTGCGAGTAAGAATCGCGCAATTAACGATATACATACATATTTCGATAAGGAGGAGCACACGATCGATCGAGACTCTGATTCAGTCGTATCAACCGATATTTGCACGATCATTCACGAATACGGTGAAAGTTTTGCTTTTCAATTTCATCGACGCGCTTTGCCTTTTAATCGGATGTTAATCGTTGCGTCAGTTGAGTATATACGTGGAGGTCGAAATTATTTAGCCGATGAATCGTCATCGATCCGTGTAAAAATATCGTTCTTTATTAGTTTCTCGATTCTCGAGCTGGCAAGTGGAATAGGCCCGACACGAAACGATATCGCGGTAAACGCAGAGAGATAAGCGGCGATAAGCGTAGTCGGTCGAACCGGCACGGCACGGTGGAGGTGCCCACCAGGAGGATCGGTAGGATGCTTTTAGCCAGCACAGGGACAAGTTATTTATTGTTGCTATCTGCTCGTCCCGCGACAGCGAAAGAGCGAACCACCGGTTCGTGGTAGTGCAGGTACGGGGAGCTCTCAATCCTTCTCTTATTAAAACCTGCCCTCGCTATCGGAACTTATACTTTAGTACTGGCATGCTGTACAGTCACTCATAGAAGTTGTTAAGAAACGTTACCGAACTGTCTTTTCCTTCGACATTCGTTCGTCTCGGTCTTTTTCTTATCAAAGATATCATCGAGCTGATCGATGGCGTAGAAAGGACCGTCGAATCTTCCTACCTCGGAAAATTATAGGTAAAAATCGTAGACTAGTGCTATGGACTAGTGGAGGGAAAAGTAGAAATACAAGTGAGTCGATAATCGAAACGCTAGAGAAAGAGACAGAGTTAGAAATGAGAATAAACGTTCAAGTAGAAGCGGGAAAGAAAATTATGGTTGAGGAAAAGATGAAGGGGAATTCGGCGGGTTAAATGCGAAGACTATACGGCAAGAGCCATTACGCTAATGGGACGACCGAGCCGAGAAAGCTGGTCTCTATCAGCTCTTCGAAAGGACCGAGGAGGAGGGTAGGAAGGTTTGCGAGCTGTAGGAGGAAAGAAGAAAGCAAGAACCACTGCCGGTGAACGTGCCAAAGAACGCATTACTCATAATCTCACGAAGGGCGAGTTGATCAGGCGAAAAAACCACAGCTCTCCAATTATTCCCCAGCTTTTTCACCCCATCTTTACTCCTCGACATGTCTGAATTTTATTTCCAACGTTAATTTCCCCTTTCTGCTTATCCTTTTCGCTCGTTCCTTCGCTTTGTTATCGTCGAAGGTTTACTCAACAAGGTCCATAATTGAATTACACTTGTACAAATCACTAGAGTTGTGTGCAAACTGTCGTATTGTAACGAAACCCTTGCGATCCGTTGCTTTTGCCTTGAAATAAGAAAGTACGTTGCGAACGAACGACGAGGAGGTTTAATGGACGCGAGTAGAGAGGAAAACGTCAGGTAGAGAAGTGACAGATCCGACGGTAGAGGACAGCGTCTCTCTTTACCTCGCGAATATCATTTACGTTTCCGTCCTAATGCAGACCGATACAAATATTACATAAATATCGCGTATCTATGTCCACGAACGTTGCATCAGGAGTTAGTTAAACGTTTTCCAGAGAAACCGTGTTTGCTCGTAAACGTGTCGCATCGTATTAATTACATATATTTCCGTTATCACCATAGTCCAGGTAGTATCGAAAAAGAAACGCGTGTCAGCCGTTGTATGAAATAGTTGGCGGATTGCGGGAGGGAGGTAGTTTGAATGGTGAGTTATCGAGCCATAAAGGCATGAGGTATTTTAACGGCGGACGTGTCGTAATAAACGCTCGCGTAAAATTCCATTATCGCATTTCTCGCGGTTTACGTTCAACGACATTGTAGTTCGCGATAAAATTCGCGATTTCATCGAGGCGTGAATCGACGAAACGGACGGTGAAGGTAGAATAATAAGTAAAAGTGTTCCGAAGAGAAAAGGTATTGGGTAGCAACCAACCTTGATGCGTCGACAGGGTTGTTCCGGACGAGGCCGATCACCTCGACGATTAGCCTTCTCGAACACGGTTATCAAAGACGATAACAGCCAGAATGTGGAGGCACTGAATTTCCCGCACAGCTGGACGATATTGTAATACGCGCACCTTTAGTTACGCGCGCAAGCTCGCCAAGTTTGACGGAAATCGGCGAGAACGCGACGATTTTGGGAAGCATGAGCGCGCTCGCGGATGAAAAAGTTGGCGAACGATAGAAATTCGAATAAATTGGAGAACGATGAGAACGAAGAGCGAACGGCGCACTTGGACACCACTTTTCGTCGCGTTTGGAAGAAGCGAGAGGCGTACGCTGCGACTGCGCGAACCGGTGTGTGGGGCCGTTTCCTCGGTCGGATAGCTGGATGGAAAAGACGGCAAGGTAACTTCCCCCACTGCCCCCGGAACTTTCAAATGGTTCGTGCCGGTGCTCGACGCACGTCCACCTTGCCGTGGATCGTTGGGTGCCACGATCGAACCAGTCGTTTTGAAACGCCCGCCTTCGAATCGCGACCCGCCTCGACCGTTCTCGCTCGGCCAATCCCGGAACACCTAACCGGCACCAATCGACGCTCTTCCATGGCTACGCCTTCTCTTCTCTCTCTCTCTCTCTCTGCTCTTCCCTTCTTTCACATTATTTACCCTGTAATCTCACGGCTCTTCTCTTACCCCGTCTCGAGCGAATCTCGTTCCGTCCAGCCACCAACAGAGAGAAGAGCATTACTCCGAGAGGAGGCTTAAAATGGCAACCAGACCATTTCCTCTTCTCGTCTGCGATCATCGCCTTGGGTAGATCAACGGTGAACAGCCGATCAGCGTAGGATAGGTGGAAAAGGGAGCGATCTTCCTTCAAAGATTCCCCGTGGTTTCCCTCTTTCTCGTTTTTCTTTTCTTACGTCCCGTTTTCGCTGTAGGGATTGTAGTATACGACGATTTTGATCGATATCTCAACGATTCGGTGAATATTCGCAGGATCTTATCAATCTCGATTTCTCACGGTCTAGTTAATAAACTGTTCGATACCACGGAGTAAGTAGGTATATCTTTACTCTGGTTAACTGGCACTCATAAATAACTAGCACCGTGTATCGGGATAACGATCGGCTCGACTCGGATGAGAAAGTTCAAACGAAGGATCATCGACGCGTATTGGTTTCAACGGTTCGTTAACCGCTCTTGAAACTATTATTAAACGTTCGTGGCTAAATCGATTTGCCGGATAGCGGTGTTTGCGAAGGAGGTGTCGATATTGAAAGCGACATTCGAATTGGCGCGTGTTCTCCGATTCGAAAAATTCTGCTCGGAGCGGAGGAGTAATCGGAAGAAAATCGGAAGAAAGTCGAAAGACGGTGGAATCGTAGTCGCGCGCGATATCGATGACGGGGCGGAACGAGTTGGTTCGAAAAGATCATTGACCGTTCTTGTCTCGATAATTACGAGTACCCCATGCGGCGAGCTTATCTTCAGTTTCACGGAGCTCCTCCTCCGTCGAAGAGGGTCCGCTATCCTCTGGACCGCGTGTATCTGATCTCGATGATCGATTGCTGCTACCGACTCTCGAAATTACATACGGTTAACCGCGGCTACAAATAATTATCCCCGAGCTACTTTCGTTCCTTCTGGCGATTCACGTGATCGAGCTGGGGCCCTGGAGATTACCGAGCGCATTATCGCTTAATCTCTCGCTACAAACGATAAATTATCGCTGTTATTTGGCAAACGAAAAGCGGAAATTAAGAATCGGATCTGTCGGAGATATCTCGATTCCCCGCGTTCAATGATATTTTAATTAACAGCGCACACACGTGATCCGCTTTGCGATTTCTTCGCGTCTGCATACAGAAAGGAGGGGAGAGAGAGAGAGAGAGAGAGAGAGATTTGGAATAAAATAATAATTGGAGAGGGGTCGTTCTCTCACGGGTATCGACGGACGATCATCGACCATTGTGATCTTGTTTTCACGGTGTTGTTCTTGCCGTGTCTGGGTACACAATGACTGAAAGGAAACGATTACGTCACGATGATGTCATTAGCAGGGGCCACGCCCCCTACGGCGCTACCCCATTACGCCGAATCATCGACCGGATGAGTTCTCCGGGTAGCCGCAGCCTCTCTCCGTCATTCTACGTTCCTCGGCTCATCCGCTCGGGAATCGTTTCGAGGTGTAAGAAACTCCGAAGTTAATTCGAAGTCGAGGACCTTCGAGCACGTACGCGTGGATGCCCCGCTATTATCACTGGTTAATTAAATAAGACTTTTTGCGTTCGTAAGGCGGCTAATAAGTGACTCGACTCGACTCGACTCGACTCGTTGTTCGATTTTCTTTTCCGGAGCAGTTTCATCTACATGCAAAAATGCCCGTACACCTTTCCAATTTTACACGTACCTCGTATTTCTCATCATCTTCTGGTTCGTAACCATGTATACACTTATATGTACGACAGGTTTTGATACAGCAAGGAATCGTATTGATGTTGTTTCGAGTGGCTCGAAAAGCTGATATAGATATCGAACCGAAGCAGCGCTACCAAAGAGGCGAAACTACAGTAACAGAATAGGTTAAAAAAAGAAAGAAAGTTAGTAGGTGAAAGAAGAAGCCGAGGATGACGTGGAAAATGAAAGAAAGGGGATCATTGATCAGATCGGACGATCGATAAAGGGCCCCGACTAACAGTCATTAAGTCGACTATTGTGAGGTAGCAACACCCGTTTGATTGGTCAATCTACACCTTCTACGTCTTTTGTTAAAAGGCCATCGGAAAAGGACAAAAGCCTTTGGGATCTCGATGTAGTCGCCTGGAGCCACGGTTAATAATGACTCGGTGCGTTTTGCTATCGAACGAACCGTCCGTTTTGAATTTATTTTTCCGCCACGGGATTTCTCGATCCGCTCGATTTCCGAATAGAACCTACCGTGTACCCTCGGAAATTAGACATGCTACTCTCCCGTCTCGTTTAAGTGCGCATCCTGAATCATCTTCTTTATCCGACTACTTTGGCTGGAACGAAAAGGAAGACGATTTTAACCTGTATCTTCCGGTCGGCTCGCCAAGATACCATCTACTCCAAGGTTGCAACATTTTAATTTCGAATGTTCAACGTTCTGTATCACTGCACGTCGTAATTCGTCGGTGAAGTGCAAGCAGAGAGCACCTGAGTGTTACAGAAAGAACGATTTTTCTGTCGTAGAATAGAGGAGCGTTAAAACCGATCGGAGTCAACGTTTTCTTCCTCTTCTTCTACTCTCGATCTCGAACAATTTTCTCCTCTGTCTCTCTCTCTCTCTCCTCCATCACCTCCAACCAGCTGTTGCCCGTGTACTTTTAAACGATTTTCTCGTTTTATTTTCCTCGAGCGTTGCAGCTTGATTTATTTGGAACGAGCTCGCCAACGAAGGACTTGCGGTCGAGTTTCGGCGAAAAAATCAAGGAGGAATCGGCGCGAACTTGCACGATCGAGCAGCCAGGATCTCGTTAAGCGGCCGAAGGAAGTGCTCTGCGGTTTGGCAAAGAACGGGGCTCGCGTTCAAGCCTGTTTGTTTAACAGGAAGAAGCATCGCGGGCAGCTGCTTCTTTCCTGCTCCTTTTCTTTTTTTCCCCTCTTCCTCCTCCTCCTCCTCCTCCTCCCACCTCTCGCTCCTCGATCCGATCCCTATTGTAGATCTCTCGAGTTAAGAGGACTCGGGGCAGAGATGAAAAATACTTTGACGCTTCGGTCGGGTCGAGAAGGAACGAAGAAGAAATACGGCAAAGGCGTAATCGCGATTCGACGGGACGATTGCCACCTGAAACGGTTCGAGCGATAGGAAGAGGGTGCGACGAGCAAAGATACGGAGACGCGGTTTAATAGCGGTAAACCGTGTGGCGCTGAACTGAACGTTTCTACCGGCCGATTGTCAAATTATCGATAATATCGCTAAACCAACAAGATCGTGCGGCTGTTGTCCATCGAGATCGCGGCGAGCGAAGGGAAGGAGCGAGAGGTGGGAAGGGGAAAAGGAAACCGCAAGTGCAGATTACGAATGGCGCGTCCACGGCAAGCACAAAACACAACGACGCGATCCATTCCACACGCGCTCCTTTGAACTTTGATTGGGCTAACAGCCTACCTGCATGATCCCTTCGCACGCACATTCTCCACCCTTCGCCCTTCATCACCGTTCAAACGTGCAATCCGCTATTTAAGCGTATCGTTGCGCGTTCAAGCCGCGAGATAATGCACGGCCCGTCGATAGAACTGTCTGCTTGTGGTCAAACCGTTTCTAGAGGCGCAACATGCTCGATTACGCTCGATTCCCGACGATCATCGTGTCTCGCCGTCAAGATATGATAACGTGTACACCCGTACTGTCGAATGGAAATGCAAATTGATGGGCGTGTCCCCGATCCCACGGATAATGACGGATACAACCGGGGATATGCGTATCATATCCGACGCTCTCCACACTCTATACTCTTCTCCTCGAAATTTACAAAGTATCGATATCGAGGCGCGTAATGCGGAGAAATGATACAGCCGTCAGAAGGATTTCGAGCTCCTTTCTCCAATCTGCCATTCTTCCGACTATTCAATGGGAATTGCCGCTGAAGAATTCCAACGGCTACGCTTTCGTCTCGAATTTGGAATTTACCCGGGACCATCGAGAGCAAACTGCAAAAAGGAGAAAATCACTTTGACGTTTCTTTCTGGCGGAGCACGCAACGCAATATCAACGAAAGTCTACGGTCCACGAAGGCGATTAGATTGGAAGAATAAGAGGAGCATCTGAAGGGACGATCCAATCTTATTCCACAGTTCCCTCACGTTTCTTCTTTTACCGCGCTTGCGAGCGCTTCGAGCGGATTATCCAACCTCGAATAACCTCGTCGATTTTCTTCCTTCTTCCCAGCCGGTTCTCTGATTGCTCGATCGTACCAACTTCTTTCCTCCGCCTTTTTTTTCCGTCACACGTCGACGAGATATCGCCAATAGTACGCTGGATTAATTTCAACTTTCTAACGTCATTTTTCTAAGGAATGATAACGTTCTTTAACAATTGGTCAGTGAAAACAGAAACTCGAGTAAGAGTTCCGTAGAAATCGAAACTCGCGATCCTTGGTACTCCTGGGGAAACGGTTGTGGTCGATGACGCGACAGGAAGACGTTCGTTTTGCGGTTCCCGGTCACTTTCTGTCCAATCGAATCGTTTCTTTGCCAAAAAGAATTGTTCAACTGTCGATTAAAACGTATTGTTACTCTGTCGGTACACGTTGCATTCCCCGGAATCATTTTCGATAAACTCGTTTAGGAACGATATCTCGCGTGTGCATCGAAGAGAAGAAGAATTCTTCTCGTTTCGTTTATCCACGTCGCTGTATCCGATGACGGTGGCGGAAAGGGTAAAAGATGCTACGTCGTTTTAAGAATAATTCAGCTGAAAAGAATCTTGATTGCGATCTAATTTTGTAGAGAGGGGGAGGAAAAAGGGTTGGAAGGGAGAAGGTATGGTTCTTAAACAAACACGGAGGGGTTCTACCCGTCGCGTCGCGCCGCGTCGGATCCTTTGGCGTTCGAGCGTGTATCGTATGGGTGTGCAGGTCGTAAGACGAGCCGATGGTGACTCTGCGAATTTACTTGGCGTCAGTCCAACTCCTCGCAATTTCACGGCAGGTTAACCGCCACCGCGATGGGACAGTGTTTTATCCACTTTAGAGGAGGCAGATTGCGCGCGATGCGTGCTTCATTTTCGATCGGTCAGAGGGGCCACGCTTATTCCCATTTTTAATAAGTTCATTTCGCTCGGATTTCCTCGGGTTTATCCCGGTCGGATCGGGCAGAACTTTTAAAGCGTTCCGTAAAAATTCCGGTGAAATTGGTTCGACGAGCGCGAAAGAAAAGAAAAAGAAGCAGGAAACAAACACCGCGGGTCTCTTACGAGTAGTTTAAGATGAAACGGTAGTAACCGTTTTACATTATCGCGACGGAATAATTTCAACGAATCCACGAAATGATTATTCGAGAGGAAGTATTCGTTGGATAAGAGGTGCGCGGTTGAGTTTCCTCGAAGGAGAATGATCCAGAGTCTCGGATAAGGAGGCGCTAAGCCGTTTGCATGGTCATTTCGCGTCATCGCGAGTTCGAACGTTATCTCCTCGATAGCGACATTACGCGTTTCTCCAGCCGATAACGCTAATTATATTTTACGATGCGATAATTATGCAAAAGGGGAGAGAAGAGAAAGAGAGAGTGAGAGAGAGAGAGAGAGAGAGAGAGAGAATCTGTGCGTCGAGGAGCCGCGCCGCTTTCAGGGTCAGTGTTGGCATGAAAATATTTTGCTGTTTGTCGCGCGGTCGTTAATTGCGGTTTTCGTGAAAGGCAAGCATTTAAACCGCTAGGATATAAGCGGCGAGGAGTCACGACAGGGAGACGAGGCCACGAAAACGCGAAATCAAACGGAACGGAAGAGAATCGAAGAAATCACGATCCACGATCTCGGGTTGATTTTGTTCGTCGAATCGGACCCTCTCGCCGTCTAATTCCCCAATTTGAATTTGCACGCGCATGTGCTCGAGAATCAGCCGGATTCCCCGGCAATCAAACGGAAATGGAGGGCCGGTCGATCGTTCGACCATCGTCTTCCAGCCGAACCTTGTCCCGGCGCCTCTCTCTCTCTCTTCTTCTTGGTTCTAACCGAAGGACGATCATTTACGAACACGTATATAAGCTGGTGTACAACTCTGTAGACAAAAATAATCAAGTGTGATTGCTCGTAATGACGGGGCTAAGCTGTCCAGCTTAACAAATGATAGTCCTACGGAGCAGAGGGAACGAGAAAAGTAGGCATAAAGGGTGGACAAAAGGAGAAGAATAGGAGTCTGGCTATCCAACCCGGGGCCAGATCGGTAATCGATCCGATCCGCATGGAAAACGCCGATACGATGCGCGGCTGCGTCTTATTAATAGGCAGCTCCTCTTTCTCTCTCGCTCTCCTCTTTCTAAAAATTTACCGATCCTTTTCGAACAGACCTGCATAGAGACGATCGACTTTTGACTGGTCGCGTCTATTCGTATACGCGAACGTACTCTGTAAATGCATCTAACGCTGTTACTGTCCTCGTTCGGTGAACAACATTCTTCACTTCCTTCTTTCTTCGCGGAGCTAAATAGCAAGCACGGTTTTATCCGTGCCCGTTTCATAATGCGGTAAAAGTTTCCAGCAACCGGTGTTTCCGCGCGACCGATCTTTCACGACGAAATTAGAAACACTTTCATCTCTATCTCGGAACTTTCGCCAACGAACGATATTTCGTTTAACACTGTGCGTATTATCCCCTTTCGCCCAGGATTCCCGTTGAAGTTTCATCTCACCTCTACACTTTTACGCTATTATTTAGTTTCTTTCTTTTTCCTAATTGGAGAATTGGAGTACCGTTATTCCCGATTGATTATCGATTAGCTAGATGAACGGTATGCGGATAATCGGTCTTTCCGTTAAGCGGATAATCGATATTTACACCAAGACGCTCCGATGCAATTGCGCCGATTGGAAATTCTCGAAATGCGCGAAGAGGGGCGAGTTCTACGGCAGACGGACAAATTGTCCGTGGTGTTAATAGAACGGATAAGAGGAACAGAGAGGGAGAGGGGAAGGAGAGGGAAGGATGAAACTGAAGGAGTAACAGGCGGCTACCGTCCTCGGCGGCCTTAATGAAGGAGAACAGAGGGCGTGCTCGGGTGCACCGGCCAGTAAGCAATGTATCCAAACCTGTAATTATGTAGCTTGCTATACATCTCATCCATAACGGTTATTAACAGGAACCTGACGTCTCTCGTTGCTTCCTCTCTCCCCTACTCGTTCTATCCTTCTCCTTTTCCGTTCTCAGCACGTTCGAGGCCTGCCCGTAACATTTTTCGTTCTACTTCGTTGACTTTGTGACACATCGACACAAACTCGTATTAAAAATCATTTATCCGTCCTAGCTTCTTATCCGGTTCCGAATTAGAAAATTACCTGTTTCGACGTTCTAACGACTATAGATTACTAACGATTAACAGAATTATACATACATAGATAGATGTACACACAGAGATGTATATATATGTACCCACCGGCGTGTCGAATATTTCATAGGATAATAAAAGGGCGTATCGATAGCTCGAACAGTTCGATTAATGCGGAATCGTTAGCATTGTTGGTATCAAAGAGCAAGAATAAAAGCTCCGATGATTTACGTGATTGACGAGAGAGTACCGTTCGAGGTGCGCGTAAAGGGGCTGTTTCACGCGTAAAATACGAAGGTGGTAGCCTGAATAAATTTTAAAGACGCGTAGTAACGACGCGTTCCCGGCACCTTCTTCTCCGAGAATAATGCTCGATATTGCCCTATGGCTGACGAGCAGAACATCGAACGAGCGTAATTTTCCTCTTCGGTAATGATCGTTTATAGCCAATCAAGATCGCGTTAAGTTCAGTTACGAGCACCGTGCCACCCGGTGACAGCGAGCCTAGGGAAATTACGGGGCTGGAACGTTGTATCTATCGGTAAAATATGATCGTACGAGTACTCGAGTGCAATTAATTCGCGCGTCTTCCGCGGGAAGAAAATTCTGCTTTTCAATAATCGACCTATAGGGCATGGATTATTATAGGCTTACGTGATCGGTAGTTTCTACTTAAACGGGACGTATATACAACTTTTTGCCGGGTGTTATCATCGATGGTTGTTGTTGCGCGTTGGAGAAGTTGTAAGATTAACCGTGGCTTAAGAAATACGTGTACACCGATTATTTCCTTCTAATATCCTCGATAACGAATCTATCTCGAGTTCCATGCTTCCTCCCTCGATGTTTAAACGCGATAGAAACCACTTTTCGACCTTTTTCCTCCCTTCCCATTTCTTTGTAACGATCTCGAAGGTGGTATTCCGTAAATTACATTTCGACCGTCTCCTCGAAACTCACAAAATCACGTCCTTTGACTCCGGAGAGGAGGAACGAAAACACGGGAGGAGTGAAAGGGGGAATCGGAGACCGGAAACCGCGGGCAACTAATTTCACGATATAAAAAGAGGGCCGGAGCAACTCTCTACTCCGAAGAGTAGACAAAGAACGGCCGACCTGTCATCTCGTGGTAATCTAAGCTCATCTCGGTGTGGGTGGATGCTCGCAGCGAAACACGAAAGATCGTGGAAGGACGAAAACGGACGATCCTTTCTTGGCTCGGGGTTCTTCGCCTCTCCTTCGCCTCTCCTTCGCCTCTCCTTCGCCGTGTCTTATTCCTCGAATAGAAAAGTATCGCGCTCTCGGAGAGCGCGCGTTGAAGAAGAGAACCGGATAGAGTACCGTGGCGATTTATGCGGCTCGGTACTCGAGAAAGGTGTCTTATTATAGAGCAAGGTTGGAGGGACGACAGAGGTCAGCGGGAAAGGGGATAAACTTTTCTTTTTCCCTTCGAGCTTTATTGCTGGCTGTAGTCACAGTCGGCGCAAAAAACGGGCAGTTACCTAATGAGCGGCAATTGAGTGGCGACCAATTACAGGAGGGGCCGGTCCAGCGCATAAAATGCAACCGTCCAATGAGCACTGTTCAGCATCTCTGCCCTTTCCTTCTCCTCTTCGTCTCCATCTGCTCGTTCCTTTGCCTTTTTCCTTTTCCATCTCCGCCTCTGCTCTCTTTCTCTCCCCCTTTCTCGCTCAGCGATCGTTCCTCGTCGCTGTTTAGCCGCTTGCGATCTCTGCAGTAGAGCCGGTGGAAAAGCCAGCCGGAAATGACCCGAACTAAAGAGAGAGACAGAGAGAGAGAGAGAGAGAGAGAGAGAGGAAGAAGGACGCGTGTCGTTTACGTTAGGTTCCGCGCGCGGTGAACATTCGAGCAGAGTGCTACCGGAAATTGGCGTACGTCACGAAATCGAAGGCTCGGTCTCTAATATGGTCGAGCGCGAATCAACGAGGTGGTGGCGGCGGTAGCGGTTCACCGGCTGCGGAAATAATACACGCCTCTCTTGGTTTCGTGAATTTCCCTCGCACGTTCGATCACCGCTAAGCGATAAACTTGACGTTGCTTTACGATACTCGGAATCGTTTTCGTGCACGAAAAAAGGCTATCGAGCGATTATGATTCTTAATATTATATATTCATCGAGGACAAAGTTTTGCATCGGGAGGGGGGCCAGTTTCGTCGGGCTTTCATTAAATCATTCTGCTAAACGGCTCTGCCCGTAATTTCTTCCTCACGAGGCGTCGAAGCGATAAATCTTGCTCGATATTTAATCGATCTTACTGAAAAGGTGGCGATGGATCGTAACGGGAAGAAGTGGAAAAAAAAAAAATAGGTGAAAGAGAGAGAGAGAGAGAGAGAGGTGGGAGAAACACGTTGGTAGGGTGAATTTTCGAACGAAGTAGAAGCCATCGATCTGGTCGTATCGAGGGATAGCATTCTTTCGTTACGAAAACGATCGAGAGCGATCGTCGTTGGAGAAGTGACGTGGCGTCTATGGCCACGGAGGAACAAAAGTGAAGACGTTAAGGCGACCGGTGACGTTGATTTGTCACGCCACCGTGTGCTTGTTCCTCCTCGCTTTGTAAATAGCTGTGTATAAAATGTCGAGAAGAAAGCGTCACGTCCACCGCTCACTTTAGTCTCCTTCTTTTTCTCTGGTTCTTTTGGAATACCTCGGTCTCGCGTTGATCAGGATACTTTGGGAGCTCGTAACATCGTCGTGTAACGAAAAAGGATTTTCGATTGGAGCTCTTTGTTCCTCGGGGAAAGGTAACGCTGCACTTTTGCACGACGATGCTGCGTCCCTGACAATTAACCGCGCAACGCTTCGTGCTTCTTCGCTAGATCATCGTCGACCGCAACTTCCACTTTTCCCCTCTATCTTCTTCTTCTTTTTCTTCTTCCTCTCGTCCATTGTATCTCTCTGTCAGCAACAGCTTACCGCGACATTAAGGAAGATTGCGAAAGAAAGAAAGTGTTTTCCTCGGAAACCCCGGATCCTAGGAAACCTAGGAAACCTAGGAAACCTAGGAGACCAGAGATATCTGTGCGCAGCGTGTTAACGGATTATTAATAAGAAAGTACACGTATGCCGATACATTCGAGAAAACATATTGCTCGCGCTCACGACCGCGGCAACCATTAGAGGAAAGGTAATAATATTTAATTGCATTTTACGACATCCCCGTTTTGCTGTTAATTGTAATTGCCATCAAAGATGGCCGCACGGTTAGCACACAGTGTTGCCGCGATAAGCATATCTTCGGTTGGGTACCTATACTGTCACGCGAGCTAACGATGCTTTATTCATCTTTGGCTTTCCTCATTTTTTTTTCATTTTTCTTTCTTCTCTCTACTTCTTCGCCGTTGCGTATTTTTCCTCGATACTTTCTGCTTGGGAACAGGGCGAAAAAGAAAGCAGCCTCGAAAGCGCCACGAGCAACAATGTTACCGACCCCGTAAACGTCACCCGCGAGATTTTACGCCTCGCACGCAAATTCTCCTCGCTGCGCCGCGCAACGTCCTGCTAATCAACTCGCTTTGCAATAAATTAGTTCCACGTCTCTGCGGTTTTACGGCGCGAGCTAATTCTGGCGACAAGCTTCGCGATTTTTCGTCGTCGCGTTAACCAACGCGGCTAGACGATCTCTCGCGAGGGCTGTCGACGACGTTACGAATCTCACTCTCGTAAGAATTTCGTCTGGTAAGAAAACTCCCCTCGTAGC
Organism: Anthophora plumipes; assembly: GCA_951804975.1. Lineage (NCBI taxonomy): Eukaryota > Metazoa > Arthropoda > Insecta > Hymenoptera > Apidae > Anthophora > Anthophora plumipes. The sequence continues at coordinate 24,761,320 of OX638116.1, read as the reverse complement.
TGATTCTCGTAAAACCGAATAAGGTGATCGCGAATCGATAAGATATACTAGCAGGAAGTAGAGCGTAAATAATACGGTACGATACAACGTTCGTCTTGGTTGCACCCCGTAAAGCGTTTGTATCGCGAGGAACGCGCCACGGAATCGTCGGTTTGCTCTGTAAATTGCAGTCGATAAGGAACAACGCTAGGGAGTAAAGGAAACTCGAATACTCGCTTGCCTAGGCGTCTACAATCGTGTAAATAAATGTAACGGGAAAGCTAGCACGTTCGAATCTTAGGAGGAAACGTAAGGAGAGGAGAGGAGGTGAAAGATATTGGTAGGAGGTCTCGGTGTTTGTTCTCGTCTTCGAAAAGGTAAAGTTACGCGTCTTGGACGGAGGGGGATCGTGAAAATTGATCGTCGAGGGCTGGTATGAATTTAAACGGCGGACAGTGCAGTGATTTCGCTCGAAGGATAATTATCGTTGAGAGGAGGAAGGTTTTCTTTATTTACGTCGTCAGGTTGTTCTCGTGTTTCGAAGTAAATTAATACGCAGTGTAATTAAGGGAAAAGATGATCGCGTTTGTGGCTTGAGCGCAATTCTAATTGCACCGATTTTCTCCCCTCGTCCTAGGCGATCAATCCCGATGAAGACATTTAACCGGGCCGTTTCAACAACGATCGTCGTTGAACTTCTTCCCCTTGAGCGGAAAGATCAGCTGATTAATGCGCGTTAATTAGCGATGAGTTTTTTCACGCGATGATTACCCCCTGTTCCGTGAATACATTTATTACGCTCATCAGCAACGTGAATTCGACTTGCCGAGTTTCCGTGGAAATTCGTAGGTCGGGTTCCTCGGTCCGATGCGAAATCACGGATGAATACGCCAATGGTGGTTCGCGTGCGTTCCCTTTGCCCGCTCGAACTACGCCAATGTGATATATGCTAATTGCAATTACACCGCGTGTACGCTATCGCCGACTGCTCGGTGCTCGCGGTGCTCGCGGTGCTCGCAGTGCTCCGTGTTCTCGGTGTTCTCGGTGGAGCCCGCGTGACGGACCACAGAGTTCCGCCAACTTTGCGCTAACTTACTAAACTCAAATTTAACTGGATCTCATTTGCCTCCACTCGTTCGACCTCCACCTCCGTGCAGCTAGCAGGTTGGCTTCCCCACGAATTGAATTATACCACCGTCCCGAGACGCTATCTCTCCACAATCGCCACCCATTCCGTTTCTTTTTTCCTCTCTCTCTCTCTCTCTCTCTCTCTCTCCCTCTCTCTCTTTTTCTCCTTCGTCTGCGAGCATTTCTGGTGGCTAGGAGTCACGAAGAGGAACACCGATATCGATTCCTGGTAAATCGGTGAAATAATTGCTCCGAGAAGAAAGAAAAAAGAGAGGGAGAGAGAGAGAGAGAGAGGAAAGGAGAAAGAAGAAGTAGACATTTATCTATCAGAGGGAAAAGATGCATGACTAAACGAAAGAACGATTAATTAGAAAGGAGACGTATAAATTTTTTGTCAAGCTTTGTAGCAACGTTCCTAATTGCTGTAATAACCGACACGATTAAATTTATTCGCTCGCTGCCAGTGATTATCTGTCCTTATCGTGTAAAACGATCGACATTTTTCTGCGAGACTTTCGTGCCTCGAGTGCATTAGAAAAACACACAATGGGATCGTACCAAGCGGCATTACATTGATGTTAAATGAAATGATATACAGCACGCGACTCGATACAAGATACGGAAGCCAAGTTTAGTTTCGCCTCGCAGATAAACATTTTATCGGGAGGTGATTTCTATAGCAATCGAACGTTCACCGTTACGGTGGTTATATCGGTGTCACGTCGGATAAAGTCGAGGAATTCGTGGAAGACATTGAACCGTTCCGCGTTCGCGAACTGGGCGCCTACCTCGATCGAACGAGAACGCGCTGTGCCGGTTCGGCGACAATGTTCCAAGGATATCGCTCGTAAAGAGAGTTTTGCGGTCGATTAAGAAACGGTTAAACAGTTAGAAGGCGGTAACGAGAAATCTCATTTGGAGCAATGGCATCTGTCGAGCTCATTCAGATTTTCCGCGCTATCAAGTTGTAGAAAATTAGTTTACGGGTGGGTAGAGGGGATGGAAATAAGAAGGTAGGTATATATATATATATATATATTTAGAAGTTGATGGATCGATCGAGACATACGACAAAGCAACGAGATATCTCGGATCGATAAAAGCCGGCAGTCAGGCAGTTAGTCGAAAGGTAGCATTATCGGTGTGTTTCGAAGGCACGCTCGCGACGGATTCTATCGGTAGGTGCACGCAACCGTAATAGATTTGCCACGGTTTGCCACGGTTTGCCACGGTTTGCCACGGTTTGCCACGGTTTATCGGCTCCCTGGCAGCTTGTGTTTCGTCATTTTCGGATCGACTGTCTCACGATCGGCTGCGGTTGAAATTTTCGCGGCACTTCTTTCCGCGGCGAGTTGACGACGATTGTGTTTGGTGGTGGTATAAGTAATTGAGTTCTCAAGTTTGCAGCCCGTTGTACCGATCGATGCAATCCGAAACTCACGGTATACGGTCGATCCATTTTTCATTGATTTTAGGCATCGCTGTCCCTCGTTTTATACGTTCCACGAGGAGGCTCGTATTCCAGCAGTTTTAATTAACTCGTTCTTTCGAGGAAAATAGATACGAGAATACGTTCGACTTATATTACCCGGTGAAGCGATTCCTGCTTGGGCGTGTAATAAACTTAACTGAAAAAGAAAAGAACCGCTTACGACTCAAGATCGTAAATACATTAGTATTTACGCGACGATTCGGAAAATAGGTGGTGGCCGATAAAAATGCCCCCGTCACGATGGGGAGGATTCGCGCGTTGAAAAAGGAAGAGGGGAAGGAACGGAGAAGGCTGGCGAAACGGCTCGTTCCACGTGCAATATCTGAATTATATATGCACTCGTAAAACTTGTAATACTTCCTAATTGCGCGTCGTTCCTCCTTGGTCGCGCGTTTTGTAATTATTAGCCGGCGTGTATATCGGCGTAATTATGCGACACTTTGATTTGCCCGGGCATTCATCGATTTACACGCGTTTATATACGTCGAGCCTGGTGCCCAGTTGGACCGCGCCCCGCCCATTCACCGAGCTTCCACATTTTATCTGCGCCTTTCGTTAATCGAAACGCCGAGTATTTTATGGCCTTTTACTTTATCTATAGCTTCGGGGAAACACGTGTAACCGAAGCTGCAGTTTGCTTTTACGATATCCACGGCCATTGGCTAACGGCTGACTCGTAACGCGTCTTATTGATAACGAATCTCACGGAATTTGATAGAATATACTATTCACCGCCGTGTACGGCTATTGCGCTCTATACGCATCGTATAGATTATTCTCTAATAATATCGCGAAATGTTTTCGAAGATCGTGCCACCTTTTAACCGATAAATTCATCTTCCTCTATGAATTTTTCGTGACGAAGAATCGATCGGTGGTGTATATACGGTTCTCGTTGTCGTTATTCCCTTCTCTAACAACGATAACCTTTCGCTCCATCTCCGAAGGGCCAGGGAACCCCAGGAGCTCTCTCCTCTCTCAGAGGCCACTTAAACGGACAAAGAGCAAATGGACTCGATAATTTCATATTGATTTATTCCCCGATCCTCCCACCCTCTTTGCAACCACTCCCTACCTCCCCACGACTCCGCTCGCATCCTGTTTTCTTTTCCACACCTTTTCGATCGCGCAACTTTTTCAACCAGACAAACCAGCGAGAGCACCGAGTCTCTGACCCGAATACGAGAAAATTCGCTGTCGCGAGTCGGTCGGGCAATCGCGACAACAATTATCGTGCCAATGATCGAGAAAAACCGGCGAGCTGGCTGGCGTCCACCATGTCGGGGATCGGGAGGACGGTATGCCAGCTCGTGACGCAGGAATTCTGGAATATCTATTCGATGTTCGCCGGTTGGCTCGCGTAATTGCTCGTAATTGATCGTCCAGCCCGAATTCTCGATGCTCCCGGCGAGCGTATCCGTTCGTTAAAGTCACGGGGAACGAGCGTCACGTAGCGGTTAGGCGGGCAAAAAGGCACGCGCTTCGCGCTACCGACGAATAAAGTTCTCTCAGTTTTAGCTCTGGCCGCGTGGCCAGCCAAACTGATTTACCGATGGCAAAAGGGCAAATGTTTCAGCCACGGTTAACCGAGGCCAATTATCCACCACCACCACCACCACCTTCGATCGTCCCGCGGATATCCACGCGATTCCATTTTTTGCCCGGCAATTTTTCAACGGCTACGCAACGCGACCCGATTCTCATAGAAATCCTTCGTCTAGACAACGTTTCTGCACACGCGAACGACGCCAGCCAGGGAAACGGTTGTGTATATCCGTGTGTATATCTCGTTAATGCGACGCCTATGATTGGCTTCGAGACGCATCAAACGCGTAAAATCCTCCCTCTCTTTTTCCGCTAAAAATATTCCGGCTTTTCTTTCGTTAAATCCATGAAATACAGGGGAATTAACCGCGAAATCTTTCCGACGAGGATAATTAAGCTTTTTATTGGACGTACCAGTTACCGGAGGACGAGGCTAATCAACGCGATGAATCTTTGTTTTTTCACGCAGCTATTGGTAATTGGTTTGCGTTCATCGAGCGTTGTCTCAGGAGCCGAGTGTACCCTAAGAAAATAACCGGAGAATAGACTCGTAAACGTATACATTTCGTTGGATCTACCGACGGCCGAGTAACGCGAAACGGCGCATACTTTTCTACGGTGCTGCGTTTATCCTTGGTTTTCTCCATTTTCCTCGATACTTTTGAAATTCTCGGTGTTCACAAAAATTCCCATGGTTATTCAATCTTTCGTTTCTTATGTTTCAAAGACGACGACGACGACGACGACGTCGTTCACCTGCGCGAACACGAGCCAGAGGCTTCCGATCGCAGTGGCAGCTGAAAGAGTGAATGAAAAATGCAAACTTTTTGTTTTTTCTTCCCTTCTTTCCCGTTTTACGAAGATTCCAAGTAAATTCTTTCCGATTTTCATCGGAAAGAAAGGTAGAGCGTCTCGTTTCCATCGCTGGGTAGGTAGGTGCCTGTTTATGGAAATTCGCGGAAGGCCTTTGCGCTTTGTATTTACATAACTCACACGAATTCTAGCCGCTCGCCTCGCGTTCTCTGCTTGCTCGACGCTTCAGACCGAGGACTCTGATAACGATAATTAATGTTGGCCCGCGTTTATTATCCCGCACGCGATACCCGTACCTACCCCTTTCTACATCCTCTACCTCTCGCTCTATCTTCGTCTTTCCAACGTAACCGCACCTTCGTTCGAGCTCTTACCCTCTTTCGTTTCACGATTCGTTTCTATGTATAGTATAGAGATCTCCCTGTCGTGTTACTGTACCGTCTGTATTAAGACCGCAAACTCTCTCCCTCTCCTCTCGTTCGAAAGGAGCGATATTCTCGATTATCGAAATGGCGTTTGTTAAAAGGGCAAACTTTCGACGAGGAATCGATGGAAGAAATCGTTTCACGTTCGGTTGATAGATATTAATAAGGCGGGACGCGGTTTGGGAGACGATCACGAATGGCTGGCACAATTGGCGAGGAAGAGGCGTTGTTTCACGATTTCTCGCCGGTCTATCGATGCAAAATTAATCATGCGAGCTAAGTTCTGAGAATCCATTAAGCAACGTGCCGTGGCCAGAGACGCGGCCATGTTAACTGGCTTTCACGATATCGTCATTAGGAATCTTAATATACGGGCCAAACAACCGGTGATCCATGATTCGCGACAAGTGCGATTGTCCGCTAAAATAAATATAAATCAAACCTTCTGCCTTCGGGCTAAAGTGCCGTAATGGCCTCGCGACCGATTCACAGGTAAACGACCCTCGATTGTTTTGGAACAGCTCGCACACGGCGAGCAATTTTCGAAGAGAAAACTCGAGACGAATTTTGGCTGAACGTTATTGGTCGCGACGAAGAAGAGCCGTGGGGCTTTATCTCGGTGAACGTTGGCGAGTGTCGTCTAGACACGGGGCCGACAGAAAAATTCTCCGAGGGAAATGCTCGCGTTTGGGTCGATTTACGAGCAGCGCCAACTTTTAGTGGACCATCGCGTAAGTGGACCTTCGAGAGGTCTAATCGTAAGTGCCACTTCATTGCTGGTGCGTGCACCCGTCCGACAGATAGCGGAATACCTCGTCAGAGAGGAAAAAAGAAAAGAGAGAGAGCGAGAGAGAGAGAGAGAGGAGGGAAAAGAAAAGGAGGAAAGGGTGGCTGCTCTTAACCGATCAGGGCCGTACCATCTAATGGCTTTGCCACGCCACGTGACTCTCGAACGCTTAATGCGGGTCCGCAGGTGATCGCCGCGTCACTCGACCGCTATGGCAATAACCCGTTGCGAGTAGAAAAATTCGAGGCGAATCGGGCGAGAACGCGTGCTCGTTGCAGGCATCGCGTTACCATCGTCACGTTGCCGCGTCGCGAACTAATTAAGCCGGATAAAGCGTGGAGAAGGTTGCTCGAGTGTGAATTATACGAGAGAGCGAATTGTCGGTGAGAGTTGGCGGGCGAGGTAGAACGTTTGCGTGCTCGCTCGCGTATATTCTCTGTGTGAGAGCACGAGGAGAGGAGGAGGGACGAGAGCCGTTATCGAGCTCCTCGAATAGCGGGACGACTTCGTGGTGGGCCTCCTATCTTAACCGAATTTACGGAAAACACTTTGCTCGCTGGCCACCGTCGCCAGGAATTCTTGTCCTGCCACCGACGAACCATCGGTATTTCTGGCATCCTTCTCCGGCCCGTAGCCTCCGAATCGACGATCGTGTTAAACTCGTGTTTCCTAATGGATTCTCGGAATCGTCATTCGCTCCTCGAATCACTCAAAACGTATCCATCTCTCCTTCTCCTCTTCTCCCCTTTTCTTTCCCCTTGCGAGCCATCTCGACGGCGCGATAAATTCTCGGTGGAAGAGGGAAGCGGTCGCGGAAAAGAGTCGTTTACCGGAAAACTACGTGGCTGCTGTCACTCGGTTACTACCGAGATGATAATTCGATCGCGGCGCGACGCGACGCGACGATCGGTCGACTGGGATCGAGGCGAGACCGTCGTCGTTGCGTCCGTGTCTCTCGAGCAGCGAAGAAACGAGGAGAGCAAGAGAGGGACGCGAATGGTTCGTTCGTGGCGCGGAACTAATGACGAGCACGGTGACGAACGACGACAAAGAACTGTTCCTAGCGGTGACGACGTAAGAGAAGCCAGATTGGCAGGCAGAGTGAAGAGGAGAACGGAGATCCGATAAAACGGCGCGCGCTTTGCTACGCTGGATTCTTCCTCTCGGCTAGAACCGGCAGACACCTGCGCCGCCTCTATTGTGCACGCGATTAAACGACAAATCGAATCTCGGCGTAGCGACACGGCAAAAAAGTCGTCGCACGAGAATCGACTCGTCTCTATCAACTCCACTCAGCCGTCGTGGAGAAGGAGATTGACGAAACTCGTTCGTGGTGATCGTCACATCGGGTAGGATAAACTCGAGTGTCTCGTTTCATGCGCAATCAGATACCGGACGAATTAGCCGAGTACTCGGACAACATATGTCAGCAACGTTGTAGCGAAGTTATCGTGATCGCGGTAACGACCACTTACGTTTTTAAGACCATAAATTAGGGTATTTCTTTGGTTCAATTTATCTACGCGGTAAAGCGAGTCTAATGGGTTGACGAGTCGAAGAAGTCATCGTTGTCGTGGTCCTGATCGTTGTCGTCTTCTTCCTCCTCTTCCTCCTCCTCCTCCTCTTTCTCGTTCTCCTCACGTACAGAAAGGGAGAGAATACGCAGACTGGTGTGTCCCGTCAAGCACGACCATTAAAAACTTTTTCTTCCGAGAGAGTGGTCGGAGAAAAATTTAGTCGTAGAAGTTTAGTCGAAAAAATGCAAACACTGCCCGTTCAACCGGATGAGAGGAGATTGAATCGAAGGAAAGAAGCGATCAGACGCGCCACGAGTTGGTCCGATTCTCGTCGAGTCGCGACCGCGGAAAAAGAAGTACAATCTGTTCGGTGTTTCGAAGCGTGTCGAGTGCCGTGGCAAAAAACGGTCCCCAGAAAATCGATCGACACGCGCTTTCCGTGTTCTTTAATTGGCTCTCGAATATTTAACGAGAATTCCGCCTTCGAGCTCCTCTCTCTTTCTTTCTTTTCTTCTCTCTGGAAGGCTACGTGGCCGACGTGCAAGGGGTTCGTAAAGGGTAAGGTAGAAATGAATTTTTACAACTGTCGTAAAGTAGCGACTTTATCCGTGGCGCGTGACGCGTAATCGACAAGTCGGTGATATGGAAAAAAAAAGAGAAAGAAACGTCGGAGTAATGTCGCGTTTCGGAAACGACACTTTCCGCGCTATCTTTACAAGGGATCGCGAAGGTCTTGCGCGTATTTTTAGGACACCGGTAATTACGGGTATAATTTTACCGGTCATTAAGGCACGCACCTGCCGATAATCTAAACAATCTCGTCCTACAGTCAGATCTGATAACGAGACATTACTCTTGTAATTCGTAGAGTAGTACGGTTTCATTGTGCCTAGCCTCGACGGCTTGACGGCTCGAGCGTGTGCACGACCTGCCCGCAGACCAGCTTGAGAGACACGTTCGGGCAACGTGGTTAACTTCTCCTCGGTTTACCGTCGTATTTCATTAAGTCAGATATCGTAATATATCGTTTCGTCTCACGACAAGTAGAGAGTTACGCTTCGGTGTTAGAACGAAGGTAGGAAAAACGTGAAATTTTCGAACGTGACGCGATATGAAAACCTTCCCGTTCAACTATGGTCTCGTGGAAAGAGTCGAAAGAAAAGAGGCACGTTACGACACGATATTACGGATTTGTCGTTTTGTCAAACGGAGAAAGAAACGTTAATTAGCGGAACTTTTAATTAACGCTTTCCTCGCCAACCCCTCTTTCTCCCTTTTCATTTTCCCTCTGCTGCCTCCTCCTCGTCGTACCTTGCGGTGATTTCTTTTATTTCTCCTCTCGCCGATGTCGACGCGTTCTCAGCGAGCAAGGAGGCAAGTTAACGAGGTGAACACTCTACGTTTGATATTTACTCGGGTCCCGCCTTGGGTCTCGTTTTATTGAGTCATATATCAAAAGTGGCCGGCTGAAAAAGCGAAGAGAGAGGGAAAGTTGTGGCGCCCTTTGGACCGATTGACGGAATTCTACCATCACAAATAGGAGATGAAGGTGAAATCTTTTCGGAACGTGTAATATATCAGATATAGCAGTTCGATCGAGGTATTCACGTGGACAAAAGCGTTTCTCGATATCGGGAACACGGTACGGTGTTTAGAATGGGCGGACAGAAATCGAAGACGCTGAGAAGAACGAACCAATCGAACGAACGGTAAAGGTTGTATCGAATTGGGCCGATTCGCAGGATTATTCGGGTTTTAATTGGCATTAGCCTGCGGACAGGACGCGGCGTTGCGGCGGGAACGGAAGGTTAGCTACGTAAGGTATATACGCACGAACGTTGGTGGATAGATTGAAACGTTGGGGTGGGCAGGGTCGAAGGCGAAAGAGAATACCGTTCCCCGTCTATAAGGTGGAGGAGAGGCATGAGCGTGGGTTTCCTACAGCCGTGGCCCACATTCCAATAAATAACGAAACAAAGGAGCTGGAAATCCACCCCTCCCATCTGCCGTTTCGGCCCGCCGCGCCGCCATATTTACATCCGATAACGAGCCGCCGGTAGATATTTACATTTTTAATAGCATAAACCTACAGACCTGACGGCCCATTCGAATAATATTTCCCTCCTTCTCCGTCCCCTCCCCCGGTTCCCATCAACGACCCCACCGTGGACGCCATTTATTAGCCCTAATTGATCGAAAGGGGTACGTGAACCTTTTCTTCGTCTCTTTTCTCTTCTCCTTCCCTTCCCTTCCCTTCCCTTTCTTGTCCTGCCCCACCCATCCCTTTCTCTCCTCCCTTCGCGTCGAACCGCGCATATGGGGCTGTTTACGCGTTCCTCCGAGAAAAGAGAAGAAGTCTCGTTCGAGGGGTCCGAAATCGCACCCTCGTTTATCTCACGGACGGCACATGACGCAGGTATTTGGCCAACGATTAGCCCCCATCCATTTAACACAGGTGATCGCTATAAAAACGAAGAAAACTACAGCTTTCGAGCCGACTGGTTCTCATCACCCCCTTTTCGCTCTTCCTCCTACACAACCTGGAGAATCCTCTAATGGACTCGTCACGGTGGAAAAGTCGGTAATTTAGGGGTGGAAGCGAACGGTAAAAGAGAAATTAGAAGGGAGGGAGAGGCAAAAACGGGTAGCGAGAGGGAGAGAGTCGAGTGAAAGATCGAGGCGTCGAATCGAGGCTCAATAGTGGGAGTAGTTAATTGGATGGAGTGTTTGAGCTCGCAATTAGCGATTAGCAATTACCCGGTATCGAAATGGAGGGTAGAGTAGGGGGAGGGTGCGGGTTAGGCTGTCTCGGGCCGACGGAGCGATTAATGAGCCAATCGGCTAATAACGCGTCACGCAAGAATACGCGGTAACCGTTTCGCTTCGCGACGCGTTCGTTCGTTCGTTCGTTCGTTCGTTCGTTCGATATTGTTGCCGTTATTAGGCAGACCTAGAGGTAGGAAGAGTGTGCCGTTGCCACATCCTCACTCCCACGAGGATCGTGGCTCGTTACCCTATTACGCCGCTCTTATTACACGAGCGAAACGGTTTCGCGAGCTATTGAAACGAGCCGCGGAGAGATCGATGCGCCACGATAGATAAGCCTCCTCTCCCTTCTTCTTCCTCGTTTTTCCTCTTCTTCTCGCTCGTTCTATTTTACAATCGAGTATTAGCCGAGTAATGCGCTTTAATGGGCTGCGCTCGGAGAATGGATGGACGGCCGCGTCCATGTTTGCGCGTGAACTCGTTCGCTTAATCCCTTCGTGCGGGCTAGCATCCACCGGTACGATCAGCATCGAGAATAAATGGCGTCGTTCCGATGGAAAACGGCGCTCTCCGGTACCTTCTAACAGTTCGCGTCGGTTTCTTCGACTCGAGGTAGATCGAGGGAAAGTGTTGCGGGAAAGAATGGGAAACATGGTGGAGGATGAAGGCTCCGCGTAGATTGCAGCGCGCGAATCGTCTTGCCGTTTGAGAACGATGGCGGACATCGAGGGAGGACGACATCGACGAATTTCTCGGAAAACGATAGGTAACTGGCCCAGGTGAAATATGCCCGAAGGAGGGCTCGGGAGCGGGATAAAGCTCTGCTAATTGGTGGCGAGGACGAGTGGTGAGCGCCAGCACTAGCATCGGTTCGCGACTCCCGTAATTCCGACTAATTTATTTGATTGCACCAGCATGCCCGTCTCTGCTCGCCGTAATAAGACTTGCCCTCGCCCCTTTTACGCTCTTTCTCCTCCTCCTACCTCTCTTCTTCTCCTTCTTCTCTCGAATCTCGGCCCCCTGCCAGTCTTCTAAGAGGTAGGGGGTGATTGGTAAACTCGTCTCCGCCTTCGCCCTCGAATTCCGTCAGAAAAATATTACACCTATACCTACACCTTGAGACTTTAAAAAGTCTGCGTTAAAAAAAAAAAGAAAAAAAAAAGGAAAAAGTGAAGAAAACTAGGAGCGAGGTGGGGGGATATTTGAAAGTTTGTTTGGCAAACACCTGCGATATCCCGCAGGAGGATCGAAGCTAGGCTCGAGAGAACGATTCGAAAGGTTTCGTGCGTTAGAAGAAGGCGAATCGAGTGGACGTGGTGTCGAGGAAGGCAGAGGTTCCCGGAGCCCTTAAGTCCTCCGTTTAACTGGCCCTAACGAGGCTACGAGGAGAAGTAGCGCGTTTTACACGCACGCGATTCACCGTGTGTGGGTCTTGGACACAGTGTAAGGACTCTTAATAACAATGTCGTTTATAGTTAGTACATGGGCGGAGGTTAGTTAGCGAGGATCGTGGATGTTGGACGGCGGCGAGGGGAAAGGGGAGGCTAATAAAACACAATTAGCGACTATACCGGGCCGACCAATCACCGGGTTCCGCGCTCTATCCTCTATACGCACGCGTAAAACTCTGACTCTGGTTATTTATGGGCTTCCAGACGGCGCATTATTGAGAGAAGGGCATTCCTTCTTTTTCGCAATCAACTATGCTCGTTGTTACTAGTCGCCGTCGTTGCTAAAACTCTTTCTCTCTCGCTCTCTCGCTCTCTGTTCACGTTCAACCCTCGCGAAACGGAAAGCAACGATCGAATCGCAAACGACGCGTTCGCGTCGCCGCCATTCCGTTTCTGGAGGGTGGTCGAATTCGAACCCTTCGGTTCAACGACGGAACCTCCCTTCCTTCGTTTCTCCCTCGAAACCAATCGACAGAAGCAACCCACGTTATCCCCCTTTGCTCGGGCAAGTGTCCCCATTGGTTCACCCAGACTTCACCCTCGTATTGGCAACGACCATTCGCGGCGAACGTTTCCCATCGAGACGCCTTCACAGACGGTGGTTGTTTAAAAAAGTAAAAGAAAATTAGTCACGTGAGTGGATAATTCTCCTCGAGTCATCGAGGTGATGCGTTTGTCGAAAACTAGGTAACAGCGAAAATAACGAAACAAACGATAACGGTTACGGTATACCAAAGACGGTGGTAACGAGCTGGTAACTGTCGAACGATTAGCAGGTAGTTTGTTAGTAAAATTAGCCGTCGTTGATGCATTAGGGTGACGTGTTGTGTATCGGTAGGAGAGCTGAATTACTATTCCACGTGCATACTTTCGATCGAGCGCATAAACAGATGCAGCGAATAGCGCGGTTATCGTTCCCGAAGGCCAGACGGATAGACAGACTTTCGCTATTAATACGATGGTATTTAATGGAAGAAAGGTAGACGCGAGGCGACACCCCGTGGTCAGTGACGATCCAGCGCACGTAATTTGTTAATCGACGCGCTATCTTGTTAATTACCCGATAACGAGGCGATACGGTACCTATGCCCGCGAAATGAGATTCCGTTATCGCGCAAGCTCGTTTCGGTTTATCGCCAAAGGCTAAATGGTAATTTGCTATTTATTTTCCGAGAGAGGAAAGTCGAGTAATGCGAGTTATCGCGGTCGCCGGCTATTTTGCATATCGACCAACTAGAACACCGCTCACCGAGCTGGGGGCCGCCGACTAGAATCGTGTCGGACGCGTTTACGCGCCGCTTCGACGATCGACGCACGATTTTCCCGCTCTCCCACTCTTGCTCCCTGGCTCCCTGGATCCTCGAGGCCAGGTAGAGAGAGAGCAAGTACACTCGGTTAGATAAGCCGTCGAAATGTTTGTGTGCCTGGCTGATCCGTGGTAGATGACGCGGCGCGGGGCGACGCGACGCGACGCGACGAGCGTGAATCGATCGAGGGAGATCCGATCGGGCGAAGAACGCCAGCTCGTTTCGTGTAACGTTTAATTGGAGCGGTCGGAAACGTGTATTAATTTACCTTCGATACGTGTCGGCAATAACGACATTGATACACTTTTTGCCGGGCCCGGGAGGGCAGGGAACTAATTTCAACTTAATCGTCGTCTTATCGTAATTTACCGAGTATAAGTGAGCCTTAATTGACTCGATTGCTCTACAAGGACTGGTTGTACCCGATGAAGCACCGAGCACAAAAGGTACTCCCCGGCAAAAAAGTTCGCTTAAACGAGCGTTTCTCGAGCGTGGAATGTCGAATGGGGGCCTCTCGCGGTTCCTAGAATCCTTCTCGTCTCCGTGATCGTCTCGATCTCTTTCCGATCATCCCCAGGGGCAGACGGGGGATATCGAAACGACGAGATAAGTATCGGCGAACCGACGACGCCTTGGAATTCTGCGACCGTGGGACGCAACGCGACGCGACGCGACGGGACTGAATGAGTCGCGGTATCGTACAGCTTGTTTACACGGGACAAATCGCGCGGTTGTTGTATCATACGCGAATGAACTTGCGGTCGAGCGTCGTCGTGACGAGTCACTTTTGGATACAGATTGGCAAACAGTCGATCAACAGTAGCTATCTCTATCTCTGGCGTTTAGGAGAGTAGGCTCGATGTAGAATTTGAAAAAGAAGAGAAACTCACTTTGCGAGTTTTCCGTGTCCTCGGCCAAGGGAAATTCCGCTTCCTCGACGTCGACCAAACTCCGGATACTGAACACGCTCTTGGCGACTCTGGTTTTCTGGATGTCGGCCACACCCTCCGCCGCTCTTCTCGGGGTTGTGCTGAGATCCATCGTAGGTCACCGCGACGACGTTCCACTTGACGAAGCGAAACGATGTGAAACGAAGATCTGATAGGAAAAGACGTGTTCCCTATCACAGCAGGACGCACCGTAATCGCACCGTCCTCTTGCTCGTCCTCATCGTACAGCAGCACCGCGTTACTTCGTTATTACCCGTGAACGATATTTCCTCGCCGTATCTCCTCGTCGACGATTCGATCTATTCACCGGCCGATTTAACGCGTCGAAAGTTTTGTTGCTCGTTTTCGTCGTTCGAAAACTCGTCGTTCCGTACGAAGCTATAGTTCGAGGTGCATCTGACGGTTTCGCGACCTCGATATGCGTGTGCGTGTTAGATTCGCAAGCGAGCGCAGCGGAGGCTCGGCGTTCTTTTCGTTTCCTAATCGAGAACTTACCGATCAGTTAGATACGGCGCGACGCAAACTAGATTTCTCGATTTCGCGCACGTCCACAAGCAGGAACCTTTTATTTTAATCACGGCGCTCGATCTCGTCGTCGAGCGATACGAGTCTCTCTCTCCCCCTCTCGCTCTCTCTTTCAATGAAACGTCCGAATCGTTATCGCGTACCGTTATGCCGGAAATTTGATACTTATCCCACGTTTTCGCTATTGTCGTCGATAATCACTCGACTCTGTTGCTCCGTAACCATCTATCCTGCTACGTACGAATCCATATCGACCGGTGTCTTCGTTTATCTCGAATAGCTGCGGTTCAAGCTCGATTTACGTTGGCCTGTGACGATTGGTCGATCAAGGGATGTACCACGATCCTCGCGATGAATGCACGAATACCCTCTGATATGTAACACCGCGAAGGCGACAATACGCGCGCGTGATCGGTCCGATTCTTATCAGCAACACGTATCATTGCAAACTGAAGGGATCGATGCCAGGGATCTAGCTGATATTCTCGAGAGCTGTACGTGTAGATCGTACACGAGGTTTGTGTATCAACGCGCGTGATTCGCGTTACCTGGAAATATCAATGAACTTGTACACGAATCACGGTTGCCGCGGCGACCTTTCCTGTTTTCTGTTTATCGCTCGCCTGGCCTCTTGTTCCACACCGGCAATTTATCAGCGTTTATCTGATCCCGTAAACGAACCGGATCAACAGCTCCTCGATCATTGATCATTCTTTCTCCTTGTCGTTCGATCACTCCGCTCCGTATCCAGTCCGTGAAGAATCGACCTTGGCTACCCGTCGATCTTGACTCGTCGAACGAAACGTCGTTTCACTTTTCACATCCATTCGCGACGCCGCATCGATGTCACTCTCGACGACGATCACCTCGAGGATCGAAAGGTTGCCGCGGCGGTTCGGCCGGTTGACAGGTGACCGATCGACGGAGGAGGATCGTTTCGAACAGGTGAGAGAGCGCGATTTCACGCAGCCACGCGACGAGAAGCAGCGAGCGCACACGCGTGTGTATCGCGAACTCCTGTTCGGCAATGTTCGCGTTCGAGTTCCCTCCACCTCGAGGAGGTCGATCGTGTCCCTGCCGGTGGTACCACCTGGTAGAGGGGAAGCTGGAACATCGAGACCGCCCTCCTCGAACAAAATGGAGTTTTCTCGTGCCTACAACTCCGCCTATCGTGGTCCACCCACGTCGTTTCATGCCGGGGCTTATAGCCCTTACCTACTTGGCCTCTCCTCTCTCTCTTCTCGTCGCGAGTTTGCTTCGATTCCTCTTCGAGGTTTGCACATGCGATTCCCGTAATTCGAGTCGAGAACCAGCTCGATCTTTCAGTTGCAAACCGGTCCGAATGTATTTAATCATCGTGCTTTCAACGCTCGGGAGAGGAGCAAGGTTCACAGGCGGAGAAAGTAGAAACAACCATAATTAGACATACGCTGATTTCTTTTTCTTTTTTTTTTTTCGATTTATTTTATACACTGTATCCGTTAATTTTTAAATATATTACGTGCGGTGTATTTAGATATCGATCGAGCGGACCAGCGTTTGAAACGTGTCGATCGACTCGATGAATGTACGCTGTATAAGGTAGTCGGATACAATCTGGTTTGGGGGGTGGTAAATTTATGAAAGAAAAGTTTGCGGGAATTATTTCTGTGCTTCGTCGGTGGGATGTTTCTAGGATAATACTGTTTGTAAAGTCGAGTCGACCGACGACACGTTCCAAAACGTTCGCAAATTCCTTCCTTCGATGGCGCGCGCGCGCGCGCGTTCGTTCGTTTCACTCTCGAGAAACGTGGATGCGGTTTAATTGGAGCGAACGATACAATTCCGCAGCGACGCGTCGCTTGACAAATTTGCATACACCTAGAGACAACGAAAAGTGCTGGTCGAACGAATTAAAAGTAAAGGGGAGGGAGAAAAAAGGAGAGAGGAGAGAATCGGGAGAAGATTATACGTCGACGCAGCCGCGGTCGAACGTTGCACGAGGTTTCGAAATACGTGTGCATCGATGATCCGAGAACGAATCGCGTCAAGATTTCGCTAGACGCAGGAGAAATTCGATAAAGATCGATAAAGATCGATTGATATATCTCGCTGGTCTCCTCTAGCCAATCGATCCAATACCTTAACCATCGAAGAAACTTCGAGCCGCTCCTCGTGTCCTTTCTTCCTCGCGGATTATTTCGTTAAAACAGCGGCATTTACACACACCTAGAAAGATTCGTCCTCGATGAGAAATTCAGGGAGAAAATTAATTAACGTATATCTTTGGCACAATAAATACGAATACACGGTATAGAAATGTTTCCACGGTCGGTATCTCGACGCGCGGTGAGATCGTTCGCGAGATTCAAGATTCACCGTATATTAAATACGTCGAGAAACCGAGACGTGTGATTAATCGCTCGACTCCTCACCGATCACGACACATGAGATCCTTCGTATTCCTTCTTAACGCGACCACTCTTCAAACGAAACGAAACGGAACGAAACGAAAGACGCGAGAAGAGAGAAAAAGAAAGGAAGAAAGGAAAGAAAAGAAAAGAAAAGAAATTTACAGCGATACAGGAAATTACAGCTAACGATATTACGCTTAGCACCTAACGGGGTTATCGTTTCGGGGAATTAGGTATTAGCAAATCGTGGCGATACTCGGAATCGTTACTTCGACTTGAGAAACACAGCTCGATACCGAACACGCGACGATGGTAAAAGAAACAACACGTAAGAACACCTAGGCCTTCTTAATATTACATACGTAAACGTATTTAAACGATTCTTCGATATATCGACGAGCCGGCTGGGAACGTCGCCGACAATCGAGATCGATTCGACCTACTTATCGATCGTCGCTGCCATTCAAAGCTAACTAACTAACTTACCATTCGCTCGACGCAGAAACCTACTTCACCTGCCGTAGATCGCGTACGCGGCGTTCGCGAGACTAAAAGGTATCAAAGAAGGTGAATGAAATCGCTAATTTGATCGCGTAACAAACGAACAAGGTGTTTCTTTTTTATTTATTTATCGATATATTTATCGTTAGAAACGGGAGTATTCCCGCCCTCGTCGCACGTGATAGAAAGGAACGAGGAAAATTGAAAATGCACATCGTGTCGTATTGATAAATCTAGAAAAAAATGTACTCCCGTTTGTAACGATAAGTAAATCTGATAAACGAATAAACAAGCAAATAAATAAATCTGCTCTATCGTGCCAATTGATGAGAATTTCTTTTGATTCGACTCGGTTCTAACCTAACGCGAATTTATCCTCGGTTACGTGTACATATGCTCGTTTCACGGATTACACCTGGATTAATTGCGGATTACTCGAACATCCGATTCGTCGTTTTGATCGAGTATAAAATCACATTACCATTTTATCCTGTGCTTCGATTTAATCGATCGATCGATCGATCGGTTATCGTTCCTCGTTACGATATCGTAATGCCTCGGTAATTATCAGCTATTTAGAAAGCACAGACGCGTAGGGCGTTAATAGACATGGGAGACATTTTATTGGGATTTCAAGTTAAACACGATTGAACAATGAACAAAGTTCGCGAATCTACAATCGGTGCAATCCAATCGAGAACGATTATCTTGGCCGAGATAACGACTTCGACGAGCACTCGCGAAATGCAAAAAACAAACAAAGTAAGAGAATAGGAACTTTTTTCATTGCTTCGGAGGTCTCGTACGAATCGAGCCCGAAAAATTGTCTCCGATATTTATCAATCCTCTACCGATCTCTCTAGATTCGCGCGGTCGATAGCCTAATTATCTTTGGCTATCTCTCCTTTATTAAACTCGACTACCTCTTTACCCTAGTCTCGACTACGATTCTTTTTTTTTTCCTTTTTCTCTTTTTCGTTTCTCGTACAAAGTTACGTTTCGTTTATCCGATATAAAAGTTTTTCTTCGTATAACTAATCGAGTGTCATGATTGATCGCAGTCTAACGGGTTACGCCGAATGCTCCGCTATGTTTTTGATTTGAAAAAGAAAATAAAAAAAAAAAAATAAAGAAAATTTCGTCGCCTGGTTCCGCGACTGTTCTAGACACGCGATTACCTGACGCGTACGATCGAGTATAAAAGCTTCGCGATTATCGTTCTCCCCCGTATGGCATTGCTCCTCCATCGATCGACAGTGGAGGAAAAAGGTGACACGTTCAATCGGTTTTCTCTTACGCCGGGAGATACGTGGTGCGGTGCTACGGTATCGCGTGGCTGAAGTATAAAAACGCGGTTCGCGACGTTTCGCTGTTTGGATCCATCTGTTCCTTGGTCAAAGAGCTCCGGGAAAACTTGGCCGCGTCCGTTTCCCCTCTGGTCGATGAGTATTCCTTTCGAGAAGAGAATTATATTGTCTGGCGCTAAGCAGGCACGTGGTTCGGCACGTTCGTCGAGGATGTCTGCAACGGGGAGCGTGACTGATGGAACCTGAGCAGTTCCGAGACGGTAACGGCGACGCGAACGACTCCTCGGCCACCCTCCAGTACGTCGCTAGCGCAGCAGACGAGATTCTGGAAAATATAAAGCACGCGGGCGTTCTCCATTAAAATTCTTATTCAGAGATCCTGTGCGGAACCGTATGGCGAGGACCGGCTCCCTTAGTCGTCGAGTTTCGTCTCATTTCTTTTCGTCTATCTTACCCTTTTCTCTCTTTTTCTTACTTTTTTTTTTTTTTTTTTTTTTTTTACCAAAAAGAATATTTTATTATCAGTGGAAATAGAGTATTACAATCGTTTATGATTAGTCGTACAATCGATGTTACAGAGTACCTAGGTCTCTCGAAGGTAGAACCGAATATCGGATAGCGGTGTGTAGTAGCATTGTCGTTCGATTAGCTAGACTAAAAATCTTTCCCGACGATTGCTGTTCTCCGGGAATCGTCGCGCGAATTACGGAACAGAGGAGCGCAAAGAAACGCGCGATTCGCGCTCGATTTTGATTACCAGAGATTTACACTTTCGCGTTCTCGTGTAACGTGCAAAGTGGGTAAACTGTGTCGTCGAATCGAGGCAAGAGTCGCGGGAAAGTTACGAGCTAATCGCGATGGATAGATAGACCTCTTGGCAGTGTAACCCTATTTTTCATCGTTGCTTTTCATTGTGCGTTACCGTTATAAGTGCACCGTTCGCCATTCGCCGTTCGCGTCGCGAGGAATCGTCGTTGTTCTTTGCGAAAAAATGAAAGAGAGATCTCGGACGAGAGATTAGCCGAATGTATATCATTATACAGATATATCATCGATCGTCCCTCGCGTCGCGAGCGTGAAATCGAACGACTCGCATTCGATCGTACAAATCAAGTGTAAAAGTGGAGAGAGAGAGAGATGCAACGATCGTGTTCGGTACGCCGATCGACACGATCGTTCGAAGGAACATGAATTCGTATAAATAATACGAGCAGAGCCTTTTCCTTTGTCGGATAATCGGAGAAAGAAGCTTAAGCTCGGAGAAAGCAACAAGGTATCTAACGAACGAAGCACCGAGTGTCGAGGAGCGTTGAAATGTGATATTTTTAAGCTCGTAGCTTTGCGACGAGTTTGCTTAATGTACAAATTTTCAAAAAGAAAACAAACAAAAAACGATCAAAGAGAAAAGTAGCTTCAACGTACCATATATCTGTGTTCATACAATACAGTATAATATAATATAATATAATATAATAATATAATATAATAATATAATATAATAAATATATATATATATATAATATAATATAATCTATCTATATATAGTATAGGTATATATACGCTCTCTTTCTCTTTCTCTCTGTTTCTTTCTTTCTTTCTTTTTTTTTCTTCTTTTTTTTACAAAAATTATACAATTATACAAGCTAATGCAACGGAATGATTTCGTGTTCGGTCTCCTTATCGCGCGTCCTTTCTCTACTTTCGTCTCTTTCGCTAGAGTAGACGGAAAGGCGCAGCCTCTTGCGGAAGCGACAAACTTAATCGAATAATAATAATAAAACAAAAAAAAAAAAAAGAACAAGAAGCGCCGCGGCATAGCGCAGAAGACGTTGTATCGGAATCAGCGATAAGCTAAACGTGAAATAACCAGTCTTAACGGTTGCGATTAATTCGATGTAATTATACGCGTCTCGTACTGATCGTCGTAATAAGAAAACGGGAAGAAGAAGAAATAATAATAATACTGATACGATCATCACCGTTTAAAGGCCTGCTCTTTTCGTCGAAACGATTGCAGCAGTGATCTTGATGAAAACGAGATCGATTCGAACCCTGTTTCCAAAACAGTCGATGGACGAATAATCGTCGATAAAAATGACGGAAGAAAAGAAGGATGGAAGTGACGGGAGAGGTACGAAAGCAACAAGAGGGGGATTAAGTAACGAATTAAGCGTTAAGTCACCAGCGTGTGCGAAACATGTGTGATACGTATGTATAACTTAGACGAGAAAAACAAACGAAAAAAAAAGAAAAGACCAACTGACTAGAACCGAGAATTGAACTTAACGATTAGAAGTAATACCAGAGACTAGAAATCGATCATAAACGTTCTGCCGCCGATCGATGCAAGCTGCACGAATACAGACGAAAATGGAAAACTTAACGCTCGAAGTTACGCGGAATATCTCTGGAGGATCGCAAGCTCACCTTGCATTCCCGTGTGAATCATTGTACGTTATCATTGTTTTCTTTTCTGCCGTTCTACAGCGAGCAATGTGTGCATGCTCGTTGCGTCGTACGATTACTTCGCGGAAGATCCTCGGCGAGTCTACGATAAATCTGACGTACGACCATTTCCGCGTAAAGACAAAGAAAAAAAGAAGGATCAACGTTATTTCTAGAAGAATGTTCAGCTAAAAGGAAGTTCCTACATCTCTACTTGTAGACCGTGATATAACGTAGAAGCCGTTGATTTCTCGATGAAAATTCCTTTGTGCGTTCGAAATTGATTCGGGACACTTTCGATACGTTTCTCCGGGGCATGTGTTCACCCGTATCGTTTTTTCGTTTGACGTAGTAGCAGGCGATAACGAAAGCATCTAGGAGAAACAGAGCCGTGACGCGTGTACTTGTAATACCACGGCTCGACTACCGCGAAACAACGTGTCTTTCTCTTTCTTTCTTCTCTTTTCGTTCAATCAGACGCGTAGCTCTGGAATAACCACCGGAAGCAAAGATGCCCTGCAATTCGAAGACTCGATTGTAAAAGCGACCCGTTCCTCCTCGAAAATTCCTTAACGAGTATACAAATATAATCCTTATCGTACACGAATATAATGTATGTATGTAGAATAAGTTAATATACGTATTGTACGTCCGCTACGTTTTTTTTTCTTCCTTTCGTTAAACGCGTTTATATGAAAATATGGAGATTATCTTAGGCTACGACCGAATTGCTTGGTCGGTGAAGTGTAAGTGTTCTCGTTTCTTTCTTTTTTTTAATTATTCCCCTCTCCGAAACGAGAAACTGTGAACTGAACGCACTCGCGCGTTTCTGTCTGTGTTTCCTTTCCCCGCGGAGAGATCGAGAAGGATGAAAAGAAAATTGATCGTTTGTTTTACTTGCCGCCATCTTGTCGGGGAGAGACGCGCGATACTACTCTCGCGTCGTAACGTGTTAAACGATAAAAATAATGATCGAATGTGAGAATCCTTTTCGTGTTGTCGAATTTCCATTAAACCTACGTACCCAAAATAGGAAATCTTCGAACATAAAGAGAGAGAGATTTCTAGCACCTTGTTTGCGAATCCTGTAGCACTCGAAGAACTACCTATCACAGACCCATCAATCCTGAAAGAGCCATAGGCGATTTGTTATTGGTCGAATGTTAAAAAAATACTACCATCCGAGGTATAGACGAGGATACAATTTCCTCCCTTACATTTTCCACTTTGAACATGGTAGACACGACGTTACGTGTTACCAGACGATGCCGCAATACCAGTTTAGAGAATTCGATTCGTTTGCCATTTTACTTCTTTCTTTTTTTCTTTCTTTCCCTTCGAACCGAAAGCAATTCAGAGATGGGCCAAGGATTTCTCGAACGAGTATTGGACACCAATTCACCACTTTGACCATCGTCGTCGTTCCTTCTCGTAGCAAAATACTATTTTCTCGACAGATCCTGCCCGACGATTGCTTTTTCTTTAATCGTTAATACGACCCCCCAACGAAATCGTTTCTTTCGATTCCCTTCAAGATACACACGCACATTATTGATTCCGTTTGATATGCGAGCGTGTCCAGCTTTGATTACTATAGCTCTTTGATTTTCACATTTCCTTCTGTCGTCGCGACGTCCAACCGATAGAACTCGAGAACGAAGATATTCGCTCGAAATCCTGTGAATGGTTTTAATATTGAAACAGAAACTAACCTACGCACTAGATAGCGATTCCTACAACTAGGCGGACTAAATGTACGATCAAGCTGCCTTTTTCTTTACCTTTCTTCAAGCATCTTTGTCGCGAGCCATAACCATGGATGCAAAGGAAAACGAACTAACCCTGTTCAAAGCTGCGACGTAATGTAGTATCGGGATGAAATAAATCGAGCGTACAAGCAAAGCGCTTCTATTTGTCGAGATAACGTTTCGAGTGTCTCGATTCTACAGCGTTCAACGAAAAGCGAAAGAACGAAGATGAAAAGTAGACACCGAACGATTACAACGAGCTAGAAGAACGAGACACTTTTGTGACAAGACGATAAACGGCGTTGCTCGATGCGATATTCCCGGTGTTTCGTGGTAAACTCACGATTGAGCATCGACGCCGAAAGGGAAAGGGGGATGGTTCTGCGCGACCCTCGACCCCGTTCTTTGCCCGGCAAAGCAAACGAGGGGTGAAAACGGGAGTGAAAAAGAAATTACAAAAATATCGTGCCGCTCTAAGAATACTAAGTGGCGTAGTAGAAGAGGTGGGAAGAGTGGCGTGCAGTGAATACGATCGAGCGATGCGACGACTCGACGAGCAAATCGAACAAAAATTACCGGAAGGAACACGAAAGTTAATCGATCGATTGAAAAGTACATGCTCCCCGAGTCGTCGCGTTCGATACAGTTCGGAGTTAATCCCATCTTCGATTGTGCTTTTCTCTTGCGAGCGTCGTTCGTCCCATTGTTTTGCACTCTGGCGTTCTCGTCTTGGTCGCTCTTTTTCTCTTTTCTTTTTCTTTTTTTTTTTTTTTTCATTTTTCATCTTTCGTGTTTTTAATCGGGAAGTGGGAAAAGATAGAGCAGAACGAGGGTGGATAGGAATGTGGCAAAAAGCATCGCGGATAGAACGCGATCCTGAATCGTATGGGATGAACCTGCGGCCGATTCTTCGGTATCTTTCTCTCCTTCGTCACGGAGAAGGAGAAGAGCGGAGACGAGACGCGCCAGAGCCTCCAGCCCGTACGCGTCCATGTAACCCACGTCCATGATTGCGTCCGCGTCCATTAACACCTCCTGCAACACCAACAACGATACTACTCAGTCCCAGTCTCTACCACGTCGCTGCTCGTTTTCTGAACGTTTCCTTCTTACTTTCTTTCCTTTCTTTTCTTTTTTCCTTTTTTTTCTTTCACACAAACCCCACTGTTACCCTCTTGTCAAATTATCTCTCCCCCGCCCTCCCATTTCCTCCATCGAAGCGACACCTTCCTCGAGATCAACGAGATCAACGAAAGCTCTGCGTTTTCTCCTACGAACGCTTATCACGAAGATCGTTCGATTTAGGGGTGCTTCATCGAGAGAAAGCGAGCATTGTCAGACTTTTCGTATAAAAGGTTAGGGTATAGATTGAACAACACCAACTGGATAGCAGCTACTCGTGTAAATCAATACCGGTTCCTACCTCGGAGGTACAAAACGCGAGCAGAATGTTCTCGTGATAAGAAAAGGAAAAAAAGAAAAAAAGAAAGAAGTTGCAAATGAGATATGGACACAATTGGGGATATGTCGTACAAGGAGATGTTAATTTTCGTAGGAATCTTTAGACAGCATGGGAACGCCAAAGGATGAACAGGCAGAGAGAGAGAGAGAGAGAGAGAGAGAGATCGCGTTCTCCGATGAAGCGACGAGCGACACAAAAGCGAATACGAATAATCTAGGCGCATGCAACTAAAGCTTCTTTCCTCGAATTCTTTTTCTTCTTTTTTTCTCTTTTTTTTTTGTAGTGTTGAAACTAGCGAGATTTTGAAAAAGGAGGAATCGTATACCCTCGCGACTTGACGAAAATCGGGGACTGACTAGTAGTTGTTGGAAACGTCATGGACAAACGTACCGGCTGCTGTCGAAGCGTTAGTTACGACGTTGCCAAGAGGCGTTCGATCGACCGATCGAACGTACACAGACACCGTCCACATTTCTTTCGTTTTTGCATCGTGATTCTTTCGGCCTGGTTTTCTTTCACGACGAACAGGCACTGAACGTGTTCGCAAACGGCCGTACCCAGTACAGTTGTCACGGAAAAATGCGTGAAGAAACAAACGAGGGAAACAAAAAAACGTTTTTGTCCCAGATGGTGGAAGCAGTACACTCGGTTTGTAACGTGCGTTATGTCAACATGCCATCATCGTGGTACCATCAGCGAGAGAGACAAAGCACGAAGACTCTCGAAAGAACGGCTAATAAAAGAATATTCGTGTCAACTGCTTACCTCATCGACGCCAATCTTCCGACACGCCTCGAGGAAATTGTCAACGTTACGCCTGCATCTCGCCATCGTCAGTTTCGGCTGTGAATCGTGATTTAATCGTGTTACGCTTTAACGAAGAGAGGAAGATCGCGTAGGTTGTATACGACGAACGCGAAATCTTACCACGGCTGGCGAAGGAACGTGGATACTGGCAACCGATCGAGGTCTCACGTGGTTTGCCAAGTGACAGAGTACAACACCGTCCGTCAACGCCGGGGCCAGATCTTCCGGTAAAGCCATCTTCAGACGCGTTTCAATGTGCTAAAAAGAAAAAAAAAAAAAAAAACGCTCGTAGTTTAGTTATCTCTGGGTTGAACCGGAGATATTAACGTGTTCCCTCTCTCCCTCCCTGTACGTTGAAAATGATAAGAAAATAATAACAACTGGGGCAAGCCAGATACCAACATTTCGAAGCTGCTCGATCAAGTCAGCTTCCTCCTTGGCACGCTCGAACTCCCTTCTCATGGTGAACGAATACTTTTCTGGCACGTTGCTGTTCCAAGTAACCGACCGAGGAGACTTTGGACTTCCACCGTTTCTGCTGGGACTCTTGTTGCTACCTAACGCACAACGATCACCGACGTTTAATCGTCAAACACGAATCTCGATCGACGATCGATCTGTTTCCTTTGTTCTAACGTCCGTTACCTTCGACGTAACCAACGGCAGTTTTAACTAGCCTAGGAGTATGACCAGGGCTGCTGTTGGACGACAAAATGCTCGAAGACGTTTTGATCGGCGAGTTAGGCTTCTTATACGGCTGCTCGAGGTATTTCCCGTTCTTATTGTTGTATTCGTTATTGCTGCCGTTGATAATCGGCGTGTTCTGGTAGTTGATACGTGACGGTGTTACCTTCTGGACTGGTCTCTTGGTCGCGTTCTCCTCGTTGAAGATCTGCTTACCGGTCATAGCGACCGCCTCTTTGTTGTTGGCCGAGTCTGTCTCGTTGTTCTGGGATTCGTTGCCTGGTGGTGTGACCTGTTCTCGAGGCCTGTACACGCTCGGCCCCTCGTTGGCCCTCTGCTGTCTCAACGCTTCTTTATACTCTCTGAAAATCGAACCGAGACGCACAGGTTCAGCAAATTTTTATAGGAGTCAGGATGCGATGTGGTCAATTACGCTATTAGATTTGCTCTGTTCTGAGATTCTGAGGTAAGTGCCGTTTCTCACAGTCCTATTACCGGAAGACACCTTTGCCTTCTCCATTCTGTGGCCACTTCCTTCAAGAACAACATTCATACCCTAAAGGCAACGCAACGTCGGGCTGCTCGCCACCCCGAAACTTTCTCTTGCATTCTTCTAAACAAACCTACCTACGACACTCGATAGCTACGTGACTTCGAGTCACTGAGCTATCGCCGGATGTCTGAATATTCTCATTCTTACTGGCCACAGACAGACTAAATCTCTGCCATAAACCGTACGAAAATAAAAGAGCGTCGGGCAAATTGCCTTCGACGACCCTTGTATCGTATACCTATATGTCTGAATATGATTGAGCGGCCTCTTCTCTTCCCCGTTCATCAAAGAGGTAGTAGCGTTCGCTGCGGCCGTTTGCAACGGTTGCACAGGCTGGGTGTTCGTCGATGCTGGTGACGTTTGGTTCGGATGAGCGGATTCGAGGGGTCTGGAAAAAAAGAATCGAGGAAGGTCACTCGATGGTTAAGCCGCTCTCGTCCTTGAGCCGATATATAAATCAGTAGGCAACGCGTTCAACGCGACGATTGGGTTATTAACAGCTGGCTTACCCGGGTGGCGTAATCGACGCGTGGTAGAGGCCAGAGGTCATCGGTCTTCTGACATCGGCGGCGCCGTTCTCCGACGTGCTCCTCTCTAGTTTTCTCTTTTCCAATTGATCGTGCAGTATCATGGCCTGTGAAACATGGTTTCGTCGAGAAAGAGTAGAGAGATCGCAGAGGTGAGCGCATTCCAAGCGCGCCGCTCGGATGCCGCGCGCGTTAATCGCGAGGGACGCAGCCGCAGCCGCAGCGCCGGTGGGGAGTTCTTTCAATGGGTTAAGGTCATTCAACGACGGCTTGAACGACGGCCAAGCGCGGCCCGACAACACAGAGATATGATTTTGAAGGGGCGCTCACCAGTTCTATTCACTCGCTAAATATAGACGTTGTATCATTGCGCGCGGTCCGAGTGTTGCGGAGCAACGTCTGGAACGTTAGTGGAAAAGCTTGACCAAGGTGGATAACCACCGATGAAGAGGCGGTTAACGAAGTCAAGCGTCGTTTTCGAGACCTACCTTGCCGAGCTCATCCGCGAGAGACGTGTGTTCGCCTGGCGAGATGGTACTAGGTGTCGAGGTTCCGCTACAGGATGATCCGTTCACGCTCGTCTCGTGCGGCAGCGTGATCGAAAGCGGCGAACACTCTTGACGCCACAGCCCTCGAATCTCGCCGTCGTACACCTGCGCGCAAAAGAGGTGTCCCACCAGGAGGTACTAAGGTGATAATCGTTAAACGGTGTGTGTGCTGCGTGTTTGCGTGCGTGGCATGCATGCGTTTCGATCATTTATTTGCGTTCTTTCTACATGTATTATTTTTCCGATTCGGTCAAGAGTGTACAGCAACAGTCTCTACCCTAGTGTTTCGTAGATGATGTAAAGCTTTTCGTAGAGCCAGAAGAAGAAGAAGTAGAAGCGAAGAGATAGGAGGAGGGCGAGTAGAAGGACGAGGAAACTAACCGCGCTGTGAATCTCTTGTGACCAGCGTTTGTCGACGCCGTCACTGGTGCTGTATCCGCTGTCGACGTTGTGCCGCCTGTGAGCTCTCGTGTCTAAGGTCGCGTGACCTCTGACATCCATGGGTGTTCTCCTCGCGCGGCCTCCTCTCGCTCTCTCGTGTTTCGCCGCCTGTCTCTCCAAATATTTGAAGATGTGCGTTCGCCCGCGAATGCATAGCTGGGAAAAGAAGCGGGAAATGCTCGCGATAAATGGATGGATAGAAAAAAAAGAAAGAAAAAAAAAACACACAGATCGTGAACAAGGTTCGTGCATGCTCACCGAGGCAGGTGGCGAGGTCAAAGGATTATCGGACAGCCGAAAGTCGACCAAGCTTTTCATCGTCCTCATCTCGTTCGGAAGTACGGATATTCGGTTGCCGCTGATATCCAGCTTCACGAGTCTCAGGTACGTCAGTTCTGCGCAGAGCAATCGTTTTCACGTTGGTGAAAAGGGGAAAGGACATTTGTATGGTTCGTCTGCATGAATGGAGAGGAGGAAGAAGAGGTTCGTGCAGTTTTTCCACTTGACACAGATCGGTAGACGTTATTCGCGAATTTCGAAGCTCCGCTTGCTAGCAGATACCTACCTATAGGCAAATGCACGAGCATATTGCTCCTCAAGTCTAGTGACCTGAGTCGGGAAAGGTCGCCCATCCGCGGTGGTAGGCTCGTGATTTCGTTGCAGCCCGCGTCGAGCTCGGCCAGCGCGGACATTCGGCCCAATTCGTCCGGCAAAGACGCCAATCTGTTGTGAGCGACCAGTAACGTTTGTAGCGGTAGCCTGCATATCTCTCGAGGTAGAGACGTCAATTGGTTCCGACTGCGAACAAAACCGTCCAATCTCGTTAATTCCCGATGCCCGCACCATCCCACCGACGAAAGCGGATCGACTTCCTGCCCCCTTACTAACCTAAGATCGAGGTAGTTGAGGGACTGGAGCATCACCACCGTTTCCGGTATTATTCTTATAGCATTGTGGTAGAGATGTAACTTCTCGAGAAACGGAAATTCCGTAACCTCTTCCGGCAGTTCGGCGAAACGGTTTTTCGAGAGATCTGCAACAGGAACGCAAACGGGGATATGAAGAGGGAAGAGAAGAAAATTGGTGATTTCTCAAGGAAGTAGCAGAGGGAACGCTTGGAAAGGAGTCATCGTCGGGATTCCCTTTGCAACAGCTGTGCGCACCGGTTAGGGTGGTGTTCGACGAGTTCGCTGGGGGTTCTTATGAATGGGGTGCGACGGTCACGTGCGTGTGTACAGTCTCGAAACGTAGGAAAAGGATAAGGGTGGCTCAGCTGCTGCTGCTGCTGCTGCTGCTGCTTCGAACCTCCTTTCTGATCAATAACCACCGCCGCCTAGCTTGTATATTTTCGGTTCCTCTTCGGGAGTTGGTTAGCGCCCAACGGTTGTCGTTTCCCTTCGTGCCAGCTTTTCGAGCTTTCCGCCTATCGATCGAACGAACCGGAGCGAACACCCCCGCGATTCTACACTCCCGGTGTCGAATGATCTCTACTCGCCAAATGTCACGAGTACCCCCGAAAATGTTCCGCCCAGCGTTCAAACGTTAATTCGCAGGAAATTCTCTCTCCGTTTTCTCGGATATTCGCTTCCGCCCATTCAGTTTACACGATAGGGACGGAAATTGCCAATCGATCGTCAACAGGATAGCCGAGTTTTCTCGAGAACTTTGCCTCGTTACCCTCCTTTCATCTGGCTAATTTGCAAGTCTCGGTGCTCGCAGGTTCGTTGTTTACGTATATTTATATTACGCGTACCGTGTTGTATGAAGGAACAGTTGCGTTTCCCTCGTGGACGCCCACGCTCGTAACAGGAACGAGTCCATGGGGTGAAAAGCAAAGCGTGGAGGAACCGTTGGCGTACGGTCGATCGCATAATCGCGAAGTAAGGGCGTCGGCCGGTTGATGTCGCCGGGATGGAGACGAAAATAGCAACCCCTGTGTTCTATCCGTGTGCGCCATCGTTGGCGACTCTCGTGGAAATTCGAATTTAGATCATTTTTGTTTTTCTCTCGAGGAGAAGAAGAAGAAAAAGAAAGAAAAAAAAAAGAATCATCGACACCTGACGATCGATAGGAACGTTGTCGTTCACGTTGCAATTTCTATCGACAGTTTCTGTAACGAGGGTTGAACGCAGAATGATTCACCGTGCTCTGACCGTTCTGTGAAAATCCTAACTCGAGGTTCGTAGTTCATAACATGTGATGCACATGTACAGGGTGTTTCAGAAAGGGGGCGATGCACCAGACGATTCCAAGGACCAAGGTCGAGGTCCAGTGAAACGAGGGAGATCGATACCACCGTACACGCGATACGTAGATTCGCGTGACGCTGTACGATGTTGGCAGTGTCATTCGCGACGAGTGTATGGGCGTGGTCCCGTTGTCCATGTCTCACGTTTTCGCGATAAAAACAATTACGGGTGATCAGCGTGGCTTAACCAGGCTGCCAGATCGGTCTTCCGACCGCTAATAATACGACGCCGGCGGAATATTAAGTCGAGCCGAGTGTTTGCATTTTTATCGCGCATCACGATTGCTTATGCATACGCAAAAGACAATAACGCCGGAAAGACGGTCCGCGCAATCGTAAGAGGTTAGACGTATATACCTACGTAGCGTATGCCGATGTGCAAACGGAAAATGTCCGTCTAGTAATTTCCATGGTAATCCGCGTGCCAATTCGTCAACGAACGATGCTTTCACTTCCTCCAACTTCTCCCTTTCTCTTCTTTCGTTTCAACGTTTACGTTCCTTTTTATCTTCCTCGTCGATCGGAAAGAAAAATACCGGTTCTATTTTTCCAGAATTCCTTTCGGCGCAGACAAAACCCATATATCGCCGTTTCGGCTTTTACGTACATCGTGTGGAACGGGGGAAGAATAGCGGTGTTTGGGCGTGTCGCGTCACGAAACGCCGGCTACTATCGCCGATAGAGATACGCAGGGTCAACGACCACGTAGGGGGAAAATTGAACGGTGCGTCAATTCGAAGACGGAAGAACAGTTGGACAATAAGAGAAAATACGTTTCCATTTGGTAATTGCAAGGCGGACGCGAGTATTCGTTTTCAGATAATCGATGACGAAGAAAGGAAGACAATATGCTCCAGATACGAGACGGAAGTGTATTTTGCAACGGGCACAAGGTGGATGAAACGCGGAGAGAAAATATTGTAACGACGTTAAGTTATTCTTGGTGGAATATATATGGGGCTATAAGAGGTCGCATAAGGGCTGCCGTGAAACCGTGGAAACAGAGGGTTGGCCGATCGATAACGCCCCCATAGGAGATATCGTCCAGGGGGCTGGCTGGCTGGCTGGCTGGCTGGCTGACTGTGCTGGGAGTGCAAGGTGTCCCATGAACGGCGATCGCGCACCCTCTCGTCGAACCTTTCTCCTGGAAAATAAAATCATTCGGAACGTGGCGAGTGCCACGCGAACTAATGATCGGTAACGGCGTTAGAAGCTGGCTAACGAACCACCGGCAATCATGCTTCACAGAGGGCTCGAAACCAATTTCATTCCACTCCAGATACGTTATTAAGCTGCGCACACGGATAACGATCAATTCTGGAAGCGTGAACGATTTGTCGCTTCCTAAGCGATCTCACGGACGTTCCTTAGACAAAGAAGTTGCTCTTCGAAATGGGCGATGGCAAGGCCGAGGCGAACGATCGCGGAAGAAGAAGAAGAAGGAGTCGTCGGTTCTTTACGATGCATTCTGATCGATCGATCTCAAGGAGCAACGTTTGCATCTCGCGCGAGATGTGTAATTGACTTTCACTCGTCGCGACAGCAGGAGAGGAGGGTAAAGAAGGGAAAATGCAGGCGAGGGGACAGAGAGGAAATTCTGGTTGCTCCTCGCCGCGTCCTTGAACTCGTCGTTGCTATTGCCGTGTGATCGGTGATGCGATCGCGCGAAAGGCGAAGAGAGAAAAGCGTGGAGAAACAAGAGGGTGTACGGGGAGGAGGCGGTTGAGTATGAGAGAAGGAGCAAGATGGAACGTTACGTATGCGTATGCTTTTGTGAGAGACCGCCACCACTTCCGGCGACGAGGAGGCGAGTGAGAACGCGACTCGCATACGCGATCTTGCTACGAGGCGACGAGAAGCGTGCTGCCTCGAATCGACGACGCGGTGAATTAGCTTCCACGTCGTGAAACCTTCGATCGAACGATCAAAAATGAAAAGTGGTTTGTCGTCGAAGCTATGCTGTTCTCTATGGCGTGGCGATTTTTAGAAGTGTCGGGACGAGACGGCGGTACTGGTAGAATTTTGATGATTGTCGATCGATGGAAATGTTCGACGTCGCGCCACGGCGACCGGTCGAAACGAGGAGAACGAGCCGTCAGGCATCTGGTAGCCGGTGATTCGACGTTGCATGAATTAAACTCGAACATGGGGAAACGTCCAAGAGGGACAGAGAGAGAGAGAGAGTGAGAGGGCGAGAAGGTGAAATAAAGAAGGTAGTATCGCGCAGCCGGTTTCCATACTCCTGCCGTCCGAGCGTGGCGGCCAATGCGTGGCGAACAGTGCAGCGTATTGTGCGTGCTACGCGTTCGAGCGTACTGGTACGCGTACACGCCTTCCACTACCAGCCGTTTGCTCCTAGCAATCACGAACAAAGCACGTGCTCTTTTCCTTCCTGTTTCGATTTCACTTCACCGTAGAATGTTTCTCGAAATTTTCCTCAAATC
This sequence comes from Anthophora plumipes, assembly GCA_951804975.1. Lineage (NCBI taxonomy): Eukaryota > Metazoa > Arthropoda > Insecta > Hymenoptera > Apidae > Anthophora > Anthophora plumipes. The sequence continues at coordinate 24,728,527 of OX638116.1, read as the reverse complement.
TGCTAAAGTGTCGGAGCGGAAACGGTGTATTATCGTGGCAAACGTACGAAGAGCGGTAGAAACAGAGAGGAGGAGGAGGAGGAGGAGGAGGTGGAATTATGGCGCCGATTTTGCGTTTCACGCGATGCGTGAAATTCGAGGCGGAAGCATGAACAATCGATTCGACGTTGTTCGCTTTAACGAAGGCGTAAAAAACTTCTTTCGCCCGGTCGAAACGAGAGTTTGCCTCCCTTCTTCTCGGAGCAGCAAGCAGCAGCAGCAAGCAACGCCGCTTCAATTATTGCAGCAGCAGCGTCGCCCCTGTATACTACCGCTATGCTTTCTTTCTCCCGTAGCCTACGAAAGGCCCTGCTTCTCGAGGGTTTCTCCTCTCGAGAAGGGTTCCTCCTCTCGTTTACCAAGCCTACACATCCACGTCTCTCCTTCTCCTCCACCTCCTCCTCATCTCGTTTTCAGTGAAACGAGCGAGCGAGAACCGTGTTTCCAGACTGCGCGACTCCACCATCCTTGACCCAAAAACTAGTACCTATCCGAGATGGAAAAAACAGAGCGACCTGAGCGAACCTCCTCGTCAAAAGGTACGCGCACAGGGTGTAACGAGACCGTCTCGCAACGAGAGCACTCTCGATAACGTGTCGAAAGATCGCGTTACAGCCGCGCGACCGACGTTCCGCTCGAACGGAGTATTTTTTTTGTTTTTTGTTTTTCTCTCCATCGGACTCGCTGCCTATCGGATGGCGGTTTGCCGTTTCTCTGTCGCGAGAGAACGCGATATCGTCTATCTGTCCGAGGCTGGTTGCTCCATTCGAGCAGCGAGAAACAGTTAGAAAGGAATTGCGCGTATATACGTTGAAATTTCCTCGAATACAACCTACGGGATGTTTCACGTTGACTGGAAAGGGCCAGGTTTCGATCGCAGGGCAAAGTGAGTCCCTTTGTTCGTAACCATGCTGCGTAACCACGAAACAAAGCCACGAATACACGATAGGGTCCGGCGACGCTGTCATTCCCTTAGAGACTAGACCGAAGGACATACTCCTCCTCCTCCTCTTCCTCCTCCCGACATTTATATGCACTCGTTCCTCAATTTTCGCGAAATATCCGTTCCACGCGGATTCGTTTTGCGCGAATAAAAATCGCGTAAAATCTGTCGGTACGAAAGAAAAGATATTGGAAACAAAAGCTAGAAATACACATTTATTTCAAATAGCTTAACAAACAAAAAAAAACTAACGACGTATCAGAAAACAAAAATAAATCTTATTCGATGTCACTATCGCTGCTGTAATTCGAAACAATCGACTTTTTCTTTTCAATTGGCACAAACGCGTCATCTTGATCGCGTGAAATATTTGAAAGTTTTCATTGTTAATGTTAATATTCTTGAATGATTTGTTATGCAAGTACACATACGACGACTAACACAACGTAACGTACTGTTATTCTTATCTCACACAGCATTGACGCGTTTCAAGTTACTGTACACACTTGTTACTTTTGAAACTTCTAGGAAAATATATTTTCTGGCTGCGTAAACTAAGATCGCGCGTAAAAACTACCGCGTAAGAAAAGTGCCGCGTAAACTGAGGGAGGAATGTACATCCTCACCTTTTATTCGGTGTCATCTTCGACGAGTAAAAGAGACTCTCTTCTGCACCGTCTACCTGTCGTTAACCTCTGTACCGTCGAGCCAGACTCGCGTATTACGAGAGATCGATCGATGACACGCGCCAGTTACAAAATGAAGCTATAAAATATGGATAAAATGAGATAACGGCAGATAAGTGACAAGGGGTTGAACGTCGCGATCACGAGAGGACGAGGTCTCGGTTTACATGTCCGCGAGACTGCTCGTTAACGACGTAGCCGGCTAATTCAGCCACGGCTAACGAGATCGACGAGAAACGCGAGACTCGTAGATTTGTTTCCACGCGAATTATTCGGTCGGGTCTCGGCCCGGTATCTTTTAATTGAAGCCGCGTGGATACAGATTCGGTTAGCCTTAATCGCGTGACGGCCTACTAATTATCCACGCTCGCGATTCACCACTCCTGTTTGGTCGTTTACACGGTAAAGAAGCGAGGAGGGATATGTTCTTCCATGGTCAGACTTGTAGAATTTTGATACGCGATCGCCTCTTATTCTCGCCAAGTTCTCCCTGAAAATATTTTCCGCTCAGGATGCCTGCGCATCTAGGCTTCGAACGGTGTATAATCAGTTAAATTTACCCACTCACCTAATAGCTTTTGTTCGGTTACTTTATTATCGTGCGCCGTTTATGGAAAGATATCGTGTTCCGCTTGAGCGTTACGCTGTTTACCGTTGAATACCTTTTAACGACCACCTAACCTCGTCGGGAATGAAACGACTTAATGATCTAACGATGGAATCCCGAACGAAGACAAAGAAATACGATGGAAATCTTTTTCCTTTTTCTGTATTACCCGAAAGAAAGACGTTTGTGGTTCGAAGGGATAGGAAAAAAGTGGCTTTGATCATTCGAACGTTACTTTTCGAGGATAGCGTGTGTGGTTTAGGGTGGTTGGTCGACAGTCGGAATTCCACCTCTGGCTACTTCCATCTCCCAGTTCCGTGAAAATGCAGAAAAACCGATGCATTAGCGAAATCAAAGAGATTAAAGCGGTGGGTAAACGGTAGACAAGCTCTCGCGGTTGGCTGTGCCGGTCTAAGTGAAAGAGGGATAAAACGGAGGAAAGAAATATTCGAAAAAACGAGAAGAAATGGATTAGGGTTGCGTCGGAGGATTCAAGGCTGCGCGACAGGTATAAAAGCAGCCGATCGTTCAGAGCCGATTCAAAGGTTCGGGGATAAAAAGGAGAGACGCCGAGGGGAGAGAGAAAGAAGCAGACAGTCCCTTGTCGTATCCGTGGCTAGAAAGCCGGGGCAAAAGCTTGGTGATACGCAAACAAAGCCGTGGCGTGCGAAATTTAACGGAGGAGAACCGCGAGCTCGCCGAACAAAGCGCGGAAAATAAAAAAAATGAAAAAGAGAAAAAATTCCACTCGTCTACGGTGGATATGAAGTGTCACGGAACGAGATACGCCGTAAATGCTGTCGCGTCATCGTTTCCGCGAGGAAAAATATTTCTCCTCGAAGGCCTCGGTAGGAAAGAACAATTCTACGGTAGGAAAATTCGTGGGGTTTCAAGTGCGAAGAACCGAGCAACGCGGGACAAAGAAACGGCACACTTGGAATGTAGGACAGTCGCGGATAGAAGTGGCGCGGAAGAAAAGTTTCAAACGAACGAACCGTGTCATTTTCATTAAATCGCACGCGACTGGAGGTGGATTTCGCCACCGGAGCTTAACCGTTGCCACGTTTACCATTGCAACGATCCTCGTCATTCTTTTCCTTGAAACGTACACGTAGATCTACGGAAGCGCGAGAGATGTTGAATCATCGTTGCTGCAATCGATCGTAAAGACTTTAGCGGTACGAATCGATCGAACGCTAACCTCGTCGGATCGTCATGTATGGAAGCATCGGACTGCTTATCGTACGACGACCCAAGAATAACTTGATTACATTCATTAGCCATCTATAACACTGGCCAGAACGATACAACAGAACCATAACAGTATTTCTTACCGTTTCATTTCAACTCAGGCCACGTAAGAAGCGTGCACGAACTGGCAAACAAGATTACCTAGAACGATAATTAGCAACCATCCCTTTCCTCTACCTGTTTCGACTATCGATACGCAATCGGTGTGTCGCCTTTCAACGAAGATACGTGCCCTTTCTGTCTAAATAGGATCCAGGTGAAATATTTTTCCATAACAATCGCGGCGTCGACGCCGTTTCATCTTCTCTGACGATAATACTTAAAGACGGCAAGGAGAGGAAACGTTTCGTATCCGCAATGCGGCTAGAATTTATCGACGGACAAAATGCGAATGGAGACAACCGTGCGCCAAGTTAAGCTCGTTGGTCGATCGACACGCCTATCTTTCTTCTCCATCGAAACGGAGTTGTGTTAAGCGTTTTACCGCGTTCGTAGTTGGTTCACCAAGTTCCGAAACATTTCCGATTTCGTGGTAACGTTCGTCTCTTTCACGATACGAAACGATACTCGACGAAAGAAACGGGGTCGCCGGTTTTAAAGGGCGAATCGACAAAAAAAAAAAAAAAAAAAAAAAAAAAACGATCGATCGTTTTCCTCTTTGTTTAATGCACCTTTGCTCCGAATCGTTCGCCATGCTCTCGCGTTTAAAAGTTATCGATGCAGGGACACAGGGCAAACACGGTACGGCAAACATCTTCCGCTCGAGTTACCCCTACAGCGCGCACATCGCGCCGAGTAGCAGATGCTAGAGAGGTTCGGCTATTTTCTAATATCGCTTCACCCTTGTGCCGCGGAAGTTTGCAGAGCACTTGCCAGTGCTCGTCTCTCGCCACGGATTACCTTGAAACGAATGTTTCAGAGGCTAGATGCGCAGGTTTTTTCGCGCGAATCAGCGAACTTTTGCACTCGTTTGCCGAGCTGACCCAATTCGCGAACTCGCGGCACGCAGGCAACCCGATCTCACTCGCCTGCAAAGGTCGCGACCGCGAAATCGAATGTTCAACGCGGTGTCGCATTGTAAATCAACGTTGCGGAATAAAATTGAAACATCGTGTCTGTTAGTTGATCGATTGAAAAAAAGGTGTTATACGTGTAAACGATCGTTTCAACGAACAGAGCGTCGAATAAAGTTGAGAATGAAGTTTCGAAGCTGCATATTTCAACGGCCGATCAGTTTCCAACGAATACGACTGTATATTTGTTCCAGCGAGTATACAGAGATTATCCAGGCAGAGGAAGTCGTTTAAAAAGTATGGAATGGGTTCGCCAGTCTGCTAGGACGGCCCTGTGATACTGCTAATTATAACTCGGCAACGAAACCATCGCGTTGGCTTGCACACGCGATACGCGGCATGAGTGGTGCATAAGCCGGTGCATATTAGCGAGATGCCGCGAAACGGCGAAAGCGCCGCGCTGAAAACGGCAAATTTTCAAAGAAACTGCCTTCTCGTTGCTGCCGTTTCACGGCCCTTTCTTCCGTTCACCGACGACGAGTCCGCCAACGCTAATTACCAGCCTGAACTTCTCTGAACCCAAGGTGTTGTAATTAACGTGTCTTTTAAAACGCGTCGCGCTCCACGCGGAAACGTAAACGACGCCGTTATGTACACGCTGATCGATAAACCGTTTAAAATGGTCGATCGACTTCTCAGACTGATTTGTCTGAGTTGAAAAGTCGTTGGGGCCTGCCGAAGGAACGATACGACAGGAGCAGGAAGAAAGAGAGTTTGCGGTATTTATTACGGGTGTTGGCGCTTAGGCGAAAGACAAACAAGGCGTACGTAAGCACGGGGACACGCGAGATACGAGACACGCGGCGGTCGTATCGAATGCATTCATCGCGTACCCTCGAAACGTGCGCGATATGATCTGTAGGCGCGGTGGCGCGCGTGCGATATGCCGACACGGCTCTCTCTGATATAAGGATGCACCGAACGTGAGTACCGCGACTCGCGCGATTCGTTTTGCCATCAGATTCTTCTTACCCGTCTAGGTGATAAACATTCGTCGCCTGTGTTTAGCTTTTCTTTCATATATCGACGATGAATTCCGAATGATTCTCTTCGACATTGACTAGGAGCCAACAGCCGCAAGGCGAGAAATTTTCAGAGCGTGAGAGAATAGCGTGTGGTGCATAGCGCACCGAACGAACGCGTCTGTGTGTGTGGACTCTTGTTTGAAAAGAGAACACGGCTCGCGCGCGCGACACTTTGTGCGTTTACTCGTGCTCTCCTGTAAAGTATCTCGAGGCCCTGTTGTTGAGACGCGTGCCAGACCATTCTCGCGAAAGGTTCACTCGCGAAACGGTTGTTCCCCGATGATGGTGCGATCGTTCACCGGTACTTGGACTTGTCGGAGGAGGATGGGGGTGAACGGAAGGCGAGTTTTCTACCCTTAGATGGCTGCCGGCCACTCGAGAGACTTGATCTTCGAGGAGTGCTCCTTTGGCAGAAAGACAAGAGCGCGAGATAAGCGAGCAGCAGCACACCGTCGCTATGGCGGATCAGAACGATGTAACGCGTTATGGAGTATCGACCTGTTGGCACCCCTGCCTCTGCAGCTGCGGTGTCTCTATCTTTAGCCTCGGACCGGCCCATCGCATGGGACTCTCCCATAACCATGGTGGCTGCTCTCCCCTCGCTTTCTCTCTCCCTCCCTCTCTCTCTCTCTCTCTCTCTCTTGAGAGTGTAACAGCGCGCGCACCCTTCCGTCCTTTCGCCGTGAACAAGAGACGAGAAACACTCGGAGGAGTTGCTTGCGACTTCGAGACGCTGATGTCTTCTTCTTTCCTCACGAACCTCCGCCGCGTTTGACTTCGCCTGGACGTGTCCTCAGGACTGAATTAGCCTCGAGCGGTTCGTGAAGAAAACGCTTTCGATTCGCTCACGACCGGTTCTTGCCGAGAGACACCTGTCGCGAACTCGGCTCCGATCGAGAGAGGAAACGGGCAGAGTAACCGTGTCCATCGTGAAACAGAGAGGAGAGAGGGGAAATGAACACGGTCGTGCTCGTTATCGACGAAATTCCTTTTTTCCTTTCGTTAATAAACGACGATTCCACGTTCCGTACACTTTGGTTGGTACATCAAAGAAATTGAATATCGCCGAAGGGAGTAGCTGGGACATATTTTCGAAAGTGCACGCAAAGTATTATAGTTGACTTAGAGAGTATATGGTTGAGTTGGCGCATTGGAATGTCGAAGAGAGGCGAGGGGTTAGCAGGAGGGAAAAGGATCTCACCCTTTTCTTTTTTTCTCTTTCTCATCTTCCTCGAAGAAAGAAAGGGCGGGCAGTACACCGTGACATAATCGATAAGAAGCTTTTCCCGCAGCAGCAATCCTCGCTGTTTACCGTCGCGCCATTTCGTCACTGATGCGACTTTTCCTTTTTCCTTTTATTCCTTTTCCCAGCTGTTTCGCTCCGTCTCGTCCCGTCCTCGGAACACACGCTGCGTTCTTCGTAATTACGCGCAGAACGAAAGTTGCCGTTGAATCGACCACGAGGAAACAATTTGTTCAGCGGTGGTAATCGCCTTCCCTTGTTTCTCTATTGCCCGTTCGTTCGCTCATCCAGCCTGTTTCCTTCCTTTCTGCACGTCGAACGGACCATGTCGCGTTCGCTTTTACTCGTTCGCGTAGTATGCGTCCACGGACAATGGATCGACTTTTTCTTCGATAACGTTGGCATATCAAACCCACGAGTTTTCTGCGGTGAATGGAGACAACGACAAGGCCTACCGTGGTTTATTGCACGTATCTCGAGGAACCACGGGTTAGAAAGCGTTCGCCGTATACGTATACGTACACACTGTACGCAGGCTACGTAAATTTCTGAATTCTTCGCTCGTCGTCGATATTTTACTCGTCACAGAGAATCCCTCTCGTCGCAACACGAACTGACCTGGGGTTCCTTAACGAAGTTACGTCCCCTTCTGTGTGCCTCGTACCCTGTCGTAAGAAGGTCCGAGTAGAGGCGGCCTCGGTTCGATGGTAACCCAACGAAATTGTAACAGACATAAAACTTCCCTTTTATCGATCTTATCCCTCGAACGTCGAGGGACACCGACCGACCGAAATTACCTCGTTCCCTTCGTTCGACGAAGAATCATCATCGAAAACCGATAAGGTCGGGGTGTTAGTTGTCTAAAGCCGTGCAACGACGAAACGACCGCGAATAGAGCACTGATTAAAACACGCATCGAAGCGAGCTCTTCTTGTCGTTAGGAAAATGTACACTGGGTTTCGATGCTCTTTCGAGGAGAGCTATTGGAAATCTGCCGATTGAAAAATCTACTCGCGAATAGTCCTGTCCGACTGTCGCTAAGAGGAAGTCTATCTCGTTGACGTTTTAGATACGCATCGGGAAAAGTAAATTTACGTCTGATCGTGCCCGTTTGATTTTCTCAACAGGCGGTAAAGTTTGTAATTCGTATGGTCGAGTTGATTCACGATCGTGAAGTGTAATTGGAAATGTTCGCGATCGTTGCGAATGTGTGTAAACGTTCGATAAACGATGTCTCGCGATCGATACGAGCTGAAGATAACGCGCTCGTGAAAAGTGTAATCGACCCGATAATGCTCTGCCTCTCCGTGTTATTTCGATAGAATCGGGGCTGATAGGAATCTAGCATAAATCGATCGAAATTTTCAAATTTCATTCACGATTTTCTCTGCTGCGTCTTTTTCAAAATCTGCGCCCTGCGACAAAGACTGTTATCAATGTTGAACACACGGTATCCTCGGTGACGAGTAACAAACGCCTTATCTGTCGCTTATGTGCCGTACGCGTCGTATGCGGTATTAAATTGGGGTCGAAGGATCGATTAATTTCTATATTTGCAACTGACTTGTTCACGAGCGTCGCGAAACTTGGGCACATCGATACACGAGGATATCGACAGTCTCAAAAGTTGGAAGACTCTTACGCTTCTGCGCACGTAATTCCTCGTGGTGCTGGTGATATCAACGGCTATGGAATACACGATTATCGCAGTAACAGGAAACACCGGGTGTGTCGAGATAACGACGCTCCCGCGAACCCCTGCTTGCGCAAACCTCTCGTACGCTGCATTCCTCAGGGCCGATTGCATTTTCTAAAAGGGAAATCGGGATGCGAACGAGCCTGACGTGTCTGTATTAAGAATGACCGTGTCCAAAACTGTGACAGCTTGTATACGCGTTGCGTTGCACCTATATTTACTCCATGTCAGAATCTACGTGTCTTTCGCGTAGATCGGATGTAAGCGAGCTTGCATTTCGTCTAAAATCTTTTCCAACGTTTACTAGTTATGATTTTACCGGTCGAGAACTAATAACGTCGATGTACGTACAGTAGACGTAACGTCTATGAAATCGTGGCCACGGTACGTTGCACCGTAAACGTCGATGCGCTTCCATTATGTAATACATGCTTAAGTATTTCTTGTTAGATGTTTGTATACCGGTAAACTTACGAGGAAGCTTTGTTGCAACCTTTTCGAAAAATCACGCGACCGTTTCGGCCAGTGTTCTTCTGTTTTGCGTTTCCTAAACGAAAAAGAAAGGAGTTCAATTGTTTTCGTTCTCTCTTTCTGAAAGAGGGAACGAAACGAAGACCGACGGAAAGTGATGTGTCGAAGGTGCAGCTGAACGAGGAGGCATGCACAGCTGTAATCAGAACAGCAGGCTGTATAAATACGTTTTCGGAGGGTACCATTCAGCGCCACATACGCGCGTGAATATGACATAAACACGAATGGTCGAGGTTAGTTCTGGGAAAATTTGAAGCTAGGCACTCGCGTCAGGCGTGTACCGAGAATGGAACGCCTGCCTGATATTTCTTGTACCTTTGGTCGCGACGAGATAGGCTAAGATTTAGAGAAAAAAAAAAAAATGAATACTCAATACTAGGCAGGTTATGCAGCACAACGTACGAGTATACTCTGTTCGAAGACATTCGAAATATTCCTCTTTTTATTCTTCTTTTTTCCTCGTTTCCTTTGCTCGATTAAAAAGAGGGAAAAGAGAGCGTGTATACGGTAGGTTGAAAGACTCACCGGCAAAAACCGTATCCTGAAGATTGTACTTGCTGGAGCCTGTTTTCCCGACTTTTGGAAAATCCTTCAGCTTTCGTCCGCTGAGCTTAAGCTCGCCGCTCAAGTGCGCTTCCTCCAGGATTCGCTCGAGACTTCTGGTGAGCTGCTTCTGTATGTGGCCACTCATGTTCGACGCGACCATCGCCATATTACATTTTTCAGGCACGTTCACGCGGAAGCACGACGGCGAATACTCTCCCTAGCGTATCAGCCACTCGTCTTTCAGACGACGAGGCAAAACGTTGCAAAAAAATTCAGCATCTACCAACTACTCTCGATACTTGCTCCTGCGCTACTGATCGGAGCTTCGGTAAAGCGCGCATAGATGCACACGACCTCAGCGCCCCCGTTTAATCGCCATCTTAAGGCACATTTAAGCTGCATATCATTCGACTTCGTTCGAGAGTCGCAATCGATTTTTCAAAACTTCGATAATACTCCTATGACAGCTCTCGTCTTTCGTTAACCGTTGAACCCTTTTAGTACGCAATACTTTAACCCCTTGACTTACGATTTCTTTTGCTGACTATACATTTAAGCGTCCGCTGTTCACTGTTTTAACACCATTTTACGTAAAACACGCTAATGTACTATAGATTAATCTCAATTACCAGTCCTCGAGTTTATAAATTAAAAGGGAAAGTGGAATTAAATTGAACGTTTGTTACTAATACAATTGTTTTTGTCAAACCTTAGCCAGAATCTATGTATTTGGACGGAATTCTTTTTCGCGTAGAGGCAGTATTGATTGACATGTGATTAAGTTACCGTTTTCGTCCTTTATTTGCGTTAAATTGAACATTTTTCTTTTCAACACGTATCGTTTGTTTGAGAAAAGTAATAAGTTTTAAAAATCGCAACTTAAAAATAAATTATAACGAATACAAATCACGATTCAACATCGTGCAGTGACACAGAAATTCGGCGAAAAGTTCAAAACGGAGGGTTTGCTCGTTTTATTTCGTAGAAGAAAATGTCGTCGAAGTGAAATTCGAAATGAAGTAAGAAAATTGGTATCGTGTATGATTATTATACTTATATTTACAATATCTTACATTTATTCATTTCATCGTACGTCCATTTACATACAGTTTATAAATATAACAAAATTTAAATTATGTCTAATGTGAATGTAGTTAAAAATTGGCGAATTCACTAATTTTTCTTTTTCTGCGCCACTGGTACTATATTGTTTGCTAGTTGAAATTCTCGTACTAAATTTTCTTCCACACTTGGTAGACAAGGTGCGTATCTTGCGTATTCCATAGTGAATTCTCCTTTTCCTTGAGTAGTAGATCGTAACTCACCGATATAACCAAACATTTCGTTTAACGGAAGTTCTGCTTTCAACGTACTCCAGTCTTCGGTGTTATCCGTATCGATCATTACACCATGCCGCTTAGTCAATTGAGCCACGACCAATCCCTTTATGAATGACAAATATTCAGATTAATATACATAAAATGCAGCTTATCCTGCTGTTGTATAACAAACATATATTTACCATATACTCCGTGGGGACAGTTACTTCTACCAACATGATAGGTTCTAAAACTTGCCACAATCCTGTCAGGGACACTTCTTTCATTGCACCTTGACCAGCCAAAAAGAACGCAATCTCGGAAGAATCCACGCAATGATGCATACCGTCGATTAACCTAAATTTAAGACCCGCTAGTTTATTCCCCGAATAATAACCCTTCTCTGCAGCTGTTCTAAAACCTCTTTCCACACCAGGAACAAATTGTTTTGGTACGTTTGTTCCTACCGTTTCGTCGCAAAATATCAGTTCGGTATTCATTTCGGGTGGTAATGGCTAAAGTGATATGATCGTAATACAAATTATCGTATCGATAGAAACCATGATTTCCATAAAGAAAAAAAAAAAATAGTCAAATTAATACCTCCACTATTCCAATTACTCGGGCGTATTGACCAGCTCCTCCAGATTGCTTTTTATGAAGATAATTGAATTCAACAGGCTCTCGTAGAGTTTCGCGGAATGAAACTTTTGGTTTACCAAGGATAATAGGGCAGTTAAATTCGCGTTCGAGCCTTTGAGAATAGATTTCTAAATGTAATTCGCCCATTCCAGAAAGTAGAGATTCCTAAAATGTACCATTAGTTGTAGATTCACTTGCATCGATGTATTATAAATATAATATAAATTATATATCATATTTATAAAATTAATTAATATTATATAAATATAGGGTTTAGTCTGTTTAGCTCACTTTGTTGTCCGCATCGTAGGTATGTCTCAAAGTAGGGTCCTCTTTGGTAAATCGTGCGATACCTTTCGAAAAGTTATCTCGATCTTTGTTATTTTTTAATTGAATGGACATAGATATAACAGGCTCGGGTACATAAATAGATTCCATTGACAATGATAACTTAGAATCGTTAACAAATGTATCACCCGATGCGCAATCTATGCCGAACAAAGCAAAAATATCACCTGCATAAATCTCGTTCACATCTTCCAACTGATTCGCATGAAGTCTTACTAATCTCTGTATTCGAACCTAAACAATATCGTATTTATGTAAAATCTTTGTAGCATGAAAGCCGTTTATACCGATAGAAAAATATAGACAAACCTTTTTCTGAGTTCTTGTATTAAATAAATAATCCCCTTTGCTTATCATTCCTTGATAACAACGAAAGTAAGTTAATTGACCGAATTTACCACCTTCCAATTTAAATACTAATCCAATGAAAGGATGTGTGTTACTCCTTTCAGAATGTAATAAAATCTTATCAACTCCCTCCCTATAAGCAACAAATAATTGTTTCGCATCGAAAGAAACAAATGTTTAACTAAAGTACAACAAATGTGAAAAAATTTACTTTTTCTCTACAAGTGCATAGTTTTCCACTTCTCCAGGATTTGGCAAATAATCTACAACTGCGTCCAATAGCGGTTGAACGCCTTTATTTCTTAAAGCAGTTCCAACGAGTACCGGTGTAAACGTTCTTTTTATACAAGTTCTTCTCACAGCATCTTTTATATCTGCTTCAACTACTTGTATTTCATTTAAATACATTTCTCCGAGTTTCTCATCGACGTTGCTCAATTGTTCAATTAATTCTTGTTTCTTATCTTGTGCCTCTACATGTAAAAAGTATAGTATTATTTGTTTGAAATTACAGAACATAGAGAGATATTTGCATTTATAAAATTATACCTGCTCTCATGTCCAATGGGATTTCATCTTCCCTTACAACTTCACCATACTTTCCTTCAAAGTATAAAGCTTTCTGATGAATTAAATCTACTATGCCTTTATTGTTACCTTCTAAACCAATAGGCAATTGCAAAAATGCTGCATTATGACGTAACTTCTTCTTCAGTTGTTCTAATGTTCTGTTATGATTAGCACCTAATCTGTCTAATTTATTAATAAATGCTAGACAAGGTACATTGTACCTTTTTATTTGTCGATGTACAGTTAGTGTTTGTGATTGAACTCCACCTACTGCGCATAAAACAAGTACAGCTCCATCCAAAACACGCAAAGCACGTTCTACTTCCACTGTAAAGTCAACATGACCAGGAGTATCAATGATATTAATATTGTGATCTTTCCATAGGGTATAAGTTGCAGCAGACTGAATTGTAATGCCTCTTTGCCTCTCTAATTCCATACTATCCATTGTTGCCCCAATATTATCTTTACCTTTCACCTGTTACAAGTATTTTACATAATCAAATGGGAAAATAAAGTTTACATTCAGATATTTTACTGCGATTTCCTTACCTCGTGCATTTTTCCTATTCTTCCAGTGTAGTATAATATACGCTCGGTTAAGGTGGTTTTTCCGGAATCAATGTGAGCGGATATACCGATATTTCGAATCTTTTCCAAAGGCTTGTGTTCCGCATATTTCGCATACGATGACAAAAACAGTAAATTTCTCTATTCGGTAAACATTAAGAAACGCATATTATATAAACGAACTTTCGTAATTGTCTGATAATTCAATTTTTGAAAAGGTTAGAATACTTACTTTCAAAATGTATGATCGGTGTGATAGCAACGGGTTCAAATTGATATTGTATCTCAAAATCGTTATCATCGACATAACGATCAATGATTTTTCTGTAAATGTTGTAAATAAATGACAAGTGATTATTGCTTTAGCGTTCAAAAAAAAAGGAGCAGCACCTCCTAACGGCAATCTACGCGCTGAATGCTCCGAATACGATCGAATTATAGTCGAACAGGTTGAAGAACCCCATGTACTATGTATACCATTCGTTGAAGTTACAAAGTGTACGATACAGGAATTAAATAACAAATAATTCTAGAGAAAATTTTTTTTATTATGTATCACATAATCATATATTTTATTATTCTTTCACATTGTCCTTATCGTACGATTTATCTTAGTATAAATAGTGCAGATTGTGAATGTTGAGATTATAATTTTATGTAAAATGAAACATAACAAGCTTATTTAATTCATATATTAAAGTATTTATATACTACAAATATTTACATTGAGCTCACGGGGCTGGAAAGTACGAATGTTATACATCTAAATACTTATCATTTACATTCAAACAAGTAGGACATTTTTGCATTCCTTTTTAATACTAATTACACTATCCGATGCGTACACAACTCACTGCACTGCATTTTTCTTTCCTGCAAAGTGTATGAGGTGTCGAAATACATTTCAAAAAATAAAAAGAACAAATTATGCATCAGAGTTATCGATCTAATCGTTATTTCGATAAATTTCCAATTTCTTTCCCAATGCTCAAAGAAGTACAACATCCAATATATTAATGATGAAGCAAATAAATTTTAAAAATATGGATAAAAGCAATATTTTATACTGAGAACAGTTCTCTTAATATATATGTATATTTAATAAAAGAATCGACACTGATTGTCTTGGAATAATTGTGCAAACTTCGTTAAATCATGAACATCCAAGATAAACATGTGCAGACAACGAGAACTATACTTTATGTTTACTATATTTATCAAAATACGTTCCTAATCATTTTCTTGCTGCTAGCTTGAACATATGAATCGTTAATGTTAATATTGATATAATATTTATAAATAAGTGTTTGTCGAGTCGGAAAAAACGCAGCTCTCCTTAAATATGTTCAGACTTTGAATCAAAAGATTCTTCAAGCACGAAATATACTTAGAAAGATCAAATATCAATTATTAAATACCCCGTTTAACGTCTTAATATTACTCGAGTATATTTTCTTTTCCTTTATTCACTTTTTTTTTATAGTTTTTTAATATTCGCAATGCATCCCCCTTCAGAGTATAAAATCTGCTTTATTGTTATATATATATATATATATATATATATATATATATATATATATATTTTTTTTTTTTTTTTTTTTTTTTCTTCTTCCTCTTCTGTACATACTCATATTTAAGCTGAAGTTATGCTACAGCCACGTTTATGCTTATTTTTAAAATCCTTTACAAATACAATAGTATTATAATCGATTAAAAGCAAGTAACATTTTTGGTGTTAAATTTAGTTGGTGAATGTTTGTCGTCATTGTCGCCGAGATCCATACCAAACGGTACCGAATTCCAGACGGCTTTGTCGCTTCGATCATCTTCCTCGCTTAGAATATTGCACATCATTCGGTCGTCGTAAAGAGAAAATCTAGCGGTTGAATGTCCACGACCACGAATTTTTCTTACAGAGGGTGGTAAATCGCCTGGCGTTTTTATTCTCATATGCGGATCTTTCAATAGATTTACATTGGATCCGACGTTAAAAACTTCGTTGAATTTATCGATGCTTTCTTGCCTACTGATATTCTCGCTCTTCTTATTTCTTAAATCTACCAGGGGCAAGGTGGATGGTCGAGCGTTAGTATTGTTGTCATTGTCAAATTTCTGTTTACTAATTTGTATTGCATTCTTGTCATTTTTATCTAGCGTAGAGGTGAAAGCAGGTGTTTTAGTAATAATACCGTTCACGTATTTTCCTCCCGGGGATATCGTTACGTTTGTTTCAACAGTTTTGATCTGTACGTTCTGTTTTGATAGTAAATTAGATTTGGAATCCTCGCGATCTATTTGATATTTATTGTACGGGTACATTTTTTTATTAACAAGCAACTTTTTAAAATTCGACCACCCAAATATTTTCTTCCTAGGGCTCTCTTGCGAACAAATCTCGTGAACATTTGTTTGTTTTCGTTTACCATAGGACGATGTACCATCGTCCGAGATAACATTTTGAACGTATGGTATAGGTGTTGCTGGTCTTAGTTGCGTCAATTGTGTCGTATGCTGACTTAAATAATCATGAGAAACAAGACCTTGTGCTTCCGATACAATTCTGTATTGATCGTTACACGTGTGTTTCATAGATTTATCAACCAGTACATTACCGTTACAACCTAAATCCTCGCACGAGTCCGATTGTAACATTAAATTTCTTTCCATGCAAGGATTCCGTCCTTGATAAGGTTGAAGGGTTTGGGTATGATTATATATTGCTACTTCGTTTGAATTTTTAACTGAAATGTATTGAAAAATTGTGTGCAAATTGAATTCAGACAATACGTAAATCTACCGTAGAATATTAACGAAGTACTTACAACTATGCTCGTGTACGATGCTTTCAGAAGGTGATAACGTTACCAAGTTTTCTACAATACCACCTTCGTTGCTTGAACTGTCTTGTACCACATGCGATACAAGTTGAGTAACGTGAACATTGTCGTGATGCGAAGACTCGCTATAAAGGCTGTTTGTAGTTGAAGGCACTAAAGTGCAATGGGAATTGACCATTGGACTTCCATCGGCGAAATGCATCGTCACTGAAAATTTATAAATTATTCTTTCCCTTTATTGTTTATCCACAACTTTTTCTATCTATAACGAGATTTACCGCGATGAGACTGTAATTCTGAAAGGCGCTCTTCTATACATAAAGCAGTTAGTCGGGCTTCTGCATCTGCATCCCAACAATCTTCCATTGTTTCCCTAATCAAACGCACTCCTGGTCTATCTATTAAATTTCCCTCTAGCAAAGGTCTTGCTTTATTACGCGAAACTAAACCTTGCATTTGCTCGAACGTTGGATGAAGGCCAATTTCTTTTTCATATGGTTGTCTATAAGGAGGTACTTCTGATCCTAATACATAAATATCTGAGCATCTTGAAACTAATTCCCATAGTACTAAACCCATTGCATAAACGTCTATTTGTTTCAAGGAGCTTTCGCAGTCTCGTAAATTCACAGCACCTTCCAATATTTCTGGTGCCATGTATCTCAAGGTACCGACCTAGGTCAATCATCGGAGGTGAAATCATAAATTACTTTAAACAATTAATATCTTTCGCATTAAATTACGAGACTTACATCGTTGATTGATTTTATTTCAGCGTGTTGTTCTTCTCCGTTCGAATAATATTTGGAACCAGAAATTTGAACTGCCAATCCTAAGTCACATATGCAACATGTACCATCAGCTTTGATTAATATATTCCTAGAGTTGATATCTCTGTGCGCGATACACGGCTTGAATTTGTCTGTAAGATTCGTTCATTTCTTCAAGGGTATTTCTCGATAGTATTTAGATTTTATTATTCGTTTCCCTTACCGCCTTTATGTACATCAGTGTGTAAGTAAGCAAGTCCTTTGACCATAGAAAGGCCCATTTTGCAAAACGTAGTCCAATCAATTGTACGAACTCTTAAAAAGTCTGTCAAAGTACCACCTGGCGCAAAACTAAGTACCAAAAGATATTCGACACTGCCTTCCATGCTAACCCTTTCATCTACACCTAAGTAAAAGTACCAAGTATTTCTCAACGTTATATTTCGATTAATAAAGTATTGTTGAAAGGACGAGAGAACAAGAGAAGATAATAACCATAATAACTTAGGAGAGATGGGTGTTCCATAAAGGGAAGACAATAAGTATCTCGTTCATTTTGAAAATAATTACGATAATGAGAAGGGAATATTTTTACAGCAACATCTTGATCTCCCATGCTACCTTGCCATACCGATCCGTAACGACCTTGTCCTGAAATTATATAATAGTTAATAATTACACAATCAACCGAGAACGTGTATCTCTATCACATATATTTAGAATTTCGCGAGTAAGGAACGTACCTACAATTGTTGTAAGCTTCAAATGATCTACAGTATAAGTACCAGTTCTCAGTGCCGTACTATCCATGAACTGATCTGTATAAGGAAGTGGTTTTCCTAATCTTGTTAACATATTGGTGTGATACACACGGTATACCAATAGAACTACAATACATATTAGCAGTAACATGCATAATAGGACACTTGTTATGATAAGTATCCATCTCCCAGAATCAGATTGCTCCAAATATTCAGTTGCTGCAAGAATTCGCAAGAAAAAATATTACAAGAAACTAATAAATTAACACGGAATATTTTTTTAACATTGTATAATTTTTACTTGGTTGATTATTTTCTGCAGGCATGGAACTATGTACATTATTCTCAGAGTATAGAAAATTAGTACTATTAACATTAAGATTGCAATAATCCCCATGACAGCAACAAAATTTTGTATTGTTCAATGCCTTTGTGAAATGTGGAAGGGGAATGCATTCTGATGTTCCACATTTCTGTTTACCAGACTGTTTCCAACAACCTAAACAATCGAACATGAAAAAAAATATAATGAATACATAACAAATATTACATTTTATTAAATGATAAAAGGTATATATACCTTGAGATAAAATGATAATTTCAGTTCCATTTGCAGTCTTCTCTTCTTGCCATAATGCATGACAAAAATTGGTACATCTTTCAAATTTAATATTATCATCTTTCTACAAAGAATACAATTATTTTAATTTAATTTCTTCAGTAATCAATGTATAAATACAGACTCATAGATATATTTAAAACTTACTGTGATATGAGCTACATTACTACTATGGGATATATTTTCAGGTACTTTGGGTATATTTTGTTTCAAGGGAAAATTCTCAATATTCCTCTTTCTGCTGGCACATGTTCTATTAGCATTGATAGATAATGAACTTATCCCATGTAGTAGCACGATCACTGTAATTGATACAATGGCTTTCATTGTGCCTTAGCAGGCCTCTTGAACTGAAACACTTCAGAGGAAGCGTTGGTCCTCAAGAATTGGCATCTTTGATTGTATCATCATATACTGCTGCCATATGCATAGTATGTTCATCTGTTTGTTATATACAATTTAAAAATTTTTTATTACAAAATATATGCAATAACCCTTTTAAACTATATATACAATAATCACATTTTAACAGTAGAGAAGAAATATATTTATCCAAAAATTGCATCTTTATGTAAAAAAAAGTATATATATATAAAATTGTCGTAAATATTAATAATTAGTATGGAATAGATACAGGGTGAAATATTGATATACAGAAAATCACACATTGTGGGAGAGGGAAATTTTATTAGTAGTGCAAATATTAGTAACTGCAAATAGATTGTACTATTCGTATACCAGATCTTTACGTAAAAAAATAAAAGCGATGGTAATTACGGTAGAAAGAGGAAGTAATCGCTAGAAAATATTTCTGTATAATTAATCGAAACAGACTGAAATTTTTACACAGCTGTAATTGCTGCACATGAAGATGTGTATAAAAAGAATCGTAATACATGCTGCAAAGAAAAATCAAGAATTACAAAGTGAAAAAGAAAACAATTTTCACAGGATGCGTTACGAGCAAGTTAAAAGAAATGTACTTACATTTTACGAAACGGACTTTTCGACTTCTTTAGCGGAGAATTTTGAAAAAATGCGTATAATATCGATAGAAACATCGCACATATCCGTAATGTAATATCGAACTTTTTTTTCCTCTTACAATATAACTATCGCATCAACATTAATATATTTGACAGACAAACCGTATTCACTAAATTGTAATTCATTCACGTGTTCACAAAGGCAGCAGAAAATGTCAGATCTGTATCATTATGAAGGCGATACGTATGTACATATTTTCTTATGATATATTTCCATTGCCTCGTTGTGTATCACACAAAATACACGTGAATTAATTTATTAAACATCCATATTTTTGTTTCTTTACATCAAATGTAAGAAACGAATTTTTATTTCGATATTACGATAATCGTTAAATAGAAAATGCTTCGTTAAGAGCGTACAAGCAGATAGTTTATATAGGTTTATATATGAAATGAATTATTTTCTTTCCTATGTTAATTTTAAAAGACGAATGTGTTTAATTCTTTCGAAGGAAGGATAATTAACCGATTTATACCATCGGTATAGACGAAAGTAACCAATCAGTGTTTCATTTTAACTTTTCAAGAGTTTTCAATCTACGTAGTCCAGATTCGTGAATATTCGTAACTAAAGACTCATGAATTGGCGCGCAGCGTCAGCGTCTTATTCTGCGTGTTTTCGATATTGTATCGTGCAAATGGTGGCTTTCGTGATGTTTTGTTCGATGTTTCTGAAATATTAGCCAGCTCTGTTACACGTCGTACGTAGTAGATATACAGATAGCATTTGTCGGTTACTTCTGGATTTGTAAAAGCTCGCCGTCGATATGGTTAAGCTTCATAAGAAATTTTTCGCGGGTGACAAGGTTTTTGCAAAAGTTCGAGGTTATCCACCATGGCCAGCAAAAGTAAGTTCAATTGTAGATTTAATCATTATTTCGTATAACTCTGACGAAATTCGCGATAACGAGTATTTAAATTATTAATAGAAACTGTTGAAACATTTTTATACTTATGTTTCTCGTCTCTTACTTACTGCTAAATCCGAAAAGACATGCTATTAATGCCAGTCTTTATTGTGATATCATCTTATATTATACGATATCCTAAGTTTCACGTATAGATAGATAAATATATCATGTAACATTGTAAGGGGAAATGGTATTGTAAAATTTATGCTGCTACTGTCTTTTTAGGTTGAAAAAGTGATTGATCCCAATTCGAAAAATACAAAGTACAGTGTTTACTTTTATGGCACAGGAGAAACGTGAGTAATAATTTTTATAATGTATTGAAATATTTAATTTTTATAATAATTTAGGAATGATATATTTATAATAATCATATGAGCGTAAGATTTGAAAAGACATTAAGAATTTCAAATATCTTACCTTAGTGCTGTGTGTAAAGTGGAAGAGCTATATACATACATAGAGAATAAAGCAAAATTTGGCAAGCCAATTAGAAGAAAGTTTTTTCACGAAGGTTTAGTACAATTAGAGCAAGAACTTAAAAATGATAGAAGTAAAGCAACAAATCTTGCAGACCTCAAAGGTAAACACAGCATACATTTGTTTAATATAAAATTTGAACAATGTTTCACTTATTTATCTATGTTTTACATGTATGAATAAAGAAGCTGGGATCGGTAATGAAGCATCAACAGAAGGTGACACTAATTTACCAACAGCCAGTGCTGCAGACAGTGACATGGAACCAGGATCTCTTGTGGTTGATGAAGAGGAGAAAAAAAAGTCCATGAAAAGAAGAACTCTTTCTACTAATAATCCTGTAATGCACTTGTATTTAAATGTGTATAGGCTTACTTATAAATATATACAAGATTTCATTAGGAGTTCTTGCTCATTGCTCCAATATTGTTTGAGAAAACAATCATTGAACTGAGCGCTCCGAAAGGAATTTAGGAATTGCCGACAAACGTTTATTGAGCTTGAACAGTTTGTGCGATTATTCCTTACAAATGCGTAAGAGCATTTAAACGAAATTTATTTCGCCGGTATTTTTTATATAGAAAAATTTTCGAAAAATTTAGGATACACCAGAGATAAAGAAGAGACGTGGAAAAGGGAAATCTTTATCCGCATCCACAAGTATCTCGATAAAACAAGAACCTGGCTTGGATTCTCAAGGAGAGGAATCACCGAAAGAAGTTGTGAGTCGTAGCGGTAGAAAAATTAAACCTAAGCGGTTTGCCGATTTTTCAAGCTCAGAGGAGACAGATAATACAACGGATAAAACTGGTATGTATAAATCCTATCGTTCGAATGCAGGTATTCTGTGCGAATTTTTCTCGACAAATATCTTACTTATCTTAGAACATGCAAGAGGTCGTTCTAAAGTTAAAGTTGAAGATCCCAGTGAGCAAGCAACACCTGGTGCAATCCATAAAAAGAGAGGTGTTTTGGAAAGTGAGTATCTAGGAGTGACTTCTTTATTTAAAGCTAAATTATTAAGATTTAAGTATGATGTGCTTCACAGAAAAAAATAATTTAGGTGAAGCACCTATATTAGAAGGTACAGTGGTGTCCAGTACCACATCTTCAGACACACCAGGACGAGTTTTATTAGCGTTAACGTTTGCTGGCGAATACGTAGGAATTAAGTTAGATGTGGATAAACCAAAATCGTTTGAAAGTGAAAGGGCTCGAGCGCAATGGGAGTGGTCTACTGCTAGAAATGCAATGAAATTAAAAGCACAACTGGAAAGTGGCGAAATTTTACCGGAACAAGTGAAAGATTGTTTGGACTTGAATGTACATGTTCCAGATGAGGAAAAACGACTTTTAGCAAAGGATGGGGCAGTTCATCGCAAAACAAACAAGCTAAGGTAGTAAAAATAGCATTGAATTAAACAAATGTTACAGGATTTTAACATTAAATATTAATTTCAGATGGCTTCGTATAGAGGCGCAACTGTTACAATTGGATGCTCAAATTAAATCTAACCTCGGATTAGATCGAGCAAATCCTGATAAATGTTTGCAAGCAATGGACGATATGCTATCACTCCCAATTGACCCTCTGATGTTGAAAAAACATCCGCACATTGTGGAAACTGTTAAGAGGGTAATTGAATGCGAATTGCGTTAATTATTATCTACAAGTGATTGATTTTAAACTATATTTTAATTGAGCTGCCGACAATTTTCAGTTGCGACGATATATCGGTAACTTGGCCGATTGGAAATTAAACGAAGAAGATGAGGTATTACTTTTTTTTTTTTTTTTTTTAACTATAAAATACAATCTTGTTCGTAACAGTTACTTTCCTTTCACATTTTTCCATGAATTTTATTTTACAGGCAGTTTTCAAACAGAAAGCAGAACAAATTAGACAAAAGGCTGAACACATTTACAACAAGTTTAAGGTAATTACGCTTAACGAGATATAGATGTTGTGATTTATACATACGTAAAGCGTATTACATTTCTTTTTGTTCAATGAACAATCTGTAGGCTATGTTTACCATACCCGAAGGTCAATCGTTTTGGCAATCATTTTCGGACCAGGTGGTCCATTTCAAAGAGTTAACAAAGGATATGTCCGAAGAGAAAGTATTTTCTCTAATGTCCGACCCTGCTTGTCCAGGTAAATATGTCATTCGTGCTTAATCTGCAACACGCTGGTTGTCACGTCGGTTTTCGTTATTAAGTAAGCGTTTAACGAGATAACCAGCGTGTCAAACAAACCACGTAGAAACACCGTTGTACTTGTAAAGGAAAGCTCGCCTTTCTATCGATACAGGAACGAAACTTGTAGGTGGAGCTATATCAGAGGACTACTCACCTGCGGATGAGAGCGGTAGTCAACCAGATACAGACACACCTGTTGAAGTTAAATCAGAAGAAGTGCCTACAAGAAGTGAGACTCCAAACGAGTCAGAGGCCAAGTAACATAGCGATCTTTTGTATCAGATAATGTGGAATCATATTTTAAAAATCATACTTATTTTCTTTTGTACTAAAGCAGTACGGTACATGACACGTGTGTCTTAAAGCTGACAAAAATGAATTCACTTTTACACACTTGGATAAATCACTCTTGGATAAATTCTGTCGCTATATTTTATTTAACGGGTCTTCTAGTAAATTCTCTCGTTATTATAACAACACACTTGCAATATCTGTAACTGAGAAGCCCACTATACGAATGAACAATCTTTACTCTGTTAAGAATGTTATGAAGATTGGTTAATTATAGAACACCTAAGGCTTAGAATAGACATCATAATTGTTTACTCTGTTCGACAACACGTTTTTCTTTTCATAATTACAATTCCTTCAGTGTCGTTGGGCAATACCAAAAATAAAAGAAAAAAAAAAAGAAAAAATATATTTGCGAAGGCTATATAGGTGTCTTCGTTGTTTAACGCCACGCGTAAACTTGCCTACTTAAGTAGCAACAGATACCAATGTGTATATATATATAAAAAAAAAAAACCGAATGCGAAAAATGAAAATTGCAATAATCTTCTATGCAAAAGTCAGAGAATATGTCGTTGGAGGCACAATATGTCTTTTTTTTTTTTATTTTAAATTACGAACTAGAATTTTAGTAACGTATATACTGGAATCGATGTTTGGTTCTTTTAATTGTGTTTTCATAGCACTTTAAAGGCATAATTGGAACAATCGAAGACATAAAGAGATGCGATTTATCATTTATTCGTCTAAATAAATGAACGTTGTTGATCATCAGCTTTCTAAGTTTTCTAAGGAATAAAAAAAGCATGTTTGAAAAATTGCTACTATTACTGAACTGTACAAATTAGAGATGTAATAATTTTTATTAAATTCCAGCTGAAGAGTATTATTAAAGAGACTTCATAGTAAAGTGTAAGTAATTTAGAGTTGGTAAATATTCGAATCGCTGATACGTTCTGTGTAAAAAAAATTAAGGTGGAAAGTTCGTTGACTTGGCGTGGCTTATCGTTGGAAAATTATTACTGAACTGTAAATTATAAATTACACTTTTATACGGGGGAAAAAAAGGTTACAAATAAAACACACGTATTTGTATTTAGTACCTTTCGTAATTAAAAGCACAACAATCACTTGACCATTTCGAATTGATCGTTTTTTTTTTTATTTTAAGCCAGCTATGTTTAAGTTCAGCACAGTATCTAATACTAGCAAAACCTAAATGTACTTTTGTAAACGTTTGTCAAAAAAAAAAAAAAGAAAGAAAGAAAGAAAGAAAGGCGCTGTAAAAGTGATATTGTTAATAAAAAGAAATTGATGTATTCTTTTCTCGACAAGCGATAAGAGGACCATTCTCTTACATTTGTTTACTCTTTTTTTTGTTTCTGTTTTGTTTTTTTTTTTTACATAAGTGATATTTATTTCTTCTACGTTAATTCAAAGAGATGCCTTTGAAGTGCGTTGAAAACAAGAGAAACAAATGAATATTTTCTGTTCAGGGTTCTTCCCTTATATTTTTAGTTGATAAGATTTATTCGCGTACAGTTTAAAGACGAAACGAACGGGTACACGTTGCATGTTAAGTAACTATTAGCATCGTTATTAAAGAGACGAATGTTTCTCGAAAATGTGAAAACAAAACATAAATATTTTAAATAAAAAAGAAAAACTTGCTGCAAAGTGTCACGGCTCTCCTCGAGCTATTACAAATTTATTCACGTTATTTCTATCGCGGCAACGTTTATCTTCACAAGCGGGAGTGCAAGTTTATCTTCACAATCTGAGTAATAGTGCATCACTTTTATCGCGTGCACGGTAATTTCATCAACGTCAAATGTGATTTAATATCTAATGTTGTTTTTCATATCCTCTGCTATAAAAATGACGGTACTCGTGAAATTATTGTATTTACGTTTCACATCGATGCGAGATAGAGGAAAGCTGCGAGAAAATTTTTCACACGTGAAAGTAACCGAGTCGAAGGCAGAGTGTCTGGTGTTTGATCGTTGTACATATGTGGATAGAGTGGAAAGTATATATATTCTTTTTACTACGGTCCTGCAGCTTTTTTTTCGTTATAATTACACAACTGAATTACAACGTTGATATCGTTAACGGCACGTTTTAATCTGCGCAACGGTGAAACGATGCCCCGTAAATTGCAGAGCTTTCGATACATATATGGAACGATTTTGTTGCTTTTATTTCTATTCAAATTCGTCGGTCTTGCAACATTCACCGTGAAGAACCAAGAGAATTCGAAGGGAAAGTGGGTGGAGAAGACGGTACACTTTACCTTCACAAAAATCGGGATACTTTATAATTTATTACTCAGCTGCTTGGTAATTGCGCTGAATTACATCACTGTACCATCTCTGTACACTGTGGAATATGCTAATAAAAGCAGCATAACGACGTTGATCGAAGTTTTCCAGGGGATAATTGGCAGCCTTGTGATTTTCTTCACCTCGTTGCATTACTGCACGAATCAGTCGGCTCTCGTGAAAATTGGAAATGATTTGATTGAAACAAGGACGTCGTTACGACGAATACAAAAACCCGTAGACGAGAAAAAAGTTTTCCGCTTTTTCCTCCTTGCCCATTTGCTCAATTTCATCTTACTCATCTCTGTTTGGATTACCGAGCAACTCGCTTTCCACACCGAGTTCATCCTGTGGTTAGTAGATATAGTACCCACAGCTTTCGTAAGTTTACTTTACATGCAATATTTCTCGGTGCTCACTTGGATCGACGCGGTATTTTCGAGGGTAAATTCTACTATGCAAGACTTTTTGAAATTTGGGTACGATCACACTCGTCCCAGCGTTTTACACCATACTCGTTCTACGTATATTAGCCCTCTAACGATGCAGTTTCTCGTTCAAATTCGAAACCTTCACGATCATCTTTGCGACGTTTCCGGCAAAGTTGCACAGTTTTACGCTGTTCCTATTCTCACGGGGATTTCATTTACTTTCGTCGCGATGTTATACAACACTTACTACCTAATCAATCCGTTTATCAGTACCTCAAAATATATGAATTCCATAACTTTGACGAATACTGTCTTTTGGCTCCTCGTTCTCTTGTACCCTCTCAATTTGCTAACTAACAAGATTACCAGTATCATAAGCGAGGTAGGAAGGACGAACTTGCCCTAAAAGTGGCTGTTTTCAACAACTGACTATGCCTTTTTGCAGGTCGAAAGGACCGGAGGTATTGTACACATGTTATTAAACCGTGTATTTGATCGAGAAATAAAAACAGAGGTAACCTGTGTACAACTGGAAAGATTATTCTAATGTGTTCCTTTTCTTTTTTTTTTTGTATTAGTGTTTGTTGTCTATTTTCTTCTTCGTTGCTTAACGTTTCTTTTCTTCTAGCTCGAAAGATTCTCGCTTCAGTTGTTACACCGAAGAATCAGATTCACAGCGAATGGATACATAGATTTAGACAACAAGTTTTTTCACTCGGTGAGCCAAAGGGGACTGTGCAATTTTATTTCTGCTAGGCAGTCGCTTTTTTAACATCACGTTCCTTGTTTGTTAGATGCTCAGCACGGTGGCAATGTACATGGTTGTTCTGATACAGTTCGATGTTGGATCCCCGAGTCTGGAAATTCCTGCCTGTAATTGTACTCAAAACTAATTGCAAATATACACTAGAGAATTATCGTAGAAATTGAATATCTTTTGATCTTTGTAAGCAACGAGAAAGAGAAGGGCAAATAGGGAATTTGCAGGAAGGTGGATAGGTGTTTATTTTTGAATTTTCTTCTCGGGAACTTCTCGAAGCGTACGAATCTAACGCGTAAAGTTTGTATACATAGGTCGATAGAAATGAATTCTATCGATAATCAATACTGCAAACACTTTTATGTCATTTTTCTTCGTCTTTTGTTCTTTTTTTTGTTTTATTTGTTTCTTTTAATCAGAATTTATCAGCAGTTCCGTTAAAGAGGACTAATACATCGATTGCATGCATGGCAGCGAATTATATGATTGCGACTGATTATATACTTTGTTGCTCGCAATGAGTCTCCTTGTTCGTTAATGCGTGTACGTGTACTTCTGACCACGGAAGTAATACGTCTAAAACATAAATGCTCTCTTTCTCTGAGATCAACACCTTCGGGAAAAATCTGTGACGGTATTCCGTTGGAAATACTGTGAACGTGAAGGTAGGTCCGCTATTTAAAATGTTACGATACTTCCGTGTCAATCTTTGTAAAAAGATCGCGGTAAACGTGTTCGCGATTTTCGAAAAATATGCAAATTTAAAGTACACGTATATTTTCTATCGGAATACCGTGCACCCGCTGTTCCTCTTCGTTTTTGTACGATTGTTTCAACCAGGATACAATTTACTCCCGTGTTTCGATGAGTTAAAACCAAAAAAAAAAAAAAGAAAAAATATTCGAGCTACCGAAATACACGGACACGAATCAACAAATCGTCCGGCTAATAACATAATTGTCCGTGAAATTTCTCTAGCTAATCACAACCACTTTTAATGCTATAGCGGCGATCGTAGCCCGTTGGTGTAGAGATGTCGGTGGTGAAACGCATAGCAAGCTTATCCTTTTAATACTATGCAACGATGCAAGCAAACTTCTTCTCGAGAGGAGTGGAATGAAATGGATTATGGGATTTATAAAAGCTCGCATGCCGTTCCAACCGATAACTTCTTTCCCATTGCGAGCGTGTATAGATTTGCGAATGATCTGCTTTCTTAAGTATAGAATACAACGGGCTGAATTGTCCCAGTTTTCTTATTTATTCTACCGCGCCTACGTACGACACCATTCCTGCGAGATACGAAACCGTACGATCGTTTCTCGTCCTAACGAGATAAATCTTGTCGCATAGATTTCGAACGGATGTCGAGAGCCACGAAGGTATGTACGTTTCAACGTATAATAACATGATAACGTGTCTCGTTTGAAAAATATCGTATCAAATATTTTCTTTTAATCTTCTCGCGCCAACAGTTCGCCGTCGGTCTGCGTGTTGCCGGTCGAGAATCGGCGGAGAAGAAAAAAATAACAATTTATTCGTGTAACGATCCGCCTCAACGTTCCGCATAAAATTCTCGTAAGAATCATGATCGTTGCACTCGCTACCTGAAAGACTGCAGTACCGTAAAAATCTCGTTTCGATCGTTTCGTTATTCCCTTTCTCGAACAAAAAGGACATCCTTCAAGGGACGGCGGTTTATTTACGCGGGGCTTATTCAGTCGAGCTAAAATTTTCGATGAAAAAAGAAAAAAGAAAAAAGAAACAAAAAGAAGAAAAAACCGTGTCAAATTCCCCTTTTTGCGGTAAAATACGTTTAATCATTCTCCGTTTTGGTTTCGCGTAATTTTTCCATCGCACGAGAGAATTTCACCGTTGTCAGCGTAAAAAACGATGCTGTACAATTCTACCGTGTATAATTAATATACTATATTGTCGGTGTTGGCCGGTTAGGTTTTGACGATTTTACATACGAAGAAAATTAATCGAGCTAGCGTTTGCTCGCGTGAGCGTTTGTTCGAGGAAAACAGTTACGACTGTAATACTGACGACGCGTATCGGCCATGTTTTCACTCCGCGAGACATCCCTCGAAGGAAACGTCGATATATTATATATCAAAGGGGTTTTCTTTGGCGTAACTCGCTATGGACACAAACTATTTAATCCATTTAGCCGCTAGATTACGAGTAAACGTTATTGCACACTGACACGAAAGTTCGATTCGAGATCCGAACGATGACAATGTTCACGCGTCGAACTGTCCGAATCGAGCTCTTAAAATCTAGAACGTCACTACTTCGAAATTTCAATGGTGTGCGCGTTTCTTGAATGTTCTTTACAAACAAACTTTTGTTGTTCAGCTTCGTCTAGGTATACTTTATCGTATATGGCACTCGTTAATTGCACTCGAGCAAGAATACAAGCGCGATGAGATTACTTGCCGTGAAAAGAAACAAAAAAAAAAAGAAAAGAAGAAAGAAAGAAAGAAAGAAAAAGAAACAGATATTCTCTCCTCCGCGTATCGGTGTTTACTAGTTTCGTATAATATCAAGGTAATACGCTTTTTGTACACGTTGTTGCTCGCATTATTGTCCATGCAACAATGTTCTGTCCTGACCGGTGATCGAGACGTATCACTCGACGATCTGGACGATTTATCACACGTACGATGGAAATAGAAATTTCGTGACACCTTGTACCGATAACCGCATACCGCTCAGACGAAATTACAAATGTTCCCGGATGAAGCGATGCACTCTTTCTCTCGCTCTCCCGTTAGACAGAGGTTTCGGCCGAGGTAGTGCCATTAATCGTTAATTGGCTGATGCTTTCCTTCGATCGTATCAAGTCTACCTGAAACGATTAAATCAAACATTCCGCATAATTTCGCGCAAATTCACCAACAACGGCAAGTCGATCGTTTCAAGGAAGCGCATCTATACACAGCTACACAAGAAGATGGTTGAAAAACTTTCGAGTTTCGGAGTACGTTGAACAGAGAATGGCAGTATTGAATTTAATAAACGTGTTACAGCCTCTTGAAATTTCAACTACGTGTCACACGGTGAATTATTATTCGTTACGATTGATAATATCAGGTTCACGATCACACGGAAATAAATAGGAGGTAATTACGATCGGGAAACGCATGCACGAATAGGTAGGTGGAGTTACGAAGGTGCAAATAATAAGAATCGATTCGTGCAAGAGTTAATCTAACTGTGTAATCGTTGGATAATCTGCAAAGGGATCGAGTTGCATTTCAATATTTTTTTCTGCACTTTCTCTATTCGTTAGGACGTACACGATACACATTGGCGAACACTGCATGCTGACAATTGACACGGTTATAGCGGGAATATAATGTGTTTCATGCTCGTTAATATGACAATCGGGGTGATTGTATATTTACAATCGATGGTTAACGTTATCCTATACCACAGAGAGTCGTCGGTCGTTGTTAAAGAAACAAATCTATTCTTAGAATAAGACGACTCCGCAGAAGGGTTCCGTGCAGCCCCCTTTTATACTTTTACTCACAGTAGCGTATAGGGGATATGTTGCATGCCGGTGTATTGGTGCTCTTGCTGTGTGACTTGCCATGTAATTAATCGATTTGGTGATGGTGGTGGTGGTGGTGGTGGTTGGTGGTTGTTAGAATTTAGAGTCATTTACGTTTGTCACCTTGATAGAGATCCCACTGTCATCCTCGTCCTCTTCGGTCATCGTAGTTAGCCTAGTCGTCTCGTCGGCCATCAACGAGTTCTCCTTCTTCGAGTGCTTCTTTTGCTTTCCAGCGCTAAATATTCGGAGTATCGTTATTTTTTCTATAGCATCAACCGAATTGCGAACATTCTACGTACTTTATGAATTTGGCTTGCTTCATTTTCTCGTTGCCCTCGTTCACCTGTTGCCAAATCCCGGTTTTATTCACCTCCTCGCTGATATTGATGCTCGCCATCGGGATCTTCATGATATTGCCGTTCGCCAACGAGATCTGTATATTTCCCGATGGCCCGTAATCCATGGATTCGTTCTGTTCCTGAGAGACAAACCGGGAACGTTCAGTTTCACGCGGCTCGCTGATCGTTAACTTCGGGGAGAAGTGTACAAGTCAAGCCATGCATAGAACTCGGCAAAATTCACGACACTACAATATTCGTATGTCACAGATTCTCGGGAGAAAAACGAACGATGAACTCGGGTGTGAAAAGGGAAAAGCGTTAAATCGGTTTAATAGCTGTGAAATCGATCGAGCTGGTAGACGAACGAGGAGGAAAAAAACAAAAAAAAAAAAAAAAATAGAAAAAGAAAGAAAGAATAGAGAATGTACATTCGGCTGAGAGCGAGCAGGTATCGCGTGAAGAAAAGTAGCGTTCGTGACTTCCTCGTATAAACGAATCAATTCGATTATCCTATTTTGTTCGTGATACCGGAATTTTAATAACGGTATAAGCTGGAACCACGGTCGGAATCCATGCCATCGTTGTCGCGATCGCGATCAATTTTTCATCGCAGTGCACGACAGTTTCAAAGTTGAGCGCAACAATTGTGTGTGATCTTTAGCCAGGGATGTACATAGATAGAAAATGTTCAAAGTTATTCTCGATGCTGAGGAATTATGGACGTGCACTTGTGGCCACGTACCGATCCGGAGAGCCGCAGGATTCGACGACCACTGGTATCTTTCTTTACGTGTCTCATCGGAATTCTTTCGTTTCCCCATCGTCCAACCTCTCTGCGAACCTTTATCTCTCTTTACCTTTTTCTCTCCCTTCTCGGCTTTTCGCCCTTTTTTAATTTCCCCGTATGCTTTTATTTCTCCGTACGAGCAAACTGCCTCGAGTTCAAGTTGATGCTGTTACGCATCTTGTTTCTTACCTAGTAAGAATCTTTTCCAATGGTACGGGTCTAAGAAAAGTTTCGAAAGATGTGTGTAGCATCCTGTTGTTCTACACGTGTCTGAGGGACTTTGGAGATAGCATGCGGATAAGAGTGTACATGTGTACGTATGTGTCTGTCTCTGTGTATTGGCTCGTGTATCGTGTATCGATCGTGTCGGTGGGTGCTGCGTAAGGATAGAGCTGGGATTACAGAGAGATTTGTGTGTGTTGTTAAACAATAATGTATTTTTACATGTCAAGCAAGGTAGGCAATCCGTGTTCGTCGATACATCGAACCGGTATACATGTGTGCCTGAATGGTAGACGAAACATCGGCGTTGCTATACTTTACTGCACGTGTTCGGATCAAACGATAAAACGACATTTTATTAAGTTGAGTAAAATCAAAAAGGAAGAGAAAGATCAATTCGTCCGCGTTTCGATAGAACTTTCAGGCCGGAATATGATAGCGACGCCGTAATGAACAATTTCAACGAATTATCTCAACGGTATAAATATCTTCCATAAATATGCTTTCACCTAACTCTCGACTACAACAACAACAACAACAACATTCAACACCTATCAGAGTGTTTAAAACAAACGTATCCAAAACGCTACTGCTCGAACAACAGTGTATAATGATAAACATTGTAATTAACACTGGTCGGACCGAGTATTACTTCTTACGCGAAATTTATTTGGTACTCGCCTAATCGCGGCGACGAGAGAATTCTTTTCTGGTGGTATCTAGAACGTTCGTTGTAGGCAAATTTTTCAGAGGGACCACCGAGTACAGCATCTTTATTTTCGTGTATTAGGCCATTCTCCTCGTCACCCTGGCACGTTTAATCGTAAAACTGCTATTGCTTGGTCGGAGAGATATTAAACAACGATAAGACGACGAGGAGGAGGAGAAGGAGGAGGAGGAGAAGGAGGAATAGGAGACGAAGAAAAAGGGGTGTGCCTTTTAGGACACGTTCGTAGCAAAGTTCAAGACACGTTTACGCGTTGTTTGTCGCGTTTCTGGTATAAGGCGAGCTCGTCGTAGTCGCAGACAGTTACCGTGACCACGGGGCGAATGTTCGTCACGCGGTCACTTTTCACGTGCTATTTACGGCAAGTGATGGCATTTAGTATTCGTCTCATCGTGCTAACCTCGCCGCTCTCCAGCTGCCGAAGATCGTCGGCGTGTTTCTTGCTCGGTTCCGGCATTACGTCGTCCAGAATCTTGAGCTCCCGCTGAGTGAACAGCAAGTCCAAGGATTTCCGTATACCGATCATCACCACCAGCTACGAGAAACGTCAATTGACCGAGTGAAATGTTCGTGTTGTTAACGAGACGCTTAGAGAAAGGTGATTTACCATCAGAGGGAAGAGAATGGAAGTGCTGCTGAAGGATTTGATGATCCACAGGCAGGACAGGCAAGCCAGTTGTATCGTTGTGAACAGATGCACGCGTTTCAACGGAACCTGAATAAAAGAAAGGGACAGTCGAATCGGTCCGAAGGAGTAATTCGACGTTTTTCTTTCACCTGTCGAAGGAACATGTAATCAGGCTGATATTTGACCGGCATCAGCATGATCAGAATCCTGTCGAAGAACTGCAGCCCCTTTAGAGAGGCGACACCCATGTAGAGGAAAACGCCGAATAGCACAGGCATCGGTATATGTCTCAACATTGGCGTGAGTAAAACGGAACAGCCGATCATCAGGAAGATCAGAATGTGTGTGACACGTTGTTCGCGTACTCCGAGAAACTGTGGCTTCTCTCCGGGTGCGGCGCATTCCGATTCCAGCTTCAACGAGTTCACGTGATTGATCGAGAGCACCGTGGCCGCAACGAACCAGGGCAACCCCATCACGGAGCAAATTTCTATGAGGATCGCGAGAATGAATAGATCCAAATGATAACCGCATCCTTTCTGCAAAAGGAATCAAACGATATTGTCCCATCGTTGACACTGTATTCAACCAGAGAGGCCACTTTAAAAACCAGAGAGAGAGGGGAGAGACACTCGCCTTTAATTTGTTTTCCTTCCTATTCACTATCACCGCTGTAATCTGCTGATCCATAAATATCAATATAGTGCCTAGGAGAGCCGGTAGACACGCGATGATCGCGCTCCACCATGGGTTACTTTGAAAAGGCCAGATGATCCATCCTCGATCAGCCAAGGTCGGCTTAAACTCCTCCGGTACTTCGAGCTTCGGCGTTGGAATGTTCACGAAATGATCGAGCGTGCTCATCGAGAAGATCGCGATGATCACCGCGAAATCGCTGACCACCTGTCTGACCTGTATCGTGCAAGTGACAAACGAGACTTAACTTGTTAACTGTGTTCACCTTTCAATGAGAAATCGAATTTCATCAGTTTATAACTAAGTACTTAATATTTCCAAATATGAATATGATATATCTGACGTTCAATACAGGCGTAAAAAGAATAATTCCTCGATGAATTATCGCGTTTCACCTATTGGCTAACCAATGACGAGTTAACTCGTCTTTAACAGGATAATCTGGATTAGGATTCGACACGCGTAGAGCAACGTACCTTCGACGGGAAGAAGAGAGCGTTCTTGAAATCTTTCAGCTCGACGGATAACAAGAATGTGCCCATGAATAGTATAATTGACATGAGGAACACATCGGGTATATAGTGGGTCTGGCTGCAACCGTCGCCCACCAGCGTGCCATTGTAACTCTGAAAGAAAGTTAACGACGTGTCGATGCATTCAACGATACAATCTAACGTATCTTGGTCGTCTTGGGATCAAGGAGACATCGCAGGTTGTAATTTTCGTCTAACGAGTAGTTCAACGTTCGTCTGTTCAATTCACCTGGCATGTTTTTTCATCCAACGCCGTCCAATTAACGTTGTCGTAGCTAGATGGCAGGCTACCGTTCGGTGGCTTGCACCAGCAATCGTAGTCGAACGGATCGTTCGCGTGGGTGTTAATAGGATATTTCTTGCCGATGGACAATACGTTCTCGATGGCCTGAAACGATGCGAATCCTTAGTTCGCTTCCGATATCCTCGATTAAAAGCTGACGAATTAAATCTGAAGCTCGAGGGCGGTTCAATTCGCGGCCACTTTCCCTCGTCAAGATCGAGGTCGATCGAACCCTCGGACCTTGCTCGATTCCGAAGCCCGAGAGGAACGCTTTCGATTAGACCGTGTACACCCCGCGCAATTCCCTGACCCAAATGTCGCTGAATTTTCGCTGATCGAGCGATCCGCGAAGCACACACAGTTATGTCCTATCCAATTAACTCGCCGCGCGGCAGAAGGACACGTTGCGTAATTCAGATGCAACAGCGAGGAGCAAGAAATGATTTTTCTTTTTTTTTTTTTTTTTTTTTTTTTTTCAAGGGGGAAAATAGTCGGAGAATACCTTGTAGATGAAGATGAACGCGATCAGGGTTGCAAAGTTCTCCTCGGTGAATCGTGTGATGTAGCACACTAGAGCGCTGGCATCGATCGCGACGAGGATCAGAAGAATCAGCGTTATCCACGAGCCGATCCAAAAACGGAAAGACATGTAGTTCCAATCGGATTTTCTGCCGAAAGCGTAGAATATTAGAACACCTAGGAGGAACTCTTTTTAAATTTGTCTGGCAAGGTGTTACTCACTTGCAAAATTCATAGACTATCGTTTCGAAGACTAAAACAGGACCGGTGGAGCCGAGGATGGTAAGAGGTTGCCCTGAGAAAAATCCGTATCCAATGCCGCAGACGAAACCGGAAACCAGCGACTCCATGGCGGCCATATTTTTCCCCGTGGCTTCGCCGAGTAAACCACCGAACGTGATTATAGGCGAGAGACAGGCAAAGTAGAGGAAAATGAACGAGGCTATACATTGAAGAGCCAACGCGTCTTTGAAGTCGGAGAAATAGAAGGGCACTTTCCTCTTCACGTCGTTTATCAACCCGCCGAAGATTCTACCCGTCCTCGACAGCCCAGATTCTTCCCTCAGCTTCTGCTCGTCCGCCTCTTCGTCCAGCTCCTCCCTCGGTTTCTCTTCCTTTGGCCGTTTTCTCACGTCCTGCAGGCCAAGGAGAAACGGACCGATTCGAACGATCGTGAGAATGGAGATTGCCATGTTCGTTCGCGACGAATTTGATCCTAATTTACCTGCGAAGGAATAGCGGCGGGTGGTTCTATTCTGATCGCTGGATCCCATTCTCCTGGAGGTAGAACCGTGACTGCGTCTAAGAACTCGTCTATTCCGGCCAGCAGATGATTTCTGTTCTTCGCCTTGTAAGCCACGTCGTGGAATACCTCGTCAGACATCAAAGTCGCCATAGCGCGGCCGATCTCGTGGAAGCCCGAGATACCTCCCTGCGTGATCGAGACGCGAACAAGAGAAGGATCGATCGGTTAGAACTGACGAGACCGGATGAGAGGGTACTTTGAGGAAAGTAGGAAGTTGGAAATGAGTCGAGGAGAGGTTTTACCAAGTGGATGCCCTATTTGCTAATCACCGTGCTCTCCGATGATCGATAAGCGAGAAGTGGAAAAAGATTGCTGGGAAAAATGCGACAGATGGTGGACGGGAAGAGGCGGGGAATACAGACGATCTCAAACGATAACGAAGCTTTCATTCTGTATACAGGGTAGAAATTGCTTCGGCGTATCTCTTCAAGGCCGAGAATAACCGGACAATCAGCTTGGACAATTGCTTCGTTAAAACATTAATTACTCGAAAGGAGAATTGGGCTTTTGATCGTGTTACCATGAATTTACATTTTCCAGACAGTCGTGCCGCGTACTCTTTCGCCGATCGATTCTACGATTGATATGTATAGCATCCCCTGTTTCAATATCGCCGCCTGATCGCATGGAACTGTATCTCATCTTTAAAGTGTATTTAAAATGTATATCAGTGAAATCAAGGGAGATTATCGAAGAGTAGAATTCTTTCTGAATTATTTTATTTCGGAATAATCAGCAGAATAAATGAATTATTAAAACTCAGCCAATCAAATTCTACCTGTTCAAATTTAAATATTCAATTTTTGAAATTTAAATTCAGCCAATCAAATTCAAACTACCCGAAATTTAAATTCAACCAATCAAATTCAAACTATTCAAATTTAATTATTTAATTTTTTAAATTTAAATTCAGCCAATCAAATTCAAACTATTCAAATTTAAATATTAAATTTTTAAATTTAAATTCAGCCAATCAAATTCAAACTATCCGAAATTTAAATATTCAATTTTTGAAATTTAAATTCAGCCAATCAAATTCAAACTATTTTATTTTTAAATTCAGCCAATCAAATTCAAACTACTCCGAAATTTAAATTCAACCAATCAAATTCAAACTATTCAAATTTAATTATTCAATTTTTGAAATTTAAATTCAGCCAATCAAATTCAAACTATTTGATTTTTAAATTCAGCCAATCAAATTCAAACTACCCGAAATTTAAATTCAACCGATCAAATTCAAACTATTCAAATTTAAATATTCAATTTTTGAAATTTAAATTCAGCCAATCAAATTCAAACTACTCGAAATTTGAATTCTCCCAGTCAAATTCGACGTATTCAAATTTAAAAAATTCGAATTGTAAGACATATAATATCGAACTAATCGGAAACAGCCGGAGCATTTCTTTTCTGTCAACTTTCAGCAAGCCTCTGGATTCTATGGAGATGGTGTTTAAGGTGTATTCGCTCGATATACCAAATATAAATCTTACCGTGGGTCCCAGCAGGACAAATATAAATCTCGTTGGCACAGGTACTTCCGTTAAGTCGCCCATTATTCCTGCCTGGCTTAATCGAATAAAGGCTGACAGGGTTTTATCTAAAAAATCGACTTCCCCTACGAGGATGTTGCTCGCCTCCGCTCCAGCTGGGATCTTTCTCATGAAGTGAGTGTTACCCTGTTGAAAGATTTGCGAGGACATATTTGAACGAATGATCGGACGTAACCAAAGAAGAGATCGGTAGTGAAATAAAAATCCACAAACCCTGTGATTCGCGTCTCCGTTCTCTAAGGCGGACGAACTGTGATTTCTGCTAATTGACACACTGCTCGGACTTCGATCCATCCCATTTGTTCCTGGTTCTTGGCCTGAAAGAGATCTAGCTTACCGCCTACTGCGTCGTTTCCAAGGTGAATCGCAACGAGACGGTCGCGTGGGCATCGTAATCGAGGGGACTAGGTATTTTCCCGTTTCCTCTCAATTACGACTACTATCCAAGACTATTAGAAACGTTGGATAGCCGCGACCCACATTCGCGTGTCGAAAGCGTTTCCGAGTTGCAGGAATCCGATATAGCAGGGATTCCGCGGGATTGCGAGGAAGTCTTACAACTCGATCCTCTTATACGCGACACTCAGAATTGCCTCTTTCTTTTTTTTTTCCCCCCCCCCCCATTCCCGTTCGACGTACGAATATGAATTTCCAATTCGAAAGTGCCCGGCTCTGACATTTCGATCTTTCTACATTTAACCAAAAATAAGGAAAATTAAATCGCGATTAAATCGACGTTCTCTGTCAAGCAGAGTTTCTACTTTTCGACGATCGTTAAGTTACACCGGAGTATTCCACACACACACACACACACACACATACATCGGTCGAGTTTCCATTAAATGTCAAGAGCACGTTGCTCAACCCTTTCGAAGGGTAACAAATGCGGTAAACTTTTCCGATAGATTGACCACACGGACACAGGCACACTTTCCCACACACACACACACACACACACATAGCTGTACCACTCGAGGATATAGAGAGAGCCGATTTTGTTTTCCGTGTTACCACTTGCTCTGGATAATCGTTTGCCGATACTGGTGTTATTTTCAGCGATCGTAGCAGAGCGGATCGGTTCTTTCGGTTCGGGATTCGAGCAACTCGCGACACTCTCGTCGTTGTGATTTTCGTGCACGGGGAAAAGATCGTTCTCCGACACTTCTCCCCGAACTTTTCTTCAAGTTTTCTTCTCGGCAGGATTGATATATTAGATGAACTTAGATATATATATATATAGAGAGAGAGAGAGAGAGAAAAAAGAGCACGTTACTACGGGAAATCTACGGCGACGAGAGGGTTGTTACTGCGGCGTGTCAGAAGTAGAGTAGAAAGTGATAAAGCAAGCACAGTAAAGCAGTTTACCGGGATTACCGGGTATGGCAAGGAAGCGGCTACCGGCATTCAGCGTTGCTCCACTGCCGTGACCTGTTGCGCCGGCGATCGCCGGGGCGGAATTCGATTCCTCCACTAAAAATGAGCATGAAACACACACCAGGGTCGTTCTTTATTTACAAAGGAAGGAGACAACGGGGAGGGGAATCTCGTTTCGTAGCGATACATCGAGTGCTACCGCTTCGAACGTATCTGCTCGAAGCTAGCAACCCTACCGCGTTGTATCGTTCGTTGTTCAAACGGACAAAGTAAGTCGTTCGATTCTCGCGACGAGGGAAAAGGGGGGAAATTATCGTTGAAACGCTGAAAATACAGACGACATGTTAGTCAAATTAAAAAGAAAGAAAAAAAGAAAAGAAAAGAACGTGTGACAATTAGTAGTACAGGGCACGATATCGAATAGTCAAAGTGTACGAAAGTATCGAATCACGTGCATCAAATTGGACAGGTAGAAAGTACGAAGGACATGCCTGTTAGTTGGTAACGTGTTAAGGTATTCCTACGTGTTCTCGCGAACGTGCATTTCCTCGGAGCGAGAAAAATATTCGCTTCGATTTCTCGTGTCGATGCTGCGTACGGTCGCAGTAGCGACGGTCGATACTAGTCGGACGGTTTTCGCGAGTCCGAGGAAGAGTTCAATCTTACGTCTGAGTTGCTCCGTGCAACGACGCTCAACTACTGTAAAAGAAAAAAAAATACCGGGAAGTTCACACAGAACAAATAGAGACGAAAAAGAGGAAACGACAATTTGTGGCGGAGACAATTTCTATCGTATAACTCCAGCGCTTGAGACAATACGTAATTGTAGAAGAGTGTGAAGAAGAGTGATATAAAGACGATAAACAGAAGGGGATAGAGATAGACAGATAAAGAGAAGAATTACGAGAGGAACGAA
The DNA here is from genome assembly GCA_951804975.1 of Anthophora plumipes. Taxonomy (NCBI): domain Eukaryota; kingdom Metazoa; phylum Arthropoda; class Insecta; order Hymenoptera; family Apidae; genus Anthophora; species Anthophora plumipes. The sequence continues at coordinate 24,688,705 of OX638116.1, read as the reverse complement.
CAGACCCGGATCTGTGCTATCGTTTGAAATTTATAGGAACAATAACCACCTGACGGTCTAACCTTTTAGCTGACACATCGCGAACCATGTTGTGAATCCGACCACGTGAGGAATGCCGAATTCGTCTGACAGAAAAAAAAAATAAGAAACAAGTGGTCAATATGTATACTTGCATCTAGGCCTGTTGTTGCTATACCACGGGAACGAACTTTTAGCGCGAAACGGATCAAGTCTAGAAAGAAAGACAGATTAAGGGGTGAGAGAAACACAGAGAGCATACGTTCGTACGAATGATAGTCGAAGGGTTTGTCAATCGATTAGTAAGGTTGTTAATGTACACACGGGGAGATGAGAAACTGGTTGGATTAATATGAATTACGGAGGAGATTAGAAAGCTGCGAAAGCACCGTAACCCAAGGCGATCGAGGCTGCTTAGCAGTCTGGCCTATGTTATACCTGGAACCAGAAGGTACGGTCCTTTCAGATCTTTCGCCTCTTTCGACAGCAAAGCCGTGTTCGAATTTGGGCAGCTGCTGCTGCGAGCGACGGAGGACGCGTAGGCGTCCCTTGCATCGCGACGCTCCTGTAAATCTGACGTCAACAACGCATGCAAACCACATGTACACCAGTAATCTGAAAATGTCGAGCGTTTTGTACGCGTTTAATGTGTGAGTGCTACTAACTCTGGTAAACGGGTGTACGGTGTATTGCCGGAAACTTGTGGCCCTACTCTCTTTATTACCACCCATCCACTGTACCTTTGATTCACGTTGAACTTTTGCCTTAAGAACATTAATCGTCTAACGAAAATAGGATAAAACGAAATGTGTGTTTGTTCAAAGATTCGTAATACGTGAAAGAAAAAGAAAAAAAAATATATATATATATATATTTAGAGAGACACAGAAAGTGGAGTAAAACAACTAAAGGAACACGTCTCGTTTGGACGAGTCGCTGCTTTTTGTCTCGTTTCTCGATTATCGTAACATCTGATTAAATTGTGTTCGACAAGGACGACGAGGGGTTTGCAAACTTACTCTTGGAAGAGGAATGATTTCGGCCAATCTCGGCCAACGATCTGATAATAGGTAGCCTGGACATATTGTTATCTTTACGTCTTTCGTGTTGATGTCGATGCCTCACCAGAAGTGCCTCCCTCACCTATGCGTCCAACGTGGAACAACTTGCTCGTTAATATCGGCAGGTTTACACCGTATTAATTATCCAGAGGATTTTTCGTCTGTACCTTCTCCCTCGCTTCGATCGGCAACGAGTCCTTGTTGATCATATTATCGAGAACCAAATCGGCGATTTGTTCCAAGCTCGATGCCTCCATGTCCAACATTACGGTGCCGTTTAGCAGCAGGCTTCTTAATTCGAACAGGGAGTGTAACGAAAGTGTCGCTACGTGAGGTTTGCTCCATCTGTTTCCACCCTCCTCGACGTCCTCCTCGAATTTGATCCATCTGAAGAGTATCCGGGAAAAAGGAAACGGCGTCTCGTCGTCGTTCGACCGATAAAATCGAAGGTAAGGAGATCTGGGGTGAATTACCTGGCGGTTTCCTTCCATTCCATCTCGTCGCCATCCTTGACGAGCTCCTCCATTTCGGAGAAGAGAGGATGAGACTCGTGTGCATCGTCGCCGACTTCCTCGCCAAGGATGAACTGCACCCTCTGGGCTGGCGGTGTGACTGCAATTTCATACAGGTGACTGGTGAAACTCGAGTCGCCTGTTAAACGCACGTTCGGAACGTACGAGAAACATCGAAAGTATACGGTGTGTATATCGATGCAGAAAAAAGAGAACTAGAGTGGGCGTGTAGTGAAACACCGAGTATAGAAGAAATTGTCCGAACGAATTGTTCAAAACGTACATAATGTCCAACGTGTTCTATACACACTCGGATGACTGGAGAGAGATTACAAGTAGACGGAGGAAAAGGGGATGAATGAGTAAACGTTCATCCAGATGAATCTCAACGCTTGTTATATTCCGTCGAGCGGTGCAGAATGAACGACGCGAGTTTTGCGTGCTCAATGATCCACGACGCATGCACAAGACGCCTAAGAAAAGAAAGGTGTGTCGCGAGCATGGTAAATAATAGACAACGCGTTTTCCTCTCGCTTTCCTCTTTCCCGGATAATCGTAAGCTGCTCGATAAATGTGCGGCATGTGGATCGTGTGAGAAGAGATCACGTGTATTGGAAAAGATTTGCCGAGACCATTCGTATAGCTACGCCCGTTTCCGTTCGATTATTGCCAGTGCGACGAAAGAAAAAGGAAAAGAAAAAAAAAGAGAGAGAGAGAGAGAGAGAGAGAGAGAGAGAGAGAGAGAGAGAGAGAGAGAGAGACACGCTTGGAAAAAGGTCGGATAGACTCGTTTTCGATTCGTAGAAAACGCACGCGGTACGCAGATAATCCACGATGACGTATTCCTGTCACGCTAACGGCTGCAACACTCTTTATGTAACTATGATAAACGAGTGAACGGGAGACTCTCTGTAGTCGTACACAGACCGATTTGATCCGATAAATATTAATCTTCCTCGAGCTCGATCCAGCCACGAATCTAATAAAACGTAATTAGTCCCTTGTTGAATTGCCGCGGCTAACCTTGACGAAATTCCTCGAACGTAATTCCATCTACGCGGGTCTCGTTCGACGAACCGTCCAAATCATTTAAGCAAACGAATGGCCTCTCTGATAGGAAAAAAAATAACGTGTCCGTGAATACACTGAAGTTTTGGTACGTGTTTAGGCTTACGTATCATCTCGCCGTCGGGATCACAGATGCTAGATAGTCGACTCCTTCGAGTCATCAGCAATTGTCCTGAAACGTCAACGACACAAGAAACATCGACTCCAGCTCGATTATTCCTTTCGTAAATCTCGTAGATTCTCGGTAACTCAAACAGCATCGCCGCGACCATTTCCAACGTCGATACGCAACAAATCCTGTCCTCGAATTAATAAGGAATTATCTACCGGCGCGGCGGTTCTTTAATATCCGACCGAAAGCTCGCGACGTGAATAGCCTTTCTCGGACGAAATGAAAAATATCGATTGCGTGGCGCGCGGATGAAAACGTCACGAATGGGAAGAGAACACGGATCGTTGCATCGAACGTAATACTTCGAACGAACGACGTGTGCAAACAGATTTCTAATACCGTTGACAGAAGGGAAAGAAACTTTTCGGTAAAGTTTGCATTCGCATTCTCCTGGACCATCGATGTATATCAATTACCCTTCTCCGTTACCGTATCGACAAGCTTCTTCGATACATTTCCAAAGGACGTAGAAGAAGATCTCGCGAGGGGGAAGGACCGGGAATCCTTGGCGGGATTCGATATCGGTCACCCTTTTGTACCGAGTATGCCAGAAGTAGGGTGAACAGCCGGAGAAGTCGTGACAAGTGGTTGGCTGGTTGCCATGTACCGTTCAATAATGCCGCAAAGTGCAACATACCATGGGACGTTTACACGCGCGTTTTGCACCAGCTACTTGGACGATACGACGCGAGAGTTGTTCTCAAAGTGTTACAGTCTCTTTGACTCACAGACATCGCGCACACTTCGCTCGTACTTCGAAAAGCATCGTCGCCTGTTCTCCGTTTCATTTTCTTTCTTTTCTTTATTTTTGTCTTTTTTCTTTTTCCTCCCTCGTACGGGGAGACAATGGTCCCGCGCGCAAAACCACGCGAATTCGACGCGTCCCTATTTCAAGTACACACGGTCCGCTATCCGTCTATGAATATCTACCATCTATCGAGTGAAACGAGAAAGATTCGCGAATATTCTCAGTTACCTCGTATCTCTCGACTCGTGGGCGAAGTGGCTTTCTTCCCGGCTGGATGGAGTAGATGAGCGATTAACGAAGTTCGGTGTGCAGAGAAGCACCGACTACTTTAGCCTCGAAAACTCCTGACCTACAAGAGACACGACATTCGTCTCCCGTTTCTATTCGCGGTGGTTATCGATCACGGGCCGGGCGTCGTTCACCCTTTGTGCGAAAAGGGAAAACAACGCGCGAGAAGTTGAACGGGAAGGAAGGAGGATTGGAGTGGTTCTCTCGCGCGCGATCCCTTTTCCCCGAAACGTTGGCCGTGGATTCGATAGAATTTATCGATCCGTGAACCGAGCCACAGGGGAAGGTTAAAAAGGAGAAAAGCCCTTTGGAGGGAGATAAGAGGGGCCGATCTGAACGGAACCCTCGATTCTATACTGTATAATATATTGCCGCTAGGTTGGCAAAAAGGGGAAGAAGCAAATGACAAACTTACTGGGCCTCTCGTTCTCCACATTCTCCTTATCGGCACTGTACGTTTGACGTTGGGAATGATGGTGCTTGTGGTGACGACGATGTCTCCTCTCGCCTGGCAGATGCACGCCCACGTACACCGTGTGCGCTCTGTGACCTGGAAGCAGATGAAAGAGGGCTCGCGTCAGTGCCTCTCGAATCGCGACGTTCCAATAGTTCCTACGATTATCGATAATAAAAATCCCCTCGCGCGGTGTCCGAGAACAAACCGGAGAGATATAACATCGCGTTCCGTTCTCACGGAAGATGCTTCGTTCTTTTCGGACAAGGAGAACGGTAATCCGAATCGATTTACGAAAGCGACGCGACGCGGCGGTTCAAGATCGTGCCGGGACAGGTGACGTCGGGTCCGGCGTTCAAAGAACACGGGAGGGGGGGGGGGGGGGGGGTGATCGCGACTTTGTTGAACGGAACTAATGATTTTCGAAGCACCTGGAACGCGACTTCTGTGAGCAAACACCGAAGCCAGATTCGTGTATCCGGCTGACCTACACGTTGATAATCATCCGTTCGGCTCGATTAAATCGTAATACCCGTAAGGGTAGGAACACGCGCGATGCTCACCGTTTCAACCGTTCAACGGAACCTCCTTCCGTATGGGAGGCGCGTAAGAAAGAAAGAAGGAAGGAAGGATGAACTTTCGATACCTTCGTAGTCTTTCTCGGTGTAAGACTGATGAGTGATCCGAACGCCGGGATCTTTCGGAGCCTCGTCGTCACCTGTCCCACCTGCGTGGGCCGCGCCACCTCCACCTCCGATACCCGGCTGCATCCACGGTCTAAAAAATAAATCGTACCAACACGTCAAAACCACCAACTGATTACAGAGTAACAGAGATATGGCGAGATCGCCACCATTGGGATAATCAATTCCTCCGAGTAACTAGCTAGATCTTTTAATCAACAGCCACGTTCTTTTTCGCTCGGCTCCACACGTTCCTACCTTGCTTCGGCTCAATTGCACCGACGATTTAGCAAATATACTTTGGCCTGCTCGTTATCGAAACGGTATCCGCGTGAACGCGATAGCGACTCGTCTGTTGCACGGCCGGCGTTCGAGTATACGCGATCCTCCGCGAAAGTGACCGGTAATGTAAAGTGTAAATCATGTTCCCCCGAATTCTCCTCTCGTTTCAGCGGGACGCTGACGAGGGAAACGCGCGTGGGATTGTGGAATAACTCGCAGACGAGCGTCCGTTCTCGCGGTTATCCGGCGACGCACACGCGATTTTATAATAATTAAACATCCTCGACAGGAAGTACTTTATTTCTATCGCGGTCCGTGTACAACTAAACCATCTCTTCTAAGCTTTTCTACTTTACACTGTAACGCATATCTCGGATACTCCATGGGACACAGTGTCACACGTTTCTACGATTACTATTATTATTGTCGTTATAATTATTTGAGCGCAAAAGTTCACTTACAGTGGATCACCCTCGGTGGACACTTGCCCGCGGTGCATATTCCCCTTTGATATCCTTTCAATTACACAAAGTAACCTACAGTCGCGTTAAAAATAATTGGTCAAAGTTGTTCAAGCAGAGGAACTAGCTGAGAGTGCGTTTCTACCGCTTGGCGATCGATTAATAATTTCCTCCGTGATCCAACCTAGACGGAACGGTGATTTTTCAACGCGAAACAATGGAAGTAGGTGAAAACGCGCGACATCCGGCGTCGGGATATCTCTAACGAGCAGCTCGTTAACGGAAAGAAAAACTATCGTGACTATCGCGACGCGTTGCTTGAAATTCTAACGTAGGTAATAATTGGAGAAGTCGCGAACGGCTGGCACGCGACACGTGTGATCACAGTTGACGTGAGCAGTCACAGTAAGGCACGGCTCTCGATTATTATGCCAAAGCAGATTTGCTCGGTGTATGTGTACGGCGCAGATGCATCTGGTGTAATAGAGGTTCGTAAAAGCGCGGCTCTTTCGGCGACGCGATTCCGCCGACAACGCAGAACTGTCTCCCTCGTTCACGAGCAGTAATAACGGCGACACAGATGATGGCGGAACGACACCGACGATTACACGCGAATTTACGGCTGGATCTTGCACGTTTCGCCTCGTGTTCAGCTCGAGACGGCTCTCGCAAAGCTTTTACGACCGAAAACCTTTCTCTATCTTTCCTTCGACCTTTCCTCTCCGATTCCTCGTTCGTTTCTTCTACGATTTCCGTGCAGAAAGCAAGAACCTCCTACTTTCCTGACATTTGATTTTTACTCGATAGCAGTTAGGTATCGTAGCGACGCGTCGAATAGTTCTCGTCGGTTCTCGATTACTTTATGTCCCTTCGGTATCTGTGCAATAAAGGCGGTTGCAATAATAATTAATTGGTTAGGTAGCGGACGTAACGGCAAGAAGGCTAATAAAAAGCGTACAAAGATACCGTGAACGTAAGAAGACAACGCTAGGAGGCTCGTTATCGAAACTACTGTGTGTACAAGTGCAGTCGTTATTCTGTGTTTACCATATACACACGTATTACATCCACTTGAGCATTGTTTCCTCGTTTCCGAGGGTGAAACAACGTTCTCGAGTAAAAGTTAGTCGAGGTGTATCTTTTTCTCGTCTGAATATCTTTGTCAGTCGTCATCTGAACGCGGTATATACAGCAAGACACCACCGGATATTCAATTTTCGCGACATGTGAAGTATCTAATTGTGCGTAATCGCGGCGATTGGTTAGATTTTCGGAGAAACTACGTGTTGGAAAAAGTTGACGATCCTATATTCGAGGCCGATTACAGATATGTCAAGATCACAAGAAACGTCGAACGCTCGGTCGAGGATTACCAGCCGTCAAGTGGATAATTACCGCGCTATGATTATCTCTACGTTCCACCTATGTACATGATTTTACATAATAGACGGCCCTCTCGCGTCGTCCGTCTTCTATCTACCGAGGGAGAGTGGTATAATAAACGAGGGGAAGACACGGAGATAATTGTTTAATTGTTGGAGGTCACCGGAGGTGTCTGTCAATACCAATACCGTTGCTGAAAAGACCGCTGCGAGTAAGCTTGTACCGAAAATGAGACGCGTCCCACGAAATCTTTCGTTACGAACTTCTTCGCGCCATTGGAAGGAGATTCTTCTTTGACGAAAGTTCAACGACGAACGTCTCGCACGTCGCAAATTCGGGATTTTTTCAAAGGAAATAAGAACATGGCTCGTGAAATTTGTAACGACCACCAGGAGGAGAGAAGCAGGGGGAGAGAGAGAGAGAGAGAGAGAGGTCAGTCAATGAGCGCATTAACAAGCGACAACAACGTCAAATGAAAAAGTCCTTGTGATACGGCACTTTTTGTAATTCGAGCAACGAGCATCGTTTGCGACAAAGTTCTGCCGCTCGTGTGGATACCGGTGTGTATAATTGAAACGTAAAAGTATAATGATCGAGATAACTGCTCGTTACGAAGCTCTCTATGCTTTGCTACATGGATCGAGACCCTCGGGTTTGGACAGGTCGATTTGTTGCACGCGATCGTGAACGACGATGTGCTGTGTCTTTGCCAACTTCCGCGCGCGATCTGAATTTCGATCGATTTCTAATTCTTAAGTAAGAATCGAGGTACGAAGGATACAAAGGTAGCGAGAGTGTAGATTTAACAGTCGGATGAATAATACAGTTGTGCATAATCGACCGAGTTACGATCGTCACGTTGGCAGAGTCCCGGAAAAACGGCGGCGCGTGTTAACATTGAAATTTATTCCCGCGTTGGCGAGTCGCGAGGAAAATTTCGCAATGCACTGCGTTACGCAAATCATTTTCACGAGTATTGCGACGATACACCGTAGATTTTAAACTTGGAAATTGAGAAGGAAACAAAAGGTAGAACGTGCGGGTGGTATACGCGAGAGATTTCGCGGTGATTTCGATATCTACGATTTGGCAAATTGCTAGCACTGACTCATCGATCGTCTGGTCGATTTGTTTTTCGATCTTGCTAATTCTCGTCTGTTCGTTGCCGTATTTTTTTCTTTTTTCTTTTCTTTTCTTATTTTTCCTGATTCCGATACTTCCAGGTGCGAGATGTATCGAACGAGTGGCACGTCAGTTTGCGATACGCGAAACCCTCCTTTATTTGCCTAGGTAATTTTGATTTTAGCATCTTTTAACGGGACACCTTCCGAGCGAACATTGATTTAGCTTCATCTAATAGGCACAGGAAATTTGATACAGAAGTGACGCAGATTGCGAGCGGACGTTGGAATGGACAATGATAAACGCGATAAAATATAAACGGCAATTTCTACAGTTGGACAGTTTCGTTTGAACAACTAGGCAACCGTCGTGAATTCTCCGGGTCGTTTGTTCGAGTCGAAGGGGAACGTACGAAGATAAACGACGTATCCGAAAATCGGCCTTGAATAAACATCGATAAAGACTTCAATTTATTCCGTTCGATAACTGCAAAGATTAAAGTGCATCGTTCAGACCGCTCTTCTATCGCCGTTCGTTTATCACCGGCGAAGAAAGAAGTGCATTTTCCCGGAAAAAAGAACATTTTCCTATCGCGTGCGTTTCGATTGCCCCTTATTTCCTACTCGATCGAGAAAGAACTCTCCTAACGAGATGATAAGGCGGTTCGGTCGTTTTCATTACGTTGCGAGTTGGCGATAAATCCGCGAAAAAGATACTAGCCACGAAATAATCCAAGGTCGATTAAAACATATGGTACTTGTACACATGTCTTGCACACTCGTGCATATGTACATCGTAATTAAGATAAACGTCACGTTTACGCGACTAATCCTCAATTCGAACGATCAAGTTTACCCTGAGATTTTTCCCCTCCCCTCGTCGTCACACTGTACACATTAGAATCTACTAACACCACTGTTCCGTCCTTGGTAACGAGTATTCGAGAAAGATAGTGTCGAGAGAACGGCGAATCACGATGGTGGATGATGAAGAAAGGGGGAAAAAAGAGAAAAAGGAGGTGGAAGATTTCCTACGGATCGTACTTGCAAGCGTCCATTAAATTTATATCCGTGGCTTCCGTTCCTCGGCTAATCGGTAATGTCAGCTGACGAAGTAAGTCGGCGGAGGCAGGAGATCGAAATGACGAAGACGGGGTTGAACAGTTCGGTCAGTCGGCGAGTTTCATGGCCGAGTTGAAGTTCCAGACGGGATCCGTACAAGTATATAGATAGAGTGCTGGCACACGTTGACAGGCAGGCAGGCAGGCGGTGTAAACGCACCGGTTGATTGCACTCGTCGCCACTTTCGCACACGTTACGCAGCTTACACGCACGTTTACGTACGTCTGAGCACCGCGATGATCACCGATCGACTGTTTACCACCGGCTGACACTAGTGTGTTTGCATTCCGGAGGCCTATCATCTATGATCGGCGGCAGTTGAGGAGCGTCAGCCGACTAATCAACGAGCTTGGTAGTCATCGGTTGCTCGTTCCGTACACGCTGATAAGCCAACTCCCAGCCAGCCAGCCAGCCATTTAGTCAGTCGGTCAGATAATCTTAGGATTCCGTGCTATCCGATAGAGACATCAGCTGACGCGTTCGTGAACGTTTATCACGAATTTCTTCCTTCGTCCCCGTGTTACTTTGCCCAGGGATTTATCTGTGATTTGATCTCGCAACCTCAGACTTCTACGGGGGGAGGGTGAAACGTTTTCGAACATGCGAGATGTAGCTTGGGAATTTGACGACTTCTACCTAGCGAATGAGAAATATCCCTTCGTAGAGGAAAGATACGGTAGCAAAGGAAGGTGTATCGTACGATATACGGGCAAATGGATCGGTATCGGATCACGAAGAAAATCGAACGCGTAAGCATAGGCACGCGTGCCGAGCAAATAGACTTAATCAATTCTCACGTAATCCGCAAACGTTTGCGCTGAGAAATTGATATCGCCTATGTCGTCTATTTGCTCGCTCTTTGCAACTCCTCGCTAACACCTCGTCAAACAGTGAACTTTCGAGGTTGCGTTTTTGGTAATTATAATCGCGAAAGCGATTTCTTTCCGGCAACGGGCAAAGTCTCGGGCCCATCGTTGTCAAAGCGATCATAGGTCACGCGGCGTGTCGCAACTGAGTTTCCTTTGTCGTTACGAAAACTTTCTCTGATTTATCGTTAGAGCCACACGAAACCATGGCCAACTGGTAAATATACCGTTATCATTTAGGGATATTCAGACGCGATCGAAAGTAGGTAAATTTTATACATCAACCGTTTCTCATTTGTCGAACAAAAGTGGGGAAACGAGACCAGTCGCGCGTACGAGGAACGTACGAGCGAGTTGCTTATCCTCGTACTCGCTACCGAGGACGCTGATCGCTCATAGGTAAAAATAACGCGATTCATGGGCTGTTGGCTCGCGGAAAAACACCGTACCCTGTAAAAAGAAGGAGGATGTCTTGGAATAATCGTTCGCGTCTTCGTACGGATCGATTTACGAGTAACGACCGATAGAAGGAAATTCTTCCTTTCGTCTAACGAAGAACAGAACAGAGAAGTATCTTTTCTCTCTGGGTTAATTTCGCTTTTCCGGTGAGCAGGCGTTAGACCGGTCTCAATTAGCGTCCGCTTGAGCATCGGCAGTCTTGCCTTTTTAGCGGCAATCAACGCGGCTAAATCTTGTACAAACGGCGTTACGCCGAGCTGGAACGAAGGTTGCTCGCTTTCTTCACGGTTATCTCCTCGGTTAGATCCATTGTTTGGCCAGCGATCCAAGGAGAGGAACGCTAATCCCGACTAAGTGGAACATAATAACGCATAAAGGCTGAAGTCGCGATAAAAGGCACTTGAGGCTGCTTATCAGGCGCGATTCCATTGACGTGTCGTTTTGTTCAGTCCCGAGAACGAGAAGCTCTCGCCGTTCACTTTCGCGTCGTTTATCGGCGAAAGCCGTTTCTTCGATCGATTTTTAACTCTATCTCGTTTACTCTCGCGAGCTTTGCGGAATATTTTCCGATTTTCCATAGCGCGCGATCCGTGAAACGCGTGATGTTTCATTTCTGAAGAGATAACTTACTCACCCTCTAATTCACTGGAAGACTCGAACGTCCCTCGATCGCGAATTTCTTTCTTGAGACGCGATCGCGTTCTATCAGGCAGCCGGCATCACACCGCGCGCGAAAACCAGCACGTCGGCGCACCGATCGAAACAACCTCGAGATCTCTTGATCACTTGCTCACCCGGCACGTTTACGATGTCATTTCACGTTCGCCACGGGTACATAGGTACAGGCTAAAAGCAGAAAGGGAGGAAGAGTTTGATCGAGAGAGGTGATGCTTGAATTCTGGGGAGAATTTCGAAACAACAACGAGGGAGATAATTGTCGAAAGGATTACTCGATTGGGTAGAAATCAACGCCCCTCCCCTCTCTTCATCGATATCACCATCATGCCGCTTCTAATCGAAATACAAAACGATCGACTGCCTCGCCCTTCGCTTGCTTCGTTTAATACTTCGAATATTCCCCGAAACGAAACGTTCTCTCGTTGTAATCGAGCTTCGAAGATATCACCGATATGCGTTAACGCCACGTTGATTCTTTCGCGTTCTGTACAAATAACACACGAGTGCTCGAGTCAACTTGTCGACGATACACTCGAAGACGACGCGACCGTAAAAGAAACGACGATAACTCGATTAAAACATTGGCCGGATTAGATAAGGAAACAAAAGAAAGGAATGCGAGGCGTTCAGAACGGACGCTTATCTTTCGGTTGTATCTAAGAGGAACGTTTCCTAAAAGTCGCGTGTCCAAATGTAGCAGCGTCTCTCGTTTCCGCGTTGTCTTCGTCAGACGGACGAGAGAGGAACGAACAGGGCGTAGGTTTGTTCAAGATCTTTCAAGTATTTCCTTCAGAAATTCCTCTCTGATCGCGACGAGGTGAAAGAAGGCGAGAAACAAAGAGCCAGTTAGAAAGGAAGAACAGCGGAGTGGTTAATAGTCCGGCGAGAAACGTCTTGACAGGTGTCAGAACGATCGGGGGGAGAGGCAGGGGTCAAACACCGAGAAAGTTTAACGCGCAAGACCTTCAAGTTTCCCTCAGGATCGCAACAGAGTGTCATCTTTCCAGCAGACAGAGACAGAGAGAGAGAGAGAGAGAGAGAGAAGAGAACGAGATATCGTGGTTCGTGAAGATCGCAAAGATTCTATATGATAAAGAGGAAAAAAAACAAAAATGTGGCCTAGGTGTACACGCGCGTAACTGGTTGGCAGAGGAGTAGTCGTTGAACCCCTGGCTCACTGTCTGTGCAAAAGGTTCGAGCGAGGTACGTGCGGCGCGTATCCGCGGCGCGAGAATACTGCTACTCGCGGACGGTGGAGGCAGCTTCACCCTCTTCGGTATTGATCCACGTGGCCGCCTCGACTCTCAGCCCCACCGCCTCTTCGCGACCGTCCACCGACCGATGGCTACCGATCCATCCACTCCGAACTGTTCACCCCTTTTTTTTCCCTTCTTTTTTATCCTCCTCCCGTCGTCGCTCTGTCCATTTTTCTTCCTCTCCCGTGTCTCGACATCGACGTTATTTCGGTAACTTCGATCACACGGAGATTTTACTCCAGTCTTCTTGAACGTCGACCAAATTCAAACGCATTAAAACTCGGCTCTCCATGTAGCTGAGATGATCCGTAAGATCGCGTAGATCTGGAATCGAACGTTTCTTTGCTGTCGAGACACGCTCGATCGTTGTGGTACGTTAGGGTGACGAGGAAAGGAAAGGAAAGTTTGCCTGGAAAGTTTCATCGTTGGTGTGGAATTTGTTTGAAACGAGAAAAAAATTCGACAGATTTCAGTGTGGGGAGAAGATAAATAGAGGCGGCGAGAGAAAATTCGGCCGTAAATTTGTGCTGCTGGCGTTGTTTCGGGCGCAGCGCTGTAAAACTGGGATCGTTCCCTCGGCGCGTAGGGTCGGAAGCTGGAGGCGGAGGGATCATCTGGTTGGATGTAGGTCGTTGCCCCATCTTCCCGCGCGAAAACACCACGGAGGCGGGTACCGTCAAGCGTTTTATTTCAAGCAAATAAAGAACCTTATTAGATCTACGCCCGAGTTGCCGAGACATATGTATTCTCCCAGGAGAATTTTCTTTGTGTACGTTCTCTGAAAACGTTTACTTTGTACCTTACAATAAATTCCAATCGGGAAATTGATTCTTCTATATATCACAGGAGATTTATTTATTAATAAAAACGAAAGGTTTTCCTGCTACTTTAAAATAAGCTTGATAAAAGTGTATACAGCATCCAGAAGCTTTCTTTCCACATGACACGTACCATACGAATTGCTTCCCCTGTATCAACGGATTACGCGAAGCTCACGTATTTCGAAGCACGTCAGAGAAACGTAGACTCGACGGTAGATTTTTCAGAGATCCATAAAGAGTCGGTAAAATCACTGAGATTTATCAGACGATGGTATAGACTGTTCTGATCGTCGGTTGGTAAAACAGGCTCGATCTTTCGCTCGATCTTCAAGAACGTGACTCGTGCTACGAGTGGTAGAAAAGTAGCGTTACTTTAGCGATTGTCACTGAGACACGCTGCACAAGTTTGAACGAAATCGCGACAGATGTCAGTCTCTGTTGGTTTGCGGCAATTTTGAAATCTCGATCAAATTCAAAGTGCAGAAAATGCATCGATTCAGCTCGTTTAACAATGGGAGAATTATTCCGATGTAACTTACGCTTAGGAATTCAATTTGAACGAAGGACGTTGCAATGGACGATAAATTTACGTTCGTTTCTCTTTCAGATTTAGAGGGATTCGAGAAATTTGTCAAAAATCCTCCCGCACAGGTTGAACAAGAGGAGATAGAATGATTGGCATTAAGTTCGAGAAAGCAGAATGGCAGAATCGCAAGAATAACACGGAAGCGAATCTGGGGTTGGCGCACACCGGCTGAGACGTGACAAGAGGATCAGATAAGGAATCGTGCCTTTTCTCCTGACGTTTCCTTTGTTTGGGAATTAAGATAAGGAAGCGGCGCAAAGATGAAGAGAGAGACAGAGAGAGAGAGAGAGAGAGAGAGAGAGAGAGAGAGAGAGAGAGAGAGAGAGAGAGAGAGAGAAAGAGTGAGAAGGAGGGAAGAGGTGTAAGGACCGTGGAAACCTCTCTGTTTGAGACGCAGCAGGAACAAACCAGACGCGCCTCCTTTTCTTTCGCTCAAGTCAAATATTATCGGATACGTGGACGAGTATCTGTGTGCTTTACTTTCGGCACCTGTACCGAACGGACGAAATGCCAGGTTCGTTACAAGTGTAGCTGGTTCTATTGTTTGACATTCCACGTTGGATTTCAACATGTTTCACGGCTGTGCACCGTAAGTATATACGAAGCTTATCGTCGATCAACGATCGATGTGAACCCCGACGCCGGTCGAGGAAGGTAAGAGACGCGTATTCGTTCGAAAGAAAAAAAGGCCGATTGTTTCGGTGAAAAACCGATTTCTTTCGCTCAAAGTTTTCTATTTACCGTGCACTCACCAGCGGGCTGAGAAACGACACCGGGCAGAGCCGTGCGGTTTTCCCGGCCACGTTGCTAGCAAATATTTACCGGAAGGTGGAGGAGGTCCTCTTTAAATTCTACCAGCAATCGGCGCCTACGTAGCCGAGAATAACTTTAACGATCTTTCGGCTTAGTCCCGAAAATCCGTAAAGCTGGTGTAATGACTGGAACTGCGACGCAACCTCGTGAGATCTGACGCGAAGAATCGGCATTGCTCGTGCGATTTGAATAAAGAAAAGACGACTGAATACGGCTTCGATATAAAGATACATTATAAATTGCCGAGTAAAATTTTTGACAGCCGGCAAAACCGTGTCATGTAGCTTTCGGTTAGGACGAGGATAAATGTTACACTATAGGGAGAAGGAGAAAGATGAAGAGGAGAGCAGGAACTGGAAAGCCCGGATTTCGTTCCCAGGACGAGCGCTCGACCGCGCTACACAGGATTAAGCAATCACACAGGCCGATGGTTCCTCGATAGCGATGCTAATGTCGGGTCGAAAGGGCCAAGCACGCGTTTATGGCCCTTCCGTTTGCTTAGGCAAATCGAAGACATTCGCGGCAGAAGGACGGCCCTGTGTGTATCTTCTTTCACGCTGGCCCCGAGACTGCAATAAAAACTATTACGCTCGCTATTATGTACTAATCTTTTTAACGGTGAAAGAGCTATTCTCTCCCAACCTGAATGTACCAACGTACAAATCGGTGAATGCACGGTGCGTAAGTCGCGTGTACCGTGTTCCTATTGTCAAGAGTCGATCCTAAGGAACGTATAAGCGATACGAGGCGCCGCGAGGGATTATTCGATGGTTATTAAGTTCTTTTCTTGTACTGTCTCTCCGCTCGACAGGGATACCGACGTCAACGGAGGAAAAACGCCCGGTGGAATGGTAGAGGATGGATGATCGATGAAGATCGTCGCTTCCACGCGGGATATTTGTCTATTATACGCGGTAGGCGAAAGGTGAATCAACGCGTATCGAAGCATTCGAATCGATCTCACGGGTCGTTTGATCCGAAAACCGACGTTGGTCGATTATGAAACTCTGTCACAACATTTTCGCCTCTCCGATTTATCCGTTCCCGGGCGCGATCGATCTCGAATCGATTGGTCACGCGATTCGATTTTTCAACGGACAGGACGTTTTAATCTCGAACGATAAGAGAACTTTCTCGATTCGTATTCGTCTAGAGGTCCGAGAGGAAGTGAGTTTCCGCGGGTAGAAAGAGGATCACAGGTGGGCTGGTGTTGGTGAAAGGAGCACGCGCGGAATTCGTGAGAAAGCGGCAGAGAGGAGAGGACTCGGTAGCGATCCCACGACTCGAAGAAACGGACACGATAGACGTCGAGGGGAGGGTCAGGAGGGAGGAGAGAGCACTCTCTCTCTCTCTCTCTCTCTCTCTCTCTTTAGAGAGACAGAGCTTAACGAAGGAACAGGTCAGGGGGTGGGGTTGGTAGCGATTAACTCTTACTTAAAGGGCGCCTCCGCCCTTGCGAGCCGTCACTTCGGAGATGTCGTGCAACAATGGAGCACTTAAACGCCGCGAATGCCTTAAGTCATCTTAACGGCCAATCGACAGCCACTGCCTCCCCAATTATCTCCGGGCAAAACAATTAAACGCGACTCGTCGTTACCTCCTCGGATCGCCTAATGCCCACTAAAGACGAAATCACCTGTACGAAGCATCCGAGACTCTGAACTCGTGGCTTCTTTGCCCACGGACAAAGGGATGTGCATCTTCATCCAATTAGGCGATAATGGAACATGGACGCGCGTTTTGCCACGGGCCCAACACCGAATCATTCTCGATCCTCGTCCATACCTGACCCCTCTTACACCCTTGCCGAGTGTATACGCCGCACCCTAATTTTTGCGCTCTTTCCTTCGATTCCCTTCGAGCAGCGTACGCTTCCTTGCAACCTGACACGCCGATGATGATGAACACGTTCGAAAGTTTTCTCAAAGTACAGAAAGGAGGGAGGGAGGGAGGGAGGGATGAGAAAAATGTTCGGGATACAGGAGGAAGAGCAAACGAGGATTTATAGTAGTAGGTATTGTAAATCGAAAATGGCGAGGTATGGAGAAGGCAGGGATCTTGGAGAGGCGAGAGGGGATAAGAGTGCGGGTCCGAGGCAAAGACGCCTGGATCGCGACAGTCCCGATAACTGTTTGCCTGCGTGAAGAGCGTTCGAGCGCGTTACAACTCAAACCTTTTAGCCGTTGTTTGCACGGTGCTTTGTATTCTATTTGTACAACCGCTTAAACAACTCCGACCGGACTCGTATAAGCCTCGGCTCGAGCCTCCTCGAGGGAGTTGTGCGAACCCTCGATCGACTCGAGGGTGCCACTTTCTGGGCCCGTCAACCTGTTGACGCGTCTATCCTCGATTTCTCCGCTCTTCTGCCTCCCGTCTCCCTCTCTTCTCCAGCCTCTCGATCTTCTGGATCGTTAACTATTCGTATTAATGTTATTCCTGTTAAGGTTAGGAGATAAGAGACAGAGCCGACCGATGGAAAAATGTCGGCGACGTTCCGATGGGAATGGCCGCGATCGTCTCCTTTGTTTTCACGGGATTCGTCTGGCTTTCAGGCCACAGTTTCTGGGGCCGTCTCGATTTCACAATCTCGGGAACGTCGCGTCGCGTTAAGTAAGAGAGGGCCACTGATCGGCTACCATCGCGTTCGGTGGATAAGCGATCGGTAGGAAGGTAGACTTCGGGCTACGATAGACCGGTGAGAGAGGGAGAATAAGGAAAGAGATGCGAGAGGAAAAGGAGAGAGGATGAAAGAGGGAGCGAGAGAGAAGGAGTGAGTAGAGACGAGGAGATTTACCTGCACGGAAGGAATGGGCTGCTCCGTGGCTCGAAGACAGGTAGGTGGATAGCAGAGCGTCGGTACGATCACTAAATTAAGCTGGATTAGCCTAATCTGGCCCCGCGGATCGTTAATTAACGAGGCTATTAGTCAGCGGCGGTGACTATTAATTCGAACGATAGTCGTGTCTCGGCGATACGTTATGGCAATATCGTGTATTTGTCACTATCGTCCGGCTCACAAATTGGTTACAGCGCACCTGGAATGTCGTGCTCCTTCACGGAGGGACCTCTTCCTCCTCCTCCTCCTCCTCTTACCGTTGCTGCTGAAATTACGTTTCTTTTTCTCTCTTTTGGTCTATCTTTGTCATGCACGCGCATTCTGGCTGGTGTTCGCTTTGTCGTCGGTCGTTTGGCCGAGGACCCGTTCGGTGGGAGCGCAGGCTCGATCGCGTCCCACAAGTTAGGCGTTTTGCGCGAAATACCTGCCACCGGGTCATTCGCATGGCGATGGGACCGGAGCGTCGATCGTTATCGTCCCTCATCAACGTCGTTTCGCTATTAATTTATCGTCGTGTCGCGGCTGAACCGACGAACCGATCCTACGTTCTCTCTCTCTCTCTCTCTCTCTCTCTCTCTCCCTCTTCATCTCTCTGGGACCACACTCTGGGCCTTACCTCGGACTCGCTCGATAAATTATGTCCACGGACGATCGATTAATTTGCCGAAATTGGATACTTTATAGTCGAGTACTTTGTGAAAGCAAACGATGAGAAATCGATCGATGCGGTCCCTGGAGATTCCGGTAGCGTGGCTGGAAGACCTCCGGATCTCTTGGCCCACCTTTTCTCTCTCTTTCGTTCTGTCTCCCTTGGCTGCTTAGATTCGAGTGCACCAGCAGTGAATGGACCCGTTAAAACTGTCACCGAGACGATGCGAACGAGACAACTATATAGTTCATGCGGCCATTCATGGTCAGGTAGATGCCCTGCGGGGTTCCACGCAGCCCCGTGGGTGTCACCGGCTCGAGTTTAAGAAGGGCGAATATTCCCCTTTGACCGAGTCTTAACTAGCGTGCATCCGGGTTGACCAGAGGGAAAAGAGGTCGCCTCCTCTCTCACCTGGCTATGACAAATTCAAAAAATATTTGTAGGCACGCCACGAAGGTGGAGAACCGTGTACGCGGATCCACTTCGAAAAGACCGCTCAATGGAAAATCACCGAGGATAACTAATTCGGAATTCGTCCCTGAAGTCACCACTCGTTTTTCGTTGTCGCTGCGTCTTCTTTCACGTTTCTCGACGTTTCTATTTTCACCATTCTCTCTCTCTCTCTCTCTCTCTCTCTCTCTCTCTTTCTGGCCCCCACTGGCTGACATCTTTCCTTTCTCGCGCCTACTTTCGCGGGTTCCCGCGATTATTAGCGATTTTACACGGGTTTCGAGGGTTGCCAGAAAACCGCCCGCGGTGCCGTAACTTTGGCGTGGTTCTTCGCGCCGAAATTACAACAGGACGTCTAATTATCGCTTCGAAGGGAGAAGGGATAGGTCGAGCTGGGAGGAGTCGGCATCGCCTGCACCTTTTACCTACCGCAACGGTCGTTGATTCGTCGCGGGTGAAAAGTTGGTATTCGCCACTTTGTCCACTATCCCTAGCTCCTTCGCGTAACAACTGTATTTTTCGAATCAATCCCGCGTACCAAGTTTTCCATGTACAATTACTCGTGCACACCGACGACGAGCAAAAGACGAGGTAAAAGAAAAGGAAAGTTTACGGCAAGTCTGACGGAGGCGAATGGAAAAAAGTGTCGAGGCGCGGATCGAGTCGAAAACGGCGCTTGTTCTTTTCCCGCGCGCACGGGTGGTCGCAGGAGGCCGAACGGCCGAGAAGAAGCCGGGTCGACGTACCCGTCCGTGCCACGGGAACCATAGTTACACCTATTTGTTCTTTGGATTCCACGTAGCCGAGGCATTTCTGATTTTTCACGCGCCTTAACGTCTCCGTTCTCCTCTCGCGGGTGGCCGATCTCCGGATGCCCATCCGTGACCGTTTCGTCTTTCGTTTTTCGCAGACCCGTCACTTTCTTTTACCTTTCCTCGACCTCTTCCTACCTTCCGGATCCTTCGCAGCCTCCGAAATTCGCGTCACCCGAGGTTCACCGATTCATTTCCAACCTTTCTATCCACCTTCGTCTCTTTCCATTAACGAAGATGACTCGTCAAGGAAATGACGCGCGCGCACACGACCGACCGCATCGGTGATTCATTGCGCGCGTCAACCTATTCGCGGAATTGGTCAACCTATTACACGAGGGGCGGACGAATTTCCCCGGTGAACAAATTGATTCACGGCGTCGAAAGATAAATGAATCGATTCTCGGTATCGTGGAATCCTTTTAGGTAATTACCAACTTATGAATCAGACGGCTAACCTATTTCTTTATTCTCCGGAACAGGACGTAATTCGTTACGCTCGTCTTCTCCCGACGTTGTAGTTATTCTAGTCGATTTTACGCTCCCGTAATGAAATCGTGTTATTATCATCACCGGAGAAAGGATCTCCGATCGAAAGAAAGAAAGAAAGAAAGAAAGAAAGAAAGGAAGAAAGGAAGAGTCATACTGGATTCTACCGAATGGAGGCTTCGAGGGGGTCTTCGACCCTTTCGAGGCCCACTGTGGGAATCGTAGATATCGATGACGGGCGAGGAACGCGTCCCGCGGAGCGCTAATGGATCGATCCTGGGTGGTTCGATCGGCGCCGCGATCACGATCTTCGTGATCCGGAGATTCGGTTGGGGGCGATCTCTCTCGCGTTGGGTCGCCAAGAGGTCGAGGCAGAGCAGGGGGAAAAGGGGAGAAAGAGTGAAAGAGAGGGAGGGAGGGAGAGAGAGAGGTGAGGATGACCGAAAAGAGCCCCGGGGCCGCGATTCGCCGATTCGCCTCGCGTGTCGCGTGATGAACGCAACGTTATTAAAACGTATATATCCGCGTGTCCGCGGGGCCACGGGGAAACGTACGGCCGGCCATTAGCTCTAGCGAAACCGTGGTGGCTAATTAATCGGAGCAATTAACAGGAGAAGAGGAGAGTGTCCCCCGTCCCTCTTCTGCTCGTCCTCTTCTTCGATCTTCATCCGCCTCGCCTCGCTCGCCCTTTCCGCCCAGCGCTCGAGCCCTTCTTCTCGCATGGATCCCCGCGTGGATCGTGGCCCGGCGACACGATGATCTACGCCCCGTGCGTCCACGCCGATTTATTAATGCGCGCCCACGGCACTCGTTGCTTTTTTTCTTCCTCCTGGGTCCTGTACGCCTCGGGAAACGACGACGACGACGACGACGACGACGACGACGACAATGACGGCGAATCCTGCTAAGAGGGGCCAGTTGTAACGTTGTCAAGGGACACTAACGAAGATGGAAGGAAAAATTTGAACGCATAGGGTGGTCCGATGTGTACGTATTCTCGTAAAAAGTTTGAAACAGTTTTAAATCGCAATAGCTTCTGCTCTGTAACGGACGAAACGGCAGAAGGACAAAACCTTTGATCGATTCCCAACAGCGGCAGGAGGATTTTTGTTCGATTCGATCGTGTTTCCGTCGAATGGGAACGCGGCGTGCCTTTGGTGGACGCATGGCCTGTCGCGATCTTACCGCGATGTCTTCGTTTCACGGTGACACGAGTGCAGGCGCGCGCGCGCGCGCGCGCGAGTGTCTCCGTTCGTTTCCGTGCCGAGGATGGCCGACAGACCGATCGACGCGTCGTGGCACGCGCGAACAGCAGCGCACAAGAAGCGCAATCGTTCCGGAGACGATCGGTTCGCGCCAGCTGCGCGGGATCCGCCTCGTAAATTTTTTTTCCCTCGATCCGCGAATCGGCAGGCCCGCTGCGTTCGACGATACGTCATTTCTTGGCAGATCGGACGATCAGACCGATCGATATTAACGCGTCCTGTCACGCGAAGAATGCGCGTCGACGCGTCTCTATTTCTTTTTCTCCCCCGGCCAGCTACACCCTTCTTTCTCCCTTTTCTTCTTCTTTTCAATCCCCTCGCTGCCTTCCCCCGCCGAGCCAGGTTGCCTCTTCGTTTTCGTGCAGGATTCACGAGCGACCGCGGCTCGAGGTTCGATCGACGGGAGCCACGAGATTTATCGACCGGTTCCGAAGACTCGTTATTGTTCCATATCGTATCGTCCACCTCGTGTCCCGGATAATTGCGCGAGCACGCGCGCCGAATGTCGATTCGAAGGGAATTCGTTTGCGAATTTATAATTTGCACCGAGAGCGTACGTGATCTCGTGAACGGGACACGAGCGAAGAGTGTAGAAAGAAGGAGAGTAGGAGAGTGTCGAGGCGCTGAACCGAGGAAACATTCGGCGGAGAGAGAGAGAGAGAGAGAGAAAGAGAGAAGAGTGGATCGTCGATCCGCATATTTTTCCACTGCTCGGTAGACGGACGAATCGCGAACGAAAAATCGGTATCGCAGGACGGAACCAGGCAAACTCGACCGGGCCAACGGGATTAATTAATATTAGTAACACTGGGGGAGGCCGTAATTAATTACCGGGCCGGGGCGACCATTCGTCTTAATACGTGCGCGCTATGCGCCCCCTGGCATTCGCTCGTTTGTTCGCCCGGGCCAGATAATGATCGCGACCTAATGAAAACATTATGTTCGGCGATGGGCTCGAGGCGCTTCTCGAGTCCATTCGAATATTATTCCGAGTTACGAGCCTCCACGAATCGTAAACAAGTCTGCCACCACTCTCTACCATTCTCGATCGATATCGAAAGTTTTCGCACTTTGTCCGTACGTACGCACTTACTTACGTGCTACTTTGTCGAGGATGAAAAATTTCATTATCGATCGATACGTTTCACGGATGAACAAGCGAAGGTTATCAAATAGCTACAGATGTGAGAAGACGTAAAGTAAGACGTCAACAGATACACGAGGACGTGTCCTTCTGGATCAATTTTCCACGGTCTGATCATTTGCTGACAAGTGCAAAGAGTATTTGGTAAGAGAGAGAGAGAGAGAGAGGAAAGGCGCGAATAAGAGATCTGGAAGCAAGAGGAATATGCAAGACTGCGTCTCTTTCTTGTCCGTCCAGTTCTCCCTGGTCTGACCGCTCTCTCTTTTTTCCTGGTCCCGGCGGGGACCCTGGGGCGAGGACCCGAAGCGGTAGTAACGCGTATCGATCACGTCCGTGAGGTTATTATGCCAGCCGTTTGTCCGGCAATAAATACATAAATGTTTGCCCATAACAGAAGGGATAATTCGGCGTGCAAGCCCCATGGGTGGTGGTGTGGTCCAGGTACTCCTGAGGACTTGGTCGGAGGCCAGGGTCTCAGGTAAGCGAACCAGCGCACGGCACGCGTTTTCTTTTCCCGTGGAAGCAGTCCGTGCCCTGGAGCTCTCTCTCTCCCTCTCTCTTCGAGAGAGAGTCACACACGTTCGGTGTAACGTATTTATTAAGTTGAGAGCGCAACACCGAGTGGAAACCGAGAGGTAAGGGAGAGGGAGGGAAACGCATGGTGGCAAGAAACGGCCGTGGAAGCAACGGGTCCAGCAACGGCGGCACCTTCTCCTCGGCCTGTGCCCTTTCTTCGCCTCTGGCTAGAGCTCCGTGGCGAATCTCTTCATCCGCGAATGCCTGCGAGTTTTCCTAGAACCGGAGAACTTTGTTCCCGCCGTTCTCTCCGCTCGTCTCTCTGCTGTTCGCGACTCCTCGAAAACGACGGAACGGAAGAATCGAGCGGGTTTTTTGCGAAATTATCGCTGAGAATCGTTCCGGAATATCACCGGGCAATTTGCCGGGGACGACGTCGGAAACAATCGGTGACAATCATTCCCATATATGGCTGGGTAAATTATTATCATATCTTCTTCGTTGCGCGGTGAAAATTGAAGGAGGGGACAAGATTATCGATTGATTTAACAAGTCTCGCGAATTCTCTTGTGGGAACCGTAGAAAATTTTCTCCGTCTACCGACTGCTTCAGCTATCGTTGTCTGAAAAATTCGCGTATACTCACGATTGTTCCGATGAACCGATTCGGGAAACGAAGGTTACGATCATCGGAATGCGAGACCGTGGAGAATCGACCACCGTGGCGAGTCGAATGGCGTCCTCTTAATTAAGGGTGGCCGGAGGAATGTCCGGGAAAGCAGGTTCGTCCTGGAGTTGGAGTTTTCAACGGTTCCCGATGGTCCATACGAAGAAAGCTAGCTGTCACGACGAAGAAAAGGAAGAGTCGAAAAGGGAGCAAGAGGATGGATGAAGGGTAAAAGGAGAAGAGAGGGTGCGAATGGCAGCGCCTATCGTGTAGGCGCCACCGCGTTCACGGTTCCGCTTGGCCGGCATCGAGAAACAATAATTATCTCTCGCGGGTCCTTTGATGTCCTCCGACGCGTTCGCACCCCGCCCAGAAATACCCTCGTAGGTGTCCCGGGTGGTCGTAGACGGTCACGCACACCGAAACGATAGGAACACGCCAGATACACGAGTCCTTTCGCCGAATCTAGCGAGCCAGTCGATTCGTGCTCAGCTATGCTCGGGTTTTTGCATTCATCCCCGACGGGGCTTTGGAATCCGAGGCTGTTCCTACGGCCTACCGCGTCCTTCGAATTTTTTCGGCTGATCCAGAGGTACCGAGAGAACCGAAAGGAGCAGGAAACAGGAGCAGAAGGAGGAAGAGGAGACGAGGAGGATAGGTTGTTTTCCGGCTCGTGGCTCCTTGGACAAAACGCTGGTAATTCGGTGTACAAGTGTATCTCCCCCGGAAACCGTTCGCGAGGCTAATCTAGAAAATAGGATGGAGAGCTTTGGCCGTCTTGAAAGGGAAGAGCGAACGGAGCTGGGGATCATCCGAAACAGAAACGAATCTTCGTGTTCGAGTGGGCCACCGGCCACCTTTGTTGCCAGTTTATTCGGTTAACTAATGAGGATGAACGTTAACCTATATTAAGCTAATCCATCCTTCGAAAGCCTCCTTCCTCGTAGCCGTCGATTCCTGCTGCTAGGCTTCCTCTGAAATTGCCCTCCTCGAGCGAAGATCCCTCTTCTCGAGCCTTCGTAACCACCTGCCAATCTTTCCACGAGAATTTCCTTCTTCGTTTGCCACGGAATCGAGAAAAAACGACGTTACGTACGGGACCGTACAGATAAAGAGTCGAGGAATACCAGGACCAGAGACGTTGTTATCGAGGAGACCGAGAAGGGAAGCGCGCGGACGCGCGCGCGTGTGGAAGCATTTAGTTGCGCGGGGCCCGATGCTCGGGACCAAAGAGCACGCACGGGAGACAAAATATGCGGGGTGGTCCGGTCGAGTTTGCGGCAGGCCACAGGCCGCAACTTCATTTACACCTATTCAGCCTCCTTCCTTCTGAACACGGCCTTTAGATTTACGAGCTATCTCGCTCTCACCTCGCCGCACACTCTCACCAGCTCGCTTCGCCTCGCTTCGCCTCGCTTCACCTCGTCTCGGTTCGCCGCGCCTCTTCCACCATCTTCTTCTGTTCGCCGGCCCACCTTCTCGCCCCGATCGACACACCGGGCCATCAGGCGCTAGATCGCATCGCTTTCGATTCCATTTCTCTCCGAGGAGAAATGCTGCCCCCTCTCGCTTCTGCGCGGACGTTCCACCTAATGAAAGTCTGGCGTCGCGACGCGATATGTATTTAAATCGGTGCAGTACTACCGATAAATCATCGATTTACCGGTCGAAAGGGTATCTGAGTTAAAAGCCACGCGCCAGAGCTACTCGCGCAGATCCAACCGAATAACCGAGCTTATTTTTACGACGGAGTGGTGTCTGCTGGCTAAGCTTATTTTCGTCGTGACTCGGGAGGGCGGTTGTACGCGGAACGGATCGTTGGATCTTGGTATCGGGATCTCGGGATCGGGAGAAACGCGACTCTCGAGACATTAAGTCATTACGGTAAGCGTCGAGTGGGCAATCGACGCGGATTGTCCGTCACGCGAGAGACAGTGGCCTCGCTCTCGGCGATCCTGCTCGCTAACAACTCATTCGCCCGTGACTCGACGTCGATTATTTCGACGCCAGCGTGAAGAAACGCGGCTGGCTCGCGGTGAATCGGTCTAGCGTTCGTTTCCTATCCTCGAAAGAAAAACGACGGAGAAAAATCGAAATTTACCGCCGATAAGATAAATTTAATTTTTTACAGACGTGTAATAAAATAATAAACGCGACGCTTCGCAAGTCGGGAATCGGGTTAGGTTACCTTCGGACCGCGTTTTTATCGGCTCCTTATCACACCGGTGAAGGAACGCGAGCGGAGAACCGGCGGTTTTATCGCAACGGTCGAACGATCAATTTTCAGCCGTCACCGGTCGCGAACGCGAGCGAAAGAACACCACCAGGAGGAGGAAAGATTTCGCGTTGCATTCCCTCGGTATAATTGCCCGAGATTTTGCCGGGCAGCGAGAGGACAAACTCTCGGAGGTTGCTCCTTTCCCTCCGTTCGCGTTTCGAACGGAAAGGACTCTCGAGACGGCGAGTCGGCGAGCGAGCGAACGGACACGCGCCGACAAAAACGTAATTGCGCTCTCGTCGCCGCGACGATTTACGCCGATCAATCTCCGTAACTCTTCGCCGGGATCGCGACCGTTGCGCACTGACCTCGTTCCCGAATATCCGCCGCTCCGATCTTTTTACGCCGCCCGTAAATTGCCCTTTCTTGCCTCGCCTTGCCTTAGCCTTCGCCTTCGCCTTCGCCTTCGCCATCGCCATCGTCTTTGCGTTCCGCTCTCAAACTCCTCCTCAAGCTCCTTCTTACCCTTCGCCTTTCATTCCTCTTGCATTTTTGCCCAATTTCGCTTTTCCGATTGTCGTGTTTTCCGCGAGCGGGGTGTAGGTATCTACGGGGGAAAAGGCGAGAGAAAAAGGTCTGGCGGTTCCATAGCTACGCGCCGCTTCTCTCCCGCATTCCGAACCGCGTTCCCACACACGCATGTGCACCTCTACCTTTCGATTCATGCATTCTCGCGACGTCGACGAAACTCGAGGGAGAGACGGAAGCGGACCCGGGGAGACGAGAGAACGAGCCGTGGAGGAACGAGGAAGGAGCCTCTCGACGGATGAATGAAAAAAGAGGAGAAAGGAGAGATGCTCCGAACGGAGACGAGGAGAACGCGAGCGAGCGAGGAGCGTCGCGACGGGGATGGGGCAGGGCGGGGCGAGGCGCGGCGCGGCGCGGCGGGGCGGGAAGAAGAGAAGAAGAGGAAACTGGGAGGGAGCGAGAAGGAGCTGAAACTGCGGGAGGAGAGCGAACGGGCCGGGGGGGAGAAGCGCGGAGAGAGAGGGTTATATCCGGGAAGGTTTTCAGAGAGTGGGAGAGCTTCGACAAAAGTCCCTTGCGCGATGACCACGAGAAACGTGGTGGGGAAGGCGACAGGCGTGGCCTTGATAAGGACCGCCTGCCATTTCCCCTTGAAAGCCACGTGCTCGTCTACGAGGAGCAGAGAGGAGACGTCTACCAGAACCTGCCAACTTCTCTTCACCGTGGCTTTCACTCGGGATCCGGCGATCCATGGGGAAAAGCGTGACCGGATCGTTCGTTTTATGACCGATACTCATGCCAGGAACATCGACCAGACCGCAAACCTCCTTCTACCCCCTGAGCTCGATTTTTCGACCGGAGTTGAGAGACGCGTGTAGAAAAGAAGAAGAAGAAGAAGAAGAAGAAGAAGAAGAAGAAGCTTCCGTGAAACGGTCCCGGACGAATCGGAGCAGAAACGGAGATGAAAAGCTTGGTAATAACGGGGAGAAACGGAACGAGGAAAATCTAGAAGGATTAGAGAGGAAGATCCAGCGGAAGAAGAAGGGCAGGGGCTGGACGAAGAGAGGCGGGGCGAGATTCGATCATAGTTGGGGGGTCCGGCAGCTGAGGGGAAGCGAACGTTGCTGTCGCGTAGAAAGACGTCGGAGCGGAGGAGAATACGGAAGGGAAGAGGAAGAGGAACGCGCGAAGAAGCGAAGCAGCGAAGAAGCGGAGAAGCGAAGAGCAGAGAAGAAAAGAGAAGAAAAGGGAAGAGAGGAGAAGAGAAGAGAAGAGAAGCGAAGAGAAGCGAAGAGAAGAGAGCGGCGTGGAAGAGAGAAGGAGGCAGCTAGAGGGGGAGAAGAAGCGAGACGCGTAGAGGAGCCGTGGAGGGTGGAGAGGGGAGAAGGTTCCGTTCTCTCTCTGAAGAGAGATCGGCTCTTCCGCGGAGGAGCTCGTGCAGTCGCTAGCCGAGGCCTATACTTGTCCGTCGAAGGGTATTGGTTCTCCAAGTCGGTACCGTACCCCCCGAGACACCGAGCGAAAGAGAAGGAAACGACGAGTCGTTTCTCTCCCCTTGGCGCGTTCTCTCGCGGGTCGACGCTCGTTCGCTCGCGGCTCGCTCGCTCGTACGTTTGTGCGTTGGTTCGTTGGATACGTTGGTTGGCTGGATCGTTCGTTCGTTGGTTCGATCGGTCGATCGATCGCGCAACTCGCCCTCTAAATACTCGACAAAGTACGCGCAGCAGAAAGTTGGAGGACGCTGAAAGTTGCGTCGCTTGTCACCAGACGAGGCGAGAGGAGAGGAAACGGAGACGGAGGGTCGAGATTCCGTGCTCATTGGGACTAGCGATTTCTCGGGGCTGCTCCATTGCTGGAAGGACCGGTAGAAGCGACGGAAGACGTCGAGGAGGGTTGTCAGGTATCCTTCGGCCGCAGCCTGCCTCTCCCACCACCGTCTGATTCGGCGAGGTCTCGGCAAGGGTGACACCCACCCCTCGAAAAAAGCCCTTCGGGGGGTGAGTTTCCGGGCACTCGAGGTCGCCCGCTCCGCTCTACCAACTACAGTCACCGAAAAGCCTGTCGGCATTACGGTTCTTGCGATCTAACTGTCCGTTTGACAGCTGACTCTCCTCTCTCTCTCTCTCTCTCTCTCTCTCTCTCTCTCTCTCTCTCCCTCCCTTACTCTCCCTCCCTCCCTCCCTCTCTCCGTCTTTCTCTCGCTCCCTTTCTTCGTGAGCTTCCTTACGCTACGCGGAATTCCCCGAGTAAAGGTCGCGTGACGCCATCGACGATGATTTAAACGGTTCCTCGAACATCCCTAGTACTCTCCTAGTGTAGTACATTCGACGAACGTCATACGTGGTCGAAGAGACGCTTAGCTATTATTATGTGCGCGGCACCTTTCACGAAATAGTATACCGTGTGATGTTCGTAACCCGGTGAGTGAACGGGGTGGTGCGTGGTGTTTCGCCAATCGACGAACATCCTTCGACGTCGGTTAGAAGATCCGGAAGAGAAGCGGTTACATCCGAACGGAAGATGAGACTGTGGGTGATCATCGGCGCCCTGGCGGTGGCGATACACGCTTCCATCGCCGAAATCACCAGGAACAAGAATCGCGGCAGAGGATCGATGTGGTGGTAAGTGAAAACGATTCCGGGGACGGTAGATTCTCATCGAGTTTGCGACGTTGTTGTT
This sequence comes from Anthophora plumipes, assembly GCA_951804975.1. Classification (NCBI taxonomy): domain Eukaryota; kingdom Metazoa; phylum Arthropoda; class Insecta; order Hymenoptera; family Apidae; genus Anthophora; species Anthophora plumipes. Next base: position 24,659,601 of record OX638116.1, on the reverse strand, counting down.
TTACCGCGAGTGACCAAGATCCCACGCGACGGATCGATCGCGAAAAGTACACATCTGGGATAGAATTTTCTGAAAGTTTGCATCAGAGAAGAATAAATTTTAGCGCGATGCTGAATGGTAACCTAGGAGGGTTAATTACCAGGGCTGGGTAGAGCCGCGTTAACACCTGTCTCGCATCTTTTATCGAGCTAACGGTGGCAACGACACACGCGCGCGCCTTCTTATTAATTCATTAATCATAAGCCGCCGGCCCATTCGTTTCAATTCGCCAATGATTTCTCGTAGGTCTCTGCGTGCGCGCGCGGGAACAAGAAAACGCAGGATGGGATATTAGATAATGGCTAACTTCATTAGCCGGGTAATAAATAATGTTCAGCGTGTACGCGCGTAGTTGCGCGCGCTCGTTTACAACCAAAAGAGATAGTCGCGGAAATATCCACATAACGATAAACCGCCGACGATAAATCAACCGGGTTCTCTCCCTCTCCCTCTCCCTCTCCCTCTCTCTTTCTCCAATACGGCTGCTTTTCCAGCCGCGTTGATTTAACACACACCGGCCACGCACGTCCGTCGCGCAACTAATTATTAGCTACGAATTAATTAATCTAATACGACGGTAAATTCGAGTAGACGCGTACGACAACCTGTTTCGGATTTCGCGGCCGCGTTGTAATTTATCCTGGACTCTGCTCGGCGAAAGGTGGATTGACTTTTCGGTGAATTTATGGAGGCGAGGCTTGTCGCAGCTGGTTTCTCCTCGATAGATAATGAATATCACCGGTAAATCGGTAATATATTCGACGGTAACAGGGGATTACTTATCGCGTTAGCGTACCAATCCACTTATACGTAGACCAAGAAATACGCGGCGACGATTCTGGGTGGTCTCTCGTTCGACGTCGATCGTGAACTCGGTACGAAAACACGTAAACGGCGATTGAAAAAAGTCGGATAACTCGCGAAACGGTAATCTTTGGCGCATGAGTTCCGAGAGGAAAGGTAAATTGGGAGAGAAAGAGCGAAAAAGACGTCGGCGATTCTAATTGCAAACTTTATTACGATCGCTTAGTTTTCGCGACGCAAGGGGTTAACGACGATCCCGCGTTGTTTCATCCTGAGATATGGTAATTCCGCGTAGAGGATAATTCAACGATAGCCGCGCGAATTTAATATAGCCTTTTGTCACTGGGAGCGCGTGGCACCGGATCGTTATTAGCCCTCTCCGGTCGATAAATTATTTTCGTCGTGGTGGCGTGTCCGCTGGCAGAAAACACGTGGACCGTCTAGAAGGAGAAGAAACGAGTGAGAAAGGTGGAGGAGGAGGAGGGAGGGGGAGAGGGAGCAGGAGGATCGTCGAGAGTCGTCCCTGAGCTTTCTGCCCGACGTAAATTACAAGCAATAGATAGGTATATCCTAACCGGTCCGGAGCGCGGCTTATTTATGGACATCGCTTATCGAATGCATCGTATAAACGTTCCAACGAGCCTAGCCGCTAACGCTCACGCTCGAGCTCGCGCTTACAGTCGCGGATTCGTTGCGCGGCCCAAGAATTTCGCGCGTCAAAAGAGAGAGGAGAGGAGAAAAGAAAGAAAAAAAAAAAAAAAAGAGATTAGCAAAGCGGGAAGCGACGCGGTGACGTCACGTAACTGGCACGCAGCCTCTCGAGTAATTAGCCTTCGCTAGAGATTCCTCCGATTTCGGGCAAATCCCCCCGCACCGGTTTGCGATCGAAGAAACCGCGAAAGGAAGTTGCGCGCGCCACTCTTGGAAATAACAGGAGAATTCATTTGGAGTGGCCACTGCCAGACAAGCCTGTGCACCGGTTTTCCACATTTACGAGCGGTGTATCGTGATCCTCGGTTTATTTACACTGCCACGGGAGTGTCAACGAGAGATCATCGCGTCCGGGTCTCTGCGAGGCGTCAGGACACCCGTTGACAACGGACCGTCGACGGAGCGGAGAGGACGGCGATTAGCTGTTTATTATGCACGCCGACGAGTGATCCGATCCCTGCTACGGCACGAGCTATTTTTCGAATCCCCGCGCGAAGAAACCGTGCTCCATTCTCCCGGTCCAGGAAAAATAACCAAGCGTTACGTTTCCCTCTCTCTCTCTCTCTCTCCCCTCATCTCCCTCGGGAAACTTCGACTCGAGTGGCGCTCGTAAAAGTTCTTCCGTTCGGCTACGGAATTCGGGACGCGGTCCCGATTTCTCGCGCGAGCCAGCCGTTTCTCGAAAGTTTGCACGTTCTTCCCACGAAGGGACGGGGGACAGAGCGCACCGGACCGTTTTTCTACGCGACGCTCGATCGATCGAGACGCGAATTCTTTCGCAGGCAGAACTCGCGCGGCAGCTTGATTTATATATATATATATATATATACACACACGTATATACTCGTATACGCGGCTACCGTTGACCGAAACTGTTGAACCAGTTTCGTCTTTCGAACTAATCCTTCTCCGTGCTCCTTCCTCTTCTTCTACCTTCCTCCTTCTCCTCCTCCTCCCTTTTTCCTCCCGTCCACGTGCCCTTCTCTTTCTCTTCCGTTCCCTCTGTCTTTCTCCACCTCCGACCCCGTCCCACCCCCCACGTCTCTCTTCGAGGCTCTCGGAGCGTATCGTTTTTACGCGTAAACCAAATTAGCGTCGAGCGAACGCGCGCGAAATGTCAATGTCGCGTTCGAGATTTCACACGATTTTTACACAGGGGTCCCGAGAAGATAGTCTGGAGTCTGTCCGTTCGTGGGACCGGTGTCGGAACGGTGCCGTTGCACCGAAACCTCCTCGTCAACGCGACCGCTGTTTGAAAGGGCGTCTCTCTCGCGCGACGCCTGCTGTCTCCGTACAGCACCGAGTTTCCCTAGAAATACGATCTGATCTTTGCTTGATATATTTTCTTACCGATCGACAGACAAGCGGAGAGAAGTTGTTATTTTCCGATGGTAAGGGAGAGCAAACTAAATGGACCAGCACGATCAATTTTCTCTGCAGGGGGATCGCCAAGGCTGGAGAGCCGAACAATTTTTTGCCAATGTCCCCGGCTTCCCTGCACATGGACCCGACGGTGTACGCGACCTTGAGGAGAAAGCAGCGGAAACTGGCCAGAGAAAATCCAGGCGTACTGATGGCGGTGGCCAGGGGTGCGAATCAAGCGATCGCCGAGTGTCAGCATCAGTTTCGCAATCGTCGTTGGAACTGCTCCACGAAGAATTTCCTCCGTGGGAAAAACCTCTTTGGCAAGATCGTCGACAGAGGTGAGCACGAGATATCCTTTCTCTTCGCTTACTACTTTTTCCTTTCCCATTCCCCCTTCGCCTTTGCTCGGTGAACACGCGCGAACGCGCGAGCTCGGGTTCGGTTAATTACCGTTTGGAAATTAGTGGAAATTAGCAGCGTCGCGAAATGCAGCTAATTGGAACGGAAAACCGTGCTGTTCCGCGCGCTGGTCCTAACGATAGTCACGAACGATCGTAAAGTTGGAGAACGTTTACGGGGAAGGTGGGCTGTTTGAAAACGTTTCGAAGTGAAACTTGGCCGTACAGGTCGGGCTAGTCGAGGAGAATCGAGATTCGCGATAAAACGCCGCGTCTACGTATACATGTATATATAACGGACCATACCTAAGGTGGACTCGTTTCACGTTCCAAAAAACAGGCCATTGTCCGTGCTGCTCGTCTCCGACAACCGGTATTCCCGATAGAGATTTACAGGAGACGAGTTTCGAGAAAAGAGACCGAGAGGAACGAGTGGGCCGAATCGTGGCCCTTTCGAACAGCGAGCGACGCGAATCCGTTGATTTTGTTCCGCGAATCCTTATCGTGGCTAGTAACGTCGAAAGAGGCCGTTGTGTCTCTCTCGATCGCGATACGTACGTCATCGATGATAAGCAACGCGATCGCCCAATAGTCTATACAAAGTGCTCGAGTTTCAACGGCGGTAATATCGTTAGCGGATCGATTCGTGAAGCACCGTAGCAAAGCTAACAGTTTGGCCTCGTAATTAAGCAGCTACAGGGGTAATTAGATTACGGTTAGTTAGCTGTACGGAATAATTTGTCGTAATGCAAATCGGTCACGAACGCGCAGCTACATATGTACGTCCTCTTTAGATGGGAACGCGTGTAATCTTATTTCGATCCGCGGTGCCATCTCGCCGGCTCGTGTAATCGTGGTAAAGATTCGTGAATCGTGACTGGAAAACCACGAGGCGCGGTGGCAGGTTTTTTTTTTTCGGTTTCGATGGCGAGAAGAAGAGCTGGTAACCGGAAGGTGATTCGAAGACGACAGGGTGTCGACGCGAGGGGTTGCAGCTAGGCGGGGTGGAGGGAGAGGATCAGAAACGGCGAGGTACGAGGGGATCGAAAGGGGCGTGCCGTTGCTCCGAAGGCCCCGGGCACGTGCCCTCACCGACCAGATGTATGTTTTGCAACCTGATAATGGACCTTCTCGTACCAGTTCTGGCTCCCCTGCGGCTCTTTTAGATCTCGTCGAGGCGATTGTAAGCCGAGCTTTTTCGCTCGGCCCGCTCCCGCCCCATCGCGTCCAGTGTCCCCATATGGCCACTTATCGCGCTAGTAAAACCGAAAAAAGAAGCACCGGGATAACGAAATAACCGGGAGAGGAAGTGATCGGTCCTCCGTTCGTCTAACCCTTTGCGCGACGCCACGCGTCGGCACGCCACAATGTACTACCACCACTTTACCCAACGGTAGAACTTCCATCAACGGGACACCTCCGTTTTATCGGAGTTTTACAAGGAATTAGAATCGCAGCTAGATCGAAATCACCTTTTCATCCCTTGCGATCGTCTCGATCTAATCGGGAGGAGGATCGCTGTTTCTCTCCTTTTCAACCGGTGCTACTTTCTTTTGTCTTCGAGCTGATCTTCGAGATTAGATGAACGGAGGGAGGCTGGATTTCGCGTAGGGGAAACGCAGATCGCTATCGTCGATTCGCAATGCTGGTACTCGTATTTAAAAATCGTAGAGGGGTTCGCGCAGACTGGTTGTTGCTCGCTGCTCACCATCCGGCTAACCTAAACGGTCGTTTCCGGATTACGCGGGGGGTTGCACCATTACACCCGACCGTATATATCCTTTTCTTCTCGCTTTTTCATCCCCCCTCCCCGTCTCACTCTCACCCTACTTTTTATTCACTCGACCGTGTTGCGAGATGTGCGTTCGATTCGGTAACGTTCGTTCGTCGAGTAATATCCCGCGCGTGTCCCGAATCGAAGGAACGCCGCGATACTTTTGGAAGCGTCTGTACTCGATATTATAGCTGGTAGTGAGTAGGTTCGCGGCCTGTAATCATTTCGCCGCCAAGAGCCACCTACCGCATCGGTGTCTACCCTCGCTTCTCCCTGCGGCCGTGCACACAGCGTTCGAGGTGTCGGTGCTCGTGCGGATGCCGCGGCGAGTTCCTTAGCCGCCTAATTGCTCGGTAAACTGCGAATCTCGCGAAGCCTCCGTGTGGCCTCGCGTTTTCCCTCGATTTCACGGCTCTCCTCTCGCATCGATTTCGCTCGAGAGTAACGCGGAACGAGCTGAGCAGACATCTCAGGTACAGAGAGAGTGAAAGAGAGAGAGAGAGAGTGCGAGGGGGGTGGGAGAGGGGATCCGCTCAGGATCGAGAGGCCATTTATAGGGGAAATTCGCGATCGATATCGATGCGGCGCGGCGTGGCGCGCGAGCGTCGCGTCTTATACGGAGACCCGCCGTCGGGTTTTTGCGACGGCGTTACGCCGCCATAAATCGCGGCCTATGATGGGCTACATGTGTCGACGGCACGCCACGATTTCTTGCGAAAACGTGAGCCGCGAGCCAATGGGCCTGTTGCCCCCCCATCGGTCCTCCGTGATTTTTACATCTTCTTTGCTTCCACACGCTCCGAAGTACGGGTTCCCGCGACAGTCCACGGCCTATATGGCGGTCGCGTTTTCGCACCCCTCGCCCCACCATTTTCTCCTCACCCCTTTCGAGCAGTTCGAGGACTTTTGCATTCAAGCCAACCGATCGATGGTAGTTTTTCGAAGATCAACGTCGCGTCTGTTCTCCTTTCTCTTCCTTCACCCTCCCTCCCGATCCTCGCCAAGGTAGCAATATTTTCCGGCGATTTTATCTTCGTGGAATTTCAGCACGGACGCGAACGTACGCCGTAAAGTCGCGTCGCGTATCTCGAGACGAACGCGTCTTCGTCTCTGCCGCGTTTCACCCGTGTTCTCTTTGCGCGAAATTTCGATCGTACTCGGACCCTTTTCTCCAAGTGGATAAACAGATATAACACAAACCAGGATCCAAGAATTTCCAGCGATGTTTGCCTTGCGACAACTCCACCTTGCTCGAACTCTATTTGCACGGGCCGATAAAGCAAACGTCAAATCGTTTATCGCGCGGCGAACGAACGACGAAGCGTCGAAACGTTGGTCGCGCGAGCTGCTCCTCTACGGACGACAAATACCGCCCCCTCTGGATTATCGAGCCGCGCGTTTCCTCTTCGGTCCTTTCATTCTTTCTTCTTTCTCTCACTTCGATAACGATTTTTCGCCTTGGCGAGCAATTCTCTCTGGCCCCTTATCTCCGTGGTGTTGTTTGAGGATCGTAAAATTGCCACGAGATCTCTTCGGTATTTAATCAGGATGGACGTGTTCCCGTCAACGCGGGATGATTTCATCGTGTATCGGGAAGGACGGGCTTTTCGCGAGAAGAGAAAACAAAAAAGGAACTGTCAACCGCGTTGGTCATGGTAGTCGGAGATGATGAGGAATAATATCTGGAACCGATGAAATTTCGAGGGAGACAGGTCGAGGCAACGGTAACGCGGTGGAACGGCGTAAATCTTGCGCTTCCTTCTCCGTCGGTCGTTCGTTCGTCCGTTCGTGAGTTACCCCGAGACTGGAAAGGACCGTCGCTTCCGTTGACTGCCGTTCTTGCCTCCGGTCTTCGCTTCGGACTCGGAGGGATTAGGGAAAATCGTTTCTTTTACACGTCTTCCTTTCTTCCGTGGCTCGGCCTTTTCTTCGCGCGTTTCACCGTGAAGGCTTCCCTTTCTGGTCTCGTAGGGTGCGCGTGAACGCGAACGCTGCCTACTGCCGTGCGCGGAAAACACTCGTGACGAATTCGGATCCCGCTCCGAAATTTGACATGGTCGATTATCGTCCTCGGCACCGATTTCTATTCTTCCACTCTCCGACCGTTCGCGTTCGTTTCACGTCTTACTTTCGCGTCTCGGCACCTCGACGATGTCGGCTCGAATAATAAACTTCGCATTCGCTTCTCTGGAAATTTCAATTTATATACGACGAATAAATAAACGTGTCCAGAATCCTTCAGTTAATCCGGACAATCCATCTCTCTCGAATACCGTTCGTCAAAGCCTCGCTGCGATAACGCAACGTTATCTGCACGACCGTAAACGTGGCAATTTGCGAAACGACCCCTCCTCTCTCAGGTGGCTCGCGATATCTTGCACGGCCGTTCGCAAAGGTGCCGGCAGGCACCTGCGCCTTATGCAGATAAGGTCGAGGTGCCTCTGGGGTCAGCCCACTCAGGGTTAAGGTCGCGTTCCCTTTCCCTCTATCCTCCTCCATCTCTCTTCCAGGCTGCAGAGCCTCCTTTTTCCTTGCCCACGTCGTCGTGGCTTTCTTCCACACCTGCGCAGAGATCTCGCGCGCGCAGGTAGTCCATGCCGAGGAATTGAGACGTTCCCTGACGTCATCGGTTGCCTCCCACGTTACCGAGCTTCGTAGCGAAAGTTTTGTCCTCCGTACGATCCTTTCCCTCCAATGTCATCCTTTCGTTGTTTCGTCGCTCGACTCCTCGCAACAGATTGTCGAAGAAAGTCGAAGAAGAGTGAAAATGTTTGCGTTAACGTCGAGCGTCGGTTGATTTCAGGTTGTCGAGAGACTGCCTTCATCTACGCCATCACCAGCGCGGCTGTTACCCACAGTATCGCGAGAGCGTGCAGCGAAGGTAGCATCCAGTCGTGCTCCTGCGACTATACTCATCAATCGCGCGCACCATCTGGGGTGCGGGACTGGGAATGGGGTGGATGTTCGGACAACATCGGTTACGGGTTCAAATTCTCCCGTGAATTCGTAGACACGGGGGAACGGGGACGGAATCTACGGGAGAAGATGAATCTGCACAACAACGAGGCTGGCAGAGCTGTAAGTTTCTTCTACGCGAAACTTGATTATCGTATCGCGAATAACAACGAAAGGAAGAAACGGTGCAAGTTGTTTTTCAATTTGTTACAGCACGTGTCCTCGGAGATGCGACAAGACTGCAAGTGCCACGGAATGTCCGGCTCCTGCACCGTCAAGACCTGCTGGATGAGGTTGCCGAACTTCCGCGTGGTCGGTGACAATCTGAAAGATCGTTTCGACGGCGCGTCGAGAGTAATGGTGAGCAACTCGGATCGAGTACGAGGAAATGGGAACACGATCGTGAGCAATTCGGCGAGCAATTCGGTGCACGGACATCGAGAGGGTCTGGGTCGTCGACATCGGTACAACTTCCAGCTGAAGCCGTACAACCCTGAGCACAAGCCACCGGGGCCCAAGGATCTGGTCTACCTGGAGCCCTCGCCGCCGTTCTGCGAGAAGAACCCGAAACTCGGCATTCTCGGCACACACGGTAGACAGTGCAACGACACGAGCATGGGCGTCGACGGATGCGACCTGATGTGCTGCGGCAGAGGCTACAAGACGCAAGAGGTGACGGTCGTCGAGAGATGCGCGTGCACGTTCCACTGGTGCTGCGAGGTCAAGTGTCAGCTCTGCAAAATCAAAAAGACGATACACACGTGCCTCTAGGGCCACACTTTTCGCTCCCTTTCCATTTCTTCGTACCCTTCTTTCTGTAGAGACTACCTCCTTCCTGGCGAAGGAAGTTTCCGTAGTCTCTCGTTCTACGACTCGTCAGTTTTAACGTCGTCGTCGAGACAAGGTGTGGTCCAGGTGATCCTACCGCGAGAAACACAGCGCTCGGTTTAGAATCGAGATTAACCGAGTCCTGTGAACGGAGCTAACCCGTTCGAGCGGGTAAGTTCCTCGTGTCCCAGTATTAACGCGAAACGATCGAAACCATGTATTTATTACGACGTTCCTCGGACGCGTACTAAAGACTGAAACGGTGAGAAGCGTTGTTAGCGATTCGCGATCGTAAGCATAGAACGTTAGGATGTATTAATCGACGAATGCTTCAGGAGGATTTCATTGTACATACGAAAAATTTACCTTTACCTTTTGTACCCTGTTACTCTTCGAAATCGCCACGCGACTCCCTCACACCCTCCCGTTGAGGAAGCGCGAACTTTGATAGATTCGTTATTTATTCCGATCCTCTGGATCGCGTCCTTGTATATACGCATAGATGATAAATTTATTTTTCTTTTTCTTTACATTTCTTCTTTTTTTTTTTTTTTTTTTCGTTTCCTTTAATAAGTATCGCGTTCGCGAGAAGCCCCCGGTTGTAAATAATCGACGCCGTTGAGACGAAGTCCACGCTCCGTACGGAGCGCGTAAATTATTTTTATACGTCTCTCCCATCCATTCACACCTTGACGCTGTCACTTTCGATTCGCGCGGCGCTCCTATCCTCATTTAGGCTTAGCGAAACCATTAGCCCAGTGTTAGATACTCCCTTTCTGCGTGAGAGAAGGAGAAAGGTGATTACGGTATTTGTGCGCACAATAGGACTTTGTTTTTTACTCCGAGACTCTTTGTAATTTATAAAGATGAACGTATAAGAGAAGAGGAAATAAAGACGACTACGAAAGAGTTTAAAGATCCGTGATGGCATTTTTGTTTGTTTTCTCTTTCTTTCTTCCCTTACTTCCTTTCTATCTTCGTTTTATTCTCCCCGATTCCCCGCAACGGACGGACAAGTGGATCGTCTCTCTCTCTCTCTCTCTCTCTCGAGCATTCGACGTCGACGGTGGTGTTACACGAGCCGCGTGGACCTATCCCCGCGAAATATAGCCAACTGGTTCTCCAGCTGGACGACTTCATAACTCCTCACCGGGCGAATATCGTGGGAGGCCCGTGCCTCCGAGAGGACTGGTTCGACTCTCCTCCCCCTCGTTCCACCACCACCGCCGCCGCCTCCGCTGCCGCCGCCGCTCGTCTGCCCCCGCGGCCGTTTCCCATCGCGTTCCTTCCTCTTACGTTCCTACCTTGTTTCGTTTCTCCTTGGCCGCGCGCTGCACGCGATGATAACGAACGAAGGAATCCCGCAGGAATCTCTGTACGGGATAAAAGGATTCTGACCGCATACGAACAGGCATCCGCGCTAATGGTTCCGACACTCCCGCTCTCCCTGGCCCCCTTTCTACCTTCCCCTGTCCTCCACTCTGCCGGTGCTGTCCTCGTTCTTTCCTAACGATCGGTATTTCCACTTGTAAGCGCATTCCAACTGAGTCCTGGCGCGCACGTCGATCGAGCAGGATGCGTGGTTCGTTCCACGGTCGATGGGTCGATCGATTTCGCTCACAGAAGAGCGAAACACAGGAGAGACACACGAGTCTCGCAACGGGCCGTACCAGCACCGGTGCACCAACATTACAGCTGGTGGCACACCAGGAAGGGTAGGTTGGACCGCGATACTAAAACAAATTCTTGCTACGAGAGAGGGGGGGCTCCCAGAGTCCCAGCAGACAAGAATCTCGAGCAGCCGGACCACTTCTCACGGCGGCGCCTTTGATCTGCGCCCGACCACCCCCTCGTCTCCATCACGGTCACTCGAGCACCGGCAGCACGACCGCCTCCCTCAGCAGCCAGCCTTTTTACCCGTTCCTGCTGCTACTCTCTCTTTCTCTCTCCCTTTCTCTCTTCCTCCTTCTCTCCCCTCGTTATATGCTCCACAGTCCGAGCGAGGATGAGACCGAAAGCTGGCGAGATATACCGGACGAAGGTGGATTCATTCAGTTTTACTATTATTACGCATACCGTCACGAGTGAAGCTCGTTCCACGGTTACGGGGAATCTTCCAGGGATCCTTTGCTGAACGTCTCGGCTGGATCTCCGGGGGATCTCTTCAGAGATCGCTCGACCTTTCGAAACCACCTCGCGAAACTTTCACGCATTCGGACGGAAGGGTTAGGTTTAGGGTTACCGGAGGTTAGAGCCGTGGAACGATGTTGATACATCTGGGCCGATTTTTGTACGATCGAAAATGTCTGGTGGAACGAAGAGGAAGGAGAGAGGAAGCTGTCAAGACTTGAGGGAGAATACGTGTTTAAGAAACGGGGGACGGGTCGCGGCGGTGTTTCGAAAAAAGATGCTGAACGAGCAGTGGTGGACGTTCTCTCACGGTCTCGCGAGAGGATCCGTCTTCTTCGAGAGGGGCTCTCGCATCTGGGCTCATTATGCCCGACGAATACGAAATTCAGTCCACGAGGTTGACAATCGAGGGCCCCCGAGAGACAGGGACTCGCGTCACTCGGTGAACAGGACCCCATCAGGGATGCCACGCGCGTGTGATCGGCCACGACGCGCCGCGTGCCGTTTCGCCCGCCTTCCTTCTTCCGATTTTATCGTTCTACCAGACGAATCCTAACCCCCTTAAACTTTCCTCCGTTCCGCCTCAATCTGCAGAACGCAACTCCTCCTGCCCCTTGTCCTCCTCTCGTGTTATTAAAATTATCGCGAGAGAGAAACACGTACGGTGGTTGTACTTTTCGAAGGGGAGGAGAGAAGTATCGAACAGAGGGAGCGAAGTAAAAAGCGGAGAGGTTAAAGTGAACGATTACGGGATCCCAAAGCGAAGAGGACGCGGGAGAGAAAGAGAGAGGGCGAATACAAAAGGAAAAAGAGGAGGAGAAGGAGGAGGAGAAGAAGAAGAAGAAGAAGAAGAAGAAGTCCGGCGTGCTTCCTGTTGCCCTAATCTTCCACTCCGGCGAGGTCTCGTCCTCGGGAGGAATTATTTCCGATAAAAAACGGGCGAGTAAATCAACTAATTTATCGTTTTTGCGATTGGGAGGAAGGTGGGTCGTGGACGCGTTCGTCGGAGCATAGGCTGCCGGAATGGCAGGAATCCCTTTTGGCGGGTCCTGGACCTGGTCGTCCTTTCCGAGGGCCATTCGTGGGAAAGAATATCGGCTGACATTCGGGACCACACGGTCGAATTATCGGTGTTTTCGCGTGTTATAGGGCTCCGCCGATACACACTCTTCTCCCTTCTCTCTTTCCGTTCGCGGTCGAATTGGCTGGGTCGCGCGCGCGCTCTCGCACACACCTCTCCGCCTCCTCCTCCTCCTCCTCCTCCTCCTCCTCCTCCTCCTCCTCCTCCTCCTCCTCCTCCTCTTCCTCCTCTCCACGTATCGCTGCTACTCCCTTTGCCGTGTTTGGCCGTCTTCCGCGGAACGAGCAAAGGGAATCTCCTCCGGAATCCACGTCCCCGCCGACTGTGGGAACGAAAGCACGAGATCGCGATTCTCCGTACACCGTGTTCCGAGGCGTTCATCGACAACCAGATTCCTATCCTATCTAGCTTTATCTCTCTCCCTGCCCCCGCCTCGCCGCTCGAACCTCCGTGTCTGGAGGAACGGTCCAAGTTCGTCGGGATCGAGGAGAAAATTCGCGGCTCTCGAATAGAACCACGAACGCTTCTCTGATGTGTTACCACGTATTTGCTATACGTACACGCGCGAGGCTCGAGCTGATTCGAGTTGTCCCGTTTGCCACGGGGTGTAGGGCGTCAGAGCACGGGGCAACGGAGCGGGAGACGCGCGACGAATCGCCGCGACATACAGTCAGGAACAACACGAGCTACGTCGAATGCTCTCTACCCGGGCGAAAGACACGATGGATTAATCGACCAAGTCCACGAGGCGGATCGGGAACGGAAAGCGGGACCGGTAATGAACCGAGTGGTGGAAAGAGGTCCTTTCACGGGACGAAGCTAGCGGCCGGGACCGAGAAACGTTATTATTAATGTCGAGCAAAAACACCGAAATACATCATCCGGCCAGCGACGGCCACCTAAGTAGTCGACCATCCCACCAGGTGGACGAGAGGTGTAGAGAGGGGGAGAGGGGGAGAGAGGGAGAAGGTTCGGAGGCCAATACACCGACATCGGGTCCACCCGGTAATTAATGGTTTTACGATATTGGAAACATCTTGCGAGCAGCCGAGCAGAATCCGCTCAGGCGTCAAAACGAAAGGTCGGTCTCCGCCTCCGGTCGCGGTGGCCCCCCGATTCCTCGATACGCGCTTTTTTACGATCCTCGCGACCGACAGGGTATCGCGCTCGATCCTCCACCTCTCCTCTCCGAGGAACCGAACGACGGTGGGGAGAAGAGATCGGGATTATTTAGCCGAAGCGAGATACCACGGTCGGATTCGATTCGACGTCGAGATCATCGGGAAAAAGTCCAGGGCACTCGGGTGTGTACGCGCAAAACAGAGGACCACCTGGTCATCCGAGGACTCGACTCATTCTTCTGTCCAACGCTCAGCGAACGGGAAGAAGAAGCGAAGGTAGCAGCAACGGCGGAAGAAGGGAAAGAAGAAGAAGAAGAAGAAGAAGTAGAGGAAGAAGTAGAGGAAGATAAAGAAGAAGAGGAAGAGGGATTCCTGGTAAATTAGCATACATCGCTTCGATCGGTGACTACAGGAGCATCCGCGTGCCTCTTTGTTCTTACTCCCGATCCTTCGTGATATCTCGAAAAAGTCGCGGATCAAGGGGCGAGCGAACACCGAGGCGAAAGAGGAATCGAGTGTTCGGAAGGGTGGAGAAAGGTGGAGCGACGCGGAGAAAGAGAGTTCGATGGCGAGGTGAACCGTGAGGAAAGGAGAGGGGAAAAGGTTGAAGCGAGGGAAAGAGAAAGGCGAGAAGGGCCCCATTGGACCCACCGCCGTGTTCCGCGAGCCTCGTAATTACACCGCAAGGCCGCCGTGAAGGAGAGGCGTCAAAATCGTCCTCTCCTCTCTTCTTCTCGCACCTCCCCTGCCTGGCTTCGTTGCCTCTCTCCCTCTCACGATTTCGTCGCTCGCGCGGTCCTCCACCGGCCATTATCGAAATTGATATTTTATCGATGAACCTTTGCCACGTGATACACCGTAAGCCCCTTATTGAGTTATTTCCCACTAATTACGAATCGACGACGATAATTTGAGGTTAATCGGCGCGGAACGTTGCCGCGAGTTCTTCGATCTCCGACCTCGATCGTTCGATCGAGTCGCGCGCGTCTCACGTCCGTTGCGAGGAGAGCCACAGAACAACGGTGTGAGGTTCGCGCGATCAAATTTTTACCCGAACGGAGACGATAAAAATTAGGCTACTCGTCGGCGCCGGTCGGGGATAATTTAAAGGTAATAGTCGAAACTGAACGGAGAGATGGGTTTCGGACGGGAGGCGAGGACGAGAGGAGTTGGAGCGGATCGTGGCGAAGCGCGAGGTTGGAACGGAGGCGAGGAAAAAATCCCCTGCGGTCGCAAAACAAAATGTCACGTAATTATCGCGGTAGGTGTTCCACCGGGAGAGTGACCGAGAGGGAGGCTGTTTCCCTTGGTGCATCTCCCCAGACCTGACGACCGGTAGGTAAGCTTTCAGGCAGCGGGCAAAAAGTGCAGCGAAAACCACCGTTGCGATCGTAAAACGGGGCCGTTTATGAGATGGGACCGACGCGCGTTCGGAGGAGGGACACCGTTTCCATCGGTCTCCTCGTAATAAACCCTCTCTAGCGTTCCCACCTAGACCTACGGACCTACGTTCCCACCTGTGTCATTCTTTAAATGGATTAGGGACGGCATTCTTCGTTCGTTTGTTCCCTCCTTCGATTATTAGTCGTGGCTGAAGATTTTCTCGTCAGGGAAGATTCAAGACGCGAAGAAATGGTCTCGGAAAGTTGCGAGAATCGCGGAGAAAGCGAGGCTCGCGATGATTCAACTATGTACGTCCCGCCGACTAACCGCTCGCATCCATATCCTCCTGATCGTGGGTGGACGCGCGACATGAGCCAAAAGCCACGGGGACAAGCACGAGACATGCCGCTATGTTCGTAACTGGAGATTTTCATAACCGACCGCACCACGTTCGGCTCGAGAAGTATATTCGCGCAATTAACCGAACCGAGAATGCCAGAAACGTCCTGTTCTCTCGTTTTCGTTCGCTTTTCGCATTTCGCGAGCCACCGTGGGAGAGGAAGAGACACCGTTCTATACTCGCGCGATTCGCTTGGTCGAAACGGTTGGAGGAGATGAAAGAGAAACGAGATCGAAATCGTAGGCGCGGCAGGGCACCGAGAATGGCACAGGATCGAACGATCGAGGAGGTCCACGGACGACGGGAGATCGTGAAATACGTTCGAGAGTTGCACCGTGGATCGATGGCCGATCGGCTGGATATACAGAGTTAAACGTCGATCTCAGATCGAGCGTTCGCGATAAAGGAACGATTCCTGCTCCCACCCACGGGACAACGGTGGGTCCGTTCACGAAAACGGCTTCATTAGAGAAACCAGCATCCCTCGCCTCGCCGTCTTTCGTTACCGCGTCGATTCTCTCTCTCTCTCGTGAATCGATCTTTCCACCGAGCGAAAACGGAAGGCAGACTTATCCATTTATCGCTTGACTTCAGACGCACCGGTTTACGTAATAAAAGAGAAAGGCGATCACGGTGTATCCGCGGTTCAAACAGCGAAACCTATCGCAATCGCGATCATCCTCTCCACGACAACGTCTTTTTCTCTGCTTTTTCGAAAGCCAGTCCCAAGTAAACAGCCTCTGCGTTCTCTTTCTCTCCGTTTGTTTGCTTTTTCTCTCGGATACAAGCGATTATAGCATAAGTAGATAAGCAAGAGGAAAAGGAAACGTGGGAGATGAAGAAGAAGAAGAAGAAGAAGAAGAAGAAGAAGAGAGAGATAGCAGGAGGTGGTAGCGCGATGACTCTCCTTTATCTCGTGCCCTCATCGTTCCGTCGTCGCCCCTCTTTAATTCACAGCCAGCCACGGCCATAATTCGCGTTTTACCTCACGGTGTTTATGTACTTTTAATAATGCCTGATATCTCGTCGAGGCGCTGCTCGATTCCTCAGGATCCCCCGAGCACCCTGCTGGGCGCCCATGCGTGCTCCAGCTTGCCAGAGAAACTTTCGACCGCACCTCGAGCGAAGAACTTTGCGATATCTTCTCCGTCTCTTCCCCCGATCGCAATGTCTCGTCACTTTCCGAGAGGAATCGATTCTCGAGCGCCGTTCCCGGCTTACTCCTCCTCCTTTCTCGCTTTCACCGTGCATGCTTCCGTGTGCACATACCTTATATCCTAACGGAATAGCATTTGAATTTCCTTAGGCTAGACCCAATGTGCCGGCAACGTGCAGGCGAGAGTTTCAACGTGACAACGAAATTAAAGCGAGGAAGAAGACGCGGCGAAATTTAGTCCGAGGAAGAAGCTAGGAGAAGGCGCAATACTTGCCCGGTCATGGGCCGCTCCTTCCTCTTTCGCTCGTCCCAACCTCCCGCGCGGTCTCTCTCGATTTCTGCGGCGCGTTCGCAGTCACCGCCACCCTCCGGCACATGTTAACAGCACTTTAAAGTTTTATTAATAAGGATAAATCAGAGGCGCCCCGCGGATGAAGTTGTCGGTGCCACGGTCCAGCGCGTATAATCTGGCATCGGAAACACAGCGGAGTCGAGTGCGGGAGAGGAGGGAGCCAAGGGCCGAGAGGGCTCGGCAACACGTCGGTTTACGACCATTGCCCACAATGTCGTGTGCTCGCAACGCGACCGCACAGAGATATTTATCGTCCCGCTGCTCTGCCCCTGCACGCTCGTCCTTCCGCTCCCTCCTTTGCGGGACGCGATTCCTACCCGATTCCTTCGGTATAATCTCCTTCAAATTCGGTACCTTTGTGCAAAATCTTTCCATCCTTTCGCGTTATGCGGAAAAGAAACGGGACAAGAAATTGGAGAAAAATATGCGAAACGTTCTACAGAGATAGGAATAGATTGACGTTTATCGTGACGTAAAAGTCTCGCGAATCAAAGACTACTCGTTTCCTCTGTTGCGTGGAAGCGAAAAAGACGAAACAAGGAAAAAAGGGAAAAAGGGAGAAAGGAAAAAAGGAAAAGCGGTAGGAACAGGGCGCGGCTTGGTCTCGCGGTGGCGAAACATCCAGCACGAGTTCCTTACGGGTTTGGAACGAGCGCTTAGCTGCCGGCTACGTTCCCCCGTAGAGTGGCACAGACCGATAAAACGAAATTCCTGCGTGGCTGCAGAAAAATTCTTTCGAATAAATTCACCGATATTATGCGACCGATAATTACGGCACGCCTCGGCCGCGCTCAAGTCCGAAGCCGAAGGGGGAATTACGAGTGGCCCGCGACGCTAATTTCCGTCCCTCCTCCCGTTCTACGCCGAAACGCACCGCGCTTAACTGATTTTCCACGACGCGATAACGATCGGAGCGCAGGCCTTCCAGCGATTTCCCGCTTTCGTTTATAACTTCGTTTATAACAGCGAGGCGCAACTGCATCGCGAGGAAACGCGAACGCGAACGAGACACGTGTAGAACGATGGAACGCGGAAGACCGCGTCTCGCTAACCGCTTCTAAACGCTCGGAGAATCGACGAGAATTAGCGTCGGTTCGCTCGACGAGTGACCCTCTGCTCACCGAGGTTCGCAGACGTCGAACAATGCGAAAGACGAAATTAAACGAAGGTAATTCCGCTGGGGGAAGTGGACGAAGACGATGAAAGCTTATCCGGAGCGCATTCCGAGCGAAAATTACTCTCGGCCCGCCCCTCTCAGGCTCGTCTTTGCCAGGGGAAGGAAAGAAGAAGTAGCAAACATACAAAAACAAAAAGAAAAGAGCAACACTCGGCTAATTACGCAAGACCAGTATGCCTGCGTGTGAGAGAAAGAGCGAGCGAGCGAGAGGGGAGGTCGAAGAAATTCCAAGAAGCTGGAAGAACCGTAAAGATTTCAACGACCTCCTCCGCCTACCTCCTTGCCACGGCCCTTCGTCCTTCGATGAAGCTGACCGGAGGAAAAGGGCGCGGAAGAGACGCGCAGGAGCGGCAGGACGGGGAGGAAAAGGGTCCGGAGGGGGAAGATTGGAGGACATCGAAGGAATATCTTTTCGAAGAATAGCCGAGGAGGTGGAAGAACTCGCGGTGGTGAAGAGGCGTCGCGGCCGGTGGCCCGCGTACGGTAGAAACGGTAAACGGTGCACCGGCTTAAGGCCCGTGGAATTATCCTCCTGTAAACACCTACCTAATTAAGATTGGAACATTTTAACGTCCTGCTCGGGGACCCCAATAAACCGCCTAACGTACAGCCAGTTTGTTAGGCGCTTATGGGATCGTTTAATTAATATTGGCGTCGGACCAGCGCGGTCGGCTCGAACGACCGACCACCTCCGGCGCCACGATGTCTTGCCCCTGAACACTTGCAACTTGCACCGTTCTAACGCATACGAGGACCTGCTTCCACCTTTCCCCTACGTTCCCATCTCCTCGCCGCCGTCATTTTATTTTCGCCGATTCGTTCGACCGCTTTTTCCACCAATTACCACCGTGTCTCGACGTACTCGTTGAAAAAAAGCTCGAGCTCGAACGCGCGTGGCTGTCTCAACTATCGAGCGAGAACAGTCCAGTCACACAGGTCCGTCTTATCGTCGTCGCTTCCATTCTCGCGGTTCGAAGAGGCACGCAAACTGCCAGGACCCCGACGAATGTCGAGCAGAG
The DNA here is from genome assembly GCA_951804975.1 of Anthophora plumipes. NCBI lineage: Eukaryota > Metazoa > Arthropoda > Insecta > Hymenoptera > Apidae > Anthophora > Anthophora plumipes. The sequence goes on along the minus strand of OX638116.1, from coordinate 24,640,908 downwards.
GAGGTCGAGGAGGAGGAGGAGGAGGAGGAGGAGGAGGAGGAAAAGAGCGGAGAACAAGCGACGGCGCGTTGCTGGCGCACGGCACTCGGCTCTCCCTGTGCAAAGAGGGCGAGCAGGACGATTAATCACGGTCGCGTTTTGCGGTTTTGTCGCGCGTCACGACCCACGTGCGTTCCCTGGGCCCCATTGTTCCGTGTCTAATCGTTCCAAGAACGGTGTGCCGGACGATCGTTCCTCGTGGGAGAGTTTCTACTCGCGCGTGCTCGCTCCATTCACTCTGTCCCGAACGCGTACGACCCGCGTCTCATTTTTCTACTCGTTTTACCAGCCATCCTCGCGATCCTCGACTCTCGAGTCAATTGAAAATCGAACCACGTCCAACTAACGTCGCGATTCTAAAGTGCTTCCCGTCGCGACCAGACGGAAAGACGGAAGAAATTAATAAACGCGCGTACACGCGCGGTAATCGGTAGATCGAGCCGCCATCCTTCCGCCTGGCAGGCGATGTTTTCATTAAGCCGTAATAACCGCCACGGATCCGCTCTGTCGAGCGAAATTGAATTACCACCGGAAGATCTCGACACCGGTGTTCAGCCTCGAGGAGTGCAAAGAGAGGGGGACGGGACGAAAATGGCGCGTTCCGACGGGCGAAGCGACGAGTTACGACGGGCCGGGTTTTGTGGTACGCGCGCACGGTACACGTCCGGAACCAATTTCGGGGGGCCACTTTACCCTCATAGGGGAACGTCCACGGCAGCCGAAAATTACCCTGGTTGGACCACCCAGTCGGTCCAAAGCAGACCAATCTCCTGGCCATGGGCTAATCGAGTCGAGACGCGGTCCGCTCGAACGCAGCTGGTGGGGCTAATTGCAGCTCACCACCTTCCTACCCTCCAGAGAACTCGACCTCTCTATTAAGAGACTCCTCTCGCCGCGTCAGCTATTAAATTCGAGGCGCGATCCGAAATTTTTTACTTAACCCTTGCCAACGAGTTTCCTCGATTCACCCTTCCGTTTATCCTTTCGCATTCGCTCCCCTCTTTCTCTTTTCATCTTCCTCGCCGCTCTGCGTAACAACTCCACCACGTTCTTCTTTTATTTTACTTTATTTCCTAGCTTTTATATCCGAGTTCGCGTGTACGTGTAAATTTTATTGCCTGAAAATCCCCGTAGTCGAAGCGAGGGAGATTGGGGGGATATTAAGAGGAAAACGATACACGTGGGCACAATAGCGGTCGCGCTGCTAATTTTCACGTCCAACAAACGGACACGGGCCAACGATGGACGAGTGGAGGCAGCGGGCGTCAAGGGGGGGAGGGCGGGGGAAGAGATTTCTCTTCGTCGAAGTTTATGGCTTCCGCTATCAGCCGAAACGTGGCGAGAGCGTCACGATACCGGCGCGAGCCTTCTTCCTCGGCTTTATGGTTACGCGAAATTCCTCTCTCCAGTCTTCGCCGTAAAACTATTTTATAGGAGATGTAGACACCGGTTGTTTATTGCTCGCGCGACCTCTCCCGTGTACAAGGTCGAATTACAGCTAAAAGCCTGTGTTCTACAAGACGCGATAATATACGAGGCTTCCATCTCGCCGATTTCCTCTCTGCCCTGATCTCTCCTCGAACGCGGCCCCTTTCACCAGAAGGTGTTTTCCCCTCGCCTCAGCTTTTCTTTCCTCCTCCCGTTTCGAAGGATTGGTTACGAAATATTCGACTTACCTGTAAGAGAAAAAACAAAAAGCTGCTTCGCCTCCGGCGTTCCCATGGTCCTTGCGCGTTCGGTGCTGTTAACGCGTGTTGCGACAATGTATCGGGAGTAACCGTACGAGAATTCGCCCGAGGATAGACGTTTATTATTCGCATTTCACACTGCACAGTATAAAGTTTCAGTCTTATGTACAAAAAAAAAAAAAAAAAGAAAAATGGGGGAAAGAAAAAGAAGAACAAAGAAAGAAAGAAGAAGAAGAAACACGAAGAACGCAAGCGCTAAGAGAGGAAAAGGGGATAAGCGACGACACGTCGTCGTCGTCGTCGTCGTCGACGTCGCAAGCAGGGAAAAGCGTTGGCTCGCTTCGAGGCGTAAACGTCTTCGAAACGAACAGAGAGCTGGAGATACCTGGAAAGCTTCGAACGAAAGGATGCAAACTGATGCTCCTTGTTTAAACGACTAAACTCTCGCCGAGATTCGACACACGCGGCCAGAATACTATAACTCGACAGCATGACGTGTATATTACAATGAAATGCTTATCCTATCGTCGACAGGTTAGCGACAAGTATTGATGGTCTTCTTAACGAGACAAGTGTTGCAGGTAACCTCGCAACACCAACGGAACCTGCACTTGCAATTGATCTTCTCTTTGACGATCCTGGTGTCGTAGCCTCTGCCACAGCAGAGCAACTCGCAGCCGTCCACTCCCTGACTGGTGGAGTTGCATCGACGTCCCTGCGTGCCCAGCGAGCCCGTTTTTCTGTTCGGCTTGCAGAAGTCCGGCGAGTCCTCGCTGTAAATCAGATCGAATCTGTCCGGTGGCTTGATGGTCGGTCCCTCGGTGATGAAGCTGTGCCCGTCGTTGCTCGGTATCACCTTCGCCGCACCGTCGAACGACTCTTTCAGCCTGTTCCCGACGTCACGGAACGGTGGCATTTTCCGCCAGCAGGTGCGCACCGTGCACGATCCCGAGAGACCGTGACACTTGCACTCGGTCCTCATAAAGTCCCTGATCGCCTGTACGGTGTCAATCGAAAGAGAAATTTCAGAAATTACGCCATCTGCAACGCGACACCCGTAGTAGGTTTCGCCGTTACCAGATATAACAATTGCCTACCAAACGACCAGCATTATTGTTGTGCAATTTCACCAGGGTCTTGATGTCGCTACGTTTGCGATAAGGCGCGTCCATGAAGTCTCGCGACTTCTTGAAGCCAAATTTCACGTTATCGCCGCACCCTCCCCACTCCCAGTCACCCTCGGTTGGCAGGCTCTTCTCCATTTCGACGGTCCGAGCGAATTTACCCAGCCGGTTACCTGTAGAATTCGCGTCACTCGCGAGATTCGTATCTCACCGAACGAAAGGAGGCAAAAAGGGAACGTTTACGAATTTCTCACTCACCTTTCGACGTCATCTTGTCGCAGGAACACTCGACCAGATGGCCCATGGTGCAAGCTCTGGTGACCGCGTAGGTGACTCCAGCCGCAGTGATGGCGTTCGCGAATCCCGTTTCCCTGGTATCTGCGAGCATCACGAACGAGGAGATAATCGATTAGCGAACTTTCTGCACCTCTACAGATATCCTCGAAGAAAAGGTTCGAGATCCTGGTCCTCCCGCTACCGAATTAAACCGAATCGGAGGAAAAGGAAATCGGATTACTCGGAACGAGGCGGAATTACGACGGGAGGATAAGCCAATTAATCGAGCAGCCGATGGTGAATGGGCAGAAACGAACGGAACGCCTTCCGTGGAAGACGTCTGAGAGATTTTTTCGACGAAGGCAAGAAAGAGCGTCCTCGAAGCGGAAGGATTTCAGGAGCACGATGAAGTTGGTCGCGACAGCCTGGACGTTTCGAAGTGGTTGGTCGTCGAGAGGGGAAGAGAGAGAGAGAGAGAGAGAGAGAGATATTATGGGAGCGGCGCAGGGAGATTTCGGTGGCGTGTGTATTCGGTTTCACCTGTCACGTCTCCACTCCATCATTAGGCGGACAATGCGCGCCGGAGTTCCACCCCTTTTCAAAACGGCAGATTACCACCGCCTCCGTCCAACGGCTCCCTGTCACCCATTGTCTCTCACTTGCCCGAGCATCCGGCTTTTGCAAAATCTTCTCTCCGGCTTTTGCAAAATCTTCTCTCCGGCTCCTCTTTTTATTTCCGCGCGTTCTCCTGGACTTCTCCCCCTCCCCCTTGTTCTACCTTTCCGCATCGAGTCGGTTTCTACGCGGTTCCCTACCGAAGATCTTCCAGGAGCTTGCGCGTTCCTCAGCTTTACGCGACCGCTGATAGATAGAATCTGTTCCCCGTGACCCGTTACCGGATTAACTTATAATCGTAAGGCGGAATGCGAGGCCAATTATCGATGCCTTTGGAGGCACACGACGAGTTCCGCGGAAACGAGGCAGCGGAATCGGCGTTGGTCGTCAAAGTATCGGGCGTATCTGTCGGCAATCGGTCGATCGAATCGAGCGACGCTCGTTCGAAGCGTTTCCGCGCCGCGAGGCAATTATCCTTTGCGAACGTTTAAGCGAAAACCAGTCGCGAATACTAATGCCACGCGGCGTCTGGGATCGGTCCTCGAAATCTCCGCGGAGACATCGGGAAGAGAAAACGCGAGAGGAAATGGCGGAGGAAAGCAGGGCTGGCCTGGAAGGAGGCAGAGAGAAAGAGCGAAGGAGAGAAAAGGGAGAGACAGGCGCATCGTGGCGCATCGTGGCGCATCGTGGCGCATCGTGGCGCATCGTGGCGCACGGGCTTGAGAAGGGGTTATACGCGTTAAGCTCGGTTCGCCGTGGTTCCCATGGATTCCAGCCGGGTATCTTCGGCGCGGATCGACACGCGGACGAACGAACGGACGGACGGACGGAACGAAAAGACGCAGTCCGGGAGAAGCAACCTGCCACCGCCCGCGTATCTTCCGATGCATCGCCTCACCTTTCAGTGCGTATTTAAACGATACGATAGTTTTATACGAGCGATCTGATATCGAGGTTCGAGAGCGAAAGGCCCTGGCTCGAGCTACTGCCTCCGAGCTTGTATTCCCTGTATTCCCTGCGTCTCCTCTTGCCTGCCTTTTGCCTTATGCCCGCTACGCCGTTCTCTCGATCGCGATCCTCTCCTCTCCTTTTCTTCCTCCTCCTCCTCCTCCTCCTCCTCCTTCTCCTCTTCCTACTTCCAATAGATCTTTTTGCACGACCGATTCGTCGAATCTCTCCTTCTCTCGTGTTACTTCCGGATCCACCGTGAACCGTGATTACTTAAAATTGAAATTCCTTTGGCGAACAAGAGAAATTCCTTCTAGAGCAGAGTGATTCGTAACGAAGGATTCGTGGCGGAGAAAAGGTAAAAGGGCGTAGAGCGTGGAGGGCCGGAATGTTCGAGTCGGAGAGGAGCAGCAGGTAATATAAATCACTTGGAATCAATTAGACACGAGGGATCGCGAGCCGATGATCTTGCAATACCGTGCTGCCAGGTGCACGGTGTGCCCATCGTCTCGGGTCGTCCCGACGGCTCAGCCAATTATCAGCATTCCGGGGCATTATCCTCGGAGCGAGACTTACGCCGTGTTTAATTGCGAGTGGTCTTCTTCTTCTTCTTCTTTCTCTTCGTCCTTCCTTTCTTCTTCTTCTTCTTCTTCTTCTTCTTCTTCTTGTTTCCTCGTGCTGCAACTCCTCTCTCATTCTTGCGCCGTTTCTGATTTTCGCGTTTACTCGCGAACCAACGCGTCTCACCGAGAGAACAGTATTCGATTGAGCTTTGAGAACGACAGTTAAACGACGAGGAGAAACGACAAGAAAAGGGGAACGACGTCGTTGGTCAACGTCTCGCTCTCCCTCTCGCTCTCTCTCTCTCTCGCATCTGTCGCTGCTCAATCTGTTTGCTCGTCGATTATATGTATAAGGTGACGAGGATTCATCGCGCGGTATTTATCCGAGCTGCCGTTGCCCTTTTTGCGACACAGCTCGTTTAACGGGACACGCGTAACTCTTGTCCACGGGTCACGATGAAATGCAACGACGCGATCGCCTTAAACGGATGACGCGGTGTGTATCGTCTTCACAGAAGCGTTGTGATGAACGAACGGGGGAGCGAAGGAGCGAAGGAACGACGTTGCTTATAAAAGGGACCAATTCGAGAGGATCGATTTGTCAGGACGAAGATCAGCGTAGTAAAATCGCGAAATGGCTGATTTATGGAATTGGCGCACGAGGAGCGCGAGGAGCGCGATCGCGGCGGAAGCTGCGCGCTCTCAGCTCCGCGACAAATCCCTCGTAAATCGCGCGGTGATTAATCGGTCCGGCGGATTATGTAAGCGTGCAATTTGCGACGGTGCATCGCGCGCCGCCATTGTAGGAATTATGTCGCGGGCACGGCCGATCGACGCAGCCAGATAGCATCGATCGGTCTCGCCGGGTGATTTGTTTGCCCGACTCGCGATTTATCGCGCTGGACGCGCCGATTCGTGCGCAATAGATCGCCTGCCCGTTTCGATCGATCGACTCGCCTCCGTAAATCCGTTCTTTCGTATCGAATCGCCTTGCCTTCTGGACCGGATACCGCTTTTCATCCGGTCCGCTCTAATTGCGGATGATCCTACGATCCGTACTACGAGGCGACGTAGTCGAGGAAAGAGAAAGAGGGAGTGATAAAGAGCGTCGGGGAGACAAGGGAGAGGATAAATCGCGGGAAGCGGCCGTAAATAAAGAGGAGAATATCGAATGAGAAAAGAGGCAGGGGGATACGGCGTTTAGTTAACCCCCGTGTACAGCAGATCGTACCAGAGAAACCTTTCCAATAAATACAGCGAGAACGGACGCATGAATGCCAGCAAAAATCGCCCAATGACCAATTGCGGCAACGGTCACTCGCCTTTTCCCGAGATTCCGCGAGATTTTTCACCGGTTCACCGTATCACCGCTGGATTCTCTTTTCTCGCGTGGAATTTCTTCTTCTTCCACCCGTCTCGCTCGACACCAGTCCACGCCGTGCTCTCCTACTTCGCCACAGCCGAACGAACGATCCTCGGACTCGAAGATACCGACGGTAATTACGGCGAATCTTCTATCCGTCCCTTCCCCCTTTCTCTTCTCTCTATCTTTTTATCACCGCTCATTCTCGAGCGTACCGCAACAGATCTATCTAGACCGCGGCAATCCGTGGGGATTCGAGGGTCGTCGCGCAGCCGGAATTCGCCGGGAAAACCAGCGAACGGAGAGTTTCGAGAAGGTGAACGAAGAGAAGAAGGGAAGATACCGAGATCATCGGTCCTCCTCGTCGAAACGGAGAGAACGCGAGGAGGATATGGAACTTGTCCTTTTCTCTTCGTTCTCTCTGCTCTTCTTCCTCCGGCCTTCCCTTCGGGCAACGTAAAATCGAGTCGAGCATTCAAATGTCACCGGCGAACGGGCTGAGTCTAACAGAATAACAGATCTGTCCCGGTGTTCCGTCTCCCTCTTTCGCCTCCTTTCACCCTTTCTCCGGCTACCGATCGAAGTTAAGGCCACGGTAGCCGAGATACAATAAACGTACGGGACATTAAACTGTTTGCTATTGTCAACCCTTTGTGGAAGGTACCGGCTTCACCACGATACACACGAGTCTTCTTCTTCTTCTTCTTCTTCTTCTTCTTCTTCTTCTTCTCCTCCTCCTCCTCCTCCTCCTTCTGCTTCTTCCCTTCGTCGAGTACAGTCCTTTGGGAAAGTACCTCGATTCGTTCCTCTTCATTTCGCGAATCGATCTTTACCATTATTTTACGAGCAAACGAGCATTTCTTTCATCGCGCAATTAGCCGAACGATTCTCTGTGGATACATGGGAACCGGCCGGAAGAACCGGTAGGGCGTATTAGTCAGCTCGATTCTTTCCAACGGCATGCTGAATCGAGAACGCGGATCGGTATGTGTGGGTCGTAAAGCAACGGACAATGGAGAAGCGTCAAGAACGAGGAAAGAATCGAGGATGACGAGGAAAAAAGAGTACGGGTTTCTCGGTGACAGTGGATACCAGAGGCGTCGCTTTAGTCACGGGCAATTTCCTTCCTCCGCCGTTGGAAGCGAGAAAAATTCGGCTTTCCCTTTTCAACGGTAGGACACGCTTCCCCCATAATCGGTCGCTCATGGCTCGTGTATTGTCGTTTCCTGTGGCGAGGGTGAACGTAGAGCTACGTAGCTACCACCTCTCTGCTGGAGAGGTGCCTGCTTGTCGTCTTCCTTCTCGTCAAAATGCTGTTCCGCACTGATCCTATCCACCGTGTCAATTGCGTTCCGTCCTATTCTCCCCATTAGACAATTATCCAAATCTCAGCCAACATCCGACCGTTTCCGAGGAATGTATACACGTAACGAGGAAAAATGGAAACTTTCTCGAGGATTTCGCGCGAGAGTTTCTAAACGGACGAACCATCGAAGAAATCGAGAAAAGTTGTGACGACGTTAACAAACGAGGAACGTGAACCTCGACGAGCATCGACGTGTGTGGTACACCAGCAGCAAAACGTGCTGGCAAATTCACGAATATCCGAGACGACCGCGAAGGTGAGAGGTAGGAGAGGAGGGATGCGTTGTCCTCTTGCGGACCGCATTAGTTAGCACCGAGTTCGCGAGGCGACAAAACACTTAGCGCCACGGCGCTAAATCGCTTTTAGCTCGCTCATTATCGTCCCGTCCCCTTTCGTCTCGTCTCGTCTCGTCACGTTTCGTCTGGTCTCGTCTTACTTTGTCGTCGTGTCACGAACCTCCGTTCTCTGCCCGGAGAAAGGATTTGGAGCTCTGAACGCGAAACGATTCTACGCACGAGTCTAGACCGGAGACGAACGATAGGGGATACGCCATGGGACCACCTTGGTCGACAACGTGTCTTATTAAGTGGAAACCGTTTCCCCTTTTACTTCTGTGTCGGAAGGCTGATATTTAAACGTAGGTTGTACGTCGATCGGGGTGTTCGATGGCTTGTCCGCGAACAGGTTGTTCGCGTAATCGTTATCGCGTCGGCGAATCGAGCGCTCCAGTCCACCGCGTTCGTAGCCGGCGACAAAAATCGACGGTTCGCGGTGAAACGAAAATAGAACGCGGTAATTATCGTGGACGAAACGTTGCGGGAACGCAGACCGAATGATCGCGAGACGCGGCTCGAGTTTATTAACGCGCCAAGGTGAGCATCCTCGTTAGAGCCGGGGAACGTCCACGAAAAAGAATGTTTTCGAGGTAATCCAATATTATAGGTATCTGCTGGAACACGTGTATGCATCCAGGTATACCGGACCGAGTGCGTTCGTGAATTCTCACGTAAATTTTTCGAATGCTAATTACTCGTCGAATTTCAATTACTTCGTCGATTAACCTGATCGGATCGGAGAGGTAACCTGACGCGTTCGGGAAAATTGGTCGGGAAAAGAGGACGGGAGGGGTCGTTCACCTGTCTCGAAGGGGGTTTCGAAATCTCGACGGTCGAATAAAATCGTCCCGCAGCCGGCTCCGCCTCTCGATCGTCGGAGAAGAAAGAGCAATTTGTTGATTCGAGGAGAGGAAGGAGGCCGTTTTTAGAGAGCCGTTTCCCGTCGTGGCCGAGTAAGACTCTACGGAATCCCGGTGAACGAAGAAAACCACTCTCTTAATTTGGTCGAGACAGGCGAGCAGCGCTCGATATCGAGCGTAGGATCCGGAGGATCGTAGACAGCTCGCTGGTAGATCCTCTAGCTGCCTCTGGATACCCAAACGAACGAAGGAACGAAGGAAGAAACGAACGGGCGAGAACGTAAGCAACGTGGCAGCACAATAAATTCCTTCCTCCTTTCCTTTCCCCTGCTTAGCTCTTTCCATGGGTTTTTGACGCCCGTGTACCTCTTATCGCGACACGCGGCACCCCTCAATTAAGAGGTGCTGCTCGTCCACGAATGTTCTACCAGTCCAACTTCGGATCTCCTCTGGACTCGGACCACACAGCAGGAGCTACCTGCGAGGCTAACCTATCTGCCAGATCGCGCCCATAAAAATTAAACGTCGCCAGATAAATAAACGTCAATCGAGAATTAAGATAGGCGCCGCCGGTAGCGTGCCTTCCTCCTGGCTTTTTCTCTCTGTGCCAAGCTCGCCCGTTAGGAATTTTTCCGTCTCCTCGACCGACAGGATAAAACCGACGCTCCCACGAAATTTCTCTCTCTCTCTCTCTCTCTCTCTCTCTCTCTCTCTCTTCCTCACGTTCCCTTTCCATACGTTATCGACGCTTTCGATTTACCCTGGTTCGATCTCGACCTCCCACTACGAGATCCCTCGCCGCGTTTCACGCCAAGGTTCGCGTTTTCCTTCTACGGATGCGTCTCAATCACGCGAGATAAGGCTAACGCAGAGAGACGCTATTGGCTTCTTCTACAGATTGATTTAAGCGACCACTCTCACAATGGAGTTGGAGCTTCTTCTCTAACGTGGTATTTCGACAGGAATGCGTTTGTCATGTGAGTATTCGAGTCAAGGATACTTCGAACGGGGAACACGCAGCGCCTGTGATCTATGTTCGAAATCTTGAGGTGAAAGAACAAAGTACGCGATCATGCCGGATTCCTCTGTGGACTGTTGTCGTCGTACATTATATCCTTTCCGGCCGATGAATCGACCGAAATGAAACACGAGAGGAAATACCTCGTGATTTAACGTGCATCTGATTTACGAAGAATCGGCGAAAGTAATCCTCGCGGATGTGAAAACGTCGCTTGTACCAGTTCATCGAGGGTGGGCCGAGTGAGAAAGTCGTATATTTCTTACCGTGGACCTTCCCGGGGCGAGCTGTCCTCACCCGGGGTTGCAGATGAATGACCAAGCCGAGGATTGTCACTCGAAACGACCGGTTAACACATCGTCGCCCCTGTCATCGATCTGCACCGTCCAATAATGCACCCGGCCAGCCAGGATTTATGTACCTGCCGTTCAGCCTTTTCCCAGCACAGACGCCCTTCGTTTCCTCGGTAACGAAAAAAGGAAACGCGAGAGAAAACGGGAGCAGCTACCTACTAGCTTCTAACCTTTTGCTCGAGTGTAACTGGTGTGCCACCGGTAATCACAATGTTTCGCGAACTTTGATGCAAAAACTTGGCTGCAGCGGAAGCTTGTTAATCGTTTAGAAGGGGTGTAGTCGCCGGGAGGAAGTTTACGATTGCTCGAGGAGGCATAATGTAATCAGACATTGTCGTCTTTACGACGCGGTATCGCTTTTACGGGGTGAGGCAGGCTCGTAAGTGGCAGGTGGAACGCAAATTAGGTCCTCGTCGGTTCACTACGTACATATGTGTCAGTTCCTTGCTGTTCCTGATTGCTTTCAACCACACTGGTTCCTCTGATGTTGTTATAATACACTATAAACACTTCATTTCCATGCGTTACTCCAAAAGAATTCTCTCCCGTAATTTCCTACCTCTCGATTACTTTGCATTTCCATTTCTCACTCTCACCTCTACTCTTCGCCGGTGTTTCGTTCGAAACTACGCGCCGTTCGTTTGTTTCTTTCCCTTTTCCTTTTTTTTTGTTTTTTAAACGAAAGGTAACGGTTGGGTACGGGTCTCCGTGTGTGGTATCGAAACACGATTTTCTCGAATTCCATACCGCGAAGGCAGAAGCATCGCATGCAGCGAATATCGCCCCGACAGAGAAAGAGTTAATTAACCCGTAACTCGGTTCGAGCATCGAATCAAGTATAAAACGGCGCACCGTATCTCTGGAATCTCGGAGGGAGCGAACCATCCGATTGTCAGGCATCGCCGACAGTGTCGGATATAATTCGATCATCGATCGTCCAGCCTGGAATCCACGCGTCCCGATATTCGTACGTGTAGCCTGGCCGACGAATCGCATCGGCTCTGCTACGAATCACGATCGATACGATCGACCGTGTAATCTTTCGATCGTAGGGGAAAGGGTGAAAGGGAGAGACGAGATCGAGAGAGGGAGAGATGAGTCCTCGAGGACGGTCTCCCTGGCAATGAAGCCTTTAATTAAGGGAACATATTGCCACTAATATCCGACGGACAGTGTCAATCTGTCAGGCTACCAAAAGGTACCGATCTGATAGCGGAGCCTAGAGAGCAGTTCGGCCTATTGGACACGCTGTCTTCGATTTAGTTGTCGTGCTCGATCACCCGGAATTAATACATCGGACGGGTAACTAAGCGAGCCACGCGGACAGGTTCGCTCTCTCCTCACCGTCTCCTCCTCCTTCATCCTCCTCCTCGAATGCTCGCGCCAACTGAACCGCGTGAGAATTTTTCTTTGGGACACGACTCTACTCGACACGTTCAATTTGTACCATTTATCCGCGCAGCAATCGAGTTTATACGCGCAGCGTCCTATCTGTACCTTCGCGTTTACGCGCTTCTGACGAAACGTTTCTTCACCCGGGAATCGCGTGTCTTCGCGATATTACAAAGCCAAGGAGGAGAGAATTTTTCGTCGTAAAATGAACCGCAGCCGTGGATCGAAAGGAGGGAAAGAAAGGGTTACGAAACGAAAGCCTTGTACGCGAAACGAGCGAACAAAAAGCGCGAACGTTTACGGCGACAACTCGCGTAAACAATTTCTGTGATTAATGGAGCCGTGTGTGCGTGTATGTGTGCGTGTGTGTGTGTGTGTGTGTGTGTTGTGCAACAGAGCCGACAAAAAACCGCTCGTCCAAGCTGCTTTCCCTCGGCAGGGATCGCCTGATCGAGGTTAATTTGAAAATAATAAGGAGTAACGTTGATCGAGCATCGATACGATTCATCGTCGAATAGAGTGGTTAACGCCTCTCGCGCCTCCATCCTCTTCCGGAGGTGTACTCTCTGTTTCGTGGGATTTAATCAGCAACGAATGGAACCTCGTAGTCCGAAAGGGAGCGTGTAATCGACATCCGGCACGCCTAAATCTCGAATTGAAAACGCCCCGTAATTCTACCCCTTCTCGCCGTTCGGTTCGAAATTCGCATCGTCGATCTCCTACCACTTACCGCGCAGCAAAATCTTCCTGAGGGACCTTCTGATGGTGGTGCAGTTCCATCTACGATTCCGAAACTGATACTGACACTCCCTGGTCCCAACTTGGATCCCCCTAGCGATCTCCTTCAACAGAGAGGGTTCCTTACGGCAGATGTCCGCCATCTTGCCTTTCAGCCTTCTGGTCTTTTTGCAGATGAGCATCGGGTCCATCACCACCTGATTACCAACGGTCCTACGAAGAAGAAGGGTACAAAGTGAACGGTTAATGTCCGTTTTCATTTCTTAACGTGGGGATGATCGATACGGAGGCAAGTTTTTTTTTTTCAAAGGGGGACACAACTCTGCGTACCCAGAGGACAAGATGGCTACCAGTGCAGTACCAAAAGCACCAAGGATCGAACCCATTAGGATAATTAAATCTCGGCCGATCCATTGTGTACTCATTGTGGCAAGCATGTTGGGACGAGACACGGTCTACGGGGACGAGTAAGGAACGAAGCCAGAAACGGACAGAACGGAACGAGAGAAAGAAATGTTCGGACGGCGACAAAAAGAGGAGCGAGACGAAGGGAACCGCGAGTTCTCTCCTGCGGGACCAGAAAGAAGAGGAGCAAGAAGAGCGGACGTCGAACGTAGGACTAAGACACCGGCGGAGGGGAGTTTGGTGTAAAAAGATTTCAGGGAAGAAGAGTCTGAAGAGGACACGAACAGGCGAATAGAACGGTGGACAAGAGGGAAGGAGAGGCGGGAGGACAGTCTGAGCGACCTTCGTTACGAAACGTTAATTAAGATCATTAGTTCTGCGTCGGTAGGATGCCGGGGCGCGTACACGACGGCCTCTCGGGAATGCAACGACCTTAATGGCAATAATTCCGTTAAGGACGGTTGCTCGCGCCCGTGTACGCTTCGCTGTGCGCGGCCTGCCGATGCTTCTGCTTTTCGTTCCGCACGAACTATACGAAAGAAGAGAGGAGGAGGAGGAGGAGGAGGAGGAGGAGGAGGAGGAAGAAGAAGAATCAGAAGAAGAAGAAGAAGAAGAAGATAAAGGAGAAGAAGAAAAGGTTCTCGCGAAGGTAATACGAAGCGCATCGGAGAGTCGTGCACCGGTGACATCGTCATTTGGGCGAGGATTCCTACCTCGGACGGCGACTATAACAGCGCGGACAAGAACGCTGGATACGTGGACAAGAATTCTCAAGAAACTCGCGAAGAGTAGAAGATCGAAATGCTTGAAGGCAGCGGCAGAGAGAGCGAGCCGGTTGCGATCCAAGAAAAAAAGGTAAACGTTGCTCTCGTTCCCGAGCAAAATATGGCGCATGTAATGTCTCGCGGGACGATCACGGACCCGCTGGCAGAGAACAACAAGCAAGAACTTCATTCGTCCGCTCGATATTCTTACTACCCGAGCCGTACTCTCGATATACTCCATAACGGAATGCACGTTATGTACACCCTTCCCACTCTCTCGTCAGCCCGGAACCGGATATACCTACTCGAGGGAAAACCGAGTCGAGGAACGGTTAGCTAGAATCTTTCGAGGTATTCCACGAACCTCGCTGATTTTAGAATAAATCTGGGCTAACCACCGTCACCGTTCGGGCTGATTCGTCTTCTCGATGAGGAACGCGTTTCGACGCGATATTTCCTGGAATCGTTTTCCGTCTGCAATTTCCCGGCAAGCGGAATGGGAATGCGACAAAGGCTCGCGCGGTCCGTTCCTACGCATCGGATAATGGACAGCCGGCATAGATATAAACGGCGGACTTTCCGAGAAGTCGAAAGTTATGACACGAACCTCGTCAAACGTCTTATCGTTGTGCTGACAAACGAGGAACCAACTCTTACGCGTGTTTCTAAAAATAGCGAGCATCTTTAGAGGAACGCATCTCTCTCCCCGCCTCCCTCTCTCTCTCTCTCTCTCTCTCTCTCTTTCTCTTCGAAAGGAATGCGATTCTTTTTCAGAGTGCAAATACTCTTAACGCGATCTATCTGTCTGTTTAGTTAGAAAATGGTAAGATCGATTTTAATCCGGTAACTTTCCGGGATTAGAGACATCGAGCTAGCAGCTCATAAACGGGATAGATAGGAACAAGATGAAGAGAGCGAGAAAGAGACGAATCCCCGCTGCGTGACACTATCCTGACCTTACAGTTCAAAGGATCACAGGCAAAGAATATTTGCGCTGGTTTCGTTAACGACCGCGCAGCTAACCTCCCAAGTCAAATAAACGGGAACGATCGTGGTCTGTCGATACGTCTGCTTCCCTGTTGCGCGAAAAACGTTACGACGTTATTAATGCAAACACGTCGCGCCGTTCGACGATCGCGTATCGGTTCGTTTCGCGGTGGCCGGCTATTAATATCGCCTAGCTCGAGGTCAGTTTAAAGGAATTGGAGTGGTCAAGAACCGAGCGTTTCCGAGTAGCATATTTTCGCGAATGGACCAGATTCGGGCCTCGAGGGAAAGAGAAAGCGGTGGCGAAGAAGAGACGGTCGCGGGAGACGGAGGAAGGGGTAGAAAAAGACGGGGGGCTGGATACCCTGGACTAGAACGAAGAAGGGGTTGTCCCCGCGTACGCAGAGGCAAGAAAAGAACTCGAGGATGGACACGTCGTCGCGAACGAAAAGCGTGGAGAGGCCGGTTAGGGCGGTCGACTTATTTATTGCCTCATTAGACGCACTCACTTTGCTCGAAGGCAGCTCCACGCTGTCTGCTCGGATAGACAGTGACGAGAGAGCAACGTTGCTCCTACCTCTTGCCTCTACCTCGGTTTGTACACGCTCGAATCGAGACAGAGATAGAATGGGAGAAAAGATTGTACGTGTGCGTGCGTGTGTGCACGAGAGAGGGAGAGAAGAGAAGAGAGGAGGACTCTCGATAGAGAGCAGCAGAAAAAGAGAACGGACCCCGTCCACCGACTGCCGAAAGGAGTCCAAGAAGAAGAAGGAACGGAACGAGGTATGGAGGTGGAGGAGGAGAACGAACAGAAGAAGAACGGTCGCTGGGTCCACCGGTGAATTCTTCGAATATCTCGCACCGTCCGAACGAGACCCTCGAGGATAGGAAGAAAACACGACGGAAGTTGGGAACCTGGCCTCCAAGGACATCGAGGCTACGGTAGATCCGATCGACCGCGAGATTCATTGCTTCTTCCTTTCTATTCCTCTCGTTTTCCATCGTGAGACCACCGGAGAAATCTGTCCGACGCGACGTACAGCCAGCCGAGATGTAGAGCGAAAGAAAGGGAAAAAGAAACGGAAAGGGGAAGGTGAATAAAAAGTGTCGCGAACGGAAGTTGAAAGTCACAACAGCTCGTGCCGGCTATATATGCGCACTTAATCTAAATCATCCTCTTGTTGCTCGACGACATGGGAAAGCCACGAGACACGAGGCAACCATGGAGTACGAAGGGGACGAGGGGACACGCGTGGCTCTTCTATCGCGACGTAGCTTAATCTAACACGCTGTCCGTATAGCGTTACTCTTTTTTTCATCCTTCGAATTTCGAATTAATCAAATTCCACGGTATACGTCTGCGAGCTACCCAACGACATCCGAAAAAGATGGAGTTTGCTAGAAGGGAAAAGAGAAGAAGAGTGGCGCGAGTAGAGAGGTGAATTTAACCTAACCGGGTTCGAGAATGCCCGAACAAATTGGTGGGGGCAAGGGTTAGCGCAAAAGCGAGTCTAGGTTGCGCGTTTCGTGCATCGTTTCCCAAGAACTCCGGTGGAATTCGTGGCGCGGCTCTCCTGGCTCGCTCGATCGGGGCAAAGAGGAGAAAGAAAACCGCGGGTAGATCGTAACGCCTCTCTATTTCCGCGTCTCCGTAATCACCGGGACGGGCAAAAGCGTACTCGCGCTTAACGAATTATTCGTGGCACGCGGCATAATGAAACCCGATCGAATCGAAAGGGGCTAATAAAATTAGAGTAAGCTTAGATAAACGTGGGGGTCTTAAAATTCCATACATAGCGGCCGCGTGGTGCACGCGCCGTCGAAACAATTTGAAATTCTTCTCCCGGAGCGTCTAGCGTCGGGAAACGCGACTACGCCCCCGTCGAAACATTCCACGAAAATCGATTCCATGCTTTTGCTTGTACGGGACACACGTTCCAGCCGCGTTAACTACCTCGAGACCGGCTTGTCCCTATAACTTTTATCGCTGTCTCGCGACGTTGCCCTGTCTCCGAAGGAGTCGTCGTGCGTTTCACCTAATCGCTCGTTACGTCGTCTGAACGCGCGCTCGCCATTAGCCAAATGCTAAATGAAACGCTCCGTGTCGCCGCAATCTCGAATAAATCTCCGATAATTCGAATGATCTTGGCTACCGTCGTCTGCCGTTGGTGGAAAAGAGAAAGGTACACACCGCTGTTATTCTGCCCACCCGGCATATTTTGACTCACCCGTGATTGGCATACCTTAACTCGTGACAAATCGAGCATTTCTTTAGCGTGTGCCGCTGCACCTTTCGCGCCTCGAGCAATCCGATTCTCGTCGACATTATAATACTTTGCAGGGGGTTATATAGTTTAGTTTAGATATAGGGATATAGTTTAGAAATTAGAAAGAGGGCGAGATGAAATGGTTGAATTGTCGTTAACGCGAATGTAGGGAGTAATAACAGGTCAACCGAACAGTGTACACTGCGATTACGGCAACAGTCGCAGCGACCACTCGCTAAATAATTTGTATCAATCGGCGTGACACCAAGAGAGAAAGGAGGACTTTAGACGGGTTTTAGGAAATTCTGTATAACCACGATGGTTATGTATATTCTCTTTACACACACTCGCTCTCCCTACATTCCACGTTTCTCTAATTTTCCATTCATCTCATACTACACAGATATTCTTATCGACATTCGGTTGACACGTCCACCAAACTGTTTAGGTGATCGTGTACTCTGTCACAAACACTCTTCTTTCGCGCTTTATAATCGCTTCAATCTAAATATTTTGCCAAAGCTCTATCGCTACAGTTGAACGATGTTCGTACTGTTACGCCGAACAAACGTTCCTCTAAATGTCTAATAGCGAAGGCCAGACGAAGGAGACACGGTGTTCCTTTTGTGCGCGAATGTTTCAGAGTTCCGTGTAGCAGAATCTCGGTAATGTTGTTCGTTAGGCGGTAAATCAGGGTCGGACAAAATTATTTCTGTCCTGCAAGTCGGGGGATCGAGATGTCGCGGACGAGGATGATCGAGTGCGTTCGTGACTCGAGGGTTGAGACCTAAATTTATCGCTCCGGCGACGAACGGTGCGATCGAAACTGACCCCGGATAAGAAGATCGGATCTCTACCGTAGAGAAGAATCTCGTCGATTCTAGGCGAATCGAGTCTCGCGGTAAAGATCGTAAGGTAGAGTGGAGAGGAGATGAAACGGAAGCAAGAAGAGGGTGGTGGAGGCGAAAAGAGAAGGAGTTTTCCGTGTTTACGTTGGCACAACGCGTACCGTGCATCCCTCCTCAAACGAAAAGGTCGAGCTTTTACGGCCGCAAATAGACAAACCAGCGCAAGAGGGTACTAATCCTCGGCGAAACTTCGAGGAACGTTCGCGACGAAAATAAGCATTACGAGCGGAGGCTGACCGAAATACGGCCGGTATCGGAAGCAAACATCCACTCTGGACCGTGGTTTTACGACAGAGGCGTAGTTAGAGAGCGGTAGGAAGGAAGCGAACGATCGAGCAATTCGGCAGGTTGCCGGAGCTTGTGCAACGTTCCAGTCGCCAGATTCTGCCGCCGCCGCCGCCGCCGCCGCCGCGATCAAAGCGGAACGACGTGACCTCGCGTCACACGGTCTCCGAGTGGTCTTATGATTATGATTATAGCACGGCCGCGGGAAAGAAAGAGAGAGGACAGGTGAGATAGAGTGCATCGGGTGGGAGTATCGGGTTGTCCAACCAGCGAGAAGGTAGCTGCGGACTGCCCACCGCGGCTCATTGGCCGACTTTGCGACCCGACCGAACGCTATCGTATTATCGGCAACTGCTCGTTACGATACCGCCGCCGATCACCCGATCCCTGAACACCTTTCCCACCTGTGACTTGGACAAGAGATTTAGAAAGAGGAAGGAAAACAGGTAGGTTCCACGGAGAGATAATTAGCCGGTTACGCTAGACACACCAATCAGTTTCTAGTTTTTGGTCTAGGTCGCGTGGATCAATTAGCGTAGCATTCACGTAGAAAATGAATCGGTGAACGAAATGCAAATGAGCTCTCTACGATCACGATAGTTTAGGTAGGTTTAATGGGCACGGTGAAAGGGAAAGAATGCGTTCGAATATACCAACTCGTCGTCCGGTTTGGTTTTGCTCTCGATTTTTCTGTTTCGAGAGAGAGAGAGAGAGAGGGTTCGCGGTCCAGGCGAGCAGAGACGAAGAGGGATCACGCGAGCACACGCGAGAAGGAGGGAGAGAGGGAACAGGCGAAACGGGGCTGCTGCCGACTTACAAATTATACGCGTTCAACGAGATTTACGGGTGACGCTTCGAGCGAGACCATTGTCCATCCTCGCTCGCTTCTTTACCTCCTTACTCTTCCACTCGGTCCTCTTTGTCCTCTCAGCTGGGCCCAGCTCTGTCTCCGCGCTACCGTGAAACACGGAGAGGAACAGAGAGGAACAGAGAGGAAGAGACAGTATTCTGCGCGACGAAATCGGGGAATCTCGATGGAGAACGGGAATCCGGTTCCGATCGAATTCGCAGGATCCGGAGAACGATAAACTTCCTTCGCGAAATCTCCGCGCGCGGTTTCTTCACGTAAAAACCTCGTCGAAATCTTCGAAACATTCCTCGTACCTACTTAAATGCCCGTTAAATACCTGTCGTCGAAACAAACCACGAACCTTCTAATGTATTTATCAAACAGTGGACGCTGTGTGGACGCGGCGGACAGGTAAACGTGCAAGGTGCGACGGTACAGTGTCGACTGCGCGCAGAAATCCCCTTTAAATCGTTGACAAATATTTGCTCGACCTTAGGAGAGACCACCACCTTTCGCCATCTTCACGGGCACTACACTTTCGAATTTCAACGGGACGTTTTACGTTCCAAGCCTCTCTCGACGAACAATTCTCGTTGGAGGAGGACGACGACGACGACGACGACGACGACGAGGAGGAAAAAAATTCACGCGAAACGTCTCTTGCGAGGGAATCACTAATCGCAAGAGAACGGTGATCGAAGAAGAGTCGACGAGTCGAAGAAAAGTATCGATCACGACGAACGACGAGTCGCGTGGAATAAAGGCGAAGGGAACGCGAGTAAAGGTGCGTTTAGCTCGTCCCTGGATGCTGGAACAGCGTTGGATGGCAGGGCAGCGATAACGGTCTATCGTCGTACAAACATTTACATAATAAACTCGAGTACACATCGCGCGACCGAGCTACCGAATAATTTACCGTTCCTCCGAGATACCTCGCGAGTACGTAACGTAGTTGCGGGGAACGCGTCACGTGCCAGTTACGAATTCGCGGCGTTTCCACGGCGTTTCCACGGCGTTCTGCAGAGGGACACCGCGAGCAAAAGGTGGATCTCGCGAGAGCGACGGGACTGTCTCGACTGTCTCGATTGTCAATCTGCGGATTAAGCCCCGAGGAGGAAGCCGAAAGATTTCCCGGTAACGGTAACGAGCAATTTAAGCGAATCGAAATGAAACCGTAAATCTCGGGACAGGTCTTACTTACGAGAGCACAAGTAACTACCAAAGGTGGATTTATGGCGTCATTAATCATTCCGCGTGCGCGTAACGTGCCGCGTAATTGATAACCCAGATGACGTGCCTCGGAACTGGAGCACTCGTTACGTTCGTCACGTTTGGAAAGTACTGACGTTTAACTGCATGCAGGGAGCAACTATTTTTCGCGTAATTACCCAACATAAAAGTGTAACGCTTTTCTTTTTTATTGCAACGACGCTCTCTCTGGGAGACGTAATTACGCAAGACGCGTGAACAAGGATTCACTCGAGGCGATAAGTATCACTTGAAACTCGCGAATAATAGCTACTTGTTTCTTTGCTCGCTGTTAAACTTTCACGTTAAACGAAGAGGAAGAGGAGAAAGAAGGAGGAGGAGAAGAAGAAGAAGAAGAAGAAGAAGAAGGAAGGTGTCAGACTACGTACCAGAAGGAGCCGGCGATGGGGGTAACGAGAAGGAGGCAGATCGCCACGAGAACGAGGCGCATCTCCATCCCCTCCGCCCCTCCGTGTGACTTTGAAAATTGCCGATTGCTTCGCGCCTCTGCCGTTCGTAGGTCGCTGAATACCGGAAGACGATCGTAGGAGTCAGTAGGGCGGACGGAAGTCAGCCGGTGTCAGAGTATTCGCGGTCCACGCTTGATGCGCCACCACCTCGGTTAGGACTCCTGACCTACGACGAGAAACAGTCGAAAAATCGTACGAGCTTCTGCAACGTATCGATAATTCGTAACCGTGTCGAATCACGCGAGTTCCTCAGAAAAATCCTCGACGGATCCTTTTTTCCTCGATCTCGACGAAGAAATTCTTTATCGAGCACCCGATCTCCTCGACCGTCCACTCTCGACTACTTTCTCGTATCTGGTCTTCGCTTCTGCCAACACTTCACCGAAGCACGATCGTTTTCTTCTTCTTCTGCTTCTTCGGCTTCTTCTTCTTCTTCTTCTTCTTCTTCTTCTTCTTCTTCTTCTTCTTCTTCTTCTTCTTCTTCTTCTTCTTCTTCCACTGCGTCGTTGCAGCCCTCTTCTTCCTCTTTCTCCTCCGTCGGTTCCTCGCTTCTTCTTCCTCGGTTTCTTTCTTCTCCAGCTTCGAGTATACCGATCAAAGTGAAAGATCCTCTTTGAAACACTCGAACAGATACAAACATTGACCGTGCGAAATCCTCATGATCTCCTTCCAGATCCAGTTGGGAAACGATGAAAAAACAATCAAATTTTCCACAGGTTTGCTTTGACTTGGCGGAACCGTAATCTCTCGGAATCACGTTGAGTATTCCACGGATACACCCGGAAGAGAAACCCTCCGCTTCCGGTCTCTTGAACTAGATATCCCCCACCCCCTTGCCCCTCACTCGGTTTCTTGCTCTCCTTTCGCCTCTTTTATCCGGCGATTCTACCACTCGGAACTAGATTCTCTTCTCTTCCTCTTCCTATCTCCTGTTGCGAAAACCACCAAAGACGAGGCGCGGTCAGTATCTAGGAAGCTGCTATTTCCTTCCGGCGGGGACAAAAACGCGTCGCGTTCCTGCCAGAACTACGTCACCACGAACTTTGAGTGTTGCCTTACCCCCACCAGAAATGTACCAAGGAGTAGAGAAGACAGCCCCACCATTCACCTTCATCTGCTTCTTCCTCCTCTTTCTCTTCTTCTTTGAGTTTTGCCTCTTCTACTGTTTCTTTTCCTCCTCCTCCTCCTCCTCCTCCTCCTCCTCCTCCTCTTCCTCCGCCTCCGCTGCCTCCTCCTTACCCCAAGACACCACCATTACCACCTTCACTGCACCACCGTCGCGATACCGTCTTGGCCAGCCTCTTTTTTTCTTTTTTTCTTTCACGAATCCACCACCCAGGTAAAACACCACCCACCCTTGCACAGAAACCCCTGCAGGGTGAAACCGATGGATTTTCGAGAGTTTTCGCAGAGACAGGTCGATCGAAGAAGGGTAGAAAGAAGAAACGTGGGAAAAGTAAGGTGGAGAGGGGAGGAGATGCCGGGGAGAGCGAAGGAAGAGAGAAAGAAAAGGGGGAGAGAGAGAGGAAAAGGGTGGAGGAGAGTAGGAAGAAGGTCGAAAAGCTCACGTGGTGTAGCACGGGTGTCGTGCGGAGGTGGAAAGCGGGCAATGGTAGGGGAGAGGAGAAGAGAATCGTTCGTCCGTGATCGGGCGACGAGGCTCCTGGTCGGAGCGAACCGTACGAGACTGTTGCGGACTAGGCAGGTGAGCGCCGCTCGGCGGCAACGAGACGCAACCAAGCCCCTCTTTTCCTCTTTTAACTCTCCTACGAACCTCTCGGCTCCTCTCTGCTTCTCGCAACCTGCTCGCCGCGAGATCCACGGAGGGAGGACCAGGTTCCAAGCGTGCCGCAATATTTCGCTGCCTTTCTAATCGACAACTCCTCGATACCGATTCACCAAAGCTACCTTTACTCCCGAACAAAGGACCAACCACCCCTCGACGACATCCCCGGATATCTCTTTTAACTTTGACGCTTCTTTTTCGTCTCGAATCCCCTCTCTCCTCTAACGAGCAACTCGACACGCTTCACCGGGCAAATCCCTGTGACGACCTTTCGTCTCCTCTCGTCCAGAGAACGACAAAGATAGACGAAGGTTCCTTTTCGATGGAATCCCGTTGGTTCGGGTAGCGCCACCTCGAAAGACGAATATCGATTACAATAACATTCTCTCCGTTCGCCGGTGAGCGGGTCGTTTAAATCGAGGCAAGGGAAGCGGAAGGGAGCGTGACACCGTGCAATCCGATCTTCGAGCGACGAAGGACCGATTTGCGGGATCGTTCTAAACAGCTCACGGTAGCAATCTCTTCTCGCTTGATCTCCATATAATCGAGCATATTCTCGTCCTTCTTCTCGTCGGCTCTCTGATACCAACGCTGGTACACACCGAAGGCGCACCGTCCACAACTATCGAGGACTTAAGGCTTAAGCTGTCGGCGTGTGGCTCGCTACATCCTTTTCATCTCCGCCGCCATGACAAAGCTGTGGATGCTCGTATACCGGGACCCTTACCGATCCCTCCTCGGACGTATCTTCTTTTCGTGAAACACATCGATGCTCCTGCGTGTTTTCTGTCGTACCTACACAATGCCCGGCTATCGAGCTACTTGTATCGAGTGGTCCATAGGAATGTAAATGCTCGGAGGAGTAGTAGGTACCCCGCGAAACTCTCGTTTGCTTCCCTTTCTCTGTCTCCTCCTCCTCCTCCTCCTCCTCCGCCTCCGCCTCCGCCACCGGTAGCTCGCACGGAGAACGGCTGACCTAATTGACGGATCGCTCTCCGCGTATCTCGAGCCGCGGGTCAACTGCTTCGTTGACCGAGCGAACGCGCGAGCGATCGGTCTCGATGTCACGACCGTTCTCCGTTAGTTCGTAGAAGCGGCGAGAACCGTTTCGCCGCTCGAGAGCTGGAGGAGGAGGAGGAGGAGGAGGAGAATCTCCAGCGCCTTAGTGTTCTCTAATTACGCGAGGTCGAATCGAATTTCGACCGGTACGTCGACGGAGAGTTGAGAACGCGAAAGAAACGTAGGAAGAGCGACGATTAAAGGAACTCGTCCGGTGTGACAATATCATAAGCGTCGAAACCTACTCGAGGAGCGAGAAGGTTCGAGCGGCATAGGGAGGAGAAGAGACGACGCGATTCGATAGCAGAGGAAAGGAAGAGGTGGTGAAAGAGGAGAAACGGGAGATGAAAGAGAGAGTGAGGGAGGGAGAGAGGGGGGTCAGCAGGGGTCCGTATTACAGCTCATTTAGCAGCGGGGTCCTGTGCCCCTTCGGCGGCCCGAGAGATCCTCTCGGATCAGGCTCGCGTTGGACCTACGGCAAAGATGAGTTCGTTTCGTTCCCATAGAACCTGGAGGCCTCCTGACACGTCCATTTTTCTTTCCTACGATTACTCTACCGCGCCACCTTTCTTTCCCTCCACAAAATCGTAAACGAATTTCCGTTAATCTCGGAAACGTCGTTTATCTCGAGATAACGTTGCTGGGAGTATCAGTTTGGAGAAAAAACGTGAAAGAAAGGATGAGAAAAACGTCGAAAAAAGAGTGCAAATGGGAAGGGAGGAAGAAAAGAGAGAGAGAGAGAGAGATCGTTACCCAGTTGTAACCAACACAGACACGGAATAGCTAGTAATTTATGGGTGAGACTAATTACCGGGGAATGCCGCTCCTCCGACTCTTCTTTGCTCCTAAGACCGCGTCTCTCCAGCAGACCAGTTTTCAGAGAGACGAGCGGAGGAGCTTCTCTGTTAGCCCACCTTCTTCTTCGTTCTCCATCGTTATTTCCCCTTTTTCGCTTTTTTCTCGCCTCCCTTTTTCATACTCTGACCCGCGCCTCGCTTTCGAACGTTAATTCGCGCGGACACGTCGTCGCAAGAAGACGTCGATTCGACCGACTTTATCGTAATCGATCTTGCTAGCGATTGCCTCCACCGGGGAGGAGGGAGGAGTCGTGTGCGCGTTCCTTGTAAACCGTTCTCCGGAGAGATCACGTCGGAACGCGACGAGTGGAAAAAAAGGAAATGGCTATTTCGAAAAAGGAAGGAAATATCGGTGGGCGAGGGTGCCCGATGGGATAATGGAGAATGAAAAAGAAAAAAAAAAGAAAAGAGAGAAAAAAAGAAACAGGCGTGTTCCCACGAGCCATCGCGATGAAGAAGGGTGTCGGAACAATACGAGGCCGGTCTTGGCTCGTCGTTTCGACATTAGCCTGACCTAGCAATTTGGAGCAACCATCGCTGCCCATGCTACTACGATTCCTCTTCGTTAAATACCATTATACGTTTCACTTGGACACCCGGTCGTCGCATGAGTCGTGAATTCCTGAGAACCTACTCGAAGCCTCGACGGGCAGCAGCAATGGGCAGCAACGTGCCCGGTGGTTGGCCACCGGTGCCGCTCACTGGAACGATTCAGACGTGATCAAAGCGCGCGGCCACGAACAAATTCTTCTATTACGAGGAGAACGAATCGGGAGAAGAAAGGGGATGGATCACCTCGATAAAGCCATAGACTACCGACGCGTTTTAATCCTCGAACGTGGGGACGTATCGCCTGTTATTAACGAGGAAACGTGTCAATTTCATCGAAGGAATATATAAGCAGACAGGAATTTCGAGCGGAAAGGAGAACAAGACCGATAGAAAGCATCGACGACTTTGAGATCGATACTAACGAAGCGAAAGGAGGAGGAGGAGGAGGAGGAGGAGGAAGGAAGAGAATCGGAGGGAACCGCAAACGGTTTTTGTCGCGAATCTCGCAAGGCCGCGCCGTAGACGGTCGAGCGGGACCTCGTGACCGAGTAGTGGACTCGAAAGCCGCGGTTGAGACCGATGCCATGTCATCGGTCCCACGACAAAGAAACAGCGAGACGAGCTGGATCCGGCTGTTTTTGTACGTCCTGACGTTTCGCCAATTTATTGCGCCTCTCCCTGTCATCCACGTTCCGACATATATCCTCGAAGAATTTCGCGTTGGCCGATCGGCGCCGGGCCGAACAGTTTCTCCTTTCTACGTTCTCGAACCGCAAGGATCGCCGGAGCAGGTAAATTAGCTCCGACAGATACATACCACATTGTATAGAAAATTACGCGACTCTACGTGAGTAGTAGGTAGAGAGAGAGAGAGAGAGAGAGAGGGGAATCAACCGAATGGGTTACACGGTGGGGCAATTACGTTCGCGTACAAACGGTACCGCGACTCGTTGCTCGTAATTCTCGATATCGGCGCGTTATCGAAACGTTCGGCAAGGGGAACTGCCGTGACGGTGGCACGCGGTACTCCCAGACAGGAGATATCGAAACTAATAATTATTCGATTCGCGTTTCATTCCTAATTACCGAAGGCCACCGTGTCGAACGGTTTCCCCGAAGAGAGAACACATCGGGTTCTGGCGTCGTTAATACGAGCCAGATATCGATCGACAGCCAGTTTCTACAGGTAATAAGCGCGCGCTCTCGCTTCGAGATGGAAACCGATTCGAACGATCTCGAATGGGCGTTTACAGCTCGCCGTTTCGCGATCGAAGTGGGTAAACAGATGCCCGAGCAAACGCGCTGTAGCAATTACACGGCACTTACGGGGCCCACGTATAGAACTGGCCTCGAGATACTCGAGTAGTTTCTCTCTCTCTCTCTCTCTCTCTCTCTCTCTCTCTCTCTCTTTCGGTCTCTCTAGGCCCCCACTCTCCTCGCGAACACCAGTATACCCTCGCGTCCTCCTCTTCTTCGCTCCACTCTCTTCTCTTCTGACAATCTTCTCCTCAGAGCCACCCCCTCGTCCTCTCTCCGCCTCTCTCCGCCTCTCTCCGCCTCGTTCCCCTCAGTTTCCACAATGGTAATTACGAGGCAGCCCGCTCGTAAATTTCACGTAGGCTAAACGCAGGCACGGCGAACCGCGAGCAGTGTGCCGCGTGCCCGGCCACTTTCTATTTCCCATAGGATATCTCTGTCGACTCGGTGCAAAGGCATAAGAGAATATCGATATCGAACACAGTTCCGAATGCGAGAGCAAAGAAGGGATCACTCGACCCGATTGACCCGGCTGGGTTAAACGAGTCCGTGTGCCCCGTGTGCCCCGTGTGCTCCGTGTGCTCCGTGTTCTCCACTTGTCTCCTAGTCGTTCCCCTCGTTTCTCTTTTCTCGGTTATGCGCCTCGGGCAGGCCGCACCAGAGCTTTCCTCCCGTTCTATCTCCCGCAAAACGATCCTCGAACGTCCAAGCGTACACGATCGAGCGCGATCACGACGTCGATCCGCGCGAGGCTTTTCGCACGATGAATCGTCGTCCACGGGTTAGGACGATCTCTCGCCGATCGCTCTCTCGGTACATCGTCCTCGTGTGCGGGACACACGGGGATGGATAGAGCGTGTCCGAGTCGAGAAAAGGCCACGGGCCGATTGTATTTCGTGGAATCGGCGCGCGGAGAACCCACGCGAAGGTCGCCCCGTGAGGTTCGGCACGAGACATGCGACGAAAGAGGGAAGCGATCGTGCTTGTAAGTCGCGAGTTTATAGGCCACGGCCTAACAACGACCGGTCCTTATGAAACGCTCGTGTTCCTCGCGATCCGTTGCGTTGTATCTCTCGAATGTTTGTTCGATTTATTGCGTTAGAACGATTCTCTCCCTCCTCCTCGCCGGCTCTCTTGCTCGACGACTATAGCCAACACGCGGAAGCACGCACCGACCGACCGACAAGAAATCAAGGGAGAAAGAGGGGAAACGAAAGATGGAGGGGAGAGAGAGAGGGAGAGAGAGAGAGAGAGAGAGAGGTGTGCCAGGCACGGAACTAGGAGGATCGAATCCCTCAATAAGAGCAGCAGCCTGGAGATCCACTAAATGTTCGAAACGTGTCTCGAGCGCATCAAAAGCGGACCTGGCCGCAGGCCGGCGTTATAATTTCAGGCGGTTTCAGGGAGGTCCTGGGCCCGAGGGCCAAGCGAGACCAGTTCAATGAAGTCATCAGCTAGTCGGGGCTGGGGTGCTCTGTTATTATACCGTGGTACCGCGGCACCAACCTCGCTTCTTTCTTCCACCCAAGCCAGTCCTGCCTCTGCTGAATATCCTCGCCGTTATCCGCGAATTTCTCTCGAACCTGTACCTTTTCCTTACAAGTTCAGTCTCCTCGTCGGAAACAGAGAGAGCGAGAGAGAGAGAGAGAGGGGGGGGAGGAGAAATTCGGGTGGTCAATGAATAAACGAACGGTTAGAATTTTAGACGGACACGAAACGATGGCTGGCGATAACGAAAGGACGATAACGATCCATAGTTTGAGAACGAGCGTCGGGCAAGTATGCGGAAATGACGATTAGAGGACCGTAAAACGATTGGAACTCGAGGGATACGCGAGTAAATAGAGGCAGGTTTCACGAGACAGGTTGGAAAGCAACGTTTGAAAGAGAGATAAGCTCTCGAAGGGTATATACCGAACGAATCCTAATCTCGTCGCTGGCAATAAGGCCGGCGAGGGTTTCTTTTACAATCGGCCCGGGGGCCAATTAGATCCAAAGTTCTTAATCCGTTTATCAGCCGCGCCACGGTGCACGAGCCTCTTTCATCGGAACCGGATAAAAGAGCTTTCGAGTTCGAGCCTTCGGAAAGCCTGAATACGTAAGGAATGCCTATGTATATATACTGCTCGAGGGATACATTACGCGTTAATCGACTCCTCTGTGAAAAGGGAAGGCTAAATTGCGACGCGATCAGACGCCAGGGAAAAGGTGGCACGAAAGAATCGCCGATTAAATAATACCGGGGCAAATACGCCGATTTTGCTGGTTCATGGGAAAAAGAAAAAGCACCGCCAGGGAAAGAAAGTAAAGGGATACCAGAGGAAGAGAAAGACGAGAAGAAGTAGGAAGACGGAGAAGCAGGCGAAGAATAAAAAGGAGGAGGAGAAGGAGGAGGAGAAAAGGAGGAAGACGAGAGAGATCTCTTACTCGTGGGTAAAGATGGTCCTGCTGTTGATAGAGGGTATAAAGGGAGCAGGGAGGCGAGGGGCCTGTCGGACCACGGGGGCCTCCGGCATGGCATTCGTGTGGATATTAGAGCGATTGTCGTGCCTGATTCGGTACGGTCTTGAAATAAGGCCCCCGCAGGCTGACAGCGACGAAGGCTCCTCGTACAAAACCGGCTAACGGTGCCCACCCTCCGACTCTTCTGCACGAGAGGCCCCACCGTCGACTTCTCTCCGACGCCTTCCAAGCACCCTAATCTTCCTCTCGAGCTTCTCCAGCCACTCCCGCCTCCCTCTCCTTTCTCTCTTCTCTTCTCTTCTCTTTCTCTCTTTCCGTTTCTTCCAACTATTTTGCGGGTTATAGGCGCGTTCCATGTCGCGACATCCTTGCCTCTCTAATCCTACGAACAACCGCGAATTCACCTTTCGAAGGAGAACAAGCAAAGATTCGACGAAGGAGACAAGGACGAAAGAGAGGAGGCAGAAGCTTCTTCCGCGATTCAAAGTCCTCCTCCCCCGGAGGTCCAGCGTTCCCTTCGTCTCCTTCTCTCCGTGGCTGGTCCGTGGTCCGCATCATCCTCCAGGGGCCGACGTACAGGTCGGCATCGTGTGAAGTCCGGCCGAGCCATTATATCCCCCTTGGCCGCCTTCGAGGTGTATATACCGTCGAGGCATCTTCTCGGTCACTACGAGAAGCAAAGAGCGAAAAGGGGTATACCGGACACTCTGGTGGCCGAATGCCGGTAGGGGGAAGAGAGACGCGATTCCACTTGGAGAGAGAAGAATCGCGGAGGAAAGGGATGGAGGGGAAAGTGCGTGCTGGACCGCGGAGTCGAGAGGTGTCGGAGCCCGCATTAAGGGGGCGGAACGCCTCGAAGGGGCCCCCCGAATTATGACGTCACGGACCGCACACGTCGCGTTCAGGTGAGTCGAATACAAAAATGGATTGTTCGGTACGAGGAGGCAACGGAAGGAGAGCTTCCTCTTCTAGTCTCTCCCCATCCACGGTTTTGGAATTCGCGCGGTCCCACGCGACACAGATGTCCGTCGAGAGACTGTCGAACGAAGGAGAACTGAACCAGTTTCTCGCCCCTGTTGGCGAACTGGCGAAAAACCGGAGCGACGGACCAACGAGAGCGGACGTTAACGAAGTGAAACGTGTGCTCAGCAGGTCGTGCCATTCTAGCGGACAGGAGAATCATTCGGTCGATTATAAGATAATGCTGTGGTTCGGCGGATGGAGAAAGAAAGAAAAAAAAAAAACAGACAGTGACCGAGGGAAAGAGAGGGAGGAGGCGGAGAAAAGGAGAGTCTCGGAGAGAGAAAGCTCCACCTTTTGAAACGATCGTTAGATCGGCTCCGAAGAAGCCGCAACGCGTGTGAAAGAGAAAATAGAGGATACACGGGGAGGTGGATCCAGAAGGCTAAAATAGAAAGGATCCGTGGGGAGATCGGCTTCATTCATGAAATCCTTTATCTCGGTGGATTTCGACGAAAATTGGTTCCCACAGGAACGGGAGACAATGAGAAACATCTTCGACGACTGAATACCCATAGGTGGCCTTCTCATTGTGAGCATTAAGGTTGCATTATACACCGCGCGTTCTCGAGCAGGTTGCCGCGAGAACAGCTTCGTCATAGGTGCCTGCTTTCGTCTCTTTGTTTCTCTTTCGAATCTATGATTCGGCTGTTTTGCGAGCTCCAAGCCTGAGTCTGAGATTGAGTCATCTGGTACGGTGTTTCTCCTTCTGGTAATGCGTTCGAAGGAAGAAGACAGTAGCTTTAGTAGCTAGCTGGCTGGCTAGGCTTTCCGCGAACGCGGGGGACCATTCTAAGCGATCGATGGTAGGTTGAAGCGAAGTACTTCCTCGCAGTTTCGCTCGAACTAGGAGGCGGTAGCGTGGGAAAGGGTCAAGCATCGTAGCCGCGACGAATCGCAGATTGGACCGATCCGCTCGCCGCGCAGCAACACGTTCGATGTATGGCGAAACAGAAAACCCGTGTAACGCGCGATGTTTTACTTCTAGCGGTGTCCAAGGGACCAGCGAGAACGAACAAAACGAACTATCCTCAACTATTCGATCTATCCTCAGAAAGCCGTGACGCCTCGTTTCCCTCGTTGCTTCTACATATTTCCAATTACCAGCGGTGGTTGTTGCTGTGTAGATACCGTTTCTCCCATTTTATCCAGCTAATCCGTGCATACGGTTTCATTTATTATTTTACCCATCGTTCGTCATTCACCGGCTTAATAATGCAAGGTATCGCGCATTGAATTCCCCGTATCCAATCCCGAGGGCCTCTAGCGATAAATATAGTTACGAGCTAATAACGCTCGTTAATTATGTACGGAAATTCGTATATTCGGATCTGCCAGCCGTATAGGCGTAACGAAGTCGACTTGGGTGGTGGTGGAAACGACGGTGGACAGAGAAAGGACACGGAGCGAGAGAGATAGGAGCAGCGACTAGCCGCACAAATGAGTATTTATGAGCCCGCCACGGCTCTATATTATGTCTCATTTCGCCAGAGGATCGATTAGCTCTAATCGAGATGTACAAACAAAACGTTAATAAACGTTGCTCGTTTCTCTCGTCCCTGTTCGCTTCTTTCGCGAAACACCGTTGCGTAGCGTGCGGAGAGCGAGCGGCGGAGAGAGAAAGAGAGCTAGAAAGAAATGAACCGGCTCTCGGATCCAGCGTGTCCTCCACCGCACGTATAGGTATTCCGCGTGTGTGCGCGCTGCTCTGCTCGCCAGGAACACGTGACACGTGTTCCTCGCACGTGCTGCACGCACGTGTACGTGTACGTGAGCACAAGCGCGCCTCGCGATTAAGTATCGATTAGTCCGCGCGCGATTTGCCATTGAATCTTTCGTTCGGGATCGACATTTTCAGAGGGGCAGATGGATAATTGGGACGGTGTGTGAATTTTGGCGAACACGTGGACGTGGAAAGTGTTCGAAACAGGAGTCCGCGTAACGTGCAGAATTCGAGGAAGAGAAGGGTGGTGGTGGGAGGAGGAGGAGAAGAAAAGAAAGAAACGAACGATAAGTAAAAAGATCGAGGAAGAACCTGCGTTAATGCCGATTCGAATAAAACGGACGGCGTTTCGTTCGAATCGATCAAAGTGCAACGAATGGATCGCGATAAATCCCAAGACTCGTCCCAGGGGACTCAACGGGTGGCTGGTACGTCGATCGAGGAATCGCGAATCTCGATCGACAGTCGACTGGGAAGAAACGACTGCGTAAGTCTGGTCGTCTACGTAGATCAGCGGGTGGTCTCGCGTTCGCTTCGTTGAAACCGCGAAACAGGAACAACAACTCCACGGTGTTTCGACTTTAAGATCAGCGCGCGTCGTCGCGATAAGAAGCGGCGATCAACGTATTACACGCGTTCCGACGTTAATACTTTGAATAACGGATTAACAACCGGCAACAGAAATCTGTCCGCGATGAAATCACGGCAGGCTTGGACGAAGGACCTACCGCGCGCCACACGGACCGTCCTCTCGATCTTTCGTGGCAGCGGTGCGCCGGTGATCAGATCGACTCTCACCGATCGCATCGAACGATCCTCGGATAATAGAGCCGCATCATCGTATTTAATAATCGTACAATGGCCGACGCGACGCGATAAGATCGCGATCGTTTCGGTAGACGGGGGCGAAGGTACGATAAGCTTAACGGGCATAATAACGCAATTAACACTTCTTTGTTCGATCAATTTCCATCCGCTTGTCTTCGCGGCGTGGTCGCGCGAATCGAAGAAAAAGGCTCGGGCAGAGAAAGGGATATCCTTACCGGAGTTGCGCATGCAACGTGTTCGCGGTTCTCTTCCCCCTCTCCGTTGCGTTTCTCGATCTTCCACTGTAGCGGCATAAAAACGCGGATCATCGCGATCCTCAGGGCCGAAAGAAGCTCGATCGTCCGGCGAAATATAAAGTACCCATATTATATTAACTAATATATTTCTCTTCGTAATTCTCGAACACCCCGAAGTGCTCGATACACTGGCCACGAAGCTCAGCTCGGGTTGATTACGATCGTTTACGACCGGTAAATCACTCCGCCGTCTTTCTTCTCCCTCTCTCTCTCTCTCTCTCCCTCCCTCTCTCTCTCTCTCTCTCTCTCTCTCTCTCTTTCTCTGTCCCTTTTTCCGCTTTAGTCGCGAAACGTCACGATAGCCCTAATCGTTGAAACCGGTAGTAAAACGATCGTTACTAGTCGCGACAAAGAAACCGCCACCTTCGAGAACAAACGAGCCAATAAACTCGTTTTATCGCCCCCTTCCTTCCGTTTTACCGGACGATCCATCGAAACCTCACGCTATACACCTCTTCCTTCGTTGCTGCGTATTTAACATACCAACTAAATGCAGACAACGCTACGGATACAACCGGCGAAGACAACAGGATCCGAGACACGGAGAATGAAGACGACGAGAAGAGAGAAGGAAGAAAGAAACGTGCCTGACCGGTCGCGGCGTGGGTGTCGAGATCCTAATCTGACGTGGCTGCGAGTAGAACATCGACGATTAGCCTTCCTGCTCCTCGATCTTAGGACACGCTTCTATCGTCGGTTCTCATCGTCCTTCCGAACGAAACTTTCACATTTTCCTCTGGCTCATCCGAGCTTTCCTTCACACGCAACTGGGAAATGGAGGAAAAATAGTGTGGAATAGTAGGAGAATCGAGGAACGAGAAGAAGAAGAAGAAGAAGGAGAAGGTGGGAGGTGGAGAAGTATAGAGGAAAGGAAACGGTTCGCGGTCCGATCTATAGGATCGAGCCGGAGGCATATACATATGCATGGGAAGATAGCCGCATCCACAGGGAGTGTGAGATCCGACAGCTTCGGAGGTGGCAATGAGCCTGGGTCCCGCCTGCCGCCACACCCACGCGCATATATCTTATTTTCCCTCTTTATTTATTCGAATTGCCGTTGGTCGAGGGCCACTCTTCGAATCCCCATGGCTCCTTTGCCATAATAGGCGAGCATGGTGGCCCATCGTCTCTTTGGCCTTCCCTCTATCTCTCGGGCTACCATTTCTCATCCATGGATGCTCCTTATTTTCAGCCACGTTTCACCTATTCCCCTATCTCTCCTACAGATTCCATTGGAATTTTTCGTTCCTCGTTCGAACCACCGCCGTCGTCTCCTTTTTTTCGCGCATTCTCGATTCCTTTGCGCTAATTGATAGTTGTCGTCGACGAATCCAAGCGAAAGCGGTTCATTACGCGCGCACCAGTCGAAGCACGGGCAGAGGATGGGAACAATGGAAGAACTCGGGAGCGAAATCTCGTCGAGATCCTCTTATCCTCTTAAGTCATTACGATGGATCGACGTGGATCGGTCGGACAACCACTCCAATCCGTATCGAAACGTCCATTGTCCGCGATACAATCCCGTGCGAGAGAACCAACACCGGCGAGCGTCTTGCTAAAAGCTTGGAAAAGATGTTTTTCTCGTATTTTCTACTTGTTCCCGGGGCAAAAAGTTCTTTGAAGTGTCGGGACATTTTACAGATGCGTGCGTCCAGCCACGCACGAGAGCACACGGAACAAACGAGTCCTCTTCCCGTTTTTCCGTACGAGACAACGCGAACACAACCTCCTCTTTTACTAGGCGAATAATAAACAGTCGGTACACGCCTATGATCCTCGAAAGCAGATTATCCTACTAGGGAGGCTACTTTTAGCCGGCAAATCGATCATGCCCGAGCGCACTTCAACAAGTGGCTTTTAACAGAAACGATGCCCGATCATCCGCGCTCGGCTCTCGTATCTCTTCAACGATCGTGCGATCGAGCGTTACCATTTTGTAACGGATATCTTTCTCTGGCCTCTCGTCTCTCGAATCGCGTCGTTTACGTTTCAAAGAACGTCTCTGGATGAACCCTTCTTTCGTCGAGTTGCGGCTTGTTTTATCGTTAGAAAGCAAAAGAATAAATAAATATTCGTGTAAATCTGAAAGTTAGAGCAATATTTGGAATTTGTCGAATCTACGTTTCTCTGGAATGGTGGTAAACGATATCGGTTCTCTAGGGAACACCTCTTCGATTCCTTTCCGGCCCGTTCCCCGTGTCGGACGTTCCTTTTCATTCTATGCGCGTCTCCGAGCTACGCTCTAACCGAAATAATCGTGAAGAACAAGGCAGCTCCTCTTCGCTAAAAGGATGGGGGCGTGACGGCGACGTGCGCGCACCTTTCTCTCTCTTTATTCTCCTTCGAAACGTGGGTGTTGCGCTCACTTGACGCACCGTACCACGACATAATAGTTAATGACGGGGCCTGTCGAGCATCCAGTAAATTCGTCCTCGGATGCGTTCGTCAAAGCGCACAATGTTCATTCTTCGAACGCGATAGAGAAGGAGGAAGTGGGACGTTCAAACGTTCGACTTTCCTCCTACCGTGTTCCTTTTCGTTGCTCCCCCTTTTTCTCTTCCTTCTTCCTTTCTTTCTTTCTTTCTTTCTAATATCGTTTTCATAAGTGTATCGCGTTACCTATCGTTCTCCATCGAACGATTGTCGGTCGAGAAAGAAGCATTCTTTCGACGGAGAAAAATAGCTGGTTAATTATATCATAGTTATTGTAAAGCGGTACCTAGGAAGGGTACAATACAACCCCTTAGGTGGTTCGAACGCGGAGCCAAGAGGAATGCATATTATTAAAACATTCCGGACAGTTCTCTGTCTCGTCGCGGCTCCCACAGTTTCCAGCGTTTCCATGGTGAGCGAATCGCTCGAATTGCTAGGCTTCTCTCTTTCCGATATACTTTATAACGTCTACCGGCTGCGCCCTCGTTTCGTTTCGAGTTCAACGGGAACAAAGAAGGTGCAATTTACGAGATTCCTTCGATCTGGTCCGATCGAAGTCGCGGAACTTTTTCCGCGATTCTCGTCGGGGAATTTCTTGTTAACTAACTGATGTCTCAATTAACGAACGGAGAAGGGCCTCGGTCTCGCGAAAACGAGTCACGACACCGTGAGCGGGAGGGGAATGGATCGATTATCACGCTCGGGACGTGATCGTTTTTCTGGCAAGAAAAGCGGAGCGTAAGCGTCTCTGACGAATCGGCCAAGCGCGTTCGTAAAATCGGGCAAAAGGGAGAACTAATTGCGGGCGAGCAGGTCGATCGAACTAGACGATGAGAGAGCGTGGAGAAGGCGGAAAGAAGGCGAGGATAAGTAATACCTTTTGCGGTGTAAGATAATTGGTTTATCGGGATTTTCATACCGTCGAGGGTGTAACTAGCGAGGGCGCGACACACGTCAACGTCGCACGACGAGGCAGTAGTTTTCGCGCGAGCCTACGCCCGAATGAACGTTCATACGGAAAGAATAGATATTACTTTGCTCTTTTCTCTTTTCCGATTTCTTCTTTTTGCATAACGATAAAGGGTAGAGAGAGAGAGAGAGAGAGAGAGAGAGAGGAAAAGGGAGAGGAAGAGTGAAAAGGGTTCGTACCCCTTTTCGAACGCCGGCCAATTAGGCTTCCGAGCCAGGAGTGCATCAGGGCGCATTGCACGGCGATAGGATGATCGAGTGGTACGATGGTATCGGCGCTCGCGTGCCAAGATCATGGTCAGGACATTCGATAGCCCGATAAGTAATGCACCCAGATAGGATGACAGAGGGTACACGTTGAAAAGGAGAGGGAGAGCGATTCGAGAAGAAGGAGGGAGGATGGGAGGGTGGGAGGGCGAAAGAGAGAAAGAGCGAGAGGAGGAACTCCTCTGGAAGCACGAACGATCTTATCGTTGCCTCGAGGTATATACCTGGGGCTCGGCAATGAGCGTCCACTGGCAAACGAATGGAACGTAGTCGTTGGTTTCTCGCGTGCACGACGAAAAAAACCAGGTCGCGGCTGGATCGGCCCGCGTGCCTCGACGAACACTTTTTAACGATATCGCCGAAATTCGTTTTGCCCAGGAGAACGGGGAACGATCTTTCCCCGGCTGACTCGACCTTTACCTTTTCCCTGAGCAACGCCGATGCACCTTATGCCCCTTTCTCCCGTCGAGGATTCTAATTAACATCAGCTAATAATCGTGGCGCCCGGAACTAAACGAGTTTCGCCGATTCTTCAACCGAATCACCGTTACCTTCGCTCGCCGCCGGGACTGGCGAGGGAACAGTTAAGAGAAAGCCAAGCGTGGCACGGGATCGAGCGAGAAAAATGGCAGGGAATTTGCAAGATACGCGACGGTCGATTATTTCTCATCCCCTTTGTAGAATCGCGAAAGCAACGAGGTACCCGTTTATCGGCACGTGAATTTCTAATTAGACAGAGGTGAATCGCGGCACGAGCATCGTCAATCGAGTTCCGCGCGCGCGCGCGTCTCGATCCGACGATCAACGAAGCCGCGTCTCTGGCGATCCTCGGGAGACCCCAACCGGGCTCGCTTTGATTCAGGATGTCGTTTGATCTTCGACCACATGGCACCGCGCTGGGGTAACTATAGCAGAGCTGTGCGCGAACGGGGTCGTTGCGACTAATTGCCAGCTCAGCGACCACGTCAATGAAATCTGCGCTTCGGCTGACTCGACCGAACCGAAGGAACACGGTAGAGGGAAAAGGACGAGGGACTGCGCAAGAGGTGGAAAGAACGGAGGGGAGCCGAGAGCGTTCCCTTACGTTCATCACCCTCGTGATCGCGGAACGGATTCGAATCTTCGTCAGTCGATCGTTATATCGAAAGCTCCGCTAATTGGCTGCGAACGACAGATAGAGAGAGCGGGAGCGAGAGAAAAAAACGCGCGCGAAAGAGATAGCGAGAGAGGTAGGGTTGGGAAGATGAAGAGATTAACAGATTCGGTAAGTGTATAGAATTTAAAATTCAATACATCGTTAGCTTCCGTTTATTTTATCCGATACATTTCCACTTGGTGGTGTGGACGCGACTAAAGGAGTATCCTAGCGATGAGACAGCAGCGCAACCCCTGCTCGGCCCGCCGCGATATCTGCGCGCGTGTGCAGAATTCGACGGAAACGAGCGCGGAGCGGGAGGGAAACGGTGGGAATGAGTAGGCGGAAAGCAGAGTTAGGGAACAAGATAAACCTCAATTATGCCGATTGAACATCCTCCGAGGGATGCTAGGTAGGGGAAGTTCGCTCCTCCTACTTTTCCTGTCACGTGATCAAGGGCAACCTCCCTTTCTTTCTTCCTTCCTTCCTTCTTTCCTTCCTTCCTTCTTTGCTTCCTTCCGTTCTCTCGTCTTCCTTTGCGCGCCAAAGTGTGCAGAGGCTGGCGAACGAACGGATCGCGATGTCGTCAGTCGTTGGAACGCCGCGTATTTCGCAACGAAAACTCTCGAGATGAGTAGCCGTGGCGGAAACTGTCGCGAGTCAACGGGAAGGAACGATTTTAACGATCGATCCCGCGGATGCAGAAGGCTCGAAGGCGAAGAAAGAGAGAGAGACAGAGAGGAAGTGGCAAGGTGCAAAACAATCGTTGACACGAAATACCTGTTGGTCCGCGAAGAGAGGCGTTTTCAGGCAATCGTCCGAGAAAGAGGAAAAGAGGGGGGAGAGGGAGAGAGACGGGAGGCGATAAGGAAAGGGGAGTGGGAGGAAGAGGAACAGGGAGAGCGGGAGAGAGAGAGAGAGAGAGAGAGTTGGAAGGAAAAGGATGGGACGAAGTGGGAGGAAAGAGAGGGAGATGCAGAAGCAGCCTACGGGCTCTCCTCGTGGCTGGCCGTCACTCTCTCGCTCTCTCTTATCTTCTCCGTCTCTCTCTCTCTCTCTCTCTCGCTCTCTCCTGCTTCCTCCCTCCGTGTCTCCATCCTGTTTCTTTCTCAGTTTCTCCGTCCATCTCTGGTACTCTCCGCGCTCCATCTCGGTTGGTCTCTGTCGATCTCGGAGTCGCTAGAAGCCTCGCGCGTCTTTCCATCTCGGTTGGTAGTTTCACTTGCGATCGTGCGTCCTCGTCCCACGGTTTGAATCTCTGAGGGTGGTGGCCGACGGTAGTGGTGGTCGTGTCCGGATGGTGGTGGTTATGGTGGGGGGGTAGTTGGTTTCTTCGTGCCTACCGCTCTCCCTATCTCTCCTTTCTCTCCCTATGGGAGGGCGAGGAGGGCCCCCGTAGCCGCGCACTGCGCACCGAGTTCATCATAGACAGACCGATCTCCCTGACAGCTCCTCGTCGGGCTTGAACGGAGGTGGAATCATCAGATTCTGTCCATCTCTTCTTCGGCTCGCAGTAGCGTGTCGGGATAACGAACGCAGAAACCACGGGGAATAACGAAAAGTGCCGGACCCTGGGTGCTCTCTTTCTCGCGAATCTTCTCCAGGCTCGTCGCGCGCCTCGCCATCGCCGATCGGTCGATCGTCTCGGTTTTATCGAGCAGGCTCTCTCCCTCTCTTCGACCTCTCGCTTTCATCCCCCCGTTTCACCTTCTCCTTCCTTCCCTTCATTCTCCAACTTTCATCCTTCGCCGTCGTCCTGCGCGTACTTTTTCGCCTCTTTATCATCGCGTACCGTACTCTTTTCTCACCTCCTCCTCTCTCTCTCTCTCTCTCTCTCTCTCTCTTTCTCTCTCTCGCTCTTGCTCTAGCTCTCTCTGTTCCTCTGCTTCACCTCGATCTCGATAGTTTCTTTTTCACGCTAGCTCCCTGGCGACCGATCGAAATTCAAAGGAGCACCGTCGCTGCCACGTTCCTCAGCTTCTCAGCCGACGGACGCTCGTCCAGCGACACGCGCGCTCGGTGTCGTCGTGGGCGCGCGTAACGCGATCACGGAAAGTTTACTATTCGACTGTTTGCACGGAAGAAACGATAGCCGCGGTGGTACGCTTGCGAGCCAGAGAGAGAGAGAAAGAGAGAGAGAAAAAGAGACGGACGGAGAGCAACGGTGGAAGAGGAATACAAGCCGAAGGAGGGGGATGTGTGCGTGGGAGGAGTAAGAGATCCCGGAGGGCGACTTTTCTTTTATTTGAGCTTGACACTTCGCCGTGAACGCGCGCACACACCGGAAGTACCAAACCGTCGGCCTTCGTCTTTTTCTTCGGCACTCGTCCGCGCGCGCCTTTGCCCATCCACACCTCCGGAGAAACCAACCGAGAGAAAGAGAGAGAGAGAGAGAGAGAGAGAGAAAGAGGGGAAGAGAGGGAGGGAAAGGGGGGAGAGAGAAAGAGAGAGAAAGAGAGAGAGACCATCTCTAAGCGAATCGACACCGGAAGACGGAGGAAACGCGATTCTACGCCATCGACTTGGTCTCGCGACGCCGCGCGTGGAGGGTGAAAGGACAACGGTGACAGAATGCCGCGATACCTGACAGCGACCGTGGCGAACAAGGGTGCCGCGACGCGCGTCTTCGTGGTCGGACGAGGATAAACGCTCTTCGTACTCCTTCTCCGTCAGAGTTGCCCGGAAGTGTTCTCGCGTTTCTTTACCCGTTGGAATGCGTAAAGTATCCACGGGATAGATCGATCGTGTGAAAAAGAGTTTCGCGAACATGTTTACCGTCATCTGTATATAATCGGTGCAAGATACGCGAGCAGCGGAACAGTGTCAGTGATGTATCCGAATGGAAGAGAGAACGACCAAACAGTATTTTTCTCCCAAAGACGAGAGGAAGGAGGCGACGACGTTTAGACCAAAGGTGTTCTAATGTCACAGTGTTCGAAAGCCTCGAGGACGATTGATAGCTGCGAGGCTACCTTCGGTAACTAGAGAACGGGTGGTGTGTATCGAAGGAGGAAGGAGGAGGAAGGGGGAAACGAGGTGAAAATCTAACGGTGGTCGGTCGACGAACCGTTCGATCGTCATCGAGGATATTGTCCCGGGGTAGTTTTCGGAACGACCCCTCGAAGCAGCGAAACTGGAAGCTCTCGAATCGTACGGAACGTCAAAGCAGAAGCGCCGGTGCCCGGGGCGAGGAGGAGTCCTCGACGCGTGCCAGGCTGCTGATCACAGGCACCGCGGCAGAGACGGGAGACGGGAAGAGTAGGAGAGGGATTCGGGAGAAAAAGCGTGCAGAAAGCAGAGAGAAAGAAGGAGAGACGGCATCGTCACTCGAGCGAGGGGTCCTTCCGTTCGGGTGCTAGGGGTGTGCAGCCTTGGACGAGGGGTCGCACTCGACTCTTTTAAAGTGGGCAAACCACGCAAAGAATAAGAGACGTCCTCGGGGCGATGACAGGATGCCTCCTTCTCGATCAGGACGCGTCTACGGAGGACCACCGTCTAGGATCGCGATTAGAATTGGACCTACGATTGCCCTATTGCTGATTCTCTTCGAGAATCGTCGGTAAGTACCACTTATTCTACATCCTTTCATCCTCGTGTTTACCTCGTCCACCATCGAACGCCGGACGTCACATTTTATCTTATCCTGCTCGATTTGTTATTGTAACTGTCGGAGCACGTTGTTCGACAGTAAAACCAAATCATTTCCGTTCGATATCTGATGTCACGTCTTGTTGAGTCTCGCGCTTCGATCGAGAATATTTATTTATTCGCCGCGATCCCTCTGTACACATCACCAGGACAAGCTAAATTGGACGTTGAATGAAGGGGCGATACTTGCTGGCGATCCCTTCCTTCTGCTGTACACGCTCAAGCGTCAAGTCATTATCGCGAGTCGTTGTAGCATTTTCCACGGGAGAAGAGGCGAGAAACGACAAAAGTAACGACGATAATGAAGATGTCGCAAGACAACGACAGAGAGGAAAGAGTACCGGAGAGGAGTGAGAAAGAGAGAGAGTGAGAGGGGAGGGGGGAGAGAAAAAGGAACGACGGGCCGTCGTGTCTAATTTGGTTGGGAAAAATTTACGAGCACGGTGGCAAGCGCGATTCTGGTCCGGTTTTTCTTCCCGTTCTCTTGCCTCTCGTCTCTTTCCACCTCTTGCGGAAAGAATCTGTCAATAGAGAGACGGTTCGCCGAGGCGGCGGTTCCAAGCGGAACACAATGACGGAGTGCAAATAGGCCCTTTCAACCATCTCCGTGCCACGAACAACGAACGATCCCGCTGTGATCTTCATTATGCTTCTCCGATCTCGCACCGGCACTGCGGTGTCGAACGCTCTGCACGCTCTAATCGAATCTTTCTTTCGTTCGAAGCCTCGGCGAATCGCTCTTCGACGTTCGCCTCTCTATGCTGAACCAAATTGGGAAAAACCGTTCGTTTTTCCATAATGCCATAGCGAAACGCTGAAAGGATGTCATCAGTTCTAGGAATCGCGATAAATTCCTCGGTTAGTTACGCTTCCGAGAATACGATTCGCGGCGTCTTCGTGTACGCGAAACGACAAACATCCACCGCAACTATCTGCGACAATGTTGTGTCTTCGAGATAGAAGCGGAAAGGAGGCCCGTGTACGTACGATGAACGCGGTCCGACCACGACGAACCGTCCGACATACTCTCCTTCGTGCCCACGCGTCTCCTCGTAAATAATTACAAACAGCATCCGGGAACAAGGCCGTACGTGCACCGACACGCTGCTCGCATGCACGCGCGTAGATACAGGCACGCGTGCGCTTCGGCGTATGTACGGAACGGCATTGAATTACGTACGGCATTGAATAATTCCTGTGATGTAATGCTCGATAAACTAGTTTGCACGGCACACCCGTTTACCACCCCGCGCCACTCTTCGTCCTGCCCGATTCTCTGCCCCTAACTAAACAACGTCAAAGTCAAACCGTCGCTCCTTCGTCCTTTCTTTCGTCGCGAAAACCAACGTTTCCGGAGGAGAGACGTTGTTCCATCGGTGATCGCTACGAAATATATGTATATCGAGACGATACCGGTGCGCACGGTCTGAACAAAGAAAGCGACCGACCGAGGCTTTGGTTCGCGCGCGAAAAATAAGAGAAGCAAAGGCGATTCGATATCTACCGCAGGAATTCTCGCGAGTCGCTCGTAACGAGTTCTCTCTCCGCGAGTATACCTCCATTAAACGCGAAATTCCGTTCCGTGATTCTCTCCCTCTCTTTTTCTCTATCGTATCCACCTCCCGCTCCCTCTCCCGTTCGTTTCGTTGCGAACAAGTTAAATAAAACACGTGCATCCCCGTCGCCATCTTGGATTCTTCGGCGACCCCTTGGATCATTACAAAAATGCAGGACGCGCTCTCTCGCGCGTCTTCGACCTTTCATTTGCTCCACGATTTCCCACGAGATCTTCCAACGACGCGATCCAAAGGTACGAACGCAATCTTCCTCTCGTTACCTGTTACATATTTTCGTGATAATCCGTATCGCCGTGCCGAGGGATGAGTTCCGGTCAATCTGTTTCTCCCGTGCAAACAACGCGTGAGAGAAATGACGGTAGGGTGAGGAGGAGAAACAACAAAGGAGGATCGGGAGGGAAGTAACGGAATGAATCCTTCGGACTCGGTCAGACTCTGGCACAGGTACGCGATGTCTTTGGTAATTTGTTTCGTGGCAGGGAGATCATTAATCTGTTTTCGGTAGATCATCAATAGCGCGAAAGATAGCAGCGATGCTACGGTGTATCGGTAATGGGAGCCCTCAATAACCTTAGCGACCCTAAAATCTTGGTCCTC
Organism: Anthophora plumipes; assembly: GCA_951804975.1. NCBI lineage: Eukaryota > Metazoa > Arthropoda > Insecta > Hymenoptera > Apidae > Anthophora > Anthophora plumipes. Next base: position 24,597,579 of record OX638116.1, on the reverse strand, counting down.
CTCCACCGCGTCCTTTCCCACACTGCAGAGAACACACCGTAGCTGCGAGGACCTTCTCTTCCAATGGCTACCACCATCTCCTCCCCGTATCCTTCCTCTCTTTCTTTTGTCCCCGAGCGAGGATCCCCTTATACATACAACCACGTGCCTCTTTTTCTCTCTTTTGCTCGTTCGCGCGGGTGCTATACACAGCTTTTACTTTAGGAGAAGCTCGTCGGCTAATTTGTACCCGCAGATAACCACCCGACTCACCAGGAATCTTGCACCCGTCCGTGACATCCTTCGAAACTCCGGCGAGAGAGTCCACCGAGAACCCTTTGCAAAAAAATTGACCACTCCGGGCTGGCCGCGAGACAAATAAACGAGATTTAAACGCGGGACCAGAAAGCCTGTTGGTTAGGTTGCACACGACGGAATCGCGCACCCTTCAACGTCTGTCGACGGAAGCAAAGCGGAGCCTCTCCCCTCTCATCCTCGGTGCTCGAAAAAATATTTTTCGTACACCATCCCCTAGAGCGTATCCTCTTTGCCCTTTCTTCCATCTGGAAATTAATTAGCACCCGGTGCATGGTAACGCGCCACCATTAAGTAGAAGCTGTCGCTTAAGATAGCGCTTTAAGAGCTCTTCTTCCGAGACGCGAATGGCGTTATCGCGACGATGCGAAAGGGCAGAGAGGACCAACGAGGAGGGGGCTGAGAAAAAGGGTAAACGTTTCGGGGAGGCTGCCCGATACTGTACGGATAAGAAAAGAAGCAACGGGGAATAGAGAGAGGAGCAGAGATACACGGCTGGCTCTTTGAGCGGTCTATCGCATCTTTGACCCAAGCCAACCTCGTAAAATCGTCTAAAGGAAAACAGACGACGTTAAGATGCAAACGCGTATCAAAGTGCACGGCTTGCGATGAACTCGGTGCACTGAGAGTCGGTTATCGGTGTGTTTGGTAGAATAATTTTACGTTTGGGCTACTTAAAGGCACACCACGGCTCGTTTAATCGACGATGAATCCAAAAGCGGCCGCGTTCGCGATCCGGAATTCGATAGCAGAGGTGAACACGTGGTAAAAGTTGGACAGAACGAAACGAGGGATCCGGAGGAGATTGCGGCGAGTGGCATAAGCGCGAGGAATGTCTCCGGCTAAATTCCCTGGCCACGGAATCACTCAAATCGATCGAACGCGACCGCTTTCACGTTAAAAACCGAAAGGAACGAGAATACTTTGGAAACTGGAGGTTTAATTGGTAAATTTCGTTTGATTCGCAGCGCGACCTGCTTAATGAGCAACTCCGTGGACGATTGGGTGAGCGGCAACGCCGTGGTTTGCAACGGTATACCTGGCCTGACGAAGGAGCAACGCGAGCTATGCCACAGAAATCCAGACGTGACGGTGGCCGCGATCAAGGGCCTGCAAATCGCTATATCCGAGTGTCAGCATCAGTTCATGTGGCACAGGTGGAATTGTTCGTCCCTGACGCCGAGCAGCAGAACCCAGCAGAGCAGCGTTCTCCTTCAGAGAGGTAAGACAGAGAGAAAAGCGGAACGGTGAGTACGACCACAGAGAGAGAGAGAGAGAGAGAGAGAATATTTAAATGGCCGCGAACACTAGGAAAGAAAGAAGCTTGGTTTCTTCTCGTTCTGGAGCAAATAGGAGAAAACCGGGAGAGAGGGGAAAAGGTGAAATCTTTTACGACGTCGTTTTGACGTCGACGAAGCGGCGTAGGCGAGAGGCAACGCGCTTCCTTAAATCAGAATACGGTGTTGCTGTGGCTAAGTTGTGGCCCAGCTCCGAGAACCTGTCCCAAAATCCACGGGTCGGAGCAGGAGAGGAGACGAGAGCGAGACAAGAAGAGAAGAGATTGCCCCCTCGACTGTCCTATTCCAGTGTGACATATAAATTCGTCGTGGCGCGTACGTGCGTCGAAAGAGGAAACATATATCGTGTCGGACGAGTGCGCGAGAGCGCGACATCGAGCGCACCTGACCTGAAAGCTTAAGATCGTCCACGATCTCGGTGCCCGCCACGTCTGTCTTCTGCGTTATCTGTCTCCGTGGATCGGTACACCTTTTTTTGCTCACGGCCCAACTGGAGGTGTCGATTCCACGACTTTTTTTCCCCAAGTTAGCTTGTAGAAGAACGCATCGACGTTCCAAGCGAAAGAGAAAAGCGAAAGAAACGCGAGCCCGCTCGTTGGCCGATTTTTCGTGGAAACATCGAGAGGAGGTCGATTCGCCGATTATCTACTCGCTTTCCCTCTCTCTCTCTATCTCTCTCTCTCTATCTCTTTCAACCGAGAACCTGGTTTGATCGTGTCTCGAGTTTGACTTGGAAGTCAGAGGGCAGCAGCTTCCGAGAAACGGGCCGTACTTTACCATTACCAACGGTTCCAGCTTTTTAAGAACAACATCGGTGGCCAGGTGAGGGTCCCGCGGTCGTTCGAGAAATCCACCGTGTCAAATTCGTGCTGGCTACGAATCTCGAAGGAGAACGCACGTCGTTAAATCTCTCGGACACGGTCCTCTCTCGGCTGCTCGCTTCTTCCATTCTCTTGGCCCTGCCTCTCTCGCCCCGTTAACCCTCCTCCACCACTCCTCCCTCTCGCTACGTCTCACTTTTGCCACGTATTCGTTAAACCTCGGTAAAACGACTTAATGTATTATTATGAAATGTACACGAAACGCTCCTCTTTTCGTTGTTCCTCTTTGCCTGGCCCACACAAGGCGAACTACTACGAATGGCAACGGTGACATTCGGCTTTGTGAATTTCTTCGACCGTTGCACTAAACGCAACGAACGTTTATTTTTCGTAACAGATGAGAGAGAGAGAGAGAGAGAGAGGAGCTAGGCGAGTGCCTAGAATATAATTCCCGAAAGTTCGTAAAGGACGTGGTTAAGAGAAGCGTTAAAGTCGTGTCGACGCGACGAAAGAGAAGAAGGCACACGCTCCCGTAAACATTACCGAGCGCGTATACCCGGTCGCGCTATCTATTGAGTTATCTAAACAGTGATTTGGGCTTGACACAGGATAGCAGGGTAAGGCCTGCGCGCCATCCGTCACCGCGTCCCTGCGTCAAGAGGCAAAGTAAAGTAAAGAGGCAGGCCCCTCTGTGCACCTCAGACTCGTTCTCCTCTTCCTTCCACCTCGGCCACTACCTCTCGCTCTCTCTCTCTCTCTCTACTGTCCAACAGAAGAGACGTACAACTCTCCGTGGAGGATTTATTACTAGTCCCCTGTGCTCCTCTTACCACCGAGCACCAGCAACGGCAGTTACAGTAGCTCCAGCCCTCCAACAGTTATCTGCATTATAAAACAGTTGCTGCCAATAGCCGTATAAAGCGTAAGCTTTCAGCAGCCAGCCCTCCCACCATCGGACCATATAAAGAGCCGTTTTCGTTCCCTTTCGTCTCGAAACCAGGTCCTCCGATCCCCGCCGGACGCCTTCGGAGGTTATCATCCTCCGAAACGGAACGCACGCGATATCCGGAGAACGTGGACGTCGGTGCTCCACACTCGCGAGAATCGGCGCGATCCTCGTCGTCGACGTTTCTATCGGGAAGCGCAGATCTGGGAAAAAAAAGAAAAATCTTCCGGCCGCAGCAACCATGGTCCACGGCGAGTGTCGAGCCGTTTAACGTCGACCGTGTTTCATACGGTCGACGAAGGGCGACGTAATCGAGTACCAGCTGTCCGATCTCGTCCACCGAAACGAATCCGTGCTGTCGGTCGATCAGCTCCGTCGTTCGATTCGACGATTCTTCGAGCCTGGCGGAACATCGGTCGAGGTAAAAGGAGACGTTCGGAGAACCTCGAGCGAAATCGCGATGCCAGTGTTTCAGGGACATCGCGAGTTGTTTCGACCGATTGCTGCTCGAGCCGTGCAACTCTCCGAGGAGAAATTAGAGCGAGGAGGAGAGCGTTGAAAATGATCGGGATAGGCGGCGCATGTTGGTCGGTTTGTTGCCCGGGCCTTGACGCGAATCGCGTTCGGAACGTGGTGTCTCGAAACGGAACGAACAAAAGGGATGGTTGTTGAAGGGGGACGACGTAACGACAGCGCAGTGGCTCATCGGGTGTCGAGAACGAATACCACAAATCCTTTCGAATGTGCCTTTAGCGCGTCTCCCCGGTATCTCGCTCTCATGAATACTGCAAATACCGCCCGGTATTCGTGGATTGGAGTAGCTCTCTTTCTCGAGGCAGGGAACCAGGGGTAGAGTAATGTGTGGCCATTGTCGAGCAGTCGTGGAGAAAGGGACAGTTCCGAGAGCGCGTATTCCGTGGCCGCCGGCAGTCGTGTGTCGTATCGTTTGTAAGTTGACAGCCACCGTTGCGGTTTGACGATCGGCCATCCGTCAATCCGACTCCACCGACGAGAGAGCTTCCAGAGAGGAGAGAGGAGAGAGGAGAGAGAAGAGAGGAGACCTTCGAGGTAGGGAAGAAGGGAAGAAAAAGTGCGTTTCACGTCGCATTACTTATCCAGAACTGGTCCAGCCGAAAACCTTAAACCATTTTATTCATCGATTCGACGGATTTCCAAATTCACCTTGAGGAATCGATCGAAATCCGTCTCGTCTACACAGACCCTTTTCTTTTATCCTCTCGCTGAACTTTGATTATGCTCGATCGATCTCGACGATAGCTGAGACGACGATCGACAGGGAGGAGGATGTGTACGTCGATCGAAAAATTAAGAGCGCGTCGAAAGATGGTGTGGCGTAAAATTCGGTTGAAAACGTCAGGATCGGTGGAAGCACGGGCGGCTTAGCTCAGAGTTTGGCATTGCGTCTTCGGGCAGCCCAGCGTGAGATCGTTTATACATGCAGTCAATGGATGCCCGGCGGCCGCCGCTGCTGATGGCCACGCTTTGTTTTGACGGACGGCTGAATAATCTACCTCTGAACTTCGTTTGATGGCTGTCTGTCGGTCGATCCGTCGTACGATTCGTCGGACTCGCTACCAGAAGCTCCTTCTACGGAAGCTCGGCTCCACGGTGTCCCGCTGCTTCGCGTTCTCCTCGCTCGCGGCAGAAGCGACGAACGCGATCGCCGCTGTCGCGCGTTGCGTACATTACTCTCGTCGTCTCTGGCTGGGCCCACATCATCCTGGACGAGCGCCGGCAATTTGCTAAACGTCGCGTCGTCTCGTGTCTTCTTCCATCGTGGTACCAGGATGGAGGGAAACGAGAGAGGAAAAGAGCGCGTGCTACCACCAATGGTATTCAGATAAGAATCTCGGTACTGCTGCGAGCTTCTAACGACGCTTAGAAGCGTCCCAAATGACAAACGATCTCTCGCGTGAATTTGAAAATGAAAGAAGCCGATGATTGATTCCAGGTTACAAGGAGACCGCGTTCGCGTTCGCGATTTCCGCAGCCGGGGTGGCGCACAGCGTGGCTCGCGCGTGCAGCATGGGACGACTGCTCTCCTGCGGATGCGACCCGTCGAGCTACAAGGGTAAGACGCCTGTCAAGGCCAGGGGCACCCAATGGAAGTGGGGCGGCTGCTCTCACAACCTCGACTACGGCATGGAGTTCTCGAGACAGTTCCTAGACACGCGCGAGAGGGCCGGGGATATACAGTCGACGGTCAATCTCCACAACAATCAAGCTGGCCGCTTGGTAAGCCGTTTGATTAATCTTCCCTTTCATTCTCCCTCCCACCCTCCCCTACAGCCTTCTTACTCACTCGCGAGAAATATTTCATTCCGTGACAATATACGTCCCTCTTCTCCTCCCGAGTATTTTTGTTCGTTCCATCTCTCTGCTGGTTCCGCTGGTTCCGCTGGTTCGTTCGCGTTTTAACGGCGATTCTCTGCCCGCTGATGCTAGAGCAAAGCGGAAAGAAAGGAAGCGAAAGAGGGGAGGGAGCGAGAGAAAGGAGGCGGTGAATAGGAGTGGAGAGGAGGTGTAGGAGAAGAACCGAGACCGTTCCTCTTCTCCGTGCACGCTCTCCACGCTCGGTCTCGCCTCGACGTTATTAAGTCGAAGCCCGGGGCTGGACCACCCAGCCGTAGACTCATTAACTGTTTTGTACGCGACACCTCTTTGTCTAAAGGAAATTGCCCCCTCCCCCACCTCACCCCTTTCTTTCTCTTCAGCCGTTGGTGTCCGTGCGACCACGTCTTGACCACATCTCCCCCCCCCCACGTCCCTACTCCGTACGGCCGAAATACCTGAAATTTCTTCCATCGTCTATCGGCTATCGCTTAATTCCTTCTTGTTCGCGATTCCATCCGCAAATCACTGGAATTTCAGGCGGTGGCGAGCAACATGCAAGTGCGCTGCAAGTGCCACGGTATGTCGGGTTCCTGCGAGCTGAAGACTTGCTGGAAAGTGGCGCCAGACTTCCGAATAGTCGGGAAAACTCTGAAGGATCGGTTCCGAAGCGCCGTCCTGGTGGCGCAGAGCAATCTGGGTAGCGTGACCCCTCTGACCAGAGTAAGAGGATCGCGAAGAAGAAGGCCGGATCGACAGAGACAGAGGAAACATCGAGGTGGTGCGGCTGGTGGAAACGGCGGTGGACGGAAGAGGAGACCTCGCGATCTCGCCAAACAGCTGTTCTACTATCAAAAGTCGCCGAATTTCTGCGAGAGGGACCCCAGCGCGGATATCCCCGGGACCGCAGGGCGTAGATGCAACAAGACCAGCTCGAACGGAGACGGATGCGGCAACCTGTGCTGCGGCAGAGGTTACAACGTTGTCAGACAACGGCGCGTCGAGAGATGCAGCTGCAAGTTTCATTGGTGTTGCTACGTGCGATGTCAGAACTGCACCGTGGAAGAATGGATCACTGTTTGCAAGTGAAACGCGCGATCCTCGAAGAATCTTCGCAAGACGATGGAACGATAGGAAGGTTTATACGTCGAATGAGCGAGATCCGACATGAGATCGCGTGTAATAATCCTCGATATACACACGGATTAAATCGGATCAGTGTACGAGCTGTACTTCAATCTGATTACCACTTTGGTCGTTATCTCGTCGTTAAGAATCGCGACATTTTAATCAGTTAAGAGGATGAACGAAGAAACGGAGGACAGGCGGTTGATGAACGCGTAAAAGCGTGATTGCCCCTCGAAAACGACCGCGACACTGAGTACTCTAGCCGTGATCGACCGAATCGACGTAGATTCGGTGACCGTACTTTTATTATTCACGCTTACACTACACACACACACACACCATGGACGACGACAGCGTCGCTTTGACGGTCTAGCGGACAGCAACGGGCCCAGAGAGAGAGAGAGAGAGAGAGAGAGAGAGGAGCCGTTCACCGTTCAACGCAACGGAATCATCAATTGTTCTTAATCGCGCGAGTAATATAATTTAATCGGTAGAGTATAAGCGAGCCAATAATTTATTTATAACACGTTGCCTGTATTTAAATTAGTAGAATAATTTTAATATCCACAGCAACTGTAACACCTCCGTCACACAGTATTATTAGAAGAAGCAATGTGCGCGTGTAAGATTGGGAATGGATGCTGCGATTGTATACAATTAAATAATGTGCGTACAATAAAGAGTTCCTTCGACCGATAAGTCGTCGTTCTCCTCTGTTCTCTTTCCCAGCCGACTCGATCGCGACTCGATCGCGTCCCGTCGATATAGCCGGCCGATTACAACCAGTTCCCTTACGCAGAAATCGTTCGAAAGCGTAACTCTTTCGGACAGATTTACAGATGACCGAAGCCTTTCCGATACTTTTATTCCTTGCTCCGATAGATTCGTTCGACCTTCTTTTCCATCGATCGAACGATAAATTGTCCCGTGTTAAAACCTTGGAAAAATCTGTGCCAATCCCACTTACATGCCAAAGCGAAAAGACCATTTCAACGTTATTGCGAAACATCAGAGACGTACACACTCTTTCTCTCCCTCTCTCTCTCTCCCCCTCTCTCCCTCTCCCTTTCTTTCGCGCGTAGAAGATGCCGTCTAGTTCTTGACTTTCGTTTTCGATTCGTTTTCAAGTGTCGCGATTCTATCCCGCGTACATTTTACCCCCTTTCCTTTGCAATCAACCGCGAGTACCGCGCGCCGTTCAAAGAGACCCTCTTCATCGACATCGATAACGCTCGACAATTATCCATTTTCCAATCACGAGCATCGAGAACCGAATGTTGAACGACTCGAATCCAGTCTACGAGAGCCCCTAGAATTCACCGGTGGCAAATTGAGTTTTCGAATCTAAGTATACGCTGTGGCTAGGTTTCCGATTAGATTAGCACCGAAATCAGACTAGGATGGACTTTCATAATCGTATTTTACGCGGTTTGTTGCTCGCCGCAAAGTCGATAGCCGATAATCCAAAGCATTGTCGTTAGAATTTAAAATAACCTCCGTTGATCAATCGTTTCGTCCGAGGCTGTGTTCCGTTAGAGGAGGCGGACAAGAAACAAGGTGTACCTTTCTGCATAGTTGCTACATATTTCTCGTATATTCCCCTCCTTGGAATTCATACGTTCCGTCGGAAAATTCTGTTTCGTTTCTAGCGGACGAAAGCCTGTGAAACCGTCTCGCAGGAAGACGCGTCGCATCACGTCGCGTGGCACGACGCGTATCCGCATTAACCGCGGCTCCCTTTGACAACTGCGCCAGCCAGGACGACCCTGAAGAAGCCGCGATAAAACGCATTAATTTATCGCGCGACCCTCGGGAGATCTTTTTCAAGGCGCATCGATCCAACCAACGAGATTAGAAGCGGGAGCACGACGCGACACTTTTTACCGCTAGCTTACCTCTATACCGCGACGACAATTATTTCCGTGCCCTTGGTGCTTTGTAATTCGCGACACGTTCGCCTTCACCTCAGCGCCGGACAATGCTGATTACACAGCAATTCTCTTACGCCTCGATCAATCCTATCGATCGGACGATTTTCGAAAGGATGGAACGTAAACGAACACGTCGGCGAAAAGAACGAGAGGAGAGAAGACAGATCGGGCGAAGAGAATAGAGAAAGAGAATGTAAGAAAAGAGGGAGAAAGAGGGAGAAGGAGAGAGAGAGAGAGAGAGTGTGAGAGTGTCGGGGCTGGACGACGATCTCGGGAGCGAAATCAATGAGCTAACAGGCTTGCGAGTTAGCAGTTAGTTAATTAAGTCGGCGTTATTGGATCATGGAAGCCAAGCACCCCTCCCCAGCAGCACCCCCTCGACGCAATCGTGACTACCGCCCTACGCGAGCGTCGTAGAGCTCGGCTCTTACTCCGGCACACGAGCATTGCGAGGGTGGACGCCGCAGGGCCTGCACAACCTGCCAGACGTTTTAATTAGAGGTGAGTTTCATCGCGAGCCACGCTAAGAGCCACCACCCCCCGTTCACTTGTCCCTTACGAGTAAGTGTTTTGCACCTTCTGTTTCGTCCGCCGCTAGAACTTTCCACAGGCAAAGTAACCTCTCTGTAGCCTTCATCTTCTCGCCACTTGGAAAACCGATGGCGCGAATCGCCGACGACACGAGCCGTCGTGACACTCCGTGAACACGCGTGAACAAAAGTGGAATCCGTCGACGAAACTATTCCTCCCTCGATCGAACGGAATTTATCCACGATATTTATCCCGATATACTCGGACGGTCGAACTCGAGAAGGAGCAGCTGCATTACTCTAAGGATGCCTGAAGAGACACCGAGACCTTATCGCTTTCGACTGGATCGCGAATAATGCCGCAATTAACAAGTTTCTCCCGGCGCGGTCGGGCTAGAGGGAGAAACGATCGAAACAGTGTGTGAGACGAAGCGTTCCCCGAAAGGGAAAATGCCGGGGGGCGGACGGCCGGGCAAGGGGGAGAAGGGACGGAGAGGACGAGGAGGAGGTGTATACGCGAGGTGCTTTACGTTCCATGGTGCGCGTCTCGAAGGTGCCGGAACATGTGTTTCAGAATGTTTTGCGGGGAGGCCAGGAAAAAGAGAGAAATCTGTAAATACAGAGAGAACGAGGGAAGACAGGAGGAGGAGGAGAAGGAGGAGGAGGAGGAGGCGGCAACTGCGGCCCAGTCGTGAGCCCGGTGGAGAGCGTTCGTCTCTCGCGGAGGTAAATCCAGGCAGGTGTCGTCTCGAGCCAACTTCGGTCGAGCAAGAACGACGAAGACGGACAGGCGGTAGTTCGTACCGATCTCGTATCGGTATTTCCAACGAGAACGAGAAGGGAGATGAAGAAAAAAAGAACAGACGCACACACGGTCGGACGAGATACATTGTGGTAAGACAAGACCGAAAGAAAAGGGAAGGAGAAGGGAAGGAATCGCACAGCAAGCGCGAGCCGCGAGAGCTCGAAGAAGAATATAGCGGAAAGTTAAATGTTGCATGAGCTTCGAGGAAGAAGAACAGCGCGGAGATTCTCGGTATCGATTAACCCCCTGACGGAAATAACGTACGACCAGCGACGAGCGGGCGATTTTTCGATCCGTTCGCGGTCGATCGCGAGAACAGCGACACCTCCGCCTCGGAATCCCAAAGAGGTGGATGCGTTATCTGCCGAAAGGATCGGTGTTCGATAATCTGTAAAAGGGAACGATGGAGAAAAAGAAAGAGGGAGGGAGAGAGTGGCTGACGGGGTAGACCGCGTCTCATCCGCCACCGTGATCCGCGCGCGCGTATTTCAACGACGTGAATCGATCGAGTGGCAATCGATATCGAACACCAGTTTTTCCTTTCGGCAACGAGGCGGTGCGAAAGCGGCCACCGAATCAAGTGAATCGACGATTTGCGTCTACTAGTTTTTCCGATTAACGAGACACCGTCGTGTTTAAAGGTACACGCGGAGGGACAGAAAAGCGAGAGGACGAGCCACTTGTCACCAGTTTACCGTACTTTCCGGCGAAAGGAGTGTCGAACCCTTTTCAACCGGTCCGAACCGGTCGGCTGCCGATCGTTTTCGGCTTCTGTGCCTCTTTTTCTTCCTCTTCTTCTTCTTCTTCTCTTCCTTCGTCGTCGTCGTCGCCGTCGTCGCCGTCGTCGCCGTCGTCGCTTCTTCCCAGGGATTCGCGATGCCAACATTCCGCCGGCGCTATAGCAAGAGGGACCTTCCTCTTGCTCTCGAGCGACAAATATCAAACTTTCCCACACCCGGCTCTCTTTTCGGGGGAGCGCGAGTAGCATTCGAACGTCTCTCGTTTCGCTTCGTGGTCTTATCGGAGAGCGAAGGGAGAAAGGGCGAGAACGGAAGAAATAGGTCGTGATCGGAGTACGGTGGCCAGAGAAGTCTGGTGTCAACGAGATCATCGACGATTCGGAAATGGCTGGATATTTTCGAGCTGAGCGGCGAGATCACTTTCCCACAACAGGCGTTTCGTCGCCCCCACGCTTGGGTTCCCTTTTAAAGAGCGCGAGCCCTGCGCGCACACAGGTACGCTCGCGATCTGGCATCCTTCGGCCGTGAGGACGAAGAAGAGAGAAAGCGAGAGAAAGACGAGATGGCTCGCGGAACGAAGCGCGGGAACGAAGACGGAGAAGAGTGGAAAGAACCGATGGACCGAGTGGCACGGAAAGCTTTTTCTGAAATCACGGGACCCGTCCTTACCTCGCCTACCCTTCTCCCTTTCTTCTCGTTCGTCTTCTCGCGACGCGCAGTCGGGCATCAATAATTTAACGCCCTGTCCTACCGATAAACCTGCACCGCTTCTTTCACCGGGCAACAACGAGGAAAAGGAAGAACCAGAAGGACGACGGAGAGGAAGAAGAAGAAGAAGGAGTAGGAGAAAAAGAGGAAGAAGACGAACCGAGAGGAAAGGAGGAGAGACGCGCCGAGACCACTGAGAAAACTGAGGAGGGAGCAGCGTCGTATCGCATACGAGCAGAACAGAACCACCGTGTGGACATCGTGGATCAACCCGAGTTTCTTACGTCCGTTCGGTTCGTTCACATATAGTCAGTGACGCGTCGCTCTCTCTCCTTCACCCTTTCTCCCTTTCCCTTTCCCTCTTCGATTACAAGCGACAAGAAGCAGCATTACACGAGACACGCCGCGCCGACAAATCGACGGATTATGCCGGACGAGCGCCGACCCACCGGGAATAAATGAATTGGCTAACGACGCGAATCCTCTCGTTTCTCGCCCCCTCTCTCTCTCTCTCTCTCTCTCCCACTCTCCCACTCTCTCTCCTCTCGCGGCTCTCTTTTCTTTTCACCTTTCCGTGTTCTCGCAGAGAACCTTCCCTTCGACGAGATTTACGCGGCTGTCCGCGGAACCGTTGTCCGCGAGGTAATCGAGATCGAGAGAAAGCCACGTTCCGCTTCCAACGAAATAGACCGTGGAAACTCAGATACGTTAACATGGAACCTGGAAGACATCTGCATTCACCTGGTCACGTGTTAAGCGCGACCCGTTACACCTTGGAAAGTCTCTTAACGAATTTGTCGAGGGATCCAATAACGGAGATACTGTTTCGCGATGCAGTTTCATGCCGACGAAGCTTATCAACTGCCCGCTTACAACCCGGGTACATCGGGAAAGGAAAAAAGATAGGCCGAGTCTACGAAAGTGTATAATAGAACCGCATCGATCGGCCGTGCCTTTGGTAAAGCGGCTAAGCGAACCACCCGTTACCCACGGACTGGGGTAACCCATTAAATACTCTTACGCAATCCGTGGGATCCGATAAATGGGATATGTATTACCCTGCAACGTTTCTGCAGCCGTACAAGTACCGCCTCGGATGCGGATGGCAAAAGAAAAGCTACGAAACTGATGCTCTACGAGTCGATTCGGTACTTTCCAGAGGAACAAATCTTTCACGGTGCATTTTCACGTTGAGATCTCTGATAAAGGCTACATTTCGACAGACAAATCCTGAAAATTTGTGCCTCTGATTGTGCGCGATAGGCGGTCGTAAGGCGGAAATCCCGCAAGTTCTCGCCGTACGCTACACGAGCCTCGGGCATCGCGGTTATACGGTGGCAAAGAACGAATCGGTACAACTGTACTGACTCGTCGATTCGCGAAAGAGATGCTTAGCTTGGCAAAAAAAAAAAAAAGAAAAAAAAGGAAAAAGGAGAGGAAAGGAGAGAAGAAGGAAGGGGAAAAAGCCGCTGTTCTAAATTGATCGTTTCGTATAGATAGACAGGAGATTCGAAGGAGAAAAGCGATGATTCGTGACGAATCGAACGCGATATCTTTCGAATTCCTGGCGTAGTTTCAGCCGTCCCTCGTGGAGGCTTTCAGGAAGCGAGCTACTAATTAGCGATTACCACTCGTTCACGCGGCACTCGAGAAAGAATATAATTAGCACTCACCTTTGTGCCGATGCGCCGTGAAGCCCTCGACCGGCCGAACCTGGCCTCTCGTAAAAAATCCGTAGAGCGTTCTCTTCGAAGAGTCATTCTCGACCTTCTCGTCGTTCGAACAGATGGAAAGAGGTGCACACCGCCCGGTCCTGCTTTTCCCGCGAGTGTGAAGAGGTACGCGACGACCTCTTCGTGTTTGCCGCTGCATCGACGAGCACTCTACTGTCCTGGAAACGAGAAGAAAATTAATGAACTTTTTGTCGCGCGGCTTACACCGGGATGCATCCCGAATGCGGGGAATTTGTTCGTTCGGCTCGCAACTCGATCGGAACCGTTTAAATTTTATTCCACAATTCTTGTTTTTTTTTTTTTTTTATCCTTCTCCCCATTCTTCGTCCTCTTCACACACGATACAATGGATTATCGCAGGAATCGATTTCTTTCGTTCTTGATACTTGCGTTTCGATCGCGTAATTACCTTCGTTCTGTTACATCTGTGAAGCGCGCAACCTTTCCTCTCGTTTTCATCCGTTCAAGCGGAAAACGAACGAGTAAATGTCGCATTGTTTCTTTCACTTTTCCAGACTGTGACGAAGAACGTCCGAAAATGAACGATTACGGATACGGCAGGAGAGGCGGGAAAGAGCAGAGGCGAGGAGGGAGCAGAGGTGACGAGGAGGATATGGACGATCGAAGAACAAACACTCTGCAGCGGTTGGATAGCGTACAAGATCCTGGAAAACGTTATCTCCTTAGAGAGTGCATAGGTTCTGGCGTCTGTGGAGACGTTTACGAAGCGATCGATCAGCAAGCTGGTACGCTCTGTACCTTGCAATACCTTGCGAACCAGTATGTATTCTAAAAATGGTATCGAACCTTTGTATACTTCTAGGAAACAAAAGAGTGGCGGTGAAGGTTCAGAAACTAACGGCCGAATCGCAGTCGTTGATCATCGAGGAGTACAGAGTCCTTCGAGATTTTGCGTCTCACCCGAATCTACCAGACTTTTATGGGATTTATCGTAGAAGATCCGGCAAGAAGACCGAATACGATCAAATATGGTTCGTCATGGAGGTAGGACTACGAACTACGAATAGAACTATGTTCTCCGGCGATCTCGAGCGAACGATCGTTGCCCGTGGCTCTCGCTCGAGCTTAATCTGTATCGTCGCAATCGACGTATGTAGGTGTTATTTACATCGAACGTTTATATCGCGCTTGAACATCGATTGCAAGATACATCTGTAACGCCACTCCTCTCTAACATCGTAATTCTCTCGAGGGAGGGAAGAAGAAGAAGAAGAAGAAGAAGAAAGGAAAGAAAGAAAAGAAAAGAAAAGAAAAGAAAAGAAAGAAAAGCCCAGAGATCGCGAACAGACACGGTAGAAGAGAAGAGCGAGGGTGGGGTGTATCGGCGGGAGGGTGAGGAGAAAGAGAAAAAGAGAGAAAGAGGAAGGAAAGAGGGGAAAAAAGGAGAAGAAAGGAGGGAAGAGTTGCTGTACGTAGCCATGCCAGGACCCGGAGGCAATTTCAAGCATTTGAGACGGTCGAATACACGGATAATTTACGACACGCGCGGCCATTAAACAATCATTAAACTCGTTCGTGTACGCAGGTGAGCCCCGGCACGTCGCAGCCCTAATTTACGGGTGGACCTCCACGGTGCGCCCGAAATATTATTACTTATCTCGGGCAAACCGTCGATATTCGATTTAACGCGTACGCGTGCACGTTCGAAGAACGCGTCTTTCACAGCCCCGAAATACTGGCGACGTTCTATCTCTTTTTCTCTTTCTTTCTTTCTTCTTCTCTTTTTTTTTTTTTACATATATTCCCTTAAACAATGCACGCTACGCAACAGCGTGTAACACACGTGAACGTTCTCTCTCTCTCTCTCTCTCTCTCTCTGGAAATGAAATCTTTGATAAAGTAACGAATCGAGACAGAGTAAAGGATTGCAGGCAGGAGGCGAGACAGGGTGATGGTGAACACGGGCAAAAGAAACAGGTGTACAATAGGTGTGGCCAGGTACAA
Organism: Anthophora plumipes; assembly: GCA_951804975.1. Classification (NCBI taxonomy): domain Eukaryota; kingdom Metazoa; phylum Arthropoda; class Insecta; order Hymenoptera; family Apidae; genus Anthophora; species Anthophora plumipes. The sequence goes on along the minus strand of OX638116.1, from coordinate 24,582,328 downwards.
GAAACAAAAGGGAATAACGACGATTTTGCGAGTCCGCTCGAACGGAGAGCTGAGAGAATGCGTGGCGGTGAAACGGGTTGGGAAAGAGGAACGACACGCAATGACAATGTTGCAAAGATTTATCGCCGATGGTATTTCATATCGTATCACGGACACAAACTGTGTCCAGTAAACGAAGTTTTCGCTTGATGCACCTTCGTTCCGAAGTATACATCGCGTGCTTACTCGGTCCGCTTAAAGCTCAGACGAGATGCTTCGTCGTCCTGGCCCCGAAATCGTGCTTCGTTCCATCTTGCAAATTTCTCTCAGCTTCTCACGAGAAACGACCGGTAATAAAAAAAAATATATATATATATCGAAGGGATATAGAAGTAGAGATAGGAAATGGTAAACATCGTAAGAGGCCAAATATCGAGATCACGGGCAATTACGCAGGATCGCTTGGAAAATGAAACTTCGTCTCGAATAGTCGATTCGAATTACTTCCGCAATTTCACGGGCAATGCCGAGGCATCAGCTGGACGTACGAAATGGCGATACAAATCGAAGATTGCTTTCTCGAACTGCGATTACGACATAATTTCAACGTGGAATTCATACCGTAGAGGAAATAACGATTACCTACTTTGTACGCTTTTCCAGCTTTGCGAGGGTGGACCAGTGATGGATCTGGCGTGCGGGTTGATAGCCATGGACAAGAAACTGCGCGAGGAGCACATAGGCTTTATCTTAAGGGAAGTGATCAAGGTAAATGTCGCAAAACGGATCGAGTATGCGCCTATTACGCGTAATACTCTAGAATGGAGCGAAAAGCAAGCTATCGCGCGGCAATTTGTTGGCATTAAACGTAGTTCCTTGATGTACAGATGATATACATCTCCATAACTTTAATCTATAAAACGAATTTCTCTCGGAGGCAGAGAGAAAGGGGAAAACGAAAGCGTTGATGCGGCAGGAGACAACGTTATTACAACGTAATTGTGTCCGATGTCTCGAGCGCGCTCGGTGTGATTGCGCTCGACATAGGCGTCGCGAGGCCAAAAGTCGTTTACTGAAATTGTCCGTAGCGCAGACGAAAGCGGCGAGGAAAGAGAACGAGAGGGAGAACGAAGAGAAAGGAGTAAAAATATTGTTTGATAAACCGAACAAAGTGAACGAGCTCTGGCTTGTTCTGTAACGCGATTCGTAAGTGGTACGCGGTGTTTAACGAAACGAGATAGTCCCGTGCGTCCGCGACGGGATAATTCAGTTGGCAGCTTGCGTTTTCGTAGTCGCAAAATCGGGATAGGAACGACGAATCGCGAAGGAGACGCGCGTCAATGGGCCGCATTCTACGGCGTATAAATTACAAATAAGACAGGCGAGATGGCTCGCTAATTAACCTGCTCGCAAATGAAAGGCTGCCCGCTCGTTCGCGTAGCAATCTCTGGACCGGCGCGGCGCAAACACTTCCGTCCCATTCTCCTCCGACGCGTACCTCCGTGCTTCTCTGTCCGAACGGAGAGGAAAGGTCCGTGTGTTATACACTCAAGGACAAAACTTGTGATCTCGCGAGAAATGGTGTACGCGAGCTTACACGCTGCCGGAAAGATAGAAATGGAATAAGGAATAGAGGTAAGAAAGGACGAGGGTAAGGTGAATTGCAATCGTTTCCCGCCTCGTGGTCTATAATTTTACCAGGGGAACGATTCGGTCGTTCACAATGGGATAATGTTCCGTAATTCCGTTCCCTTTCCTCGATCTGGGAATATAATTCACCGTAATATCGGTACGAGACGTTTCTCCGACTCTCTGTATCACGTTCGCGCGGCAAGTCCGCAATGAAACAAACGAAAGCAGAAGGAAACGATTAGGAAAAATGCAGTGGACACCGGAGTGGACGGGTGTCATTTGTGCGTCAAACGGTTGCAACTTGATCTCGGCGCCGAGGGTAAAACGCGCGTTTCCGTTTCGAATCGTGCGCCGTTTCCCTTCCCCGCGCTGCACACCCGGCACCTCTTTCACCGCAAAAACACCGAGACCCGCGTAAAATCGATGGGTTCTGCTAATTATCTCCGCCGTGAGAACTCCGCGAACCTTCGACGAACCCGTGCACCGATACTTCCTACCTTCGGCTAAGCCGCGTGTACTTGCAACAAACGTTGCGCGTCGATCTATCAATCTGGTTGCAACAAAAATCGATTTATCATCCACGTCGAATGATGCATCAAGTGGAATGAAACGGTAGGCGTTCGATACCTACGCGTTTACCATCGTCGTTGAAACAATCTCCTCAATTCATTCTCCTTTTCGTTGGATAACTTTGGATAGCATTCGAATGGAAATTGTAGCAAAACTATCGGAGGAACGCCGGTGTATTTTCGTGTACACAGTACAAGCAAGCACACGCATGGCTTCCCGCGTTCTTCTACCTTTCTCTGTTCCTCCTTGATCGTCTTGCCATCCTCTCTCGTAAAGTGCACGCAACCCCTTCTTCTCCTCCTCCTCCTCCTCAGACGTCGCCTTCTTGTTCGCGTTGGTACGTGTTCCATGGACCCAGTAGCGATTCGTCCACGGTCGCTCGTGCGGTAAATCAGGCCACGTTGACGTTTAATGCCGGCAAATTACACGCGAAATAAATGCTCGCGAAGAACGAGGTATAACGGTGTCTACTACTCTCGACGAAATCGCATATCGCGCACGGCAGAAGCGTAAAGCGAAGAAAGTCGAGGCAGAGATGTTTGAACGGATTGGCATGCTTCTCAGGCGGTGGTTTATCTGCACGAGAACAACGTGATGCACCGTGACATTCGCGGCAGCAACATTTTACTGACGAAAGAGGGAGAAGTGAAGTTGGTCGATTTCGGCCTGTCGAGAATGGTTCAAGGCGAAATGGGGAAGAGATACACGTGCATAGGATCGCCGAGTTGGATGGCGCCGGAAGTCGCGATGAGCAAAGGGTCTAATACCGATAGCGGATATGGGAATAGAGCTGACGTCTGGGCGATTGGAATTACGGCGATCGAGTTGGCAGATGGAAAACCACCCTTTCAAGATATGCACCCGACGAGAGCGTTGTTTCAAATCGTACGAAATCCTCCCCCGAATTTGTACAGGCCGTCCAACTGGTCGCAAAATTTCAACGATTTTATCGCAGAGTACGTTGTCGAATTTCTATCTAAATAGAGAATACTTTTTTTCCAGCGATGTCATTTTCACATCTATTTCTAGATGCCTCGAGAAGAACCCGGAGAACAGGCCGTTCATGGCCGAAATAGCCGAGCATCCCTTTTTAGCAGAATTACCTGAGAACGATTACTTGGTAATATACGGAAACTATTTTCATGGAACGATATCTAGGAGTCTATAAAAAGAGGGAAACTGATAAGAAGTTGAATGATGTTTCTAGCTAACGCAAGAGATCAAGGTATTAATGATGGACGCCTGTGCGAAAGGTAAACTCGACCGGAGGACGGAAGTGATCGTTCGAAAGGGTTTCCTGAAGGTAACGTCGTTTCGAGCAAACGTCGTGTACGATGTTGTTACTAGATACACATGGTTATCTCTGTTCGATCTAGACCCACCAAACGGATCCTCTCGAACCGATGTTCATGGAAGACCTGGCCGCGCTCGAAACGCTCACGGAGGACGCGGTCTTGGACGAACTGCACGAAAGACTGCGGCAAGGTTACTACCACAGCTTTATCGGGGATATCCTTTTAATATTAAATCCAAACGAGCAGCAGGATATTTACGGTTCTGATGTAAGGATTCTTTAGATCGTAAATATACCGAACGAAATCATCATATCGTTGTTAAATTCAACTGTTTCGCTGGTTGCAGTATCACACGAAGTATCAGTTCAAATCACGGTCGGATAACGCGCCTCACATATATTCTGTGGCTGATAGCGCTTATCAAGATGTCTTGCACAACGAGGAAGTGCAACATATTCTATTAGCTGGCGAGAGCAATTCGGGGAAAACGACGAACATGATGCACCTCATTCGACATCTCATGTACCTGGGAAAAGTAGGAAGAAATTGGTCGATTAAACCGGATGCATACGCAGGAAGAATTGAATTCACCACACGACAGAACTTGTTCTTCCTTGATTTCAGAGCTTGCAAGACACCGGTGCGAGATTAATGAAAGCGATCAAAGTGATTCACGCGTTCAGCAATGCAGCCACACCCCTAAATCCTAATTCGACGAGATGCGTGTTGGAAATACAGACCACCTACGGATCTTCCGGGAAAGCCTCCGGTGGCATATTTTGGCTGTATCAGCTGGAAAAATGGCGCGTTTCTACCCGCGACAGGTTAACGTCGAGCTACGATATTTATATCTAGCTACGCGATTAGAATGTTGCATTACTTGATCTCGCAAATTTATCCGTAAAATTTGATCGCGAGATTACGTTGCAATTCTTGAATAATAGATCTAATCTAATAAAACGTTTATCGATTGGACACGGTAGTCATAGGAAATCTTTTTCCTGATAGGAATCAATCGAATTTCCACGTGTTCTACTACTTCTACGACGGGCTAGATTCCATCAGCAAGTTGAAACAGTATCATTTACCACCTGGAAGGAGGATGAGATACCTTAGAATAAGCGAGAAGGGAACGGAAAGGAAACGATCGTTCAAAGTACGAAACGATCCACGCGGGAACGTGGTAAAGTTTGAGGAACTGAAAGAAAACTTGAAAATCTTGGAAATGGAGGAGTACTGTGAAACAATTTGGAAAGTGCTAGCGGCGATCTTAACTTTGGGGGAAATTCGTTTCGTAGAGGGTAACAATGGAGAAGCTGACATGGACAACAACGACGCGGCCAATAAAGGTACGGTATATCGACGTTTTCGTTGTCAGAATCGACGATTACGTGTATCTTTGTATTCCAGTGGCTCAGCTCCTTGATCTAGATGACAAGAAATTTCTGTGGGCCCTGCTTAATTACTGCATAATTAGCAAGGGAACAGTTGTACGCAGAAAGCACAGCTGTGAAGAGGCAAAAGAGGCGAGAGACGTATTAGCTAACACAATTTATCAGCGATTAGTCGACTGGATAGTGAATACTATTAATCAGAAGTTCACGGTTACGCGTACTTTATTGTGAGTTTCGAGGACGAAAGAAATTGTTTAAAAGATGACGAGATAAACTCTAAGATTGTCGCGTACTTTTCAGTGGTGACAAGTACGCGATTAACGTGATGGATCTCTTTGGATTCGAGTGCTTCGCGATAAATCGACTGGAACAGCTGGTGGTGAATACCATGAACGAACAAATGCAATGTTATTACAACCAAAGAGTGTTCGCTTGGGAAATGGTAAGTGTTCGAAAAATATCCATGGAAGTATTAAGGTAAGAAATTCTCGTTCAACGTTAAACTTACTCTTGCAGCAAGAACAGGAAGAGGAAGATATTCCTGTTCAACGTTTGCACTTTTACGACAACAAAGATGCAATTGATCAGCTAATGAGCAGAGATAGAGGTTTATTCAGCATCATCGACGACGCGTCGAAAAACATGCTGGATTATCCGTATATAATAAACAAAATCGATCAACGATCGGATAATGTTTATATAAAACCGGTGAGTTCTCATGAGTTTACCGTCGCTCATTACACAGGAAAATTGGTTTACGACGCTAGCGAGATCGCTGAGAAGAATCGAGACTTTATTCCCCCGGAAATGACCGAAACGCTTAGACAATCGAGCATCGAAACCGTGAAAGACATGTTCTTGAACAAATTGACGAAATCCGGCAACTTGACCATCGTCGTCGATCATCCGAAGATCATGGATAAGAAGACGAACAAAGGGAAATGGGGCGCTCTTATGCAAGAAACGTCAAAACCAAGGGTGAGGTTGATTGATACATGTATATCTATTTTAAATCTTTCGTAAATGTATGTAGCTACCGAAAATAAGAAAGTTCGAGAAAAAAAAATGCAGGAGATTAAAAGAAAGCTATATATATATATATAATCGAGGATCTTCCGGAGAAATGGAAGAGAGGGTTGAAATGCAACAAAATTTGATCACTTCGCGATTGTTATTTTACAAACAGAAGTATAACACCGCATCCCGAGGACAATACTCCCAGACACGGAAAATGAGAACGTGCGCAGCTACCTTTAAATCCACCAGCCTTGAAATCCTTAAGAACCTTTCGACAGGTGGCGGAAGTGGTGGTATTCATTTCATCAGGTGTATAAGATCGGACCTCGAAGGGGCGCCTCGTGGCTTCTATCGAGACGTCGTCAGGCAACAAATCAGAGCGCTGGCGATTCTAGACACTGCTAAAGCCAGGCAACGTGGCTACCCGTGTAGAATATCCTTTCAAGAATTCCTTCGAAGGTAACGTTCCTGGGATATCTTTATTTATGCACGACAGCATTGGTTAATTGACAATTCTTCGATCTCGCAGGTATCAATTCTTGGCGTTCGATTTCGACGAGAACGTCGAGATAACCAAAGACAACTGCCGGCTACTGTTGATCAGGTTAAAAATGGAAGGCTGGATGATCGGGAAGACGAAAGTGTTCTTAAAATATTACAACGAGGAGTATCTTTCACGCTTGTACGAGACTCAAGTGAAAAAGATAATAAAGGTTCAGTGTATGATGAGAGCCTTTCTAGCACGCAAAAGCATGGTGTCGAAGATCGTATCGAGCTCGAAGAAAGAAGTTGGTAGGTAGACTGATCGTCGAGAAAAGCAACGTTTCTGTGCGAGCCAATTCCTCCCTTCGCTCTCGTCGCGTATTCCATATTTTTTTCAATGGGCTCGTACGTTTTTTTTCCATCCATTGCGAGAAATTTAACGGGTATTGTTTCAGTGAAGAAAGCGTCTATAAAGAAGAAGGAATCGGTGGACATGTCGGAGGATCAGGCAGCGATAATGATTCAGAAAGGTAAGAGACGGATGGGAAATGCGATTAACAGTCAAGGGGAAAAGAAATTTGATTTTTGACGAGCCTGATAGTTTCTGAATCAAGTAGTTCTTCGAGCGAAACACATTCCTAGTCCAAAGTCTCGAGTATTGTTCGATTAAGTAATATTTCGCGTGAAATATAGCATACAGGGGACATGTAGTAAGGAAGGAGACAGCGCCTCTGATGAAGGGGAAGATGGATCCGGAAACGATAGACATGATGAAGTTCTACAGCAGCAAATGGAGATCGAAGAGCATGTTCCAAGTCCTCCTACGTTACCGTGCAGCCCGCTATCAAGACCTCGTGCAGTTCTCGCAACAAGTCAGTGATTTCTATCAGAAAGTCACCTCCTCACCACATTTCCGACAAGCTTCATCCATATATTTTTCTCGACTAGGTGCATCTGTTCAATCAAGCAATAGTAGCATCTCTTGCAACGACGAATGACCAAGTATCCATAGACAAAGTCAACCCAAACGTTTCGGTGTCCGCGTACTTAGGCCAGATGAAACCACCCCAAGTGCACAAGTTACCTTTCAACTTTTATCACGAGTTACCTTTTCCTGTGAAAGCTGGAATGAAACCTCTTGGGTGAGTCGAATTTGCCGCTGTTCTTACACGTCGATGTTCGTTGTTTTTTTCTTCCCTTTTTTTTCTTCTCTCTCTTTCTTACGTTAGCCGTAGACGTATCGTGATAACCCAAATCGACGGGTCCAAAAGAAGATCGATAAAGAAAAGCTTAGACGAAAGAAATCGTTCTGATTAAACTAGCGTGAGTCGATCCTCATCATTAGACGTCATTTATCATTAACCGCATCGTAATCGTGTGTAACCGTCTTCCTAGTCCTCTGTATTTTGATCGCGTTCACGACATTTCACGAGGCAAAAACCTTGATATTCGACGAAATTGCCTGGTAATCCGTTTATCCAATGTTTTCCAATGTTTCTCGTTGCTTGTTAATTTCTTTTTTTTTTTCTCATATGCTTCGCGTTCTATGTCTATATTATTTCTTTTTTTTTTTATCTCTGTGTATGTGACCGCGTTGTTTTCTCATTATTTTTCGTTCTCCGTTGTGTGCCGTCTCTATCTCGAGGTAAGAGTCGCTTAAGATCTCCTCGGAGACTTGTGGCGTCAACTGAGAAATACGTTCTCGCAGATCCGCGTCGTCATCGGCGTCTGACGATGAGCACGAAGCCTGGGACGCGCCATTACGGAGACAAACGGTGCCTTGGGCCAACAGGAACAATCGTACCAGAGGTGCCTATCACATTTTGTTTCATCAAAGTTGAGCTGCATCGACACCGATACACTCGCTCGTACGCCTTTTTATCAGCGCGAGAACTCTTTCTTTATTCATACCTTTTACCGCACATTTCAAATATCACTCTTCGATCTTATTACCCGACCGGAGATCGACGATTGCGCATACAAGATGCGTCAGATGTGATTCCCTTTAATCTATATATAACTATTCTTTCGAACTAATTGAAATGAAACATGCTGAAACACTTTCCGTCGTCACTCTGTGTACGCAACTCGTCCTCGACTGGTCGGCACGCTTTCATCAGATTCTCTTTCTCTTTCAGTCGTAATTACGACGTTCGCCCAATTAATCGCATAACTAACGCATAACTAATACACCGATTTCAAATCGTCATCGATATAACTGACGATTGTTGTTCCATTATTAAGAACGGCGTGTTGGGCGATGAAATATACAAGAAGAACAAATAAAAAGAGCACGTACACACATACGCGCGCGCGCGCGTGCGCAGATACTCACGTTACGCACGCACGCACGCACGCACGCACGCACGCACGCAAGCACGCAAGCACGCACCCACAAAGAAACGAGAAAATCTCGATTGCCTGAGCCGAGTGGCGACTGTTTTTCTCGGAGAGAACTCACTCTCCATCGGATTGCTCTGCATTTTTCAGACGTCGAGGTTCAAACAACGAACTCGCCACATCGAGTGGCGCATTCAGGCACCGAGGGACAGAGTCTGATCGACACTCCGTTTTCCAGAGACCCGAATATCTCGGTCCGATGTCCACCCGACGAGTCATCCCGAAGCAGAATGGGTAACTCCGGATATCAACATCCTTCGAGCAACCGTAGCCCCGTACCATCTGCTAACGCTCATAATCCTCGCTCAGTAAGTTCCACGGTAAACTTATTCGAGCTTCTTTAACGAACGAATCACTTTCTTTCTTCGTTTTCTTCGGGTATTCGCCGCGACATCTTGTTACCGTGTATCTTTTCAGAATTACGATACCACCGGGTCGATACGCTCTAGCAAACACGCACCGCCTCCACCAGTTCCGTTCAATCAATCACAGCCACCCCCGACGCGCAGTACCGACAATTACACCTCGGACGTTCGAAGTAAAAGCAACGTAGACAGTGGTAGCCACGATTGGGAGTTCGAGGACAACAGGATCAACAGGAGTAGCGGCAATGCTAATCGGTTCGATCGAATTACACGGAACATTTCAATTCTCCTCTGTTGAGAATTGAAATTCTATAGAATTACCCTACTCTTTCCCCCCCTCTCTCTTCTCTATTACAGCGTCAATCCTATTCAGGAATTGCAAATGATAGGGCGTAGAAGTAACAACTACGACGGCAATGAGGACACCGACGAGCCACCGTTTAACTTTCAGGTATAACACGAAAAAGAATCTGTTTCTCACGTGTTATCAGTTATCGAGACTAATTGTGTTGATAATGATTCGAATAGGCGATGTTGAGAAAGACGAGTCATCATAGAGCATCGATGAAACGTACTCCTGTCTACGATAGTTATTCTCATTCTCCGTCACCACTGCCAGGTACGGGACATCGTGGGAACCGCGAGACCGAATCGAACGTTGTATACAGAAGCGGAGGAAGTCGCAGAGATTCCCCAGAATGGAGTCCCAACGAAATGGTAAGAATGTCTGAGAAATATGGGAAGGAAGGAGCTTGGGGAGAGTCTAGCGGAGCAGCGGGTCGAAGCAACACGGCTTCCGAAAGTGTCACTGCAGAGATTGCGCCAGGAATTGTCATAGAGGGTTACGTCGCCGAATTATAAACATTCGTGCTATTATAAAAAAAAAAAAAAAAAAAGACGTCTCACATACCGAATCGGAGTAAAAACTGGACCAGGTGGAATTGGTAATGTTACGAGAAAAGGAGAGGAAAAAGAAAAAAGAAGAGAGAAGCCTGCAAGATAACCTGTAGCTTGTCCCGATGGGAAGAAATTGCACGACTCGTATGATTTGAAAAGATCGACACCCGATAGACGAACGTTGCTGACTTGGGGAGAACTTTTTTTTATCCACGAAATATGTACATACGTATATTTTTTTAAATGCTTTTCTTCTCTTTTCTTTTTTAAAACAGAAGCGAATCACCGGAACGTTTCGTCGACAGAACTTCTTTTGTAATTTCCATTCCGCGCCTCGAGCGACCGCGAAAGTCGGCACTCCTGTCCAATGTACAATAATTTTCATCGAACGATTCGACTCTTCAACGTGTCTGCCTTCTCCGACAGTTAGCAATGCTCCTTACCGACGCGTAGTATTCGATCGTTCATTTTTATATTAGCTATACACTAGGTCTACTATAACGTCGATCGCTGCGATGCGTTTGCATAACTTCGTAAGAAAAGAAAAGAAAGAAAAAGAAAAAAAAAAGAAAGAAACGGGGAAGAACCATTTCTTTGCTTTCTAATAAAAAACGAAAAAAAAAAAAGAAGAAGAAAGTTATGTCAACGCATGACTTCTCAAGGGTTTGCGTTTCAATTCAAAACAATGCTTCCGTATCCCTTTAATCGCACGCAACCGATAATCATTTAACGAAAGAATCGAACTATTATCGAGAATGTGCACCCTGCACGATCGGTTCTGTTGCAAAGCACGAAACTCCCGTCACTTTTACGAAATACATATTTACAAAAATGTCAACCGACTGATGCACGATTGTCAAGAATATTTTAAAAAAATAAAGAACGAAAAAAAAAACAAAAGAAAGAAGAGAACCGAACAATTCGATTACTTGAAGCACCTTCACTTTTTACCCCGCAACGTAACGTTTCCCCAGCAATAAAAGCTACACTCTGTCAAATGTTAAAAACAAATTTATTTCTCTCATATAAAAACTCTGTTAATACAACAATAAAAATATTCCACACTGTGCAGCATGATACTGGCCATCGATACTGACTATAACAGCGATATATACAACGAGTACAACGAGAATATACATGTGTAAAAAAATAATAAAAATGGAAAGAACGCTAGCCGAGTAGACGCGATGGTGAGCTTGTCAAAATATCAAAGATTCTTTAATTTCCTCTATTCTCGCAGAACGAGAATCGTTTGCTCGAAGAATATATGCGATTCGTACGCATTTACGCAACGTACGTATCAATCTTTATCAGTCTGAGGATTCTCCTGATTGTTATTCTGCTGAGAATTCTGTTTAATTATATTAACTAAAGTGTCCAACCTAGTGGGTCGCGCGATTTGTAAAACCATATGAGCCTCCTCCAAAATTAATAGACCGTTGTGCGCATCGCTCGCGGAGAGATTGTGAGCCAACATCACATGACTTCTCCAGGCCGCATGCGTAGGTAGAACCTGAAAAATACTCGTGTTCAATTCTCGTACCTTATCAGATAATATCGTTGTTATCTACACACCTGCAAGCACCATTTGCAATTGAGAGACGGCGAGATCGTGTGAACGGCTTTGATGTGTCTTCGTCGAAAGCCCCAACTGGTGTACGCTCTGTCACAGAACGGACACGGGAAAGGTGGATAAGCCGTGCCACCTTTCACCGTTTCCTCGAGAAACTCCGAATTGGCAGCAGTCCCTGGGCAAATAGGAAAACCGGAACGCAATACTCTCGCGTCCCTTTCCATAGAGAGAATATTCGTCGATTCCTGTTGTTCGGGCATCGATTCCAAATACGAGTGATTCAGCGAGTGAAGTTCGTCAGTGGTTCGTGAGATGTTCCAAGGTGGAGTTCGATCGAGGCCAATTGGAAATCTCGCACGGGTTTCTCGTTCTAGCGTCAGAGTAGACGTGTCTCGTGCGTCGGCGATTACGGTTACGTGCGGCTTCGATGATCCTGCAAGTAATTCCAGTCCGCGACTTCAAATTTTCTTCGTTTAGTGAGACTCGACGAGTTTCGTCTTCGTCAACAGAACGCGAGCTGGAAGGAGCATGGATCGAGGATCTTCTCTCTCTTCAAGGAAGAATGGATAGACTTTTGGATCGAGGATCAGAAGGATTCACGGAACGTTCGATATCCTTTATTCGTGTGTTAGATCCATTCTCTTCAAGATTTGTATTTTTCTTTTTCTCTCTCTCTCTCTCTCGACGATTGCACGAAGTTTCAAGTTTGAACTGTGTGTAAACTGTACCTACATACGGTATGTATGTACAGGAAAGATGGAATACCGGGAAATGACGAGACAATTAAAAATGTAAAATAGGTTTATTTGCAACCAGTCGTGTGTTGTTTTGTCTACAATCGTATATAACTTTAAATAATAGTCAACTCGAAGCGTTTCATACCTTCGCGAGATCAATAGTTTAAAAACAGAAAAGAAAAAAAAAAGAAAAAAAAATAAACAAGAAAAAAGAATGTGGAATAAACGAAGAAACGGAAAGGTGGTAAAGAAACGCGAAAACAAGTTTGTTGTTCCGTTTGGTTCTAAGTAGAACCGATGGGAAAATGTTACGGTGTGCCGTCGATGTACTTAGCTGCGAATTGATCGCGTGAGGTCTCGTCGCGGCTTGAATATGCCTTAAATATTCTAGAAGCATACCTTAATATTATACTACTCTCATCGTCGTCCTTTAAATGAACGTAATGTTGTTGATAGTGCGAGTCGTCGATTATACTCGTCGCACACGTATACCGGTAAACGTATTCACACCTACGTTACGTCTATCTACGCGCGGTACGTTAATGCGTGTGATGATAGTACATGCCGTGCTTGTCCAGTGTGAGAAAGACACCGCGTGTCAATTCTAGACACAGCGCGGTTAATAATTAGTTACGTGTTATGTAGATCGTCTACGGCGAGAGTGCGTATTTTTGCGTGAATATCGTAAATGAACAATAGGAAGGAATGTTACGTTGCACAAGGTACGAGATACAAGGTACAAGGTAGAAAAAGAGAAAGAAGAAAAAAAAAAAAAGGCGCGGGGAAAACGATCGATTTTCTCGGCCGTGAAACAATATCGTCTTCGGAGGCACGCGTTGCGCGATCGTTAACCAAAACGAAGAAATTGTAACAATGCTACGCAACACTGAATTTCGAATAACGAAATGCTGTAAAGGATGAAAATATTCCTTGATCATTTGCCTCGTGAAAGCAAACGTGAAGCGTATAGATAACTGGACCATGCCTAGAATGATTTCCGTTTCCCTACTCCGTTATTATCGTTTCTCTATGAATGTTCCTGCTGTTCCACTTGTTTAGGTTAAACCACTCTTCCCCCCCTCCCCCTTTTCCTAGTGAAGAAGAAAGGATACGGAAACTTGGCGATCCAAGGCGATCCAAGGTGATCCAAGACGATCCTAAATGATCTTGGGCGATCGAAATGACGGACCAGCGAGAGAAACACTTCATTCTAGCCAGTGAAAACGTTTCCGTTTTACTCCTGACCTGAAACGCCCTAGTCATTGAGTATAGACCGACCGTCTCTGGAACAGATACCTCTTCAAGCCCCTATTGCTAGTATCGATTTTGGTTACGCAATTTTTCCACGTTTCCTCCCATTCCACGCTATTAGGTGCAATACCACTAAAGTGCAACAGAACTTCTCTTATCAAATGTATTTTGTTACTATCGAATTGCTGTTTTCCCATCTTGCCGTTTACGTTACAGAGAATCCTCTCCTCCGGGGTGAAGAGGATCTTCATAAGGTCACAGGCCAAATGATCCATCGGTCGAGAGGATGCCCATGTTGAGATTATCTCCGGACTCGGCAGAAGATCGGCGTAAGGTAGTTGCTGATACGCGTATAGAAGTGGCTTCACATCCGAGAATCCAGTTAGGCCGGATAACCCAGATAAACCGGAAATGTCTTCAGCAGGGCTGTTCCCAGACCCTGCCACACACATCAGAGCACAGCCTGCTTTAGACACGGATCCCCCTGACGCGTGAATTGCAGCGTATCGAACAATCAAGCAAATTCGACGAGGCTCGTTAATGCCACGTTCAAACGATCGATCGCTTATCATTCCATCGTGTCTCCTTCGCCACGCATGCACAGATTAAATGTACGTGTACACACGCGAGATAAAACGTCTAGATCGTGTTACCACTAGATCGTGTACTGCAAGTCAGGATTGAACGTGTTAAATAGCGTAAATAAAATAATAAACAAACGAAACCATTGAGATTCCTTTTCTCTCCTCTTCGCCTTCCTCTCACATCTAGCTTCTCTCCGTTGTATTCTTTTATTTACGCTTTACCATCCACACACACGCTTCTATTTCCACTATGACTTTGCTTGTAGCGTCGGACGAAATGAAAAGAAACACGTGCCACACCAATATGGATAAAGCAGAAGTAACGATCAAAGCTAACTCAACGATTTGACAAAGCATCCGGAAACAAGGTCGAACGAAAAAATTGAACATTTGACAATTGCCGATGCTGAATTTAAAACGTCTTCGCTGACACGCAGGATGATCAATTTCTGCATACGATTATTATCCGAAAAGGAGTACGTGCCTAATTTGAATGAAATTTTAATTGAATCGAACTCCAATGATAGACCCTGCCGCACATTTTTCTAATACTAATCACGGTGAAACGATCCGTATCGATTGCTCTTTTTTTTTTGGTTTTTAAACAACACATATCCAACGAAATGTGATGAAAAATCATCTCCCTTTTCTTCTATGTATCTGATAAAGTTTTTAAACATAACAGATGTTGTTAAAGACAAGATATACTGTGTGATACCAAAAAAGTACACATATAAATACAACATAAACGATGCGCAAATTGTGCAAAAAAAATATAACATGTTCTAGAAATGACGTGCCAATGCCTAACCATGTTCTGTTACTATTTATAAAGCAATGTAGTAATTTTCCATATGCTAACCTTGACTTCCCTCAACCTGCCCCGTGTCCAACCTTTCTACCGGATCTTTGTCCGTTGCAGACTGTTTTTGGGAATCTTCTAAAGCTGCCTCTAATGGTTCTATCTGAAATGCAATGAATTAAACTTTATTCCATATGTTTTATTTACTAATATTTTTTATACTTTTGGAAATATGTGCAACCAACCTTCATTTCCAAACGATGATAGACTGGATTTGGTATACTTGTCTGCAACAGAAAATCTTCTTTACCACCTTGTTCACTGGTTGTAGATTCATCATTGCTCTCCAACTGTGACAGTTTAGGTGTCAGTGCTCTCTCTAATATAGAATTCTGATGCTTGTTCAACTTCTGTTTCTTTCTTGGAGTTTCCTCTTTGCTAGTAGGTGTTCCTTCTTCCACTGCTTGCTCTAACTCTGCCAATCTTTTATAAGATTCTTTAGCAAATATGTCTCCACCAGAAAGTCCGCGAATTTGCAATGTCTCTGCAGCTTTCAGCAAAGCTGGCAAATTTTTTTGCTCTATGTTTACTTCCCCTTTATATATAAATATAAGTAAAGCTTCTAATTCGCTAAAGTGCACATCTTGCAGTATTATAACTGGATGCTGACAAGGATTTGTCTGTAATACAAGAAAAAATCCAACAATATTTTTTTTCGATAATCGATAGTACGTAAGTGCGTCGATAAAACAGCCGAGTGACAGTTAACACGTATTTTAAAGAATTACATGTGTCCCTTTAAAGCAGACTAACTTCCAGCTTTGTGTGATCTTTACGAGAATTACGTTATTTCGTTAAATCTGATCGATCGATGAAATTAACATGTAACTTCGCTCGGCAAACAAAAACACCTGTCAAAATGTCAACGAAATCACGCATGTCGAACAAACAATGGAGAAAACTAACCTGGAAAACCTTCTTGAAGAAAGGACTGCTAGCTGAGAGGATCACTTTGTGAGCTGTAAGACACTGGCCATCGCTTGCCAATGTCACGTCTACTAAACCTTCCTCTTCCCATAGACTTTCAAAACTCGTTGCGATGTTGTTTAAAAAACTGTTCCATTTTAGACATATTTGATTTGACATCTCGCAAACAGAAAGTGTCTAATCTGTCAGAATCACCGCGTCGCGAACCGTTCGATAACTCTTCGCGCGCCAACGACAATTACGATTCAACGACAGCAACAACGTCGACGACGACAACAGGAATAACAACGACAACGACAACGATAACGACGGCAGCGACCGCGATGTAACAGCAATCGTGCCAGGCACGCACAAACATCCTTGGTGTTGGGTTGGGAGTACATAGTCAATATGGCCGCCTCTCTCTATAGAAATGCGCGCGACCTTAGAAAACTTCCTGTATTTCCTATTATTTATTTGCATCTGATATAGATGGAATGAATAAAACCAAGATGCTAAACGAAGCGACAGTTTCTTTCCTATACCTTATACAGAAATGCTGATTTTAAAAATGATCTCTTACGAACTTATCGTAATGCATCGAACACCTATCTAAATTCATCATCTACGCGTTGCTATAGGGTATTTAACATTTACTCAAGTTATTAGACAGCGATACGTAGAAAAGTGAAGTAAGTAATTCTTCGATATAAAAGAATTATATTATAAAAGCCAATAACGAAGAGTGCATGCTTATATTCTTGCGTGCATATACATCGAAGCATACAGGTGTTACACACGAGCGACAGTTTCTGCGTGTATTGCATATGCACGGTGTAAATACACGCGTGCGTATATACGTGTGCGTGCGTTCATGTATGCACGCAGGTACGTGCATGCGTGCATTCTCGCGTGCCTACATGCTTGCGTGAGTTCGAATCCCATAACAGTATTCCATAATTATTGTTAAAGTTCTATCTTGACGTTCTCCAACTCAACTATACTAAAAGAATAATGCTAGGGAAAAAAGAGAAATATCGTACGATGTGAAAAATAAATCTCGAAAATTTCGTCGATGAACTTTGAAATCTACATTGTCGCTATCGAACGTGAAATATTTCCTACAGGTTTTAGAATGTAGTTAGAGATAGAAGTACGTTTCGTACCTGGCACAATGAAATACAGGTGACAACCTTAACTAGATCGATTTCACGAAGGTAGCCCTTTCTACGATATTTTCGTCACTCCTGAAAAATACAGGTCATCCGCCGGGGCGAACAATTCCATTGTTCGAAATAACGGTGAACCTTTGAGAGAATGGTCAACCGTAATTCTTGCAAAACAACCTCGTTATTCTTAATTCTCGATTGTAAAATTGGGAAAAATTCCAGGCGGTGAGTTTAGAGGTATTTAGGGGCGGGTAACAAGGTACCGAGAACAGGTACGGGTTAGTTTCGCTTTATCGCAAACATATTTGTCAGTAAAAATATTATGTACCTATAATAATCGATACGCTAAAATAAAAAGCTGACTTAATATTTGTTTCTTTTTTTTTTCACAATCATGTTAAAAAAATAAAAATAAAAATGTATATATATATATATAATATATATAAAAGTTGATTTAATTCAAGAAATCTGATAAGTTACACGGAAACAATTATCGTTTGATAAGATAATGATAGAAACAAATGAAAGACTATCGAAAATGTTGAAACACTGCATTAAAAATTGCACGTGGCTGTTTTAAAAAAAAGGTTGATAAAATTCTGGATCTGGCCAACCTAATAATAAACGGCAGGGTATCGAGGGGAGCGAATCGACCTGAAAACGAAGGAGTCTAACGAAACGTTACGATGAAGACATGTCGGAAGGGATAATCACCCCTTGTATTCCTTCCGAGCTTCGATATGAAATTTCTCCTGCTCCAACAGCTTACTCGACCAATCAGGAAATCGAATGGTGGTGTTTAGCTCCCATACAAATAACACAAACGCTAATTTTCCGGTTCATTTAGGGTTTCTCAGGTGTAGCACGCACAAACGCGATCTGTAACGAGGATTCATATCGATAGTTTTTCTGTCGGTAGTGACGTAGCGATAGCACGAGTAAAGTGTCAGCAATCATGCCGAAAGAAAATAAAAGTACGAGCAGAAGGAACAGATGTCAGTGTCCCGAAGTCGATAACGTAAGTATTATACCTTCGTTTAAAGAGAAACGGAGAAGCTCGTATAAATGTGAATGAAAATTTAAATATCTAGTATCAAAGGTAATTTCGTTACGTTGTTTGCGTAAATACGTGGTTCCGTATCCTCGACGGATCAGACAGAGGAAGTTTCGCTTAATTAAAATATTTGTCATTTGTAACAGTATGGTAGCAACATCTGGTACACGGTGACGTCACCCTATAGATAAACGAACGTTAATTATGCTCTAAATTATCTGAATTTTAATAATATTTACATAACGATAAATTCCTTTGGTGTACGAAGAAACGTCCAATTTTAACAAGATTATCTCGCACAAAGTTCGAGCGAAATTCACGAATTGTATTTCATCAGGCAACAGATTTGTAATATGCGTGCACGCTTTAGTGATCAACATGTTTTACGTTTCTACTCGTATACAGTATCGGCTGTTCGATACTTGACAAGTGTTCCTGCACGTTCCCCTCGCTACTGTAAACTCGCGTATTTCAAATCAATTGCAGTACAATCGAAACGCTTCGCGGGTAACCGAGTTTCTATACTTTTGTTAATTTCATAGGAAAGTTCAACGAGCACACGAGCCTCAGCTAAGACTACGACGATCAAAAGCAATCGCTACAGTCCCTTCCCTCGCAAAGACGCAAGGAAAGATACAACGAAAGAGAACATGAGCATGCCGTCGATGGAGACTTTGAACACCATAAGCGGTGGGATCATCGAAAATGGTATCAAATACATCATGTTGCCGTTGCATCTTTTGCGCTTTTGTATATTTGGCACAAGTGCTTCGGCATCCAAAGCTGTTCCCAAAGAACAAGCTGAAACGAGACGTACAAAATCATGCGAGAACAAACAGGACATTAAAGATCCAGAAGAAAGGAAGACGGAGAAAGAACGAGGAGAGGAGAGAAGGACGGTGATCGAGACTTCGAACGACCGCTCTAGGTCTTCGAAAGATGTTCCAAGTTCCAAATCCACTTCGTATTCCGTAGAGGAAATCAAAGACACATCGTCTGGTATGGAATCGTTGAAAAAAGTGTACAAGAGTATCAGCGAAGAATCTACCGACGAAATGGTGACAGCCGAAGAAGATTCCGATTCTTCTGGCGAACAATGGAGCACTGCGCGCAGCACGATGGTAATGAACATGTCCGTAGACTACACAGTCTTGGAAGAACCTATGGATATATCGATCGATGAACAGGTGATAAAGATATCTCGTGACGGTCGAGCGCTCGAGACCGTGCAAAACAACGCCACTGGATGTGTATCTTCGAGATTGCGTACCGACGAGCAAAACGGGAATTCCTCCTCCGTGGATGAAGAAATCGCGCGTATATTTCAAAAACAGTGCACTTCGTCGGAGGATGAATTCTCACCTTCTTCATTTCCGAAGTCTTCCTCATCTTCCAAACACGAGAAAGAGAAGCACAATAATTTCCTTCATGATCGAATCAAAAGGAACAATTCCTCGGTTGTTACACGACCGAGCAAAGCATCTCAAGGTGGTAACGAGAAAGAACGTAAAAAGAAGACGTCGATCGAATTTGTTGGTAACAATAAAAAACGGAAAGTGTCTCACGACGACGATGGGAACGAGAAGCAAACCGAACGCAGAAATGAAAATAAGCCGCGCGAAGAGAAGCGCAGCTCTCGACAAGGTACTCCGAGTAAATCTAAATCGCGCTCGTCGAGAACACCGGTGAAAAATAAAGAATCGAGGCGGAGTGTGATCAAGTATAAAGAAACGGCTACGCAAACGGATAGCGCTTTTTCAGACGACGATGTCGAAATGATCCCAGTCGATACGAAATTGTCCGAGAGACAATTCTGCTGCAAACATGCAGCACGCAGACTCAATCTCTTTCATGTAAGTTCATAATTTGTTTAACTTTAGTCAGATACGTTCTGTCGCGTCACACTAGTATTTTTTGTTTTAACATTCTGTTCGTTTTGTATTTTCAGGAAAAAGAGATGGAGCAAGAGTTGAATTACGTGGCAGACAATGAAGATACGAACGACGGATTTTTAAGAATCGCGCTTAAACGAATTTCGTCACGTAGTGGATCGTCCTCGTCGGCAGATCTTGGTTTCGACGAACGTGTATCCGCGACCCCTGATACCGATATCGCAGGGAGACGATCATATACGAACTCACCGAATTCTGCGAGCATTCTTCGATCGTGCATTCGTGCTCCACCAGGTTTCCCAGAAGTACCGCAGAATCCACCACTGACCTCTTATATTTGCAACAATACCAAACGAGTTACTTTATCGTCTTCGAAAGAAAACGATCCGAACATTTCTCTGGTTAAAACGGCGGCGATCGTACCACCAGCGCCCTCACCTATGCCACACCTATACTATAATTACCCAGAATTCATGGATCTTCCTGTTAGTGTCGATTCTTCGAAAATTTTAAACGATATCTTGATGAACAACTACTACCGGTGATACATCGTTGGGATCGAACAACGTGTACTGTGAACATTTGTACAATAAAAATATATCGTGAACTTTTGTACTTGTGAGAAACAGAATGTGCAATAAATATTCAATTTTGGAAAAATTGGCGATTTACTTTTAAAACGTTTATTAAAAATATGTACAACGTATAAAACGGCAACTTAAAGAATCATCCTACGGCGTAGGCATAAACGACAAATTCATAGGCGACAACTGACTTCCTGGCGTAGTATCTGCCCTATCTCCTTGTTCTAAAACGGGATCCGTTTCGTTCATATCTTCCACCTGTAATTAACGTTACGTTAAAAAGTTCGTAACATCTTTCGATTCTTATGCGCGAGAAATGTTTCATAATTACCACCATTGACGTTTCCTCCACTTTTACTCTCTTCTGAGCGATTGTTCTCAACAACGCTTTAGCTTCCTCTTTCGTTTCGTCAAATTGCAAACACTTCTGAGCATAATGATTAGCTTGATCCAACTGTCCTTGCTTCAAATGATACTGCGTTAAATATTTGTACGCGTGACTCAGGTCGGTTCTATCCGCGTTTCTAAATTCGTCCATCACAAAATCTGTATAAGCTGCTGCTGCATGATCCTGCTCACCTAATTTTTCATACAACCTGTAGTAGATTAAAAAAAAGTACATTTAATCGTAAACGTTATATTTCAAGAAACGTCGAACTTTATTACGTACGTGGCAAGTTTTAATAATGCCATTCCTTCGATATCACCGACGTTACATGCTTTGTAGTAACACTTCAACGCGTCCTGTATTTTGTCTTGTTTCTCATACGCTTCTCCTAAAGCTAACACCATTCTACTGTCGTGCGGCCTTAACAGTTGAGCTTGTTTGTAATAGTAAAGCGCATAGAACGGCATTTTCAAGATCTCATACGTCTGACCCAAACCATACCACGCTCTGTAATCCCGTTTATTCACCTCTACATAAAAAAAATTCCCAGATAGACAGATGTTTCGGTTTAATTTTACATAAACATCTAATATATACCAATAGCTTGTCTGTAGCTATGAATGGCACCATTGGTATTTTTCATTTCCATGAACTCATGACCAAGCAATGTCCAGGCTGAAAGATACTGTGGATTTAATTTTAATGCTCTATGAAAGTACATCACTGCTTTTTGATGGTCTCCCCTTAAACTATAGTAATTCCCTAAAGAATGTCACCTTTATTAAGTAGGAAACTAATAAATCCTTATTTCCTTTGCTTCTATGTATAACTTACCTACTATGCAACATGTTTCTAATCTATATTTATCTATTTCTGTTGCTCTATGAGCTAAATATGCTAGTTCAACTTTCATTTCCTTCACATAGAGTAAATTAGAGTATGTATCCATATTGTCTAAACAATATGGATCTTCCTTTATTATTCTTTTAAATGTCTCTAAAGCATTATCAACATCTGGAATAAAGATAAAGTAGATTAGTAGAATGCAGTGTGTATAAACTTCCAGTTAATAATTCTTTTGAAAAATTGCCTTGCCTCTTCTGTAATGTACTGCAATTGCAATTTGAGCAAGTACATAACCATTTTTCTCAAATCCCATAGATTGTAATTCACAATATAGAGCTAAACCTTCGTCGATTAACTGTAGCTCTAAGTACATGTGGGCCATGAAAAAGTGCTTCATCCAATGATTAGGTAAACATAGGTATTCAAGCTTTTCTCTATCATTGATTAAAGAAGCTAATTCTAACCATGATCCCCAATGCATGGGTTGCTTATGCGTTGCTTCTACTAACACATCCATGGCTTCTCTGGTAAGTTGCAATTTTTTCAAAGTTACACCAAACAGATAAAGCCCAAAACCGTCGAGTTTATCTGCTAGGTGGTCCTTTCTCAAATCAGCACATAATAACTTTAAACTTTCATTTTTTAAAGGATCTGGAGGTACAATTGTCATATCGTCAATTTTTTTCTTCTCGCCTGATAAATAGCGAGAGTATAAATGTAAAAATCTCACTTTCGGTGTTTTACATTGTTCGGTAAAATAAGCCGCCCTGTCGTACTCTTTCAGATCGAAATAAGTTTTCGCCAAAATATACGTATCCTCCTCTTCGTTATCCGACAGATACAAGTCGGCGGTAATGTCATGAGCATTTAGCTTGACATCTTTCAAAGAGTAACTCAATTCTGCTAACCTACAAGAAAAATATCTTTTCTATTCCACTCGTAATAAGAAAACGACTATTTCGATTTTACTGCAAACATCATTACTACGCACCATTTCGTAGTGTGCAATAATCCACGTTGAGAGCATTCATTTATCGCGCGCAAAAGGTCGGATTTAACCTCTTTAATATCAAACTTAACAAATTGATCCATGTCTTAGGTATTCCATTAAAGTTTTATCAAATGTTCGAACTACCGGAATTAATTAAATTATTATTTTGCGCATTTCAACAACGAAACTGATATTTGTACGGATTAAATTAACTATGACTAAATAGAAAAATATAGGGTGCACTTGATTTTTTGCCGCCATCTATATACTATAGACGAAATATTAACCTCCAATTTCATCTTCATGTTTTTACTTAAGTACGAAGTTATCTATTCGTTGATTCAAAGATGTTCTCGAGAAAAATAAATCGATACATTTAACAAGAGACAACACAAATTTAGAAGTATAACAATGTCTTATTGTTTAATTTCATGGGTAATGTGGTCAATTATTCGTATTATGTGCATTATATGTACATGTAATTATTTAATTTCAAACGTGTAATTCTGCTTCGTACAATCTGTCATAAATTATTAAATAGGTTATATACGTGCAAGT
The DNA here is from genome assembly GCA_951804975.1 of Anthophora plumipes. Classification (NCBI taxonomy): domain Eukaryota; kingdom Metazoa; phylum Arthropoda; class Insecta; order Hymenoptera; family Apidae; genus Anthophora; species Anthophora plumipes. The sequence goes on along the minus strand of OX638116.1, from coordinate 24,558,901 downwards.
GTGTCTATAATAAACGTTGCATATGGCTGATAACATCGAGTTTGAGACTAAGCGGGAATATTTAAAATATCCATTTTATAGGGTGCCAATTCTCACGGACAGCTTGGACAAGGAATTCAATCGGAAGAATGCGTTTCACCTCGCGAAGTTAATTTATCAAAGTGTTCGTTAGAGCCGCAAAAGATAAATAAAATTGTCGGTGGTGCTGGTCATACATTAATTTTAGACGATTACGGTCGCGTTTATTCTTGCGGTTGGAACAATAAAGGGCAAACGGGATTTCCCGTGAAAGAAGACGTTCTTTCGTTTCGGGAATTAAATGGGAAACTCAAAGGCAAGGTAGTTGTAGACGTAGCATGCGGCTGGGATTGTTCTGCAGCGTTAACAATAGAAGGCACCTTATTTCTTTGGGGCTCGAATTGTTTTGGACAATTGGGCGAACACCCAAGTAAGCTACAATGGACACACGAGCCCTTTGAGGTTGTAATTGATCGAAAAATTAAAAGAGTTTCCATCGGTTTAAGACACATTGCTCTAGTAACAGAGGATCGTAAAATTTTAGTAGCGGGTGCAGGTAACAAAGGGCAATTAGGTCTAAGCTCCTCCGGGAATGAGAAATGTTTAAATGCCGTTTACACTTTCACAGAAGGTAAACACTTGAAAGAAGACATAAAATTTTTTTCAGTAATACGAATGAAGATTACTATTCGTTGTTTTAAATAGTTCCAACGTTAATAAACGTAGACGATGTTAGCTGTGGTCAACACCATACAATCGTGGTAACAAAAGACAGGAATCTTTATGCGTTTGGTGATAATAAACACGGCCAATTGGGGTTAGATACCGATACAATTTCCAAAACATCTTCTGTGATAAAATTATCAAATTTTCAATTTCAATTACCAATTAAAATACATAGCGGTTGGTCTCACGTGATTGCTTTAAATGGTAATACAACGTTAACACCTATTGTCGAAATGTTACGCGTTTGAAAACTAATTACTTAATTATTAGATGGTCAAATTTTTGGTTGGGGTCGAAATACCTACGGACAGTTAGGTATTGCAGACCTCGAGAGGCCGACCAGCTGGAAAGCTGTACGAATAAAAAATCTGTCAAAAATTCAACAAATTTCTGTCGGCTCCGAACACAATGTTGCTTTAACCGGTATTTAACTAACAACTTGTATGTTTTAAAAGAAGTTTTTTATTCGCGATATGTCGTATACTATCTTTTATAAAATTACAGAAAATGGAAAGCTTCTCTGTTGGGGTTGGAACGAACATGGAAATTGCGGAAATGGTCATAAAACAGACGTTCAATTTCCGGAACAACTTTCACTTTCCTATGATTACACGGGAATTCTCGTAGGAAGTGGCGCGGGTCATTCATTTGCTGTAATAAAAAAATCTTGAAAACTCTGTAAATTTAGTATGAAAAAATATATACACATATTTTTCTATAATTTTTTCAATCTCTTCCCATTGAATCCTTCCACATGTCCATACGAGATACACGTGTATAACTTTTTTTTCAATATTATCGAGAAACCTGTCATTTTATTAAGGCACAAAATGTAACGAACGAATCCGTTAGTTAGATCGAAGAGAGTATAGTGAAAAATCGACCTCACCTGTGGTCATAATATATGTATGTACCACCTGCCAACAGTAAACTATCAGCAGGGTGTTTACACGGACGTAACGATAGCCGCGCGTTAGCTTTACACGAGCATCGATTGGTTTAAATAAAAAAAAAAAGAAAGAAAAGTTGTAAAATTACGTACGATAAAATGTTACGTTCAAGATCCCAAAGTAGCGTTTGGTACGCATTTCCACGTATTTGTATTTGCGAAACGTTTGAATTTGCATTGAAAATCTCTATTCAATAGATTCTCAATTTTATTTATCAGGGAACAGGAAGCGAAGTTTGTACAAGATCGAATATCCAACGTGGAGAAACATTTCGCTGAATTATGCACGACGTTTGCAGCATATACAAGAAAGGCGGCAAGGTTTGTACGCAACACACCACTGCTATCACGCTCATGTGTATATATCGATTAATTCTTTTATTTTTTCGATGCTTTCGGTATGGAAACTTACGTGCGTAATATAATGTTTCCAGATTACGCGATAAGGGAGATGAAGTAGCGAAAGTAATCCAAACTTATGCCCAATCGGAAACCATAAATCGATCTCTTTCTACGGGACTAACGAACTTTTCTCAGACTTTGTCGATAATAGGCGACTACAGGTATGCGTATATTCGTTCGTAAAAAGATAGAGGCAAATGAAATTCACGATTGTTATTTCGAATTTGATAACATTAGGGATGCTAAAGTGCAGAGATTCGATGCGAAAATAATTGCTCCTCTTTCTCAATACGCGACAATTTGCAAACACGCCCGCGACGATGTGAAAAGTACATTTACAGCACGAGATAAAGAATTAACGAGAAAGAGACATTTGGATAGGCTCAGAGAGCGAAATCCTAGAAACAGGCAGATGATCGTATCCTTATGTTTAAAAATTCAATCCTCTTTTTTAATTACGTTAACATAATTAAAAAAAAAAAGAAATATTTTACATTCTTAAAAATCGACGTAGTCGCAAGCCGAGTCTGAATTAATGAAAGCTTCCGTTGAAGTTTCAAGAGTTGTAAAAGGTTTAGAAGAGCAGATCGATTCATTCGAGAAGCGGAAATTACACGATCTGAAGACTATACTTTTAGATTTTGTTGTTATCGAATTGAGTTTTCACGCGAAAGCTGTTGAATTATTAACGAAAGCTTATCAAGATATTGCTGAAATCGACGAAGTTAACGATTTAGGGGTAGGTTACACTTTATTTCTGTTAATATGAAAAATATATTTAACGTTCTCATGTATCTACATATTATGCCAAATATATCGTACTATTGCGCGAATACGTTAGAATTGGTCTTATTTTAATGTTTTCTCACAGGACTTTCAAAGAATAAGAGGGAGCATGAATGGGGTAAATTTCTGCCTTAGTTGTTTCCGTTCTATATTAATGTATCATATGAAATTCTTAAGAATAAGTACCTGTATATATATTTTTTATTTAAATTAATCGAACCAATAATCGACTTTAGGATTTTCGTGAAGTGATGCATGTCCCCGATTCCGTTGCGAGATTAACTACCGTTGGACGAACTTCGTTCAGACAAGCTTACTCTCTTACCAATTTGGCTAGCCGTTTCGTATCCTCTCCCATGATTCCTCAAAAGTTAGCTAATCGTAGAACCGAATCTACGGTAAGTTAATAATCAAATACGATCGATTATAATATAGTTGCGGTAAATATGCACGTATCTTTACAGGATTCCGCAAAATCTAGTTTGAAAACAAACTCTTCAGAATCTGTGCAAATAGAAGAGTATAACAGAGACAGTTCAGAAGAATCAGAATCTGAATCTATTAAAGAGAAATCAGTGAGAACTAGGCATAAATCTATGTAACTGTAAATAATGTGTCCTTTAAAATATTTTGTACAATTCTAGATTGAAGTGCAAACTAATTTTGGGCAGGATTCTGTAAGATTTATGTTCAAAACAGTACCATCAGTTCCTATGTATCAGAAGTTTTTAACATTGCCTTTGGTCATGAAAAAGGGCTAATTTAATAGTATTTGTGTGGCAAGGAAATGTATTATCTTATTTAAAGAAAAAAGAAAAGGAAGAAATAAAATATGCATCAAGCACACTGTTGCAAAAAAAGTCAGTTTATTCTTTTAATAACCAAAAGTGCATATCAATAATATACAGACATTAATCTTACTTATCAATATTTGTTGATATTTAAAAAGATGATTTTATTTGTATAACAAAGTCAATCTTATAATAAATATAATCATTTATCACCTCCTTCTACACCAGCTTGTGTCATTAGGTCTGTAATATTCTTTTCTAAATCATCTATTCTATTTCCCATTTCATCTAGTATTTCTTATTAAGGATACTTATAATAATTGGCATTTTATTCATGAAAACGTCACGACAAAGACATAATTTCCTTAAGTAAACTTAATTTTTTTCTAAGTGCATAACGATCTATGCTATTCTGCCGAGAGATTTGTGAATAAAACATAAATGTACTTGTACTTCCGCGCGCATTTTAGCTGTGGTTTTGAGGTTAATTAAGGAAACTTGTCTTAAAAAATTAATGAAAAAGGATATTTTTTCCGAGGATTTGATCTGACATCGTTTGAAATTTGCCTTGCATATTTTGTAACAGCGTTTGCACCTAAAAATTAAAAAAAAACGTAGGTGTAAATGGACGACACATTACCGAAACATCAACACGAAACGTCACAATGAACTGTATACTCTACTCACGTATTCCGTCAATTCTTGCATATTCTTTGGTTCTGCATTATTACCCATTCCATAATTATCGGTATCCTCACCTTTGTGGTCTTGTTTAATATCTGCCATTCTTAAATAATTCGCGTTTGCTCAATGTCGTTTATGAATGAAATAGATTTCGTTCCACCAAAGGTTCAGTCGAGCGCATGCGACGATTTTCAACCGACCAATGCGTTTATTATGTACAATGTAAGACATTAATGCATCGATTTAACAAGTATAAATGAAATGTCATCTTTCGATCAAACTTTTACTACGGTTTAGAAACGATTTTCTTCTTGCTATTTCTTCGTTGTATATACGGTTCAAATAAATCATTCTATTGGAGGAAAGTGATAGAAGAGGGAGGGTTTCTCCCACTTAGTACTTTTTCCGATTAACTCTACATTTTAATTCTAACATACATAAATACCCGTACACGTTAAATGAAAATATACATTTTAGGAGTAAATAAATAAAAAAAAAAATACAATCGGTTAATATAAAATTATTTATTTTATTGGTATGTACAAGTTGATTACAAACGCATTATTTGAGGTTATATCTGTTTAAAAATTTGATTAGTTTCGTAGCATTTTGCCGCATATTTACAAAACCTTTGAACAATAAGTCAAGAAATTACAGTTATCGAAGTCGAAATATAATGCCCACATTTTCTGATACCGAAACATTCGGTACATTTATTGTTCCAGGCACTTGATAGTGTAGAGTTCGATGGTTTCCGTGTTCGAAACTGGGCAAGCGTAATTTGAAAAAAAAAACATATTTAACAGTAATACAAACAATAGAGCTAAACTGTATATAATTTTACGCAAGACTGTACTATTATCTCTCAAACCCATAGATAGATTTACGACTGACTTTTTCACATAAACTTCGCGCCAATCTTCCAAACTTTTATTTTTCCCCTCCTACATTCTTTTTCTCTCTCTCTCCCTCTCTCTCGTTCTATTATTTTTTTTTTCTCGTTCTATGAAGATATTTCTTGGAGACGTTGGATCAAAGTTCGGTCAAAACCTTTGATGACCATGCATCCTTTACTCTCTAACATCCCTATCGCTTCAGCTCGCGTACTCTTCGTTCCCCCAACTCTTGTTTTAAGTTAAACAGTCGTATGAAATTCTATTACTTCTAAATTGTTTGAATAGGTGGAATAGCATGTTTCTGGTCATCTTTGCTTTCTTTGGGTGTTAAAAATTTGCAGCACACAACAAACCAAAAACTCTGAACAATATTTTTTACCAATCCTGCAAATTTGTCTATTCAAGAAAATATTCTGAACAAGATATAAATGACTCAAATGAAACGATACTTACCGCTTGTAACAAAAATACCTCCAACTGTGGCACATAATTTCACTAAAAATTGACATACCGTATCACGTTGTTGAGTAACTTTTACTTTAAGCGCACTCATATCGTATTTAAAAAAGATTCCCGGACTACCATGAGATCCTTTTTGATGATCAATGGGTCTCTGATGATCTTTTACGCTATACTGATAAGTTTTCGAGTTACTTAATAAAGTCTGAATGTCCGTGGGAACTACTTCCACGAAATACTGATATAAAATCATATCTAAAATATATCCCTTTTATAATAAATTAAATATTTCGATACTTTACACCTATACTTTACATGCCGTAAAACTTACTGTTATCGGCAATTTTTTCATCCCCCTCTAACGGATAAACGATACCCGGACTAGGCCCGCCAAATGAAAATTTATTTATCCTGTGAGTAAAATTGTAGTCACTTGCAGTCATAAAAGCTGATATATGTATATGTCCCATGGGAATAGATAATGACTTTCCAGCTGTTATATGAAAATTTCCAGCAACCTTATTAACATTTAAACTACCATGGATGCGGCATGCATTTGGTGCATAACTGGGCTGATGGGTTCTAAAAGAATATGTGCAATAATTATACAAATGCAATGTATATACTTTAGAAATGAGATAATATATTTTAGTCACCGTTTTGGCATTTCACTATGTAAAGTAACTTGATTAGATTTCCATAATAATTCGTGAATCGCGTGATATTCTTCTCTCAAGTAGGAATTCATATGTTTTAAAGCTTCAAAGTGTGATCTCTGTTCTTGCGTTAATTCCCACCATGTGTCTTCCTGTTCTAACGATTCATGCCTGATCATATTTTGATTTGTAGAATCTAAAACGTCCGCGCCAATGCGACCACATGGCATAGCAACAGTTATGTCTATGTTTATTTTTAATTTTGCATCAATATCTGTATCCGGTTCAAATTTGAACTGCAATCTGCTATCTAAATAGTAACTTGTTTCTGCTATTATGAGATATGCAATAGTGAATATTGTAAATATAGAAACTGTAAATAAAAGTCACATATATTATAATTCGAATTAAATAAAATAATGGATTGGGTGATAGAAAACTTACACGTTCCTCCAACTGCAGTTTTGTCAACATATGGTTCTGGAACCTTTGGAAATGCGTCCAATTCTTTAACCGTTTTAATGTTAACATTTCGTCTCCTTAACATTTTAACAATTTTCGAAATACAAATGCAACGAACGTATTAATACCATTTATTCGCTATCTATTAACCTATATCGTGTGTAAAAATAAATGTGAGCGCATACTTAATAAAAATATGAACGTAAACTTAATTGTTAATATCCTTACCTTAAGCTAATCATACGTAGTATGTACATATTTACAAATAATAATACATCCTTGTTACAATATTTTCTGAACGTTTATTAAGCTCAACGTATGACAAGTTCACACGTTACAAACCGAAACTTTTATGTAAATCTTAAATATATTTTGTTAAATTTTTCAGAGGTAGACAAATATTGACTTTTAACACATAAAAATGCAATCATACTTATAAAAGTAACATAAGTTCCATGAAATTACCATTTAAATATTTCAATATCATGAAATCATCAATATGCTTCTGTTTGCAATATCAAATAAGAAATAATTATTTAAATTACTGCTAATGATAATTTATTTATTTTTATTCACATAATTTTGCAATTTTCATTTTAAATATTTTAGAAATTATTTTTTATTTAAATCATTTATAATTGGCGGAATAACTACCTGTATGTACGCTTATCAAGCTTTCGATAGATTGGTTAATTTCACGGTTGAATAAGTATACGTGTTATCTCCAAAATCGTTTAAAGCATTTTTATTAGTGAAACGAGTGAAATGGATGGTTTTCCAGTCACGGACACCTACGCATTACTTTCTTTCTCTTGAAAGTTTAAATATAAAGAAATCGGTAATCTGTTAATGAGTTACATGTACATGTTCTATCGAAAAATGTTTAACTCTAATTAAACGTATATATATATATATATATATATATATATATATATATATATATATATATATATATATATATATATATATATATATACTACATTTGTATACAATTTTGCAATTTTTAATAGCAGTTTTTCATATAATTTATTATCAATTTTTATTGGTGCATATTTCATATATGAATAATAATGTACATTTGTACTACATACATGTATAATATTTAATTATTCAATAGACTATCAAATACTTATCAATTATACTGTTTTAATTCACATTTAGAATTGTTACATAACAAATTGAAGTAAGATTAATTTAAGATTGTTCATACAGTTCACTCAGTATTGGTATCATCCAAAAATAGACAGAAAATACTTTGAAATGTTGTAATAAATTTATGGGAAACTATAATTTGTGAGTAAAATACAATTTTTTTTTTATTATTATTAATAACAATTGGAAAAATTGTCCATTATTTTAAATACAAAAATTACATCTGATAATATAGAATTACATGTAAAAAATAGAGCACATGTCACAAGTATAGTGAATCATTTTTGTGCTAATGTGCAAAGTATTAAGAGATTAAGAGCACAAGATGTCAGGTACTTTGACCTATCCGATACGTGGTATTGCTGATGTTGAAACACCACCTCAGAGGAATCGTTCTTACACTTGGGATACTCAGAACTGTTCTACATCTGAGATATTACAATCCAACACAAGACTTGGACATCTTTCATTGACAGAGTCTACGGTATGTAATTACAATCTTATTTCTTTGTACATGTTAAAATTACATTTATTATCTTAAAATATCAATTTAGAAATTATTTAATTCTATCATTATCCGATGATATTAAATTGCCAAAGTCAAACAAAAATAAGTAACTCATTATTGTACATTTTGTTTTAATCCTCGTATCGTTGTCAATATAAAATCTCTTCGATATTAAGGCAAATACATCGATAATTAAGAAATCGTCAAGAAAAATGTACACCGAAACACGTGAGCTACTTTTTATGTGCATCGGTCGGTAAAGTATAACGACAACATTGAAAGATAATTGTATTTAGGCGAAAAATTGAATTCTCATAATTGGGAATAACGTTCTACGTAAAATGACGAGAGATGTCTATTTGAGAAAATGTAGAAAAGATGTTCGCAGGCGCGTTAGATGTTCATTTCAGCGGTACCTGTTAGAATCGCTTTGCAGGCATCTCTTCTTCTCTAAATACTTGTCTTTTCGATATTAACAGAATCGCAAGCATCGAGGAAAATACGATCGATCCAGGGTATAATATTTCCCTACGCGTAAACGTGAATTTTTTCGATTTACAATGAAAATGTTGAATTTTAGTTACGTTTAAATATTTAAAAGGAAGTTAGCCATCTTTAAGCGCGAGTATGTCATATCCGTTTCGTTCATGCAATAGCGAGGGAGAGGGGTTAAGACAAAATAGGTTTCTTGATGGCACATAAGAAACTGTGAACCTGGTTAAATTGTAACAAATAGTAATCGACGATTAGAAACAAATTGATTATATATAACGTTAATGGCGGAGGAACATGTGTACGGATATAATCCGGCGTCTGGAGCTGACGGAGAATCCGTACGTAGCTATTTTGACATTTTGACAAGTACAGGTTGGATTTTTGATTGATAGACTTCAGGAAGGGTGTTGCTTCCAGAAAGCTGTTGATTTTACAATTAGCAATAGTGTTGCACCATCGATGAAATTTTCGTGTAATTGATAATCACAGTACGAGCTGCCCTTGTAATGTTCTTTTTATTGGGAAGCACTAATAAAACTTATCAATGTGAATCATTTTATGTTGCACATATACATAGGAACTTGTAAAAGAGTATTTCTTTTTAATATTTTATGCGTATTTTCGTGCGTTTCCTTTCTACCCAATATTTTATATGTATTTATATTTAGCATTAAGGAACATATATTACAATAAGATAATTAAGAATAAATTTATTGTATAAAACATGTAACAACAAACTAAAAATTTAATTTGTTCAACAAGGTTTCAGTATATTTTAAGAGATAATTTGACAATGTAAATAAATTAATTTAGACTGCAGTGACAATAAATATCAATGTTTAAACAATATCTATTATATTTATTTCTCTATAAGAATTTGTCACAATTCAATTTTTTGGTCTTTTTCATAATTTACACAGAGAGATGAGGCTACTAGCAAGCTGAGATTAAGGGTGATCGCTGGGCACCAATTAGCCAAAAAGGACATCTTTGGTGCAAGTGATCCTTATGTGCGTGTTGACTTAAATACTATCAATGGTGACCAGACAATAGATTTTGCACTTACAAAAACTAAGAAGAAGACTTTGAATCCTGTCTGGGAAGAAGAATTTATATTTAGGGTGAATTTAATAAAATGTAATATTATATCATTGTAAATTGAACAAAATGTAACAGATAAAAATTTATTTTCCTCAGGTTAAACCTGATGATCATAAATTAGTGCTGCAAGTTTTTGACGAGAATAGATTGACAAGGGATGATTTTCTTGGAAAGGTAGAATTAACGTTAGTTCACATACCTAAAGAGCAAGAACGTCGTCACTATGCTTTTAGGCGTTATTTACTTCGACCACGTAGGTAAGTACATATAATATACGCTTAAGGCTATGTATTTTTATATATTTTAAAAGTTTAATCTGTTCAGCTTTCTTCTTAAAATTGTTTGCTCTTAAACTATAAATATAATATAATACTTATATATTCTACTCTGTATTATGTGTGTAATAAAAAGTAATTGACATTATATACCATCTTTATTCATTAGTTTTCATTTTTTTTCATTTCTATATGCACTATTTTACAATGTTTCTAAGCAGTTCTTCACCTGGTCATGTTTATTAGTTGCATATCACCAAATTTCTCATTCAGTTCATTAAAATATTTCGTTTTGTATCTTTCATTTGCAAATGCAAAATGAATAACTTACGAGGATATGGCTAGTAATCATTCCAGTCAGCGTTCGCGGGTGAAGGGTACTTTGGACCTATACCATGCGTATATTTCGGACACACCAACTGTGGAGAATGACAACGAAGACGCCGCATCTGACTCGGGAGGCTGGGAAATGGTGCAGTCGGCGAACAGTCCAGTGGAACAACCAGCAGAAGTATACACAGTTATGTCTATGCTATGCTTTGAGTTAAACAATTCAAAGATGACGCTATTCCCCTCTATATAAAATAATATTTTAATTAAACACTCTCTTAGGTTGCTGTTAACAGAAGTTTACCACCAGGCTGGGAGGAAAGGCAAGATGCTAATGGCCGAACATATTATGTTAATCATATAGCAAGATTTACACAATGGGAATGTCCAACAGAATCGTATGTATTTGATTTTAATCCTTTCATTTCTATTGGCGCCTACAGATGCTTTTGAGATTTTCCCGTACTCTTCTGTTACCGCCCTTTTATCGTAATTTAATTTTTCGCGCACTTCTGTTTTATGTACCGAAACAAATTTTAAATTTTGAAATCTTTAGAAACAATTGAACAAATTTTGCGACTGTGAATTGAACATCTACTTTTCGCTATGCATGCTACGTACTAAAATCTGCCGTAGCGAAAGGATTAAGCATCTGATTTGAATATATTCACTGAATGTTAGAAATGGAATATTGATAATGTTGAAGTAATAAACTTTGTTTGCAGTATTACTGTACCTGGTCGAATTACGAGAGCCGATCGTCATTTGAATATTGCAGCAACTGAATTTCAACGACGTTTTCATATTAGCGCGGATGAGGAAAATAGGCACAGAAGTTCAATTACTCAGGTAATATTGATAATCTTTTCATTATATGTATATACATATAATAATAAATACCATAAAAACAAAATTAAACGAATATTTGTTACATAGTTAGCATTTTCTGCTTTGAAATATCGGTATCCTAATAAACTATTATGTTTTGTGTTATTTTGAGAATTATAATTCATGTATTCTATACGTGCGTAAAGTTATAAACACACACACGCACAAGACGTAACATTTACTTATTTGATATTTCAGTTAGATTAGTAATTATATAATTTGAATTTTAATATATTTTTGGGATATTAAAAATAATTTCATATTTTAGTGTAAGAGTAGAGTAGGATCGAGTACAACATATTTCGTTCTGCTTTATTTATGCTACGTGTTTGTAATATAACAAATTAACAGAAACTCATAAATTAAACACCTTTGTAGCTTAGTTTAACATCTCTAGATGCATTGTACTTCGATTAATTACGGATATACGCTTTAATTTATATTTGTCGATACTTCTACGTTAATCTAACAAAATGTATGGTTGCAATATATAATTAACAGTTTAATATGCATGAATTACAAAAAAAAAAAAAAGGAAAGGGAACTGTTACAAATATAAATGCCTAATCCTTTTAATAAATGGAATAACTAGCATGCAGTATGTAGCAATTTTGTGCATGTGTGTGTAAGGATGGTGAAGTTCTCCGCGAGGAAGGTGAAGATTCGGAAGCGAGAGATTATGAGATTGAGAATCATAGGGGAGGGGGTATTGGGGATACTTCTTCAGACTCTGGACGTTCTGTTGATCAACGTGGCTACATTAGCGAATGTGAAGACCAGGTACTCATTCATAGACATGATTACTTTCAATTATTTCCGATGTTTTTGTTTATCTGTGCCTGTTTCTACTAAGAAAATAAATTTTAAGGCATAATGAAAAAAGTACATGTGCTACATGGCATATTGATATTTGTTTGTATCTTAATACAATTGAAACAGATATTATAAAACTTCACCATGCATTTGTGTTTGATAAAATAACTGCTCCCTCTGATCAGCATTATACATTAGAATTCGTATGTGTATCTAATAAAAATTTTATTTTATTTCAATTTCTCAAATTAACATATCACACGATTCTGTTTAATTTTACGTACCACATATTAATCTTACTGCATAATACACTGCTATTATTGCATTTGCGCGCTTCTATCATCTAAGTTTGCATACAAAAAAAAAAAAGAAGGAAGAAAATTGTACTTTAATATGAACATGTTCTAATATTATATTTACAGAGTGATGATAATGTAGATAGTCCAGCTGGATCTAGGCGATCATCTGAACAAGTCAGTATTATACATTATGGCTGATGTCAGTGGGTACCAGGCTATTTTACTTTAGTATCTGTTCTTTTGTTATTTAGATCGAAAGTCCGAAACCTACGCTTCCCGCGTCAAGTAATGAAGGCATGCCTCCTGGATGGGGTATGCAAGTAGCTCCGAATGGTAGAGTATTTTTTATCGATCATGCAGCGAGGACAACAACATGGATCGATCCACGAACAGGGCGTCCAAGTTCGATACCTAATCACATTGCTCCTTCTACTACACCGAGGAGCGACATGGACCAACTTGGTCCTCTCCCCGAAGGTTGGGAAGAAAGAGTTCATACAGACGGTCGGATATTTTTCATCGATCACAGTACGTTAATATCTAATCAAATTATACACGATTCGAAAATATTTAGTTCGACTGTATCATGTTTTCTCTTTTCTTTTTTTTTTCTTTGTTCTCTTTTAGATACAAGAACAACGCAATGGGAAGATCCACGTATGTCTAATCCTCAAATAGCCGGACCGGTATGATAATTCACAAAATGATAGTGTATAAAGTATGTTTATAAATTTCAGTTCATCTAATAAGATCATTGTATCATATGTTCACAGGCTGTACCATATTCACGAGATTACAAACGGAAATACGAATATCTTAAGTCACAATTAAGAAAGCCTGTGAGTATTCAATTAATTGAAAAGAGAATTTTTCAATAGTTTGTGAATATGTTTCTATTGTAATTATATGGTTTGTTTTTTCTTCCTTTTTCAGAACAATGTTCCTAATAAATTTGAAATAAAAGTTGGCAGGAATAACATTTTAGAAGATTCGTATCGTATTATTAGTTCCGTCAACAGAGTAGAGATATTAAAAACAAAGTTATGGGTTGAATTCGAAGGAGAAGTTGGATTAGATTACGGAGGTCTTGCCCGAGAATGGTTTTTCCTTTTGTCTAAAGAAATGTTTAATCCTTATTACGGGTTGTTCGAATATTCTGCTACGTAAGTATACGTACATAAACTATTTGCGTTTCACAAGATGTCAAAGATAATAAGAAATGAAATACTTCCAGAGATAATTATACTCTTCAAATTAATCCTTTTTCGGGCGTGTGCAATGAAGAACATTTGAATTACTTCAAATTTATTGGTCGCATAGCAGGCATGGCTGTTTATCACGGGAAACTGTTAGATGGTAAGAATTATTTCATTTACTCTAATAATATAAAATATTTCGAAAGGACAGAAATATAAATAGGATTGTTATTCTTTTTTTTATAGCATTTTTCATTCGTCCATTTTATAAAATGATGCTGGGTAAATCTATCGATTTGAAAGATATGGAAAGTGTCGACTCCGAGTATTACAATTCGTTGTTGTGGATTAAAGAGAACGATCCCAGCGAATTGGAGCTTACATTCTGCGTGGATGAAGAAAGTTTCGGTCATACATCTCAAAGGGAACTGAAACCAGATGGTGCTAACGTACCATTAACAGACGAAAACAAAGACGAATACATAGCTTTAGTTATACAATGGCGCTTTGTATCGCGAGTTCAAGAGCAGATGAATGCATTTTTAGAAGGTTTCAACGCTCTTATACCACCGACATTGGTAAAAATATTTGACGAACACGAGTTAGAATTATTAATGTGTGGTATACAACATATTGACGTAAGAGACTGGAAACAGAATACTTTGTACAAAGGAGATTACCATGCTAATCATATCGTGGTTCAGTGGTTTTGGCGTGTGGTACTTTCGTTTACCAATGAAATGAGATCCAGGCTTTTACAGTTCGTTACCGGTACATCACGAGTACCGATGAACGGTTTTAAAGAGCTTTATGGTAGCAACGGACCGCAATTATTTACAATCGAGAAATGGGGCACACCGGACAATTATCCAAGAGCTCATACCTGGTGAGTATGGAATTTTGTTGATTACACAAAGTCGTTGAAATAATCGAAATTAAAGCCTGTATCAAGCGTTTTTTCTATTCAAGTAGACCTTCCTTTTTTTGCTATTTTATTGCTCCGTTTTACAACTAAATTAAGTATTGAAATTCGGGAAATTTGGAAATATTATCTAAAAGATAGAAAATAATATCTGACGGTGATGTGTTCCCTTTCCAGTTTTAATCGTATCGACCTTCCTCCTTATGAAAGTTATCAGCAACTCAGGGAGAAGTTGATAAAAGCAATCGAAGGTTCTCAAGGTTTTGCTGGAGTGGATTAGCACGAAATACCCCTTTTCATGATGATATCTGTAATATAATGTACATATATACATACATATAGATACCTAACCATGTATGCTGTCTAATATGATTCACTATTTAACAGGATAAACATTTTTCCGCACTCCGAAGACTTAGGTGTCTTTTGACTGTTAATTACAACATTGAGACAAATCAATGAAAAGTACGTTTAGGTATTACTTAATTGCTAAAAGATAATTCAGAAAAATTTTACGTATGATGCACTTTTAAAATGATAAGCTATATTTAAGAGAAGGAGTGAATGAAAGAAATTTATAGTAATTTCGACTGCTGTTTTAGCGATTGATGAATTATACTATATTAACTTGTTCACTTTCTAAACGTAATTCCATATTTTGACGGTTACACTTTATAAAGGTTCTTTGGGAAATTTTGTTTGCCACTATAAAGGATATCTAATCTAATATTAATTGTAAATAACTTCAACTTAAGATGATAATCTATCTGTTAATTACTTATCCCCGATTTGTTGATAGAATGCCTCGTTACTGATGGAATTTATGGGCAAAGAGAATGAGTTTGTAGATTTTAGAAAGTCAAATTATATTTGAATATACAAAAGAACGAGAGCATTCGTTACGGTTTTGAAAACAGATATGTTAAATTGAATACAGATATGAAAAAAAAAAAGGAGAAAACTGACAGGTTGATAAAAGATTTTAAACATTTGTAAAATTATTTCATATACAATGATATTATGTAACTCGCGACAAATCGTAGGTGAATTGTTAATTTCGATACAACTCTTATGAGTTTTCTAAAAGTGTGAAATATTGATACTGGGAATTCGTTTCTCAGTTGATCATTTGTTTCAGATTTATAAATGAAAACAATATTTGTTCTCTCGTATAAAGCAATGCGCAATATTTAGTATTCACATATTATGCATGTTTAGAAACATTCTTTCGTCGATCTTCTTTTGCAGTAACAAAGACTATAGTATATGCTGTATCAAGAAAAAAAAAAAAAATCGTATAATCGTGAAAATGTACATTTTTGAAGAATCAACTATACAATTAGAAGATGTAGCAAGAAGAATTACAGACACTGTTCAATACGTAATTTGTTTTACTTTCGATCGATTCGTACGTTTGTTATATCATAAAAGACATTGTTTAATTTAATATACGCATAATTGAAAGTAAATTATTTTTCGAGACAGACGTATCTGTTGCATGATTTATTTACATAAATAAATCAATAAAGGTTTGCTTATACAACGGCGTTCTTCTTGTATGTTCTTCTAAGAACTAATCGTAGAAAGCGTGATATCCTTAGGGCTCATTGTATATAGCGGTAAAATAAGATAAACAAAAAAAAAAAATGAAAAAGAAAGAACAGATGTTAAATTGCTTGAATGAAATTTATTTGTACATTTTGACAATATATGAAAAGATGAACATAGTCGATTCTTTTGTCAAAAACTAATATATAACGCATGGAAGTTGATTAACTAAAGACGCCCTGATCGAGGTTACTTGTAAAAATGCCTACTGTGTACAATAATAACTATTTCGAAAAAAAAAAAAAAAAAGTAACAAGCATAAGAAGAAAAAAAAAAATATTAGCATTTAAAGCTAACGAAACATTCCATCCTATTTGTACAGCTTATTTTATTGTAAACAGATACGTCCCATTAGATAATAAATATTATTATTACGACAGAAATTTCGTGGCCTTAAATTCGGGTTACTTTTCGATTTTGTGTACTTGTCCCATGTCTTTCCATGGTGAAAATTCAATTTCTTTCAGAAGATTTTTAATGTCGTATATACACACACAAAAACACACACACACACACACACACACACACACATATACACATACACAGCCGATTTACGAATTTATGCATATGTATATGTTGCAAAGATAAAATACCGCGTGACTTTATTCAACCCCGATTTACCTCTATTTACTTTATATGTAAATATAAACAAAAATATATATATATATATCTTGTAATGTATCGATTACAAGGACGCATGCATTTTTACTGTACTTGCTAACACGTGAACGCGTAAGCAAAATGTTTGTACACTATGTCCTTGCGATTTATTCATTATCACCGAGGAGAAGAGAAAAAAAAAAAAAGAAAGGTACGGCGAACTTATACATCGTAATGGTTAAGCATTAATACTACAATCAATGAAAACTTAATATTACGAAGTAAATTATGTTCTTATACGAAATTGTGAAAGAATAAAACTATATATACAAAACAAACTGTCCTATAGTTTATTTCACAGAGAAATAAATTCACTGTACCTCCCGTGAATGGTACTACGATAATTTTAATAAGAACGGAATGATTATATCGGGGAATAGAACGATCTTCCTAGAGTTTTTCATATCTGCTTTAGCAAATGCAGACATTTACGTTTAGGTATGTACAGTGACTCTCGTTTATATTCGGATACCCTTTGAAATAGAGTAGCTCTTTTAAAATTGAACCAAACAAATTGGGTCTTTTCGACGAGTTAGAAGGATTAGATTGCTGGATGATATATGCGAAAAATTTGGAAGAAATTGCGAAAAAAATAGAGAAAATCGTTTTCTCCACAAAGCAATGGAGAAGTACAGTGACTCCAATTAATATTCGGACGGCCATTAAAAGAGAATAACTTTTTTAACTAAAGGGATTAGTTTGCCAAATGACACGTAAAAATATTTTTGGAAAAATTTAAATTAAAATAGTAAAGATCGCTCTTTCCAACTCCTTTATCTGTGCCTGTAATGAAAATTCGAGAAATACGCGTTACAGAATTATGTTAGTTGTATACATATTGAAAATTTATTTATAATCAAAATCAAGGGATACAGGAACAAGCCACAGATATTGGAAGATGTAAGAATCTTTCGATTTGTCGCAATATTAAGCCGCGAAAGTCGTGGAAAACTTCAATTAAAAAAAAAAAACATCATGAAATCTTTAACGCACACATAATTGACATAAATCTACAAAATGTGCTTCTCAAATTTTCATTACAGGCTACGATAAAAAAGTTGCAAAAAGCGACCGTTACTATTTTCTTCGTAATTCCGGCCAACTGGAATTTTTTCAAAAATATGTTTACGCGTCATTTGGTAAACCGATTCTTAAATTTTAAAAAGTTATTGCGTTTCAAAAGATCTCCGAATATCAACGGGAGTCTCAGTGTCTATACGCAAAATCGTCTAACTTCGTCCAGCCGTTTAAATTTTCCCGGTGTTTCTTCTATCAGAATAGTTGACGCAGCCGTCGCCAGATGGCAATATCGGCGGGCACATCCGCAGAATCAAAAAAGACAGCTGGGAAGTGTAACATCACACATCGATTCGGTGGCCCTGTAAGCTCGAAAAACTTTCCGTTTCCGCGTTTCTTGCGGCTGCTGAATGTTGGTTGAACAAGTAAACGGCGGTACGTCGCGTTCGTTTAATAGAGACGCGTGTGGTGCGGTGTAGAAAGTGACCGTTCTACAAACCGATGTGCCGATAGAAAACGTGACTGTTGGTTATGCGGTGGTTCCTGTCACGAACAGCAGCCCTTGTTCAACCCCCGTTTCACGAGTCTCGCAGCGACGAAGGAGGGAAGCTCTGCATGATACAAGCGTGGAGGTCACTGCATTGCGGTGAGTACGACGAACGTTTACATTCATCGATGTATCTTTCGCCACATCCTTTCTCGTTCTTTTTTTTTTCCTTCTTTTCCTCTGCGCGAACCGATACAAACTTAACGGGGTTCATTCCCCTCTCTAACGAACACAGCGGTATGCCAACGATTTCTATACAGACAGTTCGAGAGAAGCGTTTCCGTTTCTCTCGATTTTTTTCCTTTTCATACGCGCTTCTGCTCCGATCTTCTATGCGTGTATTATCGATGGGTAAACTTTTCGATAAAGAAATATAGAAATTGACGCGTATACGTGTAATTCTCCTCCGAAGAAAGAGAAATTCCGGTGAACTCGCCTATGATTTCGGAGCGACACGAGGGTAACGTAAGAATGGAGCATGCCACTGAGTTTTCATTCATTCGACGCGTGACGACGCGTCGGCCTGTGTTTAGCGTACCCTGAGCTTCGGGAAAATTTCACGACGAAAAACGCCCTTTAACGACGGTGAATCGAAGCCACGTGTTATATTTGTACGATTAAAATCTCTCCCCTGTATCACGGTCTGCATCGAATTTTCGGACAAGCCGAGGCCACGTACGTGTGGACGAAATATTTGTATGCGCACGCAGAAGCACACGTAAACCCCGAAGGTGTTGACTACACCGAAATGTTTCGTCGATCTTAATACTTTAATACTAATTATACACCCCTCATAGATTCAGATGAATAAACGCATTTTTAATTAGTTTAACAAACAAAAGATACAAATTATCTCTTTTCACAAATACCGATCGCATCCTACGGACGCAAGTTTATCTCGAATAATATTAGTTTATCAAATTAAGTGGCACGCCGATCTCGCTCGACTATTCATTCAACCGTTCAGTTTCGAAAATTTTGCAAAGAGTGTTAGAATTAATTCAACGAAGAAGATGGTAACTTTGTAACGCTCTGCTAGAGGGAAATCTTTGTTTAAACTGTTTTAACTCTTTGATTACTGTTGGCGCCTATGGGCGTTTTGGAAATTTGTCTCGTACTCTCTTATTACCGCCTTTTCCGTTTGAATTTTATTTACCGCGCGCTCTCATTTTAATTTAACAAAACAAATTGGACATTTTTATAAATTTCGAGAATTATTTATTTCTAAACTTCCCACGATAATTTGACAAATTTTATGACAGAAAATTACACATCTATCTCTCTACTGAAATCTACCGTAGCGAAAGGGTTAACGAAATTCATTAACGAATGATAAGGAATTATTTCCTAAATTCGAAGCTGTTAGATTTTCGAGAACCAACGCCGTTTAAACGAGAAATCTAGCAGGTCTGTGAGGTTTAAAGTTGTCGAGAATAAGCAATGTATATATATATAATGTTTAATGTAATAGATATTGCGTTTGTTGGTGCAGTCTCCTCCCTCGCAAGGGTCAGTATTACCTGAAGAGTCAGAATTACACCTTTTTTATTGCACCCCTTGAGCATCTTGGTCCTTTTCCGAGACATGAATAGTTCATTGAAATCCTTCAAGCTAAGAACAGCACTTCTGTTCGTTTTGTAAATCTATACACTAGTAATTAATAAATATATACTTAGATCAAACCTTGTATTTATTTAGCAAATAAATATTCAACAAAAGTGTTATTTAACCCTCTACGGGCCCGTGTAACTTTCAGGTCACATTTTAATTTATCGACATTTTACACAGAAGAGCAAACATTATAGTCCGTTGTTACCTCAAAGTCACATAGTGAATATATTGCAATAAAATTGTTTAACTGAAAAAATTGTTTTTTTCATTTCCATATATAGGTTTATAATTACTGATTTTTCGTTCCCCCAAATTCTTGGATATAAAACAAAAATTCGGCCCATAGAGGGTTAAATTATACGATGTAAAGGATAAATGTCGAAAGAAAATAGTCGCACGCGTTTCGCGTACGGTGCGTTGAACTGAAAACGTGGCATCGCGGTATAGCGAGCCAATAACATTCGTAATCGATTCGCAAGATCCATCGGTAAATCCCGGGGCCATTGTTGTAGGAGAGTTTTTCCCCTAGGATGAACCGTTGATCCTCGACTCGTTGGAATTCCGTCAGCTATTATAACCGTTGTCGCGCGTAACGCTAATGCAGTCTACGTGCTCGGCCGTAACAAAAGGATCGTCTTTCTTGGACCGTTGATCGGCGCGAGCTGACACGAGCTGCATCGTTACTCGGCGATTGTTCTCCTCCGCGTCCTCGGAATATTTATCAACGGGCAACGGGTGACGGTTGACGGTTACGGAGACAATCGCATCTGTACGTAGGAGCCAGCATCTTTAATAACGAGAACGCGATGCAGGCCCGTATTGATTTTGGGCGCAAGCTGTGGTGCAGACGTTTTTAACCGGTGCCAGTAGAGATTAATGGAAAGACGCGTGCATTGCCTTCTCTCTTTCTACTCATCCTCTGTGTACATACATATATACATACATACATATACGTAGGTTTCTCTGTGAAGATCCGAGGTTTTCGCGTCCCCTATGCGAAACGAAAGTTCCCGCGCGAGAATGTGGCCCTTAAAGGAACCTTCTTATCTGAAACCTATAAGCGTGCTACCCGTAAAACGCTTTCCCTTGTATTTGTTATCGATATTGACCCTCTAAGAGGTTGTGTACACGAGTTCGATCTCCAAGATAGCGTCCGTTCGAAAATGTTTTTCGAAAATGACTTTGTATATTTGTATTTAGCGACATTTCGCTCGTATCGCGAGATGTTTATATTTGGATAAATTCTGGATAGCTTTCGATTCGTTGAACTTAAGGGGCGCGATTCGTACCGAAGGATTAATCTCGAATGATCGCGATACGAGCGCGATGCTAATACGATTACGGTAAATGCGTTATAAGTGTCGTGTATGCTTTACGAGTATCGTAGGGAACAGGCTTTAAAGTGATCCCAACCATTCCCATCAGCGTACTTTCGCGTTAAATTAACACGGAGCTATCTAGTTTTGAAGTTGCACCGTTTAGCCGAGTGAAACACGTGCCATCCGATTCCCCCGGTAGTTACAGCGTATGCGATAATTGCGTACGTAACGCGGAATCTCCTTGACCACGTTCATTTCACGCGATACCGCTGCGAAATCGTTCGTACAGAATTCCTCCGTGACATTTGGAATTTCCTCAGTGGGGATAGGAAATAAGAATTCGTCACGGGCACTTTTTCTCGAGGGGTAGAAAAATCGGCAGAGTATATTTAGAAAAGATTCCGAACAAAGGAGAGAAGAAGAAGCTTTAGATTGTTTGATTAAAATGGTGTTGAGTCGTGCATAGATTTTCCGATATAGGAGTCGTACGGTGGCAGAGGGTAACTTTGATTACGTGGAAACTTTTAAATGGTCATTCGCGTCACAATCCTGTGGCGTATTCGAGCTAGAAGTCTTACGCCCGCCACGATTTCTCGTTCCGTTTCGCTTTGGCCCTCGCGTCGATGCTCCTCGTCAATACGTTTACCGGTCAATCGTTATCGACTTTCCTTTTGCACGGGTTCCTTTGTGCGCCGCGTTCTCGCATCAGTGATTCACCATCGCTACGGCACGATAACAATATTTTGTCGACCGATAACGCGATTTTCCCGGACAAAGGGGCGAGTAGAGAGAGAGAGAGAGAGAGAGAGGGGGAGAGACATAGAATAGAGAGCGAGACGAGGGGGTGGCCATCTTAAGTCGTTTGTTCTCGATCTCTTCCTTCGCAAGGTTGTTGTTCCGTGTTTTCTTCGATATTCCGTCGAGTTTAAAGGGATAAAATACCGGCCGTTCTATTTTTTCCCTCCCACCGGCCATCAGATTATCGTCTCGACTCTGTCTCCCTCCCCTTTCAGACCTCGTCCTCCGTGTGTTCTCGATGGCCCGTCGATGAAATACCCTCGAGAGTTTGTTAGTATCTTAGATTGGCAACGATTCGCGATGAAACGCGAACAGAAAGGAGAGTAAAATATCCTCCTTTCGAAAGAGACGAAGGTGAATCGAGAAAATGGAAGGCTGGCCGTTATATCGCGGATGGGAGAAAAAAGATAGCTTTGTATTAACCAACAAAAAGGAAAGGGAAAAGAAAAGAGATAGAGAGGAAGAGAGGAAGAAGAGAAAAGGGAAAACTTATCGCGACAATAACAGTTTTTCCACGGCCAGGGTTTCCACGTCGAGCCATTTGGTTGGTTCGTAAAAAAAAAGAAAACTGCCTTCTATTCAGGTACATGTGGCTAGGCTGAGGGCGGGCCGATTCGTAAAACTGCCGTTAACCGACTGCCGGATAAAATTCTTTTGTTGCCAGGAGAAAAAAAGTTTGCTCTGTTAGAGGGCGAAGAACGAGCGACGAGGTGGTGAGAGGAAGAAGCGGAAGCGTATCGCAGGAGATGCGACAGCCACCACCGTTATACCGTTCACGGCGACGTGTGTGCTCGTCGTTCTATCAAAGTCCGGTCCCGTTCAAGGCCGGTCAGGGATACGTCGTCGTTTTCGTCGTTGCCTGATCGTCCTTGGTCGCGCGATCAATTGAAGCCACCACCTTCCTCCCCTTTACCCTCCGTCCTTTTGCCAATCTTGCGGACATAGACCTCGCTGTGACAGGATCCTGACACCCTGGCCGCTCGAAATTAACCTCGCAGTATATAGAGAGGCAAATTTGCATCGTATTTCGTTTTTTCCCACCTCCCTCTCCCCACCCCTCTCCCTATCCTATCCTCCTCCCCTCGTTCTTCTCTATTTTGTTCCTTTCCTATTTCGCGATAGCGCATTCACGCGATATTTTTCAATCCAATTATTATTTTCTCTCGATACGTTATTATCAGGAACGGATTATTAGCTTTTTTTCTCTCTCTCTCTCTCTGTTTCATCTTTCGATATACTCTTTATTAATTTTTATCGATTCCCTTCGTGTTGACACGTCGACGAGGTACCCATAAGAAACGAAAAATTACAATCGGCGAGTCGTGAACGGTGGTGGAGTCTGTGATATAGAAGTTGTACGACTTGTGTGAAACGTACGCAAAGTACGAAACCGAATACCGAGTTCACCGGAATCGGGAAACGCTGGAACATCAGCATGTGAAAGAATGGAAATTTGATTCGAATTGTTCTGCCATGAAACTACATCTAGGTCGGTCTTCCGCTGTGTTGGATTATTTTCAGGTTTTTTTTCTCTCTCTGAAGAATTGGTCACGTTCATTGTTGCAAGAATAAATGTTTACCGCAAACAGGGAGTAGAAAATAACATGTGCCCTCTTTGAAGAATTTACGAACGATAAGCAATACGAAATGAAATGTTCCATTTTGCTTTCTTACGAATGATACTTTCGGATAGATTACGAGTCGAGGGTAGATAGGTATATTATGTTACACTTTAATTACAGCAGGTACTTTTAATGAACTGATAAAATTACGAGAAATTTATAACAAGGTTACTTTATTCTTTAAAAATTCTTCTCATTCGTTTCGTAATTTATGCGTAGACGGAGGTTTATGATTATTTAAAGGATGATTGACGTTTAAAGGATCTTTATCTCATTTAAGCGTAAATAGATTGTCTGTGAAATCTTTCGTTTTACGCGACCGTAAAAGTGGATACATTCAAAATTTCATTGTATATACTGCCTGTAATTTTCATGTAATAATAAGTCAAGAAGCACTTGGAAAATCGGGTGGAATTTTATTAATATTTAATATTAGCTCTTAATCAATTCTTCCTTTATATTCCCTTATATTAACACCGATCGCGATAGTAAGATCGTTAACTTACGAACAACGATCGTATGTGTAGCTTTGCGTCGCAGCGCAAGGGTTAAAATCACGTTTTTGGTTTTTCGTCGAACGCGTATCGCATTTTAGACGATCGACGAAAGAGAAAAACGAATAGCGTTGTTCACCGCGAGTTTTCAGAGGAGCCGGAAACGTGTCTGCTCGAACAAGTGCGCAACCGCGAGGAAGAGCGGTGAATAAAATTTCTAGGGTGTGCGATAAATTTCACGAGGTGTCAGAGATGATCCGCGAAAAGAGTCGCATGTATCAGCAACACAGGGCTATTTGCCGTCGATAGGTGAGTTCTCTCTCTCTCTCTCTCGTGAATCGGCTCGACACCGGCTCTCACGAGATCGCGCATGCATCCTGACATCTCGCCTCGCGATATATTACTCCGTGGCAATGTAGATGCGTGTATACAGCTTATCAGAGGAGACTGAGGTCTCTCTCGAAAATGGATGCAATTCCAGGGGCGTACCAAGCGTTCCGGTCGCGTTTAGTCCTGCGATCTTCCACCGTGGGTACATACATACGTATGTGTACGCATACATAGGCCAGGTCCAAACCTAATATCGTGTTTTGACCTCTCTCTCCTCTTCGTCATCCCTCTGACTCTCACCAGCAGCACCGACAACCCTCTCGAGTCAGTTCTATGTCTCTCTCTCTCTCTCTCTCTCTCTCTTTCTTCGTCTCTCCCTCCCGGCGTAATCGTCGTCCTCATCCACTCCTCATCGTCTGTCCTTGTCTCGCTTTTGTGCTTGCATAGGACGACACCCACCACCGGCAGTCACCGGCACACAAGTTTGATGTTTACTGGCTGCGGTGGTGCGTATCGTACACATTCGCGTATGCACAGGCACAAAGTGTTAAAAAGCTCGTGTGACCGCAATGCGGATATCTCGTGTGCCTATCGTCGCGCGCGCGTATACACGCGGATCGCGGAATCGGTCTTCTCTCTTCGTCGATTCGTTGTTTTCTTTCAATCGGCCACCACGAACGATCGAACTCTCTTTCTCTCTGTCTGCCTCTATTTCCTCCCTCCCTCCCACGGTGAACTCTGTGTACCTCGATGCTCGGTTATTCGTTTTCGATCTGTCTGTTCGCACCGGAGCCGGCTTTGTCGGCGTACACTACTCTCTCGCCAAGGTGTCGAGGAATTCTTTTCGAACCGTTCGACGACAACTCCTCGCGGCAAATCAATCTTTTTACCAGGCCGATCGAAGCCTTTTCCCTCGGTGAAACGTGTTTTAATGTTAGTCGCGATCCGGTGCTCTCCGATTCGTTGGAAATCGAGCTGTCACACCGGTAATGTACATATTTTTCCACGGGTATTAGGTACGACGGGCTCGCTGTCTTCGTTCGTTCCACGATGTTTCCGGTCGCGTGTTTCTCTCCCTCTTTCATCTTCTCTTTCAACTCGTCGCCGCTGCTGGCTTCCATTATCGTCGATTTCGCTCCCGACTACGGCTTTGCTCGTAAATAACATTTGCCTTTTCGCGTACGAACCAAGTTACAACCGTGGAACTTTGCACGGAAAGAAAGAGAGATACTGCTCGTGGATAGGTGCAGATGTAACGAAGAAAGAGGAGAAACTGGGGAAAAAGAAGGAAAGGGTGCACTGGTTGTTGTGCACGGGAACAAACGTCGATTTACAAAGCGTTGAAGACCTCGTTGAAGTACCTTCGAGGAAATCGAAGAATATGCATACCAAGAAGTTTTAAGTGAACGAAACCCACTCGCTATTATCCCTTTAACTTATTCGTAAGAGCGTAGAGAAGAGGGTAGGTGTAACAGGGGAATCGGTCCGCGAACACCTATAAATTGTGGCTCGCGGAATTCTATAGCGTTCCTCTTGAAATAGTGAAAAAAAGAAAAAAAGAAAAAAAGAAAAAGAAACAGAAAAGAAGAAGAATTCTTTGCCGCGAGAAATTGTAGGGATTTACAACGACCGAGGGAAACGGCGAGTAGTAGTAATTGCGAGTATTCAAGTTCTACGTGGCAGGACGTTAATGTTATTCGAAGAACCCTCAAGAGCATGGAGTTTTTCGGTGGAAAGAAGGAAATTCTGTCGATAAACGGTGGAACGAACGAGTAGAGACTCGGAGGAGCCGCTTTAAAGAATCCGTAGGGGGAGGATCGAAATGCATGCTACGAAGGCGCGACACGAGCAGAAACGAAAAGTCACGGTGCTGGTAACAGGATTTATCACGTTCTTAGATCGTGCATCACGATACCCGGTGAATTTACAGCTCGTTCCCGTGCACCAGGTAAAAATCGATGAAGAGCTTCGCTCGGGAATATTGGAAGAGACTTTCGACCGAGAATACGAAGCGATTTTCATCGAGGTGAGGGTAACCTGGATCTAGATTCTGAGGGGTATTTTCGGGTAAACGAGGCCGCTATATTTTTTGGCAAAGGAAACGATTTACAAAACACCCAAGTCCCGAAATCTGGAGAGAAAAAAAAAAGAACACTGTACGGGTGAATAAAATGCCGGAGAAACGATGGTGTTGCGAAAAGAAATAAGAGGGAGAGAGGGTGGTAAAAGCGGAACGGCAAGCGTCGTAGAAGGGAGCGAACGGAAAAAAGTGAGAGAATAGGGGTTGAAGAGAAGGAGACGGCTGGAATGCTAACGCATTCGTGCAGAGGACGGAGCCAGGCCGATTTCGTCGATATTTCGGTTTTCCCTCGTTCCAGCTTTCCCCCTTGGTCCTTTCGAATAGCTGAACGGCCACGTCGTTCTGTAGTTTCGGACGCGGCTTAATCACCGTAAAGGCTTCCCTACTCCCAGTCAACGAGAAAGGATCCGGTCTTTATCTCGGCCAGCACACGTTGCGTCGCTGCCAGGATTATTCTGTATCCATTCAGCTGCTTCGTTAATTTCGCCCATAGAATTACGATAGCTTGCCGTATTCGAACGCGATAGATATCTAACCGAAAATCCGAGCATTTTCTTTCCTCTTCTTTTCCTTTCCCTAGACGACGATGTGTCTGTAATTGGTTAAGTTCCTACGCGGTATAGCAATCGTTCACCTCGTTTCTAATATAATACTTCTATTCCTGCTACGAAGTATTGTAGTATAACGAATCTACTTGTTCCCTTACGCGATTAAAGCAATGGAAGTTTCTTGGAGCGATAATTCGATCGATCAGAGTGGTTCTCTCTTCGACCCCGTTCCTCCGCACAGAACGTTACACATGTGTACGTGTTATTGAAATTATTCACGTACAGCGTGCCGCATAAGCGTACGCGTGTATCCGTATACGTAGTACACGATGAATTTCTGCAACGGGGATTACATACGGTTGACCCATATGCATGCGTCGTGGTAGTCTGAACTTTAGTCCTAGCCCGGTACTTGACAAATACATAGGTTGCCTATAACCATAAAATTCTAACCAGTCGATTACGGTTATGGCTTTATTCTCCATCTACGTAACGATAGCTTGTGTACGCAACCTTCCCACCAATAAAATCTCTTCGAGCGTACATTTACGCTGCACTTGATTTCTTCTTTTCTCCCCTTTCTTTCGAAGGCAGCTCGCGAGCTCGCGTGTAAAACTTGTACACGTTGAAAGTATGTAGTGACAAACGACCAGCAGAATACCCCGAATCTTAACGGTATAATGGAAAATGTAGTTTTTAGTTTCCCCTTTATTTGCCCGAAAAAACTCGTTGAAATTCCAAATGTTCCACGCTGTATTTATATTATCGTTAAATGATATTATCCAGTGGGACGAGTAGCGAGGCAGCGTCTATGCAGCGCGTACACTCGTGCAAAAGCTCCATGGCCCAGCGAGCGTACGTCGAGACCTATTCACCCCGATGTTTTTTCCCTCCTTGTGCACGTAGATGTAATATATTCCGCTCTTCCGTCCGCGTGTATTCCTCTGTGCGAACGCTCCCTGTGTAATTATCTCTTGCCCTTTGCGCGAGAGGTGCGTCACCGTGAAGGAGACGCAGCGAGTTGCGTGTCTGCCTGCGTGCCCTTAACGGTATATTTATCGTTTCAGGATGCAACGCAGCCTGACGACGCTCGTGGAATCTCCTCCTACCCCTTTCTGCTTTCCAGTTTCTTCCTCTTCCTCGAATTTCATCGCGACGCGATACGATTTCTACTACCATCTAGATGCACTTTCACCGCAAATACCGTTCCTCGTTTCTCATCAGTTTGATGCATCTGAATAATAAAATTTCGCGATATCTTTACGTTTCTTTGCCACTTGCTCTGACACTTTTACCGTTACTCATCGCACGATACGTATGTATACTATCGCTGCGCCGACTTTTCCACGACGAATGTATATCTCTCTTTCTCTCCGGCTCACTTACATAGGACTCGGTGCAAAAACGCTTAAGAAACGGTCAAATTAAACTCGCCTCGCGACGGAAATCCGTGCACCTCCGCTATTTTTGTTATCTCCGTACTTAACGATGCATAATATAATCTCTGCCTGTTATCCGTCTCGCCATTCATTTCGCGTTAGCGCCAAAGCTACGAGTCTTATCCTCATCCCGAGCGCCGCGAAGCTTCATGAAAGAAAAAAAAAGGGGGGGGGGGGAGAAACGAAGTAAAAAGGAGAAAAGAAGGAAATTGTCCTATCGTTGGCCCCGTCGACTTCCACCTATTTTCCACCGGCTCTATCTTTCGACGACGCGGCTTTTCGTCTCCTCTCTTCCGTCATCTCGCCGAGCTTGAACCGTTCTCCTTCTCTCTGAGCCCGACAGTTGGCGATACGCGATGTATTCGGTGTGTAGAGAAACGCTTAGCCAGCAGCTAGCCTGCCACCGAATAGCTTGGATCTCTCGCCTCTGTGTCGCGTTCCTCTTGCCACTCTGTAAACTGAACGAGACTACGGTGTACATACAACACCGTCATGCGTGTTTCCCGGCAACACCTGTTTCCCTGTACACACATCAAACGCGAAAACGATATCGCTCCGACGAGTGAATTAAACAAACGGATACGATGTGAAATTGATTTGGGGAAGAAGAACGGTTCGATGGTGTGGTACAAGGGGAAGGGAGGGTGGATTACTCTGGCGAGAAAAAAAAAAAAAAAAACAGAAAGCATATCCCTCGTGATGCGGGGAAACTTTGAAATCCACGGTAAGAAGATTTGTACGAATAAGTTTCTCCGAGGGGGATAGGGAACGCGATGTTCAAGTTTGATACCGTCACGTGTGTGTATCCTGCCCACTTTGTACTCTCGAAGGTGATGTACCCCCTCGTGTTCCGTGACCCGCGTAAATCGCTGCACGCGTGTTCTTCGACGTTGCTTACAACCTACACGTATACACGCTCTATGAATCTTTGCGCACGGGGAATTTAGGTTAAATGGGGAGTTAACGCTTTAGAAAGGGTGTACGATTTGTCCTGTACACGTGGAACAGTTTGTTTCGTGTTTCGTACGAAGAAACGTTAAAACTCCCGACCTACCTCGTTGCCAGAAAGATTCTATCGCTGCACGATGGGTTTCCTCCCCGTATTTTCTTTTCTTTCTTTCTTTTTTTGTTTTTCACTCTCTTTTGCTTCTGCCGCTCGTGACTACCAGCTTTTCTCGGTGGATGCATAGGTAACGAACGAGGCGTACTCACGCGAAAGAAATTGCGCGTAGTCGAACGTTACGCTCGTCCCTTTCCCCTCGGTTTCTATTCTTGTTCTTGGCCTGGCCTCTTCTTGGGTGGCGCGATTTCCGTGCAACCGGCGTTTGCAAAAACTAATACAACGAGAAGCACATTTTGTCGCTTCGAAGATTGACTCCGTGCCACGGAGAATTGTGAACGCTATCTTTGCTCGCTTACGGAGACCAGTTTCTCGTATTTTCATCTCCTTTTGTTTACCCCCGTTCATCGGTAAGTGTTTCGTTTCGCCGTCGGATATCTTCGAACCGAGTCGCCCTGTCCGATTGATTGGCGTTCTCGACGTTTCCTGATATTTTCCATCGTCGCGATTTCACTTCGCTTTTCCGGAGTAAGCGGGCGACACAGCTTGTGCATTTCTGCGGCGGAAAGGTCTGAAAGTAGGATCGATTCGGGGCATAACACACGCCCGCATAAAGTCACTTTGTGGATGTTTGGCCAGGGCGAAGTATCCTTCGGCTAATAGATTTGTATGTTTATTGCCAGTGCATGGTCCGCCGCCGGTTTGGTCGTTATATCGCGTATAATTTATTCGCGCATATGTCGTCTAGGGTTGCATCTTGAGGGGGTGGTGGGCGCCTCGTTGTCGGGACGTCTGTGTCCTTCGTGTCACGGGACGACGAGCCGGTTTGCCCAGTTGGCAGGCTTTTCGCTGGATCAAGAGACAGGCTGGCTACAATAGATTTGCTATTCCTTACCCTCTGTTCCTTTGTTCTTTCTCCTAGCTAGGAGAAAAGGAATATCTACACTATTCCGACTTTGATTTGCTATCTTGCGTCCGTTGCAATATTCCGCTCCGATTTCTTCCTCGATGCTTCGCGTATGCGAACTTTACGACTCAGATTTCATTTTCTACATTCTCTCGGTGTAGAAGTGGATAGCGCGTGATGTTATTTTCATCATAGAAATACCGATCGTTTCTTCGATCCTGCATAATTTCGACGTCAGCCCGCGTTCGATTCGTTAGAATCGGCAAGATTGGATACAGACGTATGATATATGCATACTTGCGTGTAGAATGAAAAGGACGAAGGATACGCGTGAACGAAGGGCGAGAGCTCACGTGTTCTCGACGATGCATCTTCGTGTTGCAGGGTGACCGAGGTGACGCAAGTGGAGAGGGAATTTCTATCGGGACGGGGAACATTGAAACGCACTTTTCTGAAATATGGGACGCGCCGGCTGCTGCGATGCAGTTTTCTCTGAATATAAAACGGTAAACGGTCGAGTGTTTTATCTGGTAATATCGTAAACGGTGGCGCGTAAAATCCGCGATATAAATAACGAGAGGAATCGATTCGGAATTCAGCAGGGCGCTGGCATGTTCGATATAGACAATTAAAAGTAAAAATTACACGGAAATTTCCAGTGGCCCCGACACCGCGTTTGCCAGAGAGCAGCCGCCGGGGCACCAACGTGTATCATTCATCCCCCGTTTGGTATCGAACGAAAAATTAACGCTGTGTAATTAACCCTTCCACCGTGTCGGCTCGATATGCTGGCCACGTTTAATTTCACTAATTATACGTGACCAGTAGGGATTAGCTCCCTGTCAGAGCCAACAGCCACGTCATTATGCGATATCGTTCGGAACTAAAAGGATTAAAATCGCGCAACAGAGAGAAAAAGATGGGATATTAAGCCGGGCAAATACGAGGCGCGCGGCGGTGCTTGCAAAAGATATTGAAAAGGCTCGAAAGAGTTAAGTAGCGAGCAAAAATCAGACAGAAAAGTCGATGCAACCGGTATGCTGGCGCATTGAATGAGGGCGCAGTGCACAGGTCCGTTAGCCGAGTGCATCTGCACGATGCGGACCCGTTGTACATCACGCCGCTCCAACCTAGCCTCTTCCACTTCTCTCCTCCCTCATTTTTCCTCTCCCCTTTCTCTCTCTCTCTCTCTCTCTCTCTCTCGCTTTACCGATGTCGTATTTACAAGAGAGCTTCTCGTATTTCCATCCTCGATGCCTGGTGAAAACTGAAACGCCTATGCTTCCTTCCTTTTTCTCGTCCGTTACTGACGAGATCGGCCCGTCGATCGATGCTGGAAACATCGTCGATACGTCACATTAGAATTTTTAAATATTCAACAATGCATCGCTTCCACGAAAGATACGGTCCCCTTTCTGCCTACCTTTCTCCTTTTTTTCTCTCTCTCTCTCTCTCTCTTTTACTCCTTTCGCGATCCAGTTTATACACCCGATCGATCCTCAGCTACGTTCCCTCGATATACCAACATCAGAATGATCTTTGCCGGTAAATTACATTTCATACGACGTTTAGTGATAAATTAGGTTTTGCGCGTGCCCTCGCAACAATGGCATCGGTATTCCTTCTCGATGAATTTTTCGGAGCGCGTTCCGCTTTTATGGGCGAACATCGAAATTGAAGAATGATGAGAAAGTTGTAGGAAAGAGGGAGAGGGGGTGGATAGAGGGGAAACGATTCCGAATGTCGGAAAAATCGTGTAATCGTTTGTGAAACCTTTCTACCGCTACCCATAGACGAGTTTCTAGCCATTGTCGAACGATGACTCTTTCAGGGTCCAACTGTAAAGAATTATCTATCGTTCGTCGAACTTTTACCGGTATCGTATGGAACTACGGTCTACTTTTTATATGGCGCGAGATCGAACCTGGGATTCGTCGTTCTAACGTCGAGATAATCTCTGACCATTCTAACCAGAGTCGCGGCGCAATGTTTCCGGAGATCCTCGTTAGCGACCGCTTCACGGTATTTCGCTCGAGCGAGTATTCGATTTTTGCAGCTGGAATACACCGGGAATACCAGGCACCGCGCCAGCTTCTCCGCTGGTGGATTACAATTTTTAAATATTCAACGTTCTTTGCGAGGAAACGCGAGGGCGGTCTATGTCAGTTGCATCCCCGATGCGCTGATATATCGCCAAGAACTTCGACCCGAAGTCATGTTTCACTCCGACGATCTCGACGCGTTATAATTAGAAAGGTCACTTTCTTCGTGTCGCGAAAAATTCACGGCCGCTGGCGCGAGCATTTCTACGTTTCTCGAGGAGAATAGTCGTCGTCGAATTGTCAGCTCTTTTTGGAATTCAAGGCGTCATCCCGTAAGTTGGGTGGTCGGATTAAAATTTTAAATATTCAGAGGTGCGTTGTTGCGTCGAGGAAATACGACGTCTTGCCGCAGTTTTCGATAGTCACGCGCGCGATACCATGCCACCGGATATCCGAGGAATACGAAATTACGTGTAACTATAACCCTTGGAATACGCCGCGGTCTCTGGTGTTTCTAGAAATATTTTTCGTCTAACTGGAAACGCAAAATCGTTCGGTCGTTACACTTGAAGACGCTTCACGGTTTCCTCCCTCGTCGCCAATTTTCTCTCTCTCTCTCTCTCTCTCTCTCTCTCTCTCTCTCTCTCTCTGTGTCCCCCAATCGAGGATGGAGAGAGAAGTTTTGACGGCGGCTCGACGCTGGGTGCCAAGTAACTTTATTGAAAAGTATCTAGGTAGTAAGTCCTGAAGGACAAAGGTAGTACTTCCCGCGCGGTTCCTCCTCCCTGCCTGATGCTTACTCTTCTCCTCCTCCCGTTCCTTCCCTCTCTACCTTAGTTCCGTGCCTCTCGATCGCCCAGCCCTGGAACGGAATATTGCCTTTTCGTCGTCGTGCAAGCAAAATCCTTTCCTCCCGCTCGAACACTCGCTGGAAATTGACTCTGCTTATATCGGCTTACCGGCGGCTTTGCAGCCTCTTGGCCTGCCTTTCCCTTTCTCTTCTCCTCCTGCTTCACCTCTTCATTCTCCTCTGGCTCGCGTTCCATCCTTCTGTTCTCTCTTTCGGTTCTCATCGGGCCGCGCCTACCGTCTGTCGTGGGGCCTTTTGTAACCTCTCTCCACGGACCAGCTATCTTCCACCGAGGAAAGAAAGCCAAGCTCCGCGACCACCAAGACGACGTTCGTTGCAACGGTGTCTGCCAGGCCGACAGATAGGCGAGGAATCAATTTTCCCGCCCGGCTGGGGGACGATTTTCTTTCTGCCGTGGCGTGGAATTTTATTCCTCGTCTCGAATCCAACCCCGAACGAATGAATAATTCATCGTTAAGAAATTTCGAGGATGCTCCATTGCGTCTGGATTTCTCGTGACGCGTAGCATCACCGCTTCGAAGACCGACCGTACTTACATGTATCAGTTTTATGCGTCGGAGAGGATTTTATGTACGTCGAGGCGGGAACCTGCTCGGAATGCACGCGTGTTCTTCTAATGACTCGGTACCAGCCTCCGTATGTCTCTTCTTTGCGCGTGCATGTGCGCGTATCCGTGTAATTTATTTCTGCGCCTGTGAATCTTGCGCTGTCGTAGCTGCGAAATTAACAGCGCGAGGATACTGTTTGTTTTTTTTTTGGATACTCGGTTGTTGCGTATGCATTCGACGTAGGTATATCGTCGTAATCGTCAGGACGTGATCGATCGAACGAAGGTTACGGCGAAGCTGTTGCTACGCGAAAATCACGAACGAGTACATATGTATGTACGTGCAATTGAGTTTCTGGTGACTTTTGCCGTGGCATGTGGCGCAGAGGATGGATAGAATATATGGGTAACCGCGTATCATGAACAAATATCTTTGTCCTTTCTCGTCGCATCTGTGTAAGCGATGCTCTTCCTATCGCGCATGTGGCGTTACCACGATGACTCACAGTCCCGTGCACGCGTCGTATGCACTTTTCTTACCCTCCACTAATATTCTCCGCGCCCTTTTTCCACGCTGTGACTCGAAGCGGACGTTAATGCTGCTTTCCTTTCCGTGGGAGAGATAGATTCTGTGTCGCCCGGGTATATACCCGGTCGAACTTCTGTTTTCGTTAGATTCCCAGCTGCCTAGGGCCACGGTTGCGCGCGTTCTTGCTTTTTGGTCTTCGCTTTTCCTTCGTTCTAGACGTATTAACGGGAAGTGGCGCTCCTTTCAAGCGTTTTCGGGTTAGAGAATCTCCTCTCTAGAGTTTCATAAAAATTTGTTTGGCACGGGAGAAGAAAGAGCTACTTTGGTTGCACGATGCTTGTAAAGTACGCCACTTTACAGTCTAACGTGTTGCGGATGCATCGGGATTTTCTTCGTAACTTTTTCTTCCAGCACTCGAGGCGTGTTTCCAGTTAATTCGAGCGAAGTGCTTCGAAGGTTCGTAAATAGCTGTAGAAACATAGCGAATGCAAGCAACAGAGACGGTGAGGTTAAGGAGATAAAGAGGGAGAGGGAGAAGGAGCGAGGGACGATGTCTCGGTTAACTTCTCATACGTTTAAGAAACTTTCCTACTAATTTTCCCTCCATCCTCTGCTCTAACACCACGACTCTCTCTCTCTCTCTCGAAGTATTGTTCCTGTCACGAGGACAGAGAACGAAAGAGACCGAGTTAGCCGAATTTTGCTCAAATAAACTGCGAAAGAGAAATCGACGAAACAACATCGCGATCGGAAAGATTTTTCAATTTCGCTTCAACGTGTCCTTTAACGCGTCTGAATATTTTCAACGTTTTATCGTTTCCGTCTCGTCACCAATTTACCCTACAATTATTATATTTGTCGCGTTTCTCGTTACGTCGCGTTCGCGTGTTTCAAATGTTTGCCAAATATGTTTTTCTGTTCGTAGTCAATTTTATCCCGGAAGGGAGGTGGGGGGTGATATTAAAAAAATGTTTATTCGCTCTCTTCTCTTTGTCGCCTGTTTACTTACCAACAAATACATTGCAAATCCATCGAGCATTCGGGGAGGAGGGAATGAGGTAAAAATCGATGGAAAAAAGCAGCGTTCATTGTCGCATTTCGAATCGTGGATTTTTCTGTCGAATTTGTTCGAAATTCTGCCGGTGAAATTGGGCCTCGGCGAAACGTTAACGGGCTATACTGAACGTCCGGCGCGTACGTCGATTTTCGGCCCTGTCAATTTGTCACTGACGATCATCTGCGGCTCCCTCAGCCCCGTGGCCAACCTCCCCACCTACTTGATCGGTCCAATCGAAGTTTAATACCCCGCCCAGGCTTTTATTTCCTGCAGATAGGCCGACATAAATCTTCCTGCATTCGCAAATTTCCGATGTATAGACCTAGATGTATATGCCTGTATATTTGTATGTGTATATGTAGGTTGTACGCGTAATACGTCGTGAAACAAAGCATGTACATTTACCGAAACGTTATCGTTATCAGGATGAATACCATCTACGATTATTGCTCGATGATCGATTCGTTAACAGAAGATTTTCCGTTTGAACGGAACGCGATTGATTCTTTACGAAGGTTAGCTCGTTTGATCTTTACACGATATCGAAGATGTCTTTGAAATTATCAAGTGTCCTCAGAAATGGGTCACACGAGTAATTTTCATTTGGCAGTGTAGTAAAAAAGAAAAAGTTTCATTAAAATTAATGTGTAACACTTTACACGGTCCTCTTGTAAGTTTCCGGTCGCGACGCCGTCCCTCATTCGTGCCACTATTTTTATCCTCGCATCAGCTCGAGCTTTCCTTCTTTTTCTTTTTTTTTTTCTATGCCGGCTGCTGCCGATATAGAACACGAGGAATCTCTGCTGCTGGCAGGAAGTTTCGACTCACGGCAAAGATTCTGGAGAAAGCTTAACTGTTTCGTCTGACGCGGGTCTGATCTCTCCCATTAAATTAGCCAGTTCGTTGGATTATTCGGTGAAATTTGTTGGTCGAACGATCCTCTCGAAATTCTCCGTGGTAAAGTAGGTAACGATCGATGTTGGTATCGGTGTTTCAGCTTGGGAACAAGTGTCCCTTGAAAATTTTTCTCTTTGCATAAATATGCTCGGGTAAGGATGGCGTAGCGTATAAACAAGTCAAACACCGAGCTGGTGGATATTTTAGTAGACTTTCCGTGGAACAGCCGATAAAGACGTGCTTCCGTCGCAATGTTCGCTAGATATTTTCTCGAGTAGGTATCTGGCAAGACAAACGAAAGAAGTTTCTTCCTGTTCATTGATCATAGTTTTACGCGTCCGCGTTTTAGAAGAATTCATGTAAATTGCAACGCCCCGGGAGAATAAGCTCTTTATACTTGCATATACACAGGCTTTAACTCGTCCAAGCTGCGAACGACATAAACTTGTTTACAAGTGTAAATCGCCGCCTTCCTTCCACGTCGGCTGGGAATTTTATTTTTACCCTAAGGTTACCGGAAGGGGAGAGTCTTTTCACGGAACGCAGGATGAATCGAACATGTGCGAAGGAGAACCGATGCACTTTCGTAAACGTTTGTCCAGACCGTAATTGCCTCGCCCAGCATCCGTTCACTTTTATTTCAAAGTGAAATATAAGCGTAGCGTATAAAGATTACCACGGGCGTTAATTTTCATTTCCCTGCTCATATTGTAAGATTTATCTTATGTCAATTTACCCTGCAACGCGTAACGTAGCTTTCAGTGAACGTAACAGTGTCTAGGGTATGGAACGTTTCTCGCGAGAAACAGCTATTTTCTTCGTATGTTCCCACTATTTTTTAATTATTTATATGGAAATTTCAATTTTACCCACGTTTACGTAAGTTTCATTAGTCTGCCTGCGCTCGTGAAAGTATTACGTTCCCTTAGATTTGAAAAGAGGAGAAAACAATTTTTCTCTCTCTTCTCTCGTAAATTATAAAACGTACGATAATATGATCCTGGGGTAAATCGTGGCATTGTTCGAAATTGAAGAGATAATGATATCGTTCGATTGCGTTCGATCCAACTTCTCCTCCTGTGATTGAAAAAGGAACACGGGCCGAACTTAGCCGGTTGCATCAACTATCCATCCATCCCCTTGTAGCATCCACGGAGTTGCAGCGAGTTTTGCTTTTATACGAGTTACCTTTTGTTCTCGCGTATCTGTTACCGGCGGCCATTGTAATCGTCGTAAACGGATTTGCACGTGCAAATCATCGTTCCAACGTATCGAGGTAAAATTCAATTTCCCCCCACCAACGGTAGTAACAGCGGCATGGTGAATCGGCTGCGCGGAGGAACCATTCTTTCTCTTCCCGAATGGAAAGTCGATCGCGTGAAAGGGGAATGCCGAAGAAGAAGGGGTTGGTGCGAAATAGGGGTGAAAAGGCGGCCAGAGGAAGGGAGAGAGAGAGAGAGAGAGAGAAATCGAGTAGAAATCCAGGAGAGCGCCGTTGGAACTCGGAAACGATGTAACGAAGTTTCGACTCGGCGCAACGGAAGTCGACCGATACTTCGTTCACCGAGATGCACGTGTGCGCATCCAACACTGTGGATGGCCGTATCGTGTACCATGCTACAGTGGTCACGATTTTTTTTTTTCCCCCCCCGAACACGTAGAGTGAAAAGTGCGGTTAGGAATTCCGCGTGTCTCCGTCCAATGGTGTCGTGAGTCGTTTTGTCACCCCGGGCAAATTGAAATTTCCGTCAGTCCCTCTCTGTCTCTCTTGCTTTATTATTCTCGCTCCTCTCCGCTCTTTTCCGATTGCTTTCACTTCCAGCGTCGTTCCCAAAGACATTTAGAAGTCACTGGGACAAATCGATAATCCAAGGTTCAAAGTTCATCGAATCGCGATTTTCCCCTTTTTCGAGGGAGACTGTTGGTTATGAGATGTTCGTGGTACAATTTTAAACGCAAAAACTATTCTTAGCTATTTTTCAGGTTAGAAAGCAGCGGGATAACCTGGGAGTCGAGGCATTATTTATCGTAACTCCATCGCGGATAAAGCGTACTTTATTCTGGGACGTAATTAATTCGTTGAATCGGTGAACCGGAGAAGACGATGCGATTTTCGCGAGAATGTAAAGCAGTGGAAATAGGTCATGACGATTTTCATGAAATTTTTATAAATCACTGAAATCTGCTCGAGGTTGGGCTGGTAGGGTGGCTCGTAATTTCGCCGGATCCCCGAGCAATAGGACAAAAAAATAAAAAGGAAAAGGAGGGGAGCATCAGGACGGACCCGAAGATGTGCGAGAATCGAATTACTGCTGTCGGAAATGATTTATATTCCGCGGATTCGAAAGAGCTTCTTCCTTAACCCATTTCTCAGAATTTTAAGGCGCACGCTTTTTCCCCTCTCGACAACCACGCTTCCTCGTCTTCTTATTCTTTCTCTTCTCCTTCTTCTCCGTCTTCTTCTTTCTCATCGACTACGCCTCCCGAACTTCTCTAGTCTTTCGTCGATCTTTCCTCGGCCGTCTATCTATCTCTCCATCTCTCTTGAAACTCTTCGAGAAGTTCCCCGTGCGTTACACGTTTCCGCAACCGGAAATTGTCCTGTCTCGCAAATCATGCTCGTTCTCCAGCTCCCTCGTCTCTCCTTAGTCTCCCACCTTTTCTCTCCCTTTCTTTCTCACGCCGTCACGTCGTTGCATCGTGCTTGTGCGTTACGACACGGGCAAACAGAGAGAGAGAGAGGTGCGCGCGAACTTTGTACGCGAGCATAACTTGTCCACGAGTACGAGCCATTCATATACTGCCACTTGAGAAAAAGCTTTTTCTACATTCGTCTTTTCCTCCTTCTTTCTCTTCTTCGTTTTCTTCTTCGTGCAAGCAGAGACTGTTTTATGGATTTCACGCGGCTGAACTCGTTGCATCTGCGTTTCGGTTCTTTCAGTTGGGTGTCAGTTCCATTAGTAGCACGATGTTCCTCCAGGGGAAAATCAATTTCTTTATTTCAGTTCGCTAATTAAGCCACGGAATCGTTTCATCTTCTTCGACATAAGATACCGCGATAAGAATCTTTCGATCAGTTTAATTTTTTCTCGCACCGCTACGCTCTCTTTTTCATCTCTACTTCATTCGTCATTTTTTATTTAACTACTTCCATCTTGTAGCCAGCTCGAAGAAGGATGTTGAGCTTTTACCATGATCTATCTCCTTTTTTGCTCCTGTGCCGCTGCTAAAGAATTCAGACATTAAAGGGACGAGGGGTCGAAAAAAGAGAATTAATTATTCGACGGTTAAAATAAGGACAACAGCGAATGGGTGTCGGGCTCGAGGATATACGGGTAGCACTAGGCTTGATTATTACCTCGTTTATTTTTCTTTATCCCAACAGGGTGGCGCGAATCGAGGGAATTTAAGCGACCGGGACAGTTCCAATTTAGCGAAACTAGCCGCTTTGACGTGTTTACGGGGGCGACGTCGATAAAACGGACCGGATCAATTCGAGTTCCTCGATTCTGTAATACCTCGGCTAATTAGCGAGTACGATAATCTCAGAAGCTCAACTAGACGAAGAGATTATCCCCCGGGGGGGATTCTTCAAAGCGTGCACGAATCACATAGAATAGAGAGGCTCGTTTTCTGTATATATTATGCGTATTACAAATATCCGATACAGTAAACGAACTATCGAAATTTCAACTTTTAACGAGCTATTAAAATGTTAGGTTATCATATCGATTGAACGTTAAACAGGTTCGAACGATGCAAATATGCACATGTCGCTTAAATTCTGTTAACAGAGGAAAAACACAAGGAAAGAGCAAGAGGTCACTCTTTCACGTGGACGTATAATAGATTGAAAAACTTCTTCCATAAAGTTCCTTGCCTCCACTTAATCAGCGCGCACGAATGCGTCGGCAAACGGTCGACGCGAAGATACACTAATTAAGTCGTTTTGAATTAATCGTCAAGTAACGAGAGGCAGCTCTTTTCTGGGCCAAAGTTGTTTGAGTTTTTAAATCGGAGTTTCGCGAAGTCAATGCGAGCGGCAAGCTGCTTTCCCCCCCTTCAAAATCGCGGAAAGATATTGCGTCACGAGACTAGTAATTCAGGCACATTTAGTCTAGCTCCTTTTGAAAATTTCAAACGCAAACGATACCGTCGAACAAACCGGTTAAAAATCATTCAGAGCGAACCTTCGAAATCGTTTAAATTATCATCGAACGAGGGCACGTACAGTCGGAACATTCCTCGAGGTTCGCTCTTTAAATGCTTTTTTTTCGGATTTTTCCGTGCATCCCCTCTCTATTTGTTTCTTCGTTCTCTTTTTTCTTTCTTTTTTCTTTTTGACACGACTCGTTATCGATTCCATGCCGTGTCTATATACTTGGAGGGGTAGGTAGGACGCTTTGAATGGAAACCTTTTAATCGAAGGTCGAATCCTTGAAGCACGGTGACGAACGAGGGGTAGGTCTGAAAAAGAACCGCAAGTGGAATACCTAACATGGATCCCCAGAGGATAACAGCAATAAAAACGCGTACCGAGGATTCATCAACTATTTTGCCGAAGAGCGACAGGTGACAGAGAAGATTACTTTTGCGTTTGTACGGTCGAAAACTGGCGTGTGGTGTTTCTGTAACGAGCGTATCGTCACGGCTACCTCTCCCCTCCGGACAAATATCTTTCTTGCAGGTCTGCTGATATATCTTGCTTCGCTTGAAGTATTTCAATTTCGTATAATTCCCCGTTATTCGGGCGAAACGAGTTTTGACACATGTGGGACACGCACGATTTAAACGACACTGTGGAAACTTGATAAAATCGAAGTTTGTCAGCGTGTACGTGCGTTTTATAACGGTTTAAAATACATTTGGCGAAATTTTAAATAACCGACGACGACCGCTTATAATTCAGGTTGAAGGTATTTTATATAAATCCCATTATACCAGCTCGAACAACAGGCGGTTCGTATTGAATGGGCTGGTCGATAATTGAAATATTATACGGCAAAAGTGTGCTTTCGATGTTCGTACAAAGAAAAAGAAAATGTCCAGGTTTAATTCCACGATTAAATATTTTACGCGTTCGGATCGGAACAATAGATTTTTGGCCCCTCCGACCTCTTTCCCGGCGGATCGAAATTCGCAATTCTTTCACGTCGCATGCGAACTTTGTCCGAACGACCCTAACCTCCCAGCAAGCGTATTTTTTCTGCGCAACCTTTTTCTCTACTCTTCTTTTTTCTTCTCTCTCTCTCTCTCTCTCTTCCCTGTCTCTCTCGCTAAGCTGGCATTCAACGACGGTAGCTCGATAGTATACGCGAACTCAGCTTAAATGGCCTAACCAGTTTCACCCAGAAAATGTTTTTCATGTAACGGCCCGACGGAAGTTGGACTTGGACGGACTTAATTGGGTTTTGTTCCACGCCCTTCGATCGTTCGACTGCTGCTGCTGCCGCTGTCGCGACTTTTGCCCTCTCTCACCCTTCGTGACGAGTGCCAGAGCAACGTATCCGCGTTTTCCACGCGTTTTCCATTGGGATTTTCCCCGTTGTTCGGCTATCGATCCCCTTTTCTCGTCCTCTTTTCCTCCTGCTCCTCTTCCTCCTACTCCCAGGCAACCTTTCTTTTTCTGGGAACACTGACAGACTGCCACCTACCCCGTTGGGTGGTTGTGTCCGCCACGCCAAAAATCGACTCGAAGCCCAAGCGCTCCCACGGGACGATCTTATGGATTTTTATTTTTTTAACCTACATTTCCTACAGCCAACGGTGAACCACGCTTAACCCATGCCCTGATTCGACGTTGAAAATTGAGATACGCGTACCTAGAAAGAAACCTGTTAATTCCAATCATTACTATTCCTAATTGGAAGATATCACATGGCGGATTTAATTACGCACGGCTATCCGTTAATGAATCTACGATCAGAATTTCTGAATCCGATTCTAGGAGCTTAGATATATTCTGCTAGTAGATACGAGAAGTTTCCGAATTGATTTTTAATAGGAATAAAACTGACGAGACGATAACTATTTCCCTTCCGGTGATTATTCTCCTATCTAAATATATTCCATCGAATGTATCCCTTTTTCTACGAAGACGTCTTCGGTCGTTGGAATATCGATTCTTTACCTCTCCCCTGTCTTTCACCATCCCAGCAACGTGGATTGCCAACGACGCTTTTCCCAGCTAGAAAACGGGAGCTGTGTAACGTTAAGCTAGAGAACGGTAGACGTGTAGAGAAAGTCAGTCTCGCGGGACGTTTCTCGCACCTTCCGACTCTTCTGTCCCTTCGACGGGATCCTTGTTGTACGCACCCTTTCGTACCCCTTCAGAGAAAAGAGGAGTGCCCTCTTTCCGTTTCCTCCTATCGCCTTTGATCGTGCTTGTACACGATGCACGGCTTTTAAGTAAGAAACCGTGAAGAATAAAAGCTCCTCCGACGTGGCATGTAAAGTGAGCGCTCGAGTTTTCCCATTCGCTGTTAGAATGATCCAATGACACATTGTCGAACGTGTCTCCGCGAGGCAATTCTTTCGGATGACGAATCGAAAGCGATCGGGCTCGAGCATCGATCGGTATTTCCACTACATTTTACTACGTATCTATTTGTCGCATTATCGAATAGCGAATAGTTGGGAAATCTCCGAGGTAAAAGCAGCAAACGCGCGTTACCTCAACACTTTGTCGACCGACAGGACAGATTTTTCTAAATTACGGTAAAAAGATGGATACGCTTGATATATTTGCACCACTGAATAAATTGTACTGAAATTTTTACT
Source organism: Anthophora plumipes (assembly GCA_951804975.1). Lineage (NCBI taxonomy): Eukaryota > Metazoa > Arthropoda > Insecta > Hymenoptera > Apidae > Anthophora > Anthophora plumipes. The sequence continues at coordinate 24,515,330 of OX638116.1, read as the reverse complement.
AACGGAATCTGAATGAAACTTTGTGTATGATAATTCTCAAAAAAAAAATAAAAATAAAAAAAAATATCCTCCTTACTCTAATATTTCGAAAATGATCGGAGGCAGAGGAACGGCGTATATCGACGAATTTTCTACTTTTCAACGTCAAATTTCTAAACGTCGTTCGCGAAAAGTTCGCGCGATAGGCAATCTGTTAGAGATACCGAAATTGCGAGCTTATTCGGGGGAATATTTTTCTTTGGAAAATTCCCCGTATAGGAAAACTGCGTCGAGGAATCGTTACGGTTCGTCCTCTCCTTTTTGTTTTTATTAATATTTCATTGCTCGCGTCGGATTCTCCATTATTCTCTCGCATCGCTGACCGTTCCATCCGAATAATAACGTGTAAAGGCTCGCCCGTAGCGAACAATCATCCGTACGTATGTGTAGAGCGTAAAGCGTAGAGAGTGCCGAGGGGTGGCTTCGCCAAACGCATCAACCTCTAGCCACGATGCACTCCCTGCTGCACACACGACCAATCATGGCCGTAGGAATTAGGGGTTCGATGTACGCTTTGCTACTTTTAATTCAGCAAATTAATGAACAGCGTCAACGTCGTCAACATCGTCAGTGTCGTAACGACTGCTGCATACGGATAACTATAGGGAAAATCTACCCAACTACCACCGGTGCGCTGTTCGAATAACGTCGTTATCGTGCCGCTGGCAAACTTGCCGTGGAAAAATCGACGGGGATTTTCCCCTGGTATCGTTACCGTAAACTGGCTATACGCTGTTAGTCTTCGTTCTCTATTTTCCCTTAATACTTTGACTATCGGCAATATTCACAGCGAGAGGATTTTTAGAAATAGTAATACTTTCGAATATAGTAAAATAGGATCAGGTGTAATTTTTAGTTAACCAGTCGAAACCTTAATCCGTTCGATTGTTACACATGGCAAATTTTCCGACGTATTTTACTCTGTTTCCTGGTAATTTCGGAGAATATCGACGATCCTCGTACGTCAGAGGAAATTTGACAAATCCCAACGAGTTTTGGATATTCGGTAATTTTTTTCCCGGTGCTGGGGAATAATTTGAACGTGGCTTGATTGCGCCGGATAATCGTTTTTTTTTTTTTTTTTTTTTTTTTTTCACCGAGATGAAAACTTCGGTGGAAATCATCCGGGCGTAGGAACGCCGATGGGAGCCTTTATTAAATAAACACGGCGTTTTGATGTTGCCCGACGGGAGGTCATCTTTTCACGAACATCCGCGGATAACTTGGTGTACACGGGCGACGTAACGAGGTGATCGTTAGCCGCACGTTTATTACGCCCTCTCAGCACCCTTGCGAAAATAAAGCGTGCTAAAATCCGTGCTGGCGCAAACGTTTCGACGTGAAATTCGGGTCAAGAAATAACGCGGAACAATCAAGCGAAAAAGAACAAGGAACGGTATATGGTAAACGAAACGACTCGTTAGCTGTACATTGAAAGGGATGCATATTTCCGTTCGATTCGATTCGTCGAAGCATCGAAATAATCGCGTAGCATGTCGACGAAAGACAGAGAGAAATAAAAGGGATAATCTCCAGGGAAAACGAATTTTTTTCATTACGTTGACGTTAACCTCTCTAATTGATGTATTCGACGAGTATCGTTGATCGAAGTCGTTTTTCGTAAAGGATCGCCTACTCTCGAACACGCTATAACGAATCCCTTGTTTCTTTTTCTCTTTACAGATTGGAGGCGCTGCGGTAGCGTCGACGAGATACCAACGACGAAGACGACGGTGACGACAAGGACGACGACCAGGACGAGAACGTGGAGGAGAACGGCGGCGTGATCGTGTCGCGGGGGTGGTGGGATTGAAAATCGGCGCTTGCCCGGTGTCTCCTGTGTACCTCTCTCTCTCTCTCTCTCTCTCTCTCCCTTTCTCTCTCTCTCTGTTTCGCTCTCTCCCTCTCCCTTTCCTCGATTTCCTTCCCCTTTTACCATCCACTGCCCCCTATTCTCTGAGCCGGTGCCTCTTACTCCTACCCACGTGCGTAAGGGGTAGGTGTGCGTGCGGTGGCGGCGCGTAAGCACGCACACGCGGATCGCGGAGGATACGAGAGAACGTAGCGCAACGTGTAGAGACGCGGCTGCGCGTACAACCGGCCGATTCTGCTCCAGAGAGAGAGGGAGGCCGTCGGGAGCGTGGAGGGGGGGCGCGTGTCACCTGTCGTGGCGCTGCATAGTGTCAGTGTGACGGCGACCGTCGTTGGGCGCGGAACGTCTTGTGCTGTGTATATCGTTCTTGACTAGCTCTACACGGTGCATCGAAACAGACGCACACGATATCGTGCACCTACGTGTGCGCCGTGTCTTTGCCCCTCTGTCTCTTTTCTTTCTCTCTCTTTCTCTCTTTTTCTCTTTATCTCTCTCCCTCCCTCTCTTTCTCTCCCTCTCACTTTCTCTCTCTCTTTGCCTCTTTCGTTTCGCGTATACACGCACGCACGCGCTTACTCTCTCTCTCTCTCTCTTCTCTCTTTCTCTCCCTTTCTCTCTCTCTCTCTCTCTTTCTTTCTCTTTCTCTCTATCTCTTCGCCACTCTCTTTCTCTCTGTTTTTGCCTATCCACCATTCTGTTTCTCTTTTCTCCGGTGATTTCTTTTATCCCTCGTCCTCATCCCCGTCCCTTGGATATTCAAGGCCGATTTTCGAAATCGTGTGACAAGGTGCGTGCGGACACGCCGCGTTCGATCTCGTGAATGTGCGCGATCAGGAAGCCGGTCGTCCCGAGGGAAACATGCGTGAGCAGAGCTGGAGGACAACGACTGCGACAACGACGAGGAACACGCTGCACGTGACTGCGGCACCCTCGCACGTTCTGCTGCTGCAGTGAGTGGAGAGAAAGGGAGGGAAAAGAGAGTGATAGAAACACGTCCTTTCTCCTTCCGCTGTTACGTCGGAGCCTGTGCTTAACGGGGAGTAAAAGAGTGCCGGTGGTTGGTGCGGTATACGTGAGTTACCGGGGTTCTTTCGTTGCCGTGATCCACTACGAGGAGACTACGAATCCTGGCACGTTTCCGGCGTCCTTGTGCGAACCATCCGAGAGAAGATGAGGCGTACCATCTTGGAAACGAGGATGCACCCTGTGTTATCCTGCTGGTGCGTCGTCGCCACGTTCACCTTCGTCCTCGCTGCGTGGCAGGAGAATATCAGGCCGAAGATGTACGTTCAACTCGGTGAGTGTCTTCAACTTATATGTTTTCTCTCTCTCTTTTCTACACCTGATCGTTTCGTGATCGTTTCACGTGTCACGCGAGCGACGGGCCAGGAAAACTGTTCGCCACGTTACGTGGACAGAGCGGTGCTCTGCTTACATCGCTCTCTTATCGAGGTGATTCGACGACTCGACAGAAGATCGCAGGGAGCGCAATTTCGTTGGAACGGAGTTGCGTTATCGCTCCTTGGAATACCCCTACTACGCGACGATTCTGTCACAACGCGTTCGAAGCGGAGGAGAATAGACTAAAGAGACCTCTCGTTTTACAACATGATTCCTCTATTTCGAAATCTTTACTCTCTAGCTACTCTAGCTATCGATCGAAACGGGAAAGGTATACCTGCCGAGAGGGGAAGACGAAGAAGAAAGGAAAAAAAGACGGCGTTCGTCCGGTTACGCTCGAGCGAGAATTAAAATACTCTCGCAGACGGCTCTCGCATGGTTATTTCACGGCGCGGAGGGTAATTTTATATTCTCGTTTGGCCGGGTAGTGCGCGTCGAGTAGCCGAACGACGATGCGGAACGGAAGTTGCACCGGGTGCAGGGTCATGGACCTTCCCCCACCTCGGCTATTGTTTCACCCTCGGTGAAGGGGGAGCTGTGTGTGCAACTCGGTGACTGTAAACCCTAATCAGTGACATAACCGTACCCTCTAGGTGGATACTAGGAAAGAATATAAAGGTATCGACCAGGCTGTCCCGTTTAAATGATTAAATCGCGCGACGGAACCGAGGTTCCTGGAAAAACTCGACAACCGCGGTTCGCTTATCGATTTCTCTCTTCCTCCTTCCCTTCCTCTCTCTCATTCTCTCTCTCTCTCTCTCTCTCTCTCGTTCTCGTTCATGATCTACACGGTGCTCGATAAAGCAGCCGATACGAGGTCGATTAATTTCATTCCTCTTTGTCATTGTCGTTCGTTCGTTCGTGATGCTTTGACGAAGGGATCCGACACGAGCCAGTTCAAGCGTGACGGATTAAAGTGTCTGAGCGTAATGACGAAAGAGTAACGAGTAGGAACAATTGTTTGGTCGAGTGATATCTTGGAATCGGGGGTGCAAAACGACAGCGGAGAGGAGTACGTGCTGTCAAGGGCGAAACATCGTGACGAGAGGAGAACGAAGAATACTGCAAAACAGTACAAAGTGTCCCACATCGGAGGCACTCGACCTTAACGGCACTCCGTGTGTTTCATAGCCGTGGTACGCGACCGACATCCAACATCCATCATTCTCTCGGTGATATTTCGGCGAGAGAAGGAACGAAATAAATTGCTACGAAGCGGGTATACATCGTTTCATCGCACGCCTCTACGCACACGTCAACTTTCTTTACGCTTCTTGCGATACACGCGTGGAGTGTGAACATAGAGAGACGTTATCGTCCCTCGTCGTCGTTGTATAAAAAGCATCGCGACGCCTCGAAGATAGTCTCGTCCGATAGATGCGCTTTATCCGTGATACGAGCCTTCTCCTCTTTCCTTTTGGATCTTTCAGCCATGCAAACGCATTAGACGTATTCTTTTTTTCCCCTCCCTCCAGTGTCGATTTTGCACCGATGAACTCTTGGCATTGATTCGATACGCCTTCTCAAGCCTTGCTGTTTATCGAACGTTAACGAGATGGACGTTTATCTCTTTTTACACTCGTCTAGCACGGGAAGCATTAGAGGCTGAAAAATGAATCGAGGGAAAAGAAGAGACGAGAGAAAAAGGGGTAGAGAGGGAGAACGGGAGAACGGGAGAACGGGTTAACGTCGAGCATAAAAAAGTAAAGGGAGCAGACAAGAGGCGCCACTTACGGTAGTAACTTTTCAAAAGAGTATCTCAGCAACGGGCGGAATAAATTTTCGGCACGATGGTCAGCGTGTGTAATTGGACGGGTATTATACGCGTGGTTTGTAAGCTGTAGCGAGCAGTTTAGAGTGTAAGGTGTATAGTTTTAAAATGGTATTCGACTGGGAGGCAGGTATAGGGCGTTAGTAGGCCGTAACGTAAGCTCATTAGGCCGTCATGAATTTCGTTTCGCTTATTATTTTCCAATAGCGACGCGAATCGCGGCGCAGTGCGACGGGACGTGCGGCTGGAATTGAAATTACACGAAGCACGTGTTATTAATACGCCAGTGGCATTGCGGGAACGGCACTGTTTTGCTCACTGAGCCAGAATTTCTGCTAATTCTACAACGGGGAAAACCACGCCGCAGAACCGAAATTGTAATCACCGGGAAATGCATATTGCCGTTATGGGGGCATCGCGAGGGACCTGGCCTCGCTGACGCAGCATTTTCCAACGGCTGTTTATTGCGATTCTACCGACCGCTAATGCTTATTTTTACTCGTGTGAATTTTCAAGAGATACACTGTAATATCGTTAGCCAATTACCTGCCAATTAAATCCTCTTTACCCTGCTCTTGGGCTACTCTACCTCCTCTACAACCACCAACGCCGTCGCCGTCGCCATCGCCGCCGCCACCGGTAGTTTCAACTCTCCGCGTATACATTTCCATGAGAAAAGTTTTCCAACCCGTCCTCATTTTCCCACCGCGGTGCGTCCGTGCTTTTATCTTCCGGATCGTTGGCTAACGCCAACGTAAAAACACCATCGACAAGCGGTGATATTTCAATGCGGTCACCGGGAAAACGAACCGTCGCGTCTGGGCCACGAGTGGCGTTGACGATCGTCCGCGTGTCCTGGCTGCCGTTTGAAAAACGTAAAATATCTCCGCGTTTCTGGAACGTCGTAAATCAAGCCACGGATACTGGAACGCGCGTGACGCCGTCGGGAACAGCGACGTTTAAAAATCGAAATCGCGCGCAGAGCGGAACGCGGTCGAACCCCGCCTATCGCGCGAGGATAGAAGGGAGATCGGTGATGTGGAACCGCTCCCTTTGCCGTTTCGAAAACTCCACTCGACGGATCGATAATGACTGCGAACCGTTGCCGTGAAATTCCAGGAGAACACGGGCCGAATCCGAGGACGAACGACTCTAAGGATGGTGTGAGAACGAGAAAATTAAGGGTGGTAATGCGGTCGAAGGCGATTTCGAGGAGATTTACGAGGGAGCGGAACGTATGGAGAATTCGGTGGATACGGCGACACCTAGGGAACCGTGGAGGGGTACGTGTCGAGCGTGCAATACGTCGTTTACGCGTTTATGCGAATACGTTATTAAAAGACACACCGCGAATCCGGTGCGGTTGGTAATAGCGGCCGGTTACGAGTTCATTACTACATAGCAGTCGAATACGAGCATAGGATCGGAATATGGGCTATAGCGGCCAGTTAATCCATATTACGGTAATTTTATCTGGCAGCGAGGAATACCGCAGCAGACCAATCACAGCACGACCCCGAACCGATGAGGATACATTATGATTAGTTTCAACGTACCCGAGGTATATGCGACGCGGCACGTATAACCTGACCTCGGTTCTAACCACTGGCTAAAATTGCTGGGAATCGTGTCAATTGACTCCGCGCTTGAGAACCGTGAAACGTAATTCCACTTTCGCAGGTTCGATCCGTTTGGTAGTTGGTGGGCGGCGGTAGCGGTGGTCGTCGAGCAACAAAACGAAAGGGGAAGAAAAAAGAAACTTTCGGAGGGGCGAAACTTTCACCCCTTCGCCTACCTTATCTACCGTATCTACCTTCGAAAGAACTTTTCAATTTGCGAACGTACACGATCGAACGACGCGTTACCATCGCGAACGGAACGACGACGGATCGATGTCCGCCGGTCGTTATACGCGGGGGATTCTTTTTCCTTTTGTCGTTAGACAGGAACGGATAGAGGAGGCAAGAGGCAAGAGGCAGGAGGCAGGTTGGAACGACGAGCGGAAGAATGCGAATCCGGCGAGAGCGCGCACGGATTAATGCCAGACAATTGGCGAGGTGTACGAGCTCGCGAGCCTGGAAATGATTGATTCGATACGAGAGACGAGGGTCGCCCCTTTTTTAAGATTTCTCTTTGAGGATCGTTCGCGTGTACATACCACCCCCGCATTTTTTGTGAACCTCGAGTGTGTACTCGACGATAGAATAAGTAGCATACTGGCATTGCCGAGGGGTTCATAAATCTTTTGTCGAGAAGATCCCCCTCGCCATGCTCGATCCGGGAAAAGCAAAAGGTCAAAAGCAGCGGCCGCTGGGAGCGGTTTCTTCACTGGAGTACAAGTAAAAGTGTCCTCTTATCGCGGGTGTTGACTCGACCCCGCGCGCGTGCTCCTCGCGTTCAGACGGAGGAACCGTCGTAAATACGATTGCCTTCCTGAAACTTGGATGGAGTTCCTCTCGCGTCGATTCTGACGATTTCGCTCGGCAATGCCTTCTTATTTCTCCCCCTTCGCGGATGGGATAGACGATTAGTTGGCGATTTTATTATCGACTCGAAACTTGGCGAATTCTTTAATATTGAGACGATGACGGCACGCCGCTCGAGAAACTTGTTCCCACTCTCTCGTTATATATCTTGACTCGTCTTATAACGTCTCGACCACCGCTTCAAAGTGAACGCGGAGTTTCGATGCATTAATATCATTTCCTCCAGCTCTTCTTCCTACTCCATCATCTCCATCACCACCGCCGCCGCCGCCGCCATCTCCATCTCCACTGCCACCCTCTTTCGACGCTTTCGAACGCGAGAGTCTTTTTCATTCTATTACCACGATGGGAATTGGTTTTATCGTGTCGCGTAATTCGATCATCGTACCTAACGATTCGTGCCTAATTATTCGCGTGTCTTTAACTTACGAGAGAAACTATCTCGCGTTTGGAAGCGAACGAGAGCATCGATAACGAGGCGTGCTGAGAAAACACAAGGAGGAAGAGAGGGCTAACCAGAGACTCCTCTCTCGCTTCGGTGTTCTACTTTTTTTTTCTCTTTCTCTCTTTTTTTTTACCCTTTTTCTCTTTAGGTCATCGTTGCTACAGAGTATACCACGATCCTGTCTATTTTCTTTCTCCAAAGCATCTTCCACGTCGCTGGATCGAATGATAAAATTAAATGGCGGCGTAGCCCGTCCGATGATCTCTCTCTCTCTCTCTCCGGGTAAAGTTAACTGACCTGCTGCTACTTCTGGTTTCGCGAGTATTTTTTTCCCTCCCTCTCTCTCTCTCTCTCTCTCTTCTTTGTTTCCTTCCACCCTATTTTCCAATTCGTGCATCCTGCCCAGCCATTCTGCTCTTTGCTCCTCGACGTTTGGCCGTCCGTGCGTCGCGTGGCTGGCCGATCTTTTCCTCCTCGATTCAACCGGTACAGAAATTGGTTTATCGACGGGTAAAGTATGAATAATTCAAACCGGACGATTCACAGTCCAATCAATTTGACTCCGAAAGCAACGTGGCAGCCCGTCTGTAGTCGGGTAGTAGTAGACTAGGGGAGAAGCTTACTCGAACGGGATGTAACGAAAAGGACCATTAGTAGTACGGTCTAGTTTAATGCGAACCCCGAAACGCCCAACGTGTGCCGTCCTACTTGCCAATCAAATCTAACCACCCTCGAAGTAAATACAACAACGTCCGTGACGAATAAAAATAATCCTTTCAACTTGGATAGTATCGATTCTACGTATCTATATGTACCTATATAGGTATCTGCCTATCTGCGTATGGCTATTTTCAACAATTCTCTTTCTATAGACTAGGGAAATGCTGTTTGCACTTTGCACGAAATATATTGTTTTAAGCGCGGATTTTACGTAGCGCGTATCCCCCTATTTATGCGTAATAGAGCACAACGGGAAAGTGTAGTTTACGTTGTAAACGATCCTTCTTCATCGGCTGTTTATGGAGTAGAATCTTGTAGAAGACTATTGCGCGCTGTTGTTTCTGCGGAAAATATCCACGATACGGATATTCAATGGAGAGAATTGCATCATCGAAGGAACGTATCCCCCTTCGTGTGCTCCGTAGCCGTAGAGCACCATCGTCGCCTCGCCGTCGAGAAAGAATCGATTTCCGCAAATCGAATCAGCTCCGCTCGGTTTCCGCTACTTGACCGGCAGGCGCGTTCAACTTTACAGACCATTAAAAATTTCTTCTCATTAGAAGGATAATTTGAAGGGTGCTTGTTCGATCGTTTCAGTCGCGAATTACTTCGCGGAAAGAGATCCCTTGATATTTAATCACGGCATCGAGTTATCGTTTCGTATCGCAAGCGAAGGTTTATCTTACAAACAGTCGATGTATAATTAATTCAGCGTGACGTGGACTGAAATAGTGTGCGATACCGTGTTCAGGATAGAACGTGAAAGGCTAACGCGAGAGAGTGAAATCGCGGAGTCATTAAACGGTAAGAGAAAAGAAGAGAGGAACGTGGTGTAAAGATAGGGAAAGGGGGGAGGAGAAAAAAAAAAATGAAAGATAGAGATAAACGTACGTGACATCCCGTCGTTCGGAGAACAACTTTCCCAAACTCAATTACACCAGTTTTTCTCCATTGTTGATTTTCGCTCGCGATTTTTCCCTTACGTAATTGCTGTACGTTCACCGTGTCTCTGTTTCGGTCGCGTGGAGCACGCTACACCAGAGTATATACCAGATACCGGCCGATTGATACACTCCTTTAGTTTCGTTGGTTTGTTCGAGTCGTTCTTAATTGAATTTCGAATTGAATTGTTGGCTGGACGCTCTGGCCAATCTTAGAGGATTACTACGATTCTTTAAATCGCAGCACGGCGGAATTAACACGCGACAGGTAAGCCGGTGTTTCGTTACGGGATGGTTTATCCGATAGTTTCAAAGTTGGCATCAGAACGACGTTGGTTCAGTCTTTTAGTTCAGTTGACGGTGGTGTATGCGCGCCGCGGACACGCGTGTTCATCGAACAGCCGTTGCATACGCAGCCAGGCACGTCAGTCGAATATCAGACGTCGTCGTCGCTATCAGCAGCTTCCGGCAGCATCGTGAAAGCGGCGTAGTTGGTATTAGTAGTATTAGTACGTGGTAACTTACGCCAATCCGTTGCAATTTGCGGTTTAATCGAGCGTATCTGCTGGATCAATACGAGTGGCTCGTCCTCCTCCAATTCGTCCCAACCCCCGCCACCTCTCGTTTCTCTTCCTATTGCGTTTCTAAACTTGGAGCTTCTGTCTACTCGGTTCAGAGGCTATCTCTCCCTCTCTCCACGCTGTCCGCCGCCTTTTCTTCGAGCTTTCTTCCTTTTGAGTCGGGGCCCTCTCTTTCAGTCTCTTCGCAAGTATCGTTAAGATCTTTAAAAGCTTTTCCATTCGACGGCTCGGCTCGACTCGGGAAAGTTTACGCGAAATTACGATTATCATCGGAACGATCGAGCGTGCTTGATTTCACGATAAAATTTATTCGTTGGAAGAGCTCGACGAAAAAGTCAGACTACCGGTGAAGAAACGGAGAGAAATTTTTTCGAAATTGAAGACTCGGCGGTAGAAGTTGGTAGAGAATCTTGCCGATATTCTTTGGATATATATATATTTTTTTCTCTTTTTCTCGTTTTCCCTCTCTTTGAAATGGCAAAAGTGTGGCAGTCGTTTCACCTCGAAATGTTCCCTCGAACAGACTACGCGAGATCATCCCAGGACGATTTTAAAGTTCGTTCCGTCAACTTTCCACTCGGTGTGCGGTTTCGTGCGTTAATTAGGGAACGGAAGCGGTTTCACGAGGGCCACTGAACGCCAGAACTTACAAGCTTCGGCAAGTTTTTGCGCGCGAGTCGAGTGGAATACTTTCCGCACGACATCCGAATATCGTCGTTGACCCGTGTCTCACGCGTTACCGCCCTCTCCTCTCCGATGTTTATCGAATAATCATTTTTCCATTACGATTTCCCGTCCAGCTATTAATGGAACTCTTCCATTAACCCGGGAAGCTTGCCCGGTTCCGCCTCTAGTCTTCCTCCGTGAATTTCATGGAAATTTCATAGGAAACCGCAACCGCGTATTAACTTCGACAGGGTCCAAAATCGTTCCCCTGTTTGTCGTAAATTTAAGAGACCGCGCGAAACGACCCTGCTCGAGGCTGCCGTGCGAATAATTGCCGCACAATCGTTGCTGTAACGATAGATAAGTGCGATGCTGCGGTATTTTCAACCGCTATCTGTTCGTATAAAATAGGGCGAAAGCCTTAGAGCGGTGATCGTTGCAGTTAGTGCGTCTGATGTCCTGCGAGATCGATCGGTCTCTCGGGTACATCCTGCTTGATGTGTCACCGTGGCCGCGTATCCTGGCTAGTTGCACAAGCAACCTGCCTAGTTACACGATCGGTCTGTCGAAACATTAGTTTCCTACACACCGGTACACATGTGGAATTATTAATTTCCTCGAGCGTCAGCTCGAAAGTGCTCCGATAAAATCTTTAACGACGTTCTCGACGATTCCTCCAATCTCCCCCTATTAACCGGTACCGTCTCTAAGCTACTTTGCTCTCCCCCCGATCCGATCATTTCTGAAACGTTCAACTTGTATTCCTTGCACTTCCAGGGTTTCCTTCTTTACCGGGGTTTAAAGATGGTTCTCGTGTTTTTCACGATGCTTCCAATGTTCTTTCATCGCCACGTCACGCGGTACACGCGAAAGTTTCACCATTTATTCGTTTTCCCGACGATTCCCCCGGTGAATTTTGTACGATCGGTAGCAACGCGGACGTACAATTTACCCGATCGACAGAACGAACGTGTTCGGAAAGAACTTACGGAATATTTGGTAACGAGCGGGAAGTAGTCGGTGCGCATTTAAAAATCGCTCCCATTCATATCGAGCTTTGTATCTCGTTGACCGTGTTCCTCCCCTTACCGAGTCAAGATTTCTCGCCTCGAGTCACGAATCAGAAGCTTTTCAATCGGTCGTCGGTACGACTGGCATCCTGAAAGATCGATCGTTCTTTCTCCGTCTCTTTCCTTCGTCTCTCCCTCCTGTTCTGCAGGACGATGCGTCAGTCGTGAGATAGCGGAAGGCTAAGGGAGGGAATGGTAGCGACAAATGGAGGGTGTCCGGAGGGTACTCCGAGTCGGGTACCGTTGGCTCTCGGAAACGACTCTCTCTCTCTCTCTCTCTCTCTCTCTCTCTCTCTCTCTTCCCCTTTCTCCCTTCTCTACCTCTCCCCTTCACCCCCTACCATTTGGACGTTCTGTGTCTGCATTTCTGCCTCTTCTCCCCCGATTCTATCGCCTAGCTTTCGCCCTCTCTCTCCCTCTCTCTTTTTCTCTCACTCTCTGTCTCTATCGTGCCGCATCCTCCTAATATCGTGGCTTAAGATGTGTCCGATACACGTACGATCGACCGTTCGTGTGCATCCCTGCAGGATTGTAGGGATACCGCGGCTAGACAAGAGGTGAACGTAAAAAAGAGACAAGAGCTGGGCGGCCCGAGGGGAAAGGACAATGGACAGGGGAGGATTTCGAAATGTGGAAATACCTAATCGTATTCAAAGGATTCAATTTAACTAAACACGTGCGATTATGTCCTCTCCGTCTCCCTTTCTCTCGAGTGTAGTTTACAAGAGCTTTTTGTATACACCAGATCCAAGTGTACGTTAAGTTTTGGATATTCTCGAGGATTTTACGAGTCGACTTGGCAGAGTTAAAAATTCAGTCTTCCTTTCGTTTCGTTAATTAAGCCGAAGTTTCGGGCAGTTGTTAAAAGTTGGCTCGTTTCTACCACGAAGAGTTAGCGAACACGTTAAACAGCTGTACAGCTGAGCAAACCCCTCCTACACACGGGACGGCATTTCAAAATCGTACAGAGATGCGAGGGAAGTTTCTAGGGAATAGAGAAAGAAAAAAAGAAGAAGGAACCGATGGAGGAAGAGGGGGCGGTGATTTCGGGGAAAAACGAGCCGAGAACAGAGTCGGCAGACCTGGGATCTATTTAGTTGCTGGATCGTTTTGCAGAAGAGAAACGAGCCATACGACTCGAATGACGGGGGGCTACCGGTATTTTTGCCTCGGTGCTGCCTTAAAATACCGATGAAAAATGATGAAATTCGATGGCCCGGAAACATGGCCGCGTGGCTTGTATTTTCAACCAGGGGAAAATGTTTATTTTTCTTCGAATGTCGGAACGGCGCGAACAACAAATGAACAGACAGTTTTCTCATTATCACGAAGCGGTCAGGATTCCGGTGTAATATCATTGAACCTAGCCGTGCAAATATTTAAGCCGCCCCTGAAGAGGACACGGTCGGTGAGACAGAGTGGGAAAGAGGAAGAAGGAGCGAGAGAATGAGAGAGAGGGGGGGAGAGAGAGAGAGAGGGAAAGAGAGAGGCGAATCATATATCCCTTGTGGTGGTCGAGTGCGCCCGCTGCGTTAGGAGTAGTCGTGTGGGTGAGAGGGTGGCGACCACGTGACCGCCTACGGGCGCCATGTTAGGCACGAGGGGTGCCGGTTTCGCACGAAGTCGCACGAAGTTGGAGTCGCCATGTGGTCCTCGTGGGTTCAGCCGATCAATACCTTGCCGGCTGCTGGCACAGCCAAGAGAGCACGAAGTTATGCACGCGCAACGATGATGATGCTACCGACCAAGACGACTCCGACATTTTGGGGGTCACCGTTCTTTCTCTCGGCCTTTCTCACCCCTTCCCCCTCCCCCCTCCTCCTTCTTCTCTCCTCCCTTTCCTTCAATCCACCCTGTCTTACTCTCTTTCTCTTTGTTCGCTCCAGCGTGACTTGGATCCAAGGCGCGGAAAGAGAAGTAGGAGGTTGCGTCGCGTAGTCTCGATTCCCAGGATAGTTTCTACGGCAAATTTATCAGATGTATCTTTATCGAGGCGATCGAACATCGACGAAACCTTGTTATTCCGTACTCTTTCTCGTAGAAACGTGTACGGTTCAGTGCGCACGATTGATTGTATCCTCGTTTCCTTTATCTCTTCTCGTATAGATCGTACGCATATGTGCTCGAGTGTGGGATAAAGATCGAGTTGATGATTCGTTGAACGCGTAAAACGTCTCCTCTCTCAGCTCGACAACTTTCCTATGATTTCAAAGTTTTCTAGCGCAGCTGGAAAGTTGCACGATTGTCTTGACCATCTTCCCTCCAAGTGGAGTTGGGAATAACACGGGCTAAGACTTTGTCCCGTTGAGAATTTATCAGCCGTGCTCAATCCTTTGAGAAAACTACTTGAACATCTCGGATAGATACCTCAAGTAGATAAAGTTGCCTTTAGACCGTCTAGAAAATCAGATTCGACGACGTTAACGGTCCCTTTTAATCGTACGATTACAGTACAAGGGTAATCCCTGAAAGTTTGAAAATATTCGTACAATGCTCGTCGATCATTTATATTCTAACTCTTCGGTTATTTCGTTTACCAAGATTGGTCGTTATCTGGTGATACAAACTGTCCTAGGCATAACCGTGAAATATGATAGCGGATTGTCGTTTCACCTGCCTGGTCCGGTCGTTACCCGTGCCAAACTAAAATGGCCGTGGCGAATAACCGCGATAGTTTCCATTATTGAAATAGGCTGACGTGCATCTGTTCCCTTCTCCCCTAAGGGACGGTCATCCCGCTGCTTGCATACCAAGGAGACACGAAAGCACGCAGGATCCGGACAAAACTCGCGTAGACCGTGGCATTTCGAGGTGTCATCGTTCCCTCTGTCTGTTCTATTGTGACTCTCGGAGTCTTGGGGCCTACCGAGCAATACGGTGGTTCATACCGCGTCCCACGATGCTCGATTGCCATTTCCACTATCTTCCCCTATGCTGGTTCCAGCGTGTCGGGGAATCGATAGAATTCGTCGTGCCGTACTTTCGTCAGCCTCTCCCTTTTCGTTTTAGTAATCCACTTAATTCGATCTAGCTCTTCACGCTAGCTGATTCGACCTGCCACTAACGTTACCTTCTTTTTTTTCTTTTTTTTTTTCGGATTCGACATTTACTTCGATGCAATTCCACGGGCTTGGACTTGCTCTCTTTGACCGAGAGCGTGATGCTCGATGCATTATTTCACGTCCTACCCTCCTTTCGCTGCTCTTTTACGTGCTGACCTTTACACGCGAAATCGCGTTAAGCAACGATCCATTTGTACTCCCTCTGCGCGCGGAATTTCCTCTTCTTTTTCGACTTTTTCCGTAGACGCGGCGGTAGCCGGCTGTACATTTTCAGAGGTTGGAGTTTCGTCTAGCGTTTCGTGGTACCACAGCGATATATATGTACACCGAGAGAGATTAGTCGATACGTTTTTCTTTCTTTTCTTTTCTTTCTTTCTTTTTTTTTGGTTTTTCAATTTTACTCAACTCGAATAGGTACTTGTCCTTTCTTTTTCTTTTTCTCTCCTCGTTCGAAGAATGCCTTGAGATGAATTTCGTTCGGTCTCCGTCCTGGAGAGATTAAGAGGCGTTTTGCTCTTTGATTTTATTAACGCTTTCGATCGAAGCACGGTATAATTAAGGCGATGCAGTAATTATCGAGGGAAGAAAGGTCGGTCGAGGTCGGTTGCTCGCGTCGACTTAGCCCCTGTGTCAACGAGTCCTCTTCCTCCCTTGCTCGATTTCCAATATAGTTCCCGATACTCGCGCTCTCTTGTAGATGGGTGCCTGTATAAGGTGCATCGAATGTCGATAGAATTTTGTCGTTCTCCTACGACCTCACGCCCACCATTCCCAACCACCGTCACCGCCGTCCTCACTCTCCCCCTTTTACGACTTTCCCGTGGTATCGAGGCCACGTATACGTATCTGTCTCTATCTCTTCTGGGAGGCAAAATAGTTGAGAGAGAGAGAGAGAGAGAGAGAGATTATGGAAAAGCTATGCGCTCGGAGAGAGATAACGAATGCACGGCTGCGAACTACGAAGCGAAGAGAGATAGGGCTGCCGGTAGCAACGCTGCCAGAGGAAACTGCGAAAGAGATGAAACGGATGGCGAACGGAGGGAGAAAGGTCCGTTCTTAGGGCGAGCCGGCCCAATCCGGCTTTACCGTCTCATCATGCAAATTATACGACTGCGGGATAAGCGAAGGAACCGCTATCGTTCTCCACGCACGTTGCTCTTCAGGAACGCAGCCGCAAACACAACTATCGACGAACGACCACGTAATGTCACGGCCGCGAGAACGTTCCTTGGGGAACAATGACTCCTTAATTGGGAATCGAGCATAGTTTTCGAAGGGTATGCGCGAATTATCGCTGGTCTATGCACGCGTTATGTACCCGAATAGTTGGCGTGTCAGGTGAAACCTTTGTCGATTTCTCCCGTTCGTCGAGCATCGCGACGTTGCCAGCCTGGAAAATTAAACTTAGATCCCTTTCCGTGAAACGTATCTCTCCCGAAGAATAGTAGACCTGATCGAATTTTTCCGAATAAGATTTCATCAAGAGTAAATTTCTGTGCATCAAAATTTCGTAGGATTTATTCGCCGCGTAGAGAGGAACGGTGGACGATTTAAAGAGTTCGTTGATTAGCGGTACTTCGTTAATGTCCGGAATGGAGGAAACTCTAAATTTTCTGGCTGGTGGGCGTACCAGCCTCGCGGCAGCCATTCATCCTATTCGCGTAATTCGCCGTACGTATACACGCTCGACGCAAGGAATTTTATACGGGCGTCGCTTTTTGGAAAAAAGCGAATACTTGATCTAACGCGAGAAGGTTAACCGGGCGGTGGAATTTTTAAAAAGGCAGCTCTCGCGACGAATTCAATCTAGCGAAATCAAAAGGCGTCTTCCTCTGCTACCCTTCTCTCCTGCACCTGTTAAAAAGTAACCAGGATTTGTTTCGCTTTTCGTCTAGGGCGCATTTAAAAGTTACTCGGGCAGTTTTGAAATCAGTCCGCTTTCAGTTATGTTCTCGGTTATTTGGGGAAATTAGCAACTCGACCTCGCCAGAAAGTCTAGTCGGTCGACGGTAATAAAAATATAGCGCACAACTAGAGGCTCGGTGGTATTTCAGTGGTAGCTACTGCAACCCTACACGTTGTTACTACCTGAAAAATCCTTCCGATCCCTCTTTCCTTCTCTCTTCCAAAGCTTCTACTCATACCCGTACGCCAATTCCATTCTTTTCTCGTGCGATTCTCCTTCGTTTCCGACTTTAATCCCGCGGAAAATAGTGGCGTGTACTTAACGCTTTAAGAACGTCGCATCTGCGCCGCGCTGTCTGGGCACGTGCGCCTCTTACGACCATCTCCTCACTCGCTCTTTTTCTTCCCTTGTTTGTCCGGTTATCTTCTTTTTCTTACCCTCGCTACTACTGTCCTCCACTTCTTTTTTTTCTCCTCCTCTTCTTATTTCCATCCCTTTTACTCCGGTTCTCCTTACGTTTGCCCTTTGGGCCAAACGCGTTGAATGGACGTTGAAAGGGTTCATCGATCTCAGCTGAGGAGGGGGGAAGAAAGGAAAGGCGAGCGAGCGGTTTAAATACGGTCGCTTTAATAAAAATTGATGGCAGCGAGATAGCGATAGGTCAATTTGACGAGTGTCGTTAGCCGTTTAATTACTCTTGGATGATCGGGGCGTCACGCATTGAGAGTTTCACCATAGGTCGTGGAAGTGGACTATTCAGCGTCGAAAAGTTCGATCGGATCGCGTCGGTCCGTCTTTTTCATAACCCCGCGGATGGAATTATCGCGTTCTATTCGTTCCATGATTTTTAATCATATCATTCCTCTTGTCACCTCTTTTGTCCTCGGAAAGGAATTTGTTTGGATCGCAACTGGTGTTGGAGAGCTTTATGCACCGATTGGTACGCGCGATTTAATCGTACGTTCGGCTGTAGCGTTGAATACAAAATAGTATATATCTACAGAATTACCTATCTACCCCGTGGTTGTTCCTTCCCCCTGGCGAACGTGTTTCCCCAAATAATTCTCGACAATTTGGTTCCTCTCGCTCTTCTCTGACCGTGGCTTGACTCGTCGCGGCACAAAGGATTAAAATGTTATCGGCCCTCCGGTGGTATGGTTTTGATTTATTACGTACAATGCGTTCAGAAAACTGACAGCACGTACCAGTCGTCGTGCTGCTGGTTGCGTACAACGCGCATAATCACCACCGTTCGGGAGGCGTTTCAAAAGAAATGACCTCGCTATCATTGGCCGCATTTGCGTTTGATGTTAATATTTATTTCTTTTTTTTTTCTCTCGTTTCATTTCTCGCCACATTTTTCCCTCTATTCTGTTTTTCTCTTCGCGCGAATAGTTTTCAGTTTTTAATTTTTCAAATTATTCGTCGACATACATATCGATTTATTGTTCCTTTACCGGAAGAGGACGCTAGGAAGTTGTACAGCGAAATTAGACGAATGGAAATAGATGTATAATTTCTAACAAATCTCTGTTTCGAGAATTGAAGACACTTTTCTGTATGGAATTCGATCGCAAACTCTCGACAACAGAACGATTTATGTCTTGGAAAATATTCAGAAAATCAGAAATAATCGTCGCCGCTGTTCGACGTAACTTTTGTAGATTTCACGATCACGAAGGAAACGCGCAGTTTTTGTACGCAAGCGACGAGCTTTGAAACAGCTTGAGCATTGGTTACGTTCGATCGATGCGTCTGAAAATTCAATTCGTCCAGCTTCGCGAGTGCATCGTAGGTTTGCGAAAAAAAAAAAAAAAAAAAAAAAACCTGCAGCGTTTCATCCAAATGGCGTTAAACGAGCAAACCCTATCGACACCGTACCGACAAAGTACGATATCGTAGGCCAATCAGTTATTCCATCGACGAACCGTCGTTACAAACATGCGAGCCACTCTGATGTTAGTTTTCTATACAGAGAGGATCTAGGATGTGCGGCGTAGCGCGTCAGTTTTATTGGCAATATCAGAAATTGCGTCGTAGACGCGAGTATCGTCCATTTTCTTCGACGACAATCGCTTCTTGTAAAACTGAACCTGGACAAAATTCTCCATTTCTCCCTGATAATCTTCTCCTCCCTCCTACGAATCGTTCGATCTTTCAGGACAAAGCCGGAACATAAGTTTCACTTTGTAGCCATCCCGTTATTCTGACTTATTGGTTCGCGATCTGTTTGGACACATGGGCGGTTGAAAAAAGTAAAAAAAAAAAGAAAAAAGAAAAAAGAAAAAAAGGGCAAGTTTGACCCCCTTTGTCTTTGCTTTCGCGGCGCTTCCTTTTGCCATCGGCGAGGAGGACAATCGAAAGTCGAACGAAACCAGGCCAGCTTCGGTGCCAAATCGTTCCCGAATTTGCTCTTTCTCATCCTCGCGTTTTCCGCGTCGGGGAAACTTCGTATTGTCCCAGGAAAATCCCTCGAGGACGAGTTTTCGAATCAGAATCGAACTAGTTTCTCCGTGCTGCTGTTTGCGAAGGAACATTTTTTTTTTTTTTCCCTCCTGCTCATCGCTGCCAGCATTTAGATACCTACACGCTTGACAACTCGAAATTACACCACCTCCGGGAAATTTTCATTTCTCCACATTTTCAAGGTTTCGTAGAATCGTGATCGAATCGTGGCAGTTGTGCAAGGAATACTCGCCAGAGGTAACGGGGATGAAAAAATTGTGCATTTCTACGAAATATATACGTGTGTTGGATTTTGTTTTGTTTTAATTGGTATAAATTTACGAATCTCCTCGAACGCTCGATTCTTCGTTGATTTCGCTTTTAAAAATCTCTCTCCCTTTAACAGGGTCACTCGTCTAGCACCCTTTTCCCCGCGACTTTTGTATTTTATTCTCTGACCGAGTTTTGGCAAGCGAGATTGACGTTCGGCAATATTTTCGAGGAGATTTATCGCTCGTATCCAACACACATGGACAATTCGCGTCGGTGAGCTTTAACGGTGCATATAAATAAAAAAGCTGTTAGTTGAATGAAGGATTGTTTCAGAGGCGAGAGAAGAAGGGCTTTGTTATCGTTCAAAATTGCAACTAGTATCTTGTTCGTAGAGCATCTTTTTCATTTTGCTCCCGCGTGCGCGGCATAGATGTATTTCCATCCTTTTACTCGCAACGTCGAATTGAACAAAACTCACGGAGATTCCCCGAGGAAGGAAAGGCAACGCTTCGTCGTCGCAATGCGTTTCTTTTTTTTCCCTCCCCCTCTCTTTTTATTTCTGTTTCTATCTATCTATCTATCTATCTATCCATCTACCCATCTATCTATCTCTCTACACCTCTTCGCTCTTCTTTTTCCTGCACGTCAAAGAGGGGGACTGTTGGTGCCGGCGGTATGCGACTCTGATGTACTGTTAATGGCGGTTACATACTCGAGGGTTCCGACGGTGTACACGGACGACGTCGTTGCACCGCCTCGGTGCATAATTATCAGTCTCCGAAGCACGGCGTGTGCTAATTACAGGGTAAGGTATTAGTTGACGACGTCAGGCGTGTTAGGGTCGGTGTAAATATTTGGCAAGGGCCGAGTATTAGCACGAAGTAAGGCCAATGGCGTTCCTCGTCCTCTGGTTACGCCGTCTTTAAATCACTATTAACGACCAGAGGACACTGCATGAAATTTGAATTTTGCCCCATTAACCGAGCGATGCATGTGCCCCTGTATATATATCTGTATATATATGTGTATGTATACCTATATGTATGTCTATATATTTTTTCATTTCTCTCTGTTCTGGAAATATTCGCAATTTTATTTTATCGAGACGTGTACGGGCGGCTATAACGATTCGACGAGGCTCGTTAGTGGTTCGAGGAAACATTTCATATCTTCTCGCAGACATCGGTTGCTTAATTATACAACGTTACGAATTCCCGAAGGACGAGTGTTTCTTTTTTTTTTTTTTTTCCCTCCCCGTTTTTACGTTGCCTTCGAAAGATCGAGGCCTGGCCGCGTGCGAGTCGACGAGCTACAGCGGGGGGCCGCCATTCGAAAATGTGAAATAGACCGTTCTGCGAATTAATCGAAGTTAAACACGGATTAATCGCATTTTTGGGGAGGTTGGAGTTCGAACCACGCGAAACTCCGTTTAAATATTTGACTTTGGCGTTGTCAGTGTCGATTGGATTTCGCTCGGACTGCATCGCGGCTCCGAAACTCGTCCGGTCTCGTTCGATTTGCTTGTATGCGCTTTTCAAATACATCGAAACGGTTGTCGAACGTGCTCGTATCGCAGTCGCGGGACCGTTCAATGGAACTTTTATCGTAGCGAACGGCGAGCGGTAAAATTTCGCGATCATCGAAAGAAAGAATGAAAGAAGTGGTTTACACCCATTCTCCATCCTCTGTTCTCCATTTATTGGTCGGTTGTTCGTTACCACCTAGGTCACAGTGGCCAGCCAATTTTCTCGGTTTTCTAACTGGAATCGTGCGAGCCGCTCTTTCGTTTCGAACCTCTCTGCTGAATTTTCGAGGGAAAATCGAAGCCGTCAAATCGAGTGCGGCGCTGAGTGACGCGAATTTCTCGTATGCGCGAGAAAGGAACAATCGACAGTTCCATCCACTTGTTTATCCACGTCGTGTACAGACACGCGAGCTCGCGCGAGCGCCGCCGTATAAACATATATTACGTTTCAGAGTACGTTATCTGAATTCGTGGGTAAAAGTGATTCCGAGTCGCGCCGCTCGTCGCCCCGAGATTTTCTATTCCAGATGCACTCGAGTTTACAAATAGGTATATCGAGTATGTACCGCGATGGGGAAGGAGTAACACCGATGCGTGCAAGAGAGATTTTCTGAAAAATCGTTCCCTAGCTAGGGGAAACTCGGGCATGAAACAATCCATCTGCGCTGGCATAAAAACACCCTACGAATAATTCTTTAATTCGGTGGAATTAATCGTGTAGACAAGCGAGCTACCACGAGTCTCTTTTGTGGCAGGCATGTTATATTCCTCCGCGAAAGGATAAAAATAATGTGGAACGGTGGCTCGGTCTACTCCGTAGGAATTTAATGCCTCGAAATACACGTATATTTTCTCTGGCCATAAAATTTTCATAGGGCGACTGTGGAGCATGGATTCGTTCTTTCTATTCGCTCGGGATATAATAGCGAGCGGGTGTGTGTGTGTGTGTGCACGCGCGCGAACTAGCCTCGAGTAGGTGACGCATGCATTCCGAATCAACCGAGGTTCCTACATGCCCCCGGAATTAACCCCGACTGAACTCGACTAAGAGGGTCGTCGAAATAAATGCTCGACGCAACGATAGGGCCGCTACGTTACGCGTATACATGCACCACGTATACCGAACCACACAGAGCCACTTGGAAATTATTGGCCTATAGGGCTCGACGCCCCTCCGGCCGGCAGTAGGTCGATGACGTCACTGACCTCCCTGACTGTATCCACGTTTCTCGCGGACACATTAATTAAAATATACGCTCCTTATCTGACCGGGCACGTAAAGCCTCGCGAGTCGACTTCCGACCGCTTTAAAAAATGATACGAACGCTCCTCGTGTAAAACGTGACCGTAGAAGAAGAACGACGTTACTGGGTGCTCTAATTATACAGTTTTTTCTTTCAGAGCGGAGATAACGTATTAAGCGGGTCGAATAAAAGCGTTTTGCGTGTACTTGTACAGGCCAGAGCTTTCTTCGCGAGTTAATTGGAGCGTAATCGGTGTGAATCAGTTTTCTGATCTCTTTCGAACTATTTTCCCTACCGCTTCAAGTTCCCACCGAGAGAATTTCAACGTACCGAGTGCTCTCCCGAACTAGTTTTCATCGATAGCACATACGAAACGCTCTTATGCAGAAAAGTGAAGGATCTTCCGAGAGAAGTAACCTCAAGTTTCTATAGTGGTAGTCGAGAAGATGTCGAGACTTAATTGGTATCCTTTCGGCGAGGCCGCAGCTGCATCTCGAAACTTGTGCATCTCGTTCGATCTTGGTGGTTGGCAAGTCGCGGAGAGATCGATGCACGGTTCTCGAACTGGCGGAAACACGCGAATACCAACGTTTGCCTCCATGCTGTTTTACGATTCGCCGCTCGCAATGTGCAACGGCACGAAAACTGTCCGCTGGGTACTGCTGCCCGGTGACTTGTATATCACTCGCTAGAACAAATTGAGGTTAATCCGCTTGTTCCGTTATTTACGAAGATTTCACGGTGCCCCATTCCCCAGTTTTCCTCGATCACGCTGCTCGCGAATATAAACGACGGAGACAGTGGATGATCTTCCTCTCGCGTTTCGTATTGCCTTACTCGTACAATCTGAACATTATCCGATAACGCGTTACAAGCTATGCAGGTGGAATCGCGAAGATCGTGTCTGCGAAAGCACCTGTTTCTTCCGCTATCGAGTATTCCCGTGGAAATTTTTAATTTTTAATTCGACCATGGTTTGCCGTGAGGTGTGTTCGTTCGTTGTACCTGAACCATATTGCTGCCGGGATATTCGCGTTTACGGGGTGTTCGTGGGATGCGGAGTAGCGTGCATCGAAACTCGACCTCGAGGATCGCGTGTCACGTGTCGCCGGACGCCATCGTGTATTTCGCTCGTTACCTGCGAGCATCGGTATTTTCGTTCTGATCGCAACCGTGTTTGTAAATACACTCTTGATCTTTTGAAAGTAGGAGAGCGTGCGTTTCTCGCCATCCCCCTCTGTTTCCTCCATCTAGCTATTTTCGAAATGGCAGAAAATGGTCGACAATTTGAGCAATGACAGAGAGAGCTTCGGTACTCTACGGGTATCGATCGACGCGCCGCGTTGGACGCGGGCAATGTTCGAGAGTGTTTCGAACGATTGTCCATACTCGCATGGACTACACAACTAGCTGCTGGGTCTTTCAATACGAGAAGAAAGATCCGCTCTCTCGCTCTCTCTGTTTCTCTCTGGACGGGATGGAATACTAGGCTGGCGGAACCCTTTGGCTTCGTTCCTTCCCCTCGGTTTTCAAGCACGTCCGCATCGCTGACTTATTCCACCTACTTTTCAAAATGAACGCGCGAGCCGCGTGTGCGTTCTCAGTAACCCCGTCGCTCTTTATTTCTACCCCCTTTTTTACTCGTTGCTTCCCCCGGTTCTTTCTCCTTCTATTTTCCCCGTTTGCCTTGCCGCGACTCTCCTCCGCACTCCCTCTGTCCTATCGCGGCGGAATTTCTTCTTTTTCCCGTCTGCGGAACGGCAGCAGACTCGCGGTTTTTCGCAGTTGAAAAACTGCCTGGAGAATGCCTGTGGCAGCGACACGTAAATTAGTGTTTAATTAAGTCTATTTTAACGAATTGTTATTGCGCACCGGCAAACATGTCCTTTTATTATATCGACAGAGGCAACGAGACGTACATACGATTCAACTAGGCGTAACGAAGTGTGTACTACCATGGCTTATATGGCCGAGTTACGCGTCAATGGTTTTTTGCACGGTCGCTGTCGATACAATACGTAGATATTCGGTTGTCGCCGGCTTTCCCCCCTTCCGCTTTCAGCTAGACCGAGCACGTATCGCAGTTCGATTAATAATTCAATTACAATGCCAACTAATTACCAGGCGACCGGCGCTCGCCCGTTGTTTCACGCCACGACACCGGTGATAATTGCGCGGCAAAAAACAATTCAGGTGTGTTCGAAGAATTCGCTGCCACTCTCGATCTCTCGCTCTCCTCTCTGCCTGTTCACGATGGGCAAAGTCGTTTGTGATTTCTAGAAATACGAATTCTCTTTCTCTCGGGTCACTCCTCTGTTCCATATTCCTCTCTTTCTCGCTCCTTCCACATCGGTCGTGCCGTATTTCAGATGGAAACAATGCACGTATTGCGACTCGATTAATAATTACATTAGAGGAATGTTCAATTACGAAATTGCTACGCGATATTATTACATCCGGGGGATAATTATTATATGCCGATGATAAAAATAAAAATGCTCGTACGAGCATATACGAACCTGCATGTAAATGGCTCTGGAAGCTACCGGTTATAACGATAATTAGCCGAACGTGTGTCAGTGGTTTCGTATTTCTTCCGGTTTTGCAACCATGGGGGGAATTATACGTGCAACCCTCAATGCGAAATATCGTTTCGACTGGCGGTTTGACGCCGCGCCGTGGCGCCGACGATCGATCGAGTGTCGCTAACCCTCTCTCGCTAGTAAACTTTTCTCGTAAATCCATTTGATCGAGGACCGTCGAAATTGCTCGCTGTGCGAATATTGATTGGCGGGATTCGACCCGTTCTCTTCGATAATTTTTCTCACGGAAATTACCGACGCGATTTAAAACCCTGAGAGTTTTCGTTTCTCCAAGCACAAATACGTTTTTCTTCTATTCCGGAGGAGTAGAAAATTACGTAAAGTACGAAACGAGTCAATTTCCAGGTGGTTTGAATTTTCCAAACGAATTAAACGGCCAGATATGTGAGACTTCTCTCGCTCGACACTCGGCAAACTGCGAGCTGAAGAAGTTAGAGAATTGGGTCAGTCGAGTCGAAAAAGAGCGACTGATACGCGAAGGGTGTGGGGATAAGTGTGCGAGGGTTTTGCACGTGAGAGGACTGGAAGGAGCATCGATGGGGGGACAGAGGGATCGGCGCAGCTGCGCTAGCAACGTCGTGCGGGCAAGTTGTGCAGCTGCATTCGACAAACTTTCGTGTATTTCATTTCGTTTCTCCTTTCTGCCGACATTGATCCTTTGCACGGTCTCCTGTTCATCTCGTTCCTCTTCCCCTTTTCTTCGGCGCAATCTCGTCTGATCAAGGGGAATATATCGTAGCATTCGGAGGATCGAATCCTGAATTCTAAAAAGGGATCGTCGACCTCTAAACACGCGCCGCGATCTCGGTGGTCGCGTGTTCCGCCTCGAATGAATTTCGACTTTGCAGCCGGCCTGATTGGCTCCATACGCAAATACTGCTAGGACGCGGATATGCTTGAAATCCCGAGATTCACCTTCTCGTATCCCTCGTTCCGGGCGAGAAATCGAATTCCACTGGCGTCTTTCTCTTTCTCCCTCGTTCCGCTATTTCCACGGGGTGGGGAAAGCTTCGATACCGAACTTTGGTACGAATAGGAAAGAAGGGATATCGTATCTTCGCATCTACCGTTGCAATCTTAATCACGAAGGAAACAGGAATTGAATCGATCGACGAACCATACTTCGCAATTTATCGAACAATTGTACACCCTGTGTGTACTTAGACGATAGGGAGTTGCCTCAGGTCAGTTACCTCCTCCGGCAATATCGAATCCCCGGAATAATCGAGGTTTTCACCCGAAACACGGCCCAAACGCGGTGGAACGCGCGCGTGGTTTCGAAAAGCAGCCGGCCCATATCGATCGGCACCGATGCCTCTGTGTGGTCACGACGGATGAATTTCGTATGTTCCCGGCAAATGGTAAACAGCAAACGGCGAAGCTTAACTTCACCGCAAAGTTTCCACGTGCAGAGGTCTGTTTCTCTCTGGGACCCCTCTCTCGATGCCGCGCATACCCGTCTATCCGCCGCGTTTCCCTCTTTGTCCTCTGGTCCCTTCTCTCATCTCCCCGCTCCGCTTGCGTCTGCCTCGGCCAGACCGCACGGTGGTGCAACGCGCGGTGGTTGTGGCTGTGGCCGTTGCATACGTGTGTAAATCGTACGTTGGAGGGTGTGGCACTTTGCCGTCGTGTGAATATGCATGTATGCGCGCGTACCACGCGAGCTGACAATACGTACATGTGCGTCACCCTTCGTGGTTGGCGCGCGCGCCTCGACCATTGGGAAATTCGTCGATGTAACCTACCGTCCCATTGCGCTCTCTGACACCACGCTGCACCCTCGTTTAGAGTGGAGGGGTCCTTTTTAAATTGGCGAGATCGATGAGCCGGTCCTCGATCGATACGTGTCCTCCGAGATACACGAAGAGGGGGAGGCATCCTGCAATAATCGCGTGGCAAGGGGTAAAAGGCTAAACGACGATCGATTTCCTTTTTTTCTTTCTTTCTTTTTTCTTTTTTTATCCACGGTCGAGCACCATGTCGCGTCGATATACGAATCGTCGCGGTGTTTCTGGGAATGGAACAGAATATTCCTATGGGATGACACGAGAGGACAGGCACTAATGTGCTCGAGTTCACGTCGCGACACTCGACCCTTCGCGAGTTGTGTATCAACGTACGAAAGAGATTGCAAAGCTCGTTTTGCAACCGCAAAGAAAAATTGAACGGTTCACAGTTGGCAGATTCGTGAACTGAGAGTAGAATCGACGCGATGGAACGACACGATCGTCCCCTTCTATCAGTTCTCGAACCCTTTGTTCATCTACCGAAGTTACGGTTGCGTTCGATCTGATGCGTTAACAGAGTGCGATGTACCGGAGGAGGCGTGGAATTTATAGAGTGGTGTGTAGCTAAAATAGCGTAACGAACAATTTTTACCTTTGTTTTGTTTCTCGTTTGGTCACGGGAAGGGAGGTCAGTTTGCGTTTTTGGGTTTGCGTGTGTACACCGGCGGAATGAAATTCACGAACAGGATTGCAACAGCGTGAATGAAAACGAGCCTGTCGTATAATGCCTGGTGCTCTCTCGCCGAAAGTTTGATCGGGCCGCACCGTCGATCGTTTTCACCTCATGCGTGCCTTTGATTATTTTTAATCGACCGTACACGTGTATCCGCGTCAATTGATTTATTACGGGGTGCTCCCCGTGTAAAAACTGTTCCTGTATGAAGATTAATCGAGTTTAAAGCATTTCGCTTCGATTGATTTATCGACGAATTCGAGAAACATCAAAACCTCGATACCGTTTCGCGTTGTTCGGTTTTCCCGTTGTGCGTAACTGCGGAATAATGGTACTGTGACATCTCGGTCCTTTTCATGGTGGCGTTCAATGCTCCCGTATCCCTCGATCACGAAGCGTCGTGACCGACTCGATCGATGTGTCACGAACGTTTCGTTGATAACGAAGTATACGATCGGGTAACGTCAAAAGTGCAACGAACAGTTTTAATTATTTTTCGCGTGGCCTTCGCCTGGATTTCCTGTGGGAAAGAACGCCGGGGTTAACGAAGTAATTTCCGGCCGGCGACGCTACTCTATAATTGGCACAAAATACCTTGGCGAAAACGTTACCTTCACGTTCACGGTCCACTTTGTCTTCCATCCACCCTGCCAACGAATACCATTCGCGTTAATACGTTATTTCCGTTTGAAAGTCACTGGGCCACTGGGTATCGAGATGTGTGCCCTCCTCGAAACTTTACTCCTTTACTCGTTACTACGATTAAACGTATCGCTTGGTATAATTGAATCGGACGTTTGCCAAATTTCTTCGGGCAGTAGAGGAGTTTGTTCATTCGTAGAGATTTTCATTCTCGACAACTTACAACTTGTGTGTTTCTTCTCCTTCCCGGGGAGAGCATTTACATTCGCCGGCTGTGAGTATTACGTAAACGTGGCCGGCATATCGGTAATGTTCATCGCCGCTGTTACGTCGGATAAATAATTAATGCGACCAGGTTCGTGTTCGTAATGTTAAAACGATCGAACAATTGTACTTTGTGACGTGCGTAATGCCGCCTTACGTAGACCCCTATTAAAGTGAAAACAACAATCACGCGGAAATAATATTGCACGTGTTTCCTTCTCTTTTTCTCTCTCTCTCGATAGAGTTGTTAATCACAGCCGAACAAGATTTAAGTCGTAAACGAAAGGAAAGAAAAAGAGAAGAGACACAGAAGAAGCTACTTGTCGCAAGAGGAAGATCATAGCTTGACCAGAGCGGGAAAATAAGTTTCGCGTTAAGAACGTTTAACGCGCCCCGCGTAAATCCTCGGCGAAGGAAAGCCGTCCCAGGAGCGTCGTCTCCTCCCAGTCCGCTATTATTAATTTCGTAATTAATATTTACTAGGCCCGCGGCGCGCTCGAGCTCATTAGCATTCGCCGCCACGTGCGCGCCGCCGGCAGCATTTTAATTCGAATCTTTCTTGAAACCAAAAAAGGACGCCGCACCCCCGTCAGCCTTTCCTCTCCCCTCCTCACCCCCTTGTCCGTCCTGTTCCTCTTTTCTTCGTTCCGCGCGAATTCGACGCCAACCCCTCTCGGAGTACCTATAATTTCGTCTCGCGTCCTCGCGAGATAGGCGTTAAAAAGGGCGAAAGAGAGAATAGCGACGGCGAGAGTAGAGGGGTGTGGAATAGGTGGGGATGAAAGTCGATTGTGTACGTGCCGCGACGAAAAATCCGCGAGCAAAATGGAGGGACAATTTAATAAGTCGATAAACGCGTTAGTGCTGTGTTCGTCGGTATACAGACGCGCTCGTTAATAGCTTCACCAGCGTCAAAGGGACACTCTGGCCAGGCTCGAGCTTTCTTCCCCGCTTTTTCCCTTGTTTTGTTTCGTTATTTCATAACGTTGCTGTTCCCCAACGCGCTGCTTCTACGAGACTTATTAAACACGCGGGTAAATATGCAAGCCTTTTGCACCGCGTTACCCAGTCCCGTTTACCCTATCGGTGTATGCTTCCTCAGTGTCGCGAATTCACGCACGTTCAGATACGGTCTTAACAACCGGTAGTTGCCACCCATCTTTGCCTTTTGTCTCTCCAATTTTCGCAATGTTCGCCTGGTCCCTTCCCACGTTCGTGGCCTCGATTCCACGTTCACACCGCTCGAACGACCGACAAACGCATGGATGTTAGCGAAAGAGGAACGGGACACTGTGTCTAAGACGGAACACTCGAGGATTTCTTTACGGGTTAGGTGGGACGGTAAAGCAAGCTTCTTCCTCGTCGTCGAGTTTTTCTAAGTAGCTGCTGCTCCCAGAGAAAAGTGGAAAGGATAAGAAGGGCGTTAAGTACATTAGCCACGGCTTCTCTGGCGAACAGAAGGAACCCGCTCTCTCGACCGTTTTCCTGAATCTCTATTGTAAAAATATCGAGCATCGTTTCAATTCTCTCTTTCTCTTTATCTATCCATCTATCTATCTTGCTAAACACACGTACGTGCCTCCACGTACGGTAAGATTCGGTAAATAGAGGCATAGTTGCAATTTCCTCGGATAAACAGTAGTTTCGGTGACCGAGAGAAGATGGAAAATCGATCCTATTCCACTGTACGATTCTTCCCCGATATCTCTATCCTTTCTCCGCGATCTGCTGGCGAACGAAAAATCTGCACGGTTTTCTCAACGTTTGTCAAACTCTCGTCTCACGCGATTCTTCTCGTCCCTGGTGTATCGAAGTGGATCGACCGACTACAGCGGTTCAGAGTTAATTCTATAAGTGGTTGGCATACATTCGAGTGGACGATTACCCTTCCCAATTGACTACAATTGTCCATGACAGTGAGAGAAAAGAGTGAGAAAATGGGCGAGTTCGAGCAACGGAGAAGAAAAGAAAGGGTATAGAAAGATTTCATCGCGTCGAATCGTATTGAAACGCGTTGAAAAGTTTTCTCGCTTTATTTCCACGTTGCTAAACTGCTCACGTACGATGAATGGATAAAGAAGAGAGACGCGCGCCGGAGGAAGGGAGAAGATGTATAATATACGTTATTCTGGTCGAACAATCTCGCACAATTTCGCACGGATTGTTCGCTGTGGACACTCCTCGTTGTGCCCTGGTTTCGTCTAACTGCACCCAAGCACGCACACGCCGGAAGTTTAATGACTGGACGATACTTGAAAAGTTTCGCGTTTTTCATTCCCCCGATAGACAGACAGTGGGTAGCCCCTTTCTCGAAAACTCCAGTCGACTTGTTTTCGCGTAGAGAAGGTGTTGTTACATAACCGTAACAAGGTTGAAAGCCGCGGAACATGCTCGGAATACGCCTAGGATTCGCGCGAGGAACGTGCCCACAGCTCGACTGAGATTCTTCGATCGTGCGAAAGACGGCTTTTTCGTAGGCACTCGTGGTTCGTTCGCGAAAGGAAAGAAAAGGGCGTGTTTGATCGATACGGAACGAGCTTAGACGATACGATTCTCTCTCTCTCTCTCTCTCCTTTTGAAGAGGGGTTAAAAGTTTGTTCATCTCGGGGTAACGTCATTTGGACGACATCCGAATGGTCGTCTTATGCAAATGTAACGGTATTCACGCGATCACAGCGGTTGGTTAGCGAGTCGGGGAACGATATTCGTCGATTATATGCTGGTCGACGAAATCGGTTTTTGGGGCCATAACGTCCATCGGTTTCCGGTCGAATATTGAAACGCAACGATCTATTTCGCCGAGAGATCCCGAATCGGTTCTCTCGTTTCGGCGAATGCAGGTATCGATATAATACGTAATCGAGAATGAAACAGGTACTGTAGTTACGCTACGCGCGGACCACTAAGCGTGTTCATCCTGGCTGGGTGAAAGTCGTTACGAATTTATTTAGCGAATAAAATTGATTTATGTCGATTATATATATATATATATATATATATATATATATATGATTAAATTTCGTTACCGGAAAATTGGGTCGCTTAATAAGAAATTTTCGCCGTGGGGGAACACCGTTCGCCAGTTTTGTTCTCATCGACGCACCGGCAGAGATTGTTAGGAAAATACTCGGCTATTTACAGAGTATCGCGATTAAATCGATGTGGAAAATTTCAATATCCAATCGAGAGAGCATTGGCTCTCGGGACGGTGCGGTGCGGCACGACGGACGAACTTTCCGTCGGTCGGGACTCGATGCTCGATGACCCGATTGTTCCACGAGCCACGCTAGTACATATTTATAAACGAATCCGTGGCCGATGTTTCGGATTTTTCTCCAAGGATTGTTCGCTCGGCCACGAGAGCTCGGTGTACAATTACGATACGCGGCTGGTCAGGGGTGCTTCGAGCTCTCGCGTCGATTACAGAGCAGACCTAGAATCCTGGCAACTAGAAACTCGACGCTCAATTCTGATTGGCGGGGAGGATCTTTCCGCGTGAAAATTCTCGAGTGAAAACCGTGAACACTCACGCGAACGCGAACACGGCTGCCTTTTATTTCCTTTGTTGCGTGACGCCACCACTCGACGCAACACGACGGTCTTGTTAACTCTACGGGGTGTCCTTGTGGTGAAAAGGGGTGACTGCCCCCGTTTCTCCTATTTCCTCCCCACCTCTGCACAACACGTTTCCCTGTTTCACGTCCCGGCAGCATCGTAACCCGATTAATAAAGAGTATCGCGATAACCTTTATTACCCCCGCTAGGAGGCGAGGCTAATACGTCAGGCAAGTCGCGCGTCTGCGTTGGCCCGGGGCTTGCGTCCCGATAAGTCGAGATCAGAGTAAACGTGCGCGTGGCCCCTGTAATTACAGGTGAGAGAGGGTGATAGGCACGCGTCCTCGTGCAACGTGCGCTGTGTACTTGTAGTAATTAATCTGTCACCTGGATTATCTGTTCTAAGATAATAGGCGCTTGCGGTCACCGATAACGGTGATAATTAAACCGGCGACAAGACGATTTCGAATAATTACCGCCGTCGTCGTTTTTCGCTGGACGTATTAACAGCAAGCATTGCCATCCCTATATATATATATATATACCCGTTCTCGTTAACCTTTGCTATGGGGGATGGCTCCCTTCGTGGAGCGACCCTTTTAGCCTTCCAGCCTTTTACCGTTCAAATTCGTTTCCGGTGGGATGTGAAACTTTCTTCTCGCCTTTAGATCTCTCAGAGTTGAACGTTGTTCCAGATGTTGAGGTGAAAGTAGAAAAAAGGGGTCCCGATTCTCAGCTACGACGAGAATCGAGAACGAGGCTAAGATAGGAAGAGGGAAATTCTTCGCGGTTACGTCTATAATGTATGCGTGCTATAGTCGGTCGCGATCGAGCGACGTTATCGTATAGGAGCGATAAGGTGGAATAGTCACGCGGCGTAGGAGCCCGCGCGTGTCGTTAGAAGGTCGGGAATTAAAAGCACGGCCAGGCTTGGACCGCTCACGCTCGTTAGTTCCGGAGAATCGTCGGAAGGCTCGTTCCGCGGTGGCGAGTTGTCGGTGAAGCAACGAAGGAAGGAAGGAAGGAAGGAAGGAACGACCGGGGTGGTCTGTAGCGAGAACGACCACCCTTAACTGCGCGATTACGTTACGGCTGTTCGTTGGTCGCAGCGTCGGAATAAAGATGCGGCTAGAGGGGCCCACGGAGCGCCGTGCACCTTCAAGACGTGCAATTCGAACGTCGAGGCTGAACGGACGCGAAGGGGGTTGAAGTCCGAAGAAGGGGTTACTCTGGATAGCGGGCAAGGTAGAGAGCAAGAGAAGGTGGAGGAGGAGGAGGTGGTAGTGGAGGAGAAGATGGAGATGGAGGAGAAGGAGGAGGAGGAGGAGAGGCAAGCTGAAGGGAGAGAGAACGGAGGTCTCATTAGGAGCTTTAACGACCCGAGTGCAGTACTCCCATCCCTATCGTGCTGAATCACCTCCCCCTTTTCTAGCGCACATTCTCTTCCTCTCCGACACACGAACGCCGACTTGGCACACACAACGACTCTTGCTAGGGTTCCCCGTGGCCACCCCACCCGCCCTGCGACACCCACCCTCCCTCTTTGTCCGTTGGCTCGCGCAACCCCAATCTGAAAGTCAAATTTCCTCGTGGCAACGGTAGATGTCGTGCTTCCTCTCACCCTTTTGCCTCGTCTTTCGTCCCCTTGCTATGCACGGCTCTTTCCATCTACCTACCTCGTCCTCCTCTCCTCTCCTTTACTCTATCCGCGATACCTTCGCTGCTCCTTTCTCCTTTCGTGTCTCACCCTCGTGGCCTACCCTCCTAAACATCCAGCTCCGGCAATAAAACTGATAACATCATCGGGAATGTAATTACGCGCGAGAGGACGAAGCAGCGGCTAGGGATGTTGGATCGAATTAAGAAGATACCGCAGCTCGACGGCTGGTCACTCTCTTTCGCTTTTCACGCCAGTTCCCCTCCCACCTCTTGGTTCCCTTTAATTCCATCGTGGCGCGCGCGCGCGTCGAGCCACATTCCCTCGATCAGAGAGAGGTTAACTCCGAGTTACTCGCCTCCTATCGGGGAAAGGTAGCTTGGATTTTTGCCATCGGAGGATGTACAGCGTGCTTTCGGAAATGGCGTTTTTCAGCTTGGTCTTTTTGTCGTTGAAGAGGGCGGATACACCGGTCGGGAAACGGGTCAATTCGGTCGTTGTTTCTTATCTCGGACATAGTGTCCGCAAAAAGGTTAGAGGAGTACGTGTAAGAATTCGCCGATCTCTCTCGCTCTTTCGCTCTCTTTTTCTAGCTGACCAGCAATAAAAGCGATAACATCGGCGGGAACGTAATTACGAGAGGCAGTCGGCGGTCTCGTGGATCGAATTAAGAAGATATCCTCGATGTCGTGGCCGCGCGAGACATCGGTTTTTCAGCGTCGACGGAGCGTATGGCCCAAATGAAATGTCGTACGATGTAAAAACCCTGTTCCCTATCCCTTTCCCGTGGTTCTTACAGTTGTCGTCAGTCCAGGAGAGCGGAAACAAAGGGGAGACGTCTGATGAAACTCGAGAAATATTCCGTATTCAACCGCCACCGGCTAACAAAACTACCACCGAACCGCCTGGAATACGATTACACCCGTAAGGAAGAAGCAACTCGCTGCTCCGGAATCGAGGAATGATTTCGAATAATGGCGTGGACATATTTCGTTACTGGGTTTGAAGCTTGCGTTTCCGGTTCCGCAGACTCGGCGACTTGTTCGCCCGGAATGGAACGACTATTTGCATTTCCGTTGTTATCCGTAAAGAGAAAACCGACCTAGAATACAGCGGATCGATACGCGGGGAGATTTCTGGATGGGATTCAGGAGCGAGAATGAAATCGGCCGCCTCGCGCTCCTAGAAGCTTTGCTCACCGATGCAAGCCGGCTCCGTCAATTTTTCTTTTTCCCTTGCCATCGTTCGTTCGATATCGGTGCCTCGAAACCACCGAGTATTCCGTGTTCTTACGCGCGCTTGGATTTTTCACGATGGGAGCTGATGTGCTTGAAAATCGTGCACGATGACGCGGCGAGCTCGCCGGATCGGGAATTTCTAGGAATAATCTTTCTTCTTGAGCGATCGTCGTTGCGGTTGATGGTGGCGGCGGTTGCCGCTGGTGGTTTTAAGGGTCGGTCGAAGACGAATATTCGCCGGGCAGATATTCCAGGTATTCAAAACCCCTCCGATCAGCCGATTCGAGAAATCGAGGGTAACTCGGCGTAGAATTACCTAGAAGGTGGGACGCAATTAGCGAGTCGTAATTAGAGCAATTAAGCGCGAAAACCGATCGACGTTGAGGAAACGACGCGACTCCAAGTTGTGTAGCGGATCTTCATTAAACGATCGTTTGACTTAAAATCATGCATTTCCTCGTTTCGCTTCCTTTCAGCTCGTTGGATCCTTCGTTCGTTCGTTCGTTCGTTCGTTCGTTCGTTTTCTATAGGTATGATTTCCATTCAACACACTCTTTCGTTCTTTCTCTCCCACTCTCTTCCTCCTTCTATCTTTTCAAACATAGAGAAATAGTCGCGTACCATCGATAGAGCAGCAGCTCTTTGCTCACCTATTCGGATCGACGATGAATTTAATCGGGCAAGCAAAGGGTACCAATTCGCGCGGCAATTATCGCGCGATAATATTCCTCTGTTGGAGGCCGCTTAACGCATCAATAATATTCATGGTATGTAAGTAACAGCGGAATACTCGGGTGCATTTATGCGCGTAAATACGAGACGCGTCAGTCGATTCCCAGTTTCTCCTGCGAGTTTCCTTCGTCCCCGTCTGTTCTCTTTCAGTTCCGTAACGTTTCCCTATGTACACGGTGGCAATCGATGCGGACTGAACATTACGCGAAACGCGACGATATTCCGCGCATACATTTCCGATCTCTCGGAAATCCTCTTCTCCTTTCCCTAGCTTCGACCACGTTGCACCACTTAATCCGTAATTGTTGCTCGCAGGTAAGGTCTCCGTTTACCTTGAAAACACTGGCTGCTGAGCCGGTTGTGCGGGTAATTTGGCTAACTTGGTCTAATTGCTATGAATCGCGACACCGAGAACCGAGGAAACGAGTGGAAAAGGGGCGCGCTAGAGAAAGAGGAAGAGAGAGAGAGAGAGAGAGAGAGAGGAAGAGCAAGTACTTGTGGAAAACGTCGCGTTTCCCGACAGGATTAGTTTGGTCTACGGCGGCGAGACGATAGAACTTACAAAAGAGTACAGTCGACTGGCTCGTAGGCAATTTTGGAATTAGGGATTGCTCGTAATTTACTCGAGCCGGGAGATCTCGGTACACCGACCGCTTTATCGAATAAAATGGCCACGATAATCGTCGCGCATCGTCGTTCCTTCTTGTCTCGCTTCCAACTGTTCCCGTTTATTCCACTCGAGAACCTTGGGTGTGTACCTTGTACTGGAAAATACAATGGGCGAACTTTCGTGACGGAGCAGCAATCCTCCTCTGACCTCGCTTCTTTTCTTATCGCACCGACTTCCGAGTAGAGAGTGATTATGTGAAACGATAGAGGAAGAGCAATTTCAGTTGTTTCGAACGTCCAATACGATCCGATAGATCTCTGAAAAAGTTAAACTACGATTCGAGTTAAGCTACCACGAACGGTTTTCTTCCTCGAATAATCCTGCGTTAATACGATCGCTGAATTTCCCCCGTTTTATTTTGCACCATGTACCACGGAATGCCAAATTGCGTCTGAACGATTTCGTGACTTTGAATGTTTCGCGAAGGAAAGTTGGCCTCTTCGCGTTCCTAGAAAGGGAGAAAGGAAGAATGAGAGAGGAGAGGTGTCTGTGTTCTTAAAATATAACGAGTCGAGGCGTGAACGTTCGAAGCGGTATCTCTTCTTCACGCGATTCCATTCCGAGCTCTATTTTCGGCCGTCGTTGCGTGCGAATAAAAGTAATAGCATCCGCGTCGCGAAAGAATGCCGACGTGTCGTGACGTCCGCGCATAACGACCGCTGAAAATGCCCCTCGTCTTTTTCGCGAGAGAGCCACGGGAATACGCTAGTATGCATAATGACGCGTGTTTATACGGAATACTTTGCCGAGTCTTAAAAAATCGCTGACGTTCCGGCGAAACGATCGACGCTAGGCTTTTCTTACTTTGTCTTTTCCTTCGAAGATTAGATATTTCCTACGCGTGGTTAATTGGGACGTCGAACAATCGATCCGTGGAGACAGGTTTCCTTCTCCTCATCTTTTTCCTTTTTCTTTTTTTCGTTCCACGAAATACGTCGGGTTGAGAAGTTGGCTAATTTTGGTACGAGCGGTTGTTGGGCGTCGCGACGTTCCACAGCATCCTGTATCTGTGTCTTTATGCTCGAGGGCCGGGGCCATCCCTCGTCGTTATTCTTAGTACACCGGCTGAGATTCACATGGGACAGGAATATATTGGTTTTCTGCGATTTGAATATATATGCGTGCGCCTATAAAAAGTATACACTGTGTAGTCGAGGTTTATTCGTTCGGTTACGGTCCCATGAAATCTCGCATGCGTGGCATACGCAATGACGCAGGGGTTGAAGAATCTGAAATTGTCTTGGAGGAATCGTGATTAAAATAACAGTGGAGAAACATGTAAAAGGAAATGGTGTACCTGTATCGTTATCTGCTAAAGTTTCAGTGTTTTTCACTGAAACAATCTGTGTTTCGAAGGAAACGTCCGAATCACCGTTCTGTTTAATTAAACGTAAAATCACCGATGGGGAATCTCTGTTTCTCTCCGCGACGTTTTACTTTATTACACGGTACACGGATAAGTCTTTCGCGGGGAATTAATAAATCCCTCTTCGAGCTTGAATAAAGGACAGAGCGCTTAATACCATTCTACCTTCTCGTGAAACCTCGCCGCCGTTCAAGAAACTTGTGCCCGTTGCCGGAAGCGAAAGCGACAATTAGCAGAAATTGCGCGAATGCAATTCGCCACGTTCCGAAGATTCCAGCTCCTCTCGGGCGTTCCTTTGTGTCTGATACCTTGCATGCCGGCGACGACGTCACGGCGTCGAATACAAATCGTAAGGGGTCTATTATAACGTCAGGTGGAATCGAGAATCGGAACGGGAAGGTCCTTGATATCACTGTCCTTCCGCGAATATTGCTTGCGGTAGGTCACGTTCCTATCTTAATAGGTATTTTTGTATCCGACTTGGATCGTTCGTCTTGTCCCTATCCTCTTCTTCCCCGTTTTCTCGTTCCTACTTACACGGTAATGGAGAACGAATCGATTTTCATTTAGGTAGATTGCCCTCGGTGTTCAATTCGGAGGTTCGTTCGGTATAATTAATTGATTCGACGAGCACTAGTTCGATTGGCCAAACGCCATTTTCGCCTGATCTTCGAAACGAACCCGAATAACCCGGAGACTGACAGTTCGCTGGAAGGGAAAGTTGTGTCGTTCGATTGATTCCTGGCAACGCCTTCTTCTCCTATCCACCCGATAATTACGTACACGTATCAACCGGAGAGATACGTTCGGAAGAAGGAAGAGGGGCGCCTAGGTGTTATCCAGGAACCGTGTACGAGCTGTTTATCTCTATGGCTGCACTTTCACCGCGTTATTTCGCAATGACGTTCCGTGAATTCTATGCCGCCAGATAACCGTGTGAACTCGAGATAAAGCCAGCGGCGCCGTGCCGCTGTTGGTTCACGTTCCAACGAATCGTCTCGGTTGTGTTAATGATTCGTCGACGTTTACCTACCGAGTGTCAAAGAACTGGACGATTCTCGAACGAATTCCCGGTATGTAGACGCTCTTTCTGAACTGTAAACTACGCCGTTCTATCGCGGTGCATTAAACGAAAGCAGTTCGAACCGCTTTCTCGTTTAAAATTCCCCCGATTCAGATAGTTATAACGCGGAACGTTTCCCAAGTATATTACACCCGCAGCCTTTCACGTTTATACTCGACGGTAATAAATTCTCATCTTCTTAATGGCAGCCCCCTCCGATTTTTGTCTCGGATGTCACTAAACCACACCCTGCTGTACAATTATTCTCGGGGTCGCCACGCCCTTGCCGCGGACGATCGCTATCCAGTGGCTTAATTGTCTCGGTACGGGTTCGAGAGCCTTGTCTGTCACCTTACCGAAGGGAGAGGGAGATAAGTAGAATGGTGTATAGAGGTGAGGAGGAGAGTATCGAGAAGGAAGCAGCTCGTCCTTTGCTCTCTGCGTTTTAATACCTGATTCGTCCCTCTAGATTGAAATTGAAATTAGCGGTGTAGAGCTGCATCGCGAGAAAGGTAAAAACCGATCGAAATCGGATGGATTTCTGATAACGAAGGAATCGTATTGCATCCGGCGATTGATTCGACTTTTACGAGGATTCGACTCGACGTGCCGTTCGTTAAACGCACTGCTCCGCGTCGGTTCGTTCATCAGCGGTCGAGACGATCGATGGAAGCACCGGAGAAGTTAATACATCGTTAATTACATCGAGAGCGTACGATGGCAGGTCGATTCGTGCAATTTAACAATACGAACGGCCGTTCGTTCCGTCGTGCACGCGGACACCGAGCTCTGTCGCCGCGTTCTCGCCGCGTTCTCGCCGCGTTCTCGCCGCGTTCACCGCGAACGACAACGTGTAACTCGTTCTAGGTAGAAATTATCGCCGGTTTTACGACCGCCAAAAGTGCCACGCACGACACGTAGACGAGTACATTTAATTTAATTATGGGATTTCATAATTAACAGCTCTCATTACCGTCGTGATTGCATACCGTGGCAGCGTCGCGCCACGCCCTCCCCTCGCGTCTCGTTCGATGCTCCACGATCTCCTCTCGCTTACACGCCGCGGCTTTTGCTCCTCGTACCATAGTTCAACCACTGTTTCGGTGTTGGTTCATTGTGAAAGTTGGCTAGCGGTAGAACGTTGGAAGACGGCATTAAACTTTATACCGGCCTCGCTAATATCCCGGGTTTTCGACCTTTTTGCATCGTGGCATTTGTCTAACAGGCACTCGAAATCATTTCCATTTCCGCAACGGGGCGGTTGAAATTTTCTCTTGAATTAGCAGGGAAGGGAAAACTTTAATAGCCAGGCGTAAATATCGAGCAGGTGTTCGCGTGGCTCTTTGCAAAACGGACCGATTAATTCAACTAAATAGATTCACTTGTAAAATCGGGCCAACCAAGCCGAGCCGGGAGTGTGGTACGTCGGGGCAATTTCCATAATGCCTTTTCGAAAGTTACCGCTTCTGTACCCTCGGCCGATTCATACCGAACGCGGTAATAATAATCGCAGGGAACCGAGGTTGTGGAAAGCCTCGAAAAATTGTTTCACAATTAGAACACAAATGCGGACACATGTTTACGATTGATAATCGGTCAGTAGGTCAGCGGCCGATTGTATAAACAAGGAACGATCAGCTGTTGATTCGACGACCGTGGATGTCGTTCGTGTTTGTAACAAAAGAGTCGCGTGAATCGAGACTGTCGATCGGTGTCAATCCAACATAATTAATAACGGCGAGAGTTATTATCGATAACGCGATTAATTCCGAGGTTATCGTCTGAACGGACGGCAATGTTTTGACCCGGTGCCTGTTTGACTGACGGGAAAATTACATCAAGCGTAGAACCAGCCGTGATAACCGGTTGCTAGCT
Organism: Anthophora plumipes; assembly: GCA_951804975.1. Lineage (NCBI taxonomy): Eukaryota > Metazoa > Arthropoda > Insecta > Hymenoptera > Apidae > Anthophora > Anthophora plumipes. The sequence goes on along the minus strand of OX638116.1, from coordinate 24,474,757 downwards.
AGCTAGCTAGCTGGTTTTGGTTTTAACTAAAATTCGCCTTTAAGGTATTTCAATTTTGTATTAAGCTCGTTACCTCGTTCAGCCGGTGTCGGAATTACAAGGAAGGTTAGCATCTCACGCCGATACCAACGACTACGACGACCCTGACATGCACCGTATAACACCCGACCGATCTTGCGTCGCGCTGACGCTTTGATCACGGATGCGAACAATGGGCGGCTAATTAGGACGATAGCTGTTTCGGAAGACAAGCCCGATTGCTATCGCCCTCGGAATTTCACCGGAGTGACAAAGTCGAGCGTACTTGAAAAATCTCGATCGATCGCGAGCAACCCAACGTTTACACTCTAACGGAGGAAAGATTCTGCTTGCCACGCCAAAGATTCAGAATCACCTATTTTGTATCGGAGATATTTCGATCGAATAGTTGAGGCGTTAATTAGAAGGGGCATGTGCCGGTGGGGTTGAACCAACTACAACGATTATCCATTGATACGGGGAAATTTTAGTCACGCGCGTATTTGCTAATTGACCGGGAAAATTCTGGACGTTTGAGTGGCGGGGGAAACGACATTAAGCGGAGCTGCCAATCAGTTCGAGTCCCGTTGGTCAGCATTCCTTCCACGCGGCCACGAATTCCCAACGCAGCCTCGATCACCAGCCTCTAGGAAGTAAAGGAGAGCCTGACGAAAATGAATTCGACGGAAATTGTTGGCTGAAGGAGAGCGTGCTTCGTCGTTACCAAGAGGAGAGTTCCTCTTATCTGTTACGTTTCGACCAGCAGAAAAGGGAACACCGGCGTTGTGTCGCGTTCAGCGAATTCGAGATTGGCTGAAAGCGCGGAGGAATAGCTCGACGGATAGTCGGAGGTCATCGACGGAAATTCGAGATCGCTTTCGCAAAGTGAATCTTCGTTGCTATTTTCGACAAACGCAATCGAAGAAAGAGCAATTCGATTCCATCTAGTTGGGAACGTTTTCGACGTTCCCTTTACGAAATTTCACTTTCTGCCGAGGGGTGAAGCTTCTTCAAGTTCGAAAGGAGAAACTTGGTGGACTGGTGGGTGGTAGTGGATGTAGAGAGAGAGAGAGAGAGAGAGAGAGCGGGAAATTCGAGGCAGACGCCGTCGATTCGAGCGAGTATGACCGGATGGAATCGCGGAGGATGTTTGAGTGGCAGGAAAACGACATTAAGCGTTACGCTAGATGTGAGTGTGGCGCCGTTAACATCCACGCGCGGTCTTTCTCCATGTGTCGCACGACCGTCAGCGTAACTCGCTTAAACATTCGTTTCGCGCGTCGACGAGCGTCGAAGGTAATAACACGGCAGCTGCAACGCTGCCGCCGCCACCTCCGCCTCGTACAATAATTCTCGTCGCAGCATTACACTCTCGCCGCTCGTTTTTAAAGCACCGTCACGACGAATGCTATATTTCCATCTTCCTTCGTTCATTGCACGCGTCTACCAGCAGCTTGCAACCAGTCTTGTCGTCACTGTTGCTCACCCTCTCCATTTTCTTCGTTTCTCGCGCAATCGCTCGTTTTTTTCTCTCTCTCTCTCTGTGGCACTTTTATCGCATCAAGTATTTCACATGGGTGCGCGCCGGTAGTAAAAATCATCAGGCTGGCCTCATATTGCGTTATAAAGAAGGCACTTGGCGGGCTTTCGAGCTTTCCACGCCGCGCCACCGACGTGATTCGGCTAATCTTGTGAGTTAACAAGGAACGCAACATACTCGTTACTCTTCCATCGATACGTTTTAATAACTTTGCGTTTGTGAATAAAAAGAACGGCGCACGTAACGGTCGGTTCGTTGCCCCGTCGATTGCTCTCTCTTCCACTCTGTATTCATGTAAACAGTTTTTTCCCCGTTGGTACTAGTCGGTCCTCTTTTTACCTCGTGATTGTAATTTCAAGTGTGCTTCGTCCCTTTTCTTTCTTTTGTTTTTTTTCGTTTTTGTTTTTCCGGAAAAAGTTGCGTGAGCAAAAGCGAGATCGTTGTTTCGTTCCCTGTAGGCCTCTGTTTTACGCTAACCGCTCCTACGGAAAAGAAAACCACGGTTGTAAATTCGACAACGAGGTCGGTTTCGACGGCGATAATCAAAGTTTCCGAAGGTGTTGTTTGCTGGACGCCGCTCGAATCTCGCTTCATTTTGAATTCCTCCCGGCCGAGCCCACGGGAGCGCGTTCTCTCGTACAATTTTTCTCCCCATCGAGCCGTGAAACGGGGATTTTATCTCGTACGGTTCTCTCTCTCGGTTTTCTCAAAGTGATGCAACTTTTATTGACCGCTGGAACAGCTTCATTGGGTCACTGTGACCAGTCGATCGGTCCGCCGCAATTAGCACGGTTGCTAACCAGATTTTTCAATCAGCCCTATTTTCCTTTTTCCTACCCCCACATTTCAGCCTTCCAGTTTCCTACCATTCTCTATCGACTGACTACACCGAACTTTCTGAATCGTAAAGCACGCGTGCTCATTGTGAACGGGGGCAAAATTCCGCGAAGTAGTTTTCCGTGTTCAGGTTGACCGGAATCGTGGAAATTTTGTCATGGAAAATACATCCGGTTTTTGATTCGAGCAGGACTGACGGATCCACGTCGGAGTAATACCGTCGCGATAACATTCTACGTAAAGTGGGTTCGATACAGGTGGAATTGGATCCGGATCATTCCGGAAAGCCACGAAATATTTTCCGATTCCCTTGACCGTTTCAGGCTGCATACCGGGCCACGTTCGAGAATCGCCGTTCTATATTTATGGCGGAACTTTTCGGATGGAAACTCGGATACGATAAGCTTTCGAAAGCAATTCTCGACCACTGTATGCTCGCTTACATACGGTTCCGGGAGTGGCGTACGAGTGCGACCCGTGCTCGTCAGACCACCTAATCCCCTCAATATTCCTTCCGAGTTACTTCGCTGGAAGTGATCTCGCCGGGATTATCCTGAAATAATCGCAGATCGAACTTTACGATAACGCCGAAACGATCTTGCCTCGCGTTTGTCCACTCCAACCCTCTCCAACCCTCTTCAACCTTCTCCACACCCACCCCCCTACAACCTACTGAAGTAATTTGATTTTCCACCGATAATTAGCAGATATCGGTGACATCGGCTGATTACCATCAGACTTCTTCCTCTTGGTTAACCGTTTCGAATCGATACATTTCCTCCCTCGCCCCATTTCCATTTTATTTGCCGCGTTTCAAATTAGAGTTGGGTTTAATTTACGAAGATCGTTCGAAGGAAGAGCAGATTTACCCATTTCGAATCAAATCAGCCGGATATTCGCGCAACAAACAAACAAACAGACACCGGCACAGCACTTTTCCCCATCCTCTCGTTCAATTATCCCGAAAACGTCTGACGCACTCTGTCGCGGTCGTCTATTTGAATGCAGAACACAGATGACTCGTTGGTGGAGAAGCTGGTTAGCACGGACAGTAGAGGAGGTTATGTTTGCGTCAAAGGAAGCGGATATATAGGGACAGGTCATGGACAACGAGTAGAAAGGGGGAAGAAGGGTGGCCGGGCTTGGCGTTCGGTATTCAGTTTTCCTTTGCCACGGATGCCTTCGTCGGCTGATTGCGAGGCTGGTTTACCGCGGTATTCGAGTTGCAAGGGTCGAACCGGACCTCTGCCATCGTCGTTCCGCGATCCATAATTCGCGATTCACTTCCCTGCGTTTCCGCCCGAGACGTGGAGCATGGCTTGTGTTCCGTCGAGCTTGCTTCCTTTCGTAGTAACCATTGTGCTTGCTTTGGGAATCCTTTATGAAACAAGGTGTGCAAGTTTCATGGCGGTGGTGTTAATTATATACACGGAGGGACTCGTAAGGTTTACGGAAAGGGTTGTTCTGCGACGTAACCCTGAATTTCTGCCTGTTCAAATTATTGTTCCTTTCGCGAATTGCCATTGAAAATAATAGGGAACCGAGTGTTTCGTAATACATATATCTATAGAGAAGGAGAGAGAGAGCTGTGTGCTTTCGAGAGAGCTTGAATTCTAGCGAAACCCGTCGGCTAGGTACTATCTCGCAGCACGAGGAAAAATATGGCGGCATCGTTGTCGCAGGAAGCCAAGGGAATAACATTGATCACCGACGGGCGAAAACTCGAAAACGCTGACAAAAGCTTCGCCGAGGCGTCGGGTGTGCAGGAATAAGAGTTTTCTGGCCAATAATAAAAGGCGCCGGTCTCGCGACCGACTCCCGGGCAACTTTGCTATACGTAATACGCGCGATAAATTCTCGTATTACGCGGCTGTAAAGCACGCCACGCCGTGTAACCCATTCAGATCGCAATCCTCCGTTGCCACCGTCGCGTCCTCGAGACTATGCTCACGACACACACACACACACACGCACATATATATGCACACGTACACTGGTGCAAACCCACACGTAGCATTAGAGCCGAGAGATCCGAGGCGACCGTAAATCATTTTTGCGAATCCCGTGTATACCGAGGAGAGAAGCATCCGAGACGAGATCAAGGAAGAAAGGAAGGTCGGGGTTAGGTTTGAGAGGGGTTGGGGGTGTCGGAGGAAGGAGCAGGGGAGGGACAATAACTTCACAACATCTCGCGGATGAAAGCGGCGTTTATTACCTCCTGGAACAAACGGGACTGGCGTTGCACCCTGCTGCAATGGCTGGTGGGTAACGTTTAATAAAATTAATTCTATCCCTCTTTCGCTCTTTCCTTTCTCCCGGCGACTGACTGCCCTGCTCCTTTTTTGATCCCCGTTCTTGTTGTCGCGCTTTCTACGGACATAAATGGGCCTCGCTTTATTTCGCGGCATCGCCCTGCCTTTCTTCGACTGTTCCTCCTTTTTTCATCCGTTCTGTTTCTCTTTTCTTTCCATTCACTTGTTGTTCCTCTCTTTTTCGTACGCTACAACGCCGTGATATTATTATTTCGTCGCGTTACAACTCGCCATGTTTCCGACCTGTCCCGAACGTTGGAATTTCGAAGGTGTTCCTTTCGTCTGTAAAAATTCTTCTCGACTATCGCGCGCTTTCTCGTCGCGTAATTGATCCGTAGACACGAATTTGTTCCTTTCCCTTCGTCAGCTATCGCGTCCGTTCGAGTGCGTGCCCTGTCGGTTCATTACGTGTCGTGGAAAAGTAATAGCTGGACGTGCCTCACGTCCGATCGAAATGAAACAGAGGCGTGTACACGTACTTTACGTTGCAAGCGATATTTAGAGGAAGAGAGAGAGAGAGAGAGAGAGAGAGAGAGAGAAAGAAAGAAATACGAGCGGACGCGTTGATAACCAGCGTGATAAAAAATTGCAAAAGCGCTAACGAAAATCCTTGTAAACACGTGATTATAGCCGTGGCTAAAGTACCGGGAGTATTCTTTACGAGGGAGTATCGGGCAAACGCGATCTCATTATCTAGCGGAAACCCGGAAGCTACGTCAGATCTAGGCGAATATATACCTTGACGTTGGCAGTACCTTTTGGAAATTAGCTTGCATAGATCAGAGCGAAGTTTCGTAACTCGAGTTGGTTATTTCGCGCATCTAACATCGGTATCATCGGCTGCTATTACTTGTCGTCAAGAGGACGGTTATTCCACTGGAGAATAACGTCCCGACGTCCTGTTGGATTCGTTCCGTTTGATTCATCAGATTACGTTTACGAGTTTAACGGAAAAAAGACACGCGCGAATTTAACGATGGTGTTTCGGTAGAACAGAGAATGAGAGAACGAGAAACAGAGAGAGAGAGAGAGAGAGAAAGACGAATTTATCCGTGACTCCCGCAGAGACAATTCTCCGCTGCTTCCTCTTCGTTACGGCTTCATTTCAGATAACAAGGGCGTTATCTGTAAACAGACGGGCGCAGCAGCTCGAAGGAGCGGCGCGGGTGCGCTTCGAGTAACCCCATAAAGATTCGTCAGCTTAAAATCTTGGCCTAATTAGCGACACTCCCGTAGCCTGGCATCCTCGTTTGATGCTCTCCTTTTAAGCACGAACGCCGTTTTAGTCAGGCCTGCGAACTTGCCTCCTATGTGGGTCTCGGTTCATTTCGGGAGCCGTGTTACGGTAGAAACGGAGAGAGGGAGGAAAGGAGTATCTGGTAGCAGATAGGTGGGTGCTAATTATCAAGATTTCCTCTCTCTCTTTCTCTCTCTCTCTCTCTCTCTCTGCCCCCTGTCGTCGTGAAAGTTGGGCTGCAGAGAACCGATTACGTCGGGACGTGAGTATAACTAACGGCCGTTATTGTCGTACACCGACCCTCCTTACGCGTCGCGTCCTTTCGCTCTGGAATTGTTCTTACGTTGAAACCACGATCGAAGTCGACCGCAAACACGACCACGTTCCGCGTCTCCTCTTTCTTCTTTCGTCCTTATTATTAATTTCGTCTGACGTAAGACGAGTAGTAAAGTCTTGAAAAATCGAACGGAATTCTATTCTCGTTGAATTACGTTTTCACCAGCGAATGGATGGCCCGATCTGCCGATGAAAAATCCCCGAGGAAGGAAATACCGGTGCGACGGGTTGGTCCTTTGCGTTCAGAGGCAGAGAGCAGAAATGAAAAATCGTTACGACCGCGGTGAACGAGCGAGGTACGCGTGCCAAAATCCCTCTGACGTTTCACATCGGGATTTTAGGGACGCTGCGGCATAATTCCGCGGAGACCGCGTAGACATCACCGGCTGTTTAGAATGCAACCACGGTTTGCGTCAATCCCATTGGTCCTCTGTGGAGCATCGTCCCCGGTGCTTCCGCTGCAAGCATCGAGAGGCAAGCTACGTCGCTAATTGATTGGCACGTCTCTATTGCGACAGAGAGGCAGAGAACCATGGGAGGAGATGGCGAGAGGGGAAGAGGAACGAGGGAGAGACGCGGCCCTCTGCCGTGCATATACATATTTAGCATACTCAATGATTGGTCGCCGGCTTATTACCATTGAAATAGGCTCGCGTGTCGCTACCGCCGCTATCCCAACTCGCGTGACAGCCCTGCTCGGGCTTCGACGTGCATAATAAAGTTCACTGTCATACTTATTCACCGACGACGACGACGACGACGACGACGACGACGAGGAGGACGACGAAGACGACGACGAGCACCACCATCGCCACCCACGCCATTCTACCTCCACCGTGTATTCTGGTTCGTACTAACCTACACGGTGGTCTGAAAGTTTTCCAGGACTTTGGAAAAAGAAAAAGAAGAGGGTTTACTCGCGAGAAGCAACGAATGGAAGCGTTGATGAATATGGAAGTGGATAGGATGCAACACTTCCGGTTTCAAGATTCAAGCAGGTTCTTCATTACTCATTCCTCGCTGGTGAATCACGACGTAGAGGGTACAATAACGACGCGATATTCTCGTGCGCTTACGAAATCGGTGACCATCTTTCTTGCCGATTTTCTGCTCGTTTCTCGTGAGCTGTCACGCTGAAATGTCGGGACAATCTGCGAAAGGCGGACTCGGCAGCGAGGTTAAATAAGCCCGCGACATGCGATTTGGATGTTAAGGTCGGCTCTGCCTCCATTTGGTTTCCTCTTCTTTTCTAGCGGAACGTTATCGATTCGAGTCTAGGGAGTTGCTCGACCTCGTCCCTACCTTCCCCGCTTCACGTCGACGCTATAATTACTTCCTTCGAACTTTTCGTGGTAAAAGTTTCGGGGATATTTTGCTGGTGAAACGTCACGCATTTTGCGGTTGCCGGTGGAAAGGTGACCGAGAGAAAAAACGGCCGATAAACAGGCCTGTTCGTCGCGACGTTTATTCGACGGAACAAAACGAGAAAGAAGAGAACCCGGAGGACGGATAGACGGCCGGAGATCCCAGATTACCAAACGTTTTCATCGCTGACGCGAATTTCCTTGATTTATCGGAAGCTCGTTAAAGGGGATCAACGATAAATCGCATCGAGCTCGACGCCGCGCCGCGCCGCGCCGCGGGGATGGTAAAAACTGAGTATCGCAGCGGCGGCTTTCGATCCGCCGCGCCGATTTGCCAGCTCGAGCGCGAGAGATATCACCGATTCGCGGGGGGTATTTTTTTTTAATAAATTACACTCGAGCACGAAAGTATATATATATATATATATATATATATATATATATATATATATATATATATATATATACGCATATATTATTCGGGCGGGGTGTTCCTACGAAACGGAGCCACCCTTTGCCCGTATCAACGGAATGATTTATCATTCACCAACGTGCCTGACGCATAATCGGGGTTACCGCGAAATAACCTGCGGAAAAAGTAATGCGCTTATGCGCTGCAAAATGGATTCACCGAAATGAAGTAGAGATCAGCCGCGTCCATCCTCTCCTCCTCTCAAACCTCTCACACTCCTCTTTGCATGTTTCGTTTTGCTCCTCGCACTTTGCTCGTCCCACTTCAGGGTCCACTTGGTCGGTAATCAAATTTCTTAATATCCTCCTCTCAACCTGCTACCTCTAAATTGAAAACTTCCCTGTATATACATCCTGAGCGTAATTATTCCTCCTCGATATAGCGATTCTTGCCGCTGGTTGCTTTGTTCTAGCAAACGCTCGAATATATCGCGATGCTAATTTCCGACTTATGAACGTACATTTCGCAATTTTTGAATCGCTTCGAAGCGAGTCGTTGCCATCCTTGATCGTTAACGGAGGAAATTCCAGCTGAAACAGGAGGACGTTCCGGGAATGATTTGGGCGCCAGGCGTGGTTCATGATCTCAAGTGCTCCGAGCAATATCCGCCCGCATCGTTTTCCGCGTCGCGCTGTTCGAGGGTGACGCATCTTTGTCACTGGTCGATGAACGCGGTAAAATGGTTAACGACCAGGGCAACCCTTGTGCCAGTAGCCTGGCTTTGTAACGTGCTTTATCCACAGCTTTGTCCAGGATCGTTTGGGAAAACGGGCCTGACAAAGCCTGTTCTCCCTCTCTCTCTATCTCCCTTCGATACCTCGTGAATGTCTCCCGTTTCACCGTCATTCCAAGTCAAATTGCACACTTTCAGCCACTATGTCGCAGATTTGCTCGCAAACGCGGCACAATTGTTTGCAAACCGTCCGACGGAAGGAACTAAAATTTCACGCAAGTTAGTTTCCTCGCGTATGCCAATCATTGTGCCAGGTTTTCAAGAAAATCTGTGCAATTTGACGTGGAATGGCTCATTTATGCTCGCGACTTCATAGGTTTCGATACGATGTTGTCGCTTTCCTGTCCCTACGCGATGCGCGTCTTACGTTTCACGCCTGACGGCGCGGAAGAGAACGCGGCGACGGTTCTCCACGGGTAGGAGCGACGGAGAATTTGAAATTGTAACGTTGAGCAGCATTTTCGGTAAAACTTTTCCCGTTCACTTTTTCTTTTTCCTGCGTGAACGCGAAACTTTTTCGCGGTCGCTAGTTTCCGAAATATATATATATATATATATATATATCCTATTCGTGCTCATCAGACCGCGACGTCGTTTCCTCTCTATCATTTTTCGAAGAACTTTGAAATTCTTGCAGCACAGAGTCTGAATTAATCCGAAGGGCATACTTTCCGTGCCGCACCGCTGGAATCGCACGATCGCGAAATACTTTTCCGACGAGCGAGAAATTTTCGCGATGTCTCATCGGTTTTTCTAACTCTGCGGTTCGTTCGGCGCCACGTAAGTAGAACGGTAGCGTGAAACGAGCACGTCCGACGTAAACGACAAAAGGAGGTGCGATCGTGTTTTCAAGTGAGGGGAGTGGAGAGGAAATTGGTAAAAATTATGGTTGAATTCGACGTGGCAATTGAGCATAGCCTCTGTACAAACAGTGGCGATTATATAACGGCGCGAGTTCGATTTCCGGTTCACCGATCGCGAATACGATGCGAAATGTCTGGCTGAGGATCAATCGGTATGTCGTGGGATAGGCTCCATTCGCGGTTACAAATCAATACAATTACCGCATTCGAGAGTTAACTGTTATGCAACCCGACGTGTTCTCCGCCCCATCCGTTCTTCAACCATCGGCAGACAGGGCCGCCTCACCTTTTCTTCTCTTCACGTAGCTTTCTGTGTTTCCACTTGACGGTGCAGAAGACGATCCGACGTTGCGCGTCTGAATAGCGAACGCCGTTGCAGTACGTAGACACACGTTCAAAAAGGAAGTAAACGCGCGATCGAGTTGCATCGAGGTAAAACGAGCTCAGACTCGTTCCCTGCTGTGGCCTCCGCAACCCTCGTCCTTCCTTCACTCTCCTCCTCTTCGTCTTCATCTTTTTCTTCTCCTCTTTCTTCTCCTTCTGCTCCTCCCTCCTCCTCCTCGTCCCTTCTTCTCAGGTCCCTTTTTCGTTCACCCCTTGTGTGCTTCTGCCAGCGTGTCTACCCCCAGTCAGCCAGCCAACCAGTCTCTGGCTCCCTTTCTCGGTCGTTTCCTTCGCAGCTCGTGTTTTTCTACGCTGGTTCAGGGGCTGCGGCGTCTCCATCCGCTCGTATGTCTCTCTCCCGTGTCAGAAACAGGCGCAGATAAGAAGGACGCTTTACCATTTGGGTCAAACTGGTCTACCATATGCTACGACAACGACCGACCAGTCAGCCAGCCAGCCAGCCAGCCAGCCAACCAGCTAGTCAACCATCCGCGTTACGCGGGCACGAAAACGTCGGTGAAACGAGGTCGAGACCTCCTGCGAACCCCCTCCGGGACCTTTTAAATTCCAGTTGAAAGGACGCTCGGCTAGGCCTAAATGCGCGACCCGTGGTTTTGCTTCGCTTCCTGGCGCTCTTTTGTTACCTGGACGCGCGAATTGTCGCTTTGATCGTCGAGTCCGGTTCTCGTGGCCTGTGAAACGTGAAATAATTCATTTCGCGAGCGGTTATACGCGCTGTGGAATCGTTACGTCACACCGTGAAAGAAAAGACTCGAACGATCGGTACCTCTGTTCGATGACGAATAAAACATAGTTTGCCGTGCGTTGGACGGGTCGTTTGTCGTTTGAGAAGGAATTAAGAATACAGAAAAATTCGTGGGAAGAAACGAACGATGGACGTCAGGGGATTGCAAACCTATCTATCGATTTGTACGGCGAATGTTTTTTACGCGGTGCAAAGTCACGGGGATGAGAGAGAAAGAGGGGTGAAGCGACGCTGTGCACTCCGTTGGTCAGTAACGGATGGAATGGGGTTGGGTGGCGAGGACGACGGGTATGGAAGCGCAACGAATTGTTTCTCGTTTCGTTGGCCACTGTCGAACAGCAAGCCGACAGAAAACGTCCATACTGCGGGCTTTGAACCGGCCGTGATGGAAGGGAATAGGCGAGAAAGGGGGCAGATGGGGGATTGCGGGGGATACCAGCGGGTTGATGCGGCAACGAGGTACTTCGACCCTTTAACCGAACGCAATTTTCCGGGCTTGTGTAACTTTCTGCTGGCCTGTATTTTTATCGCAGCCCCCGAAAACAAATTTCCCAACGATCGAAGAGAGTATGGGTGCACGCGCCTGACCTTTACCATTCGTCCATTGTCCGAGAATCCGAAAGAAAATCATTCCTGACCTGGATTCTTCTTACAAATCGTCCCTTTCCTTTCCTTTCCACTCCGTCTCCGCTGCGCCCCGTTTTTTCGGTGATTCGTATGGCGGAATTGAGCGACGATCGAATTAATAAGAGGAAAACGATTTCGATCGGATCGGGGATCGTCGGTGAAAATTCGCCACGGCAATTATTCCATCGAATTCCGCGAGGGTAATAGTTTTTTCGGGAATAATAGTCCGATAAATATGCTAATTTCGAGGGCAATTTTATACCCACGTTTTACCACCGCCAGCTCCCATGGAAACGTAATTCCCCATTCGATATTCCCCTGCTAAAACGAACTATTTCAAGAAATTTGTTTCGACCCATTTTCGAGAACAATTCCAGCTGGTAACTACCCGCGAGGGTGACTATAAAAGTTCTTATATAGGGTGCGTCCAAGAATAGAGAGAGAGAGAGAGAGTGAGGTGGGGGTTGGAACGTGATCGGGAAACTGGCCGTTGATGGCTCTCCTCTCTCTCTCTCTCTCTTCCTCCTTCTCCTGTGTCCTTCACGAAATACGCTGATTTTAGCGAGTTTATACTTTTATCATCGGACGGAGGGTGAATTTCCTAGCACTTTGATGTCGGATATCGAACGACGTTACGGCGAGGAGGAAAAAAAAAAAAATATTACTCGGACCCTCTTTCGTCGACCGTTTTAAGGTGTAATCACGTCGAGGTGGCGCGATTAAATTAGCACCGAAGCTACGTAGAAATGAGCTTAAACGGGAATCGACTATCCTGGTGGCACGATGGTGCTCTAATATTTTCGGGGGAAAGCAATAATCGTCTCTGGGAGCCACGAAGAGAGGACAATCGACCGGGGAATATGCTGATTTCGACGATATCGTATTTTAGCCAGCATCCCGCCGATTTTATCTGTCCTTCGAGGGACCCTCTTGTCCTTTCTTCGCTCGTACTTTTAACCAAGAGAAGAGCGACCGTGTGACTGGAGCATTAAACCGTCTTTTACCGTCTCTATTAACGTCGTTATAGCGTTTCTTAGTGTTGGCTCGTTTTAAGAGAAAAAGGAAAGAAGAAACGTATGGAAGAATTGAAGTTTCTAAACTATTAGTTTCAGCGTATTAATAGTGCAGGAAACGCGTTAATTTCATGAACGGTTAGTTAGTAATGTGAAACTATTAGACGGCAAGTATGTAATTATCATCGCATTATAACGAACGCGCGAGCTATTGGAGAACTTTTCTTGGCTTGTGTTGCATACGTTCCATGTAATTTACATTGTTGTCGGCTCGTACCATACTTCCTGCATTAATACCGAAAATTTCCATATTAGCACCGGGTGATTATCGATTTTCTCGGCTATCGAATGGTAAACGCTCCTCCACGCCCGGCGATCCCCCGCTGCTGTTCTAAAATAACATCACGTTCAAAGTTGCGTCCTTCTCACCGCGTCCATCCGAATATCCTTCGCGTCGACGTTGAACAAACGAGAGAAGGTCGTCTTCGTTCCTAAGCGAACGCGGCATCCTGTTTTCGTGATAATAACGTTAGCAACCGAGCAAATTAGCTGTTTGCAGCGGTCAGGTCCTAGTGATCAGGTTCTCTGGTTGCTCGGAGAAAAGGAGACACGTGCGCCACGATGCCCGGAATCCTGATATCTATGACCGACATTAACTATGGTCTGAACAGGAAGGCCGGATAATGGGTGAAATACAACGGCGCGTAGTCGTGGCACGCATTAAACGCGCAAATTTATTAACGGTTGATTCGCTTAATTATTAATCGAGTTTACGTTGTCTACTCGGATGCGTATACGCGTATTATCGAATTACACCGGAACGTTGATTATCCGAATTAATTGGGACAGACACGCCGTCTCACCGAGCCTCTCCATGCCGCGCAACGCCACGCCGTTCCGGTACCTCGTTCGCATCCTTCGACACGACGTTCGTTCTTTGTTCTCGATTAAAATGAAAGCACAAAGGAGAAAAGGGAAGAAATCGATTAACCAATTTGAACGGGTTGCTCTTTAAAGATCGGAGAAGCGTAAATAATCGATTCAAGAGTAGGTACGTTGTGCTCACCTGTCGATCGATCTGTCAACGTACCCCCATTGTGTTTTAAGGGAGATTTATCGACGGAATATTTCGCCGGTGTCACGACGAGACTATTCGTCCAGAGAAAGTAATTAAAGTTCGGTCGCGCGAGCCGCGTGAAACTCGTTCTCTCTCTCTCTCTCTCTCTCTCTCGCAGTCGTCGTAACTACAATTTACGCTTGCCTGCTAAACGTGTCCCAAAATTGTGTTTTACATAGTTTAGGAAAGTCGCCGGTATATTGGCGAAAGCGACACGGTAATCGGGACACGTTAGCGTGTTGACGCCCAACGCTGTAAATATCGGTCGTCGCGCCATCCCCGAGCGAGGACAACGGTGAATAATCGCGATTATAAGCGGCCGCGCGACTGTTTACAAGGCTCTGATTAACCCCCATGGTTATATACCGGTTAGACACCCTAGCCGAGGGTGGGCGGCCTTTCTTAATTAGTCGCGATTAATCGTTCGAGCCCCGCAACTGGGTTAAACATTACGATGGGCTTTGCCTGCCATGTCGTAATAGTAACTTCTAATCGAGCAAATTTATACTCTCGGGAATCTCTACAGCGTGTGAAACGGTATTGAATTCGACGATTCACGCTTGGAATCTCTTTTCCTTTCTCGCGTTCTCCTTTTCTACCGTTTCGTCCAACGGAGAGAAAAGAAAAGTTGACATTTAGGAAAACTTTCACATTTCAAACGGGCGGGAGGGAGAAAAAGAAAATCTGCAGTTGTGAAACTTTTCGGATGTATCGCCGGTTGCGTGCATCCCGCGGAAATATTCGACGACGTGCGGGAAGCGTAAAAAAAAAAAAAAGAAAGAGTTGGAATAAGAGGCGGGTACGTTGTGCACGAGCCGTCTGTCAACTTCTACATGCGGCTACAATTTTTCCATTTCGCGAAATCAAACAGACATCGCGAAAGGGACAGGCAATATGGATGAAACGGCGGAGGCAAAAAAAGAGTAAGCAGACGGGCCTGGCCGGAGAGATGGAGGCAGACAGGGCGAGAGGAAGAGAGGAAGAGAGAAAGAGAGACAGCGGATTCCTTTTTGCGTCGAGAGAAAAATTAATAATCTACCGTCGAGCGGTTACAACTGAATCTGGGCCAACTATTTCCATCCGCAACATCGCAAGGGTATTCATCAGTTGAAATGCTCAACCGACAAAGGCACTCCTTCCCTCTCTTTCTCCCTTTCTTCTCTCTCTATCCTCCTTTCTATCTCTCACTTCCTCTCCTCCACTGTATCGCTCCCCCCCCCCCCCCCCCTCTGCCCCATGGATTCGAGGAAAAAGAAAACCTTTTTAATTATCACTCTTTTGATCAAAAATACCGACGACAAGAACCGACACGAGCGTGTACGCTCGCCACGGTGGATTCACTTTTTCGCACGTCTAATAAAACTGCACGGAATTAATATCATAGAGTAAGGCAATTAACCGCGGCCCGGTCTGATTACATGAATATTAATTCCACGCGACCCGCCACTTTCTAGTCGCCACTCTTTCTCTCGCGCGCGCCCTTTTCGAACGCGCGTATTAAAAAAAGAAAAGAAAAAAAAAAAAAGAAAAAGGGAAAAAAGAAGATAAAAAAGAGCGGAGCTGAAGGGAGAATTCTAGCCCGATACGTCCACTACGATCGAATAAATGTCACTGGTTGGTTTCCCCGGCGGGGAAACGTTCGAAGGAAATAAAAATGGCAGAGACGCGAAGCGTGAACGTCGATGTAATCGAATGAAATTTGCAAATGATTTTTTGCCCCTCTGCCGTTCATTCGAATGTTTTCGTAGCGACTCCGTGGATCTCTCCTCGCCCCGCTTTCCCCCTTGTTTGCGGAATTTCCTGTAACTTCTGCCTCTTTCTGTCAATTACCGGCACACAGTCAGCCACGTTAATCCAGTTATCACGGCCGGGGGAAACTTGCTGTTAACTCGCCGCGAATTTTCGCGTCACAGGCAAAGACGACGACGACTACGACGAGAGAAAGAGAGAGAGAGAGAGAGAGAGAGGTGTGCAACGTCGTTCGTAGCTGATAGGATACGCGTACGTAAAACACGATACGCGAAACGCAAGCGATTTAGCCAAAAGTCGCGTTAATCCATGCGAGGAGGTAGCCCACTCTCGTAAATTGTTATCGGCATACGTAGCCGAGGATAAATCGTTAATATGTCGTGTACGTGACTCGCATCGCGAACTGGAACACGTTGTTCCAGATCCGGTTGTTTTCAGCCATTCGAACGAACCAACCCCGGCTATGGTGATCGAAATGCAGTTCGTTATCGAATTTCGCCTCTGTGTGTCGCTTCGAATCCTCTCTCGTCTAATCGTCCCGTTTCTCCGTAAGACCGATTACAGGATAGGAATATTCACCGGGGCTGGGAGTACCGATCGATACTCGAAAGTGCATTAGCCGAGTATTTCTAGTCGCGCACTGTGAACGAGGTGCGGCGAAATGTACGATTCTCCAATGGTGAATCGAATCGATGAATCGTGGCTGATAAAGACACGCTTTTACCTATACTTTTCGTTGCATTCCGGAACTTGCGAGCTTTCACGTGTATTTTCAGAGATTTAACCCTTATCACTCGAATCGTTTATCACGATTATCGATCGGCAACTTTAACTTTTTTTTTTTTCTCCGCGTATACTAGCTCGCGAGTTTTTCAAGATTGCACTTTAAACGCGAAACGTAGATAATCATCTTCAAGTCATTTGAAACAATTTTACACTCGTTTCAGAAGGAATATGATTTTGATTATATTTATATAGACATCGTTTATTTCCCTTCTCGATATTATTGTGAAATAGATGGATTTAGAATAAAATAGGTCGATCACTCGAGGAATTCGTAACAAGCACACTTGTGTAGTATCACGTCTAAAATCAGGGGTGTTTGATACAAAAAGAAAAAATAGAAAACGAAAGAAGGATCGAATCTTAATGTATAGATCCTACTTTATACAAAACTGTCGGCGACGTGTTAAATTTCGAGGTCTCGACTCGAGGAATCCGGTTAATTAAAGAGGAAGCAAGGTGGAGGGTAAGAATCAATCCTTGAATTAATTTCCCCGCGTGTTGCCGTGCACCGGTGAAAAAACGTAATCTACATTCGGAAAGTTGGACGTTCTCGTGACTGCGGACGCGAACGATTAACCGAGAAAGAAGGAACGGTGTCAATGGTGGACGGGCACGAACGCACGCGATTCTTCGTGTTTTCGTCTGATCGGGACGCGATCGTTTCACTCGTTCATCGAAACTTTCCGACAATTTCCTCGATTGGACCCAGCGAACTTCCACGATTACTCCGCGTCGTCGTTCCCTCTCTACTCAATTAAACCTAAAACCATTCCTTTTCCTTATCCTCCCGTTCAATTTTCCTTTCGCAACCTGTCCTCGGTTGTACGCGATCTTCTGGAATTTTTCACTTTTGTACCCGGCAATGTACTCGTTTGTACAGAGATAAGGGGACAAAAGGGTCGGGTACGCGATGATTCGCGAGCCGGTGAAACGCGCAGGAGGAGTTTACGAGATTTTAAAGGGCGGAAGAAGTGGAAGAGAGGGGCGATAGCTATCTGCTCGACGATCACGGTTCATTGCCGTCACGTAAACAACGCTGTGGATTCAGCACTGCTTTGCATGTCCACGGCGAATTATCGTAAAAATCGCATGACCAGGCAGACTCGCGGTGAGCTTCGGCTCACGGTACACCGAGCCACCACGGATTTTTGCAACAGGCTCGCGACAGCTCGCACCGTGACACTGTTTCTATGCGAGGTGCACGCGAGAGACAAATGTCTCCAGAGCGAAATCGAGACGGTACCGCGTTGGTTCTGCATGGGTCGAGCTTACGGGAAATATTCAGTGGCTTTCTTTCGGACGGTTTCACGATTTCGCTCGGTCGTTCGTTCTCGCGGTCGTAAACGCTCGAAACGACTCTTTTTTTCTCTCCTTTTCTTTCTTTCTCTCTCTCTCTCTCTCGTTCGTTTTCCCTTTTCCTTTTTGTAGAAAGAGAATTCAGTTCTGTGCGCGTTGCTGGTGCTCGGTGGTTCGTGGTTGGGTATTTTACGATTTAGTCAGGGGAAATCGTAACGAAAAGAAACGCATGGGAAACGTTGCACCGTTGTTTATACTAGATACAGAGGATGGCTCGTTCCGCGATACGGATCGAACGTACACCGGCCATTAAGCTCTCGCTCTCGATCGACGTTATCAAAGGGACGAACGACATGTACTCGCCGCATAGGAGGTAATTTAACAATTATAATAATCCCGTTGACGCGTGGTTCGCGCGCCGTGCACCCGCTAACGATTAATTACAACTGAATTACGAAGTGTCGCCGGTTACAATTGAAACGCGGTCCCGTTATTAATCGTAACGTTATTATTTAATTCCGTTTCGTTTAAAAAGTTTGCACGCGCGAGTGTGGAATAACGTTACGCCTTGAACAAAAGCGTCGCTCGAAACGACGATGAAACGGCCGTTTGAAAAACACTCGAACGCTCGTTTTCCACGATTTCTCGCTTCGTTCGCTTTGATACGACCTACTCTCTACGTTTCTCTCCTCCTCGATCGAGAATTACCGTTGTCTCTCGAGAAACACAATTACCTTGCGATATTTTTCGTTGTATTTTTTTTCTTTTCTTTTCTTTTCTTTTCTTTTCTTTTTTCGCTTCAAAGGAGACGGTAAAGAGTTACGACAATCCAATCGAAGATCTTACATCAGTTGGGATACAAACAACTGTTGGAAGACAAGGGATGAGAGGTTGGGGAAACTGTGAGGAAAATTTGATCGAGGGCTCGTTGCGAAACTCGTGTAGATCGGTAGAAAGGGGGGACGCGCGACAGGGTATGGTCTAGAAGCAGTCAGGCTACGACGCTCTCTTTGTATTCGGGAAGCGTTCGTCCGCGAGGTGGTGGGCGTCCCCAGGGAGAGCACGCCCGTGTTCCTTTATCGGCCTTGATATTATCCGCGGCAAAACTTCAGCTATACCAGCTTCGATACGCTTCTATCGGGCCGTGCATCTACCCCTGTACATACCCTCGTCTGAGAAACACTAATACATAGTCGACGCGAGTCGCAAGGCACGTAGAACATACGCCGCGCGAATGTACCAACAGACCTGTACCGCTTGGCTAAAGAGAGATTTATTGACGTACAGCTGGCTGACGTATGGAGCCACGAGAGCGTACCGTGTCGTTTCACGGCATCAGAAACGTGGTACCGTTTCTACGTCTTCGTTTCGTCCTCGTCTCGTCCAATCACCGTGAATTCAATGGACTTTTCCTGGTCATACTTTTAGGACTTACTTAGAGACATCGATTAGTATCTACGTGGCTATTCTTGGATTTCGTATTCTTGAAACGTTTCGTATTCGAAGTCGAATCGGGTATCTCGTCGTCTATCCAAGATAGATTAGCGCGGTCTGCGACTGTGCCTCGACGAGGATATTATTCCCGTGATATCGAATTAAACGATAGAGAATCGAAGCGGAGGAGTTTTTCTAGAGGTGGTGAAACAAGTTCGAAAGAAGCTCCGTTTACTCGTAACTTAGGGGAAATCGAATAGAACACGGGTGAACTTTGCGCGAGTTTTTCATCTCCTTTTCAAACAACGACAACGACTAGAATGTATAGGTGAAAGTCAGCCTGTTTTTCGGTGATTTTTGTCTCGGAAAAACGGCGTTCTTTGCCTTCTCTGTGCTACCGTGTACGAGACTCGTCTCCGGGAAGAAATCGAGTAAAGTAATTCGCGGTGGATTTCGAAGGGCGTCGATTCTGTACCGGAACGGTTGAAAGAATAGGAGCAGCCGTTGATATAAAGTTTGAAAAGCACAGGCAGGGAACAACGGAGATTGAAACGGAGACCGTTTCCTAGTTGGCGATCGAGTGGTGAGCGCGAGAACGGCAGGCAACGCCGAAGCTCGACTAGGAGCGTGGTTAAAAAACTGACGACCGGAAGCGGAGGGTGAACATTGTTTCCTGGCTGTGCATTCACCGAGCTCTTTCGAGGCCTTAATTACCATGGGCTCGTTGCGGTTGCGGGAAGGAAATTCTTAAGAGCCGTTGAGAAATGCCACGTGACAAAAATAGGCCACGTCCCTTTCGAGGAACTTTTTCTTTTTACTCGCCTGCAGCCAAGAGTTGCTGGTTACGCGCTGCATCGCCGTTGGTTTTCGACGCGCATCCAGAATCCACGCTTTAGAATCTTTCGGTTACCCGTTTTCGCCCTCTTTCTTTTTTTATTTTTCTCTCTTTTTTATATCGCTCGAATTTCATGCCGGTCAAACATACGTGTACATACTTGGAGTTATTCGAGCTGGTTATTTAACCCCTTGCCGTACGAATTTTCAGTTACTACTAGTATGTTAGTCTCGAATGTTCCGATACAATTTTAAATAAAGAAAGTCGAGATGCTATGTATGAATTTTTATTTAAAAGTCCTCTATCTTGAATGCAAACTAAAGTTGGAACAAAAATAGAATAAATACTTCTTTTGTCACACCTTGACTACAATTTGCAGCACCAGTGAGACTCGTTATTATACGGCAAGGGGTTAAAGAAACGAAGGAGGAAATCTCTCGTCGTAAATCTTCGTAGGCCGTTGCAGAGTATGATCGATGATTTTCTCTATTCCTCGAGCATCTCCTCCTATTTCCATCGACGAGCTCCTTTACCCTCGCCCATCTGATTCCTCGAAATTGTTTCGGCCGCGTACGACGAAGGAGGATTTCCGTGCAGGAAGAACAAGAACGGGCTATTCAGTTTACCGGGCCAGGGATTCCAAGTTGAATATCTCTCTCTCTCTCTCTTGTTCTCTCTGGTTCGCTAGACGATTGCTTTAATCAATCGAGTCATTCAGCTCAAGGAATAGAGCCTAATATTCAAACGACATTGCCTTCTACACGTACCAATTTGCCTCTAGCCTTTCATCCGCCCATCGAAAGACACGAAACGCTCGTCTCTGAGAGAGGAACCGAATCTTTGCGATTTATGCTTCAATTCCAGAGGCTTTGTCGAGCCGTTTCTTTTTTTTTTTTTTTCCTCTTCGCGCTATAGATTCCGCTCGACGAGAGATTTGAGGATCGCTACCTTTGGCCACGCGATGGGCAATTTTGACGCGCGATCTACGCGCGCCAACTGCCTCTTGCCTCTCTTTACGTCTACCCCAGTGTAGGGTTTAATGGCGATTCTTAGGCGAACACGATCAATAGCCGTGAGAAAGTGGCGAGCTTATCGAGGAGAGAGAGGATCGTTCAAAGCTGTATCGCGTCGACGTAAATACCTTTATGAGACACTTGCGCGCCGTTATTCGCCCCTTTTTCTTCTCGATCGCCTGCAATTACAGGCAAAGTTGCGATAGTCTTCTCGTATTGAAAAAGAAGAAGAACCATTCGCGAGATATTCTCGTACATATCGTTGTAGCACGTAAGAACAGGGAGGTAACGATTTTTCCACGTGGGAAAAAGGCGAGAACGCGTAGACACAGGTTTTCACGGTTTTGGGAGGTGAAACTTTTCGAGGCTTTACGAAAGCTCTAGGATTCTCCTTGCGACGTACAGAACTCTTCCTTGAATCCGCGATAGCTGCAGACACTGATTTTCCAGGGATCACACGGAGTTTGCAAGTCGTCAGGGGTATTTACAACCCCGTATGGATTGTGTGACGATTGTTTACGAGATCTATATACGTATCGCGACGCGATTTTCCAAAGAAAGCGACGTTAACGGAGAAAACGACTTTTCCTCTACATCTTTCTGCACTTGTTCGGAATCGTTGAAGCATTTCGAACGATCTTTCTGCTCCATCGACGGAATGGCGTGTAACGACCCGGCAGTTGTCCGCGATTAAAACAATCGTAGACTCGCGAGAACGCGATTTAGATCGCGAGCAAGTGGCGCAATGCTGCGAAACGCGGCGAAAGAAGCTTAATCTCCGGCATAAAAAATTGAGAGTAAGGCGGACTTAGTTCTGGGTACTGGCAGGGTCTTACAGTTTTTATCGTCTCCTTGGCCGCGATAACGTCGCAGCAGGCTTCTCGCGGGGTGTGAAAAAGCCAAGGGTTTCGCCGCGTATTTACTTTTCACGCGAACACCAATGCGTCTCGCGGCCGTGGACAAATTTAAATAATATTCCTTTTTTTCAACCTACAAGGTGGCGTTCTACACTGTTACCTTTCGTGCCAGTTAGAGCGGGGAAAAAGTGTGCGAAAGCACACATTCCGCGGCCGGGTGCGAGCTAGCGAAGTGGCAAAAAATCGCTTCGCCGCGCTTACAACTGCCTGATTTCAAAGCGGCCGTACCTTCGTGATCTTTATTGTTCCCTTAATAACAGGTCGTGCAAGGGGGTTGAAAGAACGGTGGAATTTTTTCTCCCCTCCTTCTTCTCTCGCGTCGAACGGCCCGCGCTTTGATTCATTTAACGTTTGCGCGGTTGCCAGTAAGCTCCTGGACGCACGAGTATTACGTTTCCGTGTATATGGAAATTTGCTTAATTCAGAGGATGGAGTAAAAAACCCCGAGAGTTGGCAACTTTCCCTAGAGCATCGGGAATACAGCTGCACGCTTTCGTTCTAACCGAGAGTGCCTCTAACTGTTTCGTGCGTTCCGCGAGGAAATTCTCGGAAATATTCTTTCGAAAATACATTCGTAGAATAGGGAAATGGTCGATGGGAGAATCGAGGCACGAAATCACGAGGAGTCGAGGAAAGGAAGGATGATCGGTCGCGTATGTAATCTTAAGTGAACGAAGCTTACCTTATACACCGCCTCCTTTCGATCTCTCGACGTCTTGATTGGATTCCGATCAGTTTGCTAGGATACGCGAGAGAGTGTGCCACCAGTTCATGGTGTCGTCGAGCTTCTCTCGACATTGTGTAAATTCACTTCGTACAACGGATACGCTTGAAATTCGGTTAATTCCGGATGAAAGTGTTCGCGTAAACCTTGAGCGATTCAGCCCATTTCGCCTTGAAGTGCGTCTGCATATGGTGCAAACGACTTTACCTCGAGATTGAAACGTTATAACTTCGAACGTAAAAGAAGATGTCAGAGACGAGATCCGTCGAGGAAAGAATCATCCGTGAGAAGCGTTCAATGACGTTTACGTCTCGCGCGGACTTTCTAGACGCCTTAATTCAATTAGCCGGTGGGGAAGCGGCGTCCATTTACCAATTGTGGATCAACTTTCCTGGGAATTTTTACCTCTCGCGTGGTCCACGATGAAGAGCGACGGCTAACAACACCTTCACTTTCCCTAAATATTTGTCAAGCCGATAAAGTCGTTTCTCTTTGCCGTGCATTGTTCGTTTGTGGCTCCGACCGTCAAACGTATCTCGCTGCAGTTGAAACGAGAGAAAAAGGTCAACGTCCCACGGATAAAAATTTGCTGGAGAACTTGAAATCGTTCACTGATGTACGAGTACAGCATTTTACGTAATTATGCAGCAGTTTACGGCCAGTATAGGTTTTCCGTTTGCCGGAGTCCGAGCGAAAATAATTTCACCGACCAATAGCTGCGCGTTATTGCACGGCGAACGATCTTACTCCAGTTTTCGACGACCGACTTTCCTCTCTCTCTCTCTCTCTCTCTCTCTCTGGCTCCTCCTCTTTTTCAGTTTTTCTTAAGCTGTCTCTCTCATTTCGTGTGTTTGCATCATTTATCAAGTTCCCTCTCCACGATAGGAAAAACCGCAGCGCAGTCGTGGAGAGCGGTTAAAAGCGTACGAGACAAGGAGAGGAAGAGAGTTGAGAGAGGGATGCAGTTGCATCTCTCGCCGGTGATCGTAGGAAAAACGAGGGGAAAGAAATTTTTACCGACGTCGGTCGAGGGCAACCGTGTGCCAGCCGAGTTTTACCGTTCTCGGCTTCGCCTTTTTCATTTTGCTCTGTCCCACGGCATTAATAGAACCGAGAAAATCGACGCGTTTGTGCCGATGGAACCTAATTTAACGAATACCCGCACGCACAAACTCTTCTGTTCTATTTTCCGCGCTGTGCCGTCGGCAAAATCCGCGGATGCTAGCAACTAGTCGGTGCTGTTTTACGCGCTGCAACGCAACGCAACGCTTTTTCCTCGGGAATTCTTCGCTCTCTACAGCCAGACGTACACACATATATACGCTTGTATACGTATATCGTGAATCCTCTTCCCGTCTGATTCGAAACAGCGCCGACGAGCTCTCTAGTTAAATTCCTCTTTCTTCCTTCGAACGAAATGTTCGCAACGGGGTACATTTGCTTTTTCAGCAGAATTGATCGCATCCAACGCGTGCCTCTACGGACAGGGTGCTAATTCTAATGCACTTTTATCTCATCCTCCAATCACGTCGGTAGAATAAACGGAAAGGTGAATCGATAGGGGTTACGAAGATCCGCGAGTGTTCCCTCTTTATTAGGTTGCAAGAGCATTAGCGTAACTTGGGGAAATTGATGTTTTTACGTTGGGGAGGGAAAGTAATTCAACGAATGGCCATGTACACCGGTGCCGCAATCGACGAATAGCGGCTGGCAGAAACCGCTTTTTCCGTGCTGCCCGGTAATGCAAAGCTTTTCACCAGGAATTCTTTTTACGTCGTTTTTCGGCATCCCTTTCCCCCCGATATCCACGCAGTTGCTCGCACTCTTCCACGGCAAAGGAGCCTTTTCTTCGAATTAAGCAAATGGCGATAGCCAAGGAAACGGACCGACCGTTTTGCAATTTGTATCGGCCATTGCGGCGGCCTGCAACAGTGGCGTTCTACGATTTCGACCAGCGACGACATCGTTTCTCGCCGTTTAATCCAGTGAAATTCACTCGAAGTCAAGCAACTGCTTCTAGAATCGGCGCTGTAGTGGAGAAAATACGTGTAAAATTCCCGCTTACGATCTTTCCGTCTCTTTAACGGTATTCGTTACGTTTGTACGCTGAGATAATAAAGATATCGTACCGTTTCGATCGATCTCGATGAGCGTATAACGGAAGCATCATTACGATCTTCGACAGATACCGGTGTGGAGCGGCTTTGATCCCTCGTTAAATTAACAACGCGTAACGTATAGGTTCCCGAAAATTATCGGGGAATCGCGTCTTTTTTGTCCGCGGCGCTCGTTCCAGTTGAAAACGATACATACGACTATCTCGATAATCCAGTTGTAAATAACGAGCCGCTAAATTCGAACATCGACGCGGTAGTATCGATAATCGGGGATTTTCGTTGGGCGAGGGTGATTTGTATATGATCGATTATTTATCCGGCGCGGAGGTGTCGTCTGGTGTCGGCTGGACGGGATCGCGCGACACCAGTTCGGGAGGGAGAAGTAACTAAATATTGATGCAAGAGCCTTTGCCGCGGCTGTATCGCGCGATAATCGAATTTTCTACTAATTCGGTACTCGATGCTGGTTGTAAATTTTCTCCCGGCGTATTATCGTCGCTAGTCACGCTTTCAACGATCTCATCGATCCAACCGACAGGCAACGACGACGACGACGACGACGACGACGACGACAGCGTTGAGGAGATAGGACGCGCGACCGCGGTTTTAATTATCGCGACCGAGAAAACTCAGCTCCGGAGGAAGCTCGGCGAAGTCATGGAGTCGAGCAAGAACAAGCGGAGAGATTAGAAAGCGGCAGCGGTAGCCTCGTTTTCGTAAAGATAATTTTGTCCCGTGAAGAGGGATTGCCCTGGGGAGTCTGGCGTGGTTCCCTTGAAAACAGCTGCCTTCTCTCC
Organism: Anthophora plumipes; assembly: GCA_951804975.1. NCBI lineage: Eukaryota > Metazoa > Arthropoda > Insecta > Hymenoptera > Apidae > Anthophora > Anthophora plumipes. Next base: position 24,449,470 of record OX638116.1, on the reverse strand, counting down.
TTCGTCGCCCCGACGAGAAACATTTTCTTTATTTCAAAAAGAACCTCGCGAAACCTTTTCCTTTCAATTGGCGTCTTCTTCGTGCTCGTGCAACCGGAATCCTGTTCTCGTTCGGGATCTTCTTCGTTGCTAGCCTCGTAGAATTTTACCATCCTTTTTCCTTCTATTCCTCCTTCACAGCATTATCGAGTAACTTCAATTTCGACAGGTGCGTTCGCGGACATTTCTTTTCTTTCTTCTTTTTCTTTTTCTTCACAGAATCACGCCTTCCTTCCTTCCTTCCTTCTTTCCTTCCTTGAACAAGATTTCGCGTCGTTCTCGAGCCCTTTTATTTCTTCACGCTCGTGCTCGTAGGAGCCGTCGTTTCACCTGTGCCTTATTGCAGCGCGGCCGCGCCTCGTAATTTGCCTTTCGGGAAAGAAAGTTTTTCCAATCTCGCGCGCCGCGAGACACAGTAAGGGGGTTAAGGCGAGGCAGTTCGGCGAAGAGATTCGCGGAAATGGCGTTACTGTCTCGGAAACGTCGCCGGGCGTTTGTTAAATTGAGTTTCAAGCTAGGTTCACCCCGCCGCCGACTACGTACGCCCGGGACGTGATCCTCCGACTTGGAACGACTTTAATCTTTCCGGCTACAGCTGCACGGCCAGGCTAACAAATGCACTTGTATTCGGGTAATGGCGCTGCAAATTATCGGCAACGCGACCTACCCTGTTTCGAAAGCGTTTCTATTTCACGGCGAATCAGAGAGAGAGAGAGAGAGGAAGAAGGAGAAACTGTGTGAACCAGCAATTCTCCTTTTTTATACCATCAAGACGAATTTTCGTTCGATCGAGCCGTTGAAATTTGCCAAGGAGAAGAAACTCCTTTTTCGGTGGAACCTCGGTGAACGAGAATCATTTTCCCGGTAAAGGAGATATCGTTTCGGTCGTTGAAACGTTTCCTTCGGCTGCGGCTGAGACATCGGGTAACAGTTACCTACTCGACACTCTACTTGGCGGAATCAAGAGAGGAGAGAGCGAGGTGGAAAAGGAAATAACGGTCGAAAAAGGAGAGACGGCTGAGATTTCTCTTGACGCAACCCGTTTTCCTCCGACACGATTTTCCAAGGTCTCCGACTTGCAATGTAATTCGTGGGAAGGAAAGAGAGAGAGAGAGAGAGAGAGAGAGAGAAAAGTCGCGGTATCATCGGCAAGTACGAGGAGGAAGGAACAGGAGGCGGGACAGAAAAAGGATTCGAAGTGGATGAAAAGAAAAGCACCAGGCTGTAGCTAGGAGGGCAAATTGAAATCCGCACCGACCAGCCACGAGACAAAAGGAACTACCTAGAAATTGTCCTTGAGAGATGCTTCCTTTTCTACGGAGAATATTTTTAGTAGAGCGTTATGTGCGAAAATTTATCCCCACTTGGACGATTTTTCCTTAGAATTGGAGGGAAGAAAACACCCCCGGGCGAGTTAAACGAGATGGATTTTAATACAACGGCTGGCTAAGTTGCGCACGCGAAAATGGCCAACGCTTCTTTAATTAATTGCGAGTCTAGAGTGCACCGTCGTACCAAGAACAAACAAAAGGAAAGGGAGAGGAAGTAAACGGTGAAGAATCTCGAGATAGAGAAAGAAAGGAAGGGAATTTCTTTGGAAAAATTTTTCACCAACTGCAGACACGAGAGTATACGGTGGTAAGCTACGAGTGGCGAAGGAATGGAAAAACGATCCAACTTCGTTCAAGCTGAGAGAAAGAACCCCTCGACGATAGAGTGTCGCCGTATGTAAAGAAAACGAAAAAAAAAAAAAAAAAGAGAAAAAGATAGAGAGAAAGAGAGAGAAAAAAGAAGCAAAAAGCAGGAAAAGTCTAGAGGTCGCGTTCGTTTCTCAAATTAATTGGCACGCAACGCACTCTTTCACGTTCGGTTCGTGTCTCGATGTATTTAAAATCCTTTCCGGTATGCCATTTTGCTCCCCTTCAGGCTGACACCTGCAACAAAAGCCACCACCATCACCACCGACGCGCAAACTGCAAAGGGCATTACTCATTTATTTGAATGCATCGCGCACGTTGCTTTCGGAGCGGTGCCCACGGTGCTTTTGTCTTCCCGGATTAACTTGATACGTCGGCGCTCTTCCTTTAAACGCGACACTGCCCGCGAATTTGTTCGTAAATTTACGAGCGAAAAATACGACAGTCACGGTAGAGGGACGAGCGAACGGTGGTGAGGGTTGATGAAAATATTCCATCGTCGAAGGAGGAAGGAGGTCCAACGAGAATGAAATTACACCGCGCGGCGGATTAATATTAGCGGATAGTAAATCACTGGTAACAGGCGAGGTTGCTTTTGCTTCTAACTCGTGGCTTTTGCCGAAGAAGTATCGAGTCTCGAACACTTTTCTATGCTTTATATCCACGGGGAATAGAAGGGAATAGTGGAGCATTAAAGACAAAGGCACAAAGCAACGTTGGGTAACTGAAGGAATCCAGAATCGAGGTGGATCGCATTATCTACGTTTCGAGTGGCTTCTAGGTTGCAACAAACATTTCAAAAGGAGCGACTTTTGTTTAATATGCCATTTCAGAATTCACGGATGCATAGAAATTAAGTGAAAACACTTCGACCTAGTTTGCCATGATATACTTTTGCCAGCCGCGTTTCGACCGGCCTTGCTTCACGCGTCGGGAATCTTGAAAATCGAGGCCGACGAAATAAAAGGAAAGAAAGGAAAGTATTGGGAACCGGTGTGTATCAATTAGATAAACTGAGATCGTTAATTAATTCGACCAGGTTGTTAGTCGATGTAATAGTTAAAAGCGGCGAGACGATCGATTCGAAAGATAAAACAATAACACCGCCGCTCCCTCTCGACTTGCCAGCCTGCATATAATCACTGTACGCGAATTCCCGTTGCAACCGGGCCGCAATTACGCTCTTCGATCAATCACCGTGACGGATGCTCTTCCTTCGAAATAACGCGCGTTTTTCTCCCCGCGGAATTGCGCTCTTTAATTAATCCCTGCACACAAATGAAAGGTCTTGCGGTGAATCGTCATTTTTACTCGAACGTTTCTCCTTCCTGTGCACCCTTTCAATATCTCCTACGACGAACAAGCGTACACTTCTTGGATGCACAAGAGCGTATCGTCGTGAAACCAATTCAATATTTATCGTATCAATTTTAATCGTTGATCCCCGTGGCTGAGAGTCGTTCAGTTGTTGCTATAGTTACAATGTTGCGAGGGAAAACCATTAGCCTACGTTAATGGGAACCATAATCGAGCTATGATACCAGACAAATTCCAGCCCTTTTCAATTTCACCGGGCAACGAGGGAAAAATATAAATTTCTTTATTGGCAAAAGCATCGGTCTTGCCGTAGCTGGAGCCAATTATCGTAAAAAATGCGGGGTGAAGCGACGAGCTGACGGTAACGAAGATGTTCCGACGACCTGGTACGTTGCCAAACGTTGACAAACGCGCTGCTCTCACGGTGCACGCGATTCAATCCTTTTTTCCGTCTCTTCTCGTGTCGGTTTCCTGTAATTGGTTGCGGACCTCGCCGTCAGATTTATTCCGGAGGTATATACAGCCGGTGATCCCGATGCTCCGGTTATTCTTTGCCAGCGGTTCGTCTCGTCCTGTCTACTTCCTACAACGATGCTCTAACGCTATCCTCCGCTATCTCCTTGAAATCTCTTTGTATTTATGGAGATATTTCCGTTTGCTACGTCGCGTTTCACCCTTCTTACTTCGCTCAATGGCAATCTTTCTTGTCAAGGAGAGTGACAGAGACGGAGTAGAAGGAGGGCCTAAGTAACTACATTTCAACGAGTCGAAAGGGCTGTTCTTACAATTAGACTACCGAAGTTTCTTGATGGAAACGTTACGCGTCACGAATCGACGAGATTCGTAAAGCAGAAGCGTCTCGTTACCTCGTATATAGTTCACCGGACGATAAATAATTCGATCGATGGACGAGACAGAGCGTAGAATGCTGAGGATGAAAGGAGGACGCATCGAATAAATTTCAGTAACAAACGGTCCATGATTCTGTCTGGGTGTGTGTGTGTGTGTGTGTTTTTAATAGTAATAATAATAATAATAATAATCATTATTATAACGAGATGACTGAACAGAGAGGCATCTGAATTTATACGGTTACGGCATTCAAAGCTTTGAGAATATCTTAACGAATCGGAGGTCGCTCGATGGGAAGGAAGTGAAGTGACACTCGACCACCGCGTAAAGTCGAGATTTCCTTCGGATCGGCACTCTGTGTTGATTCGAGAGAAGATTTCGTTCGTCGAACAAGGGATATCGAGTTGAATCGGTCGTAAAAATCGCAACAGAGTCGGTGATCGACATGATGGCGGAGATTTCTTTGTCGCGAGTTCTCGAAGGAAACGCGTCGCTTTCTGAAGATCGTAGGCGATACGATTGTTCGCCGTTGCTCTCGAATTATCTTCGAATTTCTCAAGATCAAACGGCACGAACAGCTTATTCGGTTACGTTCCACGGTAGCGAGCTCTCAGGAAATTTACGAAGCCCCGGACAACCCTATCTACAAATCCATAAATTGCGTAAGGCAGATGCTCGCGTTTATGGGTCGCGATATCCTTTATTTATCGGCGTCGCTTTGTTTTAAATGAAATATATCGTGGCTTTTGCCGGGGCAAGAAGTGATTGCGGGTATCAAGGATTCTTATGAAAGCGCCGGACGATATATCACTGTGTGAAATGAAAAGTGGCGGTATCGAAACTTTGGTGGCTCTCGGTTGCAGAGCTTTTGCTTTCCGTGAGAATAGTTGTTGCTCGTCGAACGTTTTCGGTATTAACAACGATAAGAATAATGTTAAACAATCAAAATGAATCAATAAAGATAATGTGCATCCTATTTTCTGACATCGTTAAAATACAGGTAGCGAGGAAACAATTTCCGCGAGAGATTTTCATAGGAATCGCGGCAAGATCGAGGAAGGAGATTCAACGGAAGACGGTGGGCTTGGAGGAGGAGGGTGAGAGGAGGGTGGGAGACGGAAAGAGAGAATATATATCAGGTCTCGTTGAGATTCTCGCAGATAGAACAGGGGGGAAGCGGGGCAGATCGGTATCGCCCGGGGAATTATCTTGGAATTTCTCGAGATCAAACGCCGTGACCGGGTTATTCGGTTATATTCGATTCTCGGTGCGAAGTTGGAAAATTTACGCGGTCCCTGGGGCGGCGCGCGCGGGGTTTTGAAAATTCTGAGGGAAGAAGTTTGCTCGATACCGGTAGCTGGTCCTGGTGCAGTTGGTGCGCTGCTGGCGCTGGGCTAAGCTCTCTCTCTCTCTCTCTCTCTCTCTCTCTCTCTCTCTTCCTGTCGCTCTCTACCTGGTTGGTGCATGTCGATTCCCAAGTTTTCCATCGAACTGAGAAACTTGCAGGTACTAGGCACCCGAGCATATCTCGAGATTTCTCCAATTTCCAGTGCGCTTCTCAAAGGGATTTACCCCGTGCGAACGGAATGCATAATATGCGCAATAAGAATGACGATCGGATAAACATCGACGGTGGTTTCGGGGCTTCTTCTTCCTCTTCTCTTGCTCTCTTCCTCTTCCTTCCCCTGAATGAGGGGTCTGTGTAAAACTTTCTCGAGTTCTTTGTTAAAACTTCGTCAAGCGTGCCAGGCGCACACATGGCTCCCCGTCGGTGTAAAAACCGAGATACTTGCCGGAATAATTGACGTTCTTTCGATGGAATATGCGTACCATCGATGCACACGCACATACACAGCATACGTCGCGCTCGTGAAAATTAGAATGCATCCTGCCTGTTTTATATGGTTCTCCATAGTGCTTGGCTGCGTAGCCGACCTTCGATGCCAGGAATCTGCAAGAATCCCTGGCACGCAATCTCGTTGCGAGGAATTTTTTCGAATACCACGAATCCCGGAAGACTTTTCGAACAACGAAAGTCGCGTCGACGGTGTCTGGTGCTGTGTGCACGCTTGCTCGTTTCGACGCCGACTCCCATCCCGGCTCGATTAACTCTTCGAAACGGCAAAGAACGCGAAACGCGTAGGTTCCTATCACTCTCTCTCTCTCCCTTTCCCTAACCCTCTCCCTCGCTCACGACTTGAACGATATCTCAATGCGAAGTGGAATTAATCCTCTTACCATTATAAAGCACGGAGCAGGCGACAGGAGGCCACCCTCCCTCTTTTAGGCAAACCGCGAATTTTGGGGCTGCGAGAGAGTTGCAAAGGGGTGAGGGAGAGAGTGAGAGGAGGGGGGGAAAGCGAGTTATGCAAGTGCACGTAGCAGAAGAGATTTTATCGGCGGCGTTAATGGCTCGTACTTTTATTAACTCCGATTCGAGGCTAGAAAGCCGCGGGTTGGTCGAGGACAAAGTGAAATAATGTCCTCGCGAACGCTTCTCGCGCGTGGAAATTTATATTACGACGTTCAAGCCGCACGACGACGTCGCGCGTCACGAAACCGATGTATATTCATTTGCACGCTTCCTAGCCGCTACCCGTCTCGTTTCTCCTGACCATTTACCCTGCTGTCGTTAGCTAGGATCGTATAACCCCCTTGTAAAACGGTTTGTAACGATTTAGAACCTCCTGTAACCCTCTCTCGGTATGTGTAACTCGAGCGCAATACGCTTTGCCTTTCGTGCAAGGTCTTGCTTAACGTCCGCCCGACAAGAATCTCGCGGAAAGATATTCCTTACCGTTCGATCGATCTTCGTGTCCCCGTTTCGTGGGAAAAATTCCAAATAATCGAGTCGATTTCTCGCTTCTACCGATGATTGACGTAAATTGTGCGACAGATACCAGCGGCGTGTCAAATCGTAAGATCAAAATAATATAAGCGGAAGGGAATAGCAGGTCGCAAATATTCCCGGGGATAAATATTTCATTGGGCGGATAATTTGATTGTTTGCCCTGAGAGCGAACGTTCGATAATTCGAGGTGGAAGAAAACCGGCGGCCGGCGTTATTCCTCAGGCTTGCATATTTCATATTCATAAATTCGTTACGCGGCACGGTATTGTTTCGTAATGCAGAGAAAATAACGGTGTCTGTAAACGGTGGTGCATGCGCGCCGCTTTGTGAGCGACACTAGCGTTGCTCAATCGAGAATATTAGCGTTGTTTCGTCAACCGTCCGAGCGTGAGTTTCCCCAACGAGATGATATGCCTTCTGGTTTCCAAGCTACGGAGTTTCTGCTCCGTGTTCTGTCGTACAACCTGTGGCCTGTCACGCAAAAATTAACACGTACAAATAATTAATGGCATTGCCAGGAGTACGGGACGCGATTTATTACACGGCACGGAAGTGTTTCACCCTTTCCGTCGTTCAGACAGGTTCGAAATAATTTCCCTGGAATTCGTTGTTTCGTATCCGGCGCCGTCAAATGGCTCGTAACAATCCCGACGCCTGGTTTACCCGTTCTAGTTAACTTTTCCTTTTCTCCCGGAACGCTCTCACGGCCACGGTAAATGTTGTTCCGTGGCAATCGAATTGCGGTCGGACATATACCTTTGAAATCACTTGATTACGAGTCTCATTAAAGCGAGCGCGCCGCTCGTCGAGAAAATAAATACGCACGATTGGCGCTGAAACTAATCGTTACACGTTCCTCGTTCTCTCGTCCCCTCCGATCGTCGTGAATACGAACGCGTACGTTATGTCCCTTATACGTATCGGAGAATTTTCCATCACGCGTTAAGAATAGCGCAATCAAGATAATATATCGATTACAGCAATTCGTAGGGACAAACTCTCGAATTAGGATCTTCGTTAGATCTAATTTGATTTCGAGCGACAGAGTCAACCGATACACCGCTTTTACCCGTCGATTTTTCCATTACACGTTTTAAACATTTACGCGAATCGACGAACGACCGTTTAAATATTTTAATGACTTATCAACGTCGATACGATCAATTCGAAACCGTCCTAATTGCGTTACTCGCCGTCGGAGGATTTTTGACCAGAAGCGAGAGCCGCATTATTTTTCTCACAATTGATCGATCGGTGATCGTACCGGGTTGCAAACAAACCGCGATCCAATATCGTATTTTCCACCGTTCAGTATTCTCGCAATCCGGCCTCTGTGATATTAGTTCGTCGAATCGCGTTCCGTAATAACGTTCTCCAGAGCAGCTTTGGTTTCTCCTTATAACTCCGAGACCTGGTTAACGGTTGCCTATGAGTATACGAGACTCTCCGTTTCCATCTCTCGCTCTGCTCCCCTTGAAAAATTACCGCGAAAAATTGAGCCAGCTATTCCTCTCCGTCGCGGCGCGTACCACCGAGAGACGCGCGAAATTCCCGGACTCGTAAATTTTCGAACGAGTTACCGCTCGAAAAACGCGTCCCCGTTTCCCTGTCTCTGTCTTTGAGAAGTTCAAAGTGGTCTCGGAGGAGTGGTTGGTACGCGGCGGATACACCGACCTAGGGAACCATTAATAAATTCATTCGCGTTCCCGGTTCTGCCTGCTCAAAGCCGTGCGCCTCGTCTTTACGTGGCCGGTTTCTGCGAAGAAAAACAAACGCGCTTCCGGCTAAGCTCGAGGTCCCTTTTTCGAAAGCGGCGGTGTAGTAGGGGCCAGAGGGGAATATATAGAGAAGTGGGGTCGGTGGTAAGGCTCGAAGGCGAGCCACGTATTCGTACGTGCGCGTATAGAGATACGTGTAACTATAGGAGTAATCGGAGCAGCGACGGTAGCGCCGCAACGCGGCGTGTTATTGATCGGCACCCCTTTTCGCCACCCCTCGGTCCGAACCTTCCTTCCTTCCTTCCTTCCTTCCTTCTGTCGACTGCCGGCACGCTACTCAGAAACGACCCTAAGGTTTACGTGATTCTCAAATCGAACCGGAATACGGGCCATCTTTTTCAAAGAAAATCTCTCGTGATTCCCTATCCACGATAGGTCAGCCGACAATGTTCGTCTCTCCTTTCCTCCCGGAGGCAACCGGTTATATCCTCTCCCACCTCTGCATGCCAACTGCACGGACGTTGAAACGTTTTCGCGAGTAGAGAATCTCGGTAGAGTAACAGTTACAGTTGGTTTAATCGTCGCGAAACGTGTATTTAATTGCGACGGTTCTTGATGTTTCGCGAGTCTACCTTCCGTCAAGAGAGAGAGAGAGAGAGAGAGAGAGAGAGAGAGAGAGAGAGTCCACCGAAAGGGGTAAATGATAAAGTTGTTGGAAAGGACGAGTTTCGTGTAAATGTCCCGTGCGCGCGATCGTGTGTCGTGCGAACTCTGAGAATCGTTAATCGACGGAGTTTGCGGTGTACAGGTTGTTTGGCTACACACTGCGATCGTTGGGGCGTAGATTAAGTAGTACTCAAAGACACGGGGCTTTAACAAGTTCGTACAAGCACGTGGCCTGATTTTCCCAGCGTACCTATTACCCGATAAGCAACTAGGCACCCGCGTTTCGTCAATGTCTCCGAGGAGAAGGAACGATCGAAGGTAGGCGAAGGGCTGGCTGGCATCACCTACGGATCCAATTTACGAATTGGATCGACATTATTCTCTTCGTTCTATTCTTCTTCGTCGATCCCCGAACGGCGTACACTCGTCCCTCGATTTACGCGGCACTCTTTTTACGCGATAAATTATAAAAGAATTCACGCGGTTAATTTACGCTGTCAGAAAATCTATTTTCCTGCAAGTTTGAAAAGTAACAAGTGTATATAGTAACTTATTCGGCGATGTGGGAAGTGTCGTTATATATAAATCGATTTTGATGGGAATCTTCAACGGCGAGGGCCGGAATTTTGCACGAAAGTTGATCATGCATTTTCGTCAGCAAACGATCCCAGAGGAGAAGGGTTGAATCGTCGAGGACGAGTAAAGTAGGCCAGTCATCTTCGTAGCCGGCGTAATTCTCCGGGATCCAATTTACGAATTGGAACGATGGCGTTTCTCTTTCGCGAGACCTTTGTGGACCTTCCTCCTGAAGAGACTGAACGTTTCGCGACCCTTCAAATGCCTCGTAACACTGCGAATCGTATAAAATACCGGCAGAGGTGATTCACCTTTAGTCGATTCGTTTTGTTCCCTTTGCTTAACTGTACAATGCGGCATCGGTACACGCGTATGTTTGCCACGGTGTACCGTATATATTTTCCTAACGAAGAAAGGCCAACGCTTGCTAAAAAACTGACCAACATTCCTTTGAATTCGCGCGTCCAATATTTATCTATCATCGCTGCGGGCATACATATATGTAAAAAAAAAAAGCACTATTACTTCCGTGTATCTACCGTGGATACATGTTTTCGCAGATGCATACATATATTTCTCTTTCTGTTTCCCTATCTTTGTTACGTCCGTTCGTAATATAATTGTACGAGTTTTGCGTTTCGAGTTTCACCAGATTGAAAAACTCGCACGGTAACGACGCACGGTGTTTCGAAGGACACGCTTAATCATGCAAAACTATGTTTTATCGTAAAAATGTATAGGTCATTGTCATTGAGGACAAGTTAGATTACTATAGATTACAACTCTTCAAATTATTGCCTTTGGAAATTTGGAAATTTTCGAATATTCAAGCAGTTACAAATTATTCGAAAATTAAATTCAACCTACTCGAAACTTAAGTTCAGCCAATCGGATTGAAATTATTCGAAACTTAAATTCAGCCGATCAGATTGAAATTATTCGAAATTGAATTCAGCCGATCAAATGAAACCTAATCAAATTCAAAAGTGACTGTCAGCACCTTCTGCGTAATAAACTAATTTTGGCAATTTAAATTTTCAACTTGCAGGAATTACTAAAATGCGGAGGAGTAAATTCGTGCTTTCTCGAAGCTAATTTTTACTAATGGTAGACTATGATCCTCCTCTAGCCTGCAAACTGTCCATGGACGGTCCGCGAGAAAATTAAATTATAAAAAAACAAAAGGTAGCAAAATGTAGCACAGGATGTTTACAGAACTGGGAAAACTGTACCCGAGCTTTGAGATAACGGTAAAAGTGCAAACAATCTGTATCAATTTATATTTGTTAACTTAAGAGTGCTAGAATGAATGTAGCAAAGGGTTACCTAGTTTTAATTACATCGAAGTGTCCTCATTTTTTGTTACTCTTGCTGTTGGAAAGATAGAATTAACATCTTCGTTTACAAGAGGAAGAAACGTCAATCGTTAAATGGTACTTTTAAAGACGGCAGAGATGATAGATTTCCTTGTAAATATTATCTTATTTAAAAAATTCTTACAGATTTTTTTTAGAAAGATTTTAATTAGAAATTCTTAAGGATGTAGGAGCTCGAAGAAACCGGATATCGAGGAATAGGAGGTAATCAGAATTATAGATTCTGCACAATCGAACAACTGTTTTGAAGTACGTAGAGGAAGCGTGACGCGAAATTCCGGGTACGATGCGAGTCGGAATTATGTTTCTCGGTCGACAAATTGGATTACCCTGTTTCCTCCGTCGCCGCGATTCGTCTTCGGCGATCCGCAACGCCGCGTCGCGTCTCGCCGAGGAGGAGACAATTTTTCGCGAGTCGAAAGTCGGTTTTCTAACTCGTTCCGTCGCGACTTCTTCGCGAATCCCACGTGACGTCGCGCGAATTGTTTCTCCACCTTGGAACTTGGGATTACGAAACGCTCGAATTGCTCCCTCGAACAATTTTCCTCGGAAGGAGGATCGGAAAGAGGTCACCATTCCTTCGAGACTTTTCCGAAAAGCAAATCGACGATTCCACAATCTCGTTTATCCGCAACGGAATCGAAACGAATGACCGAGAGATCGCCTGCTCCGATTTTTCCTCAGGTTCTGTCGGTCGTGTTCGTTTTTTCTTTTCCCTCAGGCTTATTTCCAGTTGCCGCGAGTATTTGCACGGCTACTAATTAATGGCGCGGCGGAAAGCAGAAACAACGTTCGAACTAAAAGCGTGGCAGAAGGCGGATCGCGTATCCACGTCGTTCCATACCTTGTGATTATTATCGATGCGTTGTACTTTCGATTAGAGGGAGAGAAACTTTTGCCAACCGCAGTTCTCTCTCTCTCGTTTTATCTTCATCTATTCCGAGTTTCGATCCTGCACGGTGGATCCTCGAATAACTAACTCTCTGCGCGTTTGTCAAACGGCAGAGGCTGATGATTCCGAATTTCCGTCAAACTCGGTTAATGAAGCGAGCTGTAAATAGACGGCGAGTACGACGATGATGGCGGCGTGATCCCGTAGGCGGGAATAATTATCGAGCGGAACGAGGATCGAGAAATAAAAATAAGAGGCGCGCGTTAACCCGAGTCAAGGCGAGGTTAATCGTCGGTCAGTCTGTTCGGGCGGTTAACGCGTGTCTCCAACCGGCTGGAACGTCGGTTCGTCGATCCCCGACGAAAATAGCTCGACGGAATCGTCGAAAGCTGGCCGAGTGGTATACAACGATCACGTTGTTTTCTGCACCAGGCTGCACAGCCGTCTCGCGTGCCGTTCAGAATTAATCACGATTTATTAGCCCGATGACCGTTTTCGCGGTGATTCGAGAAGGCAAATAAGACCTAGTTAGTCGGTCGTTGATCGTTCCACGTTGGTGTTACGAAAGCTTACGATACAATTCAAGTTTGCAACGATGGAAGAGCAGAGTTTTTCATCTCGGCGAGATATCTCGGTGAAACCGAAAGAAGAAAATAGAGCAAGTAGATCCGTGTTTAGACTAGAATCGCAGGATAATTGGTGGTTGGTGTTCGATTTCACGTGACAGAAACAAACATCGTACTCCCGCGGCTGTTGATAGCGAGAGCAAGGAGATAACGGTGAATATGGGATTACGAATTGGGATTAATCGCGCTCGGCCGGCCTTGCTGGAAATTTATTCGCGCGGCTAACTCGTAGCCAGCGGTGCACCAATGTTCCCTGGGAGTTGTCCGAACGACAAAAGGGGAGCCGGTGCCAATAAAAGGAAAGGATCGAGAGATTGCACCGGATTCCAGCCTCGCCATGTCGCTCGGTTTTTCGTAATTTCGGATCGAATACCTGTCGAACACCAGCCGTATTCGTTTCTCCAGTTTCGATCAGTTTTCGTTAGCCCGACTGTACTCTACAGGAGGCTCTTTATAGACTTCCTAATTGTTCGTCACACGGGGGAATAGAATTTCACCGAATCACGAAGGAAATTAGCCGTCGTAGGCATGCATCGCGAAGGAAAAACAGCTTCTGTTGCTGTAAGACGCGGATATTACACGGCTGGAGAATTAGTTCTCAAGTCGGACGGCGGAAAAACGTGGAGAATTTCAGCGAACTGACGGCCAGGGAATAAGGGAGGTGGTAGCCTGACTAATGGACAGTCCTCGTTATCGTTATCGCGAAACTGATTAGCCTAATGTCCAGTGTTTCTCAGACGTTACCCTAGGTTGAATATCAAGAACGGAATACAGCTCTGTGTAACCGTGGCTTGAACGCGAATAGAGCCACTCAAATCGACACGAAATTATGTGCTCGTTTCACGAGACATGCCTGGCAATCGTGGCTAAGCAACAGAAGGGAGGAATGTTCGCCGAACGGTAATTACGTTACGAGAAGAACTTGGTAATCACTGCACAACGGAGGACGAGGGGGAAAAAAGTGCGAAAGTAAATCGAAAGAGGAATCCATGCAGTCGTTCGTTTGGATGAAATTCATTCGAGTAACTGACTGGATTTCTCGCGAGACCGGCGGAACTAGTGTACCTTGGGGATTACTTGTGGTGCTTGATTGTTCCACGCTCGCGAATCCACCGATTTAATTACATTTTGACCTTCCTCCTATATCTTCTCTCTCTCTCTCTCTCTCTTTCTCTGAACCCTTTCGATTTCCTATCGACGTTAGTTTCCAAGCCTACTCTACGCTTGGATTACTTACGTAAGCGATCGATTCCGCGGGAACTATAATACGTAGTTGTTGGGTGAACGTTTCGCCTCGATCGGTTGATAAAGCTCGACACACGTGAACAGCGTGTGGGCCTTTACAGTTACGGCTGTTGATCGCGATACGCGGTGGAAAGTGAATTTGATCGGGTTGCGCTTTCGAACAGCGAAAGCATTGCTTGTAGAGGCTGCAAATGTGCACGCACAATGGGAATATCCGGAAAGATCGTGCGAGAGCTGTTCTCGGTTAGAAATTCGATCCGGTTAATTAAGATTCTGTCGCGTGTTTCGCCATTTCGAAAAGCCACCAACTATGGATAAAAATAGTTAGGTTAGATGGGACGCATCTATCGACGTATCGAGATATCGCACGATACGGAACGTGAAAATTACCGTTGTCGTTTGGCGAACAGCTAACCAGTGAGCGAAACGGGGAACAAAGAAGGAAGAAATTGATGAAAATGTGTGGTTGCCCTCTGGGGGCTCGCGTCGTCGCGTGCAGAACACTCGAGATCGCCGGGACGGATACGCGAACCGATTTAAGGATTCCGTCGCGTTGTAAACAGGCCTGGCTGTCGTTTCAGCTGGTGTGAATAAAAGTGTGCCGCCTACGCTTGGTGTGAGTGTCGCGCGGAGGGTCCGTGAACGAGCGCGTAAACAAACGACCCGTGTCTTATCACCGTGGAACTGCATTTTATTATCTAAATGGCTTTCAGCGAGCCACGCCAAGTCGTAACCGGAACGATGCTTTACGAGGGCCGGCCTCTCGAAAGAAACTGGCGAGTACACCGGCAGAGTCTACGATCGTTCGCGCATGACTTTTCTCCTTGTTTTAAGGGCCACGATTCTACTCTATCACCGGACGAGCTAACGCCAGGTTGCTTCGTTCCTCATCGTCGTTGCAACTTTTATCTCTCTGTACTTGGAGCAACTGTGAAGGTGTTTCTCCGACACGATAGCGGAAACGAGAATTCGTTCGCGTTTAGTTTCGCTCCGTTTCGCTCGGAGAGTTCGCGAACGCGATCAAATTACGTTGGACTTTCTACCCCCACCTCCGGCCCGTTTAATTTTTCAGCGAGCTCGTTAACCTCTTTTATTCGTGACAAAAGTTTCAGAGGACGAGCCGGCGTTCTGGATGCGGTTCTCTATCTCGCGAGCAAAAGCCTCGGCGATATCGAGTTTGCGGCGAGTTGCGCGGCATAAACGTTTAACAAAAATATCCCCGGAAGTGGAGGATTCCACGGATCGTTAGGAGGACGCCGAAGGCTACGACCGGCTGCAAAAGACGGCTTTTCAGCCTGACGATCGTTCGAAGCTGGACGATGTTCTGATTTATCACAAACGATCGTTCCTGCCTCTCGTTATCAGATTCACCCTAGAAGATTCACGGTGCGACGGTTAATTTCCAGGGGATGGAGGGGATCGTGGGGGTGGATAGTAGGCGAACAGAGATGAGAGAGAGCGAAAGAAATGCGACAAACACAGGGGGTGGCTATAGGAGAGGGACGACGAGGGGATGGAAAAGGATCATTAAAAGTAGTGAAAAAAATTGCTTAACGAGGCACGAGACATCCGAGGTGTTTCGTTACCTTTGATTGCATTTTCCGGTAGCGCAGGCCGACCGGTTCTCGCGCGAAAACTTTTAATTAACAGTATCGAGGAGAAAAATAGCGCTGTATATTAAACACAACCTCCTCTGTCATCTGTTCGCGTCCGCTACGGGAGATACATTCGTCCGATACGAATTCACCGGAAATCCGAAATACATGGAGCGTAGGGAAACAATCGGTTTCAAGTTTGCAAGACGATTTTTGACGAAGAATCGTTTCGATGCGAGCCTCGTTCGATGCGTGCGAAACCAGAGAGAGGAAAAAATAGGAGAGAAAGAGAGAGAGGTGACAAATTTTTTCACCGTGGCGTGGAACATCGAACGTGGACGCAGCTTTCGAATCCGATTTCGAAGGTAAAACACGCTTCTGCACTCGACGCAAAACTTCCCTTTGCGTTGCCTCTTTTATTTCGACGCGGGCACGAGCCGACGTTTCACTTCGTCCGGAAAATTGGCCGAGTGAAACTGTGCGCCGCGCCAGCTCGTATAACTTATTTAAATCGCTTTTATAAGCTCCCTCGTGCGTTCGCGACATCTTCGTGTAGTCGAGTCCGATAGCACCGAGCGACCACCACTATTCGCTAAGCCTTCGAACGTTGCGAAGGGAACGATTAACGAACGTCGATATCGTAATCCTACTCTCCCGTGTGTCTGCTTAACTCCCGTGAACTTGGATACCTACTCCGAACGATGGAGAAACAGCGGGGGGAAAAAAAAAGAAAAAATTTCAACGTAGGTCGGAGTTATATACCTGCAACTGTTCCCTTGGACTCGCGAAATTTTTCACGTTCTAACTGATCGTTACGGGAACCAATATTTTCAGAGTTATCTACATAAATGATTCCTGCCGAAGGCAGGATACTCGATTTTGCACGTTGCCGTAATCAGTACCGTGCTCGATATATGCAGGCCGCGTATCGATTTCGACAAACGAGCACGAAGAATAGCCGAGCGGGGTGTTCGTGTGTATTTTCTAGACGAAATGCGCAGCAACCAGTCCCTACGCATGCGCTACACCCTTCTGTATTAGTGTGCGTGTACAAACGCGTAAACCGTCGCTGTACGCACGTGCATGTGAGAATAAGGCGCGTGAACGTGGTCGTTGCAGAGGCAAGCCGTACTCGCGCATATCATTTTATAACGGGTAATGAGAGAAATGGCGTAATCAACAGATGCTGCAATTACCGGCGTAGCCGCAGCCGTGACCGCAGTCGCGAGTGGTTGCTTTGCGTTTCGACGTTTGTTAGAAGATTCTACGTGTTCGAGAAGGATTGCCTTCCCTGGCCGGTTCTCAGACCGACAGATTCGTACACCTTTTCTCCTTTCTTCTTTTTACAGAGTCGAAGCGTAGATCGAACGCACCGCATTTACGCTCTGTTCGATTTTCTCCTTGAATTCGACGAATAACGGAACGATCAGCAGGTGTCGTAATTGCGTGCGACGCCGGCCGCCGGATATTATTCGCGTACGGAATTTTAGTTGGTTTGTCCAGTTGCGAACGACAACGCGAATCGAGTTTCGAAGGTTCGATGGGATCGAACGCACTCGTAGTTAGCCAGACGACAACACAGCGTACACATAGATACGCCACAATGCTTTCACGCGGTGTGATTTATTAGTCGAGGTATTAGCAAATTCACGGTACGCCATTATAAGTTATAAATCATATTTAATTGCGTTCTCGTGGCTGTCGGGGGAAGCAGGAACGTTCGCGGCGTTCGAAAGTCGGCCACCGGGGAGATTGCGTTCGCGGAACGTCCGTGATTGTACAGCAACGTCGTTACGGTCCTGCTGTTTTTCACTTACTCCGGGCGCAATAACTTTTCTCTTCTCGCGGAAAAGAAACGCGCGTCTCTCACGATGCCAGGGGATTTTTCAAATTTCTCCCCTTTCCCCTTTGAAAACTATCCACGGTTCTTTATCACCGTGATATCATTCCGTGGATCATTTCATCGATGTCAAATATTTATCGTCCGTAGCAGGCGAGTATTTTCGCAACGGAACGGTATTTTCTCTATTTCCAGAATTTCGAAAGGTATACTTCCCTTTCAACCGTCCCGTATCCGATCCATAATGCATCCCCGAGGTTACCGGTGGATTCGTTTAAAAGATTGATTTCGATCGAGAGGCGTCTCGAACAGCCGAGTCACCGCGAGCAACTTTTTCCCGAGGTAGAGAAACAGGACTGAACCGTTCAGGCTCGAGTAGGTTTACGTCGCTGGATGAACCAGCAGGAGCAACCAGACGATGCAAAAAAGAAAGAGGGTCGCGTGGGTATCGAGGGATGCGGCAGACGAGCTTCACCTGTCGCAGCCCTCTTTTCTAGGACTTTTGCCAAGTACACGGTCCCGATCGATGCCAAATGCCCAGGCAGGCTCGTGGCTAATCAAAACGTCGTCCGTGCGAGCAGAGCGTGTCTGTAAAAAGCCTCTGGAACTAAGGAGAAACTGAAAATTCACCAGAGACTCGTTCTTCTTCTACTTTTCCTCCAACTTTCCCATCTCTCTATGTATCACCTCCCCGTGGGCCTCGCTGCAATCTTCTAGCCAATAATCTAATCAGTCGCGATACGCTTGTACAAATTTACAGGAATTTAGGAACCGTCCTTCCTTTATCTAGATTATTTAGAGGCTACTCGTATTCTTTTGTACCCACTCGTCTGTCTCGTTCGATATTTCATTCGTTTCTTGTCTATCTGCTCGTTGAATTCTTGAATTTTCTCTCTACTTTCGACCGTCTCTCGTTCTGGCCAGGCTGTCGCAGCGGAAGTGGATGTACGCCAGGGCCGAAAATTCGAGGGTGCATGCGCAATGCTCGGTACGGTTCCTCGCCCCGACGCGACGCGACGGTCGACCTTTTTGTCTCTCCGTTCGTCCGTTCGTTTGTTCGTTTCTCTCCCTTTCTCCGACTTCGGCATAGAGGCACCGGTAGAGCTGCAGGAAGCCGAGGACAAATGCCTCTGTTCGTGTGTCGGAGGGGAGAGGACCCGACGTGGCGCACCACGAGTAATCGAGCTTGTAACACGTGCCCGGGAACTTGAATTTTCCAACGGGTGAAAGGGACTTGCGACGACGCGACGCCGATGATTCGACCGCTTTCTCCGAAAATTGAAATTTTGCACGCGCGGCCTGCTGACCCGTGAAAAATGAGCTATCAACGATTCACCGGTGTTGGTGCGTCGCTTCCATCTCCTCTTCCTCCTCCTCCTCCTTCTCCGGTGAATTCGGAACTGTTGGCCCGTGGCTTCTATTCACCAACTCGGTATTCGAAGTTTCCGACCCCCGCGTTATTTCGAGCGACACAATGTAGCCCTGAGTTTGCGACAATTACCGGCAGACTTGCTCCGGTCGACCATGTTACGCTACGTGGTTCGTTAAGCGAGCGATTAATCTTTAAGCGAGGAGGGCCCTAACAACGCGTGCTCGTCGTGGACGTGGTTCTCGTGGTCGAATGAAAATTTTATGCGCGAAACTGGAGCAACATGGCTGACCGAGAGCTCGCGACCGATCGTCGCTCGATCGACCGCGACCCCCTTAATTACCGTTGCTTCTTGTTCCTGCAATTTGTATTTCACACGCTAACCGATGTAACAACTGACACTAACTGGTCAAGGATTCGACCGATGACGAACTTTCTGGCTCCTCGAACACGCGCATAGCAATTATCCAAGGTTGTAAGAGTCCTGGCAGCGGGGCGAGTCTGCCAGAACGGTTTCCCTCTTGTCCTATCGATCTAGGGACATCCTGCGATGCTACCACCGTGTAGCTTCTAAAACTCTAGAGGAACGTAAAACTGAAATCCCATGAAACGTTAATATCTAGCTACATAGACACGGTATACACGTACACGTGTGTATACTCGTAATAGTAGCTAGGTACGGTATGTTTTCAGGAAGGAAATTAAGAGTAATGTAACTGAAAAGTAGCGGTAAATTGTATATAAAATATTAAATGGAAAATGACCGACACGTGTCCAAGGAAATCCTCTAGAACGCTAGAGGACTGTGCACGGTCTAGAGTCTAGAGTCTAGATTCTTGGGCATATCGCAGTGAAACGGCTCGGTGCGGCGTTTTGCGGTTGGGCCGAGGGTTATATAATCGACGGGCGTTATACCGCGAGCCTTGTAACACGTGTTACTGACGTCGCCGCTACGATTTACGAGGTTCGATTTGGCCCTTTTTTCTTTCACACTCTCTCTCCTTATAACAGCGAACTTGGCCGTAAATTACGGCCGCCGGAACCATCGGTTGCACTTAAGTATTCAGCATCGGGCCACTTACGCGTTCGTTCGATGCATTTTTATGCGGCTGATTACCTTTTTCCTGCCTCCCACCCTCTTACCCTCTGCACCCCGCCCCCCGCTTTTTTCTTCCCCCGTTAGCCCCACCTTTGCTCTGCACCAGGATTCTGGATTCACGCTGGCTGACGCGACTTCCGCGATCGTTATCCTCGTCGGGAATCCGGAATAAAAGTGGCAAGCGTTCTCCGCGCGATTGCCCGGCGATTGTATTTTTACTTTTTCCTTTCTTTGCTCCTCGTTAAATATCGAGCGACGTGGTTTTCCTTTCTTTTTTTTTTCTTTTTCTTTTTTTTACCAAGCGTCAGGATCGCTACTGGCAGAGAAGAGGGTCTTGACCGCGACCTAACACGCGGCAGCTCGTTTTAAATTAGAGGACAAAGCGCGCGCGACGTAAATGGCATGGAAGCTGCGTCATTTTAGCAGAAGTTAACGGTCGGAAATGCCACCGGTCGTTAAGCACTTTCGACGAGCCTCGCAAAGAACGTCTGTATGCGACTGGTTGCGGTCCCTTTTCGTATGCCCGCCGCTATTTTATGACTCCGCGGGAACATGAATCACGCCCGTGAAGATGCTCGCTGTTTATTGGTCCTCGTTCCGCGCCGTTCAACCGTTTCCTGCAGTTTTATCCGCCGGGATAATTCGTAGAATCGAGAGGCTATCGGTGGTATCTTGAAATACGACGTGGAACGGAAATCTTGGTCCGAGAGTGAAAATTGATGCTTGCAAATTGATACCGTGCCGCGTATATTCGATAGATGATATTTCGTGCAATTAGACGAGAGTAAAAATTCTGATTCTCCACGCGTTGCTTTGTGATTGATTTATTTATTTATTTTCTTTTTCTACACATCGTATCGGATGAAACGCGTGAAAGTATTATGCGTAAGAAATAAACTAATAGGACAGGGAATCAACGTGGCGGAGGTTGATGAGTTGGAAGCTGTTCGGAATCTGACGGGGGACGCCGTTTAAATTTCATCTGGCAGCTTCGTAAGCAAAAATTGCAGCTCGACGCTCGATGTCTCGTCGTCCGAGGTTCGATTATTACGCGCACACGCGGAATTTTCTACGTCGCTCTGTCTCGACGGCAGGGGCGAAGGAAATACAGGGTGAGTCGGTACGTGCCACAGTGCGGTGCTCTCGTTTTGCGTGAACTCGAGCAAATTGCGAATCGCGAAACACGGCAATCGGGAGTCGCGAGCGTGTCGAAGAGGAGAGAAGAGGAGAGAAGAGGAGGCGAAAGGAGGGTGGAGCCGAAAGGGACAGAGGGAGAGTCGTAACGAGGGCTCGAGCGAGGCACACGAGCGGAGGGTGCGTTTTCCGTGGCGAGATGAAAAGCGGATTCGTGCGTACACGCGCGCCGCCTCCGCGGAATATCAATTTTTCCGACGAGCCCCTCCGTTTCCGGCCCTTTCGACGCTTCCCCTCTGCCGTCGCCGCCGTCGACGTCGCGGTTTGGACACCGAGGCTCTGCCTGCTCGTTCGTCGAGCTTCGAAAGCTCTCCGAAGGCTCCGCGACGCGTCTGTCGGTCGATTGGAAAGTTTTCCAAGCGGAAGAAACTTTCTAACCACCGCGGCTTCTCCGTGAGCTTTTTCAGGATCCTCCAAAGAGAGCGTAAAAATCCCTCTAGCTGGGTTTCGTCGGGTAATACGCCGGCCAGAGGGGAGTCATTCTCTCGCGAAGAGGTTACATTACGCCGACTCGCGACTCACCGCGTATTTTCTATAAAACTTTCAAGCTTCGTAAAAAAAAAAAAAAAAAAGAAAAGAGAAGAAAAGAAACGCGCCCGCGTCGCTGCCATTGGTCGACGATATGGATAACTTCTTTGTGAAGATTTATACGGTTATATATCGGCACATTTCGCTGCTGCGAATTGTTTGCCATCGTGACGCGATCGTCTTTCGAAGCAATGAACAGAGAACGACGTGCGAAACTTTACACGTTTTATCTTCGTGAACCCCGCGTGTCGTTGATGCCTTACCGATAATCGTAGCATAAACATCACTTGGCGACACTCATTTTTTATTCGCGTCTCGCGAGTTTTACGAGGTGGTAAATACGCGAAGAGCCACCAGTCGATCCACCGTGTAGAAGAAGAAAAAAAAAAAAAAGAACGCCACTGTGAATGGAGAAAGGGAGGCAGAGAGAGAGAGAGAGAGAGTCGCGTTTCACACGGATCAACAAAGTCCTTTTGCAACCGGAGAAATTAATTGCGAGGCACGAGGCGCGACGCGGCGTCGAGCGTTTCCTCTGGTCCAAAGCATCCGGGCGTCGCCCAGTTGCTGCTGGTGCTGCGACACTGCCAGTCGAAACACAATTATCCTGCAGCCGTTCAAAGTGTATTCCCCGGTAGAAAACTCAGCACCCTTTCTAATGAATCAGCCACGGCGAGACCGGTGAATATCGTCGAGACACCCGAGGCGAGGCATCGTCGTCGAATCGATTTCTGTCGCGAGAATCTCGTGCGTCAGCTCTCGTCAAGAATCGCCAGCAGGATCAGTTACCTGAGGCCACTAATTCCTCGCCGATCAGGATTTCGCGTCGCGTACCGCGCCGTGGCGTCTAGGGGAGGCCCTCGAATTTCGCCAAATTGAAATTCAGCAGCCGCACTGTCGACATCGCCGTCCTCGTCGAGCCAACCGGAGCCCGGCCATTCGTTAGAGAACGGAACGAAGGTCACGCAATATCTCCGTCTATTGACGCGTCGGTTTGCCTGATTGCACCTTCTACGCCTATACAGTGGCTCGTGAATGAAACGGAAATCACGCGTGCCGCTTATTGCGTCTCCCATCGCGCACCGACGAGAGACTCGACAGTTTCTTATCAGCCTTCCCTTCGAGTCTCTGAATCTTTACGTCGATTCAACGGACTTCCAACCGTTTCGCGCAAGATTCGATGCACATCGGCAAACCGAAACGTTGGAAACGCAAAAATATTCAGAGATAAATTAGCCAAGGTTCGATACCTGGTACAAATGGGGACGAGTGATCCCGAGCAGTTGGCCCGTAATGTATTCATAGCTACGAGTGGGAATATTTTCCTTCTCGTGTCACTCTGTGATACGCCGCGAGAGTACATACTTCAGGCCGGAGAGAGCGAGCTCCATATTTTCCTGGTAGAAGAAAAATCGTGAAAAATCAAGATCGTTTCGCGATCCGTTTACGTAGCAGGCGGTACGCGGGGATTTTCCCGGGGACAGGGGCGTCTACGGTTGAATTTTACTGTGAAAATGTCGGCAAGTCGAGTGGGTTAAAAAAAGAAAGGAAAACAAAAACAACAAATAAGAGAAGAAAAAATGAACGGGCCCTGCTGCGGAATAAGTATCGTTGAATCGGAACCGGTGACCCGACCGATACGCGGATTTGTTTTATGCCTCGTATTTCGTTATGTTTTACGACCGTTTCAGTGCCGACTGATAACATAAAACGGTCGTATAAACTTCTCCCTTTTTCGAAGAGGGACGGGCGAACTCTAGAACGGCTAGCATGGGAACGAACTCTGGCCCAAGTAAAACACGCGACAGAAACGCCTCGATTACCCTTACACTCGCACTGACGGCCGCGGAGATATAATCCCGTGGGAAAAAAAATTGCCTGTAATTCGAGCTTAATTTAATAAGAGCCCGTCCGCGTAGCGGACGGAATAAAATGCAAATATCTTGCCTGGCGAAGAAATTCGCTATTCACCGCGGCTCCGTCTGCTTTCCTTCCAGGAAACACGGGATAAACTACCTCTCTATGCAGATGCAATCGAGCGCACGCTGCTACGGAGAACGCCGTTCCGTCTGGACGAGGCTGAAACGTTCTCCTGCTAACTCGTTCCTTCTCCCGCTCTTCGTTCCACTTCTTAATTTTTCTCAAGCGGATACCAGTCGGATCGGGAAACGACACGCGATCGTCTTATCCGCGATGGAAAAATCCGGTGGAAGCTTCTTCGTGGAAACCGCGACAAGCCTTCTCGAAGATTTGCTCTGCAAACGGTATCGAGGAAGAAGAAGAGGAGGGCGGAACGAGCGGTCCGCGAGGATCCTTAAGCAAGGCCAATAAAACGGTTAAATCCGTGCAAACAGCTGGGAAATCAAATATCGAGAGGAACGCGATTATTTGCGCGTGCAACCGTCGCCACGGCGGCAAACGCGATTCACGGGCCGGGATAGGAGGATGGATGAGTACGCGACGCGTTTCCACCTGGCGGAAGATATACGTACGTAACGGAAGTGGCGACAAGCACGTTCCCGCGGCTACCGGCAGCCGTTGATTTAACACGTCTGCGACTCGGTCAGAGGGAGAGAGGGAGAGAGAGAGAGAGAGAGATAACGCACACCGCTTCCGGTACCATAGATACGACAATGAGCTCGGGAGCAAAGGTCGCGCGCGCCACGTCTCGCCATTATGTCGCTCCCCATTGGCATCCGTGAATCGTCTAATTGTCCCCTATCCACGCCCTCGGAGAATACGCAACCACTTACGTAACCGTATATGCACCCTTCTGCCCAACGTCAGTTACCAAGGTATCACGGAGCTGTTTCTTCTCCGATCCTCGAGAACCTTCACGCAGCTTGGGACGAATTTTAATTGGCCACCGTGGTCGAGGACGTGGATTCTTTCTACGAAATTTCACGTTTACATACGGAGAGGATACCTTTTCGACTGGCTAGTGGTACATTGTGAATTTTCGCAAGAGATTGCTGGCTCTACCTACGCATCGTGTAACGTCGCAAATTGCATAATGGCACGAACGGTGAAATAGAGGGTGCAGAGGGACACGCACCATTGACATCTATAGACGGTCTAATTGGGCTCGGTTCGTGGCCCAAGAGGATACCACCCTGTCGCGTAATTCTCTCGCGCGAACCTTACCGGCTGCTTATAAATTCGGCTCTCTTTTCGATGTTCCCTGATAAAAGGGGGATGCTGGAAATGCGTAGGGGAGACGGTCGCGTTTAATCTTTCACCACACTGTAACTCGCCGGTGAATTTTCTACCCTTAACGGTACGCATAATCATCCCCGTTGTGTACCTGTTATAGAGAGTAGACGTAGCGTAATGGCTGATCAGCGGAAATTTTCTCACGATCGCACGGTATAATCCAATTGTATCGCGCACACCTGACGCGTTCTCCTTTCCCGTTCGCGTACAGTTTTTAATTAATCGGCCGATTTCGCGGAACTCGACTCCTGACAGAGTTCATCGAAACGAGTAGCAATTTGTTGAAAACGCAGCCGCAGCGCAGAGGTGGAGGGGAGGGAGGAGGCTCGTTTTTATCGGTCCCCAGCCAGTCATCGTCCATCCCGGTTAATTTAGCGCCGTTAGTAAATTATATGCGACGGTTTTCAAACTCGATCGCGCGATATCGCTTTTGCTGGCGCGAACCACCGCCTCGCTATTCGGAACAATAATAATTCTTGTTGTTAATTTATCGTCCCGGGATCCGGCGCACGTGGCGTCGCTTTATGAATCGGCCCCTGGCGCGTCATCCCGCGTTACCTGGCCAATTAATCCGCGCGTCGCTATCCCGGCCTTTTACTCTTCCTCCGCGTGGCGGAACAAAAATTCTCTCGTTGGTGAAATGAAACGTTGCTCGCGAAATAAGCGTCGTAAATCTTGCCGAGCGAGCATTCGCGAAAAAAAAAAGAAGATACGAATACGTTCGAACGGTTAATCGCGCTACACACTCTCCACGTTTCGTGACGCGTCGTCTCGCGATTATCGTTGCCCTCGATCGTCTTGCAACACGGTGTAAATTAATCGTCGACAGCTTTATCGTTACAAGGAGAACAACGAGAAGCACTTGGCGATACGATCTGAAGCGGTTCTACGCGGGAGTGGGTGCGTTTCGTCGATAATACCGAGGTTAAATATTCTCAAAGACGAGTCTCTTTAACCCCATATTCGCCTTACAGCAACGCGATAACCTGACCGACTTTACGTTCGAACCGGCATTTATTTCCGGTACGCACAACGGTTCTTAACCTCACCTTGCCTGCTGGTGGCAATGAGTATCATGTCACCTCCACGTGATCACGACAGGCTATCGACGTGCACTGATTGGTCGCAGCCGTAACGCTTCCAGGAAACGGAGATGCAGGTCAACGACTTGAATCGTGATAAGGGGACCCGGGAAATCTTGCGTTGGTTAGGAATAGTCAATTATACCAAGGCGTTGGAAAACGACGTTCCAGAGCGTACTCCTTCGAAATTACTTCGGCGATTGCTACTCGTTCGCTGTCTCCAACTTCGAGACAAATGTTTTAAGCACCTCAAGCACCAGGAGGGGAGAAAGAGAGAGAGAGAGAGTAGAAAGTTACAGCTCCGCATGAAAGGAGGTTACAACGGAGGGAAGGAAAACACGTTGCAAACAGTATCAAGACGTCACGATGCGTTGCAAGGAGAGCAGAGGTTGTACGTAGCTAGGTTAGGAGCAGCTAGTCGCGTGTGTCCCAAACGCATTTGGCACGACGATAGGCTTGCCAACATCATCGATCGCGTCAAACAGTAATGCGAGCTAATGCACGTTCGGTGCACGTTAATGTACGAGAGGGAGGGCAAATTAAGGAGTTGATAAGCCTTATCGAGCGACGACTCACGTGCAGCCGCATCGTTCTGCGGCAATTCCGCCAAGGTGTGTGTGTGTGTGCGTGTGTGCGTGTGTGTACGCGCGCGCTCCAACTAGAGAATACATTCTTGGCTCGCGCTCCGGAACGAAGTGGCCTCGAATCCGCACAAGTGCATACACAGTGTCTCGAAGTGGATCGCGCTTGTGCATCGTCTTGGAAATTAACGACGAGACGGAACGGCATGGGAAACGAGGCGGTGAACGAGCTGGTCCGTTTCTCCTTTTCCAACCGACGGGGATGGAACACTCTCGAAATTGCATCGGAATACACGGGACGCGGTGGGAATAAATGAAAACTCGGCCGCCTCGAAATCCACGAAATTCGTTTCCAACCTGGACGTACTTTGTTCCCGGTGGCTTCCTCTGGCAGAGCCAATCCGAAAGACGGAATCTCCATGGGATTTTCCTCCAGGAGTAGGACGTGTCGCTTTGCCAAACAAATGTTCCAACTTCTACCCTGGACTCGATAATAACGAATCACCGTCGAATATTACTTTCTCCAGGAGGTTGGTTCGTAAGACAACGCCGTCAGACGTATATCAATCTGGAGACAATCTTCGACTTGGAAATTATTACGTCGTCCCTGTTATGCAACCGAGCCCTATTTAGAATTTATATGACGCGAGAGAAAGAAGGAAAAGAAAAAACGAAAACGAAAGAGAATTTATTTTTCTTGGGAAATTGGGCTCCGCCACCTGAGACCCATTTTCTTAGAGACGCGTGAATTACAAGAAAACCGGGAACACCGTAAACCAGAGGGAAATAAATATTTATTTCGTTTTTCCTAGCGAACTGATTCACAGGCGCTTCGCCCTTACCTCATTAACGTCAGCCAGGGTTCAGTAGACGCTGAAGAAGGATGGGTTTTCTCGATCGAGAGCTACCGTACCTTTGACTCGTCGACGAGAGCGATTCCGTTGTAAATCCCAACAACGATATCGGCCCCTCTCCTCCCACCGTTCGTGTCAACGAAGGGGCGCGGCGACTCCTCAATTATCGCCGGGAGAAGTTTTTTCTCACGACACGTCAAATTGTCGCCGGGGATAATCGAAGCGGATGCGATCGGCGGCTTTATTTTTCCTGCGCTCGCTACGAGACGTGGTTCTGGCTCATCAATCACCGTCACTGCCGAAGAAACGATACCCAGAGAGTTTACGTGGACGTGCACCGAGGCTGGCCGCGGCGAGTTCATTCCGCACGAGTTCGCGCGCACGATCAGAAAAAAACGCAAGCGGAGCGCGCGCGATAATCACACCCCGTCCGTATTCGTCTCCTTCGATTTTCCCTTTCTTGACAATTTTACGTGAAGAGAATTGAATTGGTCCCTATCGAGATGCTCGTTACTGTATTTCTTCACTTAGCTATACCGAAGTACGAGATGCTTTCCGAAAGGAATTCAGAAGAATTCAAAGGTATTCATGGGCAAAACTGAATTCCGTTTTTCGTTGAAAGATACGAAAATCGCATTAGTTTGCACACCGGACGAATTCCGCGTGAACTCTTCCGCGTTGAAACTGCGTCGTTACATATCCGTTTTTGTTGGACCAGGGTTTTCGATCGGGCCCCGGGACAATGAAGTCTCGTCGCGGTTTGTCCGACAATAGAGTCAACGAACTGTTCGCGCCGCAGGAATATTTCGATACGATTAATCGGCGAGCATTCGTGCTCCGTCCTGGCTCGCCATTATCCGGCATAATTGCACGGCCCGGCTGATTCCAGCGGCTGGATAGCTTGGGTAATTAGTTGGCAACTAAATTCGTTTCCCGTTCCAACTTTCTTCTCATGCTTTGCCGCTTAAGGAAATCAGGGATCTCTCGGTGGACGTACGATTATCGCAACTCTTTCTCTCTCTTTACTACTGGAATAAACGTTATTTAGTCGTTGCCCTAGAAAGCGGTGGAGAAACGTTAATATCACAGCTCTAGCTACCGGTAACCGCTGTATTTATCGCAACTTTTTCCACAATGCAAATATTGAGGTTCGAAATGAATTTCGGAGGGAGAATTACACGGGGCGTGCCACCGAGGTCCATCGAATTTCGACGAAGGCTTCGCGACGAGTTTCTGATTAAGGGAAACATTGTAGAATGCGCTAGCGAACGTTGCGGTGAGTTTACTTAAGGAAAAACCAATAACTACGTTCGATCCCGTGACGGAAGCAATCTCGAGGGGTGGCCCGCAATTATTTCGCGTTTTTCGTCGCGGAATCATCGTCCCTCGCCGGGGCTGTGCAATCAGACATTGAATTCTCGCGGAAATTTCGCATCCCTTTCCCTGGCCGATTACTCGGAGACAATGACGCGGGTTCTCCGAGGATTTATCCGCCACGAATGATGACACGAAACAATATTCCCTTTCTCTCTCTCTCTCTCTCTGTATCTCTATATAGAGAGACAAAGGTTGCGAAGCTTTGCCTCAGAGATAGAAAGTCCCAACACGTGATCTTCGTCGATCTGCCAACCGAGTTTTCGCCAGTCGAGTGGAGACGGGAAAATCACAGGAAGAGAGAAAAACGTCGTGCGTCATTCGAAAATTCACTGCTCGCTGTAACCTCGATTTCACACCGTTCAGTTTCTTCTCCGCGCGGCGACCTACGTTCGACACGCGGAATGCCTGTTCTGGAAAACTGCCGTGAACTTCGCCGGGAAAATAGGAGCGTCGAAAAAGTTAAAACGTAATTTCGACGCGTGTCACGTTCTCACCGGGGAGAGGCATGTATCTGCAATTCGCTAGCGAACGTTTAAACTCACGGCTTATCGCGCGTTATCGGTACGGTGCGCGATAATTTCGAGATTTATCCCCGAGAATTTATCGTCCCGTCGCGTCGACACGAAACGAAGTCGCGGTAGACGTACAACGTTGTCGAGATTATTTTCGCGAACGAGTAATCCGGTTATCTAAACGAGGATGTACAGAGATAAGCAGATGAACACGGTGTACGCGTCCAACAGAACCTATCCGATACCCGAGCGTATTATACGCTCGTTGAAAGAGCCCAGGCGAGTTTAGAAACATTTCTGAAACCTTTTGCACCTGGAGATACATACGACAATGTAATAAGATGGTGTAGCTTGTGCTCACAAACAGAGACATCTCGACGCGAACATCGTGGATGAAAGACAGGAGGCGGCAGCCGCTCGAGGGTTAATTAAGATCGGTAGAAGTTTGTCGCGCGATTTCAGTAGACGGAGGATACAAATAATCCGTGGCTGTTCAGGGGGTGAGTTTCCCTGCGCCGCGAAGAATTATTCACGGGAACAGTGTGTTTCCTGCGGCGGGTTAAAGTGGATAAAATAGCGCGCAAGCACGGGGGACTTAATCGAATTATCCCAAGGCTCCGTTGTTTACGCGCAACTTGCCCGGTAACGAGATGAAATTAATTTCGCGGAATCGCGGGCGTCGATTAATTTCGAACCTCGACACGCGTCACGCTCCTAAATTCAGCCTGCGGTTGTGTCGTTGCTCCGCGGGGTTCCGCGGCAGCCATGTTGCCTCGTGATGCTTAGGGGCGCAGAAACGTGTAATCGTTAGCGATGATATGGCGCTGGGTTTGAACATGGTGAATTAACGATTCCCGCGGAAATACGATCGATGTTAAAAAAAAAAGAAAAAAAAAACATATACGCGAATTATTCGTTTCACGCAGAAACGGAATATTGCATGTATTTTCTCAAAGAAACTCCAACAAAAATTCATAAAAATCCTAATCAATTTTATTCGTTGTCTGAACTGTAATTTAAAACTATCAATCTTCTTTTTCACTTGACTCTTCGTCGCTCGAATACTTCCTATTTGATTACTGTTTCTTACAACTAGTAATCATCGGTAATGAAAGCGAGAAAAACAGAAGAAACCGTGTGAAGAAAGTGCCGCGTAAAACGAGAGACAGGTGTATGCGGAAAAATTGTCAAATTAACAACGATTCAAGATAACGACGTATCCGTGGAGAAAAGAATCGCGTGATGTATACTTTGCATTACACGTATACCCACTTTTCCCTGGTCACTGTACCAACGCGAAAAACCTTTCGCTTTCTCTCCGTCAACTCGTTAAGTCGGGAAGAATTCAGTGGAACGCGTAAGAATTCAGCAACTTACTCTCGGAGTTTGAATATTTGCCTTTGGTCGCGTGCCGCAGGAGTTGGAAGGTCGGGACGAAGAGGAATCGCGCGAGAACGAATTCGAGATACATCGATGTCTGCGTTCAGTGGATGGCCTGGAATCTCGGTCAGTCACCGTGGGGAAAGTTAAGACGGAGATTTATGCAGACGACGGAAAAGAATGCGGGGCTGGTAGTAGGGCGACGCGACTTTTGTCGCGATTGTTCGGATAAACGCGGCCGGAAGGTAAAGAGAAAGGATGGGTTGTTCCGGTTGGTAGGGTAAACGAATAAATAGTTGGGTTAACTAGTAGCGCGCGTTCTTGTCGTCTCGTCAAATATTTGCCGGCTCCTTCCTTTATTTAATATCCGTAAACCAAAGGGGAATCTTGCTGGCACCCATAGCGAATTGAAATATAGGAAGCGAACGAGAAGGGGGAGGGGATCAAGGAGCAAATGTTGCGCGGTAATATTTTCCAACTCCGGGGACAAATATTAGTTTTTCGAAGGGGGAGGTGTATATGATAAAATCCTCGCGCTAGCCGCGAGTTGGCGCGACAACCTCGCTTATCGAGATTCATCCCTGCCGTTCATAGGGCGTCACTGCACCCGATATCGCTTGTATTTTTTAATCAATCACCGTGTCATCGACGCAGAGCTGTCGATCTTTAAATCCGTATTATCCCCGCTAAACCGCGGGATCGTCGCGTTCGAACGAAGCACTGTATCGCGTATAGGTACGCTATACTGCATTTAGCCTCTCGCGTCTGTGAATACGATATTCCATTCTACAAAGTGCGAGAAACAAATCGAACGCGTTCTATTCACGAACTGATCTCTTACACCAGCGGTATAATGGTCGGAGAATTTAGAACAACGTGTAGGAGGAGGGGAAATTCGAGAGCGAAAAGGTGTCGCGGGTGATGGAAAACGCTATAGAGCGAGAGAGAGAGAGAGAGTGTGCAACTTCTCTGGCTGATTTCGGGGTACGCGATTTCCGATAAAATATCACGACAGGGGCAGGCGTTCGCGCTTGACGGCTGACAGCAATCTGGCCAAGCCGGATGAGAATATCGACTGTCGCTGCTCTCGCCGGGCAGGTGTGCGCCTCGATGTTGGCGTTCTGTTTAATTTCGATGCTAAGATTACCACCGCGAAAATTGGGCCGAACGATGCTCGACGGAAAAGGCAATTAAGCGGCGCGTCGCCGCTGCCCGGTTCGCCTCTGCTTGTATATCGCGAGTCGCTCGACAGAGTCGGCGTAACGACAGAACCGAAACGCGAAAACGGGGACAATCGACGTACGATCGAACGACTTAACTTCGCCACGCGACCATGTGTAACGATTATCGAACGTCGAACGATCAATTACACGAGGAGAGTTTGCCGAGCCATTACCGAGGAACGCGTTTCAAAAGCTATTCGATATTTCTCCTGATTTCCTGGACGTCGTTGACCTAAATATCTTCGACATGTTGAAACCCTTTTCGTCGAATCTTTCCACGATTCAATCGTGGAATTCAATCCTCGTTCGCGACTCGCAAATAGAACGTGCGATAGGGGTGTATCGCGAAACAACGCGTAAAAAGATCAACGAAGACGACACCGTCGTTGACGTAAGGGGGGGAAAAAATAACCATGATATTGATTGATGCCCGGTGGCCGACAAAACCGATGGCCAAGCAGCCTGTCGTGACAGCCGCCATCGTGGTTGCGTGCGTTCGTCCGTCATCAAAGTATCGGCACACCAGCTCCCTTTGTGAACGTTACGGGTATCGCTGCCCTCCCGTCACCTCCTCCCGCCGTCCCCTGCCACTTGTTGATGCGAACAATTGCCAGCAAATGATTAGGTATGCTTCCTGTCGAACACGCACGCAATCGTACCGGCGACACCTTCCTTCGATACCGTTTGCCTTCGTTCCGTCGCCCTGTAAAGCGTGACGATCGCACCTGCCGTTCCGGATACGAGGTTTCCGTTTCGATCAAAGTTCCGTTTCCCTCTAATCAACCGGAGAAATTGCAATCGGAACAATTTCTCTATTCGAGTCTTCGTTACGTGCTGGATTTAGGATGAAAATGTGCGTATTAGCGAAACTTTCGAGTATCGGCGTTCTTTCACGTGGAAATTTAATAGAACGGAATATACGTTGGTATTCCTTTTATACGAGAATATCAGAAAGTTGCCAATCGTTTTCCATCCGAAGTTACGAATTGGCTGCTTTCCCAGAGAAGAAGAACCTTCTTCAATCTTGAATTCTTTTTTCCAAGGAACCCCCTCGTTGAGGAAAATAGATCTGGAGGGTCGGTCTGGTCGAGTGAACGGGCAAATACTCGCGGGCAGCGCGTAGACAGGCCAACGAGGTCGTTTTTTTTCGGTGGAGAAAAGACGGTCATCCGAAGCGCCCGAAGGAGACGCTCTTCCGGAGGGCGCGGACGCAAACAAAGTCCCTATGAGTTCCCCCTTGTACACCGGCCGAACGTGAACGCGACGAGACAATGGGTGCACCGAGCAAACATCCTTTGCGGATCGAGGCTGTGCACTCGAGAGAAAGACTTAGCTGGCGGAAAGACGGAGACGGATAGAGAACTGAGGTGAGAAGGAATGGGTCGACGAACGCGTACAAGTCGCTGCTGGATGTTCCTCGACAGTCTGCCGCGCTGCCACCATGTTGAAATGCTCTAAATGTTCCGTGTAACAAGGTAAATTCGCCAAACGGCACGGACGATTCGATGGACAACAGTTTTCACGCATCCTTGACTTCGTTGCAACAAGATGACCGTATATATATATATATATATATGTATATATCTAGAGTATGTTGCCGTAAATAGATTCTGCACGGTCGTTGGGCGTCGAAGTGGACGGCAAAAGGAGAATTGCAGAGGCGTTTGTAAGAAGGAAACGTTTAAAGGGACGGCGTTGATACACGCGAAATTTGATGGACTTTCTAAAAGGATCTTTGGTAGGTTGATTAATTAAATGGGGATCCATTGGTTGTTCTCGGAAAGACGCAGGTATATACCTAGCTAGAGAATGATGGATGACGATCGATACGCCGACAGAGACCTGACCCGTTATCGAAGCCGAAGTTTACTCGCTCACAGGGGAATTCGTAGATTCGCTACGTCCTGCGTTTCGTCGATTAACTTCTGATTGATCGATCTTGCTGTCGCAATGACGGCTAGTTTGCTCAATTTTCCAAAAGCTTCGTTACACTTGGCTCGTGTAGCAACACTCGTTCCGAGGTTGCTTTACTCCGAAACAAAGTGATATCCATAAATAGCTCGATATCTACACACCGATCTTCTCCCGTAGGAGGAGCTACGGTACGTGGGAAAACGGGCGGAAAAATAGCGAACTGTCCCCGCAGGACAATAGCAAGAGGTATGGTTCGTGACGACCGAGTTCCCGAGGATTTCCCGGGATTCGTACGCGAATCTGGTAAAAACGGTGTTACATTTGAAACGAGGACGAGACGCGAGAAGAAATATCGTATCGTAGATACTGGAGAATTCGTGTGTTTCCAGCGAGTGGACCGATCGTAATCAGTAGCGATAACGTATCACGCGATAAATTCATGGAGCGATGTGGCGACGATTGATTTATTAGATCGGAGGCCGCGCACGTCCGTCGACATTAAGACCGGCAAACACCGGGGTCTCGGTAATCCAATTAATTTCGCCTGGGCGATCGTGATTCCGCGTGCTGGTAGCTACAGCTTGCACGTAAGAGCTGGTTGCATCGCGTAATTAGTTTCATTAACGGTGCGCGCAGTCCGACGATACGGCCACTTCCATAAATAACTCGTGGTGCTGGCCCGTCGTCGTCGTTTCCACTGGACGAGGGTCCGAGTCTCCGCCACCTGTCGACTCTCTCTCTTCCTCTCTCTCTCTATGTGTGTGCACACTGTTTACGCGGAAAATTTCGCCGTTGCAAGTTGCCGGAATTTCCGAGGCGATCGAGGTTTATCGGGTCGACCTGATTCGACCGTGTGTTCCCACGGTGAAAGTCCTGTGCAAACTCGCGACCGTTTTATCCCCACCCCTTCATCCTCGAAACTTTGATAACGACCGAAATTTCTCTACGGTTCCCATAAATTTATTATTGCCGAGCCGAGCGTTAACCGCCGTAAGAATATACGAGACGTTTCCTTCGCGACCACCTCTGTAAGTATATATATTCCCCGTTTCTAACGCGGTAACTGATAGTCGAAAGAGGGTCGCGCGAGATGAAGGTTGAAAATACGCTGCTATTTTCTTCCGTTTTTTTTTTTTCTCCCTACCCCTCTTCTCTCGCTCTGTCTCTATTTCCTTCGTGAAAATCGAGTCGGGTGTTTTAGAAAAATTCCACTCGGTCGCCATAAATTCATTATCAGTGGTGGTCATGTGGTGCGGTAGCGTGCGGAACGGAACACGGCAACTGGCTCTCGTTTCTCGTTTTCACCGTGTAACGCGCTCGCCGATAACGGCCGAGAAAATTGAAATAAAGCCACTCTTGACCTGAAAAAAATGAAGGTTTTTTCGGACCGCGGATGAAATTAAGGACGCGCCTGGCCTGCTCTCGCGTTTTGTTATTGTGCCGCGCGACCGCTCGCGGCGTACACGGCTATGCAGCACCGAAACTCTCTCGATCGATAGCCTTTCTCTGCTTTCATCGCGTTCGTCGATGAATTTACCTCGGAGGAAAGGTTGCGCTATAATTTTCAACGTTGCGAGGTTTTTCTGCCGTCTTCGTAAATTGTTGCGTCGCAACAAAGGATTTAACTTCCTCCACCGGAAAAATATTCAGATATTTATTCACCTGAGGTGCAAAATGGTTCCCATTTATTTGACACAGTGGAACATAATAATTGTCCACTTCTCGTATATTGTGTAGTATAGGGAGTAGTCGACTTTTAATAAGAAGTGTGATCCTAATGAAATAGCGCGGATATCGAAAGATGAAATTTTTGCTGCCGATAGTAAACCTGAAAATATCTACACGCTACGGAATTAATAATCGTCGGATATTGGAGATGTTAATACGTTTCCGACGTTGCTCGTCGATCCTTTACGATTTAGCAATCGACCTCCTCTCGATTAAAAGCATCGCGTCGTTCGACCGATTTATTTCTTTTCCGCCGGCGGATAAGCAAATTGAAACGCGCGAATTAGGGACAGAGAGTCGAGGAGTGGCAGCTGGTATACATATAATTACGACGGAGGGATCGCGTGGGCGAAGACACGAGAAGAGATTCATTGGTTCGATCCGCGTTTCCCTTCTAATTAACTATCCAGGCCAAATTGAACGATTAATCTCACGTTTTCTTTAAGCCAGGTCAACGCTGTGTAACAAAAGCTCTCTTGTGCAACAAACCTTATCGTAATCACGTTGTACAACGTCTTTTTATAATTTATTGCCGTATTAGTAACAAATTTTTCAAATCTTCCATTCGTTTGGCAACTTTCTTTGATCTTTATTCCCGTTTCGTCTTTGCTACATAACGTGTTTTGTTATATCATATTGTATAACGAACGATGTAGTTTCACAAACGATTCACGGTTGCGACCGACTCACCAATTATTGCGAGCCGCGGTTGAACTTTCAGTTTGACAACGCTCTGGCGCCTGTCTAGAATGGCAGAAAACTTCTGTCAATTTACTGCCTCCGTTCGTACACCATAGCTCGGGGTTCCTTGTTAGAGGAACAATCTTCCTCACCTTTGCGTAGTAATACATTTTTACCGATATACCTTATATAGAATAACAGAAAAGTAGGACACCTTCTGAATAACTCGTACAATTACGTGTACAATGGCCGTATGGAAACGCGATACAATACGAATACATGGTACATCGTTGTTCGTAGATTCTCTTATATGAGTCGTTGAAGTCAGCCAGCGCTCCATTTACGCTCCTCTTGGCAGAAATGATAGGAAGAAGTCGGTAGAAAGGCGGGGCTGTCTCTCCGAACGACTCGATTTAACCGAGCTCCTCACACCGAAGCTAGGACGAGGCGAGCGAAGTGCGATGCGATGTAACGCGAACGTATCGACGCGAGAAATCCACTTAGCTAACAATCGAGACGCGATTCAGGCTTCAAGCTTGATTCGAGCGGTGGGCGCGATATCGCGGCGCATTCTCGGTAGACGACTTCCGCCACGTCAACCAACAGACACAGATCCTGCGCTCATCCTTGACTTATCGCCATAGATAAGGACCGTAGCTCTTGCTTTCGTGGCAAGGCTACCAACGAATATATACATCTGGAGAACTGGGTCGACTCGAGTTTCCGCCACGCCAACAAACTCCAATATCCTACCTCCCCACCCCGTCTTCTTTATTTCGCTTTTCTTCGCCCGCTAATTGAAGATCGCCAGTTTTCTGCCAACTTTTGAAACTTCCCGTTGGCTCAGTTCGATCCTTCCTTCTCTTTTCTATCAGAAATTCCGCGACTGGATCCTTGTATCGGAAGAGGAGCCTGAGAGGGGGGTGTTTGTTAGGAACGTAACTTTGCGGATGATCAGTAGCGGAGAGCTAACGGTGTTGTGCTCGCGTGAACAACCGGATGCGGCCGGCTTTTGTTTCGTCCGATCGCATCGTTCTCGTTAATTCACGTTCCCCCCTTTGTGCTCTAGATTCTTTCCCTCCGAGACTGTTGACCCACTTCGCGTACGCCGATTTTAATTAATTTCAAGGATTCTTTCACAACGAGCGGTTCCGAGGTGTTTCACAAACCAGACCGAACCTCGAACCACTGTCTGTTTCGTTCTCGTCTGGAACGCGTTGCTTAGACTCGTTACGTTCGACGTTAAATTGAGAGATCGCGATTTCATTTTTGCCAGGCTCGCGTGTCCCTGGCGTCTTAACAATTCTCGATCGAAACGATTCCTCGTTCCACAGATTGAATTAACAGAGATCCGACAATTGAAAAAGAAGAAGAAGAAGAAGAAGAAGAAAAAAAAAAGGAAGAAATTCTCAACGAAAATGGAAATCGATTCGGTCGTTTCGTTTGAGCCCGCGAGAAAGAAGATTCAAGCGAGATTTACAGCAATCGCTGCTGCGATCGAAACCCATTACCGAGGTGACAATGCAGATACATCGCGAGGATGGCTCCGCTAACGATCGTCGCGCTGATCGAGCCCCTCTTCCCGGACGGATGATCTCGTTTTCTTCGAGCTGCTCTATCTCTCCCGTCCCACCGAGCATACGTTTCTAAAATGTGCACCGACGCGATAAATGCCAGGGTCAAACCCGTGAGCCGAAGTTCCGCCATTTTACGGTACGGTACGTTTTTAGGTAGTCCCTGGCGGGCTCTGCCGCTACCAGCCAACCAACCAGCCAGTCTCTACATTTCATCCGACGGCATACCGCATAAAACTTTACCGCGTCTGCCTCCACCATTTTCAGCGATCGCAGGAAATCCAGTTATCTAGTTATTCGCGAGAGCGTCTCTTTCTTTCTATCCGCATGCGGCGTCGTTGATTTATTAATGCTTCGAATACCTTTCGTTCGTCGTGCAGATGTTGGGTGTCGATGAAGGAGTAATATAAGAAATAACTCGAATCGCGTAATAATCGGTTTGACGATGAACGTTTCATTCTAGAGAACAGAGCAACTCCACTCCCTTGAAATCATTCTCAATTGCCACCTGATAGTTTTCTCTTTCAACGTTTATTCTTAAAGCACAAGCAACTCCCCCATCCCGTTGGTCGACTTCTCTCCATCTCGCTATTTGCGAATTTCTTGCGGGTGGAAAGTAAACTTCTCTGTTCGCGTTGAATGAGAAGTTCCCTGGAGAATGTAAATGGCCTTCCGACAAACGATATTTTCGCGTGGTTTAAATCAGCTTAAATAAAACGAAGATAAACGTTCGCGTAAGATGCGTTGACGAACGGAGAAAGAAAGTCGAGCTGTGTGTATACGATCGGTCGTATACGAAAAGGGTTTAAAGGCGAGGTCTGACAGGGGAGCGAGAGAGATTCGCGTCCAGTTCGATTCGCAAACGAGCCGCTCCGATTGGTGTCCCTCGTTAGCGATGTACCAAAACCCGATGGGGGAAACGAAAAAGAGGGGAAAATAAAAGGTAAATACGGAGGCAAGAACATTCAGGGAACGTCTTTCGCGAGGACGTAACGACATTGTGGCAGAATCGGATCGTTAGGTCCTTTCGATAACGTTTCTCCCTTCCCCTCTGTCCCTTTCCCTTCTCCATCCACCACTCTTCCAGCGGAATTACGTGCTCGACAGCCTCGATACACCGTTTCGCCCGACGTATTCCAGACTTGTGCATCGAATGCGACCTTTGTAAATCGGGCAATCCGTTCCTCCCGTTGAGATCGTTTTTTCCAACCCAATTCGGCCAATTCCGAGGACCTTTAGCCGCCAGTGTAGAAACATGGAAATCATTTTTTCACCCATTTTTCACCCATTCCTGTTTCAACACTTTACCTACCGGAAGCTTATCGACAGATTTGTTGCACCCCAATTTTTATAATTACGCCTTCGTTTATACTGCACGAGAGTACTTCAATATGCAGAGTAACACTTTATATTCTTATTTAACCCTTTAACTTATGATTTCTATTCTTGACTATACATCTAAGCATCAGCTGCTTATTGTCTTAGTACTATTTTACGTACGAAACACTAATGTAGTGTAGATTAATTACAATTGACAATCCTTCAGTCTTATAAATTAAAAGAAAAGTTAGAAGTAAAATATCAATATAACTGTTTCTCGTCTAACTCGTTGTTATAGAGCAAGGGGTTAAATAATGTCGTGTCGGTATTGCCCGACAATCTTCGAATTAGTTGAGGTGTTATATATTTAATTCGCAAACGGTAGATAAAGTGGTAATTTATGATGTATAAGCATTTGAGAATACAGTTTTTTCTGTATGAAAAAAATTCAAATCGCGAGACAATTTCTCCAACGTGAAAATTGTATTTACCAGCGCCAGAGGTATTGTCCGGACAAAAATTGTTCCCTGACGCAGAAACGGCTGCCCTCGAGCCGATTACCTCGGATCTGAATCTTTCTCGGCTTATTTTCTTCTTTTCCTTTTTTCCTCCTTTTTTTTTTTTCTCTCTTCGCTGCGTTCCGTCTTCACGGCTTCCGCTTCCTCTCCCGGCCTTTCTCTGCAGCTCCATCAGGATTGCCAAGGAAACACGTGTTGTCCCAACGAAATTGAAGTGCAGCCAGTGGTAACGCGACGCTATACGCCGCGGCGCCAGATTTTCTCGCTTGGCTGCACGGGAGTACTGACCGTTCCACGGTAGGGCCATTTTTCAGAAATCTCGACGGTCGTCTCTCTGTTCCGTGACGGGTTCTTCAAAGAAAATTGAGATTCACGCGGAAACGCGTGCACGCGGAAGAGGAACACCGGCTAATTGAATTAAAAGTTAAATTACGAGAGGCGAGAAACGTCGCCTCTCGGGCGAACGCTGCTAAATAATAAAGCGAGTCTACCTTTTCGAATGTACATAGACAACTAAACGGGTTTTCCGTCCTCCCCTGCGATTCTGCGCGAAAGGAAATTTCACGGGTGATTTGATCGCGAGGTTTTACGAACGTGGACTCTCTTTGTCCGCCATTAGCAGCGACAAAAATGCTGACTTGTCCGCGCAGATAAAGAAGTCTCCTTAACCGCTCGAATCGAGGGGGATCCATGAAGACAGGGGAAACGAGTTCGTCCAATCGGACGGTTTTCCGCAAAGGCATCGGTCTTAGTTACGAGGGTAATTGAAGCGGTTCTCAGCGTTGCGCTGGAAACCGCTGGTCGAACCGTTTTTTCCGCGCAATTTTCGGCGCAATAAAACCATCCGGAGATGGACTTTGGCCGGTTGATGGGCTCGTTCATTAGTCATGGTTTAACCGCGGGTCGAAGACCGTGGCCTGTTACCTGCGTGTGTTACGTGCGGAAAAACGCGAGCTACGGAGGATAGAAGAAGACGGAAACGACGGTGAGAGGGAAAGAGAGTGCGAGTGGTAGCTGCAGGGGGGCCGTTAAAAAATAATGGGCTATGGTCGTTGCTGGCGGTGCCGTCACCCTGGCACGTGCGAAACTTTAATGACTTTCGCTCGACATAACGCTGCTCTCGTCCCTCGCCCGTTTTCCTTAACCCTCCATGTGTAAACTGGGGCCTCGTGCGGCGAGTCCACTCGTGTGGCGAACCGCCACCGGAGATAATCCACTTCTAGGCTACGGGAACACCGAGATGCGCCCAATCCCCTCTACGTACCTTTCTGCTCTGACTTCGCAGACGATCGAATCGGAAGATAGCCGGCTGGGGACTGCTCCTCTCTTTATTAATTCACCGCGCGTTCGTCTTATCTTCTCGGCCACTACCGCTACATCCACCTCTCGACTTCCTTGTAAATGCGACGCGAGGATACGTTCCCTTCACGCGTACGAAAATATTTTCTCTCCGCGCGACCATTCCTGTCTCTCGTTTCTTTATTCTAAACTACGAGAAATTCGTTGGGGGAAACGCTTTCTTTTCTTTTTTTCTCCGAATCGACAGGGAAGGGTCACGTTTCGCGTGCTGTTGTAAGAATGATCGAGATGGAAAGACGTGCTCTGTAAGAACGTGTGAGAAACGGCTGCAGTAAACTGATATACTTGATATTAAAGCGAAGTTATTGCAGCGCGTTTGTTCATCGAGCCTAGACTCGAGCCTAGAGGAGGGAATTGCCGGATGAAGGATCCGTTAAGAGGTAGCAGAATGATCGACGCGGGGCTTGGCCTGGGGCTCGTGCATTTAATTGCTATTCCCCGGCTGTTCCATCTTTCCGCGTTAATCGCGCGGTAGAGAGAAACGGTAGCAGCGGTGACGGGAGCGTGGCCCGCTCGAGAATTCTCCGTCTGGCACGGTTCTGCGCATCTT
Source organism: Anthophora plumipes (assembly GCA_951804975.1). Classification (NCBI taxonomy): domain Eukaryota; kingdom Metazoa; phylum Arthropoda; class Insecta; order Hymenoptera; family Apidae; genus Anthophora; species Anthophora plumipes. The sequence goes on along the minus strand of OX638116.1, from coordinate 24,408,127 downwards.
TCGCTTCCCGTGTTCCTCCAATTCCCTTCCGGATGGGCTCTGGCACGATTTCGCCAAGCGTAGAGGAAGAGGAGGAAGGGACAGAACGATCTCGCAAAGTTCGATCGACGAAGTTTGACGGGCAAGCCGTAACTTTGGACGCGTTCAATATTTCCGAATAGCCTGGCGCCGGCTTTTCACGGCACGCCCCCGCATCGCCTCGAGAAACTTGTATGCGTGATTTGTGGCCTCGTCTTCTCCCCTTGGGCCCTGCTGGACCAGATAAATTCACTTCGGTCAATTTTTTAACGGGACGCGAACAATCGAGCCATCGCGTGACCCAACACCCGTGCGTTCGCTCGAAGCGCCGTGAAATATCGCTTGGATTTTACACGGACTGACAGTACTTTTTAATAATTCACGCTCAATAGAGGAGATTTCATATACATATTCATTGCTAACGATAAGTATGGGAGATCGAGCGGTACAAGTTTACACTTTATATTGCAGTAATGAAATATAGGAGCGTCGCCATTCTGGGGAAACTACCGAGAAAGCTAGAATTTTAAAAAGAATGTTCGCGATAGTGCATCTGCGACGTTTATTTCAAATTGAACATATAACAACGCGACAGTTTCAATTCCAACATTCGTCTCTGTTGAAATCGGAATATTTATCCCTTTGCATCGTTCATTTTTTTCTTCTTTCGAAGCATTTTTTCCGGAGAGATGGTGTTAAATTAGATATGCAACAAATCGTCTGTCGCGTTAAACGGATCACCTAATCCATATTTGTAATACAAGCGGTTGAAATTCAACACTGAGCTGAACGATCGTGAAATATTCCACAGATCTGGTAACCTAGTACCAGACTAAATGAAACTTTTCTCCCTCGAGCTCAGTCACACAGTGCCTCCTCGTTAGTTAGCAGCCGTTCGGTCGGTGTATCGTTAGGTGACCTACTGCTTACGGGATGAAAAGTACGCGAGTAGGCGGGGTGAACGGCGTGCGACGCAATTAACGTTAGAAATTGAAGTGCCGAAATGAAAGTGGACAGGAAGAGGCGTCGACGCGGCGCAGCAGGCCGAGAAACGCGCTTAGGAGGTTCGTCGAAAGGTCGCTCGTTAAAAAATGCAATTACGATTGTCGCAGCAGCTTGCGGAATTCGAGATCGCGTTCTCACCGTTCCGGCGAGGAATTGCGCGAAAGCCGATATCGCCTCGGTGGCTTGCGTTTTGTATCGGTTTCCATGGATATGGCTAGCTCCGTTGTCAGACGAAACTCGACGTCCACCGCAAAATATGTCTGACGTCTGTTACGCCAGGAAAGGACGTCGCGATGGAAAGAATGATAGTGGGTACCATTTTGTGTGTAACTGATTTAATCTACGGTTTCCAATGTCCTTTTCCCTGTCACTTTTCCCAAACGATACTTGTCCAAGTTCAACCTGATTTTTCGCATAGATATTATCCTCAGAATTCTCAAGGTGGAAATTAAAACAGGTAGGGTAATGGAATCTTTGCCTCCTCGTCGATGGTCGACGCGCTAGATTGCAATCGACCGGCTAATTTTGGAAAGCGATAACAGAGCGAATCTAGAGCCGATGGGAGTTACAAGCTGCCCCGTTTAATTTCAAAGCCAATCAGCGAAAGAGACCGCGTTCTCCCTTCTCCCGTTCGACAATCCCTACGTGTATCTTTCGGTAACCTTTCTCTTGTAATTCTCAATGGGTTCAAATTTCGTTGAATCTTTGTGTTCGAGCAGGTGCGATAGAAAACAAAACTAAAACAACAACAACAAAAAAAACATAAAAGAAACAAGTGTACGAATCGAAAGTGATCGAAAAAACAAGCGTCAGTGCTCCGATAATTATCGATTTGGCCGTGCGACACGACGCGTTCGACCGCGGTGAAAACCAGTCAGAAGCAGATGCCGTTAATATCGCAGTAACATTTTCCACGCGGAAAACGTTTAATAAACGGGCAACGGCCGATTCGACCCCGTAGCCTCGGGCGATCTCGTTCCGATTTTCTATCTGTAACCGTCCCCTCCATCCTCCATCACCCCCTCAACCTTCCAACGTCCGATTCTCTCGGGTTTTCCCGTCGGACGAGGACGAATGTAACACGGACCAACGTGACGTTAATTCGTTTCTACTGCAAGACGTATGATTCTCCGATAATAGTCCGTTTCACCGGTATTCCGCGGCTATCAGCGACCCAAATTGCATACGCGAGACAGAATGCTCGTCGAATCATCGATATTGATTGGTGTCGAAGGACCACGTTAATTGCACTTCAGACGTTACCTAGCTAGCGAACGAGGGATAATCACTCCCATGAATTTCGGTTCCCGTTAAGTTATTCGTCATTTGGTTCACGTTCTTGGTACTGTGTAGTGTCGATGAAAGAAAATATCGCGATGTTACGATTTAAAGGGGAAGAAAAGTTGTTGCGATAACGGTCGGGAGTAGCGAATGAATTTTAATTGAATTTTTACGAGCTCGTTGTATTTCTCTCATCGGCTGTGCATCGTCGTACGGTTCAGAGGGCGGTACGTTTTTTCGCGAGAAGAAACTGGCAAATCTTTGACGAAGAAGGAGAAAATAAAAATAACGGTTGAAAAGCTTCAAAGGTATTCGGTTGAAAGCGGATAGCTGGTCGGGAGAAGCCGTGAGAATACTCAACGGCCGTCTCCCGTTCCATTCTTCTACTTGAAACAGATATTTGAGTAGAACCGTGAAAATTGCGGAAGTGGATGAATGGAGGGTAGACTGTGGACGTTGATCGGAATTACGTTAATTACTTTACCGAACGTCTTCTCGCAAAGACGGACTTGAATGGCCGCGGCGGAGGGCGCGGTTCCTCCATAATGGACCCCCTTCACCGTAGCATCCGTTCATTGTTACCGTCGACGCTATTGCGTGGCTTATCTCTCGACCTAAATTGCATCCACCGGATACGAAGGACCGGTCACTGACATTGACTGACGTTGAAACGCGGAAACACCCTCCTCCGATAATTATGCCTAGCCTAACGTGACTGGGACCGATTAGAATTTTCACCGAATCATTACCGATGCGACACGACGCAACGCGATATGCCGATGTCGCGGAATTCGTTGCGACGGTTTTGCAATTTCGCACCCCCTCGACATTTTCTTCCTCTCGTTCTCGGTTGTCGACACTCGAGCAACGGTGCAGGAAAGCACGATGGGAAGAAAGGGGTAATCGTTGCATCGGCGGTGGTGGCACGAGTGCGCCGCCTCGGTGATTAAGACCTCCGACGATACGCGATAACGAGGCTCACGAATTTCGGCGGAAATTTCCGAGGAATTCGTCCGGTGGAGCTCTCGAGCTCCCATCGTTTTCCGTGAGAATCGCGGGGGAGGAGTTTCCCGACTGGCGGAATTACCGATCGATCGCTGGAGGGCAAGAGAGGGAGAACGAGAGAGAGAGAGAGAGAGAGAGAGAGAGTGAGGAGCGAGATGAAACGGAGGGTGGATGGAGAGGGGACTATTGAAACTAATAGATAGGTAATTAGCGGATAATGCAGTAGCTTTCTGTCGGGTGGAAAAAAATGGTCGATCGCCAAGGTATATCCGCTAATGATCGATCGAACCTTTGTTCTTCGGCCGCTGCGGTCAAAAGGAACTTATTGCGTTTATTAAGTAGACTTTGCTGGCCCGTCGATACGCGTTACACGGTATAGAATTCCTTTACGCGGCATATCTGACTGGCTAATTAAGTGAATAAGATAATTCTCCTTTTGAAAGGACGGAAAACCAACCAACCAACCAACCGGCGTTTCTCTGCTTTTCTTTTCCAGGTGCGGAAGATGTGTTCAGGTTTACAGGGAACGAGACGCACACAGACTACTTTCGGCTGGTGCTCCGGGACGGGAACTATCTTCTGGTCGGCGGAAGGTAAATAGAGGATTCATTTGGAGCGAGTGCTTTAATTAAAGGATCGCTTCTTCTTCCTCCTTCTTTTCTCAGCTACCGGTTCGAGGGCCCGCAGCGCCGCGTCGCGTTTGACGCGCTCGGGCCCACTCGATCTCTACGTGTGCGGATTATTTTCTCACGGAGAAAGCTCGTTTCCACGGATTTTCCCTTCGAGCATCTCCCTTCCTCATTTTCTCCTTCTCCTCCTCCTTCTCTTCCTTCTTTCCCTGCCGACGATGAATTCTGAGAGCAGCCACGGAACACTGTTCTTCCCTGTTAATGAGATCGTCAAACTTTATTTAGAAACTTCCTTGTACGCTTTACTCGCAAGTCTTGGAATCTACCAAGCGGCTTTGCACCGCGACTTTCCGTCGAATCTTTAAAAAAAACTTCTCCTTCTCCCTAACAGAGGAGGAAGACGTAAGCCGTAATTAAAACGCGATATACATCGCGGAATCTGGAGCAAGTATTCCGTGATTACCACTCGGTTTCCGTCTCTACCATTTATAGATCGACGAAGAATTCATCCGGCTTTAGTTTCCCTCCTCCTTTTCTTTTTTTCTTTCTTTCTCCTTTTTTTCGTGAAACCGCCCCACCTTCTCGAACCACATCTTCCTCGACTTTGAACGAAACCGCCAGGAACGGAAACCATTCGCTCGACTACGCCTTATCGCCTTGAACGCGACTCAAACGATCGATTATTATCTTTCCTCTCGAAAGTGGATCTCCACCCGAAGTCGAATTCGTTCTTTCGTTCGTTCAAGGAGAAAGAACGAGAGTAAGGGAGAAAAAGAGAGATGGAGAATGGTGAAATCGGTAGCCGGGGGATGGTTGCGATAATTAGGTTACTCGCGTGAACGAACGCGAGCCGATCGTGTCGTGAACGGTTGCACGTCGTCGGTTGAATTACGCTAATTGTTCCATTGATTTGCCGGGTCGTCGAATTCGCTTTTTTCTCACCTCGATTTTGGTTTGTTTCGCTGGGAAACGGTTGGTCCCCGTTCTCCGGAAACGCGAGACGTGGCAACGGGGTAGAGACCTCTCGGAATATTAATCTCGACTCGCGCGCCATAAATCTTGGCCCGTTTGTAATAAACGGGATCGCGACGGTGCCGTTCTTAAATCCTCCGTGCTGACTTCTTCGTGCCCTCGTGCTTTCCATCGACGTTTTTTGCGCTATAGATTCGACGCGATAGATTCGACCGGCTGCATTTCCCCGGTGAATCCGGAGGATTCGTCGCGCGATAAGCGGACAAAGTAAAAGAACGTGAAAGGTGTTCGGTGCCGTGCTCGGTGATTAATGCGGGATCGAGAGAGTGTCCTCCGTAGAGAAAGAAAAAAGAAAAAGAAAAATAAAGGAAAGGAACGAAAATGTTCTAGGTCGTGCGCGCTGAGACTAACAGGATACTCGGGGAAGAAGGATACGTTCGGGGAGATTCAGCGTCTCGAGGGTTTGTCTAACGAAACCTCGAGGCTGTGCTTCGAAATTCTCAGGTGTCTTCCATTTTCCCGTAATTCCTCCACTGAATCGTTACTTCGTTGGCAAAGTAGATCTTACGTGTGCTATTGTTGTTTATCTCTGAAAATTCCAACGGTAACGCCGACGCCAATAGAAATTCACTGGGACAAGTGACACACTTCTGTTTCCTAAAGTTCTGTCGTGTATGCGCCAAGAGGGTTTCCAACCTTTCTTCGTATCTTTTCGAACGCTCGGCTATACGCGGCGTAAAGAGCGAAGATACAAAGAGAAATGGAACTGGTTGGATGATTACTAAACCGGGACTCGATTGCGAGCTCGAGTTTCTCTCGTTGAATGGCGAAGAGGGGGCGGTGGGGGAGGGATTGTCGAAGAGTTCAATAGGTGAAACCCTATTTTTCCTCTTTCAGAAATCTCGTGCACAATCTGAGCTTAACCGACCTGACCGAGCAGCAGAGGCTGACTTGGTACTCGACCGACAGTGACGTGAAGATGTGCCTGGTGAAGGGCACACCCGAAGAGAACTGTCAGAACTACATTCGCATCCTGGTGAAGACGAACACGAGTACGCTGCTGGTGTGCGCGACGAACGCGTTCAAACCGATGTGTCGGGACTATGAGATTCTTGCCGGCAATTACACGCTTCTGAAGGAGAAAGGGGGCCAGGCGAAGTGCCCGTACGATCCCAGACACAACAGCACCTTCGTCTATGTCGACGGGTTGCTGTACACCGGCACCGTGGCCGATTTCGCGGGAATGGACCCGATCATCTACAGGGAGCCGCTGCAGACCGAGCAGTACGACTCCAAGAGTTTAAACGGTGAGCACCTTTGAAAGCATCTTCCGTTTTTTTTCCATTTTTCAGCAAATTAATCGAGTTATTTAATCGTTGCGTTAGTTGACGTCGTTTTAACGTGAGTGTAATAGTAGATGATCTAAATAACCAGAGGTCGCGCGATACTGGCACCTGTGTGCTTTTTGTAACGTATACGAATTGAAAGGTAAAGTAGGTGAGTCATATGGGTAAACCTAATCGAGCGTGTCGTCGTTTGAAACGTTTTCGAAATTAAAAACTGGTTAGAAAGTGTACACCATTGGACGTAGTGGAAAGCGATGGACAGGGGGAGTTGGATGATGAATTGGTGGAGGAACTGTCGACGTTAAAGCACGATTAAAAATTAAAATAAGGGAAGCATGGTCTCGATGGGTATGCAGAGTAAACAGCTGGAGTGTTTTCGGTAGGGAAAAAAGGTCGGTGGGGCAACGGAAGAATTTATCGCTTGGTACACCGAACGATCCTCCCTCTGGCTAACCTGCTGGAAGAAACTTTACATTCTTCACCAAGGGTGGAAGATCGCGCGAACAATTACCCCGAGCGAAGGAGAGATTCTGGAAGAAAGTATGTAGTGACGATGAACGGAAACGATAAAACGCAAAACTCGATAACTAGTGGAAATCGCGTTAAGCGTCTCCTGGCACGCTTCTTTCCGGTTCTTCGGTGATTCTGTGCGATCGTGGATAATTCGAAATCGGCGACCGGAGAAAATTCACCGATCGAAGCGAACGGTTACGCGGTATTTATGCAAACTGTGTGTATCGTAAAGCGTTTCGTGCGGGGTTAGCCGGGTGGCTTCGAATTGCTCGCTATATTCGCCCCTGGGCCGCAAAAGTTGAAGCTGCAGTTCGATTCGGTATTTACAGGATGCTATGGGGGTGGGGGGAGGAAGAGGAGGAGAAAGTTTCGACTTTGAAAACCCTGGCTGGGTGCCACGGGGCGAGAAATTACCGAGAAACGTCCCGATCATGAGCGTATATTCTACGCGGCGTACACTAGCCTTAATCCACACGGTGTAATTCCGAGATTAACCGTCGTGCGTGTACGTGGATTTCGCAGGCTCCATGCTCGCTGAGATTATTCCGCGACCCTTCCATATCTCTATAATGACAAAGCAGCACCGCGTCTCTCCTGCCCGCTACTCCCGACGAAATACGTCTCGCGGCACCGTTGATGGGAAGTTTTAATCCGGATAAAAGACCGGCCTGCCCCTTGTCCGCCCAACTCAACGACTCTATCTTTTTTCTCTCGCTCTCTCCATCGCTCTTTCTTTACCTCTCTACTACCCTAGAGCTCTTTTTTCGTGGATTGTTATTCTTAACTGCTTTATCGGGCGATTCTCGTAAATTGCCTCGTCGAACGGCATAGCTAACCCTCGATTTGCAAGGTTTCCGTTTGAGAGAAAAAGCCGGATAAATGCGTCAAAGCTTCGTCTTACGCTCGAGCCAAAATTAATCATTTAAATCGAAGGGTTGGGTTGCACCTTCTCCTCAGGCTTTCCATATTCTCGCGGGTTGCGAATATCTAACGTGTACGTCGAAGAAAATCGAAGGGCGTGGGAGAGTTACGGTTCCCCTGCGAATTTGCCGAAAGGTCGAATTTTTATTTGGGACGGCCACCCTGGCTGGGAAAGAATTATAGTTCGAATAGCAAGGGATGACGCGAGGAGACCCGTACCACGGAAATTTTTTACGACAACCATCCGACGTCTCGACCCTGGAGACACGGTAACCCTCCGAAGAAACTAACCTCTCCTTGGCCGCGAGAAGAACGACGAAGAAGGGGTAAAACGGAAAATGCGTCACCGGTGTTCCACGTCGCTTCGCTCGTTCGCTGGAGTATTTTAATTGAACGGTGTACGAACGCTAATCAAGTTTCTCCGGCCGCTGAATAATATTGATTTTCCCTCGGTTCGTTGAAAATTCAATTCTGTCTCTATCTGCCTCTTTCCTTCGCCCCCCCACTCCTCCCCTCTATTTTTCATCATCGTTCGAAAATTTCCGCTCGCTCGTTACGCGACACGGAACGGAAAACCGAAAAGTTTTACCGAGAGTGGAAAAGTGCGACAGAGTGGACGCGTTGCGGGGAGGAATGTTCATTTTTCATCGCTCGGATAATTACAACGCCGTTACCATCGTATTTTCATCCCGACGTCGGTCATCGAAAGCTTTCGCCGTGTGTTTTTCAAACGTCATCGCGCTCGTGCTTCGGGGATTTTCATCGAACGTCATAGAAAGATTATAGAGGGACTCCTCTTTGCTCTTCTCTTCCTCCTACTATCACCTGCTAGTGAAAATTTTCAAAGCAGTTTGTCTCGATGACGACGCGGTTAAATGCGCCGAAAAAGAAACACAGGTGAACGAGGATCTAGCGTGTGGTAGATGGATCGGAGGGTATAAGGGAAAGAACAGAGGAGGGAGGCAGAGAAAATGACAGAAAATTTATGGGCCAGGGTGCAGCGGGTCGGTCGGATATACCTACGTGGCGCGCGAGATTAATATTACTTTATGAATCCTAAGAAGCTTATGAAAACCCTGTCAAGTTAATAAATCGATAAAGTTTTCCCACTTTATCGGGAGCGGTTGTGTGCGGCAGCCAGAGGGATCCTACACTGTGTGACGACGCAGAAGGGAAAGAAAGAGAAATTGAGAGCGGAAGAGGAGACAGGAAGAAGAGAAACGCGTCGTTTCACCGCGACACCGCTCGAATAACCAGCTAAATAAAAGGGTTCTTAGGTATTCGTGGTCGGCTTATTGCCGTCGCGCGGCCTGGAAGATGTCACCTCCACTACTCCCCGAGTAAAATTGATTTTTACGACCTACCCCTCCGACGATCGTTGGCAATCTGGCTGCGCCAGACGATTCTGATGCGGGTAATGATTTTTTAACGAGGAATCGATGCCACCACCCTGAAACAACGCTGGATTATCCTCTCGATCGTGCCCCTCGTCGAGAGCAACTTCCCAGCGATTTTTCGAAACCGTTCCACTAACGGCTGCATCTTTATTCCTCGAGCGAGCAGAAACCGTTATCTACGTATTTTATTGCCGGCTCGTTCATTGTAGGTACCAACCTGACTGGCCAGTTATCATCGCGGTCGTTTCCCTATAAAACCAGTTTCCGACCTCTGTTCACCAACCCCGTTTATACTCCTGGTAATATCTTTGTAATACATCTGCAATTTTAATTTTAGCACCGAATTTCGTGAGCTCCATGGCCCAGGCGGATTTCGTCTACTTCTTCTTCCGGGAGACCGCCGTGGAGTATATCAATTGCGGCAAGGTGAGTAGCTTAATCGCGTTGATCAATTTCGTGAACCATCGGTCCCGAAAACGAGCGGGCAATCGACGTTCGAGTCACTTGAATAAAATTCCATCGAGCTGTGATCAGTGGAAATTGCCTCGAGAAAGGATCTTTTTCGAGCGTAACGGGGGAAAATTTGCGACCGCTGGATGGGCACGTTCTCGAATCGTTATCGAGGACCAAGTTACGTTATCGTGCCACGATCACGTGTAATTCCGCGTGGACTGGATAGCATCGACATAGCCATATACTCGCGGAGGAAATCGCGGGGCGGACACGCGGGATTTTATCAGTTGGCTCGATCACGAGACGAGGAATGCAACCTATTTCACGGCTCTCTCTCTCTCTCTCTCTCTCTCTCTCTCTCTCCACATTGATTTTTTCCATTCTTTCAGACTGTCTACTCTCGTGTGGCGAGAGTCTGTAAATACGATCGAGGTGGTCCGCATCGGTATCGCAATAGGTGGACCTCGTTCCTAAAGTCCCGTCTTAATTGCTCCGTCACCGGAGACTTTCCTTTTTACTTCAATGAAATACGTGAGTATACGATCGTTTCGTTATCGTTGATTAACGCGATCGATCTTCATCCGTCTTACTCTCGAACGGGCTACCTGGCATCTGGTTAGAGTTTCGATTTGTTCAACATCGAGGCTCCCATGATGCTGGTTCCTTCCTATTAAAGATCGGAGACGCCAAGTGGCGTCATTGATTTTAAACGACGCGACGTCGTCTGCACGTTCGAGAGAGGTCGGGAGATAAATTTTCCGTGGGATGCGCCGGTTATGCTCGTAAAAGTCCGCGTGCACGGGCGAGGCCACGCAAACAAAGGGACCAGGAAATCACCGGTCAAGCGTTATTTGCAGAATCAACGACGGAACTGATATCGGGTCAGTACGGCAATAAGTCGGCCCAGCTGATATACGGCACGTTCACCACCCCGGTGAACAGCATCAGCGGCTCGGCCGTCTGCGCCTTCTCCTTGCAGGACATCACCGACACGTTCAAGGGTAATTTCAAAGAGCAGACTGCCATCAACTCGAACTGGCTGCCAGTGCAGAGCACCAAGGTTCCTGACCCGAGGCCTGGAGAATGCGTAAACGATTCCAGATCGCTGCCCGATCTAACCCTGAATTTCATCGACACGCACTCCCTGATGGACGAGCTTGTGCCAAGTTTCTTCGGCCAGCCCATCGTGATTCGCACCAGTTTCCAGTAAGTTTGATTTTCACGTGTAATCCATACAGTTTCCCAAAATTCTACGTGTGCTGTCTGGTGTACAAAGCTTGTCCACTCCGCAGTGCTTCCTATCTTCTTAACCCAACTTTCATCCAATCTCTCTTTGCACAGTGAAATGTGTCTCCCGTGAGGAGGGACATCGCGCTTAATCCTTTCTCATCACGCTCATATCCGTTCCCCTCCAATCCTTTCCCTATTCAAACATTCCGCCAAACCGTTTATCCTCGAAAACTAGACATAATTCCCCTTGCTTCGGTTCCCGTACCATTGTTTCGTCCTTGTCCTTCACTCCACTTCGTGCTCTGTTGTTTCTACGTACGTTTCCGACGACAAATGAGATAGAAGAGAACAGGGGCAAATATGAAATTCTGGAAATACCATAGTTACAGATTCACGCAAATCGCCGTGGATCCCCAGGTGAAGACACCCGGCGGCAAAACGTACGACGTGTTGTTCATCGGCACGGACAATGGAAAAGTGATCAAAGCGGTGAACGCCGACTCCGCGGACACTCACCTGAAGGTCAGCCCGGTAGTGATCGAGGAGATCCAGGCGTTCCCGTCGTCGGTGCCAGTTCGCGGCATCAAAGTGGTCAGAGCATCTCAGGCGGGCGATGGCCTCGAAGACGGTCGGTTGGTCGTGATCGCCGACAGCCAAGTCCAGGCCCTCAGGCTGCATCGCTGCTACAGCGATAGGATCTTGTCGTGTGGCGAATGCGTGGCTCTACAGGATCCCTATTGCGCCTGGGACAAGGTGGAGGGCAAATGTAGGGCCCTGGTGGGTCCGGCGTCCACGGATGCAAGCAGATTCCTGCAGAGCGTCGCGACAGGCCTGCACGCCTCCTGTCCGCCTAGTAAAAGCTTGAACAAGGACGCGGGCAGCGTCGGTGCGATCTCAGCGAACCAAAATAAATTCCCGCAGGACTCGATGATACCCAACAAAGAGGGCCAGGGAGGAGAGATCATCAATATCATGCAGGACGAGGAGCAGGATAATTCAGGTAGATTATTTCTATCGAAACGATAGGCTTAGCATTAGGTGCAGATTTCAAGATACTGGAACATTTGACGTAGGTCCAGAAGTATCGGCGGCAGACTCTCCACCACCGCAGTACTCTGTAGAGACTTTGGTGATGGCCGTGGTAGCTGGGGCGTTAGCGGCTTTGCTGGTTGGTTTCGTGGCGGGTTACCTGTGCGGTAGAAAGTGCAGGAAAGACGAGGACGACAATATGCCGTACCCCGACACGGAGTACGAATACTTTGAGCAGCGGCAGAACGTGAACAGGTGAGATAATTCAGCGTGCTAATAATTCTTCTCGATCTTCGCATTCCTGTGTCCTCAACGTCGCATGGTTCCGGATTGGTCCACGCTCCTACGACGGCTCTGCCGTACCGTTTCACGAGAACTTGTTTTGAAACTTGCAGCAGGCTAGCGGCAGAACCCAAGCTACTGCCCCAGGAGGAGGTAACGTACGCGGAACCGGTGCTGGTTCCACAGCCCCCGAAGTTGCACTCGCCGAAGGGAACGATACGAAAACCACCGCCAACGCCGACGGAAACGTTGTTCCAATTCCCGGACGGTTACGGTTTCCGCGGTCCGAGGGACAATTTTGGTACCCTGCGGTCCCATCAGGGCGACGCGTATCGGCGCAACGACGGGTTCGCGACCACCCGGAGCGTGAAGAAGGTTTATCTCTGAGAAACGAGCGAGGAGGGAGGTGGCCGTCACCGGAGCCTAGGACGGCCAGCACGCAATCGGCACAACGCGACCACAGCGGCCAGGAGTAGTCGCGCTGTGACGTCCGGGGGACAGTCGAACCGCGAGCTCGCGGGTCCGAGGACGCTCGAATCGCCCTCGCCACCTTCGAGCGTTTCGTCCAGTTCCCCATCACCTCCCTCCTCGTCACCCTCGCCCACCCTCGTACCGATCGCCATGACCGGTGGCTCGCCACCGCCACCGACGCCGCCCTGCAGCTTCATCTACCGGTCATAGTCGTCGTCGTCGACGTCGGCGTCGGCCTCCTCACCGCCGCCGTCGTACTCTGCTTCTTGTTACGCGACGCCAGCAGCTGGGACGCCGTTCTATTGTCCCGCTGCGCGTTCCGATCCTGTATAGTGTAGCCGGGAGCGTGTTCCACACCTGATACATAGGTTTCCCTCACCTATACGCGCTTACTTTCCCAGATTTTTCATCACTTTTCTTTCCTCCTTTGCTTTCGTTTCGTATCCACCATGTCGATCATCAATCCTCGGTTGCCCTTTCTGAATTGCCGTCGAACTACGCTCCAGTCTATTGAGAATTACGGAGTAACACTTCACCATCGTAAGCGGTGATGTTTTTCCTGTGACTTGGTTCAGTGATTATCGGAAGAAGAATTTGGCGAGAGAGATGACGATCTCCGTCGATTTACAACGATCGGTTAATCCCCTCCCCGAAACCGCGCGTAGTATTACGGCAAAGGTTTCTTCTCGTGAAGTCAATTAAAAGAGACTATTGTCGGACTCGACTTGCGATTTTTCTAATGTTGTAATATTTAACGCGAGTGATTGACAGTGCCATTATTGTTCGCATAATACTACTGCGTATGCCTCGAAATTACAAAAGGGACGCCCGCTTTCCTCGTGTCACCCCGTTACAAAGAGATACGATTGACGGGCGAATATACGGATTCGATTCGCTCGTTCGAAGGAAACGAACGAACGTACTAGAAGGATGAGGAGGAGGAGGAGGAGGAGGAGGAGGATGAGGATGAGGATAGAAAGGAGGAAGACGGAATAAACCATTGGACTCGGTTGATCGCGGCACAGTGCCATAAAACACGATCGTTTCCCGTGAAATCGCGGAGATCGCCACGTCGCCCTTACGATGGGTTGGTTAATCAGCCAGACGTTCTTTTTTAGCTGTCACGTAGCTCGGCGAGAAACGGTATTACCGCCGAATGTTATCCCGCGACCGATCCTTAATTTTCTCGTATTTTTCGGAAACACGCGTTTCACCACCTGCACATATACGTAATAGAGAGAGAAAGAGAGAGAGAGAGAGAGAGAGTAAAACGAGAGAAAGAAAGAGAGAGCGAGAGAGAGAGAGAGTAAGAGGAATGTATGAGAAGCGTTTAAAGGTTAATGAAATAAGAGAGAGAGAGAGAGAGAGAGAGAGAAAGTGTGGGAGAGTTTGTGATGGGGAGGAAGAAAAAGAGAGAGGGCTTGTATGTAAATAATACACATATATACAAAGAAAGAGGAAAGAGAATAATAACAATATACGAAGGAATTTAAGAGTTCTGTGAAGGAGGCAGATGGGAAGTAATGGGAGAAACCTAGAATCAGTTCATCTAGAATCTGGGCCGATGGTACATGTAGACATCTATCTTAAAGTGCTTCTTATTTCAGTGTGTTTAGAAGTAACGCGTATGTGATATATATACTATATGACGAGGTGTTTTTTCTAGGCGTTGAGAGAAAGCGAGAGAAAGAGAGAACACTGGGTCGAGAGAGGCAGGACTCTCTTCGGCGAAAATCAGACGAATAGACGGACGATGAGACGCGGCGATGAACTCGACGATCCTTTGTTCACAAGAATTCATCGCTGTGCTTTCAAAAGAGCCTGCCATCGCTTTATTGGAAACCTGCAAAATCGATATAATATTTCTCCTTATCTCCTTCTTTTTGCCTTTTCCCTCATATTTTTCTACTCCTTATTTTTTTTATTATATTCTCCTTCTGCTGATCGTTCGTCAAGTAGCTCTTCGTCTCCTGCGAAATTCTGTGAACAATCGAGCGAGGGTGTCACGCCGCTTTCGTTCATTTTTTTATTTCTTGTTTTCGTTTTTTTTTTTTTTTTTTTTACTTTCTTCGTTCTTATTCTACACGCACACGATCACACCGAGAATACACAGGACAGCGGAGGCTCGCACGTTTGTCACGGCGTTTTCTTCTTATCGATCCACGGATCGGTTATCCCGATTCGATAGATCGATCGACCCTTTCCCGATTGACAAACGAAGGCCCGCCCAAACACATATACACACACCCCTTTAAACGGTAAGACTGAAAAGAATCCCGAAATGGGCGGGCTTCACCATCCGTTCATCGTTCTTAGAGTATCGTTAGATCGGCATCGACGAACACGGTTTCCTTTTGTCGACAGTACAAATGTTCATCGCGTTTCTTACACGATCTGTTGGTCTCGTTTCACGAGCAGTCGATGCGCGAACGTTCTACCACTCCTTTCCATTTCCTTCGGAGAGAAATTTCAAACGGGAACGCCTTGCTTCGTTCACGTTTCCAAGTATAAAAGAAACTGTTGTTCACACACATACGTTGAAGAAGCTCGTGAAAATTACGCGATACTGCAGTAGGATTGGGTCCTACAACCGAACTTACAAAAGCACAACGGGGAAAGATAGAGAGGGTGTGTTGGCGTAGGGAGAACTTGTCAGCCGGAAGTTCGATTCTTTCGTTTGGTCCCTCGAATTCTTCCTCGATACAGTACCGTCGAAAAGAAAAGCTGTTTTAAAGTCTCGAAAGGAGAGAACTCGTCGACGCATCCTGCACGTGAGACAGACAAGAGCTTGACAAGAAAAAAAAAAGAAAGGGGACTCGATTTTACACACACTACTCACATGTTACACTGCATAAATATACTAACACACGCGTAATTATAAACGCAAGGCGCGGATTGTCCGCGCGTTTCGAAGCTGCCATGTATAATCGACCCGACAGACACTTCTCGTCGTTGCAAAATATCTAATTGTACATCCGGCGTATAGCTAGCGTATTTTTAGCGGCTTCTTTTTTCACGTTGGGTCGGAGTAGAATGGACGTTTTCTAAGTTTGATACGATTACACTAACGAAATGAAAAAGAACAAAAAAAAAAAGAGATGAAGAAGAAGAAGAAGAAGAAGAAGAAAGGAGAAGAGTTCGCGTTTTATCCGGTAAGGTTCTACTAAAGTAAAGAAAAAGGTGAAAAGAAAAAAAAGAAGAAACTCCCTTAGTGATCTTTTTCGCGAATGGAAGACTCAGGCACGATACCAAAGATATTACTTGTACACTTAGACACCTGTTGGTCGTTCCGATGATGATTGAACGTTTAGAGGCGCACAAGATATTTAAAAAAAAAAAAAAAGAAAGAAAAACTTTTTAGGGATTGCTGGCCCCTCGCACAAAAGTCGAAAACACACCCCAAACAGACGTTCACACGTTTGGCAAGGCAACGCGTGAACAGCCTCGAATGGACGATTTATTTGTCTATCTTTTTTATTTTTTTTTCTAAACCCTTCTTCTGTCTCCCCTTTCGAATCTTTGCTGATCTTTCTACTTGTCGGTGTTAGCGGACGCGCAAAGATATTTACTTCTTCCTTTGACTTCGTTCGCCAATTTATGTGTTCATTGCGAGACTGCGAAATCGGTGCGACAGTATTTTCAAGCGGCACGCGTTTCACGCGCCCATCATACAAAACACAATGTTTCGAGGACGTTCGATTGTCTTCAACGAAAAGAGGGGGGGAGGAATTGCGCGCGACGTTGGAATCAAGTAATGCATGAAAAGCAGCCAAGAGGAGAGAAGCGTTGCGATCGTTCAGAGATATTTTTCGAATGGAGGATGTCGTGCTAGCACCGTGTTGAAACAATAAAGGGGACGGGTTCAAGGGTGGGGGAGGGAGAGAAATCAGAGAATTCTATAATCTTAAACGATATTATTAATCGAACGTTGATACTTGTAATAAGAGTTAGAAAAAAACAAAGGGACAAAAAAAAAATGTGGGAGGGATGAACGTTGAACGAAGATTCGTGTTTAAACGTGTTCAAAGGAGTTCGTGTTGTTTAAGCCAATAAGGAACGGATTCCATCCAAGATACAAAAAAAAAAAAGAAGAGAAAAAGAAAAACGTAAAGGAAAGAAAAGGAAAGAAATGTGAATATTTGATTCGCGATGTCGTTTGTTACGTGGACGAATTTTCTTTTGGTGAATTGTTAACATTGGATTTCTCCGTTCGGATGTCGGATCTTTGATCCGTGAGATGGCTAGGTTCCATTGTGAAAAGAGGGAAAATTTGGGGACGGAAGGTTACGCGAGGCAAAGAGAAACGAGAGAATTTGGGAAAATTTGCGTTGCCAGTGCGTCGCGGCAGGCGAGACACGATGATTTCATGCATTATTTCATTTCAATCGCTTAGAGGGCACGTGTGTTCTTTCTGTGTTTTCTTCGTTTTAATTGTTTAATTTAATCTGTACATTTTTCTAACAAGAGAGAGAGAGCAAGGAATAGGGAAAGGAAGATAGGAAGAAAAGAGGCGGGAAAGGGAGAAGGGTGGGATAGAAGGGAAGGGAGATGAGACGAGAGAATGCGCGTGTGCTTGAGCGTGAAAAAGTTTAGCCAGTTATTACTGATTATAAATTGAGAAAAAAAAAAAAATTAGGTAGATATTCCGGGGCCTTCTCGTTCGAGAGGAAGCGCTCCGTAATTAGTTGATCGCAGCATGTATGAGACAAGAGTTTTGACGATGAAAGCTTAGACATAAGTAGAGGATTAGCGAACGGTATATATATAAATATAAATATAAATATAAATATAAATATAAATAAAAAATATATATATAGAACGCTTGAAACGTATATTAATATTATAACTTTTTATAAATATATTTTTCCGTCGAAGTCTAGCCTAGTTGGATACATACACGGTTATTAACGACTATTAATTTATCCGATCTGATTATTATATCGAGGATCTAGCGTTAATTCGAACATTTTAGACGTCATAGTTTTACATGATAGGGTTGCGGGGGAGAGATGAAATTGTACGAATTGTAAGTGACTCGGTAAGAAAGAGGAGGATTCATGAAGGAGGGAAGCCGAAGAATGAACATTGAAGAAACACATTAGTACCTAACGTTATGAAATTGAACTACTAGTGTTGAGCCACTCGAGAAAGGATCGCTGGCCAGCTTCGCGATCCATCATCAACGGTTCGACGCGACTTTCGGCTGGAGGAATGAACGTCCGTCGACGATCGGCGTCGATCTTTCACGCCGGGGAACGTCGTGGATATTGTTAGAGGCCAATTGGACAATCGATCGAGTCGAAGCGACCAGCTATCCTTTTCGTGCTTTATTATAATTAAGTGAGAGACAATGTGTGCGATCGAGAGACAGCGTTGCGGAGAGCGTTCAGTGCGATCGATTATGAAGAATGAGAGCGTGAGAGGACTAAATTCAGAGAACGAGTACGCATATAACACGTATACATAGTCCTGCATATACACGAATCCTTCGTTTCTTTTCTCTTCTTCCGTTTTCCTCTTGGTTTTTCCACAGAGAGAAATTAGCGAGTGTGAGAAATGAGTAGCGTGCGCGAGAGGAATGAAGGTGACGAGAGAATGAGAGAGTATGAGAACGAGAGCCCGGTCCCCCCTTTCAAGAAGAAAAAGAAAAGAAAAGAAATTGTAATCGCGTCACGGGCTCTCGTTTCGCGCGTATACTGGTATACACGGGCGAGCACTGATTACCACATGTAACGCTAATTAATAATTACCGATAAACTACCAAGTAATAATCATACTGTTAACTAAAGTAATAAACGCGATCGCGATAACCAGAGGATTTTTAAAGGGCGAACAGAAGATGAACACTATAGTATTTATCAACGATAAAGTAACGAGAACGTAACACGTATTTTGCTTCTTCCTAATACAGTGCCGTTTACGCTATTTTTTACTGTAACTGATAGAGAGAAATTCGGCCAGAGATGGGGTGTGTGCGCGCGCGGCAATTTTCGGGGGCGAGCTGCACGCCCACCCTTTCAACAAATGTTCGCGAGATCGGAAGGAAGAACGAGTGAGAGTGCGTGAAAGAGAAAGTGTGTGAAAGTTGGGATGAAAGAGGTGTAGGAACGAGTCGAGTTTCAATTTAAGTCGGCTATCGCGCATCTTTGTAAAAAAACCAAAAAACAAAAAGAGAGAGAAAAGAAAAAAGAAAACAGCTAACCTCGAACGCATGACTATGGCGCGTTTCGTCCTTGTCAGATGGGGAAGATACGACTGATTAATCTACGCGCAAAATCCTATTTTAGTTCACTGCGATTCCTAGGGCAATTTGTAAAAAAAGGAAAAATTGTTGAATATTGTAGAATGTGCAAAAACAGCGAGGAAATTAAAAGGACGCCTTGTCCTACGGGCGGAGAGTTCCGGTTTGTCGGTTCTTCCGCTTTTCCTCGATTTCTGCAATATCGTTAGATATCGCACCCTTGTCCGCCGTGCAAAAACACGCAGGCCACGTTTGCGTTTCGATTAATCCGCCAATCTTCCTGTTGATCGTCCGACGACCGTGCATTTCCACAGTCTTGAGAAGTTTTTGCCCTCTAGAGTGCAGCTGCATCCACTGTCAATTACAAAGGAATCAGCGGCATAATTTTCAGTCGTTCTATCGCATGTTTTGCAACTGCTCGTCTGTGAACTCTTCTTCCCGATTTTTTAATCACGCAAAAACGGACTACGAACTGCGTCTAAAGGTACGGAAACTTCGAAACACCGTACGATCGTCGGACTTTGAACACATTCGCCGCGGGCCGAGTCGCGATTTCGGGGTTAAGTGGGGGAGGGGAGGGGCCTTTGACTTAATTATCACGCACGATCGTGCGACTCGCCGTAATTTATTAGTGAGAACACCATTCGAGATTAATCGAGGAGAGAATGGAGGACTGCGTGGTGTGTAAATGAATATGCGCGAGGTAGAGAAAGGAGAGAAAGAGGGATGCATGGAACGGGAGAGATAGGGAGAGATGGAGAAGTAAGATAAAATTTTTTGGCGCGACGTTTCGATAAGCGCGAGAAATTCCATTTGTTCACTCGGCTGTCCGGAACGTGCTCCGGTCGGTCGGATCGATTTTAAAAAGAGGAATATAGTACCGGAGGAAGAATAATGATTAATAATAATATTAGTAATACTAATAATAACGATACTGCATTAATACCGAAGGTATATTATTGCTGATAATTATATCGTAACGACACGAGAATGATATTATATAATACTCTTTATAAACGCAGGAGATGATGACGATGATGATGACGATGATGATGTAAACGCGGTGAAGTACAGCGAGGATTATACAGAGTGAACTGATCGAGCAAGAGAAAGAGAGGGATAGAGCGTACTTACGAGAGAATGAGAGGGAGAGATTGCGAGAGAGTGAATGAGATGACGCGAGGGAGAAAGGGAGAGGAAGGAAGAACGATAAGTAGTCTTTTTCGCAGTAGGCTGACGGTAGAGACACGGCACGTCTAATATTAACGAACGAAAACAACAAAAAAAAAAAAAAGAAAAATAATTAAAAAAGTAAAGTAAAAAGATATCATAACGCGAAAAAAAAAAAAAAGGTACAGTAGTGATTTACTATCGGCTGACACGTAGTGTGAATGCTGACATAGGAGGAGCATGCTGGCGGGGAGTGCTTTTGTGGATTCCGAAATGGATGTTCAATGAAAGGTGTCCGGCTCGTTTTTACACTCTTCTCTTATACAATGATAATTGGCACAGTTCAACGATATAGCGAGAGAAATAAAAAAAAAAAAAGGAAAGAAACAGAGACGAAAAAGAACGAAAAATAAAAAAGAAGGAATGACGTGTTTCTCGATAGAAGTAACCACTGTCAACGATAGCGGTGTCGTTAACCGTAGCCTCGTTACGTCCAGCGACGCCGGTGTAGTTGATAATAGCGAAACTCTCGAGACGTTCGTTTGCCACGCTTGTGACCGTGCTCGTCTCGCGACACTTGCTTTCCCGTAAACGAGGAAATCCCCGCGACGCAAGAGACTGGAGGCGAGGAGAAAAGGGGTGGGATTCATTTCCATTACCGTATTGCGTCTGTTATGCCTGACATAGTTTGCTATTAAGGAAAAGGGAAGGTTGAAGATTCGTGGGCGAAAGGAAAGCTAAGAGAAAAGCACGGTGGCGAGCTGTTTCGAATCTGATGGGATGGGGCTAGGAGGAAGGAAAAGAAGAAATGGAGATGATATATACGTATATCGGGAGGGAGGGAAGGCGAGCTGGGGTGAAAGATCGAGTAGGAGAGACACGAGAGAGGAGGATTATCGAGAGAGAGAGAGAAAGAGAGAGTGGAAGAGCTAGGAAGAGAGACAGCGAGAGAATGAGAGAATGAGAGGGTGGCGTGCAAGAGGGAGAAAATGAAGAGGAGCGATTGTAGATTCGGAAAGTCACTTAGCCAGCAGACTGCTGTTCATAGTGCCCTGTTATAGTGGGTTCCCTAGGCAGAGTGGCAGAGACGCGATTAAAAAGCGAAAACAAGAGAGGCGTACGAGAGGGAGAGGCAGAAGAGAAGGAACTTGTTGGGGAATAAGTGCATAGGCAAGCTGCGAACGTGCACGCGGGCCGACCAGCGAATATATACGCCAACTTTTTCTGCGGCCTTTTTTTTTTTTTGTTTTTTCTAATCGAAAGACACGAGCGTCGGCTAAAGAGAAAACCGCGACAACGATTACCTGGATTTATCGCGACGAATTCGTCAGTGGTCGCGATCCAAGTTTCTTTTCCCGTTCGATGCATCGTTCGACCTTTGCCTATTACTCTAGGCTAATATTTAATGCGTTTCCATCGACCCTGTGGCGCCAGAGATCTTCCTTCTCTATTTCAAAATCGTTTCTCGAAGACGACCTGATCGTTCGAGAAACGTGCCGACCGTTGTTCAGAACTTGTGAAAAAAAAAAAAACAAAATAAGGGAAAACGCGCACACTACATGGCACAGGGTCGATTCTATATCTCGTGACGGAACGACGATCGTATCGAGAACTTACGACGAGACACGGGCAATTTTTCATCGGCCGGATGAACATCGATTCTCCGGTTTCGTGTAACAGTAACGAGCAGCGATGTCGTATCAAGAGATATACGGTTGACATTATCGACTATCACTACTGACGTTAGTAATACCTTTCCCGCTACTATTCGTACACGTTTGCAGTAGCTGGACGAATCTCTTGACCATAATCGTTGTTCTCGATGATCGATCGGTGTCACGGGATCCTTGCGTGGTATTCTATTCGCGTGTCGATCGTAAAAACGAAGGAGAAACTTGGATCGCTAAATATGAAAAGCTTTAGATCGGTCTCTCTCGAGACTGATATCAGGTTCGAAGAGGGAAAGAATCGGTAGCTTGGTAATAACGAGGTACTCCGCTCTCTGCCCACGGGACCCTGATCTATTTTTCAGAATACGCTATTGTGATTATTACTATATGATAACATTTAAAGAAAACAAAAAAAAAAAAACACTAAAACCACAAAAACACCTTGTACTATTGTTTATTATACGATTCTGACGATGATTATTTATAATGTTAATAATCTATATTAACGATAATTACCGCATTATACCATTATTATATTTAGTACTATTTAGAGAGTGAGGCTGCTACTATATTAATGAATTAAGTACTAAGTAACGGATTAAGTAATTCATTAGACTTTATATATAAATATATAAATATTACTAAACATACTGTTCGCGTCAAACTGCGTTTATCGGTTTTCTCTTCGTATACACGTTGATTTCCTATACATATACGAAATATATATATAAATATATAAATATATAAATATGAATATACATAAAAGTATTTAATAATCACAGTACGACTGCCTCTGACTCGATTTTCTTTTCCGGGCGCTTGTTCAGTCGGCGTTACGAACGTTCTTTCGTTTCACCCGTTTACATTCGACGACTACGTTATTTTATATATCGTAATAGACATAGACTGTACCATGAAATATTAAGTAAAAATAAATTTGATTAGGTAATACCAAAGTGTTCAATTTCTCAACCCGAATCCTATCCGAAATACGAGGAAAATGTGTTAGTTTCTACGTCGAGGAGAGGTAAGAAGAAGGGTGTTGGAATAATTGAAAAACACCGTGTTGTCCATTTTTGTCCACCTTTATTTAATCGTAGCACATACTATTTCAAAGATTCATAAGTACGATGTAGATAAAAAAGTACAAATATTTACAAAATACTGTAAAAAAGAAATCGATTACAAAACGCCTAGGGATATGAAAAACGTCGTTTAAAAATGGATCTTGCGTTCGCTGCACGCTTGCAACACTTTCTTTTTCTTTCATTTTTCACTTTTTCATTTCTTTTCTTTTTTCTTTTCCCACCGTGTATGACTAGACATTAGACGTAATAGGTCGCTTCGTTAAAAGTCACTGGCGCAGCGTTTGTTCCATGTGTGTGTCGGTGTATCGGTGTATCCGCGTGAACCACCCCTCGTCTTCTCAATCCAATTTGCGCGAAACGACGCTCGAGTAGGACGTGATCTATCTACGGATAAACTTCGAGCGGAAAAATTCACCAGGCGGCGGCAGCGTTCGGAAAAACGGCGGGGGAAATCGTTCTTACCTCCGGGAAAGATTCGGTCAGCGAATTGATATGAGCATTGTTGGATTTGAGTAATTGGCCTTAACAACGATTACAAACTGCCAGCCAAGTTGCTGCAAGGTATGTTCCTAACGTACTTTATATTACAAGAATATTTCTTGGCATATACTGCGAACATTTAGGAAGCATCTGATAATTCAGCCCGGAATTTTGCAAGAGCATTCTTTGAACATTGTCGTCGTCGTCGTCGTCGTCGTCGTTCAAATTTCAGGCTGATCTTTTCTTCAAAGAACGTTAACGATCCTCTATGAATAGAGGGAAATGTATTCGAATTGAAATCAAACGAAATTTTTATCTTTTTCTCCGCGAGAAAATTGGAGATGAGGTGGTCTTGTTGAAAATATTCGATAAGTGGTCGACGACAACGTTCCTCGTGCCCCTGCAGAATCGTGATTTGCTTAGGCATGCAGGAAAGGGAGAATCTCTTCCCCCTTCCTGTGATGCCTTCGATGCGACGAGGGTGCATTAAATTAGGGAATGGTCGTATTCGTTATGATTATGAGAACCTTTAACGTTACAGAGATTACTCATTGGCAGTGTTTACCTTAGTGTCTCGTACATCTAGATGCGTATATGATACATTATATATTTTATATGCGCATACGTGTGCAGAGCTGAGGAATACTTTGAATACTGATCGATCTTCTCTCGCGCGTTTTCTATTTCACCCAGCATATTACGTATTTATACGATACGTGGGTGTATCTCGTGGAAACTTTGACAGCTCTGTACCTGTTATATGTATTATGTACGTGTGATTTCTTGCACGAGGAGCTATGATCATCGTCGTAATAGCATATCTAATTGCAAAGTATATCTAATTACGGTCGTATCGAATATTCTTCTTGAACTTGTGACCTATTAACCCTTCTATTATCCTGTTACGGCTAAAAAAACTTGTTTTGGTGGTTCTTTGTACCCTTCCGTTTCCTCGTTCCTTGAACTCGTAATAAGAACGAGCTGAAACGGAATTACCTCTCGAAAATAAAACAGCGAATCGAATTTTCAATGGAAGATCGAACGATTCGCAAAACGAAAGGAAGAGAACAGAACGATATAAAATGGTTTCGTTGTGGAAATTTCGTGATATGGACAGTCGACGTAACTAACACCAAAGATCATGCATGTCTTTTCTTTTCTTTCTTTCTTTTTTTCTTTTTCTGGCAAGTTGCGCGACAGGGTCTTAATCTATCTTTCCTCAAATATGCAAAAATAGGCTCTTAATAGTAGTACATAGAATTTCGACGTGACCGTGAAAAGTCTTGGTCGTGTATACTCATACATTAGCAAGCAGAAGGTTTGTCGTTTTTCTCTTGAAAATGAATATGAGAAAGAATGAACGAGAACAGTACCATTGTGATCCCTCGGAATTATGTGTGTGTTTATAGATGAAAAATGAATGGTTGAAATCTCGCGATTGTACTTAACGAACAAACTTACTCTTATACCCACGGTATGTACAAGGCCGTTTGTTTTATCCTCTTCTGAGCCGATGTCGAGTAAATCGCTTCTGGCTTTTTCTCTTTTCTCTTCGTGTCTCTCCCTGTACATAGACAAGGTGATTCACACGATTCGAGCAACTCGTATTAAACGAATCGTCGGTTGTTTAACATTCGATACGGCATACGAGTGAGTTTGATCGTGCAAACCACCCTGTATACGCACACCGTATATATTATATTTATATGTAATATTTATATATGTACGTGTCAGACGCAAGTGTACGCTATAAATAATTCTTAAGCCTTAGATTCTTAACGGAATAGAACGTGTTTTTAGACGTGAATTAGGCGGATATAAAAATCGTCGTTTGTTTTCTTTCTTTCTTTCTTTTCTTTTTTTATCTTTTTAAATGTTGATATGGTCGTGATACTTTCTTAACGATGCGTTCACACACTGTATTATGTGTTATAGCCCTGCAGATTCTCTGGCAATTACGACAATATAGCGTATCTTACGAATATTCGATGTGCGGTGATCGATAATACCTATTCGTTACACTGATACTGATTACTAAATATTGCGTTAGTCGTATAATATTCGTAGCGTGTACTGGTTCGTACGTATCCCTTATTTTTAATCCGACGCTTAGCAGTCATTGGAGCGGATCCTTCTGTTAGAAATAAATTATTGCCTTACCGACCTAATGGACGCGACAGAATACCGCAACACGAGTAATCGTCGCGATATACCAAGCAAAGCTAGCTAAAAGATTTTCTCGAAATTCTTCGCCCTCCGAGAATCGCGTTTTCGATCACGGTGATTTACGATCGCGCGCGCGACCATTACCCCTATCATGGTATCTCCGATTTAGAGCCTCGTGGCGTACTCGATCACAATCTAGAGACAACTGTCGACGACAATTTCACCTATTTTCGAGACGACCTCGTCGAAGGTCGGTCTTTCTCGAGGGTCGTTTGCCCAGCAGAGAACCTGAAGCTCTTGCAAAGCTGGCGGTGCAGCTTTGTGGGGCTTCCAGACGAGCGTTTGAGTCTTCAACGCGGCCAATACCGACTCGTCGTTCATCTTGTTGAACGGTAGCTCGCCCTGATGGAACATTTCCCATACCAGACAAGAGAACGAATAGACATCGCTCTTGGTCGAGTATTCGTCCTCGTAGGCTGCTTCGTAGGGCAACCATCTCAGAGGGATCACTTGATTTCGATGCTTGGTGTACTCCTGTTGATACGGTTCTTTGGTCATGCACGGCAGGGAGATCTTGATTGTCAGATTGCTGGCGATTAGGCAGTTCCGGGCGGCGATATCTTTGTGGACCAGACGATTATCCGCGAGATGCTTCAAACCCTTTGCCGCCTGATTCGACAGAGAGATTATCTGTGCGACAGACAGCTGAGGTGCTCGCGGTGGTTTGGACTCGTGAGTTGGACTGGGGTTGTTATCCTTCCTGGAGGCAATCAGGAATTGCTTCAGATCGCCCCAATCGGTGTGCTCGAGGATCATGTAGTCGGGTTCTTCTTCGCGACATAGACCAATTAGCTTCACAACGTTTTCGTGATTCAACTTGTGAAGGAGATCCAAGTGACGCTTGAACTCTTGCAGAGCAATCTCGTCTTTCGTGTTGATCAAACTCTTCACCATCACTAAGCATTCCTTTTCACCTTCCGCTTGATACTTGGTCGAGTAGACCTCGCCGAATTCACCACGACCTAACGGTTTCAATTCCTTCAGGTTGGCACGCGACACCGCGATCTTGTCGTAATTCGACTTGGACTTCTTCGATTGGTTGCTGCTCTGACTCTGAGCGGTATCCGCGCCGTCGCTCTTATTGTGGGAATCGCGATTCTCCTTTTTCTTGCTGGTCGAGTTCATCTTGCTGTTCCCGGTCTCTTTTAGCTCGGTCTGTTCCTCTTGGACCTCACCGTTCTCCAGTTTTTCTGCACGATTGAAATCGAATTATTTTTCTTTGTTTTGTTTTGTTTGCTTTTGTTTTAGCGACGGGCACAATTACAACGGCGCGAAGTCTGAAACGCTTTCGTGCAGCGATCGAAGGAGATAGATACCTTCTGCCTGTTCTTGGAGGTACTGCTGCTTCCTGCGACGACGTCTGTAACGACAGTACAGCATGAGTCCGACTACCAGAACCATGTATGCCGCGGCGATGCTCAGAGTGATCGTGACCGTCTTCGTCATCATCGAACCGTCATCAGCCTCTTCCGAATCCATGTCGAATCTGTACGTGTCGCCGGCTAGGAACAGAATATCCATCTTCATATTCCCCGAAGAATCTTCTACGAAATGTCGAAGAAAGGTGGAGATACTTACCTTTTACGTTCAACTGAACCTCTTCTCTCTTCAAGCCACCGCTATTGCCAGCTGTACACCCGTACTTTCCTTCGTCGCCAAGGTACACCTCTTTTATGTACAAACTTCCATTCCCAAGCACTTCGAAGCGAGAATTATTCAGATTATTCATTCTGGAGTCCCTGTCCCACTGGATGGTCGGCTTGGGATCGCCTTCGGCTGCACAGTGTAACATAACCGGGTACCCTTCGATAGCTTCGGTCGGATTCTGCGGCTGGATAGTGAACTTTGGCGCAACTGTAACAAACACCGAGGTTAGAGATAGATGATGAACGCGACAACCGCTAGAATCGTCAAGATCGATCCCGATCGATCAGCACACTTACTGACTACGTCGATGCTGATCGTGTGGTTGATCGATCCCTGCGCGTTGCTGGCTATACACGTGTAGCGACCCTTGTCTTCCTCGAGGACTCCATTGAAGTGGAGTGTCCCATTGATATCTTGCACGTGTCTCGGGAATTCCTCGCCTGCCCCCTCCTTGATCCATCTCACGCTTGGATTAGTGGCGCCCTGAGACTTGCACGGCACTTTGGCTGTCGAGCCAAGCTCCAACCGCTTGTCCACCGGCTGCGGAGAGAACTTGAGCTTCTCCTCGACCGTCAGGCCGGCTCGTTCCGAAAATATCGACGGGAAGCCTTTCGTGGATATCTCGCACATGTAGTTGCCCTTGTCGGACAGGTCGGCGCTTCTCAAGTGCAGGGTCACGTTGCCGTGGTGATCGGTTACGCGATGTCTCGTCGGGCCGCCACTCTCTTTCAACGGTTCCCCGTCTTTCAACCAGCGGACGTATGTCACCGGCGGCTCCATGCCAGAATAAGAGCACGTCATCGTTACTGAGTCCCCCTCCATTACGCTTAAACTCTCCGGTGAGCTTATCAACGTAGGTGGAGCTGAAACGTTGAACCACGTTAGAAAGATGAAGCGGTAAAGGATAGCGGATATTTTTTCAACGGAGACTTACTGGAAATGACCACTTGTGCGGATATATCGGTCTCCCCGGCCATATTCTCCGCGACACAAGTGTAATTGCCGTCGTCCTCGCCCATACGAGCTTTCGCCACTATAAGCGTGTTATCTTGCACGCGCACCGCCCCGGAATCGCTTATAATGTGTCCTTTGGGATCTCGCCAGTATACCTTGGGCGAAGGAAGGCCCGAGGGTTCCAAGCAACTGACTTGCAGCTCTTGATCCTCGCCTACCACAGCCACAGAGTTTGGTAGCAGGGGTTCGAACGATGCCGCGGAAAGATTCATTAAATCTACGATAGGAAAATAATTCTTTAGTCGAAAGAAACCCTTTGGAAACGTTATTTCAGCTTGTTGCTAATGGTGTCTCTGCTTACAAGCTATTTGAAGTTCAACGGTATAAGTGATGGTGCTTTCTCCACGCTCTCCGTGGCACGAATAGAACCCTTGATCCCTATGATCGACGGACCGAATGACCAGAGTGCCGTTCTCGAATACGGTCTTCTCGTCATCGGTTTCCAGTGGGCCGATATCCTTGAAGAACCACTGAACAACATCGGCGTCCTCGAAAACGCAATGGAACGCGGCAGGTTCGCCGCGTTTCGCGATCAAATTCCTGGGAAAGAGTTTTATCGTGGCGGTATCGTTGCCAGTGACAGCCAGTGCGTAGCTTTCCATTTTCGGTGATGATCCAGCCTCGTTCTTCGCCAGACAGCTGTACATACCGCTGTCCTCGGGCACCGCGCGATGAATGTGCAGCTTCTTCTTCTTGATCTCGATCCGATCGTTCCTCACCAACGCCTCGCGGTTTCTGCAATAACCGTTGATTCGTGGTTTCCGTAGTCGTGTTTAGCAAGTGGCGTCTGGGGCGATGGATTTTCCATCGATAGACGTGGGCTTCGACGCGACTACGACGTCGGCGACGAGAGAGTGGGAGGGTTAGAAACATCGCTAGGGCGAGACGAAAGGTGAAAAGCTCGCGTAGCAACGAGGGGAGGGCAAAGGAAAATGTCGCTTGATAATTCAAGGGTAGTTACGTAAACGGCGGGTGTCAGTTACTCGTTACCGAAGTTAGTTTCACGGGGGTGGAGCAACGGGGTGGAGAGTGCAACGCGCTCTCCAAGTCGCGTAGCTTTTCCGGAATTATCGGGCCCGGGGGGTTATTTCACAGGGGTGGTGTGAGGTAAATAGCAGCGAGTTATGTAACGAACTTGAACCACTCGTATTTCATGTCTCCAGAGCCATCGACGTGACATCGAAGTTCCACCTCGCCTCCAACTCGGATCGTGGATGGGAGCTTCGGTTGCTGTAACTGTACGCTCGCCTCGCTGATCCCTGCAACAGAAAATTCCCGCGAATTCATCAGACATTGTACGGTCTTGCGAATAATTTAACAACCGATGCCGTCGTACGTTTTATCGTTCCTAGTTACAGACGATGAAAACGATATAGCAAAGTTGTACAATCTATCAGGAGTCAAAGGATATGTAATATCGGAGAGTCTTCTGTCGAGTACGTTGTTTAATAACGTACCACTTCAACGAAAGATTCTAAACAGAAATTTGAAATATCAATTCCCAATTGACGTGCGGCTACATCAATCGGTGCTTTCATTTACGATCACGCCACTATCGGTTCCGCCGACTATACGTACGCACGCGGAAATTTCATTCGATATCGGTAAATATTTACTTTCGGAGGGTGAATTTTGTTCGCCTGTTCTACCGAACCAGGCCGTTCCCTCGTTCGACGTATCGTATCGACCGTATTTCTCCGTCTCGAGGGTGCACAAAGAACAATGGAGAGCAAAGGAAAGCGATTGGAACGCTGCGCGGACCATGCCGCAAATAGCAGCGGACCAAATAAGAGGTAGTTCGCGGATCAAGAAGAACCATTTTCAAGAGCAAGGTCGTTTGGAGAAGTGGGGAGAAAAAAGCGGGCAGCGGAGAAAGAGAGTGAAGTGAATCGAGTAAGTCTGTCGCGAGCGGTCCTTTCCTCTTTCGAAAAAAACGTCGCAGCGAGAAAGGCACAGCTCCTCTTCTCGATAGTGGTGGTGGTGGTGGTGGTGGTGGTGGTTCATGAATCCTTAAAACGCGAGCGAAGTTATTTGCCGACGTCTTTCAACAAAGTCTGGGTAAATTAAGAAAAAAGAGGAGGACGCCCCGAAGCGTTTGTTCCGCGCAAACCATAGGACATCGCCGAAAGTCGACGTCGAGGGAACTCTTTTCTTCAGTCCCTCCTCCTACCTTTTTTCTTCAAGAACCAAGCGTGCGTCCTCCTGCTTGCCTGGCTGCCAGCGTCTGAACGAGTCCTGTCGCGGATGCAGGACGAACCGAACGCAAGAACGAGCAAAAAAGAAAGGGTACCGCTCCGAAAGGGGCTGGGAGAGAACGGTGAAAAACAACCAGCGGAGAGAACCGAACGAAGAAGAGAAGAGTGGGACAGATGGCTTCGACCGGGATGTTTTATTTGATTCGATTAAATCCGTGGATTTCGAGCGGCCGCTTCTCCGGTAGGTTACACACTAGCTTCGAGACCGTCACGGTCGATCCCTCCGGAGCAAAAAGGAACGAGGACGGAATCGAGCTGACATTCCCAGAAAGCAACTTCCACCCTCTACCTTGTCCTGTCCTCCTTATTCTTCCTCCTGTCGTTCCTCCTCTTCTTCGTCTTCCTTTTCGCCCACGGCTGGGAATTGCTTTCCCTTCTATTGTCCTACGAATGCTCTTTCCCAGTTCTGGAATTCCGCATGTTCCTGTAATCGCGATTTTCACCGCGTTCTCCGTCGAATACTGTCCCCGCCAGACAGAGAGAAGTATTCCACGGGAATCGAACCCCTCTCGTTTCCGTATTCTCGACCACGATCTTATTCCGTCGACTCGTTTTCTCGAGAGCAGCTTTGTTCGCTGAATATGCCGAACGATTTATGCGACGCACGCGTCGTTCATGATCATAGGACACGGCTATGAAATATTCTCGATCGAGGCGGGGAACGAGGGACGTACGGAAATGTATTTGTACGGGAAAAAAAGGCAAAAATCGTGGATAAGTAACCTGTTAACTAGAGGACTGGAAGGAAAACCCGAGACAGATATGTAGGTTAACTTATAGACAGTTTACCGAAGACCTCCGACGCGACAAGGCTTCCTTCGTTCATTTAACTCGTTACCCTACGTGCACGATCGATCGACTCGTAACCGGAAACTGTAATTTCTAGCTCGACCACTTTTACGGTTAATCTTACCACTTGTTCCTCTCTTCTCTTCTTTTCTCCTTTTTTTTTTTTTTTGTTTTAATTTCAAAACCAATCGAACGTTACAACAACGTCGAGGAGCTGTCTAGCGTTTTGAAAGCAATCCGCTAATTGCTTCGAGTATCGTAACGCCTCTCCATCGACTGGATTTCATTAGTGATCAGCGGAGAGTGCAGCGTGGAAATATTGCCACGCTTCATCGAAATTATCCTACGAGCCGGGAAAGCTGTGTTCGCAGAGGGAAAGAGCTGAAGGACGACGAGCGTGCACGTCATTAACGGCAGCTCCTTAATTTTCCCGCCGTTTTCTGTGACATTCGTACCGCGTGGGAGTCTGTCAGGGATCGAAGAATCGTCGCGGAGTCGAGCAGAGACGCCGAAAAAAGTGGCGGGAACAGGAATTTACTTAACAAGGTTGCCTGGTTAGCCTTGAAACGGAGACGACGACTACTCAGCGCGCGCGACGCGGCGCATCCCCGAGGTGGCATTATTAACAGCCGACTGGGCCCGCGCAGCCTGTCCAATCCTTTTACTTCAACCCGTGTCGATCCCTCTAACCCCGGCAACGAGGCTTTTTTCTGTCGCATCGAACCCAAGTCGCGTCGTCAGGCTAGCTATTCTACAGTTTCGCGGGGTAAACGCGACGATACGCGAACGCGGTTCGAGACCCGCCACCCCTTACCGATCCGATTACTTTGCGAATTAATCCTTCCCGCCAATGCTCGCGGCACTTTTCAATCTCTCCGCGTTTCCTATTTCTTTTTTTCTTTTTTCACGCACATACGATCGTTAATTTTATCGCGACGAAAATTGCATCCGCAGAATGCAATCTCTGCAGAATTTTTAAAACGGTCACATGTAAATACGTGCATGGGTATATACGTCTACTTGGTGGTACAATGAACGTCGTTAGTGAAACATGGCAATTCAGGTGGCGTGAATAATGCATAATACGTGCAAAGTTACAGGAGAAAACGGAGCACGGTCGTTTTGAAGATCCGAGCAGTTTGATGACGGGAGAGGAAGAGGGAAAAAAAAAGGCGAAACTGCCGGCTGGAAAACACACGCACAGTCCGGAACGCGAGCGTGTCTAACTCCCCTCAGCCCGCTGTCCACGGTGGCGGCGGTCTGCGCAGCTTCGCCCTTTTTCCCGGCGCGCGGGGCCCTGGGTGCGCGAGCGGATTAAAGGGCCGCGTTAAAATGCCCGCGCGCTCTTCTCCGGCATTGAGTCCATTAAGGAGCATTAATCTCGAGGAGTCATCCTCGAGGAGGCAGATATTCGAGGGCTGCAGGCCGTCGTCGGCGCACAATGCGACGATAAAAGAGTGACAGAAGCTCCGAAGGAGGAAGAAAGGATCATGATGGGATGACCGTGAAGATGACAGAGGAAACGGAGAAGAGCAGAAGAAGAAATTCGAGAGAATGTCCCTGATGAAAGAAGAAGATGACGCAAAGGAGCGAGGGAGAGAGGATGAAGGAGGGACGGAGGAACGGCTGATGGGGGAAGGGAGGGGAAGGGGCGCATAAGGAGGGCTCGTTTGTAATCGCGAAACTCACTTTGCGTCTCTGAGGTCTCCACGAGATTTTGCTCGGCCACTCGACTCGTTCCCCCCTCTTCCCCTTCCACGGTCGAAGTTTCTCCGTCGGTTTCACAGGGTTTTCCCCCGTGTCCTCCTCGAGCGCCGCTCTCCCCCTCCCCACGGCCGGCTCACTCCACTACTCGGAAAGCCGTGTTTAAATGCACAAACGAAGCGAGAGATCAAAGGCACCGCCAGCTAAGTGAGAGCAAGAGAAGAAAAGACGAAGAAAAGGAAAGCGGGAACGAGCGAGCGAGCCGGCGAGAACGGCGAAGGGCAGCTGAGGCCAGGGACGAGAGAGAGAGAGAGAGCGAAAGAGAGAGGAGGAGAGTAGGAGAGCAACGTTTATTATTATCATCGTGTACGCCGGCAGCTTTCAACTGCCCCCTCTCCTCTCTAGCCATCTTCGCTCATGTTCCTTGTCGCTCCTTCTACATCCACGCTAACCACGCAGTCGAGATTAACTTTCGTGTAAACAGCGAGGAAGACGCGCGTGCGTGACGAGCCGACTCGTGCAGCCACAGCCCGTTCGCGGAGAAGCTGACCTCTGCTCCGCGAAACCTTGGATCGAAGGTCGACCCTGAAATCTGCGAACCTTTCTTCGTGTCTTTTCTATCGTTCCGAAAACAACCCCCTTTTTCCTGAGAATATAGACCGTCGCGGTAGGGTGGATGTTTTAGAAAATTTCTGTTTAATTGAAGGAACATGCCTCGACTAGGATGAAAATAACGAAAAATTAAAGGAGGTCAGTATTCGG
The DNA here is from genome assembly GCA_951804975.1 of Anthophora plumipes. Lineage (NCBI taxonomy): Eukaryota > Metazoa > Arthropoda > Insecta > Hymenoptera > Apidae > Anthophora > Anthophora plumipes. Next base: position 24,374,529 of record OX638116.1, on the reverse strand, counting down.
GGGAATAAAGAAATAGGGGCTCAGACACTAACGAGCCGTGTGGCACGGTCGGATGTAACGCGATATTCCTTTTTCCGAGGGGGAGATCAGGAACGGATCGAGAACGCGTCGACAGATGCGTGTAATCTTTCGGGGGAGTCGTGCCGCGTTACGACACGGACCACCCAGACACGGCACAGTAGTTTCAGTCGGTCTGTGGCCAGACACAGCCAAATTAATGAAAAACACACCCGACGTACCCTCTTTGTACTCCTACGAAAGATCGATAATTCTTTCAAAGAAAAATATCCAGATTGAAAGGCGAATTTTAAACAGTGACATTCCCACGGTTTTATTACACTGTGCCGATACCACCCTGGAAGAAAAACAGTAGGTTTTTTCCACAGATAATTAAAGAAAATGGTGGAAAACGAAGCGAGGTGTTCACGACGTTAACGTGTATAAGTTAACGAGGTGACTCGGCTCGCGTCACGGGTTATCGGGGCCCGACTTTCGTGCTTTGATTTTGATTTCCTACGAGGCCGACCGGCTCGTTCCTCCTTAATGGAGCAATCGACAGGAATCGGGCGAGAACCGTTTGCACGCTCGATTTCCGTCTTGCAAAGCGCGAACAGCCAGCGCGGAAAGAGAGGGTGCGTCAAAGCGGTCGAGGAAAGTTGAAAGAAAAGTCGAGAAAGCAACCGACAGAAGTGATCGCTTTTCGACACAAACGTGGTCTGCACGCCTCGATATCGAGCTGAGAATCCATTCCATACAAATCTCAAGGACAGCATCTATTTCGTCCTTGAACGAAAAGGATAAAAATGCCGTCTGGTCACGCTCTTACGGTATAGAATTTCCCGCATCGATTCGTATCGTAAACGATTACGTGGAAGATTCTTTCGCGAAGACAAATAACCGTTTTCTTCAAAGAAATTCCATCTGATTCGACAAAAGTAGAGAAGAGAAGAAAGAGGAGGAAGAGTTTTGCGAGTCCTCTGTTTTCATTGGGAGGAGGGGAAAAGCGAACGTATCGACGCTGAGACAATAGTTTACGAGTTGGAGGGTTCGAACGGGAGCGAGGCCCGAGGCGGTTGAAAAACAGCCGCGGAAACAAACGGCGGAAGTGGCTTTTCTTCAGCGGAGGAAAAAGCAAGGGAAAAATTCGCGAAGCGATCGCGCCGCAGCCGATATTGAATCGCGTGGCTTGGCGCGGCCATGGAGTGTAAACGATCGAAATAATGGGTTCGTTCGAGGCGGGTTAAAAGGCAGCTGCGTCACGCGGCCCTTTTCAAAACCCTGCCGGTTATTAAACTTTTAATATGGACGTAAAGCCCGGCGACTCGCGACATAAAAATATTATTGCTGGACGCGAATGGATCCGCTTCGTGGCCGCGCTTGTAAAGATGTACGTACCATCGATAACCTTTGAATTGAAATTGCTTTCTTCCTTGTTTCCTGCGAGGTTTTAATAACTGAACGAGCAACGGTGATAAAGACACGAATGAAAGAAGGAGAATTAATAAAAATAAGAAGGTATTATCGTGAAGATACTTGCGGGCGATTTACGTTTCGCAAATACCGGCGAAGGGACGCGCAAGAATGGCCGTGAGATTTTCGCGGGAGCAATTTAGCGACGTTAATTCTCTTGGCGGCACTCGCGTCTCCGGCTTTTTATCTTGCGGCAGCAGAGAAGAAGGATCCTCGAGTGCACGAGGTGAAACGTCAGGCACGAAAAGTGCCATTCAAAGGGAATTTCTCTCCGTTGTTTCCTGTAGGACCCGTTCACGGCCATGGTAAACGAGGCGCCCGGTGAAAACGAGCCCTTTCACCAAAGGACCGTACAATAATGCGTTATGCACAGTCTTTTTTTCGAGACCTCGTAGACTAGCAGAGAGGAGCGAGGGAAAAAAAATACATATTTGTCTGGCTGTTGGGAGAAACGAATTGCGAGGGAAGGAAGAAATTAGAGTGTAGATTGCATCCAAGTTTGTTGAATGGGTTTGTCGGATGTCGGGTTATCGCTACCACGAACGACGTAGACCTTGCTACGCCGAGTTTCCGGACGATCAATCGGCGTCTATGAAAGGGATGACCTAGAACGATGCCATTCCTCCTAGTGGTCGTTCGATACACGAACATTCCGCAGATCCTCGAGATATTCTTCCCCGACGATTCCGATCTCCTACCGTGCGCGTTCTTTCGACGGGAGAATAAAGTTGCGTATCCGAGGGTTGAATCCAGCGAGAGAGGCGAATGCAACATCCACTCGTATTAAAATTTTCCAGGGATCTGCGTAAACGAGAGACAGAGAGGAAAGCAGAAGGACGGCAGGGGCGGGATGGTAGCGAAACAACGGAGCTCTGCAAAAAGGAGCGGAGCTGAAAACTCGACGACCAGGATAAAAACGAAATAATTTTCCTCGTTGAATTGAAACGGTTCCCGCGAAAGGGGCATCGCCCGGGGAGCTAAAAGCGTCCCGTTTCAAATCTAATATCCCGCGAAAAGACAAAGCACTCCCCTTGGAGATCGTTTACGCACATTGTAAACCAAAAAGGACATGAAAGAATGCCGCCAAAGGGGTGACGGACGGCAGCCCGACGAGAGAGAGAAGGAACGTGAGACGCGCGTCGAGTAACGGTGGTGAGAGAGAAGGAAAAGCAAAAACACCGGGGTAGAAACGGCGGCGGGTCCCGTTTTCCACGTGACGCAACGCCTCTCCCCGAGCGATTCCGCCTTTCCACGAGGCCGCTGTTTATCCTAGACGTGCAAACAAACCGCGGTTTTCTCTGGAAACCATCCGTCGAAAGAAAGAGCGCACCAGCGCGCTGTTTCGAGGCCCACCGCCAACGTCACCAACCCACCACGGAGTTGGGAAGAGCCTCCTACCTCCTGTTGAATTATTAGTGGATTACGTCGTGTCGAGAAACCTGGCGAGCTTCGTTCTTCTCGCTCGAGGGACGTTAGCCTCAGCCACGAACACCGAGAAAAAACGACCAACAGAGAGAGCAAAGAGCCTAGAGAGAACGGGCAGCCGCCGCGTCGTAACAGAGAGAAACGGAGAGGATAAAGAGAGAGAGAGAGAGAAAAGAGAGATGAAAGGGTAGGCGAGCTAATTCGTCGACAGGAGTGTCGGCCAGAGACACCGCCGGTCTATACTCGTTTCCAGACACGTTGCGGGGAACCCTGATGGGCCGGCCTCGTGAGACTGGCGGCGGCTCTATAAAGCCGCTCCCAAAACTGGCCACGCAAGTGCTTTCCAACTTTCCGAGATATTCCTAAGCAATCGTGACCAAACCTTTCATCGACCGTCCCATTGTTAAACAACTATTAACAAACGAGCGTGTGTTGTTTACAAAATTCAACCCAACTTTCCTCGCACATGTGTGAACGAGGCTTAAGGCGTCTGAAGACTTCTCGAAACCTTGCAATTTTCACCGGGAATAGGTCCAACGCGATGTGTCCGCGAGTTTCGCGATCGCGACGAATTTTCACTCGACCGTAAAGTTTCGCGAAAACGAAGTTCGTTTTGAAAATCGCAGAAAAAAAAAGAAGGAACGCGGGACTTGAAAGAATACCGCGGCTAGAATTACCTCAAATCTGAGCGTTTCATCTCTTCGCTTCGTGGAAATTTCTCCCCTTTAATACTTGCTTTCCAAGAAACGCGGTTTTAAAGTCCGTACGCTTTAAGGGATCGGAATTCATGAATGGAAACAGTTCACCAGTAGTAGTAGAGAGTGACCTGAGCGAAAAAACGTCGAACGTAGGAGCGCCGATGAAAAAAGCGTGTTATCCACGAGTAACGCTGTAGCAAAAAAAGCGGTCAGTTCGACGCGCGGCGAGATCAGTTAGGGGGAAAAAAACTCGGCAGAAAAAGTATGTACATTGGCCGGGAGGCTTGTGCAATCCGAGAACCATTGTCGTAGGTACTTGACGATCTATGAGTAGCCAGGTTGAAAGCCGATACTTTCTGGGTATTTATCCAGTGTGTAGGAAAAAGAGGCGGATAACGTACGCCGATGGTCTAACTCGAAACCGATACGTTCCGTTTCTTCGTAGAAAGATCGTCGTAAGCGATCAGCTCTGAAAATGAAATCTAAAGGCGGGACGCGGCTCGTTCTTTTGTTTCCTTTAAACGGTATCGCCAGCAGCGCAGCGCGACGTTTGCTTTTCCGGGGAACTTCGACATCGTGCTATTCGACGGCACTTTGACAGATAAGCTCCGGAAACGCGTTGTCTATACGCGCTATCGAAACTATACGTGCCACCGCAGTCCTAAAGATCCGGGCAAACTTCGAACCAAGCGAACAGGGGTATCGTAACGAAGGCGTCGCCTCGAGGAAAGGATATAATCGTAAAGCATGGGGAAAAGATGGCGCATGGGATGCAGGAGGCGCTCCGAAAGAAAGGAAAAATGTTACGAAGCCGATATCTTAAGCACGAACAAAAAAAAAAACAAAAAAACATGGCCTGGTACAAATGTTTCTCGTATCATCCTGGTGATAGACGTTGCAAATTTGACAAAGTTGAGTTTAATTTATAATCCCCAGGTATTTCGCGAGAAGAGACGACAAAATTCGTCCATCGAAGAAACTGAAGAGCTACAGTTTGCAATCACCATCCAGATAGTGGATCATAGAAGATTTTCAGACAAACGAATAAGCATCTGATTTTTCGTTCTACCGGTCGGCCGGCGTAGAATCAGCCGCACGCCTCGTAGTAGCGTGTTAAGGGATAGAAAGGGAAGGAAGAGAAAGGAGAGGGTAGGCAACGTACCCTCGCGCGCTTCTATCCGCAAGACGAAGAAGGCAAACTCTGGTTAGGGTGAGACGAGCAGATTGGGAGAGAGAAAGCATGCGCGCATCGGTAGGAAAGAAGAGAGGCGGAGAGAGATAGATACCGAAGCAGAGAGAGAGAGAGAGAGAGAGATGGATGCAGGGTGGCTCTGTTCGGGGGTCGGTCGTTGCCATGGGGATCGTAGTAAAGCAGGGAAAGGGAAGGGAGGGTCGGTCGATGCAAACGCACCATAAAGTTTTATGGCTCTCCAGAACTGTACCTATCCGCCCTCGTCTGCCACAGCTCTGGGTCGGCGACTCTCTTCTTCGTTTCGGGAAACTCTACTGCCGCTGGTTTGTACCACGGATCTGACCGAACCGGAGAATTTTTGCCCTGCCCGCCTCAAAAATCGACGATTTCGAACGAACGAACGAACGAACGAACGAAAGAAAGAAAGGAAGAAAGAAAAGAGAAATTCCACTCTATTCCTGGAACACGCGATCCATGGGGAGAATCAATTTTAAAGGGAATCCTATACGTGCAGAGGCTATGGATGAATATCGTATGACTTCGTTTAAAATAGCTGGACATTTTCCGAAGCGGCGTTTCGTCGAGCTTTCGCCGCTTTGTCGAACGAGAGGACAAAGGAAGAGCAGCGGCAGCAGTAGCGCCGATATAAAAACGGGTCGGCGCAGGGATATTTTTCCGCATCCGTAGAACAAACGCGAATACGGGACAAATTATCGAAACAGCTCCCGTTAAACGACGAACTCGCTGCCGGCGATTGTTCGAAACGGCAGGAACGGTGGGATAAGTCGGGGGCAAACGCGAGAGATCTCGCGCCGCTGTGAAAAGAACGTTTAATGTTAATTATCCGCGATTCACGGTGAGACGCGGGAATCGTTTTAATTGAGCGGAGAGAAATTCGCGAATTTCCAGAGCTCGCGTTTGTTAACGAGCGAGAATCGATTCCCGTTCGATAATTCCCGTGTCGAGACACCGAGCTGACTCTGATGTAGCTCGACTTGATTCGCGGGACCCTGGAGTTGATTCTGTTAATGGAAAAAAGTATGGAAATGGGGGCGAGGTGAGGGGAAGGGGATGGATGGCGATGGTGTAGGGGTAGGAGAGAAGCTGGGCGGAAATTTTTAGCAGCGAACTTACTAACGAACGAGTCTCTGCCTCGTTACATTTCGCGTCGCAATTATTTCGCCGTGCTTCGACTTTCAAAGCTGTTTATACATTATACATCGATCCAGGCCTAACCCTCGAATAATCCCTCTCTCTCTCTCTCTCTCTCTCTCTCTCTCTTTCTCTCGCGCGCGCTCCTGTGCCGTGCGAGTCTCTTCTATGCGTAAACGATTAAAAAAAAATTGTTTTTCAGTGAAGTATAACAGCATAGAGTCGTCGTCGTTTTGAGGAATACTTGGAACGATCGAGCGTTCCACGGGTAGTCTTCTCGTATCGGCGATAACGGTGTCAGCCCGAGACACCGAAACGCTCTTGCATTTTTTATGATGCGTCGTAAAAGGATGAGAGATAAATTCCGTTTCGGAGAGTGGACAGACGGCTCGAGATACGATATCGGTGGTGTTCGATGACGAACGCGAACCCAAGGATTACCGGCGGCAATAAAAATGAGCGAGTCTGCTAGGCGGTTCGTTTGCTTTCCGGAAGAACAGCAATCCACTACAAATCGTCGTCCTGGTAGATATTGTACGAAGATAACGGCTGCGAGTGTATCGTTGTGCCGGTGCTGGTTCGGAGAGTACCTTTGAAGAAATGAAATGTAAATATTGAAACAAGACGCTCCATTCGGATCGCACCAACCGAGCAAACCTTTAAAACCGTCAAATTCTTCCTGTCTTTTATCCACCTGAACCAACGCTTTTTAACAATTTCACCTTTTCTTCGCCGCTATCGTTGAAATCGGCGAGAACGATTCGTCTTCCCGTCTTCAACTTTTACGTACAATTCCCACGGAAAGGAGGATAAATAGCAAAAGGCGATCGTGGCGGAAATAAAACGTTTACGATCCGATGTTCGTGATCCGTGTCCGGAAGAAACAGCCAGGTCTGCAGAGCTCGCGCCGTTCTTGAATTATCTAATTTCAGGAGAACTGGAAGACCGTCGAGGAAGAAAAAGAAGTCGAACGAAGAGAGCCAGAGAGAGAACCGTTGGGGGACACGGAGTGTATTGCGAACGTGCCCCGAGTGCCAATCCTCAAAACCACCCCAGAAGGAATACAAAAACCATACGAGAGAGGCGAGGCTAGGGGTTCGTCAGGGGGACGTGTACACGGGGGAGAGAGTGACAGGACGAGACGTAGAGAGAGAGAGAGTGGAACCATGGTAATTATTTTCGAACCGTCAAACCTGCGCGCGCGAGAGAAGAGGGTGATGTCAGCCGTCATCTGAAAGTCAAGGGTTACCTAGCTCGGATAATACTTAAGCTTTATTAGCGGTGTAGTCGTGCTCGAGAAATTCCTACGAATTACGCGTATCCACTCTTGCTACCTGCACCCTGAGAACAGGGTGTGCGCATCCTCGTGAAAAATCTGACGCTTTTCAATAGCTGCTCCATGCGCAAAAAATATCACTCGTTACGTTCTCGTGAAAGAACGCCCGTTGAAGTTGTTGAGAAGTTAGCAGACGACCAAGTCCGAGAATCTTCCGCGGAAGTTTCGCGTATTGCGGAAGACTGTGGTCTTCCAGCTACGATGTAATTCAATAACGTTCGATCGCTTCCTCACTCGCCCCATCCCCTCCTTAACTCCTCTATCCATCTTTCTTGTCTCGCGTTTCCGCCGTCTTGTTGAGCAGCGCGCGCCGTCGCTGCCGGAAGATCGAACGAGAACAAGTTGTAGGAGAGGCTCGCGATCGAAGCCGTGCTTTTATTCCAAGGGATACCTCCAGCTTGAAACGGTGCTTTAATTAAATATCTATTTTCAAGTGGCGGACGGTCTATTTCTACGGTGTAACTGGTAATTGTAAGGCAAACAGTGTATTGCGGTTGAAGAGAGTCTCAGACGAGTTATCGGACAAAACGAAAACTGAGCCCTGCTGATGTTTGCCGAGCAAATGTTGTACATTTCGCTACATTTCAACCTGGGTAAATCAATAAAACAAACTGTATACAGGTGTGTAAGCTTCGCCGGTCAACGGAGCTCTTTGCTTTTCTCTCTTCGGATATACTTGAATGACTGTCCTTTTCTTTCTCTCTCTCTCTCTCTCTCTCTCTCTCTCTCTCTCTCTCTTCGTTGCATACTTTTATATACTTGGTAAAAGCTGGCTTCGATAGAGCTGTACCGAATAGCGGACGATTGTACTTTTTTTTTTTTCTTTTTAGAGCAGTATTTCATGAAAATACTGCTGCACCCACCTAGAAACGCAAAAGAGTCCTCTGTCTATCTAAATCTTTTATTTTATATCGTGTTTTTCTTCCGTGCATAGAGGAACACACTTTTTCTAGATCGTAAAAGAATACTTAATTGATAAATTTCAACGTGTTCGAATTGCTATTCTTCCGTACAAGCCAACAGCAGAGTGATTAAATCGAATCACGCAAATTGAAGGAGTACCATTCGGTAAAGGGAAAACGTGGCTATAACAGGGCGAAGGGTTTTCAATAACGATTGGACGCGCGAAATAGAAACGTCTGTTACATTGGTGGATAAGTGTCGCGAAATAACGAACGTGAAAAAGGGTTGTTGGAAGAAGCGGATATTATTTTTCAAGCAGGCTGCGCGCGGCCTTTTTCAACGATTCGCGAAGAGGTCAGAAAAGCGTTGCAAGCTATCAGCTATTCTTAAATGGAATCGTGCTACAGCAGACCGCGGCTAAATTGCAATTACAACGAGAATCTCTCACAGGGATCAAAGGGGATAAACAAAACGAGAGAGAAGTGGCACGGATGATAGAAAAATATCCAGACGGCGAGAGAAGAAAGAGAGAAAGACAGCATCGATAGCAAGGCCCGCTTCTACGAACGGGAGGTGCGGCGTTGGCGGCAGATAAAATTGCTGAAAATAGTGTCGCGTATCTGCGACCAGATACAACGATACACCCACGAACAGCGGGAGGCGTCGGTGATAAATTAGTTTTTTCCCTCACGGCCACGTGCACGCTGCTCGCTGTCATTCGAGCGAAACGATTTTTGAAGAGAGAGAGGGAGAGAGAGAGAACAGTTGGTAGGAGGAGGAAATTACTGCATGTTTAATTTACCCAGCACGATTGGTTCTCACGAGTTGAGCGCAAACGAACGACGAAGAAACGTGGAAACCGGAGGAACGAAAGTTTTCGTGATTGAAGACGGCGAGATCGATCACGAAGTTAGAGTCAACATCGAGGAAGAAGTTGGACTTAACGATTGGAGAAGATACCACCTCTCGGTTCCTTCGCAATTTGAACCAGTCAGCAAACCCTCTCTCCCCGAAGAAAAGATTCATCCTTTTCACCCTGGATAAAATGTGTGTATCCGAATCGAGTGATCGTCGAGCGATCAAAAGGTCGCGGTTTCACAATGTTTCCTCGCAATCCGACCTATGAAAAGAGATTGCAGCTGCATCGGTGCAACTGACGATTGCATCCACGCGAGATAACAGTGGCGCCGGGAAAGGAGAATGGTCGAGAAAGGTATCGAAGCCATAGAAGATCGTAGGAACGAAATGGAAGAATAGAGGAGAGAAAGGAGGTGGGATAGATCTCGATAAAGGTTGACTGAATAGCAGTTTCGATTTTACATCGGACAGGAGATTCAGCGTTCTGCCACCTTGACGAATGATTTACGTTGACGGCGCGGCGTGAGGGCGAGGCGAAGCGACGCGGATCGGCTCGACACCCCTTTTCGAGCGGATCCCGGCAGGAACGCGATGCCAGATCGTCGAACAAAAGCGGCCATTGTCGCGACTGAAAATCAGAAACGGCGAGATCACTTCCGCCCCCAGTCTGTGTGCTCGAGTTCGAGGGTCGAGCGCGCCCGCTAGCACGCTCGCTCGCTCGCTTTCTCGCGTGAAATTGAGCCAAACAATGTGCGCGTTGCGACGATCGATGCTTCGCACAGGGAGCCACGTTCTCTCCGTCTTTCTCTTGCATTAAACCCACGTAACAGAGTTGGAGTATACACGGTAAATTCGTACGCGCACTCCACCGTTTTCCTTCCACATGCTTTTAACAACGTCTGCGTTGTGTTCGTCGATTTGGAGAAATAATTAAACGCTGGACCGGAAGACCCTTTCGAGTGCGAAATAACTACATGTCGAAGGGAGAGGAAAAAAAAATAAGATCAGAGCGAAGAGTAAGAAGGGGTGGTACTAAAAGGGATTAACGAAAAGAAGGAGGCAAGGAAAAACAAGGGCCAGGTAACAGGTTAGAGAGGTAACGACGAAATAAAAAAAGAATTGTGCAGCCATGCGATTTCTTCTCGTGCACGGCCACATCCCCAAGAGTTTTTTCGCGGCGGAAGGAAAAACCGATGTAGCATCGAGGGCGCATTAAATACGGCAGCAGATAAGGAACGACTACATTTTCAAGCGATCTGAACGCAAATGGATCGTTCGCGATGCCTCCCTTTCGTGCAGTCGAGTATAGTTCCCGGGACAACTGGGAGAGGGAAGGAGTGAGAGAAGCGATGGAATCGTCTCGTAATGATAGCACACGGAGTCTCTGCATACGCGCCTTCGTAATTCCCAAGGATCAGAGATGCATCCATCAGCGATGGATCTGCCGCCGTCCATCGATACGTTCGGCGTACCGTTGCAAAATTAATGAACTTCGAAATCCCGTTTCGAGCTTCTCGTCTGGGGAGAGTGTGCATTCTCTGTAACCGCTAAGTATCAGCAGAAGTGTATTTCAAGAACTTCACCGATGTATTATGACAAAAAAAAAAAACAAAATTAGGAATGATTCGAAATGATTTAACGTTGGTATCGTGTGGTGTGTAACGATAAAAATTTATCGAGGAGCTGCTCCCTTTTAGAAGAAAAAACAATTTGTTCCGGGGGAAAATAGCAGGACGAGCGAAAGGTTTAGTAGACGAAGCGGTGCACCCAGGGGGAATCGTGGCGGTGCAGAGTCGCTGGCCGACGTCAGCGTAATATGAAAAATATATTCGCCGTGTCCCGTGAAATAACCAATTCTGGAGGGCTCCGGTGTATTTTTCCCGGTTTCATCGTGGTTGTCCATTTTTCCCGTGGAAAATCCGGTTTGGCGGTACTCGCGACGGTTCCCGCACCGTTTACATTGAACACCGGAGCCCCCGAGCAAGGAAATAAAACGGTCGTGCTAGCGTCGATTTTGCAGGTGGTTTTCCCGAGTGGCGGCCGTTAATTCTCCGTCTCTCTCTTTCTCTCTGTCGTCGCTGGTACGACACACGGGAACGTGACTGTGTGTACGTGGGAATCGAGCGTTGAACGTTCCTCGACGCGTCGCGAAAACGAGCGTCGTTTCATTTTTTTTTTTTTTTTTTTTTCAGACGGCTCGTCGCCGTTTTCGTATATTTGCCGGGTGAACAGGTGTCTCTTCCTATTCTATCGCGTCGCGAGCCACAGCCAACCGACGCTTAAAACGCGAACGAGCAACTTATGTGCGCCAGCTTTCTTTTTTCCTCGCCGAGCCGCACAACTAATTAGGGAAAAACGCGCAAGGTTAATTAGTAAGGAGGGTGTAATTAATGGAAAGCCCACGATCTTCCGTATTCATCGGCCAGATTCTCGCGATAGGGTGGCTCTCTCCTTTCTGTCGCAGATTTTTTCTCCTCTTTTCTCTCCTTTTTTCTTTTCTCTTTCTTCTTTTTTTTTTTTTGTGTGTATCTACCCTCCTTTCTTTCACTCCTGCTACCGCTGCTCCTCGTCCTTTTCTTTCATCGACTTCTTTTTCTTCACGCAGTCCCACCCACCCCGCCAGCGCGTCTACTTTCCCGTTGGTCAATCTCTCGCACTCTTTCGGCTGCGTGCTTTTTCTTTTTTTATTTTTACACACAACGAACCCACTCCCTGTCCTCCTCTTGCACTGTTTCTCTCTTTCTCTTTCTCTCCTCGTCACGCTATTAGTCGCGTTCATTTGGCGCGAGGAATGATTACGGTGCTCCCCGGTTAAAATGGCTCACCGTGTACACTTGGCCCCGATTGTTCGCCCTCGATGACGGTAATTTGACAGACAGGGGTTGCTCCGTGCGAGACAAAAGTCGCGCGAAACAAATCGAGCGAGAACGCCTCGAAAGAGTCGGGGAAACTCGTGGGAGCGCTCGAACGAAATTCTCCTCTTTCGAGTGGCGCGGTTTTACCCACCGAGAGGGAAAAAATCTTCGAGGAAACTTCGACACGTTCCTACTACGTCAATTTCCCCCCATTTCCACCTCCGTCCAATCGAACCCTGTTACCCTGAGGATCTTCGTCCGTCGAGAAGTACATGACGAGCCTCGAAAAGATGGTCACGGTTAATTATCGAAGGGAAGAAGAACAACGGCTCGGTTTTCCAGCCGTCGAGAAAAACTGCATGGAAAATGTTTAAAGAAACGGCGAGGAGGAAACATGGAAACACCGTGAAAGCGTAATTTACGAAGGTAACGCTCGTTCTGGCTGCTTTTTTTCTTTTTTTTTTTTTTTTTTTTTTTTAGGGTCACCCGAGAGTAGACCGGGAGCCGTGCACAGGCGCGAAGCATTGCACACGCTGCACTTCTGCAATTCATTCGGCACAATGCACCAGGCACGGCTAGCGAGATACACCGAGCTTGGGAGACGAAGAATGAAAAAAGAAAGGACGCAGGGAGGTAGGAAGGGTTGAGCCAGAGAAAGAGAGAGGTTCTCGTGGTACGGGTTGCGCGACGAGCATTCGTGGTAGTGTTTTTAAAAAATGCAGCCGCCCCGGGCTGCAGCCTCAACGATTAGCTTACCCCTTCTCTTCAGCTCTTCCTCCTGCCCTACCCTTCCCCTGCTCCCTGCTCCTCCACCTCCAACTCTTCAACTTCTCTCGTACTCTTCCTCCGTCCCTTTCTTTCCCTATCCCTCTCCCTGACGGGCCAACGACGGCGACGACGACGACGACGACGACGACGACGACGACGACAACTACGGCGACGGCGACGGCGACGACGACGACGACGTGCAGCCCACACGGAGGCGAGACAATGAAAATGCAAGCAAACCCTCCCTGAATTGAGTTCTCCACCTGCGCGCGACCGACCGGGAGCAAGAGCAAAGAGGAGAGAGGCCAAGGGAACAAGGAAAGAACGAGAGAAAATCCCTATGGTAGGCTTGCCCCGAGATCTCGCGGATTTCCTCCCTTTAAAGGGGATATAATTCGAAGCTGAACCGACACGCTGTTTTGTTTTTCCTTTTTTTCCTCTCTTTTCTCTTCTTCCTCTCTTTTCACATCGCCAGAGAAAGAGGGGGTAGGGAGGGGGGGGGGGGGGGTGGAAGGAGAGAACGTAACGAATATTCGCTCGTGAAGGGGATAAGAGTTGTCGGCGCGTGAAATAAGAGAGGTGCACGAACGATCCCGAGTCTTGCGAATTTGACGAGCTCCGTGTGGTAAGTTTGAACGAGAGCGTTGGTTCAGCAGGGTCGGCATCCTTCCCATGATCCCCCTTTTCTTCGAATCCATCGGCCGTTGTACTACATATTCCGCGCGTATGATTTATCGTCCAGGTGTCATTAATATGCCGATGAATCTGGATCAAGCCACACCCCTGTGGCCACGCCGGTAAATTCATCGTGGTATTTAGGAGTCTGCACGCGTTCTTCCCGTGCCTGCCGGCCCGCTGAAAAATGGGCATTGTGTTGCTGCGTACAATGCAGGAAGCCTAATTGCCATTTGGCCTCGCATTATGCGGCTGGCCGATGCCGTGGGGGTTGAAACGCGAGCCAAGTATGCGGATACGCGAGCGCGAGCCTTCTTCTCCGGGACCTCGCGCGTAATTATTCTTTTGCTCTGTGTATACGTATAAATTAGACGCGGTTATTAATTCGTCCGGCGTCAAAGAGAACCCCAGCTACCGAGTAAAAGGAATTGAAAAAAAGAAAAGGAAGAAAGAAAAGAGTATCGTTGCACGCGAAAGAAAAGTTCATTAACTTCGGCGAAACAATCGCGCCAGTGTGCGATTGAAACGTATCAACTGCGCAATTACTGTGCGGCAAAGAATCACGGTGGAAGGAGTAGACGGGAGGAGCGAGAAGTTTCAAAGCGGTCGATTAACCGGTCTAACAGCGACAACCAGCAGAAGAGTCTGCGATCGATTGTTCTAGAAGAAGGCGCAATGTGGATGCGATGGATGAGGAAGAGGAGGAAGAGGAGGAAGAGGAGAAAGAGGACAGAGGCAAGTCGTAGTAGAGAAAAAGTAGGCTTGTTGAACGGAGCTTATCGAAAAGTGGTGTTTTACGCGGGCCGGAGGCAATGAGATTTCGAGTAGAGAGAACGATGGCTTATTGTCGAGGACGCACAATGCGTGAGGTCTAATTGTCGGTCGAGACCGCGAAGAAGGTAAACGAGGAACGGGCGGCGAGGAGAACGCGAGCGGTTCCCGCGGTCGTTAATCGCGACCGCAGCACCCCATTAGAAGCCCGGAGAGACAGGATTTTTCACGGTGACTGGAGCCACTTTTGGATCCCATTATCCACTCGTCTCCGGAATCGCGTTAACACTTTTCAGTACCGAGGCCCTCTTAAACTGTTAAATCTCGCGAACCATCGGACGCGAGGAGAAAGGAGAGATTAATAGCCCGGCTATTTTTCACCGAGGATCCTTTGCGCTGAGCCAGTTGAAAAAAAACGAGTGTTAAAGCAACTGCAGGATATTCCGCGAACTGTCTGGGATTAATTCACGGCATCTACGTTACGATTCGCGTAATCGTATGCGCAACGGCGTCGCTTTATTTTTCTCTCACGTTTTAAGATAAACAAAACAAAAACAATTATTTTCGCGTATCTTTCTTTCGACGATCCATTTCGTAAGCATCAGCGGACGTAGACAGAGAGAGAGAGAGAGAGAGAGAGAGAGAGGAAGAAGAGGAGGTAAGTACACGCAACCGAGCTTGTCGGTCTCCTAGGAATCCTTAATATTATCCTGCGCGGAGAAGGAGTAGGAACACGCGAGGTGTCGCGCAACACAACACGACACGATTCTACGTATATACACGGCATATAAATCAGATAGGATCTCGCGTAAAATCGTGGATATGCGTCACGGAGAATTTCATCCCCTTGTCCCGTCCCATCCTTTCTCTCTCACTTTCTCTCTGTTTCTCCTCTGGGTGTCTCTCACCCCCGACGCTGTTGCCGTAGCTCGGGGCTGAACAACTTCCTATCCATTGTCGCGTATCGCAGCAGGCAGGCTCTTCCTCGTCGCGAAGCGAGATGTTATTTTTTTATTTGGACAAAGGATCCTCCTCGGTGTGTTATTACCCCCCGTACGTCCGTGCACCCGTCCCTCCTAGCCCGGTCTGTGGCCGCGAGCCGAGGGGTTGGAAATTAAAAGAGGGAAAGGGATGGTTTTCACGGCGAGATACGCGGAATATTCACGGCGGGCCACCAGCTCGTCATCGCCGAGCGTGTTCGAGAGATCACTCGTCAGACGCTCGACCTTTCGAGGGTTGAAGAACCGGGGTTCTACGTCGACGTTGCTTTTCGATATCTCGGAAACTATTTCGAAATTCTTCTCTCACGTCTGTTTAATTACGTTCTTTTCACCGTTTCAAGCTCGATACACGTTGCTCCTCGCAATCGTTGATAAACCGACGTAGCATAGATGAAAATTGGAGGAGCAACCTCGAAAATCCGGGCGGGAACGTGGAAAACGCATTTCCGTTGTTCCCGAAAAACATCGCGGCTGGAATTGCGGATATACACGCGGACGTTCCATTTAATGGAATGAAAATGTACCGGGTATACCGTTTATACACATGTATCTCTCCCCGGATGAGAGAGGATGCGGCGGAGGGATTTCAGGCATTAAAGCGTGTTTAAAGGATTAAGTGAAACGAGCGGAGCCGTAACGCGTGCTTCCGAAACGCACACAAGATGCTCCCAGGCTAACTTTATTGCCTAAAATTGCCAGAATTTCCCCGTAACTAAACTAATGCCGACCATGATATTCTCGTTGAAACGAAAATGCTCTGAAAATGTGCTCTATGAAATTCCAGCGACCGGTTGGAAACGTTTCTATTCGAAATATCACCACGGACCACTTTTCCGTGCACCGAAGCACCTCAATTACACGAAAATATTTTTACTTTTTCGTACGATCGAATAATTCGAAAGATTTCAAGCAGATCTGATGTGAGGTGCGTATAAACGATGGTTGGTCAAAGACGCGTTAAAAAGTATCAAACGAACGCGCGTCATAAATTTTATTGGCACAGCAGCCACTTCTCTCTTTCAATATTGGCCTTCGTGGAACGAACCGGATTGTCGTCGAGCAGCCGTGTAATTATCGCGGAGGCCTATGGTGATAATATTAGAGTTTGTTTAATTAGCTATCTCGGATATATACACGACGTCCAGGTGGAATCGAATGTCTCGAATTGTCCACGTTAAATGGGCGTTCCTGATTTCATTCATACCAAATGGAAGGCTTGTCCATCTCCATTACCTACACGATCGATGTCCCTGGCGACGGGAATTCCACAGGAATATAAGTAATTAACGAAAGCAGAAGTAGGAAGATAGGGAAACGTTAGACACGATTGACGATATTCGAGTCCATAAGCGTTTTTATTCTTCGGAGAGTTGCTTTCATCGAGACGATTCGAGCAAGTCCCGTTCGGTGAAAGGGGTGTTGTTCGTTCGACGAAAATTACGCGCTCGACGCCTAGACGAAATTCATTCGTCGCCGGAAGAGGCGGAAAGCGGTGTGGCTGGTCGAGCCGAGGCTCGCCGAAGAAAACGTTCCACCGTCATTATCATTATTATATTTATCGCAATTATCAAAAGGAATCGAGCCGGGCGACGGGTATTAAGCACGCGCTAAATGTACTCGTGCTCGGTGCACTTCACCGGGTTGGCAGCAGCAGCGTGTAATAATAATTACGAAACGATACATGATAACGAGGTGCCGGGCCGCTAACGACGCCCCAGCGTCGTTCCTCTCTTTTCCTCACCCCGCCCCCCGCGCCGACGTTTCACCACTATTTCTCTCTTCTTCTCCCGTCCTCGACGGTTTCCCCGATTTAATAATATGTACTCTTTTTTTTTTTTTTTGCAAATTTCTTCATTATTCATTCAATATCGCTCCGCCATGCCGCGATCCGCGTCTCCCCAGTTACCATTCCCGCGTATACGTTTTTTTTTTCGTCGCTTCAACTCGCTCTCCCTCATCCTACGAGCGAAAAGCACCCATTTTGCGCGTTTTCAGGTACAAATAAAGAAAAAAAAAAAAAAGAAAAACGGCACCAGCGCGCAACGTTCGTTCCTAACATTATATGTTTTTCCCTCTATCTCGCTCGTTTCTCCACCACCCCCCCACCTTCCACCCCCGGGGTACGGCTCGTCGCGCCCCGTGTCTCGACGCTTGGCATCGGCATCGTCGTCACCGTCACCGTTGGATTTATTTTTTCGCGTTCTCGTAGCCGCGAACCCTTCAGCGTTTTCGAATCATTAAAAACTTGGAGAACACGATTGCGCCTAGGCTTGTCAGCATCGACGGACGCCATATTGGACAGTTCGTTTCGAGGACAAATTATCTTGCTTAATTAATGTCGTGCTGACGAATAATTGGTGGGAGATGGGGGCTGGAGGGAAGGTAGAGGGACGAGGCGAAAGAGCTCGCGGGGTTCGGCGGTCGAGGCTATCGCGAATCGATTTCTATCTCCGTGGTTCCCTTTCGTTTCGACCCTTTCTTTTGCCCGCCGTCTCTATCTCCTTTCTCTCGCTCTCTATCCATCTCTCTCCACCGTCCCCAGCGCTACCCGGTCCCTTTTCGCCCTCCTCTCTACGTGGCGCTTCGCTCTGTTCGTTTCGCTTGTCTCTCTTTGGTTGGGCTCGTGTAATTTCTGCACGAGAGGCGTTTGATCTGTGCTTTTGCGGAGAAAGGGCGATTAAAAAGTGCCGTGAGAATAACATAGCTACGGTGAAATCCGTTGCTAGCGTCGCTTTGAATCCCTACGGCGATGGTCTCGGGACTGTCCTTTCGTACCCTCGACCTCTTCCTCCCCCCCTCACCCCTGATTCTACCACGTTCTACCTTTCCCCGTTCTCCTCACACTTTGTCGATTAAGCAACGCGAACGTGAACGCAGGATTATATCGGTATTATGCCAGTTTCGGCGGGTAACGTCGCGGCGGTGAACACGGGACGCGAGGTTCGCGCGACGCTCTCGAGACCTACGCGATTAATCTCTCGATGGTCTCGCCCAGCGCACTACGAGCACGTTATTAATTAAATGCCGGGGGTGGTAGCTAGCGCTCGTTAAAAAATTCCCGTGTTTTGAGCGAAGAAACGCGTTCCATTATCGCGCGTCGCTCCGCCGTGCGTTAAACTCGGCAACGCGATCCTACCACGCTTTTTATAACATTAATCGATCGACGATTCCTCTTCGCAGCGGACTAAAATAGACGTCGCTCGGATTGATTGCGAATCGACTGTATTTTCTGCACCGTCGATACGACTTCCACCTCGTGTCTGGGTGGGATCGCGTTATAGCTAAGCGTACTTACACATGCTAGGTATGTTCAATCAGATAGAAAGTGAAAGACTGTTTCCGCTTTCGATTCGTGATCAAAAAGCGACAATCGTTTGGCAAAGATAAAGGTATCCTAGAGACTTACATTGAATGCCGATCTTCGCCGGTGAACTCTCGATGGAATATCCAGTTTCCTCGCGAGTTGCCACGCAAACAAAGTTTCCGCTGTCGAGGATACGATTGACCCTGGTGATGCGAAGATCTCCGCCGTCTTGGTGTCTCCGTGGACTCGGAGCTAGCGGTTGATCGTCGATTTTCCACGAGTACTTCACTCGAGAACTCGGCTGAGCCTCGCATCTGAGACGCACCGGGGATCCCTCGACGACCGAATGCGCGTCGGGACTCACCGAGAAGTAAAGGTCGCCGTCCTGGCCAAACACCGGTGCCACTGCACAAACATGTCGATCAATTGTTATATTACCGTTCGATATACAATTACCCTTCTGTTTGTCTCGTCGCTACGAGGGGAGAAAGATTCTCCACAATCGTGATCTCTTCTCCCTCTTTCTCTGTTTCCGTTCACCGTTATAGCGATTCGGTGATCGCTTTGACGGTGAACCGCGGCAAAAAAGAAGAAGAAAAAAAAAGAAAAACATTTACGACGCGATGAATTCCATTAAACGAGGGGTCGATATCGATTTTATCTCGAAACTTTCAATCCGACACCCCCGGAAGTGTATTCGAAATTTACGAGCGCCACAGTGGCGCAAGGTGGCACGACTGTTAGTGCGTTTCGTTATTAAAAATCCACTAATTATCAGAGTAGATGCGGGGTGAGGAGGAGAGGAAAGGGGACAATCGAACGATAAACAGCGGCGAGGGAACGCTCGAAAACGGATCGTAACAAGAGCGAGTCGCTTTGAATGCAGAGACCTCATTAAGCTGATTGATAATTAGCACGCGGCAACGGCATTGTATCGATGTCCTTTGATTTCCGCGGACGGAAAAATCTTCTTCTGCCGCGCGGCCTCTGCCCCGCAACCCTTCACCGCGTGTTCACCGTTTAATGCGACTTTTCTCCTGTTTGTTTTCGTCGCGGGGTTTTACCGGGACGTATATTCCACCCCTCCTCCCTCGTGTCGTTCGACGCTTTCCGGATATACAATCGCGAGACGTATTTCCCTAGTGTAATTCCGCACAATTTGCCGATTGCTGGGAATATATCCGTAGATTTCGTCGAGCAAGAAGCGAGCAAGGGGCAAAGATAATATCCGTGAATCACCGCGAGATAGGTGTTCTTCGTGTAGCACACGATACTTTCCACGCTCGCACGGCGCTTTCAATTGCACGCACGGAGACATAGAGGACTACTCTTGTCAGAGTACTTATTAGTTAGTCGTTAACAAGCCCCCTTCCGGAGCTCGCCGAGCTAATTAAGTAAGCTGACGGTCTTATTCGATTGCGAAATCAACGGGGTAAGGATTCGCAGAGAGTTACATTTCCAGCAAATGCACACAGAGGGTGAGTCTGGCCATTTTTTAATCGTTTGTGCACGGATCGTACGCGGCGGAAAAAAAGAACTCGCGCAACGTCCGGCGAACAAACATCGGGAACGAGCTGCAAATAGTCGACCGTGCAAATTAAACGAACCACATTGTATTATGGAAACGAGCGCGCGCGCGCGCACAGCCACAGTAAAAGCTGGAGAGGGACGGACAGCGAGCGTTGGTGAACACGGTCAGAGGGAAATGGAAGAGGGGGGAAAAAAAAAGGAGTCATAGCAAGAATCATCTGCTCCAGCATATTTTTTTCGGTCCGCGGATGCTACCGCTTCCGTGCCGCAAAAAAATGAACAGAAAAAGTACAGGGGGATAAAAATTCGCGCGAGACATGTTCACGCTGTATTCTCTCTCTCTCTTTTCCTCTCCCTCTCTCCTTCTCACTGTTTCGTATCGAACGATCGCATCGGCGATTTCGCAAACATCGACGCTCTGTGTATATACGCGCGTGTGTGTCTGTCGATTAAATTCTCTCTGTGCCGGGGTGAAAATCGATTGTTGCGCTTCTGTGGCTAGAACGCGAAAGCTACACAAGTGCGCGCGGCCAGCCGCGACCCGTCCAATGCGTGCAACCCGCTCGTCGAAAGGGTAATTCATTACCTCGACTTATTATGATTATCGATGCAATGCTAAATAACATCGGTTTCGAGTTTCTGTGAATTGTCCACTATGGAGCAACCTCGTTGAACTCGACGAACTTTGGCTGTCGAGTGGGGAGCATTTCGAAATTATATACCAAGAATTAGGACAAAAATAGAAGCTTGTCTCGATTCGGAACTTTTCTACGATTTCGCGGAAGTCGATTAGCGTTAGTTTCGTGCGATTCGAGACGGGTGTACGTTCGAACCGTTAACCGTAAGAATGCTCCGAACCATAATGCCCGGCCATAAATCTAGCCGAGAGAGGCCCTTGCTCTTTTATTTGTCTGCGTTTGGGACCACGTTGGCCTCCCTATCTAATTGTAGCGGCCAGGTAAGGCCCCTCTCGCCGTTTTCCAATTTTACCCGTGTCCTTTGCCAATCCTGTTATTATCTCGCTTCGTGGGCTAAGATTAACCCTTAAAATCCCGCGAAGGGATGACGAGGAATTTCCGGGGGAACCTATAATTTACAGGCGCGACTACGTTTCCTAGCTAATGACGATTCCCTCGAGCACCGATTTCTCAAACGGAGAGAAATCCTTGGCTATCGATCAACTCGATCCCTTCCGATCACACTCCAAATTTAACACGGTTTCTTTCCTATACTTTCTCGATATTATTAGGAAATCCACGGGCCACGAGGTGGTGAACCTATACGTTTCCTCCGGTGTTTGAAGCACGACAAGGGCTTATCCACGACAGGCAACCGAATCCTAAAAAAAGAATGCACGCGGCCGGTCTTGGAGTTGGCTCTCGATCCTGGAACCTCCCCGAGGGGTAAACACGACCGCTTTTACGACCTACTCTCGAGATTACTTTTCTCCCCGAAGCGTACGTCTCGCTCGCGCTCCGCTCGACGGCTGCAGCTGCTCGCGGTCCCGCTTTATGGCGTTTACACAAGCCGCCCGATTTTTCGACTCCCGTGAGCCGTCGTTCGTTGGTGCACTTCCGTGTGCGAGCGGAACACACGCGAGAAAACGATTCGGCCAGAGGGAGATCGGCTCGTAAACCACGGAGAGGAGCAAAGGACGTTCCTTTTTCCCTCGGCGGCTGATCCACTTCCGGCCAACTTCAAAGTAACAAGCTCGAGCTATTTTCTCCCGGTTAAGAGATCTCGTTCCTTCCTTCGTCGAACGCGAGGAGAAGCAGCGAAGGAGCAAGGGAACAAGGATGACGTAGCGAATACGCCGCGGCGTTTGATTATTATTCGCAGCGCGGCGATCTCTTCTTCGAGCCAAGGAGAAGAAAAGAACGAAAGTTCTACCTCGTCGAGCAGAACTCGCCTCGTTACCGAATACGAAATCTTTTCGTTACCGCGCGCTCAGTCCTCTCACGCTAACGACCGGCTCGTTAAAATCGAAAAATCATTAGCCGGATGCCTTTCGAGTTTCTCCGAGAATCCTCGCCGACTTCTAAAGTTGCCCACTTGTTGTCGGTACCTTGGAATTCCCCGCGCAAGCCCCTCAACAATGTCAACAATGTCACATGGAAATTCAACGGTTCCAACTGCAGTGCTGAACGCGTTGAGTTTTCATTCGATCCGAAAGTTTTCATTAGTATCAAGATCGAACGTGTCTATCAGTTTCCTATGCCGTAATGTATAGTCGGTGGAAGCGATATAGCGAGATAGTAAATTAAACCATTCAGCAGCGAAAATAATTAACGCGGCGTATGTCGTTCACTTGTGAATTGATCATCTTTTATCAAAACCAATATTAACTTTTCCATTGTTATTAGAGTCTGTCGATTTAACCATACAAGTTTGGAAATTGAAAATGTTACGCCTAAGAATTAAACCACAATTCATCACGCACGTTGCGTACTAAACTCCGCTGCAGCGAAAGGGTTAATTACGATATTGGTAAAAATGAACACGCAGCTGTTGAGGATCAAGACCCAGGCAAATCTTTTAAATACCTAACGCTGCTTTAAATGGACGAACAAATTCTGAGTTTACATCGAACGACACCGAGCAGGCGCAAGCTCCGCATGTCTCTCGAGCTTCTGTTTCGGTGCTTGGATTACGTCTACTTTGACGTCTGACAGATTTTACGACCTCGCTCTATCGTTTCCACCGACTGTACTGCCAGCTCGTCTAAGCTTCAAATTTCCATGCACTGAGATGGATTAGAACGAATGCACGTAAGAATTCACGAATAAGCCTGGCAGTGTCGGCACACGCGCGGGCATACAAAAGCCTTTTCGAAAACAGCTTGTAGCCGCGCGCACGACGGTCATCGCGTATCGAACGGACGTCTCTTCTCGTGACGTCCGTTTAATGCATACGAATGCATAATTCATCGCGCGTACGGAGAACGCGCGCACTTTATCGCATCACGCGACTCGCGGCCAGCGAACTACACGGACGTGATTTACGCGCGAGCAGCACAAAAGTCGCACGGCGTGGCGCGGCCTGTCTGTTGGTGAAAGGAGAGAGAAGGAAAAAAAGAAATGAAGAAATTCACGTTCGCGGGTACGCATTTTCACGGTGTCCTAGCCACGACACCGTGTGCACCGCGCGCAAATTGTGTCCGGAGTGCCGCCTTCCAGACACTCCGAGCACCGTGAAATTCACACTCTCGGGACGTTTTTCACGATTCTGAATGCGCGCTGAGAGCCTCCTTTCTTCGTCTCGGGGTGTCGAGACAAGACGCGAGCAAGTCGGGGTCTTATTTAAAAAAAAAAGAGAGAGAGAGAGAGGGAGAAAGAGGAGGGAGGAGAGAGAAAGTAAAGGAGAGGAGGTAGAAAAAAAAGGGAGGAGAGAAAAGGAAGAAGAAAAGAAGGAGGAAAACAGAAAGTGCGAAGAAAGGAGGAGCAGCGTGAACGACGGGTAAGGAAATGAGGAGAAAGGAAGGCGAGCACGAGGGAAGACGCGCCGAGGATCACCGAGCTAGAGTAGCGACAACCTTTTGACAGTGAAAAAAAAAAAAAAATAACGCCACTCTGTCGCGCTTCGCGGTGACCGACACAAAAGCGTACGACGAATTAGTGGCGTGTTGCGTAGAAGCGGCGGGATACTGCGTGCACTTGAAATTTCTTATTGCGGGTCGTTAAAATGAAGTTTCTCCCTGAAAATTTCTTATACTTCTTGAAGATCTCTTACGGGGACCCTGAGCCGTGGTACATGTCCGTTCGTTACACGCGGCCTGTTATTGGACGGGTTGGAATAAAGCGGAATATACCGTGAAATAGTGGATGTATGATACTGTAAAAGGACCTGTATAAAAGTAAAACGTTCCGGACGAGGGAAATACGACACAGAGCGTTAGCCATTCGTTAGAGGCAACTCTTCCGCGTTCACGCCTAGGAACGTTTCGAGACATCGAATGGAAACGCGTACGGTGTATGCGTCGTAAAAATGGCAGCCGTTGAAAGGAAAAAGCACGAGTGGACGGAAATGTTGATGACGAAGCGATTCGCGACTTTCCACCGAAAGAGAAACAGGCTCGTTTTGGGCTGGGGTACGCGATAGAGAGGTACTCGTGTAAAAAATTGAAAAATCGAGGACGAGGGGGAGAGATCGGCTAGAAAGGGATGCACGCGGAGGGTGGTATTCACGTGAACGAGTAAAAGGGAATTCGTCGAACGGAAAAGGCCGATCGAGCGGTTGGAGCGTGACATATTTCAGTAGTCGCGCGCGTATAATGACGACGCGCGAGCAAATTTCAAAGAGGCCTATCGTGGGGCTGTTCTCGCCGCCGCTCGAAATATATTATCCGCGTCTCTTGCGCTCCACGCGGGTCATCAAACGCTGCTTTTGCCCGCGACGAAGCGTTTTACGCTCTTTCAGACGCAGCCCGCTTCGCAATGGAAAACAGACGAAGAAAAAAGGAAAAAAAAGAAGGGAAAGAAGCGCCGGTAGAAGAGTCATTTCCCGTCGAAACACACGCTACCGGAAATGCCACTATCAACCACGATACGCTATCTATTTGTCTTGACGATGTCTACCAAAGGTCAGATTTCCTTTGTAACTATTCATCCCGATTCTTTTTTCCCCTCGTTCTCTTTTTGATTAGCTGCATCTCTACGATTACCCCCTTGACGAAAGTTCGATGCTTCCTGTTGCTTTAACGAACGTTTTCGGTTGCAATTAACGAACTCCGTCACGCGAAATGAGCAAAGGAAGAAATTTCGCTGGTCAATTTGCAAGGATGAGAACCACGATTCGCGAAAGCTTCGAGTCATCGTGAGTAAGAGTTGCACGACCACGAAGGAGGAAGCGAGCGAGAATTCCTGGCGAAGGCTTCCAGCAGAGCGAACAGCTCGGAGAAATTTGCGATGGAAGCGACGTTAACGCACAAGATCACCGTTGCGGTGGAGTTGCGTGCAATTTTTTTCACCTGGGACTGTCGAAAGTGGTCGTGCTGGCATTACGAGGAAATGAAACAACCGTCGAATAGCGAAGAGAAGAAAGGCACGAGAAAGCTGGCCGCGATGGACGCTCGCGTGCTGTCCTGACTCGGCGCGTCGCGGTTCCCCGGGAAAAGTGCGTCGGTTTCGTTCTTTATGCGTAAATAGCCGCATTACACCCGGCCTCTGCTTTTATTCGCTCTCTTCCGAGTCGCTCCACCACAGCGATGGGATCAAAGGGCTAATACAATTTTTCTTGGTATACCACAGTCTCGCCCCATCCTCTCGCTCTACCTTCTTCGTCGCGCGTTCACCGGTGTCACGGTTTCAGAAACACTTGAGAACGAAAGAGAAGCAGCATCGCACGGAGAAAGAAACAAACAGAGAAGGAGGCTCCGAGTAACTCCGAGACTGAATAACATTCGGTGTATAAAATAGCCGCGCACGCCGGCCCATGGACAAAGGGCCTTTAGTGGCAACCAGTGTAAAAAAGACGTAGACAGAGAGAAAGATCGAGGCGGGATGGGAAGAGAACCCCGATGGTGAAGCGAGAAAGAGAGAGAGAGTGAGAGAGAGTGAGAGAGAGAGAGGAAGAGCGTGGAAAAAAGCACGAGTGTGTGCTGGTACCCCTTTTCAGGGCACAGGACGTCTCCGAACGGCGGGACGGTCGTTCTCATCCGTAACCCGAGACGTGTAATTAGGAGCACCGGACCAAGATGAATAGCCAAGTGGCCGGTGGGGCAACAGGCAGAGAAAGGAAAAGTGGGGCCAGGCGGGGATGTTGCCGTGGCCCATCCATCGAGGAGCAAGCGTTGGTAGAAAGCCGTGTGCGCCACCGTCGCGTCGCTTCCTATACACACCGTATACACCACCATTCGATTCGATCAAAGTCCCGCACGATCCTGTTTATGCTGTACCAGGAGTCCGAGCGGCGAACGCTCCCTCGGCCTGTCCTAGATCGTTATTTACGAACACGCTCCGGAGGTGTTTTTATCGGCAGCCGGTTTTACGTCGTTTTCCAAAGAAAGCGCACGGATAAATAATTTCGTATGCTCGAGGGTGCATCCTTTTTTAGACGGTTCGGTCGAATCGAACTGAAATTCAATTTGAGAATTGTTAATAGAAATTTCGCGGGAATTTTCATCTGCTCCGAATTACTAGCTGGTAGATATAAACGATCGAATCCGGCAGCGAACAAAAGGAATTTCGGAAAGGAGGTTGTTGAGCAACGAATTCCATGTGAACACCGGCTCGTAAACAAAGGTTCGAGGCAGGTTGAGGGAACTGTGCATTTTTCGAATAGCAGACCGTGCTCAGGGAGGAAGTGACCTCCGCTGGCCAATTCTTGCTCGCAGCCATCGCTACTAATTACACGTGCGGCCGCACGTATACGACGTTACCGTCGATATTAGGTAGGTGGATACGTAATATGGCCCCCCCCTTTCCGTCGAGTCTGCGTATATTCGCTTTCTAGGTGTGCATGGCTATCGAACCGGTTCTCCTCTCATCGAGAGGGAGAGAGAGAGGCGGCAGCCAGTGGGTTACCGGCCGGCATCATGGACGATGGAGAGAGAGACCGTAGCCCAGCATCCACCCGACCATCGTCACCACCACCATCATCAGCCAGCGGTATCGCTATCAACGACGCATCGTCGCGAGACTGAATTTCGTGGCGGTGCACGTGAGAGATCGGCTGAAGCGATTCGGCCGACCGGCTGCAAATTGGAGCCGCGAGAGACGCTTTTTGAAACGGTCTGGCGAATTCGCCGACCGTGTTAAAGGGCCATCGATACAACTTTGCCAGCCGCTCGGTTCCCTCGACCTCCTGCCTCGATGCCCCGATAATTCTACCGCCACTTTTATCGCTCCATTCCTCGCCACTTCGATTCCGCGACGTTTCCTCCTATCCGAGACTGACGTTTATCGATATTATTTTTCAATCGAAACGATTCCGAATTCCGTCTCTATCTTAACTTCCATCGTTTCGAAGCGTAACAGATGGTTTGAGAACGATTAAAGAGTAAATTGATCAAAGATAAAAGTGGCTCGGTCGAATGTTTCGATATGAAATTACAGCAGAGATCCCAGGCGAGAGAAAAAGATCGGAGCGGAAGGAGGCGAAATTGCTCAAAGCGGTCGTTTGTCTCGGAGTCACGGCAGTCAGGCCCAATTAACCGTAATTATAGCGTGCCCGGTGAAAGAAGAAAGGAACGGAGAGCAAAACGATTCGTTCGAAAAACCAGGATTTGAACGATCCCGAGCGGCAGACGATACCGTTTCCACCTATAATACCATCCCTTCTGTTCCCGTTCGTTCCTCTTCCCGTGACTCGTTTTAACGAAGAGGGCTTCGAACGGTGTACTTTCGGTGAGAGAAAAGAATCCTGATAAATTCGTCGTTATCCAAGTATACTCTATGAACTATGGGATATACTCACGAAGGCAAAGCAGAAGCGTTGCCGCGTCGAGACGCCGCATCCTTTCGACTGCCGTACAAGCAGAAGGAAACGCACGGCTCGAAACTGACGCAGAAGGAAGCGGCTGAACAGGAAGACGATCCCGTGTTTTCAGAAGCTTCGCGTCGCTGTCATTCTATTTCCCTTCTTCCGTGTGAAGCTTGCTTGACGACGAAACGAACACACTGCACGAAACTAATCTCGAGCGAACCGAACACCACGAAACGACGCGCGATACTGAGGGCCACTAACCCACGCCGCACCGCACCGCGTCGAAGCGACCCCTGCTCCTGGGGTTCACGGCCGATGGCCTGAGTTTCCCAGCTGCCATAAGGGGGCACACTAAACTGGTCGAACGGAATTCCTTACCGACCGCTGCGGATCTGCTTTCCCGGCTGATTTGCGCGGGAGATATTTGAACCGCGAAGCGGGAAACACTCTCGAACGAGTACAGTATTAAACGTAGATTTCATTTTCACAGGTTTGACAAGTTTACCATGGGAGTTGGAATTGTTCGAAATGAATGAATCGCAAGGGTTACAATTCAAATTTGATATATTATTTCATACATCTTATGACACGTACGTCGTTGTTTTCTCCCTCGGTAGTCGTAGTATCGTGATCGATAGTATTTATAATAACAATCTAAACAGTCAATGTTACTTACATTCCTACATTTACTATATACTTCATTTTTTTTTTTTTTCTTTTTGTTTCGTCACTTTACATATTCGTGTTTATCTTCGCCTCGTCTCCGCTATTACGTATGTAGGTATGCACCGACCTTCGCGTGTATGCGGGGCTGTCGTTGATCGCGGCAAGGAGAACAATGCAGCTTAATTGTTTTCACGCTTAACTTCAGTCAACAGTTTTGTCAGGGTGTTGAAATGTGTGTAGACGTAAAATCTCGATCGAGCGCTCGGCGAATCCCCGAATTGTTTTCATTTACAAAACGTGAGGTTCGATGTCGCGAAAGGATCGTACCCCGCAACGACGAATCGAACGGACAGTGAAATGAGAAATAATAGTAACTTTCGAGTAAACGATGGCCACTTCTTCGAGTATCCTATCAGTTCGGAATAATGGTACATATGTACAGAGACGATTAACGTGTCCTCGTATATATAACTTATGTACACAGTATATACCGTGTGCAAGACGGATACACGTACATAACTTTTGCCAAGAGTAATCGTTTAAACGAAGATCAACGAAGGGTCTATTCTGGTTCTCTCGTCGCTTCCTGCGAATTCCGACTAACTACTACGTTGTTCTGAATGACGCGAGACTATTTATATTATATATGTACATCGGTGTTGTTCTCTCTATACTGAGTCCTTTTTCGCCAACGATTATCCTCGTCGCGGTTTTGGATTAATTACAAAATTCGTGGCTCGCGCAACAGCGAACGTTCATGATGCATTTTCACAAATAGAAACGGTATCACATGTAAACACTGACTTTCCGCGAGAAGGAAAAACGAAATGATCGTACGAATTTATCGTTCCACTTTCGATGCTATGCTATTCCGTTCAAAATATTTTCGTCGATCTTTATCCCTGAATGACTAGTGTAATAATGCGTAAACGAATATCGAAGGGAGATCGTGATAATTATCAGCAAATTGCACGTTTCAAAGAGGAAGGAGGAATTGGAAGGTAAGCACATTACACGATTGAAGTCGATCGAAAAAAATCTTTAAGACAGCCTATTGCGAGTCGTTTACGTTTCGAAATATCGCTCGTCAACGTTCTCTCGCTATCAGCTGTTTCATCGATCGTTTCGATGGAAATAAGTACACGAATAAAAATCGAACTACCTGATTTCGTGGAACACAGGAGGAACAGGTGTATGGCACTCACCAGTGACACGGTAAAAGTGTCGACGAGGCCTGACGGTCGCGATTTAAAGATATGTTTAGCATAAGAAGGACTGTCTCTTTGGCCGTGTCTCGTGTTAACAACAACTGCCATCGATTTTCAAAATCCGCTTAGCTACTGTCGATGATATGTACCAAAGCCTTCGCGTGAATCGGCGGCGCCTCGGGAATTCACTTCCGCTCGCCCCAACCGGCGCTATTGTAAAACCAAGACGAAGCAGTCTCGTCTCTCGTTTTGCTCCATGTATTGTCTAAACCGCTTCCTCCGCCATCCTGAAAGCAATATAGTTAATTTCGTTAATAATCGGAACAAATGGTGAAAATTTCCATTTTCGTCGAAATTGCGTCGAATAAAAATCGTGGGAAATTAGGAAATTTTCAAGTTTAGAAAGAGCACACAGGCTTACCACGACGTTCAACTGATGCGTGGCAGGGGAGAGATAATCCATGTTGGTATAGTAAGACGAATAATTTTGGTAGCACTGCTGTTGAGACGTGGTTGTTGTCCATGCTAACCTCTGATGGTCACCGGGGAATCCTCCGCTGCTCTCCGTCACAGCTGGACTCCAGATACTACTGCTACTTCCACCACTACTGTACACCGTTCCCCCTAACTGTCAAAACCCATCGACACATTCTCTGCTGAGATCCTTATCCACCGAGGGTAAAAGGTTTACGATGGACTCGTGGTCGGTAACTTACGCTTGGTGGAGTTGTACTGGCTGCCAAGAGCAAGCTGGTCGCACTGCCTGCTGGCTTGTATTGGGGAGAGTCCCTCAGGAGTGCTGGTGAACTGGCCGCTGAACCAGCTGTACCTCCGCTTCTACAGACACAAGTTCAAGCTATATAAAACAGATGTTACGATAATGATTCTCGATAGATTTGCATGTGTATCAGGGTGTATTTCGATATCGGTTAATTAACATGTACAAGTATGTGACAAGCGATGCATCGTCGAGGTTTAAACCTTTTAGTTATCATCGTTTGATCGCTCGTCGAATCCCTTCCATTCGTATCCACCTTTCTCTGTTTCTTTAAACGAAACGAAAATGGCAGAGGGTAATTCGAGCTTGATCCCGGAAAAGTAGGTATTAATGTAAGCGATATTTACAGGGGTGTTGTGGCAGGCACTGTGGCAGCAGGCGTGGGCGTGGTAGCAATCGAAGGACTTTTTCCAGAGGGCGGATTGTTGGTCGGATTCCCGGAGGGTTTCTTCGACCTCGGTGCTTTGTCCTGTTGTTGTTGCTGCTGTTTCTGCTGTTGCCTGCACTTGGCTCTGCGATTTTTGAACCACACCTACAACACGTGTAATTTGTAAATGATCGGTTAAAGAGGTTCGTTTGGTAGGAAAAAATAACCGAAGGCATCCAGGTGTTTTCTACGACTCGACGTTACCTCTGTATTTCTGTTACGAATCACCGAAAGCAGCTTTCAATCTATATTTTTGCGTCGAAACGCGACGAGGCAGAGATCCAATGGGAAACGAGCACAGAATGGTGTACAGAGCTTTCATAAAGCTGTCGTAATAGCCAATTATAAGGGAATGCAGCACCGACGCAACTATCAATTACCAATGAAGCCGGCTTCGGTAACGTGAACGGAAACCTGCGCGCATCGTTCGCGTTCGTGCCGTAGTCTATGCGACGAAATGACGGGAAAGCAAACAGGTCGACGGACGGGTAAACTTCCTTTTAATGGAATAATTTCGCGAAACTGTGATTTTTCGCTTCAACCACGATAGAGCACGCGTGATTAACAATTTTCGGGTTAACCGTGCAAACACGAAAGCAACTGAACGATCTAAACAGAGGTAATTGGTTTTTCAGATGGTGAAATGTTCATTTCCAGGTGTAATCAAAGTTGAAGCTATTCAGCGAAAAGGTGAAACTTTCGCGACAAACATCTATCGATGTTGAATTTCCGGAGAAATATCCAACAGACTCAGCACGTCCTTCGATCCACCGTTCGCCCTGCTAGATTTCCAGAACGCGAGAACGACCTCTAGAGAAGGACACTAGTGAACGAAACGGTTGGAAGAACGGAGACGGAGAATAAAGAGAGCAAGAGAGAGAGAGAGAGAGAGAGAGAGAGAGAGTGAGAGAGAGGTGTGCTTGGGGATGCAGAGGAGGAAGGGAGGTGAGGGCAAGGAGGAGAGGGAGAGAAGGAGAGAAAGAGAGGAGCCTAGAGAAGCCCTGCGCGATCAATGTTAGAAGCGGAGAGGTGAGCTTGGGTTTCTACGGATTTTCTGGGGAACGACACGGGCAACCCGCGTTCTTCCACCGAAGCTACTCTCCTCGGTGTATACCTATTTCTACGTACCTACTCTATACGAATTCTCCGCTTTTAACCCGGTCGTGGAATTTCACTATTTCACGATGCCTTTGAAACACAACTTGACAACAGCATAAACGACGGAAAGGGAAGGTAGATTTGCGATGGTTCGATGTCGACAGGAGGAAAGATCGCGTTGACCGGTTGCGTCCGATTGAAAAGCCACGCAGGGGTCAGAAAACACGAGACTGTGTGTAGACGGCTCCGGTTTGCAGTCGGCGACGAACGTGCAGAAGACTATGGGTCCGGTTGGACCCATTCAATTCATTTACGAGGCTGGGACCAGGTGCGCTTGGCCCGCAATTGCGGATGCGACGCGCCCTTTTCGCTCTTGATGAGGGTGGAATATGCATGGACACGTTTCCGAGTCCTGGCGGCTTCGAAAGTCGATTCGAGCGACACGAAGTCGTTCGTGACAACGTCGCAAGTCAACGATTCCACCAACACTCCGACCATTACTGATCACGGGAATTTGTCCTTTTCTCGACCGGTCGGCAACGCTTCTTTTTTTCCCCCAACCGACGCGACGGAATTCTTTGGAATTTTTCAAACACGAAGGATACGATACGGGAGACACGAGTTGACGCACTTACGGGGTGAACTACTAACTCGGTTAACACCCACTATCCAGGAAACACGAGCACCCGGTATAAATCGATGGTGTCTACGGGCCGTATCGGCATGCCGACACTACTACCCCTCGGAAACGAGACACCGGCCATCGTACCCCTGTAGGTATCGTTTCGTCGCTCGCGCGAAAACCAACGTCCTTGCGCTTCGACAAAAGTTGCTTCGACATACCTGCACTCTCGACTCGGGAAGGTTGATCTTCATCGCCACTTCCTCCCGCATAAAAATATCCGGATACTTGGTCTTGGAGAAAAGTCCCTCGAGAACGTCCAACTGTGCTCTGGTAAACGTCGTCCTTTCCCTTCTTTGCTTCCTTGGATTACCTTCAACGATAAACATCGCACCTCTCGTACAATGAACTTTCTCACGCCAAAGAAACCTTCTCACCAAAATATACGATACGTAGGTAGAAAGTAAGTAGTATAAAAGGAAGGGCACTCACAGTAGTAGGACTCACCCGCGGGAGTACAACCGGGGTAGCCAATGGTGGAGTGCAGGGCCTCGATCGGTGGCATCCCAAGAGCGCTGACATAAGGGTTGGTCTTAAGGGCGCCGTAGGGCCCGGCCGCGGACGCGCCGAACGCGCCGGGCCCGAACAGATCGGAGGCCGAGGTGGTGGAGGCGGCGAGGCCCCCGAGATCGGTGGCGCCGGCGCCCCCGCTGCAGCCGGAAGTACCGCCGAGGCTGTTCGGCCACATCACCACCCCCTCGGCCCCCACCACGACCACCCCCCCGCCTCGCGGCCGACTCTACGCGAACCTCCTCTGCTCCTCCGAATTACTCGCTGCGTCTGAAATTAAAACGATCGGTTTTTACGTCTTTGCAATCGGTTCGCTTATACGTGGATACGTAATTTGACCATCGACGAAACCATTAACTCGAAACGGAAGTTATGGATAACCAAAGGTTCCTGGGTACTCTGTACTAATATCGAAAGTGGCCGCGAAAAGATGGAAGTAAGAGGGAGACGGTTGGCAGCTGGCTGTGCCGGATAATCCGTGGAAGATGCAACACGATTCCTCGACACTCTTCGAAGCCCTCTCGCTCCCTCAACCCTGGTTGGCCTCGTGGTGGACGACTAATTCGACGAAAACGCGTCGGCCGCGTTCTCGGTTTTCGAGAACGCACGTCGAAAAAGGGGGCAAGGGAGCGTTTCGGGTACGCGTCGCGCAGCCTTTCCGTTTCACGTTTAGCCGCTACTTACCTAAGCCGCGTTTTATCCTCTCCGATTACAAAGTCAAGAACAGAGTCGGTCTATCGGCCCCGTTCCGCTCGTCTTTCGATCTCGCACCTCCACGACCAGCCTTATTAATTTATTTGCCTTCCCATTTATCACGTCCCCGTTGCGCCCCGTCTCGCATATGCGCCATCGTCTGCCCAAAGGAACGTATTGTTCCACGGCTACGTCTACTCCCCTGAATGCCGCGCCGCGCCGCTTCGCATATGTCTCGGATTAAAGACAGCTAATCATCCGGTAATTAACATGTGCGAGGTGAAAAACAATCGGATGACGAGAGCGACGCAGAAGGCGAGACGTTACCGAAACGATCCGTCGCGGCTG
Source organism: Anthophora plumipes (assembly GCA_951804975.1). Classification (NCBI taxonomy): domain Eukaryota; kingdom Metazoa; phylum Arthropoda; class Insecta; order Hymenoptera; family Apidae; genus Anthophora; species Anthophora plumipes. The sequence goes on along the minus strand of OX638116.1, from coordinate 24,340,759 downwards.
GCGTCTATAGAAGGACGATTAAAAATTCAACCCACGTGAGAGGAGCAAGCGACATTCGATATTCGTCATAGCGGAGGAAGAGAATTTCTATTTGTAGGCGGTGGCAATATCGCGGTGGACCGTAAAACCAAATCGTGTTTCAATGGTACACACGGTGTTGCTCGAAATGAAATTTCGCATCGATAAACCCTCTTTAATAAAGCATTGTTCCCGTTTCGATGGTCCCTGGAACGCAACCGCGAGTTCTCGTATGAAAGGAACGACACGTCACGTGAAGGGTGCTCCGGTTTTCGAGGTACATACTCGTGCGATTATTCGAGTGAAAGTTCCTTCGCGCAAATATGGATGAAACACCCACGAACCGACCCTCGATTTTACCCCACTTGACTTTCGCGGTGTATCGTGGCCCGCTGAGTTCGTCATCGAAACTTGTAAGTACAACCTTTCCGAGTCGATGCTTCTTCACCGCACGCATCACCGCGCAAAAACTATCGTTTCGTTATCGTGGATACGTTGAATACGTTTCAATTTTCTATCGTCCCCATAGTAGATTACGCAGATACTATTTTCCTATCGACGTTCACGTCGTGTTACCGTAAACGTGAGCTAACTGGAAACGAGTGGGGCTCGAAACAATATAGAAACTACCAGACTTTCCCGTTTAATTACGTTCTTCGCCGAGCGTTCCTTCCACCGAAATGAAGTTTCAGCCCGATGAAAGAGAATCCATAAAGCGCGAGCTTCCCCGTGACGCCTCTTTCCCGGCTGGCTATATTAAAATTTGGCTCGCTATGAAAAGAAGGCCAGCGAAGAAAGGGCGGCTGCTTTCGAGGGTCCTCGTGAAGTAAGTCAGGCGCGAATCTCTACCTTTGTGCACTCCTGCGCTTTACACTAGCCACAAAGCACTCGTTACAAGCCCAGTGTACGACGTACACGGCTGAGAAACGTGCAAACAATCATCATCCGGCAATATTCGCTGTTTCAATTTCTCCACGATCCACTTCGTCCCTTTCGTACCTGCGTTAATCTTCGTCCTTGCAGAACCGCGTGTAACGAGTCCACCAGTACCGGCACCAACATTTAATTTACACGACGCGAACGATTTCAATCACGAACGATCGTCGATAACACACGGATACGGTGGTGATGGTGGTGATGGTGTACTCTTCGAAACGAAGGGTGACTTCGATAAGGAGGAGAGCAACTCTATTACCAAGCTGCCACACTTATTTACACTGTGGTGATATTAAAAGCCCGCCGCGAAATCGCAAGGTCCAACGGTGGGGCGGAAAAAGAGGAACGCTCGAGAATCCTCTCTCCGTGAACTCGCGGGTAGCCAGAAGTCTCTTTATCGTTGTGCAGTTCGGCGCAGAGGACAATGCACTTGTTACAGGCCGCCAAGTGTGGACAAAATGCCCAAGTCGCCACTCGATTGGCCCTCGAGGGTGCTCGAGTAGTCTACGACCCTGGTGTAGCGGAAGAGGGACACGAGAGAAGCGGCAGCGAGTCGGAGAAAGACGGAGTGCTTGCCTTTTCCACCCCCGATGAATCGATCTCCCGCTGCAACCAGCCACCCCCACCCTCGCCCTTCGTCAGTCCGGCCCTACTGCAAACACTTTGTGTTACCAATCGACGTATACACCGGCACGTTGTCCCTAATGACTGTTAAATCCCCATTATTGCGTACTACGTGCGTACACGTCTCTCGGGGGTTAGCGCGTCCACGTTTAAAAATTCGACGGATCGCATCTGCGAATTCGACGTACTCTCGCCTGCTGCCACGTGCGCCTGTTTCTCGTATTTGACCGTCTCGTCAAGTGGATTCCATCGTGTCCAGATAGCGTTTAATTAGCCGCGATATCGGAGACTCGATTCTATCCACTGAAACGACGGCATTTGTTGACGTGGGGAAGTTGGAAATTCCAATTGGAAACGAACAGCAGATTCCACGGAGGATAGTTCTCGACGATAATTTCGAGGCAGCATGATTCGGTCGAAGGAAGAAATATAGCGGGTTTCCGCGGAGTCTGCGGGCACAATTTGCGCCGGAGTTATATTCGGTCGCGCACGAGAAGCGACTCTAGCGGAGTTACCGCGGAAAGTTAAGTTCCGGCTGCATTGTTTCCAGGAGTGTTTGCACACAACCGCATTGTTTCTGAAGAGCACTCTCTCGCTACGGGCGTCCACAATGGACGTGTACCGTACGCCGTGCAGTCTGTGCGTGAAGAGGAGAACGCCGCGCGCTGATAGCACCAGGAAAAGCCAGAAAGTACTTGCCGGGTATTAACCGATTTTACCAAATATGCATTTCAACTACCCATTATTTCTACCCACGATCGTTATTGCAAAATCTCTCTCTCACTCTCTCTCTCTCTCTCTGCCTCTTTCTCTGCGACTAGCCTCCAGCAGAGGTTTTTCTTCCATCTCGAAGGATCGCGTGACGAGGTGTCGGAGCAGTGATGCGACGAGGATGTCACCGGACAGGAATCGTTACACTTCCACGAATCGTTCTCGAAGAAGAAAGAGGCAGTCGGTGCTCGGTGCTCGAAAGTCGAGGGCGGGCTTTTCCACGGAACAAAACCTGTCCGCGAACGTCTTCTACCACCGGGATCGTACTTGAATACCTTCGGTAAGAGGTGTTCTCCGCGTAGTCACGGGGAAACGTTTCTTCACCGAGACGCATTCAATGCAATTTAGCCCCGGAGGACGGCGTTGTTGTGCGTTCATTGAGCGGAAAACTTAATTCCCGTGGAAATGCCATCAACTATACGTGCAGGTAGGTATATATACGTGTGTATGTATATACCCATCTTCGGAGGCTCTTCGTTCTCTCACTTGGATAGTTAGTTTTTATTCTCTGACGAAAGAAAAAAGATTCCAATGGGGTTACGCTACCCTCCTCCCCGCAGGGATCAGCTCTTCCTTTTCTTCCTTCGAGTACCGCTGTCTCCTTCTTTTCTTTCGCTTCTATTCTTTCCTCCTTTTTCCTCGAAACTTTTTACCGATCCCTCCGAGCCAATTTCGAGAAGGTTTCGTTCCACCAGGTCAGCGTTCACGTGCTGCCCCGCCATGATCTTAAAACCGATCACACGTGACAAGATCTTCTCGGTCTTCGACGTTCTAGCACTTGACGATCAAAGTCATTGCTTTTGAAAACGATCTCTTCGTCGTATTTCAAACTACGTGGTTTATAGACACTCTTTCTTTGATCTTTGAGCGTTCTCCAACCTGATATCGTGTGTTTCTTAAGGAACTTTCCCTCTACGATCGAACATTCTGCTTCGTTGTTCTTCGATCTCGCGATCGTAAGAAAGTGCGTCGTTTGTTCTATGCGAGTAACGAATAGGAAACGGCGATAGATGCGCAAACCCGACGCGGACTAGGATTCGAAGCGTTCTCCGCGCTCATCGAGGACTCTCCACCGCGTGTACACGACGAGGAAACGAAGGTCCTCCTCGTGGAAGGCGGACCTAAACCGGGAGGGAGGCAAGCCAAGAAGATTACCGTAAGCAGATTATTTCCGTGGAAATCCTGCTGGCCAACTCTCTCGGCACGCTGCCACGCTCGAACGTTTTGGGGGACGAATCTGCCTGTGGAATCGCACCGCGTCCATCGTTTCGATTCGCGCGTGTGATTTCCGTCGTCATTCGTGCCTCGAAACGTACGCGATTCTTATCGAAGTTTCAGTGTTTCGATTCCTTTCGATTCTGTTCAGTTCAAAACCGAAGCTAAGAGTATCAGCTGCATTCGTAGACTCCTGAAATTAGTGAATTCCGAGCATAGGTATCTGGTAATAAAGCTGAGATTACTTCTCCACGTGTACGCAGCCTTTGACTCGCGCGATGAAACAGCGCAGAGCGGAAAAATACGAGCGGATTAAATCCTTCTCGACAGCGTCACGCGGTTATTTAGGTACGGACTGACAACGAAGATTCGACAATGGCTCGATGAAAAGCTCCCGAATACTAGGTGTAATTAATAAAACGTGCATCATCGCTTGCTTCAAACAGTGCTACGGATTAAACTCTTTTTTCCTTCAACCGGTGCGTTATTCGTTTCGTGAAAAGTACCTAATAGCCGTAAATTTCAACGTTTCGCGAAAGGTTCAGCCAGTTCCCAATGGCGCTTTTCAATAACAGCAACAACAACGAGTAAAATGTTAATCTCTCGGCGAAATGGTGCGTTCACCCGCGATTATACACGTTACACGGTGGAAAAATGGAAAACGCGATGAAAGGTGGAACGTGTGGTCACATAGGTACATATATCCGAATTACCGTTAATTCGTCGGTGTATATATATATTTTTTTTTTGTTTTTTGCTATTCGGGGACAGGAAGCAAAAAAAAAAAAAAAAGCTGTTTGAGAATATCGCAACGCGTATTCCAGTCACACGTTCACGCACAAATTTATATTCTCTCTTTGGTTGGATGAAAGCTCCACGTTCGTCCCACCGATTAAACGCCCGGCATTTTTCGAGGTTTTCGCGCACCGCAGGGTCTGAATTTGGTTGATTCGTTTGGTCGACCTTTCCCCCTCCCCCGTCCCACTAACCTCTCTGTCAGTCCAACTTTTTCCTCGTTTACCGCGAAAAGTAATCGTACGGGTTAGCCGATGTCTGTAAAAACGAATACCGCATCTCTCCTATAATTCCTCCAGTTCGTTTTCCTATTCAACCCCCTGAATTCGCGGACGACGATCAATTCGTGGCGTAGACACACGTGAACAGAGAACAGATTCTCCTTTTAATCGACGAATAATCACTTACGATTCGCGATTCACTTAATACAAGTACTGCGAGGGGAATCGTTGTTGCTCTTCTCGTCACAGGTAAACGTCAAGTCGCGGCCCCGTAAATCGTGAGATTCCAATGTACTCGCAAAGGGAAGCCCAGTCACTGTTACGAAACGAGTTAACATCCGATCGATAGACGCGCCGCTGGTGATTCTTGATCACCGTAACGAGCTTCCTTCGAGCGAAAGTTTTCGTAACTCTTACAACGCGCATAACTCGCAGGGCAACTCTAGAAATTCCGCACGACCTCCACGAATTCACGGCACACTAACGTTCGCGGAAAGTTTCATCGACGCGGACACCACAAAACTAAACCACGACTAACCCTATGTCCAACGAATTCCTCGAGTATTCTCTCCTCGAGTGACACTCGCGAAATAGTTAGATGATATCACTCGCGTGAAAATTGATCCTCCACGTGAGGACGAAACAAGGTAGCTACTCACCCGTACTCCGTACGAATGGTCCGCGTCTTCTGGAGCGTTGTTCCTCTTCTCGATAAGGGTAATCCTCTCGGAGGAATCGGCCGGATATGAAGTCGGGCCGGCGTCGGTGGCGTTCGACAGGGTCGAAACCAAAAGGTTAGGTATCCCAGTGGTTGATGTCGGTCGGCACGGCACACACGCTTGTCGCTACTGCCGCGACATTTCGCACTACCGAGGATGCCCGATAGAGTATATCACGGATATGTAGACCGATAATGACTATTCTATTCCCTAATCCGGCCGCGTTCCTGTCCCTCTCTCTTTCTCCTCGTCCTGATCGTCTCTGTTTCTCCGTGGCTCCTGCCCTCTCTCTCTCTCTCTCTCTCTCTCTCTCTCACATTCACTCTCTTTTCACTCCCTCCTTCTCTTTCTCTCTCTCTCACTCTGTCTCACTCGGTTACTCTCCGCTTGCGTTCCGTGTGCGGGATGTGGGACAGACCTGGGACAGATGGACAGGGATAGACGGTAGGTAGAGAGAGCAGTGAGCGCGGCTATTATAGCAGGAGGGCGTAGGAGAGCCCTGCTCAACTTTTCACGAGAACTTTAGTTGTTACGGATCGCTCTCTTGGCCGAGGGGTTATGCGCGAGGGGGGCGCTCGTTCGCTCGCTCGGCTCACGCCGCGGGAGACCGGACCGCGAACCGGTCGAGGGGAGGACCGAGTGGATGTACGAGACCACGGAGGGGATGGGGTGTCGATCGAGGAGGGGGTAGCGTTACCAACGAACGGAAAGGACGGACGTTGCTTTGTTGCGAGAAGGAACGAGACTGTTTCGACAGAGGTGGAAACGAGAGGAACGATTCGTCGCGTTTGCGCGTGGAAAGAGAAGGAACACGGGTGCTAGTGGAAAGGAGAAGGGGCGAGAAAGGTGTGTTGATGGGAGAGAGAAGGGAAAATCGTGGGAGAGAGGTAGGTATTGGGTAGAGGAAGAGGAAGGGAGACGGAGAGAGTGAGTAACGGCGAACCGCGTCTGCCCGTGGAAAGTTGGCGTGGCTAGGGCCGTGGCATCGAGAGGTAACCGTCGCGGTGGGGCACCAATCAGATTCGTCCGTGAGAACCAACCTAACCAGCCGCGATGGCAACGCTTGCTCACCACGACGTTACGTACAGTCCGTCTCTAAAAATATATTCGAGCCCGGAGAGTTCTCTTACTCTCTCGCCCGCTTTCTCCTCTTCCCTCTTCGCTCTCTGTTTCTTCGAGCTGTTCGAAGAAGATGCGCGAATAGATTGGAGGAAAATGGACGAACACAGCTGCCGGTTATTCTCGTTCGGTTGTATACGAAACGTAAGTGAAGTAGGTGGATATCCCCCTTTAGGTTCGCGAAGATCGCGAATCCATTAGCCGATCGCGCGAATTGATCTATGTACAAGGGTAATAAGCCGATACTTTTCGCGACAGAGAAAAGTAAGTGTACGGCTATTAAAGGTGGTAGAGTACCTACGTGGTATGGCGTGTCGTGGCGAGGCAAGTTTTTATTAGAAACGGAAACGCGTTTTACGAGATCGTCTTAGATGGCGATGAACGTCGACTCGTCGCTAGCAAGTTGAACGTTGATCGAGCTCGATATACAGGCGAATCTCTTCACCGTCTCGTCGTAGCCGTCGAAACGTTCGCTGTTAATCTTGTTATAGAGGCGAAAAGGAACCAGTTCGACGAAGCAGCGGCAGCCGGTTATCTTTTTTGTTTTTTTTTTTTCTTGTTTTTTTTATTTTCCTCTCGAAACGTCGATCCCCGGTCGCGATACTCTCCTCCTTTCGTTACGCCCTGTAGCCAGGTGATAGGTACATAGCCGGGCGTATACCCACAACATAGCAATTTAACTTGCTCACGTGCGAGCGGTTAATGCTCTTACGGGATTTCGAAAAGATCAGCCAGCATTACTATGCTATTAGCGTAGCTAAAACCGGCTTGCTTCCATAAACCTATACCTACTAACATGCAGCCACTTTATTCACGCCGGCCCATTCACCAACTCTTAGCCAATTTTTCTCATTGACCGATTGACTTGTCGCGCGACACTCTGTCACGTGACAATCGCGATCTCTATGGACCACGAAGCACCCTTTCCTTTTCTTTTTGTTTTTTTCGCCTGCATCCTTAAGCGGTATCGTTGACAAATCGTCGAAGAACACTTCCTTCGACGACAGCGTCAAAGTCGAGAAGAATTGTCGTTCCTTTTAACGATTCGTTTCCACCCCACGGTTATTACGGAATTACGCGTCACCGTTATTACCTACCGAGAAGCCTTACGAAATTCCTACGGAATCGAAGAAATTTCACCGTCGCTGGAAACGTCGGAGAAAAACGACACGTTTACTCTACGAAGAATCGGAATTCCAACCAGTGGAGTTTGACACGTGTCGTTACCGAGCTAATCGCATTTTAATCTAGCGAGAAGGTTGCAAGTCTCGGCCGGACTCTGTGTCGCGATACCCGGCATCACCTATTCTACACGGCATTAAAATAAGGAGCATCGATTCCGTTTCGATGGATTTAATTAATCAGTCGGCGGCGATAACGCGATCAGTTCGGCTACCTATCCTATTTCGCGCATTACCCACGTAAATAAACGGACACTGCTGATAGGCAGGTAGCTTAAAGTCCCGTGGAACGTCATCGACGATGGACGTTTCCAGCCGCATAGTAGTTTCCATAGAAGAATCAGAATTCTCCCGCATGGTAACGCGAAACGCGGCAGTTTATCGACCATTTTCATCGCGCTCTTAACGCTCGCCTGACTCGTGACGGCAAGGTAAGTTTACGCCCTTGTTATCTCGCGCACTCGCCACGCCGATCTTAATTAGCGTAACGCACCACTTAAAGATTACTTACACGCGTCACCGGATGAAACAAACGGTAACAACCGGGGATTACCCGTAACTGGTCTCGTTCCTGGTTAAAAAAAACACAGGTGTTCGGACGAGAGTGTCCCGTCTGCGGGACGGACGATTCAACGTCACCGTTAGAGGGGCGGAGGGGAAAATCTTGGTAGGTAAGTGGGTACGTATGCAACCGATCGGCGAGTCTCGTTAAGCGATCGATGGCCACGGCCGTCCCGTGGCACACCGCGAAAGCGCATTCGAACAAGGCTTAAAAGGCTACTCCCGGGTTTTATATAGAATGTAGTTCATGCTCATCATCCCGAAGATCAGCCGGCTGATCCGTTCGACAAACGGTTCGAACAAAAAGTACTGAAAAAAAGACAACTTGGTGCAAATAACCTTTGCTACGTTCTCCGACCTTCCCCTCTTGCCCTCTTCTCGTCTTTTCCTCCCTTCCGATTACACACCCATCCGTTCCCCTATCTCTGTCTGTTTCTCGTCACAGTCTTCGTCCAACGCCTTCTCGTCCCGTTGCTTTCGATGGTGCCAGTGCACCCTCCCGTTCCGTCTCGTAGGGCAGAGCTCATTGACAAGGAAAGAGAGGGCATGAGAAAGAGGGAGAGAGGAAGAAAGAGAGAGAGAGAGAGGGAGGACGGAATCTGAAACTGAGGCAAGCCGCTTATGAAGCTTTCGTGTAAATCACCGGTGAAAGTCACCGTGTTACACTAAGTCAATGAATTACCCGGCTCGCCGGCCGTGTCTGCCAGGGTCACACGCGTCTACGGGGTTACGAGGTATTATCGGCGATTTTCGCGATCAAAACCGAGATCCCGGAGAGATTTTTTTGTCGATCAGAGGCTAACGTGTTCTCTTCGCTCTCTTCTGTATGATCCGATCGATCCGAGGAGACACTTGTCGCCCAACGTTTCGATATTTAATTGGATTCCTACGATGGATCCTTCGCTGTTAATCCTAGCCTGGATTATCGTCCGGGAGATCTTTTATCGGCGGATCTCGTCGGTATTGCTTTCGTCGTTGGACTACCGTTCGATTCACCGAATCATCCGAACGACGTCGTAATGTAAATTCGATCGACTGCACCGACACGACGGACTCTATCCTCGCGCATTATGCGCCTGTGGAATCCTCGTGACGGTTTCGTGAACGAACAAATCCCGCTACCTACGGCGACAACGAGCCGCTATTGATAGTGATTGATCGCGCATGCTTTAGATAGAATCACCACGAGAGAAAAGTCACGTTCAGGTGGATCTCGAGACGCTTTCTAGTGGATTCTGCGTTCGATACATCGGCTATTCTTCTGCGAGACACTTTTGCTGGTCATCTCGCCCCCACGGGACCATTCACTGTCACGACACGTCACTTGTCTCGCAGGTGTTTCGGAAAATCTCGTGAAAGTTACCAATCTACCGTGCAATCACGTCGAGAGTACGCAAAAGGATGAAACGATCGTCGCGATCGACCACATTCTGAATAAGTAACGTCGAGAAATTGACCTGGATCGAGTTACGCGTTACTTGTTGATGGACGTTCTCTTGCAACCAGATTTCTTCCAAACAATGGCCGATTTACGAACGGGGCCCCCGCGGAGGCCACAATCCAAAGCTCCATTCACGTAATTCTGCCGTGTAATACTCGCGGGAACAGAGATACCGATCGGCCAATAAGAAATTGATTCTCGACAGTCACCTGCGTCACCGTCGTGAGCCTACCACGGACTTGGTGTCCTGTCAAAATACGAATACTTTCGACGACGTAGGTCCTCCACGCAACAATCTCAGCTGTTCCATCTCTGTGTACCTTTTTTCTTTTTTTTTTCTTTTTTATCTTTTCGAAGAAAGCCGAGAAAATGAAAAGGTTCGCCTACTTTAAATTCACCTTGTTCCGGCTCGTAAGGAAGATCGTAAATCGCGTAATACCGGAGGCAGGAAGGAGCTCCAAATAAAGGTAACAGAAGTGGGTGTTCCGAGGGAGCAATCCACGTTCCCACATTTATTATCCTTGAAGCCAAACCGGGACTAACGAGTTTTTGATCGGGCCTGTCGGTGCCGGTCCATAGATGCGATTGAACCGGTCGTCCATCGTTCTCTACCTGCTCCACGATCTCTTCTCGCTTCTTCCTGTTGCCATTGTTCGTGGAATCCGGCATTCCGCCGGACGCGAAAGATTTCCTACGAACAAAGCGTGGCTGACTCGTCCAGCCTTTCTTCCTCTTCCTTTCTCTGTACGCTGGTCGACTTTTCAGACGACGCCCACTGTCGGAAAAAAATCAGGAAATTTAACCACGTATACGTAACTTCCTCGAAGAAACTATCAACAATCGAAGGAACATGTTTCGCGTGCGAAATGAACACCGTTAAAAATCTGTCCTCCTCGATAAGCATATCTAATTCTAGTATTCAAGGGTGATTGTTAAAAGGAGAAGCTTTGAGAAGGACGGTGGTAAGAGGTCAGAAAAAATAGCGCGGTGGTGATTGAACAGCGGTGAAGAGTACCGATCCATTTTCCAGGGTACCGTCCAGATTTCCCGAGGGAGTCGAGCGGGTAGCGTAGGGAAAACGGCGAAGCAAGAGGGAGGATACCGGGGCTTCGGCTATTAGCGATCACAAATAGTCTATTACAGGCCCATTAATAGAGCGCAACGATGAGACGCGCGTCGGATCGGTCGAAAGACGAATCGTGGACACCAGACTTCCATCAAACCTGCGATCTTTCACCCTCTTGCTCTCCTCCTCGTCGATATACCATCCTTTCTAGCTATTCTCCCCGGACCTCGATAGTTCTCTGTTTTTACCACCGACCGGTGGTGTAGGGTTTCCACGAGCCCCAGAGACCGGTAATCCGAGATTCACTTTGTGCGTAAGGTTCTGCATGCACGTAAGCCGAGGGCGTGCTCTCTTATGCGACGCCCTGCTCGCGTCATCTCGTCGAACTCGTGCGTTTCGATCGTGGAAAGCGAAAAAATGTTCAAAGACAAGTGTTACGACGAGAAAACGAGAAAGGATCTGGTCCGTCTCGGGAGGATGGAGGTTAATTTAAAGCAAATAAAAGGGAAGAAGAGAGGCGAAACGCCGAAAGGAGCAACAAACGAGGCGGGAATAAACGTAAGCTTGGCTAATCGACTAGGCAGCCACGGAGAGGCCTGTGCCACGTGCCGACTGGCAAACGTTCCGGTGGCAAACGCCGCGACGTTGTTAGCCCAGTTAGTCAACATCGGCGCCTCCGATGTTAAGCCGATCCGTTGTACCACCGACCAAACCCATCCATGACGTCTCCCTTTCCTTGCGAATCGCGCACACGTTCGACTACCCCATTCTCGCAACGGGGTGCAAGCCGAGCTTAAATTTCAACGGGCCATCAAAAGGGCCTCTGTATTGGACTCGATGGGAGATTCATTTGGAAAATCATGCGTGATTATGGGAAAGTTGGCAGGCATACCTATCTCATGAGGTAAAACCCTACGGCAAACAGATTGCCGCATTGACTCCAGATTTTAGTATTGGCAAAGGTTCGCTGGCATTAAGTGGATCTCCCAACTGCTAACTCACCCCTAAAAGGTTTTCCACGATCGCCCTTAATTAGCCGGAATTTCTGGCCAACTTTCGATCACTCGTGAAAGCTTAAACGTCGAAAGTTCGCCATCCATCGATACCAGCTATGTTAATACACACCTATAGTGAAGTTTTCACCAATGCGTCTCTTCGCGGTAGAAATGACTAGAACGAGACACCTGTAATCGTTAGATTTAGGTTAATATACCATAACGTATCGTTACTTTGAAATCGTTAGTACATCGGATCGATCGTATAGAAACTATGCAAGCTAAAATCGTGTCCTCCGATCGTCTCTCTCGACGACATATCGAGATTCGAAGCAACCATTGATACGTGTTCTAGTTTAAGGGAGTAGCGTTTTTGAGAAGGCGGGTAGCATTGTTCCTCTTGTTCAATCTCTCGAGACGGTGGCGCTTGACGAAGGGTTGCCGGTTGAAGGACGAACGAAGGCTGAATCTCCTCTGGTTGCGGAGAGAAACTGAGAGAGCAGCAGTGGCAACGGTAGCAGAAGGAGGTATAGCTGGAAGAGACGGAGGAAGAGGAGAAGGTGAGGGCGGTAGAGGAGGAGGAGGAGGAGGAGGGTGGCGACGTTGGTCGCGAGGGGCAGCAATCGGGTGGTGAAGAACCGAGGGAAGGTAGATGGTGGATGAGGAAGGGGCCGCGGCGAGGAGGAGGGTGAACGGGGGTTGTAAGCGGCTTACGCCCGCCGAGCGGAGAGCGACTCCTCGCTAATTATTTATAGGACCCTCTCCCGGCTCTCTCTTCTCGTGCACGGAGATCTTTTGCCGAGAGGAGTCCTCTTCTGTCTTCCTTCATCCTCTTTTCTCTTTCTCCCTCCATCTTTGATCTTTCCACCCTCTCCCTTCCTTTTCCATCTTTTCTTTTTCCTTCCTCTTCGCTTCTTCCCGTTCGCCGTTTCTTCTCTCTGTACTCGTCGCGCGTTCTCCCTGCGCCGCCCAAGTTATACATACATACGTATACACGGTCCTTTTTACGCTGCCAAGAACTGCCCCGGCTTCTTTAAAATGGGAAAGGTTCGGTCGCCCGAGGGTGAAGTACCTTTTCTGCACATATATACACGTGTATATAGTATCCGAGAACGCGAACTTCCCTCGGCTTTGCTGGTCTACAAACTGCGGAAATATAGAACGACGAGCGTAATTTTTTTTTCGCAGGAAAGACGCTTGAAACCAGTTTAATCGTTGAAAGCACAACAATCTGTTCCCCTCTGAATAGTTGGACGACGATGACCGACGTAATTTACGACACACTATTAATTAGCGGTTCGTATGTCGTTCCAATAGAGTCGTATCGGACGTCCAACTCGCGCAAATCATTTTTCCTGCGAAAATTCTCGCCGAATCGACGAAAACCCGTATACCTCCGAACGCTGTACGTGTGTTCATACGGCAGAGTGTGTGAAAGACCGATGAAGGAATCTCCCCACGTGTGCTCGACCCCATAGCGGCGGAAACCGAAGGTCCATTTTTTAGGATTACCTGCGGATGCTTCTCGCTCAGGCTACGGAAAGACCGAGGGTGGCACGACCGAAGAACGTAACGAGACAGAAAGCGGGAAAAAGAGGAAGAGAGAAAGAGAAAGAGAAAGAGAAAGAGAGAGAGAGAGAGAGAGAGAGAGAGAGAGAGAGAGGAGGGGTAGAAGCTAGTATAGGGAAGCGAGAGAAAGGGAAACAGAGTGACGGGGAAATAGGTGTGTTGGTTACTTGGGAGCAAGCCGAATGTTTGGACAGAGGGAGCTTAACAATGCATTCGCGCCCCTTGACTTCCTGCCGGAGCTTCTGATCCCTCTGCCTGACCGGCGGGTGTAATTGGGTCGAACCATCCGCGAGTTCCACTAAAAAACTTCCTACTCGATTTTGTACGCGATCAGCCGATTCGACTTCGTTCTTCCGAGGATCGATCGACCGTGGAAATCGACGATAATCTAGAAGGTTCCATTCGAAAGAATCGTAGCGGAAGAGGAGCTGGAAATTTTTCAAAGATGTCGATCGTTAGCTAAAAATAAAAATTGAACATTCTTATCTGAACGCGAGGAGAGGAGTATTCAGACGGAAATAACAGCAGACTGGTTCAAGGCGATGCAGTAACGAAGTGTGCGTATCGAGGTGTGCGTCAGCAACCGCGCTAATTAAGAAAACAGCTGCATCGATTAAAAGTATGACGCACGCGAACATTCTACGGGAAGAGGAGAAACGCGTGGAAAGAGATCAAAGGCGAAGAAGTCGAGGATCCGAGGACGTCACGATGCGCACCAACTAGCACAGAGTCCTCCAATTGAATTTGCGGCGCGACGCGATCTCGATTCGACGCTGATTCGATTTCATCGAGTTTAAAACGGCCGCTTATAGAGCATTAAGCAATCCTCAAAGTGGGAACGGGAAATCTAGTTACGGGAGCGCGAGCTGGCCTCTTTTGATCCCGCCGCGGCCTCCCCTTCTTCGATTCTTTCTCCTTCTGTGTCCTATTCTTCCGCCTCCTCCACCTCTCGTTTCTTTCTCTCGTTAGAGATATTGCCAATCGAGAAAGAATTCCCTTCCGGACATTACAAAGCCCGGTGACTGCCTGAAAATTTCATCCGGCGACTTTATCGTCCGCGTCGTTCGAGCTGATCTGTCTGCTTCGCTCGTTTCACCACGCGCGAAATGAATATTCGAACAGTGATATAATTAATCGAATGGGCCACGACAAGAAGCGCGACGCGACCGCCAGCGGTTTCACCCCGTTTCATAGAGGAAGTCGCGATAATCGCCGGTGTTTTTCGCAGAAAATATGAACGGGGATTTGCAGCAGTCGTGTAACATTTGTCGCCGACGCGACGTCCTCGAATTAATGAATAAATTCGCGCGAAATTATTAAACCGATTCTCATCGGTGCATTATTTATACAGTTTCCTGTCACCGTTCGCGTCGCGGGGCTGCACGTCGATGCTGTGTCTACGATCGAGTGAAATATGGCCAAGGCAACTGTAAATGGAGTCGTCGCTGGAAATTCAGCGTGCAACTTTTCAACGATCCCGTACATAATACCAGATTTACTCGCGCGTCAAACTCCCTCCGATCAGGCCTGGACACAGGTGAAAAATGTAATACGGGCAAACACTCTCGGGCATAAATAGCTACGTATTTTCACCTGTGTCCCGTTCGAACCTCTGAGGGAAAACGTAAAATACAGGTCAAACTGTGCTCCGATGTAATCTGCTGCTTCTCGCGGATTTGTACGTTTTCTTATCGTCTCGAGCAGAGTGAAAACAACGCTAATCGCTCGTGGACGTGCTTAAAAGGATACGCTATCGTTCGATTGAAATGATAGAACGTAACGCGGGTTCGAAGAATGAGAAGCGTTAGGAAGGACCATGATCGATCCAAGGCAACAGGGGAATCCCGTAAATCCATCAGGCAAAAACAATCGGACGGTCAATAATCGTTCGGTGTAAATCTGTTCCAAGGTATTCCCGGTAGCGAGCAACCGGTGGACAGAGAAATTTGGCAAAGAGGGAAATTCGTAGAAAACGTACGGGCTTCCGGCGGCCGATGGGCTTCCGTGTAGCGGAAGGCTCGATCGGCGTGCAAGTTTTCGGTAGGTGTGGCAATAGGACATAATGCGAGTATTAAACTAACATAGACAGGGAGGCTGCAGGAAAAGGGGTAAGAGAGCGGTTTGCAAGGATAGGTACTAGGTAAGTCGGGGCTTAGCCCGGTGACACAGTGAACGGAACCAAGCCATGAAGCTTACGGCCGGCTCCGAGTTGTTATAATGGGATCCGGCTAAACGCAAGCCGATTTTAACTCTTCGCCACAGCACTCGGCCAAGTTCAAGGCCATTGTCTTCACCACGCTGAAAGTGAACGGTCGACACTCGCAAACCCGTCTAAAATGTCGCCAGGATCTTTCCCTCCCTCTCTTTCTCTCTTTCTCTCTCTCTCTCTCTTCGAGGAGGATCCGGCTAACCCATCCAGAAAAATCCACCGACGTTTTCTTCCTTGTTATTCGCACCACCTAACCTCCTCCATCCACCCCTCTCTTCGTTCTATATCCTTCACTTCTAGTCGCGAATGAAACGAGGTAATTAAACGCGAAAAAAACAACGAAGATCATTTGTTTCTTTTAACGCGGTGAATCACGATTAATCTGCTTACGCGAACTTTATCGAAGTTACAGGTTTAAGTAGGCTAACTCCATAGAGTTGTCTCTTTTTCTGTTTACTCTTCCTTCTCCATGGAACACGATTTCTGTGACAAGATCGATAAATCGGGGTAAATTAAAGAAACGTTTGATCGTTCGTGTTATTGTCTGTAGTTTATTATTCACGGTAGCTACGATCCACGCGCTCCTCCGATAGGTATATAAGAGGCTCAACAAACTCACGGTGGATTTGAATCGAGTATACAGATAATTCGGTCGTGTACACTCCCTATGAATCGAGATCCTCTTTTAAAGAGAAAGTCGCGAAAGGATTTGCGCCGCGATTATGCGAAAGGGTCGTCAAAGAACTACAGGAGTACTTAAGCACCCTCGGCCGATTTGTTATAGCCCCGTTAATTTGATGAGTTAGAAAGGATGCCGGATTACGCCGTCAAAAGGTAGACAGGTACCCGATCTGTCCAATTAGCCAGGCACACAGGCTGGCCTGGTGCTGCCTTCGGCTGCAACGGGGTTCTTTGTCCCTCGAGTTTAGGCCATTTAGAGATACGCCGCTCTCGCCACCCTTCTCTCTATTATCAATTATGCTCTCCTCTGCACCTACGTACCAACACGCATATACACGCATCCTCCCTTGCACCTGTGATCCTTTAATGGACTGTCGTCATACCGGACTCTCTATGCCCACGAGAAACTCTTGATCTTCGATCGTATCAAAGGGAATACGGACGTTTTAAGGTAATGAACGATCTCCCAGATGAAACTCGAATAAATCGACCGTGTTTCCTAATAAGCGAGTTAATCTGAACGATCTATCGTTGTTCGATAGATGAACTTTGAGATCAATGAAACGTAATGGGAATGGAGTTGATTTGATAAGAAATTAGAGAAAAGGAAGAAAGTACGACGAACGGATGTTGAAGAAAATTGGTCGTTTCGGTGTAATTCACGGCGATGTACATAAATTTGTTAGTTTATCGTGGCAGGGGGTTGAAATGTTTTTTAATTTCGCGGAAAACAGGATAACATCGGAAAGAAGACCGGACGTGGCGCGTACGTAAATTACACTCGCGATTACCCATGGCCACGAGTCTGTAATTAATATAGCCTTTAATGGTTTGCGATCGATATACATACGTGTGCAAGCTCGCTCGAATAATGGGACGCGGGATCGCTTTAATGTTAATTACTTTCAAATGCATTAGCAAAATTACAGCCCGCGGCGGCGAGAACTTGCGAGCATCAAGGTGATTAATAGGAAGCCGACTCGCGATCTACAATAAGCTCGTTGTGTCGAAACGAAATAAGACAGGCTACCGTCGGATCAAATGTTACGTTAATTAGAATCGAGCCGAGATTAATTGATTCACACCGATACGAGATCGGAGCGGTTGCAACGTTATTCTCTCTTTGTCCATTCTACAACGGTTGAATAAAACGACAAATACTTTATTAATAATATGCGATGTTTTATTTTGACGTAGGAAGATTTTCTTCTCACATGATAGAACAATCATGTATTCTTACAAGTTAGATAATTATGTACACTTTTTGCGTCGTATTATTACAAAGTAACTTACATCTATGTGCGCACAATATTCATTACGGTTTACAATTAATCATCTGCTATCGTTAATGTTACTGATACCTTTTTTTCATTTTAATTGCATTTTTTTTTTTTTTATTTATCCTCTAATCCACGATAATATACACTAGGGGGTTGTATACACGAAATATACACTCACGATTAAGTATGCGTCTTTTACATTGTTTTAACTTGTGTATATGTGTGTGTGTGTGTGTCTGTGTGTGTGTGTTTACTTTCTCTTTATTTCCGCTTTTGCAAATTGTTACGATAATGACAACTGCTGCGTATTTTTTGTTTTTTTTTTGTTTCTTTTATTTTATTTTATTCGAAAATGTTGCGCGTACTTTTACTTCCACCTCTTCTTTTTTTTCATTTTTTTGTTCGTTTGTTTATCTGTTTGCTTGTTTGTTTGTTTGTTTGTTTGTTTGTTCAACTTCGCCCGGATTACGTCGATCGTAACGCGGAAAAAGCGTGGCTCCTCGATCAGGAAAAAAAAGAGAGAGAAGTATCGAGGAGCCGTCGTAAAGAACGAGTCAGCGATAACGCATTCGCGCAATCTCTCAGGGACCTCGCGCCGCGATCTCAGGATCGTCCCTATGATCGTCCGATTCTCACGCATACGCACACTCTTGTTTTACCTATTTACACGAAACTTCCGGCTACTGGCCGTGTTTGATATGAATGATTATCAATACAATGTTAATCGTAAGAATAAAGATCATAACGATAATACTAAGAATTAATGACGGCAGTGATGAGTACTCGTCGTTCCGCGTTAATAAAAAGAAAAAATTGTAAACAACATCGATTACACAATAAAATAATTGCTCGCGGATTCTATCGACGCGTCACTAATCGTGTGCACAAGTGCTCGACAAGTGACACGCATTATTTTTCTCCCTCTCGCTCATTCTACTCGTTACCGACGAGTCTCTTCTTCACGAGAAATTAAACGGCGGCCAGCGAAAGGAAAAAGGAAAAAAGAAACGTAAAAGTCACATGTTGCTCGATGTCACGACGGGGAAAGAAAAAAAGAAAAGAACGATAACGCTTTTGCAATTGATACTCGTCGCAGTGATCGATCGCGACGCTTGATCGTCCGTCGAAAACGATTACTTCGTTTCGTCTCTGTCGATTGTCTATAGATTTAATTAAAGCGATATCAGGACAGTAAACCGTCTGCGGTAACCGTCTAACGATCGATCGTAAAGCGTCGTATTTCCCTTTCTGAACGAATCTCCTCGGGTAAATACTAATTGTTTTCGCGAACGCTAAGAAGTATATACTTTACGATTCTTAGAGGTAGCGAATCAATTGCAAATGAACTTTTGAAAATTAACAGAAAATCCGTCGAATAAAACGTGTCGAACGTTTCGCGGTGGAAAAAACGTGGAAATACGAGAAAGGTGCGAGTCGATACTAGGAATGGGAAAAGAAACGCGATGCAAAGCCGCGACGAGTCAAATCGTTGATCGGTGAATGACTCAAGATTAGGTTGCGTTAACATCTCCCATTTCTGGTTCGCGAATATTTTGCAGGAAATCTTTTCGTATTTACGCGTTCTCCACTCGATCACTATTTGTGTTCCTTCCTTGGCGCGATCGCGACGGAAATCACCAAGAGTGTATCGTTAATAATGGCTGAGGACACTCCCGGAATACAATGTACAGAAATGATTCTCTAGTCTCTTAAACTTCGTCATTATTAACTTACCTCCTCGTGTTTCCACAACGTTGCGTTATTAATCGTGAAACTATCCTCGATTTGAACACTTTCAACGAGCATTATGTAAACGACGATGTCGGGACTATGATCAGTGGACACCGACTATTTAACCATAGTCCACTCGATGTTCAAATCGCGAACAGTTTACGTGACGTTAATAGGACACGCGGTAAAATTCGATTACAATCGATTGTTTTCGTTCGTACACGAAGGTGGGTCGCATTTTCCATGCGATGCAACGGTTACGCAATTTGATACTTCACCTTTGATCCTTCTACTCTCGATAACTCGAACCCGTGCCCGAACTCTCTAGCGAACGACGAAAAAGAAGAACGAGGGTTTCAACCCTCTCACCTCTCGTTTCCTATCAGCGGAATGAACTCGGCTAAAATTCGCGGCACATCTATGAATTATCATCGGAATCGATGTTACCATTGATCTCGGGACAATTCGGCGTGGAGTTCAAGCGCCAGTTATAAGCCGCGGAGGATCCGGCCGCAGCCTCCTGGCCGCGATGGAAGATCCCGGAGGACCTGCTGGACCGCTATACCATCGTCTGATACTTCTGGTCAGGTAATATGTAGCCGTCTGAGTCTGAGGGTGATGCCGCCATGTCGTTGGTACCAGTTGGATTCAGATGATGGCTGGTCAAATGGGACATAGAGGATGTGAGCGTCATGTTGTGATGATACTGAGGATGATGGTAATTCCCTTGAGGGCTGTGGTGCATATGCGAGATCTGGGTCTGATAATAATCGCCGCTGGTGTACGGATTCTGGTAGGCGTTGTAAGTCTGCCCGGCGTAACATTGGCTCGGGTTCACCGAGCCAGGCGACGCTGAACTCCAAGTGAAACCATACTCGCCATGATGAATCTGGTTCATGGGAGGCGGATAAGACGACGGTGGTAACTGGCTGGAACCTGGGGTCAACGGCGGAGACGGTGTAGTTAGAGCGCTGTTCGCGCCACTTCCGCCGGTTGGTGTCACTCCTAGACGCGGATAGGTTGACGTCGTTGATAACAGAGGAGAATTTGGTCCTGGTGCCTCTTTGCCACGCGGAGGAGAAACCGGCGAGGAACGCCTGCTGGGCGTCGCCGAAGAGCTCGTCGACATTTTGTTCCCAGTATTACTGTTATTCTGCGCCTGATTCGATCTCGGAGATCCTTTCGAAGGAGAGGTTTGCTGCTGTTGTTGCTGTTGCTGCTGCTGCTGCTGCTGCTGTTGAAGTTGTTGTCTACATTTCGCCCGACGATTCTTGAACCATACCTGCGCAGAAACGACGAGGAACGTTTCGTTAATTATCCCTCACGAATGTTCGAAATTACGAATACGGTGTAGATTATTAAACGAATGATGTAGTTTAGATCTAGCTATTCCGTGGGGAATCTCCGAAGGTTTCGCAGAAACCACTGCCCGAGGGATCATCGAGAAGAAAAGGTGTCCCGTGCGTCAGAAGGGATAGAGCCGCATCGATGGGGAATTAATCGGTGCAATGGGAAAGTAATCGCGGGCGGACGGCCGTAACATTTCATTAAATCGCAACAATAACAACGAGCCCGAATAGGGGTGGTATTTCAGGGGCTCTCGTACACGTACGCATCGAGGTTCCGGCGTACGTGTATCCGTGTATCCCTCGGGAATCACGTTGCCGATATTTAGCAGCCAGGCATGTGCCAGTGAAAATCCATCGAACCTATGTACGTGTATACTTCCCTAGAGTTGCTTCCACTTTGCCCTAGCGAAGATCGAATAATTCGCGAAGAACGCCGTAAACGTGTCTGTGATAACAAACACGAAGAAACGAAATCGAAAAAGTGTGTACCTATATACGTATAGATGGTTATAGAAGCGAGGAACCTTCTCTTTTTCTCCCTTCTTCGAAAGCTAGGGGGAAAAAGGAGGACAAAAAGTATCCCCCTGTAGGCCGCAAGCTCGCGCGCACAGAGCCCCTTTCACTCCCCCTCACGCACCCCCTGTAATCCTGGCATACAATGTGGCCAGGGGTGCGATCCTATGAATCTATGCCTGTGCCTTTAAAAGCGAGACCCGCCGTCATTGTTGTTATTATCGACGGCATTGTAACAGTTGTTGCGAAGAGCGCGAATCGCCGAAGCGGACACGGGATTTCGAGTCGCTATGAATTCCGTGTTAGTTGCTCGAGTTGAGAACGAACGAGGGACGAAGAAACGAACGTCGTAGAGATTGTGTAGGGTTGAAAAGTTGAAATTAACGAAGCGTGACAGAGAAAAGAAAAAAAAGTGTTCGGAACTTAGACGCGACGACAAGGCGAGAAGATATTGTAGACGATAAGAGGAATTTCCACCTTTCGTTCTTCCATCCTCGTTTCGCAAACAACATCCCCCGCAAATGGGGTGCGAAGATCCGAGGCAAAACGCGGATATTGCGTATCAGCCGCAAGAGAAATGATCCTGAAGAGGGAGAAGGTGGAAAGTATGCGTGCGGGATGGTAGAAGAACGAGAGAGAAAACAGCCATTACCGTTCGATGTTTGCACAACGACACCCCCCGTCAGGAACAACACACAACCGAGGCTCACAGCTACCCCAAAAACCAACGGAACGGACCGTGGTGCCATCCGGAAGCCCTCGGGCCCGACCACAGCCAGTTTTACTCTGTGTACCGATGGCTAGGTGTAAATTGCATCACCATCTGGTTAGCATCCAGCGCGGAAAACCAACCCATTGGCCACGAGCTGAAGCAGCTGCGTTGACGTTCGAATATGACAAATATATATTTTCTTATTTGTACCATTAACACGATCTCACCAGTCACCAGACAAAGATCGAACTGAAACATTATCCGTACCGACGTCGTCCACCGTCATTTCTAACTCATCGTACGTGTCGCTTTCAGATCCGGATATGGATGTTTTTTGCTCTAGCGCGAGATTAGCGTGGCGAAGAATTTAATACGAGGTAAATTCATAAGGTAAACCTGTTCGCTAGAAGAAAAGTTGATCGTTTTTTTTTTCTCTCTCTCGCGAATACTGCCAACTCCTCCAGGCCTCTTCTGCTTTTTTCTATTTTCTCTCGTTTTGTTTCGCCGACGGAAATAACGTTTTGACGGGTTTCTCGATCGTAAATGATGGACGAACGACCTGGCGCATTCAAACGTAGCAAACATCGCGCGCAGCTGTGTCGTTCTCTCGCAGAGAACCGCGCGCGCGTATAGAAACTCGCGAGCGAGATAGAACGAAGGGCTATAATCCAGGAACAAATCAACTATATGTTGAGCTCCATAGATCGTGCTTCTGTGTTCCTCTACCTATACACACCTCTGCCCTCTGCTCTATCTCCCTCCTCTCCTCTCCTCTTCCTTCTCCCTCGAAAACATTTAGATCCACGCACACCCCCTGCCCCCTCACTCTCTCAGTCGCTCCTTCTCTCTATCTCTTCTACCCACCTCTCTCCCCCCTTTCCCCATCGGATATTATTCGTTCACGTGGGTACTCCTCTACAATGTACATCGTGCACACGTGTGCTCCCGTGTGACGTACAGCGTGCTACACCCTTTTGCAGTTGCGCCTCCATTCACCGGAGGGCTTAACTTCGCGTGGAAACTCCGACGAACGGAATTTCCTCGCTTTGTCCTACATCTAAGGATGGCGGCGGTACCTTACGTGTCGTAGCCACCGAGTTTGATGACCTGTACCCTATTTTTTCTCTCTCTCTCTCTCTCTCTCTCTCTCTCTCTCTTTTCTCGTTCACACGCGACGTTACGTGGTCGAAGCGCGTCGATAATTAAATGCCTGACTCGCTTATTCGCGATATGAAATTACGTTAGAGAGCTGTGTAATGCTAATGGCGTATCAGGATCGACGGAGGGGAAAATAAAGGCTCGTGAAGGGGATTCGCGATCTTGAAATTCCCGTCACGATCGTGACTTTCGGACGTCGAGACACCCCGCCACGAAATAAAGATGTTACGAGGACCGCAATAAAAGCGTCAACGAGCTCGTCGGCACATCTATCAATGTATACAGCCATGGACCGGGACAATGGCGAAACCGGAGGGACGTAGGGCGCGACACCGCGTTGTGTAAATACCTTAAATCTCGTCCATGCTTGCCGAAGCACGAAGCACTCTTCTTCCCTCCTTTCTCTCCTACTCGTTACTGTCGCCCGCGCCGAGATTGTTCTCGTTTCTCGTGAATTGTTATAGAAAAATGGTAACCCAAACGCGGATGAAACGGAGCGACTCTACGAAATTGATATCGACGACACATTCGGTTGTATATACCGAGGTACGTCTCCGCTAGATAATTTCAGATTTGAAAGAAAAGGAAAAGAACCGAGATACGGGGAAATGAATTTACCTGAACGCGTGATTCGGGCAGATTAATCTTCAGAGCAACTTCCTCCCGCATAAAGATATCCGGGTACCTCGTTTTCGTAAACAATCCCTCCAGGACGTCCAGTTGAGCTCTCGTGAAGGTAGTTCTCTCGCGGCGTTGTTTGCGCTGATTCATTCCTGGAACACAAGAGAACGGAAGAGGAATTAAAGCGACTGCAAAGATCGTTGAATGAATAAGAGACACCGGTGGATAGAATTGTTGATAGATCCTAGGTGGAAGAACGTTTATTCCTCGAAGGTGGAATATTTGACGTGATCGAGCAGCATCGATGATGGAAAAGAGGTAGATAGATTCGATACGGCACGTCGAGAGGAGGGAAGAAGACGGAGTCGCGGCTGTTCATCTAGAGAGAAGGGTAAGGCATCGCTAGCACAAGCCAGAGGAGAGAAAAGGGGGTGGCGCAGAGGGGTGTAAACGTTGCGAGGTCGCGATAGCGTAATTTTGAACAGTTCCCCCGCTACTACCCACCCTCCTTCCTCTACCTTCCTCGTGCCATCGAGCCTCGCTTGGCTCGTTTCGGGACCCACGTAATCCGCTTATGAGGGGGTCAGAGGGGATGGCGGAGGGAGGAGGACGGGGGACAAGCCAGAACGGAGGAACGGGGGCCACGCAGGGGAGGGGTACACCCCGGAATACACGACCATCCAGAGGACCAAAGTCGCGGTTCGTTCCCAGCTGCCTCTGGAAACGATGGTATCCAACACGCCAACGTACAACGTTTCGACCAATAAAAAGGAGGGCCTGGAAAACTGCGCTTCGCCCAGTGTCTCCCAGTTGGAAGCTGGATCGTAAAGTCGAGAAAGGAATGGTAGTAGATACCAGTCTAGAGGATTGCTACTGGCGGAGGAGCGTCGACTGCTTCGGCAGGATTGTAATGCGACAAATAAAATTCGAACCTACTCTTCGCGATCTCGTTGACCTTGGATCAATTAACGCGTTCGAAATTTCCTTGGTTGTCTACTTTGTTCGTGCGAGCAGATCCGTGGAACGATTCGAAGGAACGGGAAAGAGGTGATAAGAGGAAGAAGAAGAAGGAGAGGAATTAAAAGCAGCAACTTTTACCAGTAAAAACAATGGTTTACGACAAGAAGAGAAAGCTAAAATACGGGGAAACATTGTGTTGCATCGAGCAACGTTGAATCTAAGCAAAGTTGAAGAGTAACAATAATTACGAAAACAACGTGAACGTCCTGTCGAATCGAGTAGAATCGAGAAGAGAAAAGGTAGCAACTGAAACTTAGGAGTGGTCCGTTCTGGTATTGGTCGTATCTCCTGTGACGAGTCGAGTCTCGGAACGGTTCCCTTAAGCTACGAACGATACGTAAGAACGCGCCGAAGCAAAGGATGATGACGATGACGCCGACGATGATGCATACACGTGATCGTCGGCTAACGAACTGGTCGAGTGGGTTATCAGCGTTGGTAGCCGGTTAGATCGTCGAGGATGATTGCGCCCGGGCACAATGTAAAATTCCACGCCGGTTGGCTACCGTCGCAACCGATGGCCGCGACACGCCCGCGATCATTGAATCTATGATCCGTATCTTCTGTTCCGTTTGCCTCCGCGGAGGTACGGAGGTACGGAGGAACGAAGGAACGGAGGAGGCTGAGAGTCGAAGGGATGAGACAGTAGCGGGAAAGAGAGAGAGAGGAAGAGATCCAGCGAGAGGATGCTTGATTGTCGAGTGGGCGTTGGCGCTACCGTTAACGACGGCCTTTGCCGGCTATACATCGGCCCCTGTGAAAGCCAGGCCCTTATCCACCAACGAGACAATGGAATTCCGATTATGGTCTTCCGCCTGCTTCCTCGCCGCGTTGTCGAGTGGGCCGTGAGGAAAAGCCCTTCGTTTGCTTGAATTCTACGCGAGAGCAGATTCGAGACTTAAAGAACCACCTCTTCGTATACCTCGATCCAACGACTTATCGATCGTTGGACTGTTTTCGGTAAAGGGGTATCATCGGAATCACAGTCATGGAAATTAAAGGCGAAATAAATTTGATTTGATCGGTATAAAGGCGGCTAGCTAAGCAACCCTAATGGGACGGCAAACACCCGCTGCGTCCTGAAGTATGATTCGATTTATTATCGTCAGCACGACGAGGATACGGAACACGGGGGTTGATATAAGGGTTGCTTTGGCTCATTGGCCCACAACGAGATCAGACGCGACCCTAATAGCAAATTCGTTTTCTGTTTATTGGATTCTTCGTTCCCTCCGCGCGGGGTTTCGTGTTTCGGGCTTCCAAGTGGAACGGAATCCGTGGAAGTCAATGGACTGCTAACAAAATTTCACAGTAATTTCTCTGATCCCGATACGAGAGAGATACCTATTCGCTAAATCGTACGAGTTAGGCGGATACTTTTCGGATCGATCGTGTTATCCTCGAAACAAATTGGTAAGCTCGTTACGCGTTGCGTTTAATGAGACATTGAAATAACAAAAGGGACTAATTAATCGCGTCGCGTGAATTTAATTATCATCCACGGTCTTGAACGCGGCGCAGAGTTTCCGCGGATCGACCGTATGAATTATACGACCGGCGCTTACTTATCCGCGATACGATCTAAAACTATGCTCCGTGATGAAATATGGCGTGTCTAGGGAACGCGATTAAACCATGCCGCGCAACTTATCTAGGGGTTTGTTACCGAGGTTTGTGTAGGTAACTGCGTGTACGCGTGGATAATAAATAACCGAGATAACGCGAGAAACTACTAACTTGGAAAGGTTATCGAATTAGAAAATGCAAATTAATATCAATTACACCGGTGAATCGGTTGAATTCTATAGAAAATCCGGCTCTAATTATTCGATGAATTAACTGGCTACTCCGTGTCCGGCTATTCATCACGGAACGGTTAAGTTGCGGAGATTGAACCATAAATTACGGGATCCGCGCGAATATCGTGAAATCGAAGGAGAGTCCGAAGCTAGCGAAGTGGTAAACGTGTCCCACTCGACCAAACCGGGTTACTTCTGTATTCATAGAATACAAGATGCGTGCCGTGCTATGGCGAAGCGACGCGACGGTAGCTAAATTCGAAGTCGACGAGAGGAACGAGAGGGACGAGAAGGAGGTAGGCGATCGGGCGAAGATCGAGAGAAAGTGAATACGGTCGAGAAGGAAATCGAAAATTAATTAAAAGCTAAAATACGAATAGGCCGGCGGTAGACGGTGCAGGATGTAGGCGGAGGGATGGATTATTCAGGGGACCGTGGGATGATAGCACGTGCCACTGCCGATGGGAGAGGGAATTCTAAAAGGCCATCAGTTACGAAAACATTCGGCCGACTTTGCGTTTACAGGATGACCTCCGCGAAATCGCTGCGTAAAGCAGATAACCGCACCGAGCTGGTTTATCTTTCGTGCTTTTGCAATTTCTCGAAGATCGTTTAAACCGAGAGACGATACTTTCGAGTAAGAAAATAGAAAAGGATAGCTTTGTTGTCGAACGTTGAGAACGCGACATCTGCAGCTGAGAAGACCGCGCGGAACTTTTTGACACAAGGAACGGAAAAGAAACGCGTGTGGCCTTCGGGCCTAGTCGTTCTTACGTGGTAATCTATAGCAGAGAGGAGCATAAGTAAGTAACGAAATACCAACACGCATCCGGGACAAGCGAATAATCGGATAAGCTTCGTGTTACCGTCTTCCAACCGATGCTTTTTTCCTTCGCTTCCTCTTCGATAGTCCTTCTACCGATCCACCTACTTCGCGTAACCTACCTACCGACTTTAAAATTCTATCAAAAGGAAAGTGGTCTTTGTGGAAAATGAATCGACGAAAGAACGAGAAATCAACCCGCCCCTCTCTACCTTCTATTAAAGATACACGGTGGAACAGGAATGTGAGAGGGGAAAATGGAAACAAACCGGTGAAAGTGGAAAATAGATTCAAGTATCGATATCGTTGTACGTGATATTTCACTCAGACTCTAGTGTTTATCCTGCAATTAGGACGGTATCCCTGTATTTGGATCCCTTCTTCGAGGACGACACCGTCCACCTACTCAATTTACCCATGACACGCGTCGATCGCCGCCGCGAGCCATACGTATTCCGACAAAGATTTCTCCCCGACGCTTTCACCCGTGCTTGTTTAGCTCGATATTTTGTGGCCACTTGGTAACGACGATCGCCGCACGTGTTCCCGCCACGTGCCACCCTTAACCTGACGCCTAATTGAGTGATTGGAATTCTATCGAACTGACAGCCTCCCGAATCGAGAATCATATTTATTACCCTGCTAGAAACTTTTCACGTTAATTCGATTAACAACTCGAGAATTTCTTCCAAGTATAGAAACAAATAGAAAGTATAATCGTAGACTGTTTGTTTTCCAGTTCCTGCCCGATTATGCGCACCGATACCTGTCGGTATAAAATGAAAATCAGAGGCGTGGATGTCTGTTTACGCATCACGTCCCCACCGGGAGGCGGAGGAAGTTAAGTGGACGGGCAATTTCTCTGCGACAACAAATAGTAGTCGCCGAATGAGAAAAGGGAGAGGCATGTGACGCGATTCCCACGTACCCGATGGCTCCTGCAGCGTCCCTGAACACCGGGGAGAAACCTCGCCACGTTCAAACGACAATGTTTCGACACCCCTCCTTTTTCGCACCCTCCATTCCGCCTGGAGCTACCACTTCTTTTTTTTTTTTTTTTTCCTCGTCCAATCCCCAACCCCCGCGTACCATTGCATAATAAAATAAATAGTAACATACGACGCGTCGAAAAGTTCCCCGTTACCCGACACGGACTATCTTCTTTTCGCGCACGCGACGACGAATAACCTTAACATTCCTCTCCGACATCGTCTGTTCGCGTACAGCTCGAGGCCGTAGACGGTCGTCTAGCAAAATTCATTTCCATTTTAATTTTTCATTTCTTCGCCGGTAGAACGAACAGCTCGTAACATTATGTATTCCAGGAATGGGGGAAGGGAAGAGAAAAAGAAGAAAAAGAAGTGGAAGAAGAAGAAGAAACAAGGCGAAGGGAACTAATCTATCGTCGAGGACGGTTCGTGGAATTCGTCGAAAAATTATTGTCGGCTTGGTCGACGAAATAATCCAAAGTCAGTCGCGACAGCAGATTCAACGAACACGGATACAGGCGTGGAGCAACGCGACGCGACGCAACGCGGCAGCCAGACCATGACGTTTGCTTGATAAACGAACGATAAAAGCGTAGTCTCTCCGACGCAGCTCTTTCCTCGCTGCCCGCGAACCTTGTTTCTACGTCTCTTCCGGTTGCCTCTTTCGCACCGAGCGCATATGGAGGCAGAGAGACACTCGGCTCGTTCCACGGCTTTTCGTGTAGCGGATACGCCTACAACGGATAGGCGGCTGGACGCGGGTACGTAGAGACCTAACGGACAGATCCGTGTTTCCATGGAAACCCACCTATCTGCGTTGGTTGGACCTATACTGCCTGCTGCCACCCTGATAAGCGGCTTACTCTCATGGTTCTCTCTACTCTTCTTCGCTGGGGCATTCCAGCCCCTTCCTCCTACCCTCTTGCCACGATTCCACTCCCTCTACTCTTTCTCTCTCCTGTCTCTGTACCCCTTTTCAAACCATCGCGAGAAAGACGAAGAAGACATCGGTGAAAAAGGTACGCGTAGTACGCGTACATTTCTCGGTGGTACGCGCGGTGAACGCGCGTGCTAAAGCGAAACGAGAAGAAAAAATTACCGAGCGATCGTACTTCTGACCGAATCGAGCAATTTAAATGAGAAACGAACGCGGAAACGATCTCGCGAGCTATTTCTACTCCATATGCGAACGATCCTCTTCTGACCCTCCTATATTATCCCATGTATGACTTCGACAATGTATTTGGAAATACGAGCAATCGATTAGAATATCACATATACTTCCGTTGGGAAGTATGAGGACACTTGGGGAAACGCGGAGCAAACGAAAACGGTCGTTACGATTTCTAAAACGTTAAAATGTATTGTTTCGTTTGGTACAAATGATAAAAGTGTATGGAAACTTATAAAACTGTGAATAAAGAAACATTCTGTATTAAAATTGTCTCTTGCGTTTTATTAATACTTCTGAACACACTGTGTAGGCCGTGTTATCGAAACTTTTCAAGTTTCTTTTTATTTTTTTCTCTTTTTAGAATGATTCTTTCTAGAATTCAGCGACTTTTTTAGATTTGTTTCAATCCTCGAATTTGATTCTACTTTCTTATAACACATTTTTTATAGTTTTTTTCGTTATTTTTTACCGCACTTTTTGCATCTCTTACACGTGTGATTCTTTGTAATTTTGGAATTGAGCAACTTTTTAAAACTTCTCTAATTTCTGGAATTTGATTTTAATATTTTTTAAAGACTGCAATTTTTTTTCTACCTTTTTTACCGCTACTGTTTGTCTCCCTGAATGTTCGAATTACTTTTTTAAATTCTAGAATTTATTACTACCAGGGGTGTGTTTTTATGAAGCAGAATTTCATTGGAAATTACATACTTGTAAACGATTATAGCCGAAATTCTAAATTATTCGAAAGAAAGGGAATGTTTGAAATTTCTGAAGACAGAAATATATTTTTAGAGATATTCCAAAGTAATCGAAACATATCGAGACGAAGTAGGGTTGAAAATTTCGAAGAAACTACAATTACTATCAGAAAATGTTTGGATAGTCTTCGAAAACTTAGGAAATTCTATTTGGTTCAACCTTGAGACCTCCAGAATTTTTTTTTTATGCTGGACTGTGGTCACAACTGTCCAACTGTTGAAGAAAGATGACCATCGACCCTCTACGAAATTTTTGGAATTAATAAATTCGAAGTGAAAATTTGGGAACCCGAGAGAGACTTGAACCCACCCAGGACCTTTAGATTAGCAATCTTACACTGTTACCATTCCGCCAAGAGGTCACAGTACTTGCACTTCTTCGTACAAGTACTTAAAGAGGATAGGTATACCTACTCTATCAAGCATTCACTATCTCTGAGTAATAAGCTGTTATATGGTATTTTACGAACATAATTAGTTGTAAAATACACAATATTAATTATTTAAATATTATACAAATATTTAGAGGAATAATTATGCCAATTTTTCACTAAAATATTATTTATTATTCTATTTTTTATATTGAACTGCTATAACACCTGCATAAACTTCGTTCGTTAAAAAAATATATTCTAAAAGTTCTAAACGTATGTAAAATAGAATTTTTCGAAACGATTAATTTATTGCAATTCCTACAGCCTATTCTTATATCTTTCTTTATGGTTTTTGAATAATGATCTATTATGGTGTTCATACAATATTTAAATAAAAGAAAGCCTGCTCCAAAAATACACATTGATATCCATGGTTTTTCAATAATATTGATACGAGCAAAAACTCTTTGTACTTCGTGTTTAAAAGACTGGCGAAAGAACATTTTTTCGTTTGATAATGTCACTTTTTCCCAGAAGAAGAAAACTATTCGTTTCTCTATTTTCTATCGGCATGCCTAAGATTCGACATTTATTCTTTAGCGAAGCAAGAAATTGAATTCTATAAGAATCGGAATTTACAATTCCCATTTTGTCTGGCCGAATATCGCATTAGAAGAGGACCCGCCACGCGGAATTTACGAAGAACTTATTTGGCTTGGATCCATCTAAATGTATGCGGAATTTTCGAATGAAAAATTCCTGACGATGGCTGAAAGGCAACGTCGAGGAGAAATGCATTCGAACGCCTGCCACAGAATGATACAAGCTGACTATAGTTAAGAAGCCCCGAGTTTACTTCAGCTTCGTATGGCTTCAGTCGATGCATCGATTTGCATGACAATCAATAATAGCTAGTATGGCGGACAGAGCAAATACTTTTACTGCGAGATAACGTACCCGCGTGATTCGCGAAACGCAAGGAACGTATATCATCCGTCGAACAATGAGATTCGATAGCTTAAAAGCCGTGCGAACGATCGGAAATATTTGCTTCTACGAAATAAATCCGTCGTATGCGTATTTAACCGTATCAATCTTTCATCTCTAATTGATTAAACGTACTTCCTAAGTCTCGTACAAATGTGAAAATAAAATAGCATCGATAGGAACTACCTTGTTTAAATGCAAGTTATGAAATTGGAAACAGATGATGCCGTTAAAAGGATTAAACGAATAAAAGACTTTAAACCGAATTGTTCATTGCTATCATCAACCGTAAAGAATAATCGAAACGTTCTATATATACCGCGTGCCTAACTCAATTTAACGAAAACGTCATAGTCCAAAAGAAAGAGAAAGGTAACGAGAAAGACAGCAAATCGAAATAATCAAGAAAAGTCTTCGAGTGTGAACAGCTACCGCCACCTCACGATTCTACCACAATACTTTCACCTGCTCGAAAATGTCAATACTCTTTGTTCAAGTTACCCACCGCAACCCTCCAACTATTCTCGTCCTCCGCAAATATATAATGGCGCCAAGATGAGCCACGATTCAATCGCGACATCGAGAATCGATAACCAATGTGCAAAAGAAGAAAAAAAAAAGAAAGAAAAAGAGAAAAGAGAATGATAAAGAACGAAAGGAGACTAACCTTGTGGAAAAGCCGCGAGTCCATGCTCCAACGGATGAGGATGCGGATGACCATGTGTAGCGAGAGCAAAGGGTGAAGGTAGTCCAGGATGTGGTGCACCTGGGTGCGGGTGAGAATGCGGATGTGGGTGAGTACCAACCCCCATCGCTGGATGACTGTGGGGATGGTACTGAGGACTACCGGTCGGGGCGCAAGTGGCGCCCGCCGCCTTCAAGTACCCCGCCATGTAACCCGCGAGGCAAGCCAGCTCACCCGCCACCGCTGCACCCTTATCACGCTCCCTTATCTCTTGACCTCCGCCCTCCTCCGCCGCCCACCAACTGTTCTCCTCCCGATGATTGTTCTGGCTCGATTGCGAGGATAGCTTCGTGTTGCCGTCCGACACCTTGCTCGTCGGCTCGTCTGTCACCGACACGTTGCCGTTTCGTGCACAACCGTAACCTTCGTACTCCTCCACCTGCAAACGATAATCGTACATCTTTATAATCGATCGTGTTTCGTTTGGAATTTTAAACGAAGGGTGAGATATTTTTTTTTGTATTATTTTTGCTTCCGAGAAAGAATTCGTTCAGTAACAACGAGACGCCATTGGTTCGCGTTTTTCTAACCATGATTTTTAAGAAAGCTATTGTACATGGTGCATGAACGTGAGGTTAGGGTAGTAACGCTTTTTCGTTGGTGTACCGAAGCACAATGAAAAAATTAGCATTCTTTCCGAGACAGAAGAACTACGTTACAATGGATGTCAACGCGAAAGAAGCCGCCCCTATTGTTGCGAACGACAATTTTCCGGATGATAGACACACGTCCTTGCCCCTTTCCATCTTCCGTAACTTGCGGGAATCCTTCGACGTGAAAAATTATACTCCTTTGACGAGATCCCCGTCGTTCAAAGGCGTATACATTTCACCGGCAAATTATACGATTATATATTTACTGTTTTCTGTTATTCTTTCGAGTAAGTATGTTGTATAAATCAGTGTGACCACTCACCAGGTTATCAATCGTATCAGAATATTCGAAATACTCCGACATGCACTCATGTAAATCCAAAGGATAGATAATAATTGTCAAATTTGCACTCGTATATCACAGCACTGATATCCAAACTATCACAGGTATTCTTCGTCTTTGGTATCGTTTCGAGTACGGATGGAACCGCACATCGGAAAATGATCTACCTTCGATTCACCACTATACCGAACTGTTCATTTTCATTAGGAAAGTAACACACATTGCAACGAACCACCCGTTTATGCCAACCACGAATGCCTCGTGCCTCGTACAAGGATTCGGTCAAACTGTGATCTACCCCCACCGTGACATCCCTAAATAGTTTTCCAGGCCCTACCTCAGTCCCTTCCCGAAAACGGGGGTGGGGATTTCAGAGTGGGCCTGACAGGGGTGGGGGTATTCGTATGAATGGCCTTCCATGGGGGCCCTTTTCAGGACTAAGGGAACGCTAACACGTAGACCTCGAAAAACCTGCGAATACGACCTGACCAATCTCTGTTCTTGATCCACCCACGAGCTTAGATTACTCTTATGCAAATTCCCCCATATCGTCTAACTTCCTCGTGTTCCTGGAAGCTAGAAATGTGCCATGAATCGAAATCTGAATTCGATTTGCATGAAATATACAGTTAAATTTACAGTCAATTATGTCACGTTCGCTGGAAATAAATGAACGAGGAAATGATGAGTTCTTCGTGTACTCTGGGGAAGTCTGCGACGATCGAACGATCGTCGGGTAGAGGCGCGTGCTAAACCGGAAGGAAGTGAATGGAAGTAGGGACCATGCTAAAAAGGTGGCTTATCCGAAAAACTTAACTTCCCACTAGATGCTAAACGGCTAAATAAACTTCCAAGTTTTTATCCGGTCGACGGACCATGGACAGAGGGAGACACGGTGTGTCGGAAAAAGATGGAGCGAGGAGAGAGAAGAGGAGAGGAGAGGAACGATGATGCACGTTGGTAGGTATGTTTACACGGGGGCATTATGGCGGATAATGTTTGTTATAGGCGTCTATGCTCTAGAGCCAGGAGAGGCGAGACTATCCGACGTTAAAAGGCCAGCCTGGTCGATCCGCTTACGGCGGATGAGGCTCAAATTGAGTGAGAGATAGTGAACTCTTGTGCAACGAGTTGCACGAGCATCACACATGTCTCGATGCGCATACCACACGTACTTGTGTACACGTAGCTTCACAATTTCGAAGATATCGCCTCGTAATTTTCTTTATAATCACGATTCATCGTGCAGTGACCTGACACGTACGAAAAAAAAAGAAAGAAGAATGTAAAAATGGCTACCTGCTGTACTGTTCTAACAAACCGCCATCAGGTTGCATGAATTCTCGATAAAAAAAAAAGAAAAATAGATGAAAACTTGATAACAACTGTGCAGAACAACGTCTATGTGAAACGCTCGTAGGTACGCTGGAATCTTTTTTTTTTTCCTTTTTTCTTAATATTTACGCAGAGCTTATAATTTTTCTCGAGATTTAAATACAAAAGGAAAAAGACACGTTTCTTCGCCGAACGGTAAATATTTCGAACCGTCGAACGACATGCCCGTGGATGATTAAATAGGTATTTTTACGACCAACCTCTCAGACAGATCGTTAAAATAATGGTGCATTAGCTGGGTGATGCTTAAAAATGATTCCCGGGCAACGTATGTCTTGCAATAGAATTGTTCAGCACGTCGACGAAGCAAGTGTCAACGTCGAGCACGTAGGCACCTCTATTCTCTACCTGTACTACAGGCATACGATGCCCTAATCAAGGAATTAATAACACTTTACATAGACCCTTTCTTCGCCGTCTATTGTTCTATTGAACTTAGACAGCATGACAGCCGTACGATTTGCGGGGGACCACGGTCAGCGGGCCAGAAGTACCTCGGTTTGGGAAAACCCTTAAACGGTTGCCTATTCAACTGGACATTGTCTGTTAACGCCCTTCTGGGTATTAACTAACCACGGTAAACATA
This sequence comes from Anthophora plumipes, assembly GCA_951804975.1. Classification (NCBI taxonomy): domain Eukaryota; kingdom Metazoa; phylum Arthropoda; class Insecta; order Hymenoptera; family Apidae; genus Anthophora; species Anthophora plumipes. The sequence continues at coordinate 24,305,685 of OX638116.1, read as the reverse complement.
ACAGGGTGTCGGTGACCAGTCTTTAAGAATGCACACTGCTAATACCGTGTATACCTGAGGATCTGTGATCTGACAGCATCTCTGACACGCGATTCCGGCCCTTCTTTCAACTCTCCCTTTCCATGAAAAACATTTCATAAATTTGTCGTGGGTTAATGCATATATAATTTCCGATAGAGTATAATAGAGGAAATGTGGAGTACCGATTCTTAAGGAACCTGTGTTCTTCAAAGGATTTCTACCTGAGCTGACTAATTACAATTTAATGTTAAACGCGTAGGTAGAATAACTTTGAATTATTCCGTTTAGTTCGAATCCACCGTACAGCGACCCTGCGCAATGCTCTAATCAATTGAGCATTGAAAAATCATTTGTCGACAATGCATTAGCACTTCCGGTAGGACGACGTTTATTGGGAATTTGTACAATAGAAGAAATAGTTACCGTATGTTTCAGGCTGTTCGCGTATTATTAATAACGTCTGAATATTTCGCAATTTCTAGCGACAAAATATGTCTATTTTCTGGTATTAGTGGCTCGAATTACGCGGCGAATTGGCAACGTTGGCGCGAAACCGCAGTTCCTTTTCCTCGATTCTTTCGTCGGTTATAAAGATGCTCGGTCGTGACATTTTTCTTCATTTCGCAAGAATTAGTGCCAATTGGAGACTGTGATCAGTGTTCAGAGATGCGTTGGCGTTCAAGAAATGCAGTGAGTGTGTTATTTTTCATAATCGTGTCGATATAGAAATGTTAAAAGAAAGAAATTGATCAGAGTGGAATGGACGAGTCCATTCTTCGAAAAGCTAGTCATTTTTACTGATATTATCGCGTATTTTTAATCGACCGCGATCAATTGCCTTCCTATTCTCGTGTAAAATGCATGTCTCCTTACGGGGGATGATTAATAAACAGGGTAATTAGCAATACGACACGATATACGAATATTTCGCAAATTAAAGTAGAACATGACCGTTAAGACAACGAATAGGTGGCGGGGGACCGGGGTGGGGAGGTATGATATTCGAAACTTCTCGTGTCTAAAAAGCGAGCAAAAAGAGGGCAGCTACGTGATGCGATGTATTTGTGTTCGGGAAACTTCGTGTCCTATTCGTAAAGGAGATCGTGTCCTTTGTGTCTCGCGTTGTACTCTCGTTAATGTATAAGTGAAGTGAACCACAGAGGGTTATATACCGCATTATGGATTACTGAAAGATAATAATCATCGATACCGAACCGTTGATCATCGGTGACCAGTCACGCCATCATCCTGAGGGTAAGTGAACGTAAAACGACGATATTAATTAACTACAATAATATCTTACGGTGAAATGATCGCAAAGTAAAGTACGAAAGAGAGGACTTTGAAACGCGACGATAAAAAGTCTCGAAATACGAGAGTAATGACCGCAGCATCCGTAGGATGTCACTACGTACCTTTGGAAGACAATTATCCCGTCTCGGTTTCCGTCGTTTCAGATTTAAACCAACCTAAAGTATCCTAAAGTTCTTATAACCTAAAAGTGACTCGTTTATACGTAACCGAGTACAGTGTTCGGCTATAAGTAAGTCGTTACGGGAGGGAAAAAGTGTAGAAATGACTCGCGGGAGAAAGATAGGCTGGGTAGGCAAGTTTGCGCAAGCCTGAACGAAAAGGAAGAGAAGGGTCGGCTAGGTAAAAAATCTATATAAAGGTGAAAAGAGGAAAACCGGATGGGGTGGTTGGGTCGAAGAGTAAAACGGGAGAAAAGGGAGAGAAAGAGAGAGGCGTGTATCGAGTTTGCGCGTTTTATTCCTCCTCCTGTGTTCAGGCTCCGCCCTGATGTTTTCCCTCCTCCAGCTTCCCTATTCGCCCTTCGATCCATCTTGGACCATAAGGGATCGTACTTTGTCGACGTTTCCTATCGAAATGTTGGTCACGTGACAGTTGTCACGTCATTCTAATAAAATCGAGTCAAGCAAAAGCTGCCCCTCGCAAAGGTTAGGTTCGCGTTTAAACCTTCTTCAGTCGCGACCGAGAAATCCTGTTTGTTTTTCTCCACCCTGCTTTGTTGTTTTGTTCTTTATTTTTTTTTTTTTTTTTTTTTTTTTTTTTCTCTCCTCTTTATCGCGAGGGAAAGAAGGAAAGGATACGCACGGCAGAGAAGCATTATCCGTGGTAAAGTTTCGTTTCGAAAAATCACCTTGTCCTGCGGGCGCAATAAAGAATTATATTGCGGTGTTTGAAATACCTATCGACTCTACCTTGTTTTTGAGCTTTTACAGCCGCGATGATTACGGTAAGGATGCTAATTTCGTGGATATTCTAATTGTAATGGAATTTTTACCTACTATTACACCACCCGCATCGATGATTTTCGAATTTTTACGCGGTAAATAAACAATCCAGCTAACCACCTCCACCAAAAAAAATGTCCACTCGTACGAGTAGTTCGAAAAAATCACGCGTGTGAACTTCGAGACACGATCGAAGTGAGGGAAATTTTCATTCCGTGTACCATTCGTCACGGTTTCTTATCGATATCGGAATAACGATGCGATATATAAAGAATCGCTATGATTTATGAAAACGTAGAGTTGAAGAAAATGAACGAGCAATAAAATCGCTATTAGCCAGAGGCACCGACCAAGGGAATTAAGATATGCATTAACGAGCAATCAACTTTTATAGTTCTATCGGAGAACACCTTGCGCCTACACTTACGATACTAATTCCGGCTGGCGAACCGCGTGGCGTGCTTCATCGACTTCATTACTTTCACTCGAATTCCAATGGCGTTCGCGCAACCGGTTTACAAACGCGCGGATTTCTTCGATTCGCCCATCCCCGCCTCGCACCGCTTTAGCGCCGAATTCCAAGGAATATCCCTATATCAGTCGCTCGATATCGAGTTATAAGGCGATGTACATGCATATATGTATACATATATACATAAACATGCGCGCTCGCGTGCGCGTGTTCCTTCACCGGCACACTCTAGCCCCGGGAGAAGTAAAAGGAAGAAACTCGCTGATAGCCAGAGTATGTTTTTTCAGTTGGTCGGTATAAAAAACGCGACTCCTCTCGCCTTTGTCGTCCAGTAATACCAGCGGTGGACCCGAGAAGAGATCTTTCTCGCTCCCTTTTATCCCGTTCGTCGTGGTGCACTGGTTGCTTCTCTCTCCTCCCACTCAGTGTCTTCGCGGAGGCACATAAGCGGCGGTAAATAATAAATGATCTGCGCTGCAGCACCGTGGCCGCATATAGACACACGCACGAACGTACGCACGCACGCACGCACGCACGCACGCACGTATGCACGCGGCGGCACGTTAAATACAGTTGCGTATTTACGACGGCTTGTGGGAAAGAGAGATGGGACCGATCGGTCGCGTCGGCTCGCGGGAACCCTGGCGGAAGAGTAAAAACCACGAGAAAGCCACGGTGGAAGGGATCCCGGTCTTCCTCGACGAATTTATAGAGGAGAAATTAGGAGGTTTATAGAAGCTGTGCGCGGTAGCTAACCGTAGATCATCATTAGAGGCCCAACTGGGCTGCTATGTGCGGATACATATATACCATGCCAGCACATATTTACCAGCGTGCCACGACTCACACACCGACACAACTCTCTACCGATACACACGCTCGTTTCACCTTCGCCTTTACCTCGTCGTCGCTTGGCTTGGCTTTTTGAGAGTGCGTGTGCCTCGCCGATGAAGTTCCACAACGAGGAGAGGAGGGGAGGAGGGATATTTTTCATCGATGCGTTCCGCCATGGCACCCGAGCAACGGATATTTCTGAAATATATTGTTTAAAACGTATGAAAAGAATGTCTGAGCATCTTGAACGAGCGACTTCGTTATCGGGTAGTTTTTTAACGCTCGCGTGATTTTCGAATCGATAGCGAAGGGAACGAGTAAAGTAGCGTGTCATGGGTCGTTGCTACCGTTACCTCTTGCATGGTAGTTTGGTACACGTCGAGAAGAAAGGAACGTATCTCTTTACAAAGGAAAAATTGTCAGACGAGGAACGTAACGTACTTTCGGGCGTTTCCGATCGAAATTAGCGTACACGTCGATAGCGTGAAGAGGAACCGGCGAATGATTTACGATGGGCTAATGGAGGTCAGGTATACCGGCGATGAAAGGTTGCGCTTCACGTGAAACGGTTCTGCCGGGAATAAAACGGACACAATAACCGATTGACTCTTAGAATTTTGCAGTCAATTTATCGCGATAGAATAGAGCTGGGTTTTGTTTCCGCGTCGAACTTTCGCGCGGCAACCGTAACGTTTTATTAATGATCGAATCGCACGAACGAGAAGCTCTGCCTGCCTTGTACTCGCGAATCGAATAAAAAGAAAAAAAAAAGAAGATAGAAAAAGAAAAGAAGAAAAAAGCGAGTGAAAGGCAGACGATACCGCGAAATCGTTCGTTTGCGAAACTTTAATTGGAGTCTCTTTAATCCGAGCATACAGATCGGACTATGAGGTAGTATATAATAAATTGCTAGCGTATATCTTTGCACGTTCGCGTAAAGAAATTTCCGGCATCTCTGAACGAAGAGTATGAGAACCTACGCGATTTCCCTCTAACCGTGCGAGTTGAACGAGTTCGACTACTGTGTACAAATTATTTTATACCCCCATTGATTAAGAAAGACGGCGAAAGGATTCTACCTAATATGGGCGGCGTTGAATACGCCTCCCACTTTATACGCGGTAAAATTATAATTATCATTAAGTAGAATGCATGACTTATTGCAGAGTATTTTCGCTGTCATCTCCGCGATACGAAGGCGACCTTTTCGAACACTGGTTTCGGGTTAATGGTTACACACCACGCCCCTAAAACGCCTACCGAGCCTCCGTTTCTTCGCTTCGAGACCCCTCTGTCATTCTAATTGAGAGAAAAGATTCTGTACGATAGAATTTATAGTTCGATTTCAACTTTCGATGAAATTCCTTCGAAGGTGACCCAAATCACGTATTAAATTTCCCCCCTAAAATTCATCCCGTACGATACTCTATAGTATAGAATCGTTCCACGAGTCTCTGAAAAGTTCAGCAGAGTTTTCCTCCGAGTATTCATGGTCGTAAGGGGTAATGTGAATTCTCGGTGAGCGATTAAGCAAAGGAAACAGGTTGCAGTTCGTTGCGTTCGCCGCGGAAAACCGATGGTTCCGTGTCGACCGTACGTACGTATGTATAACACATACCTCTACCTGGCCGGCGCGCCGCGGCGCGGCGGTCCGAGCACGGTCTGCCGCAGAAACAGTTAAATCTCTCGCGGTGGTAGCAAACACCATCAGTGCTAAGCCACAAATCCTGGCTTAACCCGAGCCTATGAATTGAATTGGTTAAAGCCCGCGTTAAACTGGGTTCTCTCCTGCGCGCAGTCAACAAGAAGAGCTGTGCACTGTCTTTCTTTCTTTCTTTCCTCCTTTCTTCCTTCGTTTCTTTCTTTCTTTCTTTCTTCGTTACTTTCTTCCCCGTTTCTCCGCTGTTTTCAACACGGTTTTGTCAGCCTATGGTACTACCCCGGTGTCGTCCTCTTTGCTACTCTTTCTTCTCGTTTCTGTTCAGAGGGAGAGTGTACCGGAGAGGTATAATTGGCAAAACTAAAAGATTTTCACCGAGATCTCGCTCGGATTAACATGGCTACCATGTACACACCTATTTGCCTCCAAATGCATCGGGTCAAATATTGTTCGACTGTTTAGCTGTGCTACCAGATTAAACGCATCTCCGGCAATAAGGGTTAAACCTTCTCGTTGACGATCCTTTAAGTATCGCTACCTTTGAATGCCGCGGCTCTTTGAAGATCTCTAACCTACGGCGGCGTGTCCATTATTGTGACGAGCTCGCTTCCAAGATACGCCGTTTGAAAAATTGTAAGGACTCGGCGAACGATTATCGTTCTAGAATTTACTTTCATCGCGAAATACCGTTCCACGAAACTTCCATCGTTTGTCTGTCGACACGTAACCGACGCGACGTGCGAAGATATTAAAAAAGAAAAAGAAAGGAAAATAGAAAGAATGAGAAAAAGAAGAAGGTTCGCGTTAGGGTGAAAAAGGGCCATTTGTATCAGGGTGGGGGGCCCTGCACGGGCTGGCTCCTAAACAAACTGCGTTTACTCGTCGATCATCAGGGCCCTGGGTAAACACAGTTTACAGGGCCCGTACAAACGAAATGCCAAATTGTAACAAACTGATCTATAACTAAATTACACGGTCGTCCCATGTACGCCTCGCCTCTCCCAACCTCTCCCAGCCTCTCTCGCTCTCCTCTGCAGCTATATAAACACGTCAGCGGTGCATTGTGTCGGCCTCGATCCACGTATCGAACTCTCCATTGTTACATTGCTAGCGTTGAAAACGCGACCGTGTCTCGACCCTTCGCCTTCACCATTCTATCGTCGCGTGTGTATAGATTCTACACGTTCGTGTACACGTCGAGGGGTATGTGGGCATGTACCGTCGCGTCGACAGAATCGACGGGCAGCTAGGCGAAATTTCGTTTCCGGGCCTGCACACCACAGAATCTCGCTTTCTTTTTCTCTGTGAGCACAGGTGCACGCTGGTACGTAGGTGCGAGGAGCATCGGAGTCAGGAACACCCGCTGGGCGATCTCACGGTAAATTTGGATCGACCTTTTCCTTTTTCTTTTTTCTTTATTTCTTTTTTTTTTTTTTTCGAAAAATCACCGACCGTTTTCGGGGAGAAAGGAAGCGAAACTTTCGATTCACCGACTTCCGTCTTATCTAACCAGCCTTTTCCTTCTTCCTATTTTCTCGAAGGAGATACTTTACACCGTATCGAAGTATCTCTAAAGAAACGCGTTTATATTCCACAGAGAAATAGCAAGAAACGGTAGCACCTGGGATTATCTAGTAATTAGGGTAATCAGGGGGGGGGGCGATGTCGGCCTTAGTCCAGGGCTATAATTCCTTCGATGCATTAAACATGCTCGCAAATGTCGCTCGGATCGGTTTAGAACGTACCAATTACCAACGTGGAAAATCCTATTACTTGATTTTATTGATTTTATTGTTTCGAACGTCTATAGACGATTATTTATTGCACGGATCGTTATGAATTATAGCAGGGTGTCCTTGGTTGCGTATAAATACACGTACGAAATCACCGGCGAATTCAGCCGCGAATCTAGAAAACGACGAAGCCCGAGATATCGGGCGTGTAATCCGAAAAACCGGAGCGTAATCTCGGCGAGCATTCTCCTCCCCCTCTAGTAAGGGTGGTTCACGCGTAGCTTCTGAACCAATAGGAGGATCGGAGAGAATCGACGGTATTCGACAAACGGCTAATCCTTCCTCTCTACCACCAGGAGACCCCATTAGGACGTCAATGACTTGCGGTAATTGGCATTCTCTCTTGCTACGATCACCCTGCTTACTTGCACGTGGTCCTGATGTCAGTTTAATTTACGACCTACCGAAAATTCTATTCTTCGCCGGGTACTTTACGCCGAAACTCGTTCACTAGGCAACACCCATAAAGACAAACGCTTGATATAGTATATATATATATATATACTCCCTAACCCTTTCATCAACCACTAGCTTCGATTTGCTTTCTCCTACCGCGAAACCCGTTACCATTATCGTAAGACAATAGTCGGGAACGATTTTACTTTCACAATCGAGCTAGGTATAATTAGCGATCGCTGATTTATGCCTGCGTACCCAAAGTCACCGAATTCGGTATTTCGCAAATTCGGTGCAATTCATCGTTTTCACAAAGGAGAGACACAGCTACCTAAGCCGTGACGTTAACGCGGATTATAACATGCTTGTATTCATACCTCGCGTTCTCTGTATTCGCTTTACCGGAACGTGACTTTTCTTGTATACCCCTATCGTGTTACACGGGGAGGAATCGTCGTCGCGTTATGAAACGTTCGAGAAGCGAAAAAGCGAGGAAATGAAGGAAAGAATGGAGCATAGACTAGCGACACGTCGATCGAGGAGACGCGTTACATCTGTATGGGATAGGTACAATGTTCGAATAGATCCACCTGTCCAGGTGGTGTTCTCTTTAACGCAAGGGCAACAGGTACGTGAATGTGGATAGCGGAGGAGAGTTTTCGTCGTGAAGGGTGAAGAAGGTCCACCCAGACGAAATGGATTTTTCTCTCTTCTATTTTTCACGATAGTTTTATGAGACGACGGAAGTCGAAAGTGTCAGGGAGAGCAGGACGGTCGTCCTACCAATCGTGTGTCCCGGGCAAAGGCGTGTCTCGAGTCTTTTAACCATTTGACACCGGCGACACGTAGAATACATTCTGCGGGCGTCCCTCGTAGGCGCAGATTCCATCTCACGCGTCAACCTGTCGGAGCGTCTCGTTTCTCGAAAGCTGACGGCGCGGGGACGAGCCTCTCGTTGGATGCGCGTTCGACCGTTCCTTCGGGTGAATTCTTTTTTTTTTTTTTTTTTTTTTTTTCACCTTTCTAATCTTGCCCGAACTTGGTACGGTATAATAAAAGTACATCAGGAATTACGTACTCTACGCGTATGACAAATCTCCGATCGAATGTAAGTATATTGGTAAATGGAGAAAGAAGAAACGAATTGTTCGTCGAATCGCAGTTGAGAAATCGTAAAAGACACGATAGAATCTGCAACAAATTGACGAGTGGAAGAGTCGCGATAGGGAGATGAATCGGAAGGGGGTTGACATTGCGGCCTATTTTCACGGTCGGTGGCAGCGGGCTATTGTATCACAGAGGGCGTTTATGGGGTATTTGCGGGGGGTTTCCTGCGCGCAAAGATTACCACTCCCAATGGGATTAAACGGCCCTTTTCTCTATAGTATATATCGCGCCACGTGTGCGCTCCGTCCGTCGCGTCGGAGCGTTGCGTTAGGCGAAAGAGAAAGAAAACGCGTAACCAGACTGGAAACGGTCCTTCGCTACGAGCAGGCTGCGCAAAGCCTTCATGGGGGGTTTTCGTTGCCCCTGGGGATTTCTCCTATCTCTCTGTCTAGTTAATCACTGGCAAACGACTCGTTTATTGGTACGAAGTTACCTAATACCCGGCCCCACCCCAACCGTTAATAGAATACCGAGATTTTATCTCGAAATTGGACCGCGAAGACCTTCGCGGATATCTCCTCTTTCATCGTTATCGATTCCTTGCGTGAAATTAATCGTCGTCTTCTCATCCTCGGCCAACAGACCGTGAATTTTCTCAAACGGAAAGTATCATCGTGTATCAATAATTATAGGGTGTGGAGTAAGCTCAATAAGGATCGATAAATCGTAAAACATGTCTGTGCGGTGCCCCGTTGTAACAAGTGCACGAAGGATTAATATACGAGCCAGAGGAGAGGAGAAAAAAAAAAAAACCACCCGTCCGGTTCTCACGAAGAAAGGTCGAACTGGACAATGAACCTGAGGGCGTACGATTTATAGTCCTGCTAGAACGATGAATGGAAACCGAATGGATGCCCACCCTCTACTACGTCACGACATTTACCCCAAAAAGGGCGTCGAATTAATTTATATTTCCTGCTTTAGGTGGCAACTTGCCCCTAGATCAGGTGGACGAGTCGTCATCCTAAAGAAAACTACTTAAAAACCGTAACGTTATTTAGATTATCGAGGTCGAACCTACGTCATTCTACTTCTAGTCCACGTCTTATCTAAGATCTTGCGGTGTTCCATTCGCGGCCCGAGCTTTCATTCATTCAGGAATCTTAATCTTAACTGGGAATTCCTGTCGTGAGATTGACCTTTCGAAGAGAACTCACTGCTTCAATCCTTCCGTTCACCAGTGAAACACAGTTTCGACGGGTTTCTTTTTCTTTTTTCTCTTTTTCGAGCATACGTACAATTACAAAATGAAACGTTCTATTTATATGTACAGATAGAAATCTCCTATCGTTACTCTGGGATATCTCGTTCTAACAGATTCTCCGATTCGAGTGAAATGTTCGAAACAACCTGACGAGTACAACACGGGCCACAGTTGCGGTCGTGTTTGGCCGCGTTTTCGGGAATCCTGGCGGACGTGAAAACGTTCGACGAAGCGTTAAGTGATGCAAAGTACAAAAAGGTACATTCGTTCCATCTGCGAGGAAAAAGGGGATAGTGTGTCTTTCTAAAGCGGCGCGAGGAGGGGTGGAGGGGAGGAGGAGGCTAAGTAGAAGGCTCGCACCGCAGGCGTCGGTCGTCAAGGGACGCAAGGTCCTCTAGATTGGATCTCCCTTCAAGTTTACATCGTTTTCCCACTAAAGGAACCGCAAAAATCTCCGTAATCTCGCCGCTGCTCTCTGTTCCGTGGATTCCGCGCGAAAGAACACGCTTTTCTAACGCTTCTACCTACCGCGCGATCCTCCAACTATACTTTTTCCCTTCTCGTTCGGTTACGTTCTTCCTTCTGCAACTTTTCAAAGACTTTCTTGGAAAATTTCGCGTGAAATTAGAACTGCTCGTTGACGTTACTATCGACGTGGACGATAACGACATCTAGTTTCAATCAATTCGAAACCGGTTCTTGTTCTAACGACGAGAGACACGCGTAAGACGGTCTCTCTAATTATTCCACCGTAAATCTAAACCGTAAGAGACCTCTCTACGCGGTTAAACAGTCGCATGTTCCTTTCGTGTACGTATAAGCCTTACACACGAAATTCTCTGGATTCAACACTGCCACACCGATAATTGAATGTCTAGATGAACCGGTGTTATCGCGATCCCTGGTCAACCGGCAGCGCTGTTACTTCGCGAAGAAAACTGTTTGAAATTCCATCTCGTGGCTGACAGATGTCCTAGAGACAGAACGCGATCGGAATCACGATCATAATCGAGATCAACCCTGACCGCTTCCATTCAGTCGAGCACTTCTTGTTCTTTTTTCTTTTTTCTTTTTCTCATCGTCCTCGGAAGCTTATCGCGACTAGGCAGTTCGAGAGTATAGCACTATCCAGAACCACGTTTTAAACTCTGCCACTTGATAAACACTCATCAACGTGCTGGAAATAGAACAAGAACAAAACTTGCTCCTGACGAATACCAAGAAAAAGTCCGGACTACGGACAAGTTTCGTAATTACAGCTCGTCACATGCTACACGATATTTTAACGCGGTTACATTTACTGAACGCGAAGTCGTAAAGATCTTGATTTATCCCGCGGCAGAGGCGAACTACCGAGTCGTTTAATTATACGCGCGGCGATAAACGCGTGACTCCTTTATTAGCTCATCCTATCGATCCGGTAGCCTGAACATTCGACACCGTTACACAGACTCTCGTCATCGGCAGGCTTTCCGAGTACGTGTTTTCAAGTCGACAGACATATCGTGGCAAAGTAATCGTTCGAACGAAAACAAACGCCGCTACTCTGTGTACCATAATGGACACAGGGCGTTGTGTTTTGCATCGGCAAGTCAACCGTTGATTCGTTACGCTGGGAACGGGACAAAGAGCGGAAAAGAATGGAAGGAACGGGGAAAGATTTCTTCCACCACGGACACGCTTCGACAAATTACCTTACAATACTCTTCCTACCGAGCTTCGTCCTCCTTGCTCGCAAGCTTTCCAACCCCTCTCGTTTCCCAACTTGCTCCTTCTATCTTTGCTCCACTCTTTTCTTTCGATCTTCTCCGCAGCTAATGCTCCTCGTATTTCCTCTCTCGTCCAAGCCCAGCGTCTCAGCCTCCACCTCCGCCTTCGTCTTTGCCTCTTCTGCCTTCTGGCTCTGCTTCAACCTCGTTCCAGCTCTCCTCCTTCTCTCGTCGGGTTTCGGAGGATGCTTTTAGAAGGCATTAGACGGGGTGCTCACGGTTCGTCGCCCGTAGTCGCTTTGCATTAAGGATCTACGCAATGTACTCGACACGATCTCTCTCTCTCTCTCTCTCTCTCGTATTCTCAGCCACCCTCTTCTTTTTCCATCCTGTCCTCCTCGAGCCTCGTTGATAGATGACTCGTGAAGAAGCTGTTGCGTACAGCGGTCTAATTCGATCATTCGATTCGCGAGGGAAAATGTTTACGCGCGAAAGAAGCAGTTTCTCCCTTGCCAGAGGCGAGCAGATTAGTCGATGGTGTTTTTTTCCGCGACACTGTTCGTTTCTTCGAAACAACGAATACCTCTACCTACTTTTCTCTCCCTCGGTTTTCCATTCGACGAGGGATTAACTTCACACCAACCGGTAGAACCGTTGTTTTCCCCGTAATGGGACACCCAGAAGGATTTTCCAACTATTATGAATCTATAACGCTTGAGATAACTTTCACTTTGCTTCCTAACAAGGGAGATTAAGGTCGACCGATTCGAACAGTTTCGTGATAGTGTCCAGGTCACACGCGGGTCAAGGTGATTAGCATGGCCGCGGAGAAGAGACATATTCGCGAAAGGGACGGCAAATCGGTGGCACAATCCTTAATTAAGGGATGAGGCACCCGGTGGCCCGAGTCACAAAACCACGCTCATAAATTCTTCGGCAAACGCATCGAAAAAGGTAAAAGTCCGGTGGGGAAGAGGGGGGAAGAGGTGAAGCGATCGGAATAAAAAGGAGAGCGAGGAAGAACGGAGGTGCCATTGCCGGCGATGATTCCAACAAACGTACAGTCCTCGTAGGAGATCGTTCTATCCTTTCCCCTTCTTCGCTCGAGCTACCTTCGAATACCTAAAATTAACGCGTAAATCACCTCTTCCAAATGGTTCTATATTCGGGAATTCCAACCAGGTGGAATGCCCGCCAGTCGATATTAATAACCTCTCCATTCGAAACCATGGATCGTGAGATTCATGATTACTTTCTTCCTCGATTTCGTTCGAGAAAATAGAAATTTTTCTTCGCCCGTCGCTCTCCCGATTACCTTGCCCCTTGAATAAAACGCAAAGTTGGGAAGCTCGAAAAGTAACGTATATAGATACGAGTTAGCATCGATTCAGCGAAAGGAGATAAGTCGGCTAGGTAGCGAACTCTTCTTATGGTGCTGGCTGTACCCCGTGCGGCACCCCGCGTTTATATATGTGTGTATATATATATATATATATGTAGATGTGGGACAAACGTGCACACCCATAAAGGATATTCAACGTGAGCGTGGAACGAGCCTTGAGCATATCATGGTAGGAACGGAATATGGGATGGCATGGGAGATGACACATGGTCTGGCCGCTGGTTGTGTGTCCTGTATTGCCGACCAAAGTGTCAGAGGGAGAGAAACGCGCGTATACGCTGTGGTCGTCTATAGAACGAACAAGGAAGCTCTTATAGGAACACCATGGACAGAGACCAGGGCAGAGATCGAGGGAGAGAACGAGAGAGACAGACGAAAGAGAGGTTTTGTAAGAGAAGGAGGAGGAGGAGAGAGAGAGAGAGAGAGAAAGAGAGAGGGTGAGAGGAAGAATAGAAGAGAGAAGGAGAGGCCGGTTAACTCTCTGCCACAAGCCGCCGGCGCGAGAGCACAGTAGCGGCAAATACCCATAAATATAAAATATGTCCCTCCTTTTCACCCTTTTGCACACACACCAGCCTGACCGCGTAATATATCGATAGCGGTGTACACGCACCCACCGATGCAAAAGGTTCCTCCTCTTTCTGCTCCTCCTCGTCTCTTCTCTCTTCTTCTTCTTCTTCTTCTTCTTCTCTGTGCTTTTCTCCTCTGCGTTTCCCCCTTTTTCCTTTCTTCGAACGTTTTCGTCGCTCTCCCGTTCTCGCGCACACGCGGGTATCTACCTCAACACCTTTGTGTACAACATTCCTTGCCTCTTCTTTCTCTCCGTATACCCTCATCCTCGAGGTTTCGCGCCCTCCTCGTTCCACCTTCCGCGAGATGATCGCGCTGTGTTTCTCTCTTTTCCCTCTATCGTCACTATCGCTTGATACACGCAATCCGTGACTGCTGCTGCTGCTTCTGCTGCTGCTGCCGCAGAGAAGCGTGGAAGAAAGGATTCCCCGTGGTTTTTACAATCTGCCGAGGATGATTACGATAAGTTGCCCCAAGGAGGAGGAGGAGGAGGAGGAGGAGGAGGAAGATGTGGAAGGCTATTCGGTAGCGAGTTTCGTTTCAGGGTAGCTGCCGCGGTTTCGTTTCATCTACGATCCCGAGACCATACCGGTTAATTGGTCGACACGTTTAGTGGACAGCTAATTATTTCTCTTTCCGAAAAGAGGTTTCCTCCCGCGTATACGTCCACGATATAATACGACAGAATGGATATGTAACGTCGAAATCTATACGCGTGTACTTGGAGAGGAAGTGTCATTTGTAAACGCAGTAGCGACTTCCAAGGTTTCCATTGAAACACGATCTACACTCCTAATCCAAGTTTATTAAGTTACTTCGATAATAGTCTTGGCCGCGAAGAATAAAAAAGGGGATCATCTACTCTTGGACTTGAGTAAAAATTGCGATTGTTTTATTGGACGGTTGGTTTGGCACGGTTATACGGTCCGGTACGCGCGCATAATCACGCTGGGAGGAGTGGCAGAGGCCGACGGATCGGCTCGCATCAGAAAGAACGCGCACGGCTCGGCTCGGCACGGCACGGCACGGCGTAGGGTTGAGTTCGGGTACGAGGAGGCAATTTAACAGGTACAGTGACACGTCTCGTTTTGTTGTTGTTGCTGTAGCTGCCGGCGCATCTCGCGCTCGTTCGCGTAGCGTATATAAAGTCCAAAGTAAGCGGAAAAAGAGGAGGTGGATGCGAAGGAACATCGACGAGGATGAGACTAGCCTGTGAGAGGAGAGGAACGGTGAAGAGCGGCCGAAGGACGAAGAGCGGAGAAGCGGAACGACGACGAAACCCGTTCTCATTATTATATTCATATTCAGAGCCGCGCGATGTGGCGAACCATCCCTCCCCCTCCCTTCGCCTCCGCCTACTGCCCTCTCTGTTCACCTCTTTTCTACCGTCTACCTTCGTCTCTGTCCGTTCGAGCGCATCTCGACAGCGTAGAAGCGGTATAGATATAGCGGTATAAAAATCTCTATAAAAAGTTGAAAAGTGCCGCCGCCGGAGTTGAGGGGCGACAATGGATGAAATATGCCGCTCCGTTCGACCCTACTGGAAGCCTTAAGGTGCCGGACACCTCCTTACACCTGCGCGCGGCTCCATATAGCGCCTTATTATAAACCGACCCGAGCCGAGAACGACAAAACGGACAGAACCAAGAACGATCCACGAAATCGATGCGGTCATTCTCTTGAATTATTCCTCCACGACGATTATTCGTCGGGTCGCATCTTTCGATGTTTCTCTACACGCGAGAGAATCCCTTTAGACGATACACGCGATCGATCTTTGTTTCATCCGCGAACATCCCTTTACCATCTTAAATTACTTCAAACAATCCTTCGTTTCATCCACAGTTTACACAAAGATAATCGATACGAACGAAATTACACTTTCAATAGAAGAAAAAGAAAAAAGAGAAAAGAACGTTTCGAACAGAGTATGTTGTTCGCCGTTAATTAGTTATATTTCACGGAGATGAAACCGTAACGCGTCGGATTGCTCGAGCGTAAAAATGTTTCCGATTCATTCGAAAAGCACCGGACCGGTGAGCATCGGTCAGTTGAAAGCTGCTTAATTAATAAAGATCCAACGCTCGCGACATTTCAAACGAAACGAACAACACCGCGCGCACAATGCCAGTCGTTAATAATGATTTGTGCTAGTCACATCCTGATCCAGAGTGCCGCGCCGATAAAACTCATTTTTTCTCCCACCGACCGACTAAACTTTTATCCGCTACATTTTTCACCACACTCGAACCGTGAAGGCTTCTGCGAAATTCATGTATCGCAGCTCGTTCATTTTTATCTCGCGGTTCGTAGAGGCACATCTAGCTGGCACGAGCGGGAAGCGTCCTAGCCTTTGGAAAGAAAGTGAACGACAAGGCCGTGTCCAGGTGTTTGCAAAGCGGGGTTCCTCTGGCACCTTTTGCGGGATAACCAGAACCCCTGTCGCGTTTCAACGAAACCACTAATTGGTGGAAGAGGAAAGAGAGCGACGGGGATATAGTTGGAGAGCGAAAACTGTCGAGGACAGTTCATTGCAAAATGGAGGGAGTGGAGTTTTCGGTCCCAGGAAGCCGAAGGCTGTTTTTCAAGACGACAATGAGGCTGATTATTAACCAAACCGGGGGGTCTCTGTTGTGGCTATGGACCCGTGGTGCTCGTTGTACATAGTCCCAACTTACGGATATATACCTAGCTTGTACACCACCAAAAGTAACGAAAGGATGCCCGTTGTCCCGCTTTCAGCGTCGACCGCAATGAGAAACAACCCAAAGCTATTTGCAAACCTTTCGGATACTCGACGAGCGGCGCGGCGTTACAGGTGCCTGCCTGCTCGTTGAAACAGATCTACTTAACCGGTCTGGAAATTCTTTCCTCTTCTACTTGTCGAAAAGATCGGATTTTCGAAGGATTCCTTTCGAAAAGGATTACGCGTGCTAGTCAACAATGAGCTACCTAGTTGTCTAATCTTGCTCGAAAGACAAATTTGTGTTTCCGTTGTGTTTCTCGATCGTGTCAATTCTTCCAGTAGCAAGAAGGAGAGAGAGAGAGAGAGAGAGAGCATAGTGGCTAGGCTAAATCGTTAATCGTACCAAAACTTTCCACTGTTGGCGGAAGATAGATTCAAGGCTCCAGGCGAGTCCAGATATTTCAACTGTTTCGTTGTCATCGATGTCTGAAAGCAACACCTCTCGCCAAAGATCGCGGTTACGCAATGAAAATTTGTACACACGTCGGCCGCATCTCTGATACGCGGAGGACTATTGCCAACCGGCGTGTCATCGCCTGTAAATCACGCGGCAGCAACGCGCGCTA
This sequence comes from Anthophora plumipes, assembly GCA_951804975.1. NCBI lineage: Eukaryota > Metazoa > Arthropoda > Insecta > Hymenoptera > Apidae > Anthophora > Anthophora plumipes. The sequence continues at coordinate 24,288,890 of OX638116.1, read as the reverse complement.
ATCGACGCGAGAATTAATTTATGACCGCATTACGAGGCAACATCGCGTTGAAACGCCGCTTCGTCTTTCATTGTCAGCTTTGTTAGGGACAGCGAAATAATTTGAGAAAAGTACATGTGTAAGTATTTACCAAGCTACGCGCAACGTTGTTCCTGGTGGAAATCTCGAAGAAAGGAAAAAGAAAAAAACAAGGAATATCTTTAATAATCCTAACAGTAGAAGATCCAAGAGGAAATACCGAGTATAAATGTCCGCAAAGAACGAAAAATCGTGAGAATCCACGAGAGTGGTATCGCGTCTATCGACGTGTCGTTCGATCTAGTTATCTTAAAATTCGATGGAAATTTTGAGAAAGGAATCTCGTCTGGAACGATGTCCGACGGTCTGCCAGGTTCGTCGCTGACTCACTGGACACACTCTCGGGCGAGAACGAGCAGCTGGTTCGAGAGAGCGAGCAAGCAAGCGAACGAACGAGGAACGGTCAGGTCGAACCTGACCCCGTCGTGGCCGTTACCGTTTCTGAGTGACGTCTTCATGTCTGGCTCTGCGGGGCATTCCTCGTTCTCATTGTCCGTTTGTCCGTCAGTTCGTTCGCTGCCTGGACATGGGACGTATACCGCCAACCCCCCGTTGTTGACCACTTCTCGCCACGAAAATCTTCACCGACGCACCAAGTGTCCCTTAAAAAGGACGAGAAACCCACGAAAATAATCAACCCGAGACCCACTCTCGTTATACCATCGCCAATTGGAGCCGTTTCGCGTCCCATTTCAGCGTCTCTCTTTCAGTATCAGATTCGAGGATGATTAAATCGAGATCTACGTTAATTTCGTGCTAAAATATTCAGCGTAAAGAAGAGCGAATGCTTTCTCGACGAAAGAACGAAAGAAATTTTAGTAGGAAAAGTAGTAAACGGACATTAGCAAGCGGAAAGATCGAGACAGCGCGCGCGTATAGAAAAAATTGCACGCAAGATTGATGTCTTTTGCATGAGGCGCCGCTCTTCATTTTCACCAGCTGCAGCCGTCTTTATCGAAAAGGGGTATACGCGCGTACTTTTCGTGACGATTAGCGGAGATGACGTTGCGCTATTCGGACAAATACACACGGTGGTTTACCGCTGCTTCAGAACGCCTGTTCCGAAAGAGGAGGCTGAACCGATCCTGAATGGATCCGAAAGGTGATAAAACGCGACGGGAATGGGAGAGGGGTATTTCGTTAATTGGCCGCAATTAACGGAACGAACTTACCGATTTGCTACCGTTATTCATATCGACGGAGAACCCAAAGTCTGAATTCAACGTACAATTTACCTTGAATCCCTTGAAAAATTCTCCGAAACGTTTCCACGATGCTAGAAATTGCCTATACGTACGATATAAATTGCCAATTTTTCATATTTCTCGTCGCGTAACGCAAGTAAGGAAGCAGTTTCGATCAAAAATAACATTCGTGAATAACGTAATGGAAACTAATAGTTCTTAGAACGCCTACTAGACACGAAAAATATAAGTTATCCCAGAGGTGGAACGCAACGGGTTGCATTCACCAGATTTAAGCGTAGGGCGTGTCGCCTTACTGGCAAAGTTACACCTAATTTCGCATAATAGACGGGACAATTTAGATCTCAGTTTTGCAATTCAAATTTGATAAAACTTCAGCTGATCGGGTAGCGATAAATATTTTGTATAAATGTTCAAGATGCATGCCCTCGCGAATGATTCAGAATCATTCTCGAACAACAATATTTACGTCATTGAACGCAATGAAAAGGCACGCGTCACATTATTCGTAGGGCGTGTGTTCTTGGAAATAAGTATTTCGTAGTAAATCAGTGTAGCGTACAACGGTGTACGCTAATCCATTCGCGCAAACATGTTACCAATTCTTACAGCTCGTATATACGTAATTCTGAAAATTTACCAATGATTTTGACAGAATGTTAGCAAACACAGCACGTCCTAGCTATCCTAAGAACTCTTACACATCAACCGCAAATATTTACACGGTGTTCCACTCTAACCGATCACGATGTTTTCGTTCGCTAAATCCAAATCTATCCCGGAAATAGTTTCCCAAAATGTTCCTAGCTGAAACATTTCCAAGCCCGTCTTTAATTTACTTCCTTAACGAGCCTGGAAGGATCGAGAGGGACGAAAAGGATTCTCGACTTGCTTCTGGCCGGTCGAGAATTTTCGCTTCTCGCACCGCGGGTGGCAAATTCGATCATTGAGAAATATCCACCGAAGGATTTCCTATTTACATTTCGGAATTGGTTGCCCCGCTGTACTAACAATAAGCTAAGCATCAACGAAAAAAGAACAATCGGAGAGAATTCGTTAGCTTACGTTTCCAATTGCTGATCAACCCTCGGTGTGTCGTTCTCTCTTCTCCTCGCCAGATATCCGTACGCCTCGTGCTGCAGATCCGTCTTGACAATCAGCGGCGCAGCTTTTCAGGAAACGTTAAGGCCCCGCTGTCTATCGTAGCTCACTCGCGGATTCCCAACCCAGTCGTTGTCACACGCGAATCGCGCCGATATAACTCGCGTCTTCTCGAAATTGTTCTCGATATCACGAGCACACGGCACGGTAGCAGAACAGATCCTCTCGTTAAGCTTTCTCTCTCTTTCTCTCTTTCTCTCTCCCTCTCTCTCTCTCTCTCTCTCTTTCTCTCTTTCTTTCTCCGAAAGAGAGGCCAGCAGTCACAGAATAGTCTCGAGGGGGGAAACTAGAGCGGTGTTCCCTTTGCCGACGGATTCGAACGGCGAGAAATCGTTCCGTGAAACTCACTTCGGTCACGGGCCCGTGTATCTCGGATACTCTCTCGGCGGCAGACTTCTCTCTCTCTCGGCGACGACGATACACACGGCAGCGGTGGTGGCGGCGGCGGTGACGACGGACGACGCCGTTGCTTCCTGGTACCGCCACTCGATAGCGCTGCCTTCGTCCTCCCGACTCGTCCTCCTACCTTCTCCCTTCGATTCCCCACCAACTTTCTTTCGAGCCAGCCTCTACACCACAGGCTCACAGACACACGCGTGCGTGCGCGCGCGCGCGAACACCCAGCGTTCGCTGCGTCCCCAGGATATGCCCGTGAATTTCTGGCGAAACGACGGTGGCGAGGAGAGACCGCGCGCGCGCGCGCGCGCAAACTCCTCGCGTATTCTTCTTCGACTCTTCGCGCGCCCCTCTGCCTTCCTTCCCCACTCTGCCCTTCTCCTCCCTTTACCTCTTACCCGCGTTATATATATTTCCCTCTCTCGCGTTCTCACTCCTCCGCCTCCGCCTCCGCGAGCTACTCGATGGAACACACACGAAGAATCCAGGGAGCGGCAGCCGCTTGTCCGAGAAAGAAAGAAAAACTCGAACCGCAGAGGGAATATCGCGGACTCTCGCTCCTTCTCCTACCTTCTCTCACGCCATTCCCCACCAACCTCACGGCCAACCTCTGCCTCGATGGAAACACGCGTACACGATGCTGCTCTCTGTCTTTTTCGCGTGAACACGGACACAATGCCACCGTGGATGGGACACCGAGAGAAACGGACAGAGAGAAGGAACGAATAGGTGTGTGTGTGTGTGTGTGTGTGTGTGTGTTCAGACTCGTGGTCCGTCCTCCTGCTCGCACCTCTCGACCCTTCTCCGCCCTTCGATTTTCTTCGATGGAACACACTCCGCAAAGAATTTTAATGGTGACGTTATGTAGTTCGTACGGCGAGGAAAGGGTGAAAGATGGATCGCGTGTGTACTAAAACTTTCTGCCACGAATTTTTCCTCTACGATAACGTCTGTGTAAAATGCCGGAAAACGTATCGTGGAGGAATTCGAGGAGAGATACGAAAATTCTGGCACAGACGAGTTTCCAGACTTTCTATGCCGCTTCTGCCTTCGCGGAGTGTCCTCCACCGATAGAAGGTGTGAACGTGCTCTCGTTCGGGTTACTCTCGATTGTCCTTCTCCTCCCTTTTCGCGTCCCGTTTGTTAATATCGGATATTAGAAGGGACGGTAACACTCGTCTTCGACGTAATAAAGAAGATCGTACGCGGGTACTCGTATAGTTTGATATCGAAGAGGGAGAAACGATACGCGTTCGCCGCGACCTCCTCCTACTTTCCTCCTCTCCCCACCATCGTCAAGGGAGCCTGGTCTGGCTCCCGAAATCCAAGCGTGCACACGACTCTGAAACGTCTGGATTTCGCGAACCGCGACGGACCGTGAGCAATCACCCGGCGATCGAACCGATTGCGCGTCAAACGATACTCCCTTTTAAACGGAACAGTCTGGTTCACGTCCCTAAATTGACAAAAATTTCGGGGAACACTAACCGGGTGCAAGTTCCGTGGGTTCGCTCTGTACGTTCCATCCCCCCTCCCCTTACCACCAGTGGTGCACACTCGCGCAGCATCCTGCCACAGTGGCACCCACACACCCTAAAGTCAGAGTGCGCGGCGAAAGACAAAGAGGGGAAATAAACGCGCAGCCTCCGCATGGACCAAAATGGCCGGTCGCGAGCAGACCGATTGGCGGGATGGAGACAGGATGGGCGTGGTGAGTGCACGCCACGTACCTTCCGACCGGTCGACGATAAAAATAAAGGTCGCGCCGTGGCGTGGTGGGGATGGAAATGGAGGGGGATCGAAGAGAAATAGCGGGCAGAAGGGAGGAAAAGGGAGAGCGCGCGAATGCAGGGTGCACGTTGCATTCGTTACGCGTTTTCGAGGGGCAAACGTCGCTGGCGGGGTGAGGATCCGGTGAGTAGGGGAAAGGACTTTTTTATAGATCCCCTCTGTCCTTTTCTGTCAACTTCTGCACTCTCTCTCTCTCTCTCTCTGTGTATGTGCTCGTTCCACACCGTCTCCCTACGACTCGACCGAGACTCTCCGTGTATGGGAGAACGTATGCGTCGCGCGTAATGTACCGTGGACATAGTATATGTATATATGAATATATACATATGTATATGGAAGGACGGTAGCCATGAATGTATTAGGTATATTCGAGGGACGACGGTGAGCGATATGCGAACGCGTGTAGGTCAGTGATCGTCATTAAGAGAGATGCTAATTGGAGGTAAAGCGCGGTCGAGCCAACAACTTGGCTGAATATAGCATCCTCGAATTGCGAGCAATATTTATATCGTCAGAGTAGAATCGCGCATTCGAAATCCATATCCGAGACCTTTCGGAGTTTTGTCTATTTAAATTGCTCTTTCGGTGGACTTCCGTGTCTCTTATCCTGGTAACGCGGTTTCATAGGCCATCCTCGAATCGCTAATACATCCTACTTTGAATCTGTTCACGTCGATCCATTAGCTTTCATTTAGACGATCGTAAATAAACAAACACCCTTTGTTTCTCCTAATTTACACGTTAGAATTGGAAACGTAAGTCAGTTATCTCCATCTATCTAAGAAACTTCGGCAAAACGAATTTTTACCAAGGTACTTTATCTTATAATTATCAATTTCTCCATGTTTTGCAACCTTATATCCAGAGATCTAGACTACCGTCTCAGGAGTTGATACTAAATATATATCCACGGTGACTTTAAAAAGCTTTTGATATATTAGTACACGTTCTAGCCTTCTCTCTCTCTCTCTCTCTCTCTCTCTCTCTCTCCTTCGTACCCTTTCACTTCTTCTACTTAGGATACTCACGGTAGATGCGTATCGGAATAAATCGAAATAGCTCCGTTTTTCTTATTCGGAGCACAGCGATGAAACTTTCCTCCGATATATCAGTTGTCCCCTCGATTCAGTTTACCCGTGACATTGATACGTAAATGATGCGTTCCCGTGCAGCCCGTATGAAAATATTGTTTGTACGATTCGATTGGTATTCGTGCATGTAGGACGCGTGGCTCACCGCATGTTACACAGGCTGCAGTTAACTTCGCGTACAATTTTCTGAAACGATGCATCCCTTTGGTATAACCGAGGCACGAGTAATTTTATTCGAATATGTTTTTCCACGGTTCGAGGATCAAACTGTACGGTCTTGTCCGGCGTAAGCATCTCTGGCGCGACGATATTCCTCCTGGCGGGTGTCGGTCTCGTGGACACGACCAGACGACGGTTGTTGTTTGTTTGTATATACCCAGGCGCACCCGGGGTGCGGCTGGTTGCATTGGTACAGTGAAAAGAGAAAGGGGAGTTAGATGGGTATATCGTGTTCTATTCTATGGGTTAGGGCGTACGGTGTGTGCGGTTGGGGCACCACGTTACCATCCTGAAAATTGAATGTCACCCAAGAAAGAAATGTCACAATATTCCGCGTGTCTACAGCCTAGCCTGGTTTCTATTGCATCTTCTTTCTCTCTGTCTCCCTCTTCCTTCCACTCCCTCTGCTTTTCTCTGGTTGCCTGTTTTCGAGAATACGGCAGAGTGAAAAAGAGAGAAAGAGGGAGAGAGATTTACGTCGAGTGAATATGAAAAGGGGGAGAGGGATATATAGGGATACAAATAACCCGCGTATATAACGCGTACGCGAATGAAAATAAAAGTGTAACTTGGAAATATACGCGCAACGTTTCAGAAACGAGAGGCGATTTAAACGAAATAACGTTTGTAGAACCACAGCTGGAAAACAATACTGGCCCGTAGAAATATTCGTCGCGTGCTTTGTGAATTATATCATCGAGTTTTGGCATAACCCTGCCCCCTCTAAATAGCGCATAATATTAGGATTTTATGGATCGATAAATTTCGCCACCCTCCCCATCTTCCGCCGACGACCTCCCAATTTGCCATCCTCTAGAGTTGACGCGTAAATCAACGATCGTCGTCTCGTTGACCGAGAAATCCTTTCGGCATCTGCACAGCCTCTCTACCTTCTTCCTCTATTTGGCTGCGCCTTTTCTGAAAAAGCGTGTCCTAGCCGGGGGACACGAGGTCGCCGCCGTCGGGGTAATCCGACGTCCGAATGTTTGACAGAATAATTTTCACGTTAGCAGGCTGCATTATGCTCCTTTATGCTCGCGCCTGGCCCTACGTATTGTCGCCGAAATAAGCCGTATCCCACATCGTACGGCCCCCAAAAGCTTTTATGCGCTTTTGCACGTATACCGTGACCTCACAAAAACCGGGGAACCCCGTCATATAGCTGTACTCGAACTAGACACGGGGAAAGAGCAAGAAAGAAGGCGAGATTAGAGGAACCTAAGCCAAAACCTCCCTTCCTACCTCTCAAACTATACGTTTCCCCTTCGTTACTATTTTCCTTGCTTTTCTTTTTACCATTCCATCTTTCTCGTCGAGAAACATTAGAAAACAATCAATGGGAGGTAGAATCTTCTGTTTCATATCCAAATAAAGATAGTTGATTTCTCGTGCATGAACATAAGGCGAAGATTATATTTAGTTAGCCCCGAGAATCCATCGTAATCGTGTCCCCGTCACTCGACACCAAATCAGACAGAATCTGTCAAAAATCTGTCACTCGGCCACAATGGGCCGGCGGACCTCTCTCTCCCTTCAAGATCTTACCTACACGGTGAAATCAGACCAGTGGGGTGAGACGAGAGGGACGAAAAGCGGCAGGAATGTAAGTAGGAGGGCCCTCGCCACCTATATTTGACACCTTTCAGTCCAATAAAATAAAATGGTTCGGTGGAATGTGGTCTCCGGTTCGAGACAGAAGTGCCGTTTGCTACGTCAGTCGTGTAACGTCCCTGCGAGAGAACCTTCTCACCGAGAATCCTCTCTCTGTCGCCTAACCAAGTTCTCCTGAAAGCCGAGGATAATATCTCGAATTTTTGATAAGGGTTATTTCCTTCGAAAGACTTTCTCCTTCGAATTTTAACACACGTCCACCGACGATTTTTATCTCCGTTTCTCTCTCCGTTGTAACGCGATCTTTCTAAATACGAATTACCGCGTGAAAAATTGTACACGTCACCTGTAATATTCGATCGATTCAACGGGCATGAACGATTTCGCGAAAGTGTTATGCAAACTTCAATAGAAGTTTGTAACGAAACGCGACGTCAGTCGTTTCGAAAAACGTTAACACTTCATAATAACGCACAACACCTTAGAAAGCTGAGTTAGTTACACATCCAGGTTCGGTAAACCGTGACCGATAGCACTGTGGTCGATGCATTACCACGTGTACGCGTCTTTTGTGTCATTCTGATATATCTCCGCTATTGATTCTTTTTCGTTTCCTTTTTTGTTTTTCTTTTTTCTCCAACCGCTGTAATGTCTTCTCTATTGTGCTCGCGGCACGGTAAACCATTCGACGATAAATCGCGGGTAATTTTTCGAAAATCTTATTGCCTTTCGCATGGTAACGCGACTTGCCGTTTCTGAATAGTACGATTCGAAGTGTTTGCAACGAGACGGAAATGAATTTCACCGAAAGAAACGGACTTACGAGGGAATGGTAGAGGTTTCCACGAGAACTATATCGTGGAAATAAATTGTACACATACGGAATAGGCATTTATTTCAAGAATTGGTGTGGTGCCTTTGAAATTTTGTCGTGAATAGAACGGCACACGCTCGTGGAACGTGTATAACAGCTGATATGCATATTTTACGATCGATCTTTCGCGGATTTTCAAGAGCGTCTCGACGAATGACTCGACAAAAAACACCCTTCGCATTTACATTTGTCCTAATCCGATAGACATCGTTCTCCTCCAGATGTTTAGCCGAGTTGTTTGTATTGAGATGCGTGGGACAGATATATGTATAATCTAGTCAATTTGACACCCTCATCGAGGGACTAATGGGTGCTTTCAACCCGTCTCGAACCAGTTATGTAGAGCTTTTTTCTAAAGACGAGGTCGACTGGCAAGAAATTTCCGATGCTTATCGCACGAGGATTCGTTTGTTCTTAACGATTCCCGGTGTTGTTGAAAACTTTGTCTAATTCTAATATACAAATCATTTAAATATCCTATGAACACAATTTGTCGAAGGAACGAACGGAACATGTTCTCATCCGTTTCACGAATTGAGCTTCTCTTTCTCTGGGTTCGTCACCAGCGCCGTTGGAATCGAATGCAACGGTACTTCTGTGTATTTCTTCGGTGGTAGAAATCTGAAAGGATCAACGTATGTTTCGAGTTTGTAAATATTTGTTATACATTCGGGGGGAAAAAAGAAATTGAGAATCAACGACACGATGTTGTCCTACCTCTGTATTATCGGTGGAAAAAGATTTCTGTCTACGTCTTTCAAGTCTGGCACTCCAAATATGAAACTGACCACTGTTCCAACCACCATTACCACCAGAAAGCCAACTGTAGTGTAATACATGAACGACACGGTGAAAAGAACGAAAGGTTTATCCTCGGGATTCAAATTAAAATCCGTATGCGTCGTTGTTCCATTGTATAAACTTTCTACTTTTATACAATCTTCGGTCGAGGTAGGAAGGGGTTGATAAAACAATTTCTTCTGAGCTGCGTTCACTTGAGCCCCGACGATGATCCAGAGCATTAAAAACATCGAAAGTAATCCACCAACTATAGCTCCTTTCGACGTTGCCCATGGTACTAACATTCCCAGAGTGAAAATACCCAACATCGAGCCAGCCGTGACGCCGTGAAGTGTCAAAGAAGCTTGGAAAATGTCTCCTAAACGATCCACGAGGAACACTAACGCCACGCATATTAACCCCACGGCAACTACGGTGGCCTGTAGTATGAAAAAGATAAAAAACGAATCGTAAAAAGTTGTATTTTTCTACAAAAAAATCAATCGAGGACCATATTTCGTTTATACCTTCATAATATTCGCTGCTCTGTGCTCTTTGTTATTACTCTCTGGTAACCAGGGATGAATGAAGTCCTCGTAAATTGTGCCAGCGACTGTGTTCAAATTAGCACTCATTGTCGAGAGACCAGCGCTGACGAGACCGGCGAGGAAAAGGCCAGGAAGTCCTGGAATATCCGCTGCAACATCTAACACGTAATACGGAAGTAATTGGTCGCTCCTGGAAATTACCTGAAATCAATTACGTGTCGATTTGTTAAAATTCACGATGAAAAAGAAAAAAGAAAAAAAAAGATGGAGGATCAATTTCTAATTATATCGATGAAGAATGAGAGAACGATACGTACGTGTGTACTTATGGGATCGCACTTGTGATACCTGGCGTACATTATAAGTCCGGTAAAAACGGAGACCCATTTTATGGCCACCATGCATACCCCCATAAATCCTATTGCCCTACAGTAGTAAATGGCTCATCATTAGTTTCCTTGTAATCCTCGAGAAAAAAAAAAAAGAAAAGGGAAAAAAAGAACTGTACACTCACTTGTGCGCTTCTCTGATATTCGGCACAGAAAGAAATCTTTGGATAGACACTTGGCTAATTCCGAGTCCTGTCAACCATGTCATTGTCATTCCCACTGACATTCCCCAAAAGGAATTTCTGATGAATGGACTAGGATCCATGCTGTAATACACAGATAAAAGTATCTGTCGGTGTTGTACGAAACAAGGAGAACGATTAATTTAAAGGTTAATAAAAAATTCAACAACGTTTCGTACTTCCAAAATACTATTCTGCCACCCTCTTGCGATACCCTCCAAGTCTCAGACACACCGCCCACGGCTATGGTGCCCAAGATGAACACGGCGGCGAGACTTCCCAGCGTTACGGTCATTTGAACAGTGTCCGCCCATACAACAGCTTTCAAACCTCCCTAAATGTTTTGAAAGAGAGATTTATCTTCAGAACGAACCTATCAATACCTTCCGGGGATACTTCGTAAAACGAGTCAGTCGATGCAATTTAAGCATGTTCGCTGAAACGTTTACGCAGCTCGTGTCTATACACATACATATATATATATTCTTTCCTTTTATTCTTTTCTGTTTTTCCTTTCATTTCGTATTTTTCCTTCGTTTACACGCGCCTATCTAATTATACAGGTATTCCACGCGGAAACATTGTAATTACCGTCTTATGTCTGGTGATATTGTAAGCATTGTAAACATTTGACGAAAGCAAGATACGCGCCAAGAAGACGGCGTCTGTAATTCCATTTTAAATCATGGTTACATTTCATTCATAGTCCCCTCTGTGTTTTCTCGACTCTGTGTGTTCCTCTTATGCGATAACGTGACACGTTGTAAATGATGTTTATAAACATCATATCTACACTTCCTTAACGATAGTATAATTTATACCATTTCGGGTTATCCCGACTCTCTGTATACCTACTGGCAGTTTAGTGCCGTTCACATTGGGAAAATGTAACTCCGCGGCTGAAAACAAACACCATTGTGTTCTATATACTTTTGTCAATGGGATCGTAAGAGGGTATCGAACAAACTTTTTGCAAGATCACAAGTTTGATGTGCGAGTCTTTCTCAACATCCGCTTACTTTCCAAACGAACCGATGGATATGGACATCGAACACCGGACAGGTTACGTCAAATTATATTCGAGAGGTCGTTCAACTTCGCACGTTGATCGGACTATAATCAGAAAGTTTAAAGGGAATGATAATCGAAAGAACTTACTATGGTCGTGTAAAATATGCATACGATGCATATTATCGGAGTGATCAGGTGGAGATTGATCGCTGTCGCCTGTGAAAACGCCAACGCCGGCACGTATATGATCAAAGGAACGTAAATGATCAAAGAAAGCGTATAGAGAAAGGAGGCGAAGAGTCGAACCGGCCTCGTAAATCTCATCTCCAGGTATTCAAAAGTGCTGGTCAATTGTAGTTGATAAAACACTGGCATGTAGATAAGGGAGATGAGGCCGCACGATATGATAGACGTAAAAATGCAAGCGGCATATTGTGTACCGTATTGATACACCTCGACAGGTACAGCGAGTAAAGAAACTGCCGATATATGACTGAAAAATATTTCAAAATGACAAATTTATATTTTGAGGTATCGATCAAATGAACGATCGAATTATTTTCATCGATGTTACTTTTTTAAACTTGCGGCGACTTTTTCGTCTGTGTTTTTTTTTTTTTCTTTTGTAAGAGAAACTACCTTACCTGGCAATTAAACTCATGCTAACTGGAAAACAGGACATCGTTTTCCCTCCGAGCAAGTACTCGGTAGTATTATCCTGTTTCTTGCCGAAACAGCCAAAGTAAATCCCTATGAGGACACTGATCCCCAAAAGACCGGTGAACAACGTATAGTCGGTCCATCCGAAAGTGAGCTGTCTCAATTCGTGTCCGAGCAAAGATCTCGTTTCATTTTCCGCCATTCTAAAATCAATCAACACGAAAATTAAATCACGCCGGAAACACCCGTATACGGGAACACGTTAATTCATCCACTTGAACTGAGCGACTGTAAGGTATGGCAACGAACGAACTGTTGCTCCAAATTCACTTCCTTTTTTTTTTCTTTTCTTCTTTTTTTTTTCTTTTTTTTAATTTTCTTTTATTGACTATGCGATAATAATAGATACTTATCGCGATAAAGAACATGATCGATCGAATAATATAATATTTATGACACTCACGTTTCAATTTTGTTTCGTCACTCGTTATCGAAATCACGGATTACAGATTCGTAAAGAAAGGAAGGAAAACGTAGGGTTGTTAGAGGAACTATATTAATCGTCTGATATATCGAATACAGCGACCTCGTAAAATTTCGGAAAAGTACCCGGTGAAATCTACATTCCTACTGACAATGATGACGTTCAAGCCGATGCTATATGTTTAACTGATTTTGCACGAACATCACTCTAATTTACGATAGGTAGATAAAGTTCCGTCTTTCGCAATGTTCTGCAAATAGTTGGACGGTATCCTTAAACCAGCCTCTGGGATACAGACCTTGAGTTATTCGGTAACCGATATCGTTGCTACCTTGTTTGTTAAAAAAAAAAATTTCTTAAGAATTTTCGTCGGTCGTATATCCTTCGCGATAAGGGAGAGAGATCCACGACGGACGTTGTAACAAACGGCTGTACCCTGTCGATACGAGAAGAACACCGTCTTCTCGCCGAATAGAAAAAGATACGAAAATACGAGCAATAAATTCGTTGGACGTTAATCAAACACCGTTTCGTATCAAAGAGCGGTTTGCTTTAACAACGAACGAAAACGTGTTTAAAACGGTACAACAGGTATCGAGTAATAGAAAAAGAACTACGAGAAATTATTTATAACAGTCTGCATATACATATATGTATATATATATATATATATATATTTCTTTAATCGTTTACATATAATCCTACAGCGTTAAATCTTCTTAAGATATTCTATACAACAACCATTCGGTAAACTGTTGCATACGTTGCTGCCGTTCGGTGTCGGTACAGTTTCCCAGTAGTTCGTCTAGAATATTTTTTTCATCGGTACCGAGTTCCTCGATAGGATTTAATGGTTTGGTAACCATACTTGGAAGTGTAACATCGTAATAAAGAAAAATCTGTAAATATTTACACTTGTAATTTTGTTCCTCGATTTATCTATGTCTCATAAATAAAGAAGAAATTTACCTTATTGTTGAAGCTATTGTACACGAGACAAGGTGTCGAAATTCCAGGTGTAACGTTATAGTTACCGGTACAAAATGCTCTAACCGGTTCCTCGAATTGGAACCGTACGCTGTTACGTTGTTGATCTAGTATATAAGTTTGTCCATCCCATGCACAGGCTACTATCTCGTCGGAACCATCCCCGGTTACATCTAATCGGCATAACGCAAATATCTGATGGTCCACCTGCATCGACCTGAATAAATGTACATTACCATAAAATCTTTGTGCAATACCATCAATTTTTAGACTATTAAATCTTACCATAAAATCACTTCATCCTTGACTAACATTATTGTCCCATCTAAAGTAGCAAGAGCATAGGGTTTCCCTTGCAACGAACCTTTCCGTATATTTGAGTCTACTTCGGCTTTAGCTCTTTCCTTTACACTGTCTACGTTACTGTTATCTTGAGATGAAAAATCTTTGTACGTAGGTAACAGAGATTCCTTTTCCGACTTTACGTCGTAATCGCCGAGGATCACGTTCCCTCCTAAAATATTACCGTCAACCTGATCTAGGCCAGAATGATCGTTGTTTCCAGAAATTTTATTTATTCTCAAACTTTCTACCACGGCGCTCTTTCTACGCCCTTCGACAGAATCGAGACTGTTCTTTCTTATTTCCGATTGAGAATTGTTTCGTTTCAGTTCGAACGAGGAAGACTTGAAGTTTCTACCACATTGAATTTCACTCAAAACGTTCTGCTTGAATGGCTCTTTAAACTCATAATTCGACATCTTGCTTTCCACCGTAGACTCAAGGTTTCCCATGATTTCCGTCGAGATGTTCTGATTACGCATTCGTGATATTCCCAACGTTTGATAATCCACGCAGCTCGCAGCTGTTTCGTTATTAGTTTGATGAGTATCATCCTCTAAATGGCAGTCCTCAGGATTGCATTTAATCCGCATAAATGTACCTCCGGGTTGGGCAACTAATAACGTTGGAGTTCCATCGGCCATGTGCTAATGATAAATAAGAATTTTTTTTTTTTTGCAATTAGTCGATACAGTTCGATCGAAATAGAATTTTCATTTATTTAAATTTACCACACCTGTAGCGTAACCGTTCCTATTTGATTCGCGCATTCCCATTTGTTCAATCCAACCAGCTTTCCTCTACCCACCTCTAGATTGCTCGACCATCTGTATGATCTAACTACACGATCAGTCAAGCCAAGTATCATCTCATTTGCACCATCTTTATCCACATCTGCTACCAAGACCACTTTTGTGTTGGTTGGAATTCTTTGTACATGAACACACTCCATTTTACCGGACAATTCGTTAAATTCGTTATTGCCATCTATTTGATCTAAACTTTGGGAATTTATCATATTCACACCAGTCGCAACGTCCACGCTTGCATAGCCTACGATTATCATTCGTTAATGTATGGCTCCATAGTTTCTTTCAGCTTTGATTTAGCAGTAGAAGCTTTCTGCTTACCAGACTTAACATTTTCTTGATCAATTATTTCCTTAGACGATTGTTGAGTAGTAGTTACATTTATGATACTAGGATTAACAGACCTTGGGCTGTAAAAGATATGTGCCCAGCCATCTCCACATATAACAACTAACGCGTTCCGTCCGTAATTAAAAATATCTCCTATTGCTACACTAGTCACGAGACCTAATCCAGGTATTTTTTGCCACAACTCCGATCCCTTTAGTACAGTATTTTCGAATAAATATTACGATACGTCGTTGTATAACATTATTAAAGAATGAACAACTCACTTTAAAAATATAAAGCTCTCCCTCTGCAGTACCAACAACTAATTCATTATCACCGTCGTTATCAACATCCCCTATTGTTAATCCATGCCTACACACAGTACCAGGTAAATCCCACTGAAGTCTCTTAACAAAACTAACAGCTCTCATCTTTTTTGAATTATACTTTATCCAGCTGGTACGTTTGACGAATTTAACGGGAAATTATGATTTGACATGGAAGGATAAAGATATTGCCAACGTTTAGGTGGCCACACTATAGAAGTTGCTTTGGCAGTTATTAATCCAACAGAAATTGGTCCAAACGTATTGGAATCCATAGAACGACCCATATGGTCACCTTCTACCCAACAATAACCTTCTGGTATCTAGAAGAATAATTGCAAATAAATATTTTCATCATCTGTGAAATTGTACATGCAAAAATCTATGAGATAAACAATTCACCTACCCGTAGAATGTCTATTTTATATCCATGCGTGTGTATAACATCTCCAGAAAGTCCTATGACACGTTTAATCAGAATTTCGTCTGGAGTTTTTGGAGATTTGACTGTTACTATGTCACCTCGTTGAATGGCCTGAGTACGAATTGCCCGACGATTTAAAAAAACATAATCAGGGTGTCTCCCATCTGGATTTAAGGTTGGTTGCATAGAGATTCCTTCTACTTTAGCTATGTAACCAACTGTGTCCAAAAAGGTAATCCCAATTGGGATGCCTATAAGGATACCCGTGAAAAAATGTCGCACTTTCATCTATTACATTTACACCCTAAAAACAATAAACATATTTTTCAAATAAACACCGATTAACGTCTTTCAATTTCATTTTGTTCATTCGTTATTAGGTTGCGATAATAAATACAAATTTATGTCGAAAAATTATATACGTATATCTTTCTTTCGTTATGTTAAACATGTTTAAAAAAATCATATAAATTTCTACATATAAAGTGTAATCACCTTTTTCTTTTTAGGTTAGTATAGAAAGTTTACAAAGTTTATTTCGATTTAAAACTTTTTCAACTTAATATTATACCATAGGATTTAGCGTGAAGCTTTTACGATTTACAGAGTATTAAACCGATGGTATCCTTTCTTTTTAATAAACTACATAAACCTGAAATTTAATAGAGGTTACAAAGATAACTGAAACATGGTATATTGGGAGGCTGCGAAAACTGACATTGCTGTACAACGTGTACGATTATATAATGTAAATTCTTATTTATTTTAATATGTTTACTATTGTTAGCCGTCCTTAGTGGATTAAAAATATACCTATAGTTTTATCGTCAGAAATAAAACAGATAAGCATAATACGAACGTTAGAATACGTTGCTAAAATTATCATGGGAGATCGTGCGGTTAAATCAATATATCAAACTTCTACACAGTTAGGTTTCAACTTGTGTTTTAATTTATTTAATTTTTACATAAGAAACGTCACGCAATTATACATAAAACAACGAAGAGCATTTCTTTGTTGCATTGATAATTGAAAATTAAACATAGGTATGAAAATGACAATACTACATGCTAAGTGGTTTTTTTGTACAAACTACATTATTAAAAAAATTTCCATCTAAGTATAACACAAATACTGCGTACAGAATGGCATATAAAATTGTGTGATATAAATAAAAAACAAAAAATGAACAAAAACTTTTATAAATGGCAAACATGATGAAAAGTACTAAATAGCATTAAATTGAAATAAATGGTATGTGCACAAGCATATTAGATCAGTGCTTGCCAATCGCCATACCCAATTGATAATTAAACATCGGAATAACGATAATTTAGTCAGATTTAGTGCCTATTGAATGTGCTGATATTCTTTGATTTTCTAGGACATATGCACGACGCACTGCCTCTTATTTGGCCCCTCTAATTAATCAATTTTTGATTCGACGAAATACAGGATACAATTGGCAACAATGTAATCATGGGATAAATTCGAGTCTTACGAACTTATTACCTCTTTCTGGCAGTGCTTAACTAAGAGATCTCTACCATTCGTAATTACTCTTTTTTTCTTTCTATTCATCCGTTTTGTTACTTCTTTCTTGTTGCAATCTATGAATTTTGAAGATTGGTAAACACTGATTTAGTCAAATATTAGTTTCTCGTTTAAAATTTCTGTTTTATTCTGAACTGTCTTTTCGTTATAAGGCAACCCCATTTCTTTTTCATCTTCAATACCTTTCATTCCACGCTTATTATTGCATTCTTACGATCATTTCGTTGTTACTACCGCAGTGTTTTATCATCTTCCGACACTCTTCCCTTCTATTTCATTTCGGTCGTTTATTTTATCATTTCACATTAGTAATTATTAACATAGAATTTTGTACATTATTTAAACGTGTCTTCTATTGTCATATTGTTCTTCCTCGCTTTCCTCCACTTCCTCCTCCTCCTCCTCCTGCTCTACCTCTTCGTCTACCTCGCTCTCATCTTCGTTTTCTTCCTCACTTCCCTCGTCGTGCTGTTCAACTTCTTCGCTATCCTCATCAGCTTCGTCCCCTTCGTCATCGTCTTCGTCTCCTTCCTCTTCGTCATCGTCATCCTCCTCTTCTTCCTCTTCTTCTTCGTCACTTTCTTCATCATCCCCTTCTGTTTCTCCTTCAACTTCTTCCTTTTCTTCAACCTCCTCTGTTTCTCCTTGCTTTTCTTCATCCTCGTCCATTTCTTCTTCCTCGGTTTCTTCCACTTCGGTCTCTTCTACTTCTTCTACTTCCTCTACTTCCTCTTCTTCTTCTTCTTCTTCGTCTTCTTCAACCTCGTCAGTTTCTACCTGCTTTTCTTCATCTTCATTCTCTAAATCATCTTCCTTATCTCCGTCGTAAATTACTTCGTTTTTCTGCGTCTCTTCTTGCTGATCATCTTCTGAATAATTTTCCGTTCTTTCTTGTTCGAGACTTACTCCAAATTCTTTTTCCTGAATCTTTGCTTCTTCCGTTTCCTCGTCGCTAATTTGTTTTAGTTCATCTTCAATTTTATTCTCGCTATCTATTTCGCCGTATACCTCGTAGCTTTTCCCTTTAATTGTATCGATATTTAACATTTCTTCTTCGTCCTCTGTATTCAAGATTGTCGTATCTCTTATATATCGCATTTTTCGATCTTCTTCTACTTCTTCTTCTCCTTCTTCTTCTTCTTCTTCTTCTTCAGATTCCTGGTATGATGGAATAGTATTTAGTACTTTTATTTTTACAAGTGTACGGTAACTTTTTTTTATTATAAATAATAATGCGAATGAACAAAAATTGTATTCAATTGACTGTGTATAATAATTGTAGGTTCCGAAAGGAGTAACTAAATATACTAGCAATTAAACGAACTTAATTAGTTTACGCGATTATTGTTCAACGCTTACTCAACAAAATCATAAACCAATAGTGATGATTTCATTAGTAACGTGTTAATAATGTATGCACGGATGTCTGTAATAAGGGGGGAAAAAATGTGTAATGTATGCGTCTTAAATCGAAATTAATATATTAATTGATAAATTCAATTATACGCATAATATAAAATTAGGTATTAACATTTAAAACAAATCACACGACTGTGATCGCAGCTGCATAAAGTAAATCGCGTATTAGTGTTTAGTTTGTACATTAAGTAAATTATTCAGAGAAAACTGTTTTTACATCCCATGTAGTTCCTGTGATTTGCCATTTTCATGTTAAGTAATCTGTACAGAAGCAAACAATTAAATGAATGAAAGAATCACCAAATAAAACAAGGCTCCGCAGATTCATTTGATTCTGTTGGTAATTCTAATATTTTCTTACAGCTGCATTTTGGTCGAGACTGATGAGAGAAAGTGTCATTTTGCCTGAAAGTACAACAGGTGCTTCTACATCCTCTTCTACTTTTTGGGCTTGTGTTTCAGAATCAGTTACAAGCAGTTCACATTGCGGAGGAAGTGCACCTTCTAAATATATCGGTTTCGGCGGCGTTTTTTCCCTCTCAACATGACTGAAACGATTTCCTTCTGATTATTGAAAATCTTGCAGTTTAATATAAACACAGTGACTCCCATTAATATTCGAACACCCTTTAGAGCAGAATAACTTTCTTAAAAAATCGCGTCAAACGGCGTGAATTCTCCTGAGAAGTTAGAAAGATTAGTTTATTAGGTGACATGTGCAAAAAACTTTAAAAAAAGTTACACGTGGTCGAAATTGCGAAGAAACTAATAAAAATCACTTTTCGCAACTTTTTTATCCGTACTCGTACTGAAAATTTAAAAAATATATTTTATCGATTCATCTCAGAATCTTCAGATTTATCGCGTCGTTATTTTCTTCGTAATTCCGAGCAATTGGAATTTTTTCAAAAATCTTTTTACACGTCATTTAGTAACTTAATTATTCTAACTTCTCGTAAAAACTCCCGTCGTTTGATCGAATTTAAAAATAGTTATTCCGTTTCAAAGTGTATCCGAATATATTAACACGTTGAATAATCTGAATTTTTTCAAGAATTTACGACACATCGCAATTTGAGCGCATAATATTTAAGCATACATGTTATATATACAAATAAAACTATTCTTATGTGTTCTATCGTTGCATTAATTTTCTCACATCATTGTAGTAACGATGATAATATTGAAAAATTTAAGAATACTGAAATTTACTCGAATTATGGGTTTCGATTAATTTTGGTTTCGCCGGTCACTGGTCACCATAGCGCTACGAACAAACTCAGTGCTGGTGATCCCCATAGTATTCAACGTGTTAATGGGAGTCGTTGTATATTTTGTTGAAAATGGTATCAAAATTACCTGGGTGTAATCGGTATGATAGGAGTACTGGGTCTACTACCTTTACCCTCGCAACTAGCTGTCATTTCCATACCCATGACTTTAACAGTCGGTGATTGTTCTATGTTTGCTACTTCTTCATCTGCTTTACTATATTCACCGTGGGCAGCGGTATCGTCCTGTAAATTGAATTACTCGATTAAACAATCTTCTATATCACACAGTCTCGGAATAATTTTTCAGCATAAAATAAATCCTGTGTATTATGCTTAATAAGCACTATGCTATAATGATTAATGCCTCTAAATCAATAACAAAGTAAATACATTTAATTCCTTTCAAAAGTATAATATAGCATTCACGTAAAATACACATTCGAAATACAAATTCGAAGTAATTAACACTTTACCGACTCGTTCTATTCAATACTGGCTCGGCTTTTGCTATCGCGTTTATTCTTACAGTTCTAAAAATTTTAAATCAAAACTCATGAGGGAGTTTACTACATGGTTCACTTTCTCTTATTATAGGATAATTAATTAATTTATTGCTGGCAGCAAGAAACTGATTAATAGACTCCCTAGGTCGAGAAACGTTGACAACGAAAAACCGATTAATAGGCTTCCGGTTGGTAAAGTGTTAATAATAATCACTCATTAGCCATGCATTCAAATTCGGCAAATTTTTAAGAAAAGACGTTTAAGAAGTGTACATCGCAGATCGTCTTTCGTGTGTTTTAGTTCGTAACTCGTTATAAATACTCTCAGATATTGTTATTGAAAGTTCAGGCCCTGGTATTGTAATATTATAAAAGTAGTTGAACGCAACAAGAAAACAAATAAGTTCGTCACAAACAAGTTGGTTACTCTTGTTAAGAAATCTTTTAAGCAAAGAATATACCTTAGGTGAGCGATCAACCCCCGCCAGGCCTTTGGACTTTGGAGGCCCATCTACTATTTAAATGTAAAAATAAGAACTGTAGTTGCTATAGTTTAATAAACTCGGTGACTTAAATGCTTTTAACGAGTACTTCACTCAGCTAAAATATGAGTATGCACTTTTTTTTGTTTTTTTTTTTGTTTTTTCTTATAAAGATGAACGTATAAGAGATGAACGATAATTTAGAAATGGTTATACAGAAGCATTGGTATATAAGAAAAAGCGAAACATCGAAGATCTCGTAATTGCTGTATGATATGTACGTAATATACGATAGGAGAGGAAAAAAAAAAAAACTTGAAACGCAATCAGAACACAACAACGTGCACAGTTCTAAGGACTAAGGAACTGAAAAATGTAAATTGCTTCATAATTAGTCTAGTAAACCTTGAGTTTTTGTTGTGAGCTTGGACTATGCATAACTGAACGTGATATGTTGCCCATCTGAACAACAATTCTTTCCATGGCTGCTTCCGTCTCGACCAAACGTCGTCTCAGCTGATCTATCTCTATGTCTCCTGCCGCTTCTTGTGTTCCAGCATGTATAACATTATCAAACGTGTTCAGAGAATGTACACGAGTACTTACAATATTTTTTTGTTTTTGTAATTTTAGTCTAAATTTCTTTTCCCCCCTTTTTTTTTATTTATTTATTATTTTTTTTTTTTTTTTTGTTAAATTTATGATATATAATATACGTGTGTGTTCTAATTGTGCAAACCTTGCATCATGCAACACCATTTAAAAATCTGATTAGATACTCAAAAAAACATGTACCTTATTTTTCAGTATTTCTTTAAAGGAACTAGCTTTCAAGGAAAACACTGCATTAATGATAATGTAAAATCAAGTGTTGTCAATTACGCTTAAACAACGAAAGAACTTACGATCCTTTAATTCCTCTATGGTCGGCGGAGGCATTTGCGGCGATGGCGATCTTTTCCTTTGATAATGCATCGACTCGCCGGTCATAGCACTGGTAAAAGCTTCAGGACTGAATACCATTTTTCGAAATTCTTTCTCTGCCGCAGCTCCTGGATACTCCGCGATGATTTCGCTATCCGAATTTTTCTTCAGTACCTAATAAAACAATTTTTTTTTTAAATATTAAAAATAAGTTCGAGTAAATTAGTTAAAAGATATATAAAAATCTTGTAGAATATTTCACCTTGACAATTGTGTACAGGAAGAATAGTACAATTCCCAAGGTATATAATGGCATAATGATTCCCATGGTACCATTCCCTTTTGGTGCAGGAACAACATGTCCTGCACCTCCTAAGGGTGGTCTCATTTTTGGCACAACATGATCAGGTCTGTCTGTAACCTTTGGTACAATATGTGAGGAAGGTATAGCTCTACCACGTTCTATCAATGCAGGATGCAGACCACCTGCATGTGGGGGTGTACGTCTTTCTTGTTTTATGGTGCCTAAAAATGCAAATATAATTTTTTTAAAAATATTATACAGAACATAGATGTATGAAAACAAGCAGAATTCAAAGCTTTATTATTTTCACTTTATTAATGTTCAACATCACAGATATAATATCAATCCATAATTATTTAATTGAATAAAAGACCCCTTTACTATATAGATGTGTATACATGTTTGAAGGTATGACTATAGGCCAAACTTATTCCCATCTACTTCATTTCTAGTTATACTTGCTCTTTTGGCAACTTGCCAGATAGAAGAGATAACTTAAATCTGCTTCTCACGTTTAATTTGTTAGTTTAATAATATCAAACTGATGTTTTAAATTAAAGGTAAAACTTGTTTATTTAGTACTTTAATTCAAAATTGAGTATATTAATAGTAGAAGAAAGCTGTGCATGCTGTCTTGTTAATAGCTTACATTAAAAACTTGAAGCAGAACCTTTTGTAATTCTTACTGTGTGGCATTAAAATATGGTATCTGATCAAATGTGGAGTTCCTAGTTGAGAAAGAGGTATGCCAAAATGTATTTTAAGGCAAAGGGAACTATTGAACGATCTGATCTCTTCTAAAACTTGTTTATAAGATTTTCCTAAGCGTTCCCTTTCGGCGAGAAATGTAGACAAATCTATACCGCATCTGGCTATAATTTCTTCTCTACATAAACTTGCACTTTGCGCCGTCAATTTTACTGTTCTCAAAGCGTCTCGTATTCTTGGATCGATCTGATGATGCTTCAATATGTTCTGACATATTTCGTACATAATATCAGCGGCGGTGACATCGCTTTCAAAGAATACGTCGCAGCATGCTAATAAATATTTGTGAACATAATAGAATGATCAGAACGAATAAATACACATCGAATGCTTCGTTTGCGAACAGAAAGAAACAAAAGAAAATACGTGCTACGAAAAAAAAAAAACAAAAATGGTAGCGCGATTACGTATAGTTTAAATCATCGTATGATCTGAATTCGATAACATAAAAAACAGAGAATAATCAAGTTGAAAAAAAATCTCGAAACGTCGCGTATTCTTCTTTATCTCTAAAAGAAAAAAGATGTATATTAGTAAAATCTTACCGGAATTATCGGATGTCTGATGTGTAGTGACAGATGCTGTGAGCATAGGGTAGAAAATTTTCGGCCATAATACCGCAAAACAGCCGGCCACAATTGCCAGGATAAAAATCGTCTTTCTTGGTCCGAAATCCGTTATTTCAGCCATATTCGTAAATTATTCGTTCGTGTATAACTTTCGTAACTTCGATAAAAGGTAAAATAACCGTGGATCTTCCACTACCACGTCCAGGGATCGCGAGCAGATGGAAGACACAGCGCACTGTCGTCTACTATTTCTGTCATGGGACAGGGCTGTGTCTAGCAGTCTTCACGCCCAAAATATATATGTATATTATTCTACACAGCGGTACAGTGTAGTCTAACGATCGTAATATTAAGGACGGTATTTTTTTAACGTTAAAACATTCTCAGTCTGGTATGTTTAACATGATAAAATAGCTTAGGCGTGAAGAAAAAATGCTGTCAGAGTGTCAATATTAGAAATCCATTGATACAGATATGGCTGTATTTAAAAATTCGCAATGTCGTATATTTAGACGGTGACTAATTTTCAATCATATTCATAGAAATATTACATAGAAGTAAGAAAATTTGATTAAATATCTCTATTCCTATGCCTAAGAGTCATTTCTCTTGTTACAAGAATAAGCCAAAAAAGTAAGCCAGAAATAGCAGGTTCTGGCAATGTCACATAGGCAAAGAAAGACCTTGTCCAATAGATATATGACAGAAATATACATACACATGTATATATATAAGTTTTGTTTGCATTTATTTACAGAATATATTATACAGAAGAATGTAATAATAAAATGACTTGTTAGAATGTTCTAGGATTGATGAGTAGCCTATAAATTACACGTGGAATTTAGTCTGGACCACCTCTCTATAACAGAAAAGTTGATTTAATAATAAGGCTTCTTTTTTTTTCATGGTAGAGAGAACCTTGAAGAATATTATGTAAGCTTAGAGATGTTAAGTTCGTTTGAATGACTTTTGTACAAGTAGATGAATAGAAATAAAAAATTCCACTAGGTCGAATCGATGTTTAAAGTAAAATTATACTTGCGTTGATATAAGCAATTTCTTTCTCGTCGATGCCTCGTCTTTGAAACCGTCGAGGAAGATGAATATCTTCTATCGTTGGTAAAACAACCACGTTAGGCCCCGTTGCACCAGTACGTTGTTGTGACATCGTCGGCCCTGGTTGCGCAGATGGTGTGGACGTACCTGCAGTAGCTAACCAATAACAAGGATTATTCAGTCGGCTTTTTCAACCGATGCATTCAGTTGCATCTCAGTTACTTTCATTTCACGTTACCTCTGCTAATTTCACCCTTGCGAAATTTAATCATAGGCACGTGTGGTTTCACCACCTACGGTTAATTCAATTCTTATCAAAGTTACAATTGTTTTTTGTTAGACGCATAAATTAACATACGGCATATTGTTTGAAAAAGTTGTATCCATGCACTGACCTTCCATCCTTTGCTTGCCATCATAATTGTTCTATAAAATAAGTATCAGCTGTCTGACGTGGGAGACTGAATTTTGCCTGTAACAGAAGCTTCTTTCGTTCACTTTAAAGCTTCGGGTAGATGGCGTGTTTTGACATACTTTACCGAGTATAAAATAATCGTGAACACGTTTACGAACGTTAAGTTTTGCGAGGCTCGCGCGAGAGGAGCGTAACGACGAACGTAGCAAATGTCGATACATGTAACGTTTCTATTTCATTTCGCCGAAGTATATATGTATTTCGTGTGATTCAAAAGGTACATGATACTGAAATTCTAGAGTTTGTTTGTTCAATTTACAGAAATGTTCAAATTAACGCAAATCGTATTACGAAACTGAACGTTTTACATATATAGAGGGAGTCTATCGTAACCACAACGATTATTCTTTTTTTCTTCCTCAACTATATTCTATAGCCATGCTTTTAGATCGTTCTATCTCGTACATTAAGGATGTATGTGGTGGCGATAAGGAAAATACACACATATGTAATAATAAACCTTATTTTATTGTAAATTTAATTGAACTCCAAGGTATTTGGTATTTAAAAACAAATTTTTTTTCGATAAATTAAGATTGTATGATACAGAAAGTGAAAATGAGAAATAGGTAGTAATATCACATAAAACGCGATTACTTTGGCAGTCTTTCAATGACTACAACGACATTGATTATTGATGTCATGTTCAGATCTTAAGCTTAATCTACTTCTTCCATTTTTAATGCATCATCTGTTGCATCTCCTTCGACAGGAGTTACTTCCTCTGTATTCAATTCTTCCGGTGTAGATTCTTCGTCGATACCAAGACCCAGCTCGATCATTCTGTAAATTCGCGCGGCGTGAATTTGCGGTTCGTCCAGCGTGAAACCTGAGGACAGAAGTGCTGTTTCGAACAGCAACATTACTAAATCTTTCACTGCTTTGTCAGTCTTGTCAGCCTCTGCTTTCTGACGAAGAGTGTCAATGATAGAATGATCTGGATTTATCTCCAGCTGTTTCTTTGCTGCCATATACCCCAAGGTAGATTTATCTTTGAGAGCTTGAGCTTTCATGATTCTCTCCATGTTAGCAGTCCAGCCATACTGTGAACTAACTATACAGCAAGGAGAATCAACTAACCTGTTGGATACTAAAACCTTTTCTACTTTGTTATCAAGAATGTTTTTCATTACTTTACACAAGTTCTCAAACTTGGTCTTATCCTCTTCCCTCTTCTTCTTCTCTTCCTCGTCTTCGGGAAGCTCTAATCCTTCTTTGGTTACAGATACCAATTGCTTTCCGTCGTATTCCTTCATTTGTTGCGCTACATATTCGTCGATCGGTTCTGTCATATATATAACTTCAAAGCCGCATTTCTTCACGCGTTCGACAAAGGAACTGTTTGCAACTTGCTCTTTGCTCTCTCCAGTAATGAAGTAAATGTGCTTTTGGTTCTCCTTCATTCTAGCTACATAGTCCTTAAGAGAGCAAGTCTCATCTCCAGAAGCTGAGGTATGATACCTCAGGAGATCTAACAGTTTACTACGATTAGCGCTATCCTCGTGAATACCTAATTTAATATTTCTACTAAACTGTTCATAGAACTTCTTGTAATTCTCTTTATCCTCTGATAGTTCCTCGAACAGTTTCAAGCATTTCTTGACAAGATTCTTACGAATGACTTTCAAGATTTTGTTCTGCTGAAGCATCTCGCGCGAGATGTTCAAAGGAAGATCCTCGCTATCAACTACTCCCTTCATGAAAGTCAAATATTCTGGAATCAATTCTTCACAGTTGTCCATGATAAATACCCTTCTTACATACAACTTAATGTTGTTCCTCCTTTTCTTATTTTCGAATAAATCGAACGGCATACTTCTCGGGACGAAAAGTAAAGCTCTGAATTCTAACTGGCCTTCCACAGAGAAGTGTTTCACAGCCAGATGATTTTCCCAATCGTTTGTAAGTGATTTGTAAAATTCACCATACTCCTCTTGGGTAATTTCATCGGGATTCCTAGTCCAGATAGGCTTTGTTTTGTTTAACTCTTCATCTTCTGTATACTTTTCTTTAATAGTCTTCTTCTTCTTCTTCTTTCCTTCCTCCTCCTCGGACTCTGCTACATCTTCAACTTTTGGTTTTCCATCCTTATTCTCCTCCTCCTCTGCCTCATCTTCGCTGAACTCCTTCTCGCGTTCCTTTTGTACTACTAGCTTAATCGGATAACCGATGAATTGGGAATGTTTCTTAACAATCTCTTTAATTTTACTTTCCTCTAAATATTCAGACTGATCTTCCTTTATATGAAGAACAATCTTTGTACCACGACCTATTCGTTCTCCATTATCCAGCTTCATGGTAAACGATCCTCCAGCATTGGATTCCCAGAGATACTGTTCGTCGTCGTTGTGCTTCGAAACTACTGTAACCTTATCAGCTACTAAATACGCAGAATAAAATCCTACACCAAATTGTCCAATCATAGAAATGTCTGCACCAGCCTGAAGAGCTTCCATGAATGCCTTGGTACCAGACTTGGCGATTGTACCAAGATTGTTTATCATGTCAGGCTTGGTCATACCGATACCGGTATCAAGAATGGTTAAGGTGCCGTCATTTTTGTTTGGAATAATCTTAATGTACAACTCTTTGCCGTTGTCAAGTTTGGATGGATCGGTCAAAGATTCGTATCGTATTTTGTCAAGGGCATCACTGGCATTCGAGACTAATTCTCTGAGAAAGATTTCCTTATTCGAGTAGAATGTATTGATGATCAGAGACATAAGTTGAGCGATCTCAGCCTGAAAGGCAAAAGTCTCCACTTCTCCTGCCTCAGTCTCCATTTGTGTCGTCATCTATAATAAATATTCAAGAAGTAACAAATATATTCAACTCGATCTTAATCTTTAAACGCATTTAGATATGAAAAAAGAGAATACGTCTCACGTTTCTTTTTTTTTCTTTCTTTCTTTCTATTTATTTGATATATTCTTTCTTTTCTACGTATAACAGTCACATGTGTCACGTGCAGTGTACAAAGGAGACACTGTTAAATTTTAATCACGCACGATATATTTGTGTAATGGAAGTTAACAAACAAGAAAACACGTTCGCGCGTGTAGGGCATGTACTTGCTGCGTTGAAATGCATATACTAGCTAAGATTAATTCCGCAAAATTAGTCGAGCCAAGCGCAGCAAAGAAAAAAAAAGATAACCGATGACGAGAGTTCTGAATTTGTGCAGCCACGTTTAGTCCCAAACGGGGAAACGAATCGACGCTTAATAGTTATATTTTCGGGAGAAATGATTTTTTAAATAGATTTATAATATACACCGTGAACGTGTACACACTTTTATCAAGTAATTGAAACCAATTGTACCTTAATGTTCAATTAATTCGATGTTAAAAATACTCTTCGGAAATGCACGAACGCGGAGATGAGCACCTGGCAGTTTATTGAATGAAGTGGCGCGTCGACTAGGTTTCCTCTTATATATCCACCAAAATTCTAGAATGTTCTAGAACGTTCTAGAAGATTTTTACCTCTCCGGGCATTCCATATCCGGTGGAATTTAAATTCATCTCGGGGATTATTAAATCGATAGCCCTGTGTTCCACGCGTTCGCGAAATTATTCGATTTCGAATAATATATACGGACGATTTTCTTTTAACCGAGGAGAAATACTCGTCGATCGAACGACGAAAATCGCGTTAGTTCCTTTTTTTCTTAGCGTGGTACTTCCGGTATTTGTTACAAGTGAATGAATCAAATATAATCGGACATTTTTGGACACGTGAATAGACAGCAACTTACGATAACACTTCCTCTTCGTTAGTCACAATTTAGTCGTTCTAAGTACCATCAACTAGTATGCAAAATGGAAATACATTATCCGCCACTCCTTTCGATGGCAATTATTCGTTAGATCGTGGGAGTAAACATTTTCAATTATAATAGACAAATATTTTTCTTGGAATACTCGTATCGCGTAGATTGAATAAAAGATGATTTTTTTTTTTCTCTCTCTTTCCTCTGGCTAGTTTCTTTGTAACGCGATTTTTCCGTCGAGCCTTTGCACGTGATCTTTTATTTTATTCGAGGCGAAAGTTACACAGCAAGCGTTCAATTTTTCTAATGTTCTCCCGATAACGTGTCTGTATATACGATTATTTAACCAGGATTCGTCCTCTTCCATTTCAATTTCATTTTGAAAAACATACTTACATGAGTCACCACAAATCATGCCTATTCATCGTTGCGTACGAGCGCTGAGAAAAATAAATTACTAAGATTGATGAATTAGAACATCGAAGTGTAGGAAGTGTTGTATACATTAGAAGATAAAAAAAAAAGAAGAGGAAACGGTATTTAAACGAGCTCCGTTTTTCCATGAATATTTAAAACAACAGCGGAGAGCGTGGATCGTACGGTTAAAGGAGGAAAAAGAATTCATAAAAGCCGCGTGAATTTCAGTCGGTATCGGATCGATATTCATATATCGAGACGTGGCGCCCCCTAACTTTGTTACTAATAAATCAATTTTCTATCTGATACTCGTTACGATTCAAGGGGATCGAATTATTCAGCGAAATAAACGCGCGTCTGTTTCCGATCTAAGCTTATCTCATTTCGCGATCGCGATTATTTTCATTCCTCGCCGTTTTAAACGTGAATAACTAACCCATCGAAGTGTCTTTTTATATTTTCCAATTTCTATTCGTCGTTATTCGAATTTATTCCGAAACGGTTTGATCGATAAGACGATACACGTGGAAAACTTGATAAGCGTCTTTTCAAGAAACGCGCAGAGAACTGATATATCGATAGGCGTGAGTTCTGAAATGCTCCCGATAGGCAATCGAGTCACGTGGCAATGACACTACTAGTAATTACGAATGCCTAACCCGTAGGTTCTCGCGCAGAAGGAATACAGAAGTCTTCGGAGCATGTTAGACGCCTCCTCTTTTCCTATTCATCGTACCATCGATGTAGCGCTGGTTAATTCCAAAGAGAAACTTTCTTTCATCGATAGATAGGAATTACACTAGGAATTCGGGAATTCGAGAGGGAGTTATATATATTATTTTCTTTTTCTTTTCTTTCTTTTCACTTGGAACATTTATTTAGGAAATTACAATACAAGGAAATTCGATGTATTACATATATATATATATATATATATAAATACACATGTAAACACATAATTATTATTACAAGTCGAAATTACAGAGAAATGGAGGAAAGATCGCTGGAGATGATATGGCGAGGAGCTTAACTCCGGTAACCTAGCTTTATGATGTCGAATAATACTCATACAGCTAGATAACCAAAGAAAATGTCCGCGCCAAGATCCTCTTGTTTTGCTTTGAGTGCGATGTGAGATGATTTGCAGGAACTAACGGTCGTATCGCGAAAACCTGCTCTGCTAGTAAGCCTATCGGCATCGAATTTTCTATTCGCGAGTAAATGCAAGAGATAAAGTATATAGGTAGCTCGTGATCAGGGAGCATCGATCCCGGTAGAGGCACGGATCGATCGTTAACGCCTTTCATCCGTCTCTCGTCGATCGGTGGTCTTTCCTGGTTGCAGATAGCGGCATGCACGTGTCGGTTCTGGCGTGTCCCCACTCATTCTCTCTTTTTGTTTCTTTTTCTCTCGCTGGAACAGAAAGATGGAGAAATCGTAAACCGCTTATTAAACAACAATCGTCCCTTTGTCGCGCAACCACGAATTGATTGATATGCGCGCGGCTTTGAAAAGTGAAACACACAACCGTTGACATTTCGGAGTGAAAGTCAGTCGGTGAGACGACGACGGGCCTTTGGGTATAGCCAAGATAGCCAGAGGCTACGAGCGTGTATATACCTGGAAATTCTTCTGGTACGTGGTTTCCAGGCCAAAGTCATTCTCCTCCTAAAAGCACGATATGGAAAGCACCAACGTATGCAGAGAAAGCGGCGACGAGCAGAAACGTGGAATACAACGTATTCGTTTGGCACGTAGCGTATTGCTCGTTTCAGCCAGAAACACGTTCGAACTGGAAAAGTAAATCGGTCGAAGAAACGAGGCGATACTATTTTGCTGAATCGTCGAGTACAGGTCAGACGTTGTTTCGTTGCGTCATAATTACTTCAGCTCGGAGTACCGTGCATCTACGATGGTATATATACATATATGTGTGCGTGTATGTACGTAGTCGAGTTTCCTGATCGTTGTTTCTGACTGACTAATCCGCCAAGAGTTTGAATAAAAGTTACGCCTCGAGCCTAGCTACGTGTACAGAGATAAAACCGGATTCTGAGAATATCGCACCGAGAGACCGTGTAAAACGTAACGAACGCGTTCCCGTCTCGATTACGATACGTATGCGTATACGTCGATCCATTGTGCTTCCAGATTCGAACTCGATTGGACGATTCGTAAACGCGAACGTTGATTTTATTATCGATCATCGTCCAAAACTCTATCTAGAATCTCCGAGTCTCGTAGAGGCTCGCGATATCAAAGGCTCTCTGCTTTTCGTTCGACCGAGACTCGGCAGACCGGTACGATCGTTTCGTAAGAACTTCCATTCGGAGAAAGTTATGATCTTGCGCGCAATGCAGCGCGTGGCTGGATTCTATTTTATTATCAAACCGTTATCCCCTCTCTCTCTCTCTTTTTCTTTCTTACACACACTCTCTTTTTGGCTCTTCTTATTTACGACGACTTCTCTCAATCTCAATTGGAATTCACACGTGACCGTGAGTGAAAACAACAGATTTTTCAAAAATACCACAGAAAACCGAGCACGCCGGCCAGTATGTAACCGTTATATTTAAATAACAAAGCTTATCGAATCTGATGGCCGGGTAAAATACGTGTTATCGAATTTCGTAACAGATAATTTAAAAAGCATTGCATCACGGCCAGAGATATTATCCGTAATTCTCCGAGTTATGAGAATACATACGACGTATGTACGTGACCATTTAACTATCGAGATTCTGTACGAAATCAAACTTGTGTACATACTCGATACGTTTCATATACCTGAGGTATATGAAATGTCCTGCGCGTGTCTTGCACGGGTATATACGCGATCGCGCACGCGTTTTATCCTAAGAGTGAAAGTACAAAAGATCCCATTAAGAATAGAGTAAAAGAGGTGGAAGAGGAGGAGAAGGAGGAGGAGGAGGAGGAAGAAGAAGAAAGAAAAAGAAAAAAAAAAAAGAAAGAATCGTGGCGCACTCACCTGCGAAACTGCCGGTTTATTTCTGGCTCACTATCGTATCGGGCGTAACAGGAAGGCTAGCCAGAAAGATTTAGCCTCGATTCAACTCGATAATCCCAGGCTTTCTAAAGTAAAACTTTTCTTTATTTCTTCTTCTTCTTCTCTTTCTCTCTCTCCGTTGTTTTCCTCGTTGTTGCACGTTTCCACGAGAGCGACAAATGTCTCTATCTTAACTCGCCACTGGAACGGCCTACCGAAGAGCCACCAAATCCATCGCGACACGTAAGTACCTACGGTAAATACAAGTACCTATATCTTTCACGATAAGCCGGCCTTCGATTCGTTCCATTTGTCTGTCACGGTTGCTAGAAACTCTGAGCTGTTCGTAATTATGCGCACCTTTGTTACATGAAATTCGCGAACGAAGAGATATCGGTAGAACTTGGAACAGTTTCCGCGCGCGACTTATCATAAGTAAGAGGAGATTCTTTTTCTTTTCTTTTTCTGCTTTTCTTCGAGAAAAGAAAGAAGAAAAATAGAAATGATCGATCGATCGATCGTTGATCACGAGGTAGAAAGCAGTATTTTCGGCTTCGAGTCCCGCGTCGATTGGTTTGCTCGGTTTAACAGGTTGGTCTAATTAACAGTTTACGATTTAATTAACAGTCCCGTGTCTAGTCGAGCCATTACACAGGGTCTTTGCACGATACGCCTTATTGACCGTAGTTTTTATCGAGAACTTTTCTGCGGCGTTGTTCGGTGTGCGTTGGTTGCGCAACTGATCAGGGGTCCCGTTCGTGGTCGACACGCGTCTCTTCGAAATCACCAACTTACCCTTCCACTGGAGGAAAATCGTGACGGCACAGGACGTTGGACAGGAGGAGTTTCGCGAGTTAACTTTACCGAACGTGTAACCAAGCCAGAAACGTACGGTAAATTCGTTTCCTAACGAGGCCGGCCTTTCAACGCGACTTCCAATCGTTTACGCAAACACAGCTGCACGAGTACTCGAGATAGTCGGGGCTAATGTCGCTTCACTTATAGGCATTATCACATCGAGCATACTTATCGACCGCGATTTAATTTCCCTGCCGCCGCGCTGAAACGGATTCGAGTCCAGAAAGAGAAAACAAAAAAAAAAAGGAACAAGAAAGAAAGAGAAAGAGAAAAGAAGATCGTCTTCTCTACGTGGGTTCGCGTCTGTGTACTCTACGTGCGTTATTTTGTGATATATCTTGAAATATTCGTTGCCTTTTTCTCGCCTCTCGTCTCGTCCCCACGAAAACTAGTTTCTCTTGTTTGCTTTCTTCGTTATCGCCACTCTCAGCCGGCGAGCTCCGATCGAACACTATCATTTTTGCCGACCGGGGAAGTTATTCGAAAGATTCTTTTTTTTTTCTTTCCTTGCTTGGTCATTTCAATATCTCGATACGAAGAGAAACGTTCAAATGTTTCAATTCGAAAATCTAATTGCCGAATATACAAACGGAACGAAGAAACGCAAGGCCGAGTTGATAAACGCTGAAAAAGTGTAAGTAATTAGACGGTTAGTATCGAATGGTCGAATCCCAGAGGACAAACCGGCGAGCAAGCCAAACAACAAGTAACCTTTTCGCCTAAATATTTGTACAAGAGACAACTAATGGAAGGAAACGTTACAGCGAGGCGATACACGTTTCTCTCTCTTTCTCTTTCTATTTACCTAACGAACGGAACGGTTCAGCTTGCAAATTAATTTACGATCGTTGGGCACGTAGTTTGTTTAACTTTATCTCGTAACGTCACATGTTGCCAATTCGTTACCCTACTGGAAGAAAAAGAAAAAAAAGAAAATTAAAACAATTGTTCAATCTCGACATTTATTATTATATATATATATATATATACACATATTACGTATTCAAGGTGGGCTCTTTCGATACTTGGAGAGCTGGTCATCAATCGGTGTCATTGGCAAACGGAGGATTCACGGGTCGGTACTATGCACGCGAAGCGGTTCGAACACACGTATGCATATCTACGTTTTATTTCTCGGTCGCTCGCTCTACCGTGCAAATCTCGAATGCATTCGCCGGCACGTTGAAGATCGTTCGCGATACAGGCTTCCGCAATGCCATAACACCGCCACACCATAGTCGGGCTCCGATCTTCGCGTCGAAGCTGCGACGCAGGAAAGACGATTTTTTGCTCGTTCGTCTCGGCGAGGTAAAGGCAAAAACAAAACTCAGGCATTCAAACAGGTTGATGGTAATGAACGCGCGAGTCACGTTCACGAGAATCGATTCGATCCGCGAAGAAGATGGGGAAAGAATTAAACCTCGATCGAACGGACGCGAATGATGCCTCCGAAAGAAAGAAAATCGTGGAAAAGTTTACTCGTTGAATTGAGCTTGGACGATACGCGTTATTAATTAAGCGTTACGCTCGGCTATTATGTTCTCACGCTAACACACCGGTCGGGGGAAGGTGAGAACAGCTTTGAATTAGAATCGCGTCGATAAGAACGTCATTCCGTTTCTCGACGCGAATTTAAAGCCCGTCACTCTTCCGACTAGTGGGGTTCGTTAATGTTGGAAATTTCGTCGCGAGTTTAAAGAGGTTATTATCGGTGTGTATGTGTGTGCGTGTGTGAGAATTTTCGAAACGTTCCCTTGCGAAAAGATGAATAAAACGAAAGGAGGATAGGCGAAACGATGTATAAAAATTGAAGCGGATGAGAGAATGGGAGGAACAAAAGCGTTCGAACGACTGTTATTTTTCCACGGTAGCCAGATACAACCTGTTGCTAAGAGGCCCGCGGAAATTCGCACGCGAAACGGTGCGAATCGGCAAGTGGAGTAGACTCGGCTCAGAGAAGCGCGAAGGATCAAGCCAGGAAGAAACTTGGTTGGCCGCGAACGCGGAACCGCGTGGAAACTTTTCGAATTTGAAACTACGATAAGAATGAAACGGATAGCCGAAGACCGGAGGAGAATGCAAACGCGGCAAGGTTCGCATCGACCTTGTAGGTCGGTGGCGTCGACTGAGAATCGCCGGATCTCTCTTCTCGTTTCGTTCCGAAATCGATCGATTCGAATTCGAAAAAAAAAAAAAAAAGAAAAAAAACGAAAAAGATCTTGCAATCTTTTCACACCAACTTCCAACTTAATTTTCCGTACTAGAAACTGTTCGAGCCGATAACGATCGTTTACGCGAATATTTTCCTCGAATTGAAATTCAGAGAGGGATTTAAGGATAAAATTCGTTCGAATCGCAAGTGAAAAGTTCGAATGGAATTTCGCGTAGATCGTTGGCGCGACGATACGTGTACCTTTAGTATGAAAAATAAAGAAGAGCATACCTGTTGCTCGAAGTCGAGGACACGGCCGAGTCGATACGTGAATTTTAAGTCCGCTACTGCTTGCTCCGTCTTACCAAGGACACATAGACTCGGACCGAAAGAGGAGGAAAGAGAGAAGAGTCACACCTGGCGCGGTACGAGATGAGATCACTACCGCACTCACTGATCAACTGGCCCCGCGCCCCACGTCCGGGGCCGCACGCACCTTTCGCGTTACCCCCACCTCCACCTCGAGCCCCGGAACCCGGAGCCCGACTCTACCCCTTAGCCCCAACCCACCCCGGGGCCCCGATACAGCTAACCCCACCCCACATCCTCTTTACCTCTTCTGGCCCGATTCGAACGCCCATTGGTCCGTTCAAATCGACGTTGTGACGTCACCGAACCGAACCGCCGGCATACATACGAGGAGAACGAGTCTCTCTCGCTCTCTCCCCTCTCTCTCTTTCTCTCTCTCCTCTCTCTGCTCTTCCTCTCCCTCTCCTGGGGCCTGGCCTGCTCGATCTGCTCCGCTCTCGGCTCTTCTCTCTTCTCCCCGCCTTTCATACGCTCTTCTCTCGCGCGGTCTTCTTTCCTCGAGTCGACTACCTGTCCTTCTACCTACGCTCGTCTTTTACCATTCCCCGTGTCTCTCTCCCTGTCACTCCCTGTCACTCCCTCTCTCTTTCTCTCTCCTTCTTTGGTCGGTCTTCTTGTTCGGTCAGCTCTCTCGAAGGTTTACCGCGGCTCGACGCGGCATCCCTGTCCTTCTACCTGGTTGATTCGTTCTTTATCGCATTGCCTCGTCTGGCTTTCCTCGCGCGCCGGCATCTCGTTCTCCTCGTTCACACGTACTTACTTACATACACTCTTCTTGGCTCTTCTCTGAGAAGTTCACGATCCTTCCACGCTTGCATTCAAGTATACATATTCGCCTTCTGGCACATATATGTAGCTTATGCGTGTCCCTTTGTCCTCGGAAGAACCTCACCGGTTCTCCAGAATCCTTTTTATCAGGGGCAGATCTGCGCTCTCTCCGCACTCTTTCTCTTTGCCACTGTCAGCTTAGAACGAAACTCGAGTTTCTTCGTTGGGCCCTCGGTGTTAGGTTAGCAACTTTCTTCCGGGCTGGTTGTGTCGACGGTGAGGATGGCGTATCGGTGACTACCAATCGAAGAGCGCGAATGCTCGAGGATCGTTCCTCGATCCTCCGTGACGGCGGCGTGGTCGAAGGCGGCGCGCGGTCCCTTTCCTTGTAGCCGGTCGCGGCGCGGCGTACCGGTCGCCGGCCGACAGGATTCTCCGCAACAGGCTGTTGCCGCCGCGTCGTGGTCGCCGCCACCGTCGCCGCCACCGTCGCCGCCACCGTCACCGCCACCGCCACCGCCGTAACGGAGCGAGAGCAGCCCGCCAGGTATATGGGGAGACAGAAAAAGGAAAAAAGGACGCATTCCAACGACTATAGTCGGTCCATAACGATTCCCATACGCTGAGAGTGCGCAACGAACAACCAATGACCCCTCTACCGATCTCTCGCGCCTCCTCCTTTTCCCTCCTTCCCAACCCTTCTTCTTTTTCTCTTCCCTTTCACCTTCCTCTCTCCCTCTCGTCGTCGTTCTTCGCTTTTGCGCGATTCCACGTGTCTCGTCTCTTCTCTCTCCTCTCTCCTCTCTCTCTCTCTCTCTCTCTCTCTCTCTTCTTTCTTCGCGTATAGTATACTCTCCGCGCTCTCCTCCGGTCGTTTTGCTCGCGCGTACCTGTCTCTAACGTAGGTATGTACGTGTGCGCGAGCGTACACCGCGATCGAGGTGAAGGCTCGGCCTCGTATGTAGTACCTACGTAGCCGCTTGTTCTGTCGTCTCGTTTTTCGAAGAAAATCCTCGACGTCACCGCGACGATCGCCACGACCAGTCGAATATTTCTCGAATATGTATGTATACCCGAAGCAGCGCGTCTTGCCAGTTCCTCCGGCCCCTTCTCGAATATCCCTCTGACCGGGCTTCTCTTCGGTTCGCGCCTTCTTGCTTGCCTGCCTGCCTATACGTTATACCTACCTCGTTCGTCGAATGTAGCAGCCTTTGCTCGCTGCGGCCGCCTTGACATCGACGCCGTGTCCCTCAGCTTCGATCGTAGGCGTATAATTCTCTTCTGTTCAACAGAGAGAGAGAGAGAGAGAGAGAGAATAGCCTGGTCTGATTTTCTTAGCGCGAGGAAACGCGCCGATGCATTCCACGAAATTATTCGTCGATCTTTCTCAAATCTATCAACGACCCCGGGACATGAGAATTCGTGTGGATCCGGTATTATACACCTTGCGTGGGAATTCCATGCGTGCCTCGACGGTACGTAGGTACGTATACGTTTGCTCGTCGGTGTTCCACGACGAATTTCGACCTGTACTTTTCACCACGAATCTTTCGCTGCTGTCGAACTCGTTCCCGAACAACGAAGAACCCGACCGACCGCCTCGTCGACGAATACTTTGACCCGGATGCGTCGCGTCGCGTCGGTCTTACCCGCGGATAAGTTGCGACACGCAACTGCCTCACCGCCATCCGCATGCCTCAGTTACTAATTGCCGGTACGTGGCGCGGAATGTAAAATACATTTTCAAGCCTCGACAATACGATAATGCAATCGTTAAGATCGATTGAAAAGATTGCTCCTCGGAGCAGAGGAAAGCTCGCCTTTCTTTTTTTCTTCTTCTCACTTTTTTTTGCTTTCGATAACACACGCCTTTTACGATTGAAACGCATTTATGCACCCCACAGACACGCCTTCATGAACGACGTGTAGAATCGGTTCCGCTGTCTGAAAGTAAGTACGTCCTGGGAAGTTCCGCGACTGCACGTGTCATCCATTTTCAGTTTGTGGGAAAGGCAGCGCCGTGACGGAAGGTATGTGCACGAGTAGATGATACACAGGCGTAATTTCAATGGGGATGGAAAGGCCACGATGGAAGAGCGATCTCTGAACGGTCGATGCTTCGCGATTATCCGGGAATACCTTTTGCATAAAGTATATTTCACCGAAAACGTTTCCGTCTCGTTTAGAAATGTGAGAGGATTTCGTTGGAATCGTTATTGCACGATTCTTCGTTCATTCCTCTGGATTTTTGAATTTTTATGCGACAGAAATCTCAACGTCTAGTGTCGACGATTCGAAGAGAAACAGAGAAAAAAGAAAATGTCGTTCGAGGGGGAGACGATTGTTTAAAGAAAAGAGAAAGAGAGAGAGAGAGAGAGAGAGAGAGAGAGAGAGAGAGAAAAAGAATAAGAATTCGTTCCCCGTTTCGTTAAAACGGCAGGAAACAAAGAACCGACGAACTTTCGGACCCCGACTTATTCTCGGAATGTTATTGCAACGTTAAGCCGTACGTGACGCTTACGTGAATGAAATTTTGCATGCGTATCGGTTTGCCCTGGGTACCAGGACCTCGAAGGTCGAAGTAGACATCGGTTTTGCGACTTGCCTGATGAATTTTGCCCGCACCGGAACGCCATGCTTTTCCTTTTCTTCGCCGATTCTATTCAATTCCACGTCCTACATACCTATGCGATTGGTCGATTGGAAAATCCTGGTCACGGATCAACTACACATCGCGTTACGTTGTAAACTTCCAAATTTCCATGAATAAATTGGAAGTACGAACGTAGGAGGACTTTTCGATGAGGAATTCCATCTTTAAGTCGCTAATTCGGAAATTGTGCAGGCAACGGTGCTCGGTCAAGGACGATTTTTATTGTTGGTTTCGAAGGAGGATCCTTTCGAAGGAGGATTCGTGTACTGTTATATCCCGGTTCTGGTAACTCACCTGCGCCTGTTCAGGTACAAAGCTAATTCAGCCCTGCGTACAAGCGTTGGCGTCACGAACTGACGCCCTTCGACTTCCGCCGGATGTGCCTCGTCCTTGCTTCGGCGTTTCTCCCGTTTTCCTTGCGTACACCTGACTTTTTATTATTTCACGCAGCCGTTCCTACACGCCGATTGGTTCCGTCGAGGTTTTCGGTCGAGATTGATCCTCTCGTTCTCCATAGTTGTGTTTGAAAAGTTTTTCAAAATGCAACGAAAGGAAAATCGATCGTTTCTTTCATGCAAAGAACAGAAAGGATACGCCGTACACGGATTAACGAAGTAAAAATCAGTTTTCAAAGGGGAAAAATGGCGGAAAGGTAATTGTCCAGCAACGTGTATTCCAAGAACATCGAAGACACACCGAAAAATCGTGAAATCGGGGCCCTCGTTTGCATTCGTTACAAACACACGGAAGATCGTGGAACGATTTACACAGTAACCACGTGCAACTACCAACGAAAGCGATTTGAATAAGTATGAAGCCGTTAATCGATTAGGTCTACAGTACACGAAGTCGTGACTGTAGCGGAAAGAAAGAAAAAAGGAAGAAGAAAGAAAGAGAAGAGAAAAATTGAGAAATCCTGTTAAGTTTCAGTTACGATTAATCGTTGTAGTTTCGTATTTTCGTAAAAAAGAAAAAGAAAAAGCAGGAGAAAAAGATCGCTCGTATACGAAGAGAAGAAAGGAAGGTTTTTCCCCTGATTGGATCCTAAGAGATTCGTTCGGCACAAGCCGCTGTGAAACGTGGACCGTTGGCACGAAGAACGGCCGTTACCAGGCGAAGACTATAGAAATCGGTTCGCACCTGCCCGGCCCGGTAAAAAGAAAAACCTATCCAGAACCCCCGTGAGCCTCGAGGTCCAAAGTAAGTTTATGGATGTCTCGCCCCTTATTCGTGACGGCCCCGGCACAGGTTTCGAGTTTAGAGAGATTTCCGATGCTCCCGCGTTTTCTTATAGGCTCGCCCCTGGCTTCTCTCTCTCTCTCTCTCCATTACTTCTTCCTCTTGGTAACATTTCGTCTACGCCATTCCTATTAACGCTTCACCACGATTTCCGTTGAATCGACGTCGCAAGGAAAAAATTCAACGACTTTTCAAAAGTAAAAGTTCGAGGTCTGTTTTCGTTTAACGAATCGATATAGAGAAACGAGAAACGACACTAACGCTAGTAAAATAGTTTAGACGGTCAGATGCAGCAGGAGAAACGGCACGATGAGTTGCACGATGTATTTTATTATGTCGACGACAAAGTCGGCTCGAAACGGATGCAAACGTCATTGTGATCCACGGGAAAGATTTGTACCCTTCGCCACGAGATACAATGCACGATATTTCCCCAACGGATGTACCATTAGAGAACCCAGCTCGTCCTCTTCTATTTCTGTGGACTGGTTCCATTGATTACACGTCTCAGGTAAAACTTCAAGAGAGATCCTTCGATTCTTCGAGCCCTTCCATTTCCCCAATCTTTCTCCAGTTAACGTTTCCTAGGTTGCGGCGGTTTCTGACGCTACCTTCGAGAAAATCTGTACTTTGGAAATTTATCGTCGATATTAACCGACGTACTCTTCAGGAAAAGAAGAGAAAAAAAGAAAATGATTCACCGAGTAAAAACTTGTCGCGAAACGCTCTTAATAAACGA
Organism: Anthophora plumipes; assembly: GCA_951804975.1. Lineage (NCBI taxonomy): Eukaryota > Metazoa > Arthropoda > Insecta > Hymenoptera > Apidae > Anthophora > Anthophora plumipes. The sequence continues at coordinate 24,247,886 of OX638116.1, read as the reverse complement.
TATGGATAAGAACGTTGATAGCGTTCCACGGGAGAATGTGTTCTAACGTTTTCTAGCGATACCGTTTCACATTTCCATACGATTAGGAATCTGAAAGGCTAATCCACCGGGTTAACAGCTTCATTCTGTTCAACCTTAACGATCTTAGGGTCGATCGAATTCTACGATACATTTCGATCCTGATGTTTCCATACAGAACGATGGAAAGCACAGATAAAAAATTCCATCTTAGCTTTTCAGCGTAATTCTCTTTGATGCCAGTCTTAGTTCACTCCGTGGAATTTGACCCGAGGAGAGAGAGAGAGAGAGAGAGAGAGAGAGAGAGAAAGAGAAAAAAAAGAAGAAAAGTCGATCCATTCCGAGTTAGGTATTTAATTCGTTTCGGCGTGAAACGATGAAGCGCGCGCGGAAGAAATCGACATTGCGGTTGCAGGTCTGGTAGTGTTGAAGTCTCCAAACGACTAGATAAGTAACCAGCGTGTTACGCGTTGGGCGACGCTCGTTTCGTACGATCACGTTCCTCCTCTCGCCTGTTAATAGTTTCGGGATTATCTAGATGAAGAGGAGGAGAATCTTAAGGAATTTCCAGAGTGTTCCCTCGCCTATCGGTGAAGATGAGAAATTGTAAAGAACGAAAGACGAAGATGGTAGGTAGATTCTGTGAAAGCGAAACGTGGCAAAGTAGAGAAGCTAGAGAACGTTTCGAGAAAAATCCAGATCGTTCGAGTAGAGTAGTTCTCCAAAGAGTTTGGAGAGCAGCAACGACGCTTCTGCCGGGAGAATGACTCGAGGCAGAACACCGATGATGTCATCGGTCGGCGGGTACTCGCGCCTACGCTTTTCTCTCTACCAGTTTCACTGGCGGGGTATACCGCCGCGTGTGCTCGTTCTCGAAGCCACTCTACACGAAAGCCCAACCTCCTTCTACCGATTCCCCTTTTCCTTCTCTTCTCTCCTCTCTTCACTCTTCTCTCTTCTCTCTTCTCTTCGTTTCTCTTCGTTTCTCTTCTTTTCATCGCCCCGAGGTTCCTCTACACTTCGTATCGTACGAGGACGAAGCAAACGATATAAAGTGCCGAGGACATGCTCGATTCTACCTTCATGCCAGTCTACATTGCCGGTATATACCGGTTATGCAGATGGAGCCTGGTCTGGACCTCCTCGGCAAACCCTCCAACGGAGAGAATCTCGTTTTCCTCTTCTGCTCTTTCTCTTTATTCTTCATCATCGTCATCGTCATTATCGTCATCGTCGTCGTCATTCTCCTTCTTATTTCTCTACGTACTTCCAACATTCTTCGTCCTTCTTTCTTCCTCTCGAGCTTTTTATCCTTTCACGTCATTGTCGTCGTTTACATCGTCGTCGTCGTCGTTGTCGTCGTCGTCGTCGTCGTTGTCGTCGTTGTTTCGGTTGCTCTGTCCCATAGCAAGGGACGTTGCATCGCCTTTACGCACGATCATCCGGATATACCTACGCTCGTTCGTCTCCCTTTCTCGATTTTTCTGCTCGCCCTTCGTGCCTCGCTCCGTCTGAACCTCTTCGCCGGCCGTTAGAACGGTTAAGGTACTATACACGATGAACGAAGATTGCACGGCTTTCTCGAAGCTATTTACAGACGGATTTTTCCCTTCGAACAGGTATTTCGCCTGATAGCAGGTAAAGCTGCCTCGCTGTTGAAAGCAAAGAATGCCGAAGATCGATAGGTTAGTCCAGGGTTACGCGTGATTCGAACGAATTGCTCCTTCGTTAATCGGAATTTCAGTATTTTCCAGTCGACTTTTCAAACCAATTCCTACAATTTCGACTTGCAAAAAAAAAAGAAAAAGAAAAAAAGGAAAAGAAAAAATAAAAGGGCAGGAAGAAGGGAGTTATATTGTCAGCCGCTATCTTCAGATGCGACAGATCCTTTTCTGGAAGACCACAATAGCTTCGTTGATCGCGAAGTAAGTCGAGTTTCGCAGTTGAAAGAGCCGCGATTAAATCGCCGCGCCGGCATCTACCGTCACCTGAGACTGTTCCCGATGCCTCGTTAAATCGACACGACTGTCCCATTCTTCTTGCACTCCCAATACTTTTCAAATATATTCCCCGAAGGGGACTCGCGTAATTGGACGAAACAATTAAAAAACACACCGCTCGTTCTTCTATTTGCGCTTACGTTATCAAGATGATCGTGCACCTTTTTATAAATCTAACCTTGTTAACTGTTAGCCGGAGTTGGAGGGTCGTCGACCTTCCTAAATTCAGCATAGCGTTTAGTTTCGAAGAGAAAACAGTTGGGAAAAGATCAGAATTGATCGATCGATGATAGAAACGTACAACTGGTTACGGGAAGAGAGAAAGAGGGAGAGAGAAAAAGTAAGAGAGAGACCTTTCCTCAAGACGTAACGTTAACGAGACAAAGTTTTCGTGAACGATCGCGAGCATCGATCATTGTCTCCAGTAACGGACGTGGTACTAGATTCTGCGACGGTATTACCGCCATAATGTCACGGCGATCGCAATTATTCGGCGCGCAATAGATCCGTTGCCTTAAGTAGCTGTAGGATAATTCATTGCTTTCGATTTGACCGGCGCAAAAGTCAAGCTGGATTATCACGACAAGCAACGACAACGTTAACCAGTTCCCCGTTTCGTAACTTCTCTCATGAGGCAAAAGTACTCGCCGAGCATTTACATCGGTAACCGATGCTTGCCGGTATACGTTTAAAGCATTTATCGCAAGCAACAAATTAACGTAGAGATTAAACGATCCGATTTACGAAGGAAATGGTTCGCTTCGAACCCGAATAGAAGAGTAAGAAACGAGAAAATATTTGTTATTTGATAGACAGAGAGAGAGAGAGAGAGAAATGGGAGAAAGAAAAAGATCGAAAAGAAAGGTCTTAGAGCGCAAACAATGGGGAGAAAAGCTCGATGGAAAAAGAAACGAGACGGCAAAAGTGACGCCTCGCGTGTGTGGAGTTTGTTTGTTGATACCAAGAACGTGAGTTATTGTGCAAATAATTGGCACGGCTGTCTACGCTTGTCACGGTTGCTTACGAGGTAAGGCGTGGTGTTGTTCTCGACGATTACAGCTTTGCAAAAAGGTGAAGAGAAAAGGGTGCACCGTTTTGCCGAAAATTCGCCGAACGAAACACTTGGAATAGCGTGCAGCGTGTGTGTCTCTTTGATTCGCGACACGAGACAAACGTTCCGCAAACATTCGTTTCGGCTATTAAACGAAACTGTGTTTCTTCGTTGAACCGTTGCACCTCTATTTCATTCTTACCATTCTTCTCCCTCAATTTCCACATATTCTTCTCTTTTGTTTTTTCTCGCTCTTTTCCATGATCTTACCTCTCTTTGCTCGCGCGCCTATTTCGTGTCGGTAGAGAGCACGCGTTTATTTGCCAAAAACGTGGAAATCGCATAATATTCCAGAGACGATGCGAAGGCTTTCGAATGCACGAAACGTTCGTGGAATAAATTTAGGTGGTACTTGAGCGGAAAGCTGATCTACCGGCCACGACCAGTTGCGAAACTTCTTTGAGTAGCGTCGTTGAGTTTTATTCAGAGTGGCCTGTACCGGTGTCGCCGGTTTCGAGCTTAAAATAAAACGTAACATTGAATTCGCGGATCGTCGATCGCGTGCTACGAACGTAACAATTTCGGTAGAATAACGTGTACCGTCGTATAATATATATAGCACAAGAGGAAAGAGGATAATGTCCGCGTATACTGGAAGTACATAATTGCGAGTAGCTTGCGAAACTTTCCCCGGACAGTATGTACGCATGACTCCTGGCAAACGTTTCACAGAGAACGCTGAATGGTTAATGCGAAACGTAGACGCGTTATATGTATGCGCGAAGATTGCAAACGCATCGGTTACGCGTCTTCTCGAAGAGAACAGCAACTTTTCTCTCTCTCTCTCTCTCTCTCTCTCTCTCTCTCTCTCTCTCTGCGGGCATTGTCAATGAGATAGGTATGAGCATAGTTCTCGAGCATTTTTACCAGCTTGTTGACCATAAAGAATGGATAATCGTGGCGGCAAAGTTGCAATTGCCTCGGACGATTGCGACAGATCAAGATAGAGCAGCAATAATATACGTGGCTCCTGTCTGCCTGGCTGCCTAATCGCACGTTCGAACGCATAAATTGCATTCGTTTCGCGTAGATAGATGAACGAACCTGGGGTCCTGGGTTCTCGGGACTGTAAAGAGGAATAAAACGATTTTGAAAGCAACGAACGGTGGTGTGTCGGGCCTGTACACCACGCGTCGCGTCGCACCGTGCCACGTCTCGTCTCGTCCAACAGAGCGGAGAAGAGAAGAGAAAAGTGGACATCGAAAATCAGGGAGCAGAGCAGGTTACTTTACGGGGGGAACGTCAAAAAACGGCGCTCTCCTCGATTACAAATCTCACGAGCGAAGATGTCCGAAGATAGCGAAAGAATATTCGAGCACCCCAATGGGGCCCATTAGGATCCAAAGGTAGTTGGGCCAGTCCACCTATCTGACTGTCCTTCTTTCTCTCTTATTCTCGATGAATCCATGGTAGAGGAGGCGGGGGATGGTTGGCCGGTCAAGCCACATTCCGTTGGCTAACCGGCTCCTTGGAACCCTTCCTCCCCCTCTTTGGTAGACGGTTCTCTATATACAAGCTCTCGCCTCCTTATGAACCACTACGATATGTGCCCACAAGACCGCCAATATTATTTCGACTAGACAGCGGTCGGGTCGACGCAACCTTGTCAGAGAGCAACGCATAAGTATCTGCTTTCACGGAGAGGTAAAACGTTGCGCTCTCTGCTTTTTAAAAAGAGAGAGAGAGAGAGAGAGAGAGAGAGAGAGAGACACCTGAAAGGTCGAGTTTAACGCAGATACATAGCCGCATACTTGCTCAACCCGCATCGAGCTTGTAATTTTGCGGAAAACACGAGCAACGCGACCCACACCACCTTTCCTCGGACTTTTACCCGAGAACTTTAGATAGGCCAAGTAAACCGCGTCCTATTCTTTTCATTCTACTTACACTCCTACCCTTTGTCGGTATTTTACCTAACAATTCTATCGAACGGTACCCAATGGCTAACTCGACGGATTTGAATATTACCTCTCTGCGAACTGACGAGTCTGTAGAAACAGGATGGGAGATCGCATCCGGTTTTTGTCGGTTCAAGATCCTGACGTGTGTTCTAAACGACTCCTTCGTATTTTTTTTACCTCTTCTTCTTCTTCTTCTTCTTCTCCTCCTTCTTCTACACTTCATCTTAATCGGTTTGCGCCAACGACTTACGGTGGCAGGTAAAATGTTCTTCTTCCTTTGTCGAACATTTTCATAGAATAATTACCAATAAGCTGATAATCTAGGTATAGGATGTGTAGTAGGTGTAGGTGCGTAAAATTAAAGTAAAACTTGAAATCCCGGAACCGTGGAGGCATATACGGTATAATAGATATCGGGCCGGTGTATTCCGAGGGAACGATGTCGTGGCGCGATCGTGGGGTCGAGGTCCCGAGTGGAAGGTTCTCGAGATCTCCCGCGAGAGAACTCGCCCACGTAGGGTGCCGTAAAAGTTAGGTTCAAATCTGCCCTCCGCCTCAGCCCCGCTATCATCCACCAACAACTCTCCCCCTCTTTCTTCCGTGACTCCTCTTAACTTCTCTTTCGTCTTCTTCCTCTTCTTCTTCTGCTCTCTGTGAACGCGCCACCCGCGATCTTTGCCTTCCTCCCATTCCTCTTTTCCCTGACTTCCACCTCGTCTCATTTCTACCTCGACGATCCCTTCCTTCCCCTGCCTACCTGGTTGCCTGGTTCGGCTAGCTGGCTCGAACACCACGAAGGCCTCGATCCCTTCGTACGAACATCGTCGGGACGAGAGAGGGATCATCAGCGGGCGTCGCGTCGGGTCGCGTCGAGTTGCGTCGAGTTGCGTCGAGTCGCGTCGACGAGGCCCAAGAATGTATATATACCTTGGATACGTTGGCATGGAAGGTGGTGGTTGGTCGGGTCTGAGAGATCTCTCTAAAGGGGAAGAGAGCGCAGGAGTGTCGAGTTGTGTATCGAGGTGGCGAGGGAAGGAGTTGGGTGGGGTCTCTCTCTTTCTCTCTCTTTCTCTTTTTCTCTCGCGCGCGGCAGAGGGTGTCGACGGTGGACCCAGGAGGCAAGGGGGCCCTCTCGGACCCCGAGGGCCTCTGGACGGACCAGCAAGAAGAACGGCAAGGATGCGAGCGGGGAAGAGAGAAGGATGAGAAGTGACCGGATGGCCTTGGTCCCAAGACTCGGTTAGTTACCGCGCAGCCGACTATAACTGGTCGAGAGCTCCGTAACACACAGGGCGGTATCTCCGATTTCGACCGCTTTTTAAGACGACCGGACCACGAGACCGCGCTTACCCATGCCACACGACTGCGAACTAGCTCCGAAAAACATCCACGATACGCATCCATTCTTCTTCTTCTTCTTCTTCTTCTTCTTCTTCTACTTCTTCCTCTGCTTTCGATCGACCATACCTCGAAGTGTAACATACAGGAAAATCGCCTCTTCCCTGTTTTTTCGTTCCTCGCTCATTTTGTCGGAGACAATAGCAGAAGTTCCTTCATGGTAGGTGAAAATTTCGTCGTGGCAAGCTTTGCCTGAACGCGATCGATCGGAATCGAGAGAGCTTCGAAACGAATCAGATTCATTTCTGCGAAATGGTAAGACACGAAAACGTTATTGGCTCGTGGTGTTCACGGAGATACTCCTGCCTGTGAGCGAAAATCAATGGCCTGGTTATTTAGCCAGCATTGCTCGTTATTGCTCAACAGGGGCAACTTATGAGGCCGTATAAGAAAGTGTATTCTGTCTGTGACTCGTAAGAAAGTATACAGGTAGCGCCTCACTAAACGCAATACAGATTCACAGGGCTAATAATTATCCTCGGTGAGTTTGCAAAAATTTGCTTGGTGTGCCGCGCGTGAGGGGCCGAGATGCGCGGTTAACGATGATGTCTTTAGGTGGTTGAAACGCGAATGCTTTCGAAAAATTCGTAGTCTGGTAAGTACACGGACCCGAGTGACGGAAAATGAGTATACAGAAAAATGATCGATTTTCCATAAATGTTGGCAGTAGATTTTATTGATTCTCGATCGGTAGATTAAAGTTAAATTCTTATATGAAACGTCGCCATGAAGTCCGAGGCCCGAGTTACGACGTGCTGGAATTCCAGATAGGATAGAACACCATCGCCGTCGATGTCGCTCTCCTCTAGAACTTTTCGACACACGGTGGCCACCTCGTCGCCGTTCAGACCACCTTGAACCAATTGTCGGCAAGAGTTTTCCAAGTCGCTCAAACCTAATACTCCATCCTCGTCGAAGTCTGTTTACAGAAAAATTCCAATGATCCTACGAAGAATCTTAAGGAAGTTAGAAAATTGGGAAAGGAAAGGAAGAAAAGTCGAAAGGAAATTAATTCCACTCTCTCGCTACGAATCGATTACCACGGTGTACAGAGTAAAATAGTAATAATTGTCAATGTGTCGCGAGGAGAAAAATCGATAATCGTCGTTTCGTGAAAATGGAACATCTCTCGGTTTCTTTCCGGCCGCGCCACGTCGTCGTGGCACACGAATGTCCCTCTTTAGAGACATTCGTACGTACACTTCTGATCTCATAGTACAGAGAGGTGGTACGTATAGGTAGAGATCGAGGTCGACCTCGAACAACCTCTCTCACGATCCATCCGGCTGTCTGGTTCACGTGGTGGTCCGTACCGTAAATCTTAAAGGCGTAAAAGACCTTCAAGTCCCGCGGCGCCTGCTCCGAAAAAACCGACATCATCTCGAGGAACTCCTCGAAGCAGATTCCTTCGTCCAAGACGTCGGACCTAGATTGTTGCTCTGGGTTCTGGTATCTAGTGAAAACCTCGGAGATACGTTGCCTAAACGGATTTTCCTGAAACATTGTTCGAGAAACATCGTGTTGCCGACGTCTACCGATAGATAATAATCGATACACAGCTGGCACGGCTACTATTCTCTTCTGTTGACATTCCGTGAAATTGTTTCAACAAAGAGAAACGAGCCTCGAATAGTGATTAACTTAAGAACCTTTAATTCTGGTATGCGTGTCAAACACGATAGTGGTATACGAAGCGTCGATGCTTGCTGAAACGTCATGGATCGTGGGACTACTCCGGGATCTCCCATTTCACGGAACCGTTTAAATATTCTAGAAAAGGCCATCGATGTACGTGTATAAACGAAGGAACAAATCGTACGCGAAGGTATACAGGCTGTTGAAACAGCCTTAAAACTACCTTAAAATCTCTTTGCGGGTGAAAAAGGTGCAATCCTGATAATTTTCCAGTTGTTCTTCGGTAAATGACGCTACCTTGTTTCCCATTTTCTTCGAGGACAATCAGAACACACTCGCGGTTAATAACTGGTTCGATCCACGTACAGATATCGAAATAGAATTATAACCAAGTATCATTTGCCGGTTACACCTTACAACTGAGTTTTCACACTAGCAATGTTCAGTACGAAATCTAATAATCAGGGTGTGTCTGAGCCGCTCCCACCTTCACGGTCGTTTCGATTTAGGAATTATACGAAAAGAATTTCGTCTCGTTGTTCGTTCGATATTACCATTCTTCCCCCCTGCTTTGTTAAATACTTCCGGCTATCTAAATCCAACGGGAAACACGCACGCAACGCGAGAGAAATTAAGTCGCAAGAAGGAATTGAAGTGACAACTTTCAAAAGCAGAAAATAACGTGTATTGTGATAGGAATATGAAAATGATACTGTCGACGATGTGAACGGCACTTAGATATATTGATCCTCGTAATTTTCTTTACAATCGAGTAAGTGATCGAGACATTCCTTGAATTCATCCTCCTCCAATCCAGACTCCGTAAACGCGTGAAATTTCTTTATACTTCTTATTTTGCTCAACTGTTCGTGCAGAGATTCGTATATTACGCTAAGGCTGCTACCGCTGTGCAAACCAGCCATAATGGGAACAGATTGAACATCTGAAAAAAAAAAGGAAAGATTCTGTACGATGTATTTGAAAAAAAAAAAAATAATGTGTAAGAAAAAGACACATGCACACACCTGTTCCAACAGGCCAACCCATAACGTCCCCAGTCGCTGAGATATTGTTATTGAAAATTTTCGGATACGGCGATTTTATGTTTAACGGTGACGAAATAGTTGACAAGTAAGTCGCCGATGCGTGACAAGTACACGATAAATAGAGCATCATCATTTCGTGTACGGTAGAACATCTGTACGCCGGCTTTGACATTTGTTTTATTGCATGAGCAATAGGTCGTTTCAATCGTTCTTCCGGTATTCCTCGTAATACTATGCTCTGCATATTTTTATCCATTGGTATATCACAGCTTGGCGTTAAGCTTGTCCACAGTGTTCCCTCGAAATCGTCTAGCACGTCGATTAAGTCTGCTTTCGCAGTCATTGGAAAGGGTAAGGTTAAACTTGTCGCGGCTGCTTTTCGACCTGATTTATTCAGATCCGCGCATAAATCGGACAGAACAACGTTTGGATATTCCTTACGCCTATATCGTATGGTTAACGTGTCTAAAGCAGTTGCTAGAAGTGCGCTACTATGATATCTTAATTCAGAATTATATGTTAAATGATTGAATATACGTGAATCTCCAACTTGCGGCCAAGCTGTTTGACCACAACACAACGGACTGTACAACGAAGTATGTTCGTCCATGTTTTGCCAGCACAGAGCTGTATTAAGCGCTTTGATCATGTTGGTCATAGAAGGTTCGATCTGTTTACTGTCCATACATGGAAATGACAGTATACTTTTTCTGTATTCGTCTCTCAAGTACTGCATACAGGATGTTCCAAGGCCGGCAAAACCATCGCCGGAATCTAGAATTATCTGTATTTCAAAATACTATCAATATCGTACAATGATGTAATATAGAACCTATCTATACCAGGAGAAATGATCACATACTTGGAAACCTTGCATCAAATCACATTCCTCTACGTACGCCCTTATCTTTTCGGAAAAGTTTTCCGAAAATTGTTCCGTATCCCATAAATTTCTCCCGTATGTAAAAATATCGAACGGAGATATAGCACAATCGAGCTTATATTGTCCAATCGTATTCAACGTTCTAGGGTGAAATCTAGGCAATAAATAATCCACCCACGAATTAACGTCGTTTTCCAAATCGAAAACGGGTGTTCCCGAACTTTCCGAAGTTTCTTCTAAATTCTTGATAAATGGAGTTTTAGCAACTGTTTCTTCTTTAGTGACTTGCACCTTTTTATCATCCCAAAGGATCTGCTGTGCTTTTTGATTGTCGGAAACATCGTATAAAGTACCTTCCTGCTTCAGATATCCAAATGCTCCCTTTAAATCGACGAGTAATAGTCTGGGAGTGTATGTAACTTGCTTCTAAAAAATATATGTACAATCCAGGTGTCCTTAATAACGATTAACAAATTTTTATAGCTTCCTTTTTCATGTATCATACCCATTTGTACCTTGAAATTTTCACCTTCTCTGTACAGAACATCATGATTTATTTCAGATGGATTATCGGGGTCGTAAGAGAAATTTGTTTCCTGAAAAGTGTTTGGACAAATGTTACTCCAATTGCTATAATTTTCTATCGCGATATTTTCTTCCCTCAAATACCTGTAAATTCCACCAATGAGTACCAATAAAATTGGAATAATGACCAAGCTGGATAGTTAGTATTTCTCGGGATGTCATTCTTCGCTAGATATTTCATATAAATTTCCATACAGTATTTATCAAAGGACGAGGTTAAGTTACAAGGTACACTAGGTACATTTATACCCACACATGTATTTATTAAACTATACATTTTTGTTGTTCCACGCAGTTTAACCAACTGTGTCTACGTAGAGTGAGTGTTGATTCTTGTCGAATCCCTAGAGCTAACATAGCAGTGCTCAATTCACTCAGCATAGAACCAACGCTGCTATATATTATGTTAGTTCTAGAGATTTGAACCGAAAATCAACGTGCAAGAACTGTTTAACAAAATTATGACTAAAAATTCTGATAAAATATACGGCAATTCAACAAATAGTTTTCCTCAATTTTATTATTGTATTTTTATGGAGATTTAACCTGTTCCGTTGGCAATCTTTGTTTCTGAACACATTGTATAGTCAAGAACAGAAACCTCATTGTAAAATAAATTAAAGAACGTTATTGTGAACTAGGCCATAAGAAAATCGAAATGTAACCCCTGAAGAGATATTTTAAGCGCGATATTCAGATCGGAAATTAGTCCTTTGTAATCAAATCGTAAATTACCATGGACTACTGATTATGAAACTTAATAGGCATAGTAAAACATTGCCAAATTGTGAAACACTCAGCCAAGAAAAATGAAATACAGTCAAATGATCAATCAGGCTGATCGTTAATTAATCTCAAATATAAATTCAAGTAACATTGGAGTTACTAACGATTAGGTTAGGTTATGTTAGGTTAGTTATTTACTATAGAAACGAAGAGCTTTATATACCGGTGGATCTTGCATAATTCTTCTTCTTTTCCTTTTTGTTCCTCATCTTTGAGAAGCAGAATTCGTATTTAAACTCCAAGCTTTATTTAAATTCATTTTTGTATTTAAAACTCCAAGTTCTGTTCAAGTTAATTTTATTGCTTAATTAAAAGTTATTACAAAGTTTCAATCAGTTCAATTTCTTTTAAAGTTCTTAAGTTTCGTTTAAAATAATTTTGCACACGAACGAGCAAAGCGGTTCAGCGCTCCACGGGCAGCAATCCACGTCTTGTTTCCTTGAAATAACTAGATCAGCAACAAACCGTTTAAAAACAGGTTAACGTTTTGTATCTAGATTCGAATTATCAGCAGGTTTGATAACCTTGTCTAAACTTATGGTCGTAGGGACATATATCTCTAAATAAGTACTGTGGAATTATGGAGAAAAGCAAATACGCGTAAAAACTGAACGAATTAAAAATGAGCATTTCTGTAAACAGTTTGAATGGACCGGTACATGAAATATCCAATTTGGAAATTGTCGGTGGTTATAGTGTCGACGGTTACAGGCAATATAGAAATGATTTGTCACAATTGAAATACTACAGAGGGCCACAACATAACCGTAATGTTTATATCGATCTGAACAAACTTAAAGATACGAGAATACAGAAGTCACCGGAAAGTTTCAGGCTTGATTTCGTATTGAAATGGATATTAGAAAATTTAGATCGCTTGAAAGTAGACGATTCGCAGAACTCTGTGCGTTGGTAAGGTTATATATTTAACTTCTTGAAAAATTGCTTGGTGGCAGTCTTATGATTGATTCATCGAAATACAGAACTAGCTGTTAAGCGATAGCGTGTAACGTGTGTCGAATAATGAAATAATAAAAATAATCAGGTTAGATCCAGAATTTATTTGTATACGAGGGGTATTGAAAGAGCTGTTTTCTACACCGTTTACAAATAAAGATTGGATTATTTGTGCCTCGAAATATAGAGGGACGATATATTTATGTAACTATTACACGGAACAAAAAATTATGGACAACTTGTATGCAACTGCTTACCAAAAGAACTGCAGTATATGGGGTCGCAAATTTGAACAGTATTTGGTGGCAAGTGTGTACCTTGGATATTTCGATTGCCTTCTTGTTCGTTCGAATGAACAACTATGAAACTGAATGTAAATATTCTTGTATTCAGATACACCGCACGAAGATCCCGATTTGTCTGCACCTTTGAACGAAAACGAAGAATTCTGTTGCATGTTCAAAGCGAAATTCGGTACTATAAGTTTGCTTTACGGTGCTGAAATGGACGGGATTTATTCCCATGAAATTGTACAGGATACAATAGTAGGGAAGAACGTTCAGTTTGTAGAAATGAAGACGTTGTTTTTTAAAAAATTCAAAAATGGTAAATTAACCGAGGAAGATAAACAGTTGCTCTGGTGGGCTCAGATTTATCCAGTAGGAATACAAAGTATCATATGCGGTTTAAGAGATATGAACGGTATTATCAAAAGGGTAGAAAAAATAGATTTCTATCGGTCAAGCGACGATATAAAGGTAATTAATATGTTAAATGTAAGTTTTGCATAAATACACATACTTATGTGTTTGTAGGTAAAGGAAGATAGAAATAAAAGTTTTTGCAGTGGTTTTTTAGAATACATAAAAGAAATCGTTGTAGAGGAACACGATCGCTGCGTGTACAAATTTACATATAACTCAAGAAGCCTTTCTATCGAAGTTGAAATAATGAAACCTAATCCGAAATCAGAATACACATTTTTACATCAGTGGTATACAGAGACATTAAATCAACATATCTGATTTGGAACGGTTTCGATGAATATTTTTGTAAAAACTATCGTTAAATTAAAATTTATTTATCTTTAACAACGCAATAGGATTATCGCGTTATTCCTCGGTCAGATTAAGAATTTCCACCGAGAATTTGTTTTATTGCCGACATCTCTTTGTGAGACATGGGTTCCAACATCAATCCCGGAACAGGCGGATTTAGCTCCAAGTCTCGCAATTCGTTCACTTTAACTTTTAAATTACTCCTCATTTTGTTTATTTCGATATCACATTCTCTTTGATCTGCAACGTAGCATAGCACGATCGTCAATTACTGTACAAATTTCATAGAAATATTAACACTTTACCGATCGCCTTGTTCAATTCAATACTACTCTAACTTTTTACAGCTCTAAAATATTTTAAATCAAAATTCGTGAGAGAGCTTACTATATCGTTCACTTTCTCTTGCTGTAGGGGTAACGAATTAATTTATTGTATTGGTAGCAAGAAATTGAATAGGCTCCCGGTCGATAAGCATAGCAAGCAGTAAGCCGATTAATAGGCTTCCGATCGGTAAAGTGTTAAAATAAAAATGTCAAACGAAGAGTACCTTTAACAAGCAGTTCTTCGGCAATTTTACACGGCATTTTAATTAACAACGGACCGATAGTTACCCAAGTTTTTTTACAGTTTTCCTTCTGCAGTGCTCTCATTCCAACTCTGTCGTCGTTTCTTCTTTTATCCAAAGCAATTATTTCTTGCCGATCGGTAAGGATCTCTCCTGCTTTCTCTTCTACCTGTTGTATATGTTTTAGAACTTGCTGCTGATCGAATGTCATCTGTAACAAAACTTGTGATCAATTGCTTTAGCTTTGTTTGAAAAATACTAGGAGAAACAATTGGTTCGCATAGACTTGTTTAAAAATAGATAAGAAACAAAAATTACATAGGTTTTTCAGTCTTAGAAGCTTTTCTTTCAGATATCAACAAAACTTGTGATATTTTTGTACATTAGGTTTTATGACAAAGCAATACGTAATGCCCTCTCTTTTCTAACTTCTCTGTTGAGTAATTTCTCTCTATCCTTTTTCTTCAAACATTTCTGCTTGGATGTTTTATAATCATTACTAACAGCTGTAATGTCTCCAGGTTTAAAATGAGTTACTCTGTACTCTTTCTCATTTGCCTGGCCCAGTCCTTTTCTATCGAATTTTAAACAAGTTTTAATGGGATATTTTAATCCTTTCCCCGAAGGACCGAGACCGCATTGTTCGTCCCAACCGTGATTCAAAAGCATTTGATAACCTTTATTTTGTCTCGATATTCCATACATTGTATTCGTTATTTTTGGTTTGCTATTGAATATATGAAGGGTGGATGTCTCATGCTTCTTCCAAGTTGTTTGATAAAAATTAACTTTACAAATTTTACAATAAAATCCTGTAGTCCCATTGGAATATCCTTCTACATTATCGTTATCCCCGTGCGATGTTCCACCGCAATCCATCGAAGGTTCTGATAACTCCGATCTCATCGGCGGCAATGTATCGTCAACATTTGTTTCGGACACATTCCCATCGGTTTCCGGCAGTGTTTTGTTAATTGGAAATTCCGATTTTTTCTTAAGCAAAGCAACTATGTTTAAATAGTTTCTTTTTAACGCTAGCTGCGCCGCAGTAAGGCCAGATTTTTCTCTAGCTCTTCTATTGGCACCGAGATTTAATAAAAATTCTATGATATCTACATGGCCACAGTATGCGGCCGACATAAGAGGTGTCCAACCAAAATCGTCCGTTAAATTAACATTGTCACGCGTCACGTGTCTCGATAAGAATTTCAAGTCTTTCTGTTCTACTGCTTTCAAGATCGCACAGATCGACACTTTTTCCTTAGAAGCTGGATTGTTCTTTGTTTTTTCACTCGATAAAGCTGGTTTCGATATCGCGGTGCGAGCAACAGAAGCTTTAGACTTACAATATTTCTGTTCAGACTGTTGTACGTTTACGTTACTTCGTTCGTTTATAATTACTTCGTAGGCCTCTTTTGCTTCCTTTCCTTGGAAATTTAAGCAGTGCTCTCTTTTCTCCGGCGATATCACGGGAACGTCGCAGGATTCTCGAACGAATGTTTTCCATCTGATATCAATGTTACACGTAACAAACTTACTTTCCTGTAACATTTCCTTCGACGTTGTCGAATTGAAATTTTCGAGATAATTCTATTCCACCTTCTTTATGTTTCCACTTATCAATCTCTTTTCCTTCAATAATTCGCGAACATTTCTTTTCATTTGTGATCATAATTTTACCGTGGATTCACACGTCAAATTTCCGAATAACCAGTTATCAAAAATGATCGCAAAATAAATCGGAACTAATAACCTTTTCAATTGAGCATAAGCAATTACCTTTAGAACCATCGCAGTTTCATCGTCGACTCCACAACGTTCTGGTGTATTAAGTGTAAACTTACAAAATGTAAAATTCACTAGTTCCTCTAGCATACGATCCAACGTTCAAACCAAATATTTGAAATATTTCAACCAATCATTTTAAGAGATTCTTTTTATGTAATTTCAATTTTTGTCGAATTAATAGAAACTCTTCTATTATCTACGTTCAACCACTTTCTCGATTTTCTTCTTTTCCACGGCCTATTTCCTTATTTCCTTATCTATTTCTGTATACTCTATTTCTTCTAACTTATGTAGTAATTTAAGAAGTTATTTATCGCTAGCAGAGGTTATACTATCGTCTAGTCACATGGTCGCGTGGTCTCACAATTAAATGGTCGTATAGTCTTACGACCGAACGTACAGGTATATAAACAATTAATTTTTAATGTAGGAATTATTTCGTAACAGTTAAAAGGAATGCCTTTGCAAAATTGTACGAAGATAGCGATTGGATGGTAGGTGTAGAAGTGTAAGGTATCACAATCGCCAATTTCTTATAACAGTTTTTTCTTTCATGGTTAACCCTTTGCATTACTCGAAAACTTTATAAAATCGATACCTTCTCGCATTATATTCGATTGTTATTATCTTACACCCTATCCGGTGAATTAAGAAGATATATAACGTTTGAATAGTAATTCTTTTCACAGGATTGTAGCTACCGGTGTAGGAGTCTACGCTTTTACAGCTGCAAGACGGAATATAAATGCAAAAAGATATGAAGCTATGAAAGCTAAGCAACTCAGACGCTAATCTAGGATATTGCTAACCATATTGCTTGTTGGAGGATTAATAAACAATTGTAAGATAGGAAATTAATTAAACATAAAAGAAATGGCTGCATTACCTCAATTTAGCGAAGAGCAATTAAAGTTGGTGCAAGATATCGAAATAGAAATGATGACTGATATGTTTAGTCGTATGACTGCTGCATGCCATAAAAAGTGTATTCCGCCAAAATATACTACCTCAGAATTAACCAAGGGAGAATCGGTATGTCTCGATCGATGTATCGCTAAATACTTGGATGTGCAAGAACGTATTGGGAAAAAGCTTCAACAAATTTCCATGCAAGATGGCAGAATTGTAGAACAACCAAAACTGAATTGATTAAAATAAAAGATACTCTTAGAAAGGGAAACATTCATAGAACTTTGATTTTTCTGCGTTTCATAGTCCCTAATTGTAGAAGTTAAAATAGCGATATCAATCGATATGGTGTGACAATTATTCCATTTGTTATATTATCCGAGAATCGTGAAGTTACTATTTGCGTAGATTGCACGAAAAGTTAGAAATTTAATCGAAACCTTATTCCGTACACCGAAAGCCTTTTTTGGAAGAAAACAAAAAAAATATCGGCGATCGAGTACTTTCGAAGTGTGACTTTTAGCGAGAAAAACATCGTTCAGATCTGTTGCCAATACTGTAGGTCGACGAATGAATTTTTTTTTGTTTAGCAAGATATAATTCACAGGTAGAAAAATGTTTATTTCATTGTAATACATAATCATAAGTAGAAAAAATAACAATGCAATCAAAAAGTCAGTAAATATATTAACCATTATAAGCACAATGATGTAATTTTTTGGTAACACGAAAAATTATGTACAGATTTAAGTATCATCGCGTTAATGTCAAAATTACAGTATATCGTCAGAATTATTTTTAATTACACTTTCTCCTTCAATGTAATTTTCATCTAAGGAGAATTAAAATTGTTAGACTTTATTCCTTTCGTTGTCCAAATTGCTATCACATACGCGAGGAGACAGTTTCTCTCAAATTGAATAAATCATTCGTCATTAATCAGCGGTTTTCTCTTTTACTGGATGGATTGTTGCTAACGCTAACGTATGTTGACCTCCTCCGGCAACCCGTATTATCGTTTTTCCCTCCAGCTGTTTTCCTTTTACTAACGTAGGTTCCTCGACGTCTTCCTCTTCTCCTGTACCTAGTTGGCCACTCGTACCCATACCCCATGAATACAGATCGCCTGCGTAAAGACATCGTAAACTCGTAAGAACTTTAAACGATTGAACGGTGTACCAACGTAGCGAGGTGAGAAAGGTATACCTGAATCAGTAACAGCAAAAGATTGGGCACTACCCGCTGCAACGTCGATACATTTAAAGGAACTTAAACTAGGAACTGGTGTTAATTCTTTTGCATCTGAGCAATTAGATCCAAGTCCAAGGCGTCCGTATTCTTTACGGCCCATAACAAATACTTGGCCAGCATCATCTAGAGCAATAGTATGATGCTGTCCACTACTGACGTGCCTCCAAACTTTTCCGCTGAAGGTTTTCGAGATTTGTGGGTGAAAATGAGTTACAGGATCTTTCAAACCTGAAACGACAGCGATAACGTTTAAATATACGAAGAGAGGCGACATTTTTTTCCTTTCACTTACCCATTTATTTTTGTACTTACCAATTTGATAATAATTATTTAATCCAAACACATATATATCACCTTTCTGATATTCTTTAGCAAAGGTACAATAAGTTCCTGCCCATATATCATCAAATTCTAGTTTCTTAGTAACTTTAAATTCAACTAAACCTGGGTTCAACAAAGGTCCCATACCGTGACGAGTATTTCTACTAGCTGCTCTAGCAGCTACTCGTCCCAGTTGACCTTGTTCCCCACAGCCACACGTATACACGTGCCCATTTTCATTAAGTAACACTAAGTGATCAGCACCAGATGCAATTTTAACTACTTTTACATTAGGCAGTATTTCTATAGGAAACCGTTCATTTCCTTTTAACGTTAATCCCATTGTTCCATGGGAATCCTTGAAGGAGTGAAATTAAATTTTGTTCATCATTTATACTTTGGTGTTAATCACACAGATACTGTATGGTTTCTAAAGTATTTAAAGAAGAAAAAGATCATACCCTGAAAGAGCCCCATGCGAACACACGTCCATCCTCTAACAAAGCAGCACTATGGGAGTCTCCAGCTGTCACCTGTATAGCTTTGCCAGGCAAGTCAACGGGACCTGGTACTGTCTCAGAACCTTCTTTAGACGTATCACGTCCCAATGCTCCTTCGTCATTGCATCCAAATGTTAATACTTCACCGGATTGTCTTAAGCAGACATTGTGCATACCACCAGCAGCTATAGCTGCGATATCTTGATATCCAGGGATAGTTGCTGGACGAATTTTCTCAACAACTTCTTCTCCTAAACCAAGCTGTCCCACATCACCTTGTCCAAATACCAACAATACGCCTCCAGTCGTAGATTGCCGTAAATCGGGTTTTACAAATAATTCTGTGAAATGCATGCAAACGTCTAGGTATTTAACGGTAGTTAGTTTGAAAATAGGTAGAATAACGTTCTCGTCGATCGACGTATTCCCGTAGAATACACGATATTCACAGTACTGCGATAGAAAGACGTATTACGACGATTTAGGAAAATATTCGAAAGGATGGTAAATATGCTTCCAGCTACCAACTAAAAGGAAGCAATAATTATCGATCGTGTAACACATCGTCGAAACACATCGACATCCATGTGCCCCCGCGATTTCACTCTTGCGATAAAATTCTGCCTGTACGCGAGATTATTTTCGGCGGCAAATACATAGGTGTGAAAATGACGAGAACGTCGAGAAAGAAACGGCTTACCTTGTTTTTTCCTAATCTGTTTTGGCTCCCGGGGACCTTTTGCAGAAGTTTGAGCTGGCCGTTTTGTTGCTTTCCTTGGCGGCACTAAAAGTATACCAAGGTTATGTTTACAAATATCCATATAAAATTGTTTTTATGACTGTCACGTGTGGACAAACGAACGATTTTAATATCGTCATTCATATACGTACTAATTTTTCACACTAATTGTTTTCGAACTGGAATATATAGCGCCTCGCAGTCGGTTGGCGCCAAAAGTTGCAATGCTGCTGACCTCGCGACTGTTGCGCAACTCACGAGAGGCGCTAACGTCCGGTTTACACAGAAAACCTCGTTACGTTAATATCTTCGGCTGATTTTCAACTATAGACCTCACTTCCGATCCCACAAAGCGCAATCCTCGTAACGGAAATTCTATCCCCTTCCTCTCTCGTTCAGCTTAGCCACGTGCTCTTGTACATGCACACGTACATACGGGAAAACGAATCTTCGATCTGTTCGAATTGCGCGATCAGAATACTCTCGGCTATCGACGATAAATCATTATCTTGAAATCGTTTGATTTTAAATAGAGTAGATCGATTTTCCTTTTTTTTTTCTTCTTTTTTCCCCTCTTATCGCTCAAGATATACTCAAGTAACAAATCGAACGATAACTTACGACAGATATTCATCAACAGCGGCACGAACATTATGGAATCTATTTCGAAAATTACGAAAAGGAACTTTCGACTTCAAACGGAAAGTAAATTCTCCGAATGAAGTCGAAAGATATACATCTCATTCGCTCGTGAATCGTTCCTCTCGAACGAGCTGAAAATGTATAGATAATGTATTTTTTATCTCTTGTATTTGCAACAACAATTTAAATGATAGAACGACGAGATAAGAAACACTTTCAGAATAGTTATCACGTCGGGCTAATTCAATCCCGAGCAATGTAGAACAATTTCTTCGTTCTTCGCGTTGTCATCGCCAACGTTTGAAATTCTTCTCCACCATCAGCAGTGGTGGTGTTTAGGGACGGTTCGCAAGAGTAGCACGTGGTCACTCTCGACTGTCGCGAGTTATTCGCGAAGTATATATAAATTGAGGGTTCCCGTCGTGGATCGTACACTTTTTGGATGACGATACGCAACGAAAAAGCCCGCGATCGGATAGGAAGCGAGAGAAAGAGAGAGTAGCGAGTGGGAGAGGGGTGCGAGTGTTGAACCAGAGGGGGCTGGCCGGTTATCAGAGGGGTCAGATACGTTGGTGCGCGCCAGTCGAAGCCGAGACTTGGTCCGCGCAACTTCTCCTCGTCTTTGTCTGTCGAACGAGGTTCTCTGTGTTCCATCCGGACGTTTTCGACGATTCAACGTTTCTTTCCTTCTTATTGTTTCTCTCGTTTTGTCCATTACATTGCCACGGTGGAGAGCGCGTCGTACGCGATATCGTTCCTCTTTCGAACGAAGGTATTCAGAATTCGCGGGTTTGTTCGCGTGTTTACCATCGGTAGCTTTGGCACCAGTTTCTCGAAAGGCAGAGCGAATATATCAGAGAAGACAGAAGGACGATCTGTAGGAGTTCTTCGATAGGAAGAGCGAACGGTTCATGTTAGAAGAATCGAAAGAATGATGAGCAGAGTGCGCCGATACCGATTTCTCCCGCTCCTCGTGCACATACTGCTTGGCGGTAAGTTCGAAAATGGTTACATTTCACCTTTAGATTTCACGTAAATGAAGAAGAAACGCGTGGTGTATCGTTAATTCGTATCGTAGAATTTTCGAAATTTCCATCGATCGTGTTAGAGATCGCTGCCGGTTAGATAAGACTTGTGGAGTCTTCTAAATATTACCGCGCGTAATTGTATCCACAATCGTGGAGTGTGAGGGGAAGTTCTTCGACTACGCGAGAAAACGATTCGAGAATCGAATAGACTGGTATCGTGATCGGGAGAAAGATCGGTCCCGCGTTCTCTCAATCAGACTAAGTGATTTCACAGATGCAAGACGTTGCATCTCGGCAGACTTGCACGTGCTTTTAAGAAATACAATATCCACAATACCACGCTGTCGAGATAGGTGCATTGAACGTCGAAGAAAGCGACGTGGGACCCGACGACCGCGTATTCTCGCGTTTTCCAAATCTACCAGTTACTTCAACCTACTCCTTCGCCCTTTCTCTCTCTCTCTCTCTCTCTCTCTCTCTCTCTCTCTTTCTCGAGCAACCGGTTGAACTGATCTGTATCGCAACGTTCCTTCGTTTCGCGAGGCTATCACCGCTATTCTCGCCCTTTCTCCTCGATTCTTGTCGTTCCGTTCAATCTGGCGTCGCGTGAAAAGCGCGTGGTTTCTCAGAGAAATATTCGACGGGTGGTAAGGAGAGACACGCAGGTAAAGACGGACGAAAATCCAGGAAACTGCGGCAGGTGTGTACGAGCGCAGGCAAAAGGAACAGGGGGATGCAAAGCGAACGTGCAATCGGTCCGGAAGCGCGAACAAAGAATCGAACGAACGCGGAAACAAAGCCGGGGTGGAAGAGAGAGAGAGAAATATAAATCCGCAAACCATTCCCAGTTCCCTCGTTATCAATCATGCCGGGGTGATATTTCGGTGGAGAACGACCACCGTTGGAAGAAAATCCGCGGCCGGAATGGATGGCGCGTTGCGATCGGAGAAACCGATTCTGAGAAATCGTCTCGATAAGATTCGTTCGAGATAATAGTCTCGAGGTAAGAGAAGCTTCATCGAGAATTTCCTTGCATTAACGAACTCCAAAGAATTCCGCGGATATTGTGGTTCAATCAAGCAATGGCCTAAACGAAACTCGGTACGTTTTGTACGAGGAAAAATTAACCGTTCCTTCGAAACGAAGCGACTAGTAAAGAGGATTTTTGAGAGAAAGGATAAGGTGTAACGTGAAATATCACGTTTACTCATCGACGACAGTTGTTCGTTGGAAAATACGTTTCACGTTGAAGGAAGGAGGTCAGTCGCAGGTGCACACGGTAGTTGGAAACGTAGAATCGGGGACTTAATTAATAACGAGGGCATACTTCGCGGCTTAGAATCGGATTATTCGTTCGTGGAGATCTGCTACGCACACGCACAATGTGAGAGAGGGAAGAGAAGGAAGAGAAGCATCGACTTTTCGAGAAGAAAGAAGGAACAACGTGAAAAGAAGAAGCTTCGGATAAAGGCAAGGGACGTAGGGCGGGAAGGAATAGCGATCAGCTATTCCCACCTCGAGGACTCCGCTGAATATGCATGAAACAATCGCATATCTCATGCAATTAGCCAAGGCAAATCTTTTACCCTCTTTCGTCCTCCCACCGTTGCATTTTTTTTTCCCCCTTCTGGTACTTTTTAACCGCTGTCTTTCTCGTTCTCCGCTCGTTTGCTTCGTCTTATCCTGGAACGAGGCAACGGCCGCGGGAAACTTGGCTCTAATCAGAGCGCATTTGTGACTTCCGTGGCCAGGCGGCGCCGATGCAAATTGCATTTTGAATCGCGGCTGACACCGGTTTCTTCCTCGTCGATAAACTTCTCCTTCGTTTTCTACTTTCCGTTACTTCCATTCCTCTTTCTCTCCTGCTCTTCGTCTTTCTCACCCTTCTTCCCGTCTTCTTTTTCGACCGAGAGAGAGAGAGTTTTCATCGTACGAACTTTCTGATTGATACTTCTTCGCCGGCTTTTCTCGTCGTTCCTCGAAACGCGAGAATCCTCGAGTCTGAGAACCTGAGGAAGGAAGGTGACAAACAGAACCCGCGAGTAGTCGTTTAAACATTAACCAACTTGGTGCTCGTGCTTTAATGTCTTTCATCGGCAGAGAAAGAGAGTGGTTGCGGCGCGAAAACACGTTCCGTTGACTCGGCAAACATTTTGCTCGCGGTCCTTCACCGATACCTCGGAGCCACGAGGTATCTTTCGAACGCTTTCGCGTTTTCTCGCGGATCCGTTCTTTCTACTGGACGGGGAGGAGAAAAAGCGGTCTTTCCGCTCGGTAAAATAGCACTCCGTGACTCGTGACCTGTGTGTTCTCAGAAAACATCCATCGGGATGGATCACGCCCAGACTCTCGTGTGTGTATTTTACGTTTTGCCTGTTCGATCGAGCCGAGCGTTATTTTTACGCTCTGGGCCGACTGCTTCTCTTAACGAACGAATTTTTATTAAACGAATCCCGGCTGATTATCCTTATCGGTTATCGAGAAGCCTAAAACGAACTCTGCTACGATCGAACTTTTTCATAGAAATTCAAGGAGTAGAAGTGGATGGAATAAAATGGATTTCGTTCCGGGTAGAAATTCACGTAGAATCTAGCAAGCAAACGGGTTAAACGAGTGGATCATTCGACCACGCGTAGAAAGTCAAAGTAGCCTTTGTGCACGAATAGAACGCCGTTAACGAGCATTAACTTTCTTGCACGGGAGTGAAATATGGGTCAAAAGTTGGCCGCAAAGTGGCGAAACGGGCCGGGGGATCAGGAGGAAGGGACCCCGCAAAGCGAAGTTGGCCATCGTTTTCAACCAGCTTTAATCTGTCCCAAGTCTAGTTTAGGTATCTGCTTTGAATCCACGATAGAAACGCGTTTACCTCTGGATTACTAATTCTTTGTCCTTCTCTACCATTTATACGCCCCGTTTCTCTGATTACTTCTCCTTCAACGTTTCCTTCAATTCGACTATGGAATACCTCGTTTTTATTAGATCCATTTGTGCCAGGGAGATTTTCGAATCGCACCTGGGACGATGATTAAACGTGGCTTGTTAACGCGTTCATCTTCTGGATAATCTCAATACCTTTCTTTTCACGGATACACTTTCGAAACGGAATGATTTCGAACGCAATTTTCCCGATTTTCTCCCGGTACGTTTAGCAACACCGCGAGACTGTTCCGTAGCTGAAAATCGCGGTGCGATTTCTTCGATCTTGGTGAGAAGATCGGAAGAATATCAGTCGAGAAAGAGGTTTCCAACGTGGAGTGCGATATTCTCCCGATAACACAAGATTTTCGAAACGCGAGCAGGACATTAGACGCGACCCCCTGAGGATTCGAAACAGGATTCAATTTCCCAAACGACGATCTTCGTCTGGTACGCGATCGATTCAAAAAGAGAGAGAGAGAGGAAGAGAGAAAGAGACAGATTATTCACGGAACAGTAACGGAAGTTGGTGGCGTGACACTGATGCTACGCTGGGACGGTAACGAAAGTCTTTTTCAAAGTTTGATTAAACCGGCACGAGCCAAGGGATGCGTGCTCGCGCGGAGACTTTTGAGCCGTCTCTGTTAGACTCTCGCATGAATTTCAACCTTTGGCTCGTTTCCCTTGAAGAAACACGAGAAGACAAAGGCGGCTCAGTCGTCGGAGCACGATTTTTCCTTTGTTCTCTATCCTACGACATGGGGCCATTTAATGGACCGCTCTTTTTTCTCCCTCTGTTCAACCCCTCGCGATTTTACCAACGTCCCTCTTGTGAAAAACGAGAAATTTTAGATAGCCGTTCGTTGCGTTAGTTTCGTTAACTAACAGTCACGGCGATCGGGCCCTTTTTCGTTCCACGAGAAAAGTGGTGAAAAATATCCGAGCAGCGCGGCGTGGTCGGTGAATCGGAAATTGGCAGCGTTAGAAACGCTGGAAACAATTACGCTGACCGGAGGATGGTGGTAACACGGTGAATTATACAGGAACAGAGTGGAATATGGCGTTATCCGGCGTGTCCGGCGATTTGAAAGTCTAATGCGAGCTAGAATGATTTTTCTGAAAGGGGTCGCAAACGCGCGCGCGCGCGCCCTCGCGCACCATCGTCCCCTCTGCCGTGTTTTGCACGCCGCCACCCGCCACCTGTTGGGATGTGAATCCCATAAACCTCCCCCTAAGGCTAGCCTTCCTATCTTTCCGTAAACAATCGGAAGCTTTTAAGTAATTGCTACGCTCGTCTTGGAAACAATTGCATCCCCTCGCGTTCACCCTTCTAACCTGAACACACGCCTCGCCTCTCTTTCTCGTTTCCGCATTCGTTTCGTATTCGTTCGATCCTCTCGGACTCTGGAAATCCTGTATTCGATTAGCCTGAATCTCGAAACGGCTCGAGGAGATAAAACACGCGTCGTGAATCGAAAGGACGAGCGTCCTTTCTTCTTTAATCCACTCTCATGTGGTTTCAACGTTGGCGTGTTACGGTGATGGAACGAATGCACGATATATTTAGTATCGGTCAGTCGATCCTTTCGGAAGCTCTTTCGTTAGTTTGCTAGATCGTTGAACTTCAAATTAAACAAACACACTTCTCTTCTTCTTGCTTTTTAACCCTCTAATTCGCCTCTAGACGGGGTTTACGCGATATAAAACATATGTATCATAATTTTTTAATACAATTTTTTTATTACACTGTAAACCAAGCTTCATTGCACATTTAAGTTTTTTCGATCTGGTAATACTACCGTTACAGTTGTAACGGAAAATTGCACGTGCTTAAACACTTGTTTTTTTTTTTTTATAATCAGAAGGAATAACAGATTCCAGATTCGTTTGATTTTTTGAGGTCCAAAAAAGAAATTGTGGCATTAGAGAGTTAATTATACCGTAAAGAAATCGTTTTGTCTGTATTCTGTACTTTCTCTCCCATGGAGTTCGATTAATCAGCCTCGTCTATGAGTCTTTGGGTCTACGAGCCGAGTGTTTCAAACGAAACCCATCTATGGATTCGTTGTCGTTGTAAAAGGCTTAATAGACGAAAATGTATCTCGCTCCTCGTTTAATGAGACGCGTTGTAATCCGTGATTTCGTTCTCGCGGCTGGGTATCGTTGGTCGATGGTGTTTCGACGGCAGAAAATACCGACGAATCCGCGGAGGCTTTCCCGTTAATCGAGTAGCGGCTTTAAACGGCTTGTTCGGCTTACGCGGCGAGCATTATTCTCGCGGCTTCTATCGATTTCCGCGCGTACAGTTCGTTTCGCGAACTCGATCAAATACTTTTCTTTCCTGATCTCTCGATTCGCGCGTTATAATTAATCATAATGGATCGTTCACGAGAATCCAACGGACTAATTATTTCGATACACGTACCACCTGTTCGAAGTGATCCATATCACGTTTATTAAACAACAACGAGACGGTTGAACCTGGATATAGTTCGAATATCTTTACAAAGGCTGAAGTAATTTTCGAAGCGACGACACAGTCGCGATAAATGTCTTCACAGTGAATAAATTGAAATGGATGCCTCGTAAAATAGTTTTCTGTCCCGGTTTCTTCCCTCTTCTTTTTCCCCTTCTACTTTTCTTGCTTATTTTTTATGTCCAGCGCGCGGTTTTATGGCGAAAAACGAGCAACCCTCGACTGCAACGGTGTGTAACGGCGGCGGAACGAATCAGAAGTCACCGCGCGAGACTTCGACGCAAACGTCGATCGTAACTCCTAGTTTTCTCTCCTTCCACGTTCGACTTCGACTAACGTAGCACATCCCTCCCGACCAGAAACTGTTTCGATCGCGTGTAATACTTTGTTTTCCATTTTCTCTCCCCCCCTCTCTCTCTCTCTCTCTCTCTTCCTTCTTCCATGGTGTCGCGTTTCGAAGATATATTTTCGACGGCGAATCCAGTCGCGAGCGATGCGGGTTCACGTCTACCGAGGGGAACTTTAACTGCAGTTTCGAACTCGCGCCACGTGCTTTCGGCCGCAACAGCTGAGCAAACAATTTGGTCGACGACGATGTATCAGTTTCTGGAAACGTGTTTTCCGCGGAACGCTAATGGCGCGAATACTACCGTGAAAACTTTCGCGACGTGAATTCCATTATTGCTCTCGCTCCATAAACTGACGGGGTTGGTTCACGCGCTTGAACTTTCCCCCCTCGATTTTCCGAGACTAGACTAGACGACGTTACTGGACTGGGATAATAGACAATGATACGCAAATTCAAATTCTTTCGTATTTATATCTAACGTAATTCTGTAGGAGTTGAACGAGTTTCCGTGATCAACTCTCTTTGATACGTTCTTAAATTGACAATAAAGACTACATACGAAAATGTACGTTATTTCCTCTTGGACTTTCTCTGAAACTACACTCAACAAAGATATGTGTGTTTCATCCTGAATTTCTTATAGTGGATTCTTCGGTAAGGCTATCCAGGAGATTTAGATTAGAAGTTGTATTAGGTGGTCCGGAAAATTCGTGTCGATTTTTGATAGATAGGTTTGATACTACGGTTTCAGGTAAAAAAGTTGGAAAAGATGATCGTTACTGTTTTCTTCGTAATTCGGACCAATTAGAATTTTTTAGTAAACTAATCCTTCTAACTTCTCACGAGAAGTCAGTTCGTTTGGTTCAATTTGAAAAAAGTTATTCCGTTTTAACTCTTTGGGGCACGGTGGGATTAAAAGTGTCCCACCTTTTTGATGCACCGTAATGCATGGTGGGACATTTTTAGTCCCATCTCGAAATATTGCAATAACTGCATGCGTATATGTTTCTATTTCGTCTTATTTACGTAAAGCAGTTGGTAATCAAATTTCTGTGCAACATGGGTCTATTTTATTACCTGAAATCCTATGCCGCAAAGAGTTAAAAGGTGTCTGAATATCAATGGGGAAGTCACTGTATAGTATTACGAGGGTTGACGAGTATCAGTGAGAAAGGTTAACGTTAGTCCGTTCCTCTGGTGGCTGTACCGTCGTAAGATTTTTCACGATAGGTGTGACTTATGTCCCTGTCGATCACCACTTTCTCTTTTACAACCCTCGTCGTCCTGTGTACGAACACGGAGCATTTTTACGATACTCCATAAGGTATGTATGAACATGGGTAACATCAGTCCCCGAACTGAATTATCACTCTGCGTATCTCCCATGTAATTTTGCCCTCGTAACATGCCTATACTACGGCAAATAAAATGGAGAAAAGGAGAACAGAGTAGAGAATAAAAATCTTCGATCTGACTTTTCGAACGGTGCAAAGCGATCGCAAATACGAAGTGTTGGAAACGTAGAAGGAAGTTTACGCGGCGAGGTAGCCGCGGGATTTGAAGTTTTAGCAAAGAGATTGTGGCACATTCTGTCATAGTTTATGCCTCTATACGTGAAACCGAGCCTCCGGTAGTGCAACAGCTGCAACAACCTCCACCGTGTCACCGAGAATTACGACCATTTTGAAAAACTGTTTTTGCATGTTTACGCGAACCGCCATGTCACTTCCGGTGTCACGACTCCCTCCGCTAATCTCGAACTCCTTCTCGTGTTTTTCGATGCAAATCGTCGAACTGGTTACGCAGAAACGTAATCCTCCTTCCGCGGAATTTCAAATTGCAACGTGATCTACGGGTGCAGGCGTAAACCGGACGAGCGACTTTCTACCCCTTTCTTTTCACGTCTCGTTGGAACTACAACTCCACACACTCTGTGTGTGGATGTTTTCGCGATTCTGGAGACCTTTAACGTTTTGAGCATCGACTCAGTACTAAATTTTAAATTTACTCAGATCCAAACACTCTTCTTTCGCACCTTTGTTGCTCTAATTCACGTGTGTGACCGTACCAATGGAGGTTTAGCATGCGAGGGGTCAATTAGCGAGCACACGAATCGAGATCGAGTATGATTCGTTAAGATTCGTGTAAGATCAAGGCTCCGTAACGAATTTACAGGAGCGAAGAAAAACAGTCTGTTGGCGTAGCGCGCGAAAATTTGATACATAAGTCGCGAATGTTCGATTCTCGTTGGGTCACTGGACTCACGTTTTCCCTCGGTTTCTGTACAAATTTTATTAGAGGAAAATAATAAAAATTTATGGCTGTGCAAACGTTTGAATACATTTGCTAACAAAAAAAGTTTTCCCACGGCTGCCGTGATTCCGGTTATTCTGCTCAGTTGAAATAAAAACACTAAAATGATTCTTAATTAGGACGAGATTGGCTACTCTAGCAGGTGTATGATGAAAGGAAAAAAAAGTTAATAATTGAACATTTGAAATTGATTATCGATTTTTATATGTTGCTCGTACACTTGACAGACTATAAAAACATAACGAACAAGGATAGGAATTTTTAATTAATTCTCAGGTTATAACATCAGTGAAAAGGTAAACGCAAAATTCGAAATCAATTGGTCAAGCAGATCTTGAGATATTATGGAAGTCATTTTAATAAACAAGGATATTGAGGAAAATTTAAAGTTTTACATGCTCCTCCAATAATACGTATTATACTTACAAGCCTAGGAGCTTCTTAAAAAATTCACCGATGCTTCGCGAGGATTTTCCGGAGGCAGGAAATATACAAACTCTAAATAAGGCCTTCGAAGAACGTTAACAGTCCGTACGAAAAATAGACGCAAGGAAATGTAGCTAGTTCTCATTTTTAACTAGTTTTTCGAATAAATCGTAAGGCAAAGGTACGTTAATGTACCGTGAGATTTTTCTATAAATCGCAATCTCTGACGACCGTAAGCAGACAGCTCGCGAATGCCAGTTACACGGACCAGGCTGTGAAATTGGGTCTCGTTACGTAAATTATTTACGTGCACGGACTCGCCGGAATTGGCACGTGCGTTTCGCGTCACAGAGAGAGAGAGAGAGAGAGAGAGAGAGTGGATCCAGAACACACGTACCACCAGAATAGCAGGTCTCTCATCCCGCTTTGAAACTTCTCGGGGTTGGGTGATGTTTCACGGCGGATTGGTCGAACGGAATAAAGAATCTTCCGTTGAAGCTGAAGTTCTATGCAGTCCGAGTACATCCTCCTCGAAAAGCTTCGGAATTTCAAGCATTTCCAATAGGTCGCGGGCGGTGCCGGACCTATGCGGCGTGATTTATAATTCCGGGCGCGCGATGGAATTATTAATGCGAAAAGTTCTCGGGTTGGAAACGGGCACCAACCATACCTACCCTACCACGTTCCTCCTCGAAACCGGTCGAAAACGTGTATCCAGCATCCGTTTTCTCTAGATACGTACATTTGATCGTACTTTAACCTTCGATCTGTCTCGAAATCAGCTAGATTTTCTATCCTTCGGCCGGACAATTCGAGCGTCGTCAGATTACTCGAGCAGCATGGAAAAATCATGGAAAGAGGAGAGGCAGGAAGGGAACGGAGACGGATAAAGAGGAGCGTACGATCCGTTTTGAGAGTGGTGTATTTCCTGGGATTAGAACGGCCGTGGAATCGATGGAAAACGGAAACGCGAGTCTCTGTTCTGGTCCGTAAAGAGAATTCGGAATGAAGTGCGTTAATTAACGTGGTAATAAAATTTGTAAGGTTCGTATGCCGTCAGGATTGTCGAGGAAGACAGAGAGAGGACGAGAGAGAGTCGGTATTGTCTAAGAACAGAGGGGAGGATGAATATGGCCGTTCCTTCGAGACGGTCATTTTTCTTCGGACAATACGGTGATTAATTTTTCTCTAATTGGGTCGAAGCCTTACGTGAAAACGAGCGTCTGATAACAGTGGCGGCGGTTTTTATCTTAACGTCTACCGTGGACCGTAACGTCTGCACAAAAGGGGCAAAATTGCGATCAGATTCCCTTTTCCCCCTTTTTTTTTTCTGCCCTCCATTCGGCTGCCAGTTTTCCATTCGTTCTTCGTTCACTCGCTAACCCGAATCGTTTTCTACCCTGCTGGCTTTCGGGATCACCACCACACATAATCCGCGACTGGCCATGATTGCTTCGTGCTATCTTCTAATTTCAATCTCTCCGATATTCGTGACACTCGACAAACAGAGGAGCCTATATACACCTTTCTCTCGATTCTCTTCTCTTCGATATGTTAGAAAGGATATTTCTATTTTTTGAAGGAAAAAGTTCGCTCTACAGTTTCACCGATGAGATTTTTCCACGTTAAACTATCTTCTAACGAATAAGAATCGAAGAAAGAAACGGCACCGTGTTGTTGTTCGATCGAGACGATTGTTTCGAAACGGAGGCGAATAAATACAAGCGTCGCGAAGCTTTTCTCAGCAAACATCGTAGCAGTTGGTTGGTTGCAAAGAGGGTTGGAGGTTGCTTTCGGCAGGGCAAATCGAATCGGGGACAACGACTGGACGAGTCGAATAAATTCTTAAATTCGTTACAACTCGGAAATTCGGTACGCTGCACGTACTTTTTAACGTTTGCTCTTGCGTGCCTTGCTTCCGGTCCCCGTTTCGCCTCTGTTCGCCGCGTTACAGCACGAAATCGATAAATCGACGGACCGTGAAATCGTTCGCAAATTTTCGTTCGACCGTGTTCTTCTAGTCGTAACGTCGTTCGCTGTCTTCTTCTCTTAGGCCACTATGAATAATTACGTACGTGTGTCGAAACATAATGAAACTCGTATTCACGTCCATCTTGTCAAACTGTAAATAGACAAACAGATAAAGAAAGTCAGATTTTCGGCGAAGATATGGAATAGTACGATCGCTGCTTTCGGAAAAAGTACCGAATCGATAATAAAAAAAAACCACATCGTCTGAATTAGTTGTACGCGTGTTTTTCTTTCGCAGCAAATCATGTAAACGTGTTACCTTTGCAACGAAAAACGAAACGTGATATTTTCCGTGACAGCGAAAACAACCGTGCTGTTTTTCGTAAGACGAGTGAAACGTGATATCGTGGAAGTGGAGGAAAAATTTGGGGGACCAGGAAGAGAGGAGAATCGAATTCTCGACCTCCGGACTGACAAGCCGCCCTGTTTATTTCCTCGCTGTTATTGCTCCTCTCGAAAGATATGGAAGCTCTGACTCTACAATATTTTACGTAATGCACGTCGATACGATGATTGGATCAATGTTTCACGTTTCTCGCAGGCGGATTTCAAGGAAAGAAGTGAAGGAAAACTCGGGGAATAGACAGTGGTCCCATGAAATCGCGTCCTCGGCGGCAAGTTTCCGCACACGTGATCCGGAGATCAATCAGAGCCGGTAACAAAGTTGTCACGAGGTGAACGGCATCGCGTGTAGAAGAGCAGAACGAAAGGTTTCTTCGTGGGTGGAGGAATCGTAGAAGAAATAAAGTTAGGGGAGGAGATTGGGGCGAGGCAGCAGAAGCAGAAGCAGAAGCAGGCACGGAGCGGTAAAATGGAACGTCCGGAGTCGGTTAATTGAATCTTTTCTGGTCGGCAGCGCGGGGCTGGTGGAAATTCGCGCGGGTCGCGTGTTTGCCGAGCTCTGTAAATCGAGCGAATGCAACGATGTTTTATCGTCTGCCGGGGTGGCGAGGAGCAGAGGGATAGGAACGTGGCCGCGGACGCGTTGTAACTTTTGTCACTCGGCGTGAGCTCGTTTGTTTGTTTGCCGCCGTTGCAGCCACCGCCGCGTTTCCCCAGCCTCCAAATCTTTTATATTCCCGTGGAATTTTATTTATTCGCGCGAAAATATTCGCCGCTCGCTCTCTCGCGTCCGATTACCGTTCCTACCCTCACCTCTTCTCTCGAAATCAAATAATTCGCCGGTTCGTTCGATGCACATATTTCTCACCGGGAAGCTCGATTAGTTTTCCCCACGATTTACGATATTACACGTTTTTCTATTTTTCGCCGCCCGTTGTATCCCGACGGATACGTTTCGTCGCGGATCAATTGAAAAGAAAAACAGACAAAAAAAGAAAAAAGAACAAACGAGAAATAGAGTTGAAAAAACGGACAAAACAAAACAAAAAACGTATAATTGTTGGTGAAATGGAAAGGGCAGATCAATCTAGACGAGACGATATCGTTGTCGCGGTATCTATTCACCGGCCACCGACCACCGGCGATTATCGGAACGTCTGTTTTCCGAGCGAACGATTATCCCAGGCAAACGACGCATTCGGTACACGTGTTCGCGCTTGGTCTCGCCTCTGCTCTGCGCCTACCACGCATGAACGGGGATACGAGCATTGTACGCCGCCGACTGGCTCCCGCAACCGGAATAAACTGGCTAATGATCGCCTCCTCTCGCTCCGCCTCGTCTCACCTCTCACCCCTTTTCCACCCCTGCGACATTCAATTTGGCCGACTTTCCTCGGCGATATGGGTCGAGACCGAGCGACATATTTCTCTTGGACCAGTTCCACCGGTCGAAAGTTTCGCCGGCCGATTTTCCGCGGAGAGAATACGCGCTTCCACGGGCTCGCGTAGAACTTTCCGTAAACCGGTGGAAGAGAATCGCTCGTTTCTGGACCTCCGTTGCTGACTTTATAAACTTTCTCGGTTTACGTTTATTTTCGCGAAATTCTTTTGCGATATTTTTCACTGATCCGATACGCACGCACATAGGTGTACGATATATGTACATATATACGAACAAGCGACGACTTGCTTGTAACGAAGTTTTTCGGATACGGTGGAAAACAAATTACGCTTAGTCAGAGGCGGGAGAAAAACGATTGGGAGATGGGGTAGGATGTAGCGATGATGGAATGCTGCTACTTCTATAAAATCTGATGTCCTAGTTATGTAAATCTCCATCGGTATAGCTGATAGAAGCGATATAGCGAGGTCGTAAATTAAAGCATTAAACGGCGACACCGATTGATGTAGCTGCATTCAGGGTCATCCACCGTTTGTAAATTGATACGTAGAAGACGAGGAAAAAGTTTTAGGGACCCAATGGTACATTACGCCCCTACGCCAATAGGCTCTTTATATCTTTTCCTCACCTTGCTCCTGTGAATTGGCCTCCTTTATTTAATCTTTAAAATAACCAAAAGAAATTTCCGTATCGATTAAATATCAGCTACAACGATAGAAAAACCTGTGGCTGATCTCGTTTCTATGTACAAAACTTTTAACACGAGTCCTTTCGTCTAAGACAAGGATCTCTTAGGATGCCTCATCGTCGAGTTTACTAGGAAACCCAAGACGAAAAGCATCTTGCCTTCTTTTCTTCTTCTATCTACTATGAGTTGCTGAGATATCCTGCACCGCCTTCTGAATCTTCCATCGGCCGATGTTACGATCCAATTCGTCGAATGATATGGGAATTATGACCCAATAATCAGACCCCAGCGTATCTTCCACCTGATATCTCAGCAACTCGTAACAGTTCCTCCTTTCCCTAACCACAGTGTTACGAACCAATCCCGAGTTGACATCGAGCAACCCTAAACAAGGTTCGAGCTCTCCTTATCCTCCGAATAGCTGTTCGATGCTCGGATTACGCGTAGTACTTTGACGCTTGATTGATTTTACGACGTCGCTAATATCGCTTCCAACGACTATACACTGTACATAGTAGCTTGCCTATACTTTCACGGTGGTACATGACAACAATTACGCGTTGTCGTTCATTAATCGATATCTGCATACTTTCTGCGTGCATTTGTCGTTCGATGAACTTTCGGTGAATGTAATTTAAGTGAATTTATAAGAATTCTTTATTGTACTTGAACGGAAGGACAATTTCGGGGTCTGACTGTTTAATTTCGAGAGCAGAGAAAGGAGGGAGAAGCCGAATCGCTAGATTAACAACGGCATCGTTTACCGATAAGCGGATCAGCCATGGAAACGAGAAAGAAGCAGAAGACGGTTGACGAACAGGGGGAATCAATCGCGTGGCCCGGTTTTCCACGATTTCGCTGACGAGAAAATTGCTTCCATAAGGCCTCGTTCGGGTTAGACCTCGCCGATACGAACAGTTCCTTCTGTTCGAGGTGAACTCCGTGTTCCTCGAATGCAAAACGCGATAGGGTAATCGTCGTTCGGGAGATTAGAATACCTGGGTAGGTTGCTGATGATTGAATAAAAGAGCGAGGAGATCGAAATAAGCTCCGACAATCGGTGTAATATGAGAATCTATCGACGAATCTTATCTTTGTCGATAAACATCAGTATACACCATCTACTACCTCTCCAACACTTGAAAAATCATCGCACGATTCATCGAAAATTATCCTGCTTTTTCCCCCTTCTGCTTTTTTTTTTTTTTTTTTAAGATATCCGCATTTTTTCGCGTCTTTTATGTTTTACAACCAGAATTTGCAACGAAGGAATCGGAAAAAATTCCCTAAGATGTACCTTCGTATATGCTAGATTTTTTTCAGAATAGTCCAAAAACTGATAATCCGTATTTACCCTGTAACTACCTCGACGGTCGAGCTAGAGGGTTGAAACTTGGTGTCACATGTTTTCTTTTGGCAAGCTATCGCATGGTTCATCGCACTATCAAATCGGTTGGAGGGTACTTTCGACCCTCTTCAGCCTGTTAAACCCTTTCGTCGAGAAATTTCAAGATTTCGAACGATGGTTCTCGACAGACGAAGGTCTAAAACAAATTATTTGCCTCGAAAAGCAATCGAGAGTCGGAGAATTTCATCGTGTATCTAGCCCGTTGTCTTGTTATCACGAGTTGGACCGATTTCCCTCGGCCGTCCCAGACAGCTCGGGGATCACGCGAAATACATCGTTGGACAAGAACAATCGAAACTTGGCCGGCAAGTAATCCAGGGCCGTCTCAGTTTCGCGATTGCTCGCGGCTCTCTGTTAAACGGTTCATTTCCCGTGGGGTGTAAATCAGCATTGTCGCGGGTATCCATGTACAAGCGAGCCCTGGTCGAGAAACTTTCACGTTCCCTGGTATCGGATTAACGAATCTCGAGGAACACT
This sequence comes from Anthophora plumipes, assembly GCA_951804975.1. Taxonomy (NCBI): domain Eukaryota; kingdom Metazoa; phylum Arthropoda; class Insecta; order Hymenoptera; family Apidae; genus Anthophora; species Anthophora plumipes. The sequence continues at coordinate 24,211,934 of OX638116.1, read as the reverse complement.
GGCGACTGGTGGACGGAGGAGATACACACACTCGAGGTAATGCGATAGTTCCCCCTGGAGCATCTACGATAGGATCGATACCGGTGTCCAGTGGATATTAATTAGCCATCGAGTAGAATCGACGCCGGAGGACGGTGTCGTTACATCGTCGAAGATGAAGACGTCGACGTCGACGACGATATAGACGACGTAGACGAAGAAGATTCTAGTCGTTGTCCTTAGAACGTTATCATCCGTGCTTTTCATTCGCGAAACTTTACGACACTCTGATCAACGTGGCCTGCTCTCGTTCACTCACGGATGGAAGCATTATCGTGCCACCGCCTCAGCCGCCGTTCCTTCCACAACTTTCAGAGCCAGCCTTAATGAAGAATATTCGTGAAATGAAAACTGCCGGTACTCTTGCAGAGTTATATTGCATCCTCGGGAAAACAAGATCGTAGCTACTCTATAAAGCGGCGATTCTCCGTGAACTGTTTCCAGACGGTGCACAGTATTTATTTTATCGGGAAGAAATTCGGGGAACCGTTACTATTATATACCCAGAGGGGGTTAAAACTTGTTGGTTTCTGCCCTATCTACGAGTTATACTTGCTTCTCTTCGATAGGAAGAGAAACGATTCGTTGTTTCTTTTGTTTCGAAGTATCGCGGTGATTTTGTCTGTAGGAAGATCGTTCGTGAATGATGTAGAAAGGTATCGGCGAACCGACGAATCCCGATCCCTCGAATCGAGTCCGGAATTCAATTTAGGCATGCCGCTAATTGGTCGGATTAGCTTCCGTTCCGCTGTGCACCGGTAACGATCCAAAAGCCGCGCGAAATTCGCTTTATTAGATGAGCAAATGAAGACACCGAGCAGACGTAAATTTTCCTTTTGTCTTCCTTCGTTCCGTCCTCTTCTCTCTTTACGGTAATTGTTCCATTCGTTGCGAAAAAAAAAAGAGGAAAGCTCTCTCGTGGATGTCTCCAGTGACTAGATACTTAAAACCTAGCGAACGAACGTTTTGGTAATTGTCATCTTAACCCAATACATCGTTGCTTTTTCGTTTGCTTCTTCGTCCAAAAGATTTCGCCAACCTTGCAACGATGCCGAAGAGTCTGATCTCTCTTTCTCCTTCTCTCTCTCGCTCTCTCTCTCTCCCTCCTTCTCTCTCTCTCGGTGAGACGCGCTCTTTTGTCTTTCCATCGTTATAATTACGTTTCGTTCCTTTCACGAGCTTCGAATCGTGCAACAATACGCGAAGACAAAGCGAACCTTGCTCCTGTTTCGCGTCTTTGAACCGTTCTCACAAAGTTCTACACATCTCTCCGACAAAGGGAAGACTTTTACAGGATGACCAGCCTACGAGAGGAGGTAGATATCTGTAAACGGTGTAACGTCGGGGTTGATGAACTTAAAAGTTCACGAAATCGTCGCTCGCGACGAAAATTCGGGGAAAAACACGGAGTCAGATTCACGAGGCTCCGTTAACGAATCGTAACGAGTTTCGTTCTCAAGAAGAGCGATAATCGTTCCGAAATATAAATGTCACTCGTGAAAAATGACACGCGATGGTCAACAGGATATCATAATCAGACGAAATCTGTTTTTAACAAATATTAGCTTGTTTCGAAAGTTACTTTCGTTATCTTCACACTCTACTTCGCCTGACAACGGCTCGAGTAAACATGGAACTCGGTTTGTTTCAACTTGATCTTACAGTCGTCGGTGGTCTTCTAATTTTCCAACAGGATGTTTCGTTTTTTGTAAAAGTGTCTCCTGAAGTTTCTTACGTTACTTCGAATGATAGAAAATCAGGACGTTGCTTTGAAAAATCTAGCGGTGCTTGAAATCCTGCAAATGAGATTTGCGTCGTGTACGGAAATCATCTTATTGCTGTTCGAAACAGTTCGTAAATTGGTTCGGAAGCTTCAGAGTTGGAGATTGTAAATGTGATAAGAGAACCACCACAAAATTTTGGAAAAACGGAATCGCCAGTCTTTCGGGGAGATGGACGAGAGATGATAAATCAGAACGGATGATATATAATCCCGTAGAAGGAAAATTCGACGAACAAAGGGGAAATCGAACAAGCTACGACGTCCAATTGACGAGCCCTCTTAATTTCCCCGCTGTTATTGCTCCCTTTGACGCGTACACTAACAAAATTCCTACGATATTGTACGAAAAGATTCCCCGAATAGCACGAAATATGCACAAACGAATGCTCCGAGTTTCAAAGCGATAGTTTGTCCAGTATCTGCCCCGGAAAATTCCACGGATACGTGAGATAAAATCCTCCTGTTAATCCAAGGTAAATCGTAGCGAAACATTCTGAGGGAGAAAGGAATACCCATGATTAACTGGAAGGAAGAGAGGTGAGGAGGGAGATTTACACCAAGGTATAGAACCAAGAGAGGATCCCGATGGCACGAGGCTGTTGTTCTCACTCTGTTTCCCCCTCTGTTTCTATCGTGTTCCGGGTGACGCGCGTCGGATGCCGGAAATAGCGGAGGATGAGAGGTTTGGTGGATGCTGGGGGCGGATGGTGGCCAGGCAGGCGGCCGTGTAGGACGAAGAGCGGCGAACGGGTGCGGCAGTAACAGCAGCCAGGGTCGGAGGTGGCTTAATTGGCCGGTAATTGCCACTGTCTGCGCCACGGCGACAATAGGACGCGAAGATTGGAACTTTACCAAATGACATAGACGCGGCCGGAATACGTTAACAATAATTCCGTAATAGCTCGATCTCGCGGGAACACCACCGCGATATCGTCCCGTACCACCTTTACCCCTCGTCTGGCTAACTTAACCAGCACGTCACCTGCCATACGGCTCCTTTCCAAACGATTTTTTCCTTCACCTTCAATGGAGACCATTCCGCGCGATTAAACGAGCCCCGGAAATGAGGTTTGTCGAGCTCACACTGTGGAGAAAGAGGATTTCAAGAAATTATCTATTCAACGGAGTTTGTACGATGGATATACGTGTGTAAACGTGTGTGGATAATTAGTGAGTAAGTGTGCGGGTTACGGTACCACGAGGTCGTGAATGAACCTCTTAAGAATCCGGGACTGGATTGACGTAGGGACACTCTGCTCCGTGCGTTGCACTCCGTTTCAAAGTCTCAACAGCGAGTAAACGATGTACGATTTAGCATTTCAATTAGTCAGTGGTTAGATTAGATCACCATTTAGAAATAAAAAATGTGTAAACATTATTTATTTAGAATTTCTTTCGTTGAAAAGTTGTTCTTCATAATTATCACGACGACTCGTACTCTTTATCGAAGAGATCCGTAATTTCTCGTCGATTGCGTATCGACTAAAGTTTGTTCGTAACATTTTTCCGCTAGATTATCCGATTAGTCGAGTTAAAAACCATAAACTGGGACCCATGTTCGCCGTATCGCTCGTAAATATCCTCGCGGCGTTCTTTGTTATACCTTTCAAAATTTCGATTCAATTCGTTCGGCGTGGAACAAATTAGCTGTTTAGTAATTGCACAATCGAATTAACGAAGCTTCACGGAAAGTACATTGTAAATTTCAACGGGGATACTTTGCCATTGTTCTTCACCATTCGCGTATCGCCGCACACAAACGAACACCCTTTGGTTTCACCAACGCAGAACGGTAATTGTACGCGTAATTTAACTTGAACTTTCATACATATATCGGGCAGCATTCGCCCGACACAAACTTAATATACCCGTACCGATAGCTCGACACACGTTGGTCGAGGTCCGTGTCGAGTGTGCATATGTACAGACGAGCGGACTGGTTGAAATTTATGGCGATGAAAAATCGCGTCGCTTAATTGCGTCACGTGTCGATGTAACTCGTAAATCGTGGCCGATTCGCGGACACTCTCGCGTTCGGCATCGAGAATATCTGGGTCACGAGGTAGAATTCAACTGAACTATCCTGCGTGGCCAGTCACGCTGAGAGACAGGGAGGTGGTAATATTTCGCGGAAACTTCGCGGGTGCGTCCGTGTGTCGTAAATCACGGAGAAAGAGGCCCTGTGTCGTTAAAAACCCGCAAAAAAAAAAAAAAGGAAAAATCGGTGACACGATATACCATGCTCGCTCTGACGCTAGTTTCCATTTGAATGGCATTGTCGCATCGATAACGCGGTCCTTTTTTCGAAACACCCTTCCTCTCTCTCTCTCGTTTTCCGTCCACCAACCACCTCATCTATCCGTGGTTTACACTCCGTTCGCTTCTTTTGTTTTTGCTATGCATGGTCAGTTTGATATTTCCGGTTTGGCAGGAGCGCGACTGGGGCCAGGCAGATTCGACGCGCGTTAACAGGCTGAAATGGAACACTTTATAAAACCGCGGATAGAGAATCGCGAGGGAAAAAAGGAACGGCGATGTTTAAACACCAGCCCTTGATAGGGACAGCTGGAATTCCTCGTAACGAGCCGGAAATTCCAGCTTCGTTCCACGATCGTTTAATCGCCGCGCTCGATTGTCCAGCGTGGCGTCCAAGCGTGCCTGCCTCTCTTCCAAATATTTCCCTCGGCATTTTTCCAGAAAAACTTTCCGGTGACACGTGTATCGATGCTCGTGAAAAACCGAAGGGTGAAGTGGAATCGATGCGTGAAAGAGCTGGAAGAGGCAATGAAGGTCTCTTTCGTGCGGAGAAGGGGCTAAAGCAATTTCGCGGGTCTGGGTTTAAAGACGCGGAAATATTTGACAGTTAGGGTAAACGTTCTCCGGGTGTGTAGGAACGATCAATTTCGTTTTTTTAATTTACACAGAGGAGATGGTGGAACGGTATTGCAATCCAGGTTACGGTTGACAATGAGTATCGCGCGTTAGGAGGTTTGTAGAGGCGAGATGGAACGATAACAGCCGATGTATCTGTGGAACGGAAGTTTCGAGGTTGCCGGTGATAAGGGAATAGTTAAGAGAATTTCGTGCCGGAAATTTGGGAAAATGTTCCACGTCGAAAGTGTTCCGTGCCCTGTTTTAAAAGGATCGATGAAAAGTCACTTCTGACCTGTATCGTGTGATCTTTCTGCCGCACCCTATCCTCAATTTCATACAAAATTCGACTCGTGGAGGAAATGTATGAATACACACGATTAACATTTCCCATTTGTAGTATAAGCACATAGATTCTTCGTTTAATCTGCTTCTCCAAGTTTAGTTTGGTCAGGTTCGAAACACGAAACCTGATGAACCAAAAAGAGCCCGATATTCGACCACGTATTTCATATTTTGCGATAACGAAGACGGAATATTTAACGATTCGGTCGACTTCAGGAGGGAATCCGAAAGGAAACGGTTGCAGCTCGGTAGGACGCGATGCTGTGAAATCGATTCGTGATTTCCTTAGCACGCACTGCCGCTCAGAAATATCTGTCCATTCATATTTATTCACGGCGTTCCTTATTTCCAAGGAAGAAGTTAATTTACTTTAAACTTTCGTTCTTTTGACAATTTTATCGCACCTCTGAATAAAGAAACTAAAGAAATTGGACAACTGTACGAGTCGCTTGCGAGCCGAAGTGACTAACTCTATGAAAGAAAATTTACTATATTTATTATTTTTTATAAAATGTTAAGCACGAGCTGTATACTTTCGGGAGTAAAATTTGAAAATACTTTAAAAGTGGAGTAAGTCGCTTTGGCTTTTGAACTGTTCATATACGAGCGATAGTGTATTTGTAGTCGATGAAAGGAGCATAGAGAGGTCGTAAATTAAAGTATTAAGTAGCGATACAGATTCATGGAAATGTCGCGTACAGCGTTTTATGATTTTAAGGCGCACAGGTCCTCAGGTTTTTGTCGATTCGCTTGTCGATATGCTCGAACGTATAAATTTTGACGCCTGAACAAACGACCTCGCTATATTTCTTCCAAAGACTATACACTCGCGTTCATGATGAGCATCAGGACATTGATTATGTTTCTACAAAGAGTGTTGTATAATTTAAATTACACTTATCTGCCAAAAGTTAGTATTACATATCTTATTAGACATGGCTGATATAGTTTAAAGAAAATAATAACAAAATAACAGAAATATGCGTTTATTAACACGTTCCGTGCCATGTGTACCACCGATGGTACACGTTAAACTTGATCTTCAGGCCACGTGTACCACCGGTGGTACACGCAGTCATATTTATTTAATGCGCTGAAAACATGTATTTTATGAGAAATGTAATTCTGTAAAATATATTTCAACCAAAAAAATGATGCATTATACAAAATGCACTATAGAACAAAACACATAAGTTTCTTTAATTGTTATATATAGAATAATTAATAATTACATTTAATGGTGGATTTTGTTAAAGCAAGGGAGGCATAAAAACATTTTTTTCGGGCAATCGCTGCAAAACGTCATTACTCTTATAGTTTTTTGTATATGAATATCTAATGTGTAAACAATAATCTAATGAAAGTAAATAATAGAAACTTCTTTTCCAACAGAAAGAAATGAAAAACAAAAACCGTTATCTCCGTATATTTACCTACTCCTTCTTTTGTTAAATATATTATTTCTCTCGTTTTTTATTTAACAAATTCGAATGCAGCAGGTTTTTTATTAATCGAAAAGTTTCGAACCGACTAACTTTTGCAATCGAACTGATCGCAGCGCCACGTGTACCATAAGTGGTACACGATGTGATAGCTACTCTAAACAAGAGAACTACTTATGTATTGATGATGTAATGAAATATTGTGTGATAATATATCAATCTTTAGTCAAAATATCAAATGGCCTGAACGACAAGTCAGGCAAAAATGGCTTGGCACGGAACGTGTTAAGAGTGTAGCGTACAACTAGTGCGCGCCAATAGAGACTAAGTTATACCTAAATCCGCGCCAATAGCAAATAACATTAGCACGCACCAATAGGGTGCAAGCACAATTAATATTAGTTACCTGATGCACATATTGAAAGGGCACTCTTCACGGTCCGCGGCCGGAAAAAAGGGCGTATATAAGGACGCCGGAAGAAAGGTAAAAACAGGTAGTTCAGAACAGCGACTGAGGAAACTCAGTACTCGAGTTAAACTAAGCATTTACCAGCGAACTCTGTAAAGACGAATAAATCTTGTTCAACACAATATTACACGCTTTTACGATTGGTGTGTGGTTTGAGAAGCGACGAACCCACAAGAGAAAGAAGAGAAAACCATCGATTTGGATGGTAAAAGTTCGGGATAAAGTAATTAATCAACTTCGCATAAATTTACCAGGAAATAATATTTTATTTATATTTTATTATTCGTCCATTTATGTCCCATTCATGTTTTTTCCACGTAAGATTCTCTTCTCTCTTTAAAAATAAACGAAAGTATGTATTATTCTGTTCCTATTTCCTTGAAATTACGTCAGCTTTACATTTCCATCTGTTTTAAGAGTGTACAATAACATTTTACAGCTTTGAAATACGAATACTTTCGATCGAAAGCTACTCGTTGCGGCTACGAGATTCCAGGCAGAACAATTTTTCTAAAGAATCTCAATAATTTCATAACGACAAATTAGATTCGTGTCCTAAATTCGCGAGAGCACGATCCTCTTGCATTCTCGTGGTCGTATCATCGATCCATCAATCCATCCGTTCCATTCTAAAAACGCGTTAAATCGAACTTACGTGTTCTGATATGAATAATAGCCGAAATAAAAGGTGCGCAATCACGAAGTGGTATCAGAATTTCCACAGAAGCCTGGGCTCGAAATTTCAGCGGATCGGAAAACGGTTAAAAAAGCTGGCCGCCGTGCGGTGGTGGAGCAGCGAGCCAGCTAGCTGGAATATTACCCGATAAAACGTACGGTCGATTAGGCCGCGTTAAATTCGCAATAACGTGGGGTGCGCGCGAGCTCGAGCACGCCAATCGCCCTTACGATTTCCCCACACGACCGGAAAATCGAGCAACCCCTCTCTCCCACCCACCACATCTCCACGGAACCGTAATTTATTTCGCGCTAATTCCGCGATAACGAAATACCACCAAGATCACGTGAACCGTAAACAAAATATACGCGAGGTCGACTTCTGACCGCCTTCGCGAATTATTCCGAGGAAAATGCTCGCCAATTTATCGTAGGACCGAAAGAAAGAAAAAGAAAGAACGAAGGAATAGGTAACGCGCCGTGACGTTTATGTCGATATATCTTCAATGGTGATATATGTAATAGGACAGAGTCGAAAGTGGAGCTGTAGGCTTTCGATGATTCAACGTCACTGGCTGGATCAACCGGAAGTGCACATGGAGATCAACGGTCTCGTAGTTCTCGCGCTCGATTGATTTCGTTATGTAGGTCGTACGTGATATTTCATTTACCTTCGCTGTTATCACTTTTTCTTTTTCTTCACTTTTTCCAAGAAAGAATAGAAATTAAGAAGGCACGGAAGAAAGAGAGGAAAGGTTAACGCGATCGATGGAAAGAAGAAAGATCGTTCTTTATTACGAGAGATCTCGAGGGACATGTTCCTTCGATAAGTCCACTGCAGGGGAATACGAATTGTGATCATTCTTCCTTCGATAATGACTCGAGGACAATTAGTCGACGTCACGAGAGACGGTCGGTTAATAAGTAACAGAGATTACTCCTTCGTTACCGGTAATCTTTGCCCTTCCGTGACAATATCGACAGTGACTCTTTTTTTTCTTTCTACACGCGGTATTACGCGAACGCCGGCGAGTAAGCAGGATTAAAGGACAAGGAACGGAAAAGTAGAAAATCGACGTGGAACAGGAGTGCCAGCAGGGAAGCGGAAGCTAATGAAATAAGCCATAGCCGATCGGTAGAATCGTGTCTCGAGCCTTCGAGCAATTAGTTGCCCCGCCGAAAGGTGCAGCAGACAAACAGACAGACAGACAGACAGACAGGGGGACAGAGAGAAACAGAGAGAGGAGGAAGATATTAAACGAACAGAAGGGAATGCGGCGAGGCGAGAGGAAAAATTCCTCGGATTTATTAACACCATAAGGAACGGTTCTGTTGTCCACGGGAAAGGGAGGAACTGAAATACGTCTTTCGCTCTCTCTTACTTATCCTACGAATCTTTGTTCGCGAGACAGCGATCGACCGATCAAGCTCTTCAGGGAAGGAAAACAGAGGAGCACAAAGGTGAATCCGTGAGGGAACGATAACGAAATTAGCATTTTCCCTATCGCAACAGCTGCTTGGATGCTGGGAAGCAATTAACCTTTGAACCGGCGGAAGCCTAGCGAAAAATTTATTATCCGGAACGTCGATAATTTCGAGCCGTGTGAAACGACGCTCCCTTCTTTCCTTCACTCGTGTCTCGAGTGAAACGTTTGGCTTTCTTCCGTGCGCGAAATCCGGCTGAATCGAAGGAAACCGAAGGGAGGGGAAAAAAGATGGAAGAAAGTAGAGCGGAAGCGCAATAACGAAGCAACCTGTTTCCGATCGCGGCAGCTGCAACTCGCAGCCAGAAGCAATTAGCTTCTGCCGCCGCGGCAAAGAGTGACAACGGAGAAAAAGAAGATTGCTGGAACAGCGGTTTCAGAGAGAGAGAGAAGGAAAAAAAGAAACGATCAACTGATTGAAAAGGAGGACCGATACCGTCGCTTCGAAAATGAAACACCCGAGAATGCGAAATCGCCAAGTGAATGTGATTGTCTTGAGAGAACGAAGGGAGAAGCGAATTTAATTCGGTCGTGACGCGTACAAATTTCACTGGAAATACGTGTAACAGTTCTGGGAAAGCGATATGAAAAGTTACACGTACACGTTCATCTTTTATCCAATTCGTTATTTATAATCGATTACTTCACGGAGAAAACTACCGACATCGCAAACCTTCCTGAGCGAGTACCAGAGTTTTCCACTTAAGGGGAACTTTTAATTCTCCAATCGGTCGAAGAATTCCACGGTGGAGCTTTGTATGAAAACAACCTGCGGCGGCCGAGGGATTAATTGTATGAAGCAGCTATCAGTGGAACGAGACCGCTTTGGTCAGACCGCAGAGAGAAACGTGTAGCAGCTTAAACGGCCTTCTCTATTTGCCGGGTTAAACAAAAATCAAATTCTTTTTCGCATTTCCTTGTAGGTTAACTTTTCGAAAATATGTCTAAGAAGTTTTAAAGTCTAATTCACAACATTGCCAGTGGTGCATGCGTTCAAAGGAGGCGGCGCGTTCGAGCGTTAAACTATAGGTGAAACTTTAAACGGGTTTTTCTCGAAACAGCAGACGCGATTGCCAAGATACCGAAAGTCCGATTAAATTTGTCAATATTGCTTTTGCGTTTGAACTAGAATTTTGCGAATATCTGCAAAATTCGGCTCTTGTGGTGAATAAAACTATCAGTTTTCCATCGAGAAATTTATTTGAGATCTTGTCGTTTGCTTATTATTCTAGTTCGCCTCTTTGTATCTTGCATTTCGCATACCTAGAAAGCCTAATATTAAATTCGCCATGTAGAAGGATATTTTTCAAGCCGTTCTCTTCACAATAAACAGATATTGTCTCTTACAAAAAAATTAGTACTCTTAAAAGATGATGGAACAAGCCTAAAAATGTTCAGAAGAATACACTATTTCTTGCTTCTTGTCAAAATTTCCAAAGAAGTAGGGTTTCTGGAAGTTCTCTTAAGTAACGCATGCTCCTATTAGATTCTCAGTTTGACGACAGGTGTCGAAGAAACGTTCGATCGTCGAGAGATTTGAAACGCCGAATAAGCGGTCGATTTGACGGTGGTTGTCGATGGATATTTTTGCAATCGAAATCATATGAAGTTCTCCCTAACCCCCAGCGCACACTCGAGCTGCACACGCGCGTGTCGAACATAATACGGCTCGCTGAACCGATAAAAATAATTAGATTGTGCGCGCGGGGCTTTAAATTAATTTTATCGCTTTAATGAGCTCGCTTTTCCAGGCTTGAACCGCTCGCAGCTGTTCTCGGGTGCGCCGTCGCTGCCGCCGTGGCAACGGCTCGACTTTTTTCCAATTAATAACGGGCAGGAAACGTCGGCCAAGTAACTAGTTTTCCGCTCCGTTCGTAATACGTTCGCGAAAGATTCGGTGGCGTTCACACCGAATCGTTGCTGTTTTTTCCGACGATGTGGTGCAAAGAAAGAGAGAGAGGGAGAGAGAGCGAGAGAGAGAGAGAGAGAAAAAAGGGAAAGAAAGACAGCAGGAAAGAGCGAACTGAAAAAATACGCTCAGCTCCCATCCTCTCTCTGTTCGTAAAATAATTCAAACGATTCGTTATCGTTCTGTCATTCTTTCATATTCTCGCCTGGTTTTTCCAAGCCGGCTTTCTCTCCGATTTTTCGTGAGCAATTTTTAAATTCCCCCGTTTCCTCTACCCTCTCTGAATGTTGTTCCAATTTCCTGTTGAAATTTCGCTTAACGAATAAAAATACACTTGGAAGAGCGGTATAGATGATTAGAGGAGGGTTATCCGTTTCCGTAGGCTGTTAACTGAAACACGGCGATCGTATCTGGAACGAATTTCACGCTTGTTTCTCCAGATACCTCTGAGATTCCTTTCCTCGACCGGCCTGTTATTCTAACGTTTCTGAAGAACGACGAAGTAACGCAATTCCTGTTTCCCTACAATCTCGCCATACCTCTGACTAAATTTCTTATTTGTCGTTTAGATGAAACAAAGCAGAGGAGGGAAAGATGTGCAAATGAATAAATAAATGTTAGAAAATAATCGTTGCAACGTGTATAAAAAATGTTCTTCAAATGCCTTAACGCTTCCTCTCCGCGGTTTTAAGGGAGCAAAGCGTAATTCGCGCGAGCGTGTACACACGCGAATTCGTTGAAAATTTACTCCTGTCTCTTCCGACTCGGTGAAATTTACCGACGACACCATGGAAACGCATTTATCCGGCTAGGAGGAAAAAATCTTCTGTGACCAGTTAAATGGCACGTGCGCGGCTCGTTACGCGCTGCGTCCTAACCATATTACCAGCTTTTCCGGTAATTAAGTTAGCCGTCGTTGGCTAGGGACATTAATTTCCGCGCAAGTTAATGCAGCGCTTCACTCGGTCACCGTACAAGCATCGAAAGGAGGTTGCCGAGAGAGAACCTGGTCCTTCTTCCGTGTGTTCCGCGCGCTTCTACCATTCAGCCGATTGTTTCCGGTTCGAAGACCAAGGGAACAGAACTCTCTGGATTTCATTCGGCGAACGGGAACAACGACCGCGGAATAATTAGCGGCTCTTAATTAAATCGAAACTCAGCGTTCATCGCACGATACTTATTGTTCCGCTGTGATGAGTTTGTTCCTCTTAAGCGAAACATACAGCTTGAAACACTGCGCGGAGTAATTAGAATTCCAAATTGCTTAACTTTCTTTCTTCTGTCATTTTTAACACCATGCGTCGCCCGTTATCTTTTCCTCTACCTTATTTTTATCAACGCCGAGACCGATTTTGGCAATCGTTCGAATTCCCGGTATTTTTTGAACGAATTCGCTAAGAATAATAACGCGCTTGATATTGCCGCGTTCATGCAAATCTGAGTGACAGCTGTGTTTTCGCAGAGGCTACGTCGTGCGCAAGTGGATGAAGCTTTTCTTTGCCCAATTAGGTAGGATTTTACCTAACCTTTTACTTATCAAATATTTTCTCATTAATCTTCGATAATTTTATCCCATACTCGCGTGCCTTATTTCGTACGTATTGCCTAAAAGTAAGTGCACCTCTCCGAGAAACCATTGCCCCGACGAAAAGAAATCGAAAATTGAAGATAAGAAAAGAAATTGTGTTTGAAACTTTGAAAATTTACAACTGAAGCAAGAATTCTGAAAGTATGCAAAATTTACGATGGCCGAGCAACGCGTTAAAGATATATTATGTAGGGATGACCGAGCGTGAATGCGTCGTTTGTATGAATGCGTTGTCTGTGTGAATGCGTGAGGGTCTAGACACTGAGCGGTAAGGACCGGCGCCAGGTCAAGTGTTTGGGATAGCGCGAAAGATATTGAACGAATGTTTAGTTTTAGGAATCAGGCGAGGAGTGCGTGAGTGCCTGAGTGCGTGTGTGTTTCTTGTCGTTAAAAAGTATGCATGTATGCAAGGCGACAATAGGGTGAATGCGAGGGAGCGAAGGACAGTGTGAATCCAGCGGTCGGCTGAGCGACATCATTAGCGTAGAACATAATAATATAGAACATAATAAATATAGTATAAAACGAAGTCCGTTCGAGCTATCTATCCCTCCACATATAAATCCCCTAGATATATTTCGCAGTATATTTCAGCAAGCAAGGAAACGATCGCAAAACAATCGTCTGTATTGGCATGAACCAGAGAACACAAGGTTAAGCGGCGTGATTCGAACGATCGATCACTCGGTGGATCTCCAGGGACAGCAGCAACGAAACGGCTTTCCACTGTCAGTAGTCGTAGACAGGTTTGGTCAGACAACCGGTGCGCGCAACGTTTACCGTATCAGTAGTCTCTTATCGGCTTCGGCCGGACACTAATGGACCGTAATCGGACAGCGGTGAAGGATGTACATTCGAATCAGTTGGCAGCGTTACGCGGCGCGTCAAACTGTTGCTCGCCAGTTGATCGGCATTCGGGAGAAAGGAACCAACCGGTTGATCAGGGAGGAACACCACGGTATAATCGCGGATCGGTTTATATTTACTTGTTGGCTAGTCACGACAGACGTGACGTAAGATCTATCGATCGAAAGCTGCGGCGATTGAACGTTTATCCTATCGGCTTCGAATTAAGCGCGGACACCACGGAAGTTTAATGCTTCGTGGAATTTCTTCGATTAATTCCGCGTAAATACTCCTCGCTGAATGATTCTCGAATGCATCGAACTGCACCGGGTGCAGAAGCACGGGACAAGAAACACAAACGAGCACAAAGAGGCATCGGTTGACCAAACAGCCTCGCTTCAAAGGCTCGATACAAAGCGAATGATAGAGAAGAATACAACGCGATAGATAATATCCCGTGTTAATAACGAATCGAACCGAAGGGGAAGAGAGAGAGAGAGAGAGAGAGTTAGAATATATTCTCTCGCGTTTACCATAGAGATAGCAGGAGCCTGTTTAACGAGCCAACGATAATCTCGATCATCTACATTGCCGATCGTTTCGTTCTCTTCGTAGACGCGTGATCCGCGATCTCTTTAACGATCGTCCAAGCGTAACCCGCCATTGTTACGCTACGTATCGGATACCGTGAGCTGGTGAACTCTCCTCCGCCGACGAAAATAATCTCCAGCAACTTGTGCCGCTATATTTACACGATTCGCCATCACGCGTGTGCTTGCCAGGATGAAAAGTTGCGAACGCGAAAAAGAACTCGACAGACGTGGAAAATTATTTCGCGCGTTACTAGTGCCACGGACGGCGAACATGGAGGGCGAGAAGAAAAAGTCGACACGGTCGGTCGAGAATTTCATTGGAAACATACTGTTACACGGCATGGCCACACGACCGCGAAAACGTTTCCGCTCTTTACCGCCCCTCGCCACCCTTTCAACTCTCTTTCTCTCCGTCCCTCTCTCTCTCTCTTCCTCTTCTCGTCTCCCATCGAGCGAATAACGTTTCCTCGCGAGAGCGACGGCAGACTTTTCCACGCGGCACTTACGATCGCCGGCTGCAAACAACGACCTCCACCCGTTAATGGATGTGCCCGATAATTGAAACGTTTCATCGATCCGCCGCTCGCTTTTTTCACGAACCTTTTTGAGGCGAACCCCGGGGGGAGTCGATACGATGGCGAGAGAGTGGGAGAGAAAGAGAGAGAGTGAGGCGGTGCTACCGCAACAGCAATACTAACTGAAAAAGTAGCGAGTAGAGTAGAAGGGAAACTTGACGAAACTTTATCGAACCTTCCGGAAGCACTCTGTCGTGTGTCTCTAATAACGCTAATCTCGAGTACTAGATCTGTACTAAAATCGTCAAATTTGGTAACAACTTTTGCAACATCCAAAGGGAATGCACACCTGGACAACCTTAGGACGTTCTTGGAGAATTTTTTCATTAATTCAATCTTATCTTAAGATACGAAGCCGCGTGATCGAGGATGAATCTATGATCCAGGACGCCTTTATGAATTTTCATTCCTTAATGAGAGTGAATTTTCAATTAGTCCAACCCACCGCTCCTTCGATCTTTTCTCTGGATGTCCGTCTACTTCTCATCTCAATATACGATATCTATATTCCTGCGCGAGAGCGGGAGGAGGAGGAGGAAGATCCTGCTGCCCAGCCTCCCTGACTAATTTCTTATAAATGCTTTCCACTCGGCCGGTTCCTGGCAATTAAGACGTCCTTTGTCTTGAAAGAAGCCCACTCTGGCCCATCCGGTAAGACAGCTGGGAGAGGAAGAGTCCAACGTACCTGTACAAGGTGGCCCGAAAATCCGGCGAGCAGGATAGAATCACGGAGACGAGCCTTGGAAAATATTCCTCGGTAAATAGGGGCGCACGACCTGGCCCTTTCAACTACTTAATTGCAATTTCTATTGTTTGAACAACTCACCGCCCATTTCCAACGGGCATTACTTGACTTGGCAAACCTAGAAAAAGAAAAAAAACAAATAAATAAAAAGAAAACACTATGGAAATGATGAATAAACGAGAAACAAGAGAGAGAAACAGATTATCGAAGTAAAGAAAAAGAAAAAAAAGGAAAAAAAGAAACTGTTTGTTCCGTTGATAAGTATTCGTACGCTTTATAAATATATCCTTTAAACGATCGTGTGACGGTACGTGGTGTACCATCCAATCTCCCCTTTGTTTCTTTACGTTCGCGTCACCGTATGGAGACGAGAATCCACTGAAAGTTTCAAGTACAACAGATTATACTCGAGGGTCTACCGCAGGCCGATACTTCAAAGTGCGTGTCGTGCATAATTCACTTCTGGCTCGGGCTTGAATTACGCGACCACTCGCCGCGCCATTCTTAGGGAACAATGAGCCCGACCACCCCTTTTCTCCACCCCCAACGGATAGGCCGTATTACAGAATCCAACGAAACACTTAATGGATCCCAATTTGCCCGCGGGCTTTCTCCGTTATCCTCTCGTGTTGTCGTTTATCTCGAATCTCGTGCTCTATCTGGAAAATATCCAGCTTGCAATATCCCTGACGATGCAACAACAATCCGTTTTTGATCTTTAGAAGCGGGACGAAGTGTTTGAAACATTTATGAAAGTTTAAAGGTACGCGATTAAACCTAGAATGCGAACTTTTTCCTCCGAAAAGAAGGCTGCTACGTTGCACAGAAACACGTCGGGCAACTTGCTAACAAGCATTCGAAATATCCGTGGAACGGCTGACGTCTTGCAGGAATTTTTCAATTATTCAAAGCACAATTATTCCGGCGTACGTTCCGGTGGTCGGGAAGAACCGACTGCGACGTAAGTTTCATTTCACGAAACGGCTGCACCGTTGGGAATGGTAAATTGAATTCATTTTTCTTTCTTTTTTTTCACCGAGCGGAAGTTGTACAGCCTCCCAAGCGTCGACGAATTTGTTACGCGACGATAGAACAACGCTGATTTCGATCTTGGAGCGAAGTGAATCCTCGTGATATTCCGTTAGAGAATCCAGCCGTACAAAAAGCAACAGTTAATCACAACAGTTTTAATTAGAGGAAAACAATATATTTTGCTGAAATTATTTCCAACAAGTTTTACATAATTGACACGAAATGTTCCCTTTATCACCGTGCAACACCTTTGACAAACGTTGCGCACGTTGCAACGTGCGCGACGCGGAAAACCGTGGAGAAAGAGAGTTAAAAAGTGGGTTTGGCTTGATATTTCCGATCGAGGGTTAGGGTGAATAACTCGCGGAGGCGCTTCGAAGTTTCTCGCTCGTGTTTTCTCTACACGCTGAATAACAATCGCCGACTCAACTAGTAAGGCCGCTCAACTCTGGTAAAATCCGCTTCGTTTAATTTGCCGCTGCAAAGTGCTTCGAATTTACCCAATTTCCGGCACGGATGCGCCGCGGAGCAATCGAACGTTCCTCCCGGGGGACAGCGGGCCGCATAAATTTCCCATTTCAAATTAAAATTTAGAGCGCGAGCGGCGTCGTTCCCTCCCTCTCTCCGCGAGTCCATTACCGAGCGCGACGAGACGGATCATACCGAAAGTTTCCCTCAACTTTCTGAATTTCACTCAAGCCACGGGTGTCTTCTACTCTGGCTGTTCCTTTAACCCTTTCTGTGACACTGCTCCGTGCACAGTTCTTGCTTCGAACAGATATATATCTATATATTCGAAGAATCCTCTCTTCTCCAACTCTCCTGCTGTTCCATCTCCTTTCGTTATTGTTATACATCGTGTAAATACTAAGTGGGAAATAGATTTATGTAAACGCTGTTGAAGCAAAGTTTCAGATCACTATGCATTGTACAAGCTACGTAAGAAAGTTTCCGAAACGTAGAGATACTGTAGGAGCCGAGGAAAAATTTGAGAGATCGAGAAGCGAGGAAATCGAATCCGCTACCTCCGAACCGACAAGTCTAGGCGCCCTCTTGATTTTCTGGATGTTATTGCTCCTTCTGAGGGGTTCGAGATCCGGATCCTACGGTATTATAATATCACCGTATTATGTGCCTGGCTACGTCCTGGAGACACGAGACTTTCGGTAGTCTTCCTGCGCCTTCCAAGCCGAACAGATCGATCCTTTCTTTTGAAACGTTTCTTAAGGAAGAAAGTACCCTGTCTCCGTTAATTTCTATCTTTCGCAGAAAAGAGTTCGAAATTTGAGGAACTTTTAATGAATTTTTCAATCACCAGATTGATCGCTATTGATCTCTGCTATTCTAACAGCGGCACAATGTCTCAGCTTCTCACAGTTACACTTCCACCTTACGTATCACTTTCTAATCGCTCGTTAAAATAACGTCGACTGTTCTGTGTAGCGAACGATCCGTTACAGACTTCAAGTTCACCACGGCTCGAACTGTGGTTAAAAACGAAGGTTGAGAGAGAGAGAGAGAAAGAGAGACTCGCGG
Organism: Anthophora plumipes; assembly: GCA_951804975.1. Taxonomy (NCBI): domain Eukaryota; kingdom Metazoa; phylum Arthropoda; class Insecta; order Hymenoptera; family Apidae; genus Anthophora; species Anthophora plumipes. The sequence goes on along the minus strand of OX638116.1, from coordinate 24,194,002 downwards.
TGGCGGTAATTAACGTGGAAAGAACAGCAGCCGAGGCAGCGCAAGAGCAGCTAAACGGCGTCCTGCTAACAAGACGTGGCCACGTCGGATACAATTGGACTTTGCACGAATCGCCCGAGGTGGTTCGAGGCTGACTCGGTCAAAGGGAACTTTAGGTCGTTCCTGGCCGCGTTCTCACAGGCTCTGCCACCGGAGTAATGAATTAGAGAAAAGGCTTCTTCTTGAATTTTAATAAAGACCATCGGGCCGGTTCTCGCGCGCAGAATCTCGCCGTCTGCCGCGAGCAAAACAACTGGCCGACGTATTCATGAAGAATAAAGTTCAAGTTCCCGTTAAAGTCCACGGAGAGGCAAAACTTTTCGAATTGCCGCGCCACACCACGCCGTCTACCGGCAACATCGAATCTACCTTCTTTCCTCGTTTCTTCTTTTCTTCCTTCTTTTCCTTTTTCACGTTTCTTTTTTTTTCTTTTCCTCCCGCCTCTTTTCGTACGATTTTCCTCGGTTCTTTGCGAATTCACGCGATCCCAGAGAGAAGAACGTGGAAGCTGGCGAGACCGGCGAGAAAGTTATGCGACTTTCGACTGTACGGTAACCACGAGAGCTTGTCCGCTTCACGACGACATTCCCAGCCTGCTTTGACTCTCTTTCCACCGCTTGGCCAATTTTTGGTACGTTCTGGAGTTCGTAGCAAAAGGTGGTGTGGGTTTAACGTGGGATGGGTCGCAAGTTCCTAGGTATTTCTCGAGTCAGATACTCGTGGAGAAATACATGCTCCGTTCGAGATGCTGAATTTTAACATAGGTCGAAGGGAAAAGAGAAACTCCTCTCGAAAAACGATTAACATGTTCGATCAGTTTTCTCAGATGGATGGTGTTCGAAACGTTCTTCTTGCTTTTAAGCAAATCTTCCAGTTCTAACTGCAGGTGTAATTTAAAATAAAATATACTTGATGAGAGAAAGTTTCTGTCTGTTATTTTCTTCTCATTCCATGCGACGACTTCTCGAGGGCATTCAGTCACGTCCATCTAAATCCTTTGCTCGCACGATACTCTCACCTACCCTCTCTCAAACACTTTTCCTCCATACTTCTATCGATCTTGCGAGATAAACTAGGAAGTGTCGAGGAAAACAATGAATGCGTTTCGTAAAAAAGTGCGAGGATTTATACCGAGTAGGTAAAACTCAGTGTCAGGATTTTTTCACAGATCGATTCGCGTTACTCTAGCTCGCATATCTGCGTTCTACCCTAATCTCAGTCTTTGTCACGTCTGAAGTAGCGTCAGTCCTAACGTTTACTCTTACAAAAGCACGCTCTCACAACGCTATTAACCTTTTGACTACGAAAGACGTATATATACGCCCTCGCTGATTTATCAATATATACGAAAGGCGTATACATACGCTCTCTAAATTTTTCTTAATATACCACATTTACTGTTTTCTTACATATTTTCTGACGTAGAATTTATCGTTACACCTAACATAACACTTTACCGACCGACTCATTCTATTCAACACTGGCTTATTCTTACAGTTCTGAAAATTTTCAATCGAAACTCGTGAGAGGGGTTACTACAAATCGTTCACTTTCTCTTATTATAGTAATTCGTTAATTTGTGGCAGTAAGAAACATTAAAAATGTGATGTAATTTTATTAAAAATAAAATGTCCTCGGAGGCAACGGTGTTACGGAACAAATGACGAATGTCTCTGCAGCGGAGACAACGGGGCGTTAAATGTTAATTCTACAGCTTCACTTTCGGGTGAACTGAAAGGGTTAACGTGGAGACGGATGAATCCAAGTGTAGCAGAACAAACGCTTAAGGCGGGTTGCACGAGACGCGATAAAGTATCTCTGGGGCAATTTGAACGTACGAGTCCACGGGGAATACGTAAGCACGGGGGAAAGTAGCGCGGCGGAAGGTCAGCGAATTCACCTCGTAATCTCCTGGAGTATTCCGGGTAATCAATTGAAAGCCGGCGCGCGCCACGGGAGAACGTATTGGCCCGGCGAAACGGTCGCCAAGAGCTTGCGATAAACCTTCACGGAGCGTCGCACGTGCTACCGGGAAAATTCGCGAGCTTCTGCCTGCTCGTTTTTACGGCGACGTGGCCAGGATACGTAGCCTAGTCACTCGTGATCAAATTTCAACGGATTTCGAGGATCAAAGCTGGACTCGTGGTTCGTGGTGCAGTTTTAAAAATGAATCACGAGCACAGCTAAATGAAAATCTGTTGTAAGGTTACAACGGCATTGGTTACAACATCATCACTTATGCAGAACGTTTAACTAGGTTTATATTGTTGACGTGACAGCTGTTTAAATATTCGATTCATACGAAAGTGTAGTACGCTTGAATATTCCATCTTCATACGCATTATATTGTCCTTCGTTTTCAGTTTTGCTGCAGGTGCGAATGAAATCGTTTAAAAGCTGCTCTATCGTTTTCTACATATTAACGTAACGAATTATCCTTTCGCAAGTGGCTATAAGCCTTTAGAATATTGCTAATGTTAAAATATAAAATAATACAACTCCTACGCTTTCACTCGTATCAGAAGTATTCGCATCACATCGTGTTACTCTCTATAGCATGTACAATTTTTCTATTCTATTATAAATAACGTAGATGCTCCAGGTGGAGAACAGTACCACGCGTTACAGATGACCCAGCTTCGTGGGTCAACGGTTAATTGACCAGCTGACCGATTTAGAGAGATGATCGTTATCAGAATCAGGTTATTCCTATCTGTTCCTTAGGGAAGGAAAAAAAAACCTCTCCTAATCTGTTCCATAAAATAGGTGGAAAAAGTAACAGCCTGCCACGAAGGAAACATCGATCGAACGGAGATATAGGAGGGAAACGTGGTTTCAGCAGGGGGTGGAATTTACGAGGCCATTCGGCAAGAATACGAGCCTACGCGTACACTCTGTCAGTAATAATCGGAATATCTCTGTCAATAAAGCGACCACACATTACTGCCTGTGTGGACCAGATGGAAAGGTCATGGGAGGAGGAGGAGGTGGAGGAGGAGGAGGATTGTGCACGGACATAGATCGAAAATACAGTGCCTCCGGTGTTTCACAGGGAACAAGGGAACAACACTGGTGATTATTGGCCCCATTCGAATATAATTTCGCCGATTGGTAGACGCGACAAACAATCCACCCGCGAAACAAGCTTTCCATCGTTGCCGGCGATTTGTCCCGACACGGCGTAATTACCCCTGATTATAGGAACCATTCGAACGGCGAACCGATTTTGTGTCGTACGATACGCGCCGTGCTAGAGGGAAGCTCTGCCAAGAAATTAGATTATAAATTTAGCAGAGGCGATACACGAGCCTGGCTGGAATGTCTTGGCGCCACCTGAGCCTTCATGCATACATTCCGCAGAATAGGAAAGTAGCAGAGAGAAAGAGAGAGAGAGAGAGAGGAGGGAACATCACTCTCCCTCTCTCTCTCTCTCTCGCTTGCGCCATAGATTCTGGATTATTTTTACGAGGCCACTGCCTTAATTTCGAATTCCTTCGAAATTGTGCGGAGAATCGATCGAGAGTACGGTAGGCGGTACCAACTTTAAAATTTGGTCCGGTCGTGCAGATGATGGGCCAGTAAAACTATCAAGTAGCAGAACGCTCAGTTCCAGCTTTGATTCTAACATCGAAACGAATTTCTCTCGTAGCATAAACTAATTCTCGTTCTCTGAATCTGTATCTTCTGCCGTGTTGATCGAATTTAAATGAACACCTAATGGTGAATAATTTTTTAAGATTTTTATCGTGCATCGAAAACAGTCGTGATTTAAAGTTCTTCAAATTTGGGAGTTGTAGGGTTAATTTCATCGTACTTTCGCGGTCGCGATTCATCCTAATTACCGTAGAAATTTGTCATTTTCTCGATAGATTTTCTAGATACTTGAACCTTTCGTTAATCGCCGGTTGAAGATAGGTTCTAACAATTCTCCTCTGCGTCTATAAACGTATCACCAGCTGTAATACACAGCGTGTACGTTTCTCGAGTAGCCAGAAATTTAATCGTAAGGATTAAACGACACGTTCCGGGCATTGCTCACAGGCGAGGCTGGAAAACTGGTGGCAATTACGATTCGCCGAGATTGTCGGCGGCTGGCAAGAAGTTGGAAAGTTTTCGGGTCCGGAGAAAATTCGGCCATTCGGTGCAGCTGGAGTCCTTTACCGTCACGAAGGAACGCGCGTGCCAAAATGCGCCACGGTCCGTTAACGAACAAATCTAACAAAGTCGCACGTAAGATCTTCTCCCACTACCTCCACGAAGAAAATACAATTTTCCCGGGTTTTCCTTTCGTGTCGAAGGTGTCGAAACGTAACGGAGCGGTTGCAAATGCAAAATCTCGAGGTTGGGATGGGCTCGACTAGACGTTAAATATTTATTGGCCATTAGCGTGGTGAATCAACGTGTATCGAGTGTCGATATCGATAAATCGTTCGCTATTTATGCACTTCCCCATCGTGCAATATTTGTTTTGCAACAATGTTTCCAGTCGGCCTGTGGAAAACGGTACGAAGAGTGATCTTGTCCTTTTTTTTTCTCTGCTACAGACTCAACGCCAGTTTGGGATGATTATCGGTGGATTCGTTCGTTTCCAATTCGCGACGATCGTCCCACGGTTTTTCTCCTCTCCTCTATTCGCTCGTCCTCCTGTCGCAGTTAATCTTAACCCGAGGAACGAGAGTGTTCAGTCGGAACTTCGCCGCGAATTTACAGCTCGTTACGTAATATTTATTTATCGAGGATACCCTCCGCGATACAATTATGCGGTACGTTTGCCGGGATTATAGCCAGCATTGGCGTGCAAATTCACGAACGAGCAAGCGGCTCGTCTGATCGATAGTAGCCGGGTCCGTGTTACTCGTCCGCTATAATTATTAATCCTCTCCCACTTTGTTCGTGATATTTTTTCAGCAATCCCGACAGAGAACGAACCTCGTCTACGTCTAATTCGCACTTTCGAGATCGTTTCCGCGAATGTTTCTCCACGACTTGGCTCCGATTGAATAGAGGGTAAAATGCGCCGGTATTCTTACGAATTCGCCAAGCCATTCTCTCCTCCTGGAACAGCGTAGCTAGAATAAAAGTTAATTACCGATAATTAGCGAGGTCTTTGTGCCGCTACGGGTTAAACGGACCGTGTGCGTTCGCAAATCGGATATTGAATCGCAGATTTTCAGTTATTAAAGCGGAGGGAGGAACACGGTCGCGTCCCTTGGTAAAACCATCCGTTAGATTTCACGGCTTATTATACTGGCTGGTGTGCGTACGCTCGCGCGCGCGCGCACGGGCAATATTTATCCGTAATTAGCGGTGCCGAGCCGCGACGATTCGTAGCTTCGCGACCGACGATATCGGTTAATATCGATCTTTGATCGCTCGGCTGCTCGATTATTCTGATCGTCGATGGAACATCGACATTGGCAAGGGGGCGGGGTTTTGAGGCTTTATCGTTGCTGGCGCAATGCAACCTGCTCAACTGCTGCTCGTTCGTTTCTTCATTTACGATCTCGTGTACCTTTTTCCACCCGTACACTCTTCTCCCACAATTGTCGCGGAAATCTGGCGTGGAACTTTTGTTCCACTTCGAATCCTCGTGTCGCCGGATTATTCGAAACTCGTGCGACTCAGGTTCTGGAAATCTTTTCTCTTCTCCTTTCGCTTCTTGAACGCTGATCGATTACACGAACACAGGATCGAATAATAGGTAAATTGAATTTTATTCGAGAGCCTAAGCGTCGAGTCTCGAGAAAAGGGCGATTTAGGGGTAGCTGAGAGGCACCCTTGGTACGATAAATATTAAAAAAAGGCTGATACTGTGCAAATCTCGACGAGGATGAAACGAAAATAGATATTTACGACACCCTTAACGATGTAAATAAAAAGAAAGGGAGGAGGTGTTGGTAAAGCAGCGGGGATTAACTCGTTTCCAGGACAAAGTGGAAAAGTCACGATCCATATATCCGAGGAAAAGCGTAATTGGTATGATATAGTGAGAGCGACACGCGATAGCGCGATCAATCACGACGATAATGGGAACAACACGAGGCAGAGCAGAGGAAGGGGCGGGGTAAATCGGTCGCGAAACGTCGAGAGTTTCGAGTCTGTTGGGCTCGCATAGGCAGAAGTGGCCGATAATTGCGTCGAAATTCAGCGAATTTCACATGTCGGCTGCGTAGCAGTTCGCGACGCATCGCGGTTAATTAATTAAGACGTATTCAGAGGTAGTAGTATCCTGTTTGAGAGAAGGAGAAGGAGAAGGAGAGGGAGACGGGGAAGGAGAAACACGCGTCGCTCGATCGAGTTCACAGCTCTCTCGTCGTCATCTCGTTCCGGTCTTCGTTCACGACGAACAGCAAGTTAACCGATAGCTGTATACACGCGTGTATACTACGAACGAAGCAACTCAATCCACGAGTGTTTATAGTGGCGGTTTGCGTTCGCCTACCGGATTATCTTACGATTAGTTTGCCGTTACCAACCTGAAGTTCAAACTAGACTAAATCAATTTTCCCGCCTTCCCCCCCCCCCCAACCTTTCGCTCGTTCCCCGGTGCCGAGCGAATACGTTCGTCACTTCCGGTTGCTTGGTAGCCGTACGTACGTGCCTGATTCGCGATAATGGAATAGATAATTTGATTCCCGGTGTTTTCGCGTAATCGCGATAACGACGCGATGCTTGAATGCGTTTCTCGAGAATGAAACATCTGATCTCGCTCGATTTCCTTTAAATATATGCACGCATGTGTTTGGTTCTCGATATCAGTCGCCATGGAACTTGTAATTTCAGGTAGAATTGTACACCTGAATTATTTAACCCTCTTAACACCCGAAACTCGATATATCGGTTTTTCATTTTAAACGTAATTTCAATACACCGATCTGCAGGAGACCTAAATCGAAACCTGTATTTTTTTGAATGCGATAAAAGAGTACATGGTGGATGTTTGTATCATCATTTGTGCAAAAATAAAACAAGCTATAGGCTTTTCATTTATATCATTTTATTAAAAGGACGTACACTCTTTTGCGTTCTATAAAATATTGACTGTTTCCACTTTTACGAAAATATGAAAATGTTTGTGCAAACATGAAAATATTTACAGAGACAAAAAAATTCGTTTTTCACCGTTGATTGCAAATCTACGTTGGATTTACAATAAAATTCAGAGAAGAGCGGGAAGATATCCTGATTTTTAAGAGAAATATTTTAATTCTAACAGTTGTCTTCGAAGATACGTATTTTTTCGAGGATTTCTGATTGGTATCTAGAAAACTTGCAGGATGTTAATCCTTAAACGAAGAATATACATTTTATTCGTGCGATTTCATTATCCTGCCGTACATTATTTTCGAAAGAGATACATATTTATAATTTTGTCACTTTCCATTCTCTTTACCCGCTGCTATATGTCAAAATACACCAGCAATAACCAATCAAACGTTACATCTATCCATTCATCGAAGCCATTCAACCAGTACGAATTTAATTAAGCTTATATCGACTCATACCTAGCACATTGTAAAAATATACGCAATCCCGTAACCAAAGGTGCGCTACTGAAATCCAACCCGGTACGTTCAATTCTACAAACGTATTCACTCAATCAAACTCAGGTCAAAATAAACCTGCTTCTTTCTATCGAGTTTTAAATAAAATCCCAACTCTTACCTTCTCGTCCAAATCTTTACGACACTTCTACAATCAGCTCTATCGATTCAGCCAATCGTACCATATACTAAACGATGTAATAAACGCATCTCCTCGAAACCTATCCTATAGCAATTTAACATAATTCCCATTCGATAAATCCTAGTGTCTCGCAGGAGGAAGAAAACGCGATCCAGAACGGCGAGCGTATTCCAAGTATTGGCCACGGAGTGCCGCATTCTCTTCGTTCAGCCGGATTCGCGCGAATTCCCCCGGAAATTCCGAAACTCGGAAAATTAACGAGAGTGGAACAGACTACAGGAAGGACGGGAGGAACTAGGAGACGTGGTTGCATCGCTTTCCACCAGGTTATACAGGCGACGAGGAAAGTTGTAAGCTCGAAGCAGCAAGCAACAGCAGCACACCACCTAGCTGAATCGTTGTCGCATTGCGATGATAATTTCCGTGCAATAATGCTTTTAAATGCAGGTCAATATTGAGTCAGTCGGAATTGGGCGTAATGCGCTGATTATCGCGTCGGCACAGTTCCGTGGTTTGGCAACCAAACTCGCGCGCGCTATTTTCCATGTAATGTCTATTAAATATTAATCCAACTTCTCCATCGAGAAACGACGACGTTGGTACCGACGCCGTTGCCCTAATGATCCGCACGTCCTTCTGCAAATACGTAAGCGGCGCGCAAACACCGACATCGACAATAATCGATCGGAGGGGATTAGCTGCATAATAATCGACGAGGACAATGGACGACACGACCATGGTTCGACGAGACCCTTTTTACTCCCTCCATTCCGAAATTCCAAAGCGAGATCTTTGTGTACGGAGATTGAAAGGTTCGACGCGCTCGTTGACACGAGGAAACCGCGGATTCCATTCGAATTACACGTTCTACCATTGGTACGATGGGAGCCAAATGGGAGATTATCAAGGATGATTGGATCGAGAGTGTTGTGCTCGACGGTGGTTACCTGTATGGTGTAGAATCACGTCGACGAACAAAGAATCTCGTCTAACTGTCCGAGGAGACTGGAAACTTTCTTCTGAAAAACGCGAGAAAGTTTCTGCCGCTCTTATTGAATTTCATTCGCGTTAGACTGGGGAGAAGATTTACGAGGGAAAAAGAAACCGTACGAAATCTTTCGCGGAGTACGCGACAGTGGCGGACTGAGATCGAAGGTGTAGAAATATTTGTGAGGATGATGGAACGTCTGTGAGTGTGTTTAGTTTGGAACAATAGTGTAGGTCTCTTTATCCATTACGTAGCGAGGAATTTAAAAGAGTCTCGAATTGTCGGTTGCGAGGTCGAGCAATCGATCTTCTCGCTTTTTGATCCAGACAAATTTTTCGTAGAGAAGTTTTCGAAGTAACAAGTGTAATTTTGAACTTTTCAAGCCAATGAAACAAAAAACAGGTTGATTGTTTCGAATTACAGGTAGCGATAGGGACATCGAGTAAAGCTTACTTTTTTTTTTTTTTTTTTGGGTTAACTTATTCGAAATAAATATGTATCTCTGAAACTTACATGTACACGTTTCTTCTTTCAATACTTTTTTGTTTTTGGATCGACAGGCTTTACGCGATTTTCACGTGGAACAGATATTCCGTGTAAATTGAGAGACAGGTGTATTTACACCCAATTCAAACCCAAAGTTCATTTATACAAAACGAAAATTCCTACATATTCCACAAATGATCATTGATACACCTACCCTATATATTACGAAGTATCGTTTAGAAAGCCCCCGTTTGATATTCTGGGTGTACACTACGCTTCGTTGGAACAAGTCCCATGAAATCTAGATAATGGATGGGGATCGGGCAACGATTATTAATATTCATCCCGACAAACGAGCAGGAGACGAAGGATGGCGAGGCTCGAGGGTGAGACAAGAGACCGGGAAGCAAGTTTCACCTCGGAAAATTGGAGCGAACCGAAGAAAAACGAGAGAGGCCACGAGACGACGTTTCCTTCGACGATACCGCGGCGCGGTGTGACGGGGGGAGAAGGACCAACGGGGGTTGGAAACTTCGACGCGGGGTCATGAATGATTCAAACGGCCGTACGATGGAATAAACGTAAAATACGTACACCGTCTGCTTTCCTCGTGTCTTTTAGCCCCGTCTCGAGGCGCACGATTTACAATTCGTCGAAACGCCGACGTCGTTCGTTCGTTCGTTCGTTCGTTCGTTCGTTCGTTCGTTCGTCGGTGGAAAAATATTCCCTCGTCAAGCGAGACACACGTACGCCTCCCGTTCAATCTTTTACTCTTCAAACACGCATCCGACGCTTTGTCAATCACTTCGCCTTGATTCTTGCCAAGTTGTAGGTATCACAGCGAATATACGTCGTTTTGTAACTTTACGCGCGACGCAGTCTGGATCGTAAAACACAGCGACCACCGAACTCTGACTTTATCCACGTATAAACTCGTATCTATAGATCGTGTAGGTTCGATTACTACTTTTACGAGGTTCACCGAATTGCCACTGTTGAACAATCTCGCTAAAAGTTAGGAATTTCTCTCGAGCAAACGTGACTGTTGCGCGAGACAGATAGAAAACGCGTCGGGGAAAATAAGCAAAGCAGTAATTTACAATTCTTATAGAGAATTTACAATTCGCCTCGAAATTTCGCAAATAACCTGCCGAATAGCCAGAGCATACTAATCGTCGTGACACGCTGAAGGAAAAGTATATAGAAGCTGAGGATCCCGACTGTTGGAGGAATATCACGCACGCACAAAAGTTCCCAGCCTAGGTGAAACACGCGACCAGGGCACGTATGCAGATTTTACAGCACGTAACGACAAATTTGAGCAGCTTACCGGGAGAAATACGCGGGAAAAGGGCGAGAGGTGAAGCAGCAAAAACGTGGCGCACAGCCGGCGTGCCGCAGCCGTCGACTGATTTATCGACTAACCTCAGCAAACCGGAGTCGAGTCTACGCTTCCACGTAGACCGTGAGGAAGCGAGTGAATCCAGGGAAAAAGGAACGAAAGAAAGAAACCAGAGGAATCCCTGGATGGCCCTCTCTCCCTCTCTCTCCTCGACAGACTTTTCTCTCGGCTTAATCTCGCGAAATATACGCGAATTTGTCGGCACGATTCGTTAAACACGAATAACCACCCCTGTCTGGTAATGTTCCACTCGATACTCGAACCCATTAAAAGCGGCACGAGCATCATCCACCTCCCACCACAATCTTTCTCCATGGATCGAGCGATCTCTATGGGCTATATATTTTCGCGAGCGAGTTCGTCGACGGAAAGTTGAAACTGAATTTCGATTGCCACTTTTTAATTGAAATCGTTCAGCGAGACGGCTCACGGGCCACTTTACTTCGTCGAGGACAAAAAGGGACAGGCATGCGGGGGTAACCGGAAATCGACCGCCAGAGTCCTCCTCCTAGCCGTCGCAATCGATTCCTTTTAATTACAAACTAATTCGTGGGGACTTGTTGAAAGGGAAAAGAGAGGCGAGACCGCGAAACGGAATAATTCGGTTCTCCATTTCGAAAGGAACAACGACTCTTTCCGCGATGCTTTTTCCCTCTTTGATATAACAGGTGTATGCAACAATTTCAACCATTCTGTTAAATAGTCATTCCGACACGGTTGTTTGAATTTATTCGCGTGATCTAGCGACTGTTTGATCGCCTGAAATTTTCCTTTGATACAATTTGCGTTCTTGACTTGATTACTTTCACTTTCTCTTTTCTAAATACTGTCACTAATACTTTTCTGATAATTCGTTGCACGCTCAATTTTCGTATTTTATGCTCTGACGAATAGCCGTGTATTCGAATCATTCAGAAAACTGTTTTTAAATTACGCTTGGAAGTTCTTCAGATTCGACACCGACGGATTATCACTTATTCAGACGCACTCCATTAGTCTACCAACACTTTCGAAACTTTGCAGAAATAAGAAAATGACATGCTGATTTCATTGTCTCCGAATCAATGTCACTTCTCCGCGATGGAATCCGAGATTTGACAGACAAGTGGCAGAAAGTCGTACAGAACGAAAGAAAATATATCGAACATTAACTTGTAATACACGTAGTACGTATAAATAGAAGAAAATTGAAAGAAAAGGATTAAAACTTTCGCGTACACCTAATAGAATACCGCAGGATTTTTCCCGTGGTTTATACAGCTGGGCCGGTTTGAAAAAAGAAAAGAGGCCACGTCGGCAGTTTTCTTCCACTGGAAGCTTCTCTTCTCGACGTAAGTACGCTGTTTTGCAAGCGTCGCGAATTTTTCGCCGGGGAGATGAAGTATCGCCCGGCTGGCGGAACGCTCGAAGAATTGGAAATGTCCCGAAGTTGAACAAATTTATACGCGCACCGGTGAAGGTAAATTAATTGAATAACCGAACTGAATATAATATTCACCGCGGACGATGAAATCTGATATCGGGGGAGAGAGGAAACACAAGTTGCTCGTGTATTCGACCGCGTTCAATAATATCGTTAAACGATACACGCAATGCCGGGGGAAAAATACATTTTCCCGGTTGCAAGGGGCTAAGGGAAGCGCTAATATACCGAGTGAGCCCGTGGAAGGAAACTGGCGTAGGAAAGATCAGCTATACATCCCTCTGTACAGGCTGGTATCGACGAAACGACATTTTTGCACCGATATCGATCGACAAACCCGCATCGATAGCTAGGGTGTATACACCGTGGCTGGCATATCGTTCTAGGGGACCATCCTAGCAAATAATCGTGAATTCGATGACTCGTAAAATGTACAGATCCTGAGTAGAGAAGTGGAGAAAGGATGTAGAAGAACTTCCTTGGGATTCTCCGGAAATCCTTAGTACGTCGCCTCTCTCCCGCTTCTTCAGACGCGTTTTAATCAATTTTCCTCCGCAAAGAGACGTCGGAGTCGAAGAAAAGAAGCACCTCCTTCCCCTTCACTCCTCCTTATTCAGATCGATCGTTCGAACGACTAAGCTGGACCCCAATCCGTGGCTAATACCGCGGTGGATTCTTTGTTTCGTTCCTGTAGGGAGATCGTCGGCCGTGGAAGGGCTTCCCGCTTAAGTGGTAAATCTTGTCGGGATGTAGCTGGCAGGGTTTACTGCGGCAGAGATGGGCCCCTGGTCGACCAAAGTTGACGACGGTTCCGAGACCGTGCTGCAGGGACAGTTTCCAAAGTTTCGTCTTACCGTGCTGCATCTCGATCGAAATTCTACGCTACTCTCTTCTGTCCCCTTGCTCTGGCCCTTCTTCCTCTGTCCTCCAGGTAACATATACACGTTGTACACGCGGGGCTTGTTCCCCTGTACGCGTGAACGAGTTGACTCGAGTCTAGTCTAGTCGAGTCTCGTGTCTACGTGTGTCTCTAGGTGTGTGTGTGAGAGTCTGTATTCGTCTTCTCACGTTGTCGACGACGGTATAGAAAACAGAGGGGATTCACCGCGATGGTTGGCGAGGGATGCGCGTGTAACGGGCGTGCAGCATGTGGCACATAAGAGCAGGACCGCGGATACATAATGCAAACAGTTTGGGCCAACCCTCGGTCACAAGTTTAACTTAGTTTGCTACATAGGTGGAGGGTAATTGCATTTACTCTGACGTCTGTAGCTTCTCGCCGCGCGATTTCGCTCTACCTACCGCCGCCTCCCACTCTCTGTACTCTCTCGGTTCGTTCCGCTTCTCTCTCTCTCCCTCTCTCTCTCTCTCTCTCTCTCTACCCGTTCCAAGCGACTCTCCAAAGCCGCGATCCGTAAACGAAGATTCCCAAAACTGTGCGCAAACACCGGCCACGTTGCTTTTACGTTCAAATGGAGGGAGAGAGTGCATTGGATATGTTATGTGATTCGAACATTCCACGCGGTTGTATTCGAGCTTCCTCTCGTTGCAGTAGGATATGGCAGCCTTTATATTTCCTATGGAATCGTCGCGAAACGACGAGGACGAAGAGAGAACGCGACCGTTTAATCGAGTTATCGATACCGACTGATAATTAAATGAAAGCAATAGCAGAGGAAGAACATCCTTATCGTGGAATCCTACTTTCATCGACGATGCAACCTCGGAGCTCTTTTAGCACACGTTCGTAATTGAAGTACATCTCTTCCTCTCAATTTACGCGACAGTTGTTCATGGGAGTCTCTTTTTTACGCACGATCTGAATTTACGCGGTCAGAAAATGCATTTTCCTTGAAAATTTCGGCAAGATTTAACGAAACGTTGATAGCGAATGTCAGAAAATTTATGAAAAGATTGAGAACAAATCATCCTAAAAAATTATAACATCAATAATGGAACTGATGTCGAACTTCCAAATGTTGTAAGCGACAAAGATAACACGTTTGTGCCAATTATAAAGAAAGGGTTGATTGTTTCGAATTACCAGTAGCGATAGTGAAATCGAATAAAATTTACTTTTGTTTTCTAAAACGTTATCATTTTTTTCTTTTGTACCGACGTAATATTCATTCGCGTAAAACGGATACTCCGCGTAAATTGACGAACGGCTGTACACTCTGCAATTAACAATTGTTCGCGATTTATTCGTACAAAATGTGTAACGACAGCGCGACACGTTCATGACACAGACTAGGTTTGCGAAACGTCAGTTTGATGATTCCTCGAGTAATCAGTCACTGTCTGAACGAGAAATCGTGACTCTAGAATTACTTTATGGACAGAGAAATCTCCATTTCCACCGCTTCCGTTTCCATCCACTCAATTGACGTGCCGTAAACCCCTCGTTCAACCGACATCATTACGACCACCATAGACCACGCATCCTCCACGTGAAACTCTACCCCGTGATCTCTCGAAGATATACCACGCACGGTATAGGGTGTAGGAAAATGTCGATCACTCAAAATTCCGCACACAGAAAGGTAACACAGAGTCAACGTAAAACTGAAAACAAACGAGTCGACAAATCGTTGCTGTTGAATTCTTCGGAATCCCGTGTGCGATTCGAACACGTAGGACACGATCGATCGATTTAATTCACCATTTTACACGCGGCTGATTGAATGCTGCAAACGGTACAAACTGTGCGGCGTAAAAGGCCATTCTACGTGCATTTCCGGTGTTCCTCATTAGCGACACCGTAAGCATAATCCGAGCGATCGAGAGCATCGACTGGTTTCTAGCGTGCGCAGAGAGAGAGAGAGAGAGAGAGAGAGAGAGAGAAGAGTTGCAGGCTGGCCAGAAACGACAGGCAGGCCATCGTAATCCGTTATATTAGAGGACGCGCGTGCACGTACACGAGCGTCCATTCTGCCGTGCCGTGTAAACTGTCGGCCGATGACACACTGCCCCTGTCAAATTCAGAGGTTCCACGCGAGCGGCGTGGAAAAAAAAGAGAGAGAAAAAAAAAAGATCGGTGAACCAGGGGAAACGGCCGCACTAATTAAAAGTCAAGAGAGGGACGGACGCGGCGCGACTACTGTTCGACAAAAACTGGCCACGCTCTGGTCCATAGAATAAGAGACCGTTCGTCCTTTGCTCGTTAGCCATGACACGCGTTACCGTATCAAAGACGAATTTCTACCATCTCCCCCTCTGTCGGGCTAATTGGCCAGCGATTTCAATTCGAACATAGCGAAAGAACGTTGGAGAACGTACACGGTGAATGGAAAATTCTGAATCCTATTCAAGATGGATAGGTAGTGGCTGTTTGAGCGACGTGTTTACAGAAATTTCATTGAATTTCTGGCAAAGGAGGAAGCGTTATATACGCTTCCGATTTAAGTTCAAAAGGGTGATGCACGCTCGGCCGATTGCCGAGGATATTCGTCGTTTACCCTCGCGCACTCGTGCAAGCAACGTTCGAATAAACAAACGGGAGTGACGTGTCTGGCAAAATGTCAGCGCGCAGCGAAATATGGAACGGACTGGTATGCACGCGCGGAACTTTCCCAAATTTTCCCCTTCTCTTTATACATATGTATATTTGCCGGTGATGGTAAGTCAAGCGTGAAACTGAACCAGAAAGATTTCTCTCGATCGGAACAAGAGAGAGTAGGATAGAACTGTGCGTGGACGTTTATTCGCGAGAGGCGAGACGAATAGACGCGTGCATACGATTACGTTTCGAGTATCGTCGACGTGATGTTGAAAATTTCCTCGATCGTAATCGAACGAGAGAGAGAGAGAGAGAGAGAAAATGGAAAAAGAACGACGTAGCATTTTGGTAGACGATGAGAAAATATAAATGGTCGTTACCGCGAGACCGTGGACACGTCTAGAAATGCTCGTGGCAGCGCGACGTCGTTTTCTATGGGACGTCGCGAACCGTGAAGTACTCTCGAGAAGTTAAAAACGCGCGAAGTTAAAGCATCATATCTACTCGTAAGTTATCCAACGGAGTCTCTGCACCGACACGCCACACCGGTGCACATCGGTACACTCACTTTTATCGACTACCACCGGAAACTCGACAAACTGCAACCAACTTTCTCCCTGGGATTCACTCTAATTATTATGTTTGCTACTGGAATAGCAGGGAGATCAAGTTGAATTTCGTGTGTAATACGGGAAGAAAAAAAGAATTTCCTCCGTATCTAAATGGTACATATTAACACTATACCGTCCGATGGCACCACGTTGGTGCCTCGTAAAAATATTTCTATTGTAATAAAAATGCTTAGATTTATTTATACGTATCTTCAGGATTTCGTGTAAATCGAGTGACAGAATTAAGCAAGAGACGTTAAAATTTTCACGTTTCAATACGATGCATTGTAATTACAATATGAATGATCACGTGTAATACCAACGACAGACGAACAATTTTCCACAACACGTGCGGACGTGTCAAAGTGTTAAATATGGACATTCTTTTTTGATATGGCAAAATGAATTCCTTGCAATAATATCTACTTCTTCTACACCTCTGTCCAGTTCCCTCCAATTTTAATTTTCCATCTTCCACACGTCATTAATTTTTCAATCGCTCCGTTCGAAACTCACCTCGACCCTTACTGATAGGTCATTTTTCATCTGGAGATTTTTTTGAATACTTTTCTCTACTGATACTATAATTAATAGTGCTCGGCACAATCACTCGAACGATATCACCATAAAGAACAGAACACTCCTTTCCAGTCCTAATTTCTAGATCTACACAAGCTCGAAGCATCTCGATCACTTCCACTTTTACTTTTTTTTTTTTTCCAAATGTTCAATTATGTATTCAACCGATCAGCACCTTCTCTAGTTATACTAATTAAAACATAAATGACACATCAGGGTGACTCAGCTACAAAGTCTGACATTTTTTGCATTAGTGTAGAAAAATATACAAAAGTGTATCAAGAAATCCAAGTGTCTTTACACCTACACCAACTAATTGTCATTCTTACAGGTATTAATATTGTCGAGAGCGCATTCGGTCCTCGAGTATCGTAAAAATACACTTGTTTCTCGATTTAGCGAGTTTCTTTTTCACGCGGTAAATTATAACACAGTTTGCGCGGTAGTTTGTGCGTGGGAACAGTCCCGTGTTGCGACATCGCGACGTTTCAATCGCGAACGAACGAACGAACGAACGAATTGTACGGTGGTTCGCGTAGAAAAGCCAGGAAAAGAGGTAGGCCTTAATCGGGTACTCTTTTCAATTACAACCTAGCCAGCTTCTCCCTGCTTCGACTTGTTCTCTTTTCCCGCTCTCGAGGACGTTGCTCCGTGGCGCGTGCAACCAGACGCGGCAAAGGGAACAGAAGCTTGTTCCACGGACGTTAACTCGATGCGTCGTATTTATCTTCGTGGTATTGAAAGCAGTACTCGAAAGACTATGGAACGAAGCGAGTCACCGCGTTTATTAGCTACAATAAACCAGCCTTGGCCTAACAACTGAGGCAAGATCGCGGCTGCTGAATCGCGTTTTCGAATTAACCAGTTTGCTAAGAAAAAAAAAAAGGAAAAACTGTGACGTTGTAATTGTCGACGCGAGGAAATTAACCTTTTCACTATGGTGGTTGTATTCCGCAGAACTTGTTTGTATTTCATAATTATACGATAGAGCTAACGAATCTTGGACGAAAAAACTAGGCAGGGTCGTACGATCGATTATTTATTCTTCGTTACGCAAATATTGCTCGATAAAATCTAATTTTCGGGGGAAAACGGTCTGCAGGATAAATGGTTGAAAAATCAGTAGAAAAATCGAGGTTATTTCAGGCAGTAAAGTATGAGGCAATGAGATCGATGATTATAAAAAGGATAATTTCACAGGATCATCCAACTTACACGTCTACGTATTTTTTTTAATTTTTAAATAGAACACAAGCTATTTGGAATTTTTTCAAATTCTTTTCTTCTTTTGTTGAAAATACGATCCATTACAATTATACGTGGAACAGAATATTATTCAACCGTGCACCACGACTGCGACTGCAGACGTCAATTCGATTATCGAAATTTTCAATGACTTTTCGACATGTTGCCGGAATTATTTTACGAATTGTAACTAGAACGTTGCTCTTCGGGTCGTTCATTATTTCTGACGTGTCGTATCAAATTTTCTAACAAAGAGGCAGCAACAAATTTCACCTATTTTTACCGATCTGGTGTAAAAATGCCAAAGTACAACATGGAGGACGCCTATAGTAGAACTTTACCATTTCTTTCCGCAGAATTTCATGTTACTTTCTCTTCTTTTCAATCGTACACATTAACGCGAGATTAGAAATTACAATCTGTCTATAAATTCGTTCGATCAGTATTGAAAACGACATGGAAAGAGGAAGTAGCTTTCAAACGGATACTATGAAATCGAATCAGGAAGGAGCATCGAGTAACTTTTCCTTTGAACCTATAGTCGCCGGTAATTAATTATAGAAAAATCAGAGAACACAGAATTCGCCGACGAATCGTTTCGGCTACAGGACGCTACGGTATTTCCTCTTGAACAAACGTTCTTAATTAACTATCAATTCTCCGGGATTCGACGGTGACCTAGATTCGCGGCTGAATGCCGTGTAACGAACTCGATGACCGACGGAACGATGGACGGTACTGAACGAATGAACAAAAAAAAAAAAAAAAAAAAAAAAAAAGAGCGAAAAGAAAGATAGTAAAGGGGAGATAAAAGAGGATGCATATTAAGCTGAAAATTGGGCACCGAGTAGAGGGAAAAAAAAAAAAAGAAAGTGGGGGGAAAAAAGGAGTGATTTCGTCGCGAATGGAAATTACTTTATCGCATTAGAGCGCGCAGAGCGCGATTGTTTACGTTCACAGCATCGAACTCAAACACCAGCTGCGTTCGGAATAGGCACATATTTCGCGGGTTGCTCTCGATCGGTGGTTACGCGGCAGATTGCCTCGCTATCGGCGAACGCCGTGAAATACCCGAAATTTCGTGCTTGGATTTCCGATTCACGCGTTTATCTGCGATACGACGCCTTAGACGGACGAATGACGAGATGAATTCTCCAAACCTCTCGCCTAGGCTTCCTATTCAGTCATCGGAGCGGTTTCGGATTGAAACTGACGCGTTTCAGTTTGTCTACACACCTATTTCCCCGCGATTCTATCTATTCCCCAACGTCGATTATTTCTACAAATATTCATTCTATTACTTTGTATTCTATTCACTGAAAATCCCTACGTAATTAACATTAAACTACCACAATTGTTGTCACATTAGGTTAGATCGTCAAATATATGTCTTACTATCAAAAATCAAACAGCGAAAGACCGACCTACTTCCTTCCGTGGAGAAACGCGAGGATGCTCGTTTACGAAACAATATTTCCGCGAATAAAATATCTCTGCACCTCGTATTTTTCACAAAAACCCCACACTTTACGATGTTTCGATATTCTTATACGGTGCATCCTCCTCCGGCAAAGTAACTACAGCATGCTGGAAGTAAATAGGTTGTTCCAAAGACACGCGACTGTTCGAGACATTGTTCGCGCGACGATACGTGAAAAGTTGTAGCCCGTCCTTTACTCGGAACAAACATGTACACGTTCGAGGAGACAGGGTGTATCAAAGTTGGAAAGTCTGGCGAGAATAGGTCCGACGACGAAAAGAGAGACTTCCGAGAGCACGGTAGTTTTACGAGGGAGTAAAGCAGCGTATAAATGTGATCGCGAGGAAATTGAGAGGAAGAGAGTAGAGAAGAAGCTAGGCGTAATTCAACGAGAGTTACGGTTAATTTTACGATTTGAACGTACTCGTGAGGCTTGATCGATGCTCTTGGTGCCCTATGAAACTACTCCGTCGATTCCAGACACAGAGTGCATAGGAAAAATGTTGGAACGAAACGAAGGATAACAATCGGTTGGGGGGAAGAAGAAAAGAGATGTGTGATATTACTCGTCGAAACGGTTCGCGAATCGAAATGACGAATGCTGGCGAGCTAGGGGAACAACTGACTGATATGTTTCTGTTGTCCGTCAAATGAGCAACAAATAACAGGGTATTGTTGGTAGCGGAGTGTGCGCAGCGCAAACGAGAGCTTGTGCTTAACAATGGGGCGGTGGTCCAGGACAGAACTTTTCAGGACCGGGGAACAATGCCAAGAGACGGGGCGACAGCCGGTTTAATTAAACGCATCGTCAGCTATGTATGGCAACACGACGGTACCGCGGGACCACGCGTGCTGCCCGACACACGCCTACGCCCGCACCGAACCACCACCGCGTGCTTTCGTCTGTGAACCATACCCGTGACACACACGCAGCTTATATGCACACGCCTCGGCAGATTTTATTGTATAGAAACCGCGACGCGCGTGCACACGATTCATGCAGAATTGAAAGGGTACATGACGCATCGTGCAGATAAGTAAAACGGACCGAACCAGACTGTCGTTGTCGTTGCCGCTGTCCGAACCGTTTGGATAAATGGAGATACTGGCGCCATTAGGCTGTTCCGATTGCACGAACGGTTCATTGAAACTGGTGTCGATGATGGAGGCACGGTACGACTAGTGAACGGTTACCTATCTCTGACGTTTCGATAGGTTGACATGTAACTTTTTTGTTTTTACGTGGCTGGCCAAGTTGGATGGATATCAGGATTACGAAATAAATATTGCAACTGGTGTATTATTAATGGTGACCATTCACATTTCTGTTTCGAGAATGTCCGTGTAGAATGAAACAAGTAGAGAAATAGAGGAAGGGAGAACGAAAGAATAAAAGGAGGGTGCAAGAGACGCGTGAGAGTTCAGGTAGAGAAATGTGAAAAGATTGGGAACTTTTTAATACACCCGTGAAGAATTGAAATCGGGAACAATTTCAGCTGCACGTAGAAATGTATATCGAGGGAAGATCGAAGGGAACGTGGTTATCCGCGATTCTGTATCCGGACAAAACAAAGAGAGCGTAAATTGATCGGGACAGGTCCTGACCCGTGGGGTACTCGTCAGCGTCAATTTCGCCGGTGACCGAGTCGAGGCATGGCCAATAATTTGGGATCGCGCGCACGGATTAAGCCGTTCAATTTCACCTGTACGCGACGTGCATATCCGCGCGCGACCACCTTCTAACGAACCGAATGCAAACCTACTCGCCTGTGAATCTTCCCTTTGAGATTAAGACAAACACCGGTCGAACCTTCTCCTCTACCTTTCCCCTTGTTTCTTCCTCGCAGTTGTTAATCAAGTGACGAAACAAGAGAACATTCGTCGCGGTTCTGAATTGATCTCGTCCCCGATTCTAATAGGAAAATTCACGGGAAGAAAGCACAGATATTTCCGATGATCTTAAAAACGAAGAGGCTGGAAAAGGTGGCTAGAGTTCGTGGGGAAGGCGAGGGGCAAAGAAACTTCCAGCAAGCGGATTCGAACGAATGGACATAGAACAGAGAGGCGAGGAAAAACGCGTGGCTTCAGTTCCGTGCTGCTTTTGTGCACGGCCACTGACCGAGCATAAACAACGACGAAGGGCGGCGGCTCTCGCGTCGACGCGACGCGGCTCGTTAAAAAGTTCGAAAAAAAAAGAAAAAGAAAAGAAAGAAAGAAAAAAGAAGTGGCTCGATACGGTGTGAGGGAAGAGAAAAGAAGAAGCAACAACCTAGAATCGCGAGAGAGCCCTCCGAAAAACGTATAAAACAAAAGGACGCGTCACCACGCGACACAGAAACCGGGAAAGAAGAAAGGCAGACGATAGGAGGGAAAGAATAGAAGGAGGGATCCATTCGCGGAGTACTCTCTTTATTCCTCTTTCGAGCTGCTAATCGTAGAAGCGTGCGGGAGCACACGCAAGGGGGATAGAGAAGGTGCTGCATACGGGACGTATTTTTCCGCAGAGAATGCACCGCGATTCCTGTGCCTTTTCCGCGAATTGCCGCTCTGGGACTCGAGGAAATTTATTCGTCTGCACAACCCCTTAAATCACGCCTCTCCCCTCCTCTCTCCCGGTACACCGAGCTCCTAGCACTTCCGGCTGGTGGCATCCACGTGCTCGCTCGAGCTACGATGCATCTTTTCTATCCCCTTCATTCCGCCTCTACCCTCTGTGCTAATACGGAAGGTTCACCCCGATGCTCGGGGGTAGCGGGTCTTCTTGCCCGTTTCTGCGGAGAACAGCGGCGCATATTTTATTTTCGAAGCCGGCTGCATTGACAATTTGCAGCAGCGTTATGTAAATGCAGCGTCACGTACGCGCACCACCGAGACTCCTCTCTCCCAGCCTCGGCGAAGAATAGCAGAGGGTGGCGGCGCGAAGGAGGGCGAACCGCGTCGAATGGTGAAGAAGAGGGAAAAAAAGAGAGACAGAAAGAGGGAACGAGTGAGAAAGGAAGGACGAAGGCGCGAAAGTTTTGTCGGGAGCGCGTCGATCGTTCGGAAAAATGCACCGGAAACAGCAGCCGTTCTCAACGACGACGACGACGACGACGACGTGCGCTCCTGCTGCGAGCACGCGGCCCGTTCCTGACATGTCTCTCTTTCGGTGAACGCTTTTAGCGCGCTCGTTCTCTTCCTCGCCGCCCCTCTATCCGATGGGGAATGGGGAACGATTGAAACGTTTTCGAGAGGATACTCGAGGGACATGGGATCCTGGCGAATCTTCAGGTCGCTCGCGTGGAAACGATCTCTCTCGCGGATCGAACGACGTTGCAGAAACTGCTCGTAGGTTAGATTGCAGGGATGTTTGTTTTAACGAATTGTCGTACTTTCTTGCATCGTATCGGACAAATTCGTAGCGAACAATGGAAATTTGCGTATCGGAGAATTATGGAAGAAACGATCGACGTTTCTACGTTTCGTTCTTGATCGATCGCTTCTGAATATCGTTAATCGGATAAGGGAGAGCCGTATAAATCATGAATACGTTGCTGGTGTTTTTAATTTTACAACACGGTGGGCGTGTGGCGAATTACGGATACACGGGCAAATAAATATGGAGAATGTCGTGGACGACAGGGAGCGTATAGAGAATTAGAGAGAACCGAGGGTGGTCCGGAAGAGCGGAATAAACGTTAGCAAAAAAGGGAGGACAAGCAGAGGGAGAGGAAGTTGTAACGAGCGGGAGAATATGTTAATCTCGAGACCGGGTGCTATACATATGGAAATGACTAGCGCGGAGTCAGCGCGCCATGCGTAGCCCGACATTTTCTTTCAGCAGATTTCCCTGGAAAATGTCTGGTAAGCTTCTTGCGCGAGGATTTTTCCCATACACCAGCTCCTTCTCTCGCTCGCTCTTTCTCTTTTTCTCCCGTGAATTTCGAATCGGACCAGCCAACAGCATCGGCCATCGCAGCACCCCAACGGTCAGACCTGGCTCGAATTTTGGTGCAACAAACGCCGATGCTCCGCCTACCGATTCCACGCGTAACGATTACGACGAATAATTAGCGCGACATTCGGTAATTACTAATTTGACAGGTATCGACCGGCGAATCGTTTAATTACCACTGGGATAATCGAGGTGGAGGCAGGTTCGGTTCGGGAGTAGAGTAGAGGGCTGGAGAATTCGCGGCGAGAGCCTTTTCAAATTTTTTTAAAAGCCTTCCCTCGTAATCTGGCGAATAAAGGGGCGGAAAGGAAGCTCGGGCTCGCGCAACTTTCGCCCAAGTACCACGAATTATCAGCGATATTCGGCCTCCTCCGTGGAAGAGCGTAAAGGCGGAAATGCGGTTTCCTCTTTGGTCCAACTTTTTCGACGTCGCTGCCCACCACTTTCCTGCCCTCTCGACTACTACTTTTCGCGTTCGCCTCGAAAACTCCCGCCGCCTATCTGACTACGACTACTCCCGCAACGGCTAAGCGAAATCGATTTCACTGGACGAGTCGTCTACGCGTGTACTTTAGTCAGATGTTCCTCGAACCGTTCGCAGAGTTTTGCTTCGGGATGTTAAGTAAAATTCTAAACAAGGGATTGATCAAACGATATCAACGTTCAGAAAACTATTACAAACGAACGTTCCTTTCGTTTTACGAATTTCCCTCGCGCCGTTTCATTATCCTCGCGAGCTAATCAACCTGGCAACTCTTCTCCCCTGTTAAATCTCTCAAATTTCCAGCAACATTTTCCAGAACTCTTGATACGGGATATATACAGCCCTGCTCTCGACGTACGTAACGTACGTACGGTAGGATACATACACGCAGTGACGGAATGGAACACGTTCGCGCACTTCGACCGAATACAGGATACAGTCGCTTCGGGACAGCGTATCGACGTCCTCGTGTGCCTGGAAAAATATCAGCCCTTTGTTTTTATATAGAGTGCCTCTAACCCTCCCTCCCTCCCTCATTCTCGTATATACCTAACCCAAGCACGGTTCCCTGGTATACACCTTCTCCCGTACAACGGCATTTCATCCCTCTTTGTACGTACCGTGTCCTAGGGTGCATCTACCGTGCCACCCTTCACGACTCTTTGCCACCACCAGCCTTTCCACGCTCCCTTTTCGTCGCCACTTTCCTTCACTTTCCCTCACACCCGCGTCCACCGTTGGATTCTCGTCGTCTACACGTCGTCGGAAGCGCGGAAGTTCGAAACAATGTTTCACCACGGGCTGTTTGGAATCGAGAGTGGATCGAGAGAGGGTGAAAAAGCCCGGAGGCGGTAGCTCAACGGCGGCAGTGTCTCCGCCGTTTACGGATAACGTTCACAACGACCGAGTAGAACGACGATAACGTTTCCCTCCCACTTCCTCACCGACCGAATCGTTATTCGCGTTTTCTGGACACTCTCGCGAGCTAGGAAGCGAACGAGAGAACGTAGAGGAAGCTCGCTAGGTCGAATTAATAGCGGCACATCCGGCCGAGGCTCTTTAAGCCGCGAGACGGCCGGCCGGCTTGCTTTAATTAAATTTTGTTTTCGCTCTCGAGAAACTTCTCTCCAACCCTTGCCCCTCTCTCTCTGGCGTCGCTTCTTTTTTCGGAACCCATTAAAACTTCCCTCCCTCCCGCTTTGCTCTCTTCTCCCCAGCTTTTTAATTCCCTTTCATTTGACTTCCTTGCGGTCGCTGGCCTTGCGCGACAGCCGCACGCTTGCACCGCTAGCTATCCGAGAGAGCTTTACGGCCGTGAGATTAAAATGAAATCATTTCGTCGGGTTAACTGCCCCTCTCGTTCTTGTATATATATCCGCCGATGCTCGATAATATCCGAACAAACAGATCGAAACGCAAACGAGAGGGGAGAAAATTGTCCCCTTGTTAACCGGGTTTAATTAAAACCGCCTTCGCGATGAGCTTTTCTCGCGAAAAGTTGCTAAACTGGAAGGAGCTATAAATCGCCTGAATAAAAATTCTTTGCGAACGATCGTATACGCGGGTTAGGGTCGTTAATCTAATCGAAGGTTCATCCTGTGGTTAGGTATTTCTTACGTTCTACTATCAGAGAGACGAGCTTACTTAAAACTTATAAAACATTATAAAACATATAAAACGGAGGAAAAGAATGAATAAAAAAAAAGAAACATTAATTCCTGAGTCTAAAAGGACCGGATGAGTGTTAATAAAGCTTCAAGAGGCTTATGTTTGTTGTACAACATTTTTTTCTTACTCATACTCGCAGAACAGACTGATTAAGTTCGTTTAGAAAAAAACTTGGACATCCTGTGTACAATTTTTAACGCGAGTCTAATCTTGCTCCGTGTTTAAGGCATGGGTCTCCTAGGTAATAAAACGCACTTCTCCTTCCTCTTCCGTCTCTTCTCTCTCTCTCTCTCTCTCTCTGTTTATTTCCTTCTTCCATAACCAACAGCCGTCGTATAATAATCTACCCGGTCGAAGCCTTCGTCGCAGCAAAATATTTACATATACACCGACTCGAGTTCGTTTGAATCCCAAACAACAAACTCTCTTCACCACCCTCTCAATGTTCTCGCGCTCTTTGTTAATTCTTAAAACGCAGCAAAAAAAGAAAAAGGTAGAGAGAGAGAGAGAGAGAAAGAGAGAAAAAGTCTCGCAAATGACACTGACGAAGCACCAGCCAGAATGAATTTAAGAAAGAAGCTGCATGCGGCAGATACGTGTGCATAAATATGCAGAAGGCACGCGCACGATTGCTCGTCCCCTCTAGCGCGCTAAACGACACGCGGCTTGCTCGCTCTCGCGTGATTTACGCCCTCGTACGTGACTTTTTGTTCGCGCGATCCATTCACGTCGATACGAACCGGCTTCTTCTCTGTTGCCCGACAAAGTACACCACTCAAGACAGACTGCAAATAACGAGATGCAATCGAAGGAAGAGAGAACCAGCCTGCGCAGCCTTTCTCGCCACGCACGCACGACGCCACTCGACCAACTTCCGCCGGCTGGCCTTCCGGTACCCACCGTCTACCGGCGTCGATAAGAATGTTCCAGCGCCTTTTATCTCTCTTTTGTGCTCGGAACTTTTGATTCGAAGATCTTTCGTCGAGTTTCCTTCATTTACTTACGGAGTTTCGAGTATACGATATTAGAAAAGAGAAGAATAAATTGCTTTTTTAACACTTTGACAGCGGCTGTCACGTTTGCGTGATTTCATTCACACAATCAGATGAACAAACGACGAATTCATTTTTAAACACACCTTTACTCTGGCTTTTCTTGTTTTTTCTTTTTTAATCGGTTCAGTTCTTTTGTCTTCAAATTTGCGAAAAGTCCCAGTAGCAAGATTCTCTGATTTTCGCGTAAATAATGAATAATGAAATGTAAACTTAAATATCAAGGATGGTTAAAGATACATTTACTCTTTAAGGACATTTTTCCTCTATTTTCCGTAATCTTGGAGTTTCTGGTATTTCTTATGTATTTTATGAGGATTTTTATGCAAATTCATATTTCTGAAAGTATAGTAAAGAAAGCAGAACTTCGGTAGAAAATGATTTCACCCAGCACGTATTGTAAAAAGTATTATAATTGTATATTTCGCATATCTTTTCGTGTTACACGCGTTCCGTGCAATTTTCGCACCTTTGAATTTCCTACGAATGCACAAAAATCCACAGTCAATCGATTGCAAATACTTCATTGGTTAGATTAGATTAGGTTTGTTAAGTTTCATCGGTATTTTTAAAGTTTAAAACCTAAGTTTAGCAGGTAAGACTGTTTTATTTTCGCGATGCGTATACTGCCGCGATAATGTATACACTTTTAATAGAGAAGTGAGAGTGTCCTTAATTAGAATATCGTAACTTCGTAACTTTTCGCAATTTTCTCGGTGATTATTAATCGCGGAGATATTTCACTTCTTCAAGACAGTCTGAAGCGAGGAACTCCGAAGATAGAACAAATAGAGAATATTAAAGAGAAGGAATGTTTCGATGCTCGAAAAGTATTTTTCTTATTGACTTTCTGCTTCGCCTTCTCTTTCTAATTGATTTAGCGGAGAAGTCTCGTTTAGAACCGGATATGCCTTTCGAGAAGTAACGTCGAATAATATCGTCTGGTGGTAACGCGACATCTCGACTGATCTATCGCCATATTGGTGCCGGGGCTGGTGTTATTTTTCTCTATCCTCGAACATTTTACAGGAAAGATAACGTCGTCAGACATCTCCGGTAATCCTGTAATCTCGTAGAGAATTCTCGAAAGATAACTTGGTACCGGTGAAACCGTAGACTTCTTTATACTCTGTTGCTTTGATCTCGTTCTACGACTTGTCAGCTTCTGTTCGAAAACAATCCGTTACGGGGTATCGATTGCCAGGTATGGACGAAGGCCAGAGGCGTTGTACACCCCATGTAGCGACAAAGCTCTCAGCCCCCATGGATTTTAATGGATTCTTTACGAAGGTCTTCCTGGTTCATGTCTGAACCCTCTTCATCCAGAGTTTTCTTCCTCTAGGCATTTTTCGGATAATATTCATGACTGCAAAATTGTGATTTTCAAAGGGGTTCTAGTCGCTTGGTTAAAATCAACCAGAACTTAACCCTCTTCTCTATTGTGATACAAAGCCTTGGGGATTATGGCGAATAAAATTGGTAGGAAGTATCTACACGTATGTATACGTAACAGAGGAAGAGAAGAATCACAAAGGAGAAAGTTAAAAAAGATCATACCCATGGAGACGGGGCAAATTAATCGGAAATTTCGACGGAATTCCGTCCTCGACCGAAGTTTAACCGAGCTTAGGATTCGATGAACAGCCGAAGAAGTTCTCTCTCGTCCGTTGGAGATAGAATAAGTTTCGGAACAACGACTTGGACGGGTCGAAACGAACGACGTACCCGATAAACGCCGTTATATTCCTCCACTTTCGAGGACAGACCACTTCCGTTTCCATAGAGGAGAACCGGTCTTACAAATCAAGCCCGTAGATGAAATTTATATCGATTGGACTTGTTTGAAATGGTCTCGAAGATCGTTTCGTTTCATTTTCAATGGATTAATTGTAGAAAGAGTTTGGTAAATAGTTTATAAATTTGATCATCCGGATCGTTTCGAATCCAACGATGATACATATACTGTTATCCCCGACTGATCAATTTCTCTTCTGGCAACTAGTTCACTTTCTCTAGGTTCCTCGGTTGCCTCGTCGTACGACGAGGTTTCTTCCATGAACATCGATCGACGCGTAATTAACAGGGAGCAGGAACGATACGCAATCTGCTTGCTGCCGTAAATCCAGCAACGTAAACTGACGCGTGTCCGACTCGCTCAAGATCAGATACGTCCGTTCGCTGGCATGCAAATGCCGATGATTTATTCCCGCATCCACCTATGATGCACCGCGATCGACGATTATCGTACCTGCTCCTTCGTCGATATCTAATTAACGATGAAAATTCGATCGTTTATATTAGTTCCTTTCAATTTCTTTTCTATCCATTCCGTCTAGCTTTTAGCGTGTGTTATAGTAGAAGTAGAGAAAGAAGGAATACATACAGTGTTAAGATACTCGAGTTTACGACGTCGATCTCGACGGAAAAGTTCAGATTACACTGGCCGTATTACCAATTCATACACAATCTGCTTGAAAAGTGAGAGAATTGTGTGAGAAATTGGATGCTTCGAATGATCACTGTCGCGTGGAACTGAAAAAGAAAGCGAATATGGAATATATATGTGGCAGTTACAGCACGATTTTAAATATCCTATAGCCTTCTCTAATTACCTGAAATAATTCTGAAATATTTTTGCACAATCGTTGCATAAATATTTGCTAGATTTCCAATAACGCGACGATGTCGAAACGCTTACGCACGTCAGAGTGTACGTTAAATCACGATTTCGGGTGCTCTTTTCGGAAGGAACGAAGGCAGATTACAATTGATGCGGATGAAGCTAGGTTAGGCTACCGATGAAACATCTCCAATAAATAGCGAACCGTTTGCATATGCATATCGTAACGATGAAGCAAGCGTCTACTTGGACGGGTTGGGATAGAGGCAGCGCGACGTCAGAACCGGCGGGTTTCCTCTCTCGTAGCAAGCAATACTAGCAGGCAACCGGCTACGATGGATGTCTGATGGCTGAACTCGATATAGGTACATACATATAGATAGCCACGCATTAAGCTTTGAATTACGTGACTCATCACGCAGAGTGGAGCTTAATGCCTGAGCTTGTTAATTATATGCAGGCCCTGGGCCCCCTTTCGTTCCGGCCCGATTACGGCCAGCCTATCCTCGCTTGTCCATATTCCGCCACGTTGTACCCGCGCTCGAAAATCCGACGATGCGTGTCGTGAACTGACGCGTGACGCGACGCTCGCGTTAAGTCGTCAAGTCGGTGCGACCACCACTGGCTCTGTACAAAACTGGTGGGCCACCGTGTATCATTCCACCTTCGTGCTATTCGATCCATCGTAAAACGATCGATCCACAGAGGTTTTCTATTCCCAAGGTAAAATCGATGCATTATGGATTTCCCGGTGATATTTCATTCATGCGCAGATTGGTTAAAGCTCGAGATATCGGTGACATCGGAATTGTAACGTTGATATCGGGCGTCCAAGGATAGCAATAGGGGAATGATAGCGAACGTTGGAGGAGGGTTGAGAATATTAAGCGATAAAAACGATCGGAGGTCGAGGAGCAGAGGCGGCGCGATATTCCGATCGAAAATCGCGAGCATCGTCGGGATCGAAGCGCCTTTTGAACGACGGCCACACTGCTATTCTACCACTCCAACTCTCATTCTCTTCGTGGTGCACCCAGCCTCCGGTCGATACGCTGGAAAAACTGGGTCGGGACGTGATTGGCTTTTTTTTCCTGATTTTATTGTGCGTATTCGTTGCGTCGCGCGCGCCAATTGATGAAAACAGAATTTTGCGAAAATTACGAGCCGCGGCGCCGTCACCGCCACCCCTCGAGTCAATACGCGCACCAGACTTGGCGCTGTCGAAACGTATTGGTGTGTTTTTTTCTTTCTTTTTTCTTCTCCTTTTTCCCCGCAATCTACTCGTCGGTTGGTTTCCGCGGAAATTCTGCTCGATGCTCGCGCTTCGAGCCCCTGCTCGTCTCTGAGAAAAGAGAAAAGAGTATGGAAATCTGAGCTTTTGAAAATTTCATCCCGAAATAGAGCAATTCGGAGAAATGGGAAGAGAAAGGATAGTTTATCACTCTCGGAAGCTTGCTCGAGCTGCTCGACTAAGTTGATTAGTGGTAGCAGGAATATGATAGAGAGAGTTGCCGAGTAAGAGACTCAGGTCAGAGATTGCGTTCCTAGAAATAGGAAGCTTGGCGAGTACTTGCGAGAGAACTTGTTGTTTCTCCAATTAGTTCTCTCAGATGGAATATAAGAGCGACAATCTTCCTATCGTGGCGCAAAAGAAACGAGATCAGCTTTCGTAGGATGATTACGTACAAACTGTTTTATACCACACTTATCACTTCTATTAGTTTAAAATCATTCAGCCTTTCCTTTCCTAATCAGTCATCCTTTGCTGTTACTCATCGCTGAATCTAGATTTCATTGCCTTATCCTATATTGTCAGGACACCACGGAGACGATTTTGTGATATGTGATTTTCATTTCTATATATAATTATTTTTAATTTAGCAGACTAGTCTGCAGCCAACAAGGTACACCTAGACTTTCTCAAATATTGCAGAATTATTATTGTGGACAATTAAGTATCAACTCAGTGTCAATAATAAATCTATAAAAACCAATAATAAATTTATAAAATAATAAATTATGATCAGTCGAGATTTCGAGATCAATATAGATCTTTAGACAGCACCAAGTGCAATATTCGGAAGCACGCGAAAATTCAGTATCCAAGAGCTTAACATATACTGACTTTTGAGCTAAAAAATCCCCTACTCTCCTACCTATCGAACCTATATCTATTTTCCATCGAGAAACCGAGATTTCGTCGAGCAGTCTTCGTGCAAAGAACGTCACTAAACTGTTGAATAAAAATCGATAATACGACACGCTGTCTAGTTCTTTCGCCCGAGTTCTTTCGTTCCATCAGCTCTTCTACCGCGTAATTATTAAACACGACAAGTCGAACGCTAGAAAACGCGGAATACAACAAACCTCGAAGACAACTGCGGTGAAAATGGTAGAAAAAGAGGTGGCTCGAGTTGGTTTATCGCGGAACGCGAGGCGTGAACCTTTCCTTTGGCCGCGACACACCGGCCACTAGTACATATTTCACGCTAATGGTAACGATAAATTACAAAAGGCGAACGTATCCAACGGCTCGTCGATCGATAGACGCGGAATGCTCGTCGGATGGAATTTCGGTTATGCGATCGAGGATGAAGTCTTTGGGCGAGCGCTCATTCGAGTTAATGGACCAGGGTTTGCAAAAGAGGGGATCGCGCGGAAAGTCCGCTGGCTATTGCTTCGTTCGCGCTGCAATCTTTCAGGGATATTAGAGAGCGCAAGGAGCGTGGAATCCAAGACAGGAAACGGGAAAGTTTGTCTGAAACAACTTTGGTTGAACTTCTCCGGAGAGAGAGAGAGAGAGAGAGAGAGAGAGAGGTTGAGCCCGCGAATCGAACCGGGACGTGGCTACATTTGCGATATGAAAAGGAGGAATCTGGTTTTCTTATTATCGTTTCACGTCTACGGTCGATTAAGACGGAAATGCATTCTCGACTGTTATCTATCTCGACAAATTTTCTGTACACTGACAACACAACGCGAACGAAGGCAGACATAGTTTTTCAAACTCCATAGGCCATTTGCGTCGAAGAATTCTAAAATAGAGAAGCTCGGGGCAACGTGATACAGTAGAATTGAATTGTACAGAAAATTCGATCATTTATCAAAGACAAATATTTGAGGAATTTTAGGATGCAGAGAGGTTTTGTCTCTTGTCTGTTATTCTAAGTTAGTTAATTAACGGTACAAAGTCTCTAATACTCGATGTCTCGCAACTCTCTCTCTGGCCTGTCGCTCTAAATCTCTTACACCCTTTTCTTGGTCCTTCACTCGCTCATTCTTCTACTTCTCTATTCTTTCTATTCTACGCGAACGTTCTATCACGTCTATTCGTAGATTTGGTCGAGTCACCGGACACTCTCGATCGAAACCCAATTCATTTACCTCTCCACTATCGCTCTGAGCTAAACATTCACTCGTCTAAACACATCCTCTCACTTTCACAACGTACTCTCGCTGTAATCAACGATAAACGCTAAATGATCGTTGAAGTATTCCATCTTGTCGAATTTTCTACGCAAGATGATTGTACTGTGTCAACTTGTCCCTATAGCTACTTACGAATGTAGCAATTTTTTTTTCAATCAGCCTAAAAATTCGTTTCGATGGAATATCAGAGTGAAATTTCGTCAACGACCCAGATTATTTGGAGACGGTTAATTACAAAAGTCATCGTAACACCGTAGAACAGTCCTAACCGACTGATTTCCGAGGTTTCACGTTCTTCCAGAGGGTACGTGGTGTGTAACGAGCGCAAAATAAACGATAAAATATCGCGGCAGAACGAAGGTCTCCCGCCGGTGGCTCATTAACCCTCGTTTAGAGAGCAAGTCTGGATTCCCCAATGGTCGTCTTTCTCCCGTGAACAGCGAACTCTCTCCGCGAGGAGAGACAGCCTAGCTAGAGAGTGCAAGGACCTCTCCTGGTCCCATTAGCCGCTGCGGAGATTGGAATAAATTGATACGATTTACGGGGTGTTGCTCGTAGCCTAAAATCAGGAAATGTTGGCCCTGCCCGTTCTGTGGAAAAGCAACGGCGCGACTCAGCCAAGATTCACGTCGAAGGATGAACGTCAATTTCAGGATGGTTTGCACGACGGTTTGCACTTCGACGATAGTTCTCTCTCTCTCTCTCTTTCTCTCCAAATAACGCGAGACCGGTAGACCCGCAAACTTTGTCTTCATAGCCCCATTAGACGGCGAGGAAACTCGGATAAATCACGAGCATTTCTATTGCGCCTAGTCGCTAGGATATATTTCATCCATCGTGAGGTTCCAACCGGTACAGGTGAATCGTAAATCTACCGAGCGGTCTAATAATCCCTGGCGACCTCCTTTTACGAAACACAATCGCGATAAATAAGCTTCTCGATAGCTTCTGACCGTTTCGCCAAGCTGCGAATTTTTTCCATGTTTTTTCTCTTTTTTTGTTTTGTGCATTTAGGTCACAAAGGGGGAAGGGTTTCGTTTTCAAACAACGTAGCGCCGAATCGAAATGGCTGTTTCTAAGAAACACAGCAAAGTAGAAATAGAGTAGCATAGGTAAATGTTTGTACGAACAACATCGCTCCACTTTGTGTTTCTTATTCTCCTTCACGCGTCTCTATAAAGATGCCGTGGGTTTGAAAACATTTACCAGGGAAATGGGATAAAAGCCTGGCAGGCGTTTTCGCGAACGTTGTTGCGCTTGATCGAAGAAGAGAATCGAAGCCGATAATAAAATCGCAGCGCACGGTTGAAAGCAGCTTATTGGAAGTACCTACTCGTTCCGCTCCATTTCTAGGCTACTCGCGCTACCTGAACTGCCGAATTGTTCCGGAGCCCTTTGGAAACGTATAAATTTCCTCGTTTCTCCATCGATAAGCGATATCATCTTTCAGAAAAATATCACTTTCTTCCTCTCTTCGATGAAAAGTCACCGTGTCTCGTTGTCACCAGACGAAAACAACGTTAATTCATCAACGGAGGAACATTAACACGCCGCAACGAGAGAGAAAGAGATCGATGAAATTAGATACGCGCGTGTGTGTTAGCCGGGTATGAAATTGCACGATGTTTGTTCTGAATCGAGGTCGAGAGCGGAAGCGGCAGCCGCGGATTACTCGCGTTTCAAGCCGCGAGAGATTTCCCAACCTGGTGGTGGTACTCTTTCTCTTTTTTCTTTTCTTTTTTTGAGAGAGATTGGCCGGATAAGTGATCGAAGGAGAGTCGAAAGCGAGTAACGACACGATGCTCTCGTACCTCTCCTTCTCTCTCTCGCTTCTCGTCTTCCGATTTAATTGAATCCCGCGAAAAGCAGCGCGCGATACAACGGAGCACAGGGATTTTCAGACGATAAAACGGCTGCGAGCAATTTCTCGGATAACTGGTGTCGGGCTGTCGACGCCGCATCGATTTATCGGCCGGTTTCCTAGAGACACCTCGTTCGGGAGTCTTAGTCGTAAAAGGTCGATGAAATTCCATGAAAAATGACTCGTTAAAGTAGCGCGATAGGAGAAAAAAAAAAAAGAAGAAGAAGAGGAAATAACAGAAGGTGGTCGATGTTCACCGAAGGCAAAGACGGAATTCTTCTGGCGACACGGCATTTTCCTGGCCGCTACGCCGCCGCAACCAGAACGTACAGAATGTACTTATATCGGGCGCGGAGGATCAAAGGGAAGGAGGCAGAGAACGGCATTACACTTTGTGGTAAAGACCGTCGATAAGTCACGACGTCGCCTTCTTTGACGTTTCCATCGCGAGCTTACTCTCCTTTCCACCAGATCCCTTCCGTTTTGAATCATTCTTTTTTTTCACCCTCTCCTCCTTCTCCATCTCCTTCTTCGTCTCATCCTTCCTCCTCTTGCTTCTCATCCTGCGGAAGCTGGTGCAGTTGCTGTTCCAGCGTCGCCCCGTGTGCAGGCAGAGACTCCTTTTCCCCGGGCGACTAATGCAGCCTTTATTACTCTCGACGGAACGACAAAAGGTTCCACTCGTATTGCTGGCAATTAATTCCTCCCCTCGAGTGGGCTTGCATTATGGAAATAAATACCGTGAATAATTTATAATCGCGGTTTCAGAGACCCTCGAGCAAGAATGACGAGAGATCATCTTTGAGGCGTGGATGTTTCTTTGTTTGATTTTATTTCCCCTTTAGTCTCTGCGACGACGACTAGCCTCGCTCATAGAGCAGCAATGGTTATTCATTCTTTCGCTGCGTGTTCTATCGAACGAACGTTGTTGTTGCTTCTTTTTTTATTTCCGTCGCGTTTGTTTGCCATTTCCTTTGTTTTTCTTCTTCTTTTTTTTTTTTTTCTTTTTCAAGCTCACGCAGATTCGAGCGATGAACTTTTCAATGTCACGCATCGCGCGATTTCTGCCTCTGGTCATTCATCGTCAGCCCGGAACGTCATCGTTGTTGCGATGAAACACGTTCCCTTCATCCCTCTTGCCGTTCTTCTACCCGTTCATTGTTGCGATTCTGAAAATCACGCGAGCACTCAACTCGCCGTACGATGATTTTTTCCGGGAACGCGGCGATATTTCAGACGAAATAACCACGCTGCTCCACTTTAAAACGAAAAACAGGAAAAACAGAAGCGAAAACACTCTGCTGGGTAACTCTTCGATTGCGTATTTTGTTACCCAGAAAACTCGTAGAATATTCAACGCCGCAGTATCCGTCACATTTACGTCCGCTTAGTTCAGAGCGACGAAAGTGTGAGAGGAAAGTTTGCACAGAGTGCGTGAGATTATTCTAGAACTCTTCGAATCGAGAGGTCTTTGTTCCACATCGACGCGTCGCTGTTTATTTCTCTGTCATAGAACATTGTCGCTAATCGTAAGGGCGAGATCCGAATGTACAGGAATTTTTCTCTAACTCGAGCAGATGAAATATCCCAATTGCTTTTCGCGATGTGGAAAGAACGATCGAAGAGAAAACAACGGATGTAAAGCGTGAAGTAAAAGAAATAGAGTTTAGATTCGACAGAGCTGAATTACCGAGACCTTGTAACAACACTTAACATCCTGTATCGCGATACTTCTCTTATTATTTAAATATATACCATTATCGTTTGCAATTTTCCGCGAACGAACCTGTTTACATCCTAACGTTCCTATAATAGTATTCCCTCGTAATTGAATCACGCGAACGGAGAAGCAAATAAACGAATAATTGACCCAGTTCTTACGTTCTCCAGCAGCTGATGTCGCATTGTTTCTCTCCCCGGAAATCTGACGCGTGTTCAAACTCGTCAGGGATCGTGTCAATTATTTAACGCTTCACCCTGTATCGAGCATAAACGTCGCGACGTTCCTTCACCCATTCTCTCTATCTGTCTCTATTTTTCTCTCTCCGGTTTCGTTTATCGGTCGTGTTTGTAACGAGTTGCGGACACGTTCGCGGATTATCTCGCCGGCGACATTTAACATTTTGTAACGTACTCTCGTCGGAGGAATCAGCGTCGCCGCTCGCGTTTATACACTACCAACATGTCCCAGTTTATTCGCTTTTTTTTTTTTTTTTGTTTTTTCATTCGGCCTTTTATCACCGATCCGTCGATCACTTTTCTCGCCCATCAGCTATCTTCTAATTTTATATTCGACACTCTCGCGCGATCATTTCCCTCTCGTTTCGACTCTCGTCCCATCGTCGATCGCCGCGCGATACAATATTTATCGCGACGCGTTCCGTCATCAAATAATTGCAACCGTCCGACGCCTTTGTGTCGCACGGCATTGCGGATACCGGCTTCCCATTGTTTTCCCCTCCAGGCGAATATATATTCCGTTCGAACCGCGCCATTTGCGAGGCGTCGATTAAAAAATCAAGGATGGGAGAAAGGAACATGTTTGCCGGTTTGATCGCCGTTATGAAAATCGACCTCGTTGCGATGGAAAAAGTCTCCGAGATTTCTGTCGACTTAACTTTCACAGGTACTTGGCTGTGTTGCTACTAACGCTACTGTTTCAATAATGCTCGCATTATCAGAGGTAAAGCATATATTCCCCAAGTGTAGCAAGATCAACGAACCGCGAATTTGACCATTATCGGAGAAAGGCTGAGCCCCTGTGACGAAAGAAGATTACGTTGCGCTGTTTGCCAGAATGTTAAAGGTGTGGCTTGTGAAAATTAATCACAATCGATCGAATGCCGCGGATAAATACGCGGATGACTTCGATCGACACTTGCCAATCGTTGCCACAGAGTTATTTACTTAACGGTACTCTAAACAGGGTATTTAATGTAAAATGCGTGGAGCAAATTGTATCGTTGTTTCTTCTGTGCATACTGTTTGTTATGTAAAGCAACCAGCGATTTTAGATTCTAGGTTATCGAATCATTTGTTGGGGAATGGCACTTTTTTTAAGCGAGGCTGATTTACGCGGTAAATTATAATTTATGCGGCTAAAAAATATATTTTCCTAGAAGCTTTTCTTCAAACATTCAACGAGCCTTAGAATTTCGAGAAGGTTTAATGAAATGTTGTAGCGAATTTATGAAAAGATTAAGAACAAATAATTCTAAAAAATTAACATCAACAATGAAAATAGTGTCGAACTTCGAAATATTTCAAGCGACGAAGATAATTGGTTGTGCCAATTGAAAAGAAAAGATCGATTGTTTCGAATTATCAGTAGCGATAGTGACATCGTATAAAATGTACTTTTGTGTTCTGAAATGTCATTATTCTTTCGGTTAAGCTGTTTGAAATAAACATGTATTTCTGAAACTTATATGTACTACCATCTCTTTTCAATATTTTTTCTTTCGTAATGACAGATTTTATTTACAATCCATCCAAATTTATGTACAATCCACGTGGAACGGATACTCCGCGTAAATCGAGACAAATATACAGTAAAGCGTCAATTATTCGAACTAATTGAAAGTTTTCGAGGATTTCTTAGGAGTTCTAAGGTTAATACCTGAGATTGGAATATCAGTTCTCGCGAACGGTGCAGTAAAGGACGATAAATTGACCGAATCGATCGGTAAACTCTAAATATCAAGCAGCGTGCAATTAATCGAAAGTCACTTGGACAATATCCGGCTCCTTTCTTGTCTGTTCGCAACGGTAAAAACTGATTTTCCCTGGGATGTTTTCGTCGGCTGTCCAGTGTCTGGCAGGCAGTACGCGATGAAAAATTAGTTGACGTTTCTGGCTCGGAAATCTCTCGGTTTTCCGAATGCATTTCCCGTTCGAGCCACCGATTCGTTTGCCGGGTCATTAGTAACCCTCTTTGTTTCTTTCTGCGCCGCGTATCAGAAGACATCTCGTGCACTCCCGCTCTTGTTTTCGTCCATGGACGTAGCCGCCGAATGAAATATGTTCTCCAACCCAACGGATCATCGATTCTTTTCACGAGTTCTACGTTAACCTTTCCCTCCATTTTAACCAGACTCGCGTTTTAAAACATTCCCACGGAGAACTATCGAGCGAACCTAGCTCCGCTCCGTATTTTATCCGACATTAATCAATTCCCACGGACTAATTTCTCGAAGGAGTTCGATGAACGTTAGGTTTGGGCTGCGTTTAAGTTCGTTCTTCGGGTGTAAACGTTGATCGAAAGGGAGAGGTAATATTGGTTCTTAGGAAGAGAGTCGAGGCAAATCAGAGCTCACGGAACGAAGAAGATGCAGGAACACTGGGTGAACAGAGATGGCGGAAGTTGCCGATAGAAGCGATATATCGATTATTTCGCTCGCATCGGGAAGATTTTCTATTACTCGGCCGGGGATCTTTCCGAGGAAATTAAATTTTAGTCGGACGCGCCGGGAATTCTCTCAGGACGATTGATTCCGTTGGTAAGAACCGGCTGGGCGAGCGGTTCCCCATCGAGATACGTATTTGTTCTCCGGACGATATATAATTACCGGCTGACGAACGCTGCTACGTGACTTCCATCGGCTTTCTGAGGATTTCAAATTTCACGTCTCCGAGGCAGCTGCCTCAAGGTTACACAGACGAGGGAAGGAATCGAGGAAATGAATTCCTTGATTTTCGTGTAATCAAATTTAGAGTTTCAAGAATATACTGAAAAAATGCCCGTTCGATATCTCGACGGTTAGAACTACAGGGCTCCTGGAAAGGGGAGTAATTCCTTGAATCTATACGTCACACTTGCCAGCTTATCGACAAACTATTATCTGTAATTAAGTTAATTACTTCGAGTGGAATCGGCGTAAAAATATCTCGCAAAACAGGTTGCAAAAAGTCTTCCGATCTGAGGACCTATATCTACGATAATTTTAAAATACAATATGAAAAATGTACTCGGCAAAAATAACTGTTTCAGAAAGGAGCTTTTTATTCCATCGTAAGTTTTACGATTGTTCGCGTTTTTAAATAGAAAAAATACAGAAATCTGGGCAAAGCGTTTATCTTTTTACGAGAAGAAAAGATTGGCTCAATTTCTTTGTGTAGTTCACTAAAAAAAAAAAAAGAAAAAAGAAAAACAATCGAAAGGGTTTGAAATTTATTTACCACCCTCGTCGCGTTACCCAGATAAATCGCACGCAAAAAAGGAAACAATTTGTCGTTCATTTTTCAAACGCGTCATCTTGGTCACACGCTCTCGGATCCTTTCCGAGAGTAATATGCGTGCAGGCAGACAGGCGCATCGAAGCTTTTCAAAGTCGCTTCTCGCTGCGTATCCGGTGCCGTTTGCATTTGGTAAAAAGCACGCGACACCGGGAAACTAACGCGTAAAAACTGTACGTGGACCGCCGGTTGTACGTTGTACTCCACGTTATCCCAGCATACGTATGTACGTTCCACTCGTTTCTGCGCGTTGGTGGTAAAAAAAAAGAAAAGCAAAAAAAAAAAAAAATCGCGGCAATATCTGTGCCCCACGTTTGCGCGCGCGCGACCGTGTAGCCGTGGCTGCGCGAGGACAATGGCGAGCCGTTGCCGAATTTTCGTCGAAATAACAGCTGAAAGCACACGGCTCTGTGAAAAATGTCGTTCCTCACTCTCGTCTCTCCTCCTCCTCGCCCTCCTGCTGCCGCTGCAAAGCAAATAAAGTAGAAAAAGGGGGGCAAAAGCCGCCGCTGTAGTCGCCTCGACCGACCACCAACCCCTCTTTTCCCCTTTCCCATCCCGCTTGTCTCTCTTTCTATCCACTAGACACCGCTAGTGGGACACATTGGCGTAGGCGCGTTCCGTACACCAAGAGATATTTAAACCCGTAGCTCTTCTCTTTCTCTCTTCCGTTCTTTCCGAAGCAAAACGCCCTCGAGAAGTCTCTTTCGTCTTTTTGCAGTTCGACGGGAATCGTAAATAAGGCGGGAGCGAGGAGAATCGGTAATCGTAAATTTCCAGCTAGCTCGATTTAACGGGCCGCGAGATTCCAGCGTACGTCCTAGCTTGGTAAAAGAAAAAACGGTCGAAGCAAAAAAGGATAGAAACAGAGGGGAGGAGAAAAAACGAGGACTAACGAAAGCTTGGTCATCCTATGTGAATGAGAAACGAGGAACCCATGAATAGCGTTAGCAGGGAGGACGAGAACTAGGAGGAGGTGGTTGGGAAAAAAAATCTTTGGCGGGTCGTGGTTCGATACCGAGTCGAATGGAATTTATTAGGAGTCCCTTTGTCCGATAGAGCGGAGCGTTCCAGCGTGGAAAATTCCAGCTATGTCGACGTGCACCTCTATGCGCACCGTGTGGCACGTGCTTCACATACGCGCGTTCGTTTGACCACCTAGCCTGAACTGCGTGATTTCCTGCTGTACATACACATACTGTGCCCGTTGGTTTCCTCGAGCTACTACGACGTCGCCATTAGTGCCATTCCTCCTTAAAGGGAAGAGCAGACCTACCTCGTCGTTCTCTATCTCTAGAGCTTCTTCGGAAAGAAGAAGAGTGTTTCGTCGTCCTTAATGGGTTTTACTGCGTCTTCCAGACACAGAGCTGAAAATTGTTGTAAATTTGGCAGGCCATCGAACACTTTAGCGTTCATTCAAAAGTTCGACGCGTTTTTTCTCGTGACTGTCGTTCACATCTGTGTACTATATTTCAACTTCTCGAGTTTTGGTAGCGACGAAGCGTTGCACAGATTTATTACCTGCTGCGTTTATTGCTCGAGACAGGCAAGGGTGCAAAAGATACTTAAGAGTGACCATCGACTTGGAGATGTCACTTTTAGTTCAGTCTTTGTTTATTAGTTTGCCAATCTAGGTACAGTCAACCACTTTCCTCGTCGAAGTCGAATTTGTAACGATCCAATCCGCGTGTCTCATCTCGCTTAATGTATCCTAACCGAGGATTCTTCGACTTTTTCCCAGACCTCGAGAATCAGAATCTATTCTGCTACAGAAAGAGAACCACTACAATCATTTCGCGTAGAATTTAGAAACGGTAGAATTCGATCATCCAGTGTGTCCATTCAAACACTATAGAAATTCGAATCGTAGTTAATTAGTCTTTCGATACACAGGAAGAGATCCTTCGAGATGTAGGCATTTTAAACGTTTAGGGGGTCGAAGGCCACGTCAAGCGGGACGATGGCCAGGTAGCGCGTAGAGATGGTCGAAGGACACCATTCTCACTCCTCTTTTTACTTGAGGAAAACCAGGCTTGGCAAAGCGAGCCACCTCGGGGTTTTCCCAAGTCGAGGAGAGGGGACAGGACGGTTTCCCTTTTAAGAAGGGAAGACCAGGACGCGGGCGGATAGAGTAGAAATGGATAGAGTAGAAATAGATAGAGTGGAAATAGGAAGAAAGAGCGACACTGACCGTTAGCGAAAAGTTTGAAGAGTACGCAACCGATAAACGATCATCCGACAATTTGTATTTTTATTTGAAGTCTTCAACCCTTCCATCTTCCCAAACTCCCTACAGAGACAATAATTAATCGACACAGGCGTGCAAAATCAGTGAAACTCGAAAGATTGCAAGATCAACCGCGAGTAGACGCAACAATGAGAAAAGGAAAGGAAAGGAAGAGGGGTTGATGTAGGATCAAGGATTCACCGGAGACGAATGGATCACCCTGGCGAAAGAAAAGGATACAACGGTAGATAAGAGAAAGGGTAAAAGCCGATGGCATAGTGATGCGTTAACGTTGTATGTTTTTATTTTGCATTCGAAGCGCGAGGCCGCGCGCACGTAGGCGGCGGTCGTATGCACTTCCATCTATTTCCAGCCGTACAGGTTGGAAACGCGGCTTGAATAAATATTCAACGACTCTCGCGGACCGTGCTCGAGATTCCCTCCTCCTCCTCCTCATCCCCTTCCGTTCGTTTCTCTTCGCGTTGCGGAAGAGATCTGAAATCAGGGGGAACAAAGGGAGGATGCCGGGTGAGGAGGGGGAGGTGAACGATCGGGGAGGACTGTCGGTTTAATGGTTTTCTAAAAGCATCCGTCGATGCTGATGATCTTTCCTCCATCCTTCGCGGACAAGTACCCGCTGGTATCGGCGTAGGTCGCGTTCAGAAGGTTTTCAAGAGGCGCGAGATTTCCCCGAATCTTTTCCCTCGATCGTATTCTACGCGATTCGTATCTTTGGCTACGAGAGATGTTTCCTCGTTTATCGAAGGAGAAATAACGTTTCATCTGCCTCTTTTTGTCTGGAGTCTCTCGAATCGTCGCTGCTTCTAGAGAAACCAGAGGTGCTTCATCCGGAGCCTCCTAGGAGACTCGTTTTTAAAGCTACCTAGAAGACGCGTGCCTTAGCTTTAGGTTGAAAGTTGTGTATACTCCGAGACAGGCGGGGAAAAATGAAAATGTTAGTTTTTCTTCTTAGTTTTTAAGCCTTTACAAAATCAATCTTACTTCCTTGATACAAGGAGATGCCGTTTCTCCTTCATCTGTTTATATGAGAAAGGAGATAACGCACCCCTCTTAATGAGGTCATCGGTGCCTCATGTCACAGGCTCTGCGTGCCTAGAAAAGTTAGTCCTTTCGAGCATTTCAAAACGAGAAGATCGCTTCCGATGCGTGTAAAATAAAATATCCATATATAGAACATAAAAGAGTGTTTAATAAAAAACCCATTTCCCAATAGAAAATGATAACAATTTGAAGCTTCAAGTACTATTTCGTCAATGGTACCGTAATCGAGCAGCGTTTCGGCGCAAATGTGAAAGAAGCGAGAAAAGAACCGAATTTGACGAATATTTGCAAGATTATATGCGGACAGAGAAGAAAGATAAGAGTAGAGGTTTCTTTTTTGTGTTTTAACACGTTCGCGGACAGTAAAACTTTCAGCGAGGTGTGCACAAATGGACAGTCGTTTTATTTTTAAATTGGTTGTGATATCCGAAATTTGATTAAACACAGTTTATAAGGGTAGTCAGATTATCGTATTTCAATCGTTATATACAATGAATGCTATAGCATCCACGACAATACAGATCAAATTTTAATAATTACAAAAACTTAAGGTTATATTAAAGTTAAATTCAAAATAATTGACTTTAAGATTTGTAATGCTATAGCATTCATGTCATTCTGCATCATCATGAAAATGAATGCTATAGCATTCACGTCCGCGAACGTGTTAAATAAAAATTCTGTCATTTTTATCCACCTGGCCATCGCCAACTTTTGGCCAATGGTGTACGTAAGATCCTGTCGTTTAAGAAGCCACGATCCGTGATTCGGTATTAGGTAGAAGCAATCTAACGAGTAGAAAACGGTTGTTACGTGAAATGTAACGGGGCGAGGGTAACACG
Organism: Anthophora plumipes; assembly: GCA_951804975.1. Taxonomy (NCBI): domain Eukaryota; kingdom Metazoa; phylum Arthropoda; class Insecta; order Hymenoptera; family Apidae; genus Anthophora; species Anthophora plumipes. The sequence goes on along the minus strand of OX638116.1, from coordinate 24,150,150 downwards.
GGTGGCAGCAAGAAAATTCAACGGTGTACAGCATCGATATTTCTCGGTAACGAGCCGGCTGGCTGGGAACGACGCTAGGATAAATTCCACGTTCGTTCGCGGTTAAAATATCGGTCGGACGACCGCGAAACACATCGGCCCCGTTTTTCATTTCCCACGTTTTTCCACCGTGGCACGGGCTGGTTGGTTCGTCGTCGGCGGCTTATCCGTGCGATTTAACGGAATTAATATCCGCGCGCGTGACCAGATCGTTAAGCCTGCTACCGCGTGTGTACCGAGCTGTGTACACGAATAATCTACAGATTGCCTATATCCCGTTACGGGGATGCAACCCGTTCGAAACCCACCCTGACGTATCCTTTGCCTCGCCGATCCAATCCTATCCCTTCCAAGTCCACCGCAACCTTATTTGAACGTTCTCAGGATTATGGATGGATCTGCTGTCTAAACGTGTTATCAGGGTCAGCTGTTTGAAAAGTAGGATATGCCACATTCTCCGAAATTCACACGAAACTGCAATCACGCGAGAAATTAACCCTTTGCGCTCCGAGTACTTTTTGTTTTTTCATGTGATCGATCATCAACTTCCACACGCCTTTGCAAACTTTCGAAAATCAAATGTTATCGCGTCACAGCCGTCGACTTTGAACTTGTTTCTTTTTGGTGGATTCCAGTGAAGTCTTTCGAAGTATGCAATTGGATAGTGGACTGTATGAATGTTTGATTGTATCAAACACAATATTGAGCAACGATATAGATTTATTATAACTAGTTTAACGAGATATGTACAATATTGATGTCTGTGTCGAATATATAACGAAACGTATGATGTGTTACGAATTAATCTCTCTTTGAGTGTCTGTGCGTGTCAATCTATAAATTCTATGGTTGTTTTGTCCATTGGTGTTCCAATATTCTGAGGATGGCTAAAGTGTCGAGAATGGTAGGGAGATTGTTGCTAAAAAATGTTTGTTATATTATAGGGAATCCCTATTGTTTCCTGCTCAGTCGTTAAGTTGGCCGCTTCTGTTAGCCAGATAGAAGGGTTTCGGTAATTTGTGCTGTTAGAAATTAAATTTGCAGACCGTGTCGCCTAATCTCTCGCCTTGCCTGCCTTGAGGTGTTTTATGACCGAACATCAAGAGTTCCGTTTTGAAAAGAAAAAAGTTACACACCTTTATGAATTTCTTTATTTTCATTTATTTCGTGAATTTCTTCCACATGGATATGAACGAAACTTGAATTGAGTTACGCTCTGTTGTATCATAAATATAGCTAGTGGAAGGTTTAAGTGATTTAGATATTTGGAAGAGAATGTTTCTGCTCTACCCGTCTATTTTCGAAGACAGAAAATTCACCGATAAAATACGATACCCGGAATCCCTCCTCGATTTTGAATCAACGCAAAAGGCCCCATCTGCATAATGCAGAAAATGGAAAATGGAGCGCATACGGGTGGACGGGAATTCGCAGTCTCTGGGCAACTACTTTGATACTTAATATTAATTACCTGAGGGAACTGGCTGGGGCCAGTTCATTCACGCGTGCACGATGCACGCGTACAATCGTGTCGGGTGGTGCCGCGGCGGCTGTATATCGCTATTAAAGCCCAGCCCAGCGTCGCACTGGGACAAGCGACACGCGGAAATGCGCGCGCGTATATTTGCGTGCAGTTAGACGCGTTCCTGCGATAAATTTCGCAGGTTGCGACACCGATCCGGCCGATACAATAACAGACTGATTCATCCTATGTCGCGTGGACTGGCTCGAAGAAATAGTGCCGTGTATTACACGGGGATTCGGAAAAATTATTCTAGCCGTCTGTCTTGATAGCTGTTCGTTGTGTTTTCTAAATTCACTTCTTGGATCACGTTTTTCTCCGGTATTTAAGTATCTATCTGTTTGCTTTCACATCGTAACACGTTGCCTTGTTACGAGTTACATACAGCCAAGGAATGTACCTGTGAAATAAATTTTTCTGAAAAAAAGAATTCGTTCAAAGCCCACCACGACTCGAAAGTAAAGATTTGTACATTCGTGTCTGTGGTAGAAAGCGGACGATACGTTTGAGAGCTGAACGTGCGGTGAAAACACAGAAACATGCGGATGCTGGTTTATTCCGAATCAGTGAAAAAATCGCGTCGTTTGAACTGGCTGTTAAGCTAACGACAGTGAAGATGTTGGCAACACAATTAATTTGTATCCTTGTTTTATGAAACAGTGACGTGCAGTCGATAAAAAATAAATATTACCAGTTGAGGGATTAAATACGAAATTAAAATCATAAAATCTGGAACATTTTTCAACGAAATTTTGACTATTTTCCTCTTTAAGTATACTGAAGAATACATGTTCATTTCAGATTTTGCACGATCTCGTTTGTAAGGTGTCGCAACATTTTTTGCGAACACTGTAGTTGCATTAGAACTGACAGAACGAAGTTTCAATACCGTTCATCGATGTATACATCGACAAATATTGACACGAGCGTATCATATTCTACAGGACGTCGTCAGAAGTTCTCTCGAACGATTTAGAATATTTCATCTGGCTATAAAGTTCCGTAAAATTCAAGCGAAGCACAGGATACGAACTTTCTGCAGTCTAAACATCGCGCCTGTATCTCGTACACTTAAAATTCCTCCTCTCGCTAGCCAGGCAAGGCCTTGGGAGCAAGTTCGCGATACTTTCCATTCTCGCCAGGGTTTTCCAACGTTACCCGATAATCGTCCGCGTCGATACTTTCGTCGCCTTCTTCCTCGTGTATCCCTAAACTTTCCAGATCTCCCGTGGTGTATATCCCCGTGTAACTCGGGAAAATTGCTCCATGCTCGTGAAACTCGGTTACGAGCAGCCATCATCACCGGCGACAGAGCTTCCTCTTTCCTTTTTTTCTTTCTTCATCTCCCTCCCCGAGCCAAGTTTCTCGCGCTTCGAAAAACTGGCGAGATATTAAAAGAAAGAGAGGCGAAGAGAGGGATTTTGGTTAACTGGGACATTTACGAGCGTACTTTCGTCACCGTCGAGCGACAGAAAACAACAAATTTACCGCGGATCTCGCTTAGTCGTATGTATGAACAGTGACAATAGACGAAATAAAAGAAAGAAAAAGAAGAAAACGGTGTGGCGCGTGCGAGGGCAATGGGGTGCAGCTAGAAACGCGCGACCTCCGTATATCAGGGGTGATTTAGGAGACACAGAACGGTAGGATACGCGCACAAACTCGAATCACAAGCTGCATTGTCGAGCTTTGTCACGTACACGTACGTCCCTTCACCTTCGAATCGAGCTTCGCGACCACGAATCACCTACCCTCTTCCTCGCCCCTTCTTCAGGTATCCAACGCTCTTCCTACAGCGCAGCGTGCAGCTTTCGCGAGGGAAATCCTTTGTGACTTGGACAAAGATCGAATATTCCCATTTCCCTCGCCTCGAGCTGCCTGTTTTAGTCGTCAAAATTGCCTCCTCACACTCCGACGATCTCTGTGTTCTTATCACAATATGGCTCTGTCGCTCGCTTGTGATCTGTATCTTAAGACGCGGCCGTTTTAGATCGAATACACGCTGATCTTCCATACACGTTGCCTCTGGAACAGATAGGGATAGTAATCGCGTGTCGAGATTTTGGAATTGCAACGACCCTCCTCTATTGTTCCCTCGTGTGTGCTGAAGGATTGCCCCATTTAATAACCCACGCGGCAGTTATATACTACGGTTGTACGAGAGTATAGAACGAGAGGAAAGAGTTCGTTGACTGGTTGGATAGGTAGATACGAAAATGTTTGGCCGTAAAGCGAATATTTTCCCGGGAACGCGGCTTCTACGCTAAATTATTTTACCACCTATACTTTTGGACTTACCACGTGCGCCAGGCTAAATGGAAGAGAACGAAACTCTAAGATATAACATTATCAGACCGAACAGTAGCGCGACTGTTAACACTTTGCCGTTCGATCGGGGAGGAATGGAGATGTTTGAAATATTTATGAATTCCGTGATGCATCGTTGCATAAATACATCCGTTTCGAGCGCTGGCACGTTTCAAAATAATGTCTTTCAACACATTTTTACTTTCCTTCGTATTTTACCAAACGCGTTACTTTGGTTTGTGTAAATAACGTGAGATATTAGATAATTACTATTTTGTTAGTTTAAGTTAAGTGCACACTTCGTAGACGCTGCAATGTAAGAATATAGTTACTAACAAGGCAATATTCCTAACCGATTTCAATGAACCTTTGATATACGGTAGTTTAAAAAAAAAATATTTCACACGTATTTTCCTTCTTTTTTTTTATGGATAATCGTTCACCCGTTAAAGAGTGAAGAAATCCTCAATGTTAAGAGTAGTAAACACATCTTGAACATTGCGAGAAACAGAGAAATGATGTATATTGGTAAATTTGGTAGTTTTTTAACGTCGGCAATGCGTTAAGCTCAATGTTTACAAGTATCGAATTTACGAGAGAGATATGTACAGACTGTGTTGACAGCAGAGTATGATACACGTTAAACAAATTCATACTGTCCACTTCGAAGTGACCCTACCGTCGCGAAACGAATTTGTCGATGTTTTGAAGTTATACAATAAACGGACGCTAGTTTCAGAGATCGATTTTTCTTTCCCTCTCTATTTTCTTCTTTTTTCTTGTTTTTAATTTGGACAATAATCGGATAAAATGATGCTATAAGCAAGGTAAGCTAGCTACGAGGCGATCCTCACGCTCCAGGAACACTTTGCATGGAAAGGACGCTTTTCCAGCAACGATTATGCGTTCCATCGAGAAGGGAGCGTCGCTAATTTCATGCAGCTTCTCAGAAACAGCCGGCAGAAAGCGTCTGGCCGGGTCCTCCTGCTCTTGCTTGCTCATTAAGTAGCGCCGATAGACGAACTTTTGATCTTAATTGCGCCGCACCTCATTCCCTCCGCCAGCTCGTGGGAAAACGATCAATTTTTCTCGTAGAAAACCCTCTTCGAACGTACTTCCGGCTCTCCCTTTTGTTCTCGTGCCGCGGGTTTATCGGAGGAAAAGAAAAGAAAAGAAAAGAAAAGGAAAATAGAAAATAAAGCGAGACTGCTTTCTCTATCATTCCCGACTCTCGAACGTTTCATTAGAACGATCCATTAAAGCGTTTCTGTCGATGGAGCCGAAATTTTGCCTACTTCTCACTGCTCCCGCGTTTTCTTCACTCTCGCTGGCATCATTGAAACAAAGGAGCGAACACCGAGCAAAAGGGGCGCGACGGCGACGCCTGAGAAAAAGGACGCAAAGGGTGACTTAAATGATCAAACTCTTGGAATCCTCCGGAAGTTGTTCGAACGAAAAATAATTCAAAGGGGAGAGAAATCTCGTCGAGAAATCTTGACGAATTTCTTGGAATCTCGAAAAAGATGCAAATCCTCGCGCAGTCGTTTCGAAAGTTAAAACGGTCAGTGTAACAAGCGTAGGAACGAAGGAGGGGGAAAATAGAGAGACTCGTGGAACGTGAGTCTGTAGGTGGTGGAAAAATAGCGGACAAACGGGGAAGGAGGTTATGATGAAACGAGGGAGAAATCTGAAGGGTGCAGGTGAACGCGGAGGTTGGAAGAGGATGGGAAGAGGGAGAGGGATGGCCAGGCGGTATAAAAGGCGGGCGGAAAAAAGCGGGTCGGAGGTGAAAAAAGCGCGGGGGAATAGGATCAACAAACAGATTAATCTGTGTTACGTTCTGGACGCGGGCCGCGGCTACCGGGTTACAAGAGAAAAAGAGAAGCGAGAGGTGGTCGGGGGGATAAATAAAAAAACGAAGAGGAAACAGGCGGATGCAGCGTTGGCCGCTCAGCGAAATGGTCCGACCCTCCCTGCTCGGGGAGGGAATTTCATTCTCTGGAGGTCGTTTATCAAAACACACAAAACGCGGAATATTTTGGTCGATTTTCTTTTTCTCTCTGTCGCGTCAACGAACACCAGGTCCAGCCATTTCCAGAACTCGTCATAGGCCCCTTCGAACGCTTAAAACCACCCTACCACTGAGTTTACTACCAATGATTCACAATGAGCAACTCAATGGTCATTGTGTTGTTCCCTTCGACGCGCGTGAATGCGCGTCGAGCTTGTTATTTGCTCGATCGAGTTAACGTATAATCGAGCAGTACTTCGCCGGTGACAGAATAACCTAATATCGTGTCCTGGTTTACGTTCGAGGTTTAACACGTTCCCTATCGCGGACACACCGCGTGCGGTACGAAATGTGTCGCATCGTGTGCCAACGTCGACGGTGCGTGGGGGTTTGTCGGTCGAGCGTATCGAAAGTCGATGCCGTCGCTGGGCGATCAGTATAGTCGATGGAAGAAAACGTATCGAGGTTAGGTTGAAAGTTTACCGTGGAAAGCTGAGAATGAGGCACGTGGGACAACAAAAGAGTAAAAATGGTACGTCTCACGCGTCGCCTGACTTCTTCTCTCACGAGATGATAAATTCGTGTAATTATGTGTGCACAATTTCTTAGATTGCGTTAGAGATAGGCCTACGGGTATTCTGAGCTCTGTATAGAACAGAAACCCGGGAATGACGTTGCATAATTTATTGCTAGCCTGCGAATTTTTATGCAAATTCTAACTAAAAAAGGTAGACCTTCGGTAAAAAATTATTTCACCCCGCAGGTGTTATAAAAACCACTGTAATTTGAATATTTCGTGTAATTTTTTATATGTACATAAAATGGGCATTCTGTGCAACTTTGGACCTCTAAATTTCCTATAAATGCGTAGAAATCTGTTATCACGGGTATAGATAACAAGTAACGAACATGTTTAACTAAATTTTCCCCGCGTCGAACACAGGTCGCGCCCTAGATAAGGATATTTTTACACTTGCACGAAGCAACACGTAGCAGCGTCGTTAAGAACACGCTCCATTTTCGTAGAAACAACGGGAACTCGTTAGAACTGCGTCTAGTATCCCCGAATGCCATCTCCATCTCCACAGATGCAAAACTAAATAGGATATAGTTCCCTGGACGAGGAAACTCGCGAAATGAAACATGCTGTAGAGGTGCAGAACAGGGTGCAGAAGGATCGAAAGAGAAAGAGAGAGAGAGAGAGAGAGAGAGAGAGAGAGAGGTTGGAGCACGGTGTATAGGCTGTTTTCGCGCTAACCTAATTTGGCCCTCATCAAGAATACAAACCCGTTTAAGGCGGCCAGCTCCCCTTGGCTTGGGCCACGGGGATCGGTGACTCCATTTCCAGAGGCTGTGCTTGCCTCTGCGACCGAGAGTGAATTATCGCGTACTACAAACCCGGCCATCCTCCTCTCCCTATCTCCTCCCTCCTGCCTCTCCTCCCTTTTTTGCAACCGTGCTCGTTTCTATGTACCGCGAACGAGGAATCCGTGCTCTCGTGCCGACGTGGTGCTCCCTCTGCTCCGCTTTGACCGTTTTCATTACGCGATTTCGGTGTATCGTGATGGAATACCAGCCTGCCTCCATTGTGCGAGACAATCGAGACCGAACTGAGAACATTAAACGGCCTGGCGGAAGATAAGCGAGCCCCGAACGATACCTAGCATGGATGAAATTGTATAGGGTGGGCTGTACGAATGATAGTTCTGTCAGAAGTAACGTTATACGATGCGGATGAATATATCACTGGGGAATATTTTCTTCTTAATTATAGTTTCGTGTAATTTCTGTTTAATGCACACATCATTGGAGAAATCAATTATCTACCAGAACGAACGAATATTCTTCGAATAATCCAATTGTTAATTAAATTCGATACACTCGCGAAACGTCGCGAATTACGAGAAAAGGAGAGTGCAGCGTGAAATTCTGGGGCCGTGCAACAAGTATACGTGTTATTCCGGCGACTAGTAGATATTTTTAGAAATAACGAACTTTACGAGCCGCTTCTGTAAAAACGAAGAATAAAGATTCCCGCCAGTAGAAACTCCCGGTGATTTCGAACGTTTCTTTTTCCCTGTTTTTATAAAAGGTAAAAGTAAACTTGCCTTCGGTACCGAACGAAATTGTCCGTTGACCTGGTTCGCTCGTAGTCCACGAGAAAACCACCTCTTTTCCTAACGGCACACCATCTCTAGAGTGGCTCGAAAGACTGGTCCGTCCCGTGGTACCGTTCGAAACTTCATCGGTGGGATGCTCGTGGTGGAACCACTCCCAGATGAGAGACCTCTCGCTCCTCTCGACTCTGGTCTATCAACGCTTCGAGATACCGCGGAATGCCTACCGCCCCGTGGCTTTCACTGTTGCGGGAACTCCGCGTGATAATAAACAGATGAAAGCTAGACCGCTTTTACAGGTTATATACCCGGAGTTTCGCGTTTTCTTAACCCGTTTGCATCAGAGACGTTCAACAGCCAATCGACCTGTATCACCGCGCATCAAACGGTGTTTTACATTTGAAATTACGTATAGTAATCAATTATACGGAGAAAAGTATCGTTGCTGATATTGTGCTAAAAGCACCGAATTTTATTGTGTAGGGAGTTTGGGAAGATGGAAGGGTTGAAGACTTCAAATAAAAATACAAATTTTTGCTCACGGTCAGTCGCTCTTTCTTCCTATATCTACTCTATCCACTTCTACTCTCCCTGCCCGCGTCCTGGTCTTCCCTTCTTAACCCTTTGACTGCCATGCCGAAATCACATGTTTCGCTGATGACGCCACGGTAGTATTTTTACTATTCAAAGCATATAATGGCTTTTAAATTTTTTATTGATGTTCTAATAAAAATTTTTAATTGTTCAATGGGACACTTTTTATTTCAAAGTATCTTATATTTATTGCTTATATTCAAAATGCATTAACTGTTAATTTTCATTCAATTTTTACAATTGTAAAAAGTTCAAGCGTTCCGGTCACCAATGACCACCATGGCGTCACAGGAGAAACCATGGCCGGTCATATATGACCAACGTGGCAGTCAAAGTGTTAAAAGGGAAACCGTCCTGTCGCCTTTCCTCGACTTGGGAAAACCCCGAGGTGGCTCGCTTTGCCAAGCCTGGTTTTCCTCAAGTAAAAAGAGGAGTGAGAATGGTGTCCTTCGACCATCTAGACGCGCTACCTGGCCATCGTCCCGCTTGACGTGGCCTTCGACCCCCCAAAACGCTTAAAATGCCTACAGTTGCGTATTATTTTGGAAAAATTCGCAGACTACTTGACGTTTGACGACAAATGACAGTCGTCGTTAGAGGATTATTCCGCGCTTGGTGATGAGTGACAATCGCCGTGTGCGGATTATTCCTCTGGAGGATGCAGATGGGTTAAACTTCGAGGGCTCAAGTGCTTTATTACCCTAATTCTCTCATCATCTTCGCCAGTGTCCTCGACAAATAGCAACGATGCGTGCAGTGGTAGAGAAGCTAGGTGTGTGAGAAAGTAAAACACTTTTCCTAGCCCTCTTTTTCCGAGGATAGTTCTAGCGTGGTTTCGAGAGATAGCAGAGGCCTGAACAACCAAACTGATAGAAATAAGAATCTGAAACTTTAATCAGGATCGTAAGAAAGTATGTTTAATCCAGTGTCAAGGTATTTGTACTCGATCGCGCAGAAAATTTTCCCATTTTTCGTCCTAGTAGAAAAAGAAAGAGTACAATTGTCCGGTTGTACTTTATTCATCGAAATTGCGCGATTATTTGGAACTTTCGATAGAATTTGAAGAAAACGATACACTTTTCTGATACGATCAAATGGTCGTACAGAGTTCCAAAGTGTAACTATTAGCAAAAAATCAAATATTCTAAATAGTAACGACTGCTAATCGTAAATTATCATTCTTTTATCGTACGGAATCCCAAAGCTAAGGCTCTAACCGCCATCGTATCAATCACTGTCACACTTCGAAGGTTTAATTTACAACAACGGTACATCGTAACTTGAATTACACTTCTATCCACGCGATGCAAGCTAAAATCTGCAGAAAGAAAAGAGAAAGAAGCGAACGATCGTTTGTTAGACGCTGTGGAAATCAGGGAGGACAATAATGTCCAGAGGCGAGGCGTTTAAGAAGAAGAATCCAAAGGATGGAGGAGATGACTTCGGTGTAACGCCGAGAAACGGTTGCAACATGTTTTCCAAGGGGGTTAGAGCTTTTTCCCCTTGGCTTCTCCGCGTGTTTCTCCCAGAGCCCCGGGTACAAAGGTTCCGCGATCCTCGTTAACGAGGAGATCCACGCGAGTTTTTGCCCGAGAGCCCTTTTTCCGCGGCTTTCGAAACGCGGAAACGTCGTTACCTAAGCCCGGCAGAGCCGGTGCATCCGGCAACTTCAGATGCGTGGGCCCGTGTACGCGATATTTTTCTTGCACTCGTTTTTCCCCCCTGAATTCGAGGCTTTTGTAACGCACCGTTTCCGGAATCGTCCTAGCCACCAGGATCTCCCTTCCTCCCTCCTCCACGGACGTCGAAGGAACGCAATTAAAAAACGCGCTAGCCTTGGCTGCTGCCGGTGCCTCGTTAGCCGCGAAAAGGACGTGAGAACGAGCTCTGGCAGAAGTCGCAATTGCGGAATAACAATCGCTCTTACGTCGTTCTCTTTCGCCCGTTTGAACGCTTTACGCGTTTCGCGTCGACGTATTATTCAGCTCGCAGGCTCGGTGATAACGTAAGTTTAACCCTTGATTCGCGTAGTTTATCGGTTTCGTATGGAACAGGTGTTCGGAAACGATTCTGTCCCTTATTAAACATTTATTCTCTGACCAACGACGTTCTACGAGGATGCTTTCTATGGTAAAAATCAAAATGATCTTTTCGTGCTTTCAAATATACTTTAGGAAGTAAGGTGTTCACGAAAGAGAATGAAAATTGCGTTGAAGTGTGATAACAAACGTCGTTTTCGCATATTCCTAGACACAAAACGGCTTTTGTCGTTTAGTCATTTTTCGCCATTTCGCAAAAGCAGGACGCATATGCAACAGTGTACGCTAAAATGAAGCTTTCACGGCAGAGTTGCAACCTAGGTTTGTTACACGTCGTCTACGCACTCTGGTTCGCTTGAGGAAAGAAAGAGAAATATGTTCTTTTATAGACGCGCCGTGTGTCCACCGAGGCTACGGTTTTATTTCAAAAATTATGCATCGTAAAGTTCTTTATTGCTTACACTCTGGATAGTTCACAGCCAAGTCTAGCATTCACGATTCCTCCAACATTTTACAGTTCTGTCGTTCATCTTAAAATCCCCACGTGGACCGTTCACTATTCCGATTGATTTCATTAGCGTCACTCGCGCGTATTTTATCGGAAGAAACTCTAGCTCATTCCCAAGGTGCTCTAGGAATCCATCGAAAAATCTACACATCGCGATCTACACATTTTCGAAACTCCCGTTTCCAACCACAGGTGTGTGCAATTACTTAAAAAATCTCGCATAAACCTCTCGAAAGTATACTGTTGACGCATCGAAATAGGAAATAGAAAAAAGAAGAATACAGCCAGCAAGTTTCCGGCTTCTAAAATCGGGTCGCGTATACATTAACACGAAATTTCCCTGGATGCAAGTGTCGCCGGGAAACGGTCGTAACTCTTCCGTTCGTGCGTACCTTCGCGTTTCTTCCGCGTAAGAACGCGAGAACGTCGAAATAACCCCCGAGAGATCGACGCGCTCATTCAAGATTCATGATTAAACTTCGAACACGTCGCGTCGGGCGCTCGCCACTTTTTCGATTAAACCGGCAACGTTGTTACGGTGCAAACGTGAAAACGTGGAGAATACGCCGGAGCGGAAGTTGCCAGGGGAACTTAGACAATGGTGCGAGGAGTCGCGCAATTTTCAAAATATAATCGCCAGTGCTGCGAGGCCGACGAATGAAAGGAGTCAATAACGAAAGCACGTACAAATTTCCCTCCCCAACGTGAACTTCGCGGTAGCGTTACGACACGATGATTACTTTTTACGACGCATTTAAGTCGGTTTATTGTTTGAAACGAAGCGGCGGTCGCGACCGTGATTCGATATGAAAATTGCAGCGGTGAGAACAGTGTTCGCGGCGAACACACACCACAGCAATTTCCAATGATCGTTCTGCAGTAGCTTTTATTATTAAACGACAGGTTTGATACACACGGATTCCCCGGGAATTAATGCGTTCAACTATTTCGAAGGCACGGTGAAAAACGGGGTGGCCACGGAGGAGAGTATTGAAGAGGGAAAAAGAGAGATGGAACTATGGTAGGGCGTAGATTAAATTGTCGAACGGACCGTACGAAAATTTTCGAGGAGAGGAGAAAAATTCGGCTGACCTCGATGACGTTCCTCTCTTTCTCTCTCTACCTGTCGGAAATGCGAAAGATTAAATCGATCGAAACTGTGGATTTCATCGCGCTGCTCTGCACGGGGATACAGAAATCGTCGAGAATCGCGCGTTGCACTTTTCCCCGATCCCTCTCTTTCCCTACGTTTTTATTTCAATTTCTCTCTCTCTCTCTCTCTCCCCCAATTTCTCTCTCTTTTTTCCTTTTTTTGCGCTCGACAAAAATTCTTTTTTTTTCTCCCGCCCTGTCGAAAAGCAAAGCTGAAAACGGACTCTCGTTAATTAGATTTCCGCGGACGCTCCTCGAAAGTGCTGAAACGTTTCCTACGAAAATTTCGAAACGACCCCCGTCACTCTCTTTCTACGTGTAATTTAATAGTCGATCCGCGTAGCTCGTGCGTTACGCCGTTCCTACAACTTTTACGGCGTTCTCGTAATACCAATTGAAACGGAAATTCGCCAAAGTTGTTGCAAAATTATCACCGGTTACTAGGAAATCTTCGACATCGAACTCTTAATTTCATCCACGATCGAGTGTGTATCTTCTCGAAACTGAAATTGGCGATTGGTTTAATAACAAACATCGGTTGAACATTTCCCATTCGATACACGGCGATCGATCGTCGCTGAAAATCGAACCACAGGCTACCAACCACTGGCTTTTGTACTAGCGAGTGATAAATATTTCCTTTTTTTTTTTTCTTTTTCCAAGGGGTAAAATATGAACACACAATCGCCAGTCGAGTGTTTTATTTGCATAGGTTTTATTTGCGAAACAGAGGGAACACTCGAATGAAATTTGCAAACGATATGAAGAGCCGCGAAGGATCTCGCTTTTACACGTTCCGACGAAAACAATTTTAAGCCGCGTGTTGTGAAAATATTTTCCTTCTCGAGAACGAAGAGGATTTGATTGAAACGTACAGAAACGGTTCTGTAGAAAAATTTCGGAACGTCGAAAAAAAAGAGGCCGGCCGGAAGTTGTTTCGTATCGCGAAAAATTAATCCAGCCTGAACACGGGGCAGACTTCCGCGCACCGGGAAATTTCAGAAAGGGTCGATGATATTTTCCCGCGCGGCGTTGCAAACATTTTTCCCTGAGAGCCGTCCAAATAAAAAATCTGTTTGCCTGCGCGCTGTCCATCCTGGAAAAAAACCTATCCTACTTGCTGGAAAATAAATACGACGGCCTGGTATCGACGCCATGACAGAGGAATTCTCGAGTCGAGGAGAACATTCTCTCTGCCTCCCTTCCCTCCTCCTCTCTTTCTCTCCCTAGTTGGCGCGTAGTTGGTGCGTGAAAAATGGAAAAGCTGAAGCCGTCCAGGGACTGTATCAACATAATTCGAGGGAAAACTGCCGGTGGAAACGCGTTCGTTTTCGGTGAGCAAACTCGTAGGCTGTGTGCCGACCAAATATTAAGATAGATGGCCTTTCATAAAGCCACAGCCGGAGGTAAACGAGGGAAAACGTAACGGCGCCACGCGAAAAGGCTTGTTTCTCCAGTTGCATCCTCTGGATCGGTTCCACCCGTTCTGGAGGAAAGTTTCGTCGGGATAAACTGATGTAGGTGTTTGGTTTCACCGTCGACGCGTTAATTTCGACAGCAATTACCAACGATTTTCAGACGCACCGTTGAGAGAGAACCTACTTTATACGCGGCTGACATTTCACGCTTCTATATCAAGGATATTGTATGTACGAACGAACATTTCTGTATAATATACGAACGTCTATAGCGAGTAACTGAGTTTCGAGTGTTAGAGGTGTCGAAGGAAGAATGTTTACCTCGAATGCTTGAGATTAGAGTGTGAAAGGAAAGTAGTAGAGAATTTTTTTTCGATGTAGAGTACATTGTGCGAAGTTAACTATTAGCTAGTGTCGTTGAGTAAAGGATTATACGGTTTGAATTGAACATTGCGTTGTACTCTTATGGTATATATTTGAACACTTTGAGGACCGATCAGCCGACACCGTGTATTTCTGAGACTTTATTAAGAAGATAGAAATGGTAATTTCGAAGAATTCGGTTTTTCAGAAGGGATGTAATTTATAATGGAAATCTCGAGGCCCGCTAGCTACCTAAGCCTCGTGTTTTCGACTAAGTCACGTACGTTTCGGAATATCTGGAGATACGAAAGAAAACAACGATGATGTTTTCTGGAACCCTTAAATAAAAGTTTTGGAATAGCTAACAATTTTCCTATGATACTTTTCACGGTTGTTTGTAAATCGTTCGCCGCATGTCTCAAAGGGGAACACTCGGTTCCACGAAGAATAAGGAAGTAATTTAAAATTTAAAGTGGTTTGTTTCTCCCTGAAGCTTTAGCAGTAGCCTCAGTCATCGATAAACTTAATCTTAATTTCCTTGATACTCGACCAAACGAGGAGATCGGAAAAAGTGGGATAAGCACACTTCGCGAGTCAACTTGACGTTAATTCGCCCGATTGAGACTTTGCGCAAAGTTTCAACTGATGAATTTATAATGTGGTTAAACATGACAGGATAGAAACAACATGTGACGAACGACGTTCGCGAACAGCTATTAAATTGGTGTCGCGTTCCTTGGTTAAATATAATCGACGAACGATCGGAACGATGATTCGAGGACGAGACGTGATAAAACAATTTTCGAACGAATGCGATCGCACACAAGTTCACCGGGCGAAGCATTCCTGGATACTATGGTAAAAATGTTATATCGGCCGAATTGCGGAAGCTGGGATGTATCGTTGATCACGGGCTGACCTGGTCAAGTGGTCCAGTATGTGGTCGGCAGTTTCGTAATTGGAAAAATTTTAGATAACTCGATATCGCCGTTCCCCCTCCCCGATCGTGTTGACATTTAATCACGATAAAGCACGACACGGCGGGGCACACCGGTTCTCTTGTTTATTGGCCACGACGCTCGCGACGAATTTCAAATTGCAAATCGTACAAGCTGTTCACGTTCGTTGGGAAATATGTATCGGCCGGAAGAATTATCAGGGAACACTCTCTCTCTCTGGCTTCTACACGTTCGAATTGTTGACGTTATTAATTATTCAACGCGAATCATTTTTCCGCGAAACGTAATAGAGGCGCAAAGAGGAAGCAAAAAGTTGTTTGCCCGCCGAGTGAAACAGATATCAGATTCAGCGCGAACTGTGACGGGAGATAAAAGAAATTTGAAAACGATATAAGCCGACGTTCCATTCCGTTCCGTGAACTTTTCAAATGACCCACGTATATGGTTCTGCGGAAATATGGAGGTGGAGGGGAAAAAAAAAAGAAAAAAAAAGGAAAAATAATACACGCGGGGTGCACGAGAGCCGGAAAGAACACGATGTACCGAGTCACCAATAACGTACTTCTGGGATTAAAAACTGTCACACAGGTTCCGGCGGTGTATTGAAACTCGCCGTTTTTTCTTCTCCCACCATCTCTTCGCTCACTCTCTTTCTCTCGCTTGCTTGCCCTTTCCCTCCCCTCTTTCCATCTCTCTCTCTCTTTGTTTAAATCTCCCGCCCGCCTCCCTTCGAATGTCGCCGTTTCATTTAACCAAGGGCTGGAAGAAATGTATCCTAACGTTCATTATTCACGAGATTCCGGTGTCGAGGGTGAGGTGTGGGGGGTGAAATAAATTAAACGGAAAAGCTGTGTAGACCGGCCGTGTTTTTAACGTTCCTTAAACGAGCCCGTTTGTACAGCCGAGGAAAATATATCCGGGCGCAATTCACCGTCGTTCCAGCTGGTTCTAATTAAAGGGAAAATTAGGCAGGGTGCATGGATCGTTTAGAATTCTCTCGTTCTGAAAATCTCTCCTTACGAATCGACCGGCAAAGTCGTCCAAGCGAACCAGTCGAAACTAGAGAGAGAAAGAGAGAGAGAGAGAGAGAGAGAGAGAGAGAGAAAAAACTGCCAGGGGGGAGGGAGGGAGTAAAGCTGCAGGAAGAAAAAACAGACGTCGCTATTTTTCCGTGCACGCTTTAATTTAAAAGCTCCTCCTCTGCTCTCGAAAGCTCGAACGTCGAAACGTCGCTTCGCCTGGTTCCAGCAGGCGCATTTGTTATCCCTCGCGCGATGTAACTCTTTCTCTCTCTTTTTCTTTTTTGTTTGTTCTGTTTTCTTTGTTTTTCTTTTTTTCCTTTTCCCGTTTGTTTTTTTCTTTTTTTTTCATTTGTCGATCGACAGGTCGGAGCGGAAGTGCTGCCGAGGACGTTGTCTTTTTAAATTATCGTCCCGCGCACCGATGGATCGATGTAAATGCGTGCGACCGGTAACCAGCTTTGCCGACAGTCTTTCACTCTTTCACTCTCTCTTTTCTCTCTCGTTCTGTTTATTGGAAAATCGTTCGACGTAGCTGCGAAGAATTTGCTCAGCAATCCATTGGACGGTGACCAATCATTGGTAGGAAGCTCGCGAGTTAATCTCGCGCGAACGAATGGCCGTTTAGAGAGCACTAGAACCATCCATTCGTTTCACCGTTCCGAATAAACTACATATATTCCCAGGCTGCATTAAGGCTGCAGGAAAGAAGGAACAACGAAGAAGAAGAAGAAGAAGAAGAAGAAGAAGAAGAAGATGCTTTAGGAACAACAGGTCGTTAATTTTTTCCCGACTGAAAGACACGTGTCAGTGGAATCCCTTCTTCGGCCATTTTTGGATCTACTCTTCCGTTTCTCTTCCCTCGAAAAGAACGAAAAAAAGTGAAGCTTTCGAGTTCGATTCGAGACAACAGTCTCGTCTTGGAACTTTGGAATAAGTTCCCGGCACTCTAGAACCTGTATCTGTTTTACATTTTCCATTTTACCGTTCGGCCAGCTAGCGAACAAATCGAAAGTACACCGTCGCGACACGAATTCCCCGTGCCTTTAATTCCATTCCCCTCCCCTCAGGTTCTTCGAGAAGCTGTACTCAGGTTCGTGAAGTGTTCAACGTTGAAGAATAAAAATTTCTTCCTTTCGTTGGAATTATCCCGTTGCGCTGGTGTATATACGCGAGAGTTGTGTTCAAGAGGGAGAAAATGTTCCGTAAGATACTCGTGATATATTCCTGGATATTTGTAAGAAGCTAGCTGGATAATGGCCTCGTTACCGCGACAAATGCCAATAATTAATTACGTCGGACAGCGGTCTCGCCTCGAAGATTTTCCGAAAACTACCGGTTCGTTATCAAAGGATAAATTCTACCGTGTCTCGGCTAACCTATAAATACTTACTACCAAGTACTCGAGATAAATGTTCCCTACTCCCGGGCACGGTTTAACTCTTTGAGGCACGGGATTTCAGATCAAAAATAGACCCATGTTGCACAGGAATTTTTTCGGGTTTCAAATGAAACAAAATTGGTATATTTTTATTAATAAATGTATAACATCATGTAAAAACATAAGAAAATAGTGATTAGTGATTGTTTGAAGACATTAACAACTGCTTTACATAAATAAGGCGAAATATAAACCTATGCACATGCAGCTACGGTAAGATTTCGAGGTGGGACATTTCTGTCCCACCGTGCCGTGAAATACATCAAAAAGGTGGGACACTTTAATCCCGCCGTGCCTCAAAGAGTTAAAGAAGGATACGCGTGTGTACAGAGGATAAAAATGTAACAAGGTGTATTGCAGTTTGTATCTTCTCCGCGATTCATGGTCAGGAAACAAATTACGAAGGATGGACAACGTCGAAAAGGTCAGCTCTTTAGCTGATCGGACACGAGAGAAGCGGCCTGTAATTGCTTCGTAATCCGCGGGAACAATCGAACACCGAATCGGACTGGGAGTCGCTTGGCGTGAAATTGCTCGCATTGCCAGCATTACGTGGTTCATTCCTAGACAAGGTTCCAGCTTTTTGCTCCTGGACGATCGATACCGCGGAGCAGCCTGTCGATAAGATTAACCGAGAAACTCTTACGCCCTGACCCAGGGAAATTAATAGAACGATTTGGCACCGTTCGTTCCTCCTGTTCGATCCTGTACGCTTTATCCCTTTCGAGTTCCTCGCGGTCTTGTGAAATCAAACGGAAAGAACACCATACTGGGATTAATCCTTCGATTAAAAAAATATTGCGCGCACCGAGGCTGCCAAATTTAGAATGATATTAAGTTATACAGGGTAAACGACATGTCAATTTCTCAGAAGATAAATCTGTACACTGAGGTAAACAGAAAAACATCGTATGAACATGTACCATATGTATACCTATATAAATATAGTATTTATAGGTGAAAATATATTTCAAATTGTGTACAAAGTTGATCTCTTAAGTTCGAGAATGGCGAAATTTAAATTGTGGATCGAAATGATCCTGCATTCACCCGTTATGTCAGTTCAGAGCATTTGTATTCCGAGGGTTAATCACTTGACAGTTCTTTTTTTAATTAAATTTGATCTAACGATTGTCACTTTTTTTTTTTATTTCAATTTCTTACTTATTTCGCTCTTGTAAATTCGAAGCTCAAATTTAAATTACTTGTAACTGTGCAATTTAAGTGGCAAGAATTTGTATTCAGGATAGAGTAGTTATATTTTTACTTAAAGTTCACCACTTGTAAAACCCCGAGGAAATATTTGGAGGACCTTACGGAAATCGAACACTCGCGAGCTCTAGACTGACAAGCCGGGACTTTTGCGCGCCACCCCAACAAGTCCTCTCTATTTTTCCCTTCCGTTGTGCTCCTGGGAGATTGATATAGAGATCCGTCCCTATCCTACGATATGCAACGTAATACGAGATCGAACGATTCCTGTATCGTACATAGAGATGATTTTTCTTTTCGGACAACACTCGTAGATAAAGGATTGATCGTCGTCGATTAGAGGAAATTTCACGCAGAGACACGAAACATCGTAACACAGAAACGCAGCCGTAAACGAGGCTGGCTTCGAGCTTAGCCCGTAAACTTGATTAATACGCACGGTCCAATGATTCTGGCAACGACCTCTATCACACGCTACCTGACCGGTTTAACTTCGACGGGAAAACCAGATGAGAGATTAATAATTGGACGATTCAGAAGCCAATCAGTATGAACCAGCGAGACGGAAAACCGTAATGTGGGCGAGCACCGAAAGCGCGTCAACTGATCGGATGTAGGAGAGAAACGGCTCAAAGGGTGAGGGCACAGAGCGTGAAAGAGAGAAAGAGAGAGATGTAGGAACGTCGACCTGTTACTAATAACGAAATAAAAGATTTTATTGCGCGATGCTCGCGACAAAGTATTGATTTACTTGCACAAGGAAGAGACCGATAAATTTCCGATCGTTCGCTAACTCGAAAACACCGCTCTGCTGATTTAATACTTTAACCCTTATCGGTTCAGCTGTTTAACCCCTTGACATACAATGACGTCTGAGAGACGTCATCCATTTCATGTGCCATTGTAGGCTTCGACGTCTCCGAGACGTCAAGAACTGTCTCCGGCGGACAATCAAAATTCCAAATTTTGAATGAAAATGATACAAATACTGTTCGAATACTTCATTATTTTCCATTAACATTATATATCATCCTGATTAAATGTTATATAACAATGCAAATTTCAAAATAAAATGTTCTGTTTCTAAGGTTGCACATAACTGTTCAGTTGAACCAAATTAAATAGTATTTTTCGGACGCATTAAATTCCATTTTATTTGTATGTCAAGGGGTTAATGCGAGTGTCGACCGATAACCCTAACTCATCCTTGGCGGATGCTTGCACGCGAGATCATTATCTACGTTTTCCACGAAAAGATTACTGTTTCACCGTCCTTGTGAAGCAGACAGCTTCAGAAAACAATCGAACATAAAGTATCAACAGAGATGCGAATAATAATAATAAAAAGTCAAATGGCTGATAACGAAGAGCCTAATTACCTGCACTCTTCGTTGTATTTACAT
Organism: Anthophora plumipes; assembly: GCA_951804975.1. Lineage (NCBI taxonomy): Eukaryota > Metazoa > Arthropoda > Insecta > Hymenoptera > Apidae > Anthophora > Anthophora plumipes. The sequence goes on along the minus strand of OX638116.1, from coordinate 24,130,046 downwards.
GGTCAGATAAGTTCAGTTTTCTGTAAACTTTCATTCAATTTATTACACATCAGAGAGACACGAATTCTTACTTGAACACATTAATAACATAACTCTGATCTTTTTCGGTTTTCTCTTCAACCCCTTGTCCTACGATTTCAGTTTCGATGGCGCTTTGAATTACAGTGTGTATGTACGTACAGATTCCAACACTGAATATTTATTTTCGTTTTCTGAATCATTTTTTTTTTTTTTTGCGATTTAAATGTTTCGTAATTTATACCTGTTTTTCTTTTTATACAAGCACAAACAAATCAACGTGGAACGGTCAATCCGAGTTAACAGAGGGATGGATATACTATAATAGTAGTATTTTTTATTATCATTATAGGATATGAATATCAATGGACTCTATGTCCAAAGTTAGATTCAAGAAAATGAACAGATTGATGTAAGATAAATATATAAGTGACAGAGAAAGATAGAAATAGAAATTTGCGACGACTATTCGATCTACTCCACACGTTAATTCGCTGCCAAGTTACTAGCCAAGAGTTTCTCCTAGGCTCCTTTTTATATCATTTTCCTTATCCTACATTATTATTTTCATACAGCAATATTATTTGTTATATTTGATATCAGCGGTGCTTAATAGGCACACACGTAACGATAACGGTTAACCGTGACAAATTATAGTCGAAAAATTACGTATACGTATCTTCTATTTTTATGCTGAAAAAACAGCATGAGTATTCTCTTTCATTACGAATCGCGATAACCACAACAGCATTTGTTCCGGCTGTAAAATAGCCAGGTTTTTATCAGGCTCCAACAGTGCGCTTCGTACTCGCCTATAAAAGTGGTCAGAAAAAACTGCATGCTCAACTTTCCTCGAGGACCTAGCCCGCTTATTATCATGTCCAGAGATCCCACGCGATTCCGTTACCACTATATTCATTCCACCCCTCTGTGGAAAAGCACTCTTCCCAACAGGCGATGTACAAACACAATTAGCGAGCGGCGCGTATGCCAGACGCAAAATGTCGAATTTACCTTATACCTTCCCTTAGAATTGTGCCGAGGAACTCCTTAGCTTTTACCAAGCCTAAACTATCTCCATATCGGCGATCGCTCACACTTTCCACTAACCCTCGTCCAGAAACCGTAATGTATCTTCTCTCATTCATTTCAAGCGGAGATTCCACCAGTTGGTAAAGTTACGAGACGATGAATATTAGATTTTATTTTCCTCCCTTCCCTGCTCTCCTCCACTTAACATCGATCGAAGGAACTCCTGGCCCGAATATTCCGCTAAAATATTCTTGGCGAAGTATTCTCGATAGCCGCGATATTAATTCATAAGCCCTTTCGCGGGCTAACCGGCCGGAACTTCGCCGTGAATTCCCCGCTTTATCTCTGCCAGTCGGCGAAAATAAGTCGGCTAGTTGGCCGGGATGCATAATTCAGCGGAAGTTACAGCGTAACTTCCAGCAAGGTCTTTGTCTCGGCCGTGAATCACGGCTATAAATTATTTCATCCCCGAAGTACCATCGTACATGTTCCGTAGAGAAAGAGAGACAGAGAGGTCTTTATCGAAGATCTATCCCGCGAAAGGAACTTGCACCTGTTTGTTTCCTCGGACAAGTGAATCCAGCTTTCGAGACAGTTTCGATATTCCGTAGGATAGTTAGAGGAAACGTTCAAAAGGAGTACTAGAGGGTGACGACAGGTGAGAAGAGAAAATAACGGTGTTACGAACACGCTGCATTTTCCCCCACACATAATAAAATTATATAACATAATCAGGTATTATCTTATTGTAGGCTCGTAGTTTTTAACACTTTACCAACCGGTTTGTTCTATTAAATATTGACTCGGTTTTGACTATCGCGCTTATTCTTACAGCTCTAAAAATTTTCAATCAAAATTTGAAAGAGGACTTTACCATATCGTTCACTTTCTCTTATTATAGTGTAATTAAAACATGGGTCAAAAGTGACCCAGCATTGGTTGGGCGAGGATTAATTAATTTGTTGCGTTGGGAAGAAGAAGCCGATTAATAGGCTTCCGGTTGGTAAAGTGTTAAGAATAATAGTTAACAAAGCGTGTAGTTTTAAGGACAGTTTTGAATTAGAAGTCGAGTCATAAAAAGTTGTAATAATATAATATAATAATAAAAAACATTTTTATATCTAAATTTTACATTATATTTATTATATTCTTATTATATTATCATCATCGTTATTATTAGCATTATAATTATTAGTAATAACTTCTATTGTTTATAAGTGTATCTATAAATAATAGAAAACTTGCCAACCAGATGTAGTCAACCACCTCTCTCGTCGAAGTCGAATTTCTAACGATCCAATCCGCATGTCTCATTCCCGCTTAATCCCTTGCCTTACAATGACGAGTCACACTCGTAGTGTAGATTATAATCAAGATGTAGGAAAAGAAAAATTATATTCCTATTAAATTTGTACTTTTGCACAAATCTCAGCTGAAATTTTAGACCGAGGATCGCCAAATACAAATTATTTATAATATCCTGACTGTTTTTCATATAAAAGTGCTTTGGAACTGTGAATAGTCGAGGTTAACATACGTAATGCCTAAGAAATAGTAAGACAAGAGGTTAATATATTCTTACCAAGGATTCTTGGATTTTTTCCTAGACCTCGAGAATCAGAATCCATTCTGCTACGGAAAGAGAACCACTAGAATCATTCTAGAATCTCTAGTAGATTCATAGAATAGAATTTAGAAACGGTAGAATTCAATCGGCCAGTGTGACGATTTGCTTGGTCGACATTCAAATATTGTATGATATAGAAATTCGGATAATAGTTAATTAGTGTCCCAATACACGGAAGAGGTCCTTCGAGGCAATAATTAGTCGACACAGATGTGCAAAATCAGTCAAACTCGAAAGATCGTAAGATCAACCGCGAGTAGACTCCGTAACAGACGAGGATTCGTAGTTTTCGTTAAGGCAGCGGGTATTCGTTCGCGCGTTCGTAAAATACGGCATGTCGGTTTGTTAATTTTGCAAAGTTATTTCTGCGGCCGGGCAACCGTCCGCTCCCGACAAAAACCACGCTTTATTAGTCATTCCCATCTCGGTGAAAAATTGAATTTTTAACGGTGCAATCCAACGAGAACGAGCGAACACCACCAGGGCTGGATTCCGTGCATGTTGAAACTTTCACGTCGTCGGCGTTGCAAACGAAATACCAAATGGACGGAAAACGGGAGAGAGTGCGTTAAGCGATACCGAGGACGACAGTTTCACGGGGTTCACGCGAGATTGCCCATTGGAAAAATATGAATCGCGAACGGTAAACGTGGGACGATTCGATTTCGATTATTGATGAGACGAAAAATTGTATTTTTCACTCTTTAATTATTGAACATCTACGATTGACCGTGTCAACGTTTCATGCGGGGTGTAAATTCACGAGAAGTGCCACGTTTTCTTCGGTTAAAAGCCGATTTATATTTTTATTAGAGTAATACACTGGTATACTGGGAGAAATAAAAACGATGGAAAATTTTTCTTATGGAAAATCGACGAAAATTTCACAAATTTACTGCCTTCTCACATCTTTTAGAAAAGATTGTCACAGAGCTATAGAATGAGATTCCACGTGTACAAAAAGTATATTAGAAACACGTAACCTCGAGCATATCTTTTTTACCAATTAATCTAATTAACCCATTTCTCTCGACGTTGTATATTACACAACAGTAGAATTATCCGACTGGAAAATAAGCAATTTTGCATCTCGAAAAATGTTGAAAAACAAGAATGAATAATTAATAATTTATGTATTTATTTATTTATTGGTATACGGTTAACCTTTTGGTTAACAAAAATAATGTAAGAGACAGATGGATTATGCAGAAAAGTCGTAGGAGGCCAGAACACGCATAGAATCATTTCTGAAAGTTGTAAGGGAGGAAGAAAAATTTCGAAAAAAAACAGTAAAATCTATTAACATTAATAAAAATTCTATTTAGAGGATTGAACTGACCGTAAAGCGTCCTATGAGCTTCAGTACGAAATATTAAATGGTGTTTCAGCGATGACCGAGATGTATTTAAAGAAAATTTGGATAAAATATCAGGACAGCAAGATAATAATGTAATAATTAGAAAGCGATACAATAGTATAGCAATAAACAACTAAAATATGGTGTATAAGTTATAGATAAATGATCTTTAAGTCACGTGATGCTACAGAAGATTAATAAGCAACCATATTAAACGAGAAAATGTATAATTTTTCGTAGTTATTATTCTGATGCTTCACAAACGTAATACGTGTAACAACAATCGCTAACATATTTTTTCCCCGCGCCAAATCGTTCTAGAACAAGACGCAAAATCTCCAATTCTCTTTCTCAGATCAGAAGATAATAAAAGTACAAAGTTTCTTCTAAATTTCACACTCACGCGATTAATGATCCAATTCGAAGCGAAGTTTGAACAAATTTCTCTTCTAAAAACTGCAACCATTACGGTGATTACAGTATACGGAAGTCAGTTTGTAATGAACGGCTGCGATTACATTCTCAAACAACAGAAAAGCTAAACGGAACGACACAAACAAGCGAGAGTAGAGCGAATGATACTCGATTAATTAAAGAAGGATTCGCTGTCGCGGAAATTAAGGGCGCGTCGTTTTCCACGGTGGAATGCGATTATCCCGTTGATAGAATTTATCGGGAGTAGGGGAAGGGAGGAGGATAGGGTGAAAGATGAAAACCAGAGGATCCAAAAGGGGGAGAGCCGGATCGAGCGGGTTAAATGAATTTACCGAAGTTGCGAATTAAATAACAACTTTAACGAGCACCGGCCTGCTTTAATACCCGGATAAATCCGCCGCTTGTACGGCAGTCCTTGTTATCTTCTCGTCGCTTCGAAACAAAACTTTCCGTTCTGTTCGGCCATGATGCGGGAATTTCTTTTATCGCGCTGATAGAACTATGCGCGGGCGGAAAAGTTCAACGTGGCCGTCGATACTATTAAAAGGGCATTACCCTGGAATCGGTGAAGAAATCACGTTGGAGTTAACGAGTTCGTTGGTATTTTTGGTTACAGCGTGCCACGGTATTCAACAGTTCGAAGAGACGCCTCAGTATACGGAGGTAAATCCTGGTCAGGATGCAAAGCTGATCTGCAGAGTGCTTGGAAAGAGAGGGCAGTGCATCTGGCAGAAAGATCAAAAGGTAAGTTGCGCGACAAAATGGTTTATCTTGGAGTTCTAGCAATGAATGAACTGGTCGATGGAGTAATGAGTAGAGTCCTTGCTTAATAACTAAAAGCAGATTACTATCCATACAAAGATATTATTATCAATGCCAAACATACACTCTTTAACGAGTTCAGCAGAGATTTTTACGTTTAACGTCCCGACACGACAGAATGGTCTATGGCATTAGAAGATGATAGCTACACAATAAGAAGTCTTGGCTAATATAGGTCTATTTCAAGATCAGTGGTAATAACTAACTTAAACAAGTAGGACTTAGGTTCTAGTCCCATCGATTGTAAAATTAATTTTCGCGAAGTTTAATAGTCAAAGTAAAATTGTAATTCTTTACCTTAGATTTACGAAGGTTCTTGGTTTTATCGCTAAACAGGCGCCGAGTTTCAAGTTCATATTGATGGTAAATCGAGAATTACTTAAATTATTAAATCCACGAACTTAAAAAGGAAGTACACTTGAAGATTATAAAAATTCAGAAAGACATCCCGTTGAATGAAAAAAGCAATTTAAAGAGTGTACAAAAAAGGTAACTACAGAAGGAAAGATACTGAAGGAAAATGTCAAAATAAATTAAAACATAAAGTGTCCTCGTCTTAATTTGAAGACAGTAGAAAGGGTAATTCGGTAGAAAAGTAGGATAAAAGAAAGGAAAGAACTGAAAGAGCTGTGTGATGCAAGTTAAGAAGCTAGCATATAAAAACAGGTTAAAAATTAAGAGAAGAAAAAATGATTCAGAGAAAAAGAGATTTTTGACACACAAAGGAGTCAATTGTTGAAAAATCGCTAACCAAGGCGCAAAGAGTTACAAGCAACAACAAAGAGACAATAAAAGAAAAACGAAGAAAGATAAAAAGATTCAGTTGAAGAGATCCACTAGAATAAAGTAAAAAAAAAAAAGAAAATAACTGAGGCAAAAATATAAAATAAGACGGGAGAAGATAAAAAACAATTCCGAGAAGAAGAAGAGAGGAGTTTGAAGAGAGAGTTGAAGTGTTGAAAAATTTGAAAAATCGCAAAACCAAACTCCACGAAAATAAAGAAAAAAAAGAATAACTGAAGCAAAAATATAGAATAAAACGGGAGAAGATAAAAAACAATTCCGAGAAGAAGAAGAGAGGAGTTTGAAGAGAGAGTTGAAGTGTTGAAAAATTCGAAAAATCGCTAACCAAGCTATAACGGGTTACAAGTAATAACAAAGAGAAAAGAAAAGAAAAAAAAGGAAAATTAAGAAAATTCAGTAGAAGAGATCCATTAGAGTAAAGTAAAAAAAAAAAAGAAAATAACTGCAGCAAAAATATAAAATAAGACGGGAGAAGATAAAAAACAATTCCGAGAAGAAGAAGAGAGGAGTTTGAAGAGAGAGTTGAAGTGTTGAAAAATTTGAAAAATCACCAGAGACGGTTATCTGACCAAAGAGGAAGGAACACCGAAAGCCGCGCGGCAGGCAGGAAAAGAGAGACTTCGTCTTGGCCCCGTCTATCGCGATTCCGGCCAGTTCATTGTTACCGTTCTGTGCAACCTCTCTCTCCCTGGCAGCCAACTTTTCTCCGTTCGCCCATGGTGCCAGTAAACTTCGCCCCCGAGATAAGTTTCTGGCTGAAAGTGGACGTTACGTGTCCGCCGACAATAAATACTTGTTCGTCGTTGACTGGCGAGGCAGCCGAGTCGAATGGTCGAACTTAAGTAAAATACTACGGGCGCCATTTATGGTATAGGGTAAAACTTTAAACAACAGATATTGTGTACACGGGTAAAACTATAAAAGGGTTCTTCTGTTACTCGATAAAAGAAACAAAAAAAAAAAAAAAAAAGAGAAAGAGAGAGAGACTGAAAATAAAGAAGTTAAGATGTAAATCAATATTGATCGAAACATAGAGGATGATTTTCAATTCCACGTATACCATGTGTATACACAAGAGTTCTATCAGAAGATGGATAGAAAAAAAGAAAAAAAAAAAGAAAAAAAACATATGAAAGAGGAAACAAACACGGCAATACGGCCGAGTGAATACCATCATAGATTATTGGTCGTAACCTGAGAGTCATACTGTTTCATGCGCGCGCACGGATATTACCTTTTAAATTAACAAATCCACGAGATAGGAATAGCTCGATAAACCGCTGGGGCGACGTCCATATTGCCATTCGTGTAAATCCATTTCGAACGAGGTTCAGCCTAGTCGAATCCTCCCCTTCTGCTGCTACAAAACTGAAAGTCAAAACGGAAATGTTATTTTCATTATGCCCCATTCACCGGTACGTCTATATACGGAAAATTTATACCTGAAATATTCTGAAATATTCTTTCTTCACGGATAGAGTATCCGCTGCGCGCGATTATCGTAATCATGACTTTTCAAATGGCACAGTAATTAATCCAATTTTTCTTTTTCTCACCGAAATCTGTTCATTCAACTCGCGCCGCGACAAAGTACTCTCTCTTGCAGAGTATAACCGCGCACACGTTGTCGTATAAATTGCCGGCTGAATGTGTCTACGGGTTAAAGAAAGTCTCAGTCCGTAATGCTTGCATTCAACGTTCGCGAAAGGGGGCTATCCGTTTAAAAAAAAATTGTTTTAATTAAATCCAAGCCACCTTTTCAGAGACGCCTACGTTTCCTCTTTTTCTCTCTCTCTCTTTCTCTCTTTCTCTCTTTTCCTTCGCGGAAAATCTCAGAGTGCAGTCTCTAACATAAGCCTCTGCGCACGAACCACCTCATTTACTTACAATTACCTACTTAAAGTCCCGCGAGGAGCCAGCCCAGTTGTTACCACTCGGGGCCTGCGAGCTGGCGAATTGTTGAAACGAATCCAACGAATTTGAAAAGAAAATTGCGCGCGTCCGGAGAATCACGCTCGAACGATCTTCTCCTAGATCATGCTCCCCGAAGGATCTCGACTTTTTCTTGGCTAAACACCATCGTTCACGAGCCACTGGCTCGTTCCACTCGGTGGAAGACTTTTCCGCAAGTCGACGGGACAGGAACTTTCGCATTTGGAAGAAGAAGAAAGTGAAAAAGACCATTGTCATTGTGGAAATTCGTCTATTGGGACTTCCACGTGGTGGAGACTCGTTGTAATCGTGCGCAAATCTGCTTTACAACGTCTCTTAATTGATCCTCTACAATTCTAAAGAGGAAACTAATCTCCGAACATTTCTACGTTCGAATCTCAAACGTTAGCTCTTCGCTTTCGCGTAAGACTCAATCGCTAGATAAAAACATTCGTTCAATGAACAGCTACGTATAGAATAAAGGTTTAATGTATGTGCACCAAGGTGGAATGTACGTGATAGAGACACGTAACTTTTCCTACCTATGCGAGCCACGTACATCGAAGCTGGCGTAGTGTATATTTATCCGTCTGGCACTTGATTGAAGATCAGACTAGCTAGAAGGCACGAAAACGCCGTGAAACTCTGCACGGTAGCAGAGAAGCTGGATGCAAGAGGGAAAGGCGGGCGAAGAAAGGCGGCTGATTGACCGGTTCGAGAGTTCGCACGAACTTTCAGCTTCTGCGATGGGAACGAAAAAGGGCTGAAGGAAACAGAGAGAGAGAGAGATATAGAAAGGTAGATAGACAAATGGATAGAGAAATAGTGGGAGAGAGAAGGAGATGTTGAAAGCAACGGTGTTTAACAAAGGGTGTAATCTCCTCGGAACAGATTTGCATAGTCTTTTGAGGCATCCTCCTGTGGTTACTGGAACTCGTCGTTTCTCGGCGACATTGCTGTAGCTTCGGGGCGCGTACAGTTGACCGTGTGCAATTTCATAACCGAAACGCACTCTCTGCGCGATTTTGGACGAGAAATCGTTGTGGCTAGCGATAGATGCGACGTTCAAAGGAGGAACGTTCGACAGATGCTGTTCCGAAGTATTAAGACGCGAATTACATGGGGATTATCCAACATGCACGGCTGCATGTTTCTTCTTAACACATTGCCAATCACATGGGGAGCCTCTCTCTGTGCTTTTAAATGACCGATTGGATATCTCTCCCCGTTTTTTAAAGTCGCTGCATGAATGATTTAAATGAAATATAAACTTGTACGAGATTTTCACGGGTGGCGACAGAAAACATCCTCACCGGAAATGTAGAGGGACTCTTTGAGTCTTTCTAGACTCTAAGATTACTACTCCGTGTCGTTTGTGAAAAATACATGGTTGGCTAAGTGTTAACACTTTACCGACTTATTTTTACTAAACATTTTACTAAATATTTTTACTAAAAAAAAAAACTTATTATAACTAAATTTACTTTTAAATTTTCTTTCAAAATAATTTTAAAATTATTTATTCAAAATATAATATTATATTGTAACTCTTAATATCTTAAATGCACTACATATTTACTTGAATTTTAATTTATTAAAATTTATTAATAGTGTCAATTAAGAAAAATTTGAAAACAGCTATATATAAATGTAATTTAAGCGAGTCTTATCGTGGGTTATCGATTAAATTATAAGTTCCTCTAATAGAATTAATAAGCCGCCATATTTATTAATTTTAATGGTTTACATTTAATAGTTAATTATTTTATTTAATTTTATAGTAGGCTATCTAATCCTAGTTCTATTCAATATTGGCTCGGTTTTTGTTATCGCGCTTATTCTTACAGTTCTAAAAATTTGTAATCGAAATTCGCGAGAGGGCTTTACCATATCGTTCACTTTCTCTTATTATAGGGTAATTAAGACATGGGTCGAAAGTGACCCGACGTTAGGCGAGGGTTAATTAATTTGTTGCGTTGATAGCAAAAAGTTGGTGAAGTGTTAATGAAACGCAAACTATTTGGAAATTTCTCAAGCTGATTTTCTTTTAATTAAAAATATAATCCATTACAAATGATGTACACCTCTACTGTGTCTGAAGATATCAGTTCAATTACTGAAATTTTCAACGTCTTCTTGGCAATTATTGCTGCAGCTACTTCACGAATTCTAACTCGTAGATTCGACTTTGAAAAAAAACTCCACAACAGAAAATTTAATGGTACTAAATCACAAATTACACACTGACGAAATTTCGATTACAAATACAAAACATTTTCACAAGTTGTATGACACGCAGCGTCGTTCTGCTTGAAGTAGACATCAGACACATCGAAACGATTCAATTTCGAGCATAAAAAATCACCCAACGTGACCAATAATCGTCTAACACTCGGTTTCATTATCGTCGTTATCTTTCATCCCGAAGGAACATTTTATTCCGTCGTGCAGCAGCTTCGCAGCGCAACCTGGACTCTCTTTCTTCTCCGGTCGTTCTTCTTTCGATTATCCCACTTTTCTTCTTTGCTCAGCCTCTTTCCACGTAATCGTCTTTTCCTTGTAATTAAGCTCTTGGTAGTCCCCCGCACGGTACCAACGAAGAAAGAGCCAGCGAGTGGCGAACAATCGGTAGCCAGCCTATGTTTCGCGTCAAAGCTCAAGCTGCGCGCGATACTTATTTCGACGCTCGATTTTCTCGTTATATTTTCGTACGTCGTGGTCGTAGTAACGCGATACACCTGGTTATCGTGAAATTATCAAGAGGCGTCGATTCACAGCCAAGCTCTCTTTTACGCGCATGTAAACCCTCTTACCTCTTTGACGACCGTTGCTGACATCATTATCGAACACTTTGAATCCCCACGGTACAAGTTAATTAACTTTTTCAAACGACAGAGTAGAACTTGCCGATTTACCGTCGAATTTGTTTTTAAACGTTTGCACGGGAAGGGAAGAAAAGCAGAAAGTGGGGGAAAAAATAAAAACACGAAAATCTACGTGTACACGTGTTGCATGCAGCTTGTGAAAAGAAAAAAGAAACAATTGCCGGGTGACAAAAGAAAGCGGGCGTCACCGAATTAAAATATAAATCTGCTACAGTTCCGCGGAGCCAGGTTTTCTCGCCCCGCGGTATTGTCGGCCGGGTCAAGAGCCGCAATTTTTCAGCCGGTTCGCGCCGGCAAATTACGCTTTCCTGGAAGCTGGGTCACGAGGAGAATACTCGTCGTTCTAAAATTCGGAAGGGTCACGATGTAACCGCCCCCTAATCTTTCCTTCCTTCCGCAATTCCTCCCTCTCTGCCTCTTTCTTCTCCCTTTCCCCCGGCTGAACGCGATAAATTTTTGCCCGCCGTGGTTCCGGAATAAACAAACGCGTTAACGCGTTCCGGCGGCAAGAAAAAGACGACGGAAAAAGCGGGAGGACGTCGCTCTTGGAAGATTTAATGCCAGACGATTTTATTACGGCAATTGTGAAGCTAAACGCGGCCTCGTGTTCAGCCTCGTTTCCGCAGCGTTTCTTACGCCACTTTCTTTCTTCCGACTCACGTCCACCACCTGATGTTCTCTCTCTTTCTCTCTCTCTCTCTCTCCTCGAGTTTCCTCGGATTTTCCACACTCTCTACACCGGAGAACGAGACATCGTAAGGCAAGTTAGACGCGAACATTGCTTATGCACGGCGAAAAAGTTGCTTCGCTGTCGCCTAGTGTCGAAGAGGCAAGGAGAGAGAAGTCGGAGAACCGTAGAGGGATAGGGGATGCTTGTAGACGAGGTATGCAGCGAACGTACCTCTAAATTGAAGTCGTTACAACGCCTCGACTGAAAAAAACTCAGTGAGCAAGGGTGAAAAGCCGGCGGCCGCGTTCGTGCAAGAAGCGAGGCAACGAGGTGAGAAAGGGATGGTTGCGAAAGAGTCGGAAAAAGACGGTATCCACCGTGTACTCCAGACGCGAGCTGGCGAATCTTTTGACCGTACTTCTCTCTCACCGAGGAAAACTTTAATGCAATTCCCTTCTTCCGCACACGCGTAGTTTTCAACGCATTTCTTCTTCTGTTCGTCTGTTCGTATGTATACCATGTATGTATACGTGAAGGGGTAGTACCTTGTTGCGCGAAGAAACGGCGATCATTGTGGCCAAGAAGCGGGAGAAACGAACAATCGACATGCCGAGGAATTCGTTCTGCCAGTCGTATCGTACTGTAGAACCGTGAACGCGCATAATTAAGTAGAACAACGAGAAATTCCAGGGAAAGCCGAATGCTGGGGGGAAGATAGAAGAATCGTCTGGCTTTCTGGCGAACGGACGAACACTCGGAGAAACGGAGAATGTCATTTCTTGAATTGAAAAGGTTCCCTTTGACGGCGTCTCTTCGCGGTTTTTTTTCCCTTCTCTTTCTCGTCCCACCCCTCTTAGTAATTAAGGAGGTAAAGACGCGTTAATACACCTTCTTTCTTTCTTTCTTTCTTTCTTTCTTTCTTTTTTTTTCTTTTATCGAGTACGGGATTAAGGGACGTGTGCGATTAAAGCGAGATGAAACGGGTTTAAGGGTAACGGTGTCAAAGGGTATTGTTTTTATCGTAACAAAGGTTGAAACGTTTGATCTCCGAAGAATGTACTGTTGGATTCTGAACGAGAAAGTTGTTACGCTGAAATTGTACTTTAACGATACGATGTGTTTCAACAGAATTTGAACGTTTCTTCTTTTTTCTTTTTTTTTTTTTCCCGCCCCCGTAGAGTGTATGAGATCTTTTAAAAACAACCGTTTCAACAGATCCACCCTTGTTGACGCGTGTCACTTTATCACCTGGAATATCTCGCCAGAGTTTGATGATGTTCAAAAATATATTTCGAGGGGAGACATAATTTCATACGGTTACCGATATTTTTTAATAGATTAATCGATCCAGAGTTAGTCACTCTCTACGAAAGGGTGTTAACCTAGTTTTACCGAAAAATTATTAACTTATAAAATATTTATATTTAACAATTGCCTTTGCTCGTCGCTTGTTACGAGCTAAGTTACAGAAAAATCCTATTTCTACGGTGTTTGACTAGCTTTCACGCGTTTCTAGAACGCCACTTTAACTTCCCGCGCGGCGACTGAGTGAAACTTTCGAGAGAACAGAGTTTCCTTTTTATCTATCCCTGTCGAACATACCTGCTTCGCGGTAGGGAAACATTTCGAGAGAAATTCCAAAGGTATTCGTAACGCAGCGAAACGTCGATTACAACGATCGAGGTATCGATGTCCCGAGAAACTCTAACCCGTGGAAAAGAGTCGCGCGAGTGTATGTGCGTTACATCGGTGTTTTCTCCGCTCCTGATGTCATTAACCCGGATTTAATGGCGAGGATTAATATTCAAATTAATGCTCGAAAATCGGCGACGCTTGACCGCGGGTCCCGCAAAACCGTTCGAACACCGGGGGCTAGCTGGTGGATAGGTAGGAGAGAACCGATCGATTTAAACGGAGAGCAGAGAAATCGCGCGTATAATCAAAAGCCGCGATGCATAAACCGAGGTCGGTGAAGCCTGGTCTCTGATATAACGGAAAATGATTATGAAAACCTATTTATATAGGGTAGCAGAGAGATATTCTTGAAACAGCCACGGTACATCGACGCCTACGGGGTATGAGTATCTCCTGACGACATTTCCCCTAATCCAGATGTCATTAAAGCGGATTACCCCGGCGAATTAATATGCAAATTAATGCACGCACCGCTTTTATATAGCCGTCTAGCTGTCTGTGTTGGTACGTGGCCAACATCACCAACATCCTCGTACGCTTACCACCTCTGCTCTTCTCCTGTCAGAGCTCTGGAATAAATGCACGCGTAAGGGTGTATATGACGAGAGAACGAAAAGGTGTATACCTATACGTACATAAGAGAGAGAGAGAGCGAGAGAGAGACGCGAAGCAGAAGAGCCGAGGTCTCTTGAAACGCATTTAGCCGCGGGCGACGACGCGACCAACCGTAGACCACAATGCAGCGAACATCGCGTGGAAAGATTAAATGATAAATTTCCAAAGCAACCGGCGACCACTCGACCGCCACTTATCCGCCCACTTTCTACTTGCTCTCTCTCCTCCTCTCACCCTTTGTTTACCCCTGGAGGTATCGTGAAAACCGGCCACTTCTCTTCGTTCCCCTTTCGCGGCCTCGTTATTTAGATACAAAGCCCCTGCGAGGCACGTTTGTCTCCGTAGACCTCTCACACGCCGGCGAATGTATAATTAATTCGGTTAATTAGCCAAAAACGATCGAGTGGAGAAGTTTTCGGTCTTAGTGGCGACGTCGCGCCGAGCTCTATTGGACACTTGTCTACTTTATACGTGTATACAGTCTGGTTTAGAAGTGTTGAGACGTTTATCGAGTACAAAGCAAGCGTAAACAGTCGTTACGAAATTATTCAGATCTTGAGAAAAGATGTGTCAGCTTGGATTCTTGCGGTACAACGAGTACACGCGACGAAAGTTCTAAATATCTATTTTCATTTAAGGCGTCGCCGTGAGAGTAAGGTACTAGCGCGAAATTGAGTTTGTTGCGAGTCGTTGAACTTACCTCGGCAACCCTTTTAATTATGTATTTCAAGAAATTCGTAATATCGTCATTGGAAATTTAGAAATTGTCTTTCGTATAATATCGATACTTAAAAAAATGATGATATCGTTATTCTGTTCAAGTCGTCGTGATATGTATGAAAAGTAATGAAACGTTGTCCTCTATCCTTCCCACTAATTTACTAATTAGGAGAAAAACGCTGCATTATTAATAGCGCGAACCCTGTGCATATTTTTACCTAATCTAACCATACTAACTTTGCCCCAAAAAAATTGTAATTTAAATCAAACGATAGTTTCTGTACGAATATAACAGATGTCCTAATATTTATGAACAGTAGGGTGGCTCTTAGCTACAAGAGTAGAGATTTCTTTTCGATATTTTTCTTACCTCTCCTTCTGGAATTAGGACGCTTTGTAAGAAAATGATAATTGGAAAATTTCAGCTCTTATGTCTATCTACTTTAATAGAGTAGTACTGTGAAATTTTAATGTGACATTTTTATTACGAAATAATAAATAACATTTATCCATACTGTAGTATAATATTATAGTTTCTGACTTCCATAGTCACGTATCTACTATGATTCAAACGTTGCGTTGTGTGCTGAATTTACCGTTAAAATTCAATGATTTTGAACGCGTACGTTGATACAGGTGCAGAATTATTTCATTAAAAAATAATCGTCGATATTTCCGAAATACGATGACATAAATCGAAGTTAAAATTTTCAAAGTTTAATTTAAATTCCGCACGGGTTCCCTCTCTCCGATCACTTTGACATTTTTCCAGCCAGTGTCACAATGTCAGGAGGTAAAAGAAAATTGAAAGTCAGCTAAATGAACAGCAGAGTGCATACAAGCGGAAGCTTGACCAATTGAAAAGAGACGAAAGAATTTCGATAAACGTGTAGCTTCGCAAATTAATTCTTTCGTTCTCTAAAGATAACTTGAACCATTGAACAGCTCGGAAGAAAAGAAAAAGGAAAAACAATTATTTTGCCTGCCTACATTTACTAAGACGTTTTCTGTCCCGCTTTTCTTTTCTTTTCAACCTACAGTTCAGAAAAAACACTCTGCACCCCGTGAAACTTTGCAACTTCGCCTTTTCATCTCTTCAGCTACTCCTTTCTTCTACTTCAACGAAGCCTTTCGACTCCTTTCTGAAAGAAGCAATCGCGAATCGATGGCGAGGGCAGCTACGAGCGATTTACCGTCCCTCTAAATACCAACCTCTCCACCCGGAAGCAAACATATTTCTAACCCCTGGGATCATCCGTGAATCCATCTTCATTATCGACTGATGCGCCTCCAGGGACAGGCTTAGATATTCTACGAGACAGTGGCGTCGTTAAGATTTATTCACCATTCACCTACCACGATTTTTCACCATGTGAATCGCGGAGAATTCGACGTGGAAATATATGGCGGGCTGTTCTCTACACGTCGACCTATATATTTCGATGCACCGCCGTTCAGCAAGAATTTTTCCTTCCTCGACCCATCGCGTAAACTTTCCTTTATTTTCTCTTCGTGGAATTCGTGTAGGATGAATTGATTAAAGAGGAATTGGAAAATGCGAGAGAACGATTCCCAGATTGGCGAGCTGCGGACAGGTTTGCACCGATCGATTATATTTACATCGGGCCAGAAGCACGCGCGAAACCGTTCGAAGAAAAGACAAGGAAAAAGAGGGAAAAAGTGGAAAAAGAAAGGAGACGGGCGAGGAACGTGCAACGTGGAAATGAAAATAATTTTAACCACTTCTTGCGCGGAATTACGCTCGACCGTCACTATTTATTCTCTCGTTGCGGATTGCAGTCGACAATTCTCTCAACGTTTCCACAGTTGAGTAAAAAGTGACTCTGCTTTTCCTTTGGAAATAAGTCGGCGAATGGTTCTACGATGTTTCTATTACTCCGGTTGTACATGTTTCAAAGACACGACGATGGATAAGGATGATCTTTCGAGAACTCTCGTGAACAACTTGTCGGATTCATCTTTTTTTTTAAATTACGAATTTTCGACGGACCATCTGAAGAGGACGATGCAAATACCGAGCACGTGTATAAGTTCTAATCTACGTTTGCACGGATCAGAGAGGAGTTTCAATTGTAAGTTTGGTCGAACGAGGGGTGGAGAGAGAGGATCTGGAGGATGTAAATAAGTTTATTCCTGTTTACTGGGTTTCACAGATCCGCAGGGTAAATATGTAAATTCAGCTGTTTCTCTTTAATCATTTCCCGATGAAGGTGGGAATAATTTGAAAGGCTGGTGATAAGTTGGCGGACAGGTCGATGGAGGTAATGAAATTCAATCTTCAACAAGTAGCTAGGGGTGAAAAACGTGGCTGTATGGGGATATAATCGATCGATGAAATGGAAGGGCTTTAACTCTTTGAGGACGGCGAACCTAGGTGAAAAGTATCAGCGTATTTCATTGACTTCTTTCTCTCTTCAAGAGAATAGTTCAACATGTACGTTAAACGGTTATCTAATGATTCAGGTACGTGTCTGACGATCGATAGGAACTTGTTGCGCTGTATTCGAATCGGTATTCTTTGAAAAATCGATATTTTTACGTATTTATATCGGTACCTGAAGAAACTGACTTTATCCGACGACGTGTCGTTCGTATTAAACCAATTCCATATTGCTGTCTTTATAATTACAAAGATCATAAATTAATAAAGCTTAAATTACTTAAATATACTGTATATTTTACATTTTCTTTTTGCTCTTCAGCTATCGTTAGTGTTAAGTATATTTCGTGTAGCCCAAAACAACTCGTCTTCTTCCAATACGGCTCCTCAGGGAAGCTAAAAGGTTGGACAGCCTTGAACTAAACGTTCCATCCAAAACGGGGAACCCACATTTCACCAGAAACATAAATCTCCTCTTCGACTGGAGAGTAGAACTTTTAGGGCAACGATGTAAGTAAAGTATTGTGGAAGAAAGGTGTTTCCTTCGTCTGAGAACCTGTTAAGAACGCGTCCCGGTGGCAAGGATATCGTATTACCGTTGGGTTGGGCAACAAGCGAGCAACCCTTTCTTCAGTGGTTGATCCTGAAACGAGATCGCCTGCGGAAGCCACGAGATTTATGCTCTTCGAGATCTCCCACGTTCTCCTTACTTCCCAAACATCCCTTCTCTCTCACCCTTACCCTCGACGTTCCTCCGAAAAGTGAATATTTACGAAAGATGTGAATAACAAGCTGGATAATTTTCTCGGGAGATCCAAGCTACTCTTGTTTACGGCAGCAGGCAGCCCTTTCCCGCGGGTGCCTTTTCCATGCCGCGGAACCCCTTCGTTCTCATTCATCCACGTTCCTCCTCGCAACCGAGTCTCGTTATTGTTCGCGTTTCCTTCGCGTCTACGGGCTCGAGAGACCCTATCGAGACGCCGACGTGGCGACTATCGCGCTAGAGGCGAAATTGGCTAGACGTTCCCTCGATTCACGCTCTCCTCGATGAGAAAAGAAAAAGAAGAGGGCAACGAATTCCCTCCTCCGAGCTTGTAATTAATTTCAAGAACAATTTCCTCCGGTGGTAAAATCGAAAAATTTACATTTTCCGAGAGATAGAGAAAAAGAGAGAGGCTATTTTAGGAGTTACGACCGCGAGAACCAGTCAGACGTTCGGTTAAATTTCACCAGGTGGAACGGCGAGTCGTGATCGTTCAGCTTACGACGGTTCGAAAAAGGATTTCCCGTTTGGAAGAAGCGACGCGGTAGGTACGTAATGCTGGAATTAGAAACGGAACGGGACACGCGCCCGAGCTTTACGAGATGCACTTTTCCACTACTCTTTCTCTCCTTCTCTGACGTCACGGTGGAAAGAGCAACTGGCAAATTTCACGGGACGCGCGAGCGCGATTCCCGAGGAAACGTCGAAACCTTCGAAGGCACGAAATCACTTTAGCGAAATAGGTGTACGGAATCGCCTTCACCGGATTACCAGAAAGCTCTTTCCCTCGAGCTGTATCCTCCCTTTCTCCACAGAACCTATCCCTTTCTAACATCCTCTCTCGCCAGTTTCTTCGCAGCCTCTTTCTATCGGAATCTCTCCCTCCGAGAGGGGAAGCACCCTCTGCTGCGCCTTTCACGCTCGTTCAAGCCGCGGACTGAACCTTTCCCTCCATCGAAACACAGACCCACGCTCCGCTCCTACTCGCTCCTACAAACCTCCGAAAGTCTCGTCCTCTTTCTCTCAAACGAATAAACTCGAAGTTAACAACTTCTTTTTTTTTCCTTCAACCGGCAAAAGGAGTTCTAACTCTCTTCCTCGGAGCTGTTAGAAAAAGGGTGAGCGTCCGAGAAGAAGATGAAGAAGAACGGATAGACAGAAGCATAGTATCCGGTGGCGATGATAGAGGTATATAGAAGCGATGCTAGGTTTGAAGGAAAGGAGATGTTCTAGGGTTTGAGAGGAAGAGAAGAGGGAAAGCATGGTTCGCGCACGGCATCGATCCACGGTCCTGCGATCTATTTCGTTGCTCTCGAAGAGATTGCCATTGCGTCTGCATTACTCAAGCTCTCGCTCTCGTGTTATCAGGGCCTTTGGCCCAGAGGGTATGTACCCTGGCCGTTTGCTTCTCCGCCGAGCGGATTCGTACGTGTACGAGAACGCGCACGTGTCTAGTGGCGTACATTTGTACGTGTGTCTCTGTCTGTGTGTGTGTGTGTCTATGTACGTGTAGATGGTGCAAGTTGATGCGAGGTAGGTGCACGATTGTGTGTGGATGGTGAGGCAAGGGCGAGGAGGAGGGAAGAGTTAGCGGGGCGTGTCTGCGGGTGCATTACGCTGATTGCTGGTCGCGGCCTCTCCGGAGAACACAGAACGACGGAGGAGGAGGAGGAGGAGGAGGAAGGTAGGAAAAGGTGGAACGAAGACAGAGGGCTGGTGCCGTGAACCGACGAGAAAGAAGAAAAGGGAATAAGGGCCCTTCTCCGCGTTAAGTAAGTGAACGCTGCTCGTACACTCCCTCGAAGCGCGCGGATTTTAATTCTTTAAATGAATGACGCCGGTGACGCTGACTTGCCCTTCTGGATCCTCTTCCTCTCTCTACCTTTTCCTCTTTCTAGCCTTTTCGCGACAAGACACGAAGACGCTCGAGCTGGCTCGCCTGTTGCGACACTGTCTCCTCCTCCTGTCGCTTTGGATCGCGGCGTGTTTACCAATCCCTGGGTTGCTTCGGTACTTATTACTTGGAAGTGTGCGTGCTTTGAAAGGGGCGGGAATTATTTTCGAGACGTTTTGCGGTGTAGATTTTAGGAACTACGAATTTCGGATCTTTTGTTTAATCATTTGTTATAATAGGGTAGGATTGGAATGAGAATTCAGTCCACGTTTGACACGTATGCAAGCAAATAAAAATTGTCAGGAAGAATAAAAAAAAAAAAAGAAAATCGGATTACAGAGGGTAAATATGGTAGTTATGTATACAAAGATGGTTTCTAAGTACATGAAAAAACACCAATCGAGGATCATGGTGTCCTAAAAGGATCGTAAAAGTCAAATCTTAAGAAATGACTAAAATTTATGCTATAAAAATATACG
Organism: Anthophora plumipes; assembly: GCA_951804975.1. Taxonomy (NCBI): domain Eukaryota; kingdom Metazoa; phylum Arthropoda; class Insecta; order Hymenoptera; family Apidae; genus Anthophora; species Anthophora plumipes. The sequence goes on along the minus strand of OX638116.1, from coordinate 24,109,897 downwards.
ATGTACATTACAGAAATCAGTCGATCTCACAGATCACTGAATTATATTTTTTTCACGTTGATTCTAAAGATTCCCTTACGAAAATTTCACTTTATTTAGAAATTTTTCTCTCGCACGATTCTCTACGAAATTTCTCGCGCTTTCTAGTTTTTGGTAAATTTACACAGGAGAGGTTTCAAGTTCGATTTCACTTTTCAACGTTCAAGTCAAATAGATGCTAGATACGAATTCGTACTAAAAAAGAATTAGCTTTTCAATGTCCGACTATAGTTTTCTACCATCAGAAAGAAAATGATCCGATCGACCCAGTGTTTTCGTTGATGGTTCACTATGAACGAGTAAAAAGTACCCGAGAGAAGGATGTTCCAAGGCAGGTGTTGAATTAATTCTCACGAAAATGGATTTTCCATGCATCCTCCCAGCGGACAGGTTGAAAAATCGCGGGGAAGACGAACACGCGAACGGGTAAGACGCTAATATCCGTGTAATTGCGTACGCGTCGCTTCGTCTCGCGAAACGGTAAACGTCAACGCGCTGGCAACTCATTATTCTTCTTGTCCTGGGGGCGTGCACCACCGCCGCCTTCATCTACGCGCACAAATAATCATCGCGAGAGGATTTCCCATTGTATTATTGTGTCTGCCGTTGAATGATAAACTGCGCGTTCTCCATCCCACGGGAAACTGCGTTCTATTCATTACTAATATAGTCGTGGGACGCAATCCCAGCTATGTCTAAAAAAAAAAAAAAGAAGAAAAAAAGAGAAAACAAAACCTGAGGTTCCTACCGGAGAACACGTGTCAACGAATTCAACTAACTGTTCCAGTTCAGAGAGATTATTCACCTTCTAACAGTACACGTTCTTCGATGGAAACGAGATTCATAGAGAAACAGGTTTCTCTACGCAAATTTTTTATGCTTTCTAATCTGGAGGCTGCAGGAATTTTCAGTATTCTAAGCGTATAGTGATAAGGTAATACAAGTAGTATTACATATTCGTAAGTAACGCGAAAATAGATCTATGCTCGTCGAGTACAGCTGCCTGAAAAACTTACGCCATGAAATTGAAAAAAAAAAGAGAGCAAGCTTATCCAATGAGAAAATTTGTTCAAATATTCTGTAAGGAAAATGTAGCAAATTCTGTTAATGTAATGGTCAGCCCACTTTTGCCTGAAACGCTTTAATATAGCGCATATTGATGGAATAGGTACTTTTTACGCGTGATTGGTGAGGATAAGTGAGTCCTCGCAAGTGAGAAAAGGAAACGTTAAAAATTACAAGTATTTATTATAAGATACAAGTTTTTAATGGCAATAAAATCATTTAGACAAGACGTGTAAACCCCGTAGTCAAGGGATAAAGGTGTAAAACGAGCAAAAGTGAAATTTCTACCGACTGGTACCTAGGTTTTCAATTTTACAACCTAACAAACAGAGAAGCGACGAAAACACCGATCCTCGACGATCGTTATCTCCTATTGTAAAAACGTGTCCGTATAGGATCATCGTATATAAAGCAGAAAAATTACTTAACAGCAACCAGAGTGAAACGGTATTAAAAATATTGCAATTCCCCTTAGGATAGAGCAAGCTGTGGCGTTAATTCAAGGAAGATCTCCACGATAGGGAGAGTTGTTCGGGCAGGGATTACGAAAACTCGTTAACCGGGCTAATGGCCTTAAATGACGAACGACGAGATTTTTCTGCGGTGTATCAAGCGGTAGAAGGGTTTGTACCGTGCGATCCAGTTTCACGAGGCACAACAGATAATGTACAAGAGGAAGCGTAACTTTGGTCCTGGATAAACCGTCAGCCGAAAGAGTAACGAGGGTGAGAACAGGCTTGTTAAAATTGGGAAGGTTTCGGGTGGTAAAACGAGCCGATAGATTATACGAGCACCCCAGCCGAGAATCGATCCTTGAATTACGACCACATTATGACTGCGAAACTTGCTAAGGCCGCACTTTCCTACCGGCAGCGAATTAATCTACGCGAAAGAAGAGAAGAGCCTCGAAGCCGGAAGCCGATGATTCATTTCGGAGGAAACGCGCTGGAGCTCGTCGTGAAACGGTTACCAGAGGAGAGAGAGAGATAGGTTGAGGGTAGATGAAAGCTGAAGGGGGAATGGAAAAGGTAGAGAGGATTCCGGTAACGAGGAACGATCGGCGTCTCTTCGTTCGTCGATTAAACGATCGAGGAAAACGCTGACATACGCTGCGGCCATTGTCTACAAAATCTGTTGCTGCCTGCTACGTTGTTCTCCATTTACACGACTCGTTTCTTCTTTCTCCCCCCCATTCTCTCTGGTCGTTTCTTTCCAAGTGATTTGTGGTACGAGAAATATTCGAAATTCTAGTAAAAAAAAGCTACAGTGATCCTTAGGGACCTCTTTCCAAGATCTTTACGGCGCAATCTCTGATATTATATGGAGGAACGTGTCCGGTCGTGGAGCGAATATTTTGCCGGAAATACGGCTTACCTGCTGAATTATTTTACTCGAAGGCCAACACCCCTGAAGTAATTTTATATGTAGTGTATAACATATAATTTATAATTTTCTATATATAGTATATAATTTTGTACAATAAATACACGGAAAAGGAGACTTTTGACCATGAGATGTGTTGTTATTTTGAACTACTTTTTCCTATACACGTTATCAGCACTTGGTCTCAGTTTTCGAGATCTCAAAAGACATTTCACCATGACTAGTTGCCTGACGGCTGTATAACCGAGTTTAAACCTTTACTCGGGATGATATCGTGAGCCAATATCCACATTTTCATCCGATAAACTGTCTGAAAATATTTCTCTAACATTTTTCATTCCTCTGTCACTATCCATACTCAAATGGTTTCATTTAAACGCAATTTGAGCTATTTTTATAACAGGACAGGAATTTCCGCACTGCAAACCATAGTTTACGCAGTTCTTTTCGCAAATTCAAACGTGTTCACTTCAATTCACATTAAGACTTTACTATTAATGAGCTTTGATTTATAGGCACGGGTCCTTTTTGACCCATGTCCTAATTACCTGATAATAAGAGAAAGAAATGGTAAAGCCATCACGCGAATTTTGATCGAAAATTTGCAGAGCTGTAAGAATAAGCGCGATATTGAATAGAATGAGTTAATTTCAGTTGAATTTGAATTCTATCGTCGCGAAAGAAAGGTGTCGACGTTGCAACGCCAAACATAGGGAATTACAACGAATTTCAGAACGAATCTTCTTTGTTTCAGCCGATAGGCATGCACCTGAAGAAGTACGAGTGGGTAGGAAGGCCAGACATAGGCGATTGTTCCCTCTGGGTGAGGTCCGCGACGTTGGAATTCGACGATGGCTTATGGCAATGTCAAGTGACAGCCAGCGATTTTACAACGCAGGACGCGTTGGCATCGGAGCCAGCGAGGCTGGTCGTCAGAGGTGAACCTTGAACTTAAAACAAAAGCCTCTCCAGTTGAATGAAAAGCGACAATCGCTAATCAACGTATTATAAACGAGGTTCACATCGCGCCGGTGCTAATAAGATATCCATTAACGCGATGACAATTCCTATTCGAGCCGTGTGGAACGCAGTCTGTCATGAAAACCAGTTTACTCATCAAAGCTACTACCCGTCGCTTTTCATCGCCCATTATTCTCCCTATTGTAGTGAAATTAACGCGTCACTCGTCTGGGGACCAGAGACCACGACCAGTGCACCTCCATCCTACTGTAAAATCGAACGTAAAACTGCGAAATTGGGCCAACGTGAAATATCCTACGCGTGAAACCGTGTTCCATGGTGCCTGTAATGCTGATCGTTTATCGACACAATCATATTCACTTTTATTTAACCGTGATAGATGCAGAACATTCGGAATGTTTAGGAATACACCACTGCGAGTTGCAAATGAAAAATTTCATTTATCTATAAATAAATTGAACAAAAATCGCGTACGTACGTAACAGTAGAAATACAATCTGCTGTTCTCACGACGGATTTTAGATGATGCCTCTTCCACAGTGGGCTCGAGACGAGATATAGTTTCCTTTTCGAGAATGTTTTTCCTTTCCCTTGGAAACGACGCATAGACAGATGACCATGAAACACAATTTATTATAGATACACCTAGAGTGGCAAGGTGTTCATAATCGTGTAGGAGAAGTGATCGTAGTTAATCCAGAGATTTAACAAAGATAATCAACAGGGAGACGTTTAATCGTAACGATAACGAGGAACATGTCCAGAGAAAGCAGCGGTGCCGCGTGTCTCGAGTTATCCAGGCCGCGCGACGGCCAAATTATCCTCTGCTAATTTTCTCATTCCAGTCAGCCCTCAGCGACCGCAGATAGAGTACGCGGATCGTCTAATTCTAGCCGGCAGCAACGTGACAGCCCGAGCAGGTGAGATCGCTACGCTCACTTGCAGAGCGCGGTATGGGAATCCTTCGCCTCTAATTAAATGGTTCGTAATTGTTGCACCGTAGATTCCGTACTATTTATCGTCAACGACCCCTCCTTCGACGATTAGGACATTTCCCATTTGTCATTCTCTGGTTCTTCTTTTTTTTTTTTTAATTTTTATTTTTTATTTCCCCTAGCCGCTTCGAATCTACCCTAACGCTATCGATTTTCGCTAGGATAATTCTTAAAGACGACCTTAGCTTTCTTTCGAAGCGCGTTCGAACGAGAATTGGAGAAATTGAAACTCCAGGATTGATTTTTATATCAACTTTGGCTTACTCCCTTAGAAGATAATTTATGAAAATTAGATTTGTTACTTGAGAAACATAGCATATCGATACGTTTAAGAAAAAAAGAATAGGGGATTCTTTGCCGATTTTAAACTTTCGGGAAGATAACGCGATATCTACAGCGAGTTACAGAAGTATTCGAACCATCTTTGAAACAGAATAACTTCTTTCGAATTGGACCAAACGACTTCAGATTTCCTTTTCGAGAAGTTAGAAGGATTAGTTTACCGAATGAGCTGAGCAACATTTTGTGAGATTATTGGAAGTATTAAGTAATAAGGTCTGCTTTTTACAACTTTCATAGCTCAGTTTGTGTGTTGAAAATTGAACAAATACTAAAGAAAATTTGAATGCTAAGAAACAAATTTTAACAAGAAAGAAAGTTTCTTGAGAGTTTCTTGAAATTGGCGGGAAATCCCAATACAAAAAAAACAAAAAAGAAAATAACTTAGTTGCACATAACAATTTCATCGATTTAAATGCATTCCACTTCTAACGAGAACTTCGAGATGAAGAACGAATCTACTCTTCAGGTCGTAGATTCGAAGCAGCTAGTGTTTACCCGGATTCGAACAGCGAGCGCGGCGCGAAAGTTTCGAAAGGCCGCATCTTCTCGTAAATCGAGCGAGATGAAAGAGAGATCGCGAAAGGTTAAGCGGGAAATTGAAACGGAGCAGTGGCTGGTAGCTCGTGTCTGGCATGGAGATCCTCCCGTAGTAATGGCGTCGGTTTTCCAAGGGAGCCGATTTCAATGGTTTTAGATTGCGCCGCCTCGCGCTCAATCATCGCCGAGGGAAACGGTACTCTCCTTTTCGAGGTTGATTCGATTAGCTCGCACCGACAGCCGACTCGATTTCGCCGTGGACTTTCGACAAACTTAATTCCAACTGTGTCTTTCCGCGCCCGCCTAGTATAGAGAACGACGGGGTTCCTCGGTAATCGAACGATTACCGCTGTAATTGCTCCGAGTTGGATCGAATAGGACCACGCCATGCTGCGAGTCGGCTAAACGATCCGAGTCGCAATCTAGAATAAACCGAGACAGTGAAAATACGGAGGAATATTTAAAACGAATTTTTTACATTCAATTCTCCCGCTGAAGATACAAATAATCGGAATTATCGTGCACGTTATCGAGCTATCGTTTCTGAAGTACACTCGTCCGCGAGTTTCATTTTACGCGGTAAATAATCTCTCGATTTCCAAGGATATTTTTTTATCTTCCTCTACGAGGTTCCCTTTTCTCTCTTCTCTTCCATTATTCGCGATTAAAGAAACAATTGGCAAATAGAAAGTATTCGAGCAACGAAGATGGTGACTTTGTGCCAGATAGAAAGAGAAGTTCGATGGTTTTAAATCACAGTTCTGACAACGACGAGGAATAAAAGTTATCGCGACTTTTATGAATCTTTTCGAGGATGTCTTTGTGAAAACATGTGAAACATACCTTTTTATAATCACTCTTTTCACGCGGTTTTCTCTGTATGTAAATATTCTCTATGAACAAATCTATGGAGGTGTTTGGATCGAAGAATGATTAGTTTAGAAGATACTTTAACCTTTAATCAGTTTCTCAACGTTGCATCATATTTAAATATACGTACACCGAGCATCTTTCGAAGTACAGTTTACTAAATAAAGAAAAGAACCTAATCTAACCACGAAGAGAAAGAAAGAAAGAAAGAAAAAGGAAGGAACAGATATGCATCACTCGAAACCGTTTAATTTTCCCACTTTTCCATCGTTTTAACCTGGCCCAGTTGCGTGGAACGATTCAAGAGAGGAATATCGATGCACAAAGATCCAAAGAGATAGAAAGCTAAAATCACAATGAATCGTAACAATCTTATATTTACTTTAACTTCGTTTAACCTAGCCTTTGATGCTCTTAAAATGATTGGCGCTTTAATTTACAAATTTCCTGCATTCCTTCGTATCGGCTGCAGTAAAAGTCGAAGAAAAAGAAGAAAGAAAGAAAGAAAAAAAAGGGAAAAGGTATACAGGAAGCCGAGATTGAATCTAATTTTTCAATGAAATTCTCCGAGTCCGGTGCTCGAGATCACTTTGTGAATGGTGGAAAAGAAACGGGCGCGGAGCTATTATTTCGAAAGAGCCAGCTCCATCAAGGCTCTCGCCAATACATGCATAGTCTCATTTGTTCGAGGAGCCAGTTAGTTTTCCCCGCGCGAACATCCCGACCCGTAATGCACCCTGTGGATCTTGCCGATGGTGGCGCGGCTTGGTCGGGCTGTCCATGAATAATCATGATCCATTCCGACCGGGTATCCAGACGAAGTTAAGGAGCTACCAGGGTTTGCTTGCACCCCGGAGGCAGTGAAATAACAGAAAGCCTGCGATGAAACGCAACGCCGCGTATATACGGTTCAATGGAAGACGATGAGCTACGCGAGAAACGTTGATTAATTTATAGGCGAATCAAGACAGGCCTGGAAACACGGAAAGTTTGCTATTCGTGTGAAACTTTAGACGAACGACGTCTCTCTCTTGCTCTCTCTCTCTCTCTCTCTCTCTTGCTCGCTTACAGGCTCGCACGCTGGGAATTAGCCTAATTGACACGGCCACATGGCTGCGTAACCTGTGATACGCATAAACGATTGGATCGATGTCAGGTCTAGATTTACGGCGTCAGAACTGTCTGGTTTCTAGCAGGATTGTGTTTACGAGAGGAGGGTAAAGGACACGAAGCGTGAAAGTTTAGAAGTCATCCTCCCCTGGAGGATTTCTAATTCACTCGTCGCCGCGAAGTCAAACGAAACCCGCAAAGATAGGATAATTAAAAGATTCGACTATGAGAACGAATCGAACGCCGAGTGTACAATTTTACATCGTCGTGTTCGCGTGAAAAGTGGTAATTTATAAACGACGTTCACTTCGCGAAAGAGTATTAAAATACTTTCGCCAGAGGGGAATGATGTATCTACCGGTTGAAGAGATAAAAACTGGGAACGAAGCAGCGACGGGACAGGAACAACGGTCTCTCTAGCCTGGAAGAATTGATTATTCTCGCAAATCTGCCAGCGTTTCGTATTATACATCGCACGTGCACAACCTCGCGTATCTCGTGGCTCTCAGAAAAATTCCTATACACGGTGTACACCCGCGGTTATTTATAATATTTCGAATAACCCAGGCCACCGTGCACGATAAATAGGCCACGTTAAGTAGTTCCAGCCATCTTGACGCGGACGTAACTAAATTGCCATGCCGAAGGAAAAATTATGACTACGGTCTTCGTCGATCCTTCTCTTCCTAACACCGGAAAATTCCTATTTTCCACGCGAGATGTACACACAGAGAGAATACACATCGTGAACAGCGACGAAGTCTCCGATTTAGCTTCAGAACTCCAGACAGTCCGAGATTCCAAAGTGGAGAGGCAAACTCGGGGTGATTACCCGCTCGAATCTTCGGTTTTGCGGCGAAACGAGAGGCACGAGGGAGGATGAGGGCGTTAAGGAAAGCGAGAGAGACTGAGAGAGATTCGTAGAGACTGAGGAGGAATAGGGAGGTGCAAGAGTCGAAGAAGATCGCGTAGCTACGAGAAAGGAGGGGTCGGTGTCCGTGGGATTTCACTTCCGTGCAGAGTTGTTACAGAACGGCTGGTGGAAATGTAAATTTTCGGGGGGGGGCTAATGCACGCAGGTACGTGGGAGAGACCGAGGTGAGGACACTGAGGCCACAGGTAAACTCCACGGAGATTGATAATCCCCGCACTTGGGCAACCTACAGCATCTGCGAGATTATGGCTGAGAGATCACGGTACGGACAACCGATACGGTGCGTCGCCATTCATCCTGCCTACGACAATCCCACCATGTCTTCGAGCACGGAAGTCAGGTTCGACGTTAGATGTGAGTATTGTTCTATTTTTTCTTGTTTCTTCCTTGTATCGGGTTGTCGGATAAATCTTAACCCTTTGCACTCCGAGTATTCTTTTGTTTTACGAACGATTTGTCAACTCCAAGCACACTTTTGCAATGAAACGTTTGAAAATGAGATTTTCATTGTGCAAAGAAAGAAATTATACATTTCCAAAAATTTCTTTGTTTTTATTTATTTCACTGATCTACTTTATTTCAACGTGAATAAAATTTGAATGTATAATAGTTATGGGCTGTATTATGATTGTCTCTTCGTAGGAGAGCCAATGCAAAGGGTTAAACCTTTCTGGAGACACGTGTTGTGTCGTGTGATTTTCAACTGTTTCTAATCTACCGCATACGAGCGTTCAGTATAATTAGGAAACTTACATTTCGAACATTTGTTTACTGTAATAATACAAGAATTTTATATAAAAAGTTGTAAGTTATTCAAGTTTCAATGTGGACATGAATAAGGAACATTTGCGACAAATACTGCTTTTTTTATTTCAAGAAAGGGGAAAAGCTACGGTATAGTTAAAACAAGTGGTCCTTCGAGGCACTAATTAGTCGGCACAGGCGTGCGAAATCAGTCAAATTCGAAAAATTGCAAGATCAACCACGAGTAGACGCAACGCGCGTTATTATCTGTTTTAAAAGGGACATTCGTACGTAAACAGTTGCAACATAGAAACGTACAAGAATTTTCATTCGCGTTCGTCAAACGGATCGTAATAGTTTCAGCTCGTGTCTACAGCCGATATTGAAAACAAATATTGTTCCACCGTTAGCGGTGTATTTTAATGCGACACCTATAGAGTCATGGAGGAGGACAGCGTGTCTTTGTTGGCAACGGATTAAGATCGAGGGAAATTAATTCCTGGGACTAGTTTAACAAACGATATCGAGTTACACCGATACGTGGCTTAAGTACTTCGGTATAAACGGGATTTAGGTTTACCATAAAGTGGCCCCTTCGTTATAAAGTCATTCCACGATCACTTCTCGACCGTTCTCTTCCTTTCCCTTCTAATACGGATTAACCGATGGAGATTAATATTTCAGAATAATCACAGTTATCTCGTTCGATTACATCGAACCGGCATGATCGCAGCTGTCTCGCGAACGAACTTTCTTTACGATGGTTTAAGAACTTCTTTAACGAGATCGCTGACGTTGGAAACAATCTTTTTTTTTTTTCTTTCTTTCGTCGAGAAAAGAAAATCACGATGCCAGAAGAAGGACCCGCGAGTAATTTCGATGCATCCACGGACTTTGAATACGGTTGCCCGAGCTCGCTGGCAAATTTGTTCGGATTGCCGCGAAGCCAAGGCGAAGAAGAGTGAGATTAAAATCGTAGCGAAGCTTTCGTTCGCGAGGATAGAACGAAATAGAGAAAAAAGAAGGCGCTTCCTTTCAGTCGTCGCGTCGTGGTATTTGAAAACAGCGTTCTGAACGAGCGAAACTTACAATTCTGATAATTTCCTAGTAGCTGAAATGTTGAATTTTGGACAGGTTGAATTTGTTCCGCTGAATTCGAATTCTGGGATTTGAATATTTAAAATTGAAGAGGTTTGAACGTGATTGTCTGAATTTATATCCTGAATAGTTTCGGTTCGACTGGCTGAATTCGAATTTTGGGATTTGAATATTGAAATTGGAGAAGTTTGAACGCGATCGGCTGAATTTAGATTTGTACGAATACAATTGGCTAAATTTAAATATTTAAATTTGAGTAGTTTGGATTTGATTGGCCGAATTTGAATTGTGAACAGTTTGAATCTGATTGGCTGAAACTAAATTCTGAAATTTGAATATTTAAATCTGAAAAAGTTGAACGTGATTGGCTGAGTTTCAATTTTGAATAGCTCGAACTTGATTGGCCGAATTCGAACTCTAGTGTTTGAATATTTAAATTTGAATAGGTTCAATTCACTTGACAGAATCCAATTCAACGTCAGCTTTCAATATCCCGAATTTTCGAAATAAAGTAACTCGAAAGCGAGGAAGGAATGCCATTTGCAACGAACATTCGGTTCCGTCGTTCATTTCCGACGCAAGATCATTTGAAGCAGGTCCAATGGGTCGGGGAAGAGTAGGGAAAGAACACCGAGCAACAAATAAATCGGTGTTAACGACAGGCCAACAGGAAAGCTGCGTGTGCAGAGTGCTGACCTGAACCTCTGGCGAAGCAAACGAACCCCCACCGAGGGCAGCAATTTAACTCGGTACACAGGGCTGGTGGTAACCGCGGAACCCTCATCAATCTCCCTCAAAACGCCGCGTCCTGACATCCTGCTTTTCGACCTTATCGACAATTCAAGCTCCGCTGCATCGTCCGACAATTTTGAATCGCTTTTTACGAAACACCGCCGCGAACAACAATGACTGATGGCCGGCGAATCGATTTGACCGGTCGAAACGACGCCTCCAACACCCCCCTTTTCCCCTATCCACAGAAAAATATCACTCCCCCATGAGAGCGACAGCCGTACAAACGGAATCAAGAAGATATTAATAACCGAGGTGTCGAGTTTGCAGAATAACATCGAATTATCGTATCTAGAGTCGAGATCTCTTTCTACTTTCGTGCCTTATTGCCAATTCTCGTGAAATGAAAATCGGAAAAAGGAGAATTGGATCACTATGGTAAGATAGTCCATCGTCATCTCACTGAGCTTCCTTCACAACCCTTTCTCGGTACTCAAGCTGCTGTAATTTAACCACGAGCGAACTGTCCTCTGTAATCGGATTTCGGATCGATCGCACATGTCGTTTCACTCTCGTAGACGGAATCGAAATTTTTCTTCTATTAATCGCCACCACCTCTGGGATCCAAACCATCCTCTAGCCCTTTCAACCATGCGGAGTAATTCGTTTCACGTGAAATCGAGTTCGAACTTGTGAGTCCTTTCCCGCGACTCCTTCGGGAACGAAGACTGCCGAAGACGGAAGAGACGCGCGAAATACGGTTTACAAGCATTACGGAAAAGGTGGCTCGTCTCGTATGTATATCGATTAGACGCATTAACCGGCTGGGACTTTTCGAGGCAAATTGAAAGGTTCACCTCAAAGTGCATATATATTTCGCGTCAATCGAAACTCCACACGGGAATTTCGAATCATCCCCTCTCGCTCTCTCTCGATGGCGATTCACCCCTTTTCGTCCCGCCGCCACCGTTTACTTTGCCGCAACGACGGCTTGCACTCTGTTGATGCACTTTTCAGCGGCCCCGTACAAATGGAATGGCCGTTCGTTTGCTCGTGTTTTGGACACTCGGTTCTTTCGACGAATTTTCGGCAAGCCCCTGTTTTTTCCACCGGCGGGAAAATAGGATGAAAGGAAATTATTCTGCCTCGGAGATCGCTTTAAGAATGATCGTGAAAAGGTATAGAAACGAGTGTGACAGCGAACTGTGAAAGTTTCTCTCTCGTCCACCTATACCTGTCTTTCATACAGAGATCAATTTGCTTGGAAATTTTTATGCAGATAATTAAGGCACGAGAACAGAAACGCGACTGAACATATTTCGATGATTTATCCCAAGTATACAACACGAAAAGAACACTCGATGGGACAAATAATCGAGATAGGAGACACGATTGTTTTTAGAGATATCTGTTCGATCGTAACGTTGGTCAAATTAGACAGTTTCCACTCGGAGAAAGAAGACGCTTGTAACGAAGTTTGTTCGGAAAGTTATACCTTTGTCAAAAACAAACGGTGGACGGATAGAATGAATTTATGCACGGTTTACATAGTTCCGAGCGTGCAGCTGACACGAAAGTCCACAGGCTATTCGGTGAACCATATTCCTACAAGTCGTTTTATGGGTAAACTTCAAACGTTCCTGTTTTTATAGAAGACGTTGAACGGTGAATCGAGCAAAAGTGGGGTGCAGGGGTGGTTGAGTAGAAAGAGTTGAAACAAAGAGGGTGGTGGTTGCGTGGAAGAGGAGGAAGAAGAGAAGGAGGCGGAGACTCGCGCGTTTTTCGAGGACATATGTACATATATACACCAAGAAACGAACGTTTTGCATCTTTTGTGTGTCGCGAAACAGAAAATTCCGTTTCAATCCCTTGGAGGAAATTTTTTCACTTCACCCTATACCGTACTAAACCACCTTTGCCTCCACACTACCTTCGCCGTACCGTCTCTAATTAAGCCATCGCGCGTGAATTCGTTAATTAACCTTTATCCGGTGTATCGTCTGGGTTCAAGCACTCTCTGTACGGGGTTCTGGTATACGCAAAGAAACACCGACATACTGGCAAATATTTAAATATGCCAACGGGTATATATTTACCGGTGAACCGACGATAAAATAACAAGGTAAATGTAAATAACAAACATCAAAGATCCTCTATCTCGCCACAATACCGTTCGCAGTATCGCGGTGCACTCTGGTCAATTTTGCAAGCGTTAAAGAGCCTCCGCGAGAGGTTCTTCTATTTATTCTAACCACCCTGCCCCTCTCCTCTCTATACCTAACCCGGAGAATTGAAAAAGAGAAGAAAGAAACGAAAATACAATCGGGGTTTGTTCGAATGAAAATGTTCGTTTGGAAAATTTCTGCTACCATACCCGTACGTACATTTATGTACATATACTCTCTGTTCTTCGTGCAAATTTATCATCCCCCTCCGTCTGTGCCCCTCGTACGATAATGAATTTGTTTCGATCAACGTTACGCTCGTTTGCTCGTAATTTACTGGCACCGATGCTGATCGAATATTCATGAAGCATTGTTCGAAAACGAATACCGGGGCTGCAGAATTTATTGAAAACTCGAGGAGAGAGGTTGACGCGATTTATGCACCGGGCACGTAGTTTTTGAATGTACAGCTGACGTGTGGGCTACCGTCCTGTTTTCCCTTCCTTCCCTTCCTCTGCGTTACAGGAGTAGTCTTTGGTAAACTTTAAAAACGGGCCGCAAGGTAATAACGTTGTAAAACCTGGCCGTGTGGCCAGCTTGAATGCAACATTTTTTTTCCCTTCCATATCGATCGCTCTCCTCTCTTTCACTCTTTCATTCTCTTACACATACACACACACAGAGGAGACACGGACACGTGTACACACGCACACGTTCTCTCTCTTTTTCTCCGTGTTCACGTCGATAATCAAATTCGCTGGAAATCACAGTGAAACACACACGTCGAAACGTTTCACCATCGTGTCAGCTATATTAATTAAACATCCCTGAAGCGATCAACCCAGCTTGTTCGACGGTTATTACGGTTCTGGCGATCGAGCAGCGCGCTTCTCCCTTCTCTTCAAACAATTCTCTCTATCCTAGATTCGAAAGGAACGCAGCTCCCGCTCAGTCGAATCAAGATCGACCGGTATGTACACCTGAGGAATTCTATTTAGAGAAACTAGTCACTGAAACTGTTATCAGCTACGCGGATAGTAATCTATCGATATACTCGTCAAAAGTAAAACGGGAAAGAAAAGAGGAGAAACGACAAAAAAAAAAAAAAAAGAGAGAAAGAAGAGAAAAAAAAACGCACACGCACATGAATAACGTACGAAGAAAAAAAGAGGCAGGTGGTTATTTTGTTGGTTTATAAAGGGACAGTCGATCGTTCGACTCTTGAGTGGCACACGTCAAACGGTGGACAGTGTGACGAGTGAAAAGAGAGCGAAGAAAAAAAATAAAAACAGAGAGAGAAAAAAAGAGAGAGGAGACAGTGACGAACCAAACGCGGTTTCGAAGATGCCAATCACACGGCTAACGTTCGCGTTTGCGTCCGGCGATGTGGATGAAACGCGGTAGGGAAACAGAGTCCGGGGAAACCGGTGAAACAGAAACAAAAGGGAAATACCTCCGTCGATCGAAACAGCTGCGGAGGGGTTTTCCCGCGGAGAAACACGCTGTGAGACCACACAAATAGGGGTGACCGGTTCGGTACACACGCAGGAGGGGACAGAGTCGCGCGCACAGTTTCCGTGGTATCCTATAAAACGGCGACAGATAGGGTAAAAAGGGTAATAGAGGGGAAAGGAAAAGAGGAGAGAGTGCGGATGGGCAAAAGAGGAAGCGAGGAGAGACTGGAGGAGCGGAAACAAGGACCGGTGGGAAGGAGGGAGAGGGAAAGAGGGAGAGAATGTAGCTGAAATTGTGAATGGGTCAGCGAGTATTCGTTCGCGCGTATTTCGAAATCATTGTTACGTGAAATGAACAGCTGCGCAAGCTACCTGCACTCTATCCCACACTCCTTCTCTCTTGCCTTCTGCCTATATCAACGAGGATTCGATTCGAGAGCATCGAGGCCTTTTCATCTTTCACCTTTTCCCGAAACCTTTCTGCATTATCACCTGAAACATTTTGTTCTACCTGCGAGGATCACCGTACAGAGAGGTTTTTTTCGTATTGATAGAGGGTGGTTTGGTCCATTTTTTTTTTTTTCTCGGTAAAACGTTGTTACGATAGGGTGAAATTCAGCAGTCATTCACATTACGTGAATCACAATAGGTAAAGTTCTCGAATATAACTACTAGAACTGACGGATGACGACGATGACACGCTCTAGAATCCTTAGCTAACTTCTCTGAATAATGGGAAGAACTCTCGGCGTCGTTACGGCTGGCTTTTGTACCCTGGAGTTATCTTATCTCTGGATAAGTCACTAGAATGTTCCCGTTTTTCGAACATTCCTGTAAGAACGTATCGAATCGTTCAGTCATTGTTAGGAAAACGGGGAACGTTCGTTCGTTACTATACAGAAATATAGAAATGTCAAAGTCGCCGGCGAGAGATTAAAAACCAAGTAACCATAATTAGTGATCAAACTAGACGACTAGAAAATTGTCAGTATCGCAAGAACTGTCTTTTTTGCTCGTTGTGTCTGATCTACGAGAAAGTTGCCTATCGTGTGACCGTGTGCATTTGATTCAATGCAAATTTGCCGCCTGTGCCTCTTCAGTTTTCGTGGCTACCGGAAACTCGCTGATCCTCGCGACCAGGAGCGTACGATCTCGTATATTTTCGTAAAATATCCTTAAAACCATTACTGAACTAAAGAACTATCGTAGACGAAGGAAAGATTACGAAAAGATGTTTGCTAAGGGGTAGAATCTCAACCATTGTATCACGCATCTCGTAGAAATCTATTCTGACATACTTTCGAAAGAATCACCTAGTTTTGCTTTACGTATCTGTTACATAGTACCGTTCTAACGCAGTCCAGTCAAATGACCGATAGCCTTTAATCGTACAATCGAGTTAGGGTTCTCGCGTTCAGGTGGTTGACAGCGTGGAAGAGGAAGAGGAAGAGGTGGAGGTTGAAGAGACGAGAGTTTAAACGGACTACGTTTCCGCTTTCAGATTAGCCGCTTCCTCTTTGCCAGTTGCGTAATCGTATTTCCAAGTCTGAATACGAGCTTGTTATTTTTGGCCCCCGGGAAATAGGTCGGGGCTGAAATTATTAATTAATACAATTTGGATCTGAACTCCAACATTAATTAACCGTTATTTGTGATGTTTCTCGGTGGACGACCCGCAGTTCCATTGGTTTAAATCAACGGGAAGAGCACGGGGGTATGGGAAAAGTGGGGTTGGTCGTGCGATGGGTGGACTGGTGGCGGGGAGTAATTGCGTATTAACGCAGTAAATTGTTTTCCACGTCCGGAGAGGCTCGAATCGAAAGCTTTGTCGAGGTGAAAACCACGGTTTTATAGGGCGGACGGTGGGGAAAAAGGTGAAAAGCGAGCAACGCGATGGTGGACTTTCGCGGGAACTTTTCGCCTGGACCTTCGATCGACCCTTCAGCCGCGTAATTGGTTTCGCCGAAAAATACAACGTTGCCTGCCGTCAATTCGATGCACGTTAATCAAATACAGAGGCCAGCCGAGGCTGGCGTTGCTTGATGGTTTCTGCGCGTTTGTCGGAACGTTTTCGAGTAAATCCATCCTGTACCACGACGGACTTCACGGCAATTATTTTAGTCCCATAAACTTTGCCTGACGATTTTTTAACGGGAATGCTCGATTAACCCCCCCGTAACAGCGCATCACATCTGTCGACCACTGCACGAGTTTAACAGCAAAACCAATCTGTCAGAATTTAACGTGTTAGGCAATCCTGTAAGCCATTTTGATTTTTACCCTGATTCGATATTCGTACGCGTCAAAAGTAACAGTAGGAAAGATTAAAGAAATTAATTGGGAATTAATTACACGTTCACAGTACTCTCTTGACTAACAATAAGTATCATCGAGGTGTCATTTATTTCGTTACAGACAGTTTTCAAACGGTAGAAAACTTGGACAACTTAAAGTTCACGTTAGATCAGTATGTTCAAAATTGTCGCTCGAAAAATGACAAATGCTCTTCGTAAATAATTATTAACGATAGCTGTAAGAAATATAATTTTTGAAAGATTTAAAGGATGTTCGACAATTGGAAAATTCGAAGAAATTTGGAACTTTGCAAAATTTATAGTGCAAGTGACGTTAATAACGAAATCATCCGTTGTTTGAACAATGAAACTGTTTCTTCGTTAACCTCACTTGAACGAAATTTCAGCGACGTTTGAAATTCTTCCGAATTTTCAGATTGTCGAGCTTCCGTTGTTAATTTCAACGATTCTAAGGCTGATTAATCGAACGAGAGATAATAAGAGGTAACGAAATACGTACGAAGTATACGCGCGGTTAATTCACTACACCAACTTCTGATAATGCGAAAGACAATGGAGGAACAAAACGTTTTATCTACAGTGGCTGATCAAATTATGATGATCACTTCGAAATTATGCATCATTTATTCGTATCTCGAACAAGAATAAAATTTAAAATACACTTAAAACCAATTTTTTGTTTTTCATTGTAAAAAGCACTGTTATGTTTTTAACGAAATACGTTAAAAATTTTAAAACTGCTATAAATTAATAAAATCTTTTAACGTGTATATATAATTCTTTGCATCTGTAATTCCACGAACACGCCACTCTTCTTTCTACAGTTTTCTCTTTTTTCCCGCAACATGATGAACCGATACAAGTTTATCGATCAGCTGCTGTTTATTAACTAATCTTTTTGATTCCATTAAACGCTTTAATAATTCCCATATGTTTTCTTTTATTGGATTTATATTCGATAAATGTGCCAGGATCAAATCTGAACTTTTTTCAACTAGCAAAGCTGCCACAATATTAGTCAAATTGTTTATATCTGTGCGTTAACCCTTTCCATATGGCGAATTTTAGCACGCAACTTGCGTGGCGAAAGGTGGATATTCAAATTGTCTTGAAAAATTAGAAAAATTAGAAAAATTACACGTTTCTTTCGTCGAATAAAAATACAAGTGCACGGAGAATAAAATTAACTGTTAAATGAATACTTTACGGAAGTCTATTAACCCTTAGCGAACGAATGCCGCCATACTCGCGACATTATAAATATTCTAAAAAAATCGAATACCGCAAAACAGGCGGTATGACGTGATATTTCTGGAAATCTGTTAGGTATACTTCATAAAATCCAATAAAACGATATTAATTATGCACCTTTTCTCGCTCTGGAAATAAAGCACTTAATTTCTTAAAAATCCGTCGACCTACTGGTCATTGTTCTAGAAAAATAAAACGCTTAATTCATCTGTTCATGATAATTTCATCGGCCTGATGTATGTACACTCCCGTCCATAAATCATCGGACATTTGTGCTTCTTGAGCAAAATGATTATTAGCATGCAAATACAATTTTCTGTTGCGAATTTATAATATATTTTGCAATTTTTATCTATTTTACGATTATATCTGAATGCTAAGTTAAAAATTCACATGTATAACATGAATAAATGTTAAGAAAAAGAAGTATTTATTAAATACAGCTTGAATTCTATACGATGTTATTGTGTATACACATTTGATTTACTTCGACAATTCAAAATTAATTAAAGAACATATCTGTAGCTTCATTAAGTGTTTATAAACAATTTAAGAATGGTTTTTTACTAAATAGAGACTAACATGGTGCTGAGAAATTGCATCGTTCAATCTTCTTCATTTTTAGTTCGACAGTTCCTATGATCCCAATAAATACTTCTAGAAAAGAATGATTTATTTAAAAATATTCAGTTACTGGTTACTGTTGGAAAAAAAGAATGTACTGTTTGAGAAATTACGGTAAAAAGTAGAATTTCGAAGTCCGCATTCTAATTTTAGTAAGTGTCCGGTGACTTATGGACGGGACTGTATATAACTTCGTCACTTTTAAGCGCACGGTCAAAGTGTTAACTCGAAAGCGTAGCTTAATCGATCAACCCGAATACGTCTATTAATTAATCGCAAGCGTAGAAGAAAAGGAAGATGAAGAATAGAGAAGAATAGAGCGACAAGATTTTTCCAGGGCTAGCCAGAGCGACGTTCACATCGATTAACCAGTCGG
The DNA here is from genome assembly GCA_951804975.1 of Anthophora plumipes. NCBI lineage: Eukaryota > Metazoa > Arthropoda > Insecta > Hymenoptera > Apidae > Anthophora > Anthophora plumipes. The sequence continues at coordinate 24,090,882 of OX638116.1, read as the reverse complement.
AGGACCGGAATCAGCCGGCGCAGTACCGATCTCTCTGTTCCTCCCGCTGGGAAAACGGCCGCAGGATTAACTGCGCGCAGGTGTAATTGAATTTTTCGTGAGCCACGGCTAACTAATTATTTCTGACAAGGAATAACGAAACTACACGCTGTCTGTACGCGTGTGAGTGTGTGTATGTGTACACGTGTGTGCGTGTGTGTGGTTGGGTCCAACTTTGATTCATTATTTCGCGGCTTCTATGAACGCAATCGTTGCGTGCGTACTGTTCTCGTCGTGTATATACGCGTGCCATTGTTTTTCCATTCCATTATCGGGTTGCATTTTTTTTTTTCTTTCTTTCTGTTCGTATTTTTTTTTTTTTTTTTTTTTTGTTCTGCATGTCGGTTCACCAAGAGAAAAAGCGTCTCTGTTCCGGATATCGAACGTGAGAACGAATCGATCTATTCCCACAGGAACGTCGGTTTCTCCTCCATCCTGCCATTTTCAAACGTCACGATCCCATCGCGTATGCACTTTTAATTACGCGCTCATTAACGAAGGATTGAATCTGAAAACTTGCTACTCGAGGTTGCATTTACTCTTGTCGCAAAACCGGTGTTTATTTTTCCGCAGTTCATCCGCGAACCGGGCGCGCTATGATTAAAACTCTGATAACAATTCTCGTCCAACGATTTCGATTAAATCCCTCCTACTACTACCACTACTACCGCTGTTACTCTTAACTCTCTCGTTTGCCGAACCACGCTTCAAACCCGGCGAAACTTCTCTCCCTTTTTACTTTTTCTACTTCTTTTTTTCGTTTTTTTTAGTGTGGGGGAAAATTAATTTCTTCGTCTTAGTCCGGTGTCCAGGTGTCGAGTGGAATCGCGCAGGTATTAATTAAAATCGCGCTTGTTCCGAACGAATGTAACAGAATAAGCGGGAAGAATCATAGCAGCGAGCGTTTATTAAATGAAGTTTCGAGATCATTGTGTAAAGTAAAGGAGAAGAAAAATGAAAATAAGAAACGTATTTATAATAATAATAGATTGGACGAGAGAAGAAGAAAAAGGGAAAGAGGTAGAGGATAAGATTTCATAAGGTATACAGTGCACGTAGAATGTCTATAAATGTTTCAGACGCGCCGGAAACGAGACTTATCGGCGTTCCTACCGGGCAACTGGAAGAGGGTCGAGATCAGCTAGAGATTCGATGTCTAGCCGACGCAAATCCGCCAGCTTCTATCCTCTGGAGGAGAACGAAGAGCCCTGGTGTGACAGAGGTAGCAGGAATAGGCGAGACGTTGCTGTTCTCGCCGATCTATAGAAATCACGCGGCGGTCTATATTTGCGAGGCAGCGAACACCGAGGGTGAAAGCAGCCCCGTGTCCGTTCAAGTGTCCGTCAACTGTAAGTGTCTCTGGCCTCGTTTCAACATTTTCCACTACGCCCGATCGTCCTGAAAATATCCGCGATTAACCCTTTTCACGCCCGAGACGTTCTACTATAAACGGCCAATAAACTCTCTCTCTCTCTCTCTCTTGCTAGTTAAAAATAGACGGATATTTTCAATAGGCTTATTTGATAAAAATAACGTCAAAGTTTTCTCTGTCGCTTTGTTACGCCGCGGAATAATTGACCCAGAGTCGAGAATTATCGATAAGCGGTGTACCGTGTGCTTTCAAGTTTCCTCGGTGAATAGTTTCGAAACGTTTACGGGGATCAAAGTAGCTAAATAGTTGCTGGCTTTCGAAGCGTTTTCAACAGTTTAAACTTCGTGTTAGAATTTCGTAATCGTAATTGAGGATTGATGGGGAGGAGAGGAGAGAAAAAAAAAACAAAAGAAGAGAAAAATAAGAAAAAGAAAAGACCTGTTAAACCTGAGGATGATCTTTTCGCTGATCGGGCGTGTCAGCAGTTAATTCGCGTGAACGTGATTTGCATGGCTCGTGGAAACGTTTATTCCCGATATTCACGAGCACAATCGATAGTGGAGGATCGTGTCTGGTTTTCATGTAGATCCGCCGACGATCAGCTCGGTCGGACCAGATAGGCTGACTACGGCGTTGCTCTATTCCGGAACCTCGTTCGAGTGTACTGCCGACGCCATGCCACCGGCTGAATACAGGTGACCCATTCGTCAGCTGCTTGCAAGATCCGTTCGAATTGATTTTTTTATAGCGAATCATTTGTTCCTTGGACAGCTCGTATCGTTGCATGTGACATTATCCCGTATATTTAGATCGTTATTTCGGCATAAAGACGCAAGATCCACTCGAATTTAGTTTTTGTAACGAATGATTCGTTCGTTTGGGTGCATGTACGATTATTCTACACGTTTAGATCGTTATTTCGACATAAAGAGGCAAGTTCCGCTCGAATTTAATTTTTAGAAGGAATGATTTGTTCGTTGGACAGTTCGTATGGATGCATGTATGATAATTGTATGTATTTAGGTTGTCCTTTCGATATAAAAAGAGGTGAGTCACGTAACTTGTTCATATCGAGTAACTTTTGAAGTATAGTGGATTCTCGAAGTTCGAAGAAAAATGTCGGAAACTGTTCGGTTTCTAACGTTCGAACGAAAATTCGAAGTTCGAACAAAGAGACAGAAAGAGTTACTTGCCTGTCATGTAGCCGTCACTGTTGCAAACTCTGAGGAATGTAGAGAAGTTCCAATTGAATATTACAGTTGTGAATATGTAACGGAACTTTTTAGAAAAGTATGAAAAAGATAGACGAGAACAAGGAACATTAGATCGATATTTCTCGAAAGAAACGTCAAATGGTAATTGTATATTGAGTAATTAATACTCAATAATAGCAGGAAAATGATTAATGCATATTTTCGTATGCATGTATTATTATAAATGAGAAATTTTGGTTATTAAACTCTTTTTTTACTATTTACCAATATAATCTTTCGAAATAGATGCTTAAAATTTCGGAATTTTTAATATCTCGAACGAATTAATTCAATTTACGTTATTTGAAATAATAAAGGAAAGTTTAATTCGAGATTCGAACAGTCGAAAGATCAAACCGAATTTCGAGAGTCTGCTGTATATGTTCTATGAAAAAAGTGTTTTATTAGACCTAGAAGTAAATTCTTTCCGGTCGTTGGACACAATTGAAATTTAATTTAAAAAGAATCCACGAAATAATTTCCATCATTGTCGATGACGTTCCGCAATTTTTCCAGCAGCTTGCAAATATTTCAATTTGAACGGCTATACTGAAAAACTTCATTTCCATACCTAATATACGAGAATTACAGTATAGAAATGATTACATTTCAAATAACACATTCGTTTACGAGCTTTCAACATTTTAAATCGAACATTTATATAACTTTTGGTATCAGAATTTCGAAACGCAGTGAATTTTCTATAAGAAGCTATTCCAAGTGGAAAATTACACGACTCACCATCGACTTTATCATTATGGCTACTCAAACTTTCGTGGAAATTACCCGCAAATATTTACGCACGATAAGCATTGGGATACTTATTAAATATGAAGTGCACTGAAATTTAATGAATTTTACCGAATTCTACCCCTCTTCTGAAATCTATTCAATTTTACAAGCGTCTGCTTAATAAATTTGGGATCAAATTATTTCACACGTAAAATTCTTAACACTTTACCGATCGACACATTCTATTCAACACTGGCTCGGTTTTTGCTATTCCGCTTATTCTTACAGCTCTGAAAATTTCAAATCAAAATTCGTGAGAGGGTTTATTATATCGTTCACTTTCTCTTATTATAGAGTAATTAATTAATTTGTTGCGCTGCCAGCAAGAAACCGATTAATAAACTCCTGCTCGATAAACGTTGGCAGGGAAAAGCTGGTTAATAAACTTCCAGTTGGTAAAGTGTTAAGAAATCGTTCATTTTATAATCTCGAAGTATCACGAACACACGTGTATACATTTTTCTTTCAACTGATACTAACTTTGACCAGAAAGTTTCATTTAAATCGTATACATCCGGTATATGAAATGAAATTTCCTCACTTGTGAACAGTAGTTCAATTTATTACTTCCCCGTATTGTCTATATATCAGGTACCGGAAAAAAGCTGAAGCGATGAATTTAAATCAATTTCTGCCAGTATTATGTATTTTAATCGATGGAACATTTTCTTTACTTAGTTGATCGACTGAAATCTATTCTAATAGACATAAATAAAAATATTTGAACAACCAAACTGCAAGTCCAGAATAAGTTACGAAGTGTGTAAAATAACAAGCGACTATGGTCGCTTATGTATATATGAATCAGATCTTACGGATAGCGACGATACTCGCTTGTTGTAGCGAAAGTGTTAACACTTTGCATTCCGCTGGCGCCGCTACAGAGACATTCATAGTACTCACCATAACTCAATTCAGATTTCATTCGTATCGAAACAAAGCAGATTAACGACACAAATAAAAGTAAATGAATTGACGAAACTAAAGCGAAATTTTCGATTTTTCAAAGTTTCGTTATAAATAATTAATGTTGACAAATCGATCGCATGGAAAAATTTACTCGGAGCGCAAAGAGTTAAAAAGTAAAAAATATCGAATGGGTAGTTCCGCTGAGAACAAACAGCGTAAATTAATTAAATTTATTTCTTATATATGACTAAATAAAAAAAAAAATTTTGTTTTAATAACGAAATCTGAAACACTAAATGAAAATTTTATTCGGGAAACAAATTTTAATAATGGTAAATTTAGGTGCCAGCAACCTGCGGTTAAACCAATTTTATAAATTAATTATTATAATATTTAATTACTTAAAAATTTTCATTATCCCCTATCGCTTCAAACCTAACGTAATAACTATACTTTGTTAACGCATTCACTGCCAGCTACGAGATATCTCGTACTTCGCTCTACAAATTTAGATTGGTTGCAATTCGTCACGGAATAAATATAAATTTATAAAGCCGTTATAATATTTTATTCAGTGACACCAGCTACGAGATATCTCGTAGTGTCTTTCTTTTTTAATTACTTTAAATCCATTTTAGAACTATATCTGCAACTAAATATTATTATATTTTGTGTTATGAAAATCTATGTGTTTTCCTTCAAATAAAATCTTGGCGTCCAAGGCAAAACGCTCTTAATGGGTTAACTAAAATTATATTTTAACCAAAGATCAGATTACTTGAATTTCTCTATTAGAAATTCTCACATTTTTTTCCGGTACCTATTTACAAGCATGTTTCTAGAGAAAGGAAAAGCTCGGTAGTGACTAGAAACGACAGTAGCCATTGCATGCAGAGTAACCGGTAACATGTAACGAACATCGAGAGAATCTATCGAAATGAAACGCGACGATGGCTTTTTCACCCTCCTGAAACCAGGTGGGCGCAGATCTTCACCGATGGCCGGATGCCATTGGAATGTGGTACCGGGTATCGATTGATCCTGACGAACGTGACGTACGAGCAACAGGGTCAATACATATGTCTCGCCTCGAACAAGATCAATGGGAACGTCCGGGAAGTTAAAAGCGACCCTGTGTCTCTGCAAGTGATCGGTGCGCCTAGGGTAAGACGCGACTTGTACACATGTTACTAGAAAAAAAGAATAATAAAAAATCAAAGAAAAAGAAAATAATTAAATTACCCTCATCCCCTCTTGCCACTCTATTCACATCGTGCGAACAGTGTTGGGAGAGGGAGAAAAAAAAAAAAAGAAACGAAACGACCTGGAACAATGTTCGATCATTGGACAATTAGCCGGAAAAATCCTGTTCCAGCTGAAATCGAACGGAACGCAAATGGAGTAGAGTTAAAGTTTAATCGGTCGACAGGCGAAACGTTGAGGGAAACGCGCGTAAAGCTAACCGGTTTTTACGCGTCGTAAACAGACGATCGCTACCGTTGAATACACCCCTTCCACATCGGTGGGCGTGTATTTAAATATGAAATGAGAAATTCATATTTATCGTGTACAGAGAACGAGTTGAAAAATAACAAATATATATATATACGTGTACAGGTAGGAATAAAACGTCATTTTCACAACGCACACTCGTCGGTTGATTTGAAACACCGCACATTTGTACCAGCTACACTGTTTTCATTCGACGCTACATTCCCAGCGATCCATGATCCTGAGTACCACTTGTGGTCCCTGGATATTCCACGGAATTGACGCGAAATATTTTCCTGATCCGTGGCAAATGTTAGTTTAAAAATGCTTGGGGAAAACTCTGTAACCGGGGGGGAAAAAAAAAAAAAAAGAAACATTATCAACCGTTTCATCCTCGGTGAGGATTGCTTTGAAAGGCACAGAAGGTAATTGTTCCATGCGTTCGTTTAATCCCCCGATGAAATGATTACAGCTAAGGAAAGAGAATGTATCTTTTTCAAACTGTGGATTTAGAATGTACAACGGGGTATTTTTTATTGGTAAATCTTGGACGCTCCACCTTAACGTGAAGATCTTTCGATTTTCCTTAAAATCTCTAATAAGTCTCTAATAATTTACGACAGCGGCGTATTAGAGCGTTTATACGACCGTCTGTCTCTCACGTGCAATAAAGTAATCTTTGCTAATTAATATTTTTAACTTCCAAGCAATCGTGAAAAGTAATTTTTATGAATTTTCACCAACGGTAAACTATACAATCTTCCTTTCTAATACGTTCTTTGCTTAGTTACGTGTTATTTCTGATATTGAATTGTCTGTAAGGCAGTACGATCATTGCTAACGTAAAGTTTCAAATCCTGATCTATCAACTCGATCCATTAATTCGTGAAGTAGAGTAATGCTATCTACTCGCGTACTCTTTCACCTCTCCTCATTGTCGGCCAATTACTATCGAATAATACCGTGGCATTTACTCTTCTACGAACAATAGGCAACGATCTGAACCACACTCTACCTATTTCTATAAATCTCCACTTCCCCTGCAGTTGCTCGGTGTTGAACTCGAATAAAGAGAAATAAGGCTTGGATTTTGACAATTTCTAAATCTCTTTCTCATTTCTACAAGCTGTATTCTGGCTCGTATCGTATGGACTTACATGCCTTATTGCATAAAAACGATAAATAAGCATGGAAACGCGTTTGCAAAGGGTTAAGTTGCTTCGCGTAAACCGTGAATAGCGGGGATAATTTGCCCGCCTACTTTCCCCTTGGATAGGGCAGACGATGACGTCAAAGGTCTCAAGTTTGCGTCGCAAGACTATACACCGCCACTTCCCCTAAAGTTACTCCGCGTGAAACGTGAATAGTGGGGATAGCCTGTCCGTCCATTTTCCCCCTGCTAAGGCAGACGATGACGTCGGAAGTCTCAAGTTTGCTTTGCCAAACAATACCCCGTAAAGGTAGAGGGTTGAAATCAACCAACAAGAGGAGGGGTATAGATAAGAAAGAAGATCGCGAGAGAAACGATTGAAAGAGTGGCGAAACGTGTGTTGTAGGTGGTGAAGCCGACCATCACGGAGAAGTTTGTGGTAGCGACGACCGAGGGGAGCCCGGCGAAATTAGAGATCAGACTGTGCTCCAACCCGAAGCCCCGGCTGGTGGCCTGGGAATGGGGCAGCACCAGACTCCACGCCGGTTAGACTGCTTCCTAGCTCTACCGCCAAAAGTATTCGAGTCTTTGGTTTGCCCTTTCAGTTTTTTTACGTACGTCTCTTCTCACTAATTGGCACTCCTTATTACCGTAAAAGTGGTACACTCGCGATTAATTAATTCGAGCATCCCTTTGGCCGTGGCCGAGCCTCCCCTTTAATTACCCGCCTTTTTTACCGCGTCCTCCTCGAACAGGCGAGGTTCCAACTTCCACGACTACACTTCGATCCTTCCAACCGTTGATCCTCGCTCTCCAAGGATCGACAAACGTGTTCGATCGTTTCCAATGACCACTTCGTTATCTTCTCACCATCATCGATGCGTTTAGTTCACGTCTTACACTAAAGATAGAGTTTGCTTACACGGGATAAAATTTTATTTGAACATCTTCTTCCCTCTTTCTTTTCTTTTTGTTTCTATTTCCCTCGATTATACTCGTACGGTACGTTACTTTTTATTGTTACATATGTATTTCTTTTGGAATAGAACTGTAATATTATTTGAACGGTCGATTGATAGAACGTTTACTCAAATTGACCGAAACATAATCGTAGTCGGATCTAACGGACAGGCGAAAATGTTCGCAGGTGAGGTCCTGGAATCACGGTATCGGGCGTTGGATCTCGAACCGTTAGCGCTGGAGGATTGTTATATAGCTGTTTTAGAACTAACTAGCACGGTCAAGGAGGATCAGAGAGTGTACCACGTAATCGTGGAGAACGATCGTGGAAGTGATCGTCGTGCCCTAATGCTTCGAGTCGACGAGCCTGGTCAGGTAACTATAACGATATCCCGCGTAAAGCGAGAAACTCTTAACACAATCCTCTCTAGGATACCTTTCCCCTCGGAAACTAGTGGCCTAATTAAATAATCGAACGAGAGTGGGAGCTAGAGGTGGGGGTTTTAGGGTGGGAATGGACTGGTGGTATTTAATTAAAATGTCCGGAAGCATAAATATTCCGGTCACACGATACCGTAGAATGCTTGCCGCGTCGCCGGTAGAAAGCTTTTTTTTTTCCTCCGCTCTGACGCGTATTTGTTACAGATTCCACTCGTTATCGGTGCTGTCGCTGGGTTTACGGTGCTCTCGGTGCTGGTAATGGGATTCGTTTGTTTCCTACGCTCGGATAGATGCTGCGTGGCCAGAAATACGGTGCCCGCTCTGCAGCAAGTGCATTGGTAAGCATGCGATATTGCGTCCCCCGGTGATTTGCACGAATAAACGTCGAAGCAATTTACATGGAAAACCGAGGGAACTCTTTTCAAGGGGGGACATATACGCGCGTATACGAGTACAGGTATCCACGTACGCGCTAATGAATTATTCGACGATCCTCTCTCTCTCTCTATTTCTCTCTTTCTCTCTTCTACCACTCTTCTGACTCTCTGCTCCACTTTAATTGCTCGTATCGTGAACTCGATGCTAATTTCTTTTCCACTCTTGCGATCTTGATAAAAACACGTACATCTCTGAACAGTCGATTCGCACGATACCTGGGGATACGTGAAAATTAGGTCAGAAATCACATGCAGCAGCAGAGAATCGTGATCTGTTTCAGTACAAAGGCTTCGAATACCATGATAGAGGATCCACGTTTAGCGGTGGACACGATGGAACGTGGTAGCCAACAGTACGCGTCTGAAAAACGACCGAATCATGTCCTGAAGCCTGTCCCGTCGCAACAATATCAGCAAGAGTGTTATCAACACGATCCCCCGCATCAACAGCAACACTATCAGAGGCATCATCATCATCATGGCCAGCCACATGGACCACAGTACACGCTTCAGGTCAGATAAGTTGTTAGACAGAGAGACGAAAAGAAACGAGAACTATTCTGACGAAAGTAGATGTGTGTGACGACTATCGCTAGAAGCGACGTGTGTCCCGCAGAAATTGTTTTTCAAATCCCCGAAATTTCTCCGTATTCTCCTTTCGATCCGCATACCTCTCGATATAGTTGCGCGGAATGCACGAAACGATACAGCACAACTCTTCTTTACACTGTATTTCACCTGTTCGTATTTTTCAAGCGCTGCATATAACGGATAGCTTGCAAAACACGATCCTCCAAGCGGTGCATTTTAATTTCCCTTTTCCAGCACACCTAGTCAGAATTTCCCTTTAATCCTTCCACGCGTGATTTTTCTCGGGTAATTTCCAGATTTTTTCTGTTTTTGGTTTCTTTTCTTTTCTTCCTTTTTCTAAATCGTCGCGGGAAAGAGGCGAAGAAAGAAATCCCCTTTGGATTTCTCTGACGATGGTGTACTACAGCGTTTGGCGCGCAAAAGATACGCGTTAAGGGTGAAATTCTTGCTTCTTTTTGTATCTTTCTTTCCTTATTTCCTTCGTTTCTCTTTTTTTCTCTCTCTCTCTCTCTCTCTTTCTTTTCTTTCCTTTCATTAGAAGTTGAAAGCTCGAGAAACGGCATTCGAGAGCAGAACGGTGGCGCAAAGGAGGATTCAATTCGCAGCTTCGTTCCACTTGCTTACCCGTTTCTTCGTGTTACGGTATCATTCCGTTCGATAGAGATTACCAAGCATGATCCTTTTTTCCCTCCTCCTTCTATTCGAGAGTTGAAAAAGCTTCGAGACGAAATCAAAGATGTCGATGTGTTTTATCGTTGATTCTGATTCAAGTGTTTCACGAGTTTCGAGAGTTTAGCATCCGTTACGCCTTTCAGATATTTAGACTTGTATATACTCGCGATGATCGCCGAGTATTTCACCCTTTTGTTAAATACTTTGCAGAGATTCACTTCGCCGTTTATCTCCCGGTTTCTCTCAGTCTCGCGGTGAACACACTTGCCGAGACAGAAGAGTGTGATATCACGATCGAAATCGTAGAAATATGATCGAACTACGGGTTCCCAGAGAGCACTACAACGTGCTCGACACGGATGAATAATCCTGTTAACGCTAGATTTACGAGTATTTACACTTATACCTATTTCTGCGAACACTCGCCATATTGTCGGGTCAAAGAACACAGCTTTTTTCTTGAAAAAGTCGTTTTATTGAATCTATGAACAGTTCAGATGTACAATTATATACAACTCGATCTCGTTTTCTCTGAAACTTGCGTCAGAGTGATCTTCAACGTTGCTATTCTTTTTAATAAATTTTCATCCCTTCTAAAATCGGTCATGATAGTTAAAGAAGAAGATTTCGTCTGAATAGAGTGTAATTGATACTTTCTTTTCGAATATCTCCATTCAGAATAGGTGGTGCTTTTTCTAAAACATTTCTACGCCACGATTAAAACTCGATGACTGTAATTCGTTCTTTATTCGCGAATCTATCTCTTTTCGACCATAAGCGCTTACGATAGTCACAGATTCGTTGATTACACTGTTTAAAACGTTTGAAATATTGCATTCTGATTTTTATTTAATGTTTACTTTTTGGTAACAATGTCACGAACAAAGGAGAGACTAATTACGGTTAACTATGAAATTAGCTTGACCCGTCAATTTGACAGATATCCAGAGAAATACGTATACTGGCTATAGAATTTCGAAATTAGAGGGTCGCGGTGAAAATGATTTTGGACACATATTCGTATCACACTAATTAACAGAAGTCAGGAAAAATTGCCAAGAAATAATGATAATAATCTCTGCAATTTTGCTCGTGAAATTCCGAACCCGTCGAATTGACGGATCCCGTAAATCTAGCGTTAAATATCGATCATCCGTATTAGATGATAATCCATATTAATTTAATTCTACCTGTTTTAATCGATCACATATACTCTCCCCATAAAATCCCATTCGAACGATAAGAATGAAATGTACATACCACATCTATGCACGAGACACTTTGTAACGCTTTGGAAAAAAAAGAAAAAAAAAAAAGAAACTCGACAAATTTATCGTCACATGTATATACGCACACTAGCCACGCATAACACACATATACACGCGTACCATTTTGAAAGTATGTCCCTATTTATACTGTCTAAATCGCAATACACATCGCAACGGTGACAATATAGCAACTTGCACAAGTATTGACCAGCAAGCTAACCCTCTCCCGATCAAGATAGTCATTTGAGTGATTTATGCGGTCGGTAGGGTGCATTACGCATGCATTTGGTTGCATCTAGGCTACTCCGGTGTCCCTTTCCCAATTACCGTTGCCCACCTTGTAGGTAATTTCATTTAGGTACGTGTACGTAAGTAGAGGATGCAGCCACTTCTCCCTAGAACGTGATTACCATCTTCCAAGCATCGGCTGTTTACCCTTTCCCTCGTTAATTAACGGTAAACGATCGAATGGATTCATTCTTGAGCACATTTTCTCTGACACACTTTCCTCGGTATTCGGTGTAACTTTTGGGTCACGTTGAATTTTCGAAATTACTTTGTGCACGTGAAAAAAAAAAAAGAAAAGAAAAAGGAGAGAAAGAAACAAACTGATTCTAATTTAATTCTCCATCAGCCTCGAATCACATCGACGATATACTAAATCTGACCCAGTTACATGGTATCGAGGTAAAAATTCGAGTATCACAGAGGATGACTCCATTACCTTCGATAAAAAAAAAGAAAAGAAAAACATTCATCGTTGAGAGAGAGAATGTGACTGTATCGAGAGAAAAAAAAGAAAAGGAAAAGGAAAGAAATAAAGAGGACTTGGGATTCTCGTCCTCTTAGCTTGCATCTTTGCTTTCAATCCGCTCCCGCCATCCGAACAAGACCGTTTCCGGTATTCCCGCGCGCGCGCGCGTTTCCCTATAGCGTGGCGTTTTCAAAACGAAAGACTGACTCCTATTAAAAAGTTATACATATAAAAATATATATATATATATATATACACATTCAGTAAGTATACCATCGGCTAAATTGCTGGCCTATTAACATGTATCGAGGTATCAAAGGAAATGCTTCGAAACTTTATATATAATTATTTATTTATTTATTTGTTTGTGAAATAAACGGTTGAAACTATTTGAAAATACATTTTATCGACGATCTAATGGGTTAGTTGAGCAAGATAACGTGGTTTAGCATTCAATCTAACTATATATACACTGCCGCTCAAAAGTATGTGGACACTTCCTTAATTCTTATAACTACCTGAAAAATGTTATGATATCTTTGGTAAATTTGATTACTTTGTATATATTCCAGTTCGTACAGTATTACAGAACATATTTTAATAATAATTTATTAAATATCTCACCCATAATGATAAAAAATAATTATATCTTGTTTTCATCTACATATCCACCGCGCGCTTTTATGACTGCGTTTACTAGTCGTGGCATCCTGGCTATTAATTTTTTCATTATTTCGGTATCAGTTAAGTTCCACTCAGATTCTAAGATTTCCCATAAATGTTTTTCGGACTTGGGACATCGTTTTCGAACTTGTCTATCTATCTGATCCCACAGTTTTTCTATGGGATTCAAATCGGGTGATTGGGGTGGCCATTCCATTATTTTCACTTGAGAATTCTCTTGCAATTGTAGTAAATAGTTTCTACATATTGCAGAAGTGTGCTTCGGGTCATTGTCGTGCATAAATGTGAAGTTATTACCAATAACTCGATGTCCAGATGGAATTGCATTTTCTCTCAGGATGTTCAAATATCCTTCTTTTCTTAAAATTCCATTTATTTTGATTAAATCTCCCGTCATATTATTTCCAAAGCATCCCCATACCATGACAGAACGACCCCCATGTTTAACTGTGGGCACTACACAATTGTCGTTTAATATTTCAGCAACTTTTCGGCGCACAAAAACACGTCGCTTGGAGCCAAACACTTCAAACTTCGATTCATCAGACCATAATACTTTTTTCCAGTCTTCCAGCGTCCCATTTTTATGGCATTTAGCCCACTGAAGCCTCTTTTTTTTATTTTGTTTCCTTAACAATGGTTTTTTCACTGCAACACAGCCTCTAAGACCGCCCTCCTTAAGACGCCTTTTTATTGTTGAAACCGAAATTGTTTCCTCCCTAGATTTATTAACTTCTGCAGCTATTTCGGTGGCTGTATCCCTTCTATTTCTTTTGCTTATTGTTATAATATGGCGATCTTCTGCCTGAGTTGTTTTTCTAGGTCTTCCAGTCCTTTTCACAGAGGAACAAATTCCTGTAGCACCGTACTTTTTGATGCTGTAACTCACACAGGACTTTGAAACTCCTACTTTTTCTGCAATACTCCTTATAGAATACCCTTCTTTCGATAGAGTGATTATTTGCGAACGCATTTCTACGCTTAATTCAATTTTTTTCGTGCCCATCGTGCTCTCACAAGTATTCAAAATGAACTGATCTAGACAGAGCACTAGAGTGATCCCTACGCTCTTATCTAAGATTTTTCCACTTCGAATCATGTTTCTAAATATTTAAGTTACTCTTGAGAAGGCGACAGACCTCACTAAAGTGATGCAGTCATCGTAAACTGCAAAAGAAAAGTCTTACAAACTGTACGCACGCAACGATGTATAACGCAGTCTTCCACCCACCGGATAGACTTTTATTTATTTAAGAAAATTGAATAACTAAATTGTTAATTTAGTACTATTAGAATACATTACATACATATTCATAATATAATTTAGCAACAAATGTGGTTTAATAATAGAAATATACATTATATATCACAAATTTCATGAACGCGGTAGGTGTCCACATACTTTTGAGCGGTAGTGTATATATATACACATACACGTACACGTACACACACGGTTGTGAGAATATACGCTCAGGTAAGAAAGTCTCGGTACACTTCGTTAGAATTTATTTAGCGTTGTGTAATTTGAACGGGGAAGATGGTACATAAATAATGCTTACGTTGTTTTATGTAGAAACTTAGCATTTACTATTAAAGATTAAGTACAGGCAAAAGCAATTGTCATTCGTTGGTTGACAATTTAAGCGAAGAAGAAAGCATAATGTAACAGAAGCGAGATGAATAAAATTTCCGTACAGATTTAACGATAATAGTGTAGGATCAGAAGCCTCCATGCTCATCAAACTGTCCCATGTCTAAGATTGATCCCTCAATTTTTTCTAAACTACTACGACAACGTCGACAATTGTGTATTAAGTTGAAACCACGAAACATAAGTCGAAACGACGAATTGAGTATATCGAATCAGGATTTTTAGCTTTTCCAATATTCTTTAAATTGCTAAAAAAAATTCTGTTATTCCTATGAAGCATATAGATTGAATTTACAATGTGCAGTAATAGAATTTCAAAAATAAATTGATAGATTTTAACAGTCATATGGAATCCTCTTCTCTAAACCGTGAAAGAAGGCGTAATTGGATGATAAATACGTCAGAAATATGAAAGAAATATATTTGTTCTAAGTAAACATTTTATTCAACTGTTTGACGAAAACAGAAAATGATAAAAAATATTACTTCACTTATGACTTATTATTCTTTAAATTGCTAAATTTTCCACTATTAAAGAAATTAGTCTCATATTCGGCTACTTTACCCTATAGTCGGGAAAAGAAATGATAGATTAAGGAATTAAAAGGACTAACAACGAGAAAAATAAAAGGATGCCTTTAACTATGAGCGTAGAATCCTAGCACGTCGGTCAAAAGTTGCAAATTTCATTCCCGCCTAATTTTTCCTTAACCCCTTGCCCTATAACAACGAGTCAGGCTCGTGGCACAGATTCTGATTAAGATTCAAGAAAAACAAAAACTAACTAACTTTTTTTATAATTTATAACACTGAGGATAGCCAATTGTGATTAAACCGTAATACATTAGCGTTTTTTTTGCGTAAAATGGTACGAAAACAGTAAATAGCTGATGCTTAAATGGATAATCAGTAAAAGAATTCATAAGTCAAGGGGTTAACTCTCCACCACTACGTGTATTACTTATTTGTTACATTCCCTGTTGAAAATATACAACGAAAAATTCAATCGTAACGAGGTGTACGGAGAATCTTTTTAACCGAGTGTAATTACAATTAAATCTCGTTGCTGCCAGAATCTATCGTTGCTATAATAATCAGACAGCGTTATGTAACTGCCGGTAGAAAGATAATCGAAGGTATATCGGCGATTACGAGAATCACCGGACCGAAGATACGACATACGATTACGCGTTACCGGTAATTATCAATCGAACATAACGATCGTTCAAGATGCTCGATCGGCCCTCTCGATGAACGTTAAATTTCATCTTGTACACGCGTGTACCGTGAAAGCATACGTATCTAATAATATAGATCCATTCACTCTGAATCACGCTCGTTGCCGAATCGTTAAACGTGATCATCCGATCGTTTCGACGAGGGTAGCTTTCCTTTGGTTTACATTCCAACCACGACGATTCTCAACGAGCGTTATCATGTTTCGCGGTGCATGAGAACTACGCGTGTGCATTTACCACAGAATTCGACGAGATACGCGGACATCATCTCTCTTTCCCTCCTCCCATTCCCTTATCGCTCACTCCTTCGATCCGATTTCGATTCGATCGCCGCGACTTTGTTACACATCGTTGCAGCGATGGATTATTGTAATAATTAATTAAAATGGACGTCGGTGAAACATCGGTCATACCTGTAATCGAGCAAACTGAACGTGAGACAAGGCTGTAAGACGCTCGGAGACGAAAGTACATCGAGCTCACACTTTTTCTCTCTTTCGTGTATGATGTTGTCACATTAAACAAATGATCATACAGATTGCGTGTGCTTGTCCGTTTTGTTCATCAGATCCCTGTTAATATATCCTCTTTACGAAGAACGAGAAAAACGAAGGAATAACAAAAAAAAAAAAAAAAAAAAGAAAAGAACGTTTCACGAGCATGATTTTGAATTTAGTACGAAATAAACTCGAGCACTGTTTGCCATTAGCTATCCCAACAACCCCAGATATTTTTTTTTTTTTTTTTTTTTTTTTTTTTTTTCTTTAGACGAATCCAGGACCGTTTTATGAAGTAAGAAGCAGAAAAATCTGGCGCAAAATTAAATGGGAGGAAAATGTACAGAAAAATTGGACGATAATTTCAATATTTTATGGACTGTCGATTACCTGAACCGGAGTAAATATTTGTTCTACCCATTTACTGCACCGCTATTTGCATTTATGTCGATAATATCAACGCGTATATTTATTTTGCATTCGTTGATATTCGAAACTGATTAGATGCGGTGAAAATCACGATGAAAATTTTGAATAAAGCGGATTGACATGTTTCTAAACAATAAAAAGAAAAAAAGAAACGGTCGAAACCGAAAGAAAAAAAAAAACAAGAGAGAAGAGATAAATAAATAAACAGAGAAAATTCGATGGAAACTGTGCGATCTCTTCTCGTCTATTTCGTTGGAAAAAAGAGAATTCCCAGTTTCTAATTACGCGACGCTATATCCGTCTCATCAGCGGGGCGTGTTTACGTAATAAAACGCGTTATTTCGGCAGCATTGTCAATATCGATGCATCGTAATGAACAAGCATGAGTAGATGGCGCGGATAACGTGGAGAACAATCAGCCGATTAATTCGAGGAATAAAACGGCCCTGTTTCTTTTCATCACGTATTGAACGAACATTTGCACAAGAAAAAAAAAGAAACCAGTAAAAAAACTATGAAAACAAAAAAAAAAGAAAAAATAAGAATAAACGCACCTGTGTTCTCTCTCTATAGTATTACCATTCCCTAATCTGCCACGTAATTAAACCCCACGTAGTACTATATTATACGTAGAGTATGAATTTTTCGTTTGATATCCCGGCGCTTTTCTTCCAGCTATACACAACCTACGCGCGTTTGGCTTTTGAACGCGACCCCATGAAAATTCGTAGCCCCCTTAAGATCCTTAAGATAAACATTGTGCAGGGGGAGCAGCTGTTTCTCAAACCAGATCGTTTAGCGACTCTGAAGCCCCATTGCAAGATCGAGAAGCCGCCGCAGTACACAACGTTCAAGCCCAGTTCGAACAACTGAAGATGATTTTGCTATTTCTATTTTCTATTGATGTACACACACACAGCGCGCGCGCACGCTACTCGTCGCGTAAACGCGAGAAAAACGAGCAAATGAAGAGAAGACGAAAACAGCGGGGGAGAGATCCGACAGGACAAGACTGAAATTACGGCAAGCAATCAAAATAGCAAGGATAAACCAACAGCGACATGCAGAATTTGTTACACGCTTCTTCGTTCTCTGTACGCGATTTCAAGTGAAATCTTTTCGTATCGTCTACGACAGGGGTTCCCAAAGTTTTACGTAAGATAAACCAAATTCCAAAATATTTGGCCAGCCAAGAAAAGAAAAAACAGTATTATGGAAAAATATGTTGAAATCGATAGAAAGTTTAGACATAAGGGAAAGATTTTTAGTAATTTTATAACACAATCGTTCTTCATTTATGACAATAATTACTTTTTATTACAAACTGTTTATTAACGCGCTTGAAAAGTAATTAAACAAAAGTAGCTGAATAATTGAATAATGATAAAAGAAAAACTAAATAATACATTCATCGATCTGAAGTGTGTGACTTGTGCAGTTGTTGTTTGTTGGTGAAATTTCATTTTTCACCGTGGATTAAGATTTATAATTTCAACGTCGATAATTACGAAATAAAACAAAGAAAGTTGCAAACTTGTACAATTGTTTTAATTCGCGAGACATCTATTACGACGTTTATAAATGCAAATTGGATCATTTGTAACGTTTCGTGAATTTATTTTGAGATACGTGAAAATCTCAATGACGTATTTTCGCGTCATCCGACGTCAGTGTGTTAAAATCGTTAAAACGTTTACCAAATTTTTCTAACAAATTCTTCGAACAAATCTACGTAATAACAGGATATGTTACATATAAAATTCAGTATTTTTTTTTTAGCTGAACAACTTTTCGTTATAATGTGATAAAATTGATTTTCTTTTCTGTTTGGAAAAATGCAAATTATCTCTATAAATTCAAGATCGCGGATAATCTGACTTTGCGGGCCGCACTTTGGAAACCTCTGGTCTACGGGATATATTTACAGTCGACAACGTCACCCTCCGGTGAATTCTTTCTTCTGTTTTTTGCTATTTCCTTCTGTTCGATTTCACCACGACGACAGATAACTTCTTCACTTTTCGTTGTGCACAGTATCGACGGGGAAATTATTGAAAAAGCACGCGCCTGCCAGTCGGTTAACACCGTCGGTATTGTCGGCTCCGACGAACCCGAAGTCTCACTGAAGAGCGCGAACGATAACGTCGCTCTAATGTTAATCGATAAATTTCATAGCGAAGATCGTTTTCTCTCGTTAAATAATACTGCCACATATGTTCCAATAAAGAGACGATTCTGTATGATATCGGAACCAATCGAAACGAAAACTACATGGAAGCGTATTTATAATGCTTAACGATAATGTTGTTAATAAAGCGGCGATTTTCAGCAGTTGAATGGTTTTGTTTAATATTACACGAGTGACAGACACGCAGTCCAGATATCCGCGTGACTTTATCGATAACTTTTCGAACAATTCGCTCTTGCAAAACGGTTTTCTTCCGTATCACTGTTACCGAAACTATGGAAAAAAAGACTTTCAATAAAGGAATTGTGCAAAGATCACTTCTGTCTCGATTCATTTCTAAACTGTGCCCAATTGTACGTTGTTTAACGTGTGAAATTTTTTTACTTTGCTCGACATTGTAGCGTTGTACTACTTCTACAGAATCTGTATAATATATAACTAAGAATCAACGTATAAAACATGTACGTACCATTGTCGTTAACAAATCGTGACACTTACCTATTCTAGCGACGGTTAGGTTGTCCTGGATGTGACGCAGTTATTTGCTCATCTTAGTAATCGAACATACTTTCGACAAAGTATACGAGTAAATTAAAAAGTAATTAATAAATTCGTTTATTGCATAATAAAAAAGCATCGACAAGTTCTATTCTTGGGAACGCTTCGGAGGAGCACGTGTTTTTTGAAGGAGCATCGAAAATATTTGCGTACGCGTTAATATCACTCCACGATTATCCGCAGAAGAAATTTTCATTTCGTACGTCTCACTTTCTCAACACTGAAACAGCATAAATTAAGTTTTACGCGAAGCGATACATTTTAAACATGCGCAAATTACGAGATGCATGCTCTAGTCACTACATAGAGTGGAAAGTTCGCGGTGAATTTCGAGACAGTTAGTTTTAATGTTTGCACGCAAGGAGGCAGTGAAAACTTGCGCGTTATTAGCTTTCCTCTCTAGAGTTCTAGTTAATCAGTATCCTGTGACATAAACCTCGTGTTAGAGGGCTGTTGAAAATAAGTAGGTGCGTGGAACATAAATAAGCACCACACAGTTTTCAATATTAATAAAAAAATTTTATTGAAACTTCGACGCGTTAATGTGAATTAACATTGTTTTACGATCATGGCGGTACGTTTACAGTTTGAAAATAACAATGAAATCGGTGTATTCTCCAAGCTAACGAATTCTTATTGCCTCGTAGCAATTGGCGGTTCCGAGAATTTTTACAGGTAACGAAACCTATGACTCAGTGCAGTCCCTCTTTATACCTTATCGGCGTTTATCTGTCGAATATTGCTTATACTTATGCAACAGATTTCACGCGTGATAGCTTCGAGCGTACGTAGACGTTAAATCTTACAGGAGTGTTTACGTTATCGTTGATATTACAGTGTATTCGAAGCTGAATTAGCCGAAACTATTCCCGTAGTTCACGTGTCAGTTGCAGGATGTCGTATAATTGGACGATTGTGCGTTGGTAAGCGTAACACGATAATTCTAACCTGCAAACATTTGAAATTGGCCACGCTTCGATAAAAAATGTTAAGAAACAAATAAATTTGACCAGGAAACAGAAATGGGCTGTTAGTTCCGAACACGACAACAGATACCGAATTGCAGCATATACGAAATTCGTTACCCGATAAGGTTAAAATACAAAGGGTGGAAGAAAGACTCTCTGCTCTAGGTAATGTTATCGCGTGTAATGATTACGTGGCTTTGGTACATCCTGATCTCGATAGGGTAAGTATCTTATCTCGAAGATCGTTCTAATTTTATCCATGTTGTAACGCCTTTCATTGATATCCTATAGGAAACTGAAGAAATTTTAGCAGATACTTTGAATGTTGAAGTTTTTAGGCAAACTGTAGCAAGTAATGTTCTAGTAGGATCGTATTCTGTGTTATCTAATCAAGGTGGTTTGGTGCATCCAAAAACTTCTATACAAGATCAAGATGAATTGTCGTCTTTGTTACAAGTGCCACTTGCTGTAAGACAGTTTTACATATACAAAAAATAGTCAATTTTAAAAAGAGGAAAAATTCAAATGGTTTTTTAAATATACAGGCAGGTACAGTGAATAGAGGCAGCGATGTTATAGCTGCAGGAATGGTTGTAAACGATTGGGTGTCCTTCTGTGGCATGGATACAACTTCTACAGAACTTTCTGTCATTGAAAGTGTCTTTAAACTAAATGAATCAGCACCAGCTGCTATCACATCAACTATGCGTGCATCACTCATAGAAAGGTAATGGACCTTTAACTTTCTTTACTTTAACTAATAATATAATGATATTGAATATTGTTTATTTGTTTCAGTATGTCTTAAATAAAGTCAAAACTCATTTGAAGAGAATAAACGAGCAAAAAGAAAAGAAGGGTTGATGATTAGAGATTGTATTATGTACATGTATGTAAGTTTAATATTTATGTCAAGGTAATTGCACAAGACAATTTGTTGTACCTTGAACCAACACAGCAAGCACATTTTCTGTATGATTCCAGCATAGAATAACATAGAATTATAACGATATCGTGTACTAAAATTTACATGGAATGCATTATTAAGTTCTATCCGACACCGCCAAAGTAATTTCTACCGTGTACTGTAATTTTTAAAATCTGTGAACGAATACCTCGGAAACGAACAATCTCGATAATAAATCCCAAAATTATATATAATAAATTAATACCTACCTTTATTGCGTCTAGAAATAAATGAATAAATTCGATATTTTATGGAAGATAATCTATAGGATTTGATCGTTACGTATACAGCGTTGGAAAAGAAAAACGTACGATTTCAATTTTGTTAAAATGTTTCTAATGTACGAATTTATAAATATAACTGCATATAAAACAGAAATATTCTATTGAAATATATTTTAATCGATAATATTCTCTTTGAATACAAACATCTTTCGTGTTAAAAATGTAAATCATTTCAATTCTGACCCTAAACTGTCTTACATAGTAAATGAACTATTGTAAACAACGTTGTGCGGACCAGCCTGCTAATTAAATTTATTACAAATAAAAAAAAGAGGGCAGCCTGGATTTTTATTAATTTTGATTAACAAGACTAGAGTAATGGTAATTGTTCAGCGTGTAACAACTCGGAAGCAGCAGCGGAATCTGCACACATAACTAATGTAATGCCTGCTTGATAAGACGCAGGGATACGAATGTGAGTTGCACCAGTAGTTACATTATTTAGTTGGCGTCTCTGAGTCATTGCTTCGCGTACCATATTTACAACTTGACCTAGTCACCAATGAAACACAATTACTATTACTTACACTGATTACTATTTACATATTCCATTGTACACCGATCTAAACAAACATACCGAGAACATTGAGCTTTCGCCACTTTTGATCCATAGTAGCGAGTAGAGTTAAATCGGTGTTAGGATTCCAGTGAGCTAAAACATCCGCCCTTCGTACTAGTAAAACACTAGGACTTACAAGTTGATGCCAAACATACTAAAATTAATTAAAATTTGCACATTATTTATGTATTTCATTTATTTTACTTGTAACCAACCTGTTCGGGTAAACACTCTAATGGATTAGTTAAATATATTCCTGCTTGTCCGACGCCAAATATCATTTGATGATGCCACGCATCTGGAATATCGCATCCCTCTCCGCAATGTTGTAAATTTAACGTCGCTATGGGCGCAGCACCTAAAAATACATTTAAACGTGAATTTTTGTTGCAATTAAATTATTTCATCGATCACATACCTCTTGATATCCAATAATGTAACCAATGAGATAAAGAAACTTTCCTTTCCGGATAAAATGCAAAAAACTTTGTTACTACTGATCCGTTTGTACACAAAGCTATACCACGTGCGAGATCTCTATGAGTCGATCCTGCCACCGATCGACTGTACAAGTATCGCGGTAACGGTGTTCCCGGTTCCCTTTGTCTAGTATTCACACCTTTTACTAATGTTTCCAACGAAAAGGACACATTTAATGCCAACTACAAAAGTCATCGTTTAAGTGAAATACCGAAATACTGTAAAAATTTTCTAGTAACAAACATACCAAAGCATTTATCGCGGCAGTAGCACCACATGCGGAAGTTCCAATTTGAGTTACTTGTTTTACCGTAGCTTCTTGCTCGCTCCATAACATAACTTTCTCAACTGGTAAAAGGCCATCCAATCGTTCGTTAGATAATTCGTTTTCCTACGTATATACACGCAAAGATTTACGTTAAAAGTTATCACAGCAACGTCTGCTATATAATAATGTAATAAATTATAAGTTATATTAACTAGATTCGAATCACCGCTCTGATTAAACGCAGCTTGCTTATTAAGCATCAATTTCTTTGCCATCATACGGTGATAAAGAGTCGAACTGAGATTCACCCTCCTAGAATTTAAACTTGAGTTTTCTGGAACAGAAGACGATGAGGATTCGACCCACAATTCCGCGTCCGAATCTCTATTGTCACCAGGTGAAATAAGATCTCCGCTTGTATTGTGATATCCGTATGATTCCCGTAAAGGACACCTGGTACTACGATACATTCCAGTAGTTTCCCATTTTCCTATAGATTTACAATTGAATATAGTACTTTAAGAAAAATAACGCGCGTTCCCAATGTACTAATATCGGTATAAATAATGTACCAGCTCCACTACTAGTATTTGGCATCCACGGCGAAGGATAACTTGATTTTATACTAGGATCTAGTGCAGGTTGGTTACTGCTGGAACATGGCTGAGGTTCTGTATTATTCACATTTTGTACACTTTGCTTTGGGTTTTGTGATGCAGTTGCAATTCCTTGTTTTGCCATAACTTTACCACTACTTAAGTCATTTAATACTGGATCTGGCTCTACATTATCTAACGCTATATTCTGTATATCTTCGTTTATAGAGGCCAAATCGCTATCTCCGGTGTCCTAGATTGACAATATTATATTAACAAGTGATCTTACAATTCCATCGCGATATAATTTAATACCTGCTCACAAGAAGGCCCTGGATCAAAGTCCATTTCTAAAAAGTCCATCTCTGGACTTGATCTACCGCTATGACATTGACCCTCCTCCTCGCGTTCTTCCACCTGTTCTTGATTTATCTCTTCCTTCTGAACCAAATGAACCGCGTCGTCGTTTCCTTTATACGTATAAATACAATAATCTTCTCCATCCGACATATCACCCTCGTTCCCGGAACTCGAATCCCTCCTCTCGGTTTGCTCTCTTGGCGTATTCTAAATTACAAATATCGAATTACCGTTGTTGAATGTATTATTAATAAATTTCAGTAAATTAGTAAAACATGCCTTTTGCAACCCACTTGGCCCTGCCACTTCTCTGCTCCCATTAATGTTAGGTCTTAAGAAACAACATGTTCCTTGACTTGTTGAACCTATGCTACCTCCTATATTATTTAATAAACTGTTAGATCCATAAGATCTAGATGCCCAGGCACTATCCACTTCAGGACTAGAGTCTGAACTGCATGACACTTTTGAAGGACATTTTTCAATTCCAGACATATAATCTACGTTATTCTTCATATCGATATCCTCATTTGGTTTGGTTGTTGATAAATTTGACTGTATGGTAGATGAGATGGAGGCAGAATTATTTAAATGTATAATAGGATTCGACGTAGTGCCACAGTTATATGGACCTGGTATACAACTATGATTCATATGTGTGTTACTTTGACTGGAAGATAAATTTAAGTGCATCTGAGACTTAGGCAAATTTAAAGCACTCGAGTTCATTACAGTCTTATGCTTCAATTGACTTGTAACAGCAGTGTTCACAGTTTGAGATCTAATGTTGTTGGTATGTAAAAACATAGAAGATACACTTGCATTCATCATATCTTCATTTGTATCTTGGTCCATGGAATTGGTGAAATTACATGCAGCAGCTTGCGTAGATCTTGTACCATTGGTAAATGTAACTGAACTTTTAGAAGACAAGAGATTTTTGGCACCATTGTCTCCCAATTTGTTACTCAACTTCACTTGATCTCCATTTAATTTATTCTCAAGTTGTATAACTTTAGCTGGTTTAGTTGACTGTTCAATAGATTGATTACCATTTTTCTTAAAACTTCCATCTACCCTTGTTTCACTTTTGTTCTGGCTATTGCTCGCACCTTCCTCAGAATTCATATTATTTTCAAACTGATAGCAGTGAATTATTTGCTAAAAAATGCATTAGAATATTTCTTTACCTCCTTGTTTCATGTTGTAGATGTACTAGATTCATACACGAGTAATTAAAGATTATATCATAATTAATGCGACGTTAAAAAAAGAATGATATAAAACGGTGATAGTATTTGTCGTCTGACAAAAATGTGTTAGTAATAGTAATATTTACCTTCGAATTATTTTCCAACCAGTTTCACGATTGTACGGATATTAATAATATCGGTTTAGTTTCGAACAGGCTTAGATTACGAAAAGCTAAACGTGTCAGTCTTTGATTAACAAAATTCCTTAACAAATAAAGAACTTGTTTGCCTGTGGCAATGCTGTTATGTCAAGCGAAAAGAATGAAAGGCCTCACTAACATTTTCTCCCGTATTAGTTCCGGAAGTCAGCTGATTATTAGAAACAAGTGTAACTACACGAAGGTTCGTTATTTTCGTGTGTTTTTCCCGGAAAAGCTACTTAGTCATTTATAACAATAGATAACAATGCACATCGCTTTTTTATTAACTTGAACACAAGCGAACACGAGAGAAAATTCTCTCGTCTTTCTCTTCACATTAACGAAATCGTCGAGCTTTCTCAATATTTACAAAATATATCGCACGCGTTACACGCACAATGTGTCTACGATTTGCCTGAAAGGAAATGCTATCTAGAAAGTCTCTTTTAAATCAGGGATCATTATAATATAGTGCACGAATAATCAGGTCTTTGTAGTTCAAGGGGAATATCAGCCAATCGCAAAAGATTCGTCTAACTGCTTAAGTATTTTTTGATAGTAAATAAAATCTTTCTAGTATTAGAAAACGAGTAACGTAATTTCTGCATAAACGTTGAAATTTTACGATAACAGTATTTAAACAGATAATGCGTCTCGCGAGAGAATTTATCGCAATATGTTAGCACTCCTCGCGTTTCAGATATACTTGCTACGCATTATCTAGGAATTTAGATAACGTCAAAAGAATGAACGTAAAAATCCAGGATCGTTAGTCCCTAGAATCACGCTGCTTTGTTTTGATTCAGAGTGAATTTAACAATTTTTCTATACGATATTTTTCTTCAATCCGACGATCGAAAGATTGCTTTTTTTTTTAACCTAGAACAAGTAAAATTCTCTTACGCGTAAGAATCGTTTAATTCAGGTATTAAGTAGCGAAGTCGGATCTACGGAACGATGTTCTCCCGTACGTAAATAAGTAAAAGGTTATCAAAATCTTCGTGCGTGTCGGATATTAATTCGATCGATTCAACCCTACTCAGAATGAATGTTGTACGAATTAATTCAAGAAACGTGCTTTTCATTCTTCTGGCAATCTTCTCGACCACTGTGAAACAGGCTCATATGGGTTACGGTAAATTGTCGTTAACACGGACGATTTTACAAATTCTTTATTTCAAGGTACACATCGATATTTACCGTGTAATCATTTTTATTACAGAGAGTGCAATAAAGTATGCGCAAAAAGAGGCTAATGTAAACTCTACACCAGCATACAGTAGTACAAAGGTAATGTAGAAAGTTACATTGCTTCAATTAACAGACAAGAAAGTACTTAAACTTATAATATTTGCAGGAAGAAAATGCAAGGCTATGCCCTAGCGGTATCGCCTGTTCAGAATTAAGCGGCGGATGTTTGAAGTGTAATTTAAATCCTAATTGTGTGTATGGAACTGTATATGTTGCCAATTGTTCCGTTTTGGAGCACATTGATTGTGTTGTAAGTGGCATAACATATATTCTTATCTTATCTGTTATATATATCTATTAATGAGCAATACATTTATATTTATAGGGTGAGCAGTTCTTTCAAAAGAAGTACATATGTCGTTATTGTTATCAAACTGAACATTGGGAGCACGAGTGCCATCAAAGAAATTCCTGTAGTTCTGTAGCTTCGCCGAGGCAATATTACAAAACAAATTGCACGGTAAACGGAGATATACTCTGCCTAGGGAGACGCAGATTTATAAAAAATCTGTTATGTAATTGGACCGTGGGATACCGTTGGTCGACAGCTTTAATTTTAAGTATCACTTTAGGAGGTTTCGGGGCTGATAGGTACATCGCATACAGCGAAATATTAACCATCGACACGTTAAGCGCCTTGCGGACCGGTGCTAGATTTTTCGTTTAAACAGCGTTGATAGTTCAGAATTAGCAACGTCGAGCTTAGAAAATAATACCTTATCGTTCGTTAATGAGTTTATTAAAACAGTTTAAATAAAGACACGATTTTCCTTTGCAGACGTTACAAAGATTACAACTTTCTCCGTTAAATTTATTGTAACATTGCAAAATTTTCGTAACTGAACCGTTGAACGAAAAGTCGGCCGAAATCGGCGTGGCGTTTAACGCGTTAAATAACACTATTCTGTATTAATTCGTGTATTACAGATTTTATTTGGGTCACTGGCAAGAAGGAATTGGCAAATTGTTCAGTTTCGGAGGACTCGGTGTATGGACTCTGATAGATATAATGCTTATTTCTACGAGATATTTAGGTCCGGCAGATGGATCGCTATATATTTAAATGAATCGGGAGAAAAGAAATTTTATTAGTGTACTGATACAATTAGCACGTAAGGCAAAGCAAGTATTTTATTTATTACTTCCAACAGAACTGAATTCCAATGTGATATGTATATAAAAAAGTTAAATAGATTTCTTTCATATGTATAAAATGTTTATTAGCCTTAAGATGTTGCGTAATTTGTACGATCTTCTATGCCTATTCACGTAAAATCGTCTTACTAATGTATTGTTCTCAATTACACAATAAACCATTGCTTTATTATATCTTTCTACCGTTATTCTCATAATGATCATTCCTTTTTTCTTTAATTTCATTTGTGTTCGTAATTAAAAAAAAGAGTGGAAGAAACCTGTGACGACCTCTAATTCTACTCAGCCGTCCCGCCAAAAAGTTGGTTTCCAATATGAAATTTCGGCGTGTGTAGTGTGCTTAGAAAAGCTTGGAAAAACGTTTTTCCTTTTTGAGCCACCGTGTCGTACACACACACACACACACACGCATATATATATATATATATATAATAGCTTAATTTTAATCTAGTAATATTAGTAGTGTAAACCCTAAGTATTTTTGTGTACCAAAAGATCTGGAAATATATCTAGCGAAGCAACTGAGAACCGTGTGAACGAGCTTTCTTTCCTAGTATCTCGACGCAGGGAATTTCCCCCAAAAATCGTGGTCATAAAGTCGAAGCTCAATTTTAGACACCCCCTCTGGCGGGATCGTTCATAAAAAGCGTACGAAATTAGTCGATAGGTAGTGGTTCGTGAAGTTCTTAACGCGGTGATTGTTGTTTGTTGCTCGTGAATGGAAATAGGGTGATTCTTTCAAGATGTACGTATACGGTAAAGGAGTTACTTGAAAGAGTAAAAGGGCAATCTCATTTTCTCTACCTATTACGCATATTTTATGTTACTAATTTACTAGCGTAATGTATCTAACGAATGTACCGATGCATCTAACCTCAAACTAAAATGTCTAAACACAGGAAGGACAAAAGTCTGTCGAAACTCGACAGCATGGCAGATGTCCGGGATATCTTAGATATCGAGGTACCTACTACCAGCGAGCTGACCAAAGAATCAATTATCGGTAGTGACAAGAAAAATCGGAAGAAATATGAATACAAAGTACCGAAGAGGCCCGAGGGCATGCATCGCGAAGTCTTTGCGTTGCTTTGTAAGGATAACAACGATGTACCGCCGTTATTTCCGACAGACACAGCGAAAGGATACAAACAAGTCAGAGCTAAACTTGGTATGAAAAAAGTTAGAGCATGGAAGTGGACACCGTTTACTAATCCCGCTAGAACGGACGGCGCTGTGTTTCATCACTGGAGAAGAGTCGCGGACGCCGGGAAAGAATATCCTTTTGCCAAGTTCAATAAAATGGTTCCTATTCCAACATATACCAATGCAGAATACGTTCAGCATTTGGTTACAAATGGTTGGACAAGAGCAGAAACCGATCATTTATTCGATTTGTGTAGGAGGTTTGATCTAAGGTTTATCATAATCAAAGATAGATGGGATTGTACGAAATTTCCTGCAAGATCTGTAGAAGATTTGAAAGAGAGGCAAGTAAATGTTGCACAGTTTTTTATATTTCTTGCTATTTCTGTATGTATTTAATTGTTTAGGTATTATCAAGTGTGTGCAGCTCTAACAAAGGCAAAATCTCACACAGACAAGGTTTATACATTTGATGCTGAACACGAGAAACGTCGGAAAGAACAGCTGAAGAAGCTGTTTGAAAGAACACCAGAGCAAGTGGAGGAAGAGCAAATGTTATTGGCTGAATTAAGGAAAATTGAACAGAGAAAGAAGGAGAGAGATAGAAAAACTCAGGATTTGCAGAAATTGATAACAGCTGCTGATCATCAAGCTGACCCAAGGAAAAACGAAAGAAAAGCTACAAAGAAGAGTGGTGCTTCCTCCAGAAATAGACCAAACAAAGCAGATACATCTCATGTAGTTTGTTAATAATAATTCGTATTTTTGTACTCTACTTCACAGGCACTGAACTCATATTTAAAGTTGCGAACATTTTCAGACAGTGGAATCCGCCGGGATTAAGTTTCCAGATTTTAAAAATAGCGGTGTCTCGCTTCGTTCTCAGCGGATAAAATTACCGAGCAGTTTAGGTCAAAAGAAGATGAAGGGTATCGAACAAATGCTGAATGAACTTCGAATAGGTATCTACAAATTGAATTTACATTTCATCTGATACGTTTTCTCCAATGAAATATCTTTTAATACGTTATATTTTTCCAGAATTGAATCCACCGCCCACAGAACAGATATGCCAACAGTTCAACGAATTAAGAAGCGACATCGTTTTGCATTACGAGCTTCGAAGCGCATTATCGACGTGCGATTATGAATTACAGTCACTTAGGCATCAATACGAAGCTCTAGCTCCAGGAAAGGTACACGTTTTAAATGGTCAATAGCTAATTTCAATTTACCGGAGTATAAAATGATACCAGCACCTATTTTTCAGACATTAACGATACCACCCGCATTGTTACCGAAAACAGAGCCCGAAGTGAAAGCGGATATAATAGACGTGGTGGGCTCGCCCAGCATGCCATCCATTAGTCATTGATTTTTAAAGTAAATTAGGTCGATAAAAAAGAAACAAAAAATTGTAAATAATTCTCTGTACCCTGAAACGCGGTATTTAATTTACCGGGTAACGCTTATGTAACGTTTTACTCCCTGTATAATTTTTTACTTTGTATTAGACACTTGATTAAAAATAATTTAACGTTAACGTTGCACGTTTCTCCTCGATTATTTCTCCCTCTCTCAAGGTTTCATCGGACAAGGAATGAAATAAGACATGGATTACTTATATATCTGTGTATTTTATATTGTCGACAAAAAGTAACAATGTACGGTCAAACCGTATAATTTATCTACAACAATCTACAATAGATTACAATATGTTGTCTTGTTTTTTTTTTCTTTTTTTGTTGAGGGTTAGAGGGAGGTAGGAATATTAGAATAACGGGAGCAGGGTTTTCTTTTTCGGAAGGAACGGGAAATCGGGTTAAAAGTGTGGAGGAAAGATGGTCGATGCAGGCCTTTCTTCGTTCGTGCTCCGTTAATCGCGATACAGTTGACCATTTTATTATTATTATTATTCTTTTTTTTTTGTTTAATTCTATATTAAATTACTCGATAGCTCTAGCCGTACTTGGTACGGAATAATGCATATATATCTGCTTCTTAATGATCGATAATCCACCGCCCGACTTTTCCATCTACGCCGTGCCGTGAGGACTCTCTCGGTCAAAGTTAAGTGTAAGGAAAAACTGGGCACAACGCTGGCTGGCATCGTTGACCCGCATATCCGATCCATTGTTCGCGGATCGTGCATCCACTCGTCTGTCTCTCTGCCTCTCTCTCTCTCTCTCTCTCTCTCTTTTACCCCTTCTCAATAATATACATATGTGCTGACGCTTCGATCGCGGTCATCCTGATAACACGACGCCTTTTATTTTTCGGATAATATACGTTGCCACTCACGTTTAAATTTTTTAAATAACGTATCCGTAAAATTTAAGTGGAACATTCGAAACGAATTTTAAACAACACGCTGTATATTAAATTTTGCCAAAGGTGAATAATGTATGTAATCGTAACGCGATGGAACACGAGGAAGCAACTTCTCGCGAATATCAAGAACGGTTTCAAAGAAACTTTTTCAGAGATACCATTCCCGAAGGAGATGCATATTTTCATAGGCTGGCGCATCGGATGAATATCACAACGGAATACCAAGCGTTTCGAATATCGTTTCGTCTTTGAACGTGAAATTGAGGTAACGATGCCTCGACCATTTTATAAAGTTCACGTCTAAAAGAGAGAGAGAGAAAAAAAGGCAATCTTTAACCTCGAAAGAACGATGAACGGATTGAACGCGTCAGCTCATCTCGGTGATGTCTCCGATTGAATTGTCATTTCTCTCGGTATTTTCCCGGGCTAACAACTGATCACCTCTCCTTTCTCACGCGACGAGGAAAGCACGATCTAGTTGGGAGGAGGGGGTCTGGCACAGCAAACGGGTCGGGTGGAAAGAGAGAAAAAAGTTCGAGCCACGAATAAAGGAAACACCGCGGCTTGGCAAAAAACACACGAGTAAATACGTGTTTATATGTATATATACACACAACTGCCATATACATGTATACATATATACACATACCTGTAGCAATGGAACAGTGACAATAATAATTAATCGTAGCGATAATAATAATTCGATAACAATCATAACGTATTACGGACCACTTGTAAAATGCACAGCAGTATCGTTCACATTCTCCCCTGTTTCATTTCTCCACCGCTGTCTCATTGCTCCACCTTTTTTCTCCGTTGGTTTCTCTTTCTCCCCGTTTCTTTTCCCTCTTTTTTCTTTCTACGTTACACAACGCGAAACCGTCCGCTAGGGTTATTGATTCGACAACGTTCGAGCGATCCTGCAACTGACCAAGAGAAGAGATTTGTCTCGTTACTTTATTATTATTTCTGTTTTTTTTTTTTGGGGCTTTTTTCGTTTTTTTGGTAAGTTGCTTTTCTGCTGCTTCGTTATTTTTTTTTTTTCTGTTTGCTTCTTATAACATGTAACATGAGAAATCGTATCTTATTCGTTAAAGACATTCCCTACACAACACGGCTACAGTAATGCGTCATGGATATGTGCGCAAGTGCGTGTGAAGAAGAATGGAGGGAGAGACATGGAAGAGGGGCAGACAGAGAGCGAGAGAGAGAGAGAGAGAGAGAGAGAAAAGTGGGATGGGCTGAGCGAGGAGAGGCGAGAGAGTAGGGAGAGTCCATTGGAGAGGGAAGGAGAAGGGTTGAGGAGAAGGGGCGGGTGTCAGGGTTGAAGAGAAAGGAAGGAGAGGCTGCAGAGAGAGCGGCGGGGAACGATGGTCGGGTTTTGAGCAGGGAGGCAGGAACCGGGTGGATTCGGGACTGTTCGCGAGTGTCCGCACGTACGCGCGCGTACGCACGTGCGCACATAGGCACACGTTCTGTTAAACTTTTATATGTATAGACTTCTGTATATAATGCATTTTAATCATTGATTTTTTTTTTTGTTTTCCTTCTGTTGTTTCTTGTTGCATTTCGTAAGTAACTAGCTCTCTCGATTATGTATATATATACACATAAGTATATGTACAGGACATATATATGTGAATATATATAGTCGCTATTACGTAATAATAACACGTACGCTCGGCAAATGCATCAAATTCTCTCTTCTCGCATTGTTTTTTTTCTTTCTTTCTCTCTCCTCATTCACGCCACCCTTTCACGCTAATTTTCTCTCGTTCTTTCCACGCGTTTTCCGTTCACACGTTCTTTCTCTCTACATCTCTCTTTCTCTCTCTCTCTCTCTCTCGTTCCCTCTTTCGACCACACTCACGTGTTCTCGTTGCACTCTTTCAACAATCACGCTGGCCTCTCATACGCTTCGGCTTGCCTATTAATGTTCTACCTTGTATTGTATATAACTACAACGCTATGGTAGACAACAACAAGTAATATTATCCTAAACTTGTTTTACCTGCATCTTTTTTTTTTTTCTCTCTTTCTCTCTACATCGTATTCGTATATGCCGTAAAAATGTTGTATATAATGATATTAATATTGTTTATATAATCTGTTTTATTGCACGCGGTTGTCGAGCCACGACGGCGCCGCTAAGTCGGACGAGCGTCGAGCATCCGATTGATCATCGACGGACGATCACGTACGGCAGAATGAACGTCGTTTAATTAAAATTCAACTAGGCGAAACCAGATCGGATTTCTCGTTTGCCGTGAATTTTCCGCGGTTTCGCGTTGCTCTCGAATTATGAAATAATTCGTGCTCTTTTTTACGAAATGTTCGCGTTTCCTTTTTCTCTTGTGTAATTCTCGCGAGATAAAGTGACGATAAGGAAAGATGCTGTAATCGGTCGACGTTGAAACAAATCGATCCTGGACGCTCGTTCGATATCGGCTCCAGCGCGGCGACGTTTTCTTCTTTTTTTAACATCAGCCTGTTATATTTTCATTTATTATTATTAATTCTTCTTCTTCTTTTTTCTTTTGCGAGATTTTTTCACTGTGCTCATTTCTTTTTTTTGTTTTTTTGCATTTTTTTCTTTTTTGTTAATCTTGCATGGTTAAATCCTCGTTAACGTTTACTCGCACGCGATCAGCGATTTCTTCTAGGTATAAGCCGAAAATCATCTCTGCGTGAGGTGTAAATAACATGGTCGTTGGTGCAGCATTTTGCCATTTTGTCTCCGCGCTTCAGAATAATTACACGCACGCGTTTAATCCGGCGTCCAATTACGCGAAATAACACCGTGGCTGAGACAAACGAAAAAGCGTGGTCGTCTATCGAGAAGATCGATTTGCCGTTTACACATATTCGACAGGTATCACAAAAATCGTCAAATCGAACGCTTGTCGAGACCTCGTTGTTTCTCGATCAAATTGCACGTGCACGCTGCAATCCGTAGTAAAATTCATAATATTTATATATCTATATATGTATACATACATACATACATACATACATACATACATACATACATACATACATATATATATAGGTACATCCTAGGCTGGTTTCGTCTAATCGCATGTACCCTAAATATCCGCGAGAAACAGAATCGACCCTTGTGCGTTCCAATTTAACCCCATTGCCGCCATTATTCTCTATAACTCTCTGCCTCTTTTTCCCGAAAGGGAGAAAATATTTTTTCTTTTTACAAATTTTTCTTGTTTCTTTTTCTTTTTTTTTTCTTACTAATAAAACGATAGGTAGACTTTTTAATACTTTATTCGCAATCCCTTGCACTCTAAGCTGAATTACTTGGACGTCGATCAGCCTCGATAACGTTTTACGAATATAACTTGAATTTAACGGTGTATTTTCGAAATTATCCCATTATTCTCAGCTACTGTGACAGTCCCATAAAAGTGTCGCATTTATCGCGCAACGTTTGAAGTAATTTCAGCTTCGTTGATCGACGCGCCTTTTCCGATCTCCGAGAGCAAAGGATCGCTTACACGATCGAACCGATTTTGTTCGATCGAATACCACAACCGTGTCGATTATACGCTTACGCGATGTAAATTGACGAATATCCAAAATAGGGGGAACAAAGATATGCCGCGCAAGCTTGTAGCGAATACTCATGGCAGAGAAAGGGTTAAAAGAGGAACGACAATGACATATATTCGTACGCACGAGCGAAAGAAAGCGTTTACCGTAATAAAATCATTCTATCCTCGGACTCTCTCACCCCGACGTATACAACGTTAGAACCTTTACATATTTATATGCGCTTCTTTTTTTATTTTTTTATTTTGTTTCTTTTATGTATATAACGTATGTAGATAATATGTATATATATGTATATAAATATATATATACATATCTACATATCAATAGTTAATATTATTTATAATATCTCCCATTCTTTGCATTTCTTTTCTTTTTTCTTAAATCCGTTCTCGTCTAAGGTTCTGCGACAACCTAGAGAGATTCTTTCTTTTGGTTTCCTTCTTTATTCCTTTCCCCTTTCTTTCTTTTACCTCGTAATAATCCGGATTTTCATCGGTTACACACGTAAGTACGTCGTAATCCATTACGTTTACTACTGCGGCGATGGACGGGGGTAAAACCCTATGTAATGCGACGAAAATTCAACAACGATAATCATAAAATATACATATATATATATGTGTGTGTATATATGTATATGTGAAAAAAGTACATATATACCGGATCAAATGGGATCGCGCGCATATATATATATATATGTATATATTAATATATATATATATATTTTTCTTTTTTTTTTTCTGTGTACGTGTGTATGTGTGAACGCGCGCACACGTTTCTGCGGTTACGCGAACACCTCTTTGTGTGTATATGCGTGCATGTGTTTATGTTTATGTGTGTGTAGGTTTTTAACGTGGTTGACAACTAATCGCAAGAAACACGGCATAAGCCGAAGATCGATAAATCTGCTTGGCCATCTTTCACGCGTGCAACTCTTCGCACGCGCGCACACACGCGTCTTATATTAGGTAATACAATAGTGTGCGGTGTGCGTGTGTCGGTGTGTGCGCACGAGCGCGCGCGCGCCACCGCGTTAACTACCAACGAACGATCTGCACGCGATTGAATCGTTCGACAGGCCTGATCACGTATTATTAATCATAATAGTAATAATGATAATGACAATAATAATAATAATAGTAACAATAATAATGACAATAATAATAATACAATCTGTTCTCTTTTTTGTGTTTTCTTCTTTTTTCCTCATTTTAATCATATATATATATATATATATGTATATATATATAGAGAAACTTTGTAACGCTTTATCCATTATTATTTCCGTTTAACTTTTTAGTTTCACCTAAATATTACTTACGATTTAAGTCGCTAATGATATCGCTAATGTAATCAGTTACTTTATTAAATCGTCAACATCTCTTTCTCTTTGATATGTGCGTTCGCGTCTTGTCATTTGCCAAGAGAATATTTATTTTTTTCTTTTTTTGTTCTTTTTCTTCTTTTTGTTCTTTTTTTCCTATTTCTTTTTTAAGCCTTTGCAAGCGGAATTTCTCTCTCCTCCCTTCTGCTCGTTCATTTTCCTTCTTTTCACTTGCGCTACACCCTTCCTCCCTCCCACCCTCTCGTCAACACTCTGCCTCTCTTTCTCTCACACACACACACACACACACACACACACACATACGCTCCTTTTGCTATGTACACATTCGCAATCTCGCAATATCTCTCACGCGCGTAATCTCTACACACGCATTCACCCTCGTCGTTACGCTTCCCTTCTCTCCCCGTTCCTGTCCACTTATCCTTCCATTCTTTTCTTTTGTTAACGAGGAAACGATATAACAATTAGAACAACGTGTCACGCTCGACCGGATGGAAAAACGGCGTTCCCAACGGCGGCCGACCGTATTCGCTGGCGGACGATAAAACGTCATTCGTACGAGAAAAGAAGCAAGTCGCTCGAGAATTTTTCTAAAACTTCTATTTCACGTCGGCTATATCTCATCGCGGGATCACGTTCCTTCTCCTTCGAGAGAGAGACCTAACCCTTTACGAAAATTGCTTGACATATCACGCGCGAATTCTCGTTCGATCCGTGCGCTATTCGGCGAAACAAGGCTCTCTTTCTCACCTACCCTATCCATTTTATTTCCGGACGTTTGAGGAGTCGCGATTCGAAAACCGAGCTGAAAGTATCCTAACACGTCTCTCAGACGGAGAAGCGTGATCCTGCGTGATGCGAGTTACGAAGCTGTCCGGTAAAAAAAAAGAAAAAAAAAGAACAATCAACCTACGGAATTCAATTCGCTCCTTTTTTCTCTCTTCGCAACCGATCTGTGTGTGTGTAATAATAACAGTAATGCAAGAGAAATTAGGCTGAAGAGACGTGAACGTTTTCTCTATCTGTTCGATACGTAACCAGAATTTCCGGAACCGCAGTCTGAATTTGTTCGAATTCGACTAGGAATTTAGAAACGTGTACGAAGTGACAAAGAAAGAAATGATTCCTCAGCTATGAACACAATAATTGATACTTCCGTCAACAGGGGTACCGGTAACGTACGCGTACCAACATCTCCGATAACGCAAGCTTCGACTTACAATACGCCTAATTTATATTATCATTATTATTATTAATTTTTATAAACGATTCTCGAGCCGCGTCGAGAGAGTTTCACGATCAGAATCGAAAAAACTCAATGTCCCCTTTCACCCTCAACGATGTTTATCCTAAAAGTATTATAAAGTACAAATTACGAGCGCGATAGTGACCCCGAGCTTCGAGCATTTCTCTCGGCTGACCTTCGCCTTATCACGCGATTTCCCGTTCATCCGTTTTCGTTCCAGCCAGAACTACCCTAACCGACTCTATTTTATCGCTAACCCCTTTCTCTCCTTAGAACACGAATGCGTTAAACCATGCTACTTGCTACCTTCAACCCCATTGCACTATTTCAATTTCGAGAAGAAAATCTTTTCCTCGCAATTACACTCGATCCACTTTCATCGTAGAAACTTTTCCTTCATCTTCGTACCGACGACGATGATCTTCTCTCAGTTCTTTCCCTTGGCTGTAGCTTATCGTGATCGATGATATTCGTCGTTCTCTCTTTTTCTTGTTTCTTTCTTTACCACAGGTGATCGAGAGCAAGAGGAATTCTTCCGCGAGGAAAACCGGAAGCTCGATGGGTTGCCCTTCATCCGTGCTCGACGTAAACGAGAACGCCTCCTTCTCGAGCGTTCTCTCGAACATTCACAACCTGTCCTCTACATTTCGACGAGCCGGAGTCGATTCGTGTCGCAGGCTGTTACGCGCTATCGATAACAAATGTTTGATTGAAAACGTTTATAATGATCGAAGCTACACGAAATCTTTCTCTCCCTCTCTCTCTCTCTCTCTCTCTCTCTCTGTTTCACACACGCGCTCTCTCACGTTCTCTCTCACGCTCTGTCTCTCGGCGTGGTGCTAAAAACGCTAAGTCGCAAAAAAGGGACGCCGCCATTTTGTCTGATCTCTTTCTTTTCTCCTATGGATCTGTATCTGTGTCCGTGTCTCTGTGTGTAACTCTTCTTCTTTTTTTATATGTGTATATATATATATATATATACTTTTTTTTGGTTTTTTTCTTTTTTGGTTTCATCTTAAACGTTTTGTTGATCGGTGATCGATACTTCGGGAAGATCGTATTGTGCATCATTCGCTACTTGCTTCTCGCAAAATCGTTTTACGGAACTATGTTTTTTTTCATTTTTACTTTTTAAGAAAACGCTACGTCCTATCAGCTATTCCGCGCTAAGGGTTTCCTCTTCTCGCTCATCTCGTCGAGAAAAGCCACTGTACTCGCCCGTTTCTTTTTCTTTTTTTCTTTTTTTCTCCTCTGTTCGATCCTTTTCGTTTACTGTGCTCGCACGTTACATTCACCTCGCCATTTCCCTCGTTCCGCAGTTCGATCTTCCTCGTACGTTCCTCCAGAGGAAACTGGCTATCGAAAGAACGATCCACGGCTGCGAGAGAATCGGTGAAAGCCTGGCCAATCGTAGCGTGGTGGCGAACGGCCAGATTCCTCAAGTAGTATCGGTAGACGATAAGGCTGACAATTAGACGCGACGCAGCGTAAGCACTGAACGATCGGCCATTAAATCCCTCTTCCAGGAATTTCCCTCCGCTTCACGATTTTCCTTTCTCTTTCGTTTTTAACGAGAATCATCCTCGAAGACACGTTTTCAATGGTCAATCGCCACGGTCAACGTAGAATTATCGTTAGTAGTATTAGTACAAGTAGTAGTAATAATAGTAATAGTAGTAGAAGCGTAAGATTAGTTCGATGCTACAGATGTAATTAGCCGGTGAAACGCGCCGAGTCCAATAGCACGCAGCTACGGATGTGTTTTTTTCATTTTTTCGTTTTTTTTTTCCTCTCTTTCCTTCTTCTTCTTCTTCTTCATCGTAGTCCAGCAGCAAAAAGGTGAGAACGATAAGGTAGACGTTAGCAGCGGCGGAAAGTTTAAGAACAACAACGACGACGTGTAATCGTGTGTCGTGGAATGAACACGAGCGTTGCAAGCTCACGAGAGCTCGTCTCTGTTGGTATCGTAAAAGCTGCTTTAAACCGTGAACGTTTACGATGGTTCCTCTTCTTGTAAGTATCGAGTCGAGAGTATACAAAAAGTGCGACAACGCTCGAAGTAATGCGTGAAGTGGAGTCCTCGTTTAATTTCGTCACCGAATCAATTCATTTCCCATCTCTTTCATCTCTGTGCCATTCACTTTTCCGATTCAACGCGTGAATTCCTCCTCTGGCGTCAGGTTCGCTCGGTTTCGTTCAAGTACCACGCTTCTCTTCTATCTTTCCGTATGTTTGTATTTTTCTTTTTCTATATATATATATATATGTATACTTTTTTTTGGTGGCTTTTTTTAATCCTGTATTTTTTTGTTTTCGTCTTTAGTAAAAAGCTAGGCCGCTGTTAGGCGTTCAGGCGGTTCCGGGGATATACACACGTCACGCTCTCCTCTAATAACACTTGTCGAGCAGATTTATACGATTGCCTCGCTCCTCGTATCCTTAACATAGTCGATATCACGTTATAGCTAATGTTTTTTCATTTTTTGTTATTCTCTTTGTTATAATCTACGCGCTTAAAACGGTACTTTGAAACATTTTTATATACTTATAATACAAAATCTGTTTTAACGTGGATTAAAAATCTCTCTTTTCATCGTCTACCACACCCCTTTCTCATTCGCGCTTGCTGTCCCACTGTACACGTCTCTCTCTCTCTCTCTCTCTTTCTCTCTCACATTCACTCTTCCCGCTCTCTCGTACTCTCCGTTTCTCTTCGCGTGTACATGTAACAACGATATAATAATAATAATAGTAATTATTCAACATCGTCTAACGGTATCACCATAGAGTGTCGTAGCGTGACATCGAAAACTCGAAAGAACGTTTAGCGAAAGAACAGCTCGGCAGAGAGTATCGTTTGTTTCCGATCCTGGGACCACGGAACGACGTTTTTCCGAGATTACATCTTTCCCTCTTTTCGTGGTAACGAAAGAAAAAGATCTGTTCGTTGAAACTTTCCACTAGGAATCCACACGATCGGTTAAAGATCATCGTTCCGTGATTTTCCATTAGTTCGAGCTTCGTTAGGCGTTACTCCCTTCCAACGTTTGAAGGAAACACCGTGCAGATTCTCGATCGTAAGGTGAATTATCATGAAGAGAGAGAGGTGCAAGAGCAAGCGTCGCGGGTGTTCGATCCGAAGTAATAACGAAAGCTCTGCACGATTTTCCCTCGAGAGAGAGAGCATGCCTTTTATAGTTTCGTTAGCTTTCGCCATAGGAAGGTTCGATCTCCTTACGGTAGTATTTATTTGCTGAATAGTAGTAATCGAAGTTTTAAAAACGAGCACGTCCAGAAGCGGAGGAGTAAGCGTTCCTCGGAGGAAAACGAGGGCGGTTGGTTTGTTGGTTCGCTTCGTCTTCAATTGCTTTTCTCTCTCTTTTTTCTTGTTTCTTCTTTGTTTTTTTTTTCTTTTTTTCGTTTAAAATTGCACAGCCCGCACGGGAAGCTCTCAGGATGTCCTCGTTTTCTAATAAGAACGATCAGAGTGAAGATAACGAGAAGAAGAATTGAAAAGGAATTTTCTTTTTTGTTCCAAGTGCTTTTTCTAAAAAGATCAGTTTTCACCGCCGTCGTTTCGATCGTTCTACTCGAACACGACCAACCCCCTCCGCTTCCGGTTTCGTACGACGGAGCACGTCTCTGACGGTCGACAGTTGGTTCTCGTTTTCGCCTGGCAAAAACACCGGCTGATCGATCAACGTTATATACACTCCCCAAGTGTTGTTTGTCAGTCCCCGTTTCTTTTTCCGCGTTAGCTGGTTTTCCTACGCGAAAACGGTGGAATGCAATTTCACCAGGAGGAACGGTGTGCAAAAAACCGGCAACGCGCGAACGGGACACAGTGTTTGGCGTAACAATGGCCGGCACAGAGACGAATCGGACGGCTCTGCGTGCTTTTCGAACGTTTATTCGAGGCGCCACGCTGCCGACCGATTTAACAGGGAAAAAAGGAGAAGAAAGAAAACGTTGTCCGTTTCCGTGTTTCGTCCCTGAATAAATGAAACAACGGAAAGAAAAATAATCGATCGTATTTTCTCTTAGAAATTTTCCTTTAGATAGATTTTCATCGTACTATTAGTAACACGATCGAGCGAAAACGAGGAGTCGAGCGTCGGAGGAGTGTCACTCTGCAGATTTCGCGATCCACGACAGAGTAAAGATATCCGCTAGATCCTACGTTTATAGGCAAAGAGAGAATTTGTTTTGTTTGGTTTAGAGAGAGTATATCAGCGAACGGTGTCAGGCCGTTCATCGTCGAAACGGGAAATCGTCGATCGTTTCGCTCCGATGGTATTCGTGGCAAACGGTCGATCTTTAGACGACGACCAGCCATAGAGATTCGTTCGACATAGTGTATTACCTATACATTTTACACACGGTAGCGAATTCATTGTTTCCATTCGGTGGAATGATTTGGCAGTACGACTAAACGCCACTCATCGCGAGTGTCGCGGATCGAAAACATCGACGAATTCGTTGCTGCCTCTCCCTTATTCGTTAAGATTACCGTTTAATTAGGTATTAAGTGTGGATCATTCTATACGCGAATGTATGAGCTCAGTCGTGCGTTCGACGCTTCTCGACGTATGATCGCAGGTCGAAACGTGGGATATATTATAGATACATGTATGTATTATAAGGGGGTTGTTTTTAATTTTTCTGTATTTTTTTTTTTCTTTTTCTTTTTCTTCGGTTTCGAGACAGAGGCGCGTCGAGCTTCGAGAGCGGTGCGGGAATCTAACGAGTGGCATTGACGATTGAACGGTATCTGTCGTTGTGATACACTACAGAGCTATCGGGGATAAGAATCTATTAATATAAGAAACAACGTGTGGGATAGTCTTTTTGTTTTTTCCATTTTGTTTAAGTAGAAGTTGAAGGATTAGGAGAATAAGAAGAAGAGCAAAATGTAGTTTTAGTAGAAATATAGTAGAGGTTAAAAAGGATTAGTGGGGGGGGGGAGTGTATAGTATAGGGTGCGAAACAGAGTGGATCTGTTCTCTCATCTACGTCATACAAAGTAGATAAATATTCCGCGCGAATCGTTGGCACGAATCGGCCGACACGCTCGCTGAGTCTAGAATAAAGCGACGTTCATCCTGTTCGTCGAACAATCAGTTCTATCGCTGGGAATTCTTAAACGAGATGAGTATTTTGTTTCAGGTATTTCAAGGTTTATACAATATGTACACGTATATATGTATTCTCGGCTAGAACAAAGAAACGAGGGAAAAAATAAAAGAAAGAGAAAAGAGAGAAACGAGAGAGAAAACCAAAAAAAAAAAAAAAAAAAGAATAGGGAGGAAGAGGGAAAGAAAAGAAGGTACGTTTCGTAAACCTGGGTGACGTGTTTGTAATAACCGTTTGCTTTTTTTCTCTTTCCTTTCGCGGTGTTTGTAATAATCAACCTGGCGAATGGGGAGAGGTTAACGAGGTTCGGTTCTGTTTTCTTTTTGTTTTTCCGGAGGGATTAGGGGAGAGGTTAGAGAGAAATGGATTAAGGTGCATCAACGTAGGTTTCGTTTAGTTATTTCGGGAAGGCTGTTGTCCGTCTTTCACTCCTCCTCTTCCGTTCAATGGCGGCGTGCTCGAGGGAGAAAAAAAATCTTTCCTCTCATCGGCCATTGGACGACTCGCCGACGACGATGATGATGACGATGACGAGACCCGTAAATGTACGTCCATCTGCCGTCAATGCTGGACAATTTTCACTCGCTTCTGTCTGTTTTCTTTCTTTTCTTTTCTTTTCTTTTCTTTTTCTCCCGTTCCTAGACCGGACAGACGAGGAACTCGTACTCGAACATCAGCGAGACAGCGACGAAGACGAAGTAGAGGAGGAACATGGTGAAACCAAGGCCCTTGTTCATCCGCCACTTGAAACAGGCGATGCTCAAGATGACGAACAACAGCATGCAGAATAGGATCGCTATACTGCAGACCATCCCCACCGAGTTCACCTCCACGGGTTTTCCATAGATCAGCCCGTACAGCAGCCACGGTACCGGAAGCCTATGGGCAAAAAGGCAACGGAAAATCGAGCCAAATTTCACTATTAATCGTTACTTCCACGACATCCTTCTCCACCTTCTTACATTCTCTCGCGCACACTTTTCAATCCGTTTCTTTCATTCCCTTTTCTAACAGGGAAGTAGATTTATTAAACGTATGTTACATGTGTGCTTGTTTGCGACGATATCTTTCCAAGGGTTGTCGAAGCCCGACACTATTTTACTTTCGTACGATTTATGGC
This sequence comes from Anthophora plumipes, assembly GCA_951804975.1. Taxonomy (NCBI): domain Eukaryota; kingdom Metazoa; phylum Arthropoda; class Insecta; order Hymenoptera; family Apidae; genus Anthophora; species Anthophora plumipes. Next base: position 24,047,342 of record OX638116.1, on the reverse strand, counting down.
AGAGACTTAGTCTGTGTGTAGCCAGTAAGAATGAGAATATACAGATATCCGGTGATACCTAGTGACACGATGTTTATGGTAGCTCGAATTAGGTTCGAATTATGTATTTAGAGAGGTGTAGAGTTATCTAAATATTTGTAATTCACAAGTGGATTAAAATCACCTTTCGGAATTATATCCGATCGGTCATACGGTTGCATAAATGAAGAAATATTTAAACATTTAACTGCGAACCGTAAAATGAATTTCATCGATCCAGTTAGTCAGGGCGCATACCCAACGTATCGAACGTTGTTGGCGTGAAGCTGAAGTCGACATTTCACGATATGAAATCCGAAAAGAATATTACGTTGGGTGCATGGCCGAATTTTTGTTTCGACGGTGCAGAAATAAGTGTATTTTTTAACATAACGAATAAAAATTCTCCAATTTCTATCAATAACAACTGATCCAACACTAACTCGAAGACTAAGACGTTGACTAAAAATTGTTCAGAACGAAGCAATGAAAAATATCTAAGTAAATAATTCAGAAACATTCGTTATTAAATGAAGGATAATTGAAAAGAAAAAAGAGAACTAGCAAGTTTCTCTTGACAAGAATGAATCAGCCTAATCAATCCTCCATGTACCAAACGTTCATCCTAAATTCTGATTAAAATATGTAGGCTACCAATGAGGATATTCTTCTCCTCTCTATAGAAGAATCTAATACACCTCTCTCTTTCTCTCTTTTTTTCGGGAGAAGTTTGCAAGTGGTCCATGACCTGCTTCTGTCTCTTCCTGGAAGCAAGCTGGAATCGTTCGCTCGGAAAAAATTTTGAAACATCCTGTACACCGTCCGCAACCAAATGATTCAACTTGCCTACTTTTCTTTATCCTGTCGCTTGTCAGTTTACTCTCGACCTCTCCCTTCCTCGTCCTACCAACCCCTCCCGTTGCTGCTGCAGAACACAGATATTAAAGGGAAACTGGGACGCGCGGGACTCGCGATGCATGCGATAAATCGTTCTCTCGAAACCTATGCACTACCACCGATACTTTCCTTCCCTGAAAAAATTCCTCCTAATCGTAATTATTCCAAGTTTATGTCTCAGCAATCTTAGTTAAAAATCTGCATCTCCTTTTTCTCCTACGAGCGACAGAACCACGTAGCTTCGAAGTACTCGAGGGTTTTGCCAAGCATTTTCCTGCTTTCCTCCTGGGCAACGTGCCAGCTGGCAGCCTCTGCAACGGATGCGTGCAACCAAATCGATCTTCGATCGAGTCGATTGCCGAAATGGACGAAACCCTGGGAACCTAGAAAATCGTGCGTATCCGCATGCGCGCATCGAACGGATGTTTCACGCGTTTTAAGGTTTCGAGAACAGATCGAACTGATCATCTACGTTCTACATGTCCTCTATCTTCGAATATAAAACTCTCGTAGGAAGTGCATTTCGTTTGGTTATTCGGTCCATACAATGGGAAAAGAATTAGAGAAACGAAGCTTCTATTCCGCGTGCGTTATCATCGTCTCGACGATAATCCGCAACTAACGCAGCTTTCGATTCGCCCGAATTAAACGGGGAAATATCGTTCCCAGTTGAACCAGATGATCGCTATCGTCCTACTTTCGCGGTGAATTCCCCTCGACTCGTGAAATTTATCACCGCGTCCAGCATTCAAGCGATTAAATTAATTAACTCAATTACCCTTAACGACTTGCTTCACAGCCTCCACCGTCGTTTCTTTTCGTCCCCTTTCCCTCTTTGCTTTCCACGAGGAGAAATATCACCGCGGTGAGGGAAGATAGTACTGATTCGGAAGAATGGAGGTTTGTCCAACGAGAATATTCGCAGGCCATGGCGAACGACTGTTCCCTTTTCGCCACGGAAGTCAGAAGAAAAGGATCAGCGAAAGAGGAAACGCATATCGCTTTCGAATCGTCCGATCTACATCTACGATTCCCGTTGGAAAATGCGCCTAGCATGGTATTTCTACTATTTCGCGCGCCAACGATATAATCATAGAGAAAATGGAGGGAGACGTAGCGAACGAATGGCGAACGCTATTACAGGGAAATAGCGAGAATACCTCTGAATGGACCAGAGGCGCAACGACCAATTCCACGCGTCTGCCTCTTGGCTCCATTTGATCAATCGGTGAAATGCCAATTTATACGTTCGAATCCTCTGTTCCTGTTACGATAACTAGATCCGACTAGGAATTTTCCGAGGTGGGTTTTCCCTGGAACAATTGAACTCTATTGTTGCGACGCAACCCCTTTCTCCTCGAAAGGAACTCCATCGTGGCCATCAAGGTTGAAAATAGTGAACATATTTAAACTTAACACCTTGAATATTATTAAAGACAGAGGAACGGTGTATACTGATGAATTTTATATTTCTCAACGTCAAAATCTGCAAGCTAGAGAAAAATACGCGCGGTCGACCAAGTTTATTGCCTGCTACGGTCATTATTCGAGGCACACGGAAATTCGCACACGCGTGCGTCACTCGAGGGTAGTTTCTGCACCTGCGAGTGAGAATCGCTGAGAGGGTGGTTACTTTTTTCTCGAATTTTCGCGACCAATGACGTAGCTCAACCATCTCTCTTCGCCAACTTGATGTATGTTAATTCGTTCATTCGGTTGTCTCACTCTCACGAACATATCCTCTGCGAAGTGATTTAAGTGACGACATAGTCCAAGAGTAAGAGAATAGTAATAGTCAGACAGAAAAGAACGAGTAGTAATCTAACACAGTAACATCCAGAACGACGCGAAACATGTAACGTCACACCGAACGGGATTAAAGGATTATAATTATCCGATAACCAACGTCTCCGAAACTGACACGAGCGATTGAACTCAGGTCTTACAACCTCGTGATATTCCTTAAAGGAATAACGACGTAGAGAGACGTAACATTCATCGAAATCGAGAGAATCTTCGAAATCTTCGGATAGAGATTTTGGACGGTTTGTAAAATATTCCAAAGTGCCGGAGGAATTTGACGATTTAATCGTCTCGCATTTAAATGTCCTTAGGGGCTGTGGATAATGGAGATTGAAATCCTACCGACGTTACTTCACGGTGTCCGAGAAGAGATATATGCAGCAGGTGATTATGTATCACTTATTCGAAGTTTGAACGAGAACGGAATTGAAAGGATGAGATTTCGTAATTTGAATTTTATAACTTGAACGACATCTCCGTGGAACTTTCGAATTTCTTTGGAACTTTTGGGTCGACGAGCTGCTTTTGTTCGTTTCGAGGACTCCAAAGCTAATTGATCGAACGAGAGATAATTAACGGTAACGAAATGCGTGTGAAATGTGTGCATAGTTAATTCGTTGCAGCAACTGCTGATAATGCGAAAGACAATGGAGAAACGAAACGTTTGAACTGCAGCAGGTGATCAAATTGTTGCGATCGCTTGTTTGAAGTTTGGACAAGAGTAGAATTGGAAATATATTTGAAACGAATTCTTCTTCTGTTGTAAAATGGATTGTGCTGTTTTTAATAAAATATAGAGGAGATTTTAAACCTTCTACAAATTATTAGGAATTTTTTAAAAAAACACTCTATCACTTTTAATGTATCATTTCTCGAACACGACTTTACTTTTTCTAAAGCTTTTTATATTTTTGCATTGTGATGATATATAGATACTAATTTCTCAATTATATAATTTCTCTGCTATAAAGTAGTTATCATTTCTGATTCAATTGGACTTTTTAATCATTCCCGTAACTTTTTCATTATATTTATACAAATCTTGAATTTTCTTTTAGCTAGTTAACTCTTTGCACTCGAATGGCGACTCTCAAATGGCAATTTAAAAGCGGCAATAACTGTTTTTTCTTCTTTTTTTTAACAAATGCCCTTCCTCTTTACATTTTAAATATTTCAGTATATGCATTCCACGATACAGCAATGTCTTTAATTAAAATTATTAATTCGTACATTAGTCTGTCTTCGATGCTTATAAAAATCGAGCCAAATACCGAAATTAGTAAAGTTCGATTTTCGATTATTTAAACATCAAATCAATAATTTCAAAAATGAGAGAGTTGAATGAAACAATTGGTTCGTGAAAACGAAAGATTAGAATAACGGTAAAAAGTGAAACTGATTCCGAAGAAATATCAGGAAAAACAAAGTTCAGAAACGATGAGAAAAATTGTAGCGCAAATTGCAACAGAACCATTTTTTTTTTTTAATTTCAATTAACGAAACAATAGGTGAAACACAAATACTTATACTAAAAAGAAATTAAGAAAAATTCAACACAAAAACGTCTTCGAGTGGAATTTAAATCGTCTATCTATGTGTTGAAAACAAGAAAGACCATATTTCGCTATAATCGAAGTCACAATACCATCGAGAACATAAAACACTCGTCTGTTCGTAATAATTTCATCACCCACTTCATCTTTAAAGTTTCCAAACGACAGTTTCTTCTCTTCTCGTGTCTTTCGAGAGTGCATATCGTTAACGTACATTCAGAATCGTACACACGTGCCATTTTTCCAACGTTCAACCGTCTGTTATTCATCCTCGACACTATCCACGCGTTTGTTATTTACGTGGAAGCAATAAACGCAAATAAAGCACCGCGGTTTATCGTATGCGGTTTTACTGCGGCTTGTTAAAAGACAAAACGATCGCTACACCGAAGCCCACGTTAAATCCATCTATAACGTCTATATACCTCTATAGAAATTCTCTTCGGTGCAAATAAAAAGTTTACAGCAATTATATTGGTTCTATTAAACGGCGACGTAACTTTTGATCGTTCGACGGAAGAAGTTCCACATAATTTTCGAGAGTTCTTTTAAGGCACGTCTCAGTCGAGGACAATTAGGTCGTCGGAGACTTCTGAAACGATGCCGAACACTCGGAAAAGTTCGATAACGAAAAACTTTTTATTACAATGCTCGAAGCGATACGACTCGAGGTTTGCTCGTCTTCATTGGCTAAAGCAATGGCGGCGGCTGCATGGCGCGACGATTTGATTGAACCTAACCTAAAAGAACCTGAACCTGCCCCACGTCTCTTGGCTATCTATATTATCCAATTAAATAGATTGCGCCGGTGCGCACGTTTCCGATATTTCCAATAGGTGGCCGATTACGAATCTGTCGGCAGAACGTTTCTTTACCTCTTTTCACCGAGTAATCGTTCCCGACGTCGGCCAATTTCCGTTCCCCGAAGATACACTCTTTTCTTCGCGGAGGATCGATCGGGAAAGCCTAAAGGAAGCTTCCGCGTGTTATCCAACACGCGAGAGGAAAAGCCTCGCTATCGGAATCAACCGGGAAAGCTATGTATAGTTTTTCACTTCTCGTTTAATCGTCTGAGCGACAGGGGTCTTTGGAAATATGTCGGAAAAAGGCTAAACGACGCGATCGCGCTTCTTTGACTCTTTCTTTAGAGCACACGTGGTCGTGAGGATGGTTCCTTTGGACTAAATACATTTTGCGTAGATAAAATGGAACGTGTGAATAGACAGTTACTTCCATTGGTATTCCACCACTCTTTAAACCAGAATAATTTGTTTAAAATCGAACAAAATGGCGTGAGTTTTCTCCGCGAGGAGTTAGAAGGATTAGTTTACTAGATGACAATTGCAATTAGTCGGAATCGCAAAGAAAATAGCGACGGACGTTTTTACCAACTTTTTTTATCCAAGTCTCTAATGAAAATTTAAAAAACACGTGTTGTAAGTTCATACAGCAGCAGAACTTTCGATTGTAAAGGCTATTCTACCGGTATTAGAGCCGAAAGATTCGAAATATCAAAAAGTACACGGTGGAATATAATCGAAACGAAGGAAATTACTGACAGTTTGCAGAACCGTGGGAAATCTGAACGAAGAAGATGTACAAACCAGCAGGAGGAGTGAAAAGTAAACGATATAGAAGGATTTGTGCACAGGAAATCACTAAAAACGCTTCTAAAATTAATAAAGCGTTATTTGGATAAAAATGAACAAATTTTTTGGAAAATACAAGACACTGTATATTAGTATAGATCATAAAACCAACAAAAAGTCTGAAACCCATCGCGGTACTTCTTCAACACGGAATCTGAACAGCGCGATGGCGTTTCGTAGCTCTAAACCGGTTGATCCTTCAACAGTTACCGAATCTCTCGATATTATCAGTACTTTTTGCGTTTGTTTCGTTTTTTCAGACTAATTTCCCAGGGATTTTTCACGGCAACGTTCCCCGTTCGTATCAAGCTTCGATGCGTCGCGTAACGAAGTTCCTGATTCCTCTGAAATAATCGTAGCCATGTAGAAAGTCCGGTGAAGCGTGTTCCAGCGAGATGAGTGCTGGCTAACGAGAGATTCCACCGGCTCAAAGTGACGTAATCTTATTACCCGCGCCTTCACCGCCTTCGGAAGAACAACGCGCCTGCCATACCTCTACAACCATCTCCTCTACTCACAGCTGCAATGTAAATTCTCCTGTAATTCCACCATGAATTAGAGAGACGCGGTGCAGTTTCAATCGGAGCAACTGTTTCGTTTCGTCTCGTGTTTCGAATTGGAAAGAAACGCCATTTAACTAACGTTGTAACGGTTCCACGGTTGGGTTTTTCAATTCCGAGATAAGGAAGCGAGATGATTTCCCATCGAGATGGCAGATTGTGTGCGTCTCGCGTGAAAATTCCCATAACCGTATGCCCCCGATAACGCGAAGCGATGGCCGCTTATAATCGAGCCGCGTAAATCCATAGACGACCTACATCCGGCTGCAGAGAAAACAAATACCGATAAATTATCCCGATGGTTTCGTAGGGAAGGAAACAGGAGAGCTGGTGCTTTTAGCGTCCCTGGAATCTCTATTCTCCTAGCAAACGTACAAACGTATATATGTGTGTATATATATACACCTATCATTCCACCTTTGTTCTACCGAGTCTCAGATTTCTCGGATTACCGAGAATCTTATTATAGAAAGTTTCGAAACGATTGCAAAATACAGTTTCTACACTGATAGAAAAATTCTTAAGATAATTCGAACCCCTTCTATCCTATCTAGCAACGATATTCTATTCTCGAATTTCTATCCTCCTGTAAAACCGAATCTCTCTACTTTCGCGTATCTCTTATTTCCTAAAATCCTAGACGAATATTTCAATTACCAAACGGAATCCTCGGGAACCTCTGTAAAACATAATTCAAGGGAAAAAAGGTGATCGAACCGAACGGAATTCTCCAGAGAATATCCGTTATTTTCTCAGAAGCAGTCGTTTCATCCACTTCAGAGGCTCTCCCCGTGGAAATACCGAGATAAAGGTACAAAGGAGGACGCGCATGTGTATGTGTGTGTATCTGTGGTCCAGTTGTGGTACGGATGGAAAATCCAGTGCTCACCCAACGGTCACGTCGAAAATATTGCTGCCGACAGAACTGGACACAGCCATGTCACCGAATCCTTTCCTCGCGACAATCACGCTGGTGATCAGGTCCGGGATGCTGGTGCCAGCAGCAAGGAACGTCAGACCCATCACTTCCGGCGGAATTCGAACGGTGTCGCCGGCGACGTTCGCCCACCAGACCATCAGGTACGAGTACGCCGCGATCCAGAGGATAGAACCGATGAACGTCACCGCGAAGAATTTCTTCCCTGTAACAAACGTACAAATTGTGCCTTAGAAACTCTTCTTCGATTCTCTGCAGCGTTGTGTATCTTAAAAATTACGTATCCGTTTATTCTGTGCTTTATACGCCAGATTTTATGTGTTCTTTGTTACACTATTGCGTATTTCTGTTAATACACGTAACCTGGGTGATTTAAAAGTTACATATTCATTTATTTTATATTTTATAGATTCCATTTTGTGTCTTCTTTGTTACACTATTGGATATTTGTGTTATTCGATTATATACTAATTACTTTCTGTATGTTATTAATTCTTTGTTTGTTAGATTTTTCAGGATGCAAGATTCTAATCGATTGCCATTTTTCTTCTTGTAAATATAGAATAGAGGGTGTCTGATTAAAAAGAGATTTCCCACAAACTGAATCTTCTTTTCTTTTACCATTGAAAATTTCTGGTTCTCGCTTCTCTTTTTCTATTTTTTTTTTTCTCGCAAGGCGTTTTTCTTCGGAGATCAGGGTTTGAGTACTTTTCGTGAAAATCGCGAAAGAAATGCACCACGTCCAGAGACTTTATATCGTGGGATAAATTAATAAATACGGAATGCCGCGTAAATAATAGTAAAAACGGAAAAGTGGAAATTCTAGTTGAAAGTTTGTTTTTTTAGAAAATTGACTTTAAAAGAGCGATGCACGCTGAGGCGTTTGGAAATGCGAAAAGAGAATTTTTTCGAAGAGGAATCTACTCAGCAAGAAGCTTCTATTTTTTCAGAAGTTATAAATACAACTTTCAGCTTTTTCCTCCGATTTTTTGAGAAGTAAAAATGTTACAAAATGGAGGAGTTATTCGCTAATTGCGAAACCTCTCCTAGACACAGCTAGCCGCCATTGCTGCGCAAGGATTGTAGCGTTCGAAATAAAAAATTCTTTTTGATTCATAAATGAAAGTGTATTACCTACAAAGTGTTTTACCAAAAAGAAGAAATAATCAACTCTAAACGTTTACTAGAAAATGAACGAAAGAGTTCATTTCCGCGTAATCAATGTCAAATAATTTAGAGAATTGGTAATAGATATAACATCGATGAAAATTGGTAGATATTTCGAAATTTTTTGTTAATTGTGTACCTGTGTAGTGTACACGCGCTAGTATTAATGTTATTGATGTGGAAGATGAGTATTTTCCATTAGGCTATTACACGAGCTATTGTCTCAAAGTACAATTCATCAAGGGGGAGAGGGAAAAAGTGGAGCAGGGATTTTGTGAAAAATCTCGCGGAAGTATCCCGTGCGTTCAGCTTTAACCCTCATCCGAGCGAACAAAAACATTTTTCTATTCGTGAAAAAAAGAAAAAAAAAAGAAAAAAGAAAGAAGGAAAAAATAACTGGGCGAGACCTTCGCGCGTTCGTAAAGCGCTCCTTAATTATCAGCCAGATATTGGGTTGCGTTACGTCGAGATTCCAATTAATCATTCGACCTCGTTTATATGTATTTAACGAGGATCGGTGGCAAATATTTCGAGAAACGAGGCAAAGGTCCTCTTCTTCTTCTTTTTTTTGTTTGTTTTTTTAAAGAACATTTATGAATTTTGACCCGAGTTCTCGAATTGAACATTTATCAAACCTAATTGTATTTCCTTTTTCTTTTTTTCCATCGTTGCTCTTTTCTTCCACGATACGTAGTGAACTATGAGATTTATTAATAAGTAAAGAGACAAACGGCTGTTCTTTTAAACCTTTCGCTACAAATAGCGTAGAAAGAGTGAGTCATATAACTTGTCCACTTAGAACGTCTGGAAGTACGTGTTCTCCAAAACCGTATTTTACATAGATATCGATGCTGAAACTATTTTACTTAAATAATGCACTTGCTTGCGAGATATCGAGGTGGCCTTGAATGTTTTAAATCGCGCACGTGCATCCATCCCTTCGTTTACGCGGATTTACCGTTTCGCGTTGATTTCTTTTCTTTTTTTACGCGAATAAAAATCGTGTATAGAGTCTACTTGTACGAAAAATAGAATCTCGTTTTCTTAAAAATGAACTTACACCATAATAAAAATAAATTACTCGTTTCTTAATCGACGAAGCGGCCCCCCATCTGTAAAACACTTTCGTGTTAAAAAGAATCCAATAGTTTCTTCTTTGCAACTTTTCCTACACGAGTCTTATTCTGCATGGTTTAACACCAACTTATTCAATTAATTATAACTAACGTCTTTTTTCTTTTAGTGCATTAGGAGGATCTACTCCAGGTGGCGCTCTACTATTTCTAGATGAAGAAAGGAGAAAAAGATCCAATAGTAAGAACACACATTTGTTCAACATAAATATTGAACAAAGACAATCTGAAGTATTTTTTGAAATCAAACATATTCTCATAATCCGAGACAAAGACGATTTCAACTCTTACAGCCTGTTCTTTATTTAGAAACTTCTCCAAGGAGGAAGTTCTTCGCGGAAGATCGAGAAATATAAGCGAAAGATCGTTTCTCCGATTTGGAAATTTCCAAAATTGGCAGAGAAACTGATCCCTTTCCTTCGAGCGGTGTTGAAGGGGCTGTAAATTGAGATCGAGAGGCCTCGTCGCAATTTTCTGTAACAATGAAAAGCGGCCGGGCTCGTCGCGAGGCTGAATGCCAGCGCGAGGCAACAATCAGTCGTCGATTCGAAATTAGCGTGTCAATATCATCTTTCGTCGGTGGCATTGTGTCACGTTGAAATACAGGCCGTTAATAGGCTGTGATAATGTAGCACGTCCGTGATTGATGGCATCCCGGGAAACAGTTTTGAATAACAGAGGCGCGTGCCCGTCTACGTCCATCTTAGAGGCTAGTTTAATTACACCGTACGATCTTGATGCCCTTATTCGTGACACTGAACTAGCTGAGAATGAAAACTCGTACCATCCCCTACAGAATCGAGCTTTCCACGTCGTGCAATCATTCTTATCGAACGATGATCGTTGCGTAATCAGTTCTCTTATCGAGAACACAGCTAAAGGATTAACTCACGAGAAATATTAGGTACTTACTGGAAAATCTTCGTACGGTTTTTCTATCGATGATAGAATCATTTTCTTGTACTATTTCGCAATATCTGATATACAAGCTTGGTACTAGTGGAAGATTTTATTTATTCAAATGATCACTGAAAAGTGAATTTCTTCTTCACGATAATACACGATCACATATTGTTTCTTTGATTGGTCGAAGATAAAGGAAGTCGAATGGATAGCTTTACTATATCTTCCTTACAATTTACGTTTAACTTGTAACTCATCGTTTAGTTTTGTCGATACGAAACATTCTTGCAAATAAGCAATTTAAAAACGATACGAAGATCAACACAGCGGTGAATTCATTTTTTGCAAGTAAAATTCAAGCTTTTTATACTATTCGAACGTATCAGCTTATTGAGTATTATGAGAAAGTTATAGAAATAAGTGACAGCTATTTTGTTAAATAAAATTGCTTTACAATAAACTTCAGATTACTTGAACGTTCTGTTATAAATCTGCGGGAAATTTTTCCGGTATCTAATAGAAGAGAGTAGTACAACGTACACGTGGATGTAATATTCGCAACAATTGTTTAAGAAAGGATGATACAATTAAATCGATTGATACATCAGAGGCGACGTTGTTTAACCCTCACATTTTAATTTATCGACATTTAACACAGAAGTGCAAACATTATAGGCCGTTGTTACCTGAAAGTCACATAGTGAATATATTGCAATACAATTGTTTAACCGGAAAAATGGTTTTTTTCATTTGCATATATAGGTTTATAATTGCTGATTTTTCGTTCCCCCAATTTCTTGGATTTCAAACAAAAATTCGGCCCATAGAGGGTTAACCCTTTCGCGCCGAGCGCCGCATATATGCTTATAAATACCCTATGATCAAAAAGTACCGGGAATTTGTATATAAAATAACTTTGGCTTAATTTTCTGGTAAATTTATTTTATCTCCTTCAAAATAACAACCATCCGAAGCTACACACATATGCCAACGTTTGATCCAGTCATCCATGCACTTGTTGTAGGCCGATGAAGGTATGGCTTTCAGCTCTTTCGTCGCATTCTTTTTTATTGCTTCCAAAGTGTCAAATCTTTTTCCCCGAAGAGGTAATTTCAGTTTTGGGAAGAGGAAAAAGTCACAGGGTGCCAAATCTGGCGAATACGGTGGTTGTTCTATGGTATTTATTTGATGTTTAGTTAAATAATCGAGCTCGTTGCGATGGTGTTTCTGGACGAAATTCAGGTCTTTTGGTACGAGCCTAGCTGCAACACGTCTCATGCCTGAAGTATCGACTAAAATTTGCTGAGCCGTTCCATATGCAATGCTTAGTTCACTAGCTAACTCTCTCAGGCTGGTTCGACGATTTTTAAGTACAATTTCTTTTGCTTTTGCAACGTTTTCTTCGGTATTTGCCGTTGATGGACGCCCAGCACGAGACAAATCATCAATCGCTGTACGACCATTTTTAAACTGTTTATACCACTCATATGCTCTGGTTTTTGATAAAGCAGAGTCCCCAAAGGCTTTTTGCAACATTCTCAATGATTCACTACAAGAAATATCGTTTGCAACACAAAATTTCAAACAAACACTTTGCTCAACAGAAGTATCCATAGCTGACTGCGACGAACAGAAAAAAGCTGACTGATAAACACAAATGCTAAACAAATATCCATGATCGGATTGTGACATAATTTGGCACAGATGTCGCCTAAGGTTATATCAGCTAAAAAATAACAAAAATTACCGAGTTTGATCTCAGGGGGTCATTTAAATAACAAATTCCCGGTACTTTTTGATCATAGTGTATACTTATTACATTAGAGCAATGATTGTTTTTTTTCAGCACAGTTCCTATTTAAGACTTAGAACAACATATATACAGAAACCACGCGCACTCTGCATATTTCCGGCGCGAGTTTCCGTTCAGTGAAGGTACTTCGGTGGACGGGGCTGCCTATGCAAAAGGGTTAAGCCGCGGACAAACGAAAGACAGAAGTGACGGATTGAATAATTGAAACTCGTGTACGGGTATAAACCGCGGCGCTTGAACCGTTCGAGAGTGGAGTTTTTCGATGGCAATGGAATATTCTTGCGTGGCTCGTGCGATCGAGCGGTCGCGTTAAATATTGCAAAACCCGGACGGAAATATCCAGTTCCGATTAGTCGGTTGCATCAGCGACTACGGAAACAAAGTTTTCTTCGGTTATTTTCGTGACGTTTCGCCGACGTGGAAACGCGTTCGACGTCCTGTCTGATCAATTTCGAGGAAACGAACGCGATGAAAATGCCGAGGAAATCGGGAAGGAGTATCGAATTCTGTACAGGGCTATAGTATTCTTTCCTTTTCCTTCTCGCCAACTCGTGAATCGACTAACCACGCTCGCCTACGAAGATTACATTTCGTATTCTAGCTGTTTTACCGTTAGTGAGTTGCATATTAACCCTTTGCACTCGAACGTTCTGTTTACTCGATGCAATTTCAGTAGGAAAAACATGTTTGCATATGGGGGGACTGTGGTAAAATCGGGACTTAAGAATTAAATGGCGATAACACACGAGGACTACGGAAAATTATCCGCATTAGGTTAGGTTAGGCTCGAATACTCGCATTCATTGTAATTTATTGTTTAAATTAACGGCATAGGTTCAGTTTTTAAAGCATTCATTTTCTTAAATAAATAATACACACACACTTCGTTTAATTTAGGGTAAATGAAGGATTGAAGCGTTCACCTCAAAGGGTTAATATAATTAGACAAAAACTGGAGGTGTAGTTAATTAAAGCAACATTTTTTCATCGACCCTTGGCCAACGGTGCTTGGATCTGTTTGCACTCAAGCGTTAGGAGAAGATTGCCTTTTTTTTAAATTGTGAAAGTGTAATAAACAAAGATACAAAAAAGAGGCGTTCAAAATGTGCAATAAAAGATGGGTAACCATGGTCCAAACGAACTTAGGAGTAATATCCAGTGCAATTGTTTAAAGTAACAGCAAATCGTGAAGATTCGAAGGAATCGAACGATGTCAGAAATTAGTTCAGCGAAGGATTATCAAGTTAAAAGTTACAAACTGGCGAATCCTCTCAAGAGGATCCTCCTTTACGATTGTATCCGCTTTGATATCCCCCCCATGAAAGCTAGAACCAAAAATTTACAGGCTTTCAACTGGATAGAGGCGTAATGGACCACTTCCTTTCCTTTCTCACCCTGCATTTCAAACAATACGCGCTTTTCCTTTCTCGGGGTAATTGAAACAAAGCCTTGGTCAGAGGTAGGTTAACACGTTAAGCTTCACGCTGGTTCCTGCAGATCGACGCTAGATTTTTCGTTCAAACGGCTTTGGTTCGCGAAGACTAAGAGGCATCAAATACAGAAAATTTCGTTAAAACAACTGAAACACAGATACGTCTTTACTCCGCGGGTGTTGACGAAGTTACAACATTTCTGGTTAAATTTTCGAGGTTGAACGAGAAATCGACCGAGGTCAACGTGACGTTTAACGCGTTAAAGGATCTCGAGGCGTAGTTTAGCTTCGTCTGCTCGAAATCTTAGGTATATCTTTTTCTGTGGAACGCTACTTACCCCTGGGTGTCCTCGTGTCCGGTAACGTCAGCCACAGAGGGAACAGAATTGGCGCTACCAGAATGTAAGTGAGTCTTTTCCTAGGACTGCTGGGCCAGCCCATGTCCAAGGCCTCTGGAGGTTCATCCTCCTCTCCCTGAAACAACAACGCATTCACAGTAGAATCTCCTTTTTTTCCCTTTTTTATCCACCGTTTGCTCTCTTCGGTGCACTTCCGTTAGGGTATGGGTTAGGTCCTAGGGATCAAAAAGAGAAAAATATCGAACACAGTGTAGTATCGACAGATCGAATGTCGATGGACGGTTGACAGAGTGTTACTATGGAAGTACCGAAGCTGGTACACAATTCTGGGAAAGTTAACCGGAAACAAATGGATTACGAACTCAAAATATGGGCACTAGAGAAGAGGATTTTTTGATTTAACACGTTCGACGTGGAGTTGCTTTTTATTCAGACGTGAAACGCACAGAGGATGCTTAGAAATGCATAGAAAAGGGAAATCTCAGCTCTGTTTCAAATGCTTCAATAGTGGAGATGGCTTTTTATATTATAAAAAACTTTGTATTAACACGTTGAACGCCATGGGGGTTACAGATTAAGCCAAAATTACTAGAAACCCATAATTCGAGTAAATTTCAGTATTTTGAAATTTTTCAATATTATCATCGTTACTACAATGGTGTGAAGAAATTAAGGGAACGATAGAACGCAAGAAAATAGTTTTATTTGTATATACAACATGTATGGTTAAATATTATGGGCTCATATTGCGACGTGCAGTAAATTCATGTTGTATTCAAAGTGTTCATTTCTTCAAGAAAATGATACATGTGTGTTTAGCTTCTTTTTCATAAATTTCAGTGTTTGTGATAGAGAAAGTATGAAAGTACAGCGAATATAATCTCTCGACAGAGAACTTTAGGTACTTAGAATTGCTACCGATTTGAAATTATTCAAATACGACTACATAAAAAATTAGATTATTTCTAACTGTCGAAAAATCGTCTCTGAAGAGATCTAAATAAAATTTCCTTTTTCAAATTTGATACTATTTCACGTACGAAACAAAGAAGTTCTACAATTATTAGAATCAATCTCGAGGTTAGAAGAAACAAGTTGAGAAATCGAAAAAATCGGAAGAGACAATTGTTTCTACGTTTCTATTCAAAAATCAAAAACTCGTTCCATCGTCGTCTATACTTAACATTTTCTCCTCTCTTTTCCTTTCTTCCCAGCGAGATACCTTATCGCGTGAATCACAGTGTTAATTTGATAATCGAAGAGAACAGCAAATATGCAGATCGTATGCAAATTTGTTTCCAACGCCTATCCGGGAAATTGCCAAGGTCTATTGATTAATTTTTTGCAACTTAGGGATCTGTGAAGCATGTAGAACCGGACACACCCTTTAATTAACACATCCTCTTTATCTGTTCAACGGATCCGCTCGAATGGTAATGAGTAGAGAGAGAGAGAGAGGAAGAGAGGGAGGAGGGTTTTCTCGTTCGCGATACACTCGAGGCAACGCTTATTGTTGGGAAATACAATAAAGCTCGCGGCAAGGAGGGAAGAGACAGGCCTCTAAAAACCGCGGACTGTGCATGCTGCAAAGGCACAAAGCAAGCCCTTATATTCATCCTCGGGTAACCGCGGCACAATGGCCTCGTAGGTGTTTGGATTTCCCAGCTGCAATCGTTTCGCCTGGGATAATTGCCGCGTGGTGCCACGACGTCGAGTAATTCCCACCGAGTACACCGATAATTTCACCGTACGAGCATCTTGCGCCGCTTTTGGGCCTCGAGTGTCTGACCAGAAATCGGCTTTTCTACTGGCGAAACCGACGAGCGTCAAGTAGAACGTCTCAACGCTTTAGTAGACACAGGAACATATTTCCTGAGCTTAGACACTTCTGATTTTCCTATAGAAAATTATTCAACCGATACTCATTTCAAAACATCTGTAGAGGATAAAAGAACTCATTATCGAGTTTCTTGACTCAAAGGTACACACTTTGTTTTAGACAGGGGATTCGATAATTGTCCAATAGATAGGAGGAATGTGTAGAAACTGATAACGAATGTTTCCTCCGTGGTTTCGATAACAAGGAGACTCCGAAGAAGTCGATAGACCTTTTCGATATCCTTAAAATCGCCAAGCAGCTTTTCTCCAGATGATTTAAAGCTTCTTTCATTTCGCCCTCGGTGCGCTATCTTGAGAACGGAAGTGCACAATGACCGGATAAAGTGTTGGGTCGACTAATGCGTGTAAATCCTGTGGAATCTCAACTCTGTCACCTTAGAGTGTGTCTACGAACGACGTCGAGCTTTAGAACCACTTACAATTTGCTCCTTTGCAAAATGTAGGATTTATGGCGTGTTTGATTCGACTAAATTTGCAGGGAATATTTATGAGACGTATCTATTGTCTAAAGAACGAATTACAACTTGCAACGATGGAATAAACTCCAGCTAAAGGAAAACACTTAACATATAGGTAGATCTAATTTGTGTAACAGCCTCTCGACGGTATTTCGTAACAGGTAGAGTGTAAACACATCGACGAACGACAACGGCGTTCCTTTCAAAAATGCCCAACCGTCGAAGCGTGAAGATGTGCACGTTAATGAATAGAGAAACGTGAAAAGCCCGGTGTAAAGGAGAATCGACGAAGATCAACAGCCAGAGAGAGAGAGAGAGAGAGAGAGAGAGGAGGGTGGAAGAATTACACGAGGATTCGCGACGACCTTGAGTTTGGTCGGTGGACGTTGAAAGAGAGTGAGGATAAGAGAGAACACGGAACTCGGGCGGAAAAGCTATCGTCGGCTGGTGACTTTGCTTCGATTATACGGGAAGTAAAAAGGAGAGCTACCGAAAAAAATAGGGGAACGTGTAGAGGCAACGACGCCAGGTGTAGTAAGAATTGACCTAGATTCGTGATGCATTCAAAATGAAAAGGCCTTCTCTCGCGCTCATTTAGGACAAAGAGGTTCGAGAATCCCCGGCGCTATCTCTTAGTCCATAGCCAGCTAATATCAGGGAAAAGCTCACGCTGCCAATTTCTTTTGTCGCCAGGAAAAACCGGTTTCATCGTGAATTAACCGCAACGATCGTATCCACTTCTCTATCCGTCCTCTCTCTCTCTCTCTCTCTCTCTCTCTCTCTCTCTCTCTCTCTCTCTCTCTCTCTCTCTCTCTGTGCCTTTTCGAACCTTCGAATCGTTCGCGAGAGAGTGACCGTGAAAATGGCGGGAGTTTCACGGTACGTTACATCCTATCAACGAGAATTTACAACGTGAAATAAGAGAAGGAGAAACGTGAGAAAGCCTCGGGAACGAGAAGACAGAGGCCACAAAGGACATTAAGTTGAAAGCAGGTTGATTCGAGGTGGGCAACGGTTCGTTCGGAAACAAAAGTCTCGCTTAGAGGAAAAAGCCACTTTTCGCCAATTGCCTTGCTTCCCAGCCCGGACATCCTCTCCTATACGAAACTTCAAACAGCCCTTCAAAATGCTCAAGCTATTGTCACCGTGATGTTTCTCGACTATAAATGTCTTCGTTACCGTGGTATATAAGCATCTACCACAAACCGGAAACACGGAGGATGGAGCGCGACGAGGAGATCGTTTGTCAGAGGTCGACCGGTTGGAAAATAAGCTGCTCCTCGGTTCATTTTTCCTGTCTCGCACGTTTCCAACGAATTATCGAGCATCTATCTCTGTCCACGAGCAGACGGACAGAATTTCAGATAGAACGACAGTGACACCGTTATCGAACGTTTGCGTTTCCAGGTTGAACGATAACCGGCTGTGTCTCCCCGAGGAGGATCGGCAAGGAATCAAAATTTATCGGTCGATGTGCACGGCTTTTTATTTTTACGAGAATCAGTCAAATATAAACTGGATTATGTATATAGTCGGGGCCAAGATATAGCGAGGTCGTAAATTAAGCCCTTAAGAAACGGCACCTATTGATACTGCGGCACTTAGGGCCGTGCGTTGCAGTCTGCTTGAGGGTTCTAACAATAAATGAATGGTAGCATATGATTTGGTATTTAAAATATTAAAGATCTCAATAAAACCTTTACCTGTACTCGTACCTCTAAAAGCGGCTTCTCCCAGACGGAAAACTCCTAATTTGTTCTAGCTGTACGCAGTTTTCAGAAAATATATTAGAATCAGTTCGACTTTCAAACTGTGAACATCTATTGGAACTCAATAAATTAGAAAACAAGAAAGAAAAATTGTAATGTGATTAAGAATTTTTTCTTTGATATATCATACAAGATACATTGACGCTGGATACAAAAATTCTTCGTACGGTCCTGACCATGGTTTCAAGCCCTTTTAACTGCTCGTATTTCTGTCAATTTCCATGTTTCGCCAGCTAAAACATGTTTACTTTCACTCCTGACCGATTTTACGACCTCGCTATTATCTTGGCCCCGACTATACCATATCTGTACAGCGTCACGTGTGTCTGATGAGACTGATTGGAGATTGAAACAAAAGTGGTTTGGTAACGTTGCAATTCCTGTGACGCTCTATTTTTCGTTTCGTTAGTAAAATAACCGTAACGAGTGAGAAGTCAGTATCATCTTCCGTTGTATAACGTATGATAATGAAGCTTTCGAGGATATAAAATCTATTGAAATTCTGCATCGACTGTGTTTACAGTTCGGTGATAAGATATCGCGAAGAACTCGAGTGTTTGCTTGGTGTAAATCGTTTTCTAGTGGACGTCAACACGTCGAGGACGCATCTCGTCCGAAGATAAGTGTGACATTAAGAAATATTGAAGCTGTTCGAAAACTTATCGAGGACGATCGACGCATAAAAATTGATGAAGGATCCACAAACAACGCACAGCCTGCTCGTTATTGACGATCTCTGTCGATGTCCAATGCTCTTTTTTTTTTTTACGCGATCGCTTACGATGTGATTATATATAATAACCGGAAATTAACCATAATCACTAGATTAATCACATTTATCGTAACAATGACAAAGTTTATGGCGCGACAGTTACTACCTCTCGAAATGTCGAAGATGCTGTCTTGCCAGCGTGAACTTAGATCTATACTTAGTGCAACATAGCGAAACTATAGACTTTATGTTACAATTGTTAAAAAAATCCGGTTTATATTTGTATCTCGTCGAGAAGCGATCGTGTAAATTCGTCAAATTCAAAGAGATATCTGTTGAAATTTGGAATTTACTGTAAGGAATTTGTTGTAAGAATCTACTTCCCTAGTAGCACACAAATGTTTATTTAATATCTTTTTCGAATATCAAAATAATATTTTTTTGGCGACACGTTTTAATATGAAAAAAAGATTAATTCTAAATATTGTACATATGTAAAAGAAAATGTATAGCGAATGTCCAGAAAATATTAATTAAATATTCGGAGAATATAAAATAGATATTTGAAAAATATACAATAGATATTTGCAAAATGAATTTTTCGAACATTTGTAAAAAAATATTTCTTTTCCAATCTAACATAAATATTTAATAAACATTTGTAAAAAATATTTCTTTTCAAATCTAAAATGAATATATGATCAACATTTGTAAAAAATATTTCTTTTCAAATCTAAAATGAATATATGACAAACACTTGTAAAAAAATATTTCTTTTGCAATCTAACATAAATATTTAATAAACATTTGTAAAAAGTATTTCTTTTCAAATCTAAAATGAATATATGACAAACACTTGTAAAAAAATATTTCTTTTGCAATCTAACATAAATATTTAATAAACATTTGTAAAAAATATTTCTTCTCAAATCTAAAATGAATATATGATAAACATTTGTAAAAAGATATTTCTTTTTAAATCTAAAATGAATATTAAATAAACATTTGTAAAAAAATATTTCTTTTTAAATCTAAAATGAATATTCGTTACATATTTAAATATTAAAAAGAGATTCAATCGTTTTTTAACATTACATACATATGTATTTAATATTATGTGCTACTAGGGTTTATTCGAACGATGCATTGTTCTCCACTTCGCGCGAATGTTTCGTCCTCTTACGTCGATCAAACGAAAAGTTCGTGTTTCGAATATCGCATAGATGGACGTCGAACGGTCGGTTGATTTGCGAGACTGCTCGTTCGAATTCGATCGATAGACGATAATTGGCCGGGTCGTCGTGTGGTCTGAATTGCAGTTATTTCAGAGACGGCCCGCGGGGGAAACGAAATCAGAAAACGAGCAGATTTTGCAGCCGGGCTTCGTGACAGGAAACGAATTCAAATTACGATCCCCGAATCGCTGGTGAAAAAACGACACGGATTTCTCTCCTGCATCCCATTCCACGATGCACGCCTCTAGATTTTATATACCGAGTGTCTCGGTTTCGGGGAAATGGGATCGCGAAAGACACGACCGAATGAATGCTTTTTTGGGAGGAGATATCGGCGTGGCCATTGTTATTCTTGCTCGAGCTTCGATTAGACTCTTCTCAGCTTTACCGGGTTTTGTCTACGTGGAAAATCACCGGAATGAGACGAGCAGGGTTTAGAAACAGCTGTCTGAGTGCGAATAATCTAGAATTTCTCATCGTCATTTGTATAAATAGGTTGAATTCGACTGACTAGACTTAGAACTCGGGAAATTGGATGTTTAAATTTGAAAAGTTTGAATATCATTCACTGAAATTGAATTTCGAATAGCTTAAATTCAATTGGCTGCATTTAAATTCGGAAAATTGAATGTTTAAATCTGAAAAGTTCGAATTTCATTGGCTCAAACCATTTTCAAACAGTTTAAATTTAATTGGCTGAATTTAAATTCGAAGATTGAATATTTAAATTTCAAAAATTTGAATATCATTGGCTGAAATTGAATTTCGAATAGCTTAAATTCAATTGGCTGCATTTAAATTCGGAAAATTGAATGTTTAAATCTGAAAAGTTCGAATTTCATTGGCTCAAACCATTTTCAAACAGTTTAAATTTAATTGGCTGAATTTAAATTCGAAGATTGAATATTTAAATTTCAAAAATTTGAATATCATTGGCTGAAATTGAATTTCGAATAGCTTAAATTCAATTGGCTGCATTTAAATTCGGAAAATTGAATGTTTAAATCTGAAAAGTTCAAATTTCATTGGCTCAAGTTATTTTCAAACAGTTTAAATTTAATTGGCTGAATTTAAATTCAAACATTGAATATTTAAATTTGAAGAATTTGAATATCATTGGCTGAAATTGAATTTCGAACAGCTTAAATTCAATTGGCTGCATTTAAATTCGGAAAATTGAATGTTTAAATCTGAAAAGTTCGAATTTCATCGACTGAATTTAAATTTCGAAAGATCGAATCTCACTGGGTGAAATTGAGTCTCGAATAGTTTGAATTTAAATTTGAAAAACTACATATTTAAATTCAGAATGTTTAAATTCCGAAAGTTTCAATTTGGCTGGCTGAGATCAAATTTCGGATAGTTCAAATTCAATCCCAACTTCTCGCTTCAACTCAATCCGCTTGATCCAATTAGAAAAAAAAGAGAAAAGAAAACAGTGATTCTGTTTTAAACGGTGTAAAAGGAATATTAAAGTCGGAGTCACTGTCCGAGGAACGATGGACGACGAAAGTTGGAGAAGGAGTGACCGTGGCCACAAGAATTAGGATCTGCCAGGAGGAAACTACGAGGGCATCGATGAAATTCGACAATTACCGATTCCAGGCCCGCGTCGAGGCCAGCAGCTATGCCGCCATTGGGAAGTTCCTGGATGCCGGCGGTGGTGCCGGCGGTGGTCGTCGTCGTGGTGGTGGTCGTGGTTGTGCCCTGTGAGCCCTGCTGCAGCTGCAGAGTGGTCTCTTTCGAAGAGGCACCAGAGTAATGGGCGGCAGTCGACGTCGCGGCGCCGTTGTGTGGCTTGGTGGCATCCAGCAGCACCTTTAGCGATGCTATCGCGTGCAGTTGCGTCGCTTTCTCGTCCACTTTGCCTGAACAGCACCAGAGATGCAGGTTAATGAGGAAAAAAACAGCAGGGCACCGAGCTACAATCTTTCAACAGCGTACTCCTCTTTCCTTACTTCATACCTATACTAACAACTTTCAACAACTTCGAAACCAAGCTCGTATAGGCGTCGATGTTTCGCGATTAGTTTGCAAACTAGCTGCAAAGTTATTTCATTCGAGTACACTTTCATTCTTTCTTTCCTTTCTTTACCTTATTTTCTTCTTTTTAATACTACCTCTGTCCCATGATAATAGCAGCATGTGAATATTTAAACGGGTAATTATTGGCGAATGCAGCTGTAAGTTATGTTGTAGCGTAAAATTGCGAAGACTTCAATCAAAATCAACGTTTCGTGACATCTGTCATTTGTTTTGATGTATCTTTCAATTTTTAGGTTAACCTAATTATTGCGAACTGTAACTATTTTTCTAATTTCAACCGCTGATCGAAATCAAGTGTTTTATTTCAGTTGAATATCAATCCATTGTAAAAGCAAGATGAAAAAGGAGAATTTTGCAGTTACGTTAGTTGCAAAACGATTTAAGTAGAACAGAATGAACGTATCAAGAATTTGGAAACGTGCTTTCGAAAATAATTGTCAAGCTGAATCTTATGCTAATGTTGATTCTTTGAAAAAAAACAAAACTGTGAACGTAAATGCAAAAATTATGCAGAAAAACTTGAAAAAATGATATATATTCTTCTTAACAGAAGAGACACCATAAGATCAGCAGCTGGCACCATTGAAGTCTCCAAATCTACGTTATCCCGAATTTTGAAAAAAGGAAAATCCATAAAACGAGTTTCAAACACCATTAAATTATTTCTTACAGAAAAGAATAAGAAAGATCGCGTAGAACTTTGTCTTCGCAGCCAAGGGATCCTACCTACAACTTTAAAATGCAGTAACGAAATTACCGAAAAATCCAGAAACTATCTGAACACTCGAAATAAAAATTAGAAGTAATATTTTTAATTTATTCTTTAATTTAATCTAGTTCTTTTGCTACTATTATTATGAAACAGAGGGAGTAATATTATTTAGAAGTGTGAAGCAATCTTACAATTTCTTTTTTGCTTTTTCATCAGAATACGATACGATACGAAATATGTATTCTCGTATTCGAAGAAAACGATCTTCTCGTCAACTCGTGAATTCGGTTAAGAGAAACGATCGACGCCTACGAACGCTACTTACTTGACTCTACAAAATGCAACTTTGCGCAAGCGGGAAACTTTTTCCATAGCCGAAAACCTAATTTCCAACGTCAAAGAGGGACCAAAGCTCTCTCTCTCTCTCTCTCTCTCTTGTACACATCGTTATCGATATCGCGAGGAAGACGTTGGAAATTTAGTTGAGGGCCACGGAAATGCGCAAGACCGCCAGAGATCTATACATCGCCGTTCCATTTAAGCGTGCATATGAAAATCTGGCCAAAGCTTGCACCTACGAAATAATTATGAGCAAGAGTCATTCAAGCCTTTCTCGTGCGCCCGCTGCTCTACGTCCTTCGCGCGATTACCTCGAACAGCCTTGCGTTACGTAACGTTTCACCATTTTCCGGTTCTATCTATCATGCCTACCAACCTCAACTGTTCTAACGATCTGTAAATAACGCTGTCTATTTTAGAACCAGTCGATAAGAAACCCGTTCGTTCAATTTTGTTTCCTTGATTACTTCTACTCTTAGAGAATACAGTTACGGCTGAACGTCTACCCGATATTCTAAGGTTTGCTACATGTACGTTAACGTCAGGAGAAAGCCAACGACAACACAATACCATTAACGTATTACCAGTTTCACGAGTGAACGGCTCAGTCTTCCAAGCATTTGTCTCGAGCGCGTAACAAGTTTAACTCGCATGATCGTCGGGAAATTGGATTATCAGAGTCGAATACCATCGTACGCGAGCGAATCGTGTTAAACAAAATTACAGAGAGGAGATTAACGTTTCAGTCTGTTCGAAATCCTTTTTTATCGGATTTCGAAAAATGTTTCCGCTTGATGTACGCTCTCTTTCCTCCACTCTTCTTTCGATTTTTATTTCGATGAGAAATGTGCTTGCAATTTTCTAAATACCTTTCGTCATAGGGCGCGTACGTAGTATATTTTGTTGAGAGAAGAAAAGAAAAGTAGGACCAATTCTCAGTTTCAATTCTCAAGTTTCATACCTCGACGAGGTTTTTAACACTAGGTTTTTACGGGCTTTTCTTGCGTGAACCAGAATCCGAATTTGTTAGAGACAACATAATTGTATATTACTAATGTATTTACAAATTCGGATATATTTCCGTATCATTCCAGAAGTAAAAGTGAGAAAAAGTTGCTGGGGAATAATAGCAATTGTTTTTGTCATTTCTCTTGTGAAATCTGAAATCTGTCAAATTGACGTGTCCCGTAAAAATAGTGTTAAGAGGCGTTGCTATTCGAAATAATAGCAAACCTACCGGTAACACGCCTTCCACTCTCTTCCCGCGAGAACTAATTTCTTCCCGGCGTGATTTTCTTTCCTCTTCCGGGGATGGCCTTAATTAATAGCGGATAGCAGGAAGCGTATCCGGTAAACCATGAATCAACCGAGATTTCCGTTTCGTTATCGTTGGCTGTGGTAATTCCCAAGAAAATTCGCCTGCCTACAATTCTTTCGCTGTTGGACATTCTTCGTTGCTTTAACAACGTCAGAAATGTTTCTATAGAAGATTCACGTGATTTACGTGACTATACAATCACTTCCATTAATATTCGGACACTCTTTGAAACAGAATAACTTCCTTAAAATTGGATCAAACAGTTTTGAACAAATTACAATAGGTCGAAATTACGAAAAAGACGTAGTAACAGTCGCCTTTTGCAACTTTTTCGTCTGAAACTGTAGGGAGAATTTAAAACAAGTACATTTTGTAGATTTATGTCAATTATACACACGCTGAAAATTTCATTGAAATCGGTGGAACGATTATGAGCTAGACGATGTGAGCTAGAAACGATTGAAAATGGCAAAAATCGAAGTTTCTCGCGACTTTTCGCCTATAATTGCGATAAATCGAAAGATTCTTAGATTTAAATTACCTCAGAATCTCAGAACAGAGAAAATCAGATAGAATAATTAACCACCGTATCCTAGTTTCCCATAGAAAACTGCTAATGTATATATATACTGTGTACGTAACATCTCCATCGAAAATCAAAGTTCGATATCGGTGTTTCAAAGGAAACAGAAGAATTTCAAATGTGATAGGATCGCGTGCACCGTATAAATTACCGTTTCCTTTCCGCCTCGAAACGTGGAACACACTGTAGCGATCATGGCACCGCATACGCCACTGCATATCCCTATTCCTTCTTATTCTCATCCTGTTCATTTTCTACATTTCCCACGCTTGCTCCAGGGCCTGGTCTAGGCCTGGTTAGTGTCCACCCTTAGGCCCTCGCAAACCTCTTCACTTTCCCTACTTTTTATGACTCTTTTCCGCTGTCCTTCGTTCTCCGAATTTCTCCACGATTTCTACGCTTTTCCCCTACTTCTCGATTTTCTCTCTTCTTTTCCATAATTGCATCTCCTTCTATACCCTTTCCCCTTTTTCCGGGGAATGACTTAAAAAGCAGAGGTAGGAGGCGGCAGAGGAGATTACGGCTAAGACACCGCGACACGCGCCACGAAACCGTCCGTACGCGAACTATCACGAAGTATAATAAAAATAAATAACAGTGGAATTGTATTCACGGAGGCGTTTATTTATAATACCCTAGCCTACCTATCCACAACACGGTGAAATATCTTCTCAGCTTCTCTCGAGTAACTCTACGTCTATTTTTCCTATTCTTCGATAGGATTTCATAACATTCAACCATTAAATTCGACCTTCTTTACCTCTATAGGCAGGAAGAGCATTGTCGTTTCAGTTTCGAATCGGTGAGAAAGTGTCGAAACATTCGTAATCCACTCGAAAATTCGTTCGTTACCGTGGCCAGTTCCGACACGACGCCGATCCTGTACTTATTTCTCGCGATACTAGGTCAAAGAGGGAAAGAATAGCGAGAAGAACACTGAAAGTCAGGACGATATGAAAGTATCCGTCTAGCCGGAGGCTACCTCATTTGCTATTTATCTCGTTTCTCTTTCTTCTTTTCCTCCCCGCGTCTCCCTCTTTTCTCACCCTCTGCGTATGCACATTCTCTTCTCTTCTCATCGGGTTAGGAATTATTAGAAAACTCACCGTTTCGATGGATTAATCTACGCGTGAAAATTATAAGGTCATCCAACTTGGCGTACTTTTACTGGATATTGCGAATTCAAAATCTTTTTCCATATACTGATATACTGGCAAATTGATCCTTTTCAATTCTCAGAAAGGTTCAGATCGTTTGGTACAATTTCTAAAAAATTAGTCTGGTTTAAAGGAGGTTCGAATACTTTCGTGAGTAATTGTGTATTGACATACAGAGTCGTCCAGAAAGCACGCCTACACTTTTCTTCCTAATAAATCACAAAGTATGAGGAATTTTTTCAAGTTCTTTTCTTCCCCTAAAAGGATGGTTTATTACAATTATATATAGGAGATAATATTATTTAAAAGTGTACCACAACTGCGTTTGCAGATATCAATTCGATTATCGAAATTTTCAATGAGTTTTTGAGTTGTTGCTGGAGTTATTTCACGAATTGAAAGTCGAATAATGTTCTTTAGATCGTTAATTGTTTTTTGACATGTTAGCACAGACTCTATTTTTCTAAACCCCACAGAAAGGAATCTTATGGCGTTAAATCCCACGATTTTTTAGACCAATTGAAGTCTGCACTTGGTGAAATTACATATTTACGAAATTTCGAGACTCTCTTACACGTAATACAAAGATACACATAAAATTTCCAAATTACAGTGCTTTTATATCTATTAGGTGAAATTCTATATTTTCTTTTATATTCTCAAAAATCCGCGATTCAGTCATCGTAGCGTTAAAAGGAATTTAAGCTGTCGAAAGAGCGCTCTTGCAAAGGTCGCGTAGAATCGTCGAGCGTTCAAATGTACATTGTTCTCCGCGTTTTGCCAACAGAGAAAGCATCTCGACGTCGCGTGCTTTCGAAACGTTCGATAAACCATAAAACAATCGACACGAAATATCTGATCATCGCGGAAGACAAGAGGCTTTTAACGATCGTCGTCAGATTTACACGAGTAATCGTAAACAGCGACCTTACAGTTGTTTGGTAATACAGGGGTGGAAATAATCTGGTATAAATGGTTTTTTTCACAGGTGAAATAACAGGGTGGAGTTGTACAAGGTCAAGTTTATTCCTTTTTCTTTTTCCAATGGAACGGTATGTTTTTCTATCCTTAACACTAGGTTTACGGAGTCACGTCAATTTGACGGATTTGAGATTTCACGAGAGAAATGACAAAAACAATTGCTATTATTTCCCAGCAACTTTTTCTCACCTTTATTTATGGAATGATACGAAAATATATCCGAATTTGTAAATACATTAGTAATATACAATTATGTTGTCTCTAACAAATCGATTTCTGGAAGGAAAAATTCGGTTTCTGGTTCACGCAAGAAAAGCCCGTAAACCTAGTGTTAATATCAAAGCGTTCGTTCAGACGAATTAAACGAGGTGTTGTATCAAGTCGTTTCGTTTTATTAGAAAGGTTGTAAAATCACAGAGAGTTTATATTAGCGTGGCAATCAAGTAGGGTTTAGCTGCTCGAAAATGTGCGACACGTGTTGACCTGACTCTCGAATTCTTCGCTGGTTTACGATTTTTCATAAAACCAAATTGATTTCGTAGGAAGAAATGCTGTTATAGGATCGGGGAACAATAACAGAGACAAAATTAAAAGAGATGAAGGACTATAGCAAACAGCTAATGTAGAATTGTGAGTATTTTACCATCGTTCGTCCACAGAAATTCTAAACCGGATGAAGTTCGACTAGGATGCAAACGAGGCCTCGACGAGACGCGAGAACAGAACAATATGGGAAAATCCATGGGGAAAAGCGAGGAGAAAAGAAAGAGAAGAAACAGCTTCGGGAAAGGACGAGAAAATACGCGAAAAGTAGGAAAGATTGGAAAGAAATACCGAACAGAGTGGATTTGCGTGAAGAAAGAGCCAGTAGCGTGGATTTACTGTTAATTTAAATAATGTAGCATAGTTACAGCTTTTATAGTAATTTAATACTTCTTAGAAGTTTTAATAAATATTTTTCAAGGAAAAAAATACACTTTCTGAGATTTTAATCAAGGATTCTTCAATAATTTCACACTAATAAGCAATTTTTTAGGGTTTTTCATAAACGTACACTGCTGTTCGTAAGTATTAGGATCCATTATAGTCGAGCAGAAAATATTATCTGATTTAGATCATAGTTTCTCATCGAAGATAGTGTCGTATATTAGTAAAAATATACATATGCACTTATATTTCGAGATTCTAGAACGAATAATTTTTTCTTCCTTATTTTTCTTTAAGTATAATTTTAGGATCACTTTAGATTCGTTCTTTTTTACCATAATTTTGCGATGTCTTTTTTATATTAAACTTGTAACGACGATAAGACTTGTTTCACGTTCAGTTAGGAGATTTTAGTAGAATTCAAAAGGTTTTGGTAAAATTTAGCGAATATCGGTAGATTTAAATCGAGATCGATAGGCTTCGAGAGAAGAATATAGTAGATTCAATTATAATTCGACAGAACTTGGTAAATTATGGCTACTTTGATCGATTTGATGCTTCTTCAGATAGAAGGGTCTTTGAAATTCGGTATTATAAACCAATTTGCGTCACTTAATCTCTCGTTTCAACAATTTTTAGGCTTTTACGACCGAATATTAAAAATTTCAATTTACGAGTTTTAAAAAAGTAGAGTTTTTAAGTTAAATAATTAGTTTAATTGAAAAACATTAGATAGTAATTCTAAAAGTAATTTTTTAATTATTATTTTAAAAATTTCATTAGATGTCTGAAGTGTAAGAATTGATCTTTTAAAATCGTATTATAGTAAATTACGATTACTTCTAATGATTTTTTACACCTGAAATAAGACCTATAATATGATTAATTTTATCTTTTTTTAATATTATCGATATATTTTTGATAATAATTAAGTGTGTACGGAACTAGCGTTGAACGTATACACCAGCCTCTATCCGCGTTTCTTTTTTAACATACATCATTAGTCATGTTTATCGATTAACCCGTCCACAGATGGCAAGGAAAAATAGCACTTCATTTAACGTGTTCACTTTAAATATTTGAATGTCCGGTCACATTCCCTCCGACGACGAATAAATATTTGCCACCACCTATGATTTGAATCTCTCTTCCGATTGCATTTCCGCGGGAACGTTCAAATAATTAACGTTAAGAAGTTTCGTCGGCTTGCTGACGATCATTGGACCGTAATTGAAATGAAAAATTGTACGATTAACACTTCGACTGCGGTGTCACGTTCATTTGGATGCGAGAGAATTTTTTAATATAATTATTCGAGGATTTTTTTCATCGATCTAGTAGCAGAATCGCGACAAAGCTAGCTGACAATGGCGGACATAGGATTACGTCTTTTAAGTTCATATCAATCGACGTGGGTTTTAAAAGAGTCAGAAATTAGCTTCGACTCGAAAATCAAATAAATTTGTCTGCCTATTTTGAGTGCAAAATATAAAAAGGTTCTTCAATTTTGTACAAAGAAAAAGAAATTATTTATTGAACCGAATGCAAACAAAACATGAAAAGTAACAATTTCGAAGTAAAATAAATTGATACTCCAAAGGAAATTTTCTATTTTGTATTATTGCTTTAACAAAACTGAATCCCGTGACAATCAGTTAGCTGCAAATGTAACATCATCCTGTCCATCTTCGAGTTTTCGAAAAATTAAAAGCGTTAATGGTAAACTCGTTCAAACACACTGAACATTTCGCCTGAAGTGAACGTATGAAATATTGCGGAACTTTGATTAGACTCTCGAAAAGGAGAGAGAGAGAGAGAGAAAAAAAGCAAAAGAAAAAAGAAAAGAAAAGAAAAGAAAAGAGGAGTCATACGTGAAGAAGAAGCGGAGGCGGAAGTGGAGGAAGTGGAAGAAGACGTATGTAATTTGGCGATTAGCTTCGACCAATCGCGTGGGCTCGTGCTGGTAGCACTAGGTCAAAGAGAAAAAGCTCTGGTGAGTGGCCTTCATTCTCGAAGGTAGAAAACGAGGCGAGAAAAGAAAGGCGGAGAGCCGTCGGCGAGAAGTCGGACTGCGATGAAAGTATCGACCTCTAAGCTGCCTCGAGCGAGATAGAAATGCACGGCGAGGGTGGAGAGAACCTTCGCGATAGAAGAGAACAGTCGAGGAATACGGAGGATGAGGGAACACGATCGTGTTTTAAGCTGTTAAGCTTCGGTCATTTTTTTTTTCGCTACTCGCCTTTCGTTCCTTTACTTTAATTGTACAACCATTTTGTGTACGATGGAGGGAAAAACGTAACACGTGTGTTCAATTAATATTCTTACCGTGTCCATTTCAACTAATAACTTTCTTTTCACCCTGTTTGCTTCGGTTTTTGTTTGTTTGTTTTTTTTTTAAACTGTCGGTGACAACTTTCACACGTTGTACAGGGCTCTGTTGGCTTTATGAGATCAATCAATTTAACAAATTTCACCAGTTTAATTAGAGAAATTATTGTTATGATTTTCCAGCAATTTTTGTTAATTTCTATTAATATAATGGCAAGGAAATGTATCCAAATTTATAAGTATGTTAATAATGTACAATTCAGTTGTTTCTAAATTTAATAAATCGAGTTTCTGAAGAAAAGTTGTGGTTTTTCTTTGCCTGCCAATTTGACAGATGTCTGTAGAGATAGATACGTGAGAAAAGTTTGTAAATCTAGCGAGACAAAAGTCCAAGCTCACGAGCCACACAAAATGAACGAATGTTTGTTACACCACGATTTACTAATTGTAAATCAAAAATATTGAAATGACATGGCGAGCAGCTTTCATAAAAGTAACGAATGGCTGAACGAACGCAAGTACAGATTTATATTGAAATTAGACATCGATATATCATTGCAGAGAATGTGAGATCAATTCACATGTACGTAATTCCAGTTTTGAGTTTTAAAATTTAATTATAATAATTTTCATTTTAATTTTTTCGAACTGTGTCGTACGATGTATCATCAACGTATGTTTCTTTCAACTCCGATTTTGTAATTCTTGGTGAAAAATAATTTAACTGCAATGTCGACGAAGTT
Source organism: Anthophora plumipes (assembly GCA_951804975.1). Classification (NCBI taxonomy): domain Eukaryota; kingdom Metazoa; phylum Arthropoda; class Insecta; order Hymenoptera; family Apidae; genus Anthophora; species Anthophora plumipes. Next base: position 24,015,911 of record OX638116.1, on the reverse strand, counting down.
AATAAAAGAAAGAAAAAAGCAAATGAAATATTTTCACCATGTTGTACACGGTGTACTAAATTTTCACAACGAATTAAACAATCTACAAACGCAAGTAAACGTAGCACGGGCTTTAAAATATAATTCCCCGTCCGTGTGGAAAGGAAATTACGACTCGGTTTTCGTCGTTGAGGAGTTAACGATGTAGTTACGTTCTTTCCTCGAGAAACTGGTACAAGAAATTAGGAACGAAGAAGAAAACCAAGAGGGGAGATAGAAAAATACACGTGGTGGCAAAGTGTTTAAGGTAGTTACAGAAGCATAGTTAGCGAAAGAAATCAACAAACTGTCAGACGTTTGATAAATTATAAAGCGAGCGTTAAGACACACACACGTGTACACCCTCGTTGACGATACAGATCGGGCGAGAAAGGAAAAAAGATGAGAAAGGTGAGTTCTCGAATAAAAAAAAGGAAAAAAAGAAAAAGAGGCTAATAGTATACGACAAAGAGAAACGAGCAACCACGAAGAGGGCAAACGTTGACAACTCCTGAGGGAAAAACAGAGCGCGTCGGTGGATCTCTGTAAATCCTGTTAATTTCTTAAAGTACACAGATTAAGACACGAGGAAACAACGGAATATTCACGTTCCTTCTCGCTTGGAATGGAAATTTTCGCTTCGAGGAGAATAGCAGGGTAAAGAAGAAGAGAACGAGTGAGCTGGAGCTGTAGTGAGAGAGAGAGAGAGAAGAGTTGATTTGAGTAGAATAATCCTGTGCAGGTCGGACGAAGTGTTACCTATTAACCTACAAAGCTCGATCAGCCTAGGTTTGTTCAGCGGGCACGCTCCGGTTTTGTGAACAATTAAATTGGACCCGCTTTTCGAAATCAGAACGGCGTTTCACCAGTCAGCGATTGGACAAGTTGGAAGGCAAACAAACTGCCTCTACTAGTTAACCACTTGAGCGACGAATGTTGATCAAGTTTATAGAGTGATTATTCTCATTTTTATAACGATTACACGCGTAGCAATTGAACGAAATAGGAAAGAGAGAAAAAAAACACGAAGAGAGGTTGGGTAGAATTGAAACGAGCTGTGAACGATAAAACGTAACAGATGGAAAGGACGTCGGACGAGGTTGATCGTTAAAGAAAGAAAGATATAGATCTATGGCGTGTCCTTCGCGCGGCGATAAAAGCCGTCTTGTTAATAGAGCAAATAATTTGATGCTCGCCGTGTGAATACGGTAGATCGCGGAGGAAAGGTTAACCACGAAGAACGAGGGAAAGCACGAATTCCTCCTCGTCTCTCGGAGACAATTTCATCCTTCTACCAAGCAAGAATTTCATTCCATTCCTTCTCCATCCACTACTCTCTCAACGTCTGTCTTTCTCTTTTCTTCCTTTTCCTCTGTTCTCCTTTCCTGTTCATCTTCAGTCGAAGAAACGTAATATAAGAGAAGTAGGAGATACTGTGAGGAAAATAGGAAGTTCCACGGGAAAAATAAGTTGCGCCGGGGTAATCCCGGGAAGTTGATCTAGGCGAGACGGCATCTTTGAAGTTCCGTGTTATCCCGAAGTAACTTTCCTCCTGGCGGAGTGGCTTCTAAATCTAGGGTCATTAAGTTTCTTAAAGGACCAACGACGTGAGATCTGATCAGAGAAGGGATCGTCGCTTCTCGGCATACATTTCAATAATTCTCTCTCTCTCTCTCTTAGCTCTTTGCCTCTTTGAGTTCTCTCTCTCTCTCTTTCTGAGCTCTCTGCCTCTCTGAGTTCTCTCTTTCTGAGCTCACTCTTTCTCAGCACTCTCTCTCTCTCTGAGCTCTCGCTCTCTGAGCTCTCTCTCTTTCTTTTTGAACGCTCTCTTTTTCTGAGCTCTCTCTCTCTCTCTCTTTCTGAGTTCCCTGCCTCTTTAAGTTTTCTCTCTCTCTCTTTCTGATCTCACTCTTTCTCTGAGCTCTCTTTCTCTGAGCTCTCTCTCTCTCTCTCTTTCTGAGTTCTCTGCCTCTTTAAGTTCTCTCTCTCTCTCTCTCTTTCTGATCTCACTCTTTCTCTGAGCTCTCTTTCTCTGAGCTCTCTCTCTCTGAGCGTTCCCTCACTCTCTGAGCTCTCTCTCTCTCTCTCTCTCTCTCTGAGCGTTCTCTCTCTGAGCTCTCTCTCGCCCTGCCTCCCTCTCTCTCCGATTTTACAAGAAGAGAGCTAATCTTCCTTTAAATTCAGAATGGCGAACGCAGCGTCGACGGATAACGAGCTCCGCTGTCTTCCGGGCGTCGTTCAGCAAATTATCCAGAAAATTAAGCCCAGCCTTCGAGTATCGCTATTCCAATCCTCCCTGTTTTCATTTTCTCCCACGAAAATGAGCTTCCATCGCGGAGGACGATAATAATTTCCTCGTGGATGACTGTATGCGTGCGCGAAATATCCAAGATGAGGAAACATCAACGCGATTTAATTTTAACCTTCGTCCCACCTAGATAGATATATAATATGATTATTAAGATCGAAAAGAGATTGTTTAGCTTGGAACGTATGCATCTTTTATACTATCGGATAATTGAATTTTATGGTTTTTCTTTCGTTGCAAGTGAAAAGGGCGATTTTTGCATACCGGCAGGTTACGTTCCGTTTTTATGAATTAGAATCATGTCGATTGCTCATACGATAAAGTGGAACCTGCAGTCTACTATTTGAAATGCAACACTTATTTCGCTCTAAGACCTATGTTATTAAGGTGATATTAAAAGTAGAAGACGGATTGTAATCGAATTTAAGTGATTTTCTTTCGCGAATTCAACACGAAATGCTAATACAGCATTTGAAATGGAATCACTTAGGGAACGGAAGTCAGAATAGAATAATTTTGTAACAAAAAGAAGTTAGAATTAAAGATTAAGAAACTTATTGCCAGTATGTATTCTATTAATAGAAACAATCAAAGTAGAAAGGTTTAAAATCAGCTTTACATTTAACGCTAAACTTTGGCAATGAATACATCGTTCTACTAATGTATTTAACAAATCTAATGATAATTGTAATAATCTTTCATACTACGTTCATTCTACCGAATATTGCACCCTTAAAAATTCGGACATTTTGTATACCTTTTGTGCAATTTTGCATATCTAAATTTCCCATAAATTCATAAAAACTCTGCAATCAAATAACCTAACATCGATCCTAAAACCTGGATGCATCGATCTTTCGTTTTATTTCTCTCTCTCTCTCTCTCGAGAATTGTTTCACGTAAACCACGCGATCATTGCTCTGCAAAAAGCGACGTGACAGATGAACTCCTTATTCCCTCAACATCTCCACGTTTCATCCCCCAAAACGAAATACAATCTTCACAGGCGTACGAGGAAGAATCTCGACGGTTCGACCACCGACCTACCTATTTTCCTCTCCTTCTCTCTAACGTAGCAAAGACGAAGGAGGGAAAGGAGGAGAATCGAGGGCTGGGACTAACATTTAGCTTGAAATTCACGAAAGCTTTTCTCTGTAAATAGAACGAACGCTGGTGGAATTAAGTAAAAGTACGAACGGGACGTTAACCACGGGAGACGAGAGTTTGAGTGAAGCAAAGAGGAGGAATTAAAACGTCGCGGGTCAATTTGTTAATATCATCCCACTCCAGCGTCGTTGTGGGTAATTGCGACTGTAACTTGTGGGTAAGCGAGATGGGAAGAGACCGATGTGGATTTTTCGATAAAATGACTCTCTCGAAGCTATATAGGAAACGTCACCGGGGATTTCGATTGGCCTTCCGCCACAATGCCACCTCCATCCACCTCGTATTCTCTGCAAGTTATTAAAAAACCTAGCGAAACGGCACGGCCACGTTCATTATAAATAACGCGTTCGATTCGAGTGGAGATTCAACGACGACGAACGAACGAAAGACGATGATGGCGAAGTAAGGGTGAAGGAAGGAGAGAACTTTGGAGAGAACCACTCGAACGCAACTAGCTTTGCACCTTAAATACGTGCCTGGGAACGAGCCTCGTTATAGATCCTGTCGATATACTGGTTGCTCTGAATTCAGCCATTTTGCACGCTGCTATACATCTAATCCTCAGCTAGGACGAATATAGAGGACAGTAACTTGGTACAAAAATGATTTTTATACACCCAGGAAAGGAAAAGTAGACTATTTCTTCGTTAATCCTCTACAGCGATGTGTAATTTGGAAATTACACGTATTTATTTATCTTATATTTGAGGAGTCTCGTTATATTTCATTTTTCCTCCTACGAACGTAGAGAAATTGGGGTTGCGGAAGTTACATGTATTTATTTATCTATATTTTACGACTTCCGGTTTATTTTATTTTTCTTCCTGCGAACGTAGAGAAATTGGGGTTACTGAGGGTTCACAAGCGAAGAAAATATGAAGGGACTCCAAATATTTTCTTTTTCCTCGTATTTCTGTGGTTTAGGGAAATATTATTTTGCAAAATCACGGTTTGTTTGCAACGATACAAAATTTATTTACTGCTATAACATTCGATAGTATTATACTGGCTTCTTATTACCAGCCAATACCTTCTAATAATTTATATCTAATAAAAAGCCTTTTATTTCGATAAAATTTCCTTGTAATTGTGATTATAAATAGATACAGAATTCTGAGGTATAAATTTTCATTTTTCACAATTCTACTTATAATTGTAATTTATCTGTGACAGAAAAGACTTACTTATGATAGCGAACCCTTCCTTCCTCCGTCGAAATGTAAAATTGCAACGAGTCCGCAATTTTTCTCCCGGTGCACGTAGAAAAGCCGGGTTATAGATGGTTAACACGCGAGGAGAACATAGAACGATTCGAACTTCCCTTTGTCGTGTCTCCGTGATTTATAACGTTTTCATTTCATACCCATTACTCGTACAAAAAGATGGCCAGACGTAATAGAGAGAGAGAGAGAGAGAAAAAAAGAATACTTTCCAAAAACCTTCTCCCGTTCCCGTTTATAACGGCATAAAAGAATCGTTTAGTCTTCCGAATGAAGACACATCGTCCTACTGACGCACGTGTACAGTATACGCGTCATTGTTCCAAGAATCGGCGCATCGAGAAACGTCCGTGCACATTCAAAAATTCAACGATCCATCTACCGTTTACCTACCCTTCCTTCCTTCCTTCCAAAAAAAAAGAAGAAAAAAAAGAGAAAAAGTAAACTACATCTCTGGAAACTCCATTCTATCTGTAGAGGACACTCGGAGGGAAGCGAGGTTGAACGGTAAAATTCCTATACCTCGGTTATCTGGTTCTTCGTATCGCGGCGTCGTTGAACGAAATCGCGGTTCGTTTACAGCGCGGATGGGGCTCGGTCGCGAGAGGAGAAACGAGGTTTAAAGTATTTCCGCGAGGCAGAGGACGAAGATGGAGAGTTGGAGCTCGTTAGAGAATCCTCTAGGAAGGATAGTTATTCGCGGTGAATATTATCTCGAGTAGCGGTGCAAGGTGATGTCTCGATGACGTTAAAGGCAACGACGACGGAGTTAAAGGAAGGGAAAAGGAAGGCGAGCCCCAACCAAGTAATGTGGATTCGCTAGTCACGATCGATACGCGCCCGCTTTCTAGGTCAGGGTCCCGATACATACTCGCCACTCACCCGCTACTCACGGATATATGCTCGAAAACGCGTCCCGCAAATTCATTCGAAGCCAACCACCTACCCTCCCTCCCTTGCTATTTCTCTCTCTCTCTCTCTCTCTCTATCTCTCTATCTCTCTCTCTTTCGTGATGTATAATATAATACGTGTGTACGTGTGTACGTTCTCCACCAGCATTTTTCCACCCTTCTGTTCCGCTAACTCGGCCGAGACCGGGGAAAATCGAGGGGAAGAGAAGAAAGGAGAACGCCGGAGTGAACCAACGTGTATACTCGGGACAAGAAAAATAGGTGGCTGGTTCTCGCGCGGAGGACAGAAAAAGAAAGTTTTCCAGGTTCTAGATGAGTCGACTCGTGTATATAACATGTTCGTACGTACGTACGTGGATGTACGCAACGAGTGGCCGTAAAGTATCGAGCAGAAATCGCGTATTGACACGCTTTTCCACGCAATCGAGATTAACGATGAAAAAGATTGGAGAGAGAAAGGGAAGATGGAGAACGAGAATGGAAAAATATGTATATCTCGTCGATCGAAAGATTTAAAAATCGCGCTGAATCTCTGCGATGAGAATTATCGTTCAACGCTCGACCGACGGTGCCTGGGTCCGTTTGGACCCGAATATTGGAAAGAGGAAGCTATTTTATATTGAGAAAATAACAAATAAAAATAAGAAAAAGGTTTCCAAAATATTAAAAACGTTCTGTAGAGTGTGCTAACTAATTTGGGTCCAAATGGACCCGGGTATAATCTCCCATATAATCGTTCGTTTATTCGAAAGTTAAATAATAATCGATTTCTCACCTTGTTCGCTCGATGTACAGGCTGTCTCGAAAATTGTGATACAATCGGCTAGATGATGATTTTTTACATAGAAATAAGTGGAAAAATAGAAGAATAACGTTTTTTTTCTGTTTGAGGCTTCCTCTTGGAAAGGAATCAATATGAAAATTCATCAGGTAGCTATGTATCACCTGCAAGTTTCGAGGTATAGAACTTTCTACCTCTGTTCGTGTTTTATTATTGAACACGGACAATGTCACGAATGGCTTCCTGTTTATTGCTATTAACTTATCTCCTCGATGTCGGTCTATACTGTTACTTTCCTTTATTCTGCATTCAATTTGAATGGTTTTATAAATAAGGTCAGGATCGATACTTTTTGTGAACCGTTTTATCAATGTAACAAATGTTTGAAATATTGACCGTCTAGTTCTGCACACAGTTCTACCATTTCAGTTCAATTATTATGCATTTCTTGCAGTAAATTACATGTGTCTTTTAAATCTTCCGAAATGTTTGCTCGAATTATAAGGTAGCAACAATAGTAGGAAGCAATTCGTGATATTTAATGATACAAACACGAGCAGAAATCTAACTTTCATACGTCGAAACTTGAATTTTCGAACTAATTTGTTTCAACAATAATACCTTAAATGAACAGAACGTTATTCTTTATTTTTGCGAATTACTTTTGCAAATAGACTCGTCACCTGTATACACAGGGTGTATAGAAAATAAGAAAGAAATATATTTCTTCAATAAACGTTTCGTTACAAAGTTACGAGCAAATAAATATTGTGCGCGTGAAATAAACACCTATCTCGTTCACATAGTCCATGGTATTTATTATTCGACACGATTTCGTGTCGTTGATAATTAATATCATGAAACACAATACCCTAGTATCATTAATTCCACATTTTAAAATGTTCAAAATTTGTTACAGGGTGAAATTTTCTACGTTAAACAGTCCCTGAGAAATTTGCCAAATTTCTGTAACTGCGATATTCATTCTTCGTCCTAGTTCTTCCGTGTTACATCTATTTCATTCTTACAGCATTTACCTCTTTAAAACACCGTAACGAAACGTTTACCGCGCAGCCAATAGTAATAACATTTCCTTTCTTATTTCTCCCTCAAAAAATAAAAAAAAAAATAAAATAAAATCACCGCAGTTCGCCGGAGAAAAGCCAGGGCATCTTTGCATGTACGAATATAAAAGAGAGAAGAGACAGGGAACGGGAGGAAGGGATCCGATTAGAATAATCTGATAGTAATATAAAGGTTCCCGAATGTTCCATCAGCGCGACACAGTTTAAGTACAACGGGGCCATCCGGGGATCCGCAATGAAAGAGTTGTCTAATTGATGATCGCCCTTTTCTTTCCATTCGCGCGTGACCTGACCCATTTATATAAGCGACCACGGTACACGTACGTTGCATAGGCCGAAAATCAATTTCAACGTCGAGATTACCCGGTTACCTTCTCTGGATTAAGATTCCTATCAATCACGCCACCCATGATCTTTCCTACTCTATTCTCAAAACTCTCTGTTTCGTTTAGGAACGATTAACAAACGCCCCCATCTGGACACTTGTACAAATTTCATCGGCTGGGCTCGCGGCCGAAAATGCACGCGATCCATCCACTCTCCTTTCTATCTAAACGATTCCTCGTGCTTAAGTGAACAAAGAGAGAGAAAGAGAGAGAAAGGGGTGGAGTATATATCGATCGGTCGATTGGAATTTCGCGCGGTACCCGTGTTCTAAAGGAATTTACGGTGTTCGTTTCACACGGCTATCGGGACACACGGTTTTATATTCGAAAACGACGAATGTTCGTAGAGGTATTTCCTAACGGACGGGGACACGTATACCTCGTAAATTTCCACGACAATCGTTGCTTGTAATATTACCTGTACCTGTAGTTATTGCTCCTAAGTACATCCCCTCTCTCGATTTACGCGGCGCCATTTTTACGCGAGTAAATTCTAACAGAATTCTGCGCGGTAGTTTTTAACGCGATCTTAACACTTTGACGGCCACCCTTATCAACTTGCACATGTCGCCGGTATTTTTTACAAGCTAGCTTTACATAGACTAAAAAGTATGCTTGAAAACAAAAATCGATCGAATAAAAGAAACAGTTAAAATAAATTCGCGTCCTTTGATTTTTAAATTTGCATTTTATCACTCGTTATTTATATGAAAATCAGAGAATCTTGTCGCAAGAATTTTTCAGAAATTTGAAGACAAATGTTAGTAGACAGAAAACTCACAGCAATTAAAAAAGAAAATAGATAGTGCAAATGTGTCCTTAATTATCTTTGATTTTTAAATTTCTATTTTATTACTGATTTCTCGTTTGTTTATCTGATTGTACGAATAAAATCACAAACATGTGATGCTGGCCAAAAAACGTTGGTTGAACGAAATCACGCAAACGTGACAGCGGCTGTCAAAATGTTAAAATAAAGCCACAAAATATATTCTCCTATAACGATGAAAAGGAATTTTATAAAGACGAATTCCCACGAATCCACGTGGAAGAGATTTACTCCGCGTAAATGGAGAGACAGGTGTACCTTTCTACGTTTCGTTCGAACGTGAGTCAATTTTCACAAAGAGAATTATTCTATTGTGAGCTTTTCCTTTTGTTCTTTTCGGTGGGTGAAAACAACGGAGGTAAAAAATGTTCAAAATTTCTAAACAGTTTAAGAATGAAAGCAAACTTTTCTCCTGCGATGTTATTCGAATCTACGGCGGTTTGAAAAATCGTGGAATTCCTGGAAGCAGGGGAAGGTTATCGTGTATCAGTCGCATCTTTCATTATTACACGTCCATCGGTAAACATTTCCAGCACAGACCTTCCCACTGGCCCGATGAAAAATAACATCCTGGATTGGATCTTTTTTTCTCTCTTTCTCTCTTTCTCACTCTCTTTTCCCCGTGGATGAGGCCGCGCTCTATAAATACGCGCGTAAAGGACACAGAGGGCCACGGAAGAACGGGCGGGTTAGGTATTCGCATTTATTTACCAGTGAAATCGTCGTGCCGGAGTTTAATCTAGCCGACCCGATCATCCCAGTCGATACACTGGTAATAGACTCGTATCTAGGTGTCACAGTTGTTATTTCAAGGTCTGCCAGTTGTTCGGTAATTTAGATCTAGATATAAGGAACGTTTAACGATAGAATCGCGGAAAGGAAAAACAAAAAAACAAAAGAACAAAATTACTGTTTCGAATGGAAGATGTCACAGAAGAATAATTGAAGCAACGTGTAATATATTGTCGAAGTGTTTATTTTGTAATTTGTTTAATTAAATGTTCCTTCGTTTAACGCGTGGCTGATAGAAAAATTGAACAATTTGAACAAACATAGATCGATCAGGTTTAATTTAGTTGAAAAGGCATTCGACGCGCCTCGAGATCGCAGCTACCGTGAAGCGAAGTGTCTGACTGTAACTGGACTTGTTCTACTGATTTCTAAGTAGTACGTACATCGATATACCGTACGCAGGCTCTCAAGCACAACGTGCACGACATTGAACTTCTACGTCGTTATCGTTAAGTACTCGCAAACGTTTAATTACTTCGTCCGACGCAACGGCGCACAGTCATCGGTCATGCAACAAAGCAAGTACAGCTAGAACGAGCAACAACGCAACAGTGCCGCTAATTGACTATCTCGTTCGTTCCCCAAACTGCGAAGCCTCGTCGAGAAACTATCTCTTGTATCAAATCTTCGAATTGTTTCGAGTCGAAACGTTCAAAGACAAAAAGAGACACGTTTCTCTTTGCATATATACAGGGTGACAAGGAAATAGATAGACTAACTTTGGTATTTGTACTAATTAAAGTAATACTAAGAGAGCGCCTTAGATGTAAGCGTAGAGTTCCAGCCTGTCAGTCCGAAAACTCTTGCAGAGATTTTCGATTATGGCGGATTAATAGGAATATTTATGAAAATGATTTTCTTTCACGATAATTCACTATTTCTATCGACGTTTTAAAGACTCTCGAGGACGTTCAAAAATTCCTGGAGTGTTTTAAATGTTTTCCCATGCAATTAGAATTCTATATCTACAGACAGCTGATTTAGTAAACTTTATAATTCTTTAATAATAAAATTAATACATTCTTCGATAGAAGAATTTTCAGACTTAGGTTTGTATCTTTAGGATAAATAGAATACCGTAGTAAAGTTTGCTCGTCTATTTCCGTGTCACCCTGTATATAGGTTAATCGAATTAGAATCCAAGGTCTCGAGAACGACTTACTCCAGATTTCACTGTGTTTCAATTGGAATTTTAAATTCGCCCGAACGTAGAGCACCGATGTCGATATATTCATCGATACTTTCAATTCGCCGGTTAATTAACGAACTCACAGTTTGGGGAACTGTTTCGCCGTATCCACTGCAGCTAATAAAATACACTACCGGCTATTCTACACATTTCTCGAAAGCAACTGTCACAGGACCGATAAACAACGTTCCTCGATACGTGTCTCAATACGAGGTTAAGAGTTAACACAGGCTTGACCTAATACCTGTCGATGGAAAAAGAAAGAAAGAAAGGCGATGTGTGCCGCCCTGGAGGTCTTAATAAGTGTTCCCCGTGACTCTACATTTAAAAGCACTTTGCAACCGACAGTGCTTTAGGAAGTTTTGCGATTCATCGCGATGAAACGGAGCTTTCTTCTTTTTTTTTTCCCCCTTTTTTTCTTCTCGAACGTGTGGATACGGTTACCGCAGAAAGAGGTTACTTCCGGCGATGTCGCGGTGCCAAGTACGTTAACACGCGAATACTTCGCAAGTAACGAAACATCGCGATCGATCGTCGTACTTGTGCCGTGCTTTCGCTAAAATTTTCGACTAATCACGCGTTTTCTCTCTGTTTCACCTCTCCTGCTATTACACGCGTAATCATCAGCAACTCGAGACAAAACGAAGTAGAATAATTCCACAACCTTGACTTAGCCTCCGAATTAACAAATCATTCTATTCCATTTCATTTGAAACTGCTCGTCGTCGTGCTTTGTCACTGTAGGAAATTGACAACTATGCGTATGATAACTGGAAAGGTGGAACAACAACGAGAACGCTAAAATTCTAGCCAACATCTCGCGAAAGTAATAAATAGTCATCTCTCAGAAGTAAATGATAACCGATCGATAAAAATACGATTCTATTATTTCAAAAGTTAACAACTTTTGCTCTCATCGTGAAAACAATCGTCGAACGTATATACTCGTCTATAGTCCATCATCGACAGCTTTCCTCCGAGCGCATATATGCGTCCGTAGATTGCAATTCTAGAAGAGAACGGTACTGAAGAAACTACGCTAGAAGGAAGAAAAATGGGAAAAAAATGGGCAGCAGGAAGGGGTTAAGAAAGAAATGTATTATAACGACTATATCAGCTAAGAGCGTGCTGTCAGCGCTAAGGCAAAGCGGCAAGCGAGAGTGATAGAGTGTGGAGTTGGTATACCGGCGCGGGACTGACCGTCGTGGAGCGGATCGATCGTGTGGATCATAAGCTGTAGCAGGCCGTGCCTGAACTTGGCGTGGCTCTCCCTGGAATGAGACGAGGGGCCACCGTGGGCTCCCTGCTCGCAGCCCTGTCCAGCTGTGCCACCGGCACCACTGCTGCTGCCACCTCTGCTGCTGCACCCGGCCTCTCCGCTCGCCGGTATGCCGCTGCTTCCGCATGCACCCGACACGCCACCCACGCTCGTCTCGCTACTGTTCGTCGCGTTCGGATGCTGCTGGAACACACACGTCATTTCGTCTCTCAATACATCGATCTCCTTCTCCTCTTAGCTGCTGTATTTTTATTGTTTTATTTTGTACATTTTTTTTTTTGTCCTTATCTTATCTTATCTTATCTTATATGTATCTCTTACTATACTTTTTCCGATTGCCTTGTTTTTTTTTTTTTTTTTTTTTTTTTTTTTTTTTTCTTTCGCTCGGTTTTTCTATATTTTGCTACTTCTTTTCCGTTTCGTTTATTATATCTCTAGTTATATATTTATATATTTATTTATTTAGTTAGTTGTTTTTTTTTTTTTTTTTTTTTATTGTGCTATTGATGCTTTCTATTACCCTTTACCCCGTGTACAAAGACTTCTACGAAGCCTAAGAGGGAAAGGGAGAATCGTACCTGGTCGAACGATACTTCCGGTTCGTCAAGGGATCCTCCCTCTGTAGACTGATCAAACGTCGCGTTTTGGAGCTGTCAGAGAAAAAATCCGTAAACCGACATAAAACCGATAAAATATATATATATATATATATATATATATATATAGATATTAGATCGTCTGTGTTAACGTTCAGATGTGAGAGATAAAGAATAAAGGTTTCTAGGATGACGCGTGATTTACGAGTAATAGCATCGATTGTTGTAAACGAGTTACGTGGTACGGATAAAAATGTCCGTGTGAATAATGGAGCGCGATTTGATATTGTGATATTATACATACACATTATGTACATATATGGCATGTCTGAAGAGATTACGATTATAGCGGATTTTACTCAAGCAAAATCGTTCTTATCACACGCACACAGTTACCTCCTACGTTATAAATATATCCGTACATCGTTGTGTGAACAACTCGAGAATGGTTCACCGTTCACCCATGGGAAAATGGTTCCGTTGATTATCCAGTGAGGAGACGCTACCAGTTAGCGTCTAGATTCTGTATGAAACCGATGAATGTTTCGCTGATTAATGAAGATTACGAGATCGAGACCTCTAAAGCGAAGATTTATGCGCGAAGCAGCTCGAGCGTAGCTTACGTTCGGATAGTTACACACGGTTGGTCGATCTCTGTATACCCTGTCGTTTTATTCGATTTTATTCCTTTCCTCTGTCTTTTTTCTCTCGGTCTTCTTTTCATTCCCACTTCTATTCTACCGTGGAACGAACAAATGCCACAGTAGATGATTCCATTCATCCATTGTGCATGTAAACGTTAAGGTGTTCGAGGTATTACGCCCATACTACGTCTTCTTATTTTTCAAGACAAGCTTCCGGACAAACTTTTTGGTCATCGATCACGAGTACACTATCTCTGTATCCTTTCTGTTCGTTTAAATGCAAACGAATCGCAACACGTAACAAAATAACGAGCGAAGAACGAAATGTAAACGCGATCGGTCAAGGATAATCTGCTTGATTTCCATCGATTTTTAACTTCTGATTACTTCTTGTTTCTTCACCGAGAAATTAGATCTAGGTAGAGTCGGGAAGTATAGATACAGAGGAGAGTTGAACGATACACCTCGTGTCACGGTGTTGTTTTAAACGATGGGAAAAAGGGAAGGAAGAAATAACGAAATTATGAAAAGTTGCTTCGTTGCTTGTGTTACAGGTTACTCAAGTCAATTTCACAATAGACACCTCGTTTATTCATTTATCCAAGCATGATTTTGGCAACTGTTCCCCAACCCGTTCATCCCGGCGTCGTTTACCAACAGATAGAAGCAACCCGTGCGAGGATTCTCGGTCGCGTTATCCGATAAACCTCGTTGTTTGCGAAAGGTATATTCCTCGAGAGATGCCCCAGGGCTGAATAAACCAGAGGCTCGAACGTTGAGTGCGACACGTTGACGCGACAAAAAGTAATTTTGGTAGGGTACGAAGTGGCAGGTTGATGGGATGAAAAGGGGCGAAGAGGAGAAGAGAGGGAAGAGGAAATACCCAGGAGGCGAGGAAGGGAAGTCGTTGAAAAACCGTGTTCTCGGATGAATGCAAAATTCTCGAGGATATTTCGATGTGTACGTCTCTGCGTGTATGAATATCCTGTACGCTTCTTCCACGAATGGGAATTTCCTTCAAGGTGAAGATCGTTGCATTGTTCGGCCCGTATTAACCGAACTTCCCTTATGTATTTGTTACGAAGTACAATACCGGCAGGGGTGTTTACCAATTCACCGAGGGTTTGTGTTTTCCACAGCGTCATTTGCATGGAATCGAAGCGAGTCAGACGCGCACGCTCCTCGCCGCGAGGTAGGTAATGATGCAGCGTACGCGACGCGTGAGCTAGATGCTTCGTAATTCCGCGACGTCGCACTGCGTTCCATCCTTCTTCTGACGCTCTACCATCCCCTTTCTTCTTCCTACCCCGCTCTCTGTCTCTGAGCTCTCTCCTTCTGAGCGCTCTCTCTTCCTGACCGCTCTCTTTTTCTGACCGTTCTTCCCTTCTGAGCGCGCTCTCTCTCTCTCTGAGCTCTCTCTCTCTCTGAGCTCTCTCTCTCTCTGAGCTCTCTCTCTCTCTGAGCTGTCTCTTTCTCTCTGAGCTCTCTCTTTCTCTCTGAGCTCTCTCTCTCTCTCTGAGCTCTCTCTCTCTCTCTCTGAGCTGTCTCTTTCTCTCTGAGCTCTCTCTCTCTCTGAGCTCTCTCTTTCTGAGCGCTCTCTTTCTGAGCGCTCTCTTTTTCTGAGCTCTTTTTCTCTCTCTCTCTCTCTCTCTCTCTCTGAGCTCTCTCTTTCTGAGCGCTCTCTTTCTGAGCTCTCTCTTTCTGAGCGCTCTCTTTTTCTGAGCTCTTTCTCTCTCTCTCTCTCTCTCTCTCTCTCTGTGCTCTCTCTTTCTGAGCGCTCTCTTTCTGAGCTCTCTCTTTCTGAGCTCTCTCTTTTTCTGAGCTCTTTTTCTCTTTCTCTCTCTCTCTCTCTCTGAGCTCTCTCTTTCTCTCTCTGTCTCTCTCTGTGAGCTCACCCTCTTTTACTTCGGCCGGAACGCCTTCGGAATGCGCCCAGGTTGGTTCGTTCCCAGCCACTTCCGATATCACTTTAGATTTCGCGATGGCTCGATATTGCCGAGGGATTAATCATCCCCGTCCAAACATTCACCAATTCAACGATAGCGTCGACGATTTTAAGAAGGATGATTGTAGTTATAGGTTTGGACAGGTCGATTTTATAAGTTATAAGAGAACGTTCTACACGATGGCTCATAAATATCGTCTGGCAGGAAAGTTTGACGCGCGTCGATCGACGAGCAAAGTTAGAGGGAGGCCGCGGTCTTAAATTTTAATGCGTCGCCGTGCCGGAAGCTCCACTTAACCACCGTCAGACGGGCTTAGGGAAAGCTCGTTAACGAACCTGCTGTTCAGACCGAATTTTTCCATCGAGTTAAAGTTTCCATCGTTCAACATTCGTACACTCTGTCTCTCTTTTCCATGTATTATTCGACATTACGAATTTTCAATTTTCCAACAACCTACCACGAGACAGTGGAACTCTTCATTTTCGATCTGTATTTTTAAAGAGACCAAGTTGAAATCAAACAACGTTGGAACTAATTCACTGTATCAATATCGACGTTTGGAAATGAGAATTATTTTGAAATTCAGCAACGTACCACGCGAATATTCCTGTGATTTTTCGTAGGTAAACACAGGTGAAACAAGGTTCGGATGATCCTATTTTGCAACGATGATTTGTGGCAAGCTGCACGGATTGGAGCTGTTTCGACGTTGATGGAGGTTGGATTGATAGCGGCTACCTGGTGATGATACAGATAGGCGTAGATTGTCACGAAGCTGAAGCTACGAACGCTGGCTTAAATACCAGCTTCAACCATCAGAGATACGAGTATGTTGTATACACACGTGAGAGGATACATAACGTATGTGTGCACCACTGTTGGTGGTTGTCGTATCACGTCGACGAGGTAATGAACTTTGTAATTAGCGGGATGGACTGAGAGGACTCCGCGCTTCCCAGCAACTCTTCATACGAATATTCATTCCAGAGGGTTAACTTGAAACTATGCCAGTAACGAAATCGCGGACGGAAAGTGTGGAAATTGACGATCGTGATTATTCCTGAAATGGTTTAAAATCGTCGTTCAGAGAACGAAGAGGGAATTGTTTCGTTGATCCTCTACCGGTTGGTTATGGAAAAAGGAAATAAATAAAAGAATAGATGAAAAAGGAAAAATACCTGAATCTATCGATGAATCATTTTTTCCACAATACGAGCACTCTGAACATGTTTTATCGTGTCTTAACGAGGCTAATATTAGAGAACAAATCGTCAATTGAAATCCCTTATTTTAGCTAAATTAGATTTTGCAACTGCAAAAGAATTAACGACGCGTTTGTGGAAATGAAGGAAAATAAAAATAAACTTCACAGAGTATGATAAATTCCAAATGAAGAACAGCGTCCATTATGAAATGGGTAATTAGTTTCCTCTGAAAGTGCTGAGAGTATTATGCCAACTTTGTCGACCTCAGATAGTAAACACGCTAACACTAAATGCAAACATTGCTGATCTATTCCTACATTGTATCACAGTAACCGGAAGTCCTCGTTAGTGTCCTGTTTGTCTTTCGTATCTTTGTCACAGCGTTTTAGTCAAATTTTGAACGATCTATCTTCGTTTAATATTTTGTTCGTATTTAGAAAATTTGCCCGTTAAAACCAGGAACACCGACAGTAACCGGAAGTCCGCATTTGTTCCCTTCGCGACTCGTATTTCCGTCACAACTTTTTAGTCAAATTTGAAACGATCAATCCTTGTGTAATATTTCTTTTCGTATTTAAGGCTACAGAATATACTAATAAAAATCTCCCTGTTAAAACTTGGAACAGCCTGTGTACAATAACGAAAGCCTTAACGAGAATCAGCGAGAAAGATTAATGTTACCCTGTCCTATAGATGGAACGTAAAAGATATCAGTCACAGCGGTATTAATCGCGCAGAAAAATGTTGAAAAAGCGACGAACGATTTGAGAATAGAGCGGAAGGAAGGGATAGAAGGAGAATTAAAAGAAAAAAGAAATACGTACGTTCGCTTGGAATTTCATTCGTTTCGCTTGAAAAGCACCGAAATCCAATCGTTACCAGCCACGATAATTCCTATTGATACACTCTGTGTATTTTAATGATGGTATTTGTGCCCCCGAAAGATGCGACTCGTTTGGAAATCAATAAAGCCCAGTTTATACTCTTGGCCCCGCGAACGTGCGAGCGGAATATTAAATTTCTTTCGAGGCAAATTCGCGGCTAACCCACGAACGAGTATAAATCGCACGTCGTAAATTCGCGTATCTTTCAACGGCAAATTTCCTCTACCATTGTTCGCCGTAATTTTCATGTACGTGGAACTACAACGTCAGGTTAGGTTCTCCTTCGAGACGAGGCCGAGCAACGTGTACATACAGTGTCACCCATTAATATTCTTGGATACTATTTAAAACAACGTCGCTTATTTCAAATTGAACCAAATGAGCCGAGTTTTCGCGGAAAGTTAGAAACATTAGATTACTAGATGATGTAGAAAAACTATTTGGAAAGGATTTCAAATGGTCAAAAATTGCAGAGAAAATAATAACAGTCTCTGTTTACAACTCTTTTCTCTGAGCTTGTAATGAAAGTTTGAAGAATATATTCTGTAGATTTATATAGAATCTTTCGATTTATCGCAATTAGAGGCGAAAAGTCGCGAATGACTTCGATTTTTGCCACTTTTAAGCAGCGTTAGCCGATTTCAATCGAATTTTCAGCATAAAATTTCAGCAATAAATCTACAGAATGTACATTTTCAATTTTCATTCACGAACTCAGATAAAAAGATTGCAAGAGACGATTGCTACTATTTTCTTCGTAATTCGGATCAATTGGAATTTGTTCGAAACTGTTTGCGCGCATCGTTTAGTAGATCGATCCTTCTATTTTCTCACGAGAACACAATTCGTTTGGTCCAATTTTAAAAGAGTTATTCTGTTTTAACCGTTTTAGTGCTGAGCAATTTTTGCAAGAATGCACGAAAATTGCGGTACATATTTTGATTTCTTTAAAGGAAAAAATAATTTTGTCAAATAAAACACTCTCATTTAGACAAATATCAATCAATTTTAATCGTTCTTTTTGTATTATAGAGGAAAAATGTTAATCGTGATTGTGAATAAGAAAAAATAAAGATAAAAAATTACGTTAGATTACGTTCACTCCCACGGAGCACCAAAAACACACTGAAACTCGCAAATTCTAAAGCGCAAAAGCTAAAGGATGTGCGAATATTAGCGGGAGTCACTGTACATTTGAATGGCAACTCAGCTGGAATGATTAAATGAATCACAGGTTGCGAGGCTCGCGTGAACGAATTATTTAATCGTTTCGCCGGTGGCTGGGAATTCTCGCGATATTCCTAAGGCCGCGTCAGCTGAATCTGCTAACTTTCGTAATCATAACGTAGGAGCAAAAGAAGTAGAAAGAACTCGTGGAGAGAGGAAAAGAAGAATAGGTAGAGGAGGAGTGGGGCGTTCGTCCATTGCTGAAGCTCCACTTTTCCCGAAAAAGTGCACTCGACCAGGAGTTCTGTTGATTTATCAAGAGTTTCGTTGCGTCTAAGAGCACGATGTTGCCTCGGTAAACTTCCATTCTGTGCCGTTCTCACGATATTGTATAGGATGTTTCATAATCCTCCGGTAAAATCAGCGGAAAAAGAAAAAAAAAGAAGTGGAATTTTGTCTTCGGGGAAAAACAGCTACAGAATTCCTCCTCCATCATGGATCGCCGCGTTTAACTTCGTATTTACAAGACTACATTCACCGGAAGAGGATGAATCTCGGAACACAATTAGTATTTCGATGATTCTCGACGATCGAGAGGGACGAAACGAAGAACTCGAAGGATAATAGAGAAAAGATAGTACTCGACTGTTTTTGACAGGAGGAACTTCTCAGCCGATCGTTGCCAACTCGGAGACGTCCTTCGATTTCCGCTGACTGTTCCTGCGGCGGTATTTGCTCCGATTGTTAAAAATCCCGCGGGTTCGATCAGGTTAAAGGATCTCGAGGCGGAATAGTAGGTCGAGTGGTGAGAATCGTCGCCAAAAAAATGAAGGAGCCAAAAAATAGGAGAAAATACCGGTGAGACTGCTCGGATCTGCATATTTCCGCGTCTGCAGAATACGAATCCCGCGGAAAAATGCCGTTATCGAGTGGAAATCTTCTTTCTGAGAGTGGGATCCAGTAGAAAGAAGATGTAGGGAGGAGAGCGTGAAATATTTATCGAGCGTGTTTCCTCCGTGAGACAGGAAATCGTCGAAGGCACCTAGCTTCAGTTTGTAAAAACTCGTTAAACGCGCTCTTATTCAGCCAGATTGCTAAGTTTTCTCTCCGCGTGAAACACCGTGGCCAGCCTCGTCGTTATCGTTGCGTTTTATTGCGATCGTTATATCCGCCGCAGGCTACCTCCATTCGGAGGATAAAAGAGGAGGAGGAAGAGCAGTCTGGAAAATCCAATCGTCCTTCTTTCTCTCTTCCTTTCTCTCTCTCTCTCTCTCTTTATTTCTCTTTCCACCACCGCTTTAGAACGAACTGGTACAAACGCTCTTCCGCTCTTCTTCTTCTTCTTCTTCGCTATCGTAAATTCTGACCGGGTGTATTTGCTCGCGAAAATATCGATGTGACTGGGAAGATTGCGAGCAAACGTTCCCCGGTTAAATAAAACGCGACCGACTACGCCGCTGTCAGGAGACAAAACGACTCTATACACACACGTACACAAGATATATAAATATAAAGTGTATAGATATATAGAAATCCGTATATAGAGACAGATAGAGGTACGCATGAACAGGCAGAGGATCGAAGAGTGATAAATAGAGCGGAATAATATCCGACAGACGTATCGTGACGCGTTGCATTCATTCGAATACGAAAATCAACCCCGCGACACAAGCGGATGCTGTGTCACGGAAATGGGCGTGGCGGTTGTGTTTTCAGCCCATCTTTTTTCGTCCGTAACCAGCAGGAGAGAAACAGAGAAATAAAGAGAGAGAGAGATAGAGAGAGAAGGAAATGAAAAAAAAAACGAGCAATTGGTATAGTTAATTGCAAAGTGGCTGTGGAGGGAGTTGGAAGCACGTCGAACCGGCTGCTACCACGTCGAGCTGCACTCGGGGGTTGCGTGTTAAGCCAAGCGAATAAGAGCTAAGCAGCTTACTTGAACGGCTGACAAATTTATACGAGTTAGCTCGATTGTTACACCCTCACGTGCTTCGCCTCCTCAATTTCCCAATAATTTAATTGTCCTTTCAAATTCGTACGGTTAACGTAAACTCTGATTACTCGACGATTTTTTACGGAGAGCTCGGTATTACGTTGTTGCAAACTTTTCAGAGAGAGTCCCTTTTTAACCTTTTCAATACTGAGGAACGATATTTTTCTGATTTCAAGTGCAAATCGAGCGTCACGATGTTTCAACTGGTTCCGACGTTTTAGCGAAGATGTTCGAAATGAAATTTCAATTTTAACCCCTTCCCGTGCCATTTAGCTCGACGAAACTCGGGCCCAAGTGGTAGGTGTGAACGCGTGGTAAAAAAGCTAGACTGATGCGTGAAAACAGTCACAATACGAGCCGAAATGTAAATACTTGTGATATAGTTATTTGCTTTACACGATACAGCTCTTATGGACGTAAACACTAATTTCATTCTTTTTCCTTTTATATATATAAATATAAATATTCATTCCACGAGTCTGACTCGTGCTATTCATGTTTGGGCCAAAATCTTCATCACGAGTCAGACTCGTTAAAGCACGGGAAGGGGTTAATGATATCAACACGTTCTCGGATTATTTGTACCCTCTGTAGAGTCATGTTGCTTAAAAATGTTCATTTATCTACATTTTATTTGTTCGTAGCTGTACTCTTGTATCGGTGTATTATTACATTATTACCAGGAAGTTGTTTTGTATCAATTACTAATTCTCGCTTTGCAATATTTTGCAAAATGTGCAATTATAATCAACTGTAATTTTGTTCCTTGTAAATTCAGAAAAGTTGGGTGACAGAAATACTTTCTCGTTTTCCTTTTTCATTTTACATCGCTTTAATCCTCTCATTTTTAGAGACGTCGAGAAGCAGGAATTAATCACAATCACAAAGACGTAGGAAATAGAAACGAATGAGTGTATGTAACGTTCAAGTCACGGTTTTATAGAAGGTTAATTTATTCCTTAATTTGATCCTCTGTGCCCTTTCATTTCAGCTTAACGAAACAAATTTCTACAGAAAATTTGAAATTTTTAAACTTCCCAGAACATTTTGGTAAAGTCTATGGCAAAGAATTGAACATCCATCTTTCGCCACGCACGAAAAGCTTGCTAAAATTTGCGAAAGGGTGAATTCATCCTGAAATGTTCAGCCAGGGAGAATTGTTCGTCGAGTTTTTAGCGATAGTTCCGAAACAACAGCATCGACGATTATCGATTTCGCGTGATTGAATCAAGCAGGACGATCGTTCGACGCCAGCTGCACTAGCCAATCCGAGATATAATTGAATTTAGACCTGCACCGTGAGAAAACAATTCTCAAGTTCTCGTTCGCAACGATCAGGTCTCTCGTCGTTCGCGTACGCGAAACTTTCGCGGAGAAATTGTTGTACCCACAGCCACGGAAATATAAATCAACGACGTTATAAACCTGTTAATTAATAAAGCGGAAACACTCGAGCGTGATGCGTGAGCACGTGGTAAATTTATACAGTTCGACAGTTTCACCCGTGTACGTTAACGTTTGATAGCAAACGTCAGTACGATTTTACGAGCGTTTCTCGCGGAGTTTTCGTGCCAACGGAGCATATCCACGTCTCACGTGCTCTGCAAAACGTCAGGTACCCTGACCTTAGCCCAGATTCTCGTGGAAGAAGGGAAAAAGAAAAGGAAAGGAAGAAAGAAGAAAGAAAGAAAGCGGCAAAAGGTAAGAATAACGGAGAAGA
The DNA here is from genome assembly GCA_951804975.1 of Anthophora plumipes. Classification (NCBI taxonomy): domain Eukaryota; kingdom Metazoa; phylum Arthropoda; class Insecta; order Hymenoptera; family Apidae; genus Anthophora; species Anthophora plumipes. Next base: position 23,993,790 of record OX638116.1, on the reverse strand, counting down.
CTGGTGGACAAATGAGTTGGGACGAGTCTCCGTCTGCAATTAACGCTCCTCGTGTGTGCACGCTGTTCTGTGTGAGTCTCGGAGAACTCGACCGGCTGAGGGGATAAGCTGAGAAACGAGGAACGCCCTCGAAATGTGAATAAAATAAAGAAGATGCGACGAGAACGAGGAGAAAATGGAAAAGTGACCACGTACAGACAGGGATGATTGAATAGTTTATAATCAACGATTCAACGACGAATCAATGTCTTAGATTCAATGGAATTAACAGGATTCGAGTAGCTTGCAGTGTATAGTATACACTGCTTACGAAAAAGTTTGCAAAGGTGATACGAGAAATTCGTAGAACATTTTTATCCCTGAAATCTGAAAGGAGATCAATTTTCTGTCGATCTTCAGAACGTCTGTTCGAAATCTGTAAAGAATCAGAAGCAGATTCAATATGGTAATCACCGTTTAATGATCGTTCTATTATATTCATCCTCAACTGTTTCTGAAACAATTTTTAAAACTCAGACTGTTTTTAAAAAGTTCCTATCTCTCGTTGATCGATGAAAAATAAGAAAAACGAAGTTTTCGTATTACGAGTTTTTCACTTTACGATTCGAGGATCATTTGAATCGAACTGCTGAGGTTTTTTCAATGAGAATGATAATAAACACGACTACACATAGACGATTTTGAATTACGTTCAGGTATAAATTATACTTTTAAATATTTCTCGCTTTCCATATGTCTCACTCTTGTTCCCGATGCAGCTTCAGGCGAGCGTATCGACGACAGATAAGCTCGAGCAATTTCTGAAACGTTGTTCGCCATATGGACGTGAACTCAACGAACATTAAACAGGGAATAGTGTATTTAACAAAGGTCCGGTATTATACAATTCTGACTGTTGAGGTCTTTTCGAGCGTAAGTCGCGTCCTTGTGAGATTATTTTCTCGTTTCGCCAGCAATGCGGCCATAGCTTAATCAGCGATAAGATTCGATATTGGTGTATAATTGGTAGATGGTCCCAAACTTCTTCTTAGCAGTGTACAGCACAGTGATTCGTCTATTTGTTTGTCAGAGTGGTTTAACGTGGTTTAAAAAAGTGTAAAAGAACCGAGGGGGAAGAGAAAAGGCTTCGAAGAGTTTGCAGCTCGGTGAAGAAGCAATTAATGGCCCGTTATCGGTAAGAGCATTATAGTTAATTACACTCCAAGTCTACCATTCACCAGAAGAGACAAAAAAGGAAGAAGAAAAAGAGAGAAAGACAGAGAGTGAGACAGAAATATAGAAAAAAGGGAAGAAGAATAAGAAGAACCAAGAAATATGTGCTAAATAAGAGAAATACAGGGTGAGTTTGTTAACATGACGACTGAAATAACTCGTAAGTTATTCATTGTACCAATAACTTACTCGAAAAAAGGTTGCATAATATCTAGGAGGATATAATAGATTTTTTATTACCTATTTTTATCGAGATATAAGGGTCTCCTTCAGTTTTTTACATGGAACGTCTAATATTTTTTCTCGAATTCGGATAAATCGTCAAATATTACGTAAAAAGGTATTACACAAAGTGGGACTTAAAATGAATAATTACTGAGATATTTTCAAACTAATTATCCTTTATTAGGAAATACGTTCAACGTGATTCTTAACACGACTTTGTTTATCTCGGTGATTATTCATTTTAAGTCCCACTTTGTGACTACAATGTAAAAAATATTAGACGTTCCGTTTAAAAAGCTGAAGGCGACCCTAATATCTCCATAAAAATAATAAAGTGATAAAAAAAGGCAACAAATGAAATGGTCAGTATTTAAATCAACTTTCGGTCAGTATTTTATTACCAAAAAGGTCAGTATAAAAATATTAAACGATCAGTACGTAAATAAAAAAAATGGTAAGTACATAATTTATTTAAATACTGACCAAAGGGTACTGAGTCTTCATATTTAAATACCGACAAAAAGGGATTAAAATACTGACCAGTAAAATACAAGTCACAAAAGAACAGATCATTTTATGTGCAACTTTTGTTTGAAACATTTTTTCGTACGAGTAACTAACTCACTTATTTAAAGTCGTCATGTTAGGAGACACCCTTTATATATGTACATACATATATACATATACATATACACCATAATTTCAGCCCGCGTTTATCCCAGTTTCGCTTAATAAGAATATTTCCTCCGCAAGACTATTCCAATTACCGTGAATCCTAAATTCCTGCGCGGGATGAGTGGAATTGATGGTAAGCTCACGCTAGAAACGGAAGTGGAGGAATCGAGGAAACAGCGAGGAAAAGTTTCGTGATGGGTTAGGTTCCACTGTCGATACGTCAACGTGACACGACGCCGAGGCTAAAGTAGGAGAGTTAAAAGGATAGGCGCGGCGTGTTTCGAGCCGGATAAAACAGCCATAATGGTTGGGTTTCGCGGCACGATACACACGTTCCTCCTTCCATCTTCTTTCTATCTTTTCTTTCCTTTCTTTCTCTCCTGACGCGGCGTCTCCCGCTTTTCACGCGTAAATAACACAGCCTGTTCGAAGCGGAGAAGAAAAAAGAGAAAAGAAAAAAAGGGAGGGATAGTAGGCATTGAACGAGAACGTAGGCGTTTATCGTAGCTGGCAATATTTCAAGAGTGCACCGTTAGGCAAATGCAGCGAGTAGGCCAAGTGAGCCCCGGATTCATTTTGAACTCGCTTCTTCGTCACATTCGAACAATGATGAACGAGCGCCACTCGATTGTTACCGACATCTTTTGCTACTGCTTCGTCAAGGACGACGACGACGACGTCGACGACGTTCCTACGAACAAACAAACTTTCCAACCCTGTTGTCATCCCCCTCGATCCTCTGTTTTCCGAGGGACGAACGAACTGAACGTGAAAACAATCCCTTCGTGGCTATTTCGGAATTTTTTCTTTTTTCTGCTCGTAAACACGAGCCAGCTGGATAGAAATGGACTGATTATCCTCTCGTCTCAGGATATTTAAGCGAGCTGTACGCTTCACGATTTCGAAAATGCTGGATGAATAGGAACGAGCTTCGTTTGTTTCGTTCGATAAGATACGAAAAATATAGAGGAAGATAAATGAGTGTTCAGTTTAGTTTTTTTTGGTAAAACGAGCTTTAAACGTTGAATATCTACTCGCGAGGGAAATTCGGCAACCAGAAGATTTAAAAACAATTGTGAAATTTTGTAGAGATTTTGTAGTTTAAATGACGTTAATAACGAGATTATTTTTTTATTTCGGTAGTGAATCGGTTTCAGGGGTGGAAACATCTCTTAAAATGATTAAAATGATTTTTGATACTCTACATTGCGATGGTAAAGAATTTTCGAGGAACAGAGCGATGAAAGTAAATTAAAAAACAAATGTTTCTAAAATTCCATCGTCAGTTGAAAAAATGTATATCTTCGTTAAAATAAATAATACGTGTTATTTCATGTTGTAAATATTCTAGAAACAATTTACATTAATTTGTTAATAATTAGACAAATAAATACGAATGCAAACAGATAGTTTCTATTGAGAGAAAAATATTTTGTTTGCAATACAAAGAACTAGCTTGTATTTATCTCTGCAGCTTTGTTTGTAGACATCCTCCTGCATTCGTAGATAACGTACAAAAACTTTCTTTCACCTCATTTCTGTCACATTATTCTCTTCCCTTAATTCAATTGTTAACAATGCAAATATTATTTATTTACCAGCGTCTCTAGGCAAATTATACAACGCTAAATAAATTCTAACGAGACCTTTCTCCACCGAGTGTGTACCGACCCTCTAGAGTCTAGACATTAATGAATTAATTAACACTTGCTTCACAGTCGTGCTTAAAAAATATATTAACACAGTGCAGAGATATTTGTACACTGCACACTCGTATTTTTTCCATACAAACACCGATATCCCTACGTTTCTCCTCCCTTCTGTTACTAAACGAAACTTTGGTTCCTTTTTGTTGAAAGTTTACATGAAGTAAAAGATCTATAATAATTATATTTAAAAAGAATGATTGAAGAAAGATGCTGTAGGTGAAGTAAACAAGATGGACGCACGATTAGAACTCTATAAAAAATAGTAACAATGCGTGTATTTATACCTGAACATTCGCAGACGTTCCTAAACCCTAATTGGCTAACGTGACATGAAACAGCCGTTATTTCCTAATATCTATATAGAGTGTCAAGTTTTTCATGAAATATAAGAACTATCAATGCTTTACTTGAACACTTTTCTAAACACGAAATTGAATTTTACGATAAAATTACAAATCTATGCGAACTTAAACAGAATAATAGATAAAGAAGAATATTTTTTTCATACGACTGTTCGTGTCGTTTGTGTAACGAGTCGAATGATTATCCTTTTCTTTCTCAAATAATGCCTACACTTCCTCAACACCAAACTACATTTCGAACAATACCTACCCTAAAGGAAATCAGCACGTCTCGCCACAATTTCGATCCTCCAACACACGAGCCCTTAAGAGATTAAGGTCATACCTACTCTACGTAGGTATTTCGATGTTTGCCACGCTATTTATACCTTCGATTTAACGACCGGTTAAACCTGCTTCAACAAGAGGGAATCAGTCCTTGAAGTTCTCCAACGAGACCTTCGAACAGAGGGTTTGGTAGGGTCGATGAAGCGGCGAGCGTTCGAAAAAGGAAAAAAAAACGGAAAGAAAAAGGAAAAACGGATAAACTTGGAATTGACCGTGTCCGATCGTAGAGAATGGAACGAAATAGAATAAAACATGGGTGAATCTGGTGGGTATGGCTATGACAGATGTCGTTCGATGACGTGGTACAAGGGTATTCTCCAGGCTGTCTCTCGGATCCTTTGTTTCGAAAATTAGATTGACGTAATTGAACGAACGAGCGGCTCCGCTTAAAATATTTCTACCCCGCTGTGGAAACGGCAAGTGGGTCAAACAGCGAAAAGTAAGCTACATTCTGGTACGAATTACTCGAACACCAAATAGAGAGAGAGAGAGAAAGAGAGAGAGAGAGAGAGAGAGAAGGAGGGAATCAATTAGGACGCGGTGAAAAAGAGTTAGCAATTATTTCGTGATCGTTGAAGAGAACGATGGAAAAATCGGTTCGACGGAAGTACAAATGATACATCTCGACGAGCGAGTACATACTTTACCCTATTGATGAGAATAATTTACAAAATCATCGAGATAAATTATAAATATCGCGTCGAGAATCAAGATGTAGACTTGGTGAACAGATTCTCGAAATCTCTACCAAGAAAAATTAATTAGAACACTTGATAACACAAAAGGAAGAACATACTCGCGAGAATATGTACTATGGTGATTAGCTGTGAAGCTAGGAAACGGTATTGTGACGTAAAAGAAACTACAATCCTCATAGATTATAGTCTATCGTGTTACAATAATAAACAAAGTGAAATCTTGGATAAATCTTCAACGAGGAGAATTCTAATCGCAAGTAACGTCGTGAATAAACCTTTGATCGACAAACGCTTTCCAAAAGGTTCGTTAGACTTGGATCAAAAGGAATACTAACTCACCCTTCAATCGACGTTCACCGGTGAAATTACAATTTTATCCCTATTAAGACTTTTCGGCAAAGATCCGAGGCAACGATAATTTGTGACAGATAGTACCTGATACATACGTAGAATCTAAAATGCGAGGCTGCTCGTGACACCATTAAGAGGACAAAGGTTGTGGGTCCAGTGGATGCCATCGAATCGGAAAGCCTCTTTGTGGCATGAATGGAACAGCGGCTAATATTAAAGCATCGTATAGAGAGAAAGAGAGACAGAGAGAAAGAGAAAGAGAGAGAGAGAGAGAGGATGTGTGCATTAACGTGCATTGCGGGCCTCGCATGCACTCAGACCAAGAGCTGCCGGAATATTCGTAAATAAATGATCGTCCAGCTTACTACTGGCTTCGATTCATCGCTATCAACTCTCCCTGTACTCTTCCCTAACCTACCTATATTCGTACACCCCATTTAGGATGTTTTCTCGTTTCTGCTTTCAGCCAGGTTAAGCCATTCTCGTGATAATCGAGAACCCACACATGATATTATTCTTAAACGTTCGATATCGTTGATTCGTGATATATCCCATCTCACGTTATTCCTCCTATGTATTTTTCCACCCACGTTTCTTCTATAATCGGGAACACACTTTAAAGAAATTGCAGCATCCACCACCTTTTGTAATTTCTCCTTCGATAAACTAGAATCTCTCCCACACGTGTGTATGTGTGTACATGTGTACATTTCCAACGCACACGGTACATCAAGCGAGAAGAAAAAGTTATCGAACCACACGCTCGGTGGTTTTCATCAACTTCTTAGCAGAACGAGAGAGGAACCGAAAGTGGAACGCTGGAATGGCAATCGAAACTTTTATCCCGCACTAGGGATAATATTGCGGCCTATAATCGATAACTTTTGAAACGCGCCAAATAATCGGCGGTCGTTGTGTACTCGTAGTGTAATAAATATCACAGTTGTCGAGTGAATAGAACGTTGTAAATGATAATAATCGTGACAGGGTGCAGATTTTGCGGACATTTATGCGGGCTAAACTGTCCCCAGCTCGATTAATACACCTTCGGTATAGTTCTCTAACCACGACGAGATTTCTTTTGTTCCGTTCGATACGCGTGCATGATTTGTGTGTGTGTGTGTGTGTCTGTGTGTGTATTAGTAGCCCGCAGGGGAAATCTAATTAAGCGGGTAACACCGCGTCGAATTCCACGGTCGAACTGTCGAGAATCGTGCGATTGTCTAGCCCTTTGTTGTCGAGCTCGCTGTACGTTCGATCAAACAGTCTGCTCACGCAATTACGTAATACTCATGTTAAAATTGTCATATCGCAGCTGAGACGTTGTATACCGGTGTTACGTTTCTGTAGAGGGAACAGTTGGAATTACATGCAGTAAGAACGGAGGGGAAAGGAAGATCTTCTCTCGAGGAAATTAACGAACACGTAGCTGACGTTCGAATGGCTCGATAAAAAGTCGAGATGAAACGAAGAAGGAGAATAAGAGAATGGACGATCGAACGGAGCAGAGAGAAATTAAAGGACGTGGAAATGGAGTGAAGGAGGGAAGTACTCTGGTGGGAAGTAAATTTTCTCTAGTTCCGCCATGACACTAACGCTCCTACGATATACGTGGAAAATCTACATACACGTTTTTCGAGAGAGGAAACGTGGAAATGATATTTCTAGTAACTTCCTCTCTTTCTTAACACGTTCCGTGCCAAGCCATTTTTGCCTGACTTGTCGTTCAGGCCATTTGATATTTTGACTAAAGATTGATATATTATCACACAATATTTCATTACATCATCAATACATTAGTAGTTCTCTTGTTTAGAGTAGCTATCACATCGTGTACCACTTATGGTACACGTGGCGCTGCGATCAGTTCGATTGCAAAAGTTAGTCGGTTCGAAACTTTTCGATTAATAAAAAACCTGCTGCATTCGAATTTGTTAAATAAAAAACGAGAGAAATAATATATTTAACAAAAGAAGGAGTAGGTAAATATACGGAGATAACGGTTTTTGTTTTTCATTTCTTTCTGTTGGAAAAGAAGTTTCTATTATTTACTTTCATTAGATTATTGTTTACACATTAGATATTCATATACAAGAAACTATAAGAGTAATGACGTTTTGCAGCGATTGCCCGAAAAAAATGTTTTTATGCCTCCCTTGCTTTAACAAAATCCACCATTAAATGTAATTATTAATTATTCTATATATAACAATTAAAGAAACTTATGTGTTTTGTTCTATAGTGCATTTTGTATAATGCATCATTTTTTTGGTTGAAATATATTTTACAGAATTACATTTCTCATAAAATACATGTTTTCAGCGCATTAAATAAATATGACTGCGTGTACCACCGGTGGTACACGTGGCCTGAAGATCAAGTTTAACGTGTACCATCGGTGGTACACATGGCACGGAACGTGTTAAGAGAGAGAGTTCGATCACGATTTACCAGGTAGGACAAAATGTCTCCTCTAGCGAGCCGCGATAACACGGTTTATCGCGAACGAGCTACCAGAGCGTTATTTAAATTGAAGAGAAAGGGCTACTCTCTCCAACGAGGTAGAAAGAAAAGGAGAGGTTTGCGCGGGAGGAAGTTTACGTCGAATACGAACACTTCGGACTACGAAACCGGCGAGAACGAGAATCTCGCTTTGAAATCGGCTATCGGAACCGATAGAGGCGCAATTACACAACTTTTACTCCCGACCCAGTTTCCCATATCCCCTCCTCCCGCGTGGAAAATCACTCGCCGCAACTTTTCTCATATAGAATATGCGACAAAGGACAACAGTCTCGGCTGAATTCGCGCAAATCTTATCGGGAAGTTCCTTTCTTCGTCCGGCTTGATTTATCCGGGTCGAAAACTAGGTCGATCGAGGCTCGATCGATAAAGGTTAACACGGATCTCTCTCAAAAATCACTTCGTTTCACGGAAAAAAAAGAAAAGAAAGGAAATAACGACGAACCTTTCGAATGTATACAACTCGAGAGAATTTGAAATTATAAAGAGGATGATAATAATAATAATAACAAGTATCGCGTAAATTATCGACATCTTGTTGAAACATTGTTGATCGTGCAAATAGAATTGCAAAAGCACGAATTGCAGGGGGTAAACAGTAACGGTAAAGAAATATCGGAATCGATACTGATTAATTCACTCGGGACTGCCGTCGTCTCGATTCGCGGAAGCTAATCAAAGGGGAAAACTACCGATACAGCCTCTCTACCCTGCAACCGCATAAATCGTTGCATTATTTCTATACGTATCGAATCGAATCCTTTTCGCATCGAAAGAAAAAGAAAGAAAAGTAAAAAAAAAAAAAACAAGAAATGGGGAAAAATGCTTTCGTGTTTGAAACACCTTGGATCGATCGGTGTGCCATTTGTTCTTCTTTTTTGCAAGGGTCGAAAAGTGGTTTCGAATTGCTCATACTTACCGGAGATACGACGAACGTGTGTTATCGAACGAAGAAACTTTTCCTTCCTCGTTTCTTTCCTCGCAGGTTTTCCCCTGTTCCCCTTTTCCTTTACTTTTCTTACATTCTACACGCGGAGTACACAAGTATATACCGAGTGGATGGATGCTGCATGTGTGTACGTGTCCACGTATCTATTATGCGGAAACGGGGTTGAGGGCGTGGATAAACGATTCTTTTTTCTCGCAGCTGCCACTTCTCGTGCGCGAGACCAATCTCGGCTGAACCGGTGCATCCTAAACGAGCTAGGTTGCTCGATGAAACGGAGATAGATCAGAAACTGCACCGAGTCGAAGTCGAAGAATAAGATGGACGGTTGAAAACACTTCGTCCTCCATCTTTCAATATCTGTAATCCTCTCGTAATTCCTTTTTCATATTTCCTTTTTCTCCCTCCCCCCTCCCTTTCGTTTCTATTCCTCAGGATACCTTAAAATCCTTTAAACTTCAATTCCATTCGCTTGAATTCATCCCATAAGTGTATTTAACCCATTGACAACCGTGAATGGAAAGAGCTATAGCGAGATCGTAAATCATATCGATTGATCTTAGCCATACGCAGAATCTAGTACGAATTTTACGGAATACTTAATTCTACGTTAGCTGACCGTTGCTCGAACCTATGGCTGGCCAGGTGTCGAGGAACGTTGAGCTCCAGGAAGTCCCAATTATGTTTCTTCTCCATTGAGTCCAAGTGAAATACGGACGCTAAAGTGTCTTCGCGAAGCCAGTTCCGAGAATTGGTGAGGATAACAACGGCCAGCTAACAAGGCAAAATCTCAGCCAGCTAACGCGGCGTTGTAGTTACTATGCAGAACAGAAAGAAATGCTAGGGGACCACTTTTCTCTGACACGATCGTAAAGAGTCACGCATCGCGTGACGGAGAGAGCTAATGGAGATTTACGTGGTTTGAGAACGCTGTGACTATTTCATGGCAAATAATTAGAATTGTTCATAGTATACAGAGAACACTTCGTAAACAACGACTATAGTCGTTTATAGAAGTGAAAGGGTTAACTCTTTGTCTTCTTACAACAACGAGTTGAACTCGTGACGCAGATTTTGGTCAAGATTTGAGAGAAACAGTTATATTAGTAACAAACTTTAATTCTATCTATTTGATCTCTTAAGTGAAGTTCATCTTTCAAATAGAAACGAAGTATGTTCACTTCATAATTAAAAATTAGTGAAAATAAACAGTTTCTTCATTCTGTATCTTGTATTTAATACAGAATAAAAATCAAATTTCAATTTAATCAATGTATAATATTTAAATTAACATAGAATACAAATTGTTGATTAACCAACCGACGAGTTAACTCGTCGTCCTCCTTTTAAATTGCCAAATTGTTATTAATTTATGGTACATTAGAGTTTCTTACTTAACCGTTCGAGTGGCACAGACCTTTGCAAAAATTCAATCGAAGAATGATCGCGTTTCTCTCGTTCTCCTAAATTTCGAATTTTTAATAGATAAAAAGATTTTGTTAAAGACACGTATTGACAAAATTCAAATATTTCTTCAACTGTTGTACAAATTTGCTAGAACTTTTAGACACTAAACAGGAGAAGCACGATTTTCCACTCAAACGTTTAAAATGGTACTAAAACTCTAATCAAACTTAGATGTATAGTCAGAGAAAGGAATCATAAGTCAAGGGGTTGAAACCCGGTGCAGACAAATGATACGGCACTGCTGCAATTTTGTAGCAGTGACGCGGTTTATATTTCTAACGATACAATACCACACGAGCCGGTGATTCTGCTACGAAAAATATAAACGTGTCGAATTGCACAGCTCCGCCGGTGGGGAACCGCAACCTCGCATCACTCGTGTGCACCAGGCTTAAAATGGCGGTTTCGGGAGCGTCACGGGCAGAGTTGAACGGAGTAAATAACTTCGCTTACCATTGTGCCATCCCTCTAGCATTTTTTCCACCTCTGCATAGTAGAAATTTCCTAAATTTCAAATTACAAACACCGAGCGAAAGATTTGAACGCTTCTAAAGAGTGAAATGGCGGCCATGATTGGATCGGTATAGATTCATACCTTCCATTCTGTTTTCTTCAATTTTTTAAATATCCTGTAATGGAAGAATCTGTGTCTAATTAACTTAGAATCATCCCGAAACTGATTTCAGCGACCTCCTAATATTTCCAAGCATATTAATTTACTGTTTATGGAACGACCAAAGTTACTTTTAGCGTAACTGGTATAGTCGATTGAAGAAATATAGCGAGATCGTGAAATCTGTCAGGAGTGAAACGTGTTTCGAGTGTTTTAATAAGGGAATGAATAGAAGTGTGGAGAAATAAGGATCCAAGTCCTCGTGAGGGTTTGTATCGTGAGTAATTCTCACATTGGTCTTCTTCTTCACCTGTGTTCGTTGCTTTTTTCTTGTGATTAACATTGACGGTTTCTATTTTCTTCTGTATCAGTTCCACGTTTTCAACTCCTCTTAGTACTCTGCAAATTTTCTCGGGAAAATATGCACTTTCGAAGACAATTATTAAAATTGATATATTTCTTTTTTAAATGAAGATATATACACGTTTATGTTTTAACTTTATCTGAAATTGCATGTGGTTTAACTGAAGAAACGCAAAAAAATTATTTACATATGTTTGAGAAAGTGAAAACAGTTATATTTTATAAAATATAACAAAACAACAAAGAAAAAAAGACAAAGAGATTGTAAATGAGGAATTACTCGCGCACATTCTTTGCAAAATATCGAAACTCGGTCAAACATACTCATTTCTACTATAAATACTTATTATATTTAAAAACAAAAGGCACTACTGCGCTTTTTAAAATTGTATCGAATACGAAAAGCCGAAATACAAAGCCGATACACCAGCTTTCGAGTACTAAGAGGGTTAAGATTCGCCTAACCAATTGATCTGCGTTGATCTTCGAAGCTCCGCGACACTTTAAACACAGAGAAAAAAAAAACGAAAAAAAGCTTCGAATATTAAAACAACTTCATCAGCATTTTTCATTTGCTCGAAAGTATACAAATTATCAGTCGGCTATCAATTGTCATCTATTTGTTGCATTGAACTTTAAAACAGAATGCTATACACGATCCTTGCTGCGGCTAAATCAAACTCTGCCGCCATTTGTCGCTTGAATTTACGAGCTCGGTATATTTGTTCCACCGACTGCACATATCGTACACGTTATCAATAGAATATTTTATCATTAGAAACTAGCTTAACAATAGAAATAATAGATTTCTATCTATATTAATGAAATTTCAAGAATAATAATACTGACTATATTACGGGAGGAATCTAATTGGAATGAATTCGTTTTACTGAAATCGCAAACGACAAGGTTAATTAGAACTAGTGGAATTCTTGGTTGTCTATGGGTCAACTACCATTTCACGCGATTCATGCTCCAAAAGTCACGCATCCCTTTGGTGAACGCCTGTGATGGACAAACGTAACTTGTGGGTCTGCTTGACTTCTGGACACACGTAGCTCCGTTTGATCCTGTCATGGATAAATACATCGATCAGAGAGGCACATGACGTTGCAATGTACGAGACACAGAATCATGCATCGCGTTGAATCTTTGTCACGGCTGTTCAACTTACGTAAAACATACGTGAAGAAAAAACAAAAATTTAGAAACAAGAACAGAACAGAGAAAGCTTTTCTAATTCACAAGGAGATGGTTTACTCTATCGAAGAATGAAACTATACAGCAGGATAAGTTTCAATTCTGGTAAGTTTAACAGCCGTGTGTATACATTGTATGTCAACGTGATCGGTGGAATGATAAACGCGAGGGGGGAAAGATTGAAATAGGCAGGTAGACAGAGAGAAAGAGTGTAGATAGAGTGAAAGAAAACATAAAGAAAAAGACAAAAAGAACAAAAGAGATAGAGACATGCGACTCACCAATGCCTGGGCGGCGCTCTGGTGCTGCAAGCAAGAAACACCCAGTTACAATCAATCACAGTAACGACGATCGGAGAGTAATTGTTTGGTAAAGATGATTTCGTGATCTCGCAAGCGGCAGCACACACAGTCACACGACAATGCAGTGCCCGCGAAAAGCGTATTCACATCGACTTGTGCACATAGAAACATGAACAAAGAGAGACAGAGAAAGAGAAAGAGAGTGATTATGCGTTAGGATATGTTAATATGCAAAATGTCGTAAGCCTGGTCGAAGGTCGCTTAGTTTAACACATTGTACACCGGTTATAATATCGACAGCTGTGAAAATCTAGGTGTTGATAGTTACATTGATTATTTATAGAGAATGGACCATTCGAAAGAAAGTATATTACAAAATTTTATAGATTTTCAGAAAAGAATATATTAGTATATTTTTGTTGAACATTCTCTAGATACGTTTCAATAAAAATCAAACATCTCTCAAAACTAGGGCTTGTAAAAATCCGATAAAATTTGCAAACTCGATTTACGGTTTTTCGTAATGTGAAAAACCGGTTTTTAGGTGGGTTTATTAATAAAGTGTACAAATAAATAGATTATTACTTTAAATATACAATAAAACCTACCTTAAATACAGCGGAGTTATAAACTAAGGAAAATAAATGAAAATATACAACACAAAATTTAGCGATTAGGATTATTTTTCATTTAGGAATTGTATAAGATAAAAAGAAAAATAATATAACGTTGTTATTGATGTTTCATTATGTGAAACGAATAGAAATGTAACATAAAACGTAACTTATAATATTTCATGGACGAAAGTAAGTTCGTACAGAAATTATCGCTAATCGAAGAAACTCTCTCAGTGTCTGTTGACATGGGTTGAATCGATGCCAGTGCATACAGAGTCTTTTTTGTTTAGTAACACCAAACATTTTCAATAAATAAATTACAATATAAATACTTCATGAATAACAGTAGAAAAATAAAATTATTTATCACTTGAAAAAACAAACAAAAAATGTACCTCTGCACATTTCTAAAACACGAAAGTGTTTTGCAGCGTTTCATTTTTTAGCGTTACTTAAAAAGAATCTGGGTTTTATAGTTAGGTCAATTTTAACAAAAAACCGATTAACCGGTTTGCAAGCTCTAGTCAAAACTGATAAGTTAGAAATCCCGCAATAATTAGGGACCAGCGTAGAATGTGTTAATTAGCAAACAGAAAACTGGTGGTGGAAGAAGAAGAAGAAAATAAAACGGAAGAAGTGGTATAAAGAATTAGAAAAAAAAAGAAAAAAAGAGAGAGAGAGAGAAGCGAAATCCTTGAAACTTACTTTCAGCCGTGCAAATAATTACGACCTTCGATCGATACGACGACATCTCGTTTCTCGAATGCACTTCTGTTTCCTTATCATCTTTCGTTTCTTTTTTCTTTCTTTCTTTCCATTTTTCTCATTTTCCTGTTTACTTATTTATTCATCTCGTATTCGTCGCGGCGATATTCTCGCAAGCTATGCAGAAATAGTTAAAGCAAAGGGAGAGAAGCTCCCGTCGACGAGTGTTGTTTCTTTTCTGTTTTATTCGCTCTGTAGTAATTATGAGGCCGGATGATTGGTCGTGGTGTTCTGAAGTGTTCGATTCTGATCGATAAAGTAATTTTCGGCGCTCGCTTGATGGCCTAGCTGGCAATTAAAACGAACTGGTGCCTCGCGCATATCCTGGCACATTTACCGTATTTCAAACGTATTTTGTTTGTTTGTTTTTTTTTTATTTCTTTTTGCTCGTTTGAATATTCACGCGTCGAACAACCTATCTCGCACGGCTACGTAAGTGCTTGTGTCTCGTTCTTCCGTTCGTTGAGATTTTAAACCGTTCCTAGTGGATCCACGAGGAATTTGATCAACGTAGAACCGAGTTTCGTTTTCGTAAGGAAAACGCGGTAAACACGAAAATTCGAGTTTGCTCGAATGAAACTCCACCGAGCTGGAATTTCGTCAAGGAAAACGAACTCGCGTAGAGGGAAAACGTTTTATTTATTTATTCGCGTTGCTGTTAACCGAACCAGCTCTGTTATTTAACTGATAAGGAAGTATGTGAAAGGAGGAAATGCAAACTGAGATATCGAGTGGAAGGAGCGCTTTTAAAGTATGAATGATTAGGATAAAGCCAACGTTGTCCAGGTAAATTGGATCGGTATGGAATTTTCAGAGAAACTTTTCGACGTTGTTGGAAAACTTGATGAACTTCGAGATATATCGAAGAATAGAATTGTTCGAATTACAACACTTCGACTGTTAATTAAAAATCAAATGGAAAATCGAAAAATTATTTTAAGCAGGTTTAATTCATTCTATTTCAATTTGCTGGGTTATTTTGACTAGACTTTTGTTGTTAATAATAGATATACATATGTTCTTATGTATGTTTTATCCTCCATTATTAGAGGAAAGTAGGCAAATATGGAATGATGTGATTTTTTGAAAATTCGACAAATAGACTGCGAATTTTTAAGAATGCAAAATTGCGTAGAGTGCACGTGACATAAAAGAATATGAAAATTAACCAAATTACAGTGTTTTTTTATAGTATTTTGTGGGTGAAACAATTTTCTATTGAAATTCTACCATTTTTTCTATATTTTCAAAAATATGAATTAGCATAAAAGTCCTCAGTCTATAGATAAATATCTGTCAGACAGCTACAGGCTATGTCACTATACTTGCCAATTATATTTGTTACTGTGATTATTGCAAATATTTCTTTTTTTATTCAATCTTTTCTGAAACGTGATTTTACAACCAAAGTACTTTAATCAATAAAAAAGTATCTAAGAATAAAGTGTCTTTTGGTTGTACTGCATGAAAACATTGTATCTGATTTCAGTGTTCCATATTTGGATACCTATTCCATAATAGGTAAAATTGATGTTCTTTTAACGTTAGTTCAATATCGAAAATTGTTCGTAAAGTTAGAAATATAAAACTGCTCTTAAATCGAGCGTCGAATACCCATAAAAATCTTTTATTTATTACGATTGATTTTATAAGGACGACATTCGACAAACAAAATGGTGTTCCATATTTATCCACCTTTCTCTGTTATTTACCAAATATTATATACAAATAATTTTGTATAAAAAGTGTGATCCTCTTATTATTATTACAAAGTAACGACAAAAAGAAATTTAAAAATGACTCAGAATTTCTGCAAAATAAAGTCGCGAATTCTAACGCTCGTACAAATACGTTTACGTCGTTTAAACATGGCGGACAGTCAAAGTGTTAAGGTACCATAATTCCTAGCAGAATTCAACGACCTAATCCGTTAACCCTGTTAAAGCTGTCTGAAAATGAAACGAAAAATAAAAAAAAAATACACCAACGTTTTATTTTTTATTTTTTATTTTTTATTTTATTTTTAAATGCAGTTAAACGTTTCGACGACCAGATTACACTAGCATATTCGAGGCGAGAAGGTTTCGCTTTGAGCAGAAGTTTCGCCGCTCGAAGTTTTCGTGCTTCTTCCGCCTCTTAACGAGAACGGAGAATTCCTTAATTGCATGTTTCCACGTTCAGGAAAAACCCAGTCGAGATGTATGTATACGTACATAGAACACACACACACACACACGTAAAGACCGTTTATATTCGTCGTTGAAACGATTCGTTTAAACTCGTGGAACGCGGCGAATCCTCGAAGTCGATCATTTTTGCGCCGCGGAAAGTTTGTTACGGCTGAGATGGCGAACGACAAAAGGCCGAAACGAGCTCGATTCGAACGGTATTTCCCTCTGTGTGGGTGTATAGACACGGCAGACAAAACCGCTCCAACTATGACAATGCGCGAAATTTAATTAGGAGAAGTTGTGGACTTTGCGCGAGCATCGCGTTTCGATTGTACGCGCGAACGTGATGCATGTAAATGCACAGAGAAGAACTGGGATATGAAAAGTGAGGACTTCGATCTAACAACTTTGTGAAACCTCGCCAACTATTTCCCTGAACTTCCTGTCGAATGATATTAATTATCGATAACTCTCTTATCGATATTCTTCTCCATCGAAATATTGTGAGAAACAATTCTCTGTCGTTTAAAAATCTAACAAAATTCCTCCATTTTCTTTTACCATCGTATTAGATGTACAAATATATTTTTCTCGATTTTTTTAGTACAATCAAAGGTTCGTTTAAAAAGAACAAAGAGAATTCTATCGTCGAAATAATTTCCACTATTCTCGACGATCATTCGCCATTTTGTTTTGGATCTAATATCTCGATTAAAATGGCCGTACTCGATTACGCGATTCCAATCGGGAAGAATGTTCATTCTACACCTGATACACGTTCAATTTCGCCAAACTTTCATATTTCTGTCTAAGAATAATCGTAATTTTGGATCAGATGTGTCGAAGAGGAATCCGAAGATATTATTTTGTCGCGAATTGTCGTCAAATGTAATGGCGCGACCTCTGACGTTTCTCGAGAATCGTAGAATCGAGAACGAAACGCAACCGCGACTTTTCCGCGTGAAACAGAGACGTATGAATATTTTGTTTTTCCTTTTCCTTCCTTTTTCTTTTTTTTTTCTTCTACCCCTCTACTCGTTTTCCCTCTCCTCCTCGTCGTTTTTTCTTCGACCTGTTTCCTTTCATAGAAACGAGCGAACGAATCACGAGAATTCGGTACGCCTGGGTCAATTATCGCGAACTGGGTACTGATCGATTGTTGTACGCGCATTCATACGAGGATCGTTTTCCCAAGCTAAGAGAGAAAGCGAGAAAAGAGTGTAGAAAGAGGTGGAGAGAGGGTGAACGAGAGAAAGAGAGAAATATGTACCGAAAATGCATCCTTTTCTCAAAAAGCGCGGAAATGTCATTGGTCAAGGTAACGGGACGAATTTCCAAGCCGCGAATCGATATTTCAACAAAAGAATCTCGGCCGTGCATTATCGTTAGCAGACGAAAATACTTTTTCCCCCTTCCTGTGATAGAGGAGGAAAAAGAAGAAAAGAAGAAGAAAAAAAACAGCCGAAGAAAGGAAGAAAAAATAGAAAAAGAAAAACACAGGCTGTGGTTGTTTCGGATCGAAACAATTTTTCTTTCCCCTAATTCTTCTTCGCTTCTTTCCTTTTCCGAGAGTTTAACGATGTAACTAGGTAAACGTGTTTAATACCGTTTTTATTCTTCTTTTTTACTCGAAACATTTTATTTTTCGCAATTCCAGCCGGTTGAATCGAGGAAGGAAACAATTGCCGTGGGAATATTCTTGGCCTAATTACACCGTATGAAACGAAACGAACCGTAATTCGACTGACGTTACTTCCCGAAGAAAATCTAATCAAAAGTTACGCTCATTCCGCTCATAGCGACAGCTATCCCTAATTAGAGGATAAACCAAACTTCCAGTTAGGATATAAGTTTGTTGAATAGTTAACCCCACTCCTGTACCGTCTTTTAATCGCTACGGTATGTTAATCTCGAGTATTCGCTGTTCCAATATGTCGTTAAGTAAAAACAAATCAAAATATCAACCGTTTAAGTGCTACGAACTTTTGCAAAAGTTTAGTCGAAGAATGCCAATCTTGTTTTCGTTACTTCTAATTTTTGATAAATAGAAAAGTTCTTTTGAAACTTATGAAAATATGGATTTCAATTAAACAGAATCTCAATAAACCACAACAATTAAAACACGCATTATTAAAATTGAAAAGTATCATTAATTCGACTCTACAAATTAATCAGCTGGCACTTTTAGCACTGTCTCTCATAATACAATTTTTATTTGACAATTTTACTTATCTACAATTGTTACAATCTTAAATTGAAACTACGGTTGAAATAAAAATAGAAATTTGATGGATTTACGAATTTTTTCTCATTTTCAGTCTTAAATTGAAATTATAATTGAAGTAAAATTACAAATTTGATAGATACATGATTTTTTCTTTTGTTTGATCATCGTTTGCTCTGTGAATTTAGCTCGTCGATATAAATCAATTACAAACAGGTCCCCTTTTCACCTTATTTTGCATCTTCGAACGAATTGCTCGAGAAAATCGAAGAAACGAAGGTATCGAAAGTGAACGAACGATGTGACGTATTGCAAACGAACCTAACGATCGAGAAATACGAGATAGATCAATAAATAGTTTAATAATAAGACGTCGACATCACAGGTATGGCTATTAATCTCGAAAACATTGTTTCATACTACTTGAATTTCTTCTACCGAGAAAGAATCGTAGTTTCGTAAAAGTCCCGTGACCTGATCTGTATTTTAAAACCTCACCGAGTGTAGTTCCCTTTCTTTAGTCAAACTTCTTACTTTCGAATTCTCCCTCGAATAGAGGAACTCCCGAAGATCTTATTTCAAGTGCAAAGTTACCCCAGCATTCGCAACTACTGTACAGGATGTTCCACCCGGGTTTTAACAGGCAAACGTTGTCGGTATATTCTACGGGTTGAAATAGAAAGAAAAGTTACACAGAGATGTGTCTTTCGAAGGTTTATTAAAAAGTTAGGGCAATAATACGGAATAGAAGGAACAGCGGTAGACTTGGTGGTTACGATGTAATACAAAAGCAATATTTAAGTTTGCTGTCTTTACTTAAGAAGGAACTAATGTTCCATCTCAAAATGGCCACCGTTTTCACTGATACGAAATTGATAGCGAACGTAGAATTTATCATTCTCTATGGGATTCGTATTTTTATTTTGATTTATTTCAGTAAATGCAACGTTGATTTTTCGCATCGAATTCATTGCACGATTTTATTTTTCTTCGATACACTTCTCTCTTTAAAATTGTTTACGGAGAAAGATCCATTTGAATGAGATTGAGCAATCTTGTAGGCTGATATTAAAGATTCTATTGCCATAACTTTTTAATCAAGCTTTAAAATACCCATGTTTGTGTAATATCTTTTTATTATTCCGACCCGTAGAATATACTGACAATGTTTAACCGTTGAAACCTGGAATATCCTGAGTATACAGGGTGTTTCATAATACGTGAGACTCAGGAACAAATGAAAAAAAGTTCATGTAAATGTGTTTTCTATTTGATGAAATACGTGTCTGCTATCGATGTAAATAATTATTATCGTTGCTGTTTACTTAATCATACACTTTGAACTTTTAACATACACCAGATGGAAAATGATCGTTTAATTCTAGTAAAAAGAAACCGAGCACTGAAGTTGAACTCTAAAGTGAAACGAGTCAATTTAATCGACAAACTGTGAGATCAAAGAGGAGAAGAAATATCTACAAGATACAGAGCATTCTTTATAAATAGAGATCGAGGATGATATCATTTTGAGCGCCGTCTACGAAGATAAGCTCTCGTGGATCATCGGAACACAAAAGTGGCTGTAACTTTGAAACAAGATTAAATGGGACACATGTTCGTACGAAATTTTTTCACTGATTTTGTATCTCCTGCACCGAAGTGATCTTACATATTATGAAATACCTTGTATATACAGTATGTGGCTGAATAACATATACAAGTGGGCACGAGGTGATTCCTTATGAAAAATAAGAAGAAAATATGGAATAAAATTTTGTTCATTTAAGGCTTAATTTTCGAGAAAATCGAGTTTGAATATCCAAAGCGAACTATGCTGTTATAATTTGTGATGTGTAACGTGTATCATCTTTGTAAACAATGATATGAGACTTCTTCTATGTTATTTACCTAAGCAGCTAATTTTCATTGATATGAATATTGGGAGCTTGTAATGAAAATTTGTCTGGATTTGTAACCTCGATTTTCTCGAAAACTAAGCCTCAAGTGAAAAAATTGTGTTTCATATTTTGAAATAACTTGACTCGTACTTTGTATATGTAGCGGAGCATGGTTTACGATCGCTGTTAGTAAAAATAAACATGTCGAAGGCGAAATCTTCGATATTTTCTGGATTTTCAAACTCGATTTTCTCGAAAACTAGGTCTCAAGTGAAAAAATTGTATTCCATATTTTGGAATAAGCTGACTCGTATCTTGTGCATGTAGCGGAGCATGGTTTGCGATCGCTGCTAGTAAAAATAAACATGTCGAAGGCGAAATCTTCGATATTTTCTGGATTTTCAAACTCGATTTTCTCAAAAAGTAAGCCTCAATTGAAAAAAATATATTTCATATTTTGAAATAACTTGACTCGTACTTTGTATATGTAGCGGAGCATGGTTTACGATCGCTGTTAGTAAAAATAAACATGTCGAAGGCGAAATCTTCGATATTTTCTGGATTTTCAAACTCGATTTTCTCGAAAACTAAGCCTCAAATGAAAAAACTGTATTTCATATTTTGAAATAACTTGACTCGTACATTGTATATATAGCGGAGCATGGTTTACGATCGCTGTTAGTAAAAATAAACATGTCGAAGGCGAAATCTTCGAAATTTTCTGGATTTTCAAACTCGACTTTCTCGAAAACTAGATCTCAAGTGAAAAAATTGTATTCCATATTTTAGAATAATCTATCCCGCACCCTGTATACACAGTGGAGCATGATTTCAAATTACGGCTAGTAAAAATAAACTAGCAGATGTCGAAGAGTTCACCTTCGATATTTTTCGACTGCTGTAAGCTCAAACCTTAATTGTCGAAATTATTCTACAACGTGTGATAGTCATGACAGCGCCTCTCGAATTACCATAATCCATAATCCGCTACCAAACCTGTCCAAGGTGAACACAAGCACGTGACTAATTCGCGCCTAATTCGTGCCTAAGAAAAATCCAAGTTTTCCATCTCTCTGCCAGAAAAGTAGCAAAGAAGCTTCCAGAAGCTTTTCAAAAAAACCAATGGAAGTAGTTTTTAACGAAGACAAACTCCCCCCGGAAAAAAAACAATATACAAGAAGGAGCGGAAATGAGAAAACAAGAAGTTCTCGAGTTCCTAGCGAACTTTTTAACGAAAAGACTTGGTTTGCACATTTGTAATCCTTGCGTTACATAGATATCTTTCTAATTTCTCTATCTGGTCGCGATAATTCAGCAGAGAATCGTATCCTAGTTACAAATGTCCACGAAGCATTCGTAGAATTTGGCTCGCGCCATCTAACGAACAGGCCGCGCCCTCGATTTCCATATTCTCGCGCGGCGGAAATCCTCGTCCTCCTTTCAAGGATCCTGCCTCCTTCTGCACGCACCGGTGTTTAAGTGCCCTCGAAAATTTCACAGCTCATTCCGCCTTTAAGCGTTTGCACATCAGATTGAAACCAATGCTGCCTCGGTTTCGCCCGGAAATTGGCGGTAGTTCATGAATAAAAAGGAGATGTGCTAAGTAATTCATCATTTAGTCAGCCTGGAATTCCTACGTTTTCTCTTTCTAATTCATGAATCTAGAATCCAGGACGAACTGGATCACTTTCCGAGGAAGATGTTATATTCAGATATCGTTGACGACACCTTAAAACCTCTTCGATGTGACAGATATTCTTCGAAAAATTTTGTTTGTGTTTCGTATATATTAGGTTGCCCGGAAAATTCGCGCCGATTTTCGATAAATAGCGTTCGAATAAATTACAACGAATAAAATTGGATGACAACATAAAGTTCGCGTATATTCTGAAAGATTATTTTCTCACGTGTTTTTCGAAAATCTATTTGTTACAATTAACAGGTTTTTCTCGATATTATACTGTCTTGAAGATAAAAGGAAGTAGAGTACACTTCTGATATTTAATATTGTTCTTCTAACGAAAGATGAAAAGTACATAAAAAAAATTATTTACAAATGGCTAACAAAATCTAAAGATGGGAATTTCGATTTAAAAGAACTACAAGGAACAAAGTCTTTGGCAAAATGAGATTTTCAAATTGCTGAGAAGACGACGAAAAATTGTAGAATTAAAAAATACGTATCTGATAAAATAAAAAAATAAAAGAATCAGTAGTTTGAAGCATGAAATTGGTTTATTTACTTAAAAATCAATTAATTATTGAGCATAAGATGTTGCTTTGATCTTGTATACTCTACATAACTGACAAAAAATCAAGAAACACATATGCCTAATTCTATTCATGACTGCATAAAATATACAATTTTATTTACTACATATATAATAAATAATATACGTAACGTTATTTACTGCTGTAAAAGTATCGTTTGCCAATAAAAGTGCGAAAGAACGAAACATGTCTTTCGTTAAAAAACAAAAAACAGAAGTTAAAATGTTTCCGAAAATATTTCTCACGAATAGTCGAATAATAGAATCTTCCTTGAGAAAAGTGTCAATTTGACACAAGGGACGGATGAGGATTAAACGAATTCGTATTACGCTACCGTAGAGTGAACGTTCACAGAAGAGTTTAAAGATTCCATCTAGAATTTCTTCTTTTCTCGTTTCTTTTTTTTTTTTTTTAACCGTCAGATTCGCGTGTCCCCGGAGAATAAGCGTCGTCACTCGGACAACAAGAGGCGAGAGTTAATTATATCATTAGCATCCCCTCCGTTTACAACGGACACACTCTCGAAACACTTTAGGATTTCCGTCCGGTCAATCGGGTTTTGTAGGCAGATTGCTGGTAACTCGAGCGTGCATTTGATCGGCGTACTACGTACATACGTTTTATGTAACGTAAAAGAGGAGGAAGGAGAGGAGCGTGTACGAGCTCGGGTAGTTGTATATCGTCACGGCGAGGTTAAGCGTGGAAGGGCCTCTGTCGAATCGATTCGACGATGGGTGGAGGGCCTCCTGCACACTGCAATGCCGTAACTTCCCCGAGGAGGAAGATTTCACGAGAAACCAGAAGCACCAGTGGCGACGACGACGACGACGACAACGACGACGACGACGACCATTGGGAAAAGATGGAAATGGAAGTGGGAAGAGTAAAGATGATGAGAGGAAACCAGTGCCTGGCGAACCCTTCTTTTCCCTATACTTATCGGATCCCTGTGTGTCGTCTGTGGAAAACCACTCGCGAGAAACGTGAATTTTCCAGATCCTCGAGCACCCCTATATTAATTAAACGCTTTAATCTCTCGATTGCTTCCACCGTGTATTCCATCGCGACGTTTCTTTAGAATCTAACCTCTCGAGCGATGAACGCTGAAACTTCAATTCCAACTATGAACGACGATTTTTCTCTATTTTTTAACATAAGAGATTTACGTTCGTCTATAACATGTTCTATTGTCTGTATCGATACACACGGAGGGTTAAGACAGCTTTGCAATTCGAATAGAATGGAAATTCGCGCGTGTCTCTTCAAATATCCTGCGTATTGTTCCCCTGCTAGTCTCGAGTAAACATTCCTTAATGATCCTTTGAAGGGTTCGCGTTCAGACAGGAGGCTGTTTGAACGCTGTGAAATTTTTGATACGTCAGATAGACACGCGACAAATCTACGTTTCGTTTGCACCGAGTCAGAGTCGAAGGAGAGGGATAGACAGGCAGAATTATTCCGTGAAATATAAATAAAAGAGAGGTGTGGTACAATTTTCGTAATGGAACGAAATCCTGCTGCAGCATCTATCTGCGTACTCTATCTGCATACAATTATGCAGTCATTAGCGTGGCCGACCTTCCGTTTTCACCAATCACTAATCAGCGTCAATAAGAGAATTATATTTCACACCCGCGGTGCTACCTCTGATTGACAGCGGCGTTTCGGCATTCCGCGATATTAACGATGCGAGGGAACGCTAGGATAAACCGAAACACGCAATTAACTGAACGACCGGATATAGACGAGGAGACGATCTCTCCACGTCGAAGTAACAACGTTTGCGTTTCATTCAACCACTGACACGCCTATAGATTTTTTATATCACAATGAGAATATCACAGATGAACAGGTGAAATTCTGACGATGAAAATGAGCCCAAACACGACCTTTTTTCGAACACTTTTCTCGAACTCGATTGGAAAATTGAAACACATCCGGTACAATTCTTTTCGTTTAAAATAATCGGAATATAGTCGTGTGGGGGCTCGTTTTAACCGAAATATCATCGTCTATTCGTCTGTATCGTTCTTCTAAACGTAAAATAAACAAAATATGAACATTCCAAGAAGTGTATCAAGTGATAGATCATTTTAATTGACGATAAAACGAGCGTACTCGAGGTAATTTAATAATTCCCTCAGCTGGAATCGTACACGGATGGGTTTTTAAAAACTAGTCGAGAGTTACTGCACTGTCTCACGACAGTGAATCGTTTCACGAGGAGTCGCTCTTTTTTTTATCAGGCACGATCTTGATAACGCAATTAGCATTGCGAATTCTTTTATTTTCTTTCTTTTTTTGTTTTCTTCTTTTCATACACACTCACAAACGGTTTGGTGATTATGAAAACGTAACCGCGAAATATTATGCAACGTTTTCAATTACGTACGCGGCATGTGTGTGCTTTATACGCCGTGTGTTTCACCGTGCACGAAAACGATAATAGAGGCCGGAATATCGATTACGGCTGATCTCGCTCGCATCCCTCTAATTGAGAAGGCTTCTTTAATGTTGCATAATCGTGCAAACATTATGCATAGATCGCGAGCACTCAGCCTTTCTATCCTAGCCACGTTCGACTCTAGTTTTCCGGCTATCTTCCGCATCCATAGACAATCGGGTCGCGAAAAAGTGGCACGGAGATCCGTACACGGATAGATCAACGTTGCTGGCCTAATTCTGAGACACCATGGAACGCGTTTCAATTGACGTGCAACAAAATCTCCGATGAATTCGTCCGATATTTATCCTCGATACGTTTCTATCGTTGTTCCTCTATTTTTTTCCTCTCTCTATTTTTTTTTTTTTTTTTTTTATTAAGAGAAGATAGTAGACTAGAGATGGAAACTCTGTTTCAACTATCGTAGAGAGTGTATATTCTCGTTGCGTTACCAGATGTTATAAATTTGAAATTTGTTCGATATACAGTAGCTCGCGATAGTATTCGAATCCTCTTTTGAAACGGAAGAACTTTTTGAAAATTGAACCGAACGACTTCAGCTATTTTTTTTTCTTTCTTTTTTTGTTGTTGAGAAACTAAAAGGATTAGTTTGTTAGACAACGTGTGAAAAATTTGTTGCGAAAATTGCAATCGATAGGAATTACGAAGAAAATAACAGAGATTGCTTTTTGTAACTTTTTTTTATCGGAGTTTATAACGAAAATTTAAAAAGCACGTTTTGTACATTTATGTCAGTTATGTAATACATGTTGAAAATTTCATCGAAATTGGTGAACGTAATTAAAATTGGTGAAAATCGAAGACTCTCAGGACTTTCGGCTTGTATCTCCAATAAATCTGAAAATTCTTACATCTTCCGATGTCTGTCGCCTGTTTCGATGAGATGAGACAGAAATCTACAAATTTTCATCTTTCACTTTTCAGTTAGTGAAATAACACAGTCGATTTATCCGAATTTCTTCACTAATCTTCGAATCAAAAACTGATTGGTCCAATTATTTACAGCAAAAAGAAACCACAAATTTTGCGATGGATATTTCTCTAGTTAAAATTGTCCTACTTTCCGCTAAAACAAAACGGCTCGTGCCGTTTGGAAAGACGCGACATGTAAAACATTACACAGTAGTGACATCTAGGCGTCGCATTTGGATAAACCTTAAATATAAATATCGATATTAGGCTGTTAAATTTTTATTAGTACTTCGACTGTTAGGAGCGGAGAATTTGTAGACGATAAATGTGCATAACTAACGCGATAAAGCTTAAAAAGGTCGCAGGTTCTCAATCTCTGCGCCTGGACACTTTAACGCGAGTAATAAAATAGAGAGAGAGAGAGAGTCGAGTTGAGTATACAGGTATTTTCAGGGACGATCAATCGATGCGTTCCAAGGAGGAAAGAAATTAAAAAACGCTTTTTCCGCGTCCCTCGTGAGATACACACGCGGCGAAGCGTGTGTCCTCCCGATAACCAATTTACCCTTTTAAACATTCTAACAATTTCGAAATCGATAGTGGTTTCAGCATCGATTCTCCACGCTGGCTCTAGGTGAAATCGATCGTGCATTCGGTATCGTCGGAAGGTTCCCCGGATAAATCAAAATTCTGTCCTTCGCGTGCGCAAATTAATCGGCCACGGAAAATTCAATTCGGACAATTGATTTATTCGCGTTTACGTTCCGCCGATTGAACCATAAATTCCACTGTTCGCTATCCAATCGTCCGAGAGTTTTCATTTTCCTTTTTCCCCCTTTTGTTTTTTTTTTGTGCTTTTTGCACGCGTCTAATGCGGCTAATCGAGAGCACATCGTCGAGAACGCTCGAGTAACGTGTTTGCGTAAGAAAGTTTGATTAGTAACGTTAAATCGATTGATTATGCATGAAAGAATTCGACCTATTGTCAAATCGAACGTGTTAAATTGTTGATATTCGTTCTTTTTTGTTTTTCAACTTTCTCTAATTTTTCTAATAGACAGAGAAATATGAACTCATGAAAATACGATGGAACATGTTCTGAAAATGTAACTCTAACGATAGGTTAAATCGTTCGTCTTTAATCTTCAGAGAAGGGTGGTGAAATGAAATCGTTCAATTATACTCGTTTTTCCACGACAGAGACCGCGTTTCTCCAATTGCGAACCGGGTACGCGCGGTAAGTGTACTAATTAAGCGCGCGAGTGGGTGCAACACGCGTAATTGGACCATCTTGTAGCGCATCGGGATCTTTCGCTTGAATTTATTCATCAAGATCGACCTTGTACCAAGTGAGGATATCAAGAGCCGCGTGGCGACGATTCGGGCCAAGCGTTTCCATTCGCTAAACCTAACCACGAGTTCTCTTTTTAACCAAGTTTCCACTTAAACGAGGAAAAAAATAAAGGAGAAAAGAAGGAAGAAAAAGTAAAAACGAGATGGAAATTCCAAGTGCATCCGATTCTTTGGCCCAATTGAGAGTCGAAGAGGAGGAACGAGGAATCGATGGAACATTGGTAAACCGTTGGTCGACGTTCGAGTAATAAAACGGCCCGTTCGCAAATCCTATTCTATTAACTAAAGTACACACACAGAGAGAGAGAGAAGAGCATATTATCCTGCGAACTATAGAGAATATCGGCGCAATCGTTCGATTAAAAGCAATCAGAAGATATAAGAGAGACGAGAGAGAATGGAATGGAAAAGGTGGATGTCGTTGGTAACGTGGCCAATGTCACGACCTCGTTGCACGATCAGTCTAATTTCCCTGAGAAGGATGGAGAGGGGAAAAAGAAAAGGTGTAAAAGGACGATAAGAGAGCAAATGTGGCAATGTCCGTCAACGAGACAAAACACCGCCCACGAGTAGCCGTGCGAGTAGGCGAAGTCACGCGACGCTTTCCTTCAGGATGAAACGGAGTCGATGTAACGCGGTTAAACAGTCGTGCTACGTGTAATGGGACATCTAATTGTAAGATCGATGTAACACGGTGAATAAAGAAGAAGAAGAAGAAGAAAAAAAAAGAAAATAAAAGGAAAACACGTAGAAGAAGAAGGTGGGTAGAAGAGTAGGTGAATGCTTAGGTTAGGTGGGTAGTTTGTTCTTTCGAAAAAGAGCAAGAGTATCGGAGTTTTGTGTCCTTTATCGTTCTCTTTTTGTTTTTCTATTTTTATTCTTTTGCATCTTCTAGTTTTCGTGTGCACAAAAGTATCGTTTACTTAATGAAATATAGAGAGAGAGAGAGAGAGAGGGGCGTACATACCGAGGGCATCAGCTGATCGGTAGACCTAACCCGGGTCACGCTGTTCCTGTAGAGTATTCTCTTGACGAGCTTCTCCATCGGTTGGTTCCATTTCATAAAGCTGACATACGCCAGGTAGAATCCGAAGAGCACGAGCGCCTCGTACCAGTGTATGTAGTTATCACGGAAGAAATAGATCAGGGTCATGAGACTGGCGCTGTAAAATGTGCAGTCTCGGAACAGAGGCCACCATGTGAGTGAGAGCACCGTACGCGAAAATATAGCGCACATGCCGATCACGAAGAGGATGTTGAAAACGGCCGAGCCGACTATAGTGCCGATACCGACGTCGTCGAACGACACGAACACGCCGATTATCGACGTGAAGAGTTCCGGGGCCGAACCACCGGCCGCCATGAATGTAGCACCCGCAACGTCGTCGGCGATCTCGAGTTTCTCGATTATAACGTCTAGCGACGGAACGAAGAACTCGTCGCAGACGATCGCCAATGCGACGAACATATACACCACACCGATTACGTGAAGTATCACGGCACCGCGTCTACGTTGATGGACGGTGAATAGATCTTCAGGGAAGAGGGGCGCCTTTTCCTCGGTCATGTTACCGCCGATCTTCTTATGATGGTGATGATGAATGGTACTGTTGTATCCGTCGTCCGTATGTTGATCGAACTCATTGTTGTTGTTGTTGTTGTTGTTGTTGTCACTAGTACCGTTCACCGAATGCACCAAGTATGATGTAGTTGTCGTGCTGGTGCTTGTCTGAAGAATGATCGGATTGTTCGGCGCTGGCCTGTGTCCTTCGATTGGTACGGGACCGATCGTCAGGCAAAGTAGAACAGTGGCCAGTGCCGCAACCGTCGCGAATCGCCGCCTCCTCCTCCAACAACATGTACGCCGTTCGCCGCCTGTCACGATCATCGTCGTCGGTGGTGTTGCTGGTGCTGGTATCTCGCACCCTCGAGGACGTTCGCCGTCGTCGTTAGCGAGTCCTCCGACGTCCTCCTCCTCCTTCTCCTCCTTCGTCTTCTTCTTCTCCGTCCACCTCCTCCCCCTCGTCCGCCTCCACCTCCAACCCCCCGTCCTCCGCCACCCCCACCACCTCTCTCGCCGCCGTCGCCTCCTCCACCACCACCACCACCACCGCCTCCTCCTCCTCCTCCTCCTCCTCCTCCACCTCCGCCTCCTCCTCCACCACCACCACCACCACCACCACCACCACCACCACCTTCTGCGTGTCGTATCGTGTCGCGGCGCGGAGGGTGTACGCCAGCAGAGGTACCCTACTAAGGCTGGGTCATGTTGGAACACCGAGGAGCAGCTCTCGCATGCTCCTCCACCTTCGATGGCTCCCTCCGGCGAGTAGACCTACCTTTCACTTTTCTTTTTCCTTTTCCACCTACTCTTATTATTCTTCTTTATTATTACAACCTCCTTCAACCTGCTCCACCTCTAACCACGCTATCCAGTGTGTGTGTCTTTACTTTTCTACTCTTTACTTCCTACCACCCTTTAACCGTCTTCTTTGTCTTAATCCGTCGTCTCTCAATCCCCCCACGTACACCACCGTCTTCTTTCTTTTTATTCTTCGCGCAGTCTCTGTAAATATCCGTTTCACTCGTCTTCCTTCCTTCCTTCCTTCCTTCCTTCCTTCCTTCCTTCCTTCCTCTTTTCTTTCTTTCCTTCTATCACCCTCCTTTGTCCTTTCCTCTCTCCACGTTCCTACGTCTCGAAGACTCGCGTTGTCGTTCTTCTCGTTGAAAACAGTGTCACTATGCTAGAAGACACCGTCACCAGGCGAATAACGTGAACGTCGATGGGAAAAAAAAGCCGAACCCCCGGAACGACGCGTGTCTACGATATACTATCTCTAACTAAAAACTCTCTACAGATACTAACGGTATATAACGGATACTCTCTTTGGTCGTTAAGAGTCACTCTCTGCTCTTCGACGCGAACGATGTCGCCGGATATCCTGTTCCTTCTCCTTCCTCCTGCTTCCCGGCGGCGTCGTCGTCGCCGTCGTCTTCGTTATCGTTGTCGTCGTCGTCGTCGTCGTCACTGTCCTCGTCCTCGTCGTCGTCGTCGCCGTCGTGGTCGCTAGGATGCGGTGGATGGTGCATATAACCCTAGATGGATAAACAGGAGCAGCAGAACGGCGCCCCCGCCGCGATGCCCGCCCGCTGCACACTGGAACAACCCTGTTCCACCGTTCCGTTCCTTTCTCTCTATTTCCTCCCACCATTCCCACATTTTCCACCACCTAACCGCTACATCTCTTTCCTTTCTCTCTCTCTCTTCCCCTCACTGTCATCCCTCTCCTCTTTCCTATCCTCCTCTCTTTTTCTCTTCATGCTATAACCCTAGCAGACCTTCTCACAGCTTCTTCTATCTCCTTCATCGACATTGGACATACCCTATATCCTCTTCTACCCCTTTCGTGTTCTCCACCTTCGACTAAACCCTGTCTTTCTTCGTTTTCCATGTACGTGCCGTTGCTTCTCTTTCCTACGAATGAAAGTACTGGCGAATCTTCCCTCTTGTTCTCCATCGTATACTCCACCCTCTACCTGTCTCTTTCCTACCGAAACAGAACTAGCTTTTCTTCTTCGACAAACGCTGTTACCCCTCACCGAGTTACTTTTTCTCCCTTCAGCTTCAACTACGCTATCCCTCTCTACTTTCTATCTCTTTCGCCACCACTGTGTCAGTCCTTTCTTTTCTATCAGTGAAAGAGAGAGAGACAGTCCCTTCCTCTCTCTCTCTCTCTCTCTCTCTCTCTCTTTTGTGAAACAGAGGAGCTACTCTCTGGTTATCCTCCGTTTCACTCTGTTTCACCCTACTTTTCTCTTCGTTCCTCTCGAAATTCCTACCCCATACCCTTGGTACACGTTCGAGGTGGTGGTAGGTCGTAGAGGTGAGAGCCTGCGCACGTGGAAGCTCGCGTAGCGTACGTGTACGCTAGGCGAGAGAGTGTGTAAGTGTGCGCGCGCGCAACCCTCGCTGGGCCTCCCGCTCGATATCGGAGAGTCGACTCTACAACTCTACGCTACGAATTCGCATATTATACCGGGTGTCGCCTCGATCATCCCGATACTCCGTCTGTTAGCTCGCTAACTTCGATCCACGACCGTCACGACGAAAGACCGACTGACTGGTTTTAATCGCGATCGAATAACCTCTCGCGACTATTTCGGAACATCGTGAAACCGGTGTCGTGTTTTCGCGATAAGACGAGCCATTCTTTCAGCTTTTGTCGAACTTCAATTTCACATCTATGCAAATTTTTATCGTAATTTATCGTTCTTCTCTTTTCTTTTTTTTTTTTTGTGTGTGTGCCATGTATATCGTACAGTTATCCGACGTTTTGGTAGATAAATACACTCCCTTTCGTGATTTACCGGACACTTAAGGGTGGGTGTTAGTATAACAGTTTCGAAAAATTGAAAAAATGGCTGGAAGAGAAGAGAAAGGATATGTTGAAAGAGGAGAAAGTGTTAGTTTATGGGGCCATAGCCGATTTAATTCGAATTTATTTTCCTAATGTAGGAACTTCAAGTGTAAGTGTGTTGAAACTTCGTTAAACGCGATTTCCACAAAACCGTGTATTTTGAAACTGACGTGTAGAATAACTAATTGATCGACCAACTTCGAACAAAGCGTATTTTATTTTCTTTTCTTTTCCAATTCCCAGAGAAAAATTAATTTTCAATCGAAACCGTACGACCTCGCTTAATTTTTCATAGTTTTTGCCAGAAGCAGGTGTAATACCAGCAGAAATTATTTAGCTTCAACGTACTCTTTTAATATTTAAATATTGACAATTGTGACAAGGTCTACGCTGTACAATTGTGTACAGACAATTTGAAATGACTAGACGCCGCAATGGCGACATTTGTAATATGAACAAATGAATCGTTACTTGATACAAGTCTTATTTGTATTAAAATAAAGCAAACTGACGATATAAATTCGTAAGCATGTGTCATTTTCTCGTTTCAAAGTGAAACATTCCTTTTTAACCAGTTAACTGTGACGATCTTTTTGCAAAACGCGCACCAGTTATTACTGCACTGCTTACGAGTTAGCTCTCAGGAAGTTATGAATCCAACTGAAATTATTTCTAATTTTTATTTGCTTCTTTCATTTCGTCTTGACCTCTAAACATTTTAAACATATTCAAATTTACGAATATAATTTAGTTTTCGTCTAAATTACAATTTAAATATCAAATTCTAACAAAATTTTACGCATGACGGATATAGTCGTCACGACACAAAATTCTGCCACATCTCCATGACGAATATAGTCGTCAAACATACTTAACTGGTTAAAAGATCGCAAAAGTGCTGAAATCGATGATGAACTCGCATAGAAAATGTACTCGGAATGACAAAAGATTGAAATATATCCTATACAAAGAATTAGATCGTCTATTTTCTCTGATCTTTTTGAAAAAATCGTTCTTGAAGAGGTTACCGAATTTACGAAAGATAGCAGATTAAAATCACGAAGAACGTGTCCATTCCATCGAACGAATTCACGTGTTAATGATGATTGGAAGATTAAGAAAGCAGCGTCGACCTCGAAATATTCTGACCGGTATGTTTTTGAAAACAAGACAACCTTCGAGTACAATATCATCGTAAAGATATACGAGCAAAGCGACGTCTAATGTCGAAACTTTGGACAATACCTTAAGTGTACTTAGGTATATACCTTCCTCTCGAACGATTCAACTTTTAAGCTCTACTTACTAGGAAAAGAAATTCCTCGTCTCTATTTACCGTCTTCCTCCTTTGTCTAGATACCGTACATACATACGTATGCAAATCAACGATCGATGTTCAATAGACAAAACGATCTTGATATTTACGCGCGCGAGACCGTGATTCCCTGTGCGTCGTTTACGAAATTAACACAAATATTAATCGTAGATGTATTTGCTGAAATAATAAAGGACATCTTCATGGGTGGCTGGTTAATTCTAGAACCACTGTAACTATCATTTGTACTAGCTTCGAGAGACTTAACATATCTAATTCAACGTTTCCCTGACGACGACAATAGCGAGCTTAACGTAAACTTTGTAATCGGTGAAACACACTCTTGCCCACGATCTAACATTTCTAACGTTACATCGATGAGTTTATCTACATTGCAGAATAAATCGAGGATGATTACTCATAGAAGGAGACTGACTAATTGTTAATCTCTTAATTACGACACATTTTAACAGAAAACGAATCTACGAGTTCCATGTGAAAGGAGCTTAAGAAAATGAATTATTATTAAAACATGAGAGAAAGATAATTAATATTTTATAACGATACAACTTTCTCGACATTGCGTAATTTGATTGCCACCAAGATAAGCTTGCTAATAACATTTTCTTAACTGATTTTGCCTACGGTCAACCTACCCTCATATCCACGAACTCCGACGATGAAGTTGGTTAATTAGCGCGGAAGATGTTAGAAAAATATTAAAATACCACAATTGTTGTCACGTTAAATCAGCTTCAATCGTTCGATCAAAGAGTCAGTATACAAAGGGTGTTTCAGCTAACTCTTAAAAAATGTTCCGTGCAAAGGTGTAAAGAGACGAATCGTACGCTTGCAACGTGTTACTCATCGACTTCTAAAATAACTACTAGAGCTTTCCACAGTCTCGTTGCTTCAAAAATAAGCTCGTCGAATCTTCGTGAAGGGAAAGCTGAAATTAGTAACTGAAAAGTCGTCGAACATCCCGAATTAAACGTAGAATCACATCTATAAACCAAACTATAGCCATGCAACTATAGTGGAAAGCTTAGTGGAATACAATTATTATTATTTAAAATAGTAAATATCAGAATTTGACAGTATAAAGCTGCATAGATCCTCATTCTCTAAAACAGTAGTTAGAATTTGGGCATAGGAATTATCATTATTGACCAAACGCGATTAACCTCTCGCCATTGTGTCGCCTCGCGCCATTTTCTCTCAGCTTTTTACAGGAAGGACGTTCTTGTACAAGTTTCTTTACACCAGTTCCTGAGGCTGGAACCTCGTCACGGTGGAAAATATATTCACGGTTCGCGTGAACGTTTTGAGAAATAACAGGGAGAAACGGTTAGAATCGAAGAACAGTGGTAAAGCACTGTGACTGTAATTTTATCGTTATATTTTCAGTTCTTTAGACCAGTTGCAACCCACCACCGTGACTCTTGACCTTTTTCCTTTCGACTGTGCCGCGCGCGAGGAAGAATCGCTCGAGGAACGGGAAGAAAACACGGTTGCACGCAGCTCAAGGGAAATTTGTCCTCAGGCACGTGTAGAACTGCACAGCCATGGCGTAGAAACGACAGACACACGGTAACCCGTGGCATAAAGCGTTCCTGTAACCTCCTTAAAAGCTGGTTCGTTACGTTCCAGAGGTCGTTACACAGTTATTAGCGGAGTAACGCTGGGAAACGGAGACTTTCGAGCTTTCGCCTCGTTTCACTTTTCCGCGACATCCGCTTTTCCTACCAGCCGACACGTAACGGGAAATTCTCCCGCAAAAAAATGCCGCAGCGCGATTCTTTTTCTCTCTTTTGTTTTGTTTCAAGCGAAACACCGACGTTCAGCTGCTGCTACCTCGCGGTTCAAGCGGAACTTTAGAGCGATAATTCAACATCTCGTCGTCCTTTTAACATCGTCCACGTTTATTCTATCTAATCTACACCCTCGCGTGAGGTGGTAATTAACCCATTGCCGTAAACGACGGCTATAACCGTCCATTTTTTGGCAATATGTAGGCAAATTATGGTTATAGTCGTCCTGCATACTTTCATTAATAAAAAAACAAAAGAAACATTATTAGTGTGGACTGTACTAATGCATTGATTTGTTTATTCTTCAGTAATACATTGAACAAAAATGACTATAGTCTTCGCGATGATCATAGCCGTCATTTGTTCTGAGTACAGATGAAAAGTAATGATAAAGAAAAGAAACTGCGATTCTGGGCACGATTTTAAAATTAAAAGTGTGCGGCAATGGGTTAACGTGGACAAACGAAATTTTTACGGTTGTTGGACAACCGAGATACCTGGGTATCTCAAGCGTTCGATTCCGATTTATCAAATATATATAATTATCAGCGATAATTTCACTTTCGTACTTCCGCGTAACTTTCAGTTTTTTCTTTGTACGGTACATCAGGCGCTGCTTTGAATAATTTGAGCGAAGCAATTGCTAGGAACTGTAATATAATTCAATGCTACAGTCAATCGTCTGTGTCGTAATTTTGTACTTTGCATAATCTTATTGTAAAACTTCTGCAGCGGAGAATGGTTAAAAATAAACTTGCAGATGTCGAAGATTTCGCCTTCGACATTTTCTGGACTTTGAATTTTTCTGAGCAATCAATTTAACCCTTTCGTTGCATTTGATGCCTATAAATGGTCTGAAAATTTCCACGTATTCTTCCATTATCAACCTCTCGCCTTTATTAATCCTTGATAGTACCCTTTCCTCACCTTCTTGTTAATTTAACAAAATCAATTTTTAAATGTTTAACTTTCAAAAAGAATTTGACAAATTTTGCAACTACGAGTCGAATATCTATCCTTCCCCGTGCATTTTACGTATTAAAATCTGCCACATAGCGAAAGGGTTAACAAGAAACCTTAGCTATCTTCCCTCGAATTACTTTACTGCTTCTCTATCGTTGTATCATCAAGAAGAATACAGATATCAAGATCGTAACACGACGAAATGAATTGCTTTCGATCTGGAACTCCATGCAGAGTCATTAACAGTTTTATTAGTCAAAGAAGAGGATGAATCGTGGCCAGATGGATGAGGGAAGAGAGAGGGGACACAATCCTCTCTCCCTGGTTTCGAAAACGATAAAACGGAAGCAATTACTCGGCGAGGGAAGAAGAAAAAAAAAAAAAAAAAGAAAGCGTATCCTCAATTTTCCAGTTCAACGGAGTAAAAGTTTGAAACCGGCGGAGGCCACCGTTTGCTATTGAGTTGGACATCTAAACGGAAATACATCGAGGCTGATATCGCGGCATCGATTTAGGCCGTCTTAGACAACCGGCATTCTTCTCCTGATCAGAACTGATCGAAGGTATCAGCGAATTTTGCGTTATCGCGTTCGATACTCGGCGTCGATTATACCGTGTGGAAGAAGGAGAAAGATGAAGATGAAGAGTCATAGAGAAAGGGAGAGAAAAAAGGAGATTTGGGAAGAGAGATAGAGAAAAAGAGGTAGAGACGTCTTAAAATACTACATCGAGATCCGGAGCGAAAGCACCCTTATCGGGAAATAACGAGCAGATAATCACGACCGGCAGAATGTGAGGAATTATTGCAGCTAAGTGTATCATTCTGTCGGCTCGGTGTAATTACTCGCCACCTTCTTGAGATTCATTATGGAGGAGCAATAAAAATAACGACGTTCGTTCGAGGCCAATGTGACGCACAAACGTTCGATGTAACATTTCTGTTTTTTCCTTTTTTTTTTACTTTCGAAACGGCGATAATTTTTATGTCTGAACGTTGCTAATCATAAATTAAAAGGTGAACGATTAACGCGTTTATTTTCTTATGCGATCTACTTGTCAACTCGAACATGCTTTCGCAACGAAATCTTTTGAATGAAAAGTTTCGTTTCAGGAAGAGCAAAATTACGGATGTTCCTAACTTCTTCTGCTTTTATTTATTTTATCAATTTGTTTCGTTTCAACGCAAGTGAAATTTAAACGGAGTTGTGCTTCGTATTATGTCTCCGTAGCCATTCGAGCGCAAATGGTTAACTGTTCACTCGGTGCAAAATTTCCTGACCGATATCACGTTAAAATCGAGTCAAATAATGATTGATCTGTCGCAGTTAAGTTTCTCTGCACGTACTTCAATTGAAATTTGAGGATTCTTTTTTATTTTGTAACAAATTAAGCACAATATTGTCGCCTATTAAAAAAGTTCGGCCACAGCGTGGCTCGTTTAATTGAGAATCGCCGTGTTGAAATTTTGCAAACCATTTTTTTACCACACGAAGAGTTTTGTGAACGTCCCGAATGCTTTTTACAGCAATTCCCATCGTTGCAGCTTTCCGGAATTCACAAAGCGCGACATAACGCGAATCTTTTCGTCGCTCACTTTCAAACAGCTTTGTTTATAACGTAAGAACTGTCGAAACATAAAAATCTGCTGACAAAGTAACAATTGTACGTCACTCTTTTCATCAGAAATTTGCATATACAACTAGGGTGACCTGCAGGCAAATAATTAAGTGTCATCTATTGAAATCGGGTAACTAACAAATTCGAACGAAGTTACTTACAGGTGTCTCTCGATTTTCGCGCATAATTAATTTCTGAAAATATGCACGAATGTAGAATGTTCGAAAGCAGAGGGATGTAAAAGAAGCATCAAAAATTGTATTTTAAAATATTTATTTAGCAATATTTAAGAAAATATCCCTCATTTGAATTCGAGTTAAATTAAAACTGGCTACGATAAATTGTTTCAAAACGTCTATCAAGGCCGTCGAACAAGAACGTGCATAATTAAGTTAACGAGGCGTGTTTAAGTGCTTTCAGGTGTGTTCTTTAAAAAGCTGAATTTTAAAAAATCTACGAAATAGCGAATTATGAAAAAATCGAGAGCCGCCTGTATTCCATTTTTACACGTATATTTTCGTCCGATTTTTACTTCGTACAATGACTTCGACGTTGTCGCAACAAAGGGTACGTATGACAAAGCTATTCTTCGTAACGCGTGTATCATCCGTTCATTCCCATCGCGGTTACCGTGGAAGAATAATAGCACACGAGTATATCGACTGATTCGAAAGTTGGAAACATTTCTTTCCCGATCCATTTTTAACCTAAACAGACGTCTCCTTTGTATCAATCTCGAGCACGTAGCTGGTCATTTCTAACGTTCCCTGCTACGTCTATTCCCTTATTCAATATCGACCGCCAAACGAAACGGACCGCGGCGCGCCTCAACTTCGTAACCTGAACGCCGCTTCGAAATTATCGCGATACTCGCTTTATAAACCAACAAACCCTCCTGCCTCTTGTCTCCCGTTGCGAGAATAGCCTCCATCCAGAGACTTCCTCCTTACCAGATTGTCTAATTTACCCTCGATCGGATATAACAGCAATTACCGGTGCATGTATACGATGGCACAAGGATTCGGGGAACAGAGGCACGTTCGAATCGAACGTCAGAAATAGAAAGGTAGTAGAGCTTTTATATATACATATATATATATATATATTTCCAAATGCACATGTAAGTGTGTACGTGTGTTTGTGTGTCGTTAATCCAATTAAGGGGACGCATCAGAAGCAGGACGACGTTCTCATCCTCGATGATAGAGAGGAAGATAGAGCAACTCGTGTACAGACTGTGCAGAGAGTGTGTACAAAGGACCAGCTAGTATCTACAGATTAGATATATATTAGATATATATATATGTACGTATGTATGTATATACATATACACGCCACGCCACCCTCGAAAGTTTCGACGTCTCTCCAGTCGAAAGGTGGAACCACCCCCATTATCGAACGTCCTGCTACCAGCAGCAGTGCCGCCGCGCCGATTCACCATCCCCTAGACCCAAAGCGTGAACAGCTTTTTTTCCTACTTACCTTCTTTCTGTATTTTCTTTTTCTTTTAACTCCTCGGTAAACCTTAGGAATTTTGCCCAAAAATATGCACATTCTTTGCGAGACATCTTTGTGTAACACAAAGGGTACGCCACCGTTGCGCACACAACCAACGGAACGATCGGTCATCCTTGATTACGTAACACGCCGTCCTGGAAAAGCCGGGAACCCCCCTTGCGCGACCGATAACAAACGCTGACCCAAATACGTTCCCGCCAAACCATCGTAAATCGTGCTGCCACGATCTAAGGTACCACCCAACTTTCGTCCCATCCCCTCTGCTATTCTTAACATTTTTCACCGAGATTCGTCCCTTCCTCTTTCATCTTACACTTATGTCCCTCTCTTATCCCTCCCTCTCTGCACTTCTTCGCGCTGTTCCTCCACGGATATCTCTATCTGCGTCCAGCCTGAAGAGAAATACGCGATCCCCTTTTGTTCCCGCGAAGGAAGAAAGAAAGAGAAGAGAGCGGAGAAAAGAAAAAAGAAAAAAGGAGGGTAGAGAGATCCTATTGGCCTTGCGCGGCTGTACGCGCGATTAGTCGAATTTTCCCAGTTCCAGATACGACGTTCCAGGCACACAGCGCTGGCTCCGTTCCGAGTTTTTAGCAGCGTGTACACGATTCTGTGTGCAACGCGCGTCAAGCACAGACACGCTGCAAACTCCCCTTAGGACACGTGTAAAGGAGAGAGGTGGCACGCGTTCGTGTGTGCAAGATCAGGGACGATTGTATGCGTGGCGCATGCGCATCGTAGAGTTGGACAAGGCAGGCGCAAGCGCCCCCGAAATCGTCACACGGAAAATCATCTCTTTCGTGGTCACACACGTTTCGCTGGCCACTGGCTGCACCGTTAGACGCGACGAGCTCGATTGCACACTTTTCCAGGACGGGGTTTGAAGAGATGCCAGCTGAATCGGAACTTACACGCGCGGATGCAACACGTACCATTCGATAACATGATACAGGATATTTTTAAGGTTGCAGACGGGATTCGAACGATTTTGTTAAATTGGTCAAGATGGACGGTTTGATTGGATAGGGAAGTATTTAAGAGGAGATCGATCGTCGAGGGTGTTGAAATGAGCCAGGTGAAATGGCTGCGAACGTTTTGGGCATTGATTTTTTGAATATTGATTTATTTGCTACGCCCCGCTGGTCCTTGGGAAGTTCGTGTGTTTCGAGAGCCTCTGGATATTTGCAAAAAAAAAATTAATTTGCGAAACGTATGCTGTAAATAATTCTTTGTAACAGTTGTGTAGTTGAGAAAAAGCCGTTAATACCAATAATGCATATTTTAATTAAATAAAGATAATTATTTGTGAAAATGTATTCTTATTTTTTCCACTTATGAAAACGACGATTTCATATGGTACAATCTGATTAACTTTCAGACCGTACTCTGTTACTTTTGATATTGAGTTAAATATCGAATAGACGGTTAATATAACTGAGTGGTTTATAATCAAGTCCCGCACGTTCGTTCTTCACCTACACCCTTACAGATTAGCCTATTCCTCGTGCACACTCTCACACGTTATTCCTAAAATCTACGTGTCCCGGTTCCCACGTGCCGGATGACACTCAATCGCAATAGAAGACTGCGCGTTTCGTGTCGCTTATTCCAAAACGTCTTTCTCTAATAATACTAATCGACGTGTGCCCACTTAATTGCTTCCATAACGAACCAAAGAAATTGAAACCTCTCCATTCGTATTCCATTTTGATTAAAGGTAGAAAGTATCTGGAGCAACGAGCCAAGGAAAAATTCTGGCCAAAGGAAGAGAAGAATTATCGACACCCGAGCCATCGAGCATGTGCTCGTTCCGCGTGCACACACTCGTATCCACGGTTCTCTACGTGGGCGTAAAATTGGTCGCTATTCACGCATGCGCATCCGTCGCTCCATAAACGTTCTCCTAACCGCTTTTACACAAGTTTCGAAGCGCGCGATCTCACCGAATCCTCGGGACAAATGCAAATGAGAGTCGAACACGGTGTTTGTTGTTCGTCTAACCGTCGGAGAAGGATCATCACAAATTTCGTTACCCTAAACGCAACAAGCCCTCTTCTCTCGAATCAGCTCGCCCCTTCTGTTCCCATCCAAGCAGCAAACGATGATCGTGGATTAGCGCAGCGTTGAATTACGGTAAAGCGAAACATCTGCGGTTAAGGGGCCACATCCGCGTAATTTACACCGATGCACGATACGAACGTGTACTCACGGTTGTCCGTGGATCGTTATCGTATCCTAATGGAGTTCTATTTGCGGCGAAGGCGTTGTGAAACACGCTCGAGCATTCGACGTCTGCACTTACTCGTAACGTACGCGATCCAGCCGCGAGATAACGCGCCACGCAGAAACCTAACGAGCGATGTATACTAAAGAGAAAATTGTTCGATTTTAATTGCACCACTCCTATGGGAGCTATGCATTGTTAAGTCTTTAACTGCGAGATCCTTTTTTCGTTCTTTCTTTTATAAATGTTGATGAGTCAGGGGAGAACAGTCGAATAATTTTAAGAGAGGATGTAACGAAGAGCTATCGATAAGTAGAATAGATCTGAAATCTGTCAGTAACGAGAATTCGTCATTTTGTACTTCAGTGAAGGAACCTTCGATTCTTTTCGATCCATTATAGGTATCGAACGACGAAGACTGTAAAGATTCGAAGTTTCCGCCGAATGGTAACTCCGTTGAAACAGAACAGGTTATCAGCTGATGCAGAGAGTGGATGAACGTTTACCGTCGGTCGTAAAAACGAGAGTTAGCGACAATGGTCAAAGTTGAACGTCGATTTAAAAGCATAGTTAACAAAGAGAATTTTCACAAGTTTCTTGTTTGAAAAAGAGAAAGGTTGGATAGTTTGAGAGTTGTGTTTTTCGTAACAGACGAAGTTTAGAAAAGATCGATTGCTACAGACTGGCTAGAGAAGAGTCTTGATTGGTGGTGCCACCTCTGAAGCAGCCCGTATCTAACTGACTCGGTAAAAACCAACCTCGACGAACAAATTATACTATAATTAATTAACGTCACTCTAGAAAGGTCTTTAACAAGCATGAATTAACCCAGGTCAGGGGAAGCTTCGCAGAATCCAATTTTAA
Source organism: Anthophora plumipes (assembly GCA_951804975.1). NCBI lineage: Eukaryota > Metazoa > Arthropoda > Insecta > Hymenoptera > Apidae > Anthophora > Anthophora plumipes. Next base: position 23,951,415 of record OX638116.1, on the reverse strand, counting down.
CCGTTACAACTGGTCACGACGATTTGTTTGAACAGTCCCAGGAAAATATACAAAGAACTGGAGTGCATGGAGCGCGGAGGAATGAACTCGACAAACTCAACAAGACTCGCCAATAACCGCTTATTAAGTGCTACTCAACCCGTTAACCGAGCTCCATCAGAAATCGAGACACTCGAGAGTGTGCAATTAAAGATCGTTAAAAAGTTCGTAACGTATTTAAACAAAAAAAAGAAAGAAAAAGAAAAAAGAAAAGAAACACAGAAAAAAAACAATTTGCAGCTCCTTAAGTATGTAAATTCTCGCTTCCTAAGTATTAGATCATTCGAACAACCGCTGTTTCAACTCTTCCTTAATTCAAGAGTCGTCGACAATCGCTCCTCCTCTGCCGGAACGAAAACAATTTCCCTCGGACTAATTCTCGGACACCGGAACAGCAAAAGTGAAGAAGAAACGGAACATCTCCCGTCGTCGTCGTCCAAGTTTCTTCTAGCAGAAGATCGCGACGATAGGGGAAAAGATGAAAGAGCGGCGAGGAGGAGAGAGGGAGATGGAATGAAAGCGATGATAAAGATTTATGCTGCATTTTACAGGAATTAAGGGGGCATGGAGAGAAAAGGAAAAGGACGACGAAGCGCGGGGGTTACACCGAAATAAAGTTCGAACTGACACGCGTGAAGCTGATCTCAGAAGAGAAAGGAGGAGGAGGAGGAGGTGGAAGAGGAGGGGAGAGAAAGGAGGAGAAAGAGAGAGAAAGGAATCGAGGCACGGAGGCGTTTAAAAAGGGAGAAGATTGGTAGAAGGGAGCCAGGGAATTATGTGTATTCTCGGAATGATTCATAAATAGTTTATTTTCGTACTGGCTACCGGGGAATCGTTAGTTACGAGCCGAGGTTACCGTCTCCATGTGGCGCCGCTTGTCGCTCGCTCACGCCATGTGCGTGGTGCATCGCGACCGGGAACCACGTTGAACGTGGATCAATTCGATATCCAATATTACGCGTCTTCTATTCCTTTTTCCTTTTTCTCTCTATGTTTTTCCTCCCTTTTTTTCTAAATACCCCTACATAAATATAGACGTGGAAAAATGAGAGTAAAATGTAGAACGGAGGCGTTGAACCGCGTGTACAACGTTCGTTCACCGCTTCGAACGAAAGGATTGTAAGTGTAGAATAACGTTTATCGGTGGGTCTTTCTAGACCCAGGAATCAAGCTTGTTTCTCTTTTATTCATTCCTCTTCCCTGTTTTCTGTAACGTTAACGTTTCTGGAATTCCTGATGCACTTCACAACTGATTATATATCAGTGGTATTTTTAAATCCCCAGTTGGTAGATAAGACTGTTTTATTTACGCGATACGCAAGTACAGTCCGCGATAGAATGTATACCCGTTTTATTGACTGCGGAGTGTCGAAGAGTTAATAAGTTTTAACGTTTTTTGTCGTTTCGAAGGATATCAATGATTTTTAGAATTTCTCTCGGTAATATCGTAGCGGAAGCGAAACAACAGCGGCGATATCAGGACGATGATAAATTAATAGCTGCAACCAAACGCAATTTGCAGCTTATGTCGCTGTACCACCGGTAACTAGCTGTCGGAATTTATAGTTAAACAAATCCACGGGCGTTAATACTTGTACAACGAAGAACAAAGAGAGTGGAAAATGAAGCTGAAATCCAGATTAACGTTTCAAAACAGCAGGCCAACCGATAAATTCTGTTCACCGGCTGCGGAACAGACGATACTCTCTATAATTCTGCGCGTATATTAAGCGAACAGTTACATCGATAATCGTATTAGCAATATTTTATGACCGCGTTAACGACGGATTTCAGGCTTGAATAAAATTAACCCGCGAGATCATCTTCCTCCACACTTTCGTGTCATAGCTAGTAACGAAATTGCATCCTCGATTAACGCTCGAAATTTCGACTTCTCGTCGAGGGTCGACATGCATCGAAGAGTTTCCAATTCGAGGAAAATATTGCCAACACTTGTTGCCTCTCGGGTTACAAATATCGGGAGTCGAAATTTCGAGTGCTGATTTCTCAAAGAAAGAGGGAAAAAGGGAAAGAAGAAGAAAGAGAAAGAAGAGAAACTTTTCACATCGTCGAATCTAATCACCGACACGCACCGAGGAATTTCCAATTCGAGGAAAATATTGGCAACACTTGTTGCCTCCGAGGTTAAAATATCGAGAAATATCAAGAAATAGAAAATTTGGGTGTCGATTTCTCAAGGAAGAAAGAAAAAGAAACAAAGGCAGAGTAAGAGACAGAGATAGACGTGCTCCTTAGCCTGTTTTCTTCCCCGACCGTTTCTCTCCTCTTTGAAAATCGAATAAACGAGTTCGCTTTTGCACGGGGCAAAGCGGATCACCGCGCAAGCGAAAGAAACTGGAACGAGTTTAATTTGCATATTTTCCGAATGCACAAACAACTCGGTCAGGCGACACGTAACGGAATTTTATATTTCAGCCACGATAAAGGGACGAGGACCAGGCGTGTTGCATGCAAACAGAGGTGGTGAGACGCCGAGGAGTAAAGAAGGGTTGCGAGAGGCCAGCGCCGTTTTTGGCGCGTTGAAGAATTTCATTCGTTTTTCTTTCCAGCCTCGTCGAAATTCTGCTCGACAGTCCGAAATATTCAGCAGGTGGCGCGTAAGCTTCCTAATTATACCCGAAGACGGTTTACCTTTTTACGTCGAGTAATACGAACTGTCGACGGATTTACACGTTGAACAGTAGGAGGGCTGTAGAAGCTAGTGAGAGAGAGAGAGAGAGAGAGAGAGAGAGAGAGAAAAGGGGTGGAGAATTTTCGTCCTATTTTTCGTTTTATTTATTTTCGTCGCTTTCCAACGTGCAGACTCGTCGCCCTCGTAGTATTCTCCGGGCCACAATTATGCGCAATTTATTACGGTCAACAGTGGAAATAATTTGAGAAAACGTTTCTCAAGGTACTGAAGCTACGACTGCGTTACACCTTTAGTAAAATCGTGGTGAAAAACGAGGCCGTGGGTGGCAAAGTGTGAAAGAAAGAAAATGGTGGAGACACTGTACAGAGAAAGAAACCGAGAGAATGGCTGATGGTATATAAGCGTTCGTGAAATCGTGCCGCTGTTAACGAATCGAATGAAACTATATAAAAAAAACAAAAGAGAAGAAAAAAAGAAAAAAGAAGAAAACGAGTGGTGGATAGGAGAGCGAAAGCAACAACGGTATAGTTAACCGATTAAACAAAAGCACAAGTATATACCCGAAACGAGGAAGGGAGAGGAGAGAGGAGAGAAATGTTTTCAATTACGCATTCGTCAGTTATAACTGTAGAAACGACGATTCTGAACGAGAGAAATCTTTCCGAGCCGAATATTTTTCTCCCTGGGGATTTTCAACGATGAAGAATGCAGAAAGCGCGGGAAAAAGAGAGCGAAAGATAGAGGAAGAGAGAGGAGGAGCGTTATTTCTTTTCTCACCCCCTGTCGAAGGAAAGTTAAACGAGAAAGTTGGTTAATAATGTGTAAACGAAAAGAGAAGAAAAGCGTGCCGCAAATTAAGCTCCGTCGTCTATCTTGTTCGACCGTTCGAGCGATCTTTTTCCCTCTCGACACGTTCTGAGAAGATTAACCGCGTCAGAATGATGATCGATACAAAACCGATCTGCCTGTCGGCGATTCGAGGACGTAGCCCTCTAGTAAAACACACAGCTATCGTATCGTATCGCCTCGTATCCTAGCGTATTGCGTCGTATCGTATCGTTACATAGGCGACGAGTCACGTAATACTGCAATCGCAGGTGTACACTAGTTCTGGTACTTCCGGATGCGGTTACGACTGTTCAAAACTAACGTACAGATTCACGTGTACCGAGGAACGACGGTTCAACCGATGCTGCATGGTCTCGCGTGGTTCAGTAATCGACTTCCGTTCTCATTTTCTAACATACCAACTAGCTAGAACCTCGTGATTACATGAAAATTATTACCAAGAAACAGATCGTGGAATCGGGAAGACTTTCCTTTCCTCTCGATTTCCTCGAATCTTTTCTCACGAATAAAACCGAGAGAAACAAACATCGCCCGCTGATAATCATCGAATTAACCTCATTTCCGTATTACCGATCAGCTGCAATAAGAAGAAACAACGTGAAACTTTTCGATCGAACGATAGTTGGACGATACGTCAACTTTTCAACCACTTTCCGGTGTTCGTTTCTTTCCACGTCAACGAGGTTTCCTTCGTTTCTTGTCATTAGCGATCGAGAGTTCAAAAAGGGGATAAACCGGAGAGTAATTGAATCGGTTACAAAAGAAACCCCCTGGTGTCCAATTTTCTCAGCACACCGAGCTAACTAAGGATTTTTCTTTCATCGGTATAGATCTTTGAAGAAGGCGGACAAACGCCTGGTGATTTCAAATCTATGTTGCACCGGTGAACAAGCGAATGCACGCCGTGAAAGTAGCTAGAAGTACTAGCCTGAGAGAAAAATGCCACGTGAAAATCGGGAAAATCGGGAAATCTGCATCGGCTCTGTGTCGTTTCCTTTAACGTCGAATCTCGTATTAAGAACTGGTAGCTTTATATATTAATTCATTCGTTTATTAAAGTGTCCAAATGAATTACTCTATTTACAAATTAATATTTAAATTAATAAATAGTTTGTGTATAGGTAGTATCCATATTCGTATGGAATTACAATTGAATTTTTGGAGGGCAAGTTATAAATTGATATACGTTGCATTAAATTGCAAAAATTAAATTGAGCTAGTATGTACTATCTATAAGTTTGAGAATATACATGAGTCTATTAATATACCATAAGTAGGAATTATAGGTAATCATTTATGTATTCGTAGTAAATATTTGCACGTTTGTGAATTAAATATGCGACAGAGTATCGCAAATATGTATAGTTTAGAGTAATGATTACAGTAATTAATTCATCAACTTGCGTGAGTATCATCGTGTCACAGAAATATGAGAAAGAAACTGTAGAAAAATGAAAACTCGAGAAATTATAGATGCAAATTGTTGAATAACGAAATATTACCACGTATAGCTTAACAAATGTTTAATAATTTGCAAAGGTTTCAAAATCTTTGCTGTATTTCCTTAAAAATAACAATACTTTCCATTACAAAAAAGAAAGAATTAATTTTAAGTGTACTTTCAATTCTATTCTTGCTCAAATAAAAGAAATATGTCCATTTTTCACGATGTACATGAAAAATTCATTTGCAGATCGAAAAATGAAGCTCCTCGTGCAAATTGCCGAGTAACAAAAATAAAATAGCTTAAAAGATTTTTAATAGTTTGCAAAAGTTTCAAAATCATTGCTGTATTTCGTTAAAAACATATCGATACTTTTCGTAACAGAAGAAAATTTTGTTTGAAGTGTATTTTCAATTCTACTCTTGCAAAAATAAAACAAATATGTCCTTTTTTCACGATGTACATGAAAAATTCATTTGCAGATCGAAAAACGAAGCTCCTCGTGCAAATTGCCGAGTGACAAAAATAAAACAGTTTAAAATATTCTTTGCAATTTGCAAAAGTCTTCAAATCTTTGCTGTATTTCATTAAAAACCCCGATACTTTTCATAACAAAAAATAAAAAATTAATTTTAAGTGTACTTTCAATTCTGTTCTTGCTCAAACAAAAAAATGTGTCCATTTTTCGTAGAAAATTCATTTGCAGATCGAAAAACGAAGCTCCTCGTGCAAATTGCCGAGTAACAAAAATAAAATAGCTTAAAAGATTTTTAATAGTTTGCAAAAGTTTCAAAATCATTGCTGTATTTCGTTAAAAACATATCGATACTTTTCGTAACAGAAGAAAATTTTGTTTGAAGTGTATTTTCAATTCTACTCTTGCAAAAATAAAACAAATATGTCCTTTTTTCACGATGTACATGAAAAATCCATTTGCAGATCGAAAAACGAAGCTCCTCGTGCAAATTGCCGAGTGACAAAAATAAAACAGTTTAAAATATTCTTTGCAATTTGCAAAAGTCTTCAAATCTTTGCTGTATTTCATTAAAAACCCCGATACTTTTCATAACAAAAAAAGAAAGAATGAATTTTAAGTGTACTTTCAATTCTGTTCTTGCTCAAACAAAAAAACAAAATGTGTCCATTTTTCGTAGAAGATTGCATTTGCAGTTCGAAAAACGAAGCTCGTTAACGAGGTAACAATCAAGTGAAAGAACACGACTGGCATCGAACTTTGTTCATTGATCCCGTCTGTCTCCGGAAGGGCTGCTGAACCCGCTCCTCCATCCTTCGAAAGCAAAGGGAAGGGGAACCACTTCAGACATTATTTTCTAACGCAGGAGGGTCGCTCAGCGAAACCGCGAAATATTTATAAACTCCTTCTTTCTTCTTCTGGCGGGCGAGGTCGACGAACAAACCGGTCGCAAGTGTTAGCGAATGCTGCACGCGCGTCCACGTCCCACGCGAATATGTTTACGCCGGCATTAAAGTTGCCAAAAGTCACGCGACTGACGAACGAGCTTTAGTATCCTTGTGTTTGCACTTCGAGACGCGGCAAATCCTCACGGATGATGCGTGTTTCGCCGAAACAAAAAAACAAAAAAATAAAATAAAAGCAACGAAGACGAGACAGAGAGAGAGAGAGAGAGAAATTGAAAAAGAACAGTGGCGAACGAGTAAAAAATCGCACACACGAGGGCGACATTCTTCGACGAACTTCAAAGCTACAGAACGCGTTCGATAATGTTCCCCGATACGAATTTAAAGAGCACTTTCTCGCGCGAAACCCGACACAGTGGAGAGCAATGAAATTTGATAGGGGACCAATTGAACGTTCGCCATGACAGAGGGTTGAAATTCAGCCGCACCGGAAGTCATCGAGAGTTCGTCCTTTGTCTCGTGGTTGACTAAATTTTTAACGCGAAATTAAACCAAAATGAGAAAAGAAAAACTATCAGAAATAAAGGAGGAAAGTAAGATAATTTCTCGAGATTGAAGGTACGATGTGCGCAAATATGGTCGACACACGATGGAAAGATGGAACGCGTTTGAAAAGGAATATGGAATCGTAAAAATATTTAAAGTGGTGCAAACACAACCGTTTCGAAGGTTCGAATAAAAAGGCTTCCGGCAACGGAGAACTATATTGCAAGGCAGTGTTATTCGTTGTTCGGGTGTGCGCCATCGGTTTACATTGGCTTGTTCGTCTTCGAACCAGAGAGATGCGTCCCCTCCGGGGGCGAGTCAATTTCAGAATGAGAGAACGAAAATATCTGTTCCGGCGAACGACAAGAAACTAGGTACACCGAGAGACGCCCGGTATATATAAATCAACCCGTTATGTAGTTCGCCGACAACATAAGGAGATCTGTTTGCGCGCGAAGAAACTTTTCCGCGGATCTCGCCCAGCCAATGCGAGACCATTTCACGTCAAACCGTACACCCAGATATTTCTTTTCTTTTCTTTTCTTTTTTAATAGGTGCGATGTTCACCGATAACCCTGAGAAATAAGATTTCACCGTAAAGTTCTAGCTGCGTGTCGAGCTTTCTTCGAAAGTTTAGCGACGCGTAATTATTTCTGTGAATGACGATCTTTAGACCCTGTGAAAATTATATTTATTGACATGCAATATAAATATACGTGTCTATTTGTTTGTTTTTTCAAGTTGGTACTTTTTGCTTTCATACGTCCATAGTAGTCAAAGGGTTAAAAGTCTTCTATATTGAATTCGAACTTAAAGTTAGAACAAAAATAGAAATTTGGTAGATGTATAAGTACTACGAGACTCGTTATTATACAGCAAGAGGTTAAACTGTCGTTAAATAAAGATTTGTTTCACGTGTATAGTAACCCTTGAGTTACAGATACAATTTAAAACAAATTCTCAGATTCTCCATCGAGTGTCGAATAAACGTTGCGAGACAGCGATGGAGATTCTTGTGCAATTCGACGCGGAATGCGAGGAAAGAGAAGGCAAACGGATGCTTAGAGGCATAGAAACACAGGAGCGTGTCCATAGTGAATGGTCAACGAGATTCTGTTGATTCCCAATGGTGTCACGTTCTAGTAGCATATTACAGGCTTTAAACACGGCACGATCATATTCGAAATTCCCAAATATTTGCGAATCACTTTGTTTCAAATGCGACGTGTTAATTACGGGTTCGCGTACAAATGTCCCGAAACGCATTTAACGGCGCTCGTTAATTTCCCCTGAAAAACAGGCCGTCGAGTGACTACACGCGTACTTTCAATCTGCACGTCGAGAGATGAATATTTGAAATGCCACGGACGATCCGGCGTATTGTCAAATGCGGCACAGGTCGTTTGGTGCACACACTAGTGATTCATACGGAAATACATACGACGTGGATTCCATCGATCGATATACACCTGATAGAAGTTACAATAAACGTGAAAATCTGAAACGCGGTTTTTCGAAACCGACCTTTCTACTGTCGCAAGAAAATACCGACGAGCTTTTACATGCTTACGTTAGGTGGTCCGGAAAATTCGTGTAGATTTTCCACAGGTAGTGTCTGAATATATCACAACATATCAAATTATATAAAAATATTGTACAAAGTTCGTATATACTCCGAAAGATTGTTTCACGTGCCTTTTGAAAGTTTATTCGTTGCAATTATTAGTTTTCTATGTTACATTGTCTTGGAGATGGAAAGACAATAGAGTACGCTTTTAATATTGAATATTTTTCTTTCAACGAAAGGGAAAAGGGATATTTGACGGTAGCATATCAGATATAATTATTCGTAAACGGTTGACAAAATATAAAAATGGGAATTCGAAAATTTAAATAAATAAAGAAAGGAAGTTTTTTTGGTAAAATGGAATGTTTCAATTCTCTGAAAAACGACGAGAAACTGTAGAAGTAGAAGATACATATCTTACAGAATAAAAAGAAATACTTTGAAGTACGAAATTGGTTTGTTTACTTAAAAATCGGCACAAATTTTCCGAACAACTTAACAGATATCCCTTTCCATTTGAAAGCTGGTTGGTTAGACACGATTCAGAGATAGATCAATTGTCCTCTCTCGTATCTTCTCCTCTCAGCTCATCTGAGCTTCCTTTCAACGAACCAGTCACAACGATTTCACGAAAGTAAATGATATTTGTAATAAGTATTATAAGGGTTTATCCAAATACGACGCCTAATTGTTGATACTGTATAATTTTTACACGTCGCGTATTTTCATATGGAGTAAACCGTTTTGTTTTAATAGAAGGTAGGATCATTTTGACCATGGATAGGTATACGTTTCAGTAACGTGCTTACATTATTCAAATTTATTATGAAAATGGGTGTTCATTGTTCCATTGTTTTCGAGAGAAATTTTGTTTAGCGACGAAGCTCATATCGCAATGGATGGATTCGTTAATAAGCAAAATTGTCGTATCTGGGGTGACGAAAATCCACGTGTTATTCATGGAAAATCTCTACACCTGTGAAAAATCATTATTTGCAGTGCATTTTAAGCAAATGGAATCGTTGAACGATTTTTCTTTCCAAAATGATACCGATGTACATCTTGAAGTTGGAATTATTTCATAGGTAATTTTTAAGTTTGACATCTATCGTGAAATTTAGCATATCGAAGCTGTTTCATAAGTAGAAAATAAGGTAAACGAAACGTTATAGATCGATTGAAGGAACAATTAACGAGACACTCGGAAAGAGCAAAAGTAAGATAATCATTGGGCGAAGAGGCATGTTTACAATAAAACGATCAGCCATACTCTCGAATCACTTTGATCTTCTGTGGAATATCGCGAGGAGCGTAACGGATAAACCCGTTTTCAAGCGCTAATAGGCTCGTTTGAATCCGCAAGACGGTTCGCTACAAACAATTTGCCTGGAATTGCCGTACGTGCGCGATTCGCGAAGATAAGCACTCGAGAGAACGGAAACGGCCCTCTTGAGAACGCTAGCGAGCGTCATCTCGGTGGCCGTGGCTCGGCAGTGCAACGGGAGCGTCTTACAAAAATTCCCCTCTCTGTGTTACTTTGTACACTCGTAAACTTGCACCACCACCACCACCACCAGACAGAAACAGAAAAGAAAGAAAGTAAAAGAGAAACGTTCGTGTCCTGGCCTCCACTTACCCTGGAAATCGTCGAATTATCATTTCTCGCGGGTAAAAAGGAACCAACCGGAGGTTAGTAGCCAATATTTTCCCTGCTTATTTTCCGCGGTTTACTTAAACCCGTCTGGTTCGGACCATTCTATCGAACCGTGGGGAGAGAAAAAGGAGAAAGGAAGGAGAAAAGATCAGTGGACAACTTTCAACAAGTACAGCCTCATTTTCAACCTAGATTCGCAAACCAGCCATTGAACGACAGGCGACAGTTGTCAGGTTTAAAACGACACGCCGGTGGAGTAACGATTAACAAAGGAGAACGAGTGAAATTTCAAAAGAGATTAAAAAAGGTTGATTGTTTTGTAAGCGGACAGGCGGGAAGAGTAGATAAACATAATTGGAAAAGCGTGCACGCACGGGAGCTTAACCGATGTGTCGTTCGTTGGTCGTGTGCGTTCATGCTCGTCCCTACTGGTTGGTATACGGGTCTTTTTCTCCTCTTCCTCCTCCTTCTTCTCCCTCTCTCTCTCTCTCTCTCTCTCTGTGTTCGACGATTAATCTCTGAGAGTCGAGGGAGGAAAGCGGCATAAATTTTGGAATAGTAGAAATTCATGGACGACCTTTTCATAAAAAAGTACTGCTGGTATTCGCTGTAACGCGGCTAAAAATTCCAGCTGCCTTTGAACCCGAGATAAACGCGTCTTTCTACAAAGAGAAATCCTAAAAGTTAGCAGCATCCCTGTCTGCCCCGTGGTTCGGCTCACCACCACTTCCACCACCACAACCACCACCGCTGCTACTACTACCACTAGCACCAGCATCAGCTCCGTCAGTACCTAGCATTACCTGCTAGAAGAGAATGGTAGACGAAGAAAGAGAAACAAGGCGGCATCAGGCGGGGCACGAGAGATAGAAAGGGAAGAGGGAAGGGAGGATAGAGGAGAATAGGGGATGAAGAAATCGAGAGAAAAGCAGGAAACAAGAGGAAAAGAGAAGGCAGGAGAGAGAGAGAAGAGAGAGAAAAAAAAATGAAGCAAAGGGAGAAAAGTAACGACGGAGAATCAACGAGACAAGCACAGGGGGTAGAGAGACGTGAACGACGCAGGAAAATGAAACACGTAGGGAAATAAAGAGGGAAAGAGGAGAACGATGGAAAAGGGGCTAGGAGTAGTCGGTTGAAGAAAGAGGGATATAGAGGTAGCGATGGAGTCGATGCGATTTCGTGCACGGCGACGAACGGAGGTTTCACCCTCCACCGAATTGAATTGCACCGAGGCTAATTTCCCAACCTCTTTCAAATTTCGACACTCGAAAGTGGGAAATTTCGAAAGTTGGTAATATTTGAACAACTTTCGTATTCGACATGTCGAGAATTCGAACGACACATCTTCGAATTGAAGTTTCAAATAGGCCCAAGTGATAATTTCAACAATTCCACGCGCTACTCTCGTATCGTAACGTATCAAACTCCTCAAAACCCTCCCCACAGCGATGCTCTTGAAACGTAGCGGTTCTTTGTTTTTCGAAACTTGTCACCGGTTAGGTATATAACTGTCTCCGGGCGTTCTCAAACTCGCGTAACGCCGGATCTTCATATATCGTTAAGTAAATTGCTTAAAAATTCGCGACAGAGGGGATCGAATGCCCATCACTAGGGAGGAGGAAACGTCAAGTAGAGACAGCCAGAGTGAACGAGAACCGAGAATGAATACGGTAGGAAAGGAGAGAAATCGAGGTGGATGGAAGAGGGAGAAAGAGGGAAAAAGAGAGAGGAGAGGTTAGGTGAAGCGAGAGAGGAGAATCGGGCTGCCGGAACGAAGCGGGGCCGACCCTGCGCGCAGCCTCCCCAGTCCACCCCGAAGATTCAGTCGTCGTGCGGCAGAGGAGGACCGAGGAACGCCCGGTCGAAGCACGCTGCTCTCCTCTCTCGATCTGTCTCTCTTCCAACCCCTCTCTGTTCCTCTGGTGATCGTTTGGACGCACGCTCGTTGCCTCCCTTCGGTGGTGGTCGGTGCGTGTGTCACAGCGACGAGTGAAAACGGAGCTCGCTACGAGGACGCTAGTTCAGCGTCCTGGTACACTGGTGCAGGAGAACTGGTATGAACCACTGTTCGAACCTTGACAACTGTTACTCGAATACATTCGACCCGGTGAAAGAGATCAAAGTAAAGAAAGGGTTGAAACACAGCTTGGAATTGTTGGTCACCGTGTATATTGAACCCGGAAGACACCGTTCGTTTTAACGTGGATAATACGAGAATATTTGAAACATCGACGCTGGGGTTTTTAAACCTTGCCAATCTGTCTCCTCCGACTCTTTACTCACTTATTCGCGTCCACTGTCCATGTTTCTGCTTCGCGAGCAAAGGGTGGGTAGTGACATTGCTTGTCGCGATATAACGTCACAGTGGTGTGGTAGTGTTGCTGCTAGTGGTACAAGTGGTGGTGGTGGTGGTGGTGATGGTGGTGGTGGATGGTGATGATGGTGGTGGTGATGTCTAGCTTGGTGGTAGTGACGGTTTAAATTTCAACCGCGTGCTCGGGTTCACGTACGTGAGCCATTACACGGGTCCACGGGCTTTCTCGTCAACTCTAGCTAAGGTTATACATGGGAGCAACGACAGAGATGGAAATTTTGGTCCAGGTTCCAGTCTAGAGAACGGCTGCTCGAGTATTTTCCTTGTGGTCGCGCGTCGGTACGCGCGAACTCGTCGCCGGTATTCTTCCGCGAAAAACGTGCGTCTGTCAGACATCACATATGGATTTTACGTGTGTACTTCCACTAGAGGATATTCTCTGTGATAGTACTGTGACTCTCTCTCTCTCTCTCTCTCATATACACACATACACACACTCTCTCTCTCTCTATCTCTCTCATTCTCTCATTCTCTCATTCTCCTTCCTTCTCTCTCTCTCTCTCTCCATCTCTCTCGTTCTCTGTCTCTCTTCCTCTCGAATGCGATCGTGAACGAAGCTTCGATCGAGTCGGCACAAAAACAGGGATATATTCCACTGGAGTCGTAGCCTGATCCCACGGTTCTTGACTCGAGCTCGTGATTCAATGCACGTTCGCGTGTGACGACCAGTTGCAGGGGTTAACGCTATTCGTGATGACAGAGAAGAAATCAAAGTTGAAAGTTGCGAGCCAGCTTTTTCTTCTACCTTACGTACCCCGTCGCTTGGACAAATGGTACTACTCTCGAATTTTTTGTCCTTTTTTCCTCCCTCGCGGTAAAAATCTTCACGTTGAAGGATAACGTCTAGCACGAGGGGATGGAAACGAAAGCAATATTTACGTCGACTGTGATTTATGCTTTCATCGCGAGGGCCACGCGAGAGCTCGTCGTACAACCAGCAACCGGCCTGCCTGGGTAGATGAGAATCGTCGCTCGTAGGCATCCTAGTCGTTCGTAGAACAAAAGTTGGACGTTGATCGTCACCGAAATCGGTATTCCCTCTGTAGCCAACCCTCGGAGCTTTCAACATTTCCCTACGTGACGACTCTTCTCCGTGTGAGAAAAAAAGGCTCGAGGGCAGGTACTTCCTCGGAAAGAAGAGCACGATTGCTGCATCAAAACGAATCGTTTCCACCTTTCTCTGGATATTATCGTTGAATTTTCATCCGTGTAATCCGTGAAAGTTCGATTGGACGAGAGAAACAACATAATCGATTACATGACGCTATCGTAGACACTTTCATCGACTGGTCAGACACTCAGTCCCCCTTCTTCTTCTTCTTCTTCTTCTTCTTTTTCTCCTTCTTCTTCTTCCACCTCCTCCTATTCCTCTTCTTCTTCTTCTTCTTTTCTTCCTCCTCGAAGTCTGGCCGGTAAAAAGGTAAAGGAGAGTCTTTCTTTTTCGCTAGACAGGCCAACTACGTGTGCCAGTACGTGTATCGTTTGAAAGCTTGTTACATTAGATGGAAGTATAGTAGTATCAGCAGCAACATTTTCCTCTCTCTCTCTCTCTCTGACCCTCTTCTCTATCTTCGTTCCAAGCTGGGAGAAAACGTAAATACGCTATAAACATTACCGATTCAACGATACCGGAACTCCGTTTCAGGCTGCAGCTCTATAGGAAAGAGAGGAGAGGGAGAGAGAGAGAGAGGAAAAAAAAAGGAATAAGTAGATTTGCGTATGCATGTGTATGCGTGTGTATATATACGTACACCGGCACAGCTTTGCATTATGGAAATCCACGGGACTTTACGACTTTTCGAAGATATTCGTGTACATTTCCTTATCTCGGTTTAAGGCTCTCCGGGAAACGTTTATCTCCATGGCGTAAAGAGGATAGATAGACTCCGTAAAATCAGCAATGATCTCACTTCGCAGGCGAGATATAACCCCTCGGTACCATCTCCACCTCCTCCTTCGTCCCCTCCTCCTCAACCCCCGTGAAATATTTATTCTCGAAGGTAGAAAGATCGAGGAAGAGGGTATTTTTCGATGGAAACGCGAACGATTGTTCAAACTAGACAAACCAGGCTCGTCCTTTCAGCTATTCTCTTCTCTCGTTCCTCGTGAACGAACGCGTGTTCACGATGCTGTTCAATCGTATTGGGGAGGGATGAATATCGTCGATAGAGAAGGGGTCACATAGAGTACGATGCTTTTCCCCATCCCTCTTGCTCGACTCTTTCCATGAATAGGAATACACCAGTCGGTCTTTTCCCTTTTTGTTCTAGCACTGAACTTTGTATCGGGACGAACAAGACGGCGAAAGGGTAGGAGAGAAAAATATGGCTCGGATACCACGTCGATCCAACTTTCCTGTTTTATTTCTGTTTTTTTTTTCTCTCTCTCTCCCTATCTTTTCTCTTCTTTTTCTCGTTCGTCCATTCCACTCGAAAATCGCCGAGCGTGTCGAATGTCCTCCGTTGTAAATGAGATTCAGAGAAACCGAAATGCTACTGTGAGCTCTCTCGTCTGACCGATACCTTCTTCTTCCACTGTTCGCGTTCAATCCCTCCCGCTTTACTCGCCGGCGAAAGTAAACCGAAGAACGATGATGGTGGAGAAAAGGCGAGAAATAGGGTTAAATGTGAGAGAGAAAGAGATAGAATGGAAAGAGTAAACAGAAGAAAGGTGGCAAGTTCCCGGGTGCAACCGGCTTGTTTAAATGTTTAGATTCCCGGCACGAAAAAACCTGTTTTTTTCTTCTTTTCTTTTTCATTCGCCCCTCTCCGGCACGTTGGAATTTTAGCCCATCGACCATCGAAAATATCCGATAAAAGAGGTTAACGTTATCGGCGTAGAAGAATTTTTTTAACGGATTTAAAGCAGACGCCGATTTCAACGGGCAAATAAACTACGAAGAAAAGGAGACGTTACCTTTTCTACCCTCTTTGGTAGCTTGCATAATAAGAGATCCTTTCACAGTTCGCGACCAGGTGCGCTTGAATATCTTTTTCACGCGTGCACGCGTAAACACGGATTCCTTCTTTTCGAGAGATGAAATTCCAGAAGCGACTTTATTGCCGCCTTGCTGTTATAAACATTTCGACTACTATCTGTCCAGTAACAATGAACTAAGAACACCTCTCTATTAACCTTTTGATAATTCGAGCGAATCAAGGAATAAAGAGATTTAACCGTTTCTTTCTTTATAAAAGAAGTTACTTCTCGACGGTGGATTTTCTTCTAAGCGAAATCTGCTTCGCTGAATCACAGATGGATTTTTCCCCTTGTACCGTCTCTCGTTTATAGAATTCTGTCCGTTTAATTGCTCTCGTGTTAATTCAATCAGTCGAGAATTCGTTGAATATCCCGTGGAAATTTGTACGTACGTGTTTCCTTATTCGTTTCTTCTGAAGACACTTTTTCGGTACAAGTTCTCGCGTCATCGTAACTTCCTCTTTAATGTTGCATGGTAATTTTCCTTAGCTTAACCCTCCTAGTTTCTTCGCCAGTGATATTCTTAACCTCTGTCGCTTCTATTCTTATCGCAAACTTAACGTTGTTATACTTAACAGTTCGAGTTGGATGCTGGAACTCGACTTTTGCGTCCATTTTCCTCGCGATTCTTGCCTACCCGATACGTCCTGTATCGCAACTGCGCGAAAAATTGTGTCACAAGTGAAAAATGTTCGGTTTATTTCTTGGAATATCTTTTAATATATGAATCCACCCACCGGAAGAACTGTAATACTTCAGGCGAATAAATTTTAACTGACGTACGTTTATACTATACTCAAATCAATTTTTCTTTCTGCTGTTTCTAGTGAATTGCACTTTTTCGACTTGTGACAATTTTCACGTGGGACAAATACACGGAAAATTCGAGACACAGTTGGTCCACTTTTAGATCCAATCTCAACGACACGAATATCTTTTTCCGTCAATCAATAGGTGAGAGATGCTACGAAAAGGGAGAATTTTCTTTATCATTATCGGTATTTAAAACGTAGATCCGTTAATAGAATATTGCAGAAAATAGCAAAACTTTTGATTACTAAATTAATTGAGTAGGACATTATACGTTAATAAAAATAATTTTATCAAGTATTACAAGTATAATTCTAAATCTTGATATTGCAAAACAACAGAATCGATGAGAAAATCAACTCTTCGTATTATAAATCATCGACATTTTTCACTATCTTTATAAAGGAAAAAATTGTTACAAAATTTGTGTCTTACAAACTAAATTTATCGTAAAAATACCTACAAATGATAAATATAAATACGTACGTAAGAAATCTGCAAAAAATTTAAGTAATAAAGTGGTTCTCGTATTGTAGATTAAAAATTTCGTTACCAATGGCAAATAGAATAAAAAAAGAAATTAAGCACGCCCTTTAAAACTTGCTATTCCCATTCGAGACTATAAATGAGCATATTATAAAATATCCTCGAAATAAAGGAAATAATCACTCGAGTTTAACACTTTAACACTTAGTACGCAATTTTATTACATAAAAGAATACAAAAAACCTAAGAAAATTTTCCTTTCACATCCGACAAGCATTAACCGTGGATTACTATACTCAATGAAAATGTCATAAACTGGAAAATAACTTGCACGTGTAATCTTGCCAATGTAATTTCTCCCTTTCATAACACCTCTCCCCTACA
This sequence comes from Anthophora plumipes, assembly GCA_951804975.1. Classification (NCBI taxonomy): domain Eukaryota; kingdom Metazoa; phylum Arthropoda; class Insecta; order Hymenoptera; family Apidae; genus Anthophora; species Anthophora plumipes. Next base: position 23,934,250 of record OX638116.1, on the reverse strand, counting down.
CTAACGAAGGTAAAGAAAAAGAGAATTATTACGTTGATGTATCAGATCAGTTCGCTAGAAATCCTATCGAAGCTACTCAAACGATAAAAAGAAAGAAAAGCTCTTCGATCTGTTCTCTATCAATGAAAACGTCTCCAGATCTCTTTCGAGTGTCTCCCAAGTAGAAAATCATGGTATTGCAGTAGCACAGGGCAAGCTATACACGTTTCCCGAACCCAAAAGCCGATTTTGCTGATTAAACCGTGGCAGAAGTGTGTTAGTGTCGTTTTACAGCGGTGGTCCGTGTGTCCTTTCAGAAACGAGCGGGACCAGAAGCAGCAACAGCAGGAGCAGGAGCAGCAACAGCAACAGGAAACGAGAAGTGTACGTGCACGATGCCAGCCAGAGCCACGTCAAAGGATAGAACACAGCTAGCACCTTACGGAACGTCGTCGTCTTCGTCGTCGTCGTCGTTGGACCGATACTTGCTCGAGGAACGTTTCATTTTACACTTTTATACAAGGCGAGCTACAACGACCGACGTTTCCGCGTTGTTCCGGCCTGACGTCGCCTTCTGATTCGAAAATAGAATAGCTGCTAACAAAACGAAGAAAGAGAAATAGAGAGAGAGAGAGAGAGAGAGAAGAAGAGAAGAAGAAAGAGAGAGCGAGAGAAAGGTAGCGGTGAATGTTGACTAAAGCTAGTGGAGAAACACGTCGTCGGTTGATTCGTCAAGGTGGATATGTCGACGGAATCGTAAGGAAGAGAAGGAGAAGAAGAAGAAGAAGCAGAGATTCAAGGCTCGTGACACGCGTGACGAAACAACGACATCCGTATTGGAAACAAATGGGGAAAAGTACGTTCGTGTCTTAAACCGGTCTGTAAATAGCATTTCGTAATTCACGTCACGTGGCGTCGATATCCGTTAAGTGGACGATATCCCTGGGTTCGGCTCGTTTCTTCGGCGCGAGGGAAACTTTTTCATCCCTCCAACGCTACCTTTACCTCTTCGCGCCTTGCAACGATCTGAAACGAACGAACGAGTGAAACGTTTACCTTTGGAAAGAAGTGGAAAGAAGATCGAGGAAAACGCGTTGAACGAAAAGAACGAAGGGTTTAAAGGATAAAAGGAAGAGACACCGAAGAAGAGAAGGAGCCTAATGTTTCTCAACGACATGGGGCTGTTAATGTTCTTAGCAGTAACGGCCTCCCTTTTGGGTTACTGCCAAACAGACGAAAAAGGTAACGTATATAGGCATCCCTTGGAATAAGTGACGAAAGAAACGCGAGGGTTTTGCCTCGTGCTTTCTACGTGCTGTCCGCGTGAAACGTAAATCGTCGGATAGCTTTCAGTGGCGGAGGAAGGGTGAAGCACGATGGAAAACACCGACAGAGATTAACTTTTATGGTCAGTTGAAACGAGTGGCCCGCCTAGAATGTACTTATAACATCGAGCCTTCTATCGTTTCAATGGCCCTACGAGATACTACAACTACGCCGACACCGTGCTTTTAATAACCGAACGAAAACGCGCGAGTCGTAAACGCCTCTCCGCGATAGAGGACGATACGACGCCGTTTCGAGATCGCGCGATTTCGAGATTGTCGTTTCACAACGATCCGTTCGATCGAAAACCATCCCCCTTCGTCGATCTTTCTTTCATTTTTTTTTCTTTTTTTTTCCTTTTTATTTCAACGATTTTTACACCGTACAAATACGTACGATATGCACCTATCCCTCTATTTACGCGGATTATCCAGGTGGATTTTTTTATTTTTTTACACGAATAAAAATCGCGTGAATGGAGTCTGCTGGTACGAAAGAAAACGTAGGCAAAAAAACCAGTACATATGTTATAAAAATATTTATTTCATACGGGTTAACAGAAGGAAAAAGAGTAACGATATCTCGGAAAACAAATAAATTCTATTCGCTGTCAGAATCCGTCCGAAAAAGGAAGAAAGACAAACAAAACCCGTGAAAATCAGAGTTATGTAGGTAGTACGGTTCAAGTAAGAATTTGTATCTCTCCGATATCTAATAAATTCAATGAAAGATTATAGAACGATGTATTTTCCGACCGTGTAAAATGAAATTATGTAAATTAATACCGTGTATGAAAAATACTATTTAACCAGTTAACTGCGTTCGACGTGTATATACGTCAATCTAAAACTTTATTTTGGTGCGGTTGACGTGTATACTCGTCGTGTAAAATAAAAAATTGCCATTTACTACAAAAACTCCAGATTTTAGTAAGAAGTAATAAAAATTTCATCTGTTGATATGTTTTCTTTATATTACCAATGAAACTGCTGTGTATTTTATAAAAGAAAGTTTGATTATCCTCTTTGGTATATTCATTATTCCCCGTACAATGTATAGCTTTTTACAAACTGAGTTCATTATTTTTCTCAATACACCTTGCTTTGAGAACTACTAAAACACTAAATTTCTTAAAATTATATTTTTTCTTTAATTTTCCTTGTTCATGAATTTTATTATTTTTCGACAACTTTTAAGCTTTCAATAACAATAACCTTTTCAGTAAGCAATTGTTCATTTTTTATCAAACAAAACTGTAATTCTATCTCGTTTTGGTCTACTTTTCTCGTCAAATTTATAATATGAGCATTTACCCTGCGTTCGACGTGTATACTCGTCATTGGTCGATCTTAATTACGCATCCCGTGAGGGATTTTTAAAACTGAATTCCGCAGTTAACTGGTTAAATAGAAACTCGTGTAAAAAGAGAAAGAGAGAGAGAGAGAGAGTTAAAGAAATGTACCTCTGTACATTTCTAAAACACAAAAGTGTTTTGCAACGTTTCATTTTTTAGCGTTACATTTTCTGAAGCGTTCCCCCATCTGTAAAACACTTTCGTGTTAAAAAAAAAGAATGTACCGCAGAAATGGAGGGATGGATGTACGATCGTCGCGATATCTCGCGCTATCTTTTCTTCTTCATCCTCGTCCGACGATTTTCCAATGCTTTCTCGTCGAACTTCGCGTTTCCGCAACGGGAAATCTGTCACGGTTGTCGTCGTTGTCGCGCGTGGAACGTAGGAAAAATTCACGGGAAGGACATTTGAACGTGAAACAACGAGAATTTCCCCGAGTAATTCGGTAATTATTGACCGAACGTATCGAGGCAAGGAACTAAATGAACAATGGCGTCGGGATTGCGCGCAGGATCTGGCCGGTTTTTAATTAGACTCATCAATCAACGGGGAACTAAAAGTATTCCGCCGTGGACTCAGCTGCTAAAACAAACGAAGTAGCAAATACAGAAGAGTAAAGGTTAGAGGAGGGGTTAATTACAAAATTAGCTTCGCCAGCGATGATGGAGTAGCAACAAACTGTAGAATAAATCGAAGCGGAGAGGATTAATGTGGTAATAGGAGGAGCCGATGGTTTCGATTCTGTTCAACGTTGTAACGACACACGTTGACGCAACATGAAAACAGCAGAATATGTTTTTCGATTATCTGTGATTGCAACGATACACGAACCTCCTATTTATTCATCGGGATATCATCTTTCCTCTTCTATCGTTCCCCTGATGAATTCATCGTTTTAACGAACCGTTTACACGGCGCGACGCGTGATTTATAAATCGGTATTAAATATTTGCCAGCTAGTTCTTCCCGCAAAAACTTTCAAAGCAATCCCTTTTTAACGATGAACCTCGAAGCAAAGGAGCGACAAAAGGAGAGAGAAAAAAAGACAAAAGAAGAACGAGGAAGAGAAAAAGGAACAAGCTACAGTGTTCGAGCGTTGAATTGCGATTTTCCACCTCGATAAGGCTGTGATGGGCCGCGTAAAAAATGAAACTAGCCACTAGACAGTGTCTGTCTCTCTATGTTCACGGGACCCTCGTACGCATCGATGATCGATATATCGATAAAGGGACCAATTAATCCTACGAGTATCAAACATACGCGGTTCTCTATACCAGCGGACAAAATACCGCTCAACGATTATATACCCGCACTTTCAAGAATTTCTATCTCTGAAATATCCTCAAGATAGTAACGTAGTCCTGTATTAAGTTCTCTTAGAAAGCACCGACGCTTAATTAGATAGATTAGGTGAGCAAATAGATAAACAGAGACAAGATAATAATAGTAATTTTGAGTAAACTCTCGTTGGTCCACTCACTTCGTAACTTCTATCGAACGTTCAATTCTAGGCTGATGAAAGAAAAGGAAACGAGATGAAGAAAGATAGATGGATAGATAGATGAAGAGGGGAGGATAGAGTGAAGTGTTTCACTATCGATCCGACACAGTGTAATCAGTTTTTCATTTAGCTAGCTAATCCATCGTTTAGAGGATATATCGAGTACCAACGATCGAATTATACGAATGAGCTGGATAAAGTAGGAAATTTCGAGGTTCGAGCTTGAAAAAACAATTACCCCTTCCTCTCTCTCTCTCTCTCTGTGTTCTTTTTTTTCTATTTTTTCCCCCCTCTTCTTCTTTTTTTTATCATCGAGGCTGGATATCAGCCGATGAATGAAATTTATCGGTATCAATTTTGCATAAACCGTACTTCATTGGATACCAGGGTTCGTATTTCTGTAATGGTCGAACGTCGAGGGCAATCCAGTCGAACGTCGAAATACGATGATGGAACACGGCAATGGCAACACGAATATAATCAATTTCTCGTTTATCTCGCGTTTCATTTCTCTAATCCATCATTTCGCTTGCAAATTAATGCTACGACGCACATCGTTCCGAGTGGCGTACACTTTTACTCGCAAAACGAATGAAACGCAGTCAGCTGCAGGCCAGGCTAGTTTTTCGGCGTAAAGGGGACCAACGCCAGCCGGATTTTGTTAATTAAATACGGCCATCGGATTAACGTGAACCGATCACCGGCAAAAGCCAAAAATACTCTATTCCGAGCGTAGAAATTTCGCCCGTCGATTCGAGCCATTGACACGAGGCAAAAACCGACCGGAATCCGGAATACAATCTCGCGTTATCGACCTAATCATTTCCACGTTTATCCGGTTAATCTGTTCCTCGTAGAGTCTACTAGCTGTTTCAGAGCCTAAGCAAGGGGAAACTTGATTGATCGATAGACATTGTTCGAAGAAACGAACATAGAGGAATACTTTGTACAGAGTATTAATATTCGAACTTTGTTTCATCGTCTATAAAAGAAATTATAGGTTGAATGGATAAAAATCATCGTTTAAAATCGAATTTCTTTGTTTTAACATTTAACAACTGACGAGTTTTGCCATTACTAGAAGTAATAAGTCAATCTTGATTCTATCTCTGCTTTTCTCTTTTATTACTCAGTGTGTGATTACGATGCTTGTACAAAATGAGGCCGGATGAGAGATGATTTTTTCATTCGAAATTCTGATTTTCGAGAAAATCGTGTACAGTGGATGACTAAATTATTACGATCTGTTGTTGGAGATGGATTATGAAAAAAAATAAGAGACTGTGATTCTTTTATCTAAACTTTATTATGGCGGCGTGGAAAGACGTCTTCACAGTTTTTTTATTATTATAAAACAAGTGAGAGTGAAAACCCGTGAAGGTGCGCAGAAAATCTGCTGTCCACTTAAACAAAAGGAGATCGGGAAAACGTTGGTTTATTATCCAGAGCCTTAGGTATAAACAATTACAGGCCTATGGACACCATGACATCTGGTCCGTTCTATTATTCTCACAAGCAGTGTTTGTCATTCATAACACAATTCATTTTCAATCTAACACGATCACTTCGAAATTGTGCATCACTTAATTGAAGTTTGAACAAGCATAGAATTGAAGGTACACTTAAAATGAACCCTCTCTTGTTATAAAAAGTTTTGTTATATTTTTTAATGAAATATAGTCAAGTCACTTCACACTTTGCATCTATAATTCCTCGAACACACGTTTCTATATTTTTTAAATTTTCATTTTATTCCTGCGTCGTGATGTACCGAAACAAATTTATCAATCAATTGTTGTCTATTTCTTATCACTATTCAATTGGACGTTTTAACAATTCCCATAAATTTCCTATTACAGGAAAAAATAAATTTGAATTTCTTCTTTTTCTTTTTTACTAGATGAGAACTCGTAATATAATCTATGTATTAAGAATAAAAAATAATATATTCTACCATTATCGAAGTCACAGTATAATATAACAATTTGTTCATTCACCGTGGAAGAAACGATTTTAAACAACACGAAGCTCAGAAATATACGATACTTGAAAAACAGCACTCGAAATCTTCTTTTTTTAATCATTTATTTCCTGAATTTGTCACTGACCTAGTTACATTATTTATTTAACGAGACTTTAGTACAGCTTGCGAGAATTTTGGGAATTGGGTTTTGAATAAATACTCTTCAGGTTTAGATTAGATATTTTATTCTTTACGCACCGGAAGTGACATCTCGTTTTTAACAGAGGTGCGTCTTCTTCTCTTTTTCACATAAACAAAACAAATGAGGAATAGCATCTCCGTTAGTAACGTAAATAAGATTAATTTTTGTATTTATTTCAAATAAAGAAAAGCTAACAGAGAAGATACCTTTTGACAATTTTTCAAGTGTTAAATTAAAGAACGATTAATTTCTCGTTACCTTCAACGAGCCATATTAACCAGTCCATCTAGACAGTAGACAACAATCGTTGAATAAACACTCGGTATATATACTTGTTCCTACTCGATCCAAAAGTCTGTACGTGCAAGTACATTCGCGGAATAAATTGAATTCCAGCAGATGCAGGAATACATCTACGGGAGGCAGTTTCGCATATTTTTCCCTCGTCTCGTCTCGTCTCTTCGGATTTGAAGATAGGATTACCTCAGAAAAAGCGTGGTACACGGACTCCTCCTCTAGATCTTTTACAATCCGTAATATGGAAGTTTCGTCGTAGTACCAGATTCCGGTTAGACGGTATAATTCCACGAAACGTCTGACGTCAGATCGTTAAGAACACCGTTTATCGGTCAAAAGCTAGAGAGGAGAGAGGAGAGAGGGTGGATTCGAGAAACGCTGCCCGAAAGCCACCGATTCGGCCGTTTCTGCGCCGTATTATCTCGGTAATTAGCGGCCGATGAACATTTCCGATAGCAGAAAATCTGCTTGTAATTGGATAAGGACCTCGACCTCGTTATTTTCTAGGCCGCAACTTTCTACGGATAAACAGAGGCCGAGTGAAAAAAAAATGAGAAAAAGAAGAAAAATTAATGAATCGTGTTAGAAATCATTGTGTAAATCGAACGATTTTTATCTTTTAGCTGTTGATTATAGAAATACGAAAAGGGAATCGTTCGTCTATCATCGAAACGTATTCGCAAAATCTACACGGATACACGAATATTACCATTTCCATCGAGTAATACGAGCCGAATAACCCGTTCGAACAAACCGCGGTTCCAGTACGTCGATTCGATCGATTCGTGGTCGGTGTTAATGTTTCCATACTCGATTCCGCGATACTATTCTGATAGAGCCGGAAAGAGAATGGTGAAACGGGAAAGAATGGATAAAAGAATGGAAAATAAGAGGAAACGAAGGATTACTTCATAGTTAACAAACCGTGTTCGGTTATTCTGTGTATTCGAACGTGTTTTTAGATCATTTACACCACTGCTGAGAAATAAACTCTTTACATGTTCGTAACGTGGAGCAGAAACACGACGAACCTCCGATTTCTCGGTATACACAGAGTTATAGATGCGAGATCTCTCCTTCAACGGTCGTTTGAAGGAGTTGAAGTCGCTCATTCATCGGTCTTGCCAACCTTTTCAATCGTCTTCTGTGTTTCCCTTTCTTTCTTCCATTCCCTTACTTCTCCACGTTTCACTTTTTCTTTCCTCTTCTTCTTTCTCCCTTTTCGTTTACTCCTTTCTCTCTGTACTCAACATTGGAATACATTTATCACGGATAGATATACCTGGTGTCTTTATTACGTACAACGAAATGTCAATTACACTTTTTCAACAGTCTCTGTACACCGGATTTCTCGTTTATTAAACAAGACTCTGTGTGTGTGTGTATATATTTTTTTTCTCTCCCTCGTCGTTTTATCGCTCACTAAAATTTTCGATATTTCCCGTGGTACTGAGTATTGTGAAATTTCGCAGGTAAATATTTCGCGGATAAATATTTGGCATTGATGGAAATTACACGGATCCTTTCACCAACGGCGGAAAAGGTAAATCGTTTATCTACGATGTTACCTGCGTTAAAAACGACGATTTAAAGAAACATCCACGCGAATAGAAAAAGCCTTAAGCACCTCTGACGGGTAAACAAGGCGACGAGTTTTGCAAACTTCATCAGATATAGATACGTAGAATCGTTTCTCCGTCTAGCACACTTCTATCCTCGTCCTTTCTCGTCGCGAATCATTTACCGAGGCTTTAACCGTATTAAATCGCGCCTGTGTACGACTAAATTTTTATCCAAGAAGTTCACTCGCGCGCAAGCGTACACGCACGCAAAATTGCATGGGGATAAAATGAAAAAAAAAGATGGAAAAACGGGAAAAAAAAAGAAAGATGAAACTGTGCCAGAAGCAAGTAAGGTTGAATAAATCCGAACGTTAAATTGAACTTGATTAAATTTCGAGCAATTGAACCGCTTAAACGTTCCGAGTGTTAAGCGACGTGAGAATAATGAACATTTTGATCGATAAATAATTAAACATGGAAACGAATGATTACTACCATCGTTCGTTAAATCAGACAGGGGAAAAAAAGCGTAGGAGAAATGTGCATCGGTTGTATCTTTGTTATCTAAAAATTTTACAAGATCGAGGAGATCTCGTTGTATTTACGAAAGAAATTGGCATGCTTGATGTATGTTGTGAATTTCGTCGTGTAATTTTGCACACGTTAGTCTGTTTCGAACGTTAACACACTTAGAAAAAAAAAAACAAAACGTTATTCTGATATATTTTTATTTTATATCACATTTTGCGAAATGTCTTACACCTATCCCCTAGGATTTACAATGAAAATCGGTTCCTCAGAATACAAAAGTTCCTCGAAAATTTCATTTCTGTATGAAAAACTGTGTGAATCGAGAACAGATCCAAAATGCGCACAATTTAGTCGGTTATTTAATTAAATTCATTTACTTGAACGTATAATAAAAATAAAATAAGTTCAATCAGCTAATTAATTAAATCAGCTTTTTCCTAACGATTTTGGAACAATACAGATTTTCTTTTTAAGAATTATTTGCGTGGCTTTTCTGTTACTATTTCTCCGCAATCCACTTTCGCCAGTATTGTGTACAAAAAGAGAGAGAATTTTCTAATAAATATTTGTCTTTAACAATTTTTATTTTCGTAAATCCATCATTTTGCAAACCGTGTAAATCGAGAGATAGGTGTGCACTGATTTATATTAGATATAAAATATTAGTTAATTATTATTTTATCACTTGAAATTACTTTGCACGTTTGATGGGTGCTTAAATGTAAGAATATTGTTAAAACAAGAGAAAATTCCTAAGTGACCGTTACTGATGAAACATTGGAATAGAATAATTCTCAGAAAAATATTTCTTGCATTTGCAAATTGTCCCCGACGAAAAAATGAAAATCACCCACAAAATTGAGATTAAAAAACACATTTAGACTAATACAGAGGAATGAATTGACGAAATTGTCTATTTGTCGACGTGAAATTTCGCTCGTGAGAAAGTTCGTCCTTAAAACCACACGTTTCTTTCGTTCCACTGTCTCGTGGGATCCATAATCTAAAAGCGTAACGTCAGTCCAAGTAAATTATCGTACCAGGAACATACTGAAAACTCATATTTCACGCATCGACGCCAACGAAGCGAACGGTATAATAACCCAGGTAACGATAAATATTTCAAAATTGATTGCAGTGTCGTTTTACGGTGCGAGCTACATTCATCTTCCGGTTCAAGAAGCCAAGGGTGCAACTGACATCAGCTTCCGGTTCCGAACTCATCTCGCGGACGCCATGCTGCTACTGGCCGCTGGCAAGACGGATTACTGCCTGATCAAACTCGAAGCTGGCAGATTGAAGGTTCGTTTGCCCTCAATGCTTACTTCTATTAATAGGCTTTCTGTTTGGTAGCCCGTGGTGGTCGTTTGGTCGTTAACCAACCGCACGTGCTACCACCACGACTGTCAGCCATCTCTTCCCTTCCACTTCCCCTCTTCTTTTCCTTTTCCCCGCCGTTTCTCCTTGTCCTTTGCTAAGAAATTAGGCTCGCTTTGATACATGGAGGAAATGACGAGAGAAAAAAATAGAGAAAGAGAGAAAGCATGCCTGGTTGAAGCACGCGACCACGGGCGCCGTTAAAGAGAAAAAAGGAAGGGGAAAAAAAAGGAAAGAAAGAAAATGGAGGGGGGGAAAAAAAAGAAGAAATAGAAGAGACACGATTTTCACGCGTACAGCTCTCTACTGACAAACCCAACGTTCCACCGGCTAGTTTTATGACTTCGATAAAAACCGTGTCTTGATTTTAACAACGTCACGTCGTTTCGTCGTTTTATTCGAGCCATTAAAACTACCCGGGTAAAAGCATCTTATTTATGTACGGCCTCGGTGGTGGTCGGTCAGTTGTGAACGTACAGAGAGCAGATCGGTGTGTTTTATTTTCCTGAATGAAAAGTAACATTTATTGTTGCTAGACCATGAAATACAAGGGTACGGTACTTTATTCTTTTTCCCCTCGCTCTCCTCTTTCTTTCTTTCTCCATTCTCGTTAAACGACGAGAGAGAAAGATTGTAAAATACATTCGATGAAAAGTTAACGCCTACTTTTGATTTTGTTTAAACCAATTCGACGAGTGCGTTAAATCCTCTCGTAAATCAGCCAATCCTGAGCGTGCAAAGCGTCAAACCAATAATGAGTTTTCAACGTTAAAACGTAGCTATAAAATAAACGGCCGCAATATTTGTTATCGTTGCGCCGGTTTTTCCACAGGATAGAGAACAGCCGGGAGCCGAAAGTTTCGATCTTATTCTCTTTAATAGTCTGTCACGGTTGTAGCCCGGCACGTAACAATCGCTTTATAGCAGGTTGGGAACAAACGATACTGCATTACGACCTGTCGATCGATATTTCAACGACAAGCAATTTTCGTCGTGCGTCTCAAAAATACAATGGACGCGGCGAGGAGAGAGGACCCTAACGCCATCGCCGGAGTGACTATTTTTAATTGAATTAAACTTGACGCGTTTCGAATTTAACTTTCGTACGGCAGCGGTCCCGTGAAATAGAACGTTGTAATTTATTTCGCTAGGAACGTTCTCCCTGGCTCTCTCTCTCTCTCTCTCTCTTGCGCTCACTCCCTCTTTCGCTTTCTCTCTCTCTTGCGCTCATTCTCTCCTGCGCTCGTTTTCTCCTGCGCTCGCTCTCTCTTGCGCTCACTCCCTCTTTCGATTTCTCTCTCTCTCTTTCGCTTTCTCTCTCTCTCTCTTTCTCTCTCTTGCGCACACTCTCTCTTTCGCTTTCTCTCTCTTGCGCTCACTCTCTCTTTCGCTTTCTCTCTCTTGCGCTCACTCTCTCTTTCGCTTTCTCTCTCTCCTGCGCTCGTTCTCTCCTGCGCTCGATCTCTTCTGCGCCCGATCTCCCCTGCGCTCGCTTTCTCTTGCGCTTGCTCTCTCTTGCGCTCTCCCTCTCTCCTGCTCTCTCTCTTTCTTTTGCGCTCGCTTCCTCTTTCGCTCTCTCTCTCTTTCGTACGCTCACTCTCTCTTGCGCTCACAATTTTTTTCACTCGGTCTCTCTCTCTCTCTCTTTCTCCTGCGCTAGCTGTTTCACTCTCCCTCTTTTGCACGCTCGCACTCTCTCTTGCTCTGTCTCTCCTTCTCTCCCGCTACCTTTATTTCTGTGTCAATCTGAATCAAACATTTTCCTATTTGAAAACTGTCCATGTAAAAAATACACTTTCACAATCGCACCGATGGAAAATAATTCAGACGATCGAGTACGAGATTTTTTAAATATTGTACCACGTATTCACGTTGGTTATGCAAAAACAGAAAAAACAGCACGTAACACTGGTATGAATAAAATCAAATAATCGCTACTCCTGAACGAACGAATCAAACTCTCTCCCTTTCTCCCTTTCTTCTGATAAAAATGAAAAAAAAAAAAAGAAAAGAAGAAATATAAAGAAGAATAACAATACGCACACTTGTTTCACCTAGGTTTTATTTCAAGACTTTTGTTTCCTTACTTTTCCAATAACAACCGCAAACTTTTCCAACGCGCTAGATGGATTTCAATATATCGCGGTTCCCAGCAATTCGTTCAATCGTCCTGCTGTCTCTGTCCGGTTTCGATATCACCAGCACCGGTGAAGAACACAGATCGAAGCAAAACGTGAGACGGTTGTTTGGGTTTCAACCGTAAGGTCCACAGCTCTGACTATTTTCTCATCGGTGTTTCACTAAATTTTTAATATTATATATTCTTTTCTTTACTTTTGCTCAGATTATAAAAGCAACCTACATAATTATATATCGCAGTTTGCAATTTCACAGCGTAACATTAATGAATACGGTTCTCGAAAAAGAGAATAGAAAAAAGAAGAAAGAAAGAGCTTCGCTATACGCTTTGAATTAACATAACTTGCACAATTTTCATAATTTCACAAAAATTCTTTCAACCTTCTATTCTACACGCTCAAAGCTATCGAATGGGACGATGAGAGGAAAGAAAACAGGAAGTATCACCGTTAACAAGTACGATTATTAACGATCGTCAGTGACGGCCAGAGTAACGAATACTCGTTGTAGCGAAATTAAACTGTCCCGTGGAGCGTACCCGATCGCATTACGAAGAACAACGATGCACTCGGGACGATGAAGCCCAGAAGGGCCACTTTACTCTTAGGTAATAATCGTCCTCGAGTTCCGGTTACAAATTACGATTCCGTGAGAAGAATCACAGGTCATAGAACGCGAAGCGGAAGTTAGGAAGTGGATGTGCAACTTCGTAACGATTAATAGAACGAAAAGTCCATCTGCATGTAGAGTCCTCTCGTTAAGTTTAATACGAGCCGTATTATTTCGTTCACCAGACGATAAATACCAAAGTAAATAAGCAATAATCGTACGTAACCTCCCTTGAAAATGTTTCACGTCGGATCGATCCGCCATTAATACGGCAAGTAACCCATTATCGTTATCTCACCTCCGACGTCGGGAAGCATTAATATTCTTTAACTGGAAGGAAGGTGTCTTTGACTAGGGGTGACTCTTGCCCTTTCAACGAATATTTCATCGTGATTTTAGTATTAATATCGCTATTAGCACGATTAACAGGGAGATCTCCGATGTTTCATGCATCGCATCGTTTATCAAAGCGCCGTTCGAACGTGAACTGATGCGGAGAGAATTTTCAGGTAAGCGGTAAAAGGTCGAGGTTAACAACGCGACTCTTCATTATAAATATGTTGTAACCGAGGAAAAATGAGGTAACCCAAATAGGAATCGAAAACTCACAACTTCCGGCCGACAAGCATAGACTTCCAGGATTTTCTCGTTGTATACAGCTTCTGTTGATAGATACAAAGGTCTCGATCTCGCGGATAGTTAGATTAACGATGTTTTATCAAAGCAAAGAGAGGGAGTTAAGAGTGCTGATCGACTAGGAAAATGCAAACAGACAGAGGAACTTGGATAAACCGAACGATCTTTTTCTCTTTCCACATACTGACTCCCCTGTATCTACTTGAACTCGCAAAATCCCCAATGATAATTGCCACGATAGTCGAATTAGCGTGGTTGTTACTTGAGTGTTCCGGAAGAGTGGCCTGAATTCGGTCTAATTCAGCAAAAGAAATGGACCGAGGGGAAGAGTTGGTCTTCGCGGGTTCTAATAAATCCGGAAAATTGCAGACCAATCAGTCTATTCAGCTTGGCCGAGCGGTGGGTTTCCTCGAAAGTGAATTGATCTAATTCAGCTAAAAATTTCTGGAACATCGCGAAGGGATCGTGGTTCTTCCGGAAAATGATGGTCGGAAAAGCGAGAGCTACTAAACACGAATTGCCTATAAAAAATTGTTATCTCTCCTCGAAATTACGAAACTTGTTTCCCAGTAGATTAGGCTAGGTTTCACGATGAATTAGGGATCTCACGGTGGAAATTCGAACGTCGAACATCGGGTTTCTTTTCTCTGAACTCCCGAGACGATGCACGCTGAAGATAATCCGACGTCTCGATGCAACGTTAAAATACTATCTAACTGCATTAGGGTGGAAGGGAAATGCCGTTTACTCGGGATAGAGGCGCGAAGGATCCCGGCGTGAAAACCGCGCGAATCTAATTTCTCGAAGGGCTAAGTCCACGGGCGTAGGCAGCCCATGGGAAGACGGGTTCGTGCTGTCTGAGCTTAATTAAATTTGTTAAGAAGATCGTTAAAGAGGATGAGAAGGGGATAAACGACTTGGTGCAAAAAAGTGCAATGGAATCGTTTCGTTCCTCGCGTGCCGTCGCGTTGGTTCACCAAGAAGCTGCACAGCCCCTCTCGTTGCGGTTTCCCTTGAAACCTTCTCTCTCTCTCCCATCTTCGCGATTATTTCGAAACATGGAACCACGAGACCCGTGGAAAGAAAGAGATATCGATCCTCGGATTTCTCGAATTTAGGTACGAATTCAGAGAGGATTTTGTTCCAACGTGATTCAATTCAACGGTGTATTGTTTACACCGTTGGTTATTTAACGAGTGTTCAATCTTCGTGGAAATACAGATTCTATTGCACATTACAGGTTTCCACATTTATCACTCGATGAAAAATGTTTTCGAAACGAACCAGCTCGCACAGATAGGAGGAAAATAGGGGATGGTGCACCCATCGAAACGACGTCAACGTTCTATGAAACATACGTTTCCGGTAGCCGGGTCATCAGACGTAAAAAAAAAAAAAAAAAAAAAAAAAAACAGAGAATAAAAAAAGGAAGATATATAACCCCGAGGAAAACTGTCTTCCTTTTTCCATCCCTCGCGTTGTAATCTACCAGCTCGAATATTTGTCATTGTTCACTTTCCAATCACTATGCCACGGCTGCATCGATAATGCATCAACTGCACCCAAACGTTGGTTGATCCCTTCGACCTTCTGAACGTATAGATTCGCGTTTACACTCGACCAAGTGTCGTGTCTCTCCTGCGCTTATACATATTAATGGGGGTTCTGCATAGTCATCGGACATCACGCTACCACCGGCTGAACTTGCAACTCGCAAAAGCTCGCGCCTTTATTACGAAATCGATCCGTGAAACGCGGATAGAAGAGCGAGCAAAGATCGACCTCGGTGCCAATCGTATAACTCCCTTCGTAATTTTAACCCCGTCGCGGTGATCTTCGTCTGCCTCGAACGATCGACTTTTCATTAAGATACGACTACCTTAGCCATCCTTCCTTCCCCTTTCTCTCTCTCTCTCTCTCTTCCTTCTCCATCTTATACAGGATCAATTTTCGCGAGGATAGAGGAAAGGATGGTACACGAAGACATCGCTATAAGTCTCTCCGTTGTCGATTCAGGTCGCGATTAAAGACTCTTTATCAGAGTCTGCCACCTCGTCTCTCGTTAAAGCTAGAAAGCAAAATAGAGAGAGAGAGAGAGAGAGAGAGAGAAAGGAGTACATGTACCATCCTCTTAACTCGATAATGCATTACTCGAATTAGCGTTATAATGCCCAAGACGTCACGGAACGGCGAGGGAAGAAAAAGGGTTACTCGTAATCCTCGGTCGTTTGCGGCGTCGCAAGGACGACCTGTGCGAAAGGGTCGAGCTTTGGATTAATAAAATGCATCTAGCCACACGGTGTCAACCGTTTCTTTTTAAGGATAGCTGCTAAGGATTAACGCGGAAGCTTTATTTTTCACCAGGGCGGACGTTTAAACCTGGCCAAATGCACCCTTAAATAGATGCTAATTTTTCTTCTAATTCACTTAGAAATCAGACCTAAGGTAGAGTCTTTCTTCTTCTTTCTCCCACTACTGGTATAACGGAGAGGATTATAGGATAAAGTTCTTTAAATTTTCTTGTTTATACGACGGTATTCCTTATGAATTATTTCCCCGGAGGAAATGTCTGCCACGCGTCTTATATCTACGTTATACGGTTCTCTCGTAGCTTTTCAGAAACTCACCGGAAGAGATTTCGAAGAATCCGATTACGCGCTCTCTAGTCAAAGAGGGGCCCGTCTGATAAACGAGCAATCGATGGCAATCTGGAGGGGATCAATATTTAATGCGTTTCACCAGTACCCTCTTCACACTCCACATGCATGAGAGATATAATGCTTTCGAACGAGGAGGATGAAAAATGAGACGTCGGATCGTCACGGTTTCTCTTATACCGTATTGCCGGAAAATTTCGGAAGATATCACTCTTATAGAATGTAACCACAGAACCTGAAACCTCTTGCAAAATTTCTCCTCTACGATATGCACACTATCGTGCGTAAATATTTCGACGCTCGATTCGAAATGATTAAAAAATTCATGTCCTTCTCGTACTGCGATATTTCTACTTACAATTAATACAATCGTATACATTTTTCCTGTAAGATTCGTCATTTTAAGAACGGATAAAACAAAGAAATTCTCTCTAAATTTCTTGGAAATCGAAAATCATGAATTGAACTCGAAAATTTACTCTTTTGTAGAGATACGTTGGCAAAGACGTGTTTTTAACAAGTAACGATTAGACTGGTGATTTAAGAGTACAGTGAAAAAAGTAGAACTTCGGTAGAACGTGTATGTGAAGGCGGAAAAATATTTTCGTGATCGGTGTATGAGAGTGGTTTTTGAGGTAATGGAAAGAGAAATTTTGGGTTTTCTTAAATTGTAAATTATTCTATATTAAAAGTAATTTCTCGCCCATTCGGTGACCGGATATCCAGAAATCCTAGGTTGAAAATATTCTCTTATCGATGATTGCGCTCGAGTACGAAACTTTCACCGATTCATTGCGCTGAAAAGATTTACCGCTACAGAAACTACGTCTATTACACGTGAGACGTCGTTCTCTATCATAAATATTTCATTCATTTCCAACAACAATAATCAAACTAAATAAAATTCCATGCTACCAAAGAAATATTTTTAAATCCCGTTAAAACAATCTCGTCCAAAATCTCCAATATGAGAAGTAATCATCCCGCGGAAAGTTGTGATAAAGTTCCGAGGATGTTATCGATCTATATCAAAGTTCATGTAACATCTCAAGTCTTTAATTAGATCATTTCAGAGGGTATATGTATTTTTCTTCTTTCTCTCTCTATTTTTCCATAGGTGCACATTAATTTAGGTGCTGGAGAGAGCGAGATGGCTAGTGCTCGTGGTCTGACACTGAACGATCTTAGCTGGCACGAGGTGAACCTGACGAGACGCGAGGCGAACATTACGCTGCAGATCGACGTTATACACACGACCAAATCCCTTCTACCGGGACGTTTCTTCGAGCTGAACATACACTACGGCGTCTTCATCGGTGGACAGGGTGACTTCAACGAGCTATTTCTAGGTAAGACGCCTCGGCAGGCTTGACTCACTCGGATAAATCGTCCCGCCACGTGACTGCACTCGCTTACGACTACGTCGCTAACAAGAAAATCGAGTCAACTGTTACTCTGCGTCGATTTTGATGAAACTTCGCGAAGAAACGAATCCCTTTTACGTATTAGGAACTCTAACGATAATATATTACTCGTAATTTTATTCTACGACGACGTATCCTTTCGCAAATCGATTAAACGTATAGGATACCAACCCCTGTCGAGAAGTTCTCGATGAAACATTATTGATACCAAAACGTTCATATTTTAGAATTACTGAATTTGATTGTACAATTTTAACTATTTGTTTATTTGTTTTACTCATTTTTACCAACATCCTTCGGTCACTTTTGAAACTTTAGCATACTCTGACTTGTTATAAACATGCACACGAAACCTCCATCTCCGCGTAGATCTCAGTGACATTCTCTGTTCAACTCGTTTCGTTACTTTGATATCGGACAATTCGCCGCATTCGCGTAACAATGTTCGACATTCTTTCGATTTCTTCCTTGACCAAGATCCACCGTTCTTGTTAAGCGAACAAAGGAAAACCTGCTTCTCTCTCTCTCTCTCTCTCTCTCTTTTTTGCTCACTCTCCTGCGCTCTTTTCTCTTGCGCTCGCTGTCTTTTGCGCTCACTCTCTCTCTCCCCTCTCTCTCTCTCTCTCTCTCTTTCTTTCGCTGACTCTCCTGCGCTCGTTCTCTCCTACGCTCGCTCTCTCTTGCGCTCGCTCTCTCCTGCGCTCGCTTTTTCCTGCGCTTGCTCTCCCTCTCTCTCTCTTTCTCTCTCTCGCTTTCTCTCTCTCTCTCTCTCTCGCTTTCTCTCTGTCTCGCTCTCTCTCTCTCTCTCTTTCGCTGACTCTCCTACGCTCGCTCTCTCCTGCGCTCGTTCTCTCCTGCGCTCGCTTTTTCCTGCGCTCGCATTTTCCTGCGTTCGCTCTCTCTTGCGCTTGCTCTCCCTCTCTCTCTCTTTCCTCTCTCGCTTTCTCTCTGTCTCTCTCTCTCTCTCTCTCTCGCTCTCTCCCCCTTTTTCACTATTAACGGTCGAAATTCACAAAACTCAGCGTCTAGGAGAGACTACATTCCGGGACTTTTCGATGATTTCGCTAGTGGATTTTTGCCACTATGGTGAAACGCGGCGACGTTGGGTATTGAAATAGAAAAACAATACAGTCACATCGACGTGAAATATTTCACCTGGCGTAGTTAAATGGAAGTAGACTATTCGACGAGTTGCCTCCTCGTGCTAGCGCCATGGTAAGCACAGTGACGTATAAAAATTCATATTTTCACAACGGCAAACGGATTATACAGAAAACGACCGGAGGCGCACGTTACGTGATCACACGGTGGTACAACTCGCCCTGCTTCGAATATTCGTTTTGCGTTTGTTGCGGCGAAACATCCACTCTATTGCAGGGATTTTCTCACTTATACAATAGAAATAACACAGTCGGGCCTGCGGTTCACCGCTGCAAAGCTTGCTGTTTCGGTTTATTATTTCGTGCCGCGTCCAATCGAATCAACCAGCCGAGCTTTAAGTATTTTCAATTAAGCGCGCATGTCGTGCAATCTCGTGTCAAATTAAAACGAAAAAAGGAAAACAAAACAGAAGAAGAAAAGGAAAAGAAGAATAAAAGATCGTGTAAGAATGAAAAATACACGGGTGAGTCATTTGTGACGGAACGGTCAGAATGTTCCGACGCTTCGTAAAAATAAGAAAGGTTGCTCTACATCCAAGAGAAACTTGTAAGACACGAAGCTTTTGTCGCCGTTTCTTTTTTTAACGTGTCACACCTCTCCTCCCCCACTCCCTCTCTCTTCCTCTCCTTTTTTTTTTTTAATTCTTTCTGCATGTCCTTGAATATCCTCGAATGGTTGTTATACATTGTTAAACCGGCGGGTAAAAAGATAAAGAGTCCCATTTAAGAGAAGAAATACGAGGGGTAACCTTAAACTCGTTCCCTTAGTCACATTTCCACCATATAATCTTCCACTTGGAATCGTAAATCTTTTATGCGAGATCCACTTTCTTCTACCTTTCATCTGTACCTCGAGGTAATAGGCTGGATATTTCGGTCAGAACAGAAAAAAAAAAAATAAAAGAAAACGCGGGAAAGAAGTAAAGAACTAAGGAAGAGAAAAAAAAGAAAAAGAAGAAAAAGGAAGAACGAGGTTTGAAAATTAAGACCGATCCCTGTGATGTATCAAATTGTCGCATATGTATCTTTCGACGTTGATCCAGTGAAATATTATTTAACTTGTGCCACAGAGAGATATATATTTACTCCATCCATCACTGACACGCAGACCATCAGCGACGGTCATTGAGCAAGATTAGCTACGGAGAATATTCTGATAGCACGGTAGTAGTCCACGACACCCGTTCTCTCTAAACCTAATTTCTAGCCCATTCGACGTGTCCCATCCATCGATCTCCTTCCTCTTCGACAAGATGAAATTGTGTATTGAAGCTCTCTGTCGACCCGTTAATCGTAACCGTGAAATCGTAAATCGGATGTACGATGGTGTAGGGAGTACGCTGACCAGGAAACGCCTGCTCAACGATGAAAAGCTACTCCTTTCAACAGATCATGTAACAACCTAGGAATCAACTATTATCCTCTTGTATTCGACGAGATTATCCACGATGAAACCGAGCAAAGTGAAAACCATACGACACAGGATTGAATAATCGTAATTTCACTTTGGTTTAAATAGCATAACTCTTCACGTGTTTTATTTATCTCTCTCGTTTCTTTTCGTTATTCCATCATTCGATGACAGACGTTCGTTAAAAAGTATTATTCGAAAATTCGACGCGACCAATCGAAGAACGTCCATCACGCCGGTTAATATTTTTTATCGACGTTCGGTGCCAGATGAAAACGATAATTTACGAATGTTCGACGAGCAATCTCTCAATGAACTAAAATAAAATTAAAAAGAACAAAATGGAAACCCTTCGGATCATTCGAGATGGAAGATCGAAGAATATTTTTCTTCTTCCGATACAAACTTCACTTCCGTCGATTCTCAGGAACCGCGTTGAACGACAACGAAACACTTTATCGTTTATTCAAAAATAATTACGTATTAGGAATTAGTATTATAAGCTTCACATCTGGCATACCATTCGATTCCGCGGCTCGAATCAAAGCGCGCGTGATTACGGGTTGTGTTTTACGAGCAACGCCGTGAGCCCGGGCTAGCAATCATTTCAGAGTAGAATGGCGGACTAAAAAGCAAAAATTCATCGGAAGGTGGCCGAGGTGACGCGTACCAAATTGAATACGATCGGTACAAACACTGGAGTGTACCAGTGACGCCCGTTTCCTCCTCCCTCTTCCGTTATCCCCTCCTCTCCTCATTTTCTCACTCTTTCTCTCTCTCTCTCTTCCACGAGCATCTCGCGCAAATGCTAGACGACCAAGCTCGAAATTCAATTTACATATTCATGACAATTCATTTGTACCCCATGCTACGACACAGCCACCCCACCAGGAAGGCTCTTATTAATTCCTACCTGCCCCCGCCAACTTCGCTAAATTCTCCGAGGTCTGGTAGAATAAAGAACGACGAAAGAACAGACCATGGTCCAACGTTGGTCCGTTTTCTTCCCTAGATATCCCTTTGTTTTTCGTCTCGCGGAGAGTTTCGTGACCGTGAGGAGATGTTAATAAGGAAACGATCCTTCGAATATCGCGACGGGTACAGGAAGCGGAGATCGCGTAAACTTGGATATCGCGACGACTTACGTATTCATTTTTCATTCGTCGCCGCTGAAATATGCATGAAACCGGGATGGAGTGTTACTTTAACTCTGAGACGCGGATCCTTTCGTTTATGCATCGGGACAATAGTAAAATATCGCACCGGGTTGCGTCCTGTACCATCTGAATTGTATCGTTGTATTAATAAGTATGTAAAATGAAGAATAGAGGTGAGATAGTTTTTCTTTTCTTTTCTTTTTTTTTATATATATATATATATATATATATATATATATATATATATATATATATATATATATATATATATAATACTCGTGTCTTTGCGTTTGATGAAATTCCAGGCATGAATTTCGTTTATCGAACGTCCTTTCTATACCAGCTATGTGGAAACATAGAAAATACCCTCCACCTAGTGGTAGACACATATATCCGATCCGGGGGAAATCAATAAAAGTATACATATACGGAGAAGTCGGTGTCAATGTTCTATCGTGAAACATTCGATCACGGTTACGTCCAAATAAATTGAACAGGCTTGAATGTGACGACACGGGAAATTATTTATTTTATGGCTCCGTTTCACGGTCGCGAACATCACGAAATCGATCTACGTGTGTGGATGTTATGTATCTCATCCCGTTTACGGAACGTATCGACATTATCGTTCTTCGCGACGACGAAAAATTCCGATTATCGTCTTTCATGCTTTTATACATGTTACGTTCTAACGTGAAAGTGTTTGCTAGTTTACTACGTGTGTAAGTTGTCTCAGTTAACCCATTTGAATCCTCCAGCAGAATAATCCGTACACAACGATTGTCACTTATCACCGATCGCGGAATAATCCGCTAGAGACGACTGTTGCTTATCGCGAAACTTTAATTAAAAATGTCTGCAAGCTTCTTGCGAATAATACGTAATAAAATTCGGAGATTTTAGTTCATTATCGACAACAAGATTTATCTTTTTAATTGATTACTATATGTAATTTCTAAGGAAAACTGAAGGTAAAATGGATTAAAGGAGGCCTCCTAAATATCTCCTTCGTTTGTCATGGTTTCAACGAAAGAATACTATGAAACAATTTTTTGTTAGCTGATTCTTTTAGTTTTTCAAGGTTATCGGTACATTTTTCTGGGAAAAATGTATTTTTTTTCTATTCCATTTTGTAGCGAATGGAAAAATATGATCGATTATGCCTGAATGATGATCTTGAGATGGTCTTGAACACCAAAAATTAGACGAAATTGTAGGATAATGTTAGGACAGTGTATAAATTTATTGTTTGTACTATAAATATTGAAAATAACGTCTATGAGCAGCGATACATTTTCGAGAAACGAACAATTACGAACTGTGATGCTGTTTCGATTGTTTCTGGTAGGATGGCAGCACGAGCACTAATTACACTATTCCGCATGTTCCTTGGAGTGGCAGGCCACTGTTAGTGAACTTCTCTTTCTACTTTTCCCAAAGAAAAAAGTTCTAATGGGGTCAGATCCGGTGAACGCGCTGGCCAAACTGTGGGCCCATTACGTCCACTCCAACGATTTCAACGACACCATCCTAATATTTTCTTACAACTTCGTTGCGTCTTCAGTGTTCAAGGTCATCCTGAAGTCAATATTCAAATATATGTACTTAAATGTGTCTTTCCATCCGCTATAAGATGCAATAATAAAGATGCAATAAAAATGAGAGACGCGTTCCTAGAATCAAAAATCCCAAAGACCTCGAAAGAACAGAAAGAAATCACTAGGACCTCGAGAAAAACAGATAAAAAATCCCAAATACTTGAAAAAGCATCGATAAAAAATCCCACAAAACTAAAAAGATACAGATGACAAATCCCAAAGCTCCAAAAAAACAGATAAAAAATCCCAAAGACCTTGAAAAAGTATGGATAAAAAATCCCAAAGACCTCCAAAAAAAACATAAAGAATCCCAAAAATCTCCAAAAAACAGATAAAAAATACCAAATTCTTGAAAAAGCATGGATCAAAAATCCCACAGACCTCAAAAAAAATACAGATGACAAATCCCAAAAACCTCCAAACAACAGATAAAAGATCTCAAAGACCTCCAAGAAAACAGATAAAAAATCCCGAAGACCATGAAAAAGCATGGATAAAAAATCCCCAAAACCTCAAAAGAAAAAACACATAAAAAATCCTTAAGACTTCGAAAAACACAGAAAAAAGTCCCAAGAACCAATCAATCCAACCAAACAAGGGATATCCTAAAAACCTCGAAAAAAAAACACAGATGAAAAATCCCAAAGACCATGAAAAAAAAAAGAAAACAGAAGAAACGAGCTAACGAAAATATTCCCGAATGCAGATTTTTCATTCTCCATATCACAAAAAGCGAAGGAAATATTTAGACTGCCTCTTTTAGCTGACGTGCACCTCGCATACGAGTAAAATATGAACCCTCGTATTTTTCCAATTGGTAAATGTAAAAACGAGTATTCGTCGAATCCTTAACGAAGAAAGAAGCACGGATAGTTACTCGTGAGAAGAGGACATTTTCCAGTGATTCAACTCCATTTAGCAGTTATCCACGGGTATCTTTCAAGGGAAAAACTATACTCGAAACTTCTCCAATTAATATAATCGCAGTGTACGCTTGAGGATCACGTAAAATGGTAGCTGCGGTAGAATTTGCGGGATGAACGATTTACCGCACTATGAACGGTTTATTGCGATACTGCTCCACCGGAAAATATCATCAGCAACCCTTGTCCGTAAACATCTCTCCTCCGCGTTCAACCTTCCGCGTCTCGTGTTACCTTACCGTTGATACGTAACGCACAGCTTCACCTTTCGCGAGATATCTGAGGTCTAAACTGCAACAGCAACATGGAAATATTCGAACAACACACGTGAACAACATTTTAAACACCATCGATAGCTTCCTTTGACTTGGAATATATTAACGAGGTCATTGAACTCGTTATTATACGTAGTCACTGAGATTTACCGACTACTTTGAATTTCTTAAATAAAAACGTGCGAAGCTTTAAACTTTATCGACTTCGTCGGAAATACATAGCACTCTCTCGAAACTTTTACGTAGTAACGCGTTTCATCTCGAAAGCAGAAGTGGTGGGAAGAAAATTCTCAAATGAAAATTTTCCCGCTAGGATATGGAACATCGAAACAACTTCTTTTTACATATCCGGTACACTTTTCTAAATATTTACGATAATTTCTTCATTTTACTTCAACAATACGTTTCTGGAAAGTTTCAACTTTTTTCCGAATTTTCGAGCTACCAGTGCTTTTCTTGTTAGCCGCGTTAAAAGTACAGATAGAAATTTAGAACTATAACTTCCCATGTTTTAGAACCTCGAATAGAGTAAGAATATAAAAAGTATCGAAACGCTTTTAAAAACAACATTGAACCATGGTAAATCTGAAAATATTAAAAATAGTGTTTCTTTTTTTCACGTAACACCTTACACAATGTCACGTTATCCGGTATGATAAAATCATTATTATCATCTTATACAGCGTGAACTCTCTGTAGAAAGGTAGTAGGGTAGATTCGATAGCTGGCAGACCCCGAAACTGAGATTATCTGGCCATCAACCCCGATGCGGTTTGCAACTGGCGCTTTCATTATACCACTCTTTCATGAAGACCTCGGTACCGGTAAATGATACCTCGTGAACCGGTGCCAAAGTGTGCCACGTTCACCGTGTTTCCGAGACTAAGAATCGTCTGCTGGCTATCGAGCTTAATATCCGCCCCACCGTTCGGCTTCGTTATTTGCTCGCGCGAACAGTTCGTTCAAAGGAAATTGCACCCCTCCATACCGAAAACCTTCCTTCCCCCCCTTAACTTTAACGACTCGAGTAAAATCGTTTACGATATCGTCCCCTTCCTGTGGATTACTCGCAATCCCGCGAATTTCCTTCAAATCCCACGCATATTTCGAACCCTCCGAACGATCCTTCGAATATCGAACATTTCCTTTCGAATTTATTCTACTGATCTTAACGACTATATCGATCATTTCCTCTTTTTGTTTTTTTTTTTTTTTTTGTTGTTTCTTTCTTTTCTCAGGACATACGGATTACTTGAGAGGCTGTATGGCAGATATAATCTACAACAGCGCGAGAGTAATAGAATACGCGAAATCGAGGAAAGGGCAATCAGAGGCTACTGCAGTTACATGGGGCTGTTCACCAGAATTTGACGCGACGAGAAGCACGGAAGTTAGCTTCGTAGAAGATGGAGCGTTCACAGCGATACCGAGGCTCATTCCACGTTCTGGCTCGAGGTACGTAAATACAAAAGCGCCTTTTCACCATGTAAATTACACCCGGTACGCTCTACCTTAGCGTTAGCCAGATCCCTGCTCGAAAATGTCCTTAAGCCTTTCACCAGGGGAATAGCTAGAGAGTTAATTGATATTCAAGCTAGGCTGACCGTAACGGAAACGGTAATTTGTACCATTTAATAGCTAGTCGATCTTGGTTCTCCATGGATACGGTATACATGTACACGGAAATGTGGTTTCGAGCTACGTAAGCATTAATCCACGGTGAAACGAAATGTATATACACGTTCGATTTTACAACGTGAAATGAAACAGCCTAATGAAATTATTACCCTAGAACGCTTGACACTTCACCAAACCAAACCAAACAGCTGTTATTAGCGGTTTCAGAAATTGCCGATATACAGCCCGTAACCAGTATGAATACAAACTAACAACAATATTTGATGCGTATCTGTTTGAAGCTTCGGGTAAATATGAAATCTAGTTTCCAAGTCAATTTTAGTGACGGGAGGGGAGATTCGTGATATTCCCGTACCTTTACCAAAACTGTCCCGACAGTGAGTTACCGTATACTGCGCAACGCATGCTTGTTAAAGTATTAATAATCGGATTAAATGTTCACCGATGTAAAAAGTAGAGAGTATAGTAGCTGCGGAAACACGATTGAACTTACCCTCCTTTCGAATCTGATTACAATTGCAGATTGTTTTCTATAAATTTCCAAAGTGTTCAACGATCGTAAACAGATATCTGACAAAAGGAAAGTTCATTCGAAGTTGTACCGTTTCTGTGCTTATTTCGTCGGTGAATATCGGTCAGAGAAGTTCCTTAACAGTACCGTGAACCTTCGATCGAATAGCTTGTACTACTTTCACAGACGAGAGCCCGCGGGAAACATCGTTAAGGCATCTCGAAAACCTCCCCCAAACAAGGGCCGCAATCGTATTACAACGAAGATGTCGGTAATAGTTACAACGAGTAACACGTTGGTCGTATCCACGATGGAAAACCACTTTGATCCTACTTTTCAGAATAACAAAGACTTTTCGGGACAAAACGTTCGTCGATTGGCTCGACGGATCACAATGGTAAACCGTTTTTTCCCACCTTCTTCAGACGTGAATGAAAAGAGTGATGTTTGCGAAATTAATGCTATTGAGAACCACAGCGGTGAAGTGTCGTCTGAACCGTAGAGGAGGGATAGTATTGAATAAATATTGAAAGACCGTACGAACGCCTTCAGCCGATCGATCCATTCTGCCCTGATAATAAATTCATCTGTATGCGTGATTTATAAGGTGTTTAGACTAGAATCTACCTCTTCCGTAGTTCGAATCGAATCGAACCAGATTTTCACGCGAATTCGAACGAGCTTTAATTCTCAATTGCTTAATTTAAGAAGTATAGAAAACATTGTAAATATCTCGAACGACGATAAACATCAATTTTCAATAGTATTCGTGTGGAACGTGTTTCGTTTATAGTTCCACGTGTTGGCGAATCAGAGATGCACGGATTGTGTATAGAATTAAAGGGAACGAACGCGGAAAAACCTCGAAAGGTCTTTGTCTGTTCGAATTAAAAGCGTACCCGTCGCGATTCTTAATTCGACACCCGGCCTCGTAGAATAAACGTACACAGTACCTGTTGCGTATCGCGGAACAGCGTCGAAACAATGCCAGCGATCCTATTCTCTTTCGTTTCCGTGTATTGTGCGGCGAAACATCATTGGACGTCCACTGCTGATGAACTCCGGGAGGGTTGAACGTCGGGACAGCCGATGTCCACGAGCAAACATCCCGCTCGGAAACGAAAACGGTCGGTGTGACGTTTTAACCATCCCTCTGTTCTTAAACACTCTCAGCCACAAAGTTGGACCGCCTGACGCGTGTAAACAAGACGTTAATCGCGATCGAATGAAACGACCAGCAATTTTCACCATTTCATCCGGTGCCTCGTGAAACTTCGACACGCCGGACCATTAATTCACCTTGTTAGCATTGCCATTCCTCCGTGTTTCCACGCCAAATTTTGCTACACGCTGCGATCTCTTCGAGCTATCACGTTTACAATTACACTTCAGCCGTGATATTTTCGTTAATCTTACGAAGAATCGAAGCTAAGTTGTGTCCTGGTTTACAACCACTGTTCGATTTAGTTTCTTCGTTCAACCGATATTCCCATGGAATTGTGAAACGTGTCTGAAACACGTTAATTCGATATCATCCGAATCCTCTGGTTATCGTAAATCAATATCCATTACCCCCGTTCTCACGATGTATTTTCATAATTTATCAGGTATTATCTGATGTGTCTTCAGTCCCGATCCATGTATAAATCAATTTGAAATCGCGTATAGCGTGCAACGGTACGGTATAAAGTTCTGGCATACAGTGGCGATAAATGATGCAAAAGGCGGTGGTAATTCAGCTTGGAGAACAGTTAAGAAAGTGGAAATTTCGCTCCGTTACTGGTTTAGCAGGTCCATTTGGAAATAACGACGGATCCAATCGGGAGAAGTCAGCTGCGAAATTCTAACTCGATCGTGAATAGTCCATGTTGTAACGTTGTTACGGAGTTTTAACGTTATTCCTGAATACCCCTCGTGTCCTACCGTCGGTCTTCCCCGTCTTCGACAAACGCGGCAAATACGACTTCGATCCCCGTACGACGAAACTCGCTTCCTTTCAATTTTCTCACAACTCGATCGTCTCCCTCTCGTTCCTCTCTCTCTCCCCCCTTGTTGCAGATGGGAGTTCGAGTTGAAAACCGGCGCTGAGACTGGACTGCTGCTCTACAACACCGGGCAATCGTCCTACGCCGATTACCTCGGGATCGAGTTGTTCGAGGGTAAAATTCGACTTCTGATGAACAAAGGGAACGGGCCAACAGAGTTGATACACGGCACGCCGGTTGCTGATGGCAAATGGCATCGTGTGCTCGTTGATTTCAATCCGAGCGGAATCGGGATCGCCGTGGATCGTCAGGAAAAAACGATGACCTTACCTTCCGGTGGTAATCGTTATCTAGATTTAGCCGACACTCTTTACATAGGCGGTACAGAATTGAATAAACGAGCTAGAGCACTTACGAAAGGACTGAAGTCCGGTGACTTGAGCTACAAAGGGTGTCTACGAAATATGCTGATGGATAACAAGGAGATCGGGCTGCCAGACGTTAAGATTAGCCAAGGTATCGTCGTTGGTTGCGTCTGGGGATTTCCCTGCATCGAGGCTGATCCCTGCGTTTCAGGAGCCGCCTGCTCTCAGCTGGGCGTCAATTCGTTCAACTGCGACTGCGATCAACCTGTCTGCACCAAGCCGAATTATATACAGGATTACAAGGTAAATGGTGAACAGAGAAAACTTCAAAATATGCGAGAGATATATAGTAGATGACGAAAGTCTTCGTGCCCCCTTTAAAATAGTACAGCTTTTTATTAGATTAGACCAAATGATTTAAGTTTTCTTCAGAAGCTAGAAAAATTAGTTTGTTAGATGGCGGTGTAAAAAAGTTTATGAAAAAAATAGAAATTGGTCTAAATTGCAAAGCAAATAGTCACTGTTTCAAATTTTTCTATCTGACGCTGTAACGAAAATTTAAAAAATACATTTTTTTATTTTATTTTATTAAAAAAAAAAAAATGCCTGAAAATTTCATAAAAAGTGGTTAAATGGCGAGTAAAATTGACACCTTTGAAACAACCTTCAACCTTACAATTTCGTTTCTCCTACATGTTAGCAAGAAATGGAACGCCCTGTATGTTCCCCTTGCGAACAGCGTAAAATTTTTAGATCCCTTTAACATATTTTTACACATACCTCATTACGATCCGCAAAAACCGTTGATAAAAGGGGAAGTGGGTGATTTTCATCGAGGGGACTCGATCTGAAATTCCGTAGGTCTACTCGAAGGTAAATTTACCCGTGAACTTGGAGATACTCTCGCTGAGTCCCCTACTGGTATCCGAGGGGGAACACGTGCCGGTGACGAGCGATAACATTGCTATGGTGCTAGACATCGCTAAATATGGGGTGGAAGAGGACGGTGTTATCTTCACCTTGGTAACGCCACCCACGTACGGAAACCTGGCCCTGGATCTTTTAACGACCAGAACAGAGCATTCCTTCACTCTTCAGGACATTAATCGAGATAAGGTAACATCGTACAGCAACTGGTATATGTATATAGTATATATATATATATATACATACAGAATGAGGCTCGTAGAGTATGAAAATTTAATATTACCAAAAATATTGTTGTTACGAAGAAATGTTGTTAGGAAGAATCAAATTTAACTCTTTGTACGCAAAAATAACAAGGACATTCCAAGATTATCGCTTGGTTTTTGAACGAAACTGTATATTCTTTCTATATAAGCAAGTTTAGCTTACACAGAGATGAAGAAAACGCAATTATACATGTACAGGATGTCCCTTCCTCTGTTACAAAGCGGATATACACGGAAATTTCAAAAAGGGCAGATTATTAAACATTTTTTGCAATAAATTTTCCTTCGCGAATCTCTCTGTTACACTTATTTCATTATTCGCATCAAACTCCAAAAGCTTACAAATTTTTAGTGTTCAAGGTCACGCGAAGGTCATGACACTGTAGGTCATTGGTTCCACCTTGACCTCAGCTATCTCGTTGTAATAATAAAAATATGTAGACACGTGCAAAAAAATAAAAAAACATCGATGACCTTGGAATTTAGAAAAAAATGACGTTGAGCAAAAAAATAATTTCCATTGTAATATGCGCCTTCTCGAACCAAATAATTTGTTCTTTCGACATTATCCGCGTAACATAAGAAATAACGGAGATATCGCCTTGGAACGGAATTTATGAAACACCCTGTACAATGCATACATGCATGTATCCTAATTTGCACTTCATCCCGTGCTGTAAAGACCAGATATACCTTAATTGACCTCGAAAAACTATAATCATCGAATTTACCCAAGTTGATAAACACACAGTTCCGTTAAAAAGAAAAAATGTCCTTGTGAACTCCATGAAATACTTAAATTCTTCCTAACATCACGTATCGTCGATATTTCTGAAAGTATTCACGCTTTACATGCATCGCCCTGTATAACACGATAAATATTGCAATAATATTGCACCGAAATGACGCGACGAGCATTCGGTACATTCTACGTAGGAAAAGAAACGTGGAAAACCTTGTGTTCTTCCAGTTCGTCATAGGGCTACGAGCTATAGATAGTTCGGTGGCACAAGGACTAACTTTAGAACCGTGGGGGGCCACAGTGGCGCGGTCGTGTCGTCAGAACTCTCGGTTGTCTGTTCCTCTTCTACTTACACTCGATTTATCCAGCGACACCGGTCTATTTATACACACCACCACCGCTCATTAATGGTTTTTTCGGGTAGGAGTTTAACGTCGTGCCGGGACAGCTTATCCGTTAAACGTTGCACCAAGCCGCGAGTTCGTATTCTCTTTCCAACCCCAAGGCGTTTTCTCAAACCGTAGAAAATCTGACCGAGGCAACTTATCTCGCGACTAACGGCGAAAAGAAAGAGAAGCATGAGAGAGTGAGAGAAGGAAGAGGTGAAAGGTTACGTCGATTCAGTATGCTAATCGTTGATTTATAAGCTTGACCCTACCGCTTTAATTAATTTAAACTGTGAGCAGCAGCAGCAGCGGCGGCGGATTTAGTGCTGGCAATGATTTACCCACCGAGTCCCGGCGGGTTAATATAAAGAGAATCTTTAAGGTAGTTTCATTTTAAAAACGGCGTGTGGCGCAGAAGATACGAGTTTCGAGATATTAAAGAGGGAGGGAGGGGTTATATTGGTTCGTTAGCGAAGACTGCGTCCTCTCCCGCTCGTCGTTTCATCCGGCGGCGAAATTGAAAATTTCACCTAGCGAACCTTAGAAACTTCGCGTGCTGAATAAATCATGAAACATAAGACGAAATAAATGTCTCGTTAACTTCGAATCTACCGAACGATTTTCTGCTTTCCTCTTTCTCTCTCTCTCTCTCTGTTTCTCGTTTTCTTTCAGTTTCCAACGGAAATCACCGGCCGTGATGAATTCAAGACACTTCTAACGGTGTCTTGATTTAATACGTTGTAACGTAAGCGAGAGTTGTATGTACAACTTTAACAGACATACATATTCATAAGATTTCAGAAACATTGTTTACCAAGTGGTGGTACATTGTCTCATTATTATGATCAAATTCCTTGGCAGATACGATATATGCACGACGGCAGTGAAACCACAGAGGACAGTATGATCCTGGAAGTGACACTGGTGGCAGGAGCTGGTTACACGTTGCCTGGCTACCTCCAAGGACGACTTAGGTTTCCGCTACACGTCAACGTTACACCCGTTAATGATCCACCTTTGCTCGAGATATCGACCGCGAAAGTGCTACGTCTCGCTCAAGTAAGACACACACGGAACGTCGTCGTATCGATTCTCGCGGTAACATCCCTCGAGGAATTTTTCTTCGTTCTTTTTGCCTTTTTTTTTCTTTTTTCTTTTTCTTCTTCTTCTTTTTCTCCTCTTTCCTAGAAGAAAGAACGTAATTGCACGTTAACGTAATTGCCGCGAAATAGCTCTAACAGTTCACGCGATCCCACTAAATCAATTAATCGAGAATTGAAGAAATTGTGGCCTATTTGTAGCAGCCGTGTTTCGAACGAACGCGAGCCAGCCGAGTTGTAACGAAATCGATTTAAGTCGCTCACTCTAGCTGTTGTCCTTAATTAACCACTTAGAGCAGCAATCTTCTTGAATGAAATAATTCCTTTCGTCGTGGAAAAAGTCGCGCCTCCCGTTGTTGGGAACTTCTAACGAAGTTGAAGGAAAAACAGAAAAAAGAACTGAATAATTATCCGTTTACAACACGTCTATATATGTACAAAAATCTATCTAGTATCGTATATGTGTATCGACGATGTTACTGTAGAACGTACCAACAGAAATGATTTAAAAAAGAAAACAAAAAAAAAAAACAAAAACAAAAAAAAGAAAAACAGAAAAGTGAACGTGACAAATGACGTTTAAATCATTCGTAGGGCACGAGGAAAATCTTGACGAAAGAATTAATCTGGGCGATCGATGCCGACACGCCGTCAGACATGTTGGTTTACACGGTCTTACGTACCGACTCGGATGCCGGCTATGTGGAAAGGGTGACTTATCCGTCGCGACCTATCGACACGTTTACCCAGGCTGAATTAATGCAAGGATTAATTGCATACGTGCACCGCGGGAACGGTAACATATTCATCGATATTCCGAACGCAAACAAACATTATTACCGGTTTAATTGCCGTCTATTCTATACGCCGTTTGTTAACGATTGCTCAACGAAACCGTTTAACCGTATTTTACAGCAAAGCCGAACGCGAAATTGGATCTTCAGGTGAGCGACGGTATAGAGAATAGTCAGCCAGCAAGTTTAAGAGTAGCAGCCCATCCGTTGGAAATGAAATTGATGCACAATACCGGATTGGTCGTGGTACATCGCTCCTATTCGTACCTGACACCAGCGAACCTCTCTTTCACCACCAATTCCGATGATAGCACCATCGATATACGTTACGACATCGTTTCGCAACCGCAATACGGCACGATTCAGAAACTGAAGGATGCCTCGAGCAGCTGGATGAACATGGACCATTTCACCAGTAAAGACGTCGAGTTTCACACTATCAGATACCTTCACAACGAGGGTAGCCCGAATCAAGACGAGTTCAAGTTCCAAGCGAGTGTCAGAGAGGTGAGAACTCAGCATACGTACGATTTTCGGATCACCTTCATCGATCTCGAGTTGAAAGAAACAAAGAGGGTACCTATTAATTTCACAAACGTTGTGGAGGTGATTGTGAGCGGGCAAAATTTAAGATACCAAACGAATCCCTTGGTGACCGCGTTTAACAAGATCGTGTTCACTGTGACAACGGGACCAAGGTACGGTAATCTGTTCCTGTCGAGTCGAAAGATGGAGATCGGTGACACGTTCACCCAAGAGGACGTCGACACTGGTAAATTGAGATATCAACTGTTCAAGAGGGCCTATTCGACTATTCTAGACGAATTTGGTTTCAAAGTAAGCGCGCCACAGTGCATCGATCTTCACTCGATCTTCAAGTTCAGGCATTACCTCAGTAAAAATATGAAACCTTTAGACAGCGTGGAGACGTTAAGGGTAGACGAAGGTTCGAGAATATCTGTGAGAATTCTCCGAACGAATCCAAGGGATTACGGGGTCACGTCTCTGACGTATAATTTAACGATAGAGCCTCATCACGGTTGGTTAACTGTAACGAATAACACGAGATCACCCTCGAGAAATAACACCTCCTACTTCACATCCGAGGAGCTTCTCTCGCAACGAGTTTATTACGTTCACGATGATTCTGAGACGAAGGAGGACACGTTCCAGTTCGTTGCGATCGCCAGTGATGCGGCTGACTTCATGTACGTTGGCCTGTTTCGCGTCGAAGTAACGATGAAGAACGACAACGCCCCGGAAAGGGTAGTGAACAAGGTATTCCATGTTGTTTCGAAAGGTGAACGGTTGCTCACTAGCAAAGATCTTGCCTACATTGACAAAGACATCGACACGAAGCTTAGCGAGTTAATTTACACGAGAAGAGACACTCAAAAGAATGGTATATACAGAGTGACAAATCCATCGATGCAAGTACACGAGTTCAGTCAACAGGATATCGACGACGGTCAGATTCTGTTTAAACATCAGGGTGATGATCAAGGAAAGTTTGAGTTCGGTGTAACGGATGGTCATTTCTATACAGCCGGAGTTCTTGAAATCCAGGCCAGCCCACCTTACGTGAGGCTGAGAGAGAGCAACGGTTCCGTGGTTCAGTTCAATCGATCCGTTGCCCTGCGGCCAAGCGAGCTGGACATTGAAACGAACGTGTACACATCCGACAAGGACATTAAATACACGGTGTTGGAAAAACCGAAGCATGGTGTACTACTGAAACATGGCAGAGAAACGAACACGTTCACCGAAGAGAATCTACGTTACGGTATATTGTTGTACAAACATCTCGGTGGTTCTCTGGCGAAGGATGACTTTAAATTCAGGGTGTCTACTAAAGGAGCAGAGACAGAGGGTGTTTTCTCTATTCGAATCTATCCGGAGAGTTACTGGCAACCTTTGATCGTTCAGAACAATAAAACTGTATTCGTAGAAGAGGCAACGAGTATTTTATTAAGCAGAAAAAGCCTTGAAATAATGCACCCTAAGATATCAGAAACTGAGATAGTCTATTTCCTGAAAGAATGGCCGCAGAATGGATATTTAGAGTTACAGATCCATGACGAGCACAGCGACGAGACTCGCGAGGATTATATAGGGAATGCGGTGAAGTCTTTTGATCAGAGCATGATCAACGAAGGACGCGTTTTCTACGTACAGTCTGTGATAAATCAGACGAACGACAAGTTCGTCGTTGATGTGACCAACGGAATAACATGGCTAAGGGACCAGAGCGTGAACTTCGTGATCGTACCAGAGAAACTGTACGTTGAAGCAAAAGGTCTCGTTGTTGTCGAAGGGAAAAGTACTATCCTCGAGGAAACGAATTTCATTATTCTCACTCCTTATTACTCCGGCAAAGTTACCGACTACAGGATCACAGAGAAACCGAAGCACGGTATTATTATCGAATCCACGAAAAATTCTCAGGTGAAGAAATTCTCGCAGAAACATCTGACAACAGGAACAATCCTGTACAAACATAACGGCGACGAGTCGCCGAGGGATTCTTTTAAAATGGTCCTAATAGCAGGGGATAAAACCAGCGAACCCTTCAACGTTTGGGTGACAGTGGAACCTGTGAACGACGAGATACCTGTGTTAGTGAACAGGACAAAATTGAACGTTTGGCAAGGTGGTTCGATTACGTTAACATCAGAGAGTTTAGCTGCTATTGATAACGACACAACAGCACACGACATAACGTTCAATGTTACCGGAGTTAGGAATGGATTTATCTCGTTGAAATCCTCCCCGGAAATGGACATTTACAATTTCACGCAGGAACAGATTGATCAGTTGATGGTCATTTTTACGCATACAAGTAAGTGTTGTAAAGTAACGTAAGTAGCGAGCTAGTTTTATAATTATGTATAAAATATTGTACGTTTTAGATGGATCCGATGCTGAGTTCAATTTCGTGATTAACGATGGAGTGCACACGACAGAATCGTACGGTGTACTGATAACCACCAAGCCAGTACGAATAGCCATTGAAAGGAACGCTGCGTTGAACGTGTTCCCTTTAACCAGAAAAATGTTATCCAGTAAATTACTATTGACAAAGTGCTTGGATGAAACGAGAGAAATAAAGTACACCGTGCGAAACGGACCGCATCTTGGTAAAATCATCATGGAGACCAACGAAGGCGCGTGGTTGAACGTTGAAAGGTTCACGCAAAGGGATATTAACAGCAGCAAAGTGTTCTACGAGCACACGAAACAGTTTATGGATCTAACCGCCAACGATTCGTTCACGTTCGACGTGGAAGCACACTTCACGGAATCCTTGACCAATCAGGCGAGCCTCTATAACTTTATCCTTTGCACTTCGAGCATTTTCTTCCAACGTTCACATGTCTTTACTAACATTGTTCGATTTCAATTTTACTGTTCTCGTAAAATTCGCATCATGAATGAAATCGTATAAAATTCTTCCTCTGCTGCATATATGAGCGTTCGTTTATTTCAATTTGTGATCACTTCTGTAATTTCATTCGTTTGTTATTTTTCAAAGTAATATAGTGTACCCTAAAAATGTTCGATCAGAAGAAAGGATAACAAGTAAATGTGATAAGTAATAGTAGCAGCCAATCGCAGCGATTTACATGCGAATCGTATATATCGATGAGTCCGATAAGGGATATAAATAAAATTTGATGGGAGTTATAGTTCGTACTTTAGAATGTCTCCGTAGCAGCGTCAGTAGAGTGCAGAGGGTTAAAAATCGTAAAACAAATCAGGATTAAACGTGGACGCGTGTCGTTAACTGCATTTCGTCTTCTTTCTACAGGTGTTTCAGATAGATATTTCCGTCTCGAGCGGTGGATTAGATAGATACATTTCTGTGAGAACGGTGAGAGTCGAGGAAGGTGGTTCAGC
The DNA here is from genome assembly GCA_951804975.1 of Anthophora plumipes. Lineage (NCBI taxonomy): Eukaryota > Metazoa > Arthropoda > Insecta > Hymenoptera > Apidae > Anthophora > Anthophora plumipes. The sequence goes on along the minus strand of OX638116.1, from coordinate 23,897,558 downwards.
CCAAGTGATCATGAACATCAGCGGTATCGTGTCGTTTCTTCAAACTCACGCTGGAATTGAGAACCCAGCGGTACTATCCAGGCTGGTTAGTCAACCTAGCCACGGCCATGTGATGATTCTTCCAGATCTGAACGTCACCACTTTCTCCCAGCCTCAAATCGAAGGTGGAAATATCGCCTATTACCATGATCACTCGGATACTTTGGAAGATCGTATCAATTTCTCCCTCTACTTAACACCTGGCCACATACTGTTATGCAACACCAGTATTCCTGTGATAATCGAGCCAGTGAACGACGAGCCTTTTAAATTAATCACAAATGCACCGTCGATCACGGTGGTACAGAATCAGAATCAAACGATCACCAGGGAGAACCTGTTGACGAACGATCCGGATACACCACCGGAAGAGATTATGTACGTCGTGATATCCGGGCCAACGTACGGCCGTTTGTTACTTCTACCATTCAACGAGAATATCTCGGAAGTTCGTCAGGTGAATAAATTCACGCAGTACGATGTAGACTCGAATAGACTTGTGTACGAACACAATGGACCACTTCAGGCGGCTTCGTTCTACTTCAGAGTGTGGGATGGACGTTTCAATCCAACGTATACAGTGTTCAACGTCTACGTTCTACCTATCAAACTAAATGTTACAGTTCCCGGTCCCGTCAACCTGCAACAAGGCTCGAACGTTGCTCTAATCTCCGAGAGCAACGTGAAACTGGACACTAACGCGAGACAGGATCTGGTCATATACGAAGTGACAGTTACCCCGAAGTATGGGGTGTTGTACGTCAGAGATGGAGCTGCGGCCAGCTTCAAACAGACAGATTTGTTATCGAAAAGTGTGATGTTCATGCAAACGGACATGACAGTGTCGAACGACAGCCTCGAGTTAACCGCGAAACTGAGCGGATTCGAGCAGAGGCATATAAGAATCGAGATCAAAGTTGTACCTCTGATGATTATGAATCCTATGATTGCTCTGGCAGGAGAGAAGACTAGAATAACCCTACAATACATGGACGCTACGCCATTAGCAAAATTAACTACCAGCAATCCTGTGTACACGATAATCAGGAAACCGAAATTCGGTAAAATAAAGCGAATAATCCGAAGTTCCTCGTCATCTGGCGAGAAACGAGGAACACGGGAGAAGGAAGTGATAAAGTTCTCGCATCAGGAACTTATGTCCGGTGTTGTTTACATGGTTTGCAGAAAGATCCCAACGATGGAATACGAGGGAGTACTGGATAGTTTCGCGTTCGTCCTGGCAGCTTCGATATTTCAGCCAGCTATAGGTGAATTTGAGTTTCGCGTGAAACTGGACATGGACGAGTACAATATCACATTAGGAGGGCCGATGGACCCTGTAGGTCACGAAGGTGAAATGGCGATAGCGCCGAACATGAGCAACGATTATTTACTAATCCTTGGGATGCTCCTCGGTGTGTTTCTACTTGGTGTATTGGTGATTATAACCATCAGGTGTAGGCACAATAGGTACAAGCATGCCGAAGAAGAGAAACCAGAGGTAACTCCAGCTGTCGGTGTGATGCCATTACCAAGACCTCCGGATCATTTAATGCCTGTGACACCTCACGTGAAACGTTTCGCGAATGATCATAACAGCGTGGCAGCAAGCACACCCTTACCAACAATGACGTCAACGCTACCTCAATGCAAAGTGATACCTTTGAGTCCCTTGGAAAGTATAACAGGATCCGAAGTGGACGTTTCAGCGAAATACCCGTACGGTGTCGCGGATGGTGATGAATGGAGTAGCTTCGACACATCTGATCTACCTTGTCAATCGGCCACCACACAGAGGACCAACAACCCGCTTCTAAGAAGAAATCAGTATTGGGTCTAGCAGAAGGAGGGCTGTTCGCGTTTCAAGCGAAACAGGCCGTAACACTTTCTCACACACTCGCGAAGACTGTTTTTGTTACGAAACCTCGAGACTAATCGTCGACTTAACTATGGTCTTAATGTGCCTAAAACAAAAAAAAAAAAAAAAAAGAAAGAAAGAAACAAATAATAACTGACTCTGCGAATGGTGGATATACCGAAAGCCTCGATTTTATATCGAAACTTTGACGGAAACTCTCTTCCCCGACGGTGTCGTGTATGATTCGACGAGAAAGTGGATGGAAAGAAAGGGTGGGGGATACACTTACCAAAATCACAATTTATATTACCCTTTCACAGTGTACACGAGTATCGTACGTTACGACTGTGTCGAGTATCAGAGTTTCCATCAACCTTTTTGTTTTTCTTTTACATCATAGGACTTGAGCAAGGAACGCTAAATATATTATTCGAAGTATAGTAAAGAAAAAGGGATACATTTTGCGTGATCTGTACGTGAAATGTGTTCACGGTGTATCGCGCTATAGCACTATAAATTCTCGCGATAGCGAGAGGAGACTAGAGACTCGTTAAATGTAAAAGAATACAAAAGAGAAAAAGCAAAGAAAGAGAGAGAGAGAAAAAAAGAAAAAAAAAAGATACCGAGACTATCGTCGCTATAACCGATCGAATGTGCCTAAGATATTAACCGAGTCTTGTAAGAATATTTCCCACGAGGCCTGCACGATGTCGATTTTGCTGTCTTTCCTCTTCGGTTCGATGTCGATTTCGAAACGATCTTCAATTTACGTAAGGATCGTTTGCGAACCGCATCTCAGCCAAATCTATGTCAATCAGAATGATTCCTCCTTCGATGCTTCATGGCGATTCTTCTCTATGACCGTTTCGATGCGAAACTGTCGTTTCTTCTTCCCCTAGGCAAAAAAAAAAAGAAAAAAGAAAGAAAGAAAAAGAGAGAAAAGAAAACGTGAAAAAAAGTCTTAGTCTAACGATAAAGTACCGAGGGTAAATATCACAGAAACGTTAAAATAGAGAAACACCGGGAGCACTTAGGGACACTATCAAGGGCGCGAAACGTTATATACATACATAATTACACGTAAACTTTTGTAAAGAAAAAAAAAAAAAAAAAGAAACTAAACAGAGTGGACTGCGTATTTCAGATTTATATACATACCAGAAACACATAGAGATTAATTCGCAACTTTTCTAAAAGCGAAAATGTAACGTACAACAGGAACATTCGAGTTTTCGCACATATCTTTTTACACGATTCCCGCGTATTTCTACTTGACACGCGTCGTACAACATCGAGCTTTCGAATTCTCGTTGCATCGCTGCGTGAGGTCGCCCCCGTTCGTTAACGGCGTGCGATCTTACCATTTGAGTAAAAAAAATTCTAGCAACGAAAAAGAAAGATTCGTCATGATTTTCCTGCTTCGCCAAATTTTGTAGATTAAAAGCTAGAAGAAAAGAGGCAACGCTGCTACGTTTCCTCGAACGATCTTTTTTTTTTCTATTCCTTCGAAAAAAAAAAAAAAGTAATAAAACGATGCCAACTTTTCTATGCACTAAGAATTTTGTCCCGTCGACGTTACGAAAGTCGAGTTCATTGAATCCGGTCGATCAAACATGAATCTTCTCACGCGAGCGAATACGCCGTGACGTTGAAAACGTTTCTCGTTGAATCGGTTTTCCTAACAGCGATGACAAATTTCGTTCGTTAACGCGTTCGTAAATTATCGACAAGCGTACGGAACACAGAAAAATGATTCGCTCATTCTCTTCAGTATTATTGATAAATTAGTAAATCGCTCGATCGATCGATATCGACGTATTGATTCGCGCGTGCTCCTTCATTTCTTTTTCGACGAATATTTAATATTACGTCTTTTTTTTTTAGGGCTGCGCAAACTCACAGTGACCTTAACCACGATTTCTTTAAAAACCCTAGGAACGTATAATTAAGGAAACGCTCTAACGTCGATGTTAATATAGTGATAATGATAATAATAACGTTAATTATTATTATTATTATATACATATATACACATAAATATATATACATAATATGTACACTCCTACATAGAAAAACACTATTTCACGAATTCGCAGCATATGCATTAATGTAATAGTTCCAATCGTGTGGCAGAACGAGATAAGAAGGCGTTTTTAACGGAGATACGTGTGTTGATTAATGAATATGCTAGAAAACGAACAGTTAGGCTTTTTTACATCCCCAAAGTGAACCGATCCGAGTGCCAAACTTCTATATTGTGTAATATATAGTTATATAGGACTGTATTTTCCCTGCCGACTGAATGCATTACTCTTGTAATTTAAATAAACTGAATGTGCGATGTTATATAAAGGAGACGTGTCACGATGACGTAAATACACCTGACCGTAATTAATTTATTTCTTTGTAAGTAAATTTCATTTCATTAACGATACATTTATTCGATAATAGAGAGAAGCCTAAAAAAAGAAAAAGTGCAAAGGGTAATCTCACACGACACCAGCACCGTTTCTCATAGTTTCTCGAGAATATTATATTTTAAACGATGTAACTAAATGCTCCGAATCGAAATTAAACGACAGATAATAAATCCGATTTTACCAATGATATACCTCGAAGTAGATTTCGAACAACTCAGGAATGATAACTTGCCGATGACGATTCTAACAAGTAACGGCTCCATCTATAAAATCGATTTTCTGTTTCGTTCGAATTAGTAAGAACGCGGCATAGCCAAAGTTACTTTTCAACATGGCCTCGTACGTGCGGTAAGTTAATTATTTTCGGCCGTTTAACCTTCAAAAAATAAAGTTTATTTTTCTCGGACGGGAAACTCTAAGCTACAGAAATGAACCGTGGTTCAATTAATTTTCCACACGAAAACTCACGAATACGATAGTTCTTTTAGTGTTTACTTTATAATGCAATCATGATCACGCTGACGTGTCCATGATAATACCGTGTTTGATATAAATAATTTTTTTCGAACAGTACAGCACACAGCACCGCTTTGCTCTAGTCAATTTGTTTATAAAACTGTTACTGTATATATAGAATCGTTACAGGGACAATCTTAACATTAAAAAAGAGCGTACAGTAAAGTGTAGTGCATGGATACACAGCAACAATGCTCTTCCATTTCTTTTCGCGATTAATCAAAAATAGAATGTAACTAACGTTTGTAAAATTTGTGTACCATTTATAACGAAATATTTTATATATTTAATCATTCATATTACAGATTGGGATTATTATTATTATTAGTCTGTTCCTTTCTCCTTGTTGATGCAGTTAACAGAGATATATTTAAAACATGCGAGCAAAGTAGTTTCTGCAGGTAAGTTTTCTATTTTCTTTGTAGAACAAGTATATCCATTTTGTTCCCATTAAATTTAACTAAATATGCAATTAACATTACTTATACTTTAATATTGTTAGACGGTGTAGAAAAGTTGAACCTGGAAAAACACCTTATCAGCTTATAACAGACACATTGGCTGTAAATGAATCCAGTATAGGTTTAGACTTGTTTAACAAGGATACAAGGGTCCTTTATACATTGCAACTGACTGCATTAAAAGACAGCACATTTAGGCTACATATCAACGAAAAGAATCCATTACATCCTAGATATGAAAATGAATATGCTCTTCAAGATCAACCTCAAACATCTAAATTAACTTTGGTTGAAAATACAGCGAATCATATAACTGTAACAAGTGGAGGAAACAAAGTTATATTATATACTAATCCATTTAGAGTGGATTTATATTCTCAAGATGTATTGGTTATATCTGCAAATGCAAGAGGTCTTATGAGATTTGAACATCACCGTACAAAACCCAAGTATGTTGAATAAAGGAGCCAGCACATTCCACATTTTATATTTAATTATTAATTATACTTAATTAACAAAGTTTTTGGTAATTTTCAATAGGAAACCAGAACAGGAGGAAAATGCTGAAAATGTGGAACCAGCAAATAATGATCAAGCTCCAGGTGATGGTGCAGAAAATGATCCAGGTTCTTGGGAGGAGAATTTCAAAACTCACCATGATTCAAAACCTTTTGGCCCAGAGGCAGTTGCCTTAGACTTCAGCTTCCCTGGAGCTGTACATGCATATGGTATACCTGAACATGCAGATTCGTTTGCACTGAAATCTACAAAACAAGCTCATCCTTACAGATTGTATAACTTAGATGTGTTTGAATATGAAACTAATGAAAGAATGGCACTTTATGGTGCAGTACCTGTTCTCTATGCTCATGGTAAAGAGAGAACAAGTGGTATCTTTTGGCATAATACCGCAGAAACGTGGGTTGACATTTTATCAAGTGCAGATAACAATGTTGTAGAGAGTATTGTAAACTTCATGTCTGGTTCCACTAAAAAATCACAAGTTGATGCCCATTTCATGTCAGAATCTGGTGTAATAGATGTGTTCTTCATGTTAGGTCCTAAGCCTCTGGATGTATTTAAACAGTACATTACCTTAACAGGCGCAGCACCTCTACCACAAATGTTTGCTTTAGGATATCATCAAAGTCGTTGGAATTATAACGATCAAGATGATGTTATACAAATAGCCGAAAATTTTGACGTTCACGATTTACCCCTGGACGTTATGTGGCTGGATATTGAATATACCGATAGTAAAAGATACTTTACTTGGGATAGTCGAAGGTTCTCAAATCCTACCGAAATGATACACAATTTAACCGCTAAAGGTAGAAAATTGGTTATTATCATTGACCCGCATATTAAACGTGATACCGGTTACTTCGTCCACAATGATGCTACGAAATTGGGCTACTATATTAAGACAAGAGACGGAAAAGATTACGAGGGTTGGTGCTGGCCAGGATCGTCGTCCTACTTGGATTTCTTTGATCCAAGTGTACGAGACTATTATATCGGTCAATATAACTTAGATAAATTTCACGGTACCTCTAATGATGTCTACATATGGAACGATATGAACGAGCCAAGTGTATTCAATGGTCCTGAAGTAACTATGCCTAAAGATGTAATCCATTATGGTGGCTGGGAGCATAGGAATGTTCATAATATTAATGGTTTTGTTATGAGCATGTCGACATATGAAGCTTTGTTTAGAAGATCCGGAGGTTCTTTAAGACCGTTCATACTGACAAGATCTTTCTTTGCTGGTTCACAACGTTATACAGCAGTATGGACTGGCGATAATACAGGCGAATGGGATCATCTTCGTATAAGTTATCCAATGTGTCTAAGTCTGGCTATTTCCGGAATATCATTCTGTGGAGCAGACATTGGAGGGTTCTTTAAAAATCCAGACGCTGAAATGTTCATTAGGTGGAATCAAGCTGGTGCCTGGCTTCCATTTTATCGTCAGCATTCTCATATCGAGACTAAACGACGGGAACCTTGGACATTTAATGAAGAAACTATTCAAATCGTCAGAGAGGCTTTCCGAATGAGATATTCATACCTACCGTTTTGGTACACAACCTTCCGTGAACACGAAATAAACGGCACGCCAGTTCTACTACCTTTATGGGCTCATTACCCGAGTGAAACAGAAACATATGCTATCGACGATGAAATATTAATAGGAGATTCTATTCTTGTACGTCCAGTGTTACAACCATCTGTCACGGATGTTAATGTATATTTCCCTGGAGAGGGTAAAGTAACTTGGTACGATATCGATACCATGCAACCATATCGTCAGCCAGGTTTAGTTAACGTTCCTGTAACACTTCATAAGATTCCGGTATTCCAAAGAGGCGGTTCCATTGTTCCCCGTAAAATGAGAATACGCCGTAGTACAGTCGCGATGAAAAACGACCCTTATACTCTAATAGTTATCACAGATTCTGACGGTAAAGCCAATGGCACGTTGTACATCGATGACGAAGCCAGCTTCGAGTATCGTCATGGGAAATATTTATATCTAAGACTCAACTTCGAAGGAAATAAATTAACTTCAACTTTCATAGACAAATTAGCTTCGTATCAAACAGAAAGCTGGTTGGAAAGGGTAGACATTACAAATCCACCTAAAGGAGTTAAATCAGCTGTATTAACTTCACGTAGTAAGTATAATAGCTGCACTATGTTTGAGGATTGTAACATTTAATTTTTGTAATTATAATACGAATTCTTATCGTTTCAGGCTTGGATAAAGTTAACTTGGAAACTAAATACAATCCAAATAATAATGTATTGACTGTGCGTAAGCCGAGTGTAAATATGGGAGAGGAATGGACTATTGAATTAATCCATTAGAATAACAATTTTATTCGTCATAAACCTCAGTAATCATACAGTAATGCCAGTTTTCTATTATTCACGTAATTTTTTCAGCTATCTGTGATCAAAATGTCATTACATACTATAACAGGATAAATATAACATAGAATTAATATAAACGGTATACCAAACACTTTAGAGAATTAAAAATTATTTCCGTTTAATTGAACAGCAGATACCATGAAACCGCTACTCAACCTTTAAAGCTTATAATTATGCATGTCGACTTTTATAAAACATATGTATTATGAATAGAGACGTTAAGTATGTTTCTATAAACAAATATTTAAATACATAATACATCGAATCTATTGTTTATATATTCCATTGTTAATTATCAGTTTCACCTAATGTGAACGTTCTTTTTCTAAGCGGAATTATTTTATGGCAAAAATGTTTTTGTAACTAAGGGGAGCTGTAAACGTGGAAATAAAAAGAAATTTCTTGACTTCATTAAAAATATGTTTTATTGCATTAAATACGTTCTGCGGGTGCTTGTTTATGAGCTAAGTATAAAAACACTATTGACGACAACGCAGATACCAAGAAAATAACATCGAACCATCTGTGATAAAAATTAAATTGCAATTCTCCTAAAACTTGAGTTATTATAATCCGGTATTCTGCAGGCATGTTCATTCGCATTAGAAGTACAGATGACACAAAATACATCCCCTATGAAAATCGAAAAAATTATTGCATAAAACTGAATCACATTTTTGTTAATTTAAAGTAAAATAATCTTACCATTATTTGAGCAAGTATAAGTACAATAATATTCGACGATTTGCTACTTGATATAGCATAGAAAAACTGAAATAACGAAAAAACATTATTAAACATTTAACAAATATTTTCGAAGTTCAAATTGAACAAATTAGTTTGAAATATACCTTTGTAAGTGTTAGTAATAAACCGCGAATCGATGTTAGCACGATACAACCAACAAGATAGAAGGATATATGTTGAGACCAAAATGTAACATCAATATTAAACCCAATCCAATGTACTGCAATTTCAATTGCTCTAGTTACTGGATCCTTTTTGCCCACGCGGTCGAAAACAATATTAATCGTTGACTGAAAAAGAAAAAAAAAAAACGAAACATGTTTAAGATTCATAAAATCGAATATCATATATCCGAATTATATTTCTGTTACCTCGCATCGATACTCACAATGAATATTTTCCAAGTACAATACACGGAAAAAAAGTATCCTAAGACATTGAAATATTTTCCTTGCCAAGTAGCGGCCCATTCTAAACGCTCTCTCGCATTTTGAATATCGCGTGCCTCTAAAAATAATTGTCGGGACAATTCTTCCAATGCTGTTACTTCTGTTTGTAACTGTTTAATACCTATAAATATATATATATATACAAAATTTTATTTCATATATTAATCATTGTTAAAAACTGATACACACTTTCTTGATTACTTTTAGTACCGCTCAAAGGTCCAAGCATTCCCCAAAGCCGAGATCGAGCTTCGGTTTGTCCTACAATTTCTCCCTTCTTAGCTAATGCTATCCTTTTTTTCTTAGCAACAATCATATCCATCGTTTGTAACAAACGTTTTTCTATAGCCTGTACATCGGCATATGTAACAGGTCGCATAAAGTAAGCCATCGAGGTATACGGGTAATTTACAGCACCGAATCCCGATAGTAGGGCCATAACGGTAACGCCAATAACACCTATTCGGCTGACGCCTTGTTCGATAGATAGTAGGCCCTTTTTCGGACTTAAAATTGGGAAAGGATCGCCCACTTTCCAAAACAAATAAAGGTAAAAAAAATATACAACGACCGTTAACGGTCTTATCAATTTTAATCTCACTGCAAAAAGAAATAACAAGTTAATAAGTAACAATGCAGAATGTTGAATATAAATATTCCTAAAATATACATACCAAATCTAATATTACTAATAATGAAATATGCTATGTAAAATGGAATCAAAACGATTACCATAAACAGGAGCATATAAAGGCCAACATTCCAATGAAAATACCTAGAACTAAATATTTATCATGTTATTAATGTTTAACGAAGAAAGAATCATTTGCTTACCTAGAATCAAGAACTCCAACTATTTCAAAAATAATTAGCTCAAACATAGTACAAGATAATGCAAATGTTGTAGAAAAAATTAATTGCACTAATCTGTGATGGACTTCATAGTCTCGAAATAACTTTTTTACAAAAAACACCCATCCTCCTAAGAAGAAGATCACCTGGAATATGCGACATAAATAAATAAAAAAAAGGTGTCTATTGAATTAGAAATCGCTAGAGCTGACAATACACAATCTGGCTACACAAGATTAACAAAGAAATTTGTCAGTTTAAAAAATAAATGACGCAATTTCAAATCACCAGATTTATTGAACAATTGTTAATATCGATACAGATAATATAAATTATGCATACATATTACAATTCGTTGTCTTAATAACGTACAATAGTATACCGAATTGTAAAAACCTGATAAATTCATAATGACGTATCTCCGTTATTTCAAATAACCGATGTTTAGTTATTACCACGAATCTCGAATAATTTAACTCACTAATTAAGATTTCAAACACTGTCTATTCAAAGCAATCGTGTCTCTAAGTATTTATCGTTACTAAAAGAGAAACTGTTCATTGGTAACGTAAATACTACTGTTACAATCCTCGAAGAGAAGAAAGGAAAATTAATCGTTTATAACCTAATTGTGTAACATCTACGAATACCGGCAGAAAAGTATTATTCGTATTAGTGGAAATAAATTTCCACCTGTGTGACAAGAATCACAAATGTGTCCTCTAGGAAACCCATGTTTCGATAATTTCGCACACACTCAGCATTGCGAAAGCATCAGGTTAAGTTTGTTACTCGGCAGAGTACTATACGGAAAAACAATACACGCGGCAGCGTAACGTAGCAAACACCGGGGACTTCCATGAACCTCCCCATTCATCACGACAGCCCTGGGAATTAACTGCTATTTTCGACCGATCTTCGAAAGCAACGCCCTCTTTCTCCTTCTGCACGTTTTAATCCTTAGGTCCTATATCATACGACCCACGCTTGGCATATTAGCGCGCTATAATCGATAATAATAAATTAACACTTAATCTCCTCTGAATACATCAACAAAATTGATACATCAACTCTGAAAGTTGTTCATTTTTTTACGAGGAACAACAGGCACGATGCATACGGTACGAGCCTGAAATATATCTAGTACTTCGGTTATTATAGAGACTAAGACACGTCGAGGCGAATGTAGCAGCTGCTTTCAAAAATCGGTCGAAAAAAAATTAAAAGGAATTTTTTCAAACACCATGGCTGTAAGAACACCGTAGCGCCATCTAACGATAAACCGCAGTATCAAACCAGCTCGCAAAATTGTGTGTAGCAACGTCCACATCCGCCCGCCAATCGAAAGACGAGTCCGTTTCCGGGAAACGAGAAAATGAGAGATTTGCGCGGGAAGAAACTCCAGCGCCCCTTGTTTGTAGAGTGTTTGTTTTTAGGCGCAATAGTTGAAAAAGAGCAATCGATTGGCGTTCCTCTGAAGGTAGAGTAGTGATCAAAAAGAAGTTTGGAATTCCGTAAATTATTGTAGCGTATATATTATTTGTTAAGCTTGGAAAAATGTAAAGAAATAAGAAGTATAAATGGTGCCAAGGAAAATATAGTATATATCGACGGTTTCTTCATTCTCCTTCCGAATAGGTCGGTAAAATAGAACGCGGAGTAGTAGTTAAAACGCTACACGGCATTTTGCCGGCACTTTTAATATCGCAAATTCCCGCTATGGTTCCCTTACAGCGACGAAATCCTAAAATGTTGCTTTCAATTAGGGTATGTCAAGCCTGATTACAACTCGTATCTTTTTTACTATTAATATTCCTCCCGATTTAAGTTGAAATATCCAGATATATGCTTTTACGAGGTGTACTGATTAGAACATAATGAATTAATAGTTCATAAAAACATTGTCGTAATATTACGTTTACTGTTTCAACATGATACGTACAATTTCCTTAAATACAGTTATAAAAAAGAGTAAAAATACAGTAAAGTACAGTTATACAATATAGTACTTATAAAATACGATTTGGAGATCGAATTAAATACAGTTTGTATTTCGCAAATAAAATGTACAATGATAAATTATTCGATTAAATCAATATTTCAGCTTCTGTTTATAATTCCTTTATAGTCGTGTTATTGTTCGGTGCCAGAGGAAACTGAAGAATATTATATTTAATAAGTAGAATGTTTCATTTAATTATAAATCTAAATTAACGTTACTATACTTGGAACTTACATCTTCTTCCGCCTGTTGAATATTCTCGAGTGTTTCTCTAAACCTCTGAAGAATTCGTTCAGGCGGTGAGGTTTTAACAAGCTGTTTCGAGTATTGGAAGTTCTTTCTCGCAGGAGTTAAGCCTTGTTCAATTTAAACGAAATAAATAATTGTGTACAGCGTGAATGACGTACGTTGTCAGATATACAAATAAGCGAGCCATACCTGTTGGTTTATCGTGATACAAGTCTTCGCTGAAGAATTTTTCAACTCGATCGAGTATTCCTTGTATTTCTACGGCAACTCTGCTATTCATACTTGCCGCATTAGTATTTTCACTTTCAAGCGTTTTAATCATTTCCGTAGATGCATTCGTGAATGCCATTTTACAAGCACTCAAATATCTCGAATGTTCGACACCTTCGTTATAAATCTTCTTATATACATCCTGCAATTAAAATTAAATTAATTGAATAATGGCAAATAAATAATTGAGATAAATTTGAGAAATTACAATCGAAGCTTACATTAATCAACGATAAAATTAAACTGTTGTCCACTTCCATTCTCTTCTGCATTTCCCTCATATTACGTTCCACGCAATTTTTATAATTTATTAATGTATCGCAACTTTTATTCAAGTCTGCTTGGAATTCGTTTATTATTAATTTACTTTGGGCAATAGCATTTTCGGCTAACAGTCGAGACTATCGTAAAAAAAAGAATATTAAATAATACAACAGAATGATTTGTTTTTCTAAGAAATTTTAATATCCGTTACCTTATCTGTTCTTTCGGTAATTACTTGCTTCACGACTTGCAAATCATTTTCAAGCTTTTCCTGTATATCGCTCTTTTGTTTTATAATTATTTCACATGCATTCAGAGCTTGATTATTCATTTCTTCGCATGTTTCATCGATGTCATTTAATGTATCGCACACCGTAGAATCATTTTCCTCTTGCTCTTTTTGTAATTCATTGAAACAATGTTGCAAGTCTTGCATCATCTGCAAATGTGAAGTATTAGGACTGTAATACGGTTTAAATACTTTGGGTGTTCTATAGTAACATACTTTTGCAAAGTTGATTCGTCTCTCCATAACACTTTTTTGATTGTGTCGGATACTACTAATTTGTTCCCTAATATCTGATATATTATTGCTTAAACGATCACGCTCCTCAGTTGAACATTTACAAATCGACGCTACCAATCCTTTTGTAGATTCTGTCAAATTGTCAACATTTTTACCTACATCCATATTTAAAGCATTTAAATTTTCAACTATTCTATTGTCTATTAGCTGTTGAACTTTCTGTGTAATATTCAGAGCGGTATCATTCAACATGTTGTACTGTTCGTCGGTCATAGTTGCGGCATTTTTTATTTCATTCTCAAACCACTGTTGATGCCTTAAATGCTAAAAGAATAACGATACGATAATTATCATCGTGAACGATTAATCTACGTTAACATAATATTAATCGCATTTTAATACATACAGAACCATTTATTTTATTCGTCAATTGTTGATTTGTGTTCTGTTCAAAACTAACAAGTTCTTCGAAAATAATTCGAATCGATTTATCAACGACCTCACTAAACGAAACGGATTGCGTATCTAAAAAAACAAGCACAAACGATAATGTATTCGTTACCGATGTTTAATATTTTCATTGAACATTATATGTACCAATATGATCCTTTATAGATGTACAGAATTCCATTAAATTTTTCTTTTGCATTGAGATGTCAGCATCAATATTTTTTACTCGTTCTTTAATATTGTTTTTAATCTGTAGCCCAAGGCAACTGTTTCGTTGTCCTATTTGCCTGTAAACATAAAATGGTAATACTAAATTCATAAATATAATTCATGTGTCACGTTTTACGGTAGGAAAATTGTTTACATTTTACGATAGATTTTGTCATGAAGTTTATGTACATCAGCAGTCACTGTATCGGCAACTTTTAAAACTGTTTGAACTTGTGTCAAAAGGATTTTTTCCGTAGACGCATGTTTTTCAACAAGATGCTTTTGCTCCTCCTTTTCTTGCTGCGATATTACTAAATTCGACGACACTGACATCAAAGCATTTACCGTGGTTTCCAATTTATTTTTTACATTCAACAATTCATTTTCTTGATCGCAATTTCTCGATTTCAATTCACTGAATATTTGCTGAAATAACAATGTTTACGTTACGTTTTACATATTGACAAATAAGAACGATACAAATTTTAGAAATTTCGATAAATATTTACCTCTTTCAAATTCATAGATTCTTCGAGCGCTTTAATATGATTCATTTTTTCTTCTATCTCTTTACTTTGACATTCTATTAACGACTGAATCTCGTGGTAACTGCGCGGAGTTAAGTAAATACCATTTCGTTCGCGAGTTGCTTGTAAATCTTTCTTTAATCTTTCTATCTCTTCGATATATTCCTGAAGCAATGCTTTCTTAGAAAATTTCTGATTAACTTCAGGTCGATTCGTTATATTTTTCGCACGATGCGCATAATCTAAGGTCGATAACGTTTCTTCGAGATTAATATGAGCAGGAGATATTGTAGCAATAATCGAAGTTCTTGTACGTCCACCTAATGATTCTTGGAGTAATCGTGTCAATTTTGATTCTCTATGTATAAAAAAAAAAAGAAAGAAAAAAGGATACTTCAATATTTCAATACATTTTGCAAACGTAGATCCCAAAAATGATAATAAATATTACCGATAAGGCACATGCGGAGTTTTCTCTACAAGCGCTGTTATAACACGACCTAACGTTAATAGAGATTGATTAATGTTGCCTGCTTCCCTTGCTCTTTTATCAACAGCTCCAGATCTTCCGATATTTTCACTACCAGCTAAATCTACTAAATTCAACTTTCCTGTTTTTAATAATTCTTCACCATCTATAGTATTATCCTTCAGATGAATGGTAATAGAAAATATCGTGTGGGAACGACTGAAAAATTAATCGATATTAATATGAAATTTTATAAAAAAAGAAAAATACAAATGATCGTTTAAAATATAAACGGATTGTTAACCTTGAATGCGCGTTCATTAATGTAGCTGCTGTTTGCCGTTTCTCTGATCCTCTCTGAAGGATTTTAAATACCTCATTTTTATTATGTATTACCACTTCTTCCAAACCGTGTACTATTACTGCACCCTTTTTAGTTGGATCTTCGTATATCCTTTTTGAAGAATTATTTATTTATCAAATATGCATTATGTATGCAATGTATATATGAAATATGTACCTTATCTTAGCAGGTCCATCGATAAGAGATAATAGATCATAAATTTCTTCATTATACAATTCTAAAAAAGTGACTCTCAATGAGAATTCTTGTACTCCGACTAATCGAAGCTCATCAAATAAATGACTTAATGCACGTGGTATAATTCCAGCTGTAGTATCCTACAAATTTTATACACATATTATGCTATAATATATATATTCCTTATATTGATAATTCTAATAACAATAACAAAAAGAAAAGAACTAATAAAATAAAGAATGAAATTAACTGATTGCCAATGTAAGGAAGGATCATTGTCAGTTCCTTCCATAGTAAAAGTTTTTCCAGTACCAGTTTGCCCATAGGCAAACACTGTGCAATTATATCCTGCTATAACTTCCTCCACCAAAGGACTAACAATCGCATTGTATATTTCTATCTAAAAAATTTGTCAATAATTATTAAATTATTCTAAAATGCTGTAAACATTGAAATACATACCTGTGTCGAATGTGGTCCAAATACTTTGTCAAAAGTAAATTTCTTTGTGTATTTATCATAAGGTCTTTCACGAACAACTATTTCCCGATTAGATTGTATATCAACAGCCGTCGCCGATTTCCCAATTTTTTCAGCATTATTTGCTGGCCTGCAATGAAACAAAGCGACCTTACTGTAGCGTTATATCTGTAAAATAAAATTTTCATAAACAGTTTAACGGACTCGACGAATACCTACCTAACACGAACGTAAACTTGTATATGTTGTTTCTTGTCTTTTCTCGCGTTACGTGTGTCATTCATTTTTATCGAACAAACGTTTTTTTTCACCCTTTGATCACTTTTAATTCTGTCCACTTGAACATTCGTTTCGTTTTTTCGTATAATAACGTACAAACACTTTCTTACGATGACAACCGTTGAAAGATTTAAAATCTGTACTTTACGTAACTTCCGTTAGAAGTCTCTTACGTCGAACTATTGGAGCGGTGCTCCACCAGTGCAACAAAATAAAGTTCCTAGACATTGCCACTGGTAATAAGTTGGCAATACTAGGTTAAAGTAGATTATGGGAGAGCATAGATTTAGGTTAAGATATAATTTAAAATCGAGTGTAAGTATATACAATCTATGTATACATATAGATAGTGTTGATTGTCACGTGGTAGATCTTGCAATCTTTCGAGCTTAGCTGATTTTGCACGTTGTGCCGACTAATTGTTGCCTCGAAAGACCACTTCCGTGTCACAGAAGACTAATTAACCGTGATCTGAACGTTTTACAAAATCTAGAAAAGATCTTGTACATTTCTCTAAGATTTCTTTTCCAAGAAAAAAGTTGAAGACTGCTCCGTCAGGATACATTCTGCGTGGGTGAGAAACGCAGATTGGTTTGTTACATTTTCGATTTTAACAAGGAAGGTGGTTGACTATGCGTGATTGGTGAACTATTAAAAAAAGACAGAATTAGAGTGACGCCTCCGAGTCAATCCTTGAGCGACGCGCGCGGAAACCCGCGTTTTCTCGAAGCAATAAACGCAGCAGGTAATAAGTTTGAGCAGCGCTTTGTCGCTAATAAAAACATACCGAAGTGGAAAGCAAGGAACTCGAGAAATTATACCAAACAGATGTGGAAGGATGGCTACGAAAAAAGGGATCGACTTTCTAAATAAAATTGAAGTGCTCGATTGCCTTTCAAATTTACGACTGCTGCGAAGGATCGAGTAATTCGAGACCCGTGTCTGAAAGACGCAATGAATACGACAAAGATGATTAAACAGTGACATTCATTTTCTATTTACTATATTTATAAGTAACAATGAATTCTGCTAAACATAAATAAAAAATATCCCTAAGAAAAATATTTTCTTGTTTTTTTTATTATTTGCGATAAATGTCTCCGTATGGTGTACGACTACGAGTGGGAGTAACTGTATGTAAGGAAAATCAGGATAACGGTGGTGAGCGATTGAATAAGAAATAAACGTGGGCGGTTAAATAGAGTGGAAGCTTGTATTTTGAACTATACTTCGCAAGAGCTGATACAATTCTGTTCTTCCTGAAAATCCTAGTCAAGAGGACTCCCTTGACAATATGGCCCTTCTTAGCCTTGAGGCAGAACCATCCCTAGGAGGGGGAAACGCAGCAAAAGACTGCACGTGGTCCACTCAAGCCTTCGCTTTTTAGACTTTTCTAACATGTATGTATTTTGTCAGCTGAAATGGATTCGATGTAACTTTGATACAAAACATGTTACCAGCTCCATTATGCATAGATACAAATTTCAGTAATTATAACACTCGAGGTATACATATATTATCTGCATAGTACTTTAGTTCTTGTATAGATTCTTTTACATCCTGTAGAGCTCTGTGACAGTACTGCTTTATAGGCGCATTTTCATAAATCGTCGGATACCACCTCCTACAAATGAATTTTATATTTAAACCGATATATTCAATAATGACTGCCAGTGTATAAACAACATAAATGTAAATACCTAGTTAATTCTTTAATTGTAGTAACATCGATAATTCTGTAATATAAATAATTACTAACTAATGGCATATGTTTACGTAAATATATACGATCGATATAAATTGTGTTTCCAGCTAGTGGACAAGTATTTTCTGGAATGTATTTCTTTAAGTAGTTAAGTAACATTTCTTCCGCCTCTTTCAGGCGAATCTTACTGGATTTACATTCCTGTGTTAATCCTGTCTGGAAAAATAATGTTTAAAATAAGATATACGTTCAAATTAATACAACAACAAAAAGAAAATCATTTACTTTCAAATGACAGTCCCTGCTCCATTCATTCATATTTTCTAAAATTTCATCCGAGTGATTAATTATAACGCTAAATTCATCGCTAACTACATTTAAATTTTTGTCAGTTATTATACAGGCAACTTCTAAAATTGTATCCTTCTCCATATCGAGTCCAGTTAACTGAAATAAAATAGTTTAATATTAGATTATAATAGTTTAATAAGCAACAAGTACTTACATTAAATATTATACATACTTCTGTATCCAACCATACGATGCAATCACTTTTGTCGTACGCCATAATTCTGTTCGACGAAGGTTATAAAATTAAATTTATAATATTTAGCTAGGAGATACACTTTTAAAAAACACAATTTTGTATCAGTTCGCTGGCAAAAAGTTTCTTCTTTAAATTATATTCTTTGCGAAAAAATGAAACAAGTGTACGGTGAAACTCGTTAAAAAAAAAAAAATACACATTTCTCATAATAGGTTAGGGTATTTGAACATAACCTCCTTTTGAGCTTTTGAACTTTTTACATATCGAGTAAAATAATTGTATAAAGCGATTATATAACATTATAAAAATATAATATTTCATAGCTTACCTTGTACTTTCTTTTAGATATTCTACTAATAATATCAGGTACTAAAATAACCACGGAATTACGCAGATTTACCTAAAACATTGGAACATACTCGTTACTTCTTAGAACTGCATAGTTAAGTTATCTAATAGCGAATAGGAACGAAGCGCGATAAGAAATTTATATTTCAATGACACAATTCCACAATCTAATTTTCTATTTATTTACTAAACCTATTCAGAATAATAAATTCAAACATTGTTCTAACCTTTAGAATGGCAAACATTGAGTATTAATCATGCATGAAATTTATTTTGAAAGGTTAAGGTTATTTTCTAATATACTGTAATCGAAGTATATAACAACGAATCTTTACTAGGGTCGCAAGAGCCGTTAACTTGCTTTGCGCAAGTCCGTTAGAAATATATTCTTTTTTTGTTAAGACCCTTAACGCGGGGAACAGATGCCCGCCAGAAAATGTTTTCCAAAAGGACAAGGGAAAATTCTTACATTTTTATAACATGAAATATATAAAAGATGAATAAAATATAGCTGAAAAACGAATAGTTGTTTCTTCGAAAGAAAGAAATTGTTGGCCCTGAAAAGGGCCGTTTTCTTTTTATCGTAAGAATAACTTTAGGCTCTCTCTCCACGAATTCTGCGTGCTAACTGAATATCCTTCGGCATAATCGTAACTCTCTTGGCATGAATGGCACAAAGGTTAGTATCTTCGAAGAGGCCAACGAGATACGCCTCGCTGGCTTCCTGTAGCGCCATAACTGCCGAACTTTGGAAACGGAGATCTGTTTTAAAGTCTTGGGCGATCTCACGCACAAGTCGTTGGAATGGTAATTTACGAATCAAAAGTTCGGTACTCTTCTGGTATCGTCGAATTTCACGAAGAGCAACAGTTCCGGGACGATAACGATGAGGTTTCTTCACTCCTCCGGTTGCGGGTGCACTTTTACGTGCAGCCTTTGTTGCCAACTGTTTTCGTGGAGCTTTACCACCAGTCGATTTACGTGCTGTTTGCTTAGTACGAGCCATTTCACTTCTGTGAGCAACTTAGTCAGATACGAACACCAGTCGACTGAAAATTGCGCTCCGAGGACAGCAAGAGGCTGATTATATGCCCTGTCTGGTACCAGCTGTAGAGATTTCATTGGCTCAGCGTTCAAAGGAGGGGAACACCATGCGATGATATGGGTTCGTTGATGTAGAGTGGGGGAATATACGGTTAGATTAAGTCACACAATGTGCGCGTCTAAAAAAATTTGGTCGAACATTTGGTGACTTCACACCGTACGGTTTCATTTTGAGTAATAATGACTGGTCGTGGAAAAGGTTTTGGAAAGGAAGATGCGAAGAGACATAGGAAAGTATTGCGTGATAATATTCAAGGAATTACTAAGCCGGCTATTTGAAGACTGACAAGAAGAGGTAGCGTCAAAAGAATCAGCGGCTTGATTTACGAAGAAACGCGTGGCGTTTTGAAAGTATTTCTTGAAAATGTTATACGAGATGCTGTCACGTATACCGAACACGTGAAGAGGAAAACCGTGACAGCGATTGACGTGGTTTATGCACTGAAACGTCAAGGCAGAACACTCTATGGTTTTGGTGGTTAAATGTCAAATACCAAATCGATTGAAAAAAAAAAAGAACGGCTCTTTTCAGAGTCACCAAATTTTTTTAAGGTACTAAGTGTTAGAAAAGTCCAAAGAAGCGAACGCTAGAGTGGGCCATATGCAGTCTTTTGTTGCATTTCCCGAGCAAGAATAGTCAAGAATATAACTTTCGTTCAATTTAACCGCCCACATTTATTTCTGAGTCGACCGCTCATTACCGTTATCCTGATTTTCCTTATAGATGACTTTTTGTACAGCAAATTATTATAGGTAAAACGTCGTTAATTAGCGAAATTAATAATTGATACAGTGAAAACCAATGAGGCGACAAACCCATTAGAATCGAAAATAGTTTATGTCTGTTGGTCGATTGAAAAAAAGTATGTTAAAGTCGTGTATAATCGTACATTTTTTAACACAATGTGTTGAACATCTGGCAACGAATTTAATGAACGTGAGAAAATAAGGGACCGAAATACGAGCTTGGATGGCCTCAGGTATACATATTTCAGCTTCGTTCAGTTCTTGTTGTAAACTAATCTAGATTATTAGATACCTAACTTTCTAATGCACATTAAAGAAAGTCAAGTTCTAACCAAAACCAAATGCCGTCTGGCATAAACGTGGTATATTCTAGACCTTGAAATTAAACAGGGCGTCACTGTCTCAACATTCTTGTCTAGCGAATTGAAAACGTTCCGTCAGTTTTACCGAATTCTAGTCAGGGTAACAAAATCAGCATGTACAGTAAACCTAAATTTTTCAATTTTGAAATTGGCATGGGTGAATAATCAAACAGCTGTGGTTGCGTAATCAAAAATATATACATATATTTTATTCGACGACACTTATAAACTAGAAATACAAAAATACGAATGCGATGGTCAGTCAACTTGTGAAGTTTGAAAATTGTTAGCTTTTCTCAGAAAGTTGGGGGCACTACTAAAGCAACGCTCTTGAACTTGAGAACGAAACATCTGAAAAAATTTGAAAAATCTCTCGACTCTTCGCCTCGAAGGCCAAGCGATGAATTTCAGATTGAATAGTATGTCTTCCATCAGCTGTGCTCAAATAAAAAATCCATTTACGAAAATACTTTTACACTAAGATTCTATAAATATCATACGATATTCAATTATCATCTCGTGCATCGTTTATTCAGCTTTCGATATTATAAATAATAATACAAGATAAATTTTTCGTTGTATTATGTCAGGCGATCACGATTAAGAGTAGCGAATGAAAAAGCGTTATTCCCAACGAGAAGTAAGAAAATTGGTGGCCCTGAAAAGGGCCGTTTTTTCGTGGCTCGGTAACCAAGCGGCGTCCGAATATATAATTTATTTACTGCTAGTATACTTGGTGACTGCTTTTGTACCTTCGCTAACCGCATGTTTAGCAAGTTCTCCTGGCAACAACAATCTGACAGCAGTTTGTACTTCTCTAGAGGTAATGGTATTCTTTCTGTTGTAGTGCGTCAAACGTGACGCCTCTGTGGCAATTCGTTCGAATATATCGTTCACAAAACTATTCATAATACTCATAGCCTTGCTCGATACACCAGTATCAGGATGAACTTGCTTCAAAACCTTGTAAATGTAAATCCCGTAACTCTCCTTTCTCTTTTTCCTCGATTTCCCTTGCGATTTAGTTATCGAAATATTCTTCTGTGCCTTGCCGGCCTTTTTCACCACATTTCCAGCAACTTTGGGGGGCATTGTTTACTGAATATGTATATATGTATATATGTACGATGAATAATAAACACACGCAGAGTATCAACTATGCTTGCCTTTCTTACAGCGTACTTCTTACAGTGTAACACCAAGATACGCTGCTTTTATACCACAACTAGTAGCAGCGCCCCTTCAGTCATTTGTAAATACACCGTCGAATATGTCTTATGCGATTCTGATTGGACGAGATCGTAATTTAATCTCTCGTCATTGGACGAGACTGTAATTCGATCTCTTTAAACGTTTCGGAACAGTTCGAACATCGACGTAGTAAACATCGTGACGCAACATTGCGATGCGAAAATTTTAAAGAAATATGAAACCCACGTTAAACGGTATTTTGTTTGAAAAAACTCTTGTTGTGTATGTATATATATATATACAAGTTAATATGTACATATAAAATCGAAATACTTACTACAGAAATGAAGAGAAAAATGAAGAGTTTTATTATGGCTTGTATTTTACTGGTCAGTATTTTAATCCCTTTTCGTCAGTATTTAAATAATTTGGTCAGTATCCTTTGATCAGTATTTATACTAAATTGTTGATATTTAAATAAATTATGTACTTACCATTTTTTTATTTACATACTGACCATTTAGTATATTATACTGACCTTTTTGGTAATAAAATACTGACCAAAAGTTGATTTAAATACTGATCGAAAATAGATTTGAATACTAACCATTTAATTTGTTGCCCTTTTTTTATTATTATTACACATATATGTACGTTAATATGTACAAAATCGAAGTACCTTCATACAGAAATGAAGACAAACACCTATTTCGAAAATCTCAAGTAATTTGAAAAATATTGTTTAAATTACGTTAAAAATAATCAAGTTTTATCATTACGAGGACTTCGTTTGAAACTAATACAGTTAAATTTTGTAACGTATAACCGTTTTCCACGACGAAACAGGAATCTGTTCCCGCGTAGTTTTTGCGTTGGAAGAAAGGACTGGTTTCGTCTTTACGCGAGGGTCGAGAGAACAAAGGGGTCGGACCCCTCGGCTCGAAGCCGTACCAAAAGGATGGACTCAGAAAACCGTTACGTCGACCGCTCCCGTCCCCAACGTTAGCTTCTTATACACTGGAATGCAATCACCTTTAAATATTTCTTAATTTCCCTTTCAACTTTCCATAATTTTCGTACTTTTCCAGGGAAAACATAATTAAAAACGTATTAAAGAACGTAAGGAAATAAGTATAAATAGGAAGAAGGTAGGCATGGGAATAGTATAGTTTACAATGACTTCGTTAAACGTTAAATCGGTCCTCTTTGCCGTTGTTACTTTAGCAATCAGCCGCTATGCCCTTTGTAAGCCAGCTTCGTTCCAAGTGAACAGCCGATTGGACGTAAATTATGAGAATAATCCCGCAGCTAGTAATTTCCTTTCGTTCGGGTATTATCCAATGAAGAAAGGTACGTATAAAGAAAACGTTATTTAAAAAAAAAAAAAAAAAAGAAAGTACAAATTACAAGACTGAACACTAAATTAAATGTCAGATGAAACCGGAAATTTTGTAAAGAATTATTTGAAAAATAAATGCACAGATGACACGGAAAGGATCGCTGGTGGACAGTACGCAACTCTTGGCCAGTTCCCTTTTATGGCCGTGGTGCACCGATTGATGGGACAAGGAATGGTTTCACAGTGTGGTGGCACCATTATCTCTTCTAGATGGGTGCTAACAGCTGGTCATTGTGTGCAACCTAAACCTCATAAATTCTTCGTAGTTTTCGGTATCATTGATAAATCCATCATACAGTACGACTTCCTATTGAAACCTGCGATAGCGATGATAACAACCAAGGGGTATCTCCATGACGATTACAAACCAACCTTCAACGATGTCGGCCTCCTCTACATGCCTCAAGATATTCCATTCGGAGGTAAAGTTCAGGCTAGAATAACGGACAGATGGATAATTTCACTCTTAAACGCTTATAAGGAAAAAAAATTTCTCTGGATTCTTCACGCTCCGCGCAATCAACTATCGGTATTATTAACGTATTTACCGATCGCCACGTTCAATTCAATCCTGGCTCGATTTTTGCTATCGCGCTTACTCTCTTACAGCTCTAAAAATTTTCAATCAAAATCCGTAAGAGGGCGTACTGTATCGTTCATTTTCTCTTATTGTAGGGAATTAATTAATTTATTGCACTGGCAGTAAGAAACCGATTAATAGGTTCTCGGTCGGTAAAGCGTTAATATTCTAACGTGACGTCTCGCGGCTCCCTTTTCTGTTCTCGCGATTCTCTCTCTCCTTCTTACTGTCTCGTCACTCATGATTCGTCACTTGTCCATCCTTTTCCATCCCCTCGTATCGTTCAAATCCTCACTCGCTGTACATGTGTCTAAACAATATTTACAAAGAAGAAATATTTCATAAGCAACGTTTTTTCCCTGAAATTTTCAGAAACAATTCAGCCTATTCGGCTCGCCGGATACAACGGTATGATGCAAAGTTTTCAAGGTGAAGATGGTGTCGCAATCGGATGGGGTAAAGACGGTCCTACGGGAACAGGAACGTCGAACCTTAAGTATACGAGTTTACCGATCATGTCGAACGAAGAATGCGCTCAATACTGGGCAATAACGTCAAATCACGTGTGCACGGCAGTTGGATTGGGACACAACACTTGCCAGGTAAAATGATTTTTTACGAAACGTGGAAATTTACATATAGGCATTTTTTGGTAATAATGAGGCCTACGTAAATAAGGCCATAAACCAGCGAATAAAACCATTGTCCGCCGGGTCAGGTATTTGGAAAAACATAAAGGACAAAGCACAAGGGTTTTAGAGAAAAGGGGAAAAAATCAAAGCTAGTCTCAACCAAAACTAATCTCATAGAAAAGCAAGAAAATCGGCTGAAGGAATAGATTTCATGCGAAAACATTATTCTTGTTTCTCCTATATACTACACCTATATCCTTAATAATTAATATGTTGTTATTAATTTTAAACCATAATTGCAATATTTATTTCGTAATCCTGGCATCAATTTCACTTGGCCTCCTACATACAATTTTTTTTCTTTTACCGAATGTTGCAGGGTGATAGCGGAGGACCTCTGATCGTGTACGAGAATGGCACTCCTCTACAAGTCGGAGTCGTTAGCTACGGAGACGCGAGTTGTCCTAGTGGCAGACCTGACGTGTTCACGAGAATCAGCAAATACATCGAATGGATTCAAAACATGACTAGCATGGATCCTTGAAACTTTTTCGAACATTTGACAACCAGTATCCCACGAAAAAACGGCAAATATGGATTACCAACGATGATTTATATGTTCAATGTGTACAAATTTTTATATAGATTTTGCAAATAAAAGTTACTTGATTTTTTGTATTATAATTGATCGTAATTGATTCGTATAACTCTAGCCTGCATATATTTATACTCAACGATACGAAAGTTGCGTTGAACAGAATTCGACAGATCCTTCGTTGAAGGAAAATGTTTTGTGGCCCTTAAAAGGGCCGTTGAGTAACATTAACTATGGGAAAAAACGAGTCATTGCAAAAGGGAGCTTTTCAACGTGTTATTCAGTTTTTATTTTGTTGAATGTTTCGAACAATTTCTTTTACCAGTTTTGCAAATGGTTGCTTGGGAATTAACAATTTCGTACTTTTCTGATACCGACGTATTTCTCGGATAGCATTGTTGTCTGCACGAGATTTAACTTTTTTCTTCTTTAAGTTGTTGCATTGATTAATGCGTGCCATTTTTTCTTTACACGAGCGAACAATACGCACTACCGGTGCGCGCTTGAATAGTGCCAGATGTTCGAAGGTACTCGTATATATAACCTCGGTGAAATACGTTGTGAAACCTGATAGGCTGGCTGTAACATGGTAGGTTAGGTGGAGTAGTGGGGATGCCAAGTCTGTAGGGTATAAGTAGCCCTCTGAAGCCGTCTGTAGCGTCAAAACTGTTTCTTTCTTGCTAGAGTTTGGTACACGTTTGATTTCAAAATGACTGGTCGTGGAAAGGGAGGAAAAGGTTTGGGAAAGGGAGGAGCAAAGCGTCACAGGAAGGTACTTCGTGATAACATCCAAGGTATCACGAAACCGGCTATTCGTCGGTTGGCTCGTCGTGGTGGTGTTAAGCGTATATCTGGCTTAATTTACGAAGAAACTCGCGGTGTCCTGAAAGTTTTCCTGGAAAACGTTATCCGTGACGCAGTCACGTACACCGAGCACGCTAAACGGAAAACTGTAACGGCTATGGATGTTGTATACGCTCTTAAGAGGCAAGGGCGCACGCTTTACGGTTTTGGAGGTTAAGATGGAAGATCGTTCTCGACTTACGATTATCTACAATCGTCAAACAAAACGGCCCTTTTCAGGGCCACAAAATCTTTAAAAACTAGAGAATACTTTCGTTCAACTTTGTTACTATGTCCCACAATCCTTATCCTTTCGAGGTTAACTGTCACAATCAACGTTTAGGCTACGTGATTTCTGTTTCTAGCTATATCTACGATGTTAATGTTCAGTCCAATTTTTAAACCCTGCAGAGTTCAACTCAAAATTTGTTTAATATTTAATTGTATTTAGTGTTCATTCTTTCAAGATAAATAACAATTAAAAGAACTACATTTAATCGCTCTTAGTATTAATTTTTTCACATACATGAATCGAACAACTTATAGATACGCATTTTATGTTCGTGAAATGAATTTGTTGAAATGTTGGAAATGTAATGTACATCGTGTAAATAGAAATTATATTCTAAAGAAAAGCGCTACTCTATATTTTTGTCCAAAGTCGAGTATTGACTTCGATACACGAGAAAAATGACACCGATAGGTCTGGCAATACAACGTTGCCACGTTTTAACGTCTGTTTGCCACGCTCTTTTCGTTGCTAATTCTTATGGAATACAATGTTGCCACATGTAGGTTTATCAATGACTTAACACTAAAATTCCGTTTTTAAATTTTTTAAATAACGATAATCTGATTTTTTCGTACTACTATCATTCCATACTTGTATGTATAGGAGTCTAAATTTGTTGTCTGAGAATGTCTTATAAGAAATGCTAAAACTACACAACCTTAACTTCCAATCCAACAAGCATTTCTTCGAAATGCAACTATATTAAAATACATTACATATTTGAATGTTTTAATACGTATTATGGTATAGCAAATATTCGGATTAAACCCGTTCCTGAATGTGTATAAGAAAGGGAAAATGTTTGATGAACTATGAGATAATCATTCCTTCGATTAAAATATTTGGTGGCCCTAAAAAGGGCCGGTTTGTAGTAGTTTCAGAAAAGATTAAGCCTTCTTTTCGGTCTTTTTCGGTAAAAGGACAGCCTGAATGTTTGGCAAAACGCCACCTTGCGCTATTGTTACTCCAGACAGTAATTTGTTCAATTCCTCGTCATTACGTATGGCTAATTGCAAATGACGTGGAATAATTCTCGTCTTCTTGTTGTCACGTGCAGCATTGCCAGCCAATTCTAAAACTTCAGCGGCCAGGTACTCCATTACGGCTGCCAAATAAACCGGAGCGCCGGCACCAACGCGCTCGGCATAATTTCCTTTTCGTAAAAGTCGGTGAATACGACCAACAGGAAATTGTAATCCTGCTCTGTTCGAACGGGACTTTGCCTTTCCCTTAACTTTACCGCCTTTTCCACGTCCAGACATATCAGGTAGAGAGTACGTAAAACTTCTAAAGCAACAACGTTCGTTGACGAACTTTCCTTGGATATTAATTTTGTGGTCCCTGTGCTCGGTATATATGCTCCCAGATAGCAACGTGAGTGCACCAATCAGAGGGCACGATCGACCATTAACGCAACGCCGCGCTACGATTGGTGGCGCTATAGCTGCTTGGCATTGTACGCTACTTGACTACTGCACACTTAACGAATAGACCGATATACCATTCTTCCTGATGACATCTTACTGACCAGATGTTGCTTCAAACATCATCTTCTTGAAGCTGGGTGCCAGACACTCCTAGTACGGACCCCCACAGTCTCCCATTCTTCCAATCTTCATGCAGAACCATCTCCCACCCTAATGGGAGATTCAACAAGGGCTCCCCCCCTCATTTATCCTATTTACCTCAGCCATTTTCCTTTTGTTTCACAGGTTTTTTTGCAACTTTTCCTGTGTGGATTTCACACCAAATTCTTTAAATAATTGTACCTAACGTCTTTACATTTTCTAGTGCATAAGGAGGAATTACTCCAGGTGGCACTCTATCACTTTCAGGTGAAGAAGAAAATAAAAATCTTACTGACCAGATGTTACTTTGCAGGTTGTTTGAAAATTTTCGTGGACGAATTCCATCCTCATACATGGTTGGGACATTAATTCACATACTCAGTAAATCTATCGTTTGTTATACTTTTCAGAGCATAAGGAGGATTTACTCTAGGTGGTTCTTCAAAATTTCCAAGCGGAATATTCTTTAAATAAAAGAAAGATAAAATATCTTACTGACCAGATGTTTTTAGAATTTTGTAGATACGGTTAAAAGATAATTTTATCGTATTTTTAGAACACCTAGCCTTTTCTAGTTCGACAGCTTCCTAGAACCTGCTACAAACCACGAGTTTTAGAAAAGCATATTTTTTTTTGTAACGGTTCGCCAACCAGAGTCGGCCCGGAAAAAATTCCGTACGGTTGCCAAATTTTGTCCATTCACACCGTAACCGTTTCACACCCTTTCAAATAAAGGCTCGCCTAAGGCCATCCTGTAAAAAACTGACTACGCTATTAGACGCGCTGATTGGTGATTGAAATTGTTCACCAGCCAATCAGCTGATTAGAAGCGTCTCACAGAGATATCAGATGTTAAATCTTTTAATCAGATGTTATATTGGTAAGGACCAGTGAAAGAGGAAGCGTACATTAAAATTATAAGTTTTATTAGTTGACGCAGGAGCCACAATGCTGATCTCCGGTGCGAAATTTAGTATTAGGAACACAAGGAGGTAATTAGCTTGGATAAAAGCTGAGTCATAGAAATTAGCTTGCAGATTGTAAGATTATTACACTCGAATCTAGTTGATTTATTTTTCTATTGCCGTCTGCTTTTCAAATACCAAGGGAAAAGTAAGTTAAATAATCTTGGTGTTTGAAACACTGGCAAACTTGCGTCAAATGCACGGCTTATTCGCGCGCTTGGTATTCGTAACGAACGCTATACATATGCACATTGTGTGCTTCTGCGCAGCAATCGAGCGTCTCGTTCCTTGTCATACATTCATCTTCACCTCTCTTATCTCGAGGCTTAAGGGCTGACAAGTTAGAGGTTCAACGAAACCCATATGTCGTCCGACAAACACGTAATATCCTAAACTTTGAAAGTAAACAGTCTTCATCGACACTGTCCACACTTTTGTTTGACGATTTAAAAGACCTGTTTTTTTTTTTTTTTTTTTTTTTTTTTTAAGAGAGAGATATACATTTTATCTGACCTTCGACATTTTATTCCTACAGTTGAGAACCGAAAATAAAATCAATACGCGTGAAATTAAATCAAAATTTAACAATTTCTTTGAGAATCGAACAATAGGACAAGAATTTGCTTGGCTTTTGTATTAAAACATCTTACTATTTAAGTACAAAATGCCAGACTAGAAAACATTAGTTCTCAGTAGAGCCATGTGTATCATAAAAGTATCGTAAACCATTGTGCATTTTTTTCTACCTGGTAAAACGATCAAACTTGGCCGTAAAAGAACTACAACTATATATTCTATTGTCATCGATACTAACCGGTCCGTTTTAGAATATGTTTATGAGGATTATCCCTTGTCGCTCGTATTTCTTAATTTTTTTAGCATTTACGCTACAAGTATTAAATTAACTTTAAAAGTAAAATTTAATAAATCTAAATGTGATCTCTGTGTACTGTACTGTATTTAAATTCTGATAAATGCAACTATCTAAACCTCATGTAACCCTATTTAAATCAACTAAAATTGATTATAAATTTCAAGTTCAAGACTATAAACATACATTTAGAATTATGTGCTATCGAAACTATTATAGGTTATGTTTTCTTTCCGTACATTACGGGGCAAAGGGACTATAGGGTATATATATTTTGTGACTAAGAAATTCATTTAAGGTTAGGTTCTTTAATATCAATGTAAAAAAGATTGTACTAAAAATCAATACTGCTTGAACAATCTGAAAGTTGTTTCCTTGTCAGATACGATTTTGTGGCCCTGAAAAGGGCCATTTGTTTTGGATTAAAATTCTGAAACATCTACGCATTAGAATTACTTCTTTGCTGTTGGTTTATTAGCTGCTTTCGATGCCGCGGTCTTTTTTGGTTTTGGAGTTTTAGTTTTTGCTGCAGGTGCTTTAGCTGTCTTTTTGCTTTTCGAAACGACCTTCTCGGCGACAACCTTTGCTTTCTCCACCTTCTCGGGCTTCTCGGCGGTAGTTTTGGCGGGAGCCTTCTTCACGGCAGCAGATTTCTTAGCAACCTCCGCTTTTTTCGTCGGGATTGGTTTCTTCGGCGATGCAGCTTTTCGCGTCGGTGATGTTTTCTTCTCCACGGATTTCTTCACTTTCTTAGGCTTCGATACCTTCACGGCTGGTGTCTTCTTCGACTCGGAAGTTTTCATCGAAGACAACTTGAACGAACCAGAGGCACCTTTACCTTTCGTCTGAACAACAGCGCCGGAGGTGACTGCTGATTTTAAGTATCTCTTGATGAACGGTGATAATTTCTCACCGTCAACTTTGTACGTCGAGATGATGTACTTCTTGATCGCTTGCAACGACGATCCCTTGCGATCTTTCAATTCCTTGATGGCTGCATTCACCATTTCAGAAGTAGGCGGATGCGAAGCCTTCGATCGCTGAGATTTCACAGACTTTGCCTTCGACGTCTTCTTCGGCGAACTAGTGTTTGTCTCTGCAGCCTCTACAGCGGTATTTCCAGCGTTTACCTTGTCCTCCATTTTTCGTGGATTAACAATGAAAATCCCGTTTCTCTTAGTAATAGTATATATATATATGTATATATAAAATGGAAATAAGTTCGTTTTCAATGATCTTCTGACAATATTACACAGACTCGTAGACTAGCGAATGTACCAACGCATAATCGGCCGATATAGCTTTAGCTCGTTTCGGATAACGTACTAACGTTATGCCGTGGGAGCGCGGACCATGGAGAGAGTCCCGCTGAATATGTTGAGCTTTGAGTTTCTCTAAAAACGGTGAAGCGGTAAACGATCGGTTGAATTAAAATACAATTTCTCATGGTACACCGTGTATTAAGAAACGAAAGATGCACGAACAAATTGCCACGTGTATACAGTTCCGTTCAGTTACATTTGCCGCCAGTTAAAAGCCATTCGGTATTCCGCACGGCACGATTTTCCAACGAGTGTCTTTTCACCGCGGCAGGATAGCTTGCGGAAAAACAGCAAAAATTAATGAATTATCGCATAGTTTACTTGGAATATGAATTGTAAACGATGCTAATGGACCCGTTGCTGCAAACTGTCGAACATTTCCCGTGAAAATTCGACTCGTATCTGTGATATTACGAATTTAAAATAGGCACTACCGAAATACATGATTCTCTAGAGAACGAACGATAAAGCCAGTCTTGATATTTTATAACTCAATGATCTACGATGCAAAATTGATGAAATTTCAAATGGGACCTACATTAATTATATGGAGTGCAAATGGAATAATTGAAATTCCGAAAAAATAAATCGATAGGAAGCCAATTCAACGCGTTCGTTTGGTATATGACGTACGAAAGTCATAACCTTATCGTTCAATAACGAAATGAAATATTTCATCTCAATTGAGCATTATTATATATGATTTTTAGTTTCATCTTCGAATCGAAATATATTCTGACGAAAACATCGTGTTCGACTAGATGGAAATGTTAGAAAAAGAAGGGATTTCGGTACAGTAAGGGACAATATATCGATGTACGAATTTGTAGGAAGCATATACATATTTCTTGTCGAACTATTTCTATTTTCATAAGATCTTATTAACCATTTCGTATGTTAACGCTATCGAAGAGGAATCTGCCAAATTCTGAGAAATTTATTGTTGCTAATGTACATATAAAAATATATATCATGTGATACAGACATAAAGGACGCATCATAAGATGGCAACTGAATGGTCTTCCTTCGTGTACAAAAAATTACGACGCGTTTTATTTTAACTAAACGTTAAATTTTTCTGGTATGAATTACAATGCATGTGATTTTCGTGATTATCGTAAGAAATTTCTAGTAGCCGATGTACAAATAGAGGTATTGCTTTAGCATAGAATATAAAAAATTATCGAGAATGATCGAATGATACGAGAGTAATGGTTAACAGTTTAAAGTAGACATCTTGTTTTATGCATACATCGTTTGCTATATAACTGAAAAGATGCATTATGCATTTCTTATGACAATAAAATCATCTAATTACTTCGCTCTCTTAACGTATTATTATACTTGATAATTAGGCAGTTACTTGAAATTTCTTTTGCCATTTCTTTTTCTGTGCTTGGCAATGCCGAATATTTTCATAAAAAGTTTATACGTATGTT
This sequence comes from Anthophora plumipes, assembly GCA_951804975.1. NCBI lineage: Eukaryota > Metazoa > Arthropoda > Insecta > Hymenoptera > Apidae > Anthophora > Anthophora plumipes. The sequence continues at coordinate 23,864,499 of OX638116.1, read as the reverse complement.
AAAATCGGAAGGAAGGAACGTGACATTTTTTTTTGTCGTACGATTAACGAAGTACTATTCACATGTATGTGAATGTTATAATCTACATATCTAAATAATTTTTTGTTTTTTTTGTTTTTAACGAACCATAAAAGTATGATACGTTTGGATATAGGGTGCGCTGGCTGTTTAAGGAGTACAAAACATTTTAGTATTCTTTTGTCGAAATGAATCAAGTTCAAGGAAGTTTTTCCACTCGAAGATAATGCGCTATTTGTTAATTGTTCGAAATCTTGGAAAGAGAACTTTTATTTGAAAAACAGCAACAGCTACGTTCAAGAAGTTATTTATACTTCGATTGCAGAATTTTTTGAGAATATTTATGAAATGAATTATTGTTTGTACGAACTTGTACTTTATGGAAAATTTAAAGGATTCAATGGAACAATTTTTTGATAGTAAAAGAGTTTTGAATTTTTTTGAAATTAACTTCACTTTAAATGAAACTATGTTAAAGATAAAACAATAAAATTAAAAAAGTAATTCAACATTAATTTGTTCGATTAAAGTATAATTGAATATTTGATTCGTTTCCTTAAATTTTGACTTTGAGGTTATGTCTGCTAATTAAGTCCTGTTTTAAACAATTTTTCAATCTTTCGTAATTTACATGATAATCGATTCGTTATAAAATGCGAACATAAACTGATGATTTATGTGTCTCTACTTGTACATTTACTGTCTCACAGTCGTTTCTCTGTAAAGAAAAAAGAAATATACGCAAACAATCAATTGCCTTTTTATTTCTTTGCACCGTTCCAATTTGAGGATGGATTTGGGTGAATAAGGATTAATAGGGCATTAATCAGAAGCGTGAGGGTTTCCTTCGTGCGAGCGCGCGAAAGTTTATGAGAACGATGCGGTAATAGTAGTGACAAAACGTTTTGCAGCGGCCGGTCTCTTTGGGTGGGGAAAATCAATAGGAAAACCGAGTTTAAATCACAAGTATGGGTCATTAACGTTTAGCGGATGAATCGTGTGGTGATATTTTTGTATACTGCGTTACATGTGGAAGTGTGCCCTTGTTTGGGAAATCTTTACAATGACCTTCTTGAAATGTGATGCCCCTTGACGCACACGGAAACTTGACGGGGAAATAGTGTGCAACACGGTTATCTCTAACAGCTGTGTTCATTAAGAAGAAAATGTGTAAGAACTGCGCGATTGATACTTCTTGACATCGAATTTTGAAGACGATACATCGAGTGGCATTTAATAATGTTGATACTTCGGGAAATTTTGTTGATTTTTTTCACATTATGTATCCTGTCACGAATTAGTTATGTTAAAGGCACGCATATTTCGGGCACATTTAATACGAAAGAGTTCTTTCGCTTTCTTATTAAGTTTGGTTTCCAAAAGACTGATCGTCATCGACAGAAAGATTCGTACGGATATATTTTCGGCAACGTAACATCGAGAAGCAACTTCTCTGCGCCAATTACATTGGCAGTCTTACATCGAGGTCATTTTTTAGAATATTACGGTAATCGTACACTAGAAGACAAGAACACTGCTTGTACTCTTATGTTTAATACATTGAATCAAAGTTCTTATGATGTGCATTGTAACGAAGAGGGTCAAGATTTCTTGAGGTATGTTATTTCTTTGAATTGTATCATTGTTTAAAGTATGTAGAAATTTATGTTACTTTAATTTCTCTTATTTACAAAGGAGAGTACCTTGTCCAAAAGGTAAATTATGCCCAGATGAAGATTCCATATGGAATATTGTAAAGGGATATCAATTCACATATGTCATACAAGATTTTTGGCAGCCACGTTTTTGGTATATGAGTTTAGTGGCTTGTTATAGAAATACAACCACTTGTCAGTGGGAATACTACAATAAACATGATGAATTAGAATATGATATTTGGCTAGTAAATGGCAATCCAAATACTAGTGGCCTAAATAGTCTTACATACCAATTTTCGTATGATAGACAAAATACAATAGAATTGTACTTGCTGTTTTTTATGTGTTATATTATACTTGTGCCACTACAGTTGTATGCAGTAAGGTTACAAAAACATCCTGTAACAAGATTATTCACTGCTAGCTTACTATTAGAATTTATAGCAGTATGTTTAATTTTAATACATGTGATGAAGTTTGCTCTTGATGGAGTTGGCTATGAACAATTAGAAGTTGCTGGAGATATTTTTGATATTCTGTCAAGAGTAAGTATTGATGAATAATTTAATTTCTGTGTTAAATATATTGTTAACATATTTTAACTATCTAATAAATATTTCTATATGGTTTAGACATCCTTCATGTTACTTCTTCTCCTACTTGCCAAAGGATGGGCTGTAACAAGAATGGAATTGACATGGAAACCATTGGTCTTTGCTATATGGCTCTGTTATGGAGTGGTTCATATTCTATTATACGTATGGAATATGGTATATAGTTTGTTCATATTTGCTAATGCAAAAATGTAGTTTCAATTAAATACAAAAGTAATATTTTTAGACTGAGGTTGATATTATTGAAGATATTGACGAATACCAAACATGGCCAGGCTGGTTTATACTTTTGTTTCGCAGTGCAATAATGATTTGGTTCTTATGTGAACTACGAAACACTATGACATATGAACATAATACACAGAAGTTGAATTTTCTACTTCATTTTGGTGCATCTTCATTAGTATGGTTCATTTATTTACCTATTATAGCACTTATAGCTCTTCAAGTAAGCGCATTATGGAGGTTTAAACTTCTGCTGGGTAAGTATACAATAAAATTTTAAACATATCTCTTTTTGTAAATGTGCATTTATTACATTTTTAGGTATTACATACTCTGCTGATTGTTTTGCATACTGTGTAATGGCACATTTACTCTGGCCAACACGGAGTGAACAATACTTTTTACTTGCACAAGGAGCAGATAATGGTGATGAACTTGATGAATTTAATGAAGCACCACATGTACTTAATAATTACGTAGAACCTCCGGAACTTACTAAAATAATTACTTAATGTCATAACATAAAAGACAAAAAAGGTTACACATGTGAGAAGTCAAACTAATAGTTTGATTTATACTGTTTGCCAAATGATGAAATTTTATAGGGTTGATAATACTCTGCTACATGCTACTTGAGACTGACATATTCTGCACACTGTGTAATTAGAGATATATTAATAATCAAATTAAATATGTGATAGGAAGTCAATAATTGACACTAAAGAAAAATAAAATTGGGTGAGTATGATATGAGTACATTTGAATAATTTTTGATTTAGGAAAAAATATAGCACATATGATTGGGTTGTAGCAGTTTGTAGATATAAAGGGATATTGTTATCTAATATATAACTTTTATGCCAATGTACATAATAACGATAATTAGCTGTCAGGTATTTAATATTTAAGGGATTACTGTGTTATATATAGCGGTACTCGTATACACATAGTCTTTACTCATATTTTCTACTATCCATTTACAATACTATTAAACACAATCCTCCTATCACTGTAATGTAATCTTTCTCAATTTTACTTTACTCATGTCATACTCCTGAACCACGTAAATTCAACATCTACAACTAATTTAATACTTAACACTTTTTCCATTACTATCTATTAATTACTGTGTAAAAAAAATTTAATAAGGTAATCATACAATTGTATCTACGAAACTTTTTAATCTTGTACTATTGTATGCATTTTTCATGATATATCCCTGATTCTGCATTTTGTATTTATGTACATTTACTCTGTACGAGAACTATTTTAATGCACATTTAGACATGTACGAGTTCCGAAAACGGAACTATACGACTTTTCTTCACATTAATTTTAACGAGATATGTTTGTATAGAAACATGTATAATTGTAACGTGTATAAACAAAATTGTGTATCAATATACTATACACAAGATTCTTATAAAAAAATAGTCAGTATGTATTCACAATTTTTTTAGTATTATATTGCAGTAGTTGCTGTGCTAAAATTTGAACAACCAGTGAAATTATTATAAATATATCTTTTATATGTATTTTAAATAACAAATATCATTATCTTAAACTTTTTTTAGTCTATAAATATTTTTTACTTTTCTTAAGAAACGATGCGCCAATGTATTCGAACACTGGTATCTGAAACATGAAAAAAATATTATTTTTTCAATATTTATTTGTGCTTTCAGAAAAGATTCCTACAACTTTTTTGCTCAATCTTGTAACAACTCAAGTATTAAAGTAATAAAATATTTACTTAGTGCATACTAATGAGCTGTGTACATGTACATTGCAAGTTTGATACAGTATTTCTAATACAGTATTAACATTCGTAAGGACAGAAAACGTAATTTATTCTAAAAAGAAAGTTTAGCATCTTTAAATACATTTACAAAAAATTATCTTTAAAAAAATATAAATGAAATAATTCTAAAAGAATTGTTTAACTGTATAGCAATTTCTTTTTTTTTTACAAGAAGGATCAAAATGTATGGTATTCACAGAATATCTACCAATTTATATGTTACTTTTAAAGTACTGTTGAAACTGTATAAATTAATATATGTGAATTAAATTGAAAAGCATCCATCACTAGTATTAGAGGAAACACATGTGTATATTGTACTGTGGTATAAGCTTGCATGCAGGATTGTATGCTCTTGTATTATAAAACAATAGAATAATGTCTAAGGGTGTTCCAATCTAAAGTACACCAAATGAATGTTTTTTAATACATAGAATTTTAAAGAATACATTTTGTTCATATTATACTGTATGAAGACAGGTAGAATGAGACAAAGCTTTAACTAATAAAACACAGAATTAAGACACTGTCAGAGATATAATCCAATAACAGATTTATTTAGATACAACCAACTAATTAATCCTTTATACAAACAACAAAAAAAGTAACTTTATTCATTTAACAAAATTCACAACAGTTTCAAATTACATGTAAGCTCATCTATCTGTTGTTTTGGACCTGGCCCAATTCCAAGTGTAGATACTGTACCAGGTTGTAACTGAGTTTTACCTGCATCTTTTATTATAGAAATAACTAGACCAGATTTTCTAGCACTACGGGCTAATGATATTAAATTTTCTTCATTAGATATTTTTAAAGTAATTTTAGGTTGACCCTGTTGTAACCAAGATTCAAACATTTGTTGATATTCTGCATTGGCAGAGACTTGACGACAACATTCTACAGCAGCATGTGCACATTGGGCAGCAATTTTTCCTTTTCCCATGGGTATATCAGATCTCACAATCAACACCATTTTATAATGTCCATCTTTTGAATATTTCAAAGGATGAATAAACATCCGTTTTATATAGTTTAATATTGACATATTTATTAATTTAAATACGACTCCTCTCTTTTTCTTTGATACTTATCCATACACACTTTAAACTTCTTTACTTGTTCCTGACACATCCTCCAGTCTTGAGTTTCCGCTATACACTCCTGAAAATGTAGCAAACAAATTCATCAACTTTAGTACTTTGTATCTGTAGTTACGTGTGAAAATTTAATACTTGAACTTGATAATGAAGTTCCATACAGCCGGTCTTTTTTAACATTTCCTCAACAGGATCCACAACATCTTGTTGTGTAGATTTAGGAATCATCTTACGTTTAAGTCATATATATATAATATTAAACAAAGTTTATCATTTAATACAGATACTTGTTAGCTTAGAGGTTATTTTCCGCATGTTCGCTACAAGGTATAGATTGAACGCATAGTACCATACGTAACAATACACTCGTGGTTGAAATCGAAAGTAATCAATGTCTATCTTCAAGGCGTTGGACGCATTACTTGATCAGTTTGAATTAAAATGAAATATTTTCAAAATTACGTTATGCAAACGATTTAAATCAAAGATAAATGTATTCTTTAATAGAAATATTTTGCATGATCGAGTAAATTCAAAGAAACAAATCTCAATTGTGATTTGCTAAGCATGAAGTTCAACCATTTTCATTACGAGTTATTGTCACTTTTTAATTTTTACAAAACTTTTAAACTCGTATTTTAAATAATAAGAGTTCCTAAGAATGAAATAAATAATTAAATGAAAGGATGATTAAATCGGGAAAGCAAGTGAGATAATTGAACGTGAAACATCATGTAAGGCGCTAGCTTCGACATATGGCTGCTGATGCTTGAGTTCTCCAGCAGACGACAATAAGCCATGGCGTAGTAGAGTGGAAAACATGACATGTATCATGTTTCACTGTGTGTGCCGCTTCTATTACGTACTTTGATATTTTCCCCCCTATTGTCTGCTGGTAAAACACGCTTCTGCTTGGAAAAAAGTGCCGATGATCGTGTACTTAAATTCTGACCATAACTGCGTCCATACTGGGGCGTTAAGTGTTCATCTGCCGGCCGTCAAGTGCAACATTTTCGTAAGTATTTATCATATTTTCTGTATTGCAGTGACTCAAACACTTTCCTTTCCTCTAATACACGACAATCGGTCGAGAGAAACTGTTTAATAAAGATGTTTCATTTATAATTCGTGTTTTCTTTTCATCGTTGTAATTCGTAAGGAGACATAACAATCCCATAATTCCATAGCACGTGGGTGACGCACGTTGAATGCGAATATTATAAGAAAAAGCGATGCTGTGTTTTATTAATTTATTTTTGTGCACTTCGTGAAAGTGTCATCTGAGAAAAATAGGTTTTACCGAATAATACAGTAGTAATTTTTCTAGAAAGTACTTAAAAAAGAAAAGATGGAACTGTAAAGTTTAAATCTTTTTGTAAAGTAGATCACGTTGAAATGTCCACTATTTTTTTTTATATTCTACACATAGTTATGTATAAATTGCTTTAATACACATTGGTTTATATAAAATTGAATTACGTCACATATTAAAAAGTGAATTAACGTCACATTCAGTTAACGCGCTAGGGGACGAACGCGAAATATAATAAGCGATGCCTATAGACAAGGCCGTGAGTACCATACTTCGTACAGGTTATTCTAATCAGTTGCAGTACAATTATCGAATGATTAAATTATGCTTTACAATTTGCAATTTGCATTTATCTTTAAAATGTTTATCGCGTATATTATAAACGAATAAACAAATTTGTTCCGTTCATTTTACCAAAGTTTTTTTAAAATATTGCATTTTAAAGCGCGATACCTGTTGGTTTAATTTTAGTTCAACATCGAAGGAATATAATTTGCATGTAATCTAATTATGTGGCGGTATGAATACAGAGAAGCACAGAAACATAAATATTATATTTGTTCAGGCTTAATTAAAAATAAAAGTTCTTATATATTCGCGCCAAGTAGTGTAGCGCCATCTGGCGAATAATAGACAAACTAGATTAGTTCGAACCTGGCCGCTAAGCGGCTACTGTACTTTACCATGTTTCTCACTAGTACTGTATTAGGTATGCAGTTAGTATATTAAGGAGAAACGTAGCAACTGCTTTCGGGTAGTCTGATGCTTCCCGGGAAAAAACCAGCGCCATTTTATGCGGGCTAATTACAGACCTCATATCAATGTCTCCGGTTGTTACATTGTCGTCTCCCATGACTACAAAGGGCCTTATTAACCGGTTGAAAACTTCTTTAGCAAATAAAAACCTCACTGTGGAAGTAACGTTTGACTATCTATTTTGCAAATTTTTTCTACATTTTGTTTGCGTTCCCTATCTTTATAAGTGAAGCAATATTTTTCATTTTACTCATTTTTCGTTGGGCTTTATAACACGAATTAATGCAAGCGTTTTCATATTGTAAAAAACAGTTCTTCCGTGGTATTACAGAGATTATTATTACGATACATCTTGTTGCAAATGTATTAATACGTCTAACGTTGTACTCTAATTGTGTCGATAATTCGATTATCATCCAGTTAGATTTCTGTTATAAACGAAGCATTAATTATACCACAAGTACGAAACGTTTAACGAGCGTCGTTTCATTTACACAATTATTTGTTATCCTGTTACCAAATTATCAATGAAGAGAGAATCAATTAGATTTCGTACAGTTGGCCCAAACCTTTATTGAAACACAACGCTTGCAGTTTCTCGCCAAACGGCAAACTCAAGTACCGTCCTCGTTAAATAGCAAAGTCCGAGAGACATGATTGAAGTCGTCTGCCGCGTTTCCGAGGCGTATGAGTAACTATCGGCTGATTCTCTCGGACCTTGAAAAGCACAACGACTTTTCCTCGAACGGTGTAACTGACTGATCGAAAAACAGCGCGGTAGCAGTGCAGCAGGGGCGCACAGAATTACGAGGAAGCGCGCGCGGCTGAGATTGAACGATAGACGGTTAATTTTAGAGTGTCGTAGTCGTCGTCGTCGTCGTTGTCGTTGTCGCCAGCTGGTTATGACCACACAGACGGACGACATACGACTCGATTCGCGAGACAGAGACGAGAACGGACACGAAACAGCACGCAGTAGGTTTTTGGGAGAAATATAGCGGGAGAGGAGGAGGGGAACAGGGGGGCGGAGGAGCGTAAAAGGCGGCCAAGCTAAAGCACCGGTGATTCTCGCGCATTCTCTCGGCCGAAGTGTATCCGGTGCACCATAAAGGTGCGCTAATAAAACGAGCACGCCGATTCTGATAACCGCCCCTCGCGACTACTTTATTTTTGCAGCCGAGGGATCGTGTAGATCGATCGAGTTTGGCCGCGATCGCGGACACAGCAGGTTTCGAGCGTGTTCTTCGTTCGTTTCGTGGGGAATTCGCGCGCGTGTAATTCCTACAGGATCAATTGATCGACGATCATGGAGGAGGAGAACGTGGAGGGGACTGCGAAGAAGAATGGGGACCAGGAAGAGGAGGAGGAGGGTGGGACGTTCGACGAGTCCCGCTTTCCAGAGCTGGAGCGCACGCAAACCGGCCGCAAGACCAGCATATTTAAGTACTACGCGTTCAAGGAAAAAGGTGAGTTGGTTCGATGGATCTGAATAATATCGTGTTTTCATGGAAAACGATCGTCGATCGTTTTCCTTTTTTTCCTTTTTTTCCTTTTTTTCTTTTTTTTGACAGTCGCCGAGTAGATAGTGTCATATTAAATTTGGAAATATATTATTAATGTTGTACAGCTGATTGTTTAACATTTGTTTCAACTTGTTCGCCAAGAAAGATAGATCAATACGTCGTTCAATTGACCAATAGATTAATTGGACATCGATCGTCATTTTTATTTATTTCTGTCTGTGGAACGAATAGACTTAACGAATTAAGAAAAGCAATCTCGAATTCGTCGACGCGCTGTGTTCCCTGTCAATTATATTTCATTACCTCTTATTTTCGACATTTAGAGATGTTCAATTTTTACACGTTACCGTGCTTATCGGAGATATCTATTCACTGATACTCGATAAAAAAAACTTCGACCTTTAATCGGCCGATACCGATCGAAACACAGGGAAGCGAGAAGGGGGCTGGTCTCTAGGTATCTCGCGAAAATTGGAACATCAAGACTTACTGAAATGTACAAGGACGCGGAAAGGTGTCAATTCATGGTCGCGTGGTACATTAGTAATCGTGGCCAAAAATAAAAGGGTGTAGAATGGCCAACGACACGCGTTACGTGTGGTATGCGACCGTGTACACTTTGTCTACATTGTATGTATTCACATATTCGCATACAAACAACGGTTCAAGTAACTTTCCACACGATGTACACGTACGATTTCTACCACGTGTACAAGAAAAATTTGTTATTCCAAGAATGTGGTTGTTTCGAAATTTCGTAATTAGGAAAATGTCCAAACTCTGGTTATTATTGTGAAATATCGATTACGTAATTACGGCAATAGTACAGGGTAAACGTACAGTTCTCTCACTAGAAGACGAGAACGATAAGATTGTTATATTCATGATCAAACAAGATTTCACAATTGGCATAACCAGCGGTCTTGATCGTACATGCAACGCCAGGTGGTGCATAATGCATCGCGTGAAGCATCACGAGATCGACGTCCTCGTGTCTTGCTCAGTTCCGTTGCCAAGCAATGCGAGATATGTATATACGATTGCATACGTATATACACCTATCGATTCATTTGCGAGGGTGAACGTAACCGAAACCGGTTTTTCAATCGGGCCTTTTTTTAAACCTCCCTTAAAAATAGCTCACGCCACGTAACGTTCATATCGTTTTTTGGCATAAGGAACCGGGAAACATACAGGACGTTTAAATACCTGTTAATCTTGAGCAACTCTTTGATCTTATTCAAGTGTACAGTTCGAGTTGCGTATTCTCCCAAACTGTCTCGTACAATCAGCTATACAGTTCGCTATACTTGAACGCCAAAGAGACATGGTCGTTAATCAAGATCAAGGGAAACTAGAAATACATCGGTAAGGTTTACCGGTGTCGTAGAAATCCCTCAATCGAACGTTCCAATACCGAACTGTTACTGAATACATATTCGAAGGATTGTTACTTTGAAAAAAAAAAAAAAACAAAAAAAAAAAGTATAAAATCTGGATGAAAAGGTACATAGCCGACGGTGTTGTCAGTTCAGGGTCTTTCGTTCACTTTTCACCCGTCGGATAAGAAGAAAATCGATAGCGTAACTCGGTCGAAGAGCGTGGAGAGACACTTTACACAAAGTTTCCCGTCGAAGAGGAGAGGCACGATGGAAGAGTGTATACACGTGTACGTAAACTAAACATCGTTATGTAATCTCGGCGTAGACGATCGGGAAAAGTCTTTTGTTTGATGTGTAGTAGATGCTGCTGCTCGATAATGACGCGTCGGCCGTTGTAAATACAGGACGAGCCTCTCTGTAGTTAGCCAATCCGGTCCGTCCTTGTCGTACAACGTCACAGTTGTGCATTCCGAGTTAAGTGACGGCAAGGCAAAGACGGGCCTCGCATTCGCGTGCATGCACACACGAGTTCTGTTGCACGTGCATCTGCTGGATGCGCCGGGGGTCGCGTGCACGGCATTGCTCCCGTGATGCATCCGAAATTAGGGCGGGCTCGCGATGGAATTCGGAGACGACCCAGTCTTCCGCGCTCGTTCGACATGGTTTACTTTTACTTTTTCTTTCTTTTTCTTCTTCTTTCCGCCTCTTACCGGAATAATTCGAGCGTAACATTTCAATTTCACAAACGTTTCGTCAACGAGTATGTCAGAAACGTGAATATAGTGATGGTTAGGGTGTACGTTTAACCTCGCGTGTGCAGTCGTTTCTTTTTCTCGTTTTTCGCCTTCGTAAAGATGTACATTATCGAAGGCGCGTGTAATAATTCGCGACGTCGAAGAAAGCATTCGGCCGTTGTGTTACATAAATAGACAGAAAGTTAAAGAGTAGATAGAGCCGAGGCATCGAGCATAACGATGCTGTCAATTCTTGGTTAGACGTCTGTAGAAATATCAATTCTCGTGCTGTCCGTTCTGGACGTCTCGTCGAGCAGTTTTTTTTTTTTAGTATTCAACTAGGGAATCGTAACCTTCGTTTACATAACTGAGAGAATATCACGACGACAAATTAAATTAGCAGTAATTCACGTTCCGGGTCCATCGATTCTTGGTCGTTCAATGAAAACTATTCGATCTGTTAAAATATAAAAAAAAAAACACACACACACAGAGAGGTAGAGAAAGAACAGGAAAAAAGAACGCCACGGCAGCTGATGTTTCATCACTTCGGTCGAATTATGTAATGCCAGTAGTATTTATGGTGCTTGTAATCCGAAACCTTTTCACGATTCAAGGGGAACTTGATCATGTTGCATATAGTTTCTACGTATCGTTGTTCTGATCAATTTTAATACGACCAGACGAGAAGAAACAGTCGTGATTCTTCCTTTCTCGTTCGTCTTAGTTTTAAGATAGAAAAATAAAGATTCCACCGTTACACCGTTTCGACGTCTTTCGCAAGGGGAGGAGATACATAGATAAAAACCGCATTACCGCTAGCTAAACAAATTATATAGCTATTAGAAGAAGAGGACTTAGATACGCGAAAGGAACGTTGGGAAATTTCTTCGATTTAACATTTAACAGGCTGAAGGAAAATGACGGCGGTTTTCCAGCGGTGCGAGAAATCTTCCACAAAAAGAACTTCGCAATCACACGACAACGATGACACGCGCCTCCGTGTATCGTCGATATGCCTGTAATATGTATTTATTTATCTCGAATTTCACTAAACGGACAACAGGTCAAGAGGAGGAGACAGGGATAATGAGCCCCCGATGACAACGAATCGCGTTTCTCCTTTTTTGACGACGTCCACGTCACTGTATTCCGATTAAAAAGCCGGGACGATACTGCCACAGTCATTTCTACTTCCTTCGTACAACGCAAAATCTCGCCGTTGCGATTACCTCCACCTAGAGAGTTTCGTCTTTGCATCTTCAATTTTTTTTTTTTTTTTTTAAAGTTAAAAAGTAGCGAAATTTCCACGATAAGGATACGTTTTCACGATGTAATTGAAAGCTTCGTGTCGGTGAAGCTTATTCAGTTATTATACAAAAGGTCTGTCTTTCTTAATCGAAGTTTATGTGATCGGTGTTCGACTATTCTTCGGGAAAACACGAGGGGGGATTTTTCTGAGTAAAGAAAGATACATTATCGTTGGTGAAAAGGATTGAACTTAGAACCGCTGCGATCGACTTTGAACAATGTCTGCTTCAGGTTAGTAAAAACAAAAAAAAAACAAGAAAGCTTATCGCTGGACAATTCCTTTCTGGTTGACTAAGAACAATGGAGAGGACGTCGAGGAAAAATTTCACTTGGAATTGGAGCGCAATGATGTGCGCGAAGTTCACGGAATTGACGGATAATCGCGGCACGCTATTTATTGAAATGGCAAAATATTTTAACGAATTGTGTAATTGTATAGATGAATGTAACGACAATATATAACTGTACAGTGTAACGATACGTAGATGGATAAAATATTGAAAAAGATATCATAGATGATAAATGAGTCGCGTGAGAGGGTACAAATTTTACTAACCACGTGTCTAATCTTACTATTATCGCGTCAACCTACGCGCGGGTCATCGAAGAGCTTAATAAAGCACGATAATAGAACGTATTGTACATTATGTCATCAATTCTTCTCCTGGTAGTAAGAGTAACGCGACAGATTCGTTAAATCCGTCTCGATGGTTAGACGTGACACTTGTTTCCGATGGAACAGTGCGTTTCTCTTCAAAAACGTTTTCGTTCGTTTTTCTCTTTTCTTTTTCTTTATCCCGAATTTTCGTCAGTTAAGAGTGTGAAAACTGTGCGCTAATCAGATTTTAAGTTACCGAGCGTGACGCATCGTTAAACGTTGGTAAATTAAAAGATCACGTTTATCTTTCAGATACAATGCCAAGCTCGACGAAGAAATCGGGCCCCCTTATCGGAGTAATTGATGTTGGCACGCGGACCGTTCGCTTTGTGGTGAGACATTGTTATAGTTGAGCGTACCGAGTTGTCTGTCGACGGTTGATTCTACTTGAGAGACCATTTTCACCTAGGAACCTATTATCGTTCAACATGTATCGTTCATATGTGTTACAGAATAGTTTAACATTAATGGTTTTGCTTGGTTGTTGGTTAGACGCGTGTAATATTTTTTTTTTTTTTTGTGGATAACAAATGACGAGCGTAAAATATGTCCTTATATTACAGGTGTTTAATGCGAAACACATAGCTGAAGTGGCATCCCATCAAATTGATGTGGATCAAGTTAGTCCGCGGGAAGGATGGGTGGAACAAGACCCGAAGGAGATACTTTTTGCGGTGAAGGCTTGTATCAAAGATGTTATCCGGAAGTTCGATACGCTTGACTTGAAGATGGAAGAAATAGTCACCATTGGTATCACCAATCAACGAGAAACCACTGTTGCTTGGGATGCAACAACTGGTGAACCATTATATAATGCAATAGGTGTGTGTCTTGGGTATTATAGTTCTTGATAATAAAACTGATTAAGTATATCGTCGTTTGATAATCAATTATTTATTAATACTTTCGTTATTTTAGTTTGGTCTGATATTAGAACGAATTCGATCGTTGATCATATAATAGCAAAGTTTCCTGATCAAAGTAAAAATCATATAAAACCATTATGCGGCTTACCAGTCAGCCCGTATTTTTCGGCACTGAAGATTCGTTGGTTGAAGGATAATGTACCGACCGTTAGGAAAGCGATAAGAGACAAACGGTGTAAAGTAGGCACGATGGATACGTGGATCGTTTGGGTACGTGGTTACGGTGTGTTTAATCGTAGAACTTGTCTAGGATGTGCAAACAATTGTTATGCCTTACAGCAAGAGGAATGATAAATGATGAACATTCAAGATCCAGAGAATTCATTGAAAAATGGTTACAGAACTTAACGGGTGGCAAAGACGGTGGATTATATATCACTGACGTAACGAACGCGTCGAGGACCATGTTAATGAACATAGAAACCCTCTCGTGGGATCCCACGTTATGCAGATATTTCGACATTCCTATACAAATACTTCCGGAGATCAAGAGCAGCGCTGAAATTTATGGAGAGATAGCGGTTGGCCCGTTAAAGGGCATCCCTATATCAGGTGTAAGTTATAACATTGTAGAGATATATCTCGACGAAACAAAAAGAAAAAGAAAATTTAATTCGTGTATCAAGTACATAATTTCTCTTTTATTCTTTAGATTTTAGGTAATCAACAATCTGCGTTAGTCGGACAGAATTGTCTAAAGAAAGGGCAAGCAAAAAATACGTATAGAAGTGGATGTTTCTTGCTCTGTAATACAGGAACAACGGTATGTACTATGAAAAATATAATTCCTTCGTGTGCTTGGTTATATATGAACTAGTATTAAAATGTTTCAGAGAGTGTATTCGTCTCATGGATTAGTCACAACGGTGGCGTATCAATTAGGCCCAAATAGTCCGGCTGTTTACGCGCTGGAAGGTTCGGTTGCTGTGGCGGGTGCTGCTATTAAATGGTTACGGGATAATATGAAACTTATAAAGGATGTTCACGAAAGCGAACATTTGGCTCAAAGCGTTTTCAGTACCGGTGACGTGTATTTCGTACCAGCTTTTACAGGGTTATATGCTCCATATTGGAGAAAAGATGCAAGAGGGTAAGTAACATTTTCTAAAGCTTTCTCCGCGCGTCGGTATGCGTGTTTTTTTTTTTTGTTTACTCGAGCATATTTTTACAGAATTATTTGCGGTCTTACTTCATTCACTACGAAACAGCATATAATAAGGGCATCGTTGGAAGCTGTTTGTTTCCAAACAAGAGATATTTTGGAAGCTATGTATAAAGACTGTGGTTTTCCATTGATCAAGCTGAACACGGATGGAAAAATGTCAACGAATAATCTTCTTATGCAGTTGCAGGCAGATCTTTGCGGTACACCAGTATGTAAGTATATGGAGTTAAGTATCCTTAAAATATAAATCAACTTTCGCATTGATACGCTTTATGTTTATCGACAGTCAGGTCAACGATGCCGGACATTACAGCGTTAGGTGCTGCGATGGCAGCTGGCCATGCAGAAGGTATAGGTGTTTGGGAACTTGAAGGTGAAGACGTGGAAACTGTCTCGACAGATACGTTTTTACCAACGACAACGCCAGAAGGTAAAAGACCCCAAAACGCAATAGACTGTAATTGCGTACTCCGTTTTATGTAAAACGTTTGCTTTCTTCTGTAGAGAGAGATGCTAGGTATAAAAAATGGAAGATGGCAGTTGAAAGAAGTTTAGGATGGGTGTCGGTAAAGAAATCTGATCAAATGACAGGTAAAGTTAAAAATATTCAGCAAGTACTGTCTGAAGTTTCAAACATGTTTGAAGTTGCGTTCTTACACTACTCGTAATTTCCTTCGTACCTACACTTTTGTCTCTGTCCTGCATGCATCATTGTGAATGTATTTGTATATTTTTGTTTATAAATAAAATAACTGCTTGGGGGGTAAAGGATTTCCAGTAGTACGACAAAGATAATTTGTAATAAAGAATGTAGTTTTCCTTTCTTACGTTCCTGTTAAATTTCTTAACGGTAACGTCGTATTGTGGAGTGGCTTATTATCCCGTCTTTTTATTCCTTGTCTCAAACTTTTGTTTCCAAATAAATATATAATTTCTAATCTTGTATTGTTGTTTGCAAACGTATATACGTCTATGTATGACCTTTATTTACGAAGTTTGTGCATGGTTTCTTTACTTTCCACGCACGTAACTATAAATACAATAAGAATTTATGATTTTGATGACCTTTTTAATGTTCCAGATGAAAGATATTACGTACTGGCGTCAATCCCGGCAAGTTGGTTCTTAATGACGAGCTTTATTTTACTACGATTAAGTTATTATATGGAAAGTCGGTGACAACGTCTTCATGTTAATATAATGAAGGATCAGTTAGGTAGCAGATAGTCTATATTGTATTGCAAGTGAAAAATAGGAGCAAGGCTGGTGAGTCTTAATTATCAATAGTAGATCAAGCGATGACCACCACTAACGAATTACAGAACAAAAAAAAAAATAGTACAAGAAATTGCTTTGACTCAGTAGAACCACTTATCTTTGAAACTTGCCAAAGGAGATCAGTATAGTTAACTCGAACGAAGTTCGACAAAGGAAAGAGAGGATCGAGTCACCGATTTTGAAGGGAAATATTTTGAAAGAAGAAAGTATTAGAAACAATGCACACATACAATAACTTAAAATATTCATCCATTCGCTACCTTTTATCGATCGTTGATACAAGATAACGTGGTATTCCGTGAAGCATTATTGTTTCAAGATCGGAAATAATGTGATACGAATCTTGTATAACATTTTTTTTTAGTCTCATAAGGGTTTATGATATTTTAAGGATTCATAATTAATCAATCCTTTATAATTTAATCTATTTTGCGTCGATTTCTTTTGTATTTCTAATTTATTTGTATGTGAAATAAATCCTGTATGTATGATGTTAAAACAATTGTATTATAAATGCAAACATGGAAATACACGTTGGTCTTGTTTTATCAATGCGTTTGTTCCTTCAATTTGAACATTCAAACAAGTTGAGTATATACGTCTAAATACAATTATATGGAGGTACGAGATTTATCAATGTATGGTTTCCATGGAAGAGAATTAAACGAATTCAAATAGAGCGCGCTACAGGAGCGCTGCAGAGCGTCATGCGGATGCAAGTAAAAGCATAATTAACGAGCCACGGGCACGCTTGGTCGTGTCAGTGTCGATTCGTTGTGGGTATCATTCGCTGTTGTCAGTTACGGAGAAGTAAGACTAGGATGCGGTATCGCACAACATTATGGTATATCTCGTGGCCGCGACTTCGTGAGAAGGCCGTCGTGGTGGTGAACGCCTCTCGTTGAAGGAAATGCATTATATCGTATCACGCGAGTGCAGGCCAGGCTAACCTAAGCGAGGTGTTGGTGGTTGGTTGGTTGTTCCGAAGGTGAAGTGTAAAAAAGTGCGCGGGACTCGTATTGAGAGCGAGCAACAACGAGTCCCGGTGTCGTGGGATATGCACGCACACGTCAAGATGTCGTCGGGAGGACATAGCAGTCGTACACGGACCGTACACATAGGCTCAATTTTCCAGAAGCTTCATGGTCGCTTCGCTGACCCTATGACACTGCCGAAACTTTCGACCGACAAACGAATGTTGGATAAGACCTGGAAGCTAATGGACAAGGTAGTGAAACTATGTCAACATCAGAGGATGAATCTAAAAAATTCGCCACCGTTTATCCTGGACATCCTGCCTGATACGTATCAACGACTGAGACTGATATATAGCAAATACGAGGACAGGATGCAGGTGTTACATAGTAACGAGCATTTCTGTGTGTTCATCAACAACCTAATGAGAAAGTGCAAGCAAGCGATCAAGTTGTTTAAAGAGGGCAAAGAGAAGATGTTCGACGAAACATCGCATTATCGCAGGAATTTGACCAAACTCAGCTTAGTGTTTAGTCACATGCTGTCTGAACTGAAGGCCATTTTTCCAAATGGAGTGTTTGCCGGACATAAGTTCCGTATCACCAAGGCGGATGCGGCCGAGTTCTGGAAAGAAAGCTTTGGGATCAGGTGCGTACCGCTTTAACGATCTCTCTTTCGCTTCACATCCTGTTCGTTTCGTTCATGTAAACAGGACACCTGTCCCGGCCGCATGTGTTTTTGGCTCTCTGACGTGCGTAAAAACGAATAATAAACGTGTGCCTTCTCTCTCTCTCTCTCTCTCTCTCTCTCTCTCTCTCTCTCTCTCTGTAGCTCGCACGTGCGCACACCTAACCTAAAAACGGGTCTGCGTCTCATTGATATTGACATTAGTATCGTGCAACGAAAACCGGGACGTGTCGGCTCGTGTGCAGCTGACGCGGTACGCCAAATGTATTTCATCGGCCGGAAGTGTTCTTTTTCACGTCGCTGTATAGAGAAAAGGCTGTCTTTTCGCACGACCCCGAATCATGAACGTTTTTCTTCTATCGTCGTTTTTACAATGATCCGACCATGTCATGCGAGCATGCATTACAACTTCTTGTTTATTAGCATTATAGATAACTGTACATTGTAGAAATATGCACATATACTATACGAAGTTTCCTTTAACGACAACACTAATTCAAGTCAAATTTTTACACATTTAACGGTTTATCGTGTTTTCCCTGGTAAGGTGATTAAAAAAAAAAAATGTTACTCGAACTTCGCGTTTCAAAATATATCAGTTGTTCGAACGATAAAGTGATAAATACGGGCGTCGATTTCGCTCGAAATATCGAATAACAGTTACCGCTGTATTAGCACAAAGCTACTTCCGGTCTAATCGGAATTCCATTTATACTCGGTTGTGGTTCGACGAACCGTGTAAATTGTCAGGGATGAACCGTTAGCAGTTTATTGTCGCTACCCAGTTGCTGTCCATTGACTGTGACTCGAGTATTCGTGAGAAAGAAAAAAGAAGAAAGAAAGAAAGAGAAATTATCCACGGATACAACGGATTGGCAATCTAAGAACACCATGACAAAAAATATATATATAGAGAAAGAGAGATGATAGCTGGAGAAGATGGGACGAGTAAAGGTAGGGAAGTCGATGGAATGGCGTATCGACTGGTTAGATCCGTTTCCTGGTTACTATTCTTAGGGGGCTGGGTGGTTTAGTATCGTTTTACAAAAGTGATACACCTACTTTTACTGGAATACGTCATAACGCGCGGTATCGGGAGGCGCGCGCCGCGGTACGTTCTGGGCTACGTGCCGCGTAGCGATTTATCAGCCAGTATAAATAAACGGACAGCGGTTCGAGCCAATTCATGAATGACTGACTGCTGTACGGTGTCGCGAGAGATCGTCATGATTTGTCGGGACACGAGACTCTTGAACGGCGGATAGCCTTTCGACACACGCGTTACGTAGCTCACGCTCATTACCATGGATTTAGCATACGCTAAAGATATTACGTGTTTGCGATTATCTTGCCTATTCTTTTTCAACTATCCTGTTTATGTAAATACTTATCAGCTCGTATTCATTCGTCCCACATACACGTGTCTTTCTGTGCCTGTGTTAAACATTTCCATTGTGTTCCTTCATATGTTCCTATATATTTCACACATTCAAATGTGCCGTTAAATCCTCTTTATCTTAAAGATTATTTGCCTTAACGATAATGTTGTAATACGATTGGAAATCGTCGGATAACAAACAATACGCCCCACAGTCGTATTATTCCACCGCGAAATTTTCCCCGACGGTGAAATTAGAAAATACACCGCTGAAAATAGAACAAGCTTCCTGGGAAACGATAAAATATTAATACTTTATGTGGCCCAGAATTGGTTAAATTAAACATCAAGAGAAAGCTAGAAAGACAAAGACAGAAAGAGAGAAAGAGAAAGACCTTCCGTTCCTCTCCGTTGGTCATTTCTCGAAATCGTTTCCATCGCTTCTCTTCCTCTTCTCTTTCTTCTTCGTTCTTTTTTTTCTTCCTTTTTTTCTCTCCTTCTCGCCCCTACCCCTGCTTCTTCCCCCGAACGAAACGAAACGGTATACGCTCTTGTAGACCGAAGAACCCGAACCCACGCGTTTTCCAAGAAGGCTAAACAGGAGTTAGAGCCCGTTTATCGGGGAGCCATTCCTGTTTCTGAACGTAGGATGCGGGCGATTGTAGCGTGATTAACATGCGGCGAGCCGACTCGATTACGCCGATGCGCGAACTTTCTGTTTCCGGTCAAATGATCCACGGACATCCGGCGGCCCCTGGTGTTACGTGCCCGCGCGCGCCTATACGATTGCCGCCGGCCGGCTCTTTAATGGAGCAGAACTCCTCCTCGAAGGGGAATACGTGGCGCATTTAATTCGGCGTCGATAAGATAAACGTAAGCCATGATTTATCGTAACCGGAAATAATATTTATCGTTATATTACGGTGTACGTAATGTATCTTGGAAAAATATCGGTATCTCGGTACATATTTTTAGCCCGACCTTCTCTGCTCTTTACGCGCCGCCTTCGAAGAAAGCAATTAGTGTAGGAAATCGCACGGGGCGTTGTTTAAGCTTGACGATATAACAGCAAAAAGAGGGAAATTTCCCAGAAAAAAAAAGGAAAGATATAGATCGTACATAGATACACTAAAAGTGTCATTAGGAGAATTTGATATCACGTAGACACCGAGAGAATTCCTAAAACCTTTTAAAATCATACATGTGATACACATTTACAATATCAAAAAATGCACAACGTTTTTCTTCTCCCTCTGTCTCTCTTTCTCTCTTTTTCATTTGTTTGTTTCTTTTTATTTTCTCAAAGCATTCGAGACGAGTACAAACTCAAAATTTCACATCGCTCCCACGCTGGTAAACTCTGTGGAAGCTTTTGAGATTGATCATTTCGATGATTCACTTCTTCAATTTCCAACGTGTACCATTTTTTTTTTTTCCCCTCCTCCGTCAAAATCTCGTATCCGAACGAAAATTGAAAACCATGTTTCGCGTTAGAAACAGCAAGCTCCGCCACGCTAATGGATGTTTTCAGTGATGAGTGTACCGGAAGCAGTGGCAAGGGGTGAGCTTTTATCGAAAAGGAGACCGAAGTCATCTATCCAAGGCACACAGACACATAGGGACGATGAAAAAGAGAAAAACAGGAGGAACTGTAGTGGTATAGAGAATCGTCGTGCTACCGGTATATATATGTATACTTGTCGAAGGATCGTACACTTTGTGCCTGGTTCGCGCACGCTCGCAAGCTGGGGGGCAGAATCTTCTACTCTTCTAGCACACGGCCGTGTATATACACGTATAACGATATCCGGATGTGGGTTGGGAAAGCCGTATGAGAGAGAGAAAAAAAAGTGGTGAGGCAGAATGGAATTCAACGAGGTTAAACATTCCGGTTTCTTGTCTCCTACGATTATTTCATTAACGTGTCTCCGCTTCCCTCTTTCCCCTCTCGATGAAAATAATTGAACGTGAAGCCTCTCTTCGGGGACAAAGTGGCTCGATGTTCACAGAGTTGCTCTCTTTTCCTCTCTCTCTCTCTCTCTCTTGTCGTGCATCATATTTTATATACGGTGTCGGTGTATCAAACGTTTCGTAGTGAGGTCTCTGGGGGAGACTGAATCACCGAATTACCGCATCCGGCCTAAAACGAGAAGTAGAGAGACAGAGGTGGGGAGAGAGAGAGAAAGAGGAGAGGGGGAGAAGGTTAATTCGATCCACGTTGCGCGTCGAAACGATCAATATATTTGGAATTCCGTTCGAAAGAGTCTCGATCGTCTGCGTGGCCGCGTTTATTCACGAGATATCGGGTATCAGGTGCAGCGGGTCTGGTGTCTCGGAAACACGGACGCAATATGTCACGTAGCAAGTCCCGACGATCGACTTCACCGTCACGGTGCAATATCCAAGCCCTCAACAGTCTCCTCTCTCGCATACTTTTTTTTCTTTCTCCCTCTGAGGCCTCGAGACCTCGAGGGTAAGAAAGAAAATATCGAGCATTGGAAAATACTCTCTTTACGAGCTGATATAACGTAGGAACTTCGCTAGGGTGGCTTTTACGAGCTGTAACTTTTCTTAGATTTTCTCCGGGAGCCTATGATATTGCTGTCTGAACTTTGGGATATTGTATAGTCGATGGAAGCGATATGACGAGATAGAACGTAAATTAAAGAATTGACATTTCGAATTTCTACCGACGATTTTCCCTTCAAGTTATACTGTATTAACTCTTTCGATGATATGAAAATTTCTTTGTATATTAAAGGAGACTGTAGTCGTTTTTATTACAGATATTAGTGCATATATGCCTCTTTGACGTTTTTTTTTTTTTTAATTTCAATAGCATTCAGATACCCATTACAAATGAGACGCCCTGTATAAACGAACAAAAGTATTACCAGCGGGATGCACGCGTCTAGCACAGCTGTACTGTGTGATTGTTTTCCGGCAGAGACGATCGTAGCGAAAGGGTTAAGTCTCCGTAGTCTCTTGCACAATAGCAATTGTTGCGTTGGTGAAAATAGATCTACAGTTGTTAAGGATTTTTCAAGTTTTTCAAATGCGCTGCGTTTGAGGTGCTATTCTGAATTAACATCTTATGATTCTCAACGAACTTCAGGCTTCTTGTCTCTCTGAAACTATTGTTTCGACGCTCGAATTACACGTACTTTTACGTCTGATCGATTTCACTTTATTTCACGACTTCGCTGATATCGCTTCCACTAACTGTACAGGGGCGCAGCTTGTCGGGCAAATAGGTTTCGTTGTCGAGTACAATAGCGAAAGACTAGTTACAAAAGGAAGAAGATACAATCGAGTATAGTCGCTGGAAGAAATATAGAGAGGTTGTGAATTAACACGTTTACTTTTCCATCGGAAAATAGCGCAGAACGTGCAGTGTGCAATAAACTCGTAACACTCAGTTAAACACAGTGTTTTCACGAGGATTTTCATGGTGATAATTGTCGATCACACGAGGACGATATCGACTTTTAACGTCGTGACGGTGATCGATTGATACACCGTCGACAATGCTTCGACAACGCGTTAAAGCATTAAGTTTAGCTGCACTGATTAACACGATGACACCCAGAATCGAATTTTAATCGACGAAATCATAGAGGAAATACAAGTAATTATGCTAAAGTAAAGAATCTAAGAAAGATATAATTTCAGCACAAAAGCTTCGAGTGCGTGCAAAGGGTTAACACGTTCGCTGCCACCGACGCAGCATATTCGAACGTGTTAACACAGCCCTAGCTGTGATTTCGGTCTCTTCCGAGGTTTCCGTCGTTTCGCTCAAATTTCGACGCCTGAATCAATCTTACGACCTCGTTGTATCTCTTCCATCGACTATACAGGACACACCAGTCTCATTCGAGAAATCCCATTGAACGCAACGTGACGTTAGAAGTACAATGAGGATACTGTTATCGAAATACATTTGGCTTGATGGTTTAGGTGGGAAAATTGACACGCTAGATCCCAGAGGATACTTTGGACCTACATTAATTCCGGTCAGCAGGGGTTGGAACCGGCATTGATAGAGGTGGTCTGATTGTGTATCAGCTATCCGTGTCTGAAAAGTTACAACGAAAGAGGCTCGGTCCTCTTCTCCCCGTTTCGCAGCCAGGCCAGTTAAGCTCGCATCCGGACGTGAGCCGAAGCGGAAGGAAGGGGACGTGACGTCGCGATTAAAGCGAATTAAACGGAGCGAACTGTACGAATCGGTATAGCCTCCTCTCTCCCTCTCTCTCTCTCTCTCTCTCCTGCCTCTTCTGCCTGCTTTGCTTATCCGAATAAGGGGGTTCACTTTTTATTTATTTTTTATTTTTTATTTTTTTTTTTGTGTGATCACACAGGAGGGAACCGTTATCTGCGATCGAAATGGCGTGTCGTATCGATGATTGAAACTTTCGATAGAGATTACGCGAGAACACACAGCTGTTCAAAATAAGTCGCTTCAATTTGGTTATTTTTTTCTGTTTCCCCAAACTTCTTTAGGAAGTTGATATTTCAAGGAACGTTGTTTAGAATCCTTACCTACGTACTGTTTTTCAGTACAAGAATCAATTGTTCGTTTGTATTCTTCGAGCGTTTCTACTAGTTTGAGCGAACCTTCGAAAGAAAGAAGAAGAAAAATGGAATATTTAACTTGGTCTGGTTCCACAGTGGTTAAGCGTAGTAGCGCGATTGTGCTTTTTTACAAAATTATGTAACGCCTCGCTTTATGCCATGAGTTCAAGATTAAAGCGATAGCCGTGCCTTTGTAGAACAATTGTCTAGTGATGAAAAGCATGTGGAAAGGTTGGAGGTCGTTCGAGGATGCGGAGGAGCGGCGTGGTTACATGGTTTACACGCTAAAAGCGTCTTCAGTCATAATAGAGTGACGTCGGCCACGGTGCTCTCGATATAACGTCGATAATACGGTTAATGCAAGCGTCGAATCGTCAAGGGAATCGGTTGGGGATTTCACGAGAGCGCGTGTAGAACCTTTGAAACGAACGAAGCATCCTTGAAACATGCTGCTTCGGCCGTTCCACTGACATTTTCCATGGGTGTATATTTTTGCTATATGTTGCGTAATCGCGTTTAACCATCGATGGATGGAAACCTAACCGCGTGAACCGCGTGCGAAAGGTGCAATTAAAAGCGTGCAACGAAGGTTCCGGGTTCAGGGAGATCTGCTTTCATACACTCGGGTTCATAAGTATTAAGACACTTACTGAATTCTATTGAAATCTGTCGAAATCTCCTTACTCAATCCGAAGTAAAATCTTATTACCATTACAGTGTAGTATAAAATCATTTGACGCAGAAAACTCTTTACAAAATAGGGAAGATTTTAACACTTTATCGACTAGCTCATTCTATTCAATACTGGCTCAGTTTTTGCTATCACGAGCCTATTCTTACAGCTCTAAAACTTTTAAATTAAAATTTGCCAGAGGTCTTCGCCATACCGTTCGCTTTTTCTTGTTATATGGTAATTAAGACACGGGTCAAAAGTGACCCGGCATTTGTTAGGTCAGGTTTTATTAATTCGTTGCGTTGACAGTAAAAGACCGATTAACACTTTCGTGCTATTTTTTCTAAAACTTTCATACAAATTCGGGTATTTTAGTGATATAAAGATATTTCAATATATATGTATTAAAACTGCGATAATTATTTTTGTAATTAATATATTTTATTGAAATTTTCAGGAGTTGTACATAAGTAGTATTAGTATTGTTTTTTTAGTATGATAAAACAGCTTTCTTTGTGTAACGGTACCTCACAGAATTTGCATACATATCGTGTTTCGCTCCTTATCCCATGTGTCTTACATACTATACATATTCTTGTGGGATATTTTTTATTCTTTGTTGGCCTTAGTGTCTCCAGTGTGTGTTTCTTTCATCCTCTTCTGATTCAGAAGTACTATTACTGTCTGTTTCATATAAAATAGGTTTGCACCTTTTTTTTGGTAGGTACAATATCACTATTATCAGATTATCAATATCGCTATAATCACTTAGTAAGTCTGATAATTCATCGTAAATTTCGTTTTCAAATTCATCAAATTTATCCATTATAGTAAGAAACAAAGCGCAAATTATACTTACGCGTTGACCACTGCTATGCAATTAACTGACTGAAAAACACTCATATACGTATGTATAATGGAAATATAATATATGCATTAACAAATTTAAGAATATACCACTGTAAATATATAATTCCGTTATGTAAGAATTTACCAGAAAAGTACACACTTCTTACAAAACGAGAATTTTTGCTTTCCGACGAGTTTTCTTTTTTTCTTTAATTTTTTTTTTAACGAGAACTCTCGTTTCCTGATGCGAATGTGTTAATAGGCTTCCGGTCGGTAAAGTGCTCAGAAAGAATTGCTCATTCTAGAATTTCGAAGTACCACGAATACTTATGTATATTTTTATTAATATATGTACCGCTTAGAAGCCGAAGTGACTAAATCCGTGAAATAAAGTTTGCTAAGTTTGTTTTATGTATGAAAAGTTAAGCACGAATTATAATCTTTCGCAGGGAAATGTAATTTTAAATCATATAGTACTTTATACAGGAACGTAATGGGGTATCCTAAAATTTACGAACAGCAAATATGCATCGGATAAACTGCACAGGCAAAGAAGATGCGTTTAGCGTGAAGTAGAATTAATTATTAACCCGTTGCTTTGCAACGAGTGTCAAGACTCGTGGCACATATTCTATTTAATATGTGCGGCTAAAACAGTTGCATTAGTAGCGGAGATTAATCTTAATTTACGAAGTATTCGAGGATTACCAAATACAAATAATGTATAATACATCGCCGTTTCTTATCTGACACAATAATATTAAATCAGTAAATGTCTGACGTATATGTGCATAACCGGTAAAAAAGAACGAGAGAGAGAGAGAGAGAGAGAGAGAGAAGGAAGGAAATCATAAATCAAGCGATTAACAACTGGAAAAGTGTAACTTTTTTTTCCCAGTACAATTTTGTCTTAACGCCTTTTTTTTATCTTCGTACGAAACAATTACCTGCCAATCAGCTCCAGACTTTTTCTTATCAGAGCATACCAGGTATTCGTCATCCTTACTCGAATCTAAGTCAAAGTGTAAGATAACGCAAGGTTATCACCTACGACTTTCTACTCGTCATTGCTTATACAAGAAAAAAAAAACTCATTCGTATCGTCTTTTTTTTTTCTTTTTTTAAAAAGTCTCTAAAAGTTAGCATAGGATTCGTCGAACGAAAGGTACAGCTAGTATATATTCGTATATTCTTGGTTATAAGAAGTTCAGGCACGGATGGTGAATTTGACTAGGCGTTTGTGCAAGTCGGAAACATCATGTGGAAGACGCGAGACGTGGCAGATACGTCGGAAAAGCAGCGATCTATGAATGGAGACGAGCCTCGGATCAGTCGGCAAGCAAGGACGACTAATTATAGAGTTAGTATCTCGGAGCTTCGTTTCGTACGTTAGCCACGCACCATCGATATACCTATATGTATAATATACACGTTATATACATATCGGTGCGTATAGATATATCGCGGAACATTCAGTTCCGAGATGGTGCTCCTGCAATAGAGGACGTGACCCAGTTTAATGGTGACGTAAAGCAACTCAGAATTGAAATTCAGGAAGGACACGCCAATCCATCGCTCGCTCTTCTTCTGTTCTTTCATCTTCTTCTTTTTTACTTTTTTAATTTTTTTGTTTCCATCCTGTTACTCGAATTCGTTTGATGCCTACTTTAGAAATATAAGTTTTATATGCACGAGAGGGGGTGGATATATATATATATTAGACCGAGTATTCGCCTTTCATCCTTGACCCGCTCGAGACACGATGGCCTGTAATTATGTCATCGTGTTACTCGAATGTGCCTAGGATACATCGACCCATTTTTTTCCAGCAAAGAACGTCGAATTAATTTCTCTGCCCTCCTCCTCCTCCTTCTCCCTTGGTCACGTTGCCGTTTGCAAACGAGTCCAAAGAATAGAGTGACGTCGCATTACGTTCGACCATATTCGGCTTTGACCATGTTGAAAAGATAATAGAGAGGATGGTTCGCGATTGATGGCTAAATAAAAGGCGGTAATGATGCTAAAAATAGACAAGGTCAGGAACGAATGTGAATGCCGTGCCGTAGCGCGAAAGTACGCACGAAAGGCACACATATTCGACCCGGTATAAAAAAAGAAAAAGAGAAGAGAAGTAACGGGGGGCGTGTCGAAGAAATTTATAATCGTTTCGCCGGCTTGGTATAGAAACGTGTGGGATCGTTTGAACGAATCGGGTTTCGGAAGAATTAATAAAGGTTCAACCGGTGAACATTGTATGTTACGTAAAATGCATCCTTTTTATTATCTTCCACAAATGATACACTTTCTTATGTAAAACATTTATTTGTTCGTTGATATATATATATATTTGCTCGAAGAGAAATAAAATAGAGAGTGCGTATAATGTGATGAATTAATGAATAAGTTGCAACGAATAAAATTCTATCTATTTAAAGCATGTATACGCATACACGGTGGTTAACATGTACATTTTGATGCACCTTACACGTGCATCGATAGGAATGATTTGCTGTTAGATATATAAATATTAATCGATCATAAAGAGTACTTCATAGTGCAATTCTGTGAATATGTTTCGAAGAGTAATAGCGATGCGAAAGAATAATTAGAAGTATTTCTCAAGATTACTTTTCAATTTACTGGGCTCTACGTTCGGCCCGTGGCGTTCCACCACTTTCCCTTCTTTGTTCACGATGAATTTAGTGAAGTTCCATTTTATAAAACTACCCAGAATCCCTCCTTGCTCTTTCTTCAGATATTTCCAGAGAGGATGCGCGTTATCTCCGTTCACGTCAATTTTTGCGAACAAATCGAATTTCACCTGGAGCAAAATGGAACTATATACTAGACGAAAGAAAGAAAATAATTCGTATATTTAATTTGATAACACTCTGAAATGGTTCGTGTACCTTTTGCCGATCAGCAAAGGTGCATATGTCCTCGTTGGTTCCTGGTTCCTGTCCATTGAACTGATTGCAGGGGAAAGCCAAAATTCTTAAACCTATAAATACATCGGCATCATAGTTATTTTAGAAAGTACGTCAGATATGTACTACCTTTTACCACTTACCTTTGGACTCTCCGTATTCATCATACAGTTCGTTCAGTTCTTTGTAGTTCGTCGCTGTCAAGCCGCATTTAGACGCCACGTTTACTATTAAACAAACGTGCCCCTCGTATCTACAAATATGATAGCATTAACGATATATGTACATATTTATTAATTTTTTTTATATTTTTTTTTACATTTTTTTTTTTTTAAAGTACTAAAAGAATTCTTTTTCGCGTGTGATTAAGTTACCGTTTTCATCCTTTATTTGTGTTAAATTGAATTAAACCTTTTTTGGAAAAAAGCAATAAAAAGTTTTAAAAATCCTGCAATTTAGAAACAAATTATAACGAATCTGAATATTAGAACTTGGGAAACGGATATACGCGTCCTTAGTCCACACAGATAGCTTTTCATAGCCCTCGAAGGGTTAACACAGGTTTTACTTACTTAGATAGAGGGACATCTTCGTCTTTCATGTTTTTCACAGTGAAATCGTAAATCGATGTCGCGTCCTTGTAACTGTCGTTTCCGCTCATGGTTGTTGCTACAACTGAAGTTGATCGAAATTGTACATCTGATTATATGAGAAATTCCAAGCGAGGACGAATACTTTGCATGAAAGAAGTGATCTATTTAATATATTAAATATCGAAAGCAGAAACTACAAATACAACGGGATAACAAAATACTTTGTCGACATATCGACGAGAAGCTTGGAACAAGCGTGTTTTTGGGCGTTATCGCTAACGAGGCTAATTGTTATCGAAAAAGTCACCCGAGAATATTTGACATAACGTTCCAGTTGAATCGTTTTTTTTTTAATTTATCAAAATTCAGAAAAAAAGTATTTTTCTTATGATTACATTTGTTGTTTCGTTTAATCGTTATCGTACGAAAGCCAGGTGACTGCGTGTCGATTTAGCGCTATTCTTACTCATAACGATTACTTGCAACTTCATCATTAATGGACGACACGACTTATCGATACGTGAAACGCTGTTATATTTACACAGATGACATTCAAATATACTATTCTTTCGGCGTTCTCTATATGTTTAACAACTACATTCTGCGCGAAATTACAATTATCATCATTAATAATAATACTAGCCGAAATAGAAGGAAAATTAAGCGGACACGTTTGAAAAAAAAAATTCATCCGAAGAATTATGATATTCGTAATGACATGATGTATTCTTCTATGATCTCTGTAACATGTACACAATGTGAATATTCAATGACTGATACATGAGACGCGTATCGTTTCGGTTGCGGTACGTCGTACGAGTTTCCGGATACGTGAAAGTCACATCCTTCTTATTCGAAGAAAGATCAACTGTTTAAACGTTGGCCCTTTCGCTACGACGGATTTTAGTATGTAACGTACATAGCGAATTCAATTCTTAGTCGCGAAATTTGTTAAATTGTTTTCAACGGTTTCGAAAGTTCAGGTTTTTGCGATAATTAAAACGGAAGCGCACAGAGGATGAAATTAAGGATTGAATTGCGATAAAAGAGCGGTAACAGAAGAGTACGAGAAAATTTCGGAAGCGCCTATAAGCGCTAATAGTAATATGAAAGGGTTAATAACATTTTGTTACGTACGTTGGGAAACTGATTACACTTTCCCCAACAAGAAAAAGAAAAAAATATGGATACTTAATAATACGAGTTTTTATTACATGCAATTATTAGTAATGAAAGTTTTTAATTTCCAATTATCATACCGATCGTTTCGTCTTTGACCGTTACATCACGCTATTGTTTTACTCTCATAATGAAGAAAAAAAAGGGGGGGAGGGTAGGGTAAATGTGAAACTTATTAAAGTACATGCCTGCACAATTTCGGAATACCGTAAAGCCCAGCGGTAGCAACCGCTTTAAAATATGCATTTCTCGTTGTGGAATATACGCAGACAAAGATGCACGATCGTGTTCCTGAAATTTTTAGTGCATACAGTGTATAGTTTACGGTGTAAAATATTCCTAGTGTTGTACTTTGTAGCTTAGCTAAAGAATCTTTGTTAGTTTTACTTATCGTCACACCGATAATCTAGCCGATTAATAAAGAACAGAATTCTCGATACGTTGCACATCACATTTATATGTGATAAAATTTACCGTGTTTGATATTATGCCGCTTTAATTTCGCTTTAATTTAATCACATTTTGCAGCGGCATATAAAAAACATACACCGCAAAATTCAGTAACGAATGTGAATATTTTTCGAAAATTCGTTAGAAAACAAGAGGTTCTTTCGTGTGTACGGCAAGTTGGAATCGATTGCCATCTGCCGTTCGGCGTGTGAAACTCGGGAAACCTCAGCTATCAAGTTGCACGAAATGGTCTGATATTTTACGCCTCGTCATTCTGAATTTCTCTATCTTTTTACGCGTACAATAAAAGCATTCACGAATGATTATGATGCATTGATAGTACATTTCTTATATGAATCTGGTAAATCTTACCAATGATATACGCTGTTAAACTTCGTAAAAGTAGAGAACCGGTGTAGAACTGATGAACACAACCGCACGGTAGGAACTCTGTGTTTGCACTGACGAGACCGTGCAAATGCAATAGAGTTTACCAGCTCGTATACTAGCGCAATCTACACATACATATTATGTATATATATATATATATATATACACACATATATATATATATATATATATGTGTATACGATGACATTGATATTTCATTACAACAGAAAATTATATCGATAATTTATATTTCTGACATAATTTATCTCCCAAATGTGATGTTAAATGTTGCAAACATTTTCTGAATAATATAATATCGAATAGCTGTTAGGTTGCAATCGTATTGTTACAACTATTATATAATTGTTTGCACCGCTAAAAGATGATTATAATTTTTGTTGCAGCACACTGGTTCCATGGAAAGTATTCAAAGATAAATTAAACGAAGTTCATCCAATTAGTTCTGGGTTACAAGCTATGGCATTAAAATCTACGATAGATCTCACGTGCAATGATTATATTTCTAATTTCGAATTTGACGTATTTACAAGGTAAGCTTGTACATATTAAAAGAATATTATTCCGTGTAATAAATAAAAGAAATAATAGGTAATGTTTGTTCCGATTTTTTCTAGGTTATTTCAACCATGGTCCACGCTCCTACGTAATTGGAAAATTCTGGCTGTGACACATCCTGGATACGTAGCTTTTCTTACTTATGACGAAGTGAAAGCACGTTTACAGAAGTATTGTAGTACTAGACCTGGGAGTTATGTATTCAGACTAAGTTGTACAAGGTTAGGACAATGGGCTATTGGTTATGTCACATCGGATGGAGACATTCTTCAAACAATACCTCACAATAAAAGTCTTTGTCAAGCACTGTTAGATGGATATCGAGAAGGATTGTAAGCATCCTACTGTATTACACACAAAAGAAGATCCATAGCACATTAACAAATTTTCAACATTTTATAATTTTTTTTCTTTTTTTCTTTTTCTTTTTTAGTTATTTATATCCTGACGGTCGCAATATAAATCCAGACTTAACATGGGCAGTTCAACCCACTCCAGAGGAGCACATAAAAGTCACTGCAGAACAGTATGAATTATATTGTGAAATGGGTAGTACATTCCAGTTATGTAAAATTTGTGCAGAGAATGATAAAGATGTGAGGATAGAGCCTTGTGGACATCTCCTTTGCACTCCATGCCTCACAGCTTGGCAGGTGATGATACTTAACTTGCAGATTTATTTCTAAATTCTTTGTAAGAACATTTCATAAAAGTATAATCCTATAATTATACATTTATAGGACTCTGAGGGACAGGGTTGTCCGTTTTGCCGAGCTGAAATTAAAGGAACTGAGCAAATAGTAATCGATCCATTCGATCCACGAAGAACACATCGACCAGGAACACAATCAGCGTCTGCTAGTAATGCATCAACCCCTACGCGGGATCTTGACCCGGACACCGAGGTATCCGACTAGGAGTAGCATCTACCCTCATTATATTAAATGTGCTCTATGTATAACAACTTCCCAGCAACATGCCTCATTTTTTTAAAGAATGCTTCATGCATTTCATGTGAGATCTCGAGTTTGTACGATTGTCATGCCATATCATTTATAGGATTATCATCGAACGTGTGTACCTCTTACGGAGGTACGTAAGTTTAAATAGAATGACAAACTTTAGTAAAGTTAATATTTTGGATAAACAATGTAAAAAGGGACCAACTTTTTTGTCTCTATATGAGATTTGTTCGAATCGTATTTGTTTTTGTTTCTTCTGTTTTCTTCTTTTTTTGTTTGCATTGTTTCTCTATGTGTATATATAAGTATATTCAGAATGAACTCGCAGAATAATTCTGAAAAAGTTTAAGTTCTCGAATGATTAATACGAATGTTTTTTACAGTTCACGTGTTTATTTAAACTAACATGTGTTCTCTTTTTCTTTTCTTTTTTATTTAATTAGTCGTTTTGTATGTATTTCGATTTTTCGAAAAATCGTCCGTTTTATGGAGACCCTAAGGTAGGTTGCTTTTTTGCATTACAAAGTCTCTCGAGGGCTTAATGTACGACTCATCGTTCTTGTTTCATTACTACAAAGCGTTTTACATTTATAATCCCATATTCTCGTAACGTGAAAACTTCGTGTCGTTTAACATACACGTTACTGGTGTTGTACTCGTCGTACAACGATTTTTAAAGTAATAGAACTTACACTTTACTTATTGAAAGACGTATAATGTTTAGTGGTAACATTGTAGTCGAGATCCCCATATCAAATTTACGATAATACACACGGATCGCTTCTTTTTTATGCAATAGAGTAAAGACCAATCATGGAATCAATCATATTTTAAATGCATGGTGCCGATGTATAGCTGGCAGCGTTTTCTTTGCGTTGTATGCATAAAAGATCTGAAGTTAGAACAACGCCTCGTTTCCATATACAACTGCATTATTTCACCAAATAGGAGATTTTGTAAGATTACAAATTAATACTCTTCCGATAGAAATGTGCGTTGAATCCCAAGCTAATAGGAAATTAATCGGTCATACGATTGAATCTTTCGCTATAAATAAGATCTGTTTGACAAGATCCTGATTCGATACTCCTAGCTTCATCTTTGGTTATAGAAAGGAAAAAGGAAAGAAAGGTTAAATCTTTTTAAATTAATTGGTATTTTATTAATATGTATATTGTATTACGTTCACGAGTATAAGCAATGACATGGTAAAAGTATAGAACTGAAAGGAAATGGTGATTTTGATAGTACTTAGAGAAAAAAAAAAAATCAGATAAAACATAAACGATCTTCCGACGGAAGTAACGTAGCTTACATCGAGCAACGGAAGTGCTACGTAGACCATAGATGAACAGATCGTTCGTCGTTTTTGTATTTTATTAGAATTAATTACGTACCTGTCGCCGATAGAAGAAACAATGTAATAACATGCGACATCTTTTACCAGGGGAAAAGATGTTATTATTTTCTTTACATTTAGAATATTTATTATTTATTCCGTTCACATATTAAAACGATCTTTTTTTTTTTTAAGGAGTTATACCAGTGATTGTATGGTAGCACTTCATGCCGAATTTTCAATGCTGTGGTATATACGTACTTTTTTTTCTTTTTTTCTCTCTCAATACATTGATACCACGAATTCTAGATATGCATCAATGCATACAAGAGCAGTTGAAAGAAGAAAAAAAAGATTGGTACTCGTACCCACGAAAAGGAAAAAAAAATGAGAATCTTTTTAACGTATGGATTGGCAGAATTAACAATTAAAAAAAAAGGAAAAAAAACGAAAAAGGGAGTTAGTAACTTCTTAAGTATAGAATTACGTATATCTTACATCTACTACGAAATATTACTACATCTTTTGCACTATAGAAACTCTAAATTAAAGGATAGATTTTTTTACTGCGTTCACGTGTAGCCATTAGCGTAATTTGTACAATGAATAGTGCTGCAAATTGATCCATCGTTTAGATCCATTCATGCTGCACGCATCCGGCAGTGAAAGTGATCTAAAATAAATAATTCATAAACATTACAAATTATAGCGTACGTTTTTTCCTACTCATTGTAAAATATTAGGAATTTGAGACATACATTTTCTTTCTTTCTTTCTTTATTTCTCTCTCTCTGTCTCTATTTATCTATTTCTCGCGTTTCCTTTTCCTTATTTTTTTTTCCATAAATAAAATTATATTACATTTACGTCGCATTAATTCTGCACATTTTATACACGCATCCCTTTTGCTGGATCTTGCTAATTTTTTTTTTCCACACCTGTCGGATCATTGTTCCAGCAGCAGGGAACTATTGAGAAACGAGTGAAAGGTGTTATATATCGTTATATATCGTTCGCATGATCGTTTATCTTTAATTTCATAACGTTATCTACTGGGTCCATTGCTCTGCCCGCTGCATGATCGAAAACTAATCGGTAATGTACATAGCCGAAGGGAACGTGTTTTTTGACTCGCTGCGAACGCAGGTAAGTGAACAAATGCATTATGGCTCTCCGCTTTAACCGCTTTGTAATTATGCTCGTTAATTAATTGTGATGTTTATCCGCAAACAGGTTTTATCTTTTTTTTTCTTTTTTTTTTCTCATTTATATAATAACGCGACTCTCGGAGTTATCGTTCGATTAATACACACCGAGAGAACAATAATTAAAACTTGTTTCGTTTGTACGATTAATTTGCATCCATTCGTTTTTATTAAAATGTTTAATTACTCGTTGATAAATCCATCCTATATATACATATTATAAGAGAATTGAATGGAGTATGCTGTGTTACGCGTTTCATGCATTTCCTCGTATTGAATAACAACATATCATACTAGCATACTAAATTAAAATAAAAAGAAAACAGATCCTGTATTTATTAATTAACTATATAGAAATTAATGCATCTTTTCCCTGCCTCTCGATGTTTTAGGAAATCATGGATCTGTGTAACGGACACTGCGGATTGATATGCGACGACTCCGACGAAGAAGAGGACTCCAGTCCAACAAACTCTCCTGTCTCTACGCGAAGAATCGTGCCAAGTCCACCGCTACCTCCACGACGACCTTCTCCGTCGCCCACACCGAATAGTCACTCTAGAAACGGTCGTCATTTAACTGTCCCCAAAGAGAATGCTCCACCACCGCCAACATCAGCGATCAATTCACCTTTCAGCTCTAATATAGACAATCAACAAAATAATAATAGTGAGTGAGAATGATTAAATGAACATGATTCTATATGTCATTGTGCTTTAAATGATGTCCGAATATTATTGGAATATATCTTGATATTCTACGTGTATCAGTTTCTGATTCTGTTTTACTTTATCAGTGAACGAAGCAGGGTACGATATGCTTCATCGCGCCTCTTCACCCTCAACGATACCACCAGTACCTCCAGTACCATTTGCGGTAGCAAGAGTTCGCCGGTCTCAAGGGAATCACGTAACTGCGTCGCAACCGCAACCACCGCCAACGTTACCTGAAAAATCTAGTCGTGCAAGTAGCGCGTCTTCGACGACCAGTAGCGGGCAAATCACGTCTAGCAATAATGTACCACCGGTTCCACCGCCGTTGTCGGTACCACGACCACCGAAAGGATCTGCCGGGAAAGAGCATAATCGACAACAGGATCATCATTATGAGAATACAATCGTGATACCTGGTACGAGACAGCACGTCGTGAGGAACATTAGTCTGGAAGCGAATACAGCTCGTTTGTCCGCCCTGATGAGAGGTAAGGACGATCCCAGCGGTCCCGCTAAGCCGGAATCCGCGGCATACGAGAACGTGAACGTCGAACACATTTCCAAGCTGACGGCTCTCGGATTCGCGCAAGACGCCGTGATTAGAGCGCTCGGTATAACTAGGAACGATCTCGAAATGGCTTGTGACATACTGCACGAATTTGCCACGAAATCGTCTTGACCAGGTATGCGTAAAATGCAAACCTAAGAAAAGAGAAAAGAAAAAAAAGCAAAAAAAAAAGAGAATTTAAATGGAGGCCTACCTCAATTGTACTTGCTAATTCTATTGAATGATAGCGTTTACCAGCAACTATGATGAAAATTTAAGCAATTTCATACGGTAGAAAAAAAGATTGTAGTTTTTTTTTTTAAGGGAGATCTACGGATTTAGCGATGTTTCTTTCTTTTTTTGTTCTTTTTGTTCCAGGGTCGAATACCGAGGGCTCGTAATTGGTTTCACTTGTTGCACTATTGATGAACATTATACGCAGAGACGTGTAGAATTTGCCTGTCGCTGGTATGCTGGAGAAAAAAAAAAAAGTCTGTCTTCTTTCCCCGTGAGCACAGAGACGTTCTTCACGAATTCGAGAAATACACACACGCCCTCCCTGAGAGCCTACAACCAGATTCCCGCGTCCAGTTGATCGGCAATGTTTTCGATCGTTCTCGTACGGCGCGTCGTGTGCGTCGATAACTCTTCAGCCTCGTCAACCACGATCTTCTAGGAAGACGTCCCCCTCGAGAATACCAGTGTATTTCATTAATCCCTTTAACCCGTACGTACGTACACACACGCAACCGAAACACACAAGAATACAGAAACAAACACGAACAAAAGAAGACTGCTTAAAACCGCGTGAGAGAGAGAGAGAGAGAGAGAGAGAGAGAGAGCGAGAGAGCGAAATGAACGTGTTGCGATAAAAAGATGTAAGTAAGAAACTTTACGAAGATGATAAAAATTCGTTCGTACCCTCCGAGTACAAAGAGTCTTTCGTTTCCCGCGATCGATGCAAGCGATTTACTGCTGACAAGAGTTTCACCCTAAGTAGCTTTCCGCCTTTCGTAAATAGAGTAATTACATTTTTCAATCTACTTAAGGAAAAGGATTTAGATATACATTCTTAAAACGAGAGAACTCGCATGCAATTACAACACAATTGTACAGTGGCCAAATTTATCGGTAGGCTGATTCAAAAATGATGCTAACCCCCGCCCCCCCTTTTTTATCTATGTAACTAGTATATATGCCCCCTCCCCCCTTTTCTGTTGCTTGTTTCCTAAAAAGAGGAATATTCAGATTAGATTTTTACAATATTTAAATAATACCTCTTATATGTATATACGTTAAGAATCGAGACATAATTCAAGATGCAAGAGAGATGGTATCTTTCTTTGAATTTCATGTTCTGAGTAGAATTGATATTGTTGCACGTTTTGTCGATCGCGTGCAGCGATTTTATATAGCGTTATTTATCGAATGTGATACTTATGTTTTAATAATCCTCGAACTGCACTGAATTATACCCCTAATCGATGCACGAGAAGTGAAAAAAACTTTTTAATCGATATTTAAACTACTACGTTTTGTGTGGCAAACGTGTAAAGAAGAAAGGGTGAAAAGGAAAGAAACAAAGAAATGTCAGACGGAAGTAATTTACTTTGAAAGTAGCAAATTTTCTATAGCTTCTGATTCGAATAATTTATGAAAGATCAGGGATTAAAAAAATACTCGTAATTATAATGTCCCCTTCTAATAAGATAATTTAAGGTAACGTTCAACAAATGGCAATCCCTTGTAATTCTGTGGCTTTTGTCGTATCGATTATCATATCCTTTCAACGATTGTAAAGAAAAAGACCAAACTTAAAATAAACACGTCCCGAGTACTTCCCTACTTTCTGCGTTAATTGAAGTTCTTGTCGTTACGAATAGTAAGGAGACAACGGTTGTACGCTTTATCATCAATCTTAACCTCGCAACCATACCAAAGGAAATGCTCTGTAATCGAAATGAAATGCGTTATCGAGTGCCGTATGTAAAACAGGAACAATTCATTACTCTAGACTGTATTATTTCGGATAGTGCAATTAAATCGTTTAAGGAATTAGGGCACCAGTCACAGTGTTGCGCGCCTGCGAAATGAAAAAACTTCGCGACAAAGACCTCGTTCCATGAAATAAAACCAGTGATTGTTGTTTAAAAACGAATATGCTTCGTCGTAGTTCGAACGTATACGCAAATGGGCCACATTTAAACAGAATAAAAACATTTATTTGGTTTATCACATCACAATTGAAACATTTATCTAATTCCAATTATCTTGTTCAGAAGACGAATCGTCAGCCTTCATTGTGAAATCTCGTATAGAACTTGTATAAGTGCTCGGCGAATTTCATTTGCCGCACTTTTTTCTACATTGTACATTTCGAGATCGATAGAAATTTGTGATGTATCAAGGATAGGCACTGTTATTTTATATGGAACTGTTTCTATAAACCGTGCTCTCGAGAGAAACGTTTATCCGGCACTGCTACGTTCTTTGTCGTGCATTAGTATATAAGGTTAATCGTTTTTGGTGCAATGTCTAGGGTAGAACGTAGATACCCTCCTCTTTGATTTTAATCTATTCGTTGTAAAAATTGTTTTACATATTTCCCCAAATAAAATGACATGTCGTTTAAAAGATTGAAAAATGTTTCAACCCGATGCTTCGTAGTCGAAAGCATTCACGACATGTTTAAAGGTATCATCACGATACCGAAGACAATTCTACTTGCATTCTTCTATATCTTTCTGCATCTTCTTTACTGACCGAAGGATTTAATTCTCGTATAGCTTTTAAGAAATCCTCCAACTCTACGGCAATCGGTTCGTTTAATTTCACTTCGTTCGAATCATCGTCACAACTGTTCAAAACTCTGCGCGCAGCGTTTAACCATGCGTTCGAACAAACAGAGTACAAGTCAGCACCGGTCGTGTGATCGGGTAACTGATCTACCAGTTTCTCCAACTCGTCTCCGTTTTCATGGAACGTGAATTTACGAGTCAGTGCTTTTAGTACGTTAAGTTGCGACTCGCGATCAGAATGAATCCCAACGTATAATAATTTATCGAATCGACCAGGTCTAAGGAGAGCAGGATCTATAAGATCAGGCCTGTTCGTCGCTCCTATGATGAATATACTGTTCGAACAGTCGAGGCCATCCATTTCGGCGAGCAACTGGGATACCACACGATCCATAACACCACCGCTATCGCCACTTCGTCCACGATTAGGCGCCAACGAATCCAGCTCATCGAAAAATATGATACATGGCGCTGCGGCTCTTGCCCGTTCGAATACTAATATAAAGATATTTAATTTTTTTTTTAGGATATTTATATATATTCGCATGTATATTCACGAGATTACCTTGCCTAACGTTTTTCTCACTTTGACCAACGTACATATTCAACACTTCGGGACCTTTAACAGATAAGAAGTGAAGTTGATATTCTGTGGCTACAGCCTTAGCGAGAAGCGTCTTTCCAGTTCCAGGTGGTCCGTACAAAAGTAGCCCAGATTGGCCAAATCCTAAAGCGTTCATCAAAGGTAACTGAATTCTACGCATTATCTCGTGTTTTAAATTCGCCAAGCCACCTATATCTTCCCAAAAGACTTTTGGTACACGCGGTGCTCCTTTACAGTCTGTATAGATCGACTGCATGTATTCTAGAAATGAAATTAAAATAATTAATTACAGTATGAATAGTACTCGTTATTACGGCATTGCGATATTACCATAAGCTTGGTCGAAATCTTCTTGGGAAAGTTTTAAGGGCTTTAGATTGGAAGTGTTATCTTTGCATTCAACTTTTATGGCGTGCAATATAAGCGCCGATAAATCTGAATACCTGAAGTCCGAACAAATTCCAGACAGCTTCGATAAATTCACCTGATAATCAATATTTCGCTTCGCGAGTAACCACGAAATTAAATCTGATCTTCCGTTCTGATCTAGATGTTCCATTTGAATTGTTTCGATAAAAATTCTATTCAGTTCTGCCGGTATTTCCGATTCACTTGTGGTAGCTACTATAACAATTGGATATTCCAAACGTTTATTATACAATAAACTTATTTCGTTTGCAAAGGTTGATATAATCCTCTCATCCTTTTGGCCTTCAGAATTTTTCCCAAATACTTCTATGTTATTTAAACAAAGAATACAAGGTACACATTGTTTAGCATTGTGCAATACAATGCGTATCTTAGCCTCTGTTTGTGCTGATGTTAATGCTTGAACTTCAGCAAAATCTGCACTGAGAAAATTTAACCCTATTTTCTCAGCCACAATTTGAACTAATTTGCGTTTATTTGAACCCTGTGAACCCTTAACAAGAAACATTGGTTTTATGGGCAATTGAATATCTGTAAAATAAACATAAGACTAAATATCAGATACCTATTAGTTTAGATGGGATTAGATGTTCAAGAAAAATCTCTTACCACATTTAATGAATGGTAAAATGCAATATTTTAAATGTTCCAAAGGTGTTGCTAAATTTGGTGGATATGACTCTGTATACTTTTCATTGGTTTCATTGCAATGAGAATATTTTTGAGGTAAATAACTGTGTACATTTGGTTCTAGAATAAGTGATGTTTCTCCACGTAATATATAAGAACTATTACTAGTTGTACATTTTTCATTATCATTAATTATAATAGAATTAACTTTAAAATATATCACAGACATTAAAGGGTTGGTATGTGAATAGATTTGATCCCATATGTGTTCTCTTATATCAATGCCAAATAAATCATTATTATTTAAAAATCTAGGTTCAGAAAAATAGTTTTCTAGCAGAGCATTTATCAAATCATCTGAACTTTCATATGGATTAGAAATCATAGAAATTTTAATCTCTTTGGCAAAGTTAACAATGTCATCTTTTGCTGGTACTAAAAAAAAAACAAAAAAATCACAAATTTACTGTTAGGAAAAATTTATTTATAAAAATTATCTTTTTATACTTACACAAAAAACATTTATCAACAATACAGTGCAATGCATTCTCTATATTATATCTCATAGTTTCTGAGACAAATATTTCATTTGCATCAGTACTGTTTACAAGTACAATTAA
Organism: Anthophora plumipes; assembly: GCA_951804975.1. Classification (NCBI taxonomy): domain Eukaryota; kingdom Metazoa; phylum Arthropoda; class Insecta; order Hymenoptera; family Apidae; genus Anthophora; species Anthophora plumipes. The sequence goes on along the minus strand of OX638116.1, from coordinate 23,822,942 downwards.
TACTTTATACTTTTTCGAAGATTCTGTAGAGCATATATAGAACCAAGTTGGTGTAGTTATATTAAAATATTTTATATTTGATAATAAACAAGAATTGCAGTCTATGTAATAGCTTTCCTCGTCGTAAAATTGCTTTGCTAATTTTCTTAAAGCAGCGTCAGATAGAATATTCCACTTGAATTTCATATCAATTAATTTTTTCCATTTAAAAAGTACATAACGTACAAAAGTGTAATACAATAAATAATTGACGTTATATTTCATTAACATTCTCGTTAGTTCCCGTAAAAAATTCATATGAACGTGTAAGGAACTCATGTCGCATTTGTATTTCTACGAAGTTGTGTTTAATTCGAAAAAAAGAATTCCCACACTGAAAAGCAAAAACGAAAAAACGAAAATTTTTGTATATGACGACAAGAAGGATTTGAAGTTATTCAATGGTAACACTTGCAGCATAAAGATATAGTAAATTTCATAACAACTTGTGTACAATAGAGAAGAAAAATATGTATTTTTAATAGCATGCATCGATGAATAAAATTCTTAACGAAACTTTGCAAACGTTTCGCGATGAATTCTCGTAGATTCTTATAAAAAGTGAAAGAAAATTAATATCATTGGCGTACCAATTTTGGTCCACTCTGGCAAGTTACTATAGAAACAGTAACGAAGTGGAGGTCGAGCTCGGAAGATCATGCGAAGTCCCCCTGTAACAGCTGTCCTATTGGTAATTTTCAATAGGGATTTGCGTGAAAACTGTATTAAGCACGGTGAACTTTCGTCGCATCAATTCTCGATTCTCTCGTATAGCTGATTGAATTAAAATTCGTGGCCAGTGAAACGTAACTCTTGCATCATTTGAAGTACAGTATAGCAGAAGACAGTGAAAAACCGTTGGTGGCCGTAGCCGTTCAGTGAGAAAACTAACCTAACCTAGACTGATAGCGTCCTTATTGGAATTATCAAGACTAGATTTATTCAAATTTGAAGGTCCACCGCTTTTCAAAGAATATTATGCAAAGTTTTGGTATGTACGAAAGGTTAAGTGTTTCCTATGAATACTTCACGTTCACTTCACGCCACTGTTTAATAGCCCGTGTGATTGTTTGCATTCCTTTTAACTGCATACACCTCGAAGTACTTGCGAATTTCAGTTCTCGTCGATTTTTCTGCATCGTTACACACTGCGAAGAATCACAGGCCCCTGGCGTATTATACTATGACACGTTAAGTGACAAGTCATTTAAATTTCAGCATGTAGTTTCTTTTCACTCATTTTTTTTTATGCAGAAATTTTAAATCCCCACAATAACAGACATTTAAAAAAGATAATTTCGTCGAGTTTTATTATTTGAATATTCTCTGCGTTTTAGAATATAGAGTGGTTTGATTAAGAAAGTGTGAAATTAAGAATGGATCCTGCAACAGTCATAGCTCTTTGCAAGGAAAATATTCAACCATTGCGTTATGGACGAAATGCTGTACAGTTAGGGACTGCATTGAGAGCACAAGAAGATGCAGATGCTCAACAATTACTTTTACAAGAGAAACAGTGGGTTTCAACGTCGATTAATACTGTCATTATAATAATTTTATTAGAAATTTTCACAAAGAAGTTTTCATATACTACATATTATAAAATAGCAAATTTTGTAATGTTTCTTTTTTTGTTTTTGCAGAATGTACGAAGATGCAATAAAAAATTATGAAGGAGATGATCCTTTAGAAAGTTGGTATGAATATATACTTTGGGTGGAGCAAAGTTATCCAAAGAGTGGCCATGAGTCACATATTGGCAAACTTTTGCAACAATGTTTAGCTATGTTTGAGAAAGAGACCAAGTATCATCAGGATCGTAGATATATACGTCTTTGGATTAATTATGTAAGGAATTATAAACAGTATATGAAAAAATATTCACTGCTGTATGTCTTATAAAAAACAAACATTTTGTTTGCAGATAAACATGCAGAAAAATCCATTAGAATTGTATCAACTTTTACATAACAATGGAATTGGAACTATGGTTGCAGATATGTACAGAGCATGGGCTTTTGAATTGGAACAAGTAGAAGATTATAAACGTGCAGATGAAGTTTATTTAATGGGCTTATCTGCTTTAGCAGAGCCACAGGATGAATTGGATTATGCTCACAAGTACTAATCTTTAAGATATACCTAGATTAAAAGAATTATCAATAACATGTACTTCGTCTGATTGTCAATTCTATTTGTAGGAATTTTCAACTTGCGGTCGCGCGTAAAACATTAGGACGTACGGATGATCGTAACGAAATGTCGCTGCTTGAACAACGCCAAGCTTTTAGCTCGTTAAGAGCAATAAAAGCTGGCAAGAAAGTTGGCAGTGTACGTACTGGACATCGAGTACGCGAATATTTTCCCGGCACTGTTCCACAAATATCTTCGACAATGCACAGAACTGGACCAAATTCCAGAATACAGATATATCAGGTATACGAACATTTAATCAAATATTTGCGATAAAAAAAAATGAGGACGATAACATGGAAACACGTTTAAACGTTTTAACAGGATGATCTGGCAGGTGAAATGAAAGGTTCAAGCATTTTAGACCATGTACCGGTAGAGGATACGGTACATAAAGAAAATACTATAAAACCTGGTCCATGGAGTAATGCAAGTAAACGATGTCCATTGATGTCATCTACTACAAAACCAACATTCAAAGGTACAATTAAATTCACAATGAAACATTATTTTTGCTGATACACACGGCGAATTACTTATATCGTTATTATCGATCGCACCATAGTTCACGAAGATCAACCGAACGAGTTTGACACAGAGAAGCTAAGATTATTTCCAAATCATACGTATTTTTTCGATGGTAGTAAATGTCTAAAGCACTTAATAGTGCCTGTGTTCGTACCGGATCTTCCAGATTCAAATATTATATTAAAGCCACATTATCCCAAAGAATTAGTTTATGCTAATGATATGGATCAAAGTATGGAGGAATTAAGAGCCCAACTGTATTTTCAAAGGTAACATATCGTTGTTAATTGTCGTTGAAATGGTAGAAATGTTTCGGATAAATTATAATCGAAGTTTTAAACCGCAGAACACAAACATTAGAGAAAGAACTTAATGTACCAGACATAAGAGAGACTGCTGATCATCAAATTCAGCATAAAAGTTTCGAACCTGAACATCAGAGGCACGAGATATCTTTGCAAGAGCTACAAAGACAAAGGCAACAGTTTGAACAGCAAGAGTTAGCAGAACGACAAAGGAAAATAGAGCGGCAACGTAGAGAAGCTGAACAACTTGAACTGACTAGACAGAGACTTCAAGCTGAACAAGAGCTTCAACGACAGCAATACGAAGCCGAAAATCAAGCTTTAGAATCCCAAAGACGCGAGGCAGAGCAACGCGAGTTGGAAAGATTAGAAGCGGAAAGAATCGAAGCTGAAAGGATCGAAGCAGAGAGACTCGAAGCGCAGAGAATGGAAGCGGAATTCAATTCGCAACGAAAATTACAAACTCCTAGCTTTATTCATCAACATCATACACCGTCGTTAAGTACCGGCCCCGAGGAACATTTACTTGGACAAAGCCTTACAGTTAATACAAAAGAAGCGATGTCAGTCGTGCAAGATATGTGGCGTTCTCCCGATACAGTACCTAATACGCCTAATTTTCGTACTCCCATGACACCCAGGATTCCAGATGCTAAGACAAAATTATCTTTCGACATACATATGGATAGTTCAATGACGCAGCATGTAATGTCGAGTAGTAAACATCATTCGGGATACAATGTGCAGCCGTACAATGATCAAGAGAACCATCAGAATTATTCCGCTCACCAAAGTTATTCTAATCAAGAACATCAGACTCCTTATGGCAACTCCGGATTACATAACACATACCAATATCAGATACAGGTATAGTACAAAAAGAAGCATACATAAAGGAAGCTTTCTTTATGTAAGAAATTTTTGTACTAATTATCTAAATAATTGATTACAGCAACACCACGAGCAACAAGTGCAACAATCTCATCCCCGACCACATCATTCGCAACATCATCAGCAGTTAATACAAACACATCAACCGACACACGTGATTTCCCATCATCATACTCTCTCCCATGCACCGCATTTACAACCCCATAGTCAGATTCAGCATCATCATCAATCACCTCTCCCTCAACAACATCAACCGTCACATAATCAACACCTTCATCATCAGCCACATCAACATACTCCGCACATGCAACATTCCGTTTATGGCAGTATAATGCCGAACGATGTTACTTATCAGCAGTACCCTTCGCAACTAGAATCCACGTTACTGCAACAAAACGTAGAACCTCAGAAACAACTTCATTATCCTCCATACAATGAGCCAGATATCGAAACCAGCAAACCGTACAGAATGCCACCCGAGTTACCGTATATAAAATCCCCGAGAATGAATCGTAGAGAGATCAAGTATCTCGAGAGTACTGAAGATAAAGAAAACGCGATTGTAGTTGATTATAACGGACCAATGGAAGAAAATATGACTGCGCCAAAGCCACCTGACGAAAACAATTTATATATCGATGAAAGTCTCGGTATTGCTCCGTTGGCAGAAAATAATGATACTTGTTTTACAGAAGCATTTAATACACAATTACCTAGTTCTACGCCTATGAGTAATCATTTTAGACAATCTTACAAAGTAGCAGAAGGAACTTCACAATATCCAAATCAGTGTCCCGCACCTCAACCGTACGTATGCCATTAGCCACGTATTTAATCATTAACACGAGTGTTTTGTTTATCTTCGATATTATATTTACAGCACTACAGAGGCGCCTAATGGCGAAGTTGAGGACAAATTAAGTGTTATACTAGAAACAACTAGAGAATACGTTTCGAGCAGCTCCAATAGCAGTTCTACGCATACAAGAAACACCGTATCGGGCTTTACATTAACAAAGGAAGATCTGGTTCCTATAAAAGAACAATCTATTAGTAGAGGTAATTTAATAATATATGTTAAAAATGTATGTTTATAGTAATGCACATAAAGAAAGATGTTTTTCTTTTTTTCAACAAGGCGGAGAAGATGAAAGTAACGATGTTACGCTTTCTGCGAATCAACTTTACGAACAAAAGCTTCATGCCCAAATTCAAGCTGTACATGCTCAAAGTCCACGTACAGTGCAACGTAACGTGGATCAAATCACCTCTGAAATTAAGACGAATTGCGATCTACGAAAATCGATAAACTTTAAACTCAACGAAATAGAGCAACAGGAGAAAGTTGATTCGATGGAGTGTGAAGAGTGTGAAGAAGAAGCGGAGGAAGAAAGTTTCCAATTACCTTCAGGAGACATTAATCCTTTCGATAAAGATTTGATAGCCGGTCTTTTAAAGAAACTTAAATTTCCCCAGCCGCATCACGCAAAGGGATATGTGAGATTAAATACTAATTTAAATAAGCTTGTGCCTTCTACTACAAATACGCTTGGTCAGTGTATTTTTGATGCAGACAAATATCATTATAGGGACAATCTGTTTTACGTCCTCTTCGGTACTTATTACATTTTATTTGTTTCATGTATCTAGGTACTGAAGCGTACGATTTGGGACAGTGCCTTGGAAGAGGAACGTACGGTACAGTATTCAAAGCATTGAACCTGAAAACAGGTCAAATAGTTGCTCTGAAAACTCAAAGGCCTGCTTGGGTTTGGGAGTTTTATATCACTAGGGAAATAAAGAACCGTCTAACTAATCCACATATGGTAAAGTTTTCCTGTTATGACTGTAAATAAAAAGTGTTAATTTGTTATTACTTTTACAAGTATTAATATGTTCAATTTCAGTTGCGCGGATTTATGGATGTCACGACAGCATACGTTGCAAATAACAGTAGCGTATTAGTCTCGGAATATTCCAGATACGGAACATTATTAGCTGTAATCAATCGAATAAAATTTGCCACGGGTAAACTTTTGACGGAGCACTTAGTTATATTCTTCACGATCGAGATATTGCAAATTGTGGAGTATTTACATAAATGCCAAATAATCCACGGGGATATTAAACCGGACAATTTCCTCCTAATGCATTTGTACGTATTTTATATAGCGTATTTTATATATGAAAATTTAATCGATTATATTACACACTTGCGCAATATAATTTATAGACCTACGGAAGATGTGAGGCCAACGATACAGCTAATAGATTTTGGGTGTAGTATAGATATGAGTCTTTTGCCAGAGAATACAACATTCACAGAGGTCATAAAAACAGAAGATTTCACGTGTATCGAAATGCAAACTGGAAAACCATGGACGTACCAGACTGATTTGTACTGTTTAGCTGCAACATGTCACTGTTTGTTATTTGGTAATTATATGAGAGTTGTGAATATCGGTGGTCGCTGGTTTATTACATCGAAAATACCAAGGTATTTGTCACAGAGCAAAAGCACTTGTTTATTCTGTAAAATTACGGATTCGTTTAAAATTCATTGAAAATACACAGGTATGCCAAAAAAGCTGCTTGGGAGCAGTTCTTCACGAAATTATTAAACATTGAATCTTGCGATAAAATGCCAGATCTGTCTAAGTTACGGAACATGATGGAGGAAACATTAGCGCAGATGACGGACGCGCAACAGAAATTTAGAAATTTTGTGAATATTTTAAACAAACGATAACACTTGCTAAATACACTGTATCAAATGTCGTGTCCCGATGTGTACACATATTTAGTAAAGAACCAACATTTATTAAGAAAAAAAAAATTAATGTTACTATGCTATTTATTATAAAAGTTAATATTACGGTCATATATGTAATACACGGTTAATTAATACATGAAATGCACTTTACGGCCTGCTTCGTGGAGGCTTTAATGAACTATATTGCTTGCACATAATCAATTACGTTAGAAGTACTTCATACTTGATTCGATTAAAGGAAAAACAAAGGGGGAAAGGCAAGGACAAAAAGGAAACTTTTCCAATTGATACGACTGACATTTTATGATCCCATAAGTTATAAAAATGTCTTTCAAGATACCTCGTGACGCAGTACCTGGATGTTAGCATCTGTCACGTAAATTATGTAAAGGCAGATTGTATAATAAAGTTGAGTAAAAAGCAGAACTTTGAAGAGAAAAAAAGAAGAAAAGAATATGTAAAAAAAAATATTTATAATACAATGCGTGTGTGATAAATGCGGGTTGTTTACCTATAATGTTTTATAATTAACAAGCGAACAAAAAAGTTCGTGTACTGGCATATTATAAAGTACACTATAACAAGCTTGCATACTTTACCTAGATAATATGTATGTAGTGTTTATATCGTATATATATATATACACAATGAAACAAAACTTTTGTTTTATAGATATTAAATTTCTTACACGCACATGCATTTTAATATAATTGTATTTAAAAGAAAAAAGTTTAATTGTTCTCGCATGTTCTGTAAAAAAAAGAAGAAAGAAAAAAGAATAAAAGTATGCGGATAATTGATCTTTGGCGCTGATTACTTTGTTTTTATTTTAAATATTATATTATTAACAAAATATGCAAGCTAACACAGAATGTGAATAATGACATTGATGACATAATATGTAAGCAACTTTATACGTAATATCATATTAATTGTGCGACTTTATATTTTATGTTAATCAATCATTTATTTTGAATGTGCAGGCTTATTCGCCATATATCCACTAAACAGGCCTTTTATGTAGTATATTTTATAAAATAGAATTTATTGTATCTAATACACGTATGATAGAAACTTTAAGTTTTGTGTTCAAACGATTCGATTTTAGATTTTATAAAATGCACAAGAACACTAGGTTGTCTAATATTTAAAATAATAATATAAATTACATGTATAGCATTAAAAAATATATTAACAATAATGGACAGCCTATTGTTCTCATTTAGAAATTTATGGGAATATGCCTTATCTTATTTTGACGGTGCAACGTAAAAAAAATATTTAGATTCGTATGAAGTATATACAATTATTCAATACATCCCTTATTAAAAAAGAAAATTGACAAAAACAAGAGATTACGAGTGGTACATCGCTGGAATTAGATTTAGTTATACAACAAATAAATTGAGAACGAGTATTATCTCAGTAGTAGGCAATATTTACTACCATTAGTTTACTTATTTTTATAAAAATTAAAAAAATATATATATATTTCTCTTCTAAAATCTCTGATTATATTTAAGAAAGACTTTCGTTCCGTAGACTTCTTCGTGTATTGCTGTTAAATATATCTCGCAACGTGAACACTGAAATGGAAAAACATCGCAGGCCCAGTTATATACGCTGTACGTAAAATATTGTAAAATTTTACAAAAGTTTATATATCTTGCTCCACTACATTCTTCGATCGCAATATTGCATACATACATACCAAGATATCTTGTATTAAAAACAAATTCGAAGTTCTTACAAGTATAATTATTTACAGAAATTAATCGTATTTTAACAATTATTGTACGGCTACTGCGAACTTTGTAAATCGGACTATCGCACTTTCACAAGTTATCGAAAATTTTATGCTTGATATGATATCCTTGTTTAAGAGAACTCATAATTATAATAGAACATTGCCCAGGTGAATAATTATCTTACTGATAAACAACACGGCGTTAAATTCTTTTTTTTTTCAAGTTTTACCGTAAAATTTTCGATTCAATAAATATAATAACAAATTTACGTTAACTTTTGCTTTACCAAACATATCCATAATCGGTGCACCTTCGAATTGTAATTCAAGCAACTTCTGTATATCGATGTCTATCTTCTCCATCTCTACTCCCATAAACTTACAACGTACGCTAAAGAGTCCTGTATGTTCTGTTGGACTTATTTCGAAAATCACATTCTTGAACTGCGACTGTGGAAGTCCGTCGACTTCTAACAATACTCCTTTCTCTTGTAGCTTTGCCGCAGAATATTTCAATGTCATTTTAGATTTTAGTTTACCGTGATTGTTCTTTTGGATAGCCTTGAATGCTCGCAAAGAACTGCAAATAGTTTATACGTATTATAATTATGAAACGGAAAATGCAAGAAAAAAATTATTTATACATACCCCTTTCCTGTGTGCAAGTTCTCCAAACAACGTTGTATATACTCATTGTAATATTCTACCTGTTCTTGATAATATTTCGATTTCTCCTCTAATCTCTGTTTAGTTATACGTAAAGTATGTAACTCCTTATTTCGAATAATCCGATACTTTCCTTTGTTACAAAGATCTTTGGCTACTGCCGTTATAATATTTTGATATCCATCCGATTGACTGACCCAACCCCCGAGTTCAAGTTTATTGAGATAGGCCCGCAACTGAAGCTTGCAATCGTTTAAGGATGAGCTGAAAAGAAATTTGTTTCTTCGTCATTTGCTTTAATAACTTGTACAAAGTGTGTCTCGTTATAATACCTCTTATGAATAACATTTAAAGTGGGCGATACGTCGGAGCATTTTACGTCGTACAGTTTTTCTTGGATGGGAGAACAAGTAGTTTCCAAAGCCTCTACTAACGTTTGACCTTTCAAAAATTGCAGCATCGAGACTAATAATTCTTTCGTTTTTATAAAGAGTTTGTTCAAATTAGCTCCTTCGTCTTCTGGTACTTGAAATTTATTAGTGAGTACCAGGCATACTTCTGTTTTTCCGAAACGCGTTAAATTTGCTTCACACGTGGTGTCAGCTAATAAATAATTGTAACGTTACATTGCGATAAATAACGCGAGGATAAATTATTTCTTACATATTCCGAGCAACGATGCAACTGTCGGTGCAGGACCTAAGTCATCTAATAAATCATGCAAAGGGTCCATAGGATCTGGTGCTATTTGATCTTGATATTCCAGCATGAGACAATGAGTGTCACAGATTTCCTATAATTGATAGAATTAGAAACCTTTCATCGTTATTTACTTGGAATGGGATTTTCAAAGTTTCGCTTACTTGCAGAGAAATATAAATCTCAGGTTTCTGAATAAGTGTTGCTTCCGTATATTCGTGAATGCTAAAATGCTCTTCTAAATCCTCAATTTGACAACAATAACGGAAGAAGCTTTTAAATTTTTCGTGACACTCAATTATAAATGAGTTGAGGCATACCAGATGCGTGGCCTCTTCACCGAACTAAACAATTAAAATTTAAATTTATCTAAAATTTAAATCTTGTAATTATTGAAACGAACATAATTACCCCTTTCTTGGAAGCAGCAAATTGCAATATTTTTGCGATACTGGCTAAATTCCTCCGTTGATCGTTTGATAGTGATCTATCGATTGGTAACGTGATTATATCGAAAGCATCTGGAGCTACGATTGCAGCGTTAATGAAATGATAATAAATTAGATTTCCTACTACTTTCAAAATATCTTTCTCCGGAGCACTCGGGAATTTTTCGATTAACGAATCATTTAAAATCTTGGCCATGTATAACATTCCATATGGTATTAAATCTCGAGATTCGGTTATCGTAGTTAGAAATTCTAAAACGGTACTTTGCAATAGTTGTATTCCTCTGTTTAATCTGATTTGTACTTGTTCGTAATTTAAAGCTTGTTGCTGCGTTACCGTGTATGGTAAATCCCTGTTAAGAAAAAAAATCGTATGAAAGTACTCATTTTTATATTCGTTTTAGACTTACAATGTTTCTCCTGTTTCCATTTCTAATTGATTTCGCCAGCACTTGTAAATATCGACAGGATTTGTTTCTATGCTTAATGTTCGATCAGCTAAAATCTTTTCGATCAATGGTCCAACTATTTGTCTTAAAGCTCTTTGACCGTGTAATTGTCGCGCATAATTTACTACCATCTTCAAGACGAGAGGATTTCCAGTAACAACTTCGGATGGCTTTTGAAATTTACACCTAAATTATTGAATTACATTACTACACGATGTATTTGATTTTATCATTTTTTTATACAAGGATGATCGTACCTGATTTCTTCTTGCAACGCGCTTCCGAACAATTTCAATAATAAGTATTCTTCCCTGATGTTCGAGCCGAAATTAAATAATGTTAAAATCACATTCTGAAGGAATTTGTTCGTTTTACTTTGAGGCAAGAGGAATAAAAGTTTTGACAAGTATATCGGATTAGTTTGCAATGCGTAAAATAAATGCTGATATCCCTCCAACATTCGTCGACCTTCTTTCGTTAACGATTTTAAACCTTTGTGTGAAATAATGCCGTCTGATATAGAGTGCCTTTGATCTCTGTTCGAATGTTTCTGTTTGGCAAGTGTTTCCAGACTCTTTCCATGTGCTACAACATCCTATAAATTTTCTTTTTAGAAAAATCTTCAACAAAATACAGACCTAATATAATTTTCTTTTTATTTCAAAACATTACTTGTAACGTAATACGATTTTGTATAAGCAAGCCGATCTTAATATCCATGCTATCTAATTGTTGCGACAAAGTTTGATTGTGCCGTATGCTTTGCACCACCTCGTGTTTTAAGTGCTGTAATAATAAATTCATGAGAAAAACCGAACGATTGAAGTTTCAATTTAAGTATGAAAATTTTTCGTACTTGTAGCTGTAAGTCCCTGTCATAATCTTCCGCGTTAAAATTTAAAATTGCGGAAAAATGACGAACAATCGGAAACGGTGGTTTTTCCATATGCAACAGCGAGTGAAAAGCACGTTTCTCGGAACGTCCACGCCAGAAAGCTTGTATTTTCCTAATTTGTTCTTCCTAAAATAGATAAAAAAATACAACACATTAAATAATCCAATAGATCGTAAACCAATCTCAAAATGAAAAAGACACTATTTACATGTTCTCTATAATAATCCAAGATATTTGCATATTTAGCTTTAACTTTTAAATATTTATTGTGAGATTCTTCTGAATTACGTTTCCGTCTCTCTTCTAGTAATTTGACGTATCGTTTACGTTCTACTATACCTTTCCACCATGCTTGTATTTGAATAACTTTATCCATATTGTCGTAAAAATATGTAAACCTATCAGAGATTCTTTTTCGTAATAAATAGCCTCGAATTATAGCTTGCAATCGAATTATTTGCTTCACAATCTTATGCTCTTCGTGTTCTCTTATAGAATTACTTTTTATTGCACCCTGGAAATAATAAATACATTTATCCTTTAAAATTTCTTTAGTTTAATTAGCCGATATCCTTTAGTTGCACAATACTTTTATGTCTTCCATGTTGATATAAAATGTTTCGGATATATTTTTCGGGCAGTCCCAAGTGTAACTGTATTTCTGTAAATCTAAATAGGATTCATTGCCTTTAGGGGTAGTATAATGAACAAACGCACAACTGTAATTTTCACGCTGAAATACAACAAACATTACTGAATTAAATTAAAATACTCTATTAATTCGTAATTTAGTACAAAATTATACCTTTGTATTTTTTAAATTATGTAAACTACGAAAGCAGTCCGCTTTATGTTTGTCTGGAATTTTAAAACCGAATGCTTTAAGGCAATCAATTGTGAATATCATATCATTTCGTTGTAATCCTAAATTAATTTGTGATAAAAACGTACACGCTATAAAAAAAAAAAATCTTATTGAAATTTCATTCGTTTAATAAAAACCGGATAAGATATTACACGCGTTATACCTCTTTGAACATTTTCAGCTTCCGCAGCTACGATTTTCGTTATAGTTTCTACATCTTCCAACCATAACTGAGAACCATCGACATGTTTCTCAGCGAGGCACTTTTTAAATAATTTCAAATAAAGGGACGCATCCTTCGGTGAAGAAGCTTTGTGCAATTTTAAAGAAGTATTCTTCAAAGCATTTATAACGCCACTTCGGTCGTTTTCAGCGACAACCAAGTTTAATTGACGTAACACTTGTATGACTGTATAAAAGAAACGAAGCATATCAAAAACGTATGATAGTCTGCATGGAAGTTAAACAGATATATCATGTATATACCATCGTCATCATTTTGACACTGTTGATTCACAACGTCGATGCATTCTTGAATATCAATGTACGTTAATAAAGGACATTCTTCGGCAATCGCCTGCTTTTCACATCGAACTGCTGCCAATGCTCTATAATACTTTACTTTATTTTCCTGATCTAATCCCTAATGAAGTGAATAAAAGTAATATCTTACTAGAATTAGGATATCCTTAGAGAGCAATTAAACTCACAGAAACATGACAATCTGGGTTTGACAATGCTTGATAAACCAATTCTGGATTTCCTGTGTCCACAGCTTTACTGATGTCTGCAATTAGTGACAATACGCGTATACTGACCACGATATCGCTGTACGAAAGGTCACTCTATTAAGAATATTATTTATATTAATAAAAATCTAAAATACACATTATAATTGTACATTTATTATATTTCATTTTTACCTGAGATTCAACACGGTCAATTTTCATCTCTTCATAATATAAGGGTATTGCAAAATCGTCAATTTTTTCTGTTAAACCAAGATTGGAACTTTTTAAAATTTTACTGAAGTCATTTCGCACTTCGTTTTGCAACGATGTGTTTAAAAGATTTATAGTTTCATCACCTGTATAAGAAGAAACATTTACTAGCTATATTTAACTATACAATTTTTGCTATGTAATACTAACGTTTCCGAGATTTAAGTGCGATTTCATTTGCCTTGACAATTTCTTTTTGAAGTAGCTGTTTCCAATGATGAAGATTGTTTTCTGAATATATGCTGTTCCATTCAGAACTCTCCATCAATTGTATTAATTGTTCTTTGTATAATTGTGCATTTTCGAGCACTACATTCTAACAGGAAAAATAAATAATATTTGTAAGTAGTAAAATTAGAAAGAAATGAGTAAAAATTGCGATATAAGGTATATATACTTGTAAGCACACGGTAGGCGTTTTTAGCGCATCTATGAACTCACTATCATTACTGTAAATAGACTGACTTATATGTTCCATAGCACAGTGAACTAAAAAGGGAGTGAATAATTAATAAAAAATGCATAATCATGAAATATTCCTGCTGTTACTCACCATTAACATAATTAATATGACCCTGAATTTCTGCCTGAGTTAATAGTTCATCATAAACATCTGGTACATAACTATCATTAAGAGACTGTTAAAATTATATTAATGAATAATTATTATTGATACAGGTGACAAAATTTTTAGAAAAAAAATGTATCACTTACTCTGTTAAGTGCTGCTTGTGCTTTTGATTCTTTTGCTTCAAATAAGGTATCACTATATTTTTTAATGTAACAGGGTATAATACTGTTCAACTGCACCACTTTATTTTGAAGAGCAGATAATATTTTATCATAATTCTTTAAATAATACAATTACAGTTAATTATATAAATTATTATTCAATGGTACTGTATAAACTTAAGGAAGATCCGTACCTTTTCTGTAATAGCTTGATTAATTGCTATAACTGCAGCATGAAGCGTTGCTGCATCTGTCTCCATACTATTTGCCAATAAACCACCAATCTTTTGGAAGGAAGGCATTTGAATTCCATACTTTCTCAATTCTTTACTAACAGCATTTATTTCTTCCTCTAAAAAAGGATAAAGAATTATGATTCTAATGTAAATAATCTTGTGAATATGTATTTTAATATTGTATAATATAATCACACAAGTACCAGTAAAATTCACTTTTCCATACAAGTCTTGAATTTGTGGAGCTTTTCCCAATTTAAACAAATGAGTGCTCAAAGCATGAATACAATATATCACACGAGGCATATTTTTCTTGTCATAGATATCTGTTGTTTCTGGTTGAAAAGTCTATTAAAAAATTTTTCTTATTAATTTCACATTAATTTAAGCTTTTTTCATAACTGATAGTGCTATTTTTGTCAGAATATATAATAAACATACTAATGGTAATTGCATAGATTTCAAAGATTTCAAGAAGTGATTAATATTATCTGTGTGCCTAAATTGTAAGCCAACTGCTGCATAACGTTTCTGTTCAGAGTCATAAATTTTATTCAGAGGTAAAGATTCTGGTGCCATGAAATGGGCAAGTTTTGCTAGATACACTCCATTTCTTAAATTCTCTTCTAACTCAGTTGTAGGTGGAAGTGTCTCCCTAAGACATGCTTCCATCCATCTATAAAATTGTTAAAAACTGTAAAATCCCATAAGTGCACAGAAAGGATAATAGTCTGTGAAATGTTTCTCAAAGTATTTACTTTTTGGCTTCCTCCAAGTGACAAAGATACTCATAAGCAAGTGTCTTCTGACGTTGCTCATCCATTTCTTCAGCTGATTTACGAACATCGTTTCCTGCAAAACTTCTCTTACTAAATAAAGTATAAAAATCTGCACGGGGTGTATGTACATCTTAACGAACTACTTTAACATCCAGTTTCATGTATTATCAATCTTTCAATTTGACATTTACGTTAGTCATTTATATCGATCGCTTATAGTAGGATTAAATATCAAAATTGATCGTGAAATCTTACCTCTTTCATGATTAATCAATTTATTATCTATATCATTCATAATGGGTAACAACAAAATACAATTAACGAAGGAAAAGATAAGAAAAATAAATGATAATGGAGCGGTACGTTAAATTCCATGAGTTTAAACTTGTTTGAAATCGCAACTATAGCGTAACACTGATCAGGCGTACCAATCGAAATCTGTCGTGATCTTAAATACTATTGGACAATAAATAATTACAAATATCTTATTGGCTCCTTTTATCACATAAGAAAAACACACTAGCAGCTAATTTCATGCCTCTTTTGCAAGTCAAGAACCGCGTTGCACTTACAAAGAGTCATCTTTAAATATAACAAATAAATAATCCAAAAAAAGATTGCATAATGACGAATAGTTTTTATACTTTTGTAATATTAAATCTATGAATAATTGTATCGTAACCACCGTTGTCCTTTTTACTTTTTGTTACTTTCCGGCAAAACATCGTTAAACTTAACAAAAAAGTTTTTAATCATTTTTTAATTATCCTAGAATCCATAACACATTTTAGGGAAGCACTTGCTGTGTACAATGGAACGAACGATGAATTCTCAAGAAACGGAATGACTTTTCATTCAAAATTAGCAACCAGAAAACCGAAGAAAGCGACTTGTAAATTTATCGATAAACGAATCGATCAAAAAAATACCACGAGCGATAGATGATCGAATAAATCTTTGCGAAACAATAACCTGTATCCTCTACTAGAACCCTAAAGCAATTTCATTTCATTCAACACCAAGCTTTTTTGCATAGAAATTCGCGTAGTGTTTAATTCCTCGAGAGGAGTCGGCGTTTGTTTACACGCTTATTTACAGCATTCTTTTATTAACGAGGCGTACGCGTTGCGTGTATGTTAATGCCGGTGAAGTGGTGTAGGATTAAGGGGAGGCTAAGGAGGAAACAACGCAAGAATAAGGGAGGGGACAAGAGGGGCCAGATAAAGCGGTTGACCCTCGCCCCTTCAATGACCCGGGAGATATCGTTCCACTAAATTCACTGACGTGCCTCTCAGTCGAATGCGTGGCCTGATCTAATGCAGTTCACACCGAAACGCTGTTTCTCGCCACGCTCCGTCCATCAATTCCGGGTCCTTATGTCAAAACCGGAAATGCTGCTCTCAAAATTACTCCTCCTACTCTCCTGTTTCATCGCGATCGGCAGATGCGACGTTCAAAGTACAACCGGTTAGTATTTTTCAACTTTCAACATAAACGGAAATTCGCCCTCTTTCTTTCCAACGGTAAATTGCCACATTGTTTATACGATTCTCTACAATCGTACAATCCGAAGTCAAGATCAAAGATCAACGTATACGTTAATGTAAGCTTGCGAAGATTTCTTAGGATAATTATCGTTGCAATAAAGTACAAATAGCTGCTGTGTGATTATTGTGATAATTATGCAACGAATATTACGTACAATTTTGTCGGAAACAAAAAAAAATAGTGGAAAGAAAAAAAAAATGGCTTGTATTTTACTGGTCAGTATTTTAATTTCTTTTTGTCAGTATTTAAATATGAGGGGTCAGTATTTAAATAATTTGGTCAGTATCCTTTAGTCGGTATTTATACTAAATTGTCAGTATTTAAATAAATTATGTACTGACCATTTTTTTTATTTACATACTGACCATTTAGTATTTTTATACTGACCTTTTTGGTAACAAAATACTGACCGAAAATTGATTTAAATACTGATCGAAAGTAGATTTAAATACTGACCATTTAATTTGTTGCCAAAAAGAATCGTTTAACCCATTAAACATAGGTGTAGATTAGCAGTAAAGAAGTAATTGCAAATCGGTTCCAAGTTAGACCCTAAAATAAGTAACTCACAGTCAGAATCGTTGGGAACCGAAAAAAATGAGCAGCGATGATGAAAGTGAAGATACGAAAAGTATTTGCAATTTTTCCCCTTAAAAATGTTTAACGAGAGCGAAAAAAATTGTTTCACTTCTGGAGATCGTCTTCGAAATAATTTTTCGTCTCGGATAGGTTAAGAAATGTTAAAAAAAAAATAGAGATGAAAAGGTGAATTGTGGATATTTTAATTGCAAGTTCTTGTAACTTGACTGTACTGTTTCGTCTAGATGTTGAAACGATAATACTTTCCAGGAAAAAATGACACAGCAGCACAAATAGCGTTCGGCGAGAAGCGACTCGGGGATCATATTCGCGCGATTTTGAAGCACTATCAGCAAGATGATCCGATCGGGCTGCCTGGGGCGCCGATACCAGATCCAATGCCAGTGCCGGATATGAAACACTCCTTTTCTATGTATACCATGAATTTCAAGCAAGTGAACGTTTATGGTCTTTCCAAATTTCGTATAATACGCGTGGAGTCTGAACTGGCTCGGATGCAAGTGAGAGTTTCCTTCGAAATCCACTGTCGAACGTAGAAGTCATAAACATGCAGCTTAACTCAATTACCAACTGACGGTATCAGTTTAGGGAATGTTTGCCTATTTAAAGAATAATTACACACCCATTCTTCGCCGCTAAAGAACGTCTGTCATTACGAAAAAAGAAAGAAGAATTCATGCTAATTATACAATCGCAACGCGGAACGTTTTGCATTGATGACTAATTGCATACTGAACATTATCTAATTGAGTCACGTCGAAACTCTCTGCCAAATTGGTTCGCACAAGAATTATCCTACCGAGTAAAAAAAAAGACACCCGCATGTTCATGACTGCGTCTAAACAGAAAAGGAAAAGAATTCATTTTAATTTTAACATATTTCTCGAAGGTTTCCGTGTCGTTGAGCATCGAGACGTTAGATATTCGTGGACTGTACACCCTCTCCTCTTGGCTGTCACGATCAGCCGGTAACTTTACCGTTAAATTGACGGGGGTGAACGTACAAGGTATAGCTAGGCTCGAAGTCGGTGACGATGGTAAACTGCAAGCGCAGAACATCGACATGGATTTAACGTTTGCAAAAATAGATTTGGACTTTAAAAATTTGGGCTTCTTCGGCTCCGTGTTCCAAGGAGTGATCAATTCCGTAGGCACATTTATTTTCGATAGTATTAAACCTTTCATATTGAAAGAAGTGAATACTAACATACGGTAATGATCGACTGATTTACTGGTACAATAGTATTACCATAGGATAATTAGGAAGAATTCAAGTAATTATCTTATATTACAGAGGCGAAGTTAACAAGCAGATATCGCAATTACCGCAATACTTCCCGAATTCTATATCGCCTTTCGATATGGCCGTAGCCGAGTTTCGTAAACAGGTATCCCAAATGGGCTATGATCCATTCAAGGTAAAGGAATACAGTCAAAATGTTGGTATATTCACCATGACGTCGTCTCATACATGGATCACCGGTCTGGCGAGCTTTTACCGTATGGGAAATATCACGTTGAGCATGGAAAATGGAACGGTGAATAATTTACTATTGCTTTTGAATCGCGCGACACCTGTGTCGTTACCATAATTACGTCAGTAATTACGTCGAATACATTGTAAATTGAAAACAAGCTGATTAATCAATTTTAATCACGTCCCATAATTGTCATGCCCAGTTGCATAATCTATCGGTAGGCGTCGATACGTCTAAATACTGTTTCGTTCTTTTCCTTTTAAAGGTGTACGCGACAATTGACGTTGGAACACAAGAGATCGAAGGAAGAACCCACTGGGAAGTAAGCGTGATCGGTGGCTTCTTGTCGAGAGCTGGCACGGTTTCCTTTACCGTACGATATTTCCGTGTTCAAATCAAATTGAGCCAACCGTTGGACACTCGTAAGAAGCCGAGCGTAGAAGAGCTTGACCTTGAATTGGGTAATATTCAAGCGAGAGTTCACGGCGCTGGTACCATTGATTACCTGATGGAAGCTGCCGTTAATGTATTGCCAAACCTTTTAAGGTTCGTTCTAAATGTTTTGTTCCGCTCCGTTGCATTCGAAATCAACGTATCCACGTATCTCGATCGATGATGTTATTCAGAAGAAGTGAATTTTTCAAAATAGGTATCAGATCATGGACGCGATAGAGGCACCCCTCAAAAGACGCATCCAGGTTGAACTAAATAAGGTGAATGTCGAGAAACTCATCTACGAGAAGATTCCTGACATAGAGGAGCAGGCTAGATATATCAAAGGAATGATTCCTTCGGAGGAGACTATTCTAGAGGAGTTGATCCCTCCCCCACAAGATCAGGACGAGCAACCGTTTTCAGAGAGCGAGGAGGATCGAGGACCTTCGTAAAAATCGAATGCATTTATAAGATGCAAAATACACGAAATTAAGTACATCCGGCATTTATATTATTTATACGTTAGGCTTGAAAAGAATTTTCCACCGATAGGAAGAGATTTTGGGTACGAAAAAATACCTGTGCAATAGGAGCGCGTTACAAATGTACTGCGCAGCACCACTTCGCGTGCCTTGTAAATATTTTTACGATTTACCCGAATAAAGTTTTTTAAAACGTTACGTTCTTTTGTAACACTCGATTTACGGGACGCGTCACTTTGACGTATATAGAATTTGACGAGTAAAATTACACGATTACTACTATTGTTTTTAACAAAAAATCCGGATTTTCCTTCACTCGTCAATTCGACGTGTTTCGCACAAGGTAAATCCGTAAACCTAGTATTAACAAAAAAAAATCGTTCTTAGTATCTTACATTTATTGAAAAAAATTGGTAGAAAGCACGATAATGTACAAATTAAGCCGTAGTTATATGCAAAACAATTATAATAAAATTTTGGCAGGATACATATACGTGTGTATATATATATATATATATATATATATATATAGTTACAATATTTTTAGATAAAAAAGGTATAATTTAATAACAGTACTATATCAGACTCTAGTTACATTTGACAGCATTAATTACATGTTGAAAAGCATGTATGCATGGTGTCTTTGCAAGATATACTTTCTCTCTCTCTCTGTAAGTATTTTATGTTCTTTGGATACATTTTCGTGATATAATCTTACATACATATCTAACATAATGAGCAATTAAATTACGTAACAACGGTAAGTAACTAAAGATCATTAAAAGAAAAAAGAACAATACAAGTAAAAGAATACTTCAGAATGAGCCATGTAGAAGTCTCTTGAAAGGAAAGTTGATAAGACTATTTCCTATACCGGTTAACACGAAAAAGTATGATGTTGTTTGTAAATTATGCTGTCTTAATTGCTGGCATGCTGCTTCGCTCGATTGGTACGATTCTTTCTCCTGGAGCAGGTAAGGCAAGTTTCGGAGCTGTGATGGTAAGGACACCGTCCGATGACAAACTAGGTTTCACGTGACCGATATCGTAACCCTGTGGTAAAACGTATCGACGCACGAAATGTCTGGATACATAACCGTGCTCGTCTTTCTTCTCTTCGTGTTTACCCTCGATGGTGATGCATTTGTCATCTGTTCGGACCGTAATTTCTTCCGGAGCAAATTGTTGTACGTCAACGATAACTTGATATTTATTCGAATCATGCTCGACGGTGCTCGTGCCTCCTATTTGACGTTCTAATTGTTGCATCATGTTCCTCCATGGACGGAAATATTCGTTGAAGGAAGGCAATGGTGGCGGCTGCCAGATGTCATCTCTGGTAGAGAGACGTTTGAAGTGTTCTTCCAAATCACGATGGTAACGGTCCATGTCCTCCCACCAATTACGGAAAAGATCTCTCGTTATCAATGCCATGTCGGTATGATCGTTCTGTAATCGTAAGAGTAATTTACAACATGTGTCAACAAAATCGTAATTCGGATTTAAAAAAAATGTTCGAATACAGGTTATAGAAACTATAAACGTTCGATGTAAACCGTTACACATCGATAGAAAAATACGAAAACATCAACGTAAACACTAAGAACTTGTAGTTGAATTTATTATCGAATTGGTAGTTGGGCAGAAAAAAACTTCGTGACAACGATTGACGGCAACGTTTAGTATACGTTAAGAGACGTTGATCGTTCGCATACTTCCATTGAGAAACAAAGTACATACACATCGTCGAACACTAACATTTACGTTGCGCGCAAAACGATACATCGAAACTTTCTGCGCCGCGAAATGAATCGAATCGCACCTGTATATTTTTTACGTATTTCTAGCATCTATTCTTGGATACACGGAACACACTCGTAAAGCATTATATTAACGTTGAGTAGATACCTATAATTACGATTCCCGTTACGAATTACAAAAAAACAAATTTCAAATAAAATCAAGAAATACAATTGAACGTATCGAAAGAAAACAGTCAAACCGGCACATTTCGACGAAGACGGCGCGGAAAATTATTTCGAACACTGACACAGAGGCTCTTCGTTTAGATCGAAACGAAACAACAGCGTATACGTACCCTTTTTTATCTGAGAGAATAAAAATCGCTTGTTTCGTATTTAAATCGTTCGATAGATTGCCTTAGAAAGTCGCGCGAACTTATCGCTTCGAGTTGCACTTTCTGAATGACTGCGTAGTGCCGGGACTCCCGGCTTTATATTTGATATGATGCGCTTTTCGAGATATTTCGAGGCGTACATGCGCACATCTACAACGCGTTGTATCTTCTCGCGTTCGAACCGAACGTACGCGAACTTCTATCCCTACTCGAATGTGCTCGTAATCGTCTTTTGACGAATCAACGTGTTTCTTAGGCCCCGCGAGATCTTCTCGTTCGTTCGAGCAAATTCTCTCGACATTTTTGGGGCGATTTAAAGTAGCTCGTTTTATTAGATATATTTCTACATTTTTTAACTTTGCATAATACCAATGACGCGTACTTTTCGTGTACACAAATGTATTTTCTCAATGTCTACGTCAGATATGACATAATACCACATTTACGAGAATTTTACTAGGATGTCTAAACAGTTATAATTAAATCTATTCACCTAAGAAAATTAATTTTTCCAGGTAATTCTGATTAGATGAAGTAAATTCGTATGCATATTTTTGTTCAACGAAAACAGTCATCAGAGATAAATTCGAATTCGATGATACACACCACCGCGTAACATTTGCCATTCTAAAAATACCTATTTAGCGGGTGTTTTTAATTGATGACGAATGCATTTATTCTAAGACATTTCGGCATAGACGTCGATTTTGTGAAAGCGCAATAAGAAATCGACGAGTACGCGTATATAGTGTCACAGGTAAAAGTATCAAGAAACAGATATACATCGATCGTTGATTTTATTTGTAATTTCAATCTAACGATAAGTGGGTTACAAAAAAAAAAATTCGACTGGACGCTAGCGTCCTCTCTGTACAATTATACATACTACTCGATGCGATGGCAAAGAAACAGATTACAGAATCGATACAGCATGGTGTAGTTTCATACATTACCATAGGATGGTACAGGGCGCGGGTACATCTTTGTTACGCGCATGCGCGAAACTGATAAGCGCGAGTATTTCAAAATCTTTCAACGAAATCATCCTTTGCTGTGATAAAAATAAGAAATAATTCGAGCAATTTAAGAGCTACACATCTTAACACCTACGAAACAAATAAAAAGTAATAGTTACAAGAAAAAAAACGAGCTATTAAAATATATACACCTATATATATATACATCGAGTATGAAAAATAAATTTTCTTCTATATTAGATCTATGTTTCTTATTCTTTTGCTTTTTATCACATTGACAAATTGCCTAAACATAAGTATCGAGGGAATGCTTCGATTGTACTGCTGTTACTACCGTTCGCAATTGTTATCCGGAAACATTCCGCGGATGCAACACTTTGTACGGATTAAGAATACCATTCGGATCCATCATCTCCTTCAGTTGGTGCATAAGTTTGATTTCAGATGAGGTTCTGCTCATGTGCAGATACTTCGTTTTCGTGAATCCTATCCCGTGTTCGGCACTTACGCTACCACGAAGGCCGCAGATGTACTCGAATATAAACGGTTCCAATTTCGCCGCGATCTCCGGTTCGTACTTCGGTAAAGAGACTTGCACGTGAATGTTTCCATCTCCTAAGAACAAAGCAAAGAAAGAAAGAAAGATGGAAAAACTACATAAAAATTAAAAAGAAAAAGGAACGTGAATTTTAAATTATCAATTGATAGGAATTTTTACTTCGGGGATGGTTGAAAAATTGTTGAGAAAAGAAAGATTGAATCGTAGGACCGTACCAAGATGTCCGTAACCGCTGATACGGAGAACACGCGGATCGCGCAATCGATCTCTGAGCACCTCGATCACGCTGTAGAAAGAAGGAAGAGGTATGGACATGTCGTATTTAAAAACGTAGCCCTCCCGTAATATTCCCTCGCTGATTCGTTCCCTCAACGTCCAAATGTTCTATGCAAAAAATAAAAATAATCATTTTTCCTTTTGTTTCCTCTCGAAATTCTTCGTTTCTTCTTCGATGAAGAAGAAGAAGAAGCTTCATAGTGACAGGGTAGATTAGATGCAAATAGTCATGAAAAATAAAATGAAAAGAGACGTTTAAGAAATTGAAAAAAAAAATGTTTCAAATAATACTAACTTTTACTTTCGCTGGGTCGGAAGTTAGAGTACCATCCTCGATCACGTCATCGGCCATCGCTTTTTCTACGAACGAGCTAAGCTTCTCTTCGTCATGACTCACGTTGCTTCCCGAAGTCTCCATCAACACGTAGAAATCGTGTCCATCTTTGTACGTAGTCAAAGGACTCTTCAAATCGAAGTAACTGACCGAAACGTCCAACGAATGTCTGTCCATCATTTCGAACGAAGACAGAATCTCTCCCAATTCGTTCTTCGCCAATCGAAACGCTTTCAGGACTTTGTCAAAACTGTTCAAACCTTAAAAAAAGAAAAAAAGAAGGAAAAGTAACATACATAAACTGTTTCCATTGAAAGTATAAAGAAAGATAATTACCTAAGAACGCGACGTTTATAGCTTTAGGAAGTGGTGGACATTGAATCGCGACTTTCGTCACGATTCCCAATGTTCCTTCCGATCCTATAAACAAATGTTTCAAATGGTAACCGGTGTTGTTCTTCTTCAGCGTGTTCAAACAGTCCACCACCTCTCCATTCGCTTTCACCTGCGAATAAAACGTTTCGAAGTGTATCACGAAATGTTACAGTAAATGTTGCAAATAATTTATGGAAAAGAAAACTAACAGCCTCGAGACCCAGCACATTTCCATGAAGATTACCGTAACGAAGTAATCTAACACCACCCGCGTTCGTTGACACACAACCACCGATCAAACAGCTACCCTTCGCGCCAAGATCAATCGGCATCATTAGATCTACCGTCGCTAAATGATTCTCTAATTCTTCAAGGATACACCCAGCCTCACAGGTTAACACACCTAAGGTATACAAGACAATTGATGAGGGAGAAGAATCAGACCTTTCTAACTTATTTTCGGTGATTTTACGAAAGATCTCTCGACCTTGACTTTTTCTTTCGGACGGAAAATTCGACTTTTCTCGGTTTCTCTGCGGGCTATTGTAGGTAATAGGTAGAAAGGTTTCGAGCCTCGGGTTTTTACAAACCTGCCAATTCGTTCGTCTCGATGATTTTGTTCATCAGTTTCATGGAAATAACGATCTCGTCAAAGACGGGCACGCTGCCGCCCACGAGACCAGTGTTTCCACTTTGAGGACAAACAGCTAACCGATTCTCGTTGCAATACTTCAATATTGAAGAGACTTCGTCGGTGGTTTTCGGTTTTAACACGACGCTGCTCTTTCCTGAAAATAAAATAATTACCGCGCTTGTTTCAACTATCATATTTTCTTTTTTCTTTGGAAATTCCTTCAAGATTCTACTTTTCGTACGTTTGACAATTTTTTTTTTTAATGGGTTTATCGTTGAAGGGAAGTGTCGATACGTTAGGATGAATTTTAGGTGGGATTTCAACGTTGAAATTTGAAAGATCGACGAAGAGGAGGGACCAAATGTTTTTTCGCTTACCTCTGACGATCTTCGAGAAATCTATATTGTAACCCTCACATTCGTCGGCGTTCGTGATCATCCTATTCTGTCCGAGTAACTCGCTGAAGAATGACAAATGATCTTTCGAAATATTCGCGTAGGGGCCCCTTTCCACCTTGTATCTGTCCGCCGTGAACTCCGGTTTCGCGGAGAAACGCCGGAGACTCGAGGTGCGGCGGGCCGCGTGAAACAGCATTCGCGAAAACATGCTCTGAAAAGAAATTCTCAATTCGATTCCGAAACAGTTCTCAATGTTCATCGTCGTCTTTCATCGTATTCTTTCTATGAAAATGTTGTTTCCTTTATTCGTTAATTATCAAACATTTCGTCCATTCTTAATATTCCCCCGTAGACAACCTAAATCACGTTCAAATCTAATTTTCTCACAATTTCAGAAAAATTCTGGTACACCCTATCGAAGTCTCTGTTACGTTATATTCGATACGTGTGTTAAGACAAACTTTCGAAAGATTTTAAATAAATATTAAAAAATTCTCTTCGAGGAGACACAAGAGTATCTCTTGGGTCATCGACGACCTAGACTGCAAGTTGACTAAGTTTTAGTCAAGATTGAATTTAATTACAAATATAATAGTAATAACGATGATACATGGAATAAGATCCGCTCGTTGCAATCTCGCAAGTCTCGTTCGAACGTCACGAGAATTCTCCACTTGTTCGTGAAACGTCCTAAGATTAATCAACCGATTGATCGGTGACAGACGTATCCTAAATTTCCAGATATAAATTTCCCGATGAAACAGCCAGTACTTAAGCACTCTAGCCCGCGATCGTGTAAGTTTAGGCGTGCCGGGTATTTTCGTTCACGGAAACCGGGGACTAATTGAAATGTGATATTTGCGGAAACCGTGGTCGAAAATTAACACCGATGGAAATGTTTCACACGAATCGAACGGTTCATAAACACCGCTACGTAGAGTGATAATTTTAACGATTTACTCACGATTTAGATACCACATAATTATTACCCAAATGGTTCGATATCACCTTAAGCACGATACTTCGAACTAAGTAGATCCCCTCTATCGTTCGACTGATTAAAATAAATACAAAGCATTAAAAAAAAACAGCGCAACTCTTCACGTTATCACAATCCTTTCTTCTATTCTAATTATCGATACACGATAGATACATTATCGACAGAAGAGATCTAACGTGCGTTTAATACACAATATTAGAGTGTAATCGTTAAGTCGTTCGATAGTTAGGTAGTAGCATTTTTAAAGGTACAAATCGATACACGGACGAAGATCGATTCATCAAGATTAATTCCATGCAAAAGAGAAAAAAAAAGAAAAAGAAGAGGGGGGGAAGATTACACATCGTGGTTATTACACACCGTGAAAGAAGTCGCATGCCTAATTCCCTAAGAATGATAAGCGTGCCGTAAGGTGGAAAAGAAAGATCGAAGGGGTGGGGTGGGAGAGGAGGAGAGCGAGATCGAGGGACAGGAAGAAGGATGAAATTTCGTGACTGTCGAATGATCGTGGTGGCACGGTAAAAACCAGGCGTGGCGTAATTACCAGCGCCCCCGGCTGCTTCCATTTTCTACACGCTAATTCGCCTCTGATGCTCGATCGACGGACATCGAATATTATAATCCACGATGAATCTTGACGGGCAACTCCCCTCCTCCTCTACGCGCACTGCCCCCCTCCCTGCCCCTCCTCATCGCCGTCTCCCCCTTCCCATCCCTCCTCACCCCACCCTCTTGGACCGCTGGTGTCGTTCAAGAGGATTCGCGGCGACGCGTGGTAGAATTAATACAATCGTACGAAAGCGGTGGGGAAAATAAGGTCAGGGGTAGAGGGGTCGAAAGAGCAAAGTGAGAATAGGAGTGACGAAGAAGGCGAATCGTGGAAGAGAGATGAGGACACGGTGTGATAAGAGGAACGAGGAGAAGAGAAACGGAAAACAGAGAGGGTAAATGTGAGATTGGAGTGGGAAGGGAACCAATCGTTGCAACGACTAAAACATGCTACGTCTCGTATGTGTTGAGTTACGTACAACAGACATTCCCTCCGAAGTGTACGTTACGTTTGTACAAGAGGAACTTGACACTTTCTCATTTCGCCCTGCGTGTACGTATAGGATAATGTACGTTCGTGGTAGAACAACGAAAGGAGGTGGGGGAATAAAACATAGAAATTGGTTTCACGAACACAAAGAAACGAAGAATGTGTGTGTGTATGTGTGGTATTGGTAAGCAGGGAGAGACGTCGTCGATATAGATGTGAGACGTGGCTATACGAAACTCAGGGATACGTAGCCGCGAGTTTCTATGGGAGAACGCATGCGCGACACCGCCACGGAGTAAAGCTAATTTCTCAGTGGCGGCTCGAATCATTAACTTGTTACCTTGGCAACCCCGGTCGACCTAAACCATTGGCTGTCGCTTTCCCCCCACTTGCCCATCTGTACGCTCTATCGGTCGAACAACAAACTACGCACACCGTCGTCCACATACTCCTTCGCGGAATATCGTAATTTTCCTAACCTTCCCGTGAACAGGACTATAGACTGTCGCTGTTTCTCACTGAACTCACACAATCAAACGCAACGATATCTGAACGGTTGTGTGCGTGGCGACATGCCACCGTAGGGACGTGGTTGCTGGGATTGGCGCGGCCACGGGCTCTTCCTACCCTCCGCACGAAACATCCTACCGTCTCGCTCTTTGTCGAAATCCGTGACCGGTATTGGAAGATGACCGATAAATCGGCTGTGTTTCGCGCCTCGTGATAGATCTTTTCTAACGTTCCCTATCGAGCCACGTTATTTCAGATCTTTACTATCGATCCTTCGCTTCAGATTTTGAGATATAAAGAGAAAAGATATTTTTTTTTTTGTCATTAATTGCATGTATAAGAAACGGATTGGAGAAGAATAGATCCATGGGAAGTAGGTAATATTAGAGATGAAAAACATTACGTTAGTAGATAATTAGTAACGATTTAAGCTGATCTATGGATAATGGTGATGTAAATCTTGAACTTGTAATCGATACTAAGCAAGAATCATTACGCCATGATACAGGATATAGCGGTATGCCGTTCAAATCGCACCACTGAGAGTTCAAACTGAATATTCAAGGGACATTGTATTTTTAATTTTTTTTTTAAGTATAAAAAATATAGAACATTTTTTATGTGTGGGTATCTTCCGTGTAAACGTAAAGAACCAATCGCGAACGAAATCGTATTACGGGGTTTTGAACAGGACAGTATAAGCTCAACTTAGAAACAGCTGTGCCAGGAACGTAGCGCATATTCGCGAAGTCGGGTGAAAAGGCGCCCAGAATTTAGATAATTTTCTAAAACCTGTTAGTCCTGTGAATGTAGTTACTTTTTAACACGTTTATATAAAGTTCAACATAGGATAAATATATGTAGATTTTGTTTTATGTTATTTATCTTACGTATTTGTAAAATTTCATCGATATTTTAAGATGACCACTTTGTATTAATTCCGCTGAATCACTGTAATTAAACTTACTATGAAAATGCTTGTGTTTTATTAATTCGCGAAGATATTTCCTTCACACACCTGTTTAAGATATCATTCTCGACGATCTTACAGAAACACTTTTAGCAAAAGAAAGATTAAAAAACCGATTGAAACGTAAAAAATTAAGATAATATTACTTTTTAAATCATCTACACACTAAATACATTAAATTATATTATATTATCGTATTACGTTTATTATTTTTTTAAATACCATATCACTGTAATATCACATATACACGATATTCCCATTCGTGTGAATAATACCGTCGATTAAAAAGTTAAAATAGAAAAAAAAAATAAAATAAAAAATTAAGCAATAAATTTTTCTTCTTTTTTTTCATGTAAGAATATCGATATAATAAAATTACATAGATATTTTTAACATATGCACAATGTTTAAATAAATTTAATGTTCCAATATAGATGAAGATAAACGAGTAATAAATTCTAACAATGTTCTAAGATACAGCGGGGTAACCGTGCGACTATATTCATCCCTGATGGTATCGTGGAGTTATACTGCGAAATATTCTGCAGACTATAACCACGTATACATGCATCGAGCGGTGTGCAATGGTGTCAGTGCTGAGTGTGCGAGTATGTGAAGTAAGAGTATGAGTACCGTTACGGGGCATGCGCCTGCAGCCACCATGTCCAATGGCCCCGCCTTTCACGGTGCAAACGATGCCTTTGGGATTTGTCCTCCCTGAACCAATGAGCGTGCGAGTTTGTCGTACGGGACGGGAGAGGTGAGGTTATAGAGAGCGAAATGGTGGGGATCAGACAGGAAGAAGGGCGGCAAGGGGAGGGAGAACTGAGAGAAGCGAGGGGTTCTGTATATCGTGTGGGAGCAGGGAAGCAGACAACGAATACGACTACGATTGCTTACGAAACCTCGCGACGTCAACGTATAATAAAACTTTGTTTAAAATACTTATAGTGCATTTTAAAGACATATGAGAAAGAAAAGTGTACGATCGAAAGTCTGATAGGGCTTATAGTGAAACCGTGCAGTGACAGTGTCCTACGGCGTGTTCGAAAACGTGATAGGTGTGACTGCGCAGTCGCCATGTGAGTACCTGAACAAGTATCC
Source organism: Anthophora plumipes (assembly GCA_951804975.1). NCBI lineage: Eukaryota > Metazoa > Arthropoda > Insecta > Hymenoptera > Apidae > Anthophora > Anthophora plumipes. The sequence continues at coordinate 23,792,839 of OX638116.1, read as the reverse complement.
GAAACTCCATGTAATATCGTGTACCTTGGATGGTTTTTTTTATTTTTTTTTAATTTTAATGTCTTAGATCTGTATTATCGATATTTTGTGACGTGTTTCACGTTATATTCTGTGTTAAAAATTTGACGATTATCGAGAAAGGCAACAAGTACACAACACACTTTGCATTATGTCCCGCCGGATCTTCGAACGTGCTTTATTTTGTAATCCAATATGTCGGCGTTAGGGACGCTGTTTGGAATTCATCGTGATACGTTTCCACCACTGTGCATATCCTAGCTTTTTTGGTTAAATAACCATCGAATAGACAATACACGAAGAGCCGCGTGTGTTGTTATTATCATCGTCCTCGTTATTACCATTATGGCGAAATCCATGTTGTCAACCGCCCCCTGGTACGGTCGCTTCTCCCCTTCTCTTATTTTTCTTTCCCCCTTCCTCCTACCTCCCCTTTTCAACCCGCCTTTCAATCGTATTTCCCGCTCAGAAAGATACGTTCCCTCTTTCTCTTTGAACCCCTCGTCCGCTACTAATTATGGTGGTGTGCTAGCAAGACGACATTTTGTTCCTTCTATCCAAAATTCAAGATGGATCACATGTTTTCAGTTCGTCGATACTTCGATGCTTCACGTAAATACAGATTTCTTCTTTACCGTTCGAGGCATACACAAATCTGTTTTAAACTTCGTTTGATATTCTTACATCTGTTGACACGCTATATATTCTCTTCTTCTTAGATTTATCAATGATCTGTTTTTTACGTAGAAACAGATTGCACAACGTAAATACAAGTAGACCTGCGATATTTTTATATCTTAATGGTTTGATGAATATCACAATTAGTTATCGAATGTTTGAATAGTAAATAATTACATGAAATGATCAATACGCATTTTTTCCAATATTACACGTCGTAAATATGCTTGTTTATATGTTGCACATGTAGAAGATTTTACGAAGAACGGCAAATGTTAGGTTATGCGAATATCAACACTGCTTTAAATTTCGCACTGTTAGAATTCTTTTACACCCGTTCTTTTAAAAAGAAATAAATAACGGTATTTTAGAGGAACTATTTATAGTTTCGAAAAAGCGTTGGATTTTTTTTTTTGTAAAGTGAAGCATTGCTATTTTAACGTTGCTATGTCAATGATGGACCGAAAATGTGAAAACAACATGCATATAGCGAATATGGAACTCATGCTGCACGGCGGGATCGGTGTATGCTTTGAGGTTATCCATCATGCCTAAAATACTGAAGATTTTATAAATGTATTGTACACAAAATAAATGTAATGAAATTTTCTATTTATAGCAGATCATATATTACGATACATAAACCCCTAAAACATATTCTCATATTGGTTAATCTGAATTTTAGGCGAAATAGGCGAACGCAAAAGTTCTGCCAAGTTTCTGCATTACTTGATTTTGCAAATGAAATATAATAAACGGAAATTTGTAAATTTGCAATAGTTTTATAAAGCAACTATGTATGTTCTACTTTTTAACGATACATAAAGAAACGCTTGTTTTCGATTTATGCAAAAACGAACAGAACGTTTGTACTCACCTACTAATCTTTTAAACTTCAAATACGCAACAATCGATATAAAGCGCACTTACATTATTAATAAATATTTGCCAGTTCATTCACTCTTACACTTTGTTGCTGATATTTTGCACAATAATATACGAAGAAAATAGAGACTTGAAATTTCGATATTCCACGTGTATCACCGTTGTTAAAGCTATGGGCAAAAAGAAATTACATAACCTTTTTTTGCATCCCCGAAATAAATATGCTACGATTGGCGGTTAAATAAATTAACTGATAACACACATTGGTATATAGTTGTTTTTCATTCTTGAGAATTTCAAATAATATCCATCATTTCGAAGTAGAATTCTTTGTAAAATTGATCTTATAATAATGAATATTTTTACATATTACACGAAGTATAATTATAAATAAGTTTTGTAATATTCGAATAGCTATTATTTTAAATGCCACTATCTTAAATGCATATCTTCTTAAATGTTTCAAATGTTGCTTTATAATTGTAGATGTATGCATAGGAGAAAAGTTTATCAAAAGAATCATTCTTCTAGGTGCAGCAATTTAAACGGACTAAAAGTGATATTTTAATAAGAAATATCTATATAAAATGGCAAGGAAAAAAGATATTGAACTGCTAAGAATATAATAGTGGGAAGAATACTTCTTTGTTTAAAGGAAGTTTAACTTCAAATAATAAAAAGGTGTGGGAAAACATGACAGATGTTAAAACAATTGGAATCTCACAAAATCAACAACAACAAACACAACAGTCACAACAGCAGCAACAGCAACAATCACAGCAGCAGCCGCAGCAGCAACAACAACAGCAGCCGCAGCAGCAACAACCTCAACAGCAACAAATGATGATTGCAACCCATGATATTCAACAACAGCAAAATGTACAGCAGCAGCAACAGCATGTTCAACAACAATCTTCTCAGCAACAGCAAGTACAACAGCAAGCACAGCAACAGGTACAATCTCAACAAGTTCAACCGCAACAGCAAATTCAGCAACAAGTGCCATCACAGCAGCAAATGCAAGTTCAACAACAAGTTCAGCAACAAGTGCAACAACAAGTTCAGCAGCAGCAGCAGCAGCAGCAGCAACAGTCTCAGCAGCAGCAGCCTACCAGTGGACCCCATAACGTTGTTCCAACACAAGTGCAAGTGCAACCACAGGTAGCAGCAATTATGCCTCAACAACAGGTAAAAAGTTATTTAAAGGCATCATTATTGTAGAAGGAAATATGAATTGACAGGAGCTGGATATTTTCATGATTCTAAATAAAATATTCCAGGGTGCTGTAGCAGTATCAATGCAACATCAGCAACAAAGTGTTGGTGGAGGTGTATCTATGACATTGTCAGGTCAACAAGGAGCAACAACTATAACCACCATGGCTGCACATCCTCAAGCAGTACAAGTCATTCAACAACCTATGCAAAACCAAGCATATCATTTACAGCAGCTTTATAATACTCAAGGTACTCCATTATTGATGCCAGGGAACTTAGCTTTACATCCTGCTGGAATCAATCCTTCTTCGATACAGGTACTTGAATATACTCATGCTATTTGATACTATTGAAGTATACACATACGCTCCTAAGTAGGGTGCTTCACAGGTCATAACTGCTGGAAAACCATTTCAATCTGCTGCTCAGTTGACACCTCACATGCTAACCACTGCATCAACACCAGGTCAAGGTGGTGGCCATCCAGCAGCTGGAGGAGCTAAAGTTCAAGGCTTTCCTACAGGTTACTTACCAGTACCCACTTCAGCTACACCTGGAGCAGGACAAACGTTAGTATTTGGTCAGCTTGGTGTACTGGGTTCCCCACAACCACCTCCATCCATGCAACAACAGCAACAACAACAATCTGCGAACAAACAAGATCAAGTACAGAAGGTATTGGGATTTATTTCATTTTTCTTTATATGATAAACATTTGCTATTCTTTTTTTTTCTGTTTTTTTACGTTTAGCTCATATTTTATATGTATCGTCTTTGATATGTGTAGTATACTACGTGTACAGCTGCAAACCCATCCGGGGGACGCGGTGGTATGCAGTTTGCTCCTTGGCAATTTACACCACAGGTTGCTTGGGCTGGAATACAGCCACCGGCACTTCTCACAAACCAAATATTTATTAGAGGTCCTACGCAACCTGATATGTTTATACAAAGTCCGCAACCGATTCAAGCTCACAATGGTCAGTCTTATTACATTACCTTAAGTCAAATTTTATATTTTCAATGAAATTAATTAGTCGTTATACTTTCACAGCACTAGCTACGCAACAACAAATTCAGGGAGTACAACAAATTGCCGCAGCTAGTGGGAAACCAAAGGTAATGGATATACAACAGCAACAACAGCAACAGGGTAAGCAGAGCACAGGTGGACAACGGCCTTTGAGTATTCTACCGTCCTCTCTACAAGCAGTACAAGCTGCCAATATACGAGCCAGTTCAGTTTCAACGCAAACCGTTCACGGAGTACAAACCACGGTACATACGCACAGATTATTATAATTAGCATCGAAAGTAGTTGGAGAAAAGATTTTTTCGAATCGCGTGAAAACATATCGGAGTTTTTTTCTGTTTTCGTATAATGAAGAAGAAGTGTGGTTTTTTTTCTTTTTATGTTTTATAACTTAGAGTGGAAAAGGAAGCGGTAGTAGCGGTAATAAAGGCCGTAGTAAACCACTGCAATCGCCGCAACAACCGCAGCAACAGTCGCAACAAACGATGCAACAACAACATCAACAGGTTTTTATTCAACAGAAACAGCACACGCAACAGCAACAGCAGATGCAGCAGCAGTATCAGCAGCAGCAAGTGCAACCGTCGCAACAGCAAATACAGCCTAAACCAATAATGAGTGAGTTGACATTTGCGTACATTATGTTACCAGATGAATGTAGGTTTTCATACGTCTAATCGTTATTTCTTTTACAGCAAACATGGCTCTGCAACAGCAACAACAATCAGGCGTGGTTCTTGGTGGTGAACGACCGATTATGCCTGTGGTTTCAGTGGGCGGAGTTGGAGTTGGGGTTGGCGTTGGAGTCGCTACATCTCAAATGAATCAAGTACAACAATCTCCTATGTCTGCTGTACAACAATTACCATTGCAGGTGATAAATATTATACTTTCCTCAATGTTTCGATCGTTTAACTATGTTGTATCTATGTTAAATTATGAAATTCCTTTAGGCAATCAATTCGACAATAATTGGTAGCCAAATAGTTAGCGGATCGACATCGCAGGTTCAAGCAATGTCTATGGTAAATCACTCAACGGATCAGCAAACGCACGATAACAATAATTCTACAATAATGATCACATCGCCCGATCGTAATCATCAAGCTGAATGTTCTTTAGTATTACCATCTGCTACAAGTACTCCAGTGACAAACGAAGAGACTTCGAAAGCAATAATGAAGAAAGAAGAAACAATGCCACTTACGATAGAAGAAGTTACAATACCTCAACCAGAAACGACAGGTTCGTGTTATAATGTAATATTATTGAAATATTCAATAAATAAGATACGTTTAATCTCGTAGATGGGGACCAATCTAAACTATCTATAAAAGAAGAAGAAAGTTCAGCTGTAAAGGGTGAAGAAAAAACGTGCAACAATCCCTTAGCAGGATTGGCAAATACGATAAATTCTATCACGAACGGTATTAGCAACGAAGAATCTGCAGCGATTCCCGTTTCTATATCGGTTACTGCAAATAACAAACACGTGCCTCCAAAAGCAATGGTCAAACCGCAAGTTCTTACACATGTAATTGAAGGTTTTGTTATACAAGAAGGTACATCTTCATTTTTTTATCCGTTATTTTAACGATTACTAGTCATAAACATATATATTAATATCCTTGTACTCAATTGTTGCAGCATCTGAACCATTTGCTGTTAATCGAACGTCATTAAACAATACAGTTAACCAAGAAACGAGTAATATTTTAAATCGTAATAGTAATTCATCATCTGAGAAAGAGAATCACGAAGAACCTCCGCGTAAGATTTCAAAAATTGCAATGTACTTCTTAATACATATTTTCATGCTCTAAGAATGTACGATTCATTAACTACGTTTTATTTTACAGGGAAGAAGCATGCACCTAATTATCCCAGTGACGAGGATACGAATAATGTTCAAATTGGAAAATGCGAAGCTTGTGGAAATTTAGTAGACGAGCAGAATACTAAATTTAAAAAGGAGAAGCGATTCTGTTCCTCTGGTTGTGCAAAGAGGTTGGTAGAAAAAAAAAGTTACTTTATTAGTGTCGTTCTTTGAACCTCGATAAAAAATATATATACAGCTGTAAATTATTATCCGAACATTCTGTATTATCATAAGTTATGAATCGTTTAGCAAAAAACGAGAAGTCAGAGATCGCGACGGTACAGAAAAACAGTGGACTGACATAGAGACTGATTCGAAAAACGAAGGAGATATAAAGAAAAATGGAGAAGAAAAATCACTGTCTACTACAACCACTACTTCTTCCATTGATGAAACACTGCCGAAGATTAATCCTGTGAAGTGGACGGTAAGACTATAACTGAAACATTGTTTAGTCAAAGAGAATGAATAATAATCAATGATAATATACAAAAAAAATTCGTACTTTTTTACAGGTTAATGAAGTGTGTGATTTTATACGCGGTTTACCGGGATGTGCTGATTACGCGGAAGACTTTGCTATTCAAGAAATAGACGGACAAGCGCTTATGTTACTCAAAGAGGACCATCTTATGTCGGCTATGAGTATTAAGTTGGGTCCTGCACTGAAAATCGTAGCCAGAATCGATTCGATGCGCGTAGAGTCATTGTCAAATTCTAACCCCACATCTAATAGTTCGTAAATGTTTATCATTTAAGGGTTTCTACCTTCAGAATTTCAATGTTGCAGCCTATGGGCTACAGGGTTTGTGCAAGTATTTGATCAGATCAATAGCGTTAAGATTGAAAAGAGAAAACATAAAATGTTTTTTACAACAAAAAAATAAATATTTTTGTTTCTTTTTTTTTTCTCATTCAATTCGATATAAAAAATCTCTTCATCAAACGAAACGAAATATCGTTTTAACACTACAAACTGTACTCTTATAATTCAAAGATCGATCTATGTAAGACTACTCTTAAGTTTTGTATTATTTTTGTTGGTATACAAAGGCAGCAATTGATACTTCAAATAAAAGCGTAGCTTTTATTACTTAATTTTCTAAGTGAAATGTATCATATTGGCAGTATATATATATATACACATACGAATGTATTTCGCATGGTAAGTCTTACACTGATTGATTTTTACAAATGTAAATAGAATTAAAACTTTCGTGACTGTTCTAGGTTAAATGTGTATTGTATATTTGCTTTCAAAAAATTCTCTAAAATAATTGTTCTTCAATCGAATACGATCAAGAAACTGAGTACAAATTATGTCCATTACACAAGAAAAGATGAAACGTTGTATATAAATTATCCGGCACATATATACGATGTATTTTGTACTCGAAAAATTACTTTTTGGAAGCTGTACAAAAACTATTGCCTTCGGTAAGACTTACACAATAATCTCGAAAAAGTTATCCGGCATTTTTAAAATCGTTAGGCTTCAGTGACGAATAGCAATTTATGTGCATGACAATTTCAAATCGAGGTATAAGATGTCTGAAGCAATGCGATCAACACCCCCTTTTGACCATGTACTTTGTAAATGTATCATGTGCACTCAACTTGCATACAACATGTAAATATTAAACATAAAATGTTTATTTAATATACAAATTTTATAACATAAAGTTTTTAGTCGTTAACAGTAGCTATCCTTCCATTTAGAATGGCCTAGTTTTAATTTTAGTAATTATTACATACAAGTATACAAGAGGGATATATATATATTTCAATTACTTGTATGAAATATGTGACGTTAAGTGAGAAAAAGAGGACGTTATTTTCAATTTGGTACGATATATATTATAAATGTGAAATTTGTTTAACAAAATGAAACAAAAGTACGAATGTATTATTATCATTTAATCTCTACAAATTGCTAACAATGTAAATATAATGTTTAACGTTCACGCCTTTATTTAATAGGTTATTTAATTTTACATTTATCAATGTACAGATTGGCCATTATTATATGAAAAGAAAAAATACGTTTCGAAATTAATGTTTTAAGAAAATATTTACATTCGTGAAGTATATAGTACTTTTACGCTACAACTTTTCTATGTAGTTTCCGTTTAAAATAATACAGTCATTAAAAATCATTCATAATAAATACTCGGATAAAGATATTTATCTTTTAAATATCGCACAGAGTTTAGTCTCGTAATATATCTTTTTGTACTAATTTAAGTAAAAAAATTAATTCAATTTGTGACTCCTTGAACAAAACAAAACCCATGAAAAATAAGAATTATGTTCCATATCCTACTACATATTTTTTAGAATTTGTTAAATCTAACACGTTAAGCGCCACATTGATTTCGGTCGATTTTTCGTTCAAATGGTTCAGTTCTGAAACTTTTGCAAAGAATATTATGATAAATTTAACGAAGAAAGCTGTGACCTTTTAACAACTGCAGAAGAAAGCTGTGCCTGTTTAAACTGTTTTAACGATACGTAATTATTTTCTAAATTTGAAGCTGTTCATTTTTCGAGAATTAACATCGTTTAAACAAAAAGTCTAGAAGTCGGTTCGCAGGGACCAGTGTAGCACTTAACGTATTGACAATATTCGTTACGATAGAAACAAATGATAATAATTATAATTTTATTTTAGTTTATCATTTTATTGCAATGCGTACAGGTATTTTAATTCTATTTGTTATTTTAAGCACTAGGTGCTATATATCTTCCTTCCTTTAACAGATTTTCGTTAGATTGTATTGCTTTTTTTTTCATTGCCGGTCGAACATATCGATAGTATTCATATCCCTTCGCAATTAAGAGTGCAGTGCAAACTAATGTAGTAGCAATAGATACATTTACAAATCCTCTATGTAGTTTATCTAAGTAAAAACTCTTTTTCTTATATTTCTGCAACATTTTTTTATCAATATTTTTGACGATTCGTTCGGTTGAATTCTATTGCGAATTAAGAATCTTCAATCCGTTCATAAATCTGAAAAAAATGCACACTTATAAATTGTATAAAATTTTATCGAGTTATATAATTTCTATATTCTTAGCTGTACATTGTACGATAAGTACCTGCTCAAAAATATGAGAACACTATTGTTATATTGTCATTGAAATATTTAATTTTTCTCTTTTAATCGTCGATCTGTTTCCATTTGAGGTTAGGAACGACCTCTAGTATCCTCTACCTAAATGAATACTGACAAATGTGTTCGTAACAATTAACTTATAATACAAAAATAAATATAAAAAATAGTAAGTATTATTTTCTTGTGAATTTACTGTTCTAATTAAACTGAATCAAGTAAAATGTAATATAATTATGAAAGAAAATGTGAAAATTAATGCATCATATATAACATATATAACATATATTTATTAATGTTTAACACAATACATGTCCAATTTTTTCCAATTAATGGCGCACACGAGGACATCATCTTTAACGACACTTTATTACGTGTCGTTTCATTTAACCTTTTGATTACCATTGGCGCCTATAGACATTTTGAAAATTTCACTTGTACTCTTCTATTACCGCCCTTTCGTCGAAATTTTATTCTTTGCGCACTTCCATTTCAATTTAACGAAACGAATTTTACATTTTTTCAAAATTTGAACATTTTTAACTCTTAAACGTTCGAAAACAATTTGACAAATTTTACGGCTGAGACTTGAATATCAACCTTTCTACTGAAAACTTACAATAGCGAAAGGGTTAAAACAGTAATATGAAAATTACATCCGTTTGCAAAATATCATCGTATATTTGTTGCAAAATTTGTACACATTATTTTTACATAATTGTAGATCATGTTATTCCTATATTTTAAGATATTTATATGATACATTGTATAATTACTCTTAATTTATTTATACAAAACAAAGTTTGCTTAATTTTCTAAAAATTCATCAAATATCGTCGAGTCTACGTCCAAAACAATCTCATCCAATGAAGGCCCTTCCTGTGACACTGGTAATTCTAAAATAACAAACGTTTTTTATTACTTCACGAAAATTTGTAAAGAAAACTATTAAAACATACTTGATATAGCTCCTGTTTCTTTATACTCTTTGATTTCTTCATTGAAAACTTCCTCGAACGTTTCCCGTCTCTCTTTCATCATTTTCTGTTGTTTCAGTTCAAATTTGGATACCCTCTCAATATGTTCATTGGCCAGCTTTGCTACAAATTGATATACACTTTGAATATTTTCGTATTATTGTAATTAACACACATAAAATATTATGATATACCTTTAATAATATTTAATTCTGCAAGCTTCTTCTCTTTATACAGAGCTAATTGAAATCTGTGATCCAATTGTCTACTTTGCAATTCTAACATCTCATTTAAATCTTCTAATCGATATATAGCACTTTCTACTTCCTCGAACATTTCTTGCAATGTACCTTTAATATCAAATTGAAATTAATTTTTAATATTTATTCCAAACTTGAATTCAAAGTATACTTGAAAGGAAAATACCTATTTGATCCATAAGATCCTGTATTGCATTATTGAGTTTTGGAATGTATGCTAAAGTGTTGTTCAAATATGTGATATTTTTCCATTCCTGTTCAAGCTTTTCATAAATAGTGCCTATTAGTTTATCAACTTCTTGGGCTTTCTCTGCATTTTCTTCAGCAAGCTCATGTAGCTCGTTCCATTGTAATTGAAATCTGTGTAAAAGGTCAGCTCCTGCATTGTAATTAACATTTCTAGTATTGGTGAATTTCTTTGGCTTTGGATTTTCGGCAACAGTTAATCCTCTGATACTAAAAGTATTAAAATTAATACTAGATGCACAATAAACTATCTTTAAGTACATTTTCCAATGTTGAAATAAAGAAGAACCTTTACCTAGCTGATATACCTTCCTGCACCATTTGAAATTTATTACGCAAAGTGCCAAACATGATTACAAGATTATTCTCTATGTCTATGGTTATGTTATACTAATTAAAGTACTTTGAATTATTTAATATTGTTATATAAAGTATTCAGATTTAATTTAACACACTTTCTACATCTTCGTGTATTGTTCAATATATCGTTGATTCTTCTGCACAAATTTATCAGCGGTAGAATCTTTGTTTACAATAATAATTTCTATAGATTATTTACGAAATAAGCTTCAAGCTTATCACTTATTTCGAACGTTTAATTCAAGGTTCGTAAATTACGAGTACTGATGCGAGATATTACGTCCTCGCATTTCATAATATTTACGGGAAAAAAATGATGTTTGAACACAGTAATGAAATAACCTCTTCTCTGAAATTACAGATAACAAGTTCATCTATCTTTGCTAAGCACGGTATCGAATGTAAAATTACCAAGATTCAAATGCAACTGTAAAATTAAAATACATAATTTTTGAAACTGTATTTCTAAGGATCAATCTCAAACACGGTAAATATAAATTTGATTAAGTGAAATTAAAACAGAACACGAAATTTATTATATTCGACACTTCATCGATGTTTTCTTGTAATTACTGCAAATATGCAATTATCTTATATATATACTTTTTAATTAAAATACACCATTTTACGTTTAATGGAAAGGTATAATAACGCTGCACAACCTTTCCTCAAGTTGGCAGCACTGAAATGTAATCCGTAGTATGTATATATGCACATTTAATTAAAAATAATAATTGCTATTTGTCTGAAAATTTTTGCTAAAAATGCGCTATAAATTCTTAGAAACATATATATGTATTAAATAGTAACTATTGCATATACATTCGTACGTTATTCATTAATATCATTTGTGTTCGTTGAAATGTATAATTTGTATTAAACAATTTTGGGTTACGTATTAATAAGGTGAAAATATTAACAGTTTAGGCATTCGATATTAAATTCGAAATTAAAGTGTAATTATATAACAAGATAAATTTCCGTACAAAGTCTTTTATTACATTTATATCGTATCGGTATGTTTTTTTTACAATTAATAAATTTAATACAATAGATTTTAACCATGCATTTTCGACATGAAACAATTTGGCAACGTCGCTAAAGCTTAACTCCCTCCCTTTGACAATATAACTGGTGCCTAGCAACCAGTTGAGGTCAACAAACGAGGTCAAATTGCAAATTACTTTTATAAGAAAAGTAGTAAATAGAGCTAATAAAATGATATATTAAATTACTCTTAATTCATCTTGATGAATGTTAATTATGTAGGAAAAAGATAGAGCAAGATCCATTGTTTTTACTGCCAGAATAAACCTATCGAAGTTGCTTAATTTAAATACAAGTTCTACCATTTGGGCAACGTATTTTTCATTATTATAAAGTTATAGTAAGCAAGAGGAGAATGTGTATTAATAAAAATATTCAAAAACATCGATATTTTTGCTTTTACAGAATGTTAAATTGTTACGTTTACAAAATAAATTATGTTTATAGAAATTACTTTTGAAGAGATTTATGTGTGCATAAATATCAGATTCCGGAGATTTATTCGGCACGCTGGATGATATATTGTCGCGTAGCGTAAATTTGATCGGTTGAAAATATAAAAAAGTAGAGAAGAGTTCTGTGCTAGTAACGTGTACCAATAAAACAGTCTTGCGGAGGTATATGGCGGAACCGCAGAAGTGGATGAAGGTATCCCCCATGTTGCCAAGTTTTCCACAACCTCCATGTTCAATTCCAAAATGCCTTGTAGGATATCAATGGCATGGCAAACAGCAGTAAATTCTTGATATAAATAATTTCACTTTACACATGTAATAATAAATATTTCAATCTTTTTACAACACATTTTTAAATGCTTATAAAGAAAAAAGAAAATTGTATTTCCAACAATTCATTATTGTTCGAGAAAGTTACTTAAATTTGCAAATTTAACGCCAGGTTTACGGGCTTTCCTCGAGTGAATCGAGAAATCGAATCTTTCCTTCAACAAGTTGGATTTATCGAAGGCAACTTAATTGTATATTGTTAGTTTACAAATTCGGATATATTTTCGTATCATTCCGTTAATAAAAATGAGAAACGGTTGCTGGAAAATAAGAGGAATTGTTTCTGTAAAATTCTAAATGTGTCGAATGAAAAATGTATTTCGATTTGAAAAAATAATGTACAATTGGTAGTTGTTTGAAGTATTCAAACGATAATTCAGCAACGCCGTATTGGAAAGCTTCGTCAGCCAGCAGTTCCCCCATTAATAACCTCGATCAAGCTCGCGAAGTCCTGTCAACTCGACCCTTCATCAAAATCTTTATCTTTTTCTATCCCTACTACGCACCACAATGAGCATAACTTGAACGAACCTTACCGAAGGAGGCTCGGAGCTTAGAAAGTTGTGCGCAACTCGCAGTGAAACCAGATTTGTGGGAGGAGGCGGTGGAGAGGGAGGAGTAGTCAGGGATGTTGGGTCAACGTACGTATCCAAGTATCCCCTTTCTTCTTGCATCAAGTTAGATCGCTACTATATCGTGGTGAACTCGTCTTCTCCATAACGGCGATTACCTTTCTGCGCATACTAGCATGACTACCGCGCATACTAAAGCAAGAGTTGCCAACCAAAGTACGAGGAGTTCATGGTAGGGATGAAATCAATAGTCAAGTATTCCGTGGAATGAGAATTATCAACTTATATTTAACTATTCACCTGTTTGCTTGAGTTTTTATTCGTCGTAAACAAAGTGGCATAAATAGTTGTACCTTTAATTACATTAACAGAGTATACCGATGCCTTTTTTTTTTTTCTTAAGTAAACGAAAAACATTAACGATAACACGTAATTACGATCTTTTTCATAAAACTTTTACTATTTTACCGTTGCATTTACTCAATATAGTCGCAACTATACAGAGACGCGTACTTATAAAAAAATAGAAACGTAATTATAAGAGCTACGGAAAACATAAGAAATTCATCGAAGATTTTTCGCTTTTAACACGCGTTTACGAGGAAATGCGGAATTTCATTTGAACTGAAATGTAGAATTTCGAACTCGGGTTGTTTGAGTATCTCTATAGAAAACAGTACGGAACCTGTTACGATCAATAGATGCCCAGATTCGGCCGTTTTCGACATATTCCGTTAAGTTCCCCTACTATATTCGTTCCTGTCGACCGCCAACCATTCCTGCCACGCCTTGTTCACATATATTTTCCAGGCGAAACCGGTTATTTCAGGTATGCGTTTGGTGTGTACACTTTTCCATGGAAAAACTATACGTGGACAAGTTTTCCTACCATCGCACCAACGTCGAGCCTTAATTTTCCGCTTGATTGGAGAAGTTTAACTTTAAGCCTTACAATTTATTCTAATTTATGCGCAATACAAATACAACATGTATAATGCACTGCAGACCGAAATGTATTTAAAAATATTTTCGGTAATAACACGATGTATATTTAAAAAAAAGAATCTACAATTATAATTTGATCTAGTGCATTAAAAGATTATTTATACCGTAACACGTATATAAATTGCATAATTTGAATATACAAGGAGAGGTTATACAGAGCCACGAATTTTGGCGAGATCGGAAAAACTAACAGGAATTATGGATATAAATGATCGTAGGTGCAGCCTTTAGGTACAATGGTTGATAGGTGGCAATCGGATAGTTAGCGTTGACGATTTGTTGGAGAATTGTACAGGCTGAGGGACAACGTGGAATACTGTGATGGGACGGCGGGGGTAAAAGGAGAGAGTACAAGTTAGAAAGAGAGTAACAACGCGAAAAAAAAATGAAATAAGAGAATCACTGTGCAGGGAATGGATGGAAAAAGCAGAGAGAGTCAACAAAGTCAGAGAAAGAGGAAGAGAGTTTTACGGTGATGTTCGAATTGCGCTTGCGTCAGTAGTACTTGCTATGAGCGGATTGGTTCCCTACTCATACTTGAGTGCTGTTAGGTTGACTTAATTTCAATTCGGGCTCCTTCTCTACTTCCCCCCTCCCACTCCTCACAGCCACCAACATACATTCCGGTTGGTCCCTTTCGTTTTGTTGGCTTTTGCTTGAAGGGCGATATTGCGATATCGCAATATATACATATATACGCTTATATACTATATAACAGTAACCCGGAGTAACTAGAAATACAAAAAGCAGCGAGAGTGAACCCTCTGATCTTTGATAGAAAGAAAAAGAAAAAAGAGATGCTACACGGAGAAGGTAAATAGGATCGAGAAAGAGAAGAACAAGAAGAAGAGGGAAAGAAGAGAGGGAGGGGTGGGAGGAAGTGGATGAAGGTGGTATGGTGTGCAACGGAGAAGTTAGATACGAAGACTACACGAAACGACGGTGAAGAGAAGAGAAGAGGAGGAGGAGGAGGAGGAGAGGGAAGCTCGGCGTTTGCAGCGATCGGCGCACGCTACCCCGCGCGCGCGCGCGCGCGAGTACGTTCTTACAAAACAACGCATCTGAACACTCTGAACCCGTCGCTGAACGCGCCTCAACAGTTCGGCACGAATTCACATTGAGTTGATTATCCTGTGGGACGCGCGGGTTTCATCGCGTCGCCGCCATATTGGCGGCTCGATATAACACGTACTAATAATAAGTTCAGATTGGGTACAGTAGGCATCGCAGTTAACGCGCCGATTTTATCTTCGTTGAATGTCGCTACTACAAATGTGCCATAAACAGCGTACCAGTGATCATGTCATATTATTGACAGCCACACAATAACTATATGTAACAGAACCCGGGAAAAATTTCATTGTCTGACATCAGTAGAGCTTACATTTGTTGCTCACCGAGCTTTAATATAATTATGTATCGAATAAATGGTGACTTTTTTATATATTTTTTTTAATCTTTTTTTTCTATTCTCGTTTAATTTGAACGACAAATATATGTCGACGTGTATTATGGATTAAAGGGAATTTCAACGTAACTTTTTTTTTCTAATGGAAGTTAACAGAATACGATTTAACGCATGTTGACAGTTTGTCCCGTGTTTGCTTAATTGATCCGATACAACATTTCGCTACTCATCGTCGATATTAATCAACGTTTTCTGATAAGTTTCAACGAGAACAGTACGAATTATTTCGCGGGAGATCGGTTAATTTTCTTAGTGACTAAAAGGCAATTGTAATCGTGCGAAATTTTGTGAGAACTGTTTACTGTAACGAATTCAAGCAATGTGCATCTTGTTGATTAAATAAACTTCAAACGCCGCGTTTAATCGGCAATGAACCAATGTTCAAGTCAAGATAACTTTTTGTTGATGATCGTGAAAATTTGCATTGTTAATAACAATGCCTGTAAGTATTATGTAGATCAATTAGACTACATTGATATTTTGAAAATACACTTCCCTCCAGTTGTTATATTATGTATTAATGAAGAAAGTGAATAATTGTATTTACAGATTGGAAATGAACAATCCATTGGATCAAGATTTTGAGGAATTTAGATTTTCTGACCAAAACAATATTTGTAAAGGTGATACACTGGACGATATACAAACACTTGGTATGTTCTCTTTCTAAAATTTTCAGTGTAGACAAAAAAAAACAAATTACGCGTGAAAATTAAACAATGTAACAACATTCATAACAAACAGCATTAAAGCTTTAGTCTAATTTTTGTGAATTACTTTTCTTTCTTTGAAATTTTGACATTGTATCTAATACTTGTTCGAATTGAACAAATGTTTGTTTTTAAGTTAGTGGCATATGTCACTTAAAACACTTCTATAAAAACTTAATACTATTAACATTGTACTAGTAACTTATAATTTTCTTAACTTCGCAAACCTATCCCTTAGACTTTTCCATCTGAATTTTCTCATTGTTACAAAAATATGATACAAACAATGTATTAATTTCTAATTCAACGACATTGTTCGTATACTTTTACTTTGTACGTTTTATTTACTGTAGTTCATAAAAAATTTCATACTGAGGGAAATGCTCATTGAAATTAGCTAGAAAAGGTTAGGATTCTTTTCTTAGACAACAGTTTGAAAAGTTACGAAATTTTTCGTTACTATAATACGTCGATAACGAAGCAAAAAATATAACGCGATGTTATTTGATATTTTAACAAATGATAAATTTACAATTCTTCCCTCTTAAACACAGTTAACACGATAAAATATTCAATTCCATCGTAGCCGAGTGTTTTCGTTACCTTTTTTAATCCTCTTGTTTAATCGATTATTAATATTCCACTAATTTATTTGTTAAATATGATTTCCATAAATTAACGTAATTACCAAAGACCGGTAAAAAAAGCACTTTGTGCACGTTCGCAATGCAATCATACCGAATAGCCTTTCTTTGATACGAGCTATAACTACGGCGGGAATGTCGCGCTAATACGAAGTTGGCCAATGATATTCGTTCTTTAGGCAGTATCGATTGGAGAGTCCCGTTTTCAATTCTCGGCAAAAGTAAGGGTGATTATCTCGCTTGCCCCACGGTTGTCTGCTGCTACAACCATTTTGCGTGAACACTTGCTGTTGCTGCATATACATCGGGCATCGATTGTTTACATCCGTTGTAACACGGGGAACACGCGTTGATGTACCGAGTGAACCTTTCAAATGAGAAATGTGCACGGACGTAATCGTTGCGTAGCATTTGCATACGTATAACGGGGCAATGATATTAGTTTAATCGATTTGACAGAAGTAGACGAAAGCGCGGCAAATTATCTGATATACATTTATTTGGAGATTTTTACACGGAAAGGTGATTAGACGTCCTGTCTTTGCATTAACTATTTGTTTTCACATGTAAAATCAATTTTCCCACCGGTGTAATAATTATCCTGTGTAATTGTGTATAAGATGTAATTTTTGGGACACCTTTTTTTTTCTTTTCCATTACAGGTAAACACATAGATGATCAGAATTCGCTGTTTTCTTTACGGTTTCCGTTGTTCAGTTGTGAGATCTGTAGAAAACAATTTGTAACAAAGAAACAGTTACGTATTCACATCTACACACACTTAGGAAGGCCACGTATAGTTTTAAGGAGAGTTGTAAATCTGAAAAGTTTCAAGAAAAAGGATAGTGATACATATTGGCTAGATCCAGAGAAGAAGGGTTCTCTGAAGTTAACATTGAAAAAGCAGAATTTCACAGATCCTCTGAAGCTGAAGTTAAAGAAATCATCAGAATCAGAGGATTTTACTGTTGTAAAGAGCAACATAAGTCTGGGCACAGAGAATCAAGGTCAAGGAGACGTGGCTGGGGCAAAGGAGAATGATCAAAGACATGACAAAGATACCGAAAGATCGATTAATGAACCATTTGAAAACGTGATGGTAGAGCAACAGGTATGTTGTAACAGTAAACATAAGAGATATTAATCGATGTAACTCTATAGATAGTATTGTTTACAGGATGAATATGGGAGTATTAAATTTGATACGGATGAGCCTAATCCATTGGAAGAAAATGATAGACCATCCATAGATGTAAATGAGGGTGATTCAGGTGTAGGGAGTGATATGGCAAATCCATCTGAAAAGGAAGATCAAAATGTGGACGACCTGCAAAGTACAGATCAGTATGATAATTCAGACAAAAGACTCTCTGAAACAGAAGATCACGAAGAGTCAGATGCATTGGAAGCAACATGTAGAGAAACAATTGAAAACTTGAAAAAACTTGGTGAACAATCTGGGTAAGATTGTGTTAAAAAAAGAAACCTTAAAAGTTCCTCTTTTATTACAGTTACTATTAAACATTTCAGATCTAGATCTATGAGTCAATTAATCGATAATTCAGGCATCGAAGAAGACGACGATAGAAGACCCGAATCGAACATGATACACGATTTAGAAGAAAATCCAGCTATTAGTATTATTTCAAAGTCTTCTACATTTTCGAATCATGCTGTAGATTGTACTCCAGTTTGCGAGGATGAGGACAAGCCTGAAGAATCGGCAGAAAGTACAGCTGGTTTCAATTGGAATCAATTATCTACTAATTTATCAACCAAGAATAATGAAATATCGAAGGAAAATGAAGAACAACCTGATCACGGGGGCGATAATAACATGGAAAATACTGGGTCCCTTTTGCAAAATTTGATCGAACATCAAAGGCATAATCAAAACGAAACGTTGTCGAATAACTTACCGTCGGAAACCGAATACGTTTCGCTCGAAAAGCTAGCCGAGACTGTTAGTACTTGCCGCGTTTGTAATGAAAAATTTAAAGATATCGCTCATCTGGATGAGCATCGGAGCAAAGTTGGACATTATCAGTGCAATATTCCCGAATGTATTAATCTTATTTTTAATTCGCTAATGGAAGTCTCTGTCCACAAAGCTCAGATGCATGGAACGCCCCTTTCTCCAAGCGTGAGCCAGTTGTCTCCTCATTTAAATACAAATTCGCCACATTTGAACCAGAATTCACCCCATTTGAGTCAAGCATCTCCGCAATTGAATACACATTCACCTCACGCTGTATCTATGGAATCTCCAAACACACCGAATTCGCAGCAAATCAATCGGAATTCTCCTTTAACGTCTCCACATCAAACAAACTCTCCCACGTATAATGCGGTAGCTACCAGTGGACAACAGATAATGCCACCCGTAAATTTCGAACAATTACCCGCACCTGTTCAACAATTAGCTCAACAAGTACAACGTATGCCACTTCCACAAACGCAAATGCCTCCAAGTCTTCCACCAGGTGCTAATACAATGCTCCCCGGCCCGAATTACTTTGTACAGCCACCGGGAAGACCACCGCTGTATAGAGTTCCTGGTCCACAGGGCATGCATTATCCTCCTCATATAGCACACCTATATCCGCAATACGGACCGGGTCCGTATCCGCAAATGAGCGCACCGCCACAAATGCATCCTCAATTGTCTCAACAAATTTCACGCGGAAGGTATCCTACTGTTGCACAAAGTAGTCGGCAAGTACTATTGATGAAGTAATCGTAAAAAAAAACCGTGCAACTAACATGTAATAACAATCGAATATATAAGAATTACAGAAGAATAAGATAATTATATACTTCAGATGAACTATTAAGCAGTTTAATTTGCATGTATATATTACAGGGCACCGCGGGTCCCACAAGCTGGGCCAACACCGCGGCAACGTATGAAACGTCCTATTCAACAAGCAATGCAAGTACAACAGAATAATTCGGCGATTAAGCAACGACGGCTAGATGTTTTATTGCCAGATAGAAACGAAGACGCGGACTGTCATGTTATTGCGCAGCAAAAGAGAAACGACGGTCTACCTGTTATACAAAATGTTCAAGGTGCTACTACACAACAGACGAATAGAAACGATTCTACCATACATCTCACGGATTCTATAACTCTTAGTGTTAGACAACCAGGTACTATTAATACTACACTGTATACTTCCCACTTTAATGTACCTTATAATCTCTATTATTTCTTTGATTTTAAATACCTCTTCTAAGAATTGATTTCGACATTTTTGAACAATGAGTTTTGCTTACTTTTTTTTTTCGTAAAGCTCCTTTTATCTACCTTTGTGTAAATTTATTTTAATTTTTGTTCAATTATATTTTGAAGAGAGTGTGGAAAAATAGAAATAACTATTCGCGGAAGAGGTTCACTACGGGAGTAAAAAAGAAACGTATTTTACTAATCTAAAGGTTCCGCTCCAGCTCAAGTGCAGAACACATCAGGTGCTGGCGGCAAGAAGTCCGATGCAAAGGCTGTGGCCAATGTTCTGGCAGCCAGAGGTATTACTGTTACTCCAGCAGCAAATAAAAATAAATCAAGTGAACAAAACAAACAGCAGATACCACCTTCCCTGCAACAGAGGGCTACACCTTCACAGCAGACTTTAAATGTTACAGCGCTCACTCTGAATTCTGCTATTTCTATCATACCAGCTAGTTCACAAAAAAAACAGGAACAAGGTCAATTTGCTGTTCCCCAGAATAAACAGAATAAAACAACCGTGAACGAAGTGGAAAGACCACCGAGACCTCCTACCGTAGATTTAACGCAAGATGGTCCACCGCAAATGCCAGTAGTTAGACGTGGAAGACCTCCACGGTAAGATGAAAATTAAAGAGAGAGAAAGAGAGAAAGAGACTCTTCTTTTATATTTCTCGATAAAAGAGATATCGTTTTATCATTGCAGAGCGTTGCATATTTGTCAGGTTTGTGACAAAAATTTTCAAAACCAAGATATGTTGACACAACATATGGCTACCCATCGTGCACCAAGTAAATTACTTCACAAGTAAGTTTATGTTAGAAAACTTTTCCTTTTTTATTATTTTTTTTTAATACAACGATTAAAATACTAATATGCGAATAATAATAAATGTTTGGTATATAGGTGTAATCTTTGCTCTGCCCAATATCCAACAGCTCAAGCGCTAATAACGCACAAACAAGCGTATCATAAAGAGGTTGATACGGTAGCACAAAATGGTGGTGCAGAATTGGCCTTGCCTGTTGTAGATTTAAAATCTCCTCACGTGTTGAATCGTTTATCAAATCTTGGTATACAGAGCTACATACCGTTATCACAGCTTAGCGCTCAAACGGGCGGATATTTTGGATTACCGATAATCACGATAGATGGTGCACGAAATCCTAATACGTGTAATTTAGGTGCGCTTGGTGCTACATCTATTCTAAGTCTGGGCCCTCTTAAGCATTTGTCAAACAGGTAACTGTGGACAATTTTACATTTGTCCTCTGTTCTGTGCAATGTTTTCGCTATGTTTATCATTTTCATTCAGTAAGATTAGTTTACTATATCATCCCCAATGGCTGACTATTTACAGTGAGTCACTTTTATCATTTCCTCTTCTTTCTACCATAAATAAGTCAATACAAATTCGATGATATTCAACGATTTCTCACGAGAAATTAATTTCACATTTTCTCCTTCTTTTCTTACATATTTAAAGTTATTTTTTTTTTTTTTCGACAGTTTTACATACACTTCCCCCCCCCCCCCCATTAATTTACATGATTATCATTAGCTTACATAATCCTAAAGCAATACAGTATTTGTGACGAGGGTTGGAAAGAAGGTGTTTGTGTTACTTTTAGAATAATAGAGAACAAGATTCGGCATACACACGATCGTTACGAAAGGATAGTGTATATGTATATGTCATGTATCGTTACGAGAGAGAGAGAGAGAGAGAAAGAGAGAGAGGTTTTTAACATAATTCAATTTTGCGCGTAAAATCGTCGCCAACTACTAGTATATTTTTTTTAAATAAAGACACTGATAAAAAATGCTAACCGAAAATGTTCTTTCTCGGAAGGAGACTTTTCGAGAAGTTCATACCGCACACGGTTAAACTATGGTTCCAAAAATGTAGTGCCACACGTTCATCGACATACTGAGAATTCTGTGTATAACATTTCACCTATGAGGTTATACGAATATCCAAAATTCTTAGGATCCTTTATGCACGGAATTAGAGAAGGAAAAATGAAACTCGTTAAGCTTTCCAGGTTTATAAAAGATCACATTGGTTTTACCGGATAAAGATATCATTCTTTTTGAATGACTATTAGATACTATTGTTGTGTGAACACTTTGTATCGCTTGTGATGCGTCGTACACTCTTTTCGAATCTGATATCGGGAACTATATATATGTATATATATGTATACATATATATATATATATATATATATATATATATAACGAAAATTACGAATGTACCTAATTGATAGATTCGCTCTTCTAAAAAAAAAAAAAAAATACATATGATGTATTTCTGGGTACTTGAAACGTTTCTCCAGACAGTAAGTAATCGTATCAGATAGCGTTGTTGAAAATCACGTCCGTTTTTTCGAATGAGAAAAAATTATAAATGATAAAATGGTGCAGAGTTGAGTAACGATAAAACTTAAAACTTAAGAGTTAATTAATTCTTTTTTTTTTTTTTTTTTTCGGTGAGCAAGTTTTTCGTTTCGTATGTCGAACAGATTATTGAGATATAATACCAATACCGGTTGTAAATATATTTTGTAAAAAAAGATTAACAAATTTAAAAGCATACAAATCCGTTTGTACTTAAACCTCCTTGAAGATATATACTAATAATTGTGTAAGTTTCACTTTAAAATGCAGCCAACGTTTAATTATTCTTACGATAAATCACTCGCGATCTTTATTTATTATCATTCCTGTTGACAAAAAACATTACTGTATATATATATATATAAAATAATTATCGTTTCTGTGTATTATGTATATTTCTTAAAAGCTAAGCAATCTGTTCCGTTGGAATTATGGAGAATGATATAACGGTTACTAAAACGCGCAAGAACTGATTTAAAATAACGAATATTGTATATATTTGTATGATAATAAAAGAAAAGTGAAGTATATGATAATTTCAATGAGATCTAGTTAGTTCACGTGAGACTAACAAATGGGGCATTATATTGTTCTTAGTTTGCAATAAAGATCGTACGTTTAAAATAGAAAGAATTCGTTAAATTTCGAATTTGCTTTAACTGTTGGTATTTCTTTCTTTTTTTTTCTTTTTTCTTTTCTCGAGGGATTAGTTGTAGGAAAATTCACGAAGAACGAACATAGAATTGTGTCGTAATATAATTTTGAACGAAACAAAACGAAATAAATCATTGAAAGATACGAAAATGAGAATGATTTAATACATGTTCCTCTCCAATTTATTTTTAGCTTGTTAGGTATCACAAATATTTGTATCTCAAATATTTACTCACATTTTAGAAACTTCAAATTTATCCTTGCAGCGTTGAAAGCCTTTATGAAACTTGAATGACGTTAGGGTTACTAAATTGTACTACTATGTTCTTTGAACTTTTTATGTTTAAATAAATTTTACTCATTTCGAGTATAAAGACAATCTATATTTAATTAGTACAGATTTATCGTTATTGATTGAAACATCTTGTTCCTAGTAAATGGATATTATTTAAACATGTAATTAAAGCACGTGTCTTTTTACTATTTTATAAATTTCATTGTACGAATGAATTTAATAAATTCTAAATGAAATAAAAGAAAATTACGCTTATCGCTGTGTATTGCTCATTGCTACCAGAACTTGTGTAAATTAACTCGATATTAAGTTGATATTAAACTTAAATTTCCTTCCTGTCGAATTATGACTTTAGTATTTCAGTTCCGGTTGTAATTCAGTGCGGGATTTCGAGCATCCGTTGAGAATTTTTTCGAATCATCGGTTTCGTAATGTAATTATAACTTTTTTCACTTTTGCAACAGCTAATTTTATACTTTTATACATCCATTAGCATTTACAATTTATGATGTACATTATATTCTACGTAAATAGTATACTTTCCTAAATAGTTTTACGTTCTACTGTAACGCTACATATAATAGTAGAATTTACATATTTGCAATAAACTGGAATTTAATTTCTTTGTAGTATGAGTAATCTGTGTAACGTTATTTGCGTTAAATGTGTTAAATTTAAACTTTAAAAGAGGGGAAAGTTATTTTCTTAGATTCTACTTTAAGTAGCGTACATTAGTATGAATTCACATACGCGCCACATAATTGCGGGCGTTCTGTCACTCGATGTTCAAACAGCGGTTGAAAAATAATTTTTTTTTACAAATTTGAAATTCCACTTCGTGCAGTTTATGTTCATCATAATTCGAATTCTTTGTATTGTAAATATTCCGTCGTTTTCATATCTATCGATGAATAATCGTTTGCGGATGGTATCGTAACCTCTACTTGACTTTTCTTATCGGGAAATTTTCCAATTCCTTTCATTATTTCATAATATTGGCTGTCATCGTTAAATGAATTTCTCACAGATTTATTCGTTTCTATTGCAGATATTCTATTCGTGTTAGTTTGAAAATTTCGGTATGAGTGCTACATTGAACTCGAGAGCTGAACAATATTTCTACAGTATTAATCCTCTGGCACAAAGGATAGGAGAAGATATCACTGCGACCAAGGAAGCCTACGAGGGTTTATGGAATACTCTGAGCATAGCAGAGCGAAATCAAGCAATTAATGAAACTATCATTCAACCAGAAGTTGCATTAAAGTATACATTAAAGAAACCAGAGTTTACCACTAAAGAATTGCCAGAATGGTATCCAAAACTACGCATTCAAACTGGAATGAAATATGTCATTGATGAAACTGGTTCTGTAAGTGAACTATCAAGTTTGTATAAATTATCAGCTTTTGTTTATAAACCATATTATTTATTCCTTGTATTAAAATTTAACCAAGTGATGTATAAATACTAAAAGAGTAGTGGTAGAACTATTTTGATATGAGTACATTTACATTTTAAACTTTATACCCATCTATGAGACCAATTCCATGGAAAATATAAGGTGGATTTATTAATGGTTTAAGACATTTTGAAATAAATAAGATTAAGTTTTGTTTCAATTCACAATTGATCAGAAATGGAACAAAAGATATAGCTAGTATAAGATATGCATGAAAAACAGCTGAAAGTTTATAGGTGCATTAATATATTCTTCAAAGATATCCTTCAATGTTATACCAAGTCAAATGTGATTTTAATTTATGGATTATATTTCCAAAATTCCTATCAAACATTTGAATAGCTAATATGTATTCTGTAGATATTCATTTTTACAGAAGAGTTCTCTACCAATTAAAATCATTCTTCTCATGTGGAATAAAAGGAGGCTAATAATATCTCAAATTACATTTGTAGTTCAGTATATGTAAACTACTATACTTTGTTACCCAAAATTAACAATTCACATTCTCAATGATACATTCCAAAACTTGAAATTTTAAGTTCCCCCTTAGGAGGATATCAAAGAAAAATCGGACGCGAGTCATTTAGGGAGAATATAATTAAAAATTAAATTTAAAATTAGGGAAAGTCGCGTTGCTTCTGAAACGGCAAGCTTACGAATAATGAAAAGAGAGCTGAGGAGTCTACGCGATATATTCCCGAGCAGAAGGAACCTTATTATAACCTATCGTATATAATTATATGAGTAATTTATTTCGATACCAGTTGGATTAACAAATTGCGTCGATATTGATAATCTGTAGATTAGTTATCACTGGTAATAAGTATGCAATACTCGAAACTAACTTTCTTACTGTAACATTATAGACATTACGATGGCGAGACGAACATTCGGCTCCGTTCTCGTTTATGACTCAGTCACAGATGAATCTCAGCATAATAGATTCTACCGAGGATGCAAAGTCTAAATTAATCAGAGCCCAGTTTGGAGAAACGCCGCACTTCTCAAGCCCAGCGAAAGCACAGAGAAACAATTCTAGCTCCCATAACGATAATTATACCGCATCCCATACAGTGAATCGTTTCCAATCCGACTGTTTCACGAATAGTCTATTCGAGGACGAACAGTGTAGCAACTTGTTGAAAGGGACAGTCGACAGCGATCATTCTGAAAGTATATTCGCCAAATTGATGAACAAAACGTCTCTGTTAAAGTTGCAAAATAATTTAGCCGATGATATGGAAAGTTTAGTGAGAGAGAGAGACTCAGATACGGATAAAAGTCAGTCGAACACGTTGGTGGTTATGTCCCGTACAAAATCGAGCGATATTAACGAGTCGACGGCATTGTTGGAAACGCCTAGCTCTTACAGTAGCTTTCAGTCGTCTCAGTTGAATCAAGAGGAAGAGGAAAGAACCATACCAAAAACTGGTTTCGAATTCCTTGATAACTGGTAGAGATTCATCGAGACCGTATATCTCGTAGAATTACGTTTACGTTAATATTCGGTACTATAAGTTATCGATAGAAGATTTTGCGTTGAAAATCGTGTTCGTACAATTTTAGTTCCTAAAAATGGTAACGCCGTGTTGGTGTTAAATAGATTAGATATATATACTATTCGTCTCTATATTAGGTGTATCCCCTTAGTATTTCTATAACGACGGTTATGATCTCAAATTACGAAAATGATTTTGCTACGAAAAAATATCTCGGTGACGATAGAAGCTTGACCAGCTGGAAAAACTGTATGCATATCGAATATAATGTAATTATAATTAGAATATAGATAACTTTATCGTTGTAACGCAGACGTTTCTTATACGTGGACGTTATACACCAGTATTTTTACGTGTATACAGCGACTCCTTTAATATTCGAACATCGTTTAAAGTGGAATAACTTTTTTAAAATTGGTTCGAACTACGTGAGATTCTTGGAGAAGTTCGAAGGATCGATTTACTGGATAACACGTGAAAATGTGTTTGGAAAAAGTATGATTGGCTCGAATTGCGAAGGAAACAGTGAAGATCGAAACAGTAAAATTAGCGTGGCAATTCGACGTGTTAATGGGAGTTACTGTATATGCAATTGTACACGAGGAAGCTAACGAAAGCGTCGAGAAAGGAAATTGATTCCTTTCTTCTTTTATATATAAAAGTTTCATATTTTAATAATCGTTTTATACTCGTACTTTTCTTCACTTTAGAGGAAATTTTGTACCATTTAATATCACCGTGTATCTTCCTAAGGTAAATATCGTCAACTATCATCTGTAGAACATAGAAAAGAGGAAAAAGGAAATAGAATATCGTCAGAGATAACGTGAAAAAGTATTTAACCGAAGACTGAAGAGGCTATTTCACTCGACTTCTCTTTATTCGTACCTTTACACGTCTCGTGGTTTCAACATGACATTTGAGCGAACGTTAAGAAGTTTTACGTATATACAGAAAGTTTCATTAATATTCGGGCACTCTTTAAAAGAGAATAACTTTTTTAAAATTGAACCAAACGATTCGTGTTCTCGTGAGAAGTTGGAAGGTTTAGTTTACCAAAGGCTTGTATTTTACTGGTCAGTATTTTAATCCCTTTTTGTCAGTATTTAAATATTAAGTGTCGGTATTTAAAGAAGACCTAGTATGTTCTTTGCAATTCAGACTAATTGTAATTTTTTCAAAATATTTTCTACACATCGTCTGGTAAACTTATCCTTCTAACTGCTCACGACAACTCAGTTCATTTGGTTCAATTTGAAAAAAAGTTATTCTGTTTTAAACAGTGTCTGAATATTAATAGAAGTTACTGTAGATTGTTATCAAGAGATTCAACGACTAAGAGGTTATAGTCTTCGTAGAATAGTAACGATAATTTAGAATAATCGCCATGGATGCTCTCTCTCTTTCTTTCTCTCCTTTTCGAATAAAAGAGAAAAAAAAAAGAACGAAAAGAAATTACCGAACAAAATGAAACGCATGTGTGAGGATTGTGTGAGATAATGTGCTTGTGTGTGTTCAGCAACGGAAAACAATGTCAAGTCATTTTTATTGAAAATATACATGTATTATTATACAGTATTTTAGAAGCATTTTACTATGATATTTAAATACATAAATCTCCGTGTATATTTATCGTTGCGTCCTTTATTATTTTCAAGGTTCATTCCTTCATCGTCGATCATCCTGAAAATCCAACCGTTCACGTGGTCCAAAATCCCGATAGCCAGACTAATTAGAGAGAAGAACGATTTTAAGTTAAAGTAAGTCCCTCTGTTGCTTCGTCGAATGATAAAATCGGGACAATTCGCACCCTCTGTCCTCGGTGATTGGATTATAGTTATATTCTCATCGCCGCCGCCAATTTGCCCGACTTTCGAATTGTTGTAGTAACCGAAAATATTTTTATTCGCCTGAGTGATACAATAAAATTCTTCCAGATCGGTGGATCTCGTTAATTTGGCCTCTGATTCTTTCTCGAAGGGTGACACCAGTATCAGACGCCTTTTCGACGATGCTCGTACTGAAACTAAAAACCGTCTCGTAAAATTCGTCGGAAAAAAAAAAGAATAGGAAAAGAGAGAAAAGAAGAAAATGAAGAAACACTTAGATTATTCACCACTTTTATCCATTTTATCATCTGATGCACCCTTAACTGTGTTTTTCGATTCATAAGATATTTTCTGCGACAATGTGGTCAAACTTTTCGAAAGAACACTTGATCGGCTTCTCTTATCGGTTAAAGATCGCTCAGAGATACTCGATTCGTTTTTACTCTCCCGTATGAAATTATCTCTGTTTTCCATAAAAGTATCTAATCGTAAATCAATCTTTAATCAATCATTAACGAATCGTCAGTATTCTCGCGTGGAGATTCGGAGAAATTTTGCGAAATGATTAAACCTTTCTCCTCCTTCTCCTCGTCTGTATTCACGGGGCTACATTTTCCGAAACCGGTACACTTTTGCCCGTCGAAACAATTCGCCTCCTTTGACGTTCTCGTTGAATCATCGTTGATCTGTTTATCATCCGAGGAGACACGCGAGACAGGTAGAACATCTTCTTGTACGTTTCCACCGCAACATTTGTATTGTTCCATCGCCTGACGCTCGAGCTCCTACGATCAAATCGTCCTTTGTACTTTCAAGTATTTACAAACGATCAGATTCCGTTTCTGTGTTCAGTCGTGATAATTGTATCGCAGTGGAAGGACGTATTTCCTTCTGCCGAGTAACTATTTGGTGAATTTGGCGTGTTGTGGTGTTTTAAGCGAGTTAGAGGGAGAATGGAGGATCATGGAAACTTTATGGGGGACGTTTAGTGATTTATGGTAAGCAAATATGCTATCGCTGGCAAGAAGCTTTCATGATCAAACATTTTCCATGAAAAATATTCAAAAATAGAATTAAGATACAATTTTATCACGATCGAAGAAAAATCTGATTATTTGAACCCTCGTGGCAATACAATCCCAGAAAATTCGGTGCAAACGAGCGTTTCCTGTTAAATTTACTGTTGCGTTTACGTGTTCAATTTTTTTTTGTAATTTGCATCATGTTTTGCATTCGTTTGCATGTCACGTAGTTTCTCAATTAAAATTTAGCCATGGATGCAGTTACCAACATCGTATTTCCTTTATATTTACATTGTATTAGGAAAAGAAATGTAACTTTCAGTAATTAGTAACAATTTCAATAATTAACTAGTTAATATCTGTAATTTGTTTCACCGTTGAGCTTTTGCGTTTCCTAAATCCGAAGATTTTTTGGAAATTTTTTCTCATCAATACAAATGATTAGTAGTAATTAATTTTCATCTGCGGCAGTCAAATAGCAAAGATAATATCTGTCGATAAATTATCCCTCTGAGCTAGAAGGTGTGGCAATATCATTGACATGAATATCAAATTAAAAAAAGAAAGGAAAAAAAAAATCGTAGAGGATCAGTGTTCTTTTAACCTGGAGATATTTTGAAAATTTCCTCTAACACAAATAATTAATACTAAATAATTTTCACCTACGGCAGTCAATAGAAAAAGTATAATTTGTTACTAAATTGCAAGTGTGTCACTGTTGTTCATACAAATATCAAATTAAAAAAGAGAAAATAATAAATTGGAAACTTGTTGTCTAGATGCAGTTCAAAGTTGCGTTATTTGTGAACTGTTTTATATAAATCTGCTCTGTTTTAAAACGCAGCGGCGATAAATTTAACGCAAACCGTTCGTTTGCACCGGGTTTAAATAGTAAATCTAATATTAAAAATATAATAAATAAATAGAAGGATATTATACTTGATATTTGAGCGCCAGAGATTCTTCTGAAGTTCGATATTGCTCCATTGCTTGTTGCTCTAATTCGTCGTATCTGATATTAATCGTACATATCAAATTGTTATTATAAACGAACCCTCTCGGTATTCTATAACTTTTCTATAAATCGTAGATTATTATAAAATTTTCTTTGCTCTTTTTATACCTTTTCTCGAACACGTTCTCCAAAATGGCTTGATTCGCCGAGGCGTTTGTTAAAACATCCCTGTAAAGTCTCCTACGGTTCCTGATATCATTTTTATCTCTCTCGTTGCTTACTTTCGAGCTTGTTCCTAGCACTTCCGGTTTCATACGTTCGTTACTCTTCGAGCTATCCTTCTCACGCCTGGAACTTGAAGCTTTTCTATCGTTTTTCCCCTCGAAGCTTCTTAATTCAGACACTAGACTATTAGTAGTGGTAAACTCTTTCCTTTTCGACGAACAACTGTTGTCCAACCACTGGAGAACTTCCGCTTCCGATTTAGCATCCCTATTTCTTCTTTCCAGAATGTAAGAAGGTTTCTGTGGGATGGTCTTCGAGTGACCACGATGAACTTTCATAGCGTTCTTCGTTAATAGTATTAAATTCTTAAAATCAACGCCTTGATTCTTTCTTTTTTGCCCAGCTTCGTGATACAACTCTATAGGGTGTTGATAAACCGGTATCGGTATCGGATTCGCTTGCAGAAACTTTTCTTGCACCTGAAATTACTTCTTTTGTACAAGATGTACAGATGGAAGAAGCAATCTGGATATCTTTTATCTATCACTCGTGGCTAACTTAATTATCCTGCTTTAAATATTTCTCATGTCGTTGAAAAAGAAAGAAAATATTCAGGTGGCTTCTTTCACCTGGTATACTTTATTAGGAAGGATTAGTAGGTACTGTAACGCGTCTACTTATCCAGCCCCACATTTGGCGCTAATTTGTAACGCGTCTACTTATCCAGCCCCACATTTGGCGTTAATTTGTAACGCGTCTACTTATCAAGCCCCACATTTGGCGTTAATTTGCAACACGTACTTCTACTCGACCTCTGACAGTGAAATGTCGCTATCTGACTGGAGCAAAGGTTTTTAGGAACAGGGTAGAGGAAGGATGTTTAAATTGCTACGCTTGTTTCGGGATACCTGAGATCCTTTTGCTAAGTTCTGTCAAAGTCGAACGTAGGATGTTGTCGAAAAGGAAGAGAGTTTAATTTGCGAGACACTGTGCTCAGGATGCTTATGATCCTTCTGCCTAGATCTCTCATAGTCAGAGGTAGTGTCTTAGAATTTACTCTCTGCGCAAGTCAAGTAAAAAAACATGCTTTTGCAAAAAAAAAAACTTGCTCTTTTATACTTAAGTTCACATTCTCGTCCAAAAGATCAATGACGAGGCAAGAATTTTATGACTCTTTGTATCTGTCTCGTTGAATTGTACGGAGAAGTACATTTTTCGGTTATTTTATAAAGTAGATACGCTACAGTATTAGTTTTGTTATTATTAGGTACTTGTAAGGGATGATGCGTGATAGTGGCGGCTCTTAAAGGCTGAACGGAAGTGCACATAGGCGTCGACGAGGAGTTGGATATTTGTATTTGCGTCGGTGGTGGTATTCTTTGGTACCATTGTTGCGGTTGTCGAATGAACGTTGTCGTGTCTGTGATCGGCATCAGAGGTATCGCTGTACCCTAAAGTTTACGAGCGTTTCTTTTCTTTCTTTTCGTTAAAATTCTCCTTCGTTAACCCTTTGAGTGTTACAATACTCTTGAATACACTTTTATCTCATTTAGTGAGAGCATCTCGGTGGAAAAGATGCTCGAAAGGGTTAAATTGAAAATTGGTATGAATTTGTTAGAAGTTTAACACTCAAACGGTTAAGAAGTACACCGATTAAATCATGGATATATTAACTACACGTGTTACATGTGAAATATCTCTAAAAGTACCCTAAAACATACGCTCACTCGAGGGAAAATATATTTACATACCTGGTATATAGTTCCCGTGTTATCGTGTGTTCTATTGTAAGGAAATAATTCGTTCTGGTAACTCCTTTCATTCAGTGATGGGAAATATTGGACACGATTGGTATTTTGTTCTTTAACGGTACCGAATCGTGTCATGGGTACTTTCGGGAAGAATTCAGGTACTTCCGGGCTGAGGACAGGTGGTAAATGTTTACTCATCCCGTAAGTTTTCGTTCTCGCGGTTTGATATTCCGTTCTAAGTATCAACGGTCGATATTGAAAGGTATAGTAAAATTGTTGCTGTCGTTCTTTGCTAGGACAACTTTGTTCCCGCTGTTGTTGTATCTGATAACACTGTAGACGCATTCTCTGTTGAGCGAATTGTTGTTGAATGTTCGTGCCGATTTTCCATAAATTTCGAATCGCCTCGCTGGTTATACGAATGTGCAACTGCATCTCCATGGTGTTCTCGATGGTGTAACGACGGTACTCGTAATAATTAGCCGATCTTTCCGTAGGATCTGACTCTTGAAACGTGTCATTTTTAATTGAGAAAAATGTAATATAACTTCTGGTAGGGAATACGAATGTTTCTTTTTTTTCTTTCTTTTCTCTTTGTTTTTCTTTTACGAACTTTTTAATAAAGATACATCGAGAATAGAGTGAAATTTGAAACAAACATTACCAATGAGATTTGCTTCTTTATTCGATTCGTAATTCATTCTGATCCTCTTCCCTGTTGGACTCAACCTCTGGACGCGTTGACTTTGTAAATTATCTTCCCAGTGTGTCTTGAAACCGTATCCGATCTTCGTTGTATCCTCCACTTCCGGTATTCTTCTTGCTGAGCTTTGCAACATCAATTTTTCACCGGAATATTAATTAAACAAAAAATACTATCCAACTATTATTATCATCGTAGAATATATTTGTTTTAATTTTTTAACATTTAAAAGCTAACAATTCACGACTCGATCGTGAACTACTGGAAGTTAACCAGGTGAAGTGTTTCTCGACTTCCGGTAGCATCCACGGCTCGGTGACTTCCGTCCAGCAGAAATTAGGCAGAGAAACAGGCGTGGAATTGTCGTCTGGCTTGTATATACTTTCGAGTTCTTCGTTGTATTCGTAATTACCATAAGTAGACAAATGTGAGTTAGGTATAACGTC
The DNA here is from genome assembly GCA_951804975.1 of Anthophora plumipes. NCBI lineage: Eukaryota > Metazoa > Arthropoda > Insecta > Hymenoptera > Apidae > Anthophora > Anthophora plumipes. The sequence goes on along the minus strand of OX638116.1, from coordinate 23,759,464 downwards.
GCGGACATGTTTCGTTCTGTATGCACCATTTTCTTTGTACTTTGCGATCAGCTTACAGTTCTATTTTTCAAGAGAAATATTTCAATACTCTTGAAATAACATTTAACGAATTAATTATAAAAAAATAATAATAATAAATCGTATAGAGTGATTAGATTGTAGGATTTAGGTTGGAGTTTACTTGAATCCACAAAGATTGATTCAACTTTTGAAAAGGATCTTCCTTGTCGAAGCACCAAGCTTTGTCGGCGATTAGACTAATGTTCGCATAGGCGCTGTTCAGAAGATCTTCGTCGTATGACGGGAATGATGATATCATTATCTGAACATTCTAACTGGTCTAAAGTGTATTTTAGTAAGAAATTAAATTACGTATCCTATATTATACGTCTATTAGCTGGTTCCTTTTTCTACGTTTATTCATCGGTAGACACACGAATGGTCATTTAATTGTCCTATCCACGAGAGACGAATATCGAATCGATACGAGAAGTCGAAACATATTCAGAATAAAATAGTCACACGGTTATCTTCACGTTCGTACGAACGACGAGGTTCTCGTTCGTTTAATATTCTGAAATATATTTTAATACTTAGCCAATCGTGTATTTTTCACAAACGACGCGAAGTAGTGATCTTCTTCGCTTGAAAAACTCAAAGAGTTCTTCTACATTTCCGGTGAAGATGTTTTCTTTCGTCATACGTTAAAATCTCGTATAAGTTTATATTTTTTTTTTAAATCGTTCATGCAACAATTTTTTTTCAAAAACGGGAAGAGATATTTAATCGGTTATTTGAAAACGGGGAGATTTTCCCATGGGGTTCGTAATGTGTTAACACATTGTACGCTGGCTAAATATCGACAGCTGAGAAAATCTGGTGCTGGTAGTCACGTTGCTTATTTATGGGGAATGGACACTCGAAAGAAAGTATATTGAAAATTTTCTACACTTTCACAAATATCGACAGCTGAGAAAATCTGGTGCTGGTAGTCACATAGTTTATTTATGGGGAATGGACACTCGAAAGAAAGTGTATTGAAAATTTTCTACATTTTCACAAATATCGACAGCTGAGAAAATCTGGTGCTGGTAGTCATATAGCTTATTTATGGGGAATGGACACTCGAAAGAAAGTATATTGAAAATTTTATACATTTTCACAAAAAAAAAAAAAAAAAAAAACTTTCTTTTCACAAAAGAGTATATAGTATATTTTTGTTGAACACTCTTCAGATAAGTTTCAACAAAGATTCAACAAAAGAATGGAAATCCCGCAATAATACGGCACACGAATATGTTAAGAAGGAAAAATGAAAATGTAAGGAAAGAACGTGAGATGAAATGACGAACTCGTTCATTTTTCTTTTTTTTTTTTTTTTTTTTACAAATGTCTTGTTTATTACAAATTACGATCGATGATTAAAGATAGGTAAACACGCGTCAGTCCATTCACACATACTTTGTACAGATCAGGCGTACGATTATTTACAAACGGGTTAGAGCATAGTTCGTAGTAATTTACAAAGAATTTTAACGATCGATGGTACACATTTAATGAATAGAGCCCTATTGATAACGCTTCGGAAACGTGGAAGATTAAATCAGTCTGGCGGTTACGCTCTGTACAACGTTCTCCAATAAAATCCTATAAAATCAATCTCGATACAATGATTATAACAATTATCGAACTATTTTACAAGATCTTACGATGAACGTCGAACGAGCAAATTCGTAGTCTACTACAAAATGAGGAACGCGAAAAGCGTATGAAATAATGTCGACGATATTCCTTTCACGCTGTTTCGAAGAAAATTATCGTCGTTCGTATCTATTGCGCGACTGTATCGTAATTATCTGGCACAGAGCGTTTAAAATACTTTTATTTTATTTTTTCTATATACAGGAAACGTTGGAATTCGATAGTTATTAAATTCTAAGCGATACAGCCGCGCAACGATCGATCTCGATCAGCTACGAATTCATCGAATCCGTGGCTAATTTTCGAGACAAACGAATCGTCGTGGTCCCACGATCATCTCTCTCTTTCTCTTTATAAATTCGACAGAGAAAAAGTACATTTTCCACCTATAATCCTATCATTCTAAACGGCGATAAGTGTCACGTTCTCGCTTAAAGATGTACTATTTACAAAATTCACAAATTCAAATCCTTGACACGATCGTCGTCGAAGTTCCTCGAAGTAACGGATAAAACGACGAACAAAGGAAAATAGTAAAAAAAAAAAAAAAAACGGAAATGTCGCGAAGATTCTCTTCTAATCATTATGGCAAGAAAATGGTTACTTAATCCTCGGTTCAGCACCAATCTTGAGCCAGGGGAAATCGTAACGATAACTTCCTTAACAATCTAAAAACAATCTAAAAAAGTTTCTCGTTTTCTCACGTTACTCGTCTTTTACTATATGGCCGACGAAAAAAACAAAAAAAAACAATTGGCAATTAAAGCGTATTCCACTCGTCATATCTGAACGCTAGTCGTATCTCTCTCTCTCTTTTTCTTCTTTTTCTTTTTGGTCATCCATGCACACTTTCGTTTGAGCATCTTCTCCAACGTTAAAAAAGAAAAACAAAAAAAAAAACAAAACAAAACGCACCATTAGTTTATTAACGATACAACACTTTTCAAACGTACTCCTCGGATGGTTTGGGTATACTAGCTGGTAGTCTAAGCGTACTTGGAACACAATTAGCACTGTCAGGTAGCTCCGCGATGTCGATGAACACTCCTACCAAACTATCGAAATTCAGCCCCCAATTCAACAGATAATCCCAGCTTAAAGCTGTCGTAGTAGTCGATGGTGATCCACTGTTCGTTGGTCTGTACAATCCTCCCATATGCGTCGACAGTTCGTCGTCGGATGCTACTAAAGTGCTAAGAGATCCACGAAAAGAGCTATCGAATCCGTCGTAATTAACGTTCGGCGGTAAAGGTGGTTTCGTCGTCTGTGACGATTCGTTGTTCCTTTGGTTCACTTCTTCGTCGTCTTGTTTGGCAAACGGGTTATCCGATCTCTTATCACCAACCAAAGATGTGTTGTCGTATTCCGAGCAAGTGAAGCTATCGTTCCCGCTCTCGTCAGTTGTCGATGAGTTCCTTCGTTCGAGTCTCTCGACAGGTGGTGTGTGTCTTCTATGTAGATGAAGAGGACCATGTGTCGGTGGTCCTCTTGCCTCACTCGAGGAACTCACCGCGTCTAGAGTCGACACGAGACTCGAAGTTCTTGGCCTAGAATTCAATCTCTCGATCTCTTCGGCTGTTAATCCCATTGGTCCTGAAGATACATTGTTCACAGAGTTCTCGTTGTTAGATTGAGGTGCTTTTCGACTTGCAGTTGATCCCGACAATTGGCTCATTATCGGTGAATTCAAGCTTCTCTCGCTGTTCGAGTTCAGAGCATCTTTTCCAACACCACCGGAGGAAGACGTGGTAGCTAAGAGAGCACTTTGCAGTGGTTTCCCACTGATATCGTGTAGAGTTAATATTCTAGGTTGTTGGGCGGATAATTCGCTGCTAGGTGATAGTCTTGCTAACGGTGTACTCTGTAACAGTTTCTGAGTAGGTCCAGATGGTTGACTGACATTTGGTGGAGGTAATGCTCTCGGTGGAAATGGTCCGGTGTGTCTGTGCTGTTGTCCGGTATGTTTGTGATGATTAGCGTAATTGTTGATAGGTGGAGGTGTGGCTTTGTACTTCCTCATACCGTCGCGATAACCTTTGTAATGATAGACGATGTCAATGTCACTCGGAGCTATGGAACTTGCGTTCTCCAAGTCGTAATGCTCGGGCATGTCAGGTTCTGGATTATGTTCGTGAGAGTGTAGAGAGGTTTGCGCCGGCGGTGGTAGAGGTGGATGTTCATCTCTGATAGGTGGAGACTTTGTCACCTCCCTCTCGATAATATCAGGTCTCTGTGGTCTGTGTTCAGTTGTAGCATTGATCTCTCTCTCTTTGTACTTCTTCGATATCAATTCTGGCCCCATGTGTCCGACACCACGTAAATCAGACGTGTCGGAGATGTACGTGTTCTCGTGTCTCGACATCAGATTGTCGTTACCACTTCCGACAAGCGGATTTCCGGTCATTATAGAGTTGGTATTCTTATTCACCACCGACGGTGCTGATTTCTCCTTGTTCTGCCGTCTCAGACGGAAAACAATGAAGCTAACTAGTATAGCTATCAATAAAATAACGAAGAACACTATGACCAAGGTGATTCCAATACTCAAAGGATCAGCTGTCGCTGCTGTACTAATTCCAATCGGTCCTCTGCAACCGGTGCTCACTTTACCGTGATATAACACGTCTTTGAAGATCGAACCGGACCCGTTGAAAGGTTGGATCTCATTGTTGATGGTGAAATTAGCCAAACAACCCTCGAAGCTTCTGGCGCCAGCGCTGTGAGCGTAGTACAGGTCTTGGCTAACTCCACCGATCGATAAGACTGATAGGTACGGGTCGAGGAAGTCGTGGACACCGGCTGAGTCCAATTCTTCGCCGGTTTGAACGCCGTCGATGAAAAGTCTCAAGCCACGGAAGTAGGAATGAAGGGTCAAGTTGTGCCATCGGCCATCTGCTAAACCTCCTTCGATATTAGCTGACATGTTCACTTGAGAACCAAGGAGGGACGCGTAGAACAGCTGTCCGTTACGCAACTGGAATGGAAAATAGTTTTATTAATTTTTTATTTTTATTTTTGGGGGATTTTTTACAAACTGTGACAATGTTAGTTGAGGATTGTCTTGAAAGTATTATTTCTCTTACCTCTACCGATGTGAAATGTTTATTGGTGGCAGCGTATACTAGAATTCCGTCAGCTTTCACCGTTCTAAACATCAGTCCGATGGTTTTAAACGGAGATGGGTTTGTTATGAAGCTGTTATCCTCGCCGACAGTTCTTTTCGCTCTGTTCTTGTGCCACACTGTGGATCCTCCGTAAAGATACTCCAACAACTGCATTCTTCTATGCTTCTCCGAGATCTATACATGAAAATGAATTTACACACTTACTCTAGTAATTCGCGCGGCAATGAAACTGTCAAGTTGAAATATCTATAATTTCCTCGTACTTTAAACTCGACGTATCCACCCTCGCTTAAAGTGATTGGTTCCAGTGCTCCCTCGCAATTTGGCGCCGTTAACGAGCCACACTGACACGTCACTTGGTGCCATTTGTCGTAACACTTAGCACTGACACCTCCGCAAACAGACGTGGAGTCCTTTCCTTCCCTTAGACAAGGATTCTTCTTTGATCTGACGCAAGTAGATTTAACACCTCGAGAAGCGAGTGGATTCGAGAGATTCAACGCTCTCCCGTTTATGGAAACGGAGTGAACGCATCCTACGAAGTCATCCGAGTGTACTTGGCCTGGCCTTTCGAGCACTGGGTCAGCATTCTCGAGTCCTCCCACAAGAAGTGGATTGTTGTTAAAATTCAGGGTTCTGTGAAGGTATAAATGAACGAGTAAAAGGATAAGAAATGAATCTTAGCAATTTGCAGATCAATAAAATAATCATTTACAATGTTATTATATATTATATAACATAATTTAACTCTTCGCGGACGAGACTGACGCGCAAACATACAGTCTTTGAAGTATCTGATGGGAAAATGATTGAAAATTCGCTTGTAATCACTTTTCTATCGAGAAGCTACGAGGGAACGTTAATCCAGAGTTTAGAATATTATCTATGATAGACAGGAAACTCGCGTCCGAAATATAAACAATAAAAAAATCCTGAACGCTGGAAATCCTCGAGTTGTGGTCAGCAAAGGCTTAATCCCTTTGCGTTCCAATGGCGTCTCTGCAGAGACATTCTTAACACTTTAACGACAGTCTCGTTCAGTTCAATACTGGCTCGATTTTTGCTATCGCGATTATTCGTGATAGCTCTAACAACATTCAATTAAAGCTCGTGAGGGAGCTTACTATATATCGTTCACTTTCTCTTATAAAATTAATTCATTAATATGTGCCAACAAGAAACCGATTGATAGACTCCTTAGATCGATAAATGTTGGCTGCAAAAAACCAATTAATAGGCTTCCGGTTGATAAAGTGTTAATACGGAGAGTAACTCCATTCAAATTTTATTCATCTAGAGATGAAGCAAATTAGCGAAATAAATTACAATAAACAAATTCACGAACGTGAATGTAATTTCTGTTTCTTTTGATTTTTAAAAGTTTCATCGCAAAACTGTGTTGGAGATAATACTCGGAACGCAACGGATTAATAATTATAACTGTATGATATATTATTTCTTATAGATGTTTTTTAATTTTGATCATTTATTTGAATTTTTTTTAATTGATCAGAGATATATACTAACCCAGTAGGTCCAACGTCGTCGGCGTAGCAAGTTCCATCGCCAGGTCTGCAATCGTCGCAGATATCTCCATGTTCTCTGCACATGGACACGCTTAGAGATACAACTCTTCCGTTTCTAGTTGCAGTCACTTTTCTCCATTCCCCGTCAGAGGCAGATGTCTCTGTTTTAATCGTAATCGAAGTAATGGCGCTTCTCGCACCTCCGTAAGAGAATACCACTCTTCCGTTCACCAATTCGAGGACAACGAAATCTGAACGTCCTCCAGTTTGAGGGGCATAGTTGTACAGCAATAATGCATCCGGTTTGGTGGTTGCGAATACAATTGTTATGTCGTTCGTGTTTGAATCCAAAGCTGGGAAAGCCATGTAGGACAGCTCGTCGAATCCGAACGTTGATCTTTCGCAGTGTCTACCGTAACGACCCTCTGGACAACTGCATCTGTAGCTAAACATTTGCGAAATTAATGTTAAATCGTTGTTAATTAATCTGTTCATCGATTAGATCTGATATCTGATGTACAGGGTGTCTCGTGACGAGTGTCGTTTCATAGGATAAAAATGTAAGGAAGATTTTTCTCATCGTTTTCTATGTGGAATATCACCGAGAAAGAAAGAAATTTTTATCTTGAATTTTTCAAGCTCACACTTTTTAGACAAATTTTTATCTTGAAGAATTCAAGGTTTCTCGTGTTTTTTCTTTTTTTTTTTTTTTAATGATATACTGTATCTTTGTTCTAACATCATGAAAATAATTTTCACCTTGAACTTTCCAAGGTCACCTTGTGTTTTTTAAATGGGATGCTGTATCTTTGTTCGAATACCATGAAAATAATTTTCACCATGAACTTTCCAAGGTCACCTTGTGTTTTTTTGAATGGGATGCTGTATCTTTGTTCTAACATCATGAAAATAATTTTCACCTTGAACTTTCCAAGGTCACCTTGTGTTTTTTAAATGGGATGCTGTATCTTTGTTCGAATACCATGAAAATAACTTTCACCTTGAACTTTTAAAGGTCGTTTCGTGTTTTTCAAATGAAATGCTGCATTTTTGAGTACAGAGAAAGGAATAAAAAGTTTCAAAATAGTCGAGAAATAGTTACTTTATCTGTCTTTCACACTTGCTGTTCAAAATTTCCGTTTTGATATTTTCTGAAAGCCAATTACTCTAGACTCTCGACACCCATTTTGGATTTTACTGCAACTATCAACTACCTCACGCATAAAAAATCATAAAAGAACATAAAAAAGCTGAAAAAACTACTTTATGCGTGAATCTTTCACGGTTTCTTTATCTTTGCACCCATAAATTCCCTTCTTTTATACTTTTCTATTTCTGTCACTCTAAGTAGACGATGAGCTCACTAATTCGATTGAAACTCTTTTCTCTCAAAGTTTTAATAATCACGAAGCTTACCCAGGTTTCTCTCCCACGCATAAGCCTCCATAGAGGCAAGGATTAGGTCTGCAGGAATCCGTGACTGCCTCGCAATGGTTTCCTCTGTAGCCAGCACGACACAGACAGAAGAAACTGAAGCTGTCCGGACTCTTTCTGCAGGAGCCGCCATTTCTGCATGGATTACTTGCACAAGCGTCGCCTCTTTCCAATTCGCATAATTTCCCTTCGCGATCGATTGGACAGGTACACTGGAAATCGTATCCCAATCGTCGACACTGTCCTCCCTGATGCAGGAAACATAAAATGAAGAATTTTATCAACTCTTCTAAATAACAAAATTAAAATCGTACACTGCAGAGCATAACTATAGCATCGCTGCAATTTTCAAGAGTTTTGGAGCTCTAAGTAACAATTTCTATACATTACTAATATCACTAATATTACTAATATCGTGCAAATAGTTAACAAGAAGTTATATGTAACGAAAAAAGTGGAAAAATGACATTCATTTAGAATGAAATATCTAATTGGTGCACATTTATAGCATCGACGTATTTATTCCAATTTCTACTCGTGTTTTCCCGCGCGTATTCAAGACTGACTATATTTTTACGCTTCGTTTTTCATTTTTAAACAAATTTTGTGTAAAAATACTACAACAGAGATCCTTGAAATTTGTTAAGAATGAAACTGGTGCTATTGTTTTGTACTGATTTTAAAACGATTTTCGATCACATCTCAATATTACACAGAAAAATTCAACGATTTTCATGTAAAGTCTTTACAATACTCTTTCACACTGCACAATTCGTCTTTCTCCATTATTTTCGTAAAATTCAGAAATGTTAAAAATATTAGTTCTGCTTTAGATACATACTAGAAACATAGTTCTGTAGGATTTCCGTATGCTTGTTACGATTACTCACCAGTAAGCAAGGATTTGGAGAACAAGGATCCTGTCTCCTCTCGCATTTGTCACCAGTGAAACCGTCGCGACACTTGCAGGTCATTTCGTGCATCATTCTCGGTGACGTGAGGATCAGTGCTTGGCTATCAGTGATCCTAGCGTCATCGTAGATGACTAACTTATCGCTGCAAGAGCCACCGTTCTCGCAAGGTATATGTTTGCACGGTGAATAGCCGATCGTGAAAGTTGTTCCCTCGAGAAGAGAACGAATTTTGTCTCGATTGCGGTTCAGTAACTCGATAACTTCGTATTTGCTTCGATATCCTGTAGGATTGATGAAAATTCAAATCTTAACCAGTTAACTGTGGAATTTAGTTTTAAAAATTGTTCACGGGATGCGTTATTAACCACTTAACAGTCGGATTTTTTTGAGAAAATTAGGTTCTCAAACATTTTGGGTACCTAATAATGTAAAATAAAACTGAAAATAAAAACTATCGAGAAACAAGCGACGTTAAATACTCGGGCAAATCACTATCTACATTGTAGCTAAAAGTTAAAGCGGTTAAAATCAACCAATGACGAGTATATACGTCGAACGCAGGTCAAATGCTTCTGTTATAAATTTGACGAGAAAAGTTGAGCAAAACAAGGTAGAGTTACATTTTTATTCGATAAAAAGTGGACAATTCTTTATTGAAAAGGCTATTGTTATTAAAAACTTAAAAGTTGTCGAACAATAATAATAATTCATAAACAAGAACAAATGAAAGAAAGAATAGAGTTTTAAAAAATTCAAGTGATTTCAGTGTGGTAGTTTTCAAAACAAGGTGCATCGAGGAAAATAATCAACTCAGTTTGTACAAAGTAATACATTGTACGAGGAATAATTGATATTCCAAAGGGAATAATCAAACTTTTTTTTATAAAAGTCATAGCAGTTTCATTGATAATATAAAGGAAACATATCAACAAATGAAATTTGTATTACTTCTTATTGAAATCCTGGAGTTTTTGTAGTAAATGGTAATTTTTTGTTTTATAAGACGAGTATACACGTCAATCGCATCAAAATCAAGTTTTGGACTGACGTGTATACACGTCGAACGTAGTTAACCCTCTATGGGCCGAATTTTTGTTTGAAATCCAAGAAATTGGGGGAACGAAAAATCAGCAATTATAAACCTATATATGCAAATGTAAAAAAAAATGTTTCCGGTTAACCAATTTTATTTCAATATATTCACTATGCGACTTTAAGGTGACAACGGCCTATAATGTTAGCATTTCTGTGTAAAATGTCGATAAATTAAAATGTGACCTGAAAGTTACACGGTCTCATAGAGGGTTAACTGGTTAATCATTAATCTTTATGATTAAAATCTTGAAATTTGAATTCTCGAATTTCTCTAACGAGAAAACAATTTACCTTGAGACGATTCCACTGCCAGGTGAATGTTCAGGTCGTTTCCATTCTCTCCGAGGCTGAAGATCTTAAGTGTATCGCCAACGTCTATTTCCTCTTGCAACACGTCTAGCAAAGCACGATAGTATTGGCTTAAAAAATCTCTCGCGGTTAATTTCGTCACTTGTAGAGTCACGCTGTTCTCGATTGTGCTGTTGGTGAAAACGAGGAATTCCACGGTGACTTTAGACACCACGTTCGGATGACGGCCATCATTGCCGGAGACACTTAAAGAGTAACCAACTCCTGTACGAAAAGAAAAGAAAATAAGAGAAATTAAAGGATTTAGTAGAATAACTGAAATGTGAAATTATGTTCGTTTATTTTACAAACCTGGTGTTATTTTCTTCGTATGAAGATCGCAAGCAGTAGGAATACTAAGAATCTTAGGATTCGAGCCTTGAAGGATCTTGCAAGAGTAGCTTCCGGTAATATCTGGATCGTTAGGATGTACATCGGCGATTTTTCCCAATGGAATCTGTTCGTTGAATGAGTGAACGATAACGTGAACTGATCTAGGCGACGATGGACTGTCGTTTTGATCAGTAACGATCACAGTGATCGTGTGCTCGTTCCTCATTCTTGGTATTCCAGAATCCTCCACTTCGATCTGCAAAGATCAATTGAAATCACGTGAAATATTTATTAAATTATAAAATCGTTTAGTTTTTAAAGCGTTTTTCAACTCTAAACAAATTCTGTATTGACTAGAAAATCACTCGGTTATGAAAAATTTATTGAATTAAAAAAGAAAAATTATTAAAGTGTTTTTCAACCATCGAGAAATTTTATATTAATCAAAAACTCACTCAGTTATTCAAAATTTATCGAATTAAAAAATCACTTAATTTTTAAAGCGTTTTTCAACTCTCGACAAATCCTGTATTGACCAAAAAATCACTCAGTTATGAAAAATTTATTGATTTAAAATAATCATCTAATTATTAGTGTTTTTCAACTCTCGACAAATTCTATACTAACCACAAGATCCAACTGAGGCATAACTTCTCTATCCAAACTTCTCGTAGTCTTCAACATCCCAGTATGTTTATCCAAAGTCACCATATCACTTTGCCTTCCTCCAACTAATCTATACGTAAACGGTGCTCCATTAGGCGGTAGATCAGGATCGGTAGCACTGAGTGTCATTATAATCGTTCCAGCTGGTTCGTTCTCGTTTACATAACCGATCACTTCCGGTGGATCGAATATAGGTCCGTTATCATTGATATCTAATAATTCAATATGAACAGCTGCTGTTCCAGTTTGTGGCGGTGAGCCAGTATCGATAGCTCCGATAGTTAAATCGTAAGATGGAATTGTTTCTCTATCCAATTGTTTAGCTGTCTCTATATCACCTGTCTGTGGATCTACTTTGAAAGCTTGACCTATATTTCCACTGATAATCGAATAAGAAAATTGATTATTCTGTGGTTTTATATCCTTGTCTACTGCTCTAACTGTTAACAATCTAGTTCCATGTGCAGCTCCTTCAGATACCGTTGCGTCATAGGTACTTTGTAAAAATTCTGGTGGATCGTTTCCATCTTGAATAGAAACTATCACCTGAGCTTCGTCTGTGTCGTTACCACGAATACCTCCACCGTTCTTCGTCATCACCGTCAATACTACTCTATTCTGCGTTTCTCTATCCAATCGACGTGAGACTCGAATTATCCCTGTCTCAGAACCAATAGAGAAACCTCGATCGTTCGATGAACCAACGAAAAGATAATACACTCTTCCATCTTCACCTGCATCTTGGTCTGTTGCTTGAACCAAACCTACAGATGTTCCAACTTCTGCACTTTCTGATACGTCCATGTGAAAGACAGGCTGAATAAACTTTGGATAGTATTCGTTCACGCCTGTGATATGAACAAGGACTGTCGTGAAGCCGACCATTTGAGGATTCGAGTCTGGATTAGCCGCTACTATGTCTAGAGTGTACTCGTTCGCTTCTTCGTAGTCGAAACTGATCAGAGATGTGATCTCACCGGTGTCTTCGCGTATTCGGAAATGATCTTTACCCGTTCCACCTAGGATTTTGTACTGGACCACGGCGTACTTCGGTGAATCGATGTCTCTGGCGATGACCTACGATTAAAGAAAATCGTAATTACAAGGACGATCTCTTCAATTGGAAATTTCATTCGAATTTTCGAAATTCTCGAGAATCTCGAGATTTCTGAGAATCCCAAAGTTTCTTGAGAATTCTGAAATTCTTTGGGATCTCGGTAATCTCGAATTAACCCTCTGCAATTCGATTTCTCTTTGTACACGAGAAAAAGAATTAGAACTCATTGCAAATTTAAAACAGATGAAATCAGAGTTGTGAAATTAATTCCGTGTACTTTTTCATAAAGTCTGAACAACTTTATGGACAATAAAGTCGCAGACTTTAAATTAATGCAGATTATTGTGAGAATTACAATTGTGTTCTTTTTTTCAATTAAGAAACGTTGAAATTTGTGAGAAAAGGTGCTAAATTAATTCCCAAGTCAAACAGTATCACAGAGGATTGAAAAGCAAATTCTCTCGATTTGATTCAACATTTTCGAGGTTCTGACGCACTTTTAGCGTTTTAGAAAGAAAAGTTACTCAGAACGATAACCTTAACGACATACTTCAAAGCCACTGTTTAATCCACGTGCAAAAGACGACGAATCAATCACGAGGTTGAATCACGAGCAAATCAAACAGTCATCAAAATCGACGAAGAATTTCTAAAGTAAATAAATATTAATATTCACCTGATATACGAAGCTGAAGGGTGGTGAATTCTCAGGCAAATACGCTTCGTAGACACTTTGATTAAACGTCGGAGGATTGTCATTGATATCGGAGACGTTCACAGTCAACGTAGCAACAGCTTGTTTCGGTTCGAATCCTAAATCGGTAGCAGTGATGTTCAATCTATATTCTTGCACTAGATCATAGTCCAAAGGTTCGAGAATAGTTACTGCTCCGGTGATAGAATGTACGAAGAATTCGTTCCTCTCGTTTCCAGCTGATATCTTGTACCTTATCATTCCATTTGGCCCGTCATCGCCATCCGTAGCGCTGACAGTTAATATCGTAGTATTAACAGGCTCGTTCTCTGGTACTCTAACTTGATAACTAACTGCAGCAAACGTAGGCGAGTGTTTATTCTCGCCTGATATAACCAACGTCAACGAAACATCGTCTTTCTGAGGTGGCACACCTTTGTCGATAGCTTGTGCTTTCAATAAAAACGTTGTTCCAACCGGGACGTTTGTCAAACTTTTTCTAACATAAACCCATCCAGATTTCTCATCGATGGAGAAGTATTCGCTACCGTTTACGTTCACCAAGTAGTAACTAATCTCAGCGTTTACCCCAAAATCAGCATCGTCTTTCGCTATTAACTGTATCACTCTTTTACCAACACCGTAATTCTCTGGCACAGGATAGAGATAGGATCTCTGTTCGAATCTCGGGGCGTTATTGTTTGCGTCCACCACGCTAACGTAGATCACCGTTTTAGACGACAAAGGAGGCTTTCCATTGTCAGTAGCCACCACTGTTAAAGAGTACAAGTTCTCAGGTGACGAGGGACGATGAGTATGTTTGTACTTGAGCGTTTTCTTGCTGAACACATCGCCAGTTGCTGGATCTACGGTGAAAAGATCAGACGGTTGTAACAGGCTGTACGATATCATCGAGTTTGGACCCTGTTTGTCGCGATCGATCGCTGTTACTTGGCCCACGTGTGCAACAGGCGGTTGTAACTCCGGGAAATGGAAATGATAGGAATCCTCGTCGAATTTCGGAGGATTGTCGTTCTGATCCTGAATGGTTATCGTCAGTGCTGTTGCTGCACGCCAAGCTCCGTCTGCTGCTACCAACTGTAGGATGAACGATCGTTTGGTTAATGTTTGTTTTTAGTAATTGATCATATTTAGGTTTTGTAATGTGAATTACGAACCTTCAGTAGATATTCGTCCTGTTCCTCTCTGTCTAAATGCCCGTTCACAGTCACGTTACCACTCAGAGCGTCGAGAGAGAATTTTCTACCGGGATTATCGGTAAATCTATAAGTGACGTTCGCATTCTGACCAATATCCCGATCGCTGCTCGTTATTCTGATAACGAACGTCCCGATTTCCGCGTTCTCTGTCACGTTTACGCCGAATAAACGTGTAAACTGTGGAGGATTGTCGTTTTTGTCCAAAACTGTGAGTAATACAGTGGTTGTGCCTGTTAACGAAGGCTGTCCCTGGTCTCTGGCTTCGACTATTAGCTCGTAAGAGGCGATCTGTGATAAATTGATACGTAGAATAATTAATTTACTAATTTGAAGTTATTAAAAAGAGAGGAAATTCTATTTTTTTTGAGAAATACTTACTTCTTCGCGGTCTAATTTCGCGTTCGTGTTAATTTCACCGGTGTCAGAGTCGATGATGAAAGTCTCGGTGAAATCATTGACCAGGTAATAAGATACCTGGCCGTTCTCACCGGAGTCACGATCCTTCGCTGAAACTTTGCAAACGAACAAGGGTGGGTACTCGTCCTCTGGTACCGTGGCGTTGTAGATCGACGCTTCCATTATCGGCGCATTATCATTGGCGTCTGTTACGTTCACAAGCAGTTGCACAACACTTCTCAATGCTGGAGTGTCCGAATCACGAACCTCGACCCAGGCTTCGTAGAATGGCGCTGTTTCGTAATCGAACCCGGACGCCACCAACACCTAGACAAAATGATCGAGAGTAATCGTTGAGAACGATCGATAATACCTTCTCTTCTTGTATCATAGACAACAGTTCATAACACTGGACTTCAGTTTCTCTGACAGATAGGAACATTAGTGTGTCATTGTACAGATACAAAGGAAAGAAAGGTCTGACGATGTTCAGAGAAGCGAATTCCACGATGTCGATCAGACTTCGAAGGAATAAACGTTCGATTTAGAACCTTAGAAATCCTCTTCTGTTGAGCTTGCAGTAACAATAATAATTGTAAAGTGAGAGGTCTCTATATGGAACTCATAGGAGTACAATGAAGAAAAATTAAAGAAAAGAGCTCCGTTGACGCAGCGAGCAAAGTCGCGGCGTGTCAGTTCAGAGATCGCGAGTGTTATTCTCGCTAGATCTCTAAAATTTGTTCTCAGCTCTTTCAAGTAGTGTCAGAAATAAGATGGATGCATCTACGGTTCACGACGCGAAGTGAAATCGCATCGCGAGAAGGTTGCATGTTACCAAAAAAGAATTTCGACCGAGTTCCATTAAGAACGGAGAGTTTCTTTGAAAAAGTGCACTTTGAGAACATTCGAGGGTAAATATCAGCGTAGGATGGTTCTAATGTTAGAATGGAGGTCTCTATATTGAATTCTCGAGTGCAAACTATGAAAAAAAAAATGCAGAGAGCTTTGTTAGCGCAGCTCGAAAAGTTGCGGCATGTTACTCCGAAGATTGCGAGTGTCTCACAAATATTTCTTTAACTTCTACACGATAATCATGAGTTATCTTCGATCTGTACGAACCTCTCCGGTGTGTTGATCAATTTTAAGAGCATCGCCGACGTTTCCACCAGCCATTGCGTAAACCAGATTACTCGCCGCTCCAATTTTCGGTGTGGTTGCGCTTAATTTCGTGATCACTCGTCCTTCAGATACATCCTCGGGTAATGTGAATCTTGTGGTGATCGTTGAACGAAAGCTAGGGAAGAGTTGTCTTTCCCAGAGATGTATCACCAGGTCGGCAGTGACCGATTGCGGTTTTATACCGCAATCTGATGCTTGGATTTGCAATTGGTAGGTTGTTTCATCATTGGCTAACTCTTGGGTGGCTCTTATCACACCGCTGTTCGAGTCGATCGCGAACTTCTCCGCGTCGATTCCCTGGAGACGATACACGATCCGGGAATTCTCGCCGTCGTCGTCGTCCACTGCTTTCGCGCCGAACACGAAATCCCCTTTAAAGGAAAACATGGCGTTACAACGACGTATGGTGACTTGCGAGAGTGTTGCGTATAGTCAGCCACGTTAGGCTTGTGCTTCTCTGTTATTCAGGTGTTACTTAACGCGTATGGACTCGTGTTAACCCTTTCAGCACGCTGGACCCGTGTATGCATTTGATAACAAGTGTAATTGTGAGAATTGTTATTTTCATCAGTTTTAAACGTCTATTCTGATTCAGGTTTGGGTATTATTTAAATTATCTACGAGGAGATAATTCGATCACTATAATCATAGATAATGTTATCAATCGGATATTGTTATCACAATCAGACGGTTCTAAAATACTCTACGTAAAATTAGTTAAAAAAGTAATGAAAAAGTTATTCAAAAATAAATGATTAAAATAATTAACCAGTTAACTGTGGCGATCTTTTTGCAAAGCGTGCACCAGTGTGTGTTACTACACTGCTTACCAGTTAGCTCTCAGGAAGTTATGAATCCAACTGAAATTATTTCTAATTTTTATTTGCTTCTTTCATTTCGTCTTGACCTCTAAACATTTTAAACATATTCAAATTTACGAATATAATTTAGTTTTCGCCAAAATTACAATATCAAATTGTAACCAAATTTTACGCATCACGGATATAGTCGTTATGACACACTTAACTGGTTAAATAGATGAAAATAAATTATAGAAAAATTCGCAAATAATTTGTATTATTCAGATTTAAACACAAGATTGAATTAGTTCTCTTGTGTCACCTGTAAAATAGAAATAATAAATGATTCGAAATGCACTCGTCTATCGATTTACGCGCTAACTTTATAATCTCTTTTTTTTTTCTCTTCCATTATTAGTGAGAAAAGGAAAACTAAATAAAAAAGCGCGATTTTATCAAGTATTTTGTTTTATACTGGTAAGATGAGTATAATTCGTTGTCTTATTTCAACCGAAACGTGCCAAACCTTCTTCTGTGCCAAGTGTACGAATTTCATTATCAGTCGAATCGGAGTAAAGTGTAGCACGCGAAGTTTCTTTACCTGGTTTAGTTGCACCTGGCACATAGGCCGTGTATCTTGGACTAGAAAATCTTGGCGCGTTGTCGTTCACATCCTTCACGAAAATAGTCAAGTTGACAACAGAGGCTTGCGGTTCTGTGGGACTTGAATCTTGGGCGACCAACGTTAGATGATAAACAGCAGTTTGTTCCCGATCTAGAGGTACCACGGTGAAAACTTCACCAGTTTCCGGATCCGCGGTGAAACGTTCCGAATATTCTCCGAGCAAACTGTATCTACACGAAGCATTTAATACATTTTACATTTTTAAAAGATTCACAAAGATGATCGATCGATGTAATTATATTCTATCGTGAGATAAATCGTTTCAGCTATATTCACCATTTTTTTTCTTTCTAATTAAACTTCAATAAAGTATGATTGCGACAGTTTTTTAATCACAATTTTGTACATTTGCAACGAGTCACAATTAAATTCTCAGAATTCTGAGAATTTAATTAAAATTAAGTAAAAAAGATTAGGATTAAGGTATGTTCATATTTGTAATCGAAGTTATTTACGTTGCAATTTGTATAATAGTGTCACGTTTTACCTGATCTTAGCGTTGAGTCCTTCGTCTTTATCGGTAGCGTGTGGTTTGGTAACCCAGGTACCGGAAGCGGAATTTTCGGTAACAGTCGCCTTGTACTCCTGCCTGGTGAATTCCGGAATGTGATCGTTGACATCCAGAACGACGATTCTAACGATGCCCGATCCAGTCAACGGCGGAGAACCTGTAGAACAGGTTCGGTAATCGTAGATTGATCGTTCTATGATTACGCGACCGTATTCCGCTGATTCAGGTGTATAAACAATGTGGCCTTAAACGAGATAAAACCGCGTTTCCCTTTTTTTTCCCCTTCTGTTTCCTTTCTTTCTTTTTTTATAAAGCCATTCTGAACACATTGTACGCCAGCCTCGCATTATGGCGGGATTTTTAGCCCACCGGTTTTGATGGACGTTTAATTTTCGTTAACACGTGTATGGGAAACATTCAGTAAAAATATAGTAAATTTTTCAAAACAATATGCTATTTTTATGTAGTTTATTACAGTGTTATATGATTTATCTACAGCGTCCATTTAATTTCCAAGAAAAATGAAGAAACGTGTTAATTTTATTACTGTTTTGTTATATTGGAATTCTAAAGACTGAATAAATATATTTTTCTTACCAACTGATATTACATTGACATTTATCATATTTTTTTACTTATATTCTTCTGTAAATGTAAGCGTCAACTTAAATACCGACGCGACTGTATATTGTTTTGTGAAAATGCTTACAGTTTTCCATATATTTTCTCTCTCGAGTTTTCATTCCTCGTAGAAAATCAACGTGACTAAGGACACTTTCGACTGCCGATATTTCTTATTATCAAACGTTAAAAAAGAAAAGTAGATGAAGAAAGATTGTTATTGAGAGAAATGAAACATGTCTCCCATTAAAGTTTGAATATCTATTGCTCTATTCCACGATTCGTGTTTCCTAGCTGTTCGACTTACTGTGTTTAATAATTACGCGTTAGGAGAGTCGACGAAACTTAGGCGACGTAATTAGGCAGCGTGTCGAATAGTCGATTTTTATTCTACAGTTTAGGGATATTTTTTACATCAAGACTGCTCGACAAAATCTCTGTTTTTCAATGGAAAACAGTTCTCAGATATAAGTTCGATAGCAAAGAGAATAGGTGTTGTTTTGGCTCAGAAGTTAATATAGAATGAGATCTAGGTTCAGCGATGGGTACGAACAAAGCATAACGTGGAGGTCTAGATTCAGCGGTGAGTAAGAGCAAAATATGATATAAATTGTTTGCTGTTTAGTAAATGATTTAAAACTACTAAAAAATAAGTGTGGTATACAAGATGATTAATTTAGGAAATATTACATTGATTTTCAATATTTGTTAACCCATTGACTGCCACGCAAATTTAGCGCGTTTTGCCCTGGGTGTCACGGTTTTATTTGAAAGAAAACATGAAGTTTTACAAAATATAATATTAAGTTACCGATAGAATATTGCAATGGCATTTACAGTATTTTTATTGAGAAAAAAAAAACAGTACGAGATAACTCGTAGCTGGCAGTTTTGGTACAGACGCTTACTACGAGATATCTCGTAGTTGGCAGTCAATGAATTAAACAAATCAAACTGTTGAGAATAAGCAATGTATATAGATATAATGTTTAATGTAATAAATATTTGCGTTTGCCTCGCAAGGGTCAGTACTACAACAGTTTTATTGCACCCTTTGAGCGTCTCGATTCTATTTCGAGACATGAATAGTTCATTGAAATCCTTCAAGCTAGGAACAGCACTTTTGTTCGTTTTGTAAACTTATACACTAGTAACTAACAAATATATACTTAGATCAAACCTTGTATTTATTTAACAAATCAATATTCAACACAAACAAAGGTGTATAAATTCACGTCTCACTATTCTCTACATAAAACAAGTCATTTTTGATCTTCCGGTAGAAATAGGTATCTTTGTAAGTCGTCGATAGATCTAGCGTTAAAGTGTGTCGGAATATTAATGGGAGTCATTGTACATATGTACATCGAAGTGTTCGTGAGTCTAATTCGAGGAACTTTTTCACCAGTGGAACGATGGTAAGGAATCGATCGAAAGATTCGATCAGCGAACGTTAAAGAAGACAAATTACGATTTCACAAAGTATCAAGCAGGCGGGGTAGAGTCGAGTTAATTGCGCCGCCTAAAACAGGCCATTATTCTCCGGGGGGACCCGATTTCTCTGATTGCAGCAGGTACATTGTACGCGTTGGCGTGGCCCTGGGCCACGCGCCTCTTATAAGCGTATATCGTTCAATCACACGGACCTCTCACGGGCAGGGGTACCAGGCACAACAATCGCGAGTGCACAATGGTGTGGTCCACCATAGGCGGTGTTCCCTGGTGGGCAATCCAGCAGAAATATACCGAGGCTTACACTAGGTAGCGCGTATTCTCCTTATTCGTCCCCTTAATTGATGAGGACAAGAAGAAGCAACCAGCTGTTCTTTTTTTTTTTTTTTCCCTCTTTTCCCACCTCGTCCTATCTACCTTTCTCATTTTGTTATTTTATTTCTCGTTACACGTGTCGCCGATGTCACGTGTATGTACAAATATGAAAGATGAAAGATTCGTCGGTTTTAAGAGAGGATTGATCAGCTTCCGCAGGATTTTCTTAGACAGCGCGCTGTTCTTATTTGATCACTTAATCATTTGACTACTGTTACCTATAGGTGTTTTGGAAATTTGACACGTACCCTTTTTTTTATCGTCTTTTTCCCTTGAATTTTATTTACCGCGCGCTTGAATTTTAGTTCGACGAAACGAATTTTACATTTTTACTAATTTGAAAATTATTCATTTCTAAACTTTCGAGGGACGGTTTGACGAATTTTGCGAATGAAAGTTGAACGTCTATCTTTCTACTGAAATCTGCGGTAGCGAAAGAGTTCGTTGACGAGGATAAGAAGAAGTGAATAAATGTTCCTTTTTTCCTTCTTTTATTTATTTATTTATTTTTTTTTTGTGAGGTAATATTTCATTTATTACTTTGCTTTATTCTCTCGTTACGCATTCACAATTGCGAAAAATGGTTCACATTTTTCGCAATATCTTTTGCAAAGGCTACACTTCAAAAAACCGACGAGAACAATCGATATCAAAACACGACATTCCTACAAATTGACCAACGTTTACCCTCTTTTCCATTTCGAACGTTATGAACGTATCTCAAGTTCAGGTGGATTCTTACAACGTAGCCATGGTAGGGACACGCGTTTCGGCCCTGCCACGTCCGGCGTACGCGCTATAGGTGGCGCATACACGCGACAGCCATAACGTATGAATAAAATAGGAGTATAATGCGCTGAGCTCGAGCAGGATCTCCTTCTCTTTCTCTCTTTTTCTCTCTCGGCAGAGAGATGCGCGCCTGCCTCCAAAGAGAGGGTCCAAAAGGTCCAACAAGCGAAAGCTGGCGGGACGAAGAGCATCCTGAAGAGGAGGAGGAAGAGGTGGGGGAGGATCGAGGGAAACAGAGGGGCGAGGGGTGCAGAGAAACCAATACATACATATATATATATATAATATGTATATATATAAAGAGAGAAGGAGAGAGCGAGAGAGAGAGAATAAGCACAAGAGAGAGCAAGCGCAGGAGAGAGAGCGAAAAAGAGAGAGAGAGGGGAGGGGTACATGGATACATAGAAATATATGGATAGAGAGGTATGTAGAGAAAGAAAGCGAGGGAAGAGGAGGGGAAAGTGGAAGGTGGGGAGAAAGAGAGTGCAGCGTCGAGGCAGAGGAAGGCATTTGAGAGCGATTATCATAATCGCGCGTCATAACTCTGCGGGCTTGTCTACCTCGGCGGGGACCGATTGGGCCATCGGGGGCCTCGATGGCCGGAGCCAAAGGGGGCGGGCGAGGGGCACCCTCGAATGGGACTACTGGCTTCGTCAGAGGAACGAACGATAAAAAAGATTTCGACGAGGAACTGCCCACCGCTTAAAGAATCTCATCGAACAACCCACAAATTTATATCCAATTTGTATATTACCGCTCATTACTTAAACCCATCTTATACATATATATATATATATATATATATGTATGTATGTATATATATATATGTATCTAGTGTATTGTTTCGTCTATTCGATATGGTGGGTGAGGTGACATTTTCTCGCGCGCGTGTTTCTCGTGATCGAGACATTAGCTCCGGTGAAGAGGAG
Source organism: Anthophora plumipes (assembly GCA_951804975.1). Taxonomy (NCBI): domain Eukaryota; kingdom Metazoa; phylum Arthropoda; class Insecta; order Hymenoptera; family Apidae; genus Anthophora; species Anthophora plumipes. Next base: position 23,737,614 of record OX638116.1, on the reverse strand, counting down.
CGATGCGATAGCGATTCGGCAGGTTAACGTTTCTAGTGATATAATGTAGCTATTTACACGAGCCTGCGAGCTTGCTACGAGAAATGCAAAAGTCATCGATTCGAAATCGCGACGAATCGTTTGTCCGTATCGGGTTTTATGAGATCGCGTTGTCACGAGGACTGAAATATTTCGATCTTTTCCTTCGATCGCGAGGGAACGTGCTTCTGATCTTTATAGAAAGGGGAGGAAAGTTTAATTGCGAGAGGTGAAAGGAAGGTACATTCAATCCGGGGAATTTTTATTTTTAATTCTTTTGCAAAGAAGTTTGATGCAAACTGCTCCTCAGCATGGAACTTTATGCGATCGTGTTGTCGCAAGTTCAGATATCTTTTTTTTTTTTTCAATCCCGAGGAAATGTATTCGAATTTTTACAGAAAGAAGAGAAAATTTTAATTCTGAGAACTGAAAGGAAGATACATTTAATTCGGGGAATTTTTAGTTATATTAAGTACTGAACGAATATAAGGGTAAATGTATTTCGATTTTTATAGAAAGACAAACTACACTTAATTTAGGGAGTTTCTAATCATATTAGGTATAAAGATCAATTCTTTTCGACTGGAATGATATAATCAGTACTATTCTAGTCAAAAAGTTTTCGATCAACTTAGACCGATAACATCTTCGAATTCGACGTAAATTTTTATCACGATATATAACTGACACAAATCTAAAAAATATATTTCTGAAATTTTCATTACAGGCTCAAAAAAAAATAAATAAATAAAAATGTCGACGTTCATATCTAAATCTTTACTATTTTCTTCGCGATAATTTTCTCAAAATTTGACGCGTTATCTAGTACCCTAATCCTACCATCTCAAAAAGAAGACTAACATAAATCATTTGGCTCAATTTGAAAAAAGTTATACTACTTAAAATTCTACTTGAATATAATAAGAGTCGTTGTCTATCCTCGTTTAAGAGAACTTCATTCTTTCATCGATGTAGGTACAAAACCAATCACCAGACAGAATTTACGAGATGGGGAAAAATAATTCATGCAACAGTCATCGTATGAATTGGCACGCGTTCCTCTGTACAGTTCACTATGTGACATTTGGTGACATTTCGATCGTTACGTAGATGGAACGGGATAGGTACGATTTGTAATAGCTTGTCGTAGATTTGTCAAAGTGGTTCGATGAATTTATAGGATTTAAATATACGTACATATGTATTCATATAGTACATGTATCTTTAGAATCTTCGAAAGCAGATCTATCTCTCTATTTCTCTCTCCTCGCAGCTTTAAAATAGAATTCATTTATTTCTCCTCACCCCTTTCTCTTTCTTTTTACATTTCGTCAGGTCGCACGTTCTCCAATTCACCACGGTGGCTTTTTTTCAGAAGTGCCAAACCCAATATAATTAAGTCCTTTGTCCGTGCTAATTCGCAACCAGTTTACATAGAAGCTAAGACCGGTTACTAAGATCGGCCGGAAAAATATTCTCTCCGAAGAATACTGACTACCCCTTTCAATGCTGCTCTTTGTGCAAATCCTACCAGGTATATACCTATTTAGCTGTTCCCCTAAGGTATACGTATACGAAAGAATCTACCAGGAATACCATCTAACCGCGCGATTTCTTTATCCTTTATTCCTTTACTCGCCTATTTATTCTCTGTGTGCAGGCGTACGCTTTTCGTTTCACTTTTTTTTTCTCTTTTTCTTTTTCTTTCTTCTCCCATTTTAATCCCACCGATTATAAATTACCATCTACTCGGACGAACGCGTGTTTTCTTCAACGTTAGAGGTTCGCTGAATTTTCTCCTTTATTTTTACAGACATCTGTCGTATTTCTATCTCATTCCTGAGGACTCGAGAGAATTTCTCTCCTTCGAAGACATCGATTTGTTGAATTTGGAAACAACTCGAGTATTTACTGTTGATAAGATTTCACTATTTTTGAATCAACGTGTTTTCAATGATCTGTAGATGTTAAATTTACATTACGGTAATTGTAAAGCCATAAACACCATAGAGACAACATAGGAGGCTTTGTTCTTGTACAGCAAACTCTTTTTCAGTCACTCGATTTCAGGCTGCATTGATGCACTTGCAATGTAGAGCAGTTTATTTCAACGATTAAAGTATTGATTTAATGAAATATGCATTTACTGATTTTTTAGAGTGTTCGTGATCATTTCGGGAAGCATATGATTATATTTTCATGTTTCTGCTACACGTTGATGTGTAAGAGTATTCATATCATTCTATCGAGCGTTTGCTATGATTCTATGTGGTTATAGGGCCTAATCTATATGTGTAGCTCTATACAATTAAATCTTGGTAAAAGTTTGCTAACGCATATCTTGAAAACTGTTTGTTTCCGGCATATGGCTCTTGTCGAGCAGAATACGTTGGCGTAAAAATAATTTAACATTAATTTTCATTCTTTTTCTTTTACTAATGTCCACTTATCTAGAGGTGTAAAATTCATGACTCTTTTACACATTTTACATCGAGTTACATTTGTTTCTTAGGAGCCTGCTTTGGCTATTCACGCGCGTTAACTGACGGAATTTTATTTATAATTTCGCTTGGTAATCGAGATGTCGATAAAAGTGAGCAAAAATTTTCTGGAGAATGCAATAGCTTCTGTAATTTTGCTCGTGGGATTCCACATTTGTGAAATTGAACGTTAAAAAATCGAGTGAAATGGTGAACTCACCGGTATCCATGGCGTCCACGGTGAGAGTGTATTCTGGTACCAGTTCTCTATCCAACGGTCGTAGTAGGAAAATGTCACCTGTGCTCGCGTTAATTCGAAATAGGTCCGTGTCACCCTCTTTTTGAAAGTATCTCACTTGATCGTTGTAAGGTGGTGTGTCTGCGTCGTAAGCTTTCACCTGGACATTTGTACAATTTTCCATTTGTAACATTCAGATCTTTACCTTCAACCCTTTCGTTACTAAACGTGACTATGGTCATTCAATATTAACCTTTCCAGGTGAATAAAAATAAAAGTCACACTTTGAAACATGTGGAGTTAATTTTACCCTACAGTTAATTATTCATCTACATAATTTGAATAAAAACGCTCTTTAAAATCGTGTTTCGTCGATTATACGATAAGATCAGATCCAAATAAAGCAAAATGTACGTATGAAATATGTACGATTTATTTTTAAAAATACAAACGTAATTTTTTACCAACTAAAAATCGAGATTGTTTTTGGAAACAATTTTTTGAAAATTCTTTTTTTGTAATATATTTTCTTCACTTGTTACTACGAAGTAGACATATTAAAGCTTAACTGTTTCGTGCTTTTCCTGTTCAGTGCACAAAAGTGCCAATTAATCGTTTTGTAGAATCAAATTAGCAACACGTTTGAATTTTATCGATGAGTCTCTTTACTATTATCATTTATCAAGATTGTACTAAATGAAAATCTATGCTTTCGTAAGCTTCGAGCTATTGTTAAAAAGAATTGTTTCATTTATTAAAAATTAGAAATAACGTATAGGAGAAAAAGAAAGGAAGCACGATAGAAACGCCGCTTGGCATTCTTTAACAGAATTTTTACAAAGGTTCATGGCACTCAAACGGTTAAGAGCCGTAACGAAAGGGTTAATCGTAACGTTGTAACATTGAAATCTTTAGTTCTAATCGTAACGTTGTAACATTGAAATTTTTAATTCTAATCGTAACGTTGTAAGATTGAAATCTTTAATTTTAATCGTAACGTTGTAACATTGAAATTTTTAATTCTAATCGTAACGTTGTAAGATTGGAATCTTTAGTTCTAATCGTAACGTTGTAACATTGAAATTTTTAATTCTAATCGTAACGTTGTAAGATTGAAATCTTTAATTTTAATCGTAACGTTGTAAGATTGAAATCTTTAGTTCTAATCGTAACGTTGTAAGATTGAAATCTTTAATTTTAATCGTAACGTTCGCAAAAAAGAAAAAAATGTTTTTTCTTCAATTGTGAGAGTGTACGAGTTGGAATGAATTTTGATAATTACCTGTATCACGAATCCTCCCCCAGGTGGTACCATGTTCTCCATAACGTGTGCCAAGTAGGGTGAATCCAGGAAGACAGGTGCATTGTCGTTTATATCGAGGACAGTGATGGTAACCTGTGCAGTATCACCTCTTGGTGTTTCCCCTACTTCAGAAGCACAGTCTTCTCCTCGTATTGTCAAATGATACTTGGATTTTCGTTCGAAATTCAAATTCTTCGCTACTCTTATAACTCCACCGTCCTCGGAGATGGTAAAGTCTCTGTTATCGTCACCCATGGCGATGCTGTATCTTACTCTGCCGTTTGCACCCTCGTCTTTATCCATTGCTGACACCTGAACAACAAATAATCTCTTCAACTCATTTCCTTATATTTCGTTTGCACTATAATCGCTGAAGAAATAGAAATTCGTCTTTGTTAACGTTCTTTTGCAACTATTTAACTTCTATAAAACACATCGAGCGGAAGTACATTGAGAATTTTGATCACAGATCTCGTAGAATACTCAAATCGAAGACAACTTATTTATAATTCGAAAATTCACGTTTACTATGTAATTTTCTAGTTTCCAAAGTTTCTATTTAAGCGAGTAAAAGAGAGGTGCTATGAAAGAGAAACTTCAGCGTTCATTTCTAATAATATCATCATAGATATTTAAAATATAAAAGCTTCGTTAAAAATATATTACAGAAAATAGAAAAATTTTGGTTTTTACAATTGATTGAAAATACTCATTTCACAATTTGGTGGTTTTGAACAATTTCCAGACCCATGTTTGAAATTACATAATGACACACTAAGAACAACGAAAGAACGTCATTATTACATCGAATTTACTCTTCGAAATCCGTGTCTAAATTTTCTTTTCCCCTTTAATCACAGATTGGTCTTCGTTTATGTTGAAATAACGCACGGAGAAAATTGATAGAAAAAGCGTGAAGTATATTTATACCGACCTGGAGAACGCTCGCCCCTATGCTCGCGTTTTCAGCGACAGTGGCGGAATATTGTCGAGGGTCGAACACAGGTGAATTGTCGTTCTCGTCGAGTACTGTGACAGTGACCGTGTTCGAGGACGATCTCGGTGGTTCACCACGGTCTTTCGCGGTTACCTCCAAGGTGTAGTTCGACCTTAATTCGCGATCCAGCGAGCCAGATACGCGTAAGAGTCCATCTACGGAGCCAACGGTGAAGGGGAGCATCGTGTCCTCGAGGGAGTACTCCACGTATCCATTCCGTCCTTCGTCCCTGTCCACAGCCTTAATGGCCATCACCACCGTGTTACTCGGAGCGTTTTCTATTATCGAAATCTTCGTAGGCGATATGAACTCTGGCGACATGTCGTTCACGTCCAGCAACACCACGGTCACCTGTCGATCAATCGTTTACGTTACGCCGATCTAAGAGATCTCGATTGTATTATAGGTTGGTGCAATTGTTGCGGTTAACTTGGATCATAAGTGAGAGAGCTAATCAATCTATCTTTGAACGTTGACATAATGCACTCAAATCTGTCACGATCTATTCTGTACAATGTATCTTAACATTAGGTTTATGGGATACGTCAATTTGACGGATTTGAGATTTCACGAGAGAAATTACAAAAACAATTGCTATTATTTCCCAGCAACTTTTTCTCACTTTTATTTATGGAATGATACGAAAATATATCCGAATTTGTAAATACATTAGTAATATATAATTATGTTGTCTCTAACAAATCGATTTCTGGATGGAAAAATTCGGTTTCTGGTTCATGCAAGAAAAGCTCGTAAACCTAGTGTTAAAGAATTTCGTACGAACACTTTCGGTGTACTGAAATTATTGAGAAATAGAGTACTGCGATGTTGAATACTTTTCTTCCAATGGAAAGAGAAAAATACTGGGAAAATATGAAGAGAGATATTGTATGAAATTTTAGTTAGTACGTATGTTAGTCTCGAACGTTCACTGTTGCAATAGGAATTTTGGATAAAGACAGTTGAGATATTGCATATAAATTTTTATTTGAAAGCCCTCTATCTTAACCCTCTATGGGCCCGTGTAACTTTCAGGTCACATTTTAATTTATCGACATTTTATTGACTGCATAGTGAATATATTGCAATAAAATGGTTTAAACGGTAAAATTTGTTTTTCATTTGCATATATATGTTTATAATTGCTGATTTTTCGTTCCCCCAATTTTTCTGGATTTAAAACAAAAATTAGAGGGTTCAGTTTAAACTGAAGTTAGAACAAAAATACAAATTTGATAGTCTGCAGCACGAGCGAGACTCGTTATTATATGGCAAGGGTTAAATAGGCGGTAGTATGTCAGTAAAAATTCTTAAAAATTTGACTATCGATCTTAAACAGAATTTTTCAATTTGTTAAAAAAGCGACGAAAAATGGTAAAATTAAGAAAATGCTTTGAAGGATGAAATTAGTTTATTCACATAAAAATCGGCTCGAATTTTTCGGATAGCCCATCACCTAAATGTGACTGACGAATAATTCATGTTTTATGGTTCTAATCCATGAGAAATGTCTCTCTACATCTAAATAGAGTCAGTTTATTCCAAAACCACATCGACATTGAATTAAATATATTTTTTTCACAATGCTGACACAGATTTCAAGTCTTTAAGTGTCTCTATTTCCACGAATTTAATTCTTCCAACCTTCGAAACATATTTTCTTTAGCTTTCGATCATTTTTACAATCACATTGTATCATAGCTCGGTTCGATCGTTCGTTGAAATAAATCTTTCGTCTTCTTTATCTCGTTAGAGAATGAGAGGAAGGTTATACCTGTACGGTGGAGGTTAGTGGACGAGCTGGTGGTAAAGGGCTATCCGTAGCGCTGAGGACCAAATTGTAAAGAGGCTTCTGTTCTCTGTCGAGCAACTTCCGAGTGAAGAGGGTGCCGTTTGGTGCCACTCCAAAGTCACAGTTCTCGTCACCGCCGGCGACAGCGTAAATTACCCTGCCGTTATCGCCGGAGTCGAGGTCCTGTGCAGCCACGGATAGGATCTGGGTGCCGATCGTTGTATTCTCGACGATATCCGCGGCGTGTGGCCCTGCCTCGAAGATCGGTGCGTTGTCGTTCAGATCCACTACGTTGCAATAGACCGTCACGGTCGAGGAAAGCGCTGGAATACCACCATCCGTCGCTTGGACCACCAGAATGTAGTGTTGCACCTGTGAAATCATCAAGATAGCTGTTCTTTTTGTTTCTTCTTTTATTTAACCCATAACGCTCCGTTTATGTTTTCAAAATCTTGATTTCATCTACGATAATACGGTTCAAAATGGAAGCTTTTAAAAGAAATAGAAAACCGCTTCTCTTATTCATGCTGGTTGGGTCACGTGGGTCACAATTTCTTTCACCATTCACGCTGAAATGATCCACAATCTCCTTTGTAATCCACGGTGGAATAACCCTAATGCACATTTTATTATAAACGCGTTGGATCGAAAGGGTTAACGCACGATAAGCGATTATTTTCTACGTTTAACGTGCTTTTTTATTTTCCACAACGGTTTCTCAAATAGGATATACATTATTCAGCATTAACCCTTTCGCTACGAGCGCTTTTTCTGCCGAGATGTTCTCACTGAACGAGACAAACGCGATAAACGTGTACATATCGCGTGGAAATCGATACAAAAATCAACGAATCTCTTCGAAAAATATTTGCTCTTTTATGGTTACTAAACTGTATCGCAGGTGAGAAATAAATGAAGTTAAAAGAAATATTCGAGCAATCAAACCGCAAGTCTAGAATAAATTGTGAAGTCTGTTAAATAGCGAGCGTCGTTAAAAGGGTTAAAAAAGACACTCTCCATTCTCGTTGCGACAAACAGAACGATCGAAGTGTCTTTCTTTTATCTGTAAAAAGTCGTGAATCAACGATCACGTGTCTTGGTATTAAATCTAAAAGAAACTGTGAAGAAATGGCTCATGTTGCATTTTTAACCTAACCAGCAAGGTGTTGAATTAAGTGCAATCTATTTTTTACTCTCTCATGTAGCAACGAATCTTTATTTCTCCTTAAGAGTAACAGTTTAACAAGATCCTTCCTCCGTTACGATTTTTTTCTTTCTTTATTTATTCTTTTTGAAAACGTGCTATATAAAATTTCTAAACGAAACCCAACACTTCGTTCGATATATGATTCACAGTATTTAGAGAGTTGCTTAGTAAGATCTCGATTTACCGGCGTATAAATACAAAGTAAAAGGAAATAAGATTATCCGGTTAATATAAAGGACTCTGTTATTAGTATTGGAGAAAAACAAAGTGGAAAAACGGGAAAAGAAGAGGAGTGGAGATGTTAGTCGTTTCGAGGAACGGTTTTCTGAACCAACGTTTTAAGGGAAACATTTTTTGCTCGCGTTAGACAAGCTCTTCCGCTTGCACAACCAGGTTTCTCTTACTCGAGGTTGCACCCAACAATTTCGCGAGGACTAATACGTGTTTCGTGGAAGCAACGTGTTGTTTCTCTGTTTCAAATGCGCCCTACGAATCTCGCCGGGCTCACCTGTGAAATGCTTGAAACAGCGTTGTAACGTTCCCGCCCTATATCTGGAAACGTATTACGATGATGAAGGGTTCTATAACCTACCCTCTCTCTCTATGCAACCGCGCCTATATTTGTGCATCGTTCTTCTCCACACGAAACACGAGCGACGCTGTAGCTTTATATTAGAAGGTATTATACGATGTACCGTAAAATATACACCCAATGGCGTAGCTAGACTCTTTCAGTTCATCTAATTTTGATCTGGGAAATCTTTCACGTATCTGTGGAATTTCTCGATTCATTTTCACGTGGTTTACTTCAAATTTTAACAGTTCGACGGCTGCTCCTATTGTGCAGAAACTTACACATACCGCCAGTATTTTTTTACAAATTTGCAATCTTATGTAGACTAAAGAATATGTTTGAAGACAATAAATCGAACAAATAAAAGAAAGTAGATAGAATAAGCGCGTTCTTGACCATCCTTGATTTTTAAATTTTATCACTTATTATTTACGTGAAAATCAGAGAATCTTGTTGTCAGTATTTTTCACAGATTTGAAACGAATTGAAACAAGAAAGATGCGTTAAATGTGTTCCTGATCATTTTTGATTTTTCAACTTGCATTTTATCATTCATTATTTATATGAAAGTTAATTGTCGTTTGTTCATCTGCTTGTGCGAATAAAATTACAAATATGTAAAATGCTGGCTGAAAAATGCTGGTTGAACAAAATCACGCTAATTGCGTGACAGCGGCCGTCAAAATGTTAAGAAACAGGAAAAGTATGAGCGAGATGCAACGCGTCTATTATTTAGTTCATTTAGTTTTTAAGTATTCAAGATTCGACGTTTTACATATTTAGGAAAGTAGTGAAATTGACGAAGTACTTGATATTGTTAGGGTTTCTTACGATTGGATAATAAGATACCATCGAAGTGTTAACATTTTGAGACGTTAGTCACGTTTACGTGATTTTGTTCGATCAGCATTTTTCGATTAAATAGATAAATTAACGACAAATTGATTTTCAATGTGAATAAGTGGTAAAATGCAAATTTTTAGGGTTTCTTACGATTGGACGATAAGATACCATCGAAGTGTTAACATTTTGAGACGTTAGTCACGTTTACGTGATTTTGTTCGATCAGCATTTTCCGATTAAATAGATAAATTAACGACAAATTGATTTTCAATGTGAATAAGTGGTAAAATGCAAATTTTTAGGGTTTCTTACGATTGGACGATAAGATACCATCGAAGTGTTAACATTTTGAGACGTTAGTCACGTTTATGTGATTTTGTTCGATCAGTTTTTCGAACAAATAGATAAATTAACGACAAATTGATTTTCAATGTGAATAAGTGGTAAAATGCAAATTTTTAGGGTTTCTTACGATTGGACGATAAGATACCATCGAAGTGTTAACATTTTGAGACGTTAGTCACGTTTATGTGATTTTATTCGATCAGTTTTTCGAATAAATAGATAAATTAACGACAAATTGATTTTTATTGTGAATAAGTGATAAAATGAAAATTTTTAGGGTTTCTTACGATTGGACGATAAGATACCATCGAAGTGTTAACATTTTGAGAGGTTAGTCACGTTTACGTGATTTCGTTCGATCAGCGTTTTTCGAACAAATAGATAAATTAACTACAAATTGATTTTCAATGTGAATAAGTGGTAAAATGCAAATTTGAAAATCAAAGATGATCAATAACACATTTACTCTATCTGTTTTTCGTTTTTTCTTTTTTTAATTCGTTCGGTTTTTTGTCTTCAAATTTGTGAAAAATACCCGTGGCAAGATTCTCTGATTTTCATGTAAATGATAAGTGATAAAACGCAAATTTAAAAACCAAAGTTGATCAAAAACGCGTTTATTCTGTCTTTTTTTTGTAATTAGTCGATTTTTTGTCTTTAACATACTTTTTAACCTATATAATGTTGCAAACTTGTGGAAAATACCATGCGTAAGCTTTTGCATGATAGGGGAGGTCATCAAAATGTTAATTTTTCAGTTTCTGATCCTTTTATTTGCAAGATAGACGTGTTTTTTCATAGAATATTATAAAATAATGAGACGATCCACCTTATTGCGGTGGGTCAGCGTCTATTTTGTCATTCATACTGCAAGAAGTCGTTAGTGGGTCACAATTTCTTCTATTATTTACTCTAAATGACCCAACGAAAGGTCACAATCGTTTCTGTTATCCATACTGCTATAACATACACGTGGGTCACAATTTCTTTTGTCATCTATACTGTAATAACCCACACGTGGGTCACAATCACCTTTGTCATCCATGCTGGAATAACTCACACGTGGGTCACCATTTCTTTCGTCATTCGTAGCAAAATGATCCACCGGTGTGTCACCTCAAACAAACGGAAGCATTATTCGATGACCCAACTATGAGTCATCTCGACAAACGAACTCATCACTCGATAACACGAATTACACTTGCGCATTGGCAAAATTCTCGGTGACCCACCTAGCTAACTTACACTGTCCTAAATGTGTTAAAAACGACAATATACGATGGAAGTAGTTGAAAATAGAGCTGGTGACGCTAGTGAGCAAAATGGACACGTCTTAGTGAGTAAGTATGGCTTGTCTCCGAAGCGTATCGTCTAACTGCCATTAAGATACGTCTGTTGATCGATCTGTCGGACTGTTAGCGTTAAACCCTAAATTCTAGCGTAGCCTTCTAGTCGAAAGGTAATATAATAGGTGCGCTCGAGCTTGAATGTAGAGGCGTGTTCATGGTTATAATCGTTCGCCTCGGGCAGCTATACGTTTTACCGTATGTGGATCTCTCTGTTGCGTGAACGTCTGTATTTCCTTTCTTTCTCTTTCTCTCTGCTGTCGATCAGACACTGAGGTAACAAAAACTCTATCCGTCGAATTTTCTCAATGGAGGAGGAAGGTATCTCTCTAATAATGCATCCTATATTCATTCCACGGTGATTTTCGTGAAATTAAAGAAACGTTCACGGACAAAGCTAATTTCTAATCACGTTCTTATAATCCAAAAGGAGAAGAAGTTGAGAGTGTTCTCAATCTTTGAAAAAGGCATCGTTTAAGACGTCGGTCGATTTCGAAATAGTTGAGGTATCTTAATCATCGAGATTCTAAAGGTGAAAGTGGGGCATACGATGAAAAATCTTTGAAAATTCATCAAGATGATTGTTACACATCATCTCGGACACTTTCTAAATCTTATTTTCTATGGGATTGACAATATCGATCGATACAAACCTGTTCGTAGTCGAGGCTGGCGGTTAAAGTGAACACTCCGGTGCTAGGATTTAAAGAAAAGACGTCGTTAGCCCAATCGGAGATTAGGGTGTAACTCAGTTGACTATTTGGTCCATCGGCGTCGGCATCTGTCGCGACGACCTGGCCTATTCGACTTCCTCTTGGCATGTTTTCTGGAACGTCGAAGGAATAGGCGGTGCTTTGGAACGTTGGCGCGTTGTCGTTTGTGTCTGTCACCTGGAAAATACGGAATCGTTCGTTTTCAGAAAAGTATAATTGGCTATCACCAGGCAAACGTGGAAAAGGAAACGATTTCGTTGTCAGGGTTTTAAATTCCTCGCTGAATGCGTTCAAATTTGGTACCAAAATGGCGCCTAGTGATCAACTTCTGGACTTGCACACATTCTTCCATAATTCTTCTTCTCACTGCGAGACGAAAATAGAATCCGAAAGTTTTCGAGTTTTGTCTCTCTAATTTGGAGATTCTTCGCCTAGGGCGTTCAAATTTGGTACCAAAATGGCGCCCAATGATCAACTTTTAGACTTGCACAGATTCTTGCATAATTCTTCTTCTCATCGCGAGACGAAAATAGAATCCGAAAATTTTCGAGTTTTGTCTCTCTAATTTGGAGATTCTTCGCCTAGGGCGTTCAAATTTGGTACCAAAATGGCGCCCAATGATCAACTTTTGGACTTACACAGATTCTTCGACAATTCTTCTTCTCATCGCGAGACGAAAATAGAATCCGAAAGTTTTCGAGTTTTGTCTTTTCAGTTTGGAAATTTTTCGCCTAGTGTGTTCAAACTTGGTAGCAAAATGGCGCCTAGCGATCAACTTTTAGACTTGCACAGATTCTTCCATAATTCTTCTTCTCATCGCGAGACGAAAATAGAATCCGAAAGTTTTCGAGTTTTGTCTTTTCAGTTTGGAAATTTTTCGCCTAATGTGTTCAAATTTGGTAGCAAAATGGCGCCTAGCGATCAACTTTTAGACTTGCACAGATTCTTCCATAATTCTTCTTCTCATAGCGAGACGAAAATAGAATCCGAAAGTTTTCGAGTTTTGTCTCCGTAATTTGGAGATTCTTCGCCTAGGGCGTTCAAATTTGGTACCAAAATGGCGCCTAGCGATCAATTTCTAGATATGCACAGATTCTTCGACAATTCTTCTTCTCATAGCGAGACGAAAATAGAATCCGAAAGTTTTCGAGTTTTGTCTTTTCAATTTGGAAATTCTTCGCCTAGTGTGTTCAAATTTGGTAGCAAAATGGCACCCAGTGATCAACTTTAAGACCAGCACAGGTTCCTTCCTGGGTTTTAGTACGAGGAACTCGAGACAGGAGGGAATAATTGATGTTATTCTTCATCATACCCGATTCGTCCTTTTCGAGAGGGGCTGTTGCTCCGTTCCAATTGAGGGAAGAGAAGAAGAAGAAGAAGAAGAAGGCAAAGAAGAAGAAGAAGCAGAAAGGTAACGGGTCAGGATAAACAATTCAGAATCGGAGCTAACGCTTCCTGTTCTCTTTCGATTGTACTCGACGTCGTTCCTGAATAAACATATTTCAATCAAAGCTCGAGACAACCGGTTGCCGTGGTTCACCTTCGAACCTCACCGCACCACTTCAAGCTTCGAAGAAAGTTTTCTGTTGTTTTTGCGGTGGCGATGAACCTCGAGGCAGTCTCTCTTTCTCTCTCCCTCTGATGGAATTTAAAGAATGTTTTTTCGAGAAGAAATTTTATAGCAGCTCGATTCTTGGTAGTGGTATAATCAAACAAGCGAAATGTTGCTTCAACGTTCAGGCAAAAGGGGATAGATTTATAATCGAATTAAGTAAATATTTAACAAATCGTAACGAATCTCGCTGCAACTTCCAACAGACTCTCTATATCTCTACCACAGACTCTTAGCGTCCTAGAATGGAATTAGATCACCCGTTCTTCAACTCGTTCCTCACGAGAAACCACAGAAAGAAAAGGAAAGAAAAAAGAAAAGAAAAGAAAAAATAAAAGAGGAAAGTTTCATCGAAGCGAAAGTTTCAGTGGACGGTGCAAATTTTTCGCGTGGCTAGCCGAGGCCGTCGAATAACAGACATCAGGGCTGTTACTATCGTATAGGACGTCTGAAAGATCTCTCTGGTTTGGCCCGCTCGGAAGTCAGAGTGCGTCCGGTGAATAGGTTTCCAGCGTCGAGAGGGATCGACACGCGGTGGCGGTATAAAAGAATAAAGCGGAGGTGGGCACGGTTTGATTAAGGAGGGTTCGGAGACGTTTGCAAAAAGTGACGGTTGCCTCGAGACGCGCTGGATGACGAGGAGAGAACCCGAAAGCAGAGTAGAAAGACGACCACGATTACCAACTGTGAGAGAAGGAAGAAGAAGAAGAAGAAGAAATTCTGGCGACAGAGATAGGACGAAAGGGAAGAACCTAAACGAGAAGAAGAAGAAAAAGAAGTAGAAGATGAAGAAGAAGAAGTAGAAGACGATGAAGAAGACAAAGAGAAAGAGAGAGAGAGAGAAAGATTGTTAGGATCGAAGAAGGAGGTCTACGAAGAGGAACTCTTCTAAGGTCGACTGAAGAGAGGAAAGAAGAGGAGAGGAAGAGGAGGAGGAGGATATAAGGGGCCAGAAGGGGCAGATTCCGCAACTGTCGGCAGCGGACCTCTTTCATGGAGCCCGAAAGAGCCAAGCTATGATCGGGACTGGCATTCCTTTTGCCTTTAAGAGACCTGGATAGAATAGCGAACGGCGGGCAGCCGAGAACCTTAAAAGAATTCCAGCCATTACACGTCATAAGGATAATTTTTGCGATTGTCTCCGAAGGATCTTCGTTTGGCCCACTCCTACCTCTACCTCTTCTTTCTCTTTCTTCTTCGTCTTCTTCTTCTTCTTCTATATCTTCTACAGCTTCTCTACCATCTCCTTCTATTCTTCACTGTTTCTCTACCACCATCGCTACCATCACTATTGGTGGCTTCCACCTTCGTTAAACGACTGACCGCCCTTCTGCGCGTTTTTTATCGCCGCGAATCGTTTCGGTTGGCCAGCGTAATGAATTATAAGGCGGAACGCACGGATAACCGCGTTGATTCGATGGTATATCGGTAGCAAGGTGGTACTTGAGATATTGAGACTTTGGATTCGGGTTATGCAACGTTATTCCGAATTCTCTGCCCTCGTTCGGTCGAATTTTTATGAAGAATTACTCTTATATTCACAATTTACTCTCACTCTCGGATACGGTGTTACCGTTTCTTTTTCTTTTCTATTTGTTTTCTTTTTTTTTATTACTAACCGATATTAATCATACTCTGGGTACGCATATGGTATCAAGAAACGTCACCGCGAACAACAGGCACATCCTCCATCAGGATCAATTTATCACAAAGGTAGAGATTGATTCCGTGATGGTCAATAGCGTTAAAATAACGGCACGCTCGGCCATAACAGGCGAGGTAACAGTAGCATCCCCTTCTAATTACACTCTAATCAATTGGCAACGGGACTCGAACGAGTCCTTCGTTTCTACTACGTCCCTTTTCCTCGACGTTCACCGACTCTGTTATTAAAAAAGAAAAAGAAAGCAGGGAAAAGAATCGAAGAAAAACGAAAGAGAATGATCTTTTCAAACAACATTCCTTCGTTCCATCGAATCACGATTATTCAATACGTATATCCACCAGTATCGAACACAATTGTTAATCATTGGAAAGACGAGCCCCGGTTAAATCGAGGCCCGTGAATAATTGCATTAAAAGGATCGCGCAAAAGCTTTCTAATTAGGTGCACAATCGTCGGATGAAAAAGAAGAAAAGGAAAAGAAGAAGAAGAAGAAGAAGAAGAAGAAGAAAAGTCACGGCGAAGCGATGTGGCGATGTGGGGGATGATATATGGAAACGAGACGTACCTGAATGGTCAACGTGATGTCGGTGTGTTGCAATCCATCATCGGCTCGAACTTTCAGGACATATTTTTCCCGGGTTTCTCTGTCGAGAGCCTCTGCAAGAGTCAGTTGTCCCGTGGTTGGATGAAGTTTGAATTGACATTCGGTTTCGTTCTCGAACTCCTCTCGATTGTTGTCCAAATTAAGAGGACCAACACGCCGATAATGATGATGATGGTGATGATGATTCGGGACTAATGTGTAAGTCAGTGTACCGATCGTGTCTGGATCGAACGCTTTCAATACGGTGACTACGGTATTCGGGGGTGCCTCCTCGGAGATTTTGAATTTCCAGTTGCCTGTACCCCAGGTCGGTGCCACGTCATTCTTGTCTAGAACCGTCACGCGAACCTGTAATTAAAAATTTTTGTTCGATCCTTGAGAATTGCTCGTAATTACATGCTGCTCGTAGATAGAGAGGGGCCAGTGGTATGATTTCAGCAGGCCGAAAGTCGTTCGATGTTTCTTTATGCATGGATTAGAACTTGGTGAAGTAATTAATTACGGTATTAGAGCGCGTTAAATATCGGGTCGATGAAGACGGGTCATCTTTGACCCGTATTATTCGCGGGATATACAGAGTGGCGCAGAAACTTTGTCTATTTCGAATAGCTTCTTTATTCAGAATAATTTGGAGAAATTTTGTGTACAACAGTTACACGATATTATAACACAAATATTTTTTTACATAGGAAAAGTGTAAAAAAGACTTCAAGATCATCTTTATTTCTTTCGATGGAATTATTGTATATTTTTTTTTTACTGTACGATTGATTGATTTATAATAACACTTTTTTTTAAACGTTACTATGATAAAGATTTCATAGAAAAAATTGTCTACGATGTATAGATGGGTCAGATGTGACCCAGTTTCGTTCTTCTTCAAATTATTCAGTCTTCAGCTGTTAGAGAATTAATACAATTGTAGAATTTAGGGATCAATATCATCTAGATTAAATTGTCTTCGAGTATAGAGAATCGGGTAGATTAAATTTTTAAGAGAAACAAATCTTACGACGGGTCAGATGTGACCCAGTTTCGTGTTTCTTCCAATTGTGCCGAAGATCCTTCAGCTGTTCAAGAGTTAATACGAACGTCGATGTAATTTAGAGATCAATGTCATCTCGAGTAAATTCTTCTCGAGTGTATAGAATCATGCAGATGGAATTTTGTAAATTGTTGCAGATTGTTGTTCCGCGTTGGTCGATTCGATCCGTGATTAGTTTTTTAATCGATAGAAAATTTCTCGCGATGGTCTGCGCGTGAAACGGTAAAAGATAGAAAGGGGGAGAAGGTATATACACGATGTCTGGAAGTTTTGTCAGTCGCCAGGATATAATTATGTGCAATCAATATAAATCTACGGGCCGTTGTTGCGCCGAAGTCACGGTATGCATGCGAAGAATCGTGAGAAAGTTAGTTTTTCGATCCGACTTGTGCATGTCTCATTTCATTAAATTCTCAGTCACGTCAGCGGCCAAGGTTTATGTGACTACCAGAAGCCAGTGTATCGAAACGACGGCACACGGATGAACAACGGAGGAGCGCGCGAGCGCGCGAGCTATCATGGAACTATTGGAAAAGTATCGTTCGCTAAGCTGCTGCAACAGCTTCGATCTTGGATGAAACTACTCTCGCGACTCTTTCTTCAAGTCTAAGTTAACTCAATCTTAAAAACTCCCGCGAAATTTGAAATTCGTCACGTAGAAATTTGGTAACGTCTTCGATGTTGAATGAAATCGTTATTCTCGTCGCGATTCTTTTTTAAAGCTTAAGAAGCTTCCTTAAAGCTTTCTTCCCAAAAATTTATTAAGCTGACTACCGCGAAATTTGAATTTTTTCGCGTAGGAATTTGGTAACGCTTTTGACGTTGAATGGAATCGTTATTCCCCTCGCGATTCTTTTTTAAAGCCTAAGAAGCTTCCTTAAAGCATCCTTCCCAAAAATTTATTAAGCTGACTACCGCGAAATTTGAATTTTTTTGCGTAGGAATTTGGTAACGCCTTCGATGTCTAATCGAATCTTAAAAATTTATCGAAATACCGCGAAATTTGAATTCTGTCGCGTAGAAATTTGATACTTTTGAGAATTGAGAGAATCGTCATACTCGCCACGATTCTTTTTTAAACCCTAACATAACTTAATTTAGAAAATTCAATAAGCTGACTACCGCGAAATTTGAATTTCTTCGCCTAGGAATTTGGTAACGCCTTCGATGTCTAATCGAATCTTGAAAATTTATCGAAATACCGCGAAATTTGAATTCTGTCGCGTAGAAATTTGATATTTTTGAGAATTGAGAGAATCGTCATACTCGCCACGATTCTTTTTTAAACCCTAACATAACTTAATTTAGAAAATTCAATAAGCTGACTACCGCGAAATTTGAATTTCTTCGTGTAGGAATTTGGTAACGACGTCCGAACTAACCTAAAAAATTCATCAAACTAACCATCGCGAACTTTAAAATTCTGCGCATGGAAGCTCGGTAACATCTCCGGACGATCGATGGAACCGTCACTCTCGCAATTCTTTCTTAAAACCCAATCTAACCTAACCTTAAAAATCGATCGAACTAACCACCGCGAAATTTGAAATTCTGCGCGTGGAAGCTCGGTAACATTTTCGACAATCGACGAACCCGTCACTCTAGCGATTACTCTTTAAAAATTTATCGAATTGACCAGCGCGAAGTTTGAAATTCTTCACGTAGAAACTTGGTGAGCCTTGCTCGCTTCGTGTGTAGAATGGTGAATCTCGAAATAGTTTCTTCTTTCTTTTTTCCTTTTTGTTTTTTTGGAGGAATGGTTCTGTTTCGAGACACAAAGTTCGTTTTAGAAAACGAGGAGAAACGTCGAAGAAGAAACACGAAGAGTAGCAGCTCTCGTGGCTCTCGTTAATTCTACTCACGATTCGTTCCTTCATAACCGACACGATCTCACGACGTCGAAGAATACTAAATATGGAAGCATGTACATGTAGGTGATCTTTAAGCTTACGTAATCCCTGGTTGGAACGCATCGATCTTCCTAGTAATTAGTCGAAGTTCGGTCGTCATTGACAAACTGCGTGCCATCGATTATTGCCTTCGAACGTTTTAGGCGTGCCACGATGGAAACGTATGTATGTATGTACAGGGAACGAAATTATGAAACAATGGTCGCCCCGTTCTGTCTTGTTCAGAGTTAACGTACGATTTTCAAACGTGACGCGGCGACGCGTATGAATAAATTTGACTCTTTAATTATTTAATACCGGATCTCTTATACTTAACGTTGCCTTATTTAAGTAGCTCCTACATGAATACAATTAATCCTTACTATCCAAACTTTGTCGATTATATAAGATCGTTGATACATCGACGAATCTTTCAAACGATTTCTAACGAACGTCAAATTTATGCAACATTCCTCCAATCGAGAAAAAAAAAACCGTTCACACGGTTCCTTCCGAAATATTCCATTGCAAACGTTTCAAATTATTCATCCTCGGTCCACGTTCTCTAAATAGAGAATTCTATTCAACTGTTTATTCTCGTTGACTCATTAAGTACATTTTGCTCGTTCGATATGCTTCCAAAGCGCGCCAATAAATCTAATCCTTTGCATTCGAAGCTTTTGCGTCGAAGTTGTATCTTTCTTAATTTCTTTTTTAGCATAATTACTTGTGTTTCACCTATTCAAATTTGAGAAATACAGTGATTACAGCTACTTGCGATTCTGTAGCTTTTCTCGTCGTTTCTGAACTCTATTCTTTCCGATCTTTCAGAATTTACTGCATCTATCTGAACTCTGTCTTTCCCGTGTTACTCTAAACTTCTACTTTCTTCAATTAATTATTTTATTGGAATCTCTCATTGATAAAATTGCTGATTTAATCTCTAAACAATCGAAAATCGAACTTATTTTCATCGTTACTGATTCCGTCATTTGACTCGATCTTTGTAAGAATCAAAGACAGACTAATGCATGGAATGATCATTTTATTAAACACAATGTTGCATTATTATTACTGAAAAGAAGAAGTAAAAGGTATATACTTTCGCCCCTTCGTTGTCATTCGAGTTGCTATGTCGAACCACTTGACCACTGAGAGTCGTTTCTCGAGTGCAAAGTGTTAATACAATACATGTAAAACACCTTCTTAATTAACATTTAACAATTCTTAACAACATCACTTATACCAGGAATATCGTTATTATCGCCGAGTTCGTTTTCACTTGAACTATCATTCGGTGTATCCGATAAATCATCAAACGAACGTTCATTTTCACTTCCGTTCTCTTTATTGCTACAAGACATTTTCGTATTCTTCTAGAATTAGTGTCTATCTAATAAATTCATTTAAGAGTCATTTATTCTCAAACTAGAATGCTAGTTTTCAAATAATAAAACGAATAAAATTCTTCGTACAGTACGATACACAAGCTGAGCAGATTCTTCTCGATGCAACAGCAATACCGATCGAATCTTCTCCATTCTCGACTTTCCAGATGCATTTATTTCGCGATTAAATAAACCAGATCGAACGATGGCGCGTATATACAAGATATTAAAACGAGACATCTCGTCACTTTCAACGGTTTGCTAAATACGAGATATCTCGTGACCATCGTACGCAACGAGTTAACTCTTCGCTAAGAGGAGCAATTGTCAAGAGACGGAGGAAGAGAGAGAGAGAGAGAGAAAGAGAGAGAGAGAGAGAGAGAGAGAAAGGAATACGCGAAATTCGCGAGCAAGAATGTCCACGGGATGGTCGGTCGCGTCATCGTCACGATCGGGGAGAACAAGGAGACGGAGAACGGCAACAATAAGCAGACAAATCAGTGCGGTCATATAGCTGTCTCGGATAGAATATTCCCTTCTTCTTTGCTCGAGACGGTGTTCTCGTGGAGAGAGAGAGAGGAGCGAGGTATATGGGCGGTAAGAAACGCCCGGAGAGCATTCGGAGTGCAAGGAAAGATGGTATCTGCGTCAGCGCGGTCGGGGATCAGCGGATCGGATCGAGTCGCTCAGCGGGGGTTTCTTTGGGTCATGCACGAAGTGAGTCCCATTCTTCTGTTTCCCCCCCTGTTACCCTCTTCTCCTCCTCCTCTTCTTCTTCTTCTTCCTCTTCTTCTTCTTCTTCTTCTTCTTCTTTCATTCTCTGTTTTCTACCTCTTTCTCAGGTTAATTTTGCGTCTCCTTCGCTCTCACTTTTTCCTTCCTTTTTCATCCTCACACGCTTCTGTCTTTTCTCAGAGGCCCCAGGTATATATACTCCCTCACATCGGAAGAAGAACCAGCTTTCCTTGTTCAACTTCGATACCACGACGCTCGGAGTTCTCTTTCTTCTTCTTCTTCTTCTTCTTCTTCTCTTTGCCGCCATTCCACTCCTCTACTCGTTGTCCCTTTTACCGAACGGGGTCCTATGGGTTCTCTATGAGGGGTCGAACCACTGACATCGGCCGATTAATAACGTATCTTCGTGGGGGCCCCCATAGACCACGACAACGACGATCCAGGAGGGACGACGACGATCATGGGGAATGGTGGATCTTTAAACCCACGGAATTCTGGTATATACTCAGCGGGGACAATAAGATATATATATATATATCTATATACTAATAATTTCCTTTTAGATTTGCTCTCTCTCTTTCACGTTTGTTTCGCGTCTGATTCCCTTTGACGAGATAGAGATATTATTTCGTAAATGGCGGCGCGTTAACTTCGATCCTTCGCGCTTCTCGTTTCTCTGTTTTCCTTTAAACCGTGATCCTTCATTCTTCCAAGTTTTCTGCTCGTTGTGCAAGCTTCAGAGAGTTTCTACCATCTTTTGTCGTCTTTGAACGATTCCTTCTGTTCCTTGCTATTTTCTTTTCGTTTTATCATTTTTTCTTTTTTCGAAAATGTCAAGCTCGTAACGGAGTTCGAAGAAACACGGCACGGTCGTTGGTTTCTCTTGGCTGTTTAGCGATGGATGTCCCTATAGAATAGTGGCGAATAGTCCATGGGACTCGAGTGTCGGCTTAATAACGCTCGCTCCACGAATGGATTCCCATAGGGTACCGGAGAGTTAAAGGGTACGCTGTAATTCCGTCTAGCGGCTGGAGACAATAAGATATATATCTACGGTTCTTACGACTAATAGCTTTGTTTTCTCATTCTCTCTCTCTCTCTCTCTCTCTCTCTCTCTCTCTCTTTCTGTTTCTGTTGGTTTCTGTTGGTTGGTCGGAGAAGTTGCCACGACACACACAGAGCGTGGCTTCAGAGCTCTCGACGTCCGCGTGGACGGCTCGGCTTCAACCGTAGATATGTCTACGTCAAAGCAGCCTTCGCCGATGAATACTCGCGCTTACGTTCGAGTTAAGTTGTCTTTCGATCATTTATAACTTTCTGTCGCACCGAATGCAAACGCGCCCCCTTGTAGGGCATGCGTGGTGTGCCGTATGAATTATGGCGGAAAAATAATCCGAAAAGAAGACACACACGCGGGCCCCGGTAAGCAGACGAGTAAACATAAATTAACGAGTGACGTTTCATAAATAATCGGTCAAAGAAGAGGGAATATTTCAGTTCGGTGGGTGGAATTCGACGATCGAACTGATTCTTACTCGCAGAACTTTGCTTTCCTCTTTAACTTTAAACGTACGAAGTCAGTTAATGGGATTTGCTTTTGAAATTTTCATTTTGCTGGAACTGTTTTCGTTAATAGTAAATTTACCGTTTGTTTTAACCTTCGCTTTACCATTTTTTAGCGTGGGAAAAGTGTATTTCTATGTAATTTGGGTACATCTCCATTTGCAAAAATTTCTTCGCCAATAATAAATTTACCATTTTCAAAATTACCATTTGCATTAGTTTCTCTTAATAATGAATTTACCATTTTTAAGTATGAAAAAAGTGTATTTCTGAGTTGGATAAATATGTGTACATCTCCATTTGCAAAAATTTCTTCGCCAATAATAAATTTACCATTTTCAAAATTACCATTTGCATTACTCTCTCCTAACAATGAATTTACCATTTTTAAGTATGAAAAAAGTGTATTTCTGAGTTGGATAAATATGTGTACATTTCCATTTGCAAAAATTTCTTCGCCAATAATAAATTTACCATTTTCAAAATTACCATTTGCATTACTCTCTCCTAATAATGAATTTACCATTTTTAAGTATGAAAAAAGTGTATTTCTGAGTTGGATAAATATGTGTACATTTCCATTTGCAAAAATTTCTTCGCCAATAATAAATTTACCATTTTCAAAATTACCATTTGCATTGGTCTCTCCTAATAATGAATTTACCATTCTTAAGTATGAAAAAAGTGTATCTCTACATAGTATAAATATGTATATTATGCACACATTTTTTAACAATTTTAAAATTTAAAAAATAACGAGGTAATCATTTTAGCTTCCGAGTGACTCGTATGATATTAATTTAAGCGAAGAAATGTCAGTTAAATCGTATGGTACGAATCATGACAGACTATTTTCATAGTTACAAACAGGAAGGTATATTTATTCATACTTTATGCCTCACTATCACACGATTGCAAGGAATTACGAAGAATCTGTAATAATTATTAATGTTCGCTTCTCCCATTGAAATTTAAAATTATGATCGACCGTATGTTTTCTTCTCAGGAGCGAAGAAAAATCGTGTAAGTAATAGGGTTTAGCATCGTTTAATTGGACAATCGTTAATTAGCAACTGGCAAATTGGAGGTTGCACCTTTCGTGAGAAATGAGGAACTATTTAATATTACTCGTCAATTTGAACGAAAACTAGGTAATAAGTGTCAATAAATTTCATCAAAATATTCGCTATATTTGTTCGATCAGAATGAAGAAACATGGTTTAAAAAAAATATATATATATATAATTTGCAATGAAAGCGTAATGAATCATGGTGTTTCTGTCCTTGATCTTACGTCGTTAATATTACAAGGGGCCAAAGAAATTTTCGCTCGTAATTTTCCCGCGGCAAAATTAAACTCGTCGAAACGACAGCGAGAGAGAGAGAGACGAAGAGAGACAGAGATAAAGAGAAAGAGAGAAAAGCACAGCGAGCGAGACAGAGACGGGTAGAGACACCGAGGAAAAGCGAGGGAGGACAGAGAGAGCAAGAGAGAACGAGAGACAGCGCGAGAGAGAGAAAGAGAGAAGGAGAGAGGGAGAGAGAGAGTGAGAGTAAGGGAGAGGAAGAGACAGCGCGAGAGAAAGAACGAGATAGGGAAAAAACACGAAAGCGAGAGCGCGAGAGAGAGAGAAAGGGAGAGGGAGAGACAGCGCGAGAGACAGTAAGGGCGCCCGAAAGAAAGGGCGCGCGAGAGAAAGAGCGAGAGCGGGAAAAACGCGAAAAAGAGAGCGCGCGCGAAAAAGAAAGAGCGAGATAGTACGAGAGAAAGATTAAAAATGCGAGAGAGTCAGAGGGAGAGAGGATTCCAGCAAGCAGAAGCGTAATAAAATACAACGATCATCGGGGCGAACAACAACGTAACGCGTATTAATGAGCATTCTTTATGCACGGACGGCTCCAGATCGCGGCAGCTTCTCTTTCTCTTATGTAACCGTCCGTGCAACCAGTTACACACTCAGCGAACCTTGTAAGTATGTATCTTTATTACGAGTGATATGTTAGTTAGCATACAGGCACGTGTGTGCAACGCGGTTTCGCGGCATACTACCGACCCCGAGAGCCCTTCTCGCCATCAGAGACAGACGGAACAGAGACGGAACAGAGACGGAATTTCTACGCGAAACACCCGCGAGTAACTGTATATATAAGATTCAAGATATATCGAGTTACCGGTACGATTAACTCGTGAGTGGTGACGTTAAATTCTTACCGCGACACTACGCTCACGTGATAAACATACTAATTTATGCCGGGGGACGGGTCAACATAGTAAACACGTTAAATTAGGAAATTCAAGTAGCCTCTGTGACCAGAAGTACGTTAAACACAACCAACAAGAGAGAAAGAGAGCTGTTGGTTCTTTGCGAGATGAATAACTCGATCGACGACTTTCTTTTTTTTTTTTTTTTTCCCTCCTCTTGGTATTTCTTTTTTTCTTCTTCTTTTTCAAGTGAGATTTAAATCGCGTGGGTGGTTTGAATAATATCGAAACTGGAATTCTATCTGGGCAATTCCGTGTTAAGAGCAGCGATGAGAAATAGAGAAGTGATTTTTATTTCTTTATTAATCGACAACACGGATAGGTGAAACTAGAGAAATTTCTAATAAATTTCTACTTAATTTTCTATTAAGTACTTTGTACAAAGTGGCATCTTACGTCGTCAGCATTTTCGAACAGTGACATAAGTTATTTAAGACGAGTAACTTCATTATTTATTATTCTCATTTCATCAACTTTTTACTGAAAACAATTTCAAATCGATTCCCTAAGTAAGTTAAACAAGTTTTCGGGTTCCGGAAGAAATTTTCCTATTAAAAATAGGATTTAAACAGCTCTACTTCAAGTTACAACATTGCTCTTGTTAAATAGTACAATTTTAATTATACCGACGCTTTCCCAGATCGAAACCAAGCGTTCCAAACTTCGAATCGACGAAAATTCTCAAATATCGATTCGAAGTGTTTCTCCGTTACTTCTTCGTTGTCGCGTCAAGGGAAGAAACGATGCACCTTGCCGCGAGGTGTGCGCATATGGGATCCCTTCTTTTTCCATCGGGTTTCGAGGATGCAATTAAAACCGTAAATAAAAAAAGGAGAGAAAAAAAGGGTGGAAAAATACACCATGGTAGGACAACGAAACGAAACAAAAAATATATAACGTAGAGAAAGGGTAGAAGGAGAGGAGAAAATAAAAGAAAAAAAAGGAAGGCTTGTGTACCGAGTACCAGCAGGGAAGCCATCGAAGTTTCCGCTGCGGTCACTGGCGTTTCTGGCGCAGCCTGATCCCGGTGCGGCCTCCGCTTTGTTTTTCTACCCTGTCCCCTTGTGTATTCCTCCCCTGTATAAAAGAGAGAGGCTTACTCTCTCTCGTAACCATGGACTTTCGCTCGATGGTCAAGGGGATATTGAATTTATACCAGGAGACTTGGGCCCTTGTGATACGGAGACGATGCACACACTGTTAACCGCAGTCTTGCGGGTTAAGTGTCCGTTACAAGAGGAATATGTCACGGAAAATGGTTCGTGAAGGAATTGCTTCGTTTCTTTCCCTCCCTTTCCACCATTGAGCTGCTTTCCCCGTGAAAAACACGTTCCTTGGGAAAATTCTTTTCTACGGAATCGAAGAATTGCTCTCGATAATTATATTCAACAGGATTTCGATGATCGACTAACCCTTTGAAATTCGATCTTTCTTCGTTCGTGAGAAAAATAGTTACAGTCGATTGTAATTTTAGAAAAATATTAGTAATTATTGCAAGGAAATTAATCGCTGTTAATGTAATAAGGAGATATTAAAGAAGGAAAATTGTATTAAATGCGTAAGTTAATTCGATGTACTTTTCGATAAAGTCTGGATTTGTCGACTGAAAGTCGTCGTGTTTTTTTAAAGAAGGGATCAGTTCTTCGATTAGTGGAAAATAGAGATTATTTTGAACATTAAGATTGTGTTTGATCTTTCGCGAGTAAACATTGAAGTTTGTAAAAACTGCATCAATCTAATTTGCATATTCAATAGCAATTTCCAAGTCACATAGAGTTGTAAAGAATTATGTTGTAAAGACGAGATTCCAATTAAATTTTTCCTATATACATACATTCTCTCTCCTCAGCTCTAATTTTCTGGATTTTCGTGAAAGTCACTTTAAATTTGAATTAGGTTCAAATTAGAGAATTCTAAAGAAAAAAATAACACTTGTATATTAGTCGCAGTATTTGAAAATCTGTATAATCTCGTTGTGTAAAGAGATTTCCTTTCAGATATGAAATAGTTACACTTTTGCGGCACTTTCTGAATGCGAAACAAGCCGAGAATTATTATTCATTCACTTTTTCAATCATTCAGATCCAAGGAAACATTATTCAGCCTGAAATCTCGTAATGTAACAAATACACACGTTTTTACTTATATCTGACACTAAATCGTGGTGCTAAATATACATTATTTAAATTCCTCAGAACAATTATTCAGCTTGAAATCTCAAAAATCATTTTGGCTAATATGTGACGATAAATTTGACGAACAAGTGTAATTTATGAAATGGTCTTTGTGTTGGATTATTAACCGTTTGAGAGCCAAGCGGCGCGATGGCGCTTCTCCACAGTTCAGTACCTAAAAGTATCAGCTATAATCGAACTAATTGCACATTCAGAGTTTGTCAATGCGTGTCTTTATTGTTACCATTTATCGAGATCCCACTAAATTGAAATCCTTGCTTTCACAAGCTTCAGAGCTCTTGTTGAGGAACATTTCTTTATTTATCAACCTGCGGATGTGACAAAAACGAGAAAAGCGCAGCTCAAACGGTTAAAATACGTTTAATTCCAGAATATAGATTAAGATTCTATTTATTAACTGTTCGAGTTGAACGAATGAGTGTCCTTACAACTGTATCGATGATGAAAAACTGTTGACTCTGTATGACACAATTCTAATCCATAAAAACAAAATGGAATGTGTCGATATGTGGACACCACCGTTTCATATGCAACAACCTAGTAAAGTACTTTTTGAAAAAAAAGAAATCATAAGTCAAGAGGTCAATGTAATCGGAACTATAATTACTTTCATTTTCCAATCGATGTAGGATAAAGTGTTTTAACGACTGTATCTCCTGTATTGCGTAATGGTGAAAGAGTAACGAAGAAAAGAAAGGAAAAAGAAACAGGGAGACGTACGTATGTACGTAGGTAAGGAAATTGTGTGGATTTCTCGTTTCTATTCGTTTATCGTGACTCGAGGATACAGGATGGTTCGGTTAGAATTGCACGGTTTCCAAGAATACCAGTTAAAAAGGTCCCTTTAGCGCCATTTACCAGAGAATCGCGTTTAACTACACCCGGAGTATTACAAATGTACCGCTAGGTTCGTTAAGCCTGCGTACCGGTACGTTTCAAAATTTCCTTGCCTCGAGTAAGGTGCATCTATCGATGCGATCTTTACCACGGGACGATACCAGTCTAAGAGGTAAATTAGCGAAAATATGAATTTTTCGAATAACCTGTACCGTTATTCCTGGACTGTAGCCATTCGTTTCGCGATACGAGGTAAACGTTCGATAAAAATTCAACATCTTCCACAGAAAGGAACGAAACTTGCGCAAGTTTTCACTAGAAATGCATATTTTTCGAGAATATTCGGTGAGAAAAGAAGTTATAAACTGTTATTAATCATTTCAGCGGAGAAATATCAGCTAATATGTAGAATTGAATGAACTACACGTTTGAACTTTCTCAATGCGTGTCTTTACTCTTACGATTTATCTACTAAATTAATATCTACGCTTTCGTAAGCTTTCGAGCTGTTGTTAAAAAGAATTTCCTCGTTTGTTAAAAATTTAAAGTAACGTAAACGAGAAAAGGAAAGGAAAAACGAAAGAAGCGCATTCTTCGACTGAATTTTTGCAAACGGTTAAGAAACCGTAACACAAGTGTTTCTCAGTCAAAGGCTTAATTTTCTATAAATGTATCAAATTCGCAGGGTAATGATAGAGCGAGAGAGAAACAAGATTTTTATATATTTTCAGGGTATCGATAAATCTGTGAGGTGGTTTTTTTTTTTTTTTTTTTTGGACTGATGGAATGATACCCGAGAAATTTTGTTTCTTTCTCCCTTTTTTTCTTTTTCTGCTTCTTCTTGGAGAAATGTCTGACATCCACGCTAAATCCTAATTTAGCAATGTCTCTCTCTCTCTCTCTCTCTCTCTCTCGTTTCGTTCGTGTGTAGATAGAGACAGAGCGGAAGCGAGAGAAACGTCGGTTAGGCAGATGTTCTTTGTGCAAGATCCGTCAGGACGTCGTGATGGATCATCCTTTTCAAAATCCTCGGCCGATTCTTATTTTTTATTTTCGTGCCTTCGCAGAATTCGTTAAAATTATATTACAATACCGCTCAAACGAAGAGTAATGAATACCGTTGCCCCGGAGCGATAAATGCGCGTCACGACGATCGAGATGTTAAAGGGACCAAAAGAGTGAGAGTGCAAGGGAGAAGAAAAAAAAGAAAGAAAAAGAAAAGAGGAGAGTCAATCGAAGTGCAAGAAAGTGTAGAAAAAGAAGAAAAATCCTTCCTCTCGAGAAAGTTGCGTTCGTAATTCACGAAAATTCAGGAAAGGATGCGAAAATCGCTTCTGGCGAAAACCCGCGAAATTTGAAATTCGTCGCGTAGAAATTCGATAACGCATCTGTGCTAATCATTTTCTCCATTTGTACAGGATGTTTCACTTACAGTGGACATACAGAGTATGTCACAAATACACCAACCCATTAATATTCGAATATTTTAACACTTTATCGACGTGGTCATTCTATCATACTTTGCTATCGCGCTTATTCGCGACAGCTCTAAAAATTTTCAATGAAAATTTGCTAGAGGGTTTTAACCATATCGTTCACTTCTTATTATAGGGTCAAAAGTGACCCAGCACTGAGAAAATAAATTAGTTAATTAGTTTGTTACATTGACAGCAAAAAGCCAATTAGCGAGCTTCCAGGTCGGTAAAGTGTTAACAGTTTACAGAAGAAGTTATGAATTGATCGTTTCAAATTGTTTTAATTACTATAGCGATAGTGGTATCGAATAAAATTGACTTTTGTTTACTGGAACATTATTATTTCTCTTCTGAAGCTATTTGAAATGAACATTTCTAAAACTGACACGTACCAGCTTTCATTTCGAATATTTTTTTTCATTTCTATTGACAGACTTTACGCGATTTTCGTCCGCTCGAAACGAAATTTAACACTAGCTTTTTCGGGCTTTTCTTGAGTGAATAAGGAACCGGAACTTTTCCTTCAAGAAATCGATTTATTAGAGGCAACCTGGTTGTATATTGTTAACTTACTTACAAATTCGGATATATTTTCATATCGTACCATTAATAAAAGTAAGGAAAAGTTACTGGAAAATAATAGCAATTGTTTTTGTAATTTCGCTCGTGAAATCTTGAATGCGTCAAATTGACGTGTTCCGTAAATCTAGTGTTAAACAAACACGTGGAATGGATACACGATGTATATATACAGAAGACGTGGAACGAGAAGAGAAAAGACAACGATTGATCCTTTCTCTTCGCGTAACGAGGAAAGAAACGAAGTGTCGAAGAGGACGAAGAAGAAGGAAAAGAAGAAGGTGGAGTAGAGGAGGATGGCGATGAGAACGGTGAAAAAAAGGTGGTGCAAGGTAAGTGGTGTGACGTGCGTGGATGTAGAATAACGAGAGAAAAAGAGATAAGGGGAAAGGGATGACGAGGTGGGGATTGTCTGCCGAAGGAACCTCTAACAACCTATGATCACGTTATTAATTGAAAGAGGACCGCCGATGCTACCGGTTACGCCACCGACTTTACGTGCCGTCTTATGGCCATGCGGCACCGGCACGAGGCCCATTTTTTAACGGAAACATTCTCGTCGATACATAAAATCTCGACGAACTACCCAACCAACCTGGCCGAAGCTTCCGTGCTTCCAAGCTAATCCTCGATTTTTAACAATATTCGTGTCGCACAGCTGTTACCCTTCAATTTAATTCGTTACATTCGGTATCGCGTGATATCTGCGAAACTTCATATCCAACGAGATAGAGATTGTGGTAACATAAATGTTTACAACCTCCTTCGATACAACCTCCTTCGTTGCCCTGGAATCTTTTAAGATCGTTTTCGTCACGGACAAATACAAACTTGTTAAACGTTTCGAAGTCATTGTTCGAAAGAACGAAAAATTAGTATTGGATATGCAAAAAGAAATACGTGGATGTAACGATATAATGGAACTGAGTGTTTTAAAGATCTTCCTGATCGAAGTTTAAAGCGAGTTATTACAAAAAGGGAAAGATATAGTGATCCTCTAGTTTCTGTTTTCCGAAGAGTCGAACACTTTTCTTGTGTAAAAAAGAAATATTCTTTTGGCGAAAGGTGGTAAAGGTGCAACGTAATTTTAAAACGTTAACCTTTTTTAAAGAAAAATGAAGAGGGAGAAAGATCCTGGAATGAATCTTTCCATGTTCGTACCAATTTATTCTCCGAGAGAAAATTAAATAACCCACATGTATCCCTCGCGTTACACGCGAAGCGAATACCCAATGATTGAGTTAATACGTCCTGTTACACGCTCTAACGATAGTGTCAAGAAATCAGAGTAGACTAATGATCAACATTAGAACCTCCGTGTGGAATTTCAGCAGGGGATCGGCAAAAATTCCTCATATCCTGAAATATCATGGCGCATTATACAGCATATCAAAGGCATTCGAAAGGAATTCCAAGCTGGCGTCTCGCAATCGACGTCGACCGACATTTTCCACGAGGCGGTTCGCTTTCGACCGACAATCTCTCTGAATCCTCCTCCTCCTCCTTCTCTCTATCTCTCTCTTTCTCTATCTCTCTCTGTCTCTACTCAGTGCGCAGTCGATTTATTTTAATCGTCTTGAGCGCGCGACATTCGCCGGAAACCGCACGATTCCTCGCGGTTTACCTCTTAATCCTCATGGAATAACTAACTATACGCCTTTGTCCGATCTCTTTAATTTTTTCCATCGTTCGCTTATAATTTCTTCCGAACACGTGACGATTATTCGTGGATCGAATGAGATATCACGAACGATAAAATCGTTCTAAAAGAGAGGGAGAGTCTCGAGAAACAAACGGTTTCTTCGTTAGAACTACGGTGGCCATTCTAGAATTGTTATCGAGCTTCCACGGAGAGAAAGTCGCGTCAATTATACGGAGACGTGGCTTATGGCGATACGTGTTCTCTTTGCTCGAGTAAATGCATTTGGTTTACGGAGGATATGACACGCGTGATACGTTAGCCAAATCAAAGAGAGAGGGTTGCTGCTCCTCTCTATTGGACACTTCTTTCCTCTCTCTCTCTCTCTCTCTCATTCTCACATTCTCTCGCTCTCTCTCTCTCACTCTCAGTCTCTCACACTCTCTCGCTCTCAGTCTCTCGCTCGCTCTCTTTCTCTTCTTTATAGGTAATTTTTTTCTCTCTCTCTCTCTCTCATTCTCACACTCTCTCGCTCTCTCTCTCTCACTCTCAGTCTCTCACACTCTCTCGCTCTCAGTCTCTCGCTCGCTCTCTTTCTCTTCTTTATAGGTAATTTTTTTCTCTCTCTCTCTCTCTCATTCTCACACTCTCTCGCTCTCTCTCTCTCACTCTCAGTCTCTCACACTCTCTCGCTCTCAGTCTCTCGCTCGCTCTCTTTCTCTTCTTTATAGGTAATTTTTTTCTCTCTCTCTCTCTCTCATTCTCACACTCTCTCGCTCTCGCTCTCTCGCTCTCTCATTCTCTCGCTCTCAGTCTCCCACTCGCTCTCTTTCTCTTCTTTATAGGTAATTTTTTCTCTCTCTCTCTCTCTCATTCTTACACTCTCTCGCTCTCGCTCTCTCGCTCTCTCATTCTCTCGCTCTCAGTCTCTCACTCGCTCTCTTTCTCTTCTTTATAGGTAATTTTTTTCTCTCTCTCTCTCTCTCATTCTCACACTCTCTCGCTCTCATTCTCTCGCTCTCAGTCTCTCACTCGCTCTCTTTCTCTTCTTTATAGGTAATTTTTTTCTCTCTCTCTCTCTCTCATTCTTACACTCTCTCGCTCTCGCTCTCTCGCTCTCTCATTCTCTCGCTCTCAGTCTCTCACTCGATCTCTTTCTCTTCTTTATAGGTAATTTTTTCTCTCTTTCTCTCTCTCGCTCTGTCTCCCACTCGCGCTCTTTCTCTTCTTTATAGGTAATTTCTTCTCTCCCTCTCTCCCTCTCTCACTCTCTCTCTCTCTCTCTCTCTCTCGCTTCTTTAATGGTAATTTCTTTTCTCCCCCGCTCCCTCTCCCGCTCTCTTCTTTATAGGTAATTTCTTTTCTTCTCCGCTCTCTCTTCTTTAATGGCAATTTCTCTTCTCCCTCGGTCTCTCTCTTCTTCACTGGTAATTTCTTTTCTCCTCCCCTCTTTCTCGCTATTCTTTTCCCTCGATTCTCCGTTCTCCCCTCTACGAATACCCCTTTATCATTCCTCCTTTCTTTCTCGCGAGCTCTTTCCGTCGCGCCTCTATACTCTCGATCTCTCCTTGTCGCCAGAAAGAGAAGGCAGGGCGACACAGTAGGGGAAATAAAAAAGAACGCGCCGGTCGAACAACTCTTGCACGACAGTCACGAGTGTAGGTACATACGTATGCGTATATGAGCGTGCAGGCGCGTAGAACACGTTCCTCTCCCTAGAGGGGAAAGGGTAGTAGTTATCGGAAAAATGCCTGGTATGCGAGCTGTCACTTTTTCGTCGGTGACCACTTCTTTTTGGACCTCTCTCTGTTTTGGCCCGTGGAACTTGCGGATCGAGTCTTACCAGCTTTTCATCATTTTTCCACCTTACCTTCTATCCCTTATTCATACCTTTACCTTCGTACCTTTTTCTCAACCTCCCTTTTCTAACCATTCTTTTTCATTTTTCTTCTTTTTTCTTTTTATTTCCACATCCTATCTGATCTAATCCAACTAAGACAAAATAATAGAAAAAGAAGATACCGCGTTTGTTATTCGCATGAAATTAGGAAAAAGACTATCTGACAGTAGAAACAATACCAACTACCACTACATTTACTCGCTTGCTTTAAAAAATATTCGTAATTTGCTTTTTCTGATCCTTCGAATTTATTTATTTTCATTTTGTTTCTTGTATAAATTTGTATCTGTGTTACAATTCTAATTACTATCGAATAAACGAATTGTCATAATAAAATCTGTTATTTTTATATGCTATTCCAGCAAATTAGATCTGTTCGAAAGGTAAAAATCATATGAAATAAATCGATACTCGAAGGATTAATATCCTTGAGCCATATGTACCGTAGAGAGGTTGGGAATAATGGAGCAGAACGTGGAAAATGCAAAAGGTGTCTATTCTGGTGAACAACCGTTCTAAATATAACTCTCACAAAGCGAAATTCCGGGATTATCGTGTGCGTGGCCGATTGACGCAAAACCGTTCGAAAGAGATCGGTTAGAGAGAGGCTGGCGGCTATACGGACACGGGAAGAATTGCGCAATCGAAATGGCACGACACGGCCTAACACACGTGTAATATCGTTTACTCGATAACGCATGCCGAATATTATCCAACCGGAGGATTTCCTGGAATTTCAATTAACCTTTCGATACAATTTATTAAATCTATCGATATCGGCATAGTGAATCGAGCGTGACATTATTCTCTTATAAAGACACCGGTGAATGTTTTCTATCTCTTCTAATTCGATGCTTTATGGTCAAGGTTCACGATAGATAATCGACGATAGTATAAATCCATTGCTTCGTATGTTCAAAAAATTAGAAATCTTGGGGATGTTAGATATAGCTCTAAGCTAATCGATAATTTTATTTTTAGTTAAGATAAATTATTCATACTGCAAACCCTGTTTCATCTTCCAACCAACCCTGAATCATATTTCTAGATGATCAACACGTTTAATCACCACGCAAACAACTGTTCGACTCATCCTGACACAAACACCCTTATCTCGATTCCTAGTTCCTTACTCATCCTGTACTTCGCATCCTTCCTTAGTCATACCGTTCCTTAGCTGTTGTTCCTACTGTTAAATTAATCTATAAAAGCTCCGGAAACCAATAGCCAAAAATTGGAATTCAGTATTCACTGCCAGAGTGCAGACCTCAGCTGTGTAAATAAATTGTTAGTTTCTTCCAAGTAAAAGTGTTGTCAATTCCCTTTACCCGGAATCCAACAATACGCCTGACTTTTTAGTCCTAGAATTCCTATCAGCCCTTCTCCTTATCCCCACCACCTTTTCTACAATATTATCGAACCCTTAAAAGAACCAGAAAGACATTTTTCGACATCATTATTATTATATACAAAAATCGAACAGTATAGGAAGTTTGCAATGACTAGAAACTAAGTGTCTTTTGTAAGATTTCCGAGTACGTGTCTCTGTTATCAATATGAATGAGCGTTTAGTTTTCAGGGATTGAGATGCAGAGTGAGACAAGGAAGAGCAAAGAGTCGTGTGAAAGGTTAAAGAGCGAGTTTAGAGAGCTAGCTAGTTAATTTTGTATCTTCTTTTATTTTCGTCCTATTAAATATTCTTGTTTTGTTTGTTTGTTTTTAATACCTCTATTCAGTGAAAATCCTTACAATATTGATGCAGATATTTGGACAAAGTGAAATTTAACGGATCGTGAAGAAAATCGTTGAATGCAATCGCTGGGATTTACATTCCAATTCGTAGGTTGATATTTGGAATTGTGAAAAGAGACGTTCGGTTTCTCTAGCATCTTAACTCTTTGGGGCACGGTGGGATTAAAAGTGTCCCACTTTTTTTATGCACCGTAATGCATGGTGGGACATTTTTAGTCCCATCTCGAAATATTGCAATAGCTGCATACGCATAGGTTTCTATTTCGTCTTATTTACGTAAAGCAGTTGGTAATAAAATTTCTGTCCAACATGGGTCTATTTAGAATAATTAGATAATACAACAATGTTCGTGTAGAGTGAGCTTTCGAATACTTTCTGCGACAGAGACAGTTTTTAGGATATCTTTGGTCGAAACGCTGTGTAAGCCTAACACAAATCCTGATTAATCGAGGATACTTAGTGTAACTCATACTGACAGAGGAAAAACGGTTCTTGGCACTGAGATTACGGACTTTTTTTGGATATTTATTTCAAAGAACGCTCGTTAGAACTAACGAGCGAGCGAAGACTCGAATTTTTCTACGAAAAATCGATTTGTTTCATTTAGAAGCAACTTAATCGTATTTTATTAATTTTCTTATAAATTTGGGTATATTCCTGTGTCATTTCATTGATACAAGTCAGCAGAAATTACTGCAAGTATAATTTTCAAATTAATTTTCAAACGAATTCGTTAAATCGACGGTTCTCGTAAATGTGGCGTTGAATTCTAGAAAGTGTGGGTTACTAGTAAGATAAAACAGTTTGGACAGTCACTTAAGGCAAGTCAGAGATACCAGTAATATTCAAATGAAATGGAAACAGAATGTTTAAAACGTACAAGTACATAATGCATGTAGAACTGATTATTCAGTATCTATCCCAAGAATCCTTGACAATAGTCCTATCTCGCTACTGTTCTAGCAACAAAGTAACAAAGATAAGTAGAAGTAAGTAGCGTAAGTAGAGGTAAAGTAACAGTGGTGAGCCTATCTTGGATAATTTGTGAGATTATCGTGAATAATGTGTTCATAAATCGCGCAACAAAGTCATAAAACAACATTTCGATCATGCAACGTTGCATGTGTCTTGAAATTTAATTAACTATTTAATTAATTGAAAGTTTGATTAAGTGTCTTGGAAATACGTGCCTAGGTATTTACGTTTTTGTACCCTTTGCGATAAACTTTAAAGAAAAGATGAAATTATGGTTTCTCGATTAACCCACTTCTTCCCAACGTTGCGTATACGCAACAGAGAAGCTATCCTGCTAGAAAAGTAAGTAAGGTTCGTCCGAAATTTTTCAAGATATACGCGAGAATCGTGTAATCAGAAAAATTATGCGTTTTTATGAAACTCGTCGCGTTTTCGACATAAGTTTTCACTTTACCACGTAAAATGGCAGATTTTTTTAGTGATATTCAGAAAGTGACGAGCTAAATTAGCAAGAATGGAAGTGTAATTGTAAAAGTCACGGAGAAATGTGAAAATCCAAACGACCAATCACGCAATCAAAAAAATTATGCGTTTTCAATATAAATTTTCATTTTATCACATAAAATGGGAGATTTTTTTAGTGATATTCAGAAAGT
The DNA here is from genome assembly GCA_951804975.1 of Anthophora plumipes. Lineage (NCBI taxonomy): Eukaryota > Metazoa > Arthropoda > Insecta > Hymenoptera > Apidae > Anthophora > Anthophora plumipes. Next base: position 23,700,985 of record OX638116.1, on the reverse strand, counting down.
GACGAGCTAAATTAGCAAGAATGGAAGTGTAATTGTAAAAGTCACGGAGAAATGTGAAAATCCAAGCGTGTAATCGTGTAATCAGAAGAATTATGCGTTTTCAATATAAATTTTCATTTTATCACATAAAATGGGAGATTTTTTAGTGATATTCAGTAAGTGACGAGCTAAATTAGCAAGAATAGAAGTGTAATTGTAGGAGTCACAAAGAAATATGAAAATCTTACAGAGCGTTTAAGTTTCAAGTACCCAGCAGTCAAAGGGTTGAATGAAACTTACTTTACGTATCTTGTAACTATTGCTTTACAGTTTGGTCCAATTTGAAGAAAGTTATTCTGTTTTAAAGGGTTAGGCCCGAGTGTTAATGGAAGTTGTATAATATCTGGCGAAACACGGGTTGCCAGGAAAAAAGTTCCGCGGAGAGGGTCGGGACACGTGGCAGGTCGCAGGCGCAAATACAAGGCTCTGGCTACCCACGTTATTGGAGACGCAGAAAATCGAGGAATGTGCATGTCGGTGCATTATCGCGCAGCCCACAGCCTCCGGGGCCGAATACGAGAAACGTACCAGCCCGATCTCTCTCTCTCTCTCTCTCTCTCTCTCTCTCTCTCTCTCTCTGTGTCACGCTGTCTCTCTCTGTCTCTCTCTCTTTGTCACGCTCTCTCTCTCTGTCTCTCTCTCTCTGTGTCTCTGTCGCTTTCTCTCTCTCTCTCTCTGTGTCTCTGTCGCTTTCTCTCTCTCTCTCTGTCGCTTTCTGTCTCTCTCTCTCTGTCGCTTTCTGTCTCTCTCTCTCTTTCTCTCTGTGTCTCTCTCGCTCTCCTCTCTCTCTCTGTGTCTCTGTCGCTCTCTGTCTCTCTCTGTCTTTTTCTCCCTCCCTCTCTGTGTCTCTCTCGCTCTCCTCTCTCTCTCTCTCTCTCTCTCTGCGTACTTAGGTGGTGTACATACTACAAGGGCGTAGCCGCGAAACCGCTCGTCTACGCGGCGAGACTTATTAGACGACGGGAACAATGCAGCCGCCATTCGTGTCTTGTTCCTTCACGCTCTTTCTTCTCTTTGAGAATTCAGTGGAAACGGAGACGTTGTCGATTCTGAATGGCGCGAGACGAATTAGGCAAACTTTCAGGTATGCTATTCCTGGTGAAAAGAATCTTTTTTTTCTCGGTTAGCCTTCGTAACAGGGAATTATTGGAATTATTCGTAGAAGTATAAAATGGTTTTTTCTTTCGTTTTTGAAAGATCTATAGGATAGGTTAGATCATTCTCCGTGGAGAGCAGTTTGGCTAGTATTTTAGTGGTAGCGAATTATTGGAATCATATTCACAGGTAGAATTTTTTATTTCAGATCTATGGGTGATTTGAGGTAGGTTAAATTATTTTTTATGGAAAGGTTTCCTGGTTAGGCTTGGTGACACAGGCCTAGTGGAATTATTTCTATAGATACCAGTGCACTATGGTTTTTTTAACGAGATCTATGGGATAATTGAAATAGGTTCGACTATTCTTGGTGATAAAAGTTTGCCTAGTATTTTAGCGACAATTACACGTAAGAAAGGATTACTTTTTACGAGATCTATATTTAGGGTAGGTTAAATTACTTTTGATGACGAGATTTTTTGGTTAGCCTCGACAACAGAAATTTATTAGGATTATTTCTTTCGTTACAAGTGCAACAGTATTTTTTTAACTAGATTCATGGGATAGTTGTGTTAGGTTAAACTATAGTTACTGTTAGAAGAGCAAAATAATTTTTTCTACAAGATGTATGAACTATTTAGAACAGATTAGACTATTTTTGGTGAGAAAATGTTTCGTTTAGTCTCGCTGAGAGAGAATTATTAGAATTATTTTTACTACTAGGAATGCTATGTTTTATTAATACGATTTTCTTAATGAGAATTATAAGATAGTTGTGTTAGGTTAAATTATAGTTATCATTAGCTGCGTAGCATAATTTTTTTCGCGAGATTTATGAGACATTCGTCGAGGAGGTTGAATTATTCTTAGCAAGGACTGTTTGAATTATTCTTATATTACGAAATAATATTCGACAAGATTTATGAGACGCTTGGATAATAAACTTTGCTCCAATGACTATTAGAAATGTCCAAAACTTTCCAATATCGATATTTATACCATCTCGAAGAGCACGAGAATAGTGTAAATTCTATAGATCCATCTTTACCTGAATCATTCGATCTGAAAATACTGTTTCGCCCTTCGACTCCTCTATCCACCATATCTACCGCGACTGGTTAGTTATTAACAGAGAAAATCTGCTAATTTTCTCTGAAACGTGCAACGCTGAAATCGCGAGCCAACGTCGTCTATCATTACGTTTTCATGAGCGGCCGATCACGATGCTGTGTACTTGGCTAACAGAATAATTAGAAAAATGACCGTAGCTTGCGACACATGTTCAATCACGCAATCGAAACAAGCGACAATCTTGTTCTTTTTTTAACACGAAAGTGTTTTACAGATGAGGAACCGCTTCAGAAAATGTAACGCTAAAAATGAAACGCTCTGCGACGAAGAGGTTAGGTTAGGTTAGGTTTTAGGTTAAAGTGTTTTACAGATGGGGGGCCGCTTCAGAAAATGTAACGCTAAAAATGAAACGCTCTGCGACGAAGCGGTTAGGTTAGGTTAGACTTTAGGTTCAAGTGATTTACAGATGGAGGGCCGCTTCAGAAAATGTAACGCTAAAAATGTAACGCTCTGCGACGAAGAGGTTAGGTTAGGTTAGGTTTTAGGTTGAAGTATTTTACAGATGGGGGGCCGCTTCAGAAAATGTAACGCTAAAAATGAAACGCTCTGCGACGAAGAGGTTATATTAGGTTAGGTTCAGTTCGCTTTGCAACGAAGAGGTTAGTATTCAGCCATACGTGCTATCGACAACATTTCTGATAAAATCACGTCAAGTGAGATGCAGAAGCGGTTGATTAGCGAAGAATTGAAGAATTAAAGTCTAATATTACATTCATTTCTACCAGAAAATCAGAAAAACTGTGAAATTAGAATGAACGAAAAATTAAACGTACCTCTGTACATTTCTAAAACACGAAAGTGTTTCACAGATGGGGAGCCTTTATGTATTGTCAATCTGCAAAACACTTTCACGTGTTTTAGAAATGTACAGAGGTACATTTAATGTAATTTCTATTTTTTTTCTTCTTTCTCTTGCTTTAGAAAACTGTATTTTCCTTCTTTTTTCCAATAACGTCACGCAGAACGGAAGAACAAAGTTCAGCGCGATATCGTAGATTGGAAACAAGTCCTCACCGTTAATACCACAGACTGAACCTCTCTCAAGGATGCCGGAGCCGAGACAGAAGAAAGCAGAAGAGTGAAAGGGACGTAGGACAGGGGCGTAAATCATCTGCGCGAGAGGTATCAGAGCCGCTCGAATTCGCCAAAGTGAATGTTAAAAAAAAATAAAACGAGACGACGATCCTGCTCGATCACGAACACACGTGAACAAGGATGAAGTCATTAGGGAATTTTTCACAATTGATTGCCTTCGATTATCCCGATCCTAATCTTGTACGGATCAGTGGCAAGGCGAGACCAGTATGGAAAAAGAAGAAACAAATTTTATCTCTACGACTCGATTAGCCCACGGTCTAAGCTCAGCGTACAATTTCCGCAAGAAAGTGCCTTTGAACACTCCGATTCGACCACACCTCTATCATTTTCCTTACCATTCTTCGCTCGCTATACTTAGATACCTCGTATCGTGTCTTCTTCTAAACAGCTACACGAGATAAATCTGTCGAAACAGAAGAAACATGGAAATCAACGACGGAAGATGGTAATGAAAGTTACAGAAAAAGAAGAGAACAACTTGAGGCTTCTTTGAATTTCTCGGATGATTCAAAGGTCATTCGAAATGTCCAGATACCAGGAGAAAGAGATTCTATTTTTCATCAGTCTCAATCACGCGAAGAACTGAAACCGTATGAGAAACCAGTGAGAAAGAAGAGGAAGAAGAAGAGGTGGGACAAGAGAAGAGACAAAAGGGAAGACGAGTCGGTAAAGGATGGCGTAGGGATGCGAGAGGAGGTAGAGGACAAGGATGTAAATCATAATATGTAAATCCGTGTGATTTCGTTTGACTCTGGCTGGCTCGGATGACCGGCGTTCCGAACTGATGGCCACTTGGCGAGAAACTCGAAAAGGCATTCCAAGACTCGCGCCTCTTTCGGTTCGTCACGTCTCTCTCTCTCTCTCTCTCTCTTTCTGCGTCTCGTTGTTGCTGCCGGTCGTCGTAGAGACGTCGAAGATTCCCGTGAAACCACGAAAAACGCGTCGAGGAAACCGTCAAGTGTCGTAAATAATCTCGCGAGGGCTTCTCCCTTATTCTTTACCTTCTTTCCTCGTCTCTTCCTTCTTCTTCCTTGCCTTCTTCTTCTTCTTCTTCTTCTTCTTCTTCCTCTTTTGCATTAACCCTTCGAGTACCGATTTATTCGAAAAGATTTTTACCTTTGGAACAGATTTAATTTGCTCTTGCAAGGAATAGTATATGAAAGCAGTAGACTTTATACGAGAATTCGTTTATTCAAGAGATATTTTATCTATAGTAATTAGAATTGTAAAATAGATATAAATTTATGAAAGTAAATAAATTTAAGGAATCAGGAAAAGCAAATTACTATTCTCTCTGTCTCGTAATAATAGCAGATGTGACAAAACAAATGACTGATGTCATGAAACGTTGATTTCGATTGAAAATTTCGCAATTTTGCGCTACAACGTAAGTTACAGCTGCATTTGTTAATAATTCTCGTTTAAATATTCACTTGATCGGCAGTTCACGCTGTTGAAGTTTCTAAATCTACGTTATCCCGAATTTTGAAAACAGGAAAATCCATAAAACGAATTTCAAACACCATTCAATTATTTCTTACATAAAAGAATAAGAAAGATCGCGTAGAATTTTGTTTGTCAAAGCTTCGCAGCCAAGAGATCCTACGAAAAATTACTTTTTATATTAATTCTATCTTATTATATTAATTTTATATTAAACGAAATTATTGAAAAATCTAGAAACTATCTGAACAATCAAAATAAAAATTAGAAGTGATATTTTCAATTTATTATTTAATTTAATCCAGTTTTTTGGTAATAAATGTTACATTCTATATTAATTTTCTTTTGCTACTATTATTATGGGATAAAAGGTGTATTACTTATTCCCAACATTATGGGACACTGTATCACGAACAAGATTTATCGAAAAACTGGAAGAAACACTCTGTTGCACCTGATAGCATTTACTCTTGCATGAACAAGAACGTACATGACGAATATTGTCTAAATTTCAACAACAAATTAAACTTGTCATTCGTAATTTAGTTAAAACAAGTGCAAGACGAGTATCAGTCGTGAAATATACCCAAGAAGTTAATACTCGACGAGTTGTTAATTTTCTTAGGGTTATTTTAAATAATCTCATTCGAGTGATTTTTCGATGAAAAATATCGAAGAGGAGTATCGAAGAGATATTCAAAAAGAAGAAGAGATTTTCGTTTCAGGTAGATAGTGGACTGATCAGTCCTGGTAATTACCATAAAGGCGGTTTCCAACAACGATCGATGTACTCTTAGAGATATCATAGATGCGTTATCTCACGACTAGACTCGGTTCTTCCTTCGTTTCTCTCTCGTCAAGGGCAAGAGGAGAACAGGCTGGAGAGGATTATAAATAATTTCCTGGAACCGATTACCTGGAGATAGAAGGGCTGTTCGCGCTGTTCTAGCTAGTCAAATAGAATTGCGTTTAAAGAAAACCACCATGCGGCTGAATTTTCTTTCCTTTTCCTTTTTATCTCGTCTCGCTGATCGATAAATTAATAGAAATCGAAGTGTGTGATAAGAAAGATTGAAGGATTCTGTGGTTGAGAGTAGCGATGGGTTTTAAGAATCGAAACTTCGAGTCGATTCGAAGATTTCTTAACACTTTACCGATCGGTTCAGTTTGTTCAATATTCACCCGATTTCTGCTATTTCGCTTATTTCTTACAGCTTTGAAAATTTCAAATACAAATTCGTAAGAGAGCTTGCTATATTATTCACTTTCTTTTAGTATAGAGTAATTAATAAATTTACTGCGTTGACAGCAAGAAATCGATTAATAAACTCCCGGTCGATAAACGTTGGTAGCAAAAAGCCGATTAATAAGCTTCCGGTTGCTGAAATGTTAAGATAATGGAGATTCGAATTACTTGGGGTATTATTCGAAGTTTAGAAGTTTTGAAGGTTTTCTTGAGAGTGTTTATTGATTTAGAAACTATCCAAAAGATTCTGAACTTTGTAAATATACAGATAGTAGATGATCGAATTGTTACGAACAAAAAAAGCTATTAAATTTGTTATTTGTTATGTTTCCGGTGATATAGTAGTGAAATATAATCTTTTCTGTTCTTAACATATAAATTGAGAATTTCGCTATACTGTGACATTCTAAATAGCTGAAAGAAAACTGATTTTACCGAGTTTTATGATATTAGATCGGTGGAAAAGTTGTATGAACTATTAAAGCTCGTCGAACTTGAATCACAAGTGATAATTAATAAGTAACAACTGATTGAGAAACTTGTCTCCTGATGCAGCAATAAAGGAGAGCCGTAGAAAATATAGAAATATGTTCGAGGAATTATAAATACAAAATGTGAAGTGACGAAATATTATCATACACATCACAAAACAATTTTAATCATTTCTACAAGTTTTAAAATATTCACTTTTTTCCAGTAAAAAAGAAGATTTCAGTTTAACTGTACTTTGAATTCTGCACTTGTTCGAACTTCAAACAAGTGATATATAATTTCGAGGTGATTATAATAATTTGATCATCCCTATCATTACCTGGATCTGTATTTATGTGTATTTAACATAGAAATCTTCGCATAAAAATCAACCTCAGACTTTCAACAGAATTTTTCGTTCGAAATATCGATTCGAAGTGTTCGAGATACTTTCACTAATCAGAAGGAAGTAGGAAAAGAGTGTAATTTCGGTTCGATCGTTGATACGTGGTCAAGTTCGAGGACGAAAATATCATCGATTTCGTTACTTCGCTAATAATATACACAGTATAATTTCTCCCACGTTGCATTTCACAATTTTCGTGGTTTAAACGCGAGAGAGACAACGAGTGAATAGAAGAAGAAGGTGGTTGGCACGTTTTGCGTCACTATGGTGGCTTCGATTATACTTGTACGGACTCGTACGTAGCTCGTAGCCAGCACGGCTTGAACCAAGGACAGACGGTGGAATATGGAATTGAATTCCGGTGAACGCGAAAAATGTTGGATAATCAACGATCCATTGAAACTTGTACATAGGAAGGGTAGAAGAAACTAGGAAAAAGAAAAAGAAGAAAAATTAAAGCGTATCTCGATCGTGGGCGTTATAACGATTCCAAACCGTGTTCATATTCTGTTCTTCCATTCATAAGGAAGTTTAAGCGGTTCCCTTCACCGCGGGCGTTGTTTCGTCTTTTAGGAATTACAAGGGAAATAACACGCAACCGCATCGTGAAAGCTGAAACGAGCGCGAACTTCTCCAACGAGAGAAAAGAAGAGAGGGAAAAATGTGCAGGAAGATCGGGTCCGACCTTGATCGAACGATTTACCAAGCCCTCGAATAAATTTCGATCGGTTAGCATCCGCACGATATCGCACGCGAAACACAGAAGAGAGCCGGTGTACTGTTATGCTCTCGTGTGAAACGCTCGATAGTTTCAGAAACGCCAGAACGTTGCAGAGGGACAGGAGAGATAGAGAGAGAGAGAGAGAGAGCTTTCGGTAGCATGGAAGAGAAGAAAAACTGGGCAGAGATCGCAGAGCTCTGTGTGGTATCGTACAAGGGAAAGATATTCACAAAGTTATAATCACCGGCGGCCGCTGGTCTAAAGAGTCACGTACGAAATGCAGCACACGAAATTCAGGCTGTCAGCCAGCAAGATGCATAATTAAATGTTGCCTCTTCTGGTAGAGAGGAAACGAGAAAGAGAGAGAGAGAGAGGTGAAGAGAGGAAATCGCGCGCGAGACCCTTGGATAACACACATAGGACGACGAAGAGAGTAAAGAAGGAGAGAAGAACAGAAGAAAAAGAAGCTGAAGAAGAAGAAGAAGAAGAAGAAGAAAACAGAGTTGCACGAACTCGCGTGTCGCTCATAGCCAACGGCTCGCATAGTCAAAGGCAATATAAAAGCTATAGAGTGTGGAATTCAGCCTCTCTCAGCTTGAGACCTGGCCAAGCTCCTCTCCGTGGCTCGACTCTCCTCTTCGACTCGATTCTCTCGAGAAGGAGAGTCTTCTTTTCGTGGAGAGTCTCTGGTTCGTATGTTCGTTCGTTCGTTCGTTCGTTCGTTCGTTCGGTTGATGGTGGAACGAAGCATTCTGGTTCCCGTCATGCTAGCCGTAGGCTTCGTGCGGGCTCTTTCGCTTCGCATGCTTGAAAGTCGGTTCACAAGGGAACAGAGCGAGAGACTTTAGAGTCTCGCTTGGACAGGAGAGGGATCTTTCTTCTTCCTCTTTCTTTCTTGGCATTGGTGGTTGTGTGCGGTGTATTCGGGGCCCTGGGTTCGTTTTAAATTGATCGACGACCCACCGTCCCCGGCGTATCGTCAAAAATATCGAGATTTAAAGTGGACGAATAGATTACGATGGAATGTCTTCGCGCGAGCCGCGATCCTTCAAAGAATTCCAACCATTTCTTTCCTTCCCTTCTCTTTTTCCTTTACTTCTCTTCCTCCTCTTCTTCTTCTTCTTCTTCTACTTCTCTCTCTCTCTCTCTCTCTCTCTCTCTGTTCTTTTTTCTCCTTTTCGTTTTTAATTTCTCTCTTTGATTTCTTGCTCTTACTCTCCTTCCTTCTCTTTTTCTTCATTTTATTTCGGCCGTTTTCTCTTCCCTTGTGCCGATATCGACGACGTATCTGCTCCTCGTGTCCGATCGCCACGGACGCGTTTAATTCCCCTTGTTTCTTCAACTTCTTTTATTCCTCTCGCGGCAAGAATTTGATGTTTTATCGTTTTATTCTTTTCCCTTCCTTTTCTCTCTCTCTCTCTCTCTCTCTCTCTCTCTCTGGTTTTGGTAGGTACCTACTCACCCTCTGAACACCGTGTATAATCCTTATAAATTGAAGCTAAAGTTGGTGTTAACGAAATTCAATTTCAAGAAGAGAGGAAGAAATTATACAAGGTATCCTTTGTGTTTATAACGCACGATATAGGATAATGGGGATTGGTACGAGTACAATGCGCATAACAACGCTCGCGGAGTAACCGCAATTAGCAAATAGAGGAAACAAAGCGATTGGAAAAATGGCGACTTTTCCGTGGCGCCACTTTCTAAACCGCGGCAATATGGTTAGACGGTTTATTTAGAGCGCGGTCGGTCTGCGGTGGGGATATTAGAAAGGACGGAATGATAATCGAAGGTCAAGTACTGAATGCTCGATACCGGTCCAACGAAAGCTCGCTACCTATAATACCACAACCATACTCTTCGCGTATACATTCAGATTTACCGTTACGTACAAAAAAAAAAAAAAAAAAAAAAAGGAGAAAAGAAAGAAAGAAAATTAAAAAAGAAACAAAGAAGAAAAGAAGAAGGAGGAGAAGAGAAGACAGAAGAAAAAGACACGTCTTTCGATCTCGGATGGGTGAAGAACAATCGCGATAAATTTAATTATCGTTCGGTCGATCGGTCGAAAGTAAAGGTTAATATTGGGCCAGAAGAAAGCGAAACTCATCGATGAAAACGACCGCGAATCATTTCGATACGGACGAACAAACACGAACCGTGTCGATTAATCTGCTGGATAAGGGAGAGTCCACGCGTGAAACAAAACCGAACAAAAAAATAAATAAATAAATAAATAAATAAATAAAAAGAAAAGAAAACCACTAGAGCTCGATGTAGAGCGAAAGAGACAGAGAACGAATGGAGGAGATATGGAAGATAGAAGAGAGAAAGATAGCGAAGAATGAAATTTAAAGGTGAACCACGCGAATCGAGGGCAAATCGTTACTCGTCGCGTGTTAATTAACAGGATGATCAATGGTAATCAACCGATAAAAGAGGAAGTATTATTACACTACAGCACTGTGCGTGGTCGCAGGTGAAATGCACCATCGAGGAACGAAAGAGGAGAGGGGGGTTTGTTAATCACCTGGATATGGTTACCGTGTGACGTTAATCGTATAATACGAATTCAAGATTCCTATAGAAACCATGTACAGGTATATATCTCGATGTCACAAGTTAGTATATAAATCGTGTTGGTAATTATGTGCAAAGTAATGAATTCTAGTGTCGTTTTATGTCATAAAACGAACTCGTAAATATCCTGGTCAAGTATCTGACCCGAGTGTGAGGGCTATAAAGTATCCACGGTTTCTACTATCACCGAGCGTTACCGGTTGACACGCGTAAAAACGAAGAAGAAATGCGCAACACATGCTACAGAGGACCCTGGTGGCTCTTGTAAAAACCACCATCGATACGTACCCCTCTCTTTTTCTCTTTCTCTCTCTCTCTCTCTATTTCTCTCTTTTTCTCTCACGTACCAAGATCGAATTATTCCTTTTACCTTTGCGCTGGCTACGATCGCATTTACTACCGAACGTTATATCATCCGGTATTGTCGTACGCCTTTCTCGCTTTACGATACCCCCGTTAGAAGGATAAAATCCATTCTGTCTTCGAAACGTGTAAATAAACTTCTACTTGTAATTCTCCTTCGTTTATCGTTGCTTGTTATTAGCCACTAGAACGACCGAGCGAGAGCTTCGTTGTGGGAAACGCGGGCGAATAATTCACTATGGAAATTAAACGATGCGCGTTATATCTATATACAGTGTGACAAAAAGAAAGGGGTGGCGAAAGAGTTTCGAGGAGTTTTTATATAGTATTTATTTCGCTCATCGAGAGCGATAAGAAAAAGTTTAATATAGTAATTTGTCCATAGAGCGAAAGCTTCGCTATGAGAACAGAGGCGAATTATTTATTTTGGGTTAAATAATTAAATTGAACGCTGTGTGCTACATACAGGGCGATATGAAAAAGGTGTAACGAAAGAGTTTAGAGCGTTTATAGAGTATATATTTCGCTCATCGAGAGCAGTAAGGGTATTTTAATATAGCAATTCGTCCATCGAGCGAAAGCTTTATTCTGAGAAACCGAGGCGAAAAATTTATTATGGAAATTACACGATGCGCGTTATATCTATATACAGAGTGACAAAAAGAAAGGGGTGGCGAAAGAGTTTCGAGGAGTTTATATAGTATTTATTTCGCTCATCGAGAGCGATAAGAAAAAGTTTAATATAGTAATTTGTCCATAGAGCGAAAGCTTCATTCTGAGAAACCGAGGCGAAAAATTTACTATGGAAATTACACGATGCGCGTTATATCTATATACAGTGTGACAAAAAGAAAGGGGTGGCGAAAGAGTTTCGAGGAGTTTTTATATAGTATTTATTTCGCTCATCGAGAGCGATAAGAAAAAGTTTAATATAGTAATTTGTCCATAGAGCGAAAGCTTCATTCTGAGAAACCGAGGCGAAAAATTTACTTTGGAAATTCAACTGCGCGTTATATTTACATACAGAGTGACAAAAAGAAAGAGTTTAGGGTGTGTTTATAGAGTATATATTTCACTCATCGAGAGCAATAAGTATATTTTAATATATAACAATTCGTCCATCGAGCGAAAGCTTCGCTCTGGGAAACTGAGACGAATAATTCACTTTGGAAATTAAACGTAGCGCGTTACACCTACTTACAGAGTTAACAAAAGAAGAAAATTTAATACATTTTATTGTTTCGTTAAACATGTGTCACAATAATACCCGAATATTTTAGATATCGTATACATAAAAACATAAAATTCTTACATATGTAAAAACTACAAACGTAGAGGTAAATTTTTAATATGAATTAGACGTTGTGTTAACTTTAGCGAAAGATCGACAGCGCTCAAAAAGCGCGCTAAGGTATTAGCAATGAAGTTTTCATAAAATTTCAAGAGAAATAAGATTCTCATTCGGAGAATTTCTAAATCTCTTTCTCCTTTCTACTCAGGATAGTTTATTACATAAAAACGATAAATACGTTTAGGCAGCTATTATATATACCGACACGCGTCAAGGGTTAAAAGTGTCGTAATATTTCTTCTTCTGCATTAGAACCACGAAAAAAAAAAAAAAGAAAAAGAAAAAAAATTATCCGTAATTCGATAGTATTCATTTCCAATGGTACATAGAAAAATCTGGAAGGCGCCATTGAACCCATCAGGCGCCATTCACGGATAACCGAGATGTCGGTGTACATATTAAATCCAGAACTCGCAGAGAAAACGACATTCGATACACGACAGAAAAGGGTATTTATGCGACCAACTCACCGTAGGAATTAGTACGTTTTGTAAGTGGCCGTGTACTCTAAGGGAATTTTTCAAACGTACCAGTTGGTCCTCCTTTTTTTACGCTTCGAAAGTCTCGGACGTGCACAATGGTGAAACCGGGGCTAGTATTGTATATATATATATATATACATATATATATATAGGTACCGATTGCACATTTACCGAGAGCTTTTTGTCTCGCGGCACTCTAATTCATGCCTGCACAAAAGTTCGCCTCGCGTCTACCGCTGGATGACCTTCAAAATGGAGCCTTTATTAATGAGGGTATTCTCTATGCTACTCTCTGCGCAATTCTTTTTTCTTTCTCTCCACCTCCTCCTCCCTCTTCTTCTACTTCTTCTTCTTCTTCTTCTTCTTCTTCTTCTTCTCCACCCTTAACCGTCTTTTACTGGCTGACACTCTCTTTTTTAGCCCCTCGCTCGCACAATCAGCACACTCTCTACTGGTTGTTCCCTTTTCCCCATGGGATCCTATTTCCCCCCTTTTACCGATGCGTTTCGGGCATTCCACGGTTAGAGGAGGCTGTGATTTATACGATGCCATTTTTATTAGGATTTATTAGCTACTAATGAACGCTCTGTTAGCACCGGTATATAACTATTTTTACATTAGCTGGTATCGTTGAATTATAAGGTTTTCTTGGGTTACTTTTAGAGAGATGTTTATTTAGTTAGATGTGCAAGGTGATACAGAGTAATTTGCTTCGGTCTTGATAGCGAACGAGAGAGAAACTTGTTGGTAAGTGATGAGAATAAAGAGGAAATCTATCTACTTTGTGATACTATTTTTAGTACAGCCTGTACGTTGATTTTTCTACTCTCGTTGATCAAATTATTCAGATTTTTTGAAAGATTGAAAGATATTATCTAATTGGAAAATATCGGAAGTGGAACTTTAATAATTGATATCACCAAATTTCAGTTGTCCTGTGTTTCGTAATTTTTCGAACAGAAGTTTCCTCTTCTAGGTATTTTAAAAAATGTCGCTTTTCCAACTTGCGACTGTTTTCTCGCGGACATATCGTATTAAACGAGTCCTCTTCGACACGAGAGAAATTCTCTCGGAACTGGACCAAGGGAAAAAAAAGACTGACTCACGTTTCGAACTGATGTTTAACTGCACATTGTAGCATCCTCACGCGTAAAAAGAAGAAGAAGAAGAAGAAGAAGAAGAAGAAGAAGAAGAAGAAGAAGAAAGAAAATATCCAATATACGTATATCTGTCCCCGTTCTCACTGTCGAGATGTCCCAGTGAGATTCGACAGTAAGCAGAAATCGGTTCGTTTCGAAATTCTGTTGCAATTCCAGGTTGTCTGGGAGCGTTATACTCGGTGCAACAGCAAACAGCCATGGAACGTCGAATGGTCGGTGACGAATAAGAAGGTAATCGGCGAGTCTCGCGAAACACACGGTCTTGTGTTGATGTCTCAGGCGTCGCAGGCGGCTCCGATGGCCAGCATCGCGGACCGTTTTCCAAGGCCTCGGCGTCTGCCAGTTCCACGAGGTCAGCTTCGTTGGCTCATGCCTCTTTCAGGCCTGAAAAGAGGCTCGCAACAATACCCGGTCCGCGCCTCATGCTATATAGCCTCTTGAGCAAGATCTCGCCGTATCGTCGTCGTTTGCCTCTATATCTGCGTTTCTTTCATTCCCCATATGTTCACCTTTTCCCTCTCCTTCGACCTGTCGTATACCGGGTGTGAAAGTGCCTCTTGCACCCTGTCCTCTCCCTCTGTGTTTCTCTTGCTGTCTCGGTGTCTCTCTTTTTCCGTGTCTCTCTCTTTCTGTATGTATTTTTCTCTCTCTGTATCTCTTTTTGTGACTCTCTCACTCTGTGTATATCTCTCCTCGTGACTCTCTTGCTCTCTGTGTCTCTGTGTGCGTGTGTTTCACTCTCTCTGTATCTTTTTTTGTGACTCTCTCACTCTGTGTATCTCTCCTCGTGACTCTCTTGCTCTCTGTGTCTCTGTGTGCGTGTGTTTCTCTCATTCTTGGGACCATCTTCGCTTCTTTCGGTTTGAACGAAGTAAAACTGAAATTTTGATTCCAAAAATATGTTAGAATTACGCAAATCAAAAAGGAGATACACCTTGAGTCGGGTCCGTGGCAGAGGTTACTCTTCGAATTGGATAGAAGTAAAGTTAAATGTGTTACCGTTAAAAGAATCAGGAGATTTAATTAGGTTCGAATATTACGTATAGGATGCATTTAATGGAACAGCGATTAAAGTCACAAACACGAGTGCTCCGTGTCACTTGTTAGTGTGTCTTGGTATCGTAATGCAATGGGTTCATTCGTTTCTTAAAATTGTCTTTAATGGAATGAAATTGATTGTTGGAATTTTTGTAAGTGGTATATCTGAGGATGTCCCTTAGCACGGTAGCTCTTGGAACATGGTTTTAATGCTTTCGGTAGGCCGTAAAGTATCCCTTAATTTTTCTACTATCCGTCGTTTCAGAGGGCCTCCGCTTCTCTGTCGGGCCGAAATGTAGCGTTACATTAAAAGCATAATAGCACCGGCGCCGTTATTATGATATGATAATCACATAGTGGCGAACTTTGGTGGAATCCACCTCCTTTCCCTTTCTCCTCCTCCTTCTCCTCCTTCGCGATTTCCTTCTCCAATCGTTCGTATCGACTCTTAACCCTTTCACTCGACGGTGAAGAAAAAAAAAAAAAACAAAGAAAGAAGAAAAATCCATCCACTTTTTCGAGTACAGAGAAAAAGGCATTTTAAATTCATATACAGGGCGTCAATGAATTATTGGTATATACAAACCGAGCAGGGTTGAATCTACATGAAAAAATAAGTCGAAAATGTAGAGGAACGTTTTTTCGTACGAAGCTTCGTTTCCGAATAAATCAGCGTTGAAGATTCGAGCACGTGCGCAGTTGCGTGTAATAAACATCAGATACTGTATCACAGTTGTTTGAGTTTATCACGTCAGATAGTAAAAGATCTTGCGTACCACAGCAAAGAAAAAAAAAATTTATTCTTGCATTCGAGCGTTTCACAGAAATATAAACGCTCGCTTACTCCATGAATTTCAACGTCGATTTACTCGGAAACGAAGCTTCGTAGGAAAAGAACTTACTCTACATTTTTCCCTTATTTTTTCACGTAGATTCGAACCTGTTCAAGATTCACGACAAATTCGTTGACATCAGAATGAAAAACAACAAGAAAAAAGAAAAAGGAAACTTCAAACAAAGGAAAGCTTCGAAACGTCTGAACGGCGACTGAACCATCGAAGCTCAAGTTCCCGCGTATGTATCCCTCGTTAAATAAATCAATTTTTTACTATCCACTTGGAAAAGAGAGAACAGAAAGAGTAAAAAAGAAAGAAAAAAAAGAAAAAGAAGAAGGTATAAGCGACTATCCCAAGAAAAAGGAAATTCATATAAAACGAAACGTAGAAACGGTTTGATTTACAGTTTGAACTCCGATATAAACTTCGTTTTACAACCAATACACGCGGTGGGCCGTAAAGTCGTCCTTAAACCAAACGCAACTCACGAGATCCTTTACGAGAACCAACGAACAAACGAACGACCCCTAGATGCTCCCTGACGTTATTTTTCTCCTCCTCACCTCCTTCTTGTACCCCCCTCGATGTCTAGAAACTTATACCATATGTATATCCTTATGGTGGTCTGTCTCTCGACTCGCGTGGCCGGACGTATTTTCGTACGAACGTGAATATCTTCCCTTCTCTTTCCTCCTTGTATACAACACACCTACATGACCGACTATTACCCAGCCAGAACAATGCTCTCTCGCCCCACGGTTCGGGCTAAAAACAGGAATAGTAATGAACGTGATTGCCGGTGGACGTAAGAACTTCGTATATAACAATTACGCGCGCGCCTCGCCGGCAGACGCGAGCTGAAAGCAAAACGACCGCCGCCGGAAGACCAGGGTCGTCGTTCGGCCTCGTGTCCTTGGAGCCCACGGAACCGTTTCTCTGCTACGATCAGAATGCTTTCTTTTCTCTTTTCCTTTTCTACTGTTTTTCTCTCTTTTCTTCCAAATGCTTCCGTTTATCCACTTACGATAATCATTTCATCTTGATTAGATAGTATATTGGGGAATGGAAAATGTTCGCGCGGTTTTTCTACAAGCGATAAACTTCAATGAATTTCTATGCAGAACTAATTCGCGATATCTGATATAGAAGGTTGGTATCAATGGAAGATTTGATTTACTTAATTGATCACTGAAATTATTCTATCTAAGTAAATGATTGGTATAAGTAGTGTTTCTTCTTCGAGATAATGCATGGCTACATATTGTTTCTGTGATTTGTTAGAAAATGAAGAATGTCGATTTTATTGTATCTTCTTTATAGTCCGGACTTGTCTTTAAGTAATCTATCGCTTACTTTTGCTAATTTCAAATATGTTTACAAGTAAATTCAGATAGAGAGAGAGAGAGACAGTGTGAAAGAGTCACAGAACGAGAGTCACAGACCGAGAGAGACACAGAGAGTGAGAGAGTTACAGAACGAGAGAGTCACAGAGCGAGAGAGACACAGAGAGCGAGAGAGTCATAGAACGAGAGTCACAGAGCGAGAGAGACACAGAGAGTGAGAGAGTCACAGAGCGAGAGACACAGAGAGCGAGAGAGACCCAGAGAGCGAGAGACCCAGAGAGCGAGAGACCCAGAGAGCGAGAGACATAGAGAGAGTCGGGGGAGAGAGAAAGGGAAGGACAGAAAGAGCGGTGGATCGTTTTCGAGCGAGCGAGCCAGAGAGAAATCACCCGCGCGAGATTCCTCTGTCCCCGTGGCCAGGACGATTAATATTCCGCTCGTTTCTTCCTGGGACGAGCACCGCGTTCCGCGTACAACTGTATCGCGGAACGTCGCTTCGAGGACGGGGACGAATCTCTTCGCGCGATCGCGTCACTGGCTAACGGGGACTCGCTTGATAAGCGTTCCTTTCTTTTCTTCCTTGTACTTCTTTTTTCTTTTGTTTCTTTTTTTTCTTCTTCGAGTCAGGTTCGTTTTATGCGGAGAGATCTTTTTCGTGTTCTTCTCTTCTTTTTTTTTAATATTTCTTTTTTTTTTTTGTTTTGGCTCGGTGTAAGTACAACGAAGAGTATGGTCTATGGAGGATTCGCGTAGAGTTGACGGAGAATTGATCGATGGGTTTGATTAGAGTACGAAATCTGTCCGGGAAGTTCACGAACGTTTTAAATTATACGCCAACCAGTAGCTGAATGTGAATGTAACTTGTATTATCTTCTAGCAGCAACTTTCGTGTATCATCTACCAAAAACAGTTTGATCTATCTTCATTTGTTATTGTGTTACGTTCACTTCACAATATTTATCACTGTGATTCGAGTTAACGTGGTCCTATCGTGTTCAAGAAGTTTGTCTACGCCTTCTTTCTTAACACCTTTATCTCTTACAAAGTGTAAAATGTGAAATTCATCAATTTACACCATTCCGTTGTCTCTAATAATTTTTGAAATAATTAGACCAAGTATGCTCACTACTCTCAACTCTGATGACGATATTCGGAAAATTTGGATTACCAAGTTTTACTCTATTTTCCTCATTTAACCCTTTCCATCTATTTCGTGAATTTGTTTTACTTCGATATAAATAAAATTTCAATCGAGTTACGGTCTATATTACAAATATCGCTTGTAGCTTGTCTAATGGAGCGCAAAGAATTAACGGTACTTCAAAATTTTGAAAAAAAAAAAAAAAAAAAATCTGACACGTTAAATATACACAGACATACTTTATCATCTTGTAACCAATAAAAACTAAAAAAAAAAACAAAAAAAAAGGGTAGCATCTCTCAAATTCACTCTATCCATAATAATTCCAAACTTTCAACCAACAGTATGTACACGATCATAGCCCAATTAAAAGAAATCTCGAATCAGAAAATATTCATTATCAGTCACCGTTGGTCGTCACTTTCCTTAGAACGTGTCTGTGTTCGACCGATCGACGGTGACAGCCAAGTTCGTGGAACACGATGCACGAGGAATAGAAAGATGGCGGAGGAGGGAAGAAGAATGGCGGGGAGTTAGGGCAGCAGACAAATGGAGAAAAATTTACACGTGTTTACACGGTGTTTGGCACGATCGAATAGCTATGTTTGAGATACAATTAAAAGAAGTGGGAGGACAAGAGTAAGAAAGAGAGAGAGAGAGAGAAAAAAAAAGAGAAAGAGAGAAAGAAGAAGAAAAAAAAGGCGAGTCTGTGTGTCCGGAACGAGCTCCGCCCTCGGAGCGTCCTTTCAGAGGCCTCTCCGCGAGAGAGTCGCGAGTTTAGGCGAACGAACGCGTTCCTTTTCGGCCTACGTTTTCATTCACCGACACAGAAAAGGGTGGGAGACCATTCCAACACCGTTCCACCACCGTCTGCTGTGATCGATTTATGTTAATTCCTGTTCTCACGGGAAACGAGCGTCATTAGGGATGCGCGCGTCGGCCGTAAACTAATCTTTATGACGCTAATGTCCACTGCTGTTTAGAGGATACTTTAAAGGCTTGTGGCTCTGGCGTAAAACGCGATTAAATTCACGCTAGAACGTATCGCGAGCTCGCGAGGAATTCGCACGAGACGGTATTGATTTTCTGTAGGATTTCACCTTTTCACCGGGAACAACGCCTGTAGACGTCTGATACGAGATGCACGTCTGTACCAAAGAACGCCATTAAACATCGTTCGTTTGTTATAAACAATAGTCCGCAAAATATAATAAAATCTAACATATCTAAGTAAAAGTTTTCTTCGTAGTATTGAATTGTATTCACTTCAATGTGAAAAAAAAATGATTTTTCTTAATATTTAGGTATTGCAAAAGTTTTACGTGCATATTCAATTACGAAATAGTAGTTGGTAATATGAGACAGCTTCTGCGTAAAATTGCCGATCAACAATGTACTAATAAAATGCACAAACGTATGAACAGCTGTTGCAATTAACCCTCCATACGGGCGCCATGTTGCTCATGAAAGTTACATATTTATTTATCTGTATTTCTACGTCGTATTTTATTTCTTTATTGCTAGACTATCGGATTGTTGAATTATCAGCCAATTTCCTCGTAGTAATCGTCAGTTCTTGCTTTCAAGCATTTTTCGCGATATAAAATTGCGATCAACTGTAACTATCTTTCTCGTAAACGGAAAAAATCCGGTTACAGAGAGTTAATTTTCAAGGCAAACGTGTACTAGATACGAATTTGTAATAAAAAATTAGTTTTCCTACGTGAAACTGCTATTTTTTTACTCTCAGACAGAAAGTGCGAAAGATTCGTCTCGACACTAATTTATAGTGCATTAGTTTTTTTAACCTAATAGTAAATTAACAAAGTAAATCATAAGTTAAGGGAGATTCTACTCGTTATCTTAAAAATTCGGGTTATAGAGGGTTAATTGATATGTCATATCTGAATATTCCATAGTCAAAAATTAACCCTGGGTCTGTTTGGACCAGAGTGTCAAAAGAAAAGCGTTTCTTCTTTCCTACTGTCTTTCCTTGTCGAGAAAATGAATATAATACACAGAATATCTCTTTCTACAACTGTAAATGTGTCTTAGAATTGGATCACTCTTTTGCTGTTAACTCTTTGCTCTATAACAACGTGCTAGACTCGTAACATAGATTCTGGCTAAGATTTTTCAAGAACAATTATATTAGTAACAAACGTTGAATTTAATTCCATCTTTTCTTTTAATTCATTAGACTAAGAATTGGTACTTGTAATTAATCTATAGTACATTAGCGTGTTTTATATAAAATGGTATTAAAATGGCGAATAGCTGATGCTTAGGTCAAGAGGTTAAAAATCGTCTAAAATTCGCAATTTGAATTAGATCGACTGAATTCTGTCTGCTACAGGATGCAACAAAAAAGAATACCGACAATCCTGATCAAATTTGAAAAGAAAATATCCATAATCCTACTGGGGGGAAAAAAAAACATTCATTTAAGTCTCTTAAATCGGTCACCATCGATTGAACCGAAAGAAAAGCGAGTAGAATCGTAATTATAAATACGACAATGGAAGAAGGACACGTACGTAACACGATACGTAAGATAATACGTTAAGTGAAATTTTCACGCGACGCAACCGGCACACGTTCCGCCATTTTAATTCGACGTCCGGCCCGATACTGATTCATAAATTCGCGGTTGACGTTTAATCGGTGGTCGAGATCCCTCTCTTTATTTCCTGGAACTCGTGTTATTCGTCCGGTGAGGAGCAAAGAAGAGAGGAGCCTCTTTTGTATAAAGTATACCTCGAAGAAAAAAGGTAAGGCGCAGAACTCTCGCAGCGCCGCTGTCGAAGAACAAAGCGGCCCGGTCGCGTATAAACGCTGTCATATTTTTCGCCGGGCCGCCGTGCCGGCCCGTGGCGATTATTAAAAGAAAAGCACGAGTCGAAATGACAAAGGTAAATTTTCGAGAGGAACACCGGGCGTCTCGTACCTCGCTGCCTCGTTTGCCCATTCTTTCTTTCCTTTCTCCTCTACCTCTCTTTCCTCTCTCTTTTTTCTTCTTCTTCTTTTCTTTCTTTCTTATTTTTTTTTATTTTTATACCAGTCATACTTAAAATAATAATTCCTTAACACATACACACATACATCTACACAGAGACACACATTGGTAATGTCAGTTGTAATAAAAAATACTTCGTTCTCGTATTTCGAGATATTTAACATTTTCGTTCGTTGTCGATTATAGAGTGACTTAAAATTGAGAATCGTCCAACAGATTTGGATTTTTAACCCTTTCACTGCTATGGACGAATATATGCGTCTTCTTGAAGCTACCGATGTAGACTATGGACGTATATATACGTTCAATGATTGTTTCTGTCTTACACCTCTCGTGAAAACGATAAACAGAAAGTTTTAACACATTGCTGACTGGTAATTTTACGCAGAAGGCTATTATTCCGTAATTAAATGTGGAAGTGAAATAATCTAAATAAACGTCAGTAAACTTTATTTATACATGACGAATTGAAATGAAACTTTCGACATATTTTTTATATAACTTCTGATATTTGTATTATTATTTTATACGACTTCTAATAGTTCATTTTCTTTTTTTTTTTTTGGTATGATAAACGATATAGCAGTCAGCTACGTGTAATTGTGCACAACAGATTTTGCAAATATATCTTGTTTCACTAAGCTTTTTGTAATACTAGAATTATAATAAAAAGCTAAATATCAAGAGACGTATGATTTTATTTATAATAAAGCGGACATGACTAAACACAATGAACAAAGCTTCTGCAATATTTTATATTACTCTGATAAAAAATTGAAATAGCTAATGCAAATGCGAACACGAGTTAACTCGTGACTGGTAAACAATGTGTTAAGATAGACACATATCTTTGTAAAAGATTTTCGATTGAAGAATATCGATTCTTTCGATGAAGAACAAAAGATCTTTGATTCTGTTTATATTGAACACTTATTCTTTGTTTCTTAGAATCATTTATTTCTTCGGACGACAGATGATTGTAATTGTTGCAGTAGTATATCGTAACATTCCACTTGCGTGTTACATTAATCTTTATTACTGTGAAACTTTCAGAATGTATAATAGTTTTGAAGAACTTGTTCTAAAAGACGATAGCGAAGTAGATGAAGAAAGTCAGATTTGAGCATGGATTGTGAGGATAAAATTAGAAAATTAATATTTCTAACTAAACAGTACATTTCTGAAAGGAAATGTAAACGTTTCGTTTCAATTTGACATAGATAAAGAATTAAAATAGTAACTTAATTGTACATTATAGAATCGATCATAATATTGCAAAGCTAACGCTACTCGAAAAAGTATTTTAGAGCGTTTAAGCTTCAAATAGTCAAAGGGTTAATTAATTTTAGTATAAAAGTGTACAATAGGAGCACGACACTTTTGCAACGAATGTAATAACATAAAATATGAGAACGAAAGAGCGTTATGTTACAACTTACCAATATATCCTCAATTATTTCAAATATGACTGTGTATCAAAGAAACGAAACGAAAAAAAAGGAAGAAAGTAAAAAAAATAAAATGAAGAAAATACAGTGGACAATTTTCATCCTGAGTCATCGTAATTCCCCGCTGTAATTGTTCTTAGAAAAATCTCTTTAAGAAGTATACTTATTAAACTATAAATTTCTCAACACGGTAATTGCTACTTTTATTTCTCTCTCTCTCTCTCTCTCTTACTCTTTCTCTTGTTTCTTTTTTTCTCTCCTCACCTTCGTAAAAAGTAAATGGCCGATTAAACGGTACGTGCAGCCAGGTTTCTCGACGATTCAGTATCTAGCGATTCTTTTGCAATAAGTTCTTCGCGAAATTGGCGTGCAACAATGTCGCCACGGTAGACTGGTAACGTTGGTAAAACGCTAGAGCGAGGGATCAACGATGGTTAAACGGCCATTACGCTCGAATTCCGCGCGAATTCGCCGGACAGGCTTGCGAACCGCAAAGAGAAGGCAAGAAGGAAAGAAGATGACGAAAAAAGAGAGAAAGAGAGAAGAGACGTTACAACGGACGAGAGTTTTGCTACTTTAAGGAGATTGCTTACGCAACGACGAACGTACTTAATTATATTCGTCGGTATCCGTTTCACTCTGTCGCGTTTTGTACGACCTGGTCGCTCTAAATCTGTCGAATGATCGATGATTATTTACATAAAATTATTAGCTACCACGGCGAGGAATTATAGCGTACGGTAAACTATACAGGAAGCCGCGAGGGAATATTTTTCTTCTTAAGAATTATATTACGTATAAATAGCATGCAAATCCCTGCTGTTCAGTTGTAATAGATAGTTTAAATAAACGTAGAATTTCGAATTTATTTTCCTCTGTGTAATCGTATTAAATACTTATATAGAATGGCGGTAAGAAGGAAAATGGCGTGCACGTCTCTTGGTATCGTTTCTCTGTGCAGCCGTTCGTATACTTTATCCGAGAATTCTCGTATCTCGTGGTTTAAACCGGCAGAGGTACGGAATTCAGCAACAAACTTTCGTTAACGGTGGATCTCCGCGATGGAAAAAGTCGACGATGTAAAATGTCGGATTTTAATCTGGTAATGGAACCGTTCAAAGGAGCGAATTCAATGGATTATACCGTTAAAACGATATCTTTTTATCCGCTAATTTCTACCACCTAACTCTCGACATTTCGATCATTGCGATCAAATATAAATTTCTGAATTTTTCTTCTATTCCTCTCAAAACTTTCTCATTTCTCTTGCTTTGTGTATATATATAAAAAAAAAAAAAAGAAAAAAAAGAAAAAAACACTACTAGCTCTCGATTCGCCGTCGTACCTGATCGACATGTTGTTTCACGCGGCGAAACTTCTCTCCGGTTCGCAGCAGCTCCTAGAACGCTCTCCTATCATCTTCATCGAGCTGAAAGGAACTGAAAGCGAAGGAAGAAGAACGGGACCGGTAAAAAAACGGAAGATTTACGCTCGGTCACAGTTATTGGCGAGAGAGGCAAGTGGAAATCGATTAAATCGCGGCGGACTCGTTCCAGGAATTTTTGCTCACCCAGCACACGGGCTGGCCGTATCGTCGCTTCACTCTACTCGCTCGATAGCACTATTAATTAATTCAACCGGGCAATTTTTCCCTCGGCAAAATTCTTCCCGTGCACCGTTCTCTCTCTCTCTCTCTCTCTCTCTCGTAGCTCACCGGAGTGTGTGCGAGCAAACAGCATCGCGTTCGCTTACTCGCGAGAGAGCTCAGCGCGTACATACACGCTGGCTCGCGCGATTTCCTTTCTTTTTTTTTTTTTCTTTCACCTTTTTTCCGTTTTCTCTCCGTACGCGGTGCTCGCGCACAAATGCACACACACACGTAAAAGTAAATATATTAGGTGCACGAATTAATCCTTTGACTGCTATGGACGCATATAAACGTCTCCCTGAAGCTATCGATGTGGACTATGGACGCATATATACGTTCAACGATTGTTTCTGTCTTACACTTCTCGTGAAAACAGTAACTTTTAAGATAGATAACATATCTTTGTATCGCATATCGATAGAAATGAAAGAATTCTTTATTTCTCTATTTAATTGTTGCAGTAGCATATGATATTTCTCTCGGAAGTACGTAATTTGTTGCATTATTTTTTATTACCATGAAACCTTCAAAATGTCGAGTAGTTTTGAAGAACTTATTCTAAGAGACGATAATGAACTAGATTAGGAGAGTCTAACTGTATGTTACTGTTCCCTTAATTCCGCATTATTGTCCTAACTTTTTAACCCTTTACTCTCCGAGTATTTCTTTTTTTTTTGTACGATCGATTGTATCGATACACTTTTGCAATGAAACTTCTTGAAACAGAAAAGTTTCGTTTCGAGAGGAATGAAATTATTACACTTTTTCCTCGTTTCTCATTGTTGATTTCGGATAATCTTGAGAAAACTAGCGACAACGCAAAGCAAAGTCGAATTCCTAGCTGTGGAGCTGAATAAAACAAAGTAGAAAGTATATTAACCATTTATCCTCTACGTATTCTTCTTTTGCAATAAAACTTCTTGAAAATCAACATTTATAACACTTGTACGTAACGATAAATAAAATCTCACGAATGAAAGATCAAAAGTGTAAAGAAAAAATACTACAGACATGTCACGAATTTATTTATCTTTACATATTCCATTAACTTCGTGCTTTATTTCAATGCGAATCAAATTTGAATATAGGTATAATCCTTATTAAAATCTTTCTCGCGTCTATGAAGCGCGTAGGGTTAATAAACCTTCGAAAGACCTATTATCTAACATTTTTCTCTCGTTCCAATCCACAGAGTACAAAGTTTACCCGTTAAAAACTGAGACACCCTGTGTACATACATACATACACACACGAACAAACACACACACAGAGACACACACTTAAGGTACGAATTTTTGCGTATGCTCAGAGAGCAGATACGTTCTCTCTTTCTCTTCTGGCCGCCTTTACGTATGCCACGTGTGAGGACGGGCTCTAAATCCGACGTCGTGTATGAGCATCGAGCGTGTTCCTTTGTGCGTGTGCGTGTAACACGTAGGCAAGAGTTCCCGCGGGGCTCAATCGTTATCGCCGGGGCCTTATCTCGTCTTAAGACTTCTTTGCAAGAGCAACGCGAAGGGGGCCCTTCTGCAATTATCCCCCTGTCCTCTCTCCGTTCCACACCGTGCACCACACGCCTCTCTCTCTCTTTCTCTCTCTCTCTTTCTATCTGGAAACGCTTTTGCACCGTGTCCCATCCTCTTCTCCCTCTTACCACCTTCTGCTCAACGTTTCACCAACCCTCCTCACCTCTCCATCCCCATTTCAACGACGACAACGAAGACGACGACGAGGAGAAGCTCGATCGGAGAATTTGATTTTTCCGCGAGACGCAACGCGCCTAAGTACCGCGATATACGTCGATACGGTATAGAAGAAAGACATCGCTTCGCTCTTTGGTATTTGTTTTTAATTTCTATAGAGAACCTGTATATACACTCTAGAGTTCCATACAGACTTCTTCTTCTTCTTCTTCTTCTTGCGTTCGAACTCGTGGCAATCTCGCGAATGTGAAACTCGCTAAACCGATAAGACCAGGGGGATGGTTTCCAGTGTAATGACGAGGTATTCGATTCTCTGATACAACGTTTCATACGTTCGCACCTGAAATTCTCCGTTTAGAAATGTTCTATTTTTCTACACTTTACCCCAGTGTTCCTTCTCCAGATTCCATCTTGTTCCTCTATACGAAATCGATCGCGACGGATAACGGAAGAAAGAAGAAGGATAGGGTAAAAAGGAAGAAGAGGAGAAGAAAAAAAAAAATGAAGAAAAGGAAACGTTCGAGAGATTACACTGAACGGTTCGTCCTCTTGGTCGTCTTCGTCGTCGTAAAGGAGCACCGGTCTGAGATCATCGGAATCACCACCGCTAGGAGCCGTGAAATCGCCCTTGGAACACGAATATTTTCCCGTGGTGAAGCAGCGGCTTTTTAAAGCGGGCCGCGATTTATTATCGACACCGGAGAATCCGTATTTTCGCGGCACCCCGTATGCGCAATGCACACGAGGGGTGCGGCAGTTTCTGGGCTGGTCGGCGGAGGGCCTGACAGTCACTCAATGAATTATTGGCCATAATAGCAGTGGCAGCGAAGGCTGGGGCCTGTTCTCTCTTGCATCTCTCGTGCCCACGAGAGTGGCTCGGTTCTCGGCCCTGGTAACCCGTTGGCGGTTTCTACCGCCGGACGATACGTATTGTTGCTGTGCACGCTCTCTTACTCTCTCTCTCTCTTACTCTCTCTTACTCTCAGAGTAGGCCACCTCCTCGCGTATACTCTTTGCGCGTTTTCGAACACGTTGGAATGTTCCAACGGTGTCGAACTAAAGAAATTCGAAAGAATTCGAACAGCCGGAGAGTTACACGCGTACTAGCGCGTTCTGTAAACGGTCCGCGTGTACTTAAATGTAGGACAGGCCAAGTTTTCTACAGGAAACGGGTAGGTTTTTCCCGATTTCACCCGAGAAATCTGACGAAACGACAGAGGAGAGGCGAAAAGGAAGGAACGACTAAAAAAAGGGAAAAGAAAAACTCGCTCGTCGATCGAGCGAATCGTTCGTCAGAAAAATCTTCCGTTCGTTCAAGAAGACTTTCACTCGAGAACCTGCGTCGAATGAAGAGTAGGGGGAGGAATCGAGAACAAAGAGGAAATCTTCAAGTCTGGGTACAGAGTGTGTTATACCGATCATGGTGGTGTATCTTGTAAGAATCAAAGGGTACAGTCACCTAACTCAGGTGACACGTAGATATACCCAGGAGGTATATAATTGTACATTGGATAATAATCGTCATCATGTTGTTATTATCATTATTGTTCCTCTTATTTATTATCATTATTATTATTATTATTTTATCATCACTCGCGAAGCATCCCCCTCGGGTGTCCACGGTGAAGGGTGGCGTGGAACGAGGCTGTTGCGATGGTGATGAGGATGGTGCTCGACTTGAGAGTCGAGGTGCTTCTCTCCACGACGAAGAAGAGTAAGAAGCAGAAGAAGAAGAAGAAGAAGAAGAAGTGAAGAGGAAGAGCAAGGTAGCAGGGTGAGAGGGGAAGAGGAAGAAGATAGAGAAAGAAAGAAAGAGAAAGAGGAGGAGGAAGAGGAGGAAGAGGAGATGGGCAAGGAAGAGGGGAGGGAGTGAGGAAGGGGAAGAGGGGAAGAGTACCTACGCATTGCAGCAGACATTATGCTAATCTGCGAGCGAGGATGTATGCCCGATAAGCCGGCTGTGGCTCGGTATATAAGTCCCCTTGTGCCAGCAGTGAAGCCCAGGGGCCCCACGCCCTCGATCTCACGTACGTGTACATTACTGGAGCGGTGTGAGTGCGTGCGTGCCTTACATTACGTTACCTTGCTGTTTCGTACCCCGGCGTTATCTTCTTTTAACGAAAATCTGGAAGAGCATTTGGTTGTCTCTCGAGGGCTCGAAATGCGTCCCCCGCGCCCGGTACGCGACTGATTTTTCGTAAGGTTTTAGCCCCCATTTGCTTTCTTCCTTTCTTCTTACCCTTTTCAACTGTTTCATTTCTCCTTCTTTTTCTCTCTCTTTCTCTCTCTTGTCGTTTCTGTTCTCTGCTCTTCGTGAATTCGCGAGAACTCGAAACGTTTCCTCGCGATGTTTAACGTAATCTTTCGCATTGTTTTAAAATCCCTTTTCGTATATTATCTTTGTTTTTTTCATTTTTCTTTCTGGATATCTTTTGGAACACGATTTCCTCCTTCGTTTACTTCTTTCGTCTCTCCATTCGAAGATATCGGTGTTCCACGTATTCGCGAAATCAACGAGAATGAGCGAGCACCGTCGTCTTGTCGCGTAGCTCGTTCCGCTCGTATCTATACGCGTCGCGAGATTCGTAAATAACGGCTGATTACGCGCCGTTCGTAGAGTCACGCGTGTATTAAACGCGGCGCGTTCCGTTCCACCAGCAAACCAACCAGTAACCAGCAGCACTAACAGCAGCATTACCAACCACCACATAACAGCGGCGTGTCTCTTGCTCGCCAGTTAGGTGTCGCTTAATTTGCCAAAGATAGCTCGTTAGATATCGTTGGGAGGTCGATTCCTTCCGGAGAAGTTACAAGCTTCTGCTGTACGGTACCACCAGGAGAATTATACGTTCGGTAAGGTGAACGAAACAGGAGAGGGAAGAGAAGTGTGGAGAGAATCGAGCGCCTCTCCTCTTCCACGAAACCTTTTTCGAATATTTCAATACAATGGTCCATTTGCTGGAAATTAAGCGAGGCAGTCGATTCTCGCCCGCAATTTCTAAGCCTTTCCCTTCTTCTTCTTCTTCTTCTTCTTTCTTTTTTTTCTTTTTGCACCTTTTATCCCTCGATTCTTCCGGAATACACCGGTCTAGAGGAAGGATATTCGATGTGAACGCATCGAAGCAGTCTATTAGAAAATCTCGGTTATTCTATCTGTCTATTCCGCGATACTTTTCGTTACGTTGTTGCTCGTAACAGGAAGCACGATCGTGTTTTCGAAACGTTGAACCCACAAGAAGCATAGGTATCGCTTGGACGTTTGTTGCGTAGAATGTGATAAACTGAACATCCTAGTTTCTTCTTTCCTTTTTTTTTTTTGGTTTGTCGTCAGGATCGGATTAGCCTATCGTGTGTTGTTCGAGGGAGTAGTGTTTCGATAGAGAAAAAATTGGGTGAATTGAGAGTGTGTTAACTCTTTGGCTGAAGGATGTTGACTACTGTACAGGATAACTTGAATTTCTTACGAAATTTTCTGTTTACTGTGATCGATGCAGCTTTGCTGAAATATTACAGATGAAATATGACGAAATATGCAAGTAGTATATGTGAAATATACAGTTGTTCTTCGATTTGCATAGACTATCAGTTTTACACGGTGTTTTTTCTTTTATATTTAAGAAAATCGTGAAAAAATAGTTCATCGGTATAGTTGAAGAAAAAAAACACGATGTAAGCTATAAAGAAAGGTAATTGATGTATTTTCACAAAGAAATTGAAAGAAAAAAGAGGAAATCTCAAGAAGAATTTGTCATCTCGTATTTTACATTTTTTATTTTTAAAAAATATCAAATTCACGAATTTAATTGCCAGTCTAATGGACAATCACTTTTCTAAAGATTTAAATTATAACATCCAAACCGTGGATAGAAGATTTAAAGACAGAAAATTGCGTAGAATGCACGTAATACAAAAAATTAAGTAAAATATCCAAATTACACTGCTACTTGCGAATTTCTAATAAAGCACGCTAAATAATAAAACGCAGAAACTCCCCGTATCGAAAAATTACAGTTGCTTTAATTGAGCATTACACTCATCTTCTTTTTCGTTAATTACGCATACACAATAAATTCGCCTAATTAAAAAAAGAAATAAAAAGGAAAATGTAAAAATATGAAATAAAAAAGATTTTATTACCTCTATTAATGCTTCAAATTAATAATCTTTTATTAGAAAATAAGCTCAATCAACGTGATCCTTAACACGACTTTGTTGCATGCATGTTACAATATTTAAAAAATATCTGAGTAATTATTCATTTCAACTCTCACTTTGTATATCTTTCTACGCAAAATTTGACGATTTATCCGAATTCGAGAAAAAATATTAAACCTTCCATTTAACAAACTAAAGGTAAACCGTAATATCTCAATAAAAAAGTAAGTTAATAAACAATATAATAAATATAATAAACAGATTAGAGCATTTCTAGATACCATGCAACTTTTCTTTGAAATATTCGTGCAACTTAAGCGTTATTCAAAGTCGTCGCGTTAAGAGACTCACCCTGTATAAAGGTGCATTGTAATAGCTGAGATTACAATTCGCAATGTCTAATAAATCGTAAGAAAATAAGATTAAAAGTAGAAAATACACCATTAACCGCGAAATCATTAACCGTGTTATTAAACGCATCAAAACGCGAATCCTGAAAGCGCAGAGAAATAGTTTTTTACTCCAACTCTGGGTTCGTTATCTCGTTTCGACGAATTTCTGGAAGAGCATTCGGCTGTCCTCTGGCAACTTAAAATCTCCGCGGCACCGTCTGTACCCCCTTTAGTCGTTATCTTTACGCGTCTCGAAGATTGGAAGCATCCCGCGACAATTGTTCGCTGTGTGTAACTCGTTCTACACAAACATCGTCGAATCGTTATGCTACACGGTGGAACGACCGACGGACGACACGCATTCCATGGATATTTTTCATAATTCCCTCGCTGGATGATGCATTCGTAAATCTAATGTAATTCTTCCGCGACAGCGAATTAAACTTCCCGTCGTCCAACTTGATTCAGATTCTTACCTCTCTCTCTCTCTCTATCTCTCTATCTCTCTTTTCTATACCTATCTCTGTAGATACACTGTTGTCTCTCTTTCACTTCGATACCAGCAAAAGTGTTCGTCCCTGAGGTGAATGTCTCTTCCTCTCTTTCTCTTTCTTTCTCTCTTTCTCTGTCGCGCTATTCGTGGATTACGGTTATAGTAGTTGGATGAGCATCTTGGGTGGTAATCGATAAATTTTCATAGGCTCTGCCCGAAATCGTAGCGATTGTGACGTACGGTACACGTCGCGAAGCGAAGCAGGAGAGCTCATTTGAATACAATGCGATTCGAATATCCATCTTCGCGCGTTCTCTCAGCCGCGAAATTCCGTGTCTTCCAGGTCTAAGCAACGGTGGTGTGTGTATATATATGTGTGTGTGTATAGTGAAGTAAGTAGATACACGTCAAGCCGGCGGCTGGTGACATCGATGCTCCGGAAATTTGGCCCGCGGATGAACGACTTGCGATGAAGTCGCTCGCGTACCAATGGCGGCCAGCCCGGAAGTAGATCGAACGGTTACGAAGATTAAGCGTATTCATCGATTCAGAATTATTCCAAATGTGTTTGTAGTAATTTGTAATACCTCGGTTGATTTATGTGTACGCCGAGTTATGTTATTTTTAATCGTAATTGGAGAAACGTAGTGTATACAGAAATACGGTAGAGAATTCTACGCTGGCCACGATTCTTCTTCCGTTCAGACTCGTTGATTTGAAATTTTATATTTTTTTGATGAAAGAGGATAGGATTAATAATTGTTACGATTAACTCATGTCATACAGAACTGTTCGAGGCGTGATTATCGACCGGAAATTGTAACTTGCGCCTGCTCGCGGGGGTTACTCGTCGTTTCTTTTCTCTTTCACCGTTGTTCATGAGATCGACGAGCTTTCGAAAACAGTTAAATATAAAATTATGAAGAAAAATGTGGATAATAGAGAGTTTCGAATTGAGAAACAAAGTTAAATACCGCTTTTAATCTTAGCACAAGTTTGCCTTTCACTTTCGGATTATCTTTCATTACTATTTTTAACTCTTATTGGCTAATTCCATTGTGAATTGTAATATTTTTAATAGTTTCAGTGAAATTAATTAATAGTGAGCTGTAATTAGCAATATTGAATAAATATCAATGTAATATTTTAATTTTTATTAGACTGTTCATTTATATTGGATTTATTTAGATTAATACCATATATTTTTACAATTACTGATCACATATCGTTTCATTTCATTTTAGCTAGTTTATTGTGACTTAGATTTATTATTTATAGACACATAGATATAGCGATTCAGAGCTTAAGACATTTACTTCCCGAAAATGCGTATTCACAATGGCAGTAGAATCTCCCTAGCAAAGAAAAACCTCAGAAAATACTCCAATATTCTGCTGCGAACTTTTCCACTCGAATTTTCCCCAACTTACGTATTCACAATGGCAATAGAATCTCCCTAGCAAAGGAAAACCTCAGAAAATACTAAAATATTCTGCTGCGAAATTTTTGACTCGAATTTTCCCCAACTTGCGTATTCACAATGGCAATAGAATCTCCCTAGCAAAGGAAAACCTCAGAAAATACTAAAATATTCTGCTGCGAAATTTTTGACTCGAATTTTCCCCAACTTGCGTATTCACAATGGCAATAGAATCTCCCTAGCAAAGAAAAACCTCAGAAAATACTAAAATATTCTGCTGCGAAATTTTCGACTCGAATTTTCGTGCGAGGCAAGGCGCTCGAAAAGCTCGGAGGAGGACGAGGAGAGTCTCTCGAACGAGCTCGTTGCTCGCAGCTAGAGAGCGAGAAGAGGAAGGAGAGGAAGAGAGAAAGCGAGAGAAGACGAAGTACGGAAGAAAAGGAGGAAGAGAAAGGATAAAGTAAGGAAGAAAAAGGGGGAGAGAGAGGACGAAATAAGGAAGAAAAAGAGGAAGAGATGGAGAGAAGGAGAGAAGGAGAGTCTGTGTGCAAGGGTGGAGGAATCGGTAGAGAAAAGAGAGGCCGTCGTGCGCGGCGCGCGGCGTGCGGCGCACGGGAGGGGGGGCCCAAATAATATTTCAAAATTAATGTCATGCGGGGCCTTCCAAAGGGGTCCGGTGGGTTCCGCACCACCTTTCTGCATAAGATAAGGACCCGTTGGCCACCGCGCGAGAGAAAGAGCAGCCTTGCCGAGGGAACGAGCCAACGTGACCACTCTGCGTGCTCCGGCAAAGTGGGGATGGATATATGTCTATGGAATGAAAGAGCCCCGAACGAACGAACGAACGAACGAGCCAGACGAAGGAGAGACAGACGCGTAGAAACGAAGAAGTAGAAGAAGAAGAAGAAGAAGAGTAGAGAAAATACATATGGAGAGAGAGCAAACAGACCACCGAGGAAACGGAGAAAGAAGCGGCAAGAAGGAGGGACAAACGCAAGAGCGGAGACAGAGTGTAAGAGAGATAGGAGGTGAAAGTGTGAGGGCAGCAGAAGGAGATGGTAAGAATGCGTGAGGAAGAATGTAAGAAGTGAGTAAGAGTATCTCGATGCTGTTGCAGGAAGAAAGGGAGCTCGCTGAGGAGATCCTGTAAAATGAACGAAGAGAAGAGAAACCACCAGTGCCGATACAAGCAAGACGAAGATCGGAAAGGTGTATATACCAGAGGAAGAGAGTGTGTAAGAAGATGAAAAGGACGAGCAGGAAGAGAAAGAGAGAGAGAGAGAAAGAGCGGGACGTGTAAGATGGAGAATAACAGTGAGTAAGCGTGTAGGATAAAGCGAGAAGAGGAGGATAAACGCGAAAGACGACTACGACGACAAAGATGACGATGACCAGAAAGGAGTATATGTGTGTGTGTGTGTAAGTCTGTATATAAGTGCGAGAGAAAGAGTTGAAGTATTCTGCGTGCAAGGTAGACTAATACCAAAGTATAAGAGGCTGTGGGCATCGTATGGGAGAAGAGGCAATGTATAGAAGAGGACAGAGAGGATGACGCGGAACGCGGTGACTTAGGAACGAGAGGGAAAAGAGAAGAGGAGAAGGGATCTTTCCTCTTAAAGGAGAGGAAGAAGAAGAGGCTCCAACGAGGGAGACAAACGAGAGTCCTCCAAAGAATCTAAACTCTCGGGGTTAACGCGTCTCTTTGCCTGTCTTTCTATTTTTCTTCTCCTTACTGTTCCTCTCTCTCTCTCTCTCTCTCTCTCTCTCACCATTTTCTTTTTCTCCCGTTGATACCAACAGTTTTCTCTTTCCCTCGTTCCTTATTCTCTAACTATTTGTTATTCCTTCCTTTCCACTTGCACTTTTTGTTAAGCTTCCTACTCCTTCCCTTTCGGGTCTCCCTCTCCTCGTCATCTTTCTTCTTGAAACATTCTTCTTCTTTTACCCTCGCTCTCTCTCTTTCTTTCTCTCTTTCTCTCTCTATCGCGATGTGCACCATCGGGCGTTCTCCGTTTCTCACGATCTTCCCTCGCTGTTCCCTTTTAATTCCCCGATGAGCTCGTTGGAGAAATCACGTAGAGAAACCACGATGGGTGGTGGTGGTTGTTGTTGTTGTTGTTGTTGCTGTTGTCGTTGCCGGTGGTGTTCTCGTGGAGGGGAGAGGAAAAAAGTTCGATTTTCTTGGTGCGATCTTTGCTTCTTTCTTTATCTATTTCTCTGCACACGGAGGAAGAAGCGGGAGAGCGTTTTCTCTGTCTAGTTTCTTCGCAAAGTCCTTTCTTCCTGGCGTAGAGTATAGGTGCATTCCTGGTACACGCGAGACGCAAAGGACGAGTTGGCGCGCGAGTTTCTTTCCTCCGTCCTCCGTCTTCCTCCTTCTCCTCCTTCTCCCTCCGGGCCCCTCGTCGTCGTTTCCAACGCTAATTCACGCTGACGTCTCCGCGCGCCGGACAAACCGACGGACGGATGACTGTTGCCTTTCCGCCGAGGACGATAAGCGAGCAACGAAAGCGAATTCTCCCTTCAATTTTATCGGCAGCAGGATCTTAGGAAAATCTCACCAGCGGTAATTGACCGGGGTAATTAAGATTCTATTAACAATCGATGCTCACGCTTTCGAGGAGATTATCTTGATTAATCGCCCGTTAATTATTTTTTCTTTCTCTTTTTTTGTTTGCGATTAACTCGTTGACGAACGGTATATCCTTCGCGGACGCGTCATCGCGCGATCCTACGTTCTTTCCAAGACAGCTCTGACCCCTCCGTTTATGTGGATTAATTGCAAACGCTGGAACTGTCAATGTTGATCTTATCGAAGGATGTGCCTGTTTATCAATGTGACCCATGGTGAGTCATTGAGCGATTTTCCAACGCGACTTACAGCTGGTTTAGCGAGTGATACCCTTATTTCTCAATGTGACCCATTGCGAGTCATTCGTTGATCCTGTTTGTCGATGTGACCCACCCACGTGACCCACAGAGTGATTTTCCAAGGTGACCCAACGCTGGCTCGTCGACTGACACTCTTATTTGCCAATGTGACACGTCGCGAGTCATTCGTTGATCCTTTTTGTCAATGTGACCCACCTGCGTGATCCACAGAGTGATTTTCCAAGGTGACCCAACGCTGGCTCGTCGACTGACGCTCTCATTTGCCAGTGTGACACGTCGCGAGTCATTCGTTGATCCTTTTTGTCAATGTGACCCACCTGCGTGACCCACAGAGTGATTTTCCAAGGTGACCCAACGCTGGCTCGTCGACTGACGCTCTCATTTGTAAGTGTGACTCGTCACAAGTCATTCGTTGATCCTGTTTGTTGATGTGACCCACCAGCGTGACCCACAGAGTGATTTTCCAAGGTGACCCAACGCTAACTCGTTGAGTGACGTCCTCATTTGACAATCTGACCCACTACGGGTCATCGAGTAGTACTTATTCGTCGACGTGACCCACCCATGATGAATCATTCCATTACAGATATTAAAACCAACCATTCCATAAGAATATTAAAAAACTTACGAAAATTTATAAGCGCCAATTAAAAAGAAGAGGTTGATTGTATCGAATAACAGTAGCGATAGCAACATCGGATAAAATTGACTTTTATTTCCTCGAACATCGTTACCATTTTTCTTCAGCTATTTGAAATGAACGTATTTCCAAAACTTACACGTACTAGCTTTCATCTCGAATATTTTTTCGTTCGTACCGACAGACGTTATCGTACGCGTGAAACGAATCCACGTGGAATGGATGTTCCGGGTAATTCGAGGGACGAGTGTAATTGACAATCTCGATAGGTGCAGGAACCTCGATGCTTGTAAGACTTTCCCACTCCTGTTTCGTGCAACTATGGAGATTCTACCGGTAGTTCGGTGTATTTACTGAGAAAATAAGTGAAAGCAACGGGGGTGGTCGTGAAGGATGATTAATCAATGATTTGTAGAATTCGTCGAAGTGTAGTAAGATGAAAAAGAAAAGAAAAGAGAGAGAGAGAGAGAGAGGGAGAGAGAGAGAGAGAGAAAGAGAAAGAAAGAGTTGGGAAGGGGTGTTTGACTGATGGAATTGCTCGGGAGTCCGGTAGACGTGTAGAGATTCGTGTTCCTTGTTCAAGTGTTTGTCTAGGGCCTAAATAAATGTAAATCAAGCGCGGTAATCTCGAAGAAGAGAGAAGCTTCACGGCGGGCCAGAGGACCGAATTCCCGATGCTATGCATCATTCGATTTTACGTTTAGAAGACGCGTGTTCCTGCGGACCACGTTACCTCGACCTTTCATCTACCTGCTCCTCTTAGCGAGAGAGAAAGAGAGACAGAGTGTACGTAGGTACGACGAGGATTATGCCAAGCCTTTCCGATGAATTCATTTCAGTCATCGAAGTAACCTTCGATAAGGATAAATGTTAACCACGGTTCTCCTTGCCACGGAGAAATTACGAGCTTCGATAAAGCTTTTGGAAATCGAGCTGAAAAAGTAACGTCGAACCTTTCAGGCGCTGAAATCTTCTCCGAAGGAAATGTCGAACTTTAGATTTACCAATCTATATTTTGCGCGAACAATCCGTTCTTTTTCTTCGATTTACGAAGGGAATAGTTACGATCTTTTCAAAAGTTTAGAGGTTTACAGGGAGATTTCGATGGATATGTTGGACAATTTTCTTTGGTTTTGCTGCTTTTCAGTTTTTCAGAGTGTAAAACATCACAGGGTGATAGGAAAATGGGTGCCTAAATTTTTAGAGCGTCTTAATTGTGAGCTAGAGTCTCGAATTATGAGTGAGAGTTTAGAGATGTCGCGAGTTCGATTTTCACGCTTGAGCCCTACAATTTTTCCTCAGCTCCTACAGTATTCTACTGTTTCTAAGGATGAAGAACTGTCGTATAATGTATACGTTCGAAAAATCTTCCTTTTTCAGATATAAGAAGAATTTTTTAGCGTCTTCGACAGTCTTTGAGACGTCGACAAGAAGCATTTATTGCGCTATAGGAAAGGAATTTTCAGCAATTTCTTGAAGTAACTTTTAAGCGTTGCTAATAATCTCAATCACAATCATCTATATCTCGGAAAAGAAGAATTTTGTATACTTATGCGAACTTTTCTCAATCTTAGAAACAGTAGAACAGTGTCCTAACCTAACATAACCTAAAAATCTTTCACTGCACAATTTTACGAAGCCCAAGAAATCGTTAAATTTTCATTTCCACAAATTTTTATATCTACTGTACATCTACCTTGAAGAAGTGAAAAAAGTAGAAAGGAATAAAATTGGAAAATTTCAAAAAATCTCGAAAAATTCGTTATGGAATGTTACATCGAACTTAATACTCCTTCGTAGCTATGGAATTACTGTTAGAATTGTCTTATTAACACTTCGTTCTTTCTTCCCGCGCATTTTATACGAACGCAGACAATTAGCGAAGAAATATCTTTCTTCTTCCTTTTCTAACCGAGAATTATTCATAAAAGAAAGGCAAAAGGAGTACGGGCAAGGAAGGAAGAAACGCAATCGTGTGACGGAATCGGTCAGAAAGCTCCTCACCAGGAACCAAACCACCATCGAGCAATCCAGTCAACTTTTTCATCGCGCCACCACGAATAATCGAAGACCGCCCGAACGCGTCCGATACATCCTGAATGCTCGTTCTGTTCCTCCTCCAATCTGCACGATTGAAAAATTCGCTCGAAATAACAGCGAACTCTGTTACGAATGTAACGCAACGGTGTTTACGTTTTAACCCGTCGAATTTACGAGTCACGATGACTTCGGGGGATTTTTCAGATGGCTCTGGTTAAAAGAATACGTTGTTTACGAGCTGGATAAACGAAACAAAGATGAAAGAAGAAACAGAAGAAGAATAAAAAAAAAAAAGAACGAAAGAAAAATGAAAAAGAAAAGTATCATGCAACGCATTACAGCGAATCAATGATAGTAAGAGAAGACACGAAAGAAAAGAACCAAAAGAAAAAAAAAGAAAAAGAACACACAGAAATAATATACGATAAAGAATCGAAAGACATAGCGTCTCTTAATGGACATTCAATCTAAACGATAACCGAAAGGTGTTTCTCCGTCCGGTTTTGTATTTTAACGTGAAATGGAAACTCGCGTAACCTAGCGAAGTAATAGACGGTGGGTAGAGTCGAGGCGAAAATAATCGGCGAGACGAAAATCGAGAAATGAACCGAGCAGAAGATCAGAGAAGATAGAAAGAAGAAGAAGAAGAAGAAGAAGAAGAAGAAGAAGATGTAGAAGAAGAGAAGGTACGCAACACGATCGAATGGAACGCGGTGTTTCGATGCACACACGTGTGTGTTAGCCGGCAGCCACACGGGGTCGTCCCATCTTTGAGTTCCTTCTCTTCTTCTTCTTCTTCTTCTTCTTCTTCTTCTTCCACTTCCTCTCCACATGGGTAAGAGCGTGGAGAGCCGGGTCGAAAACGCTCGAACCGTATCTGACGGTCATTAGCGAGCGCGCGCTTCTGAGCCGCGAGATAAAAACCAGAGGACCAACCAAGTAGTATTTTACCAGGGACATAGTTCCCAGGAATGATCACTATGCGAAGGTCGAACGATTATGAAAAGATACAGTGTTCGTGGAATCGCTCTTTCCGTCATCTCTTTCGCTTGCCTATTTTTCCACGTTCGAACATCACGCGGTGGGAACTTGCAATGTAAAAATCGATAACCAGATTAAGTTCTAGCAGAATCTACTGTACGAGGACATCACTGTTAACACTTTTACGTATTAAAAAGAAGAGATAGAAAATCTTTCGTCTGGTATATCTCACGTAGAATCTATCATCTGTCGCTGTTCTTTTTCGCGCGATTGTTCGTATTGTTAGATTCCGATGTTAACTGTTTATTATGGTCAACTTTTACATAGAAATATTACAAGAGACATTTAGTTTCTAGAACCGTTGTAATTCTTCTATATTATACGATCTTTGTGATAATAACGATGTCAAAAATGTCTTTCTAGTTCTTTTAAGAGTTCGGTAGTTTGGTTTAGAAGGTGATGGGGCTGATAGGAATTCTAGGACTAAGGAGTCAGGCGTATGATTCAGGGTTGATGAGTAACAGATGTGCAGAAGATGAAACAGAGTTTGGAGACAACTTATCTTAACTAAACACTAACCTAAAATTATTCACTAGCCTAGAACGATATCCAATAATATTTTAATTATAACATCGTAATAAAACATGAAAATTTCGATAATTCTTACTTGATACTGTTACTCAATTTATGTGAAATGCTAAGGATATGTGACAATAAATGTAAGCTTTTTTATCACAATATATAGATTTTTTCCGCGACACCAACGTAAAGCTACCGGAATTTATTCGATGGCTTTGCCGGTGGTTTAACAGGAAGGAATAGTGTTAAAGTGTTATTAACACTGTTATATCCCGAAGCTTAATTCAGCGGCGATGTTGAAGAATTAATCTTAAACAGTGTAATTCTCAACGACTTGTATTTTCGACTTTATATACCCGATAACTACATTTGTCTTTTAAATCTTTCAGTGATTCCCATTTGTTCTTATACACTTGTACAAATAATATAAACAATTACCTTGTTTATAATAACACCGAGTAAATCGTGGATAAATTTCGAAAGAAAAAGGAACGCTTATTCAAAAATTTTACTTTTCCAGTATTTTCTCGAACGAAAGAATATTATCTTTCGTTTCAAATCGTCCATTATCAAGTCGCACCACGTTTTCTGCGTTAAACCTCTGCACAATACGCGCAACTTCCAAATTATACCTAATTTCGCGAATTAATATACAGAATGATACAATGAATTATTCGAACACATTCTCAGCCCACCCCGATTTCGCTGTACACGAGAAGGAAGCGCTGTAAAAATAAAAAGAAAGGAAAAAAATGAAAGAAGTGGAATCTGGACGATAACTAAAACGCAAGCCGGGGAGGAATATTTTTCTTATCACGGCGAATATGGCAATAAAGACCGTGGAAAGGGTTACATTTCCTTTTTTCTGTAAACTACCATGGCGAAACCTTCGGGACAGCATTAAAAGTGTTTATACGAGGAGCATTGAGATAACTTCATTTCCCACTTACTACTCTCTCTCTCTCTCTCTCTTTCTCTTCTTTACCTGCCCTGCATTACGGTATTAAATATAAATGTTTGCGTTAAGTACCGTTGTTTCGGAATTTCCGTCGAAATCTCGCAACAGAGGAAAGGGTTAACAGGTAACATCAGGTAACGAAGTGTGGTAGAGAAAAGAGATCGTGGATGGGAGGAACGTTGTTATATATCTGGACCGTGTTTACGAGTGAACGAGTAACAGAGCGGAGAGGGCACCGAAAGCTCAACGAGCCCTTAATGATGTCATAATTGAATAATGCCCATAATCTACCGTGGATCTGGCTTTTTGCCGTTTCTTGTACGTCGCTTTCCGCCGATCGGTTTAAATTGAAGCAGTTACACACGTAAATACACAGAAACGCGGGGATAAAAAGGTAGACGGGGGATTCTCGTAAAAACGTCGATGATAGTAACGAGTATTAATTTGTAACGCGGTATACTTAAATTGATCGTTTCCGTTACGAGTAATTTTCCATCCACACTTTCGCGGGGAGAACATATGTCGAAAAATTTTTCGCTCGGTCTATAATCTTTCGACACTTAACACGTTCGCGCCTCACGTTTTTTTTTTTTTTTTTTTTTTTTTCGCTTCGAGGATTTATCTGGATTTCATTCTACCGTTTCTATGGGTTTTTGGGTATTTGTTAAACGCGAAGAGTAGATTTTGTCGAGTTTTGTGGAACTTTGACGAAATCTTTCGAGATCGATTGAAATCTGTGGAGATTTTGGTGAAGTTTAACGTACTTTTGGTGATATCTGTTGAAATGTATGGAAACCGGAAGTCTACCGATACTTTACCAAATCGTATATAAATATATTGAAATTTATCTCATTTTATAAACTTACCGAATTTGAAAATCCACGGAAATCTACTGAAGTTTGTTGGATTTTATGGGGATTTATTGAAATATGCTTAATTCTAAAAATCTACGGAATTCAAGAATCTTCTGAGATTTATTTAATTTGATAAATCTACTAAACTTTAAAATCTACTGAATTTTACATAAATCCAGCGATGTCTACTTAATTCTACAAACCTACAGAATTCGAAAATCCAGCGAAATCTCTTAAATAATTAGATTCTACATAAATCGACAATTACTTCAATTCTGAAAACGTATTGTATTCGAAAATCCACCGAATCTCTTAAATTTTTGAATTTTACATAAATCCCCTACAATCTGTTTAATACTGCAAACGTACAGAATGAAACAATCCACCGAATCTCTTAAATTTTTGGATTCTACATAAATCCCCTACAATCTGTTTAATTCTACAAATATACAGAATTAAAAAATCCACCGAAATCTGCTAAAACCTACCGAATTTTATCGAACTCCACCGAGAAATCAGACACACGCTAATTTCATCGATATATAACCCAAATCGAACCAGAGGAAGAAAAAGAGACGCTGGCATTACCCATCGGGCAAGCAAAGTACCACGACGACTCCCCACGGTGGTTGGAAAAATACGACAAAGCAGCCCCTCGTCCCAATAAAAAAAAAAAAAAGAAAAAAGAAACTGAAATATGAATTAGGCGAAACATTAACCGAGGAACGAGGAAATACAATGGTCCACAGGCATAACGAGTGGACAAAGGGGGCGTCATTAAGCCTGGTAGATAAATCCTGGCATCGGCGATCGGAATCCATAAAGCGTGAAAGAGGAGAGGATAGCAAGCCGAAGAAATTATACGGTGAAGAATACCTGTGTCTCGAGTGTTCGTGTCAAATGTCCAGGACATCGGAAAACCAGGTAGAGATTACGGGGAACACAATGCGTGCGCCCAAAGGAGAGTGGCATGGTGCATTTTGAAAGCTGTGGCGTGGCCAACTGAGACAGAGACAGAGAGAGAGAGAAAAAGAGCAGGAGTGAGTGAGTGAGAGAGAGAGAGAGAAAGAGCAAGAGAGAGAAAGAGCAAGAGAGAGAAAGAGCAAGAGAGAGTGAAAGAGAGAGAGAGAGCAAGAGAGAGTGAGAGAGCAAGAGAGAGTGAAAGAGAGAGAGAGAGAAAGAGCGAGAGAGAGTGAGAGAAGGAGAAAGAGCAAGAGAGAGTGAAAGAGAGAGAGAGAGCAAGAGAGAGTGAGAGAGAGAGCAAGAGAGAGTGAGAGAGCAAGAGAGAGTGAAAGAGAGAGAGAGAGAAAGAGCGAGAGAGAGTGAGAGAAGGAGAAAGAGCAAGAGAGAGTGAAAGAGAGAGAGAGAGCAAGAGAGAGTGAGAGAGAGAGCAAGAGAGAGTGAGAGAGCAAGAGAGAGTGAAAGAGAGAGAGAGAGAAAGAGCGAGAGCGAGAGAGCGAGAGCGAGAGAGCGAGAGCGAGAGAGAGAAAGAGCGAGAGAGAGAGAGCGAGAGAGAGAAAGAGCGAGAGAGAGAAAGAGCGAGAGAGAGAAAGAGCAAGAGTGAGTGAGAGAGAGAGAGCAAGAGTGAGTGAGAGAGAGAGAGCAAGAGAGAGTGAGAGAGAGAGAAAGAGAGAGCAAGAAAGAGTGAGAGAGAGCAAGAGAGAGTGAGTGAGAGAGAGAAAGAGCAAGAGAGAGTGAGAGAGAGAGAGAGAGAGAGAGAAAGAAAGAAATAAAAGTGTGTTTAAAGGAGTCAAAGTCCTTTAAAGGATCCAACCACAGGGAGGAAAGGAGAAAGACAGAAGGGAGAGAGAAGGATAGAGTGGGAGGAGAGAAGAGAGATAGAGAGGAGAAGCAGAAGCAGCAAAGATCGAGAAGATATCCCCACGGGGCACACGAAGGAGGACGATCATCCATAGGAGAAACGGTATGCGGTTCTGGAATTTCGTCCTTTTTGTGCGACCGGTGATTTCAATAGACGAATCTCGAGGTCGGCATTGGTTCCTGCTGCGCGTATTCTACGGTGACATTTCCAGAGGAGACTAACAAGAGTAATATTTCAATGGGGGCCCTTATGCGTTTCGTTTGCTCCTCCTCACGGTGAAACGAAGAGAAGCGGCTGAACGAACCAACCATTCCATACACACATACACATACAAAGAAAGAGACACACACTCTGGGCGGGAATATTATTGCATCTCGAACGCGGCAGAATCTTACAGCCGCATCTTACTACTAACCCCCTAGAAGAAAATATATCGACACTAAACCCACCACCATTCGAACATCGTAACGTCTATATAGATAGCGTGGTTAGATAAGATCCTTTATAACCCCCACCACTTGGTGATACCTTAATATCATTTTTCTTTCTTTCTTTCCTTCTTTTTTTTATTTTTGTTCTTTTTAATCGATTTACAGCCTCGTCCTCGGAAACTTTAGATAGCTCCTTGGAGCGTGTGTACGAGGGCGAGATCGATACGCCGACTTTCTGTTCCGAATGTGCAAGCTCATCCAGGATCATATCTCTTGAAATATCGTTCGACGTGGTAGGAGCACGAGGGAGCGAGCGGTAACGCGCGCGGGCGGAACGAAGCTTAAACCTCCCTCGTTAAGTAACACGCGCGTTCTCTCTCTCTCTCTTTCTCTCTTTCTTTCTCTTTCTCTGGCTCTTCGTCTCACGTTCTTTGCTTTCTTTCGTGATTATTTCTTTTGCTTATAACCTTGTTTTATTCTCTTATTCGTCCCGTATGCCGGAGACTGTCCGTTCTTTAAATTGTCTCGTTCCTGCTACGATTAATTTTTCTCCATCTCCTTTCAACTATCTTTCTTTCTCTCTTTCTTTCACTCTGTCTTTCTGTTCACGGACGATTCCCTTATCGAGAGATTGTGTAACCCCTTCCCCCTCGAGCTTATAATTCGATCAGCGTCTCCGTGCCTGTCGATATTCCAATTAAATGCCCGCGGGAATATTTTAGTGACAATAAAATTCATTTAGAGGGGCACTTTCTCCGAGCGAGATCGAGGGAAATCGTTTCTTATGCAAATTCGTTCGATTACACGTCGGAATTATCGACGTCGCTTAGCGGGCCAATATTCATTCGGATGTAGCTTAACGAATCGGGAAGCTAAACCTAAATAGCCGCTAGAAGATCGTTCTGTATGTAACCAGGACAAAGTCTGACGATGAAATGTGACAGTAAATGTACTGTGAAAAACTTGAACTGATACGTATGTGCTGAAACACTCGTTATATTCGTATAGAAAGTTAAAGCGTCATAAAACAGTAAAAACGTATCTCTGGTAGGTGAGATAAAGAGTATATATATTTTTCTTCTTTTTTTTAAACGATCACTTGCGTAATTTTCATCGAAATTTAAACTCCTATTCCTTTATCTATCTGTCAGAATATTATATTTTCACTCTCAGACAGAAAGTGATTCGATTCGTCTCGATATTAATCTGTAGTACATTAGTCTTTTTAATCTAATAATAAATTAACAAAACA
The DNA here is from genome assembly GCA_951804975.1 of Anthophora plumipes. Lineage (NCBI taxonomy): Eukaryota > Metazoa > Arthropoda > Insecta > Hymenoptera > Apidae > Anthophora > Anthophora plumipes. The sequence continues at coordinate 23,656,320 of OX638116.1, read as the reverse complement.
AATCATTCTACTCGTTATCTTGTACTTTGTTTTTCTCTCTCTCGAAAACGTAGCTTTTCGTGAACAAATTTATACATTTCGAGATATTTTTTCGAATAGAATTAAAATTCCATTTTCGATTCTACTATTTCCACCCCATCCCGTGCATCTCATCGACAAGTATAAAAACACGTTTCCACGATTACTTAGAGGAACGAAATCGCGCGAGTGCGTGAATAATTTTCATTCGAAAGAGAGGTGTATAAGATGAGAGGAGAGGGAAAAAAATTCGAAGGATATTCGGCGCGAAGAGGAGGAGGAGGAGGAGGATGAGGACGGTTCTCAAGCTACCCCGTGCGCAATTCCTCACGCCCACAGATTTGATTTCTCCCTCCACGTAGTCGTTCCGTTCCGATTCTTCGCGCTGCGCCTTCTAAAGAAGACGTTGAAAAATGAACAGGATGACGATTGTGATTACGTGGGGACGAACAACGGCAACAGGAACGAGACGGAGGATGATGATGATGAGCAAGTAGAAGATTAGCGTAGCATTAAAGGTGCCATCCCGCTTCCTTTATTTCGTTGCCCCGTGAAGATCGACCGGCCAACCGGAATGAACGCGACGAACTTTATAAATGCGCCCTTGTAAATCATTTTCTCCGTCGTTCCCGCGTCCCTTTCGCTTCGTCGTAATGACGGAAATCCGTGCGGCTAACTAAAATATTCCAAACTGAGAACAAAATGTAATATCCCCGATCTTAACGTCATTACGAAATTTCGAAAAATTCATTTTGATTCTGTTGCTCGTTACTTTGCGCACGAAGAACTGTGGAAGCCATATGAATATTCAAAAAGTAAATGAGAATTAGATTCTGTTCGAATTTTTATTGCACAATCTGAAGAAACAGTGCTTCCAATTTTTTTTTTTTTTTTTATTCAACTCAAGCATTGAATTATCATCGCGATGAGATTAATAGGTTCAGTTTTGAGAAATTTGAGAAATTCGAGAAATTCACTTTATAGTGAGGAACTTTTTTTTCTATTCAACCAAGCACTAAATTATCATCGTGATAAGGTTCACAAGTTCAGTTTTGAGAAATTTGAGAAACTCACTTTATAATGTGGAACTTTTTTCTATTCAACCAAGCATTAAATTATCATTGTGATAAGGTTCACAAGTTCAGTTTTGAGAAATTTGAGAAATTGGAGAAACTCACTTTATAATGTGGAACTTTTTTTCTATTCAACCAAGCACTCAATTATCATCGTGATAAGGTTCACAAGTTCAGTTTTGAGAAATTTGAGAAACTCACTTTATAATGTGGAACTTTTTTCTATTCAACCAAGCATTAAATTATCATTGTGATAAGGTTCACAAGTTCAGTTTTGAGAAATTTAAGAAATTTGAGAAATTCACTTTATAATGTGAAACGTTTTTTTCTATTCAACCAAGCATTAAATTATCATCGTGATAAGGTTCACAAATTCAATTTTGAGAAATTTAAAAAATTCGAGAAACTCGCTTTACAGTATGGAACATGTGACTGTATAGTCGATCGAAGAGATCTAGGAATGTGAGAGATGGGACAGTATAGTCGATCGAAAAAATACAGAAAGGTCGTAAATCGAAGAATTAAGTAGCGTTATTTTGGAAGTACCTGAAATGGTCTCGAGATCTTATCTTCTCAGGTGACTCTGCTGATACGATTGTCGATACGCAACCTTGCAACTTTATTGTGTTTCTTCTACCGACTGTACAAAGCAAAGTGCACTGACATTGCTCTTTCTGATTGTACGATACAAGTTTGAACAACATCTTGGTGACTATATTTTATTTAGCTCTCAAACTTGAGAGATTATTTTTTCAGATCCTACACTACACCTAACAAACTTCCATTTTCTATTTTTTTGTTTATTTAAACTAAATCAAATTCGAATTATATTTTCTTCAAATATACACAAGTGAGATCAAAGCCACATAAATTATTTCTATTATCTGAGAATAAACGTACCACTTTGTTAATTACGTTTAGATTGTTTTGTGAACACATATATCGTCCTCAAAATCGAGAGATTATTCTCCCGAAGTTTATACCACACGTAATATCTCTCAATCAGACTAAAATTATATTTTCCTCGAGTATACGCACGTGAGATCATCAGCCACATAAATTATTTCTTTCGATCGAGATCTAACTGACATTATTGGTTGCGTTTAAAGTATTTTGCGAGAACATATATCATCCTCAAAACCAAATCATTTTTCCAGACTCTATACATCACGTATTTAAGTCTCCAAGTCAATTTAATTTGTTCAATCTAAGTCAAACTAAAATTCGTACCTATTGGTCGCGTTTTTAAGATTCTGTGAAGATGCAGCATAAGACATCATCATATCTATTGTCCTCAAAACCAAATCATTGTTCCAGACTCTATATATCACGTATTTAAGTCTCCAAGTCAATTTAATTTGTTCAATCTAAGTCAAACTAAAATTCGTACCTATTGGTCGCGTTGTTAAGATTCTGTGAAGATGCAGCATAAGATATTATCAAATTTATCGTCCTCAAAACCAAATCATTTCCCCAGACTCTACACATCACGTATTTAAGTCTCCAAGTCAATTTAATTTGTTCAATCTAAGTCAAACTAAAATTCGTACCTATTGGTCGCGTTTTTAAAATTCTGTGAAGATGCAGCATAAGATATCATCAAATCTATCGTCCTCAAAATGTTAATATCTCAATCCTTGAGAGGCATCGTGCGTTAGATGAATGAAAATTGATTTATTTTAATACATATCTACATATAATATGGTAACAGAGTACCGTTGTTTAACCATAGAATCAGCAAGATCGAGGGAACGTTCGATCGGTAGTTTTCATGTAGCGGACAGTTTTTACAAGGCTGCCAGCTAGACTTTGTTACAACGGTACACAGGCGCAACAGCGATGGCGCAAAAAAGCCGCAGAAAATAATGATGATGAGCAAGCAGGGTATTAACGTAGACCTTTCCCCTTTCGTACAGCTTTCCCGTAGATCGTCCATGGAGAAGTTAAAAATTTCATGTCCCTTGATGTTAAATGGATTGCACAAAGTTCTATATCAAAATCTTGTCATACTTCTTTCATCAGCTTCAAACTTTCCCTTCTTACACTTTGGAATTCTACTTTCGATAGCCAATGAGATCTCATCCTTTGCTTATCGTTCTTCCTCAAATCTTTACTCCCTTTTCCTAATTTTTTAATCGCTTAACTGACCAATTGAAACCTTTCTGATGTTCACTGAGCTGGTGGAATATCATAAAACACACATCATTGTCAATTTTCTTCCTCTTCTTGCCTTTTCTACTCGAAATCCCCAATTTCTGACCCTTTCATCGGTTAAATTGTATCAAGTTCTTTTTTTAAGTTCAAGTTCTTCTGAAAATTTCTTCTTCTACATCAATTTCAAGCGACCAATCCGGTGTTCGATGTAGCTAATCCTTTCGAAACGAAACGGTCAGTGTTAACGAATTTGATCTCTCTGTTAACCTCTCAACTGTGTTCATCTCTCAAACATAAATTGAATCTTCCCCTAGTTTATAGTTAAAAATGAGTGAATAATTCCTCAATAAATGAACTATTGTGTATTGGTTAACCAACGACGAGTTCACTCGTCTTCCACAGTTAACAGGTGAACTCGTACAAGGGAGACTCTGCTGTGCATAACGATTTATCGAATTTATCGTAACAGATCAATGGAAGTGGTTCCCTTATCGGCATCAACATCCAAAAAATGGCAGAAACGAGAGGAAAAAGAAAAGAGATGGAAAGGGAATCACGGTCGAAACTGAAACTTGTAAACGATGAAATTACAGGAGATCATATCTGAATAATTAACGAAAGAGGGGCTCGGGAAGAGGAATAACGAAGTCAGAATTCCAAGAGCTCCTCTCGGTTACTTCCGTCTTTGAGTATCCGTTTATTACGTGGCCCTTGTAGCTTTCCAAGAAGCACACCGAACAAACCTAAGAGAGTCCACCGATTTCTCGAGGGACTCGCCAAATTCTTTTCCTCTCTCTGTCGAGTCTGATTCTTCTCTCTATTGCGGCTTCCCCTTTCCCTCGAGGTATCGATAAGCTAATCGTATAATTCATAGCGGAAGAAGGGGATAGCGAGGCTTTATCGTCTGGCCTTCATCTCTCTTTCGAGCAAATTAATTTCAACGAACCTTCCTATCTAACGGAGATCGCTGCGTAGAGATTGTCAATCGGTGGATAGACACGAATGCGATATTTTCGTACGTTTTCATGTGCACTGCTGACTTTTTTCTCGATTTTTTATTCTCTTTCGATGATAAATAAATATATGTCACAATATATATATGCTAGAGATGAGATTTCTTATCGATTAGACTAATACTGTCTGCTTTGATCATATTCAAAGCAAAAGGAAGTAATTTCATCCTCGTTCTTTCTTTTTGCCGGAAGTATTCTTAAACTTTTGATCTGCAAAGTACATATATCAGACGGAAAATAAATTTTCATTCTTTATTATTAATCCTTAGTCTTTCTTATACACGATCGTTACTTAGTAGTTTCATTTTTCTATCTCACAAATTAATTGGCTTTAAAGTTAACGTTCCGTAGCTTGGCTATAGTCAGGTAAAACATTTCGCTTAAAGCGTTCACAAATAAACATTTCATATTTCGAATGTTACAATCATATTTGTAACTGAATATATTCGAAAAGCTTAAAATATTCCGGCTACGAGTATCAATTTTCGCGCAAACAACTTGTAATCTGTTAAGACATGGGTCAAAAGTGACCCGGAATTAGATGGGCGAGGGTTGATTAACTCTCTATGGGCTGAATTTTTGTTTTAAATCCAAATAAAAATTGGGGGAACGAAAAGTCAGCAATTGTAAACCTATATATGCAAATGAAAAAAAGATTTTTCCGTTTAAACAATTTTATTGCAATATATTCACTATGTGACTTTCAGGTAACAACGACTTATAATGTTTGCACTTCTGTGTAAAATATCGATAAATTAAAATGTGACCTGAAAGTTACACATAGAGGGTTAACTTGTTGCATTGGCAAGAAAAAACCGATTAATAAATCTATATATATATATATATATATTTATATTAACACTTTCACGACCGGTGACACTCACGTGGTACCATTGGCAAGCCATTTGCAAAGTTTTTTAGAACGTCAGTTGCTTAACCCTTTGACTGCTAAATAGTCTATCATCAAAAAGAGAAATATTAAATGAATGCGGAATTTAGTTAAAATGGAGTTGTTTTATTTTTAATAAACAAACATATTATAATTAAACCATAATATATTTTAATGCTTTTTTTTAATAATCCCGATAAATTATGTTTATTTACACATATTATATAATAAAAAGCAGCTAAGTTCATTATGTTGTCATGAATTTTGTTTTACATTTGTACGTTTCAATAATTATCACACAAAGGAAAAATATTGTTGTATAATATAATGTTGAATGTATTTCGTGAATTTACGTAAAATTTTGTTAAATTAATTCTTCAAAAATATTCCCGGCCCCTAGCGACGTTTCACTACGCAAACATGCGGTCGTGAAAGTGTTAAAGTATTAATAATACAAATTTTATACGCAATTCTTTCCTTTCACTATTTATACAATCATTTTCTTCCGTTTCTCAAATGTTCATAGTTGCACGAGCGATAGTGTGCCTCACCACGCGGTCGTACGTCGAAGAAACAAGGGAAAAAAGGTCTTCGTAGTTAATTGACGGTTTATCGTGGTTAAACGAGGGTCATTAATCGGACACCGACATAATTATCATCGACTATTATTAAATTCTGTTGGTCCCGCTTTGTATCGCGGGGCGCCTGGTATGCTACGCTCCCCTTGCACGCTTTACTCCAGATATATTTATCTAACGTGGCTACACACACACCAAGGGAGAAAGAAAGAGAGAGAGGAGGGAAAGGAAGAGAAGAAAAGAGAAGAAAAGAGATGAAGAGGGAAAAAAAAAAAATGGACGAAGGAAACATTACGCCTACATTTCGCACGAGCTCTCCTGGACCCACCCATTGGCGCGCGAGTGTGTGGGTTTGCCGTGGCGTGGCTCACGCGCCCATACATCAAGATCACGTTAAAGCCACTTTCTTAAATCAAACGGCGTGCCACTTACTTTATTTATCCGTGTTTCCCTCGGTTTTGTCGCTCGGGGATTATCGTATCCCCGTTGAAATCGAAACTTTTCGACTCTGTCTGTGACGCAGCTTTTGTCACCGGAACGTGCTTTACACGATCGTTCTTTTTTTTCTTTTCTTCTTTTTCTTCTTTTTTATTTCTTTTTTTTTCTCTTTCTCTCTTTCTTGGTACGTCTGACGACTCTATCAAAGTACACGCGAGTGTATATATATATATACGTATGTATGTATGTACACGTAACAGCGAACTATTACTCCGAGCTATTATTACCCATTGGAACTTTCTAATATTGGACAAGAACGATATTTCACGTAGGACGTAAATAAAGTGGAAAGTTTAACGATTAACGAGCCACGGTGGTAGATACGTGGAAGATTTAGGGGTATTTAAATGGGGCATGATTGAAGAACGATTCGGAGGTACATCTAACACTTTCTCAATCTTTCTCCTCGATAGTATCGTTTTTACGATATTGTTCGATGTATTTCTATACGTGTATTCTTTCATTTGACGCGTTTGTTACTAATGTCGAAGTATTGTCGACGTAGAATGACACCCCGTGTGTCATCGTCAGCAGGGTATCGATCGATCACCTCACGATCGATGGGGTATCGCTATGAAAATCCCGATGAAAATCATGTGTCTGACTGGGAGATAAGAATTAATGGCGCACGGTACGTTATAGATGTATATTCTCTTGGTTAACATGCTTTTTACCAACGTCGAAGCTTTGTCGACACGGAATAACATACTCAGCGTGTGTCATCGTTGACAGAATGTCGATAGAGTATCGATCGGTCACTGTATCGACGAGTACCATCCCGAAAAGCCTAATGAAAATCATCTGCTGACTGATAATACGAATTGATGGGACATGATATGTTATTTATGCATATTCTTTCATTTGACACGCTTTTTACCAGCGTCGAAGCATCGTCGACGGTGTATATGTCGTCCACTATGTGATCGACCAACAAAATTGCAAAAATTCTGATAAAAATTATGTGCTGATTGAGAAATAAGTATTGATGGCAGACGAGAAGTTGTGCGTGCATATTCTTTCATTTGACACGCTTTTTACCTGCGTCGAAGCATCGTCGACAGCGTGTCGACAGAGTATCGATCGCTTACTATACGATCGACGAATAAAATCACGAAAATTCTGATAAAAATTATGTACTGACTGAGAAATAAGTATTGATGGCAGACGAGAAGTTGTGCGTGCATATTCTTTCATTTGACACGCTTTTTACCAGCGTCGAAGCATCGTCGACACTAAACGACACCCCAGGTGTCACCGTCGACACATGATCGACGAGTTCCACCACGAAAATTGTGCTAAAAGTCACGCATATGACTGAGAGATACGAACTGACGACACACGGCACGTTCCTCGTGATTTTGTCTGACAACAGGCGAACGTGTTAATCGCTGATTACTTCTACCGATTCTTTTCAACAGTATCCCATGTATGACGTGTTAAAAGATGAAATTACGAAGGTGAGTAGTATCGAATGCATACATCGTGGGACGCCTGGCTCGCGACCGAGGTCAATTTACCCCACTGTATTACTTAACATTAATTGTTCCTCGTCTCATTAGTCCTAACAGACTAGGCAATATACTCGTAATTATTACGGCACCGCGTTAATAACTCCGTATTACGGATACAAGTTCAACCAACGTCAGTTTAATATCGGTAATTACGTCCGTTAACATCGCGATCCTAACGAAGGAAATTGAATAATGCCGTTGCGCTCCATCGAAACCGACTCCTTTAACCCTTTTATTCTCCTTTCCCCTCCCGGAAATCTCCAACCTTTGCGTGTGTATATATACACAGGGAGAGGAGACCGAAACGCGAAGCGCTAATGAAATCCGTCAACGATGTTCCCTCAAGTTTAGGTGATCGTTACGTCGAACGACGACATCGAGGATATCTTTTTCTTTTTTCTTTTTCCACGTGAGATTAACGGTTGAGTGAAACGCGACGGTAAGCAAAGTCTGTTAATTTTTCCTCGGAAAGAGCCGGGCGTATAGGTCGAGAAAAGGCAGTGTACGATGCAAATACAATTACACCACGGGAAGAATGTTCTAATTGACCAGTATGCGGTGAGGTTTAACAAAAATGTCTGGCGATCCGAGACGACGTCCTCTACGAATATATCCCCCGCTTTCATCCCCGTGGAACTCGACAAAAACCCGATGATACGAAGTCGATGGCCGAATGAAGAAAAAGAGAGAGAGAAAGAGAGAGAGAGAGAGAGAGAGAGAGAGAGAGGAGCTTCTTCTTCGCGAAGGGTGTACACAGTGAGAGAGAAAGAGAAAGAGAGAGGAATCGAAGGACAGAAAGAGAGGGAGAGTGAAACGAGGAGGAGAGAAAGGAGTGGAGCCTGGTCTGGGACAAAAACGTCCGAACTGCTGCAGTCGGTTCCCGAACAGTCACAGATCCCACAGCGAGCGATAAAGGTAGGGCCAAACGAAACGACGAGGAAAGACGGGGACGGACGGAAGAAACGAAAGATAGGAAGAAGAAGTTGGGGACCCGAAACGAGACGAGGATGAAAGGAGAGAAAGAGAAAGAGAGAGAAAGAGAGAGAGGATCTTCAGAAATGAAGCAGCAGTCGCACCGGGGGTAGAGAGCTGGACCGACTTTTACCTACGTCCGCTGCTGTTTGTATGCGTTCACCCGAGATCAAGTTTTTCTCGAGTTCTGAACCTCCGGCAGCGAGCCAGCAGCAGCAGCCAGCAGCCCCGACTCGAATCCAACTTGATTTCCTGGCACGCGGTTCATCTTGTCGTTTATTCTCTCCCACTCTCTACCTTTGCTAGCTCTTTCTCTCTTTCTCTTTCTCTTTTTCTCCTTCTCTTCTCACTCTTTCCCACTTTCTATACCGAACATCTTCGTTCCTCGTTTCGTCCTTTCGCTTTTGCCTGATCATCCCCACTTATGTATCACGACAGGCACACTCACTGTGTACACTGGATCAGAGGGATGGTCTGATGCTGGCTAGAGAAACACGTGCCCCCTTTCCAAAACGATCCAAACTATTTCTCCACCTCTTCTACACGGTTCATTTCAGTTCCTCCTTTGGAGGATTATACATGGTGCGTCTGAGGTCTATAGGCGGGTTCCAGAGATTCTACGGTTCATTTTCGGTGAGAAATGTCCAAGAGGAAGAAGGGTATCCTTTCGGTGATTCTTTGCAAGGAACGATTCAATGAAATGTGATTCCGCGTAGTCACGATCATTTTCGATTCTTTTTTTTTTTTTTCATTTTTTGATTCTCTCCTCTGAATTGTACTCCGTGGTTCGTTGATTGCGAAGGTTAATAGTCCGAAGGGAGAAGAATCTACGATCGTAGTAGATTCCCTTCGAGGTAGTTTGTGTTAACGAAATCTGCTTTCATTCTTATTTGGAGATTTTGGTTTACGTAATCGACTCGAGCGGAGCTTTTTTTTTTTGGTTTGTTAAATTTTACATTAGGGTTTCTAGATTTGACGTGACTTTTGCACGTTTAAATGGCGTAAAAAGTTTTGCAGAAATTCATCGAAATTCTTTTAAGTATCTAAATTTAAATCTGTAAAAATAAAAGATAAATTTCGTAAAATTTTACGTGCAGCAAGAGAATTCGATAATATCGGATACGTATTTTTTTTTTTTTTAAATAAAATAAAGAGAATTGTTAAATAAGAATCTTGCTTAACTTTTCGCAAGAAACAGTCTGATGCAGACTTCGATGAAATACATAATTCAAAATATCGTAATATTCTAAATCTCACCTACACGTTATAATATTTTTCGACGAAAATTTGCCAGTGCATAGTACAAAATAAATCTCACAAAAACACGTTTTTCTCCATTTTTAAAAACGCGCTAAAAATTGAGAAAAAATCGATACCAATTCCGAGCGGAAACACCATTCCATCTAACTTCTATTCTAATCCCGTTTTAATCCTTCTTTTCTCCTCCCGTCGTTTCTTTCTCCTTCCATAAAATTGCATATAGCGTTTTCGTTGTATAATAAGAAGTATACAATGTAGTATTACGAGTTCCCTTCCCAGTTACTCCGCTCACGATGATCGAAGGACCATTGTTTCTGATGGCGGTGATGCTCCCGTCTCCTAGATTCTTCACATCGGACCGCGACTCTCTATCGTTGACCCTAATTACGCTAAGATCATTCTCTTACGTAACACAATTCCCAAACAGACGAATTATCGTGTCTACCGTGTTGTAAGACGAGAAGCCTGTACGTGTAACGCGTCCTAACGGTGGATTAATAAATCTATTCCGTCGCGTTCCGCTGGTGATAAACGAGCCTGTGGGATAAGCCTCTCCCCGCGGTTGGCCAGGTCTTCGTCGATTTTATCCGCCTTTTTCAATACCACATTTTTTACCCGCGACCTGTATTAGAATCGGAGATTCCGCGCGCGGATAAGATGGGGAAATGTTTCAGTATGGAATGTTAAACAACTCGTATTATCGATGGCGCTAGAATTTTCTCCATGGATATACATTGAGACGTTTACCAGAAATATTTTGGATCACCCTGTACATACAGGAAAATATTTTTCGCCGATCGCTGGGAGAAAATTTGAGGGATTATTCTAGAAGATAAAACAAGATAAAAGTGAAGAATAAAAAAATTGCGTTTAAAGCTTCGTTTCGTGGCTATTGACGTTTGAAGATACGACTGTAAACGAGCAACCCTTGCACCTTTCGCTGCCATTATCTTTAAACGTTAATAACTACCGAACGAAGCTTCGAACGTAATTATTTTACTCTTCACTTTCGTCTTCTTTTGTCTTCTAGAATTTACCCTTAAATTTTCTCCAAGATCTGGCTATGTATTCCGTATACACATAGTAGTTCGAAATATTTAACAGCGTCGAAACGACGTTGAAAAGTAAAGTTAAAAAAAAAAAAAGACGTTCAATTATTAGAACATCCGAGCATTCTGATGAATGAACCGAACGATGTGAATGAAAAAGAGTTGCATATAAAAAGCAAAAAAGAATTGAAGCCTATGCTTCCCTTCGTTATATCACGCCGAAAGTAAATCAATTACTACTTTTCCATTATTCATACAATCATAATCCCCTCTCTCCCATCTATTCATTATGGAAAATCTCTCGAGACACCGTATACCCATCATCTATCCATCCTTCTTCCCTCTTATAACCGCTTTCGTAAGCCAGCGGAACACCATTTCAGAACACCGTAGGAATTTTACCTCTCGTCGACATGTGCAGGTTCGCAGATGTGGAGGAGAGGAAGAACGAACGAACGAACGAACGAACGAACGAACGAAGGAACGAACGAGCGGAAAAAAAGACAGGCTAGAAGCATTGGTTCGCGGTTTCTCTACCGGCGAGAAAGAAAGAACGAAAGCAACACAGAGGCCACGACGGTTACGCTGTAGAGAAGAGAGGAAAGACGAATACTGCTCGACAAAAAGCGGCGAATGACTTTCAGAACGCGGCGGATCATTAATATCACCGGGATGATCAATCAAAGACGTGAACTTACTTTGGTGGATGTCGTACTGGGCCTGGTACCACCAACACCGATGGCGTATAGCTCCACCTCGTACCATTGGATTCCTGTTTCCCTGTCCAGTGCGGCAGCCGTCGACAATATACCTGTCTTCGTGTCGACGTCGAACAATCTGTCGACCTGTGGACCGCCGCTACCAGCGGTCACGTTCGTCACGTAATATTCGAGATCGATGTTCGATCTACGGCTTCGTGCACTCACTCTCAAAATACTCGTCCCAATCGGTTCATTCTCGTACACGCTACCCTCGATTTCACCACGATGCTCCCAAATTGGCTGATCATCACCCTCCTCGCCGGGCACTATCAACGTTAAATAGGTCTCAGTTGATCTTCTCTCAGCTTGTACAGCCTCGTCTGTCGCGCGTATACCAACTTGATACTTCGAGACCCGCTCGAAGTTACTTTTCAACGATCTTGGTAATCTCATCGTTAGATGGCCAGTGTTTCTATGTATTCTAAACATATCCGAGTAATTCACGCTTGATCTTAATAATTCATATGTTACCAAACCGTTCGTACTTGAATCCAAATCTCTCGCGATCAATTGTGTCACCGTGATCTCCTTTTGAAATTGATAATTCCCTTTCAACGGTAACACAACGGCGGACATACTGACGAAGATCGGTGCATTGTCGTTTATATCTTCTACGATCACAATCACGAGCTTCTCAGCTGATAATCTCGTGCTAGGTGGTTGTGCGCTATCCGTAGCAACTACCACTAATTTATACGTATCTACTTCTTCTCTATCGATCGGTAGCAAAGTATGTATCACACCTGTCGAAGGATTTATACCGAATCTTCGTACCTGATCCTCAGGATCTTGACTTGCTATTGAATACGTAACAACTCCGTTCTCGTTCGAATCGGGATCCTCAGCTGTGATCGTTACTATAGGCGTATGAACGAGAATCCCTTCTCGAATTTGTCTAGCTATGGCGGTGTTCGGAAATACCGGAGGATTGTCATTCGCGTCGATCACCTCGACGATCAACGTGGTCACCGAGCTAAGCCTTGGATGACCTCCGTCGCTACAGGTCACGTTTAAAGTGTACTTCTCCAGTTCCTCGTAATCCAACGGCTTCCTCAGGTATAACGTCCCCGTCAACGGATCGATGTAGAAGGTGTCCCTTCTATTACCAGCGGATATGGCGAAGGCTAGCTCGCTGTTCGGCCCGAGATCGTTATCCGTGGCTTTGAACCTGAGTAGTTCCGTGTTCGTCGCTGTCGTCTCTAGAACGGAGATCCTTGATTTATTATCGACGAACAGGGGCACGTTATCGTTCTCGTCGAGCACTTCGATGTGAACCGTGGTGTTCGAAGAAAGGCGTGTCTCTAACCCAGCATCGTGAGCTACCACGGTTAACACATAAGTGTCAGACGTTTCACGATCTAATTCCTTCATCAGAGAGATTTGTCCTGTAGCTTCGTCAATGGCAAAATGACCATGTTGGTTTCCATCTTCCAACGAGTAAAACACATCTCCGTTAAGCCCTTCGTCAGCATCGGTTGTGTATACTCTGAGCAATTGTGTTCCAGTTGCTGCACCCTCGTTCACTTGTACTCTATAGGGTAACCTTTGAAACTGAGGGATATTATCGTTCACGTCGGTGATATAGATGACGACTTTCACCCTATCTCGTAGACGATTGACACCGTTGTCGGTGACGGTAGCTTCCAAAGTGATGTAACTGCTACCTGTGTTAGTGACAAGCAACTCTCTATCGAACACCCTCAAAGATTTGATGAAACCGTTCCTCGGGTCGACGATAAAGTCCTGTTGACTAGCAGGCAAGGAGAACATCAGATCAGCATTACGACCCACGTCCCTATCGGTGGCTAATAATTTCCCAACGAACGTATCCGGTGGCTCGTTCTCCCGTAGGTGGAAGATAAAGCTGGAATTGGTGAATTCCGGCGCGTTGTCATTCTCGTCGATTATATGAACAACAACCGGGACGACAGAGCTTCTCGAAGGATTACCCTGATCCGTCGCTGTCACTTCTAACGCGTAGTAATCCTGTTCTTCGCGGTCAAGCACGTTCTTCACGTACAGTTGCCCGTCTGGGAATATACCGAAACGTGTTTCAGTGTTACCATCGGTGACACTGTACAACACTCTACCATTACCACCTAGATCAACGTCTGTTGCTGTGAGAGAGAAGAATCTGTCGTTGACAGGTGTGGATTCAGGCAGAGATGTCTCGTAGCTGGTTAACTTGAACACAGGTGTATGATCGTTCACGTCTTCGATTGTCACTCTGACTTGATGCTGTGCGGACAATGGTTGATTACCAGAATCCGTGGCTGTTACCTCCAGGTGTAGAACAGTACCTGGAGCAGCTCTGATAGGTTTATCCAGATAGATGATCCCTGAATTCTCAGCTACTCTGAACTGTCCACCAGGATTATGAGTCAAGGAGTAAACAATTCGAGCATTTGCACTTGCATCGCGATCTCTCGCTCTGGCTAGGCACACTTCTTGCCCAACAGCCGCGTTCTCCTTAAGAAACACCTCGTCGCCGATCTCACCTTTCGGAAATCTCGGCGGATTGTCGTTCACATCGAGGACCGTGATATTTACCGAGGTCTGCCCGTAAGCGAGTCCAGCTCTAGCGGATAATTGTAGACTGTAGTAGGCCAGCTGTTCTCGATCCAAACAGCCAGAGGTGGTGATTGTACCCGTTGCCTCGTCTATCTTGAAACTACCCCTTGGATCGCCAAAGACAATGGCGTAAGAGATCTTCGAATTACCATACTGCGTGACCTGTACGGTACCCACTTCTCTGCTAAACACGTTCGACGTCGAGGTACATTCACCTCTGTCCTCCGCTATTCTGAACTCGTACCCGTTGTAAGTGTCGAACTCCAGATGCTCGAGATCCTCCTCACGGATGATCTCGACAAGGGCGTTTCTAGTTGCTGTCTTGTCTCCGGTATCCTTCGCCGATATGTTCAACTCGTAGAGAGTTTTATGCGCGGCTCTGAGCGAACCCTGAAGAGTGATCTCTCCGGTTCGTTCGTCGACGGCAAAAAGTCCCTCACCGCCAGATTCCAACGAGTATCTCACTTGAGCGTTCTCCCTGGCGTCGGCATCGGTCGCCGTCACCTTGCCCACGGTGCTTCCTGGCGGGGCGTCTTCTGGTATGGGCATCAAGTACCTCCATGGGTAAAAAACCGGCGAATTGTCGTTCACATCCTCGAGAGTTAATATCACCGTAGCTGTAGATGTCTGAGGTGGTGAGCCTTGATCCTTAGCGATCACTAGAATCCTATATTCAGCTGTTGTCTCTCTATCTAAGTTCACCTTTGTGGTTAACTGTCCAGATAGTCCGTCTAACGCGAACGTTTTAGGATAATCTCTGGTTACACTCGAATGAAAGCTATAAGCAACGCTACCATTTGTCCCTTGATCGTTATCCACTGCTGTTAATGTGGCAACTAAACTTTGTGGAGGTGTATTCTCCGATAATGTAACTTCGACGATATTCTGAGAGAATCTCGGTGCTTCGTCGTTCTCGTCTAATATAGTAACTTTCAAATGAGTCGAAGCATACTTTGGATTAGGACCACCGTCTCTAGCTGAGACGTGAAGCTCGATACTACCTTGAACCTCTCTGTCGAGGGTAGCGACAGTTGTAACCAAACCGGTGTCCTGATCGATCGAGAACCAACCCTGCTCGTTCCCCGAATCGAAATCGTAATAAATCCTCGCGTTCAACCCGGAATCAGCGTCCGTTGCTGAGATACTCGCGACGAAGCTGCCGGTAGGCGAAAGTTCCGACAGCACTGCCGAGTATTCGCTCTGTTGAAAGACCGGTTCGTGATCGTTAACATCGTTCACGTGGATCACGAGGTAGGCGGTTGCCGATCGTGGCGGCGTACCTTTATCGGTCGCGACCACGGTCAGGTTGTATTTCGGTATCTCTTCACGGTCCAATCGACCGTTCACCCGTACGATATCGAACCTCTGTGTATTATCCAGCCGGAAATGGGCCAATTCGTTTCCAGCACGAATTTCCACGGTGGTCTCACCGTTTAAACCTTCGTCGTTGTCGATCACTGCTACCGCGGCAACGATAGAATCCTTAGCCGCGTTCTCGTCGACTGTCGCGAAGCCTGGCGTAGACGGGAAATAGCTGAACTTTATTTCAGGATCGTGATCGTTCGCGTCCAATAGATTCACCGTTACATAGGTCCGGCCATCCTGCCTCGGCGAGCCGTGATCTCGAGCAAAGACCGTTATGACGCAGCTCTTTGGACAACCACCACCTGGACGTGCAGCGATCGTGCAACTCTGTTGAGGACAATCCAATGGTTCTACAGTTGTGATTGTACCACTCTCAGGATCAATCGTGAATTGTCTCTCGTGATCTGGTAGATAATACGTTAACTTTGAATTATCCTCGGAATCTTTATCGGTTGCGTGAACGGTCAACACTTTCGTACCAACTGGTGCACTTTCGTTTAACGCGACTACGTAATCGCTCTGTTGAAAGATCGGCGGATTGTCGTTCACGTCTAACACCGTAACGTTTACCAAAAGATAACCTAATCTAGGAGGTCTACCTCTGTCTCTCGCGCAAACGTTCAACGAATAAAACTCCACTTGTTCCCTGTCTAATTTACCGGTGGTCTCTAAATGGAGATAAGACGTTTCGCCGGTAGGATTACCGGTTACCTCTAAACGGAACTTCCCGTCTGTGTTACCGTCAACGATGAAATAATCATCGACGACACCGTTCTCCAACGTATCCTTATCCGTTGCAGCGTCTAATAGTAATTTAGTACCAACCACTGCTGATTCAGAGAAACTGACCGCTATACCAGATTCTGGGAACTCTGGATCGTTGTCGTTTATATCTAACACTAGGATTCTTACTTCGATCGGATAAGTCGGTTGACTGGATAACACAACAAGATCGAATCTATCGCTACTCAATGCTTCTCTATCCAACACTTTAGCTGTGCGTATTTTACCAGTTTCCGGATCAAGTATAAATTCCTGTGGTGGCTCGTTGAATCTGTAAGTGAATCCAGGTTTAACCGGTATCAGACCGACGAGAGTTCCCTTTGGCTCTCCCTCCCTGACCTCCAGTTGAACCCTGGTGTCAACGGCTCTGCTCTGCATCGCCAGGCCCATCGTGGCGCTGTCCTGCGGCAACATCGGCGACCTTCTAGGCACCAGCCGCATCACCCTTTGAGGTAGGTTGCGGGGAAAATAGTCGGACGTGTGTTTCTCCTGGCTGTTCGCCTGTCCGCCATTTTGGTCCACCGACAATAGTCCCAGGACCAGGGTTAGGACCATCGATCCCCTTATGATCATCTCTTCTGTCCCTTCAGCGCAACACGACGCCCCCTTCCTTTAGCCAAATTCCTCAGGGTTCGACGACATAAACGTTGCGATCGTTACCGATCCACCACTAAACCCTGTATATGTGTGTGTATATATTTTTTTTCTTCTTCTTTTTTTTCTTCTTAATCACTACTACCTCTCGTTTTTCTTCCTCATTGTCGCTGGGAATTTCATCCTCCTTTCGATACGTGATGTTCACGTGGCTTGTTGTATGGCATGGAACACGATACTAGAATCCATGTGGAGGAACATAGGAGAACTTTTATCAAGAGATAATAGGAAATTGTTAAAGATCTATGGATAAGTTTCTACGGTTAACGGATTCCATGACTATCCTTTTTCTTTTTTCCTTTTCTTTTCTTTTGTTTTTTGTTTCACGCTTTTCTATTCCTTCGTGAACAGTCCCTGCCCGTGTATCGCGGTTTCCTTCGTTGACTTGTTTTCTTCTTCTTCTTTTTTTTCGTTTTCTTTGCCCTCCCCCCCTCCCCCTTTACTTTTTCTCTTTCTTTCTTTTACGATCCTCGAATCGAGAGCTACGGCTCGGGCACACAGCTCCTCCGGTCGAAATCGGATTAAGGATGCCTCGGAGGTGTGGGCGTTTTCTTTTTTATTCCCTCCTTTTTGCTCGTTGCCGCAGAAAGTCAAGTGAACACGAGAGTCTCGAGCCGACAGAGGGGGCACTGACCCGCAGAGCCGCGCCTCGCGAAACGCGTCTGCAGATGCTGCTGTGCCTCCCTTGATCCTTCTCCGATACTTTTCCACCTTTACCACAGATCTTGGAAATCCTCTCTAGACGGGATTTACGACGATAAGAATGTAACCAGTTCCGTTCTTCCTCTTAGGATCGTTCCTTCCATTGGTAGGACATATTCGCGCGACGCACCACGCCGTCCGTGGGTTTCCACGTTTCCCGGTCGCTGCTCCTTTTACCCGTGTCACTTGTAACGCGACGTTTAATGCCCGATCCTATCGATCATCTCGCGAATTACTTCCCTTCGTGGATAACTCTTCGATCACTTCCTCGAAACGATCAATGTTCCCTCTTTTCGCACGGTCTTGGAATCACATGTAAATTTTGATGAAAAAAAAAAAAAGAAGAAAAAAAGAAGGAAACTCTCGTTCACAGAGTCTCGAGGATTCAAAGGTGGTAAGAACGATCGATATCTTCAGAGCACACCACTTAACACGTCCGATACTCCTTCGTACCGGGTATGCACAAACCACGTGAACGACGATGTACCAGAAACATGTGTAACATCGAAACAAGTCACTATTCTCATACTTGAACGTTCCTCAAAACACGTTACACGAGCCGACGTCGATTCGTCAGATCCATCGTACCGGCTCGATGTTGTATCTTCGCCGATAAGTGTGCAAAGTTCATCACTAATTCGTATCTCACTCGCGTACTTCTCGTGTTCTGCCGCATGCAACCCGGGGGAAACTTTCTTTTTCACGGGGGTGAAGATGATCGCGAGGTGTACGTAGAGACACGCGAAGAGCGAACCGAACAGAGAGAAAAAAAAAAAAAAGGAAACGAAAGACGCGGCTCGCGACTATCGGAACGAAGAGAGAACGAACGTACGAACGAACGAACGAACTGAAAGGTGAAGAGAAGAGGAGATAATAAAAAGAACGAACACACGCGCACACAGAGGAGAAAGAAGAAGTGGAAGAAGAAGAGGACGACGAAGAGGAGTGAAAAGTAGAAGGAGTAACGTGGGCCGTGAGCACGACGACGTAAGGCCCCGAGAACGTACCACGACGAAGAATATCACCTTCCCGAGGACTGACCTGACTCGACTGAACCGAGACGGTCCCAGAACCTTGCCGCTGCCGCTCGAGAGAAGCATTCTTCGGGCTGGCTGACGCCGTCCCTCTCCGATCCATCGGGCCCAACGTGTGCCCCTGTCTCACTCCCTCCTTTCTCATTCCTCCCTCTATCGCTGTCTCTTTCTCTCTTTCTCCTTCTCCTTCTCGCCCCTTCTTTCTCTCGCGCGCACGCTGCTCCCCTCCTCTTCCACCTCCTCCTCCTCCTCCTCCTCTACGCTCTACACGTTGCACACCTTCCATCGATATCACTTTTTCTCTTTCTCCGTAGAAACCTTCTGTTCCTCCCTCTTTCTTCAAGGTACACACCGTCTTTACATTCTTTCTTCCTCGTTCCACCTGTGACGAGGTATCATCTTCGTTCCTCGTTGAGAGTATCTCGCTTCCTCTTACCTTACCACCCTTTTATCAATCGCATTTTTCCCATTTCAACGTTCGACGATTTGTCTCTCCCTCTCTCTCTCTCTCTCTCTCTCTCTCTCTTTCTTTCTCTGTCTCGTTGAAGTTCATACTTTCTTCGTCTTCGACTCCTCTGGTCAGAGGTTTCATCTTCGTCGCGCGTTTTTTTTTTTTCCTTTCGGTATAGCGCACCTTCTCTCACAGGTATTTAGGAAAGCCTCCAACGGGCCCTCTTCTCTACCCGTCTCGCTTCGATTTTCTCAGACGACCTATCGACATCGCTTTTCCCCTCTATCTCTCGGATACACGTAACTCTCTTTCTCTGACTAATAATCGGTATCGCGTTGTCCCCCTCCTTGTCTACCGAAGCATCCGTGGCCTCTCTTTTTCCCGGGACCCCTATCCTCTGTATTCCTCTCCTTCTCTCTCCCCTCTTCAGTTCGATACGAACAGCCGTGACTAGCCTATTCCTCTCTCGCTCTTGCCTTTTCCAATCGTTCCGTCCTTCTCGAACGACTCATCGATACCACTCTCTGTCCCTTTCTAGAGAAGCATTCGCGGGCCCTCCTTCTCCGTGGCTAGCAGCTTCTGTCTTTCTCTTTCTGGGACATTCGAGTATCGTTGTCCTCGTTCGTTCACGGTAGTCTTTCCATCTTCCATACATCTGTCTCTTATCCACCTGAGGAATATACTCGGTCGGTTGTCCTCGTCGTTTCGAAGACACGCTAGTCCAGTCTCGCGCTTGGTCCCCTTCTCTGTGGGCCCTACGCGCTCGCTCCTTCCCTCCCCGTCCCTCCTACCCGCGGACAGGCTCGGTCCCAGAGTGCCCTCCGTAGCGCCCTCGTTCCCCTCGCCTCTGCCCTCCCTCCGTCCCCCGGCCGTTATCCTCCCACCTTCGGACTCTCTATCCTCGCACATCCCGGCGTCGTCTCGCGCTGAGATATTCTCCCTTTTGCCCTCGAGGAACGAGCAATGCGGAGGCTCAGGTATGCAAGATGGCCGCCGCTGAGAAGCGTTCGCGACGAGGACCGCTTACGGGCGTACGAAGGAGCGAGAACTGTTCCGTAGACGGAGAACGATAGACGTGGCGGGAGAAAGAGGTGACTTGGTTCGTGCTGGCGGGAAAAGGAGGGAAAAGTTGAGATGAATAATGCGCGGGGGAGGAGGGGAAGTGAGGTAGTGGAAAGAAAGGAAGAGAGAGAGAGAGAGAGAAGGAGAGTGAGAGAAGAGAGGTGACAAGGGTGTGGGGTGGAAAGGAGGAGGAGGAGGAGGAGGAGGTGGAGTGCAACGAAGAGGACCAGAACCACGATGCCGTAGATATATATCCGCGGCCCTATAGCCACTTTTATAACTAATCCGTTACCACGATCGAACGAAGCTTTCCTCCGCCTCTCTTTTCCCGTGCCTACTCTACTCCCTATCCGTAGCCTTCCTACCTTTTTTTTCCTTTTTTTTCTTTTTGTTCCTTCCTCGTCGAATGCGCGCCTCCGCGTTACACCGACCGACTAGATTCTACTTTGGTGTTTTCCTTTAATCTAGTTTACTGGGTACGTACCCCGGACTGGCTTACGACCGCCCTCCATCCCCATGCACGGGATATGTGCCGATCGCCGATATCGATAGCTAACCCGATTTACGCCGTCCGACACTATTTTCGTTCTTTTACTTTTTTTTTCTTCTTCTTTTTAGTCCTTTCTTCTTTTCACGTTTCTTTCGCCCCTACCGTTCTAACGTGGTTCTCGTTCTGTCGTTAACACCGCCCGTTGAGGGACACGCCGCGTGCCGTTAATTCGTAAATCTCGCAATTGGACATGCTCGTGACTTTCTTCGAGGATTTTAGAAGGTATCTGTGGAGACCCTGTCGACGCGCTGTCGACGATGACAGACAAGGGGGCAAGGTATTTTACGTTGATCCTGCTTCGACGGTGATAGGAGATACGTTGAACTTGAAATGAACGAGATTTGGAGCTTTCTTTTTTATCGTAGGAATTTTTCTTTTCGCGAAACTGTAGATGGAGTGGAATTTTTCAAATGGCAAGGTGTTCTCTGTCGATTCTACTTCGACGGTGATAGGAGATACGTTGAACTCGAAATGAACGAGATTTGGAGCTTTATTTTTTATCGTAGGAATTTTTCTTTTCGCGAAATTGTAGAGGGAGTGGAATTTTTCAAATGGCAAAATATTCTCTGTCGAGAGTGCTTCGACGGTGGTAGGACATACGTTGAATTCGAAATAAGCGAGATTTTTTTCTATCGTAAGAATTTTTCTTTTCGCGAAATTGTAGACGGTGTGGAATTTTTGAGGACTGAACGTGGATTAGATAAGAACCAGGTAGCGAACGTTTGAGGAACTGTGATTTAACGGTGATGGGAATTTTCGAGTGAATTGTTGCGAGAAATTAGGAGCTTCTAGCGTGGTTTATAGGATGCTTTATCTAAGTGGACCTACTTTGACCAATTCTCGATGGAAATCGAACATTCGTTGGGGTGTGTATTGGAACCTGTTTTTTGAAAGATCGTCCCGATGTTTCATTTTCGTATTATCAGTCCTTTGAAAACTCGTTTGTCACTGTTGCCCTATGACGAACGATAGTAGAAACTATCGGAATGTCCATGTTCGGTGTCGATTTCTGTTTCTTTGCAATTTTTCTAATTTCAATTGGTACTTAACTGTTCAATGAACGAAGTAAGCTCGTTTGTATATAACAAATTAATCGTGCATCAATTGAGATCGACGTCGTACAATGTTTCAAAACAGCGGTTTGACTGTCCAAAGCGCAACTGAATTAGTTCACTTTCAAAATAAAACTAAAAGAATTCCATATAATGACAAAATAACTGATACAATCTAGCGGTTTCTTTTTCACAAATTCGCAACAGTGAATTTGCGTTGTTTAGTTAAAAAAATGTGTTGCGGTTGTTAATTTGAAAATAGAAATTTTACGAGCAAACGTTTAAACCGGTTGGTATATGTAAGTATACAACGTACATATATCAGCAAAAATGGTACCAACAAATGGAATCATTTCCAATAATTGTCAGATACATATAAAAAAGAATTTTCATAATCTTACCAAAAAAAAAAATTTGAAATTTGATTTAAAATAGAAATTTTATGAACAAACGTTTAAACCGATTGGTATATGTAAGTATACAACGTACATATATCAGCAAAAATGGTACCAACAAATGGAATCATTTCCAATAACTGTCAAATACATATAAAAACGAATATTCGTAATCTTACAAAAAAAGAAATTTGAAATTTGATTTAAAATAGAAATTTTATGAAGAAACGTTTAAACCGGTTGGTATATGTAAGTATACAACGTACATATATCAGCAAAAATGGTACCAACAAATAGAATCATTTCCAATTATTGTCAGATACATATAAAAAAGAATTTTCATAATCTTACCAAAAAAAAGAATTTTGAAATTTGATATAAAATATAAATTTTATGCGCAAACGTTTAAACCGATTGGTATATGTAAGTATACAACGTACATATATCAGGAAAAATGGTACCAACAAATGGAATCATTTCCAATAACTGTCAGATACATATAAAAAAGAATTTTCATAATCTTACCAAAAAAAAGAATTTTGAAATTTGATTTAAAATATAAATTTGATGAGCAAACGTTTAAACCGGTGATTTTGACCGGTTGGTATATCTAGTGTTAAGGGTTAATATCGAGGTATTTGTCGTGAGAGAGGGTGCGGCAGGATGCCGGTGGTAAGGCGTGATTAATATCCGACGTTGAGCGGCGCGGCGGTGCGCGTGCATGTGCCATTTGTCGGTCCGCGATATTCGAAAGGTTACGATCCGAAAGACGACAAACAGTGCCTGACATTTATCCTAACTGTTACCGAAGCCTCGAATATGTCCAATTTTACGATTTACCATTTTCCCCCTTTGATACGTAATCAAACCGTAGAGACTAAAGAGTGGGAAAAATTAATCGGCGACGATTAAAAACCGTTTTCTCTACGGGCGCACGCGATTGTGATTAATCGCACCGGGGAGTTGAATGAGCGTATAAGACAGCGGAAAACAAGTAGTAACAACCGTGAAAAGTCAGACGAAACGAGTAGCGGATAGGAGTATAACTCTAGTCACAGAGACACAAAAGATGATTTATTCGCGACACGTTCCTCTTCGTTAACGATCAAACCATGCTGGATGTAATAATCGTTATGATTACACTTTAACATATTAACCGAGAGACATTTCCCTCTGTCAGATGTAACGATCAGATTCGTGGATAATTAAACGATCGGAGTGTATAAAAAAAAAAAAAAAAAAAAAGAAGAAGAACAGAGAGAAAGAAAGAGAGAGAGGGGTAGAAAAAAATATAAAGACGTCAGTTTGACACGTTACAATCAATTTGCACACCGTTGTAATTGCACATGATGAACTTACTCGTCTATCAAGGCAAACAGCATAAACCGGAACGTGCACTTAATAAATCTTATCGGTCGATCCGCAATGGTGCATACGTTCGTTTGCAATTCGTCGTGAAAGGCGCGTGATTTTAACCAGAAATCTGATCGCTTTCCGCGTAGGTAAGCGTAACGATCGCCAACAACAGAGGCGAACGGTCTTTATTCAGCCACGATATCTCGTGCCGCGTGCGAAAGGGATCGTGGCGGCAGTGGTTCTTAACAGCTTATTTTGCGGGGTCGTAGCCGTAATAAATTCGCCGGGGGGTCGTTCCTCACTTGAAACGGCCTTTTGCGCCCACTGGTCTAACGTTATTTCACCGTTCCGGCCATATACGGGGCAGCATCATTCGCGAAACAGTAAAATTCTATCGGGCCGCACCGTGGCCACGTGGGCGTTACACGCAACAGCTTCATTGTTTCACCGAACAATAACTGTAACACATTCTCTCCTGTTTATCTTCAACCGTTGGACGTACGCAGGAAAACGTATCGATTGTCTGTCGCTTCTGAATTGTATTTCAGAAGAGCGAGAGAGAGATAGAGAGGGAGAGAGGGGAAAGAGAGAAAAAAAGAGTACTGCAATCGCTGTCTCGTATGGTTTCTCTACAAGTCGTTCAACGTGCAAAAAAGAGAGCATTTGTACTTGTTGGAAAGTTCCTTAATAAAATACGCATTTTATTATATAGATTTGTACAATAGAAAAAAAATATTACAATACTAAGGGTTGCGATTATTTTTTGGGCGCACCGTACGCGTCCGGCATTCTTTCTATGGTGTACCTGTGATGAGCGACGTACATTATAGGCACACCAGGGATTTTTCGTATTCTTCTCTTTAAATCTTTGTCATTAGTCGCGACTATGTAGCATTTGTGCTGAAATATCAAAGGATTTGTATATTTAGTTACATTGGTCTTGAATGTCTATGGTATTTGTACTTACTTGAGTCACTCTGTTAACAAGACAGTCATCTGCATAGGTGCCTTTGTGCAAGCAGTTCAATCTTTCGAATCTAGGATCTTTTATAATCTTCAGAGCTATTTTATACTTCTGACCTAGCTTCTCTAATTCAGCCACTACACAGTCTGTTATGTAAGGGATGCATTTTGCATAGAGACACTGCATCATGTTTTCTATGATGTCCAGTTTGTTCTTGATAGAGAAATTGACAAAGTTTGTATCTATCAGTACATGGTAAGGTGGTCCCAGTTGTGTGTTATATTGAAAGAACAATGCAGAGGACTGCTGAGGCCTGAAATTAATACAATCTGATAGATCTTTGTTTCTATTGTTAGATTATACGTAAAGATACTTACGCTTCTGTTATCTTAAACTCAGTTGGATTTTCTTTTTTAACTTTTTTCGGTGGTAAACGATGTTCCGCTTTTCTAGAAACAGTAATCTGACATATATAAATCGTTTACATCTAAAAATCGTACCAGTTTGTCTTACAATAAGGAGAATAATTAAACATACATTCTTGAATCCCTCAAGCTTATCATTCTCTTCATTCTCGCAAACTTCTGCTGAACAACTTTTCGCGCCCTTTTTTTAGTTCCCTGTAAATTAGAAATGGGTAGAAAAATTATATTAAATCGTGTCATAGAAATTGAATAGAATTATATCGTGATATCAAATATCAAAAACATAACCTACGACATAAATGTTACTTTTTTCTATCGAATAAAAGATAATGCGTTATGCACGTGGCAGTATTTACCATTTTTGATTAATACTTGATGTTTTATTATTTTTATCAATGAAAGTGAAGGGATAGATAAAAAATCAAGTTATTTGTTTCAAAACATTGCGGACCATGTGGAAATAATATTCAATACTACCAACAGCATTTTCCCTTCACTTCCTGTTACATGAATGCCAACTTAAGATAGCTACGACTCCCACGGAAAATGTGAATTAAATAATTGTAAACTTAAGGTAAAGGTAATTACGATGCTTTCCCATTTTCTGTGCAACGAATGTTATCGCATTTTGATTCATATAACTGTTCCACTATTGTAATACACAATGATAATTCAAAAAAGTATATGGTGTGTCTAACTTCAAGGTGTACGCTTTTGTTCGCTTTCTATCATCTGTCGGACGTGAATGAAAGTGTTTTCTCTGGCCCACACGCCATCTTTTCCACGATTATTCAGGAAGGGAAAGAGTTTTCCTATTTTATGAAACGCAATTGTTGTATTTCTTCGAAATAACGATTCGTACGCAAAGAAAAAGAGAATAATCATCGTGTTACGTATTTTCACACGTTCCTATTGCCGTTAGATACGTGTTAACAAACGTAATTTGCCTATGTGCGTAGAAAGATCGTTCTTTCCTAATCTGTAACAAATTTGCAATGGTTATTGCGATTTATTTATGATCATCAATTGTGTAACTTAAAGAAGGATGCCACGAAAAACGAATAACTACTCACGGAGCGGTCGAGGCGGAAGACCCGAAAACTTGGACGATAAACACTATTTTGGTACATTCTTTACCTTTAATTCTACGCTTGTTACGATCTACTTCCTTGTTCTGTTTTACTTTTATAATTGCGCTTAATATTTTTTTTTTTCTTTGTTACTATAAGTATACGTAAGATCGATTATATTTTTGTTAACTCTTATCTTCCATTTAGGTCATGACGATCGTGTACATAGACATGACGGAGGTTCGTACCTTGGAAGCAGACCTAGAGTATCGTTTAAAACGCAAACAAGACCAGTAAGAAATGTACCTAGAGGTTTGGCATTGGACGAAGATGTTCAGATGGCAACAAGTTCTAATAACAATAATAGACAAGTTATTGTCAGAGGAAGGGATAGGGGTATGCAACGCGGAAGGAATAGTCCTGTACCTTACAGAAGGTTTAGAGTTGGTGGACCTGTTCCTAGAATGAAGCAGCTTTCCATTGGATCTTCGAACTGGTATAAAATCACTGTAAGTAGTTAATATTGCACATGTTTTCGATTGATTCACCTAAAATTACAGACATTGTCTTTGATTGCAGATACCTTATGGACATAAATACGATAAAGATTATATAATAACCAATCTCCTTAGTTATATCGCGCCGGAATTATTTGTTCCAATAATGGTAAACATGAGAAAATAATTATATTATGCAAGTAGAAACATTGTACAAACTTTAATTCATTGTTAAACTTTGTTAACAGTATAAGGTAGTTGGACATGAAGCTAGT
Organism: Anthophora plumipes; assembly: GCA_951804975.1. Taxonomy (NCBI): domain Eukaryota; kingdom Metazoa; phylum Arthropoda; class Insecta; order Hymenoptera; family Apidae; genus Anthophora; species Anthophora plumipes. The sequence continues at coordinate 23,629,338 of OX638116.1, read as the reverse complement.
TTTTATATAGATGAGTACAAAGCAGCAATCGCGCTGTTAAATTGTGACCGTAAGATCACAACTACAGATGGTTACAAATTGCAAGTGAGAGTTTCAAGTCCACTTTTTCCACAATGTGATATAGATGATAAATTGAAAGAGAAATTGAAACAGGCCATGGCAAAACGTTACGTACACGAGACGAACGCGTTAGATTTATCAAGGTTTCACACAGATCCTGGTTAGTTGTGTTTAAAGTAACATTTTCAAAAGTTACATTGTTTTAATATAATCCGCTAATGCAATTTCGCTGATTTTAGATCTCATTTCCGACTATTTCTGCGCATTATTCCGACCTATAATGTTGTCCACCGTATTAGATCTTGTATCAGAACACATACCAGACTTAGAGGCGCTAAATTTGGATGGAAACAAGTTGCAGCTACTTGAAAAGTTAAACGTTTTAAACGAAAAATTCGCAAAGTTGAAGATACTCTACATTGGTGATAATAAGGTGATTAATTTAAGATGTAATGTTGATTTTATCGTTTGTACCATAGCCTCGCGTATTTCAGCGTGAAATTAACGTGTTACAGATTAAAGAGATCTATCAAATAGATATGATCAAAGACTTGAAGCTGGAGGAACTTAAACTGGCAGGGAACCCCGTTTGCAACAAGTATAAAACCCGTCAAAATGATTACATTAGGTAACGTATTGTTTCAATATGATCTGCGTTTTCATGATGATGGAATTCTTCAGATCTGGGTTAAGTCAATAAAGTTTACAGCCTCTCTCCTGTTATGCCAATAACTAACGCATTATTTTCTAATGAAATATATCGTTTTATTAATCTACCTATACATAGGCAGATTAAACCATGAACTTTCTTACTTTTTTTCAATATCTTTTAAATAATCTGTACCATTTTTCTTTTCTATTCTTCTTTTCAATAATAAGGCAAATATTTCTGTTATTACGATTAACTTGGAGCTTCCGGGCTTCTGGCTTTTCTTTCCCGACCATAGCGACGTGCGGAAACGGTTTCCCAAACTCTTGCGGCTGGTAAGTATTTTATCAATTGACATACTATCGATTATTATACTCTCTACAATTCAGCGTAACCACTTTTAATCATTTCATAAGGATGGTATGGAACTCCCGAAACCAATTTTGTTCGACGTAGTGGACGAAGGAAATAAAATGCCTCCCACCCAAAGGATGTTTGTTGCGAATTCAAAAGCGCAAGAAATTGCCAGTCAATTTCTACAGCAATACTTTCTCATATTTGATAGTGAGAATCGTCAGCCATTGTTAGACGCGTATGACGAACACGCGTTTTTTAGTCTGACCGTGCCTTACCTTAATAACAATACCAAGTACGTTCATATATATACAGATTAATTTCACACTTTATCGACTGCAAGCCAATTAATCGTTTTCTTGTTGCTAGCACAAGAAATTAATTAATTACTCTATAATAAGAGAAAGTGAACAATACAGTAAGCCCTCTCGCGAATTTTAATTGCAAATTTTTAAAGCTGTAAGAATAAGCGCGATAACAAAAACCAAGTCGGTTGGTAAAGTGTTAAGAATAAACGTTGATGTTCGTATCTTAGTGACAAACGTGATATTGCAGATTAAACGGATACCTAATGGAAAGCAGAAACTTGTACAGAATAAACGACACACACAAAAGGTACAAATTATTGAAACAGGGACGTTTGCCTGTTGTTTCGTTTATTTCCGAAATGCCACAAACATCTCACTATCTGAACACGTTCACAATGGATATCGGCCTGGTTACGGTAAGATCTTATTTTATTTCTAATAAGAATATAGTTTAAAAATTGTTCGATATTTTAACTGTGTTAACTGTTGTACATTTTTAGCAAGGGATGATGTTAATCACGGTCACAGGATTGTTCAAAGAGCTCGACAAAAAAGAACAGCCGATTCGTTATTTCAATCGAACGTTCATAATAGTACCGGAAGGAAATGGTTATTGCATTCGAAACGAGCAATTACATATGAATCAACCAACAGACGTACAGTTGAAACAACTGAACACACAACCACAGGGACAAATGGCGGCGAATCCGGTATCACAAACTCCTTCGAGTAGCAGCACTGCGAAACCATTGCCAGTTTCGTTGCCTGAAGATGTGAAGCAACAGATGACATTGACGCTCAGCCAACAGACAAATATGAACCTGGAATGGAGTCTGAAGTGCTTGGAAGAAGTGTTATGGAATTACGATAATGCGCTTCTGGCGTTTCAAGAGTTCTACAAGCGAGGACAAATACCACCGGAAGCATTTAACAAATAATAGTAAAATACGCGGGACAAAAGTAAGATTCTATCAAGTTTTAATACTATTTCTCACAATTCGTTTCTGCTGCATGTGTCTACACAGTATGTGATACTTTTCGCGTCTCAGTCTGAACGCGAGGATGTGGATCTTGGGCATCTACTACTTACCTTTCCTTCCATTGAGTAAAGTTAATTTTAAGGGTTAATCGTTAATTGCAGTTTGCATAGTTAAGTAAATATATTTTTTCATTCGTTTTTTTTTTTGTCGCCCCAAAATCACCGTTTGCAATTCACAAGATTCATCTGTGACAAGCGGAAAGAAGATTGTTAGTAGTATATAAAGTGAAAAATTATCTTTGCCATAGGGTATTCCAATTTGTAACGAACTTCTTTTTGCATTGTTCGAATGATATTTTTGATCATTAAGAGAGACAAGATGATTTAGAGTTTGCAAGCGGTTGTATCCTGCGTTCAGGCTGCGACGAATATGAAAAATGAGGTTGGGATTTATTAGTGAGTTCTAGATTAAAAAAATTTCAGGGAGAAATATCACTAGCGCGATACTCTTAATTTTAATTTTTGTTTTCTTTTCGTTTTCTTCAAACTTTCGTATTAATCACGGTGAAATGTCATTGAATGATAGATCACTGAAACTTAACGTGATTTAATTTACACGATTATTCATAGTAAGCATAGTTTATTTTTTCTCTTTCTCTCTATTCTGTATCAAAGTGCGAAAATCAAACGCATTAAGTTCAACGTTGAGGAGATGTAATTTACGTTTAGATTTTATAGCTCGCCAGTTCAACAATATTTCGTACATACATAACGATGTTTATTTTACATTCTGATTCGAGTAATTTACATGACACATTCGATGTCTTGTAGAATATCTCTGCAAGGTTCCAATCTGATGATTTGAAATAGATATTCGTACATTACCGAGAGCTTGTTAGAGAACAGTGTGCCTATTTTATTATAACCACTTCGTACCGTTGCATGTGAAAATAACCATCGTTATGTATTCGATACAATCTACTTTACATTAAAGTTGGAACATAGAACCTAACAAATCGTGTCTGGCATCACTTTACATTACGCTGGTTGATCGTTATACATCACTAACCTGTTTACAAATTTTCTTAACACCCGAAAAAACATCTAAGAAGTGTCTGTAACCGCTGAATTCTTTTTGGTGAAATCGAAATTGAAATTACCGCGATAAAATATTACTGTGATCAGAAAAATTAACGTTGATTAAGAAAAAAAGAAAAAGAAAAAGAAAAAGAGAGAATTAGAATAAGAGACGTGTCAGCCAGCTTGAAATAATGTTTCGATCATTTCATATGAATTGAAATACCATATTAGCCATCCGTGTTAAGGAACTCGAGAAAATTGTACGTGCGGAACCTGTTTGCCATCGTTCGCGGTCATCTTTGCATCGTTTCGTTTGATTGGAACAAATTCAACGGTTAGCTACAGCATGTGAGCATAAATTATTTATTGGTGTCTATAAATAACGTGCATCTAATGGAGCACTGTAAACCCATAAGTGTTATACACATACATATATACCTATATATATATAACCAAGAAAAAAGGAAAAAAAAACAATTAGCCCTCGTAACCTGTAAACTGTTTAACTGTTTATTTTTGGAAACGATCGACTCGTCATGATTTCTTTCTGACAAGAAGAATAAAACTGATAAAAGAACTGGTGACAACAATCCATAATGGATGAGTTGGGAAGCCTAAGAAACGGATGTGCACTGGAGAAGACAAACTTGAAGAGTTTGGTCAACTTCCATTGTCGAAGCCTGTCTATATGTGACAGTGTGCTACGACAGTCACATATTGTCCGTATTATGTTCAATACAAAACATTTAACATAGAAGAGGATGAATTTCACACGAGCGTATCAATTGCTCCTACGGATTGAACCCACAAGAATTTTTTGTGCGGTGTGCTGATGTCGAATTGGGACAGAAGCAACCAGCCGTGGTTCCATCTTGTGTCTCTCTCTGTGAAGACACGATAAACGACACACCCGACAGACGAAACTGGTCTTAAACGCATGAAACTTAGAAAGTGACATCAAGTATAATGCTGTATGTACAGATCATTTAATTCAAAACGATAATACTACAACGCAGAAGATTGCTTTTTCGATTCTAAAAAAATATGGGAACAATCGATGTACAACCGAGAGAATAATTTATGCTCACATCCTGTACGAATTTTATCGAATTCCCGGAACGAGAGTGTGTTTTTAGCGATACTGCCAAATTCCTCTAAAAAAAAAAAAAAGGAGAAAAGACGGTTAAAAACATATTTGTAATCACGTACTAACATACTATCAATCTTTTTCTATACATTGTACAGAAAAAAAAGAGTATCATGAAAACAAGAGAACGAAAAACCTGTTTGACTGTCGTTGCGCTCAGAGTAAAATTGTCTTGAAATCCTGTTACCAATTTTTCAATGTACTATAATAATCACAGAACATTGACAGCTATAAGCAAACGTATTTTTTGTTTTTTTAATTAAAAGATAGATGTAAATATATCTACATTGATAGATGTATGTACATGTTCGAGATATGTTTTTCCATTATATGTTCTTGTCATCATTAATATGTTTAATATACGATAGACGACCTGTAAATACACGACGTGTAATTAATAAAATTCAACATTTGTATACATAAATGGGCGTTTTTCATCGGAGACATTAGAATACAATGTAAATAAAAAGTTACGAGTTTATTAAATATAAATGGTTTTTTTCACAAAATACACATTTTCTTGTCGCACTTTTCGTACCGCTAATACAATCACTCGTGAATACATTCGACCGCATTCGCTGTTTCGTTCTCTGACATCTACGAACGAAATATTAATTACAACTTTGTATTATAGAATATCGCGAAGCACTTATTTCACAGTACTTACTTTTGCAACTGTGAAATCTTTCTTGCTTTTTCGTTTAAAAAAGCCGAACTGGAAGAATTGTCAACCATAAATAAAGCATATGTTATTTTTCGTAAAATAAAAGATTCTTACTTTGCTTAAGATTGCACCAAAAATTAGCAATAACAGTAATCCCATTAAAACGGAGATAAGAATAATCCACAGTTGTAGCTCTTCTATTTTTGGCGAATTGTAAAACATTGTTGCTACTTCCATTGTAGATCTGGAATGTAACTTAGAAATGACTCAAAGTCACGTTTAAACGTATGTAAAGTGTAAGAATTTACCGAGATTCGTGGATATGTATCCTCACAGCAGGTTCTATTATTTCTACGCTCGCTTCTGTGCTAAATTTCAGAACAGTTTTGTCGTTTCTAAAGTTATCTAAATTATATTAAAATAAACGTGAGTCGATTATATTTCTTCACAAATAACAATACATACAATAAACAATACAAGAAATTACCTTTCATATTATCGATATTTAAAAGAAGCTTAATCTGCATCTTTCCAACATCTTGTAACGTTTTCAATGCACTTAAATCGCATGTAATGGTCGCGCAATTCACGTCAGACATTGAACAGTTCATATAAATAACGTGATCGGACCAACTCTCGTTTAGAGATTGCGGAGCTTTGTTATTTTTCCAATCGTCGAACCATAGAATTGATTTTTCTAAATTTCTTTTCCCAATCGTATGTTCTCCATGTTTTTCTATCATATTAGAAAACATAGTCATAGATTCGTTCGAAGACGGCTCTCCTTGTACCTTACCTAACTGAGTATCTAACAAAATATTTTCCGAGAAACATTCGAAAGGTTCTCCCGATATGTACATCTGAAAATATAATTAATCGACAATTTATATTTTACAAGATTGTAGATTTAGGTCGGAATTTCTTACTTGAAATTGATGTACGTGCACCAAGATTTTCAAATCTTTAGTAGCAAGCGGAACTTTGACAACGAGCCGTGCACTTTCCAACGGCGACGGACCAAGTTTGTATACCTGGTAAGTATGTTGGAAACTAACATTCGAAATACCTTCGTCTAAAGCAGTGAAATAATAGGCTTCCTCGTTTGCTTTGCTAAAGGACAAAAACATTAAAAATAAATAGACGTTACTACGTAATAAAAAAAAAGATTATCTAGAAAGTACAAACCCGTGTAAAGTTGCAGAAACCTCGCTCATTAAATTAAGCGTTTTATTTATATACGTCGTTCCACGATTTATACTGTTAGTTTTTATCGCTACATTAAAATACAGTTTATGATCGTACAACGAACCATTTATCAAGCGTCTCATATCCAAATCTAATTTAATACTTTTCTATAACAGAATCAATTGTCCATTGTATCATACCTATAAGAATATAATTCGAAGAAATTAAAAAGTACCTCTTCCTCATTCCAAATGGGATTGCCTATGTCACAGATAACTAGTAAAGTCTCTTTGGAAGTGTCTTCTTGACAAGAGGTTAAAATACTGCGCAATGTTACTCCCTCGGGAAACGTGAATTCAAGTGTAGTAAGGTATGCAGGTTCACCGCTGTTTTTTAGATTAATTTCTAAACTTATATCGGTTGAACCGATAATCCATATATCGTCATCCCTAGGAAAAAACGTTCAAGTAAACAGTGTAAAAAACGATAAAGAATATTGCAATGTTTCAGCACACTTACCGTACATTGTGAAATTTTGCAATAGCGGATATATAGGAGTTACAGATTTTGTCTTCTCCGCAATCGATCTTGAATGGAACAAGAATTTGAGCAATGTGTAATTTATTGTCCCTTCTTTCCACAGGACAGAATTTACAGAAATTACTGGACGCGTTGTCGTATATAAAATCGTGTTTCGCAAAAATACTAATTGGCTCGATGAAATCTCGTACGTGCATCTGTAACACGTTGCGTTAGGTGAAACTTCAGTCAGTGTTAAATATTGCCGTGTAAGTTAAGATCAATTGTGTACCGAAATATTAACTACAGCAAATAAACATTTCCCTATGTCGAAGGATTTCAATTCCAAAATTGTTTCGTTGGTTCGTTGATATCGTTCGTCTATGGTAAGTGTAATCTTAAAACCTGTACAGAAAAATAGATAATGATAAATGAGAAATGATAAATAGATCGAATTTCATGTAGAAATTTGTACTATTTGCCTTGTGCACTCTCTACATTATAGCCAATGAACTTCGGGCATATCTGGAGCAAGAATAGTTTAGCATTTCGTTGCAAAATATGAGGTATAGCCTGAATATCAAGCTTCGTTTTTACCACGGGCTTACTGCGAAGTATTACAGCGTGTTCTGACTTATACGCGCCAACAGCGATATCCTGATACCTAGACACAGATTATTACCTATTTGTAACTTCATAGTTTATTAAAACGATATATCCTTATGAAAGAAATTTCACTGACCCGTTTCCATCGATATCAACTGGCTTCGACAATGAAAAGCCAAATGTTCGTATCTTTCGTGAAACATTCAATTGTGGTAATTTCGAAGCTTCGATTCGTTGCGACACTTGTAAATTCGTATTCTTCAAATCTAAATCTCCATTGTATATATAAATCACGCCATCTTCTTCCCAAGGTGCTCCCACAATTATATCTATTCCAATAAGAAAATAAATTCCACAAAAAAATAAAAAAAAAAATAAAGAAAAGCACCTAAAACATTTGTGCTAAGCAGATTCGAATTACCGTCAAATCCATCAGCATCCAAATCACCGCAAGCTATGGCGTACCCAAAATACCCGCCTTCTGAGCTTCCTTTTAAAATCGCTGCTACTTCAAATTGACCCTATAAAAAGATGTAAAATATATTTTCCTTAAAAAACAATTATAAGATCCTCAGCTACTTTATTTTCTCATTATTTTCTCTAACCTTGGACGTGCCGAAAAATACGTAAACTTTGCCATTGTCTTCTCCCCAGTAGGGAGCTCCAACTAAAAGATCATCTAAACCATCATTATTCAAGTCCCCCACGGCTAGACTGGCTCCAAAATATTCACCAATATCAGTACCATGGAGCTGTCCAATGACAGATACATTCGAGTACGGATTGATTATTCCCACCTATGGAAAATGTTACTTTATTTCCTATAAAATCTTCCATTTAAGTTCCACGTATCATTTTGAAAGTATTATCAACCCTTTGAATGCTATGGACGCATATGTACGTCCGGAGTAAATGATCAAAATGATCTATGGTCTCATTATATGTGTTTCTCAAGTTCAAATATTCAAATTCGTTATAATTTATTCTTAAATTAAGGCGTTTTTAAAACGTTGAATTTTTAAAATAAATAACACGTGCTGAGGAAAATAATATTCAATTTCATTCAGTGTAAATAAAGTTACATGTACTTAACACATTACCAAGAACTACATGGGAAGATCTGCCCATTTTCAAATAACCGAATGAACGATTTAAAAAAAATATAAACTTGTACGAGATTTTAACGGATGGCTGAAGAAAACATCCTCACCGGAAATACAGAAGGACTCTTTGAGTCTTTCAAACGAAGAAGATTACTACTTCGCGTCGTTTGTGAAAAATACGCGGTTGGCTAAGTGTTAAGTCAATCAGTATTACGTATACGCGGATAAGTAGTTCGTCCACCATAGAGCGTTTGATTTTGAAGTACTCCGCACTTAAAGGGTTAATTACCGTGCCCATGTAACGCCAGCCTGGTGCACCACTGACATAAAGTAATTGGTCCCTTTTGAAGAAATAACCAGAATCAACGGTGTAACCTGTAAACGTATTACGACAATAGTAAAAATGAAAATAAGCTTGTTAACTTATTAATGAATACGTACCAAATTGAGTTGTATCGTCGCTTAATGGTAACTCTACGGTTATCCTACCGCTTGCCAATTTGATATCCACAGCACCGTAATTCTCGCGTTTCGGCTCTCCCACGATGGGTAGCATATATTCTTTGACATTACTCTTCTAGATTTTGTTACATATTACTTACTCGACAATGAAATATAATATTACCGCTGAAGAACGTGGTCCACTTACCTTTACCGAGGGTATATGCGAGGAGAAACCATACAAAGGATTATACCAAAACGTCGATTTAAAATCTGATCGATATAAATAAAATAGTTATTTAGAGTATATCAATTGTAATATCAATTAAGTAGTTCCGTTTAATTATGTACCGTGATGGGAAAAATTTTTGTCCATAATCAGCGCGTTCCATGTAACGTATCCAAAGTAACATATCCCTTGCATGGTGTTAAAATCAACAACCGAGAATGGATCCAAAATGGTCAAAGTTGTTCGTGGCGCGCACACCTGGGTATTTGATGTTACTGAAAATTCTAAGAGAAGATAAATTTTCAATGCTTCACTTACCATTAATAGGCCTTTCTCATGGACAGACATTGTACTTCCAAACCAACCGTATTCTGTTTGTATAGATACGTCTGTTTTAATCTGTTGTATGTATGTGCTCTTTGTACCATAAGGTATAATTTTTTTACACTCGCCACCTTCGATCGCACAACGATAGACGACACCAGTTTCGACATAATTTGGTCTCCCTTTACTGCCAGAAACGGCACTTTCTGACCAAGTAAAATTCTCTTTTGGTGCTCCAACAAATAACCTTACGCGATTACGATTCGACAAGATCAATTACGATCTAAAAGTAGTAATGTTACTTTATGTATAATGAATAATGAACGTTACCACGATGTACCATCAGGCACTTCACGGTGCAATAGCACAGTGTAGCTGAAATAAGCGTTGCTACTTTTCAGTGTATCTCCACGTGAATAAATAATTGGAAAATCTATATCTACATTGTATCCAGAAGCGGTTTCAACGAGCAGGAGAAATATTCCTGTAACGAACATTTTGCAAACCTTATGATTAGTGGGGCGAATTCGGAGTTGACGTTGGTACACAGAGATGAATTATAATTATCGCGAATTTTTATACCACGGCAGGAAAGCGAATGATAAGGTAATCGCTGAGAAATGTATCATCATAGTACTATTTAAGCGTGGCTAATGATTCATTTATTCCATCAAACTCAGTGTCATGTTACAATGATAAAGAAAGGGAAATGAAGGGTTTATCTATTTACCACCGCATGCCTAAAAATCTTGGATTTCTTCGCAATTCATCTTCCAATTCTCGTTTGTATTGCGGTAGATAATCCCGTGGATCCCTCAATGGTAATTCAGGACACTGGAAATATATTTCTCGTGTAATACTTTATGTATATTTGTAAAACGATGAATAGAAATTACAAGTACCCCAACTTGGTCCCTTAATTGGTTTATCTTAGGCATTAGTTGAATTGTTATATTTTTCCTTTCATCTAAACTGGGATGTTCGTTTAGAAACGGTAACCGAAATATCGAAGCGCCGGTAAGTTCGTCGTACATCTTCATGATCTCCCAGAATGTTAAAATTTCCCGAAAATCGATACAACACTGAAAATGTAAAATACATTTCTATAATTGGTGTATCGAAGAATCCCATAGATATGTTGAACATGGAGGTTACATACTTTTGCGGCTAATTGAAGCCCAACTTTATCTGCTTCCCTTTCGCAGCCTCTTTTTAACCAGGCGAAGAGAATAGCATGAACTGTATACATGAGCGAACAAAGCATTGCCGCTGCTCTCGCAGGGTAAAATGCCCAAATTAAAAATGTCGATATAAGAATTACATCGTTACTTAATACACCCAGAGATAACGTTTGCGACTGGGAACAATTGTATTACGATTATTTGTGCTTTCTTACGCGAAAAACGTTTGCAACTATGTTGTGCAATAGTATTGTTATAACTTACTGGATGATAGAGCATCTCGTGCGACATTTCATGAGCTAAAATAAATGTCAGCTGATCATCACTTTTGATAAGGTTAAAAATATCAGCAAGGATAATAATATGCCTGTCCTAAAACATTAATTGTAAAGTGCCTGATTTTCATACATGAAATGATAAACTACATACTGGTAGAATTAAGACATTTGGAATTGATGCTATGTTAAATATACGATAGATTATCGTGACATCCCAGTCTATACCCTTAAATATTTCCTTATTCGCATTTGTCAGTTTCTTTATTATTCTAGCAGCTGTTTTGTACATGTGATTATCATGTGGTACCACATTATTCTCATCCTGTACCACCACCTGTAAGAATTTATGATCATTTAAAATGTACATCCTGTTATGTATCTTATGAAAAATACATACTTTGAAAAGAAATTTAGCATTCTGAATGCGTTGAGCTTCATTAAACAATACAAAACGTGGAACTTGCAATATTGGATCTCTTTTGATACATGTAGCAAAATAGATAACTAAGATAGCAGATAGAATCTTCACGCAACCTGAAAATATACATAACAATTCTTCTTTGCACTTTTTGCTATGCTAATTGATTATATGCAGTCTACCATGAAAAATGTGTCTTCTTTGCTTATACCATCTTATAAATGTTTCTTGTTCCATTGGGCTCAGGCTTAACCACCGTTTCCTTAGGTAGTGGCCAGCCAGAATGGAGCCCAAACAAAAAATTACTGGTGTATGAAAATGTAATTTCTGAGTTGTATGAAAGCCGGACGTTTGCACTTTTAAGCATTGCCATTTTTTCTCGGGTCTTTTACATTGAAAAGGAGACGGTTCCGGGATAGTTTTGTATAAGAGGCTCTTTCTTGCACATATTAAAGTTTTACTGGTTATCAGTTGCGAGTATTTCGAATACATAATTTATATAGTACGTATATTTATACAGCCGGGCTCATTGTAGCAATATACTCATTGGGCAAGTTTTAGAAAGGAGAATTTATATGCGAAATTGTGCGTAGAGCTTCTTTCGTTCGTGAATTGTCTTCAATGGGATATTGCGAGGTTAGATTACATATATATTTGACGGTGAACAAACAAGGAAAAGGAATTAAGAAGGGAAAAATGAAGAAAGAGAATTCAACGATGTGATATATGTTATTTGCATGATTTTTCGGTTATAAAAGTATAACATACAGTATTTTTACAGACAAAAAGAAGCATAAATCGAGTATATAAATGGATGACGAATGTTTTTTATAATGGTATTAGAGCGTGTTGATACATCAGCTGATATGTGTCAAAAAAGGCCGCCTTGCTTTTCATCGTACAGTCGCGGACGTCGATATTTTTAGATTCTTGTGACATTGCGTTTGAAAAGAGAGAAAGCAAGGAAAAAAGGAGGGATGCTCTTTATTATTTTCCAGTACATTTTAAGATACAACAGTTAATAAAAATGTACACCCAAAAAACCTACGTAACATTGTTGACAATTCGTATACCTACATATGTATACAGATATTGTTAAAGATGTGTCACAAGGCTACAATCGATTCTAGTTCAAGATCGATTAACAGCAGATTGAGGATGAGTGTCAATTCTATCGGAATACATTATTCCCAAATTAACCTTACATTAGTAATGTTCATTTATAGACATTTTATCCTCGGTAATTCTTGTCGCTTCCTCATAAGCAATTCGTAATATATTTAGAACAATTACGAATCTCTCGTCTCACGACGAATTTTTCAAATAGTAATCCACGATAAATACGAGCGGTGTGAGATTTCAACCTTCGAACAATCTCTTAAAATAACAGCACATCATTTTTCTATTAATCCTCTAAACGCATTTACGATGTTTGAACGCGCAAAACGACTGAAAACCATTTTCTCGAGTCGTAACTCATTTCGAATGATCGCCGTACCGAAAGCGAGGTCTTTCGATTCAGCCGCAGCAGAGAAATCGTACGAACGCGTTAAAAGGGTTGGACTTCGTTAAAAATTCTCGTGTTAACATTATACTCGAACGTAAATAAACCTCGACGTAAAGGTGTGCCGTAATCTATCTCTATCTCTCTCTCTGGAAAATTAATCGGTCGGAAAGGAAATCCATTGAGGTACAAATTAGGAAGGTTTGATTGAATTGTTGAATATAACAATGGCGTGGAGATTTTTAGCAGTACCAATACGGTGTAACAGAGGTAAAGAGCACGTAGTAAGTCGTGCTACGCTATAAAGGGTTTTAGGTGTTGATTCTCGTTGCAGCTCGCGGCCAAGGATGCGTGTATTTGTGCGCGTTTTCATGCACGGGCGTTTTGCGCGTGCGTTCGTGTGTAGATATACATGAATGTGTGGCGCGCCTGTATGTATGTGTGTGTTTTGTATGTGTAATGTGTGCGTGTGCGTGTGTGTACGTCCATCATGAGTCAGAACCCATGGTCGGTCCGCGTTTCGTAATTAATTTTTGCGGTGACGAGAAAAATGCGAGCCTAGACCCGGGACTACGGCACCTGCTCGCTCCCGGGCCGCTTGTCCCATCAGAGGACATGCCCGTTGTGCCCGGTAAATCGCGCACCTTTTTTTATCTTTCTCCCGCTCAGCCTCGTATCCATTATGTGTGCGCCTAGTGTGTTGTGTGTTTTCTTCTCTTGTTTCTTTTCATCGAACCTTTCTTCTGTATCCTGGTTCTCCTCTTACGCAGGACTTCTCCCGTTTCTCTCCCTCTCATATTCTCCCATTTTTCTTTATCTCACCTGTATTTCGATTAACAGATAGACGTCTTATTATTGAAACGCATCCTTTCGCACAGTTCCCCGAATCGCCTACAGTTTACCTTTTTCAATCGACAGGTCCATGATTTATTTCCTGTCCTCTTATATGTTATGAATTTTCATGTAGCGGCAGCATAGGAAAGGATTGCGTCCGAGACGGCATTTTAAGCCAGCGAGGTGCAAGTACGAATAACTTCTACGAACCGTGCTTACGGCCGATATTAAGCTGTCAGTCTCGACGTCGATCGAACTTTCAACGGGAAGAATGGATTGTGAATTTTTCAACGGTTTCGTTGATCGGACTTGCCTTTTATTTCGTTTCCTTTCCTGTGAATAAAACGGGTCGAATTAGGTACACACTTGTATCATTCTGTTTGAAATTTCTTTTAACATTCTTTCAATATGAGGCACTTAATAATACAGATTTCACTTTTAGATCATTCAAATCAGCGAGGGAAGAAATAGGAAGTGAAACATGGATCAGAATAGGAACAGACCTAGTAGACCACGTCTTCGTTCTCATGGCAATTCTGTCAGAGTACTTGTGTTTGATCAGACTGAAAGCGAAGAGTCTGCTTGCAGTACTGAGACAGAAGTGCAGAAATATCCAGTTCCACCCAAAATGGAAAGCAAGGAAGCTCCAGTTCGGCCTGGTTAATAAAGCTTTGTATTATTTTGATTTATCTACTTGTCTACTTTTTCATGTTTTTTTAATTAACTGATAAATTTCAGTTAGTGGGGAACTGTCAAATCTGGTTAGAATGAGGAATTCTGCAATTGGGAAGTCTGCACCTTCTTTATCTGTTCATGTGGTTAGTGAAAATATATGGATATATTTTTATTTTACTATTGCTATGTAGAGTTACAGCATGCACATTGTTTTCTCTTTCAGCGTGATTTTAACATTCCTCGGCGTGCTGCTAAAGCAGCTCATCGTAAATCTTTTATTGCAACAACATCACCAACCTTACCGCGTTGTCATTCACCATTGTCAGGTATATACACAAACCTTGATATTTTTAATTACTCTCTGTTCTCTGAATGATTTTTAAACAATATTTCATATATTGTTGATGTACAAATTATTTCCGTGTGTTATGTATTTTATGAAAATATTATATAAGCATTCTGGCACACCTTTATTCAAGATTTTCAAATATATATATGTGTGTATGCATATGTGCACATTATATATATATATATATATATATATATATATATATATATATATGTGTATCTATGTTTGAAATATAGCAATGCAGCTATTGCAATTTGCAGTTTATATGCAACAACTTTGGTTTCAAATGTATTAGATTTAGAAACTTTAACTCTTGCCCTTAAATTCATGTCCTTAAAAAAAAAGAATTACTTTCTACTTCACTTAGAGGCGTGTATTTTATATCGTTTATACGTTCGATTATAGAAAATTAATTTCATTTACTGCTTGTTTCCCGGTATAGCGTTCGTCCCGATTGTAGGCAGTCCCCTAGAGAGTCCTAGGATGTCATCCAGTCCACATTTTGCTTTTGCTCCAATTAAAAGGTATCTATTTCATACCTACTTTTAGTATGTTTAAATCTGGTCTGGTTATGTATGTAAGTAGGTGTCGCCATTGTGAACATTATATTTTTAATGCATTATTAATAGTAAATAAAACAACTGTCGATGCAGAAGCCAAGCTGTAATTTCTTTTATAAAAAACGAAGAACCGGGATGTAAGATCTTTCACTATTTCGATGTTTATTCTTTATACATGTATATTACACTTATTGAATAGTATGTATCGCGCATTGTGAAGTTACTACTTTGTATTAAAATGTGTCTAATATTAAAGGATTGGTGGAGGTGCCACAGGAACTGGAGATGGCAGAAGATGGTCAGTTGCTAGCTTACCATCTAGCGGGTATGGAACAACGCCTGGTTCCAGCAATGTCTCGGTTAGTTGTATTATTAAAAAGATCGATGTGTAAAGGCATCTACGATGACGGAAAGCTTCACTTAAAAATTTACTTAATTAGTCACAACATTCGAGTCAAGAACGCCTACATCAGCTTCCAAATGTTCCAACCAAGGATGAATTGCGTATGCTTTCTTGTCATTTTTCTAAACCTGGCACACCGTGTTCTTCGCATCCAGGCTTCCCAGGTTCTAGTATCTCTAGTATTCCAGGCAGCGTGTCCCTCAGCCTCGACGAGGAGGGTCGTAGGTCGCCGTTACATAGACCTCGTTCACGAAGTTTAAGGTAAATACAATTAACGTTACTTTTATTTTATCGTTCGCAATATTTACTCAATTGTACGTGTTTATTTAAATTGCAGTAGTCCAAGTCGATCTCCGGTATTGGACAGCGAAATTGTTATGATGAATACTCTTTATAAAGAACGATTTCCAAAGGTACAAATTTAAGCAAAAGTTGTTCGAATAGTCACTGTGCTTCGGTATCGTTATTTTACAAAAAATTGTGTTCACCAGGCAACGCAGCAAATGGAGGAACGTTTAACCAATTTTATCCATGAAAATAAGGAACTCGACGAGTACGAAGTAATGGCAAATATGACTCAAGATTCTCTACCGATTTTACGATTTGTGCATCACCAAGTAATTGAAATGGCAAGGGATTGTTTGCAAAAATCTCAGGAAAAATTAATCACAACTAGATATTTTTATGAAATGAGTGAAAATTTAGAACATTTATTAATGGAGGTAATGTCGTAAGAAAGAACTACATAATAAATTAAATATACGTAGAGATAATGAAGTAAACATTGTTTCTCACAGACAAAGGATAAATCGCTCGAAGCTGCAACGAGATTAACGGGGCTTATTAAAAAATTACTGTTAGTAATATCACGACCAGCTCGTCTTTTAGAGTGCTTAGAATTCGATCCGGAAGAATTTTATCATTTACTCGAACAGGCCGAAGGCCAGGCAAAAATTAACGCGGGAATAAAAACAGATATACCTCAGTACATTATTAACAAGCTTTCTCTTAACAGAGATCCAATATCAGGTAACATTTCTAGTTCTACTCTTTTCTTTCGTTTAATATTCTATAAAGGATTAAGTTTAAATGTACTTTTTATATTTCAGAGTTGCAAGAGGATTTAAATAAGCTAGAGGATTCGGCGAGTTCAAGCGATAGTAATTTACAAATTGCTTCGAGTCCAAACAAGGACGACGAAAAGTCTCAACGCATTCCATGCGAAAGCGATTACGAAGTATTGAAACTTATTAGTAACGGTGCGTACGGCGCGGTATATTTAGTTAAAGAGAAAACGACGCGACAGAGATTTGCCATGAAGAAGATAAATAAGAACAATTTGATGCTGCGAAACCAAGTAGAACAAGTATTCGCTGAGAGAGATATAATGAGCTTCACAGACAATCCATTTGTAGTTTCTATGTATTGCAGCTTTGAGACAAAAGTGCGTGTGTATATTTTATCAACCGACGATTTTATAAAATTCGAGCAAAACTTATCGATAATGATTTACAATTGTAGAAACATTTATGTTTGGTGATGGAATACGTGGAGGGTGGAGATTGTGCGAATCTTTTAAAAAATATCGGTCCATTGCCACCAGATATGGCGAGGTTTTATTTTGCTGAAACTGTTTTAGCTGTCGAGTATTTGCACAGCTATGGCATTGTTCATCGAGATTTGAAGCCCGACAAGTATGTATAGGAACTCCCCTTTTTTTTTTTAATTCATTAAGTATTTCATTTGTTTTTTCTTTGCAGTTTACTTATTACTGCCCTTGGTCATATTAAACTCACAGACTTTGGTCTCAGTAAAATGGGTTTAATGTCCTGTAAGTGACATGAAGACTAATACTCTTGACACATAGCAGGAACAATTTGTGAAAGAAGCTTTTCTCTGCTTCCAGTGGCGACAAATCTTTACGAGGGTTATATCGACAGGGACACGAGACAATTTTCAGATAAACAAGTATTCGGTACACCTGAATACATCGCTCCTGAGGTAATATTACGCCAGGGATATGGTAAACCTGTCGATTGGTGGTCCATGGGCATTATACTATACGAATTTCTAATTGGCTGTGTACCATTTTTTGGTGATACTCCGGAAGAATTATTTGCTCATACGGTTAATGGTAAATATCAATTCAAACTATAAAAAAAGAATACATATATTAAAGAATTGTAAAAAAATAATTAAATATTTATACAGATGACATCGAGTGGCCAGACGAAGACGACTGGCCTGTTCAGCCAGAAGCTAAAGATATTATAACAGCGTTGCTGCAACAAAGTCCCAGGGATCGGCTAGGCACCGGTGGATCTCACGAAGTCAAAGAGCATCCATATTTTTATGGTGTAAATTGGAACAGTTTGTTGAGACAAAAGGCTGAATTCGTGCCGCAATTAGTCAATGATGAGGATACAAGTTATTTCGATAGTACGTGCGATATATACAATTTAATTACTATTTTCTTTCCTTATCAGTACAGAAATATTTAACAAACAAAAAAAAAAAAAATATTTCAGCTCGTATGGATAGATATAATCACGATATAGGCGATGATACCGATGACACCGATGACTCTCCTTTATTCGGATCGTTCTCTTCATACTCTCCGCAATCGCGAAAGATATCTCAAACCCGTCCACCGCAGATAAATCCCGAACAAGCAGAGTTAGATATCTCGAAGAAACAATTATTCCGCACCGAGCTGGAACGTACAGTCGCGCAATTGTCTCTCGGCTCGAATAGCTCAATCACGCCTCCATCCAAGTTAGCGGAATCAACTCCGTCGGATAAGAATCGTTCTTCTTCGTCCATTAAAAGTACCGCGAGCATCGAAACACCTTCAAAATTAGAAAAGTCGAACACGTCATTCGCGAGTCCTGCAACGGTGACCAGCGGGGAGTCACAGTTAACTGTTATTAAAAATAATCAAGTTGAGGGAACGTCCATCAGTTTGAGCACGCCCGATTCCTCGCAAACGGAATCTGAGGATATCAGTCCGCAGATCCAGAGAAAACGACACGTGCATTCCCGTGACAAGCTGCCCAGGTTCAGTATATGCATTGATGATGAACACATGTGAGTCATTCAGACATACATCCTGCCAAACATTATATGATCGTTGTCATGCACCACTCTTCATCGAATTCGCTACCTTAACATGCATATAACTCGAATCATTTTTTTGGTGCACGATAGATATAAGTTTATATGCACAAACGCGTCTAATGGATAAATGTAATTTCAGGTTGGATCTCATCGCCGCGAATAGAGATGCAACTGAGGAAAGCAAGCATAATTCTAGTACAGATTCCTTCGAATCGTTTAGCGCGATACCAATTATACCGTCCGCGAAACAGAAGTCGCGGTCCGTGATTAAATCCGCATCCACTAGTGGATTGTCATTGGTGATACCGACCAGTGACTTCTCTTGTATGTATCATTCCGAATCGATTAATATTTTTTTTTCTTCGTATATTAAAGTTGTAATTGGGCTTTATCAGTTTCGTTGTCATTTTTCAGACGATGCGTCTTTGAATACTCAACAAATCGAATCTCCCGGTGGATCGTCCACTGCTTCTTCGAGAGATACGTCCCCTTGTCGCGAACTGAGTCCACTTGTAACCAGTTTAAAGCCTCCAATTATCATTCGAAGGGGTCCATGTGGATTCGGCTTCACTGTGCACACTATTAGAGTTTATTACGGTGACAGTGATTTTTACACGATGCATCATCTGGTTATGGTACGCATAAATAAAAAAGAAAATCGAACAGCATGATATACGTGATATAATGAAATTTATTTAATCGTTTATAGGCTGTCGATCAATCCAGTCCAGCGTTTGAAGCTGGTCTAAGACCAGGAGATCTCATAACGCATATAAACGGCGAGCCAGTGCAAGGTTTATATCATATACAAGTACTCCAGTTGATGCTGAGTGGTGGTGATCACGTAACATTGCGTAGCACACCGTTAGAAAATACTAGTATTAAAACGGGCGGACGAAGGAGAGATCTGGCCCAGAGCAAGATGGCGCGAAGAACGTTGCACAAGCAGCGCAAGCAGAAGCGCGATCATTCCGATAAGAAACGAAAAACGTCCCTTTTTAAACGAATTAGTTCGAAACGAGCTAGCGTAGAGATGCAACAGGTATAGAAGAAGTGTATTTCTCATATTCTCGCTTGTTCTTTAATTTCCTTTTTTCGTTTTCTTCAAATCAAAACGATCTTAGTGTGAAGATACATGTTTTCTCGTGACATTTGTCACATCGTATAGTGCGTTCAATTGTGAATGTATATTTGTACGTTGTTCTTATTATTTAAATCTTCTTTCAACACGAGACTACTACTATTACTACAACAACAACAAACTAATACTACTACTACTATTACTACTACTACTACGTGGCATAAATACTAAAGCACCGGCAATCTGTACTACGCAACACACATTGTTATGTTAAGTGTTACTTTTTTTTTTATTGCAGCCATTAACTATCAGTTGTCCATTGTCAGCACCCATTCTATCCAGCGACAGCAAACCTCCACTTATGGTATGATTTTTCGTAACGTTTCGTGAACTTTCTCGCTAACATCGTTTCAGTTGCTATACTATTTTTTTTCTCTCTCTCTCTCTATCTTTCAATCGACTATTCATTTTGCCTAATTACAATTACGATCACATGATTGACAGCTTTTAAATGTCCTTTTTTTATTTCAATTGACCGCGACAATGTAGAATTTTTACACTGTACACATATCACAAGATATATTTGAATTTGTTGAAAGGACGAGAGTTCGATGCTACATTCTCTGGAACAAATGTACACTCTATCAATGAAATACATCGCATGACTTTCTTTCAGATGGCTGCAGGAATTTGTTCACCATCAATGGTAACTCCCAGTCGATCGTTCCAGTCGTTCACGCGTTCTCAAGAGACATCGCCGTACTTTGCTGCCTGTACAAAGTCAGTTTGTAGCCCGTCACCGCCAACGAACCGAGTCAGCTCAGACTCTTATCACTCCACTGGAAATTCGAGTCCCAGTTCCAGCCCAAACTCTTCGTCTCCGGGTTCTACAACGTCTGCAGCAAATCTACCGGCAATTTCCAATCAATCTCACTATCAACGGCCGAGTACTCTTCACGGTTTGAAGCATAAGTTACACACAGCAGCAAAGAATATACATTCGCCTAATCGTAGAAAATCTGTGGGCCATATACCGTTGTCACCGTTGGCTAGAACTCCGAGTCCGTCGCCGCTTCCCGCCAGCCCCACTAGAAGTCCTAGTCCTCTAGCATTTCCCACGGGACACCAGCCTGGTAGCTCTAACACTACGCAGTCCTATAGTCCAGGTACTGAGATTGATATAAAATGACCGATAACCTTGACTTGATATTGATCGATCCAGAGCGATTGTTTCAAAGGGTATAATTTGAATGGTTTTTCTGTATTTAGGTGTCTGTTTGTCAACGCAAAACAACCAGAAGAAAAGCTATGGGCGACCAAAGTCGGCAGAGCCAGGTTCACCATTGCTAAGGAGGGCGCTTAGTCCAGACAGACTTCACCCTCGTTCAGCGGAAAATAAGACCTCTATCTCACCATTGGCGAACTCGATAGTTAAAGTAACGCCTCGTGTGACCATTGCTCAATCAGCTTATGCAGAAACTTCCGATGAGAGCAACGAGAGTTTCAAAGAGGTGAACGACTCCAAAGGGGAGAAGAAAGTGCCTCCAGATCAAAAGGCGGATTACTCGAAGATTTCCCACGGGATATCGATTAATTTAGGGAACGTAGGTATACCTAATTCATGCGGTAGTACTCAACTACCCAGAATAGCTGAGGAGAAGGACTCACCGACTGGTTCTAAGAGCGACGATTACTCGAAAGATGTTCTGCCATCTGAGAAAAACGACAGGAGTAATTCTTCGAATCGATCCATGGAGCAAGAGGTGATTTCCGAGTGTAACGAACGCTTTGAATCGAATACAGAGGGGCAACATTCGTGCACGAAAAATTCAAGAGCTTTCTTTGTTAATAAAATCGGAGAGAGTGCTCGTATAGATAATACATTTAACATTCAACCACGTAGTTCGCCAAACGTGTCTCACAAGCAATCTCAGGGCATCGAGAAAGGCTCACAAGCTTTGTCTCAGAAGGCTACATTGCAGAGTGTCGAGAAAAGCACCCAATCTTCGTGTCAAAAACCTTCAACGCAAAGCAACGAGAAGAATTCGCAGTCTTTTCTTCAGAAAGCTTTCTTGCAGGCCAACGAAAGAAGTTCATCGCAAGTTACAGTTCAGAAATTGTCTCAAGATAACGAGAAGGTGAATGAGAGAGGCTCTTCACAGGTTGTAACTCAGAAATCGTCTCAAGGCAGCGAGAAAGGTTACTCACAGTCTAACGAAAGAGGTCCTTCTCAGGTTGCACCTCAGAAATCGTTTCAAGTTACCGAGAAAAGTTACTCACAGGTTAACGAAAGGGGTCCTTCTCAGGTTGCACCTCAGAAATCGTCTCAAGTTAGCGAGAAAAGTTACTCACAGACTAACGAAAGAGGTCCTTCTCAGGTTGTAACTCAGAAATCATCTCAAGTTAGCGAGAAGGGTAACTCACAAGCTAACGAACGAGGCCCTTCGCAGGGTGCACCTCAGAAATCATCTCAAGTTAGCGAGAAGGGTAACTCACAAGCTAACGAACGAGGCCCTTCGCAGGGTGCATCTCAGAAATCATCTCAAGTTAGCGAGAAGGGTAACTCACAAGCTAACGAACGAGGCCCTTCGCAGGGTGCACCTCAGAAATCATCTCAAGTTAGCGAGAAGGGTAACTCACAAGCTAACGAACGAGGCCCTTCGCAGGGTGCATCTCAGAAATCGTCTCAAGTTAGCGAGAAGAGTAACTCACAGGCTAACGAACGAGGCCCTTCGCAGGGTGCACCTCAGAAATCGTCTCAAGTTAGCGAGAAGAGTAACTCACAGGCTAACGAACGAGGCCCTTCGCAGGGTGCACCTCAGAAATCGTCTCAAGTTAGCGATAAGAGTTGCTCACAAGCCACCGAAAAATGCTCCTCGCAGGCTGTGACGCAGAAGTCGACTCAGAGTAGCGAGAAGAAGAGAGAAGAGTCGCAGAAATTACCACAGAGCAACGAGAAATCAGTCCTTTCTCATAAGACAACCGAGCAAAAGGCAGCTGGTAAAAATTCAGAGGCTAATCCAGACGGGAGAAAGACGAAGAAGTACAAAGTGGATAATTCCGATGTCTCGAGTAATACTTCAGCCAGTACGCAACATTCGAGCACATTCGAAACCGTTGGATCTCTGAAGGATAAGAAGAACAACTGAACAAATCGTTTCAATGGTTGATTAAATATTTTTAAGGGTTCGAACAGATGTCCGCGTGTAACGATCAGATTTTTTCTTTGCCAATGGAACAAATCGTCGGTTTTATGTCTCTTTTTTTTTTTCTTTTACACACTTCTCTATTTCCACTCAAAGTTTACACGAAGAAAAAAGTGATCGAACGTCTGATGGGACACACGGACGTGTGAATGTTGTAACTCAAAGAGCAAGATCAGAAAGAGATGGTGAATCAAAAGAAGGGATAAATAGTAAACTGGTTCAGAGTTTTTACAGCTTTAAAGGGAAGTTAGTTTCTACTCGAATCAAGTATTTATAGGCTTCCATCGAATAATATACCTGAACACATAGCTTTAGCTGGTATAATTCTGATATATCTCGCGAGGTGGCGGTGTTTTTAATGGCCACCGTTAATTCTGTAACCGTAAACACATTTTTGTCATACGATCGTTGAATACAGAAACTGCAAGATAAAAGTAGACGACAGCTGCGATTAATATGAATAACCGTTTCAACGAATCTTACAAAACCAGGAAACGTGCGCAAAGTCCTTCGGGATATTGCCGTTGCTAATTCTCCGCGGGAATGAAAAAAGAAAAAAGAAAAAAAACAGAAAGAATACGAGAACGGAAAGATATTGGGAGTAATTTACACTTCGGGCTACAGTATTTACACAGATCTCATTTACATTTACGTCTAATTATTAGCACATCATGTATGGATCAGCATATTATAACAGTCAGCGAGTCGCGTGCAAATAGTTCTCCAAATGCGTGTGTAATATTCACGAATGGACAAGAGAGAGATGAAAGCAACACAAAAAAAAAAAATAGTATCGTATATACTCGTGATTCAGATAACTAACTGTAAGAATTTTTAATGATCTTTCGTCCCTTATTTTTTTAAACGTACACACCAAGATATTTAAAAATACCAATCTTTTTATCGTAACAATATACGAGGCAAAGGCTGGACCTGCGCGTTAGATACTAAAACAGAAAAAAAAGAGAGAAAGAAGAAATTGTTTAGTTTCTGTCCGTGAAACTGTGAAATCTAATTACATTTTGCTTTGTGTACGAATCGTGTGCGTCTCGTGAAAAAGACAAAAAGGAAGAAGAAGAAGAAATAAAACAATGGTCGATTGCGAGATAAATTTCAAATGGACAGTGTCTCTTTCTTTTCTCTTTTTTCTCTTTCTTCTCTCTCTCTCTCTCTCTCCCTTTCTCTCTCGTTCTCTCTCTCTCTCTCTCTCTCTCTCTCTCTCTCGAAAAATCGGCCTACACAACGCGAGTATATACGGTAAAAAAAAAAAACGAATTATCGCCGCAAATGATCAGCGTACAAGATGCTCCCGTATGCACAATGATATATTAAAACCTTTTCTCCGTTTCGTTCGATCACATCTACTGTGATGCATTTAATCGACTTCGATCAACGCGAATTGGTGCTAACGTTTATATCGCCTCAGGTAACCTAGTGCGTGAAAACTGGTGCTCCTCCGAATGCAAGTATCACAAGTACCTACGAACAAATCGATTGAACGAAGACAAAATGACGAAGAAGAAGAAAAAGGAAAAAGAAATGATGAAAGAGAAGCAAGGGCAATCTGAATGAAATTTCGAATGTCCCGCCGCGTTCATGTAGCGAGAATTTACGAACATATCGCATTGGAAGCATCTTGAGGTATTTTTCAGCGATAAAAGAGGAAAGAGGGAAACAATGAAAATTGCGAGTGTCCCAGAAACTGGATACGGTTCTCCGAGACATTTTGTAACAACTTTTTTTCTTTTTTTTTATTATTATTATTATTAGGTATTCGATAATTTATTTTGTATATATAAAAGAAAAACACAAAAAATGAAAAGGTGTATATTAGTTGAGGGCATATAAGTGTACGCTTCGATCGTGTGAACCGTGGAGACGAGGGGAAAAAGAAAAAGATGGACGAACCGCGACTTCCGGTGTTCTCGTTTGTTTTTTCTCTCGTAAGAGTTCGCCACGCGTTCCTCTCCGCGCCTCCTCCGACGATAGAAAAAGCCCCCGCTTAATTGTGTAACTGAAAAAAAAGAAAAAAAAAGGAAACATTGCCATAAAAGAGCAACACGATATACATAGGATATATAAAACGTAAATATGTGTGTCTCTGCCATAAGAAAGAAAGAAAGAAAAAGGTAGATTTAAAAAAAAAAAAGAGACAAAAGTACATCGTTGACGATCATCGTTACAATGATCGAATGAGCGACTGCGCAGTTTCTTTATTTCTTTACTTTTCCTTCTCTCTATCTTTTTTTTTTGTTCTTTTTTAATGAAATGAAAATATAGGTAGCGACGTGTCGAATGTGTGTTGCCGTTTAAATTAGCCTAGTGTTTAACGAAGGAAAGAGGAATAATAATAATATTAATAATAATGATATAATAATAATAGTAGTAATAATAATAGTAATAATTTAGCCCCGCGTGCATTGCTGCTCATCATGAGTGAACATAATACAAAAATCACGAGCTCATTTTTCGCGTTGTGTATTGTACGCCGTTTTTAACCGTATAAAGTAATAGACGTATAAGTGCAATACTTAAGGAATGCAAAAGTGGAAAAAAGCAAAAAAAAAAAGAAAGAAAGAAAGAAAAATACAAAAAACACGAGGAGAAACTTGCTTTAGAGAAGTAAGCGACGCTATGTATACTTATAACGAGGCATGATTCGTGAGCATCATTTTTTACACGTCCTTCCCCACACTCTTTGAGGGGCTTTTTTTAAAGTGCGAACGAACAGAAAAGAAGAGGAAGAAAAAAAAAAGAAACTCGCGACAAATTCCAACACGTAACCATTTTACTATCGTGTTAACCGATGTGTTAATTTTTCATAACTAAAGAAATTCAACTCCGTTCGACATTTTTTGTATCGCAGTTTGTAAGGAAAATGGAAAAGAAAAGAGGCTTCTTGAAGAACGAAGCCGAAGCGTCACGATTAAACGAATTGTATTTTGGATGATATACGATTATTTTTCGATTTAACGTTCGCGATTCGTTCGTATTAAGACTTCTTCGAGTAGCCATCTATCGCGCCTCTCTCTCATCCCTGTCAGCATATTACCTTCTCTATGCTTAACGTACGGTTGGTAGACACGTACGATTGATATTATAGCGTTGATGTCGTCTTAGTTAAGAAACCTCTCCGATAATTGTATCGTTACGTTTCACAAGGATTTCGAGGCAGCTTGGGCGTTTATCGAACCTGACGAATTCGTTGCTCGACGAGGCTAACGCGATCTAAAGTGAAAAAGAAAAAAAAAAGAAAGAAAGAATAATAGTGACCAACAGTAATGCGATCAGGAAGAAGGAAGCTCCGGGGGAACGTTGGAAAGTTCTCTGAAAATGTAACGCGACTTTTAAATATTTTTTTTTCGGTCTAAAAAAGGAAGAAAGATAAGCAAGTTTGGCGCACGAAGGAAAATAAGAAAAAAATCGTCCGAAAGATAATCGACGGCCACGCGTTATTAATCTATCGTAGTAGGTAATATAGTAAATGGTAAGAAAAGTTAAGAAGTTCGTAGAAGCGTAGATGAACTGCGATCGTTGTTAATTTTTCGTTACTTTCGCTTAAATAGATCGTTTGTCATTCTTGTTCTGCACGTAGGCACGTAAATGAACACTAATTATTATTAGCGTTGTACAACGATCAATCGAGAGAAACTTCCTGTTCTTAATTGCAAGAGAGGAGACCGATCGTGTGAGCGAGCGAGTTGAACTACTAATCAAAACGCTGTCGCCAATAATCGATTGGTCGAATCGTCATCGTTGTTGCCGTGCGAGTATATTCACGTGTGCGTGCATTATTCTGTCCGAACTGTCGCGGAATGTAAAAATGAGAGAGAAAGAGAGAGAAAGAGACTTTTTTGCATATTGTATTACGCGTAACGTGTGTGATGTGTACGATTCGAGACGATCGGCGCTTTGTTTGTTGAACATTGTTTCGTTACGTTTTTGCGTGGGTTATAATCATTGTGTGGAGGAATTATAGAGATTCGTTGGGAAGTTCGTAGATTTAAACATGATTATTGTTCTCCGCTGGCGTCAAGTGTCGTTACAATCTCGACGAGAATATCATTGAAATTATTTCCCCGTTTCTCGTCGTGAAAGCTCAAAAAAAAAAAGAAAAAAAAGTAGAAAAAGCAGCTTCGAGGATGACCGCTTCTCGTTGTACACGCGTTTCCCCTTCCCTATTTCGCGAGAGCAGACGAAAGGTTGTAACTGCGTAAGGAAAGAAAGAAGAGAGAAAGAAAAATACTAAGGGACGTTTGTATTTAAAAAGAAAAGAAGAAAAAAAAATCACCGTCGATTCGCGCCTGAAACTGTTTTCCGTTTCACTGTTCTGTAGAAGATTTAGAACATGAGAGATCGTAGAACGAAGAAAACAGAACAAAAAACCAAACGAATTTGTAGCTTCTCGATCCATATTCTGAAGCTGTTCTATCAGATTTTCTTTTTCTCTCCGCCTCTTCTATTTTTTTTTTTCTCTTTAGAAAAGATACTCGATGGACTTTGTTGTTCTTTTCTTTTTTTTTTTTCGGTCTTTGTGATAAGCGAACGGATGTTCTCCATGAGAATGTTTATTAGCGAACTCGATGAACGTTTGATAATTATATTAACTACACACTATCCACGTGAAATACAGTTTCGTTTCTTATTACACGCATTTATTCTGCTTGCCCTTACCAATTCCGTTTCATATCGCGAATCGTCGTCATTGTCGTTCAAATGGAACGAAAAATGAAAATTGGAGCAGCCGAAGAGGGTCAACGCACTTGGGTGACATTTTTCACGATTATCTTTTTGCGTCAGTGTCGTTCAACTGTAACGTTCTCGTAATATTCATCGTGATATATTATTTTTCTTTTAGTTAAATACAAAATTGATTTTTATCACTTTTAAACAAGGAGATAAGTATTAATAGAACGCGTCTACGCGTTTTGGTGCGTTTCATTATTCGCCGTTTGAATAGCGCGCCAAATATTAACTCATCGTACTCCAAATATTAACTAATCGTTTACATCTGCGAAACGTAGACAGAATTTATCAAGTTCAAAAACATTCAGAGTTATCTTCCGATTACTTCATTGACGGAATATTCGCATATCTATGCTCGTTCCACAATTTTCAGGTCACCCTATATAACGTGGTATCGTTCAGCATTCCGTTACAAAGAGGAACAGAGAGGAAGGGAAATCGCCAAATTTAGTAGCAATTCGAATAAAAGCTGTTATTTAGCTAAAAATTACTTCTAAAGATTCATCCTGCTTAACATCTTACAGGAAACCGAAGTAAATCTTTCTGAACTTAAAGAAACCACGAAATACTACTAGATTTGGAAGTACTTCCAAATCTATCAAACGTAAACGATTCTATTTTTAAATTAAAGCGCTGAATGTAGCTTTTGGCATACTGACATCCCGAAAACGATGAAAAACCGTTAACGTTTGAACGGTCGAGCATCCATGGTATAGTATGCAGCACTTGAAGCCACATTTGGTGAGCAGAAGGAGGAAAAGGAACAGTGGGGGGATAGGCGATTACGTATGCCTCGTGTGTGGATCAACATCTCACAGTTTCAGTTCTCCTTGAGTGGACCTCAGTATGAAACGGGACGGCTGAGTAGTATGCACAATGACGAGGCTCGTCATACTTTTATTTCTTTGCGGTGTGATCACCGGCAACAACGACACTTTGAACAACGTAATCCCAGACGACGACGACGAGCCGTTGGATTTAGGGAACCAGTATGCAGAGGATTGGACCCCGGAGAATAGGACTGTGAACGAGCTCTTTGAGGATGCTGTTCTGGCTTATCTCGAGGAAAACTGGGATCGCTGTATCGAGGATTTCAACGCGGTATTACACGGGTACATTTGAGATTGAAGTTCGAAGTTAGGGAATGGAAAATTGTCTATGTTAAAAACGACATTTGGATAATTGAAATTAATAATTCGATAAAATAATGACAGTGGAGAATGATATATATATATATATATATATATATATATATATATATATATAAATATAAAATATATTTCTAGATCTTATATATATATAAGAAAAAGTCTCATTTTTACGCGGACGAATTGTTAAGAAGAGAGAAATGATGTTTTTAATTAAATAGACGTGATAAGTTAATTTAGAGCAAGGACTATTCTGTTATCGTTGTATGATCTTTCAGGTATAAAGCTTACAAGCGAATGATAACGAACTGTCGGAAAAAATGCCGCTCGAAGGCTGACGGTGATGAACCGATCTACCCGGAGAATATTGACGATTTACACTTTTACGAAAAAAAAGTGAAAGAGACGCTGTGCCTTTTAATGTGTAATAACGAGTATCGCGAGATAGCTGGCGCGAAGGCGCTTAAGACGCTGCCACGTGAGACTGAACAAAAATTAGTCGATTACCGTGTCTACGAGTACCTGCATATTTGTTACTATCAGGTAACTTGAAAAAAATATTCTTTTTTGCTATTTTATTTTTTTTTTTAATTGTACCATAATTCGCAAATATCTGTGTTCCTTAAGTTGCTACTAGAATCAAAGAGAATGTACAATGAAAAATAGTCGAAAGAGTTTGAATGGTAAAGGAGAATGATAAAAATTTATAGAAATATATTAGAGATATTTCATATTATGATAAAACAGTTTTATCTAATTATTTTGTCAACGTATTATCAGAGAGTCGACAATTTTTTTGCTATCTCTATCCTGGTCTCGACGAATTCTAATAAGGGAGCTTACGCAATCGCGAGTTCGCCAATCCCACACCCTCAACTTTTTAGTAAATAATGAGTAGAACGTTTGGAATGGTCAGCTTGGTCGTAAAGCTCGGCCTACATAATCGACGCGATCGTGTGTCGGTGCTGGAACGTATTGTAAACCTCACGGACTACCCGTAAAGTCTCCCTTGAAACAATCAGGTCTTCTGATTGCGTGAAATACGATTGCACCGCTCTTGACAACCTTTTGATTCCAATTCTATTGTGTCTTTAACGTGACACGATTCTCCAACTATTTTATTATTTTTAATTGTTTCCTATTAACTTTACTTTCATACTCTAATTTAACATTCTATTATTTTCTACTGTATCAGTCACAACGTTTAATGCAACGAATCGTTGCTTAATTATTTAAATTATTACTTTCCCCAGCACAGACTTTATCAATTTTTCGAGGAATATTTTCAACTTTTTCGTTTGATCAGTTGTGTGTTAATACTATGATATTTTCCACTATACTATATACTAATATCATATTATACATCAATTGCAGAAAAAACGGTATCAAGATGCAGCAAACGCGTTATTTACATTCGTGATTGCTCATCCGGATCACGAAACCAGCTTGCAAGCTTTGGCGAGCTACCTAACACTACCAGGGGTGGAAGCAGATAGCGTTGTAAATCTAGAAACGGCAGCTTATGTCAGCAAGTACTTCAAAGCGGTCTCGGCTTACGAGGACGAGAACTACGTAAGAGCGGTAGGTCTTTTCGAAGCATCACTGAACTCGTACTTGCAAGAAGAAGATGAGTGCAGGTTCTATTGCGAAGGACCCTTTGATCAAGGCTGGCATCCAGAGTTCATTTCTTCTATTGCCAGTGAGTGAGAACCTGCAAACGTAAACGAAGCTGTTCTTCACAGCTTTTTTCTTTAAAAATAGCCGTGACGATTCATTCTTTCTCCTACTCCTTTCAGATCATTTCACGTACTGTTTGAAATGTAAACAAGCCTGCTCGAATATCCTGAACAACTTGAACGGCGATTTCCGGAAGGATATGCTCAGGAATCACTACAATTATTTGCAATTCTCTTATTACAAACGTGAGTACGTTCGTTGGGGTAAAAAGTTGTAAAATTTCATTGAACTCTTTCGTCACCGAATGATTATTTATCTACCGATGATCATCGTGTCTGTAATGGATGCTAAATTGAGATCAACCGGGACATATAACATCGGTTACTAAATGGTTAAAAGTTTCTTTACGTCTTCCATATATTTCACCTAAAATATTCCCGTGAATCTGGATAAAATAGAAACGCAAACAAACTGGTTGATATTTATCAATATCGCGCATCCTGTTCAGCAAATGTATACACATGTCTATTTATGAAAATTCTTATCGTGTCCAAAGCAATTATGTGGAATAATAAAGACACGTAGTAGCCTGATAAATTATGGACACACGTTAACTTCGTGCTAGGCTAACAAGTGATAACGAGACCTCGATGTACCGGTAGTTATCTGACGTCCTTCTAGTGACTACGATGAGTTAATGGTCTAGAACGAAGCTCCTCAGGAAGCTGTTAGTCATAGCTCGAAGGAGGTTTAATTGAATTAATCTCGCCTAAGTAGTCAGCCAGTTTCATTTTAATGAACAGCGTCGTTATCCCATGAAAATAGTTCCCCCGGAGCTATAGCCACAAGTTGCCTAAACTATGTTTTAATAGTGTTTATGCCGCTGACCTAATCTCTCCTTGTGCCAGTTTATATTACAACTTGGGCAAAAGCTTTGGGAAATATTGTTCTAAATTAGTATGATATGTAAACGAGCTGTAACAACACGTGTCACGCTCTTTTTATAGTTGGTAATTTGAAGGCAGCTTGCAGCGCTGTAGAGAGTTATTTGCTCTTTGACCCAGTCGACGAAACAATGCTGCAGAATAAAAATTATTACACCGCTCAGCCGAAAGTGAAGGAAGAATATTTCACGCCAAGACAGGTGATCCATTTGCAACAAATAATAACGGGGAAATATTAAACGAAATATTAAGAGAAATATTCACTTTTAGGAAGTTGTAAATTATCTGAAGAGACAGGAATACGAGTACGCTCTGCTACGTTATATTTCCAAAGAATTTGCAATTATAGAGGCCAACTATTTGAACCTGACGAATATAAAGACGCCGAAAAACGAGACGAAGGATAGCAAAGACAAGGAGCTAGGAAAGGTAACGAATGAGTTATAAAAAAAAAAGACTGAGAAAAAAGATACTTAATCCTATATTACAAACCGATCGATTGAGACGATTGTTTGATTTTTCTTCAAAGGATGATGCGCGTATAAATCTATCGATCCGGTATCGAGCTTAAGGCCTATATACAAGCTCGTACTTAGCTAAAAACTATTTTCTTGCTCCTCTATCTGTATCTTTTGTAAAGAAAATATATGTTTAATAAAATGTTCAAAAACGAAATCACTTTCTTATTGAAATAAGACTAAATAATTACTCTACTATATCTACATGGAACTATTAAACTCGATGCTGCCAGATTTCTCGCCGAAACGCCTGCACGATGCAACCGTAAATTCAGTAATGTTATCGTCGCACGAGAATACAGGCGTTCGATCGTTCGTTTGCAGTTTTGATTGACTTTCAATTTTATACACGCTCGAACCAGTTATATGCATTGCAAAAGTATCACTGTTCTTTTCTTCTTTTTTCTTTCAGAAACCAGATTTTGAGGCAGCGTTATATACACCGCCGGGCCATGCGTTATTCTCTCACGCGAATTTGTCAAAATATTTTTCCACGAGTAGGGAACATCGAGAATACAAGATAGACGATACCGAGCAACCTAGGGTCAAGGAAGATATTTATCTAATAGCGAAAGAAGAAGATCTCGACGGAAAAAATCGCTATGTTGCCGACGGTTTTCTCAACTCTACCGACTGTGAATCTGTAATGAAATTTGCCTACGTATGTTATCGCCCACTCGTCGAGCATTTATTTTCTACAATGTAGTCCATATGGATTTCTTTCTCTCTTTCTTTCTCTATAGATGAACGCAGTGGAAGGGGATGGATACAGTGAGAATAAAAGTCCACACTCGAAATACGAAAGATTCGAAGGAATAACTATTGGAAGAACAGCTTTGGTAAAAATTTCTATATGGTATAGAATACCACAGTTTCGTGAAACTCTGTGAATAACAGAGATCACGATCATTTCAGATGGTGTACTTCGGGAAAATAGATCGAAAATGGCTAGAACTGTTTCTAGAAAAAACCGAGCTAGTCCGTGAACACGTGGAAAAATATTTTGGGCTACATCGACACCTCTATTTCAGCTACACTCATTTGGTCTGCCGTACAGCTCTACCTGGTAATTTTTACCTGATGCATCATCGTACTTCTGGTTCCTTTAGCAACCGAATCACTTGGTACGGCTCGTGGGTAACGGTGTCCAGTCAATGTAGAGCTAAAATTAATCATTTCTTCATCGAGAGAACTTTTTCTTTCTTCTTTTTCTCTTCTTCTTCTATCTAAAAGCACAGTATAAATAGACGCAACCTGTTCCGCGATAAGACAATATATCTTTCTTATCATTTCAGACTCTCCAGTGGATCGTGATGACTTGAGTCATCAAGTTCATGCGGACAATTGTCTATTGAGGGACAAAGATACCTGCCTTCGCGAAAGTCCTGCATATGTCTGGAGGGATTATTCGGCGATTTTGTACTTGAACGATGATTTTCAAGGTGGTGAATTCTTTTTCGCTAAAGATAGCGTGACTCGAGAACTCGACTATATAATTTCACCGCGTTGCGGACGTATGGTGGCCTTCTCCGCTGGCGGAGAGAATCTCCATGGCGTGAGAGGTGTTATACGGGGCAGAAGATGCGCCTTAGCTCTTTGGTTCACTCAGGATAAGAGGTATTTGGAGTACGAGAGGGTTCTAGCTTCGGCGGTCTTAGAAAGGGTGCGATCGATTGGTCCTCTCGAGGAGAAGAATGTCCAGGTGCCTTTAAAGTGAGTAACAATGAATATATCGTATGTTACACAACATAAATCAATGAATGTGTTTTCTCAAATATTTGTTGAATATTCAGATACGAGGATGTACTTGTCGATTATGCCACCAATGATGAATCGTTGAGATATTTCTTAAAAAATTCTTCGTAAAGAAATCACAAAATGGTTGTGGTTAGACAGCTGAATATTTTGCTACAAGTTCCAGAATTATTTAGAGAATAATATATGTATACACACACACGCGTACACACACACATATATATATATTTTTTTTCTGGTTGATGACCGAGGCTAATATTCGAAACTGGGGACCTGAGAAAATATATCGCTAATAATTAACAAGAGCAACGAATATTTAAATTGAATATTTTTCTGTACTTAGAACTCGAGATTGCTTAACGAAATCATCTGCCTTACATATATATGTACACACATAGAGTAATTAATCAAAAGATTGGTTAAAAATATGGTTGTCTATGATAACTAACGGCAGACTATTCTGTATTCTATAATAGGTGTAGTAGAGCTTGCAAGGGAAACGTACAAAGTGTTTTTAGAATCGTTTCGAACAATGGACGCGGGAGACACTTGGTGCAGTTCTCTTGTTAGTGTAATATTATTTTTTTATTTTTATACATCTCGCATCGCTCGCATTCTGTATACCTATATTCCATCGATCAGATCATTGTTTCGTCTGTAATTTACTTTTGTCTCTTTAAGCGTACAAGGTTTGTTAATCTCTATCGAACTTCCTCGAGATATAATCGTCTCTGTTCCAAACATCATTAGACCGGCAACTTTTTGTACATTACAAACAGAATGTCAAATATATATATAATATGTAGTATATACAGGACGTCCGTAGCCGCGACAACTAATTAATATATTTATATTTATATTTATATATATATATATATATATAAAATATCCTAATCTTTATTAGAACATAGACATTACATGTCAACAGGTTTACATAACCATTCTATGTATTTCGTGTAACATGTATATCGTTTTAATTTATTTTCTTTTTTGTTCTGTTCATATTTATACTATGTATAAGAGTTTCATTATGTATATGCAATTGCATTGCAATCCTCTGTTCTCTCTTTTTTTCTTTAAACGCATTTTTTTACTTCTATCTACCTATCTTTCGCTCATTCTCTCTCACATTCACTCGCTCATTTTTCCTAATCTCTTTCTTTGTCACATAATTTTAAGCCCTGTACACGCTGTGTTTATTATTTCTTTATTCATGCATCGCGTCAACACCATCACAAAGAACAGATACAAAATGCGCGTGTTTTCTTAGTTTCTTTTTCTTTTCTTTTGAAAATATGTTTGTGTATTGTGTCTCTGTTGTCAGAGTTCTGTGTGTGTTTGTGTATGATAGGTTCGTTTCTTTGTCATCGTTATTGCAATAATACGTAAAAAGCGGAATCGCATAAAATCTATTAATCGTACACGTTCGTCGTCTCGGCGTGAAAATTGTACGCATAGGAATCGGAAAAAGACGCACGCTCCTCGATCGCTTGAGTCGGTAAATCGAGCTGGTTTAAAAACGACGACGATTGAGCCACTTTCTTCTGATTTCTTTTTTCTTAACGCCGCAAGAATTTTCATCTTTGTTTTCCTCGTTATCTTTTCTATTTTGTTTGTTCAGGAGTTCAGTCAGGAAAAAAGTGAACGCGATCATTATTAACATTAATTATGTTTCGTTACAAACATTTATTACGAAATTATAGTGACATCTGCGTATCACAGGAGAGCTCAGTCGATTTTTTTTTTTGCAGGAACCACTCCATAAATTAGTCGTATATGCTCTTTCCATTTCATTTTTCTCCCTCTCGTTTGACGTTATCTCGTGTGTATCATTCTCTTTCTTAGATCGACGGACCCGTGCGATTCTAAATGAATTCTCGAACAATTTTTGCATCGCTATATATATAGGTTGAAAACTTAAAGGAAGAAAAAACTAAAAAAAAGCACGGAAACGGTGTTTGTTAATTGTTGATTTAAAACTATCAAACATCGAATGGAGTGGCCACCAATTTCATCGCATTACTTAGATGGTTTCTTATGTATTGCTCTTCGTAGACCTTTTGTTTCATTTCTCATATGAGTGTATATTAATAATAATAATAATAATAATAGTAATATTAATAATAATAATTAATAATAATGATAATGATACGAATAATAAGTAATAATAAAAAGAAACGTAAATTCGTAAAATAGACGCCGAGAAAAGCGTTGGACAGCTCTTCTTATCGTGTATGTAAAATTACTCGTTAATCTCTTTAGCGATGAATGAATTGTTACAAAAGAAGTTCGTCGTGCTCGTCATTACGGTAACCAAAAAACAGCGATTCGCATTTTCTTTTATTCCTCTACGAATTGTGTCAAAAATCAGGCTTGAAAGCATAATGCACTTTTAGAGCCAGGTAACCGAATAACCTCGCAACAAGTATCGCAAGTACTCGTGTATAGATCGAGATCCTCGAGTGTATCGATAGATCTTGTCACGAAAACGATTAAATCGATTAAAAACAAAAACACAAATATCTTTAAAATAACGAATATCACTTAAACATATCAGCGAAGAGTTAAAAGAAAAAAAGAAACAACATAAAACGACTCGTTTACATGTCATGAGTTTTCAAAGGTATAAGATTTCTTCGCTGAAATTAAACGAAACACAAAAAGAAAAATCACAGACCGAACTATGCACGAATACGTACGGTTATCTATTTTGTTCCAACTTGTTGCTAATATCTAAAACTTGCACAGAAGGAAGCATCGTGTGTGCTGGACTACATGTATATTATACGTATACATATATAAAATATATATACATATAATATTCAAGTTCATGTTTCAGACTTATTCTTAGAGTTATTACTTCCGCTTTTTTTAT
This sequence comes from Anthophora plumipes, assembly GCA_951804975.1. NCBI lineage: Eukaryota > Metazoa > Arthropoda > Insecta > Hymenoptera > Apidae > Anthophora > Anthophora plumipes. The sequence continues at coordinate 23,592,421 of OX638116.1, read as the reverse complement.
ATACACATATACATATGCACACGCAGCAGTATGTATGCACATGTAGTTTCCAACGAAATGGCTTGCCTCTAAAGAGCGAGAAGAAAAAAAAAAGAAAGATTATTTGCCTCGTGCGTGTATCGTCATATCGCAGCAAGGAAATATATTAAGAAATGAAAAAAAAGAAGACAACGATAGAATACATCGATTCTTGTTAATGGGTCTCCTAAGACACGATTAACGTCTTGAAGTTAGTTTAGGACATCTTAAAATCTGTCGATCGATTCGAGAGTGATATTTAAACTCTAAAGATAAATGTCGAAGAAATACTGGATTACTTTTTTCCTTTTTTTTTTTGTTTTGTTTTCGTGGAAATAACGATTAGATCACTGTTAAGATCATTATGATTTCGTTACAACGCTAAAATCTCATCGTTAGACATCTCCCATCGGGGAATTTCTTTCTTTTTTCACGTTAATCGCCGAATTTTACGGGGGTAAACGTAGTATTAATTATTATTACTGATCTATCGAACATGCTGTTCTTAACACCCCTCGCTAGTTTGTTCGAGATAAAAGCAAAACTACGCGATTTTATTTTACAAAGAGAGATATATACGCAGAAATTATCTGCGTAGGAAAGTTCTCAACGAATTATCACCAAAAAAGAGTACGTCTAGTTTCTTTGTGAACCTTTGTCAATTGTTCGTACCTCTCTTCTGCCTAATCTGTACACGTATATGTTAGCTATGTATTCTGGAAAAATTTCGCCACGTTTATCATAGAAGAAACAGATCTGTAGATGAACGCGTTAGGACTTCCTGTGAAAGGCTTCGTTTTTTTCTTTTTTACAAGCAAAACGTTCTCGTTCCCTCGTGCAAAATATAAATGCTAATTGTACAGACACGTAATTAATTGGCGTTTTACAGAACCTTTACAATTTTTTTCCTCTTTCGAAATTCTTAACCATATATATATATATATATACGATACAGTAATATAATAACTATATTAAAATTAGCGCAAAAATGTAACAATAGATTAAGAACGTTGTACTGTTTAATGATCTCTTGTGGAAAGTTCTTCCCGTTTCCTTTTTCTTTTTTTTTCTGTTGTTCACGTAAAAAAAGTTATAACGCATTTTGATTATACATATATATATACACATATTATATATTATACACATATATATATATATTATACATATATATATACATATATATATATATATGTATATATATATATAGACACAATAATATGGCGAGAACATTGTGGTGAAAAATATGCTGGACACCAAAGGCTTTATGCGAGAAAGGGCTATTACACATCCCGTCATAGTCGTATGTCGTCGTCGTTCTCGTCGTCTTAGTCGTCGTTACATCTTGTTTATGCATCTCACATACAAACTTTACTAAAAATAGTACAATCTAATCGAGGATATATAGAAAAATTGAAAAATATACAAGTTATAAAACACATAGAACGCCATTCATCAGGTAGCGAGTGACTTACGAAGTCCAACTATGTTTCTCATTACAGTTTTCTGTCCAAGTGCTCTCTTGTGCTCTCTCTCTCTCTATTTCTCTCTCTCTTTACCTAGTATCGTATAATATATAGCGTATTTCTCACCTTTTCCGCGAAGATACGAATTTTCCCTACACCCTTCGCCACTTTCTCGTACTCAAAGATCCTTTCCTGTTTATCTCCTTTTTCTTTCTTTCCTTTTTTGACTTGCAAAACGAATAAACTTACATTCTGCTACATTGAATTATCACGCAGCGGCCTCTGTACAAATAATTCGTCTACTAGACAACCTTATTATTGTATCGCACACGTTCTTTGGTATCCAACAGGCTTCCCCACGCCGATTTCGAGTTTGAACGGACATTAGTCGTGGTATGGGCAGTGAATGAACAAGCAAGTACCAATATTAAATGGGCAGGCTCTCCCACTGAGGTGCCCATTCTGGAAGTCGTCAATCCACGTTCGATGGCGGAGCAGCGTATCTGCTCCGTGAGTCGGAATCCCCGTCGCAAATGTACTTCCCTGAAAGTATACGGATAAATGTTCGCATTCTACAACCTACATGCGTTACTACATCCTCTTGGAAATCGAAAGATTCATGCATGAACACCGCCGAAGCTCGAGAAGCTTAAGAAGCTAAAAAAAGCATACAAATTACAAAGAAAGAAGTTATGGTACTTACCAGATACGAATCTACGCTTTACTAAACTTAATCTGTATCCCGGGCCTAGGAGCTCGAATTCAACTCCGGATAATGTGGTCCCTTCGCAATTGAACTGCGTGAATATCGTTCCTTGGCTTCCTGGCCCGTGTGCAAGCTCTACTCGCGCCTTTAGAGAGCCCACGCCATTTCCTTCGCTGTGCTGGGACAATTCCGTAAATTTCCACAGCACTCGATTCGTGTCTGGTAACCATTGAGCCTGAGGTTTGCTGTTCAAAGATTTGAATCCTCCGTCTATGGGCGCTGCCACGTGAAGATTCAACAATGGGCTCGGAGAAGCCATGGCGCGACTGTTATATTTATAATCAATCTGAAAAACGTCATTATATCGTTCAGTGTCATCGCGATATTCTCGTGTTTCCAGTAATAAATACCTTGAGATCGGTATGAGTGGATTCACACTTCCAATAGGCGACCAACTGGAAAGGACAAGAGCCGGCGCCCTCCTTGCACTTGATCTGATACTTGAGTATGTCGACGTTAAAATACGAAGCCGAGGGATTCTGTTCAGCCTGTTTGCGTAACAACGTAGTTAAGGCACTCATGTTGAATTCGAAAATTGTACTGTCGACAGTTGTCTGCGTGGCATCCCTGCATGAGAACATTACAACGAACCGTTGAAACATTTTCAAACGAATAGACTTTTAATATCGTCATCACCAGTCGTCGTTGTCGTCGTCGTTGTAACACAACTTACTTACATGCTGACGAGCTGACTGTTAGGAAACAATTTTTCCAATCTGTTACTATTCCTCACGCGAAACGTGAGTTTCGCAGGGCTTGGATTGTTCGCCAGCACGGCAACGATACCAGCGGGAAACGACAGCATCATGTCGCCGCTAAGCTTCACCTGACACCGTGTCTCATCGGTGCCCCTAAAAAAAGAATGTACGATCTCATGGAAGGCAACCGCCAGAGGTATAGTGTCCGCCAATCCTATCGTGAGCGGGGACGGTCCTCTGGACGAGCCAACTCCTACACCAGCTGTACGGAACTCCAAGCTGGCAACGCTATCCGCTCTAGATATCGGTGCCGGTGACATTCTACCCCTTGGCGATGGACCCTCTCCTCTTCGGGACGGCGGTCTAGGAATGATAATAGAGCCTGTCGGTGTGGAAGATGCTGATTGCTTGGGGGGCAAAGCTGGAGTGATATCTCCAACTTCCGAGAACAAATCTCCGTCTAGAATAGAATTAGATCTCTTTAAGAGAAATCGCAGACACCCTCCTTCTCTTTCTACATATATTCTTTTTCACCATTTTCCATGACATACAGGGTGCGACCAAATAACATGTACAAGCGAACACGAGGTGATTCAAACTCAATTTTCTCGAACACTAAGCCTTAAATGAAAAAATTTTATTCCTCATTTTGTTCTTATTTTTTCATAAGGAATCACCTCGTACATGTTAATTCGGCCGTACCCTACATATACACATATACATACAAACGCATACAGATATAAAATGACATAATACACTCTGACAAGACACAAAAAGCGTCCTGATGAGCTGAGAGTGCAACGAAAGTGACACAACTCTCGGTAGACTCACCAGGGAATCGTGAGTGAGGGTGTGTGGGTGGTGCGGACTGTGGCGGCTGTGGTTGAGGCGTCGGTGACAAAGACAGTGGCGGAGGACTTTGCAATGGCGCGTACGGATGACTACCAGTCGGCGTTGAGGCGCTCGATGGTGTACTGCTAGGATTGAACAAGTTTAGGCCAAGTAAATCCGAGCTTGGCTTACCTCCTAATTGCTGTGACACTGACTGAGACCTTTTCATATGATGATCTGAGTCGGTATTCGATCCTCTGCGTCCCTGTTTAATCACACAATCGAATTGCTATTCTTTTTCGTCTTTTTTTTTCTGATTTTTTCGAAGAACAGATAAGATTAGTAAAGAGACAAAGGGAAACGGAGAAAAAGGAAATGATCGTACCGTTGGTGCAGGCGATAAGGATAAATTCTCCACCGTTGCCCTGAGTTCATCTACGCTGGCGCTCATTGGTGCTCCGCCATTGCTAAGTGGCTTTATTTCCACTCGAATCTTTCGTTCCCTCTCGTCCTCGGAATCGGTATCTGAGCTAGAATAAAATCCCTTCTCATTCTCCCACGGCTCTGCTTTCGGTCTAATACAGAAACCGTCCTCATCTACTTCCGGCGTTGGTGTTTCAGACTTTCTACTGTCATCCTTATCCTCCCTATTATATAGAATTAGCGTGGTTCAGTGAGTATGAACTTTCAAGAGTTCCAGCAGGCCCAGTGCATCATATGTATATATATATATGTATACGTAATATATTAATTTGGCTTTTGTATTAGGGAAAAAAAAAATAGGATGTTAACTTTATCGAAAAAAGTTAGGTTTAATCACTGTGTGTACGTGTGTCTTTTTGTGCTTTAGTGATGACAACGTGCCAATAATAAAAAAAATATTTGAAGAGAAGGAAAATTGAGAAACGCTCAAAAGATCAGTTCTCATCATCAAGATTTTCACTTTTCAAACGAAAGATCTCTTTTTTTATTGATGAATCGGTGTTTTTTTTCTTTTTTACGATTGGTTGAAAATTTGATCATGGAATTGATCTTTTTTTTTTTCTTTTTTTTGGTGCACTAGATCTGCTGAACATGCGTATACTGACAGGTCAGACTTTTCTTCTTTGTTGCTGCTCGTTTCCACAATATCCTTCTTCTTTTTCGCTTTCTTTTCCTTTCTTTTTTCTCTCCTGCTGCGAAGAAACCCTGTTGGTCGTGGACACACGGTATGTAGAAAACAAAACGACTCTTTAAAAATGTTTGTTTTTTTTTTTTTTTTTTTTTTTTTTTTCGTGATAAATATCCGAATGCTCGATTTTTCAGTTACAATCGATCATACACGACGATAATCTCTAATCTCTAACAATTATTCCTAATGTTAATGCTGATCGATAAAAATTATTTTTCTCTTATATGTGTATATGAGTAACTTATGTTGTGCATTCAAGATTAGAAGAAAGACAAACGAGAGAGAAAAAAAAAGACACAGAAAAAGATGATTCTGTTTAACAGATTAAACGAATATTATACTTACACAAGCTGTAACGTAGCTACTGCGATTAATATACACGAGAGAAACAATTTTTATCAGGTAATTACTGTATTTCGTTGATTGTCTCAATTGAACAACGATAATACTCTCCTTAACATAAAAGTAAGGAAAAAAAAATAGAACAAAGTGACTAATAAACTAAGACTAAGAAGCGGAAAGAAATCTACGTATTGCGGTGTCAACGTATTTGTACGAAAAAAAAAAAAAAGAAAAAAAAAAAGAAAGTTAATACTCTCGTTGCGAGAAATTAATAATCAAAGTTTGCGTATTAAATATGACAGATGGAAGTCAATTTACTTTCCAAGTGTTTTATAAGGCATAGCGCAACGTGATTAAAAGAACGTCTACGTATCAAACAAAATAATCGTCACCGGATCAACAAGTAGCGGATGCATTCTTTATGAGCTCACTATTTACGACATTCTCACTAATTATGCCGACACGAATTTCTATACCATTCATATCTTTAGATACATAGTTTCAAGATCATATCAGCACTTTACCGATCGTTCAATTCAATCCTGGCCATCGCGCTTATTTTTATAGCTCAAAAAATTTCAAATTAAAATTCGCGAGATGGTTTACCGTATCGTTTACTTTCTCTCATTATATGTTTAATAATTAATTTGTTGCGCTGGTAGTAAGAAACTGATTAACCCTTTGAATACTGTTGGCGACTATAAGCGTTTTGGAAATTTGTCTCCTATTTTTTTTATTACCGCCTTTTCGCCTGAATTTTATTTTTTGAGCACTTCGAATAAATTTTATATTTTTACAAATTTGAAAATTATTAATTTTACGATTGAAAATTGAACATCTATCTTTCTATTGAAATCTGCCGCAGTGAAAGGGTTAATAAGCTCCCGGTCGATAAGCTTTGAGTGCAAAAAGCTGATTAACCCTTTGATTACTGTTGGCGCCTATTAGCGTTTTGGAAATTTGTCTCCTATTCTTCTGTTACCACCTTTTCGCCTGAATTTCATTTCTTGCGCGCGCTTCCATTTTAATTTAACGAAACAAATTTGAAAATTATTAATTTTTGAACTTTCCAAGACAAATTGACAAATTTTACGATTGGAAATTGAACATCTATCTTTTTGCTGAAATCTACCATAGCGAAAGGGTTAACACGTTAAGTGTCACACCGATTTCAGTCGACTTCTTCAATATTTCAGCTTCGAAAATTTTTCAAAGAGTGTTACGATAAATTTAACGAAGAAAATTATAACTGTAACGCTTAGAAAGAGGAAACCCGCATCCTTATTTAAACTGCTTCAATGAAACCTGCTAACGAATAACGAGGAATTATTTTCTAAATTTGAAGCTATTCACTTTTCGAAAAATTTGACGAAAAATCTGGTGTCGGTTCGTAGGAACGATTTAGGTCGACTCATCGTTCAAACGGTTCAATTTTGAATATTTTTCAAAAAGTTTTATGATAAATTTAAAGTGTCTGCACTTTATAACACCTGCAAATGAAAGTCGTATCTTTGTTTAACCTGTTAACTGCGGATGACGAGTTAACTCGTCATTGGTTCTATAATACTTCGAACGCCAGTAGTTTATTTATGAATGGATTACTCGTATTTCAATTGCACTGTCATGCTTGTGTTAAATATAAAATACACCATATTCACATTTGCAGAAAGCAAAATAATGTAACTACTTATCATTTTTGCTGATTTTTAATTATAAACAGTGGAGACTTAATTCTTGCTTAACAAGCGAACTCATTAAAAAGGTTAAACGGTTTTAATGAAACTCATTAACGAGGAATTATTTTCTAAATTTGATGTTGTTCAACTTTTTGAGAATAAACGCCGTTTAAACGAAAAATCTGGCGTCGATTCGCAGGAACCGACATGGTGCTTAACGTGTTAATAGGCTTCCGGTCGGTGAAGTGTTAATTGAAAATTTGTTTATTTTCTTTTTCGTAAAAGAAACGCGGATAGAAAAGCGTATCGGCACGTTTCTAAAAAGACGCTAACAAGGTTTCAACGCCTGCATGAAAACAGACAAAATGATACATAAGGGTATACAGAGAGAATAGCAAAATAGTAGTAGCACGTTACATTAGCAAAGGTATAAGAAAACCCATACACCATCACCATCAAAATCTTATATAGATCTGCAAAAGTCCAGTCTCTTCTTTAAATTGTTTTTCTAACAATTATATACCTCCTACGATATTATAATGTTAGGTTACGATATTTCAAGACAATTAACGATATACACAGTCACTCCCAGTATTATTCGGACACTCTTTAAAACAGAACAACTTTTATAAAATTGGACCAAACGAATTGTTTTCAAGTGAGATGTTCGAAGCAACAGTTTTGAAAAAAATCCCAACTAGACGAAATTACGAAGAAAATAGTAACGGTTGCCTTTTACATTTTTTTTCTTTTTTATCTGAATCCGTAATGAAAATTTTTAAACGTACATCTTGTAGATCTATGTCAATTATACGTATGCTGAAAATTTTATTGAAATCGGTTAAGGCTGCTATGAGCTACGACTAAAGATGGCAAAAATCAAATCGAACTTTTCACCTGTAATTGCGATAAATCGAAAGATTCTTATATCTTTCAATGTCTCTGTCTCTTGTTCCTGCATCAAATATACAACGAACATAAATCTACAAAATATATTTTTCAAATTTTCATTACAAGCTTAGATAAAAGAGTTGTAAAAAGAGAATTCTATTATGTTCTTTGCAGTTTCGATTAATTACAATTTTTTCAAAATATTTTTTACTCAACATCTAGTAAGCTAATTCTTCTAACTGCTCATAAGAACTCGGTTCATTTGGTTCAATTTTAAGAAAGTTATTTTGTTTTAAATGGTGCCTGAATATTAATAGGGGTGACTGTATACACACACGCGAGGTTATGTAATTTCTTCGTGAATATTTATATATATACTTATGCATATGTGTATATTTATATACTTCTCTAAGAATCGGTAGAGCATACGATACACATGTTCTGCAAGCAAGGATATAACTATCGACATGCAAAATTACGAACAACGTGAAAGATTCAGAAACACGAGGTACGATGATTTGTAAGAGTAATCGAAATAAAAACCTTTTGGGCAGATCGATAGTTCTATGTGCGACGTTACAACATTCAGTTGATTTAATGAAAAAACAAAAAAAGAAAAAAAAACAAGAAAAGTAATAATAAAAAAGAATAAAAAAGAAGGGAGAAGAGATATCGCGATACGAGAGGTACATTTACATTAACTACTACTTTAAACAACGATGCGGCTAGTAAATAAAAAACAAAGGATTGCTTGCAGAATCACATTACGCTATATATCACGAAAGTATATCTGCACTTGGAAAATAAATACAAATTACAAGTGAGCCATGCAGTAACAGACTCATAAAAATGGCTCACCTGAGGCCCCGTCAGTAGCCAACCCCACATTTGTATTTCAACATTATCCAAGTCCAACTCCCTTTACTTAATTAACTCTATGAGAACACGTGTTTATTATGAGAGCAACAGAGAAAGTTTCAAAAATTAATTCACAGCTAATTATCATACCGTGTATGCTCATTTATGCGGATTAAATATTATCGACGATTCTTACGGGAAAAAAAAATATATAAATAAACAAGGAGGATCGATCTATGGATGAATCAACATATATATATAAAAAAAAACACTGCTATTAATTACACCATGTATATATGCAATTCAAATTTCAGAAACTTTCCAAAATGCAATTCCTCTTAAGTCTAACGTTCAATTAAATCAACAATGTCTTTTCCACTGAGTGAGAGCATAAATGCAAACAAATATATTAAAGAATTTCACAATGTGTTGTGTTGACAGAAGAACCCCTTGATTACAAATTTACATAAAAGATTGTTAGAAAAACAATTTATGTATAACACTTTATGTAAAAAAAAAAAGGAAAAAAAAAGTCAAAATGTTAAGTTACCTGTTAGATTACCATGTAATTCTAAAACTATAGCCTATTGTCTAAGCAAGCTTGTTTCAGTGTTAGTCAAACGTGAACGAAAAAAAAAATATTTCTTCCCTCTATAATGTGGAATTGTATGTCTACAAAATATGAATCTGTTTTTAAACTGACTGCTAACGTACCTTCGTAAAACATTCTAACGTGACAAGCGAAGAAATATTTTAAATAGTGCTTCATAGGCTAAAAGTAAATCAATGTTACATAAGTATCTTTCTAATTATCTGTAAATTAGCAATAAATTCTGACTTATCTTACACAATGCTGACACTATGCATGTAACATTAATTCAATATGTTTAAACAATGTTAGTAATACGTACACTGCTGATCTAAAAGAGTGCAGAGTGGAGGAACCATAATACGCGTTACCACTGTAAGTCACCAGATATTTTATTTAACCAGATATATATCCTGTATGACCATAAAAGATATTATGTTGCAAGAAACTATGGTAATGAAACTGTTACCAAATACCATAGATAGAGAATAACCAATAGAGCAAGACAAAGATAAAGGTGTGTAAAAGGAGTGCTTGATTGAAGGTGGTCGTTTGAAACTTGTATAAAAAGATCTCTTTTTTTCGTTAATTTCTGCTCGAGCAATTATTTTGTTATTTAGTTATATTTTAATTGGACAAAAGTAATTCTAATCAATCGTAATTAATTACATTTTATCAGTATTTAAAAAAAAAAAAAAGAAGAAAGAATCAATTAATGTAAGTAAAATTGGTAAGACCACCAATTAAATATTATTAGTAACGACACAACGTTTTTATCATCGAAGACCGAAAAGTCTGTTAATTTTAACAAGTATCGATATTATTATTTTCACGTTATAATTTTTGTGTAAAATTTCGAAAAAAAAAAAAGAAGTTACAGAAAGCTGTAGTAATTCACTAATGGTATACCCTCACCTTAATCACTTCAAACTAACTACCAAAGAAAGCAATATTCTCGAAAACTTCTTGTATGTGTGTATATGTGTAGAATAGTACCACATAACCGAAAGTCTAAAGAATTACTCTAAAATGCGTGTAATGGATATGGTAAGGGTACAGGTAATCACAATGTAAGCAGTTACATTTAGATCCTCTGAGAGGGTTCCTGGAGATGCTGGGAGGTGGAACAGCAGGAGGCAGGTTGTTCCCTTGAGGAGTTGCAGGTGCCGAACCAGACCCTGCTTGCTTCTGTTTGTCTGAAACAACACTCATTGCTTATATCTTTCAATAATCTGTGCCTCCAATGGCCCTTTTTTCTTCATCTTGCTATTTCATATATTACTTATATCTATTAAAATTTGATTACAGTTTGCACTTTCAGTGGCATAAGTAGCACTCCAGAGGGGTGTTATTCATATGTTTTCATGTTTAATTTATTTTATTGTAAAGTGTGTATTAAAAAACAAATATATAAACGAAATGAAATAGTATATTTACACAGTATACTATTCTCTTTATTGAAAAAAAAAAAAAAAAAAAAAAAAAATTACTGTGAACTTAATTAATGCTTATAATACAACATAGATAAAAGAAATATATTTATGAACCCCCTGGAATACACAACAACTTGTAATGTCATCCTCCACCTATTGTTAGATAATAACGCACAAGCATTGTAACACAACCACATAAGCATAAGTCAATAAAGTTGTTTCGCATATGCCTAGATCGATAAATTTGTGATTGAGTGCTAAAAATAAGTTGAACAAGTGTATATATGTGAAAAGTAAAATGGTACTGATGTGATAAATAAAAACTGCCAAATGTATCTACCAAGTTATAATGAGTATAAACTAGATGTTAGTTTCGAGAACTTTCAAATAATTTATATTTCGATAATTTTATTAAATTGTTATAACTTTTCTCATTTGTTTTAATTAATTTGTATAACGAACTGAAAACGCATTATATCGAGGTAGATAAAAACTATTGCAATTAAAAGAGAATAAAGTTTTGTAAATTCTATTCAATCTTTGAAAACCTACCCTGGGAGTTGGACATGAACAGGTTGAGTAGCGAGGTAGTACGGCGGGAAGCCTTGGTGGCTTGTGCATGTGACAGTTCTCTATCCCTTTCATTCAGTCTTTCATTTTCTTTCTCTTGTACCCTCCCCTTTTCCTCATCCACCTGACAACCCTCCCCCTTTAATCCCTGATCTTTTTTTGAACTGTGAGTGTTACCAGCAACGCCTGTTTCTCCATTGGCTCCTTTCGACGTTTCCTTAGGTGTTTCAACGTTGCTTTCCGATTGAGAATGACTGGTCATTTCTCCTATACTTGTCATGACTTCTTCATACTCAAACATACCTAATTCGACGAGAAGATTACATAGAAAAATGGTAAGCTTCAAGCTATGTATGTTACAATGATTTTTACCTGGCTTCTCAAGACCTGTATATTTGCTTTGTACAAATTGCTCTAATAATTTGTCCACAGTCATATCCAAACACTGACGTTTAAAATCAATATGAACTTGGCCAACTTGTTCATGATTCGATTGCAAAACATCTGCGTAGATATTTAAAAATTCCTTCATATGTTTCAAATGTGTCTCCTCCACATCTTGGAATCGCTTGGTAAGGAAAGAACACGTTCATTAGCTTTTATGTTCATTTCCTTTAAATAATTTTGTACATAAGATTGATGAGTAGAATAAGTACCCTGCATGCCTGAGTCATTTTTGTTTGAAAAACGTTTCTTATGATCATGTATTTATCAACCAAAGTCTTATAATCGTCCTGTGCTCTTTTGAACTTTATCTCTGCTTTCTCCAATTCTTTTTGGCTGGCATTGTCTTTCTTCAATTTTTCCAATTCAAGACTTTTCTGCATGCGCATATCTTTCGCCTTGTGTAAAGTCACAGTGATACTCTGTATACTTTGTACAATTTCTAAGGTAGATGATTCTTCTTCTTTTACCTATATGTTTTTTATATATATATATATTTTTTTTTAACAATATTATCGTTTATTTATCGTAAGAAATAATCAAACATCGATATCAGTCTAAGTGTGATATGTTAATTAATTAACTATTTTAAATAATTTACTTATCAATTCGATTTGATAAGGATTATCTGTATATCTTTACAGACACTATTGTCTGAGAGAACCTAGTGACCTGACTGTGGGCGGATACTGATAAGACACAAAATATACAAAATGACTAATACTACAATAAGATAAACAGTTGTAGTAAAGCAACAAACAAAAAAAATATACAATTGTTATTGTTATACAAATTTTCTTTCTACGCTAATATAACCCACAATTATTTAAACCTTTGATTACTGTTGGCGCCTATAGACGTTTTGAAAATTTGACTCGTACTATTCCGTTACCGCGTTTTCATTTGAATTTTATTTATTGCGCGCTTCGATTTTAATTGAACGAAACAAATTTTACATTTTTACAAATTTGAAAATTATTCATTTCTAAACGTTCGAAGGTAATTTGACAAATTATTACGACTGAAAATCGAACATCTACCTTTTTATTGAAATCTTTATCCTTCGCGCATTTCCGTTTTAGTTGTCAGAAGGAACTTGAAATTTTCAAACTATTGACAACAATTTAACAAATCTCGCGGCTAAGAATTGAACATTTACCTTTCGCTATGCACGTTGCGTATGAAAATCTGCCGTAGCGAAAGGTTAAGAATATAATCTGAAAGTTCTACTTATATCTAAGTATAAATATTATATAAAAGAAAGTATTACATACAGCCTTGTGTTTCTTATGCAATTCATCTGTATATTTTGATACATCTTTTATTAGTTCAGTGACCTTTTGGGCCATTTGCAAGTGCAAGCCTGCAAGTTTCTCTGCTGCACCCCTTAAGGCAGCCCAAACAGGTGCAAAAGTTCCTTGAGTACTACTGCTATTGCCAGCTTGTTTGGCTAGCTTACTCAGGACCTTGTAATTATTCTCTTCTATGGTCGATCGTTCTTTTAGAAACTCAGCCAACTCCTTGCTTGCAACTGCACCATGCTTCATGTTATGATATAACACGTCAAATCCATTATTCTTTTCGCCCTTAAATTACAAAAAATTTATCCTTCACCCTGACTGCATTCTACCATTTCAATGAAATATTATTCTTTTCTTTTTTCTCATTCGCATTGTGCTTCTATTTTGTTACATCTATCTCAACAAATACGTAACATACATATCTCATAAATGATTACAATCAAGATTTTTCTATGAAAGGAGAATGAAATTTCATGTGCAATTATGAATATCATATCTGAAAGAGATACACTAAAACTATACTTGAGACCACTTAGCCACTTAACACTTGAACCCTGATCATGCTGTAAACTCACGTAGAGTAGGACTCTTGAGTGACATCGGTACAATAAGCTGTCATTACATATTATTACTCTTATCATCCTATTGTACATATTACTTGCCACTCATGACCTGTGGTTTAATTTTTCCAAAGACTTTGTTAACGAAGAGCAAAGAAAAGTGTTTCAAGTGAAATTTTCATCAGTGGGAACAATTTGTAACTTAGAGTTTCTTTTTTTTTCTTGCATACTTTTTTTTTTTTTAAATAAAATTCTTCAGAAAAACTACAGCAAACTATGGAAGATTAATAAACATTTTTTATTTCACAGATTTTCATATAATACAGGGAAACATTGGTCTTGTACAAAATTTAATTATATATCATTCAAAGCATTAGTATTGTACGCAACGCATAAATAATCTCCAATATGATAGAACTTGAAGAGAAACGAAAGGAAGTAGTAGCTATCTTATCTGTACCATGCTTCTGTCAGGAAGGCAATATCATGTCTTCCCAAAAATTCATAAAGCTAACATCGTTATAACAACTCCAAGGGAAACCATGTAGTTCTTTTTATTCTTGTAATTCTTTATGCAAAGGTAGGAACTTGAAAATTCCAACAACCTGTTTACAAATGATATCTTTCATTCAACAGAGTTGTGTTGTAATTGTGTTCAAACAAATGCACCATACTTAAGCTAACAGAACTTATGATATATTAAAATGTATAAAATAATACAGCGCGAAATATAAATCGATTAACGTTAAAAGGTACAATGGGGGGGAAAAATTGGAATTCACGAAGAAAGATATCTCAAGATTCTGTAACAAAGTCATCAGTTCCACTCCCTTCTGCACTTGAGCTCTAAAACACGTACGGAAAATGCATTGCACATGTCAACTTGCAATTAAACACGCATTCTCTCGTACTTTGGTGCTTCTCTACGTGGGTCGTGATGCGATGATACGAAGTTAGGATGACAGGGAGGTGAACGCAAGCGTAACCTTGCATTCGCAAAGAGAAAAAAAAAGGGTAAAGACAAGCGTGCCGCGTAACATGGAGAAAAAGGAGAAAGAAAGAGAAAGAGAGATAGAGAAAGGGGAACAGAGATGACGATGATGATGGTAAAGCTAAAGAAGGATAGAACGAGAAATCTGATTGAGAGAAACGTGATGATATTTAAGCTGTAGGAAAAATGTTAGCAGTGTCGTGACGTAGGTACGGTCACGAGAGGTTCGTTGAAAGTTCTCTGCGCGAGATGGAACGAAAATGAAAGGGACAGAAGGTTTCTCCGTACATAACCTAAATCTGAAACGAGGATGACATTTTAGGACAAAAGCGTGAAGACACTTACCCAAAAGTAGTCGGCGAAATCCACAGTCATGTTGGAACCGCGATCAGACCATCATAATTTATCTTGCGATGTATCAGGCCGAACTGCACCGTTAATAACGAATCATTGACACACACATACACACACAGGGGGCTGCACGATACGATGTCCGAGTCGTAGCACGACAGATACGACGAGACGTAACTCAATTTACGACGAACTAACGTAACGTTTCGTGCACGGACGTTTCAAGCTGAACAAGCGCGCTCGACCGCGGAGACACAGGTCAACTTATCCCAACTATCTCCGTTGCACGCCTCTCTTTCTCATCCTCTCCTTCTCATAAACGATGTCTGTCGCCATCTTACCAGCTACAACTAGAGACACCAAAACCCGTGATGGTCGGTAAAAAAACATCCTTTTTCATCGCATTTTCTACTGGTCGTTTTTTATCAAAAAACCACGAGAGATAATTTCCAACGGAACGTTTGATAATTATGCAACGAATGGGCAGTGCAACATTTCTCTCTTTTGCTTTCGTTTTAAATACCATGGAACAATTACTTCTAACGTTGCACGTTAACTGTTAACGTTGTCGTTCACGCTATATGAAATATAATAACGAACCTGGAAAGTGTGTAACCTGAATTTACAAGACGCTTTAGGGATACGCTAGATTAATTTTCAGAGTGAAACAACGAAAGCTTAATAACGGAAATTTTGTTCTAACGATTATAAGAAACGTTAAAGATTCGATCGTAATAGTCGCGATAACGGCACGCTCGAACTCGACCAATATTTACGTTTAGGCATATAAATTTTGCTCCTGTTCCGCCTAATACACATTCATAGCGTACCTAGTAGTTAAGTGATTTACCACTTTCAACCAGCGGCGCTACTAAATACCTAGGGCAGTCGCGTACATTTTTGGTATCTAACAAACATCCCCCACATTTTTTCTTAGGTTACGTCGTTTTCGAATAGCGAGTAATAATCTATAGCTCACGTTTACTACACACGATCGCGAAATTCTATCGTACGATTGAACGTGGCGTGACGTCAGAAAAAGAAACGAGCGAGATAACAGGTTGTAGGTGAATTTTGAAAATTCGAAAGGGGCGGTAGTTACGTGTAAGGTCGAGAAGACGGGAGGAGGCGTGGCCTCGAATAATCAGCTCAGGGTAGTCCAGTGTCCTTGCGCATATCCAGTAGCTATATGTACACATGCACTATCGCTCACGTGTATATCGCATATATCGAGAAGAGAGAAGTTTCGAGCCGTTATCAATCACTTTCGTCGCTGGACCGAAAAGGTGCATCTGGTTCTCGGTAGCGGCGGTCGACAGGTAGAACGACCCAATTTTTTTTCTCTCCCGTGCAACTGAGGATAAACCACGGCGATGCCCGCGAACAAGGGGAACCTGTCGACGCCTCACAAAGAAAAGTCCGGAAATGGTTTGACCACGGGTGCCTCCAAAAAGAAGAAACGCTGCACCGTTAAGCATAAAAGACATTGCAAGCAATATCTGGTGAGTGAGCGAAACGAAACGTTAATTCATTGCGAACAGAACGGCCATGTTACGAGTCGAGTCGAGTCGAGTCGAGTGCGATACGAGAGAGCGTCTTTCGATATTTCGTGATACATATTTCCGTTTACCTACGAGTCTCGATACGAGTCATGAATGCGATTAATCGATACTTAAGATTAGGGTGATTGATTGCGGTTTCTTTTTTGTTGATATTTCGTCTGGTTACGGGTCGGAAATACGAGTGTGAAGTTGGAAAGTGTCGCGAGTTACGGGCAGAGTAGGTTATGTGGCGCGGATGTCTCGACAGTTGAAACACGTAGGGTTTGTTCACCTTTACTGATGCATGGTCGAAGTGTTATGGGTTGCAACGATCGATCGGTGCAAGCATGCTTCGGTGCCGGTCACGATGCAATTTTCATTTCAAGTTCCTCCTGTGATTTAATGCGCAACCACGCCGAAACGACTGAGTGATTTGCATATTTCTACGGCGTTTTCTATATAATTCTACGCGCGATATTCGGATTTTTCCCATCTATTCGGTATGCGATAAATTATTCATCCGACGGCAGTATTTGGCAAACGCTTATCTCGTACCAATTCGTCCTTCTCTTCGATTCTCTCTCTATCTCGATCGATATCGATATCATCTTCTTTATCAGCACGTTATGTACATATATATATATACTTTTTTTATCGTTTATATTATCAACTTTTCCGTTAAATATATTCCTTTTAACGAAAAAAAAAAAATCTTAAATTGCACGATGATACTTTCCATTGTCGTTCCTAAATGCATCGGATCGATACTTATGCGATCAAATTTCCACGAAAGAAGAGAAGGACGATCGTTATTTTTAACCGCGTTTCCTGCAATCACAAGGGACTTTACACGATGTATTGCTTCGCGAGAATACATAAGCTGAACGAATAAGAAACTCTTTAGATAATCCTACTGTATTATGTGACATAATATATATATATATATATACATATATATATAAAGAAAAAAAATAACGTTTCTTAAAATACATCAGTTGAACGTTTTATTTTTTTACGGGCCCTGCATTTTAATACCCTTCCCTCCACCCTTTATTCCCTGAACACAGTCTCGAGTAGATATGTAACACTCCTAGCACCTGTACAATTGCTCCTTTACACGTTACACAAATTAAACACGTTTCAAGTTGCGTGCCTCCATTGTTAAGTATATGTATATACGAGAGACCATAGCTGCACAAATACACACGTACATACACACGTATACGTAGAAAATAAACACATAAGAAGTGATATACAAGTGTACAGCACTGACACGAGAAAAAAAAAAAGGAAGACACGAAACGGTCGAATATATTTCATCGGGCAAATTGAAAAAGAACATCGCTCGAATTGTGGCACGGAGAAGGAAAAACCTTACGATTTCTCACAGTGGCGAGAACAGTGTGTGTATATAATACAAGACTTGCAGATAGGCCTGGCGTGTATTAGCAACTTAGGAAGCACGTATTGATTTCTAAGAATGCCAAGAAAAAGAGGTTGGTGCTGATTCGGCGAGAACAAAAGACGACACCAATTCCACTTCTGCAGTCCACTTGAACCACTTGCTATTATGTCTCGTAGGCGCACGAGTTGGCAAAGCCGTATTGGCTTACCTATGTGAAAAAATGAATCCGTCGGGGAACACACCTTTTTCTTATTTTCTTTCTCTTTTTTTTCCCTAATTTCACCTAGAATCGCGCTTTTTTTCTAATTAGTCAGCTATTTTTTTTTTCCCCCTCGTAGTTTTATCGTTGAACGCGTTTCTGTGTTTTTGACGCTTCGATTGTGATTGATAACGAAACCGGTGGGAAAAAAGCAAAAAAAAAAAGAATGGGGGAAGAGAGAACGAATTGTCGAAGCAACGAAAAATAAATTCACGACATATGGCGCGTGGTTTCCCCCTCTCTTTCTCTCTCTTTCAACTCCCAATTTTTCTCTCTCTTTCTCGCGTTCTCCCCACTCTCTTTTCGTCCGTTTGACACAGACGACGCGTTGCTGCTGGATGCGAGCGTAATTCATGCAATTCGAGGGCAGGTGCCGTACGTGGCTGCAGCGAACGGAAGCGGAAGTCGAGCGTAACTTATCATCCGCGCCAGGGTACATGCGTGCGTGCGGACGCGTTTCAACGCCACGCTTTATCGAACCTCGCGTGTCGACGTTCGCGTATACCTTCTATTCTCCTCCCTCTGACTCGCCTAATTAACACCGAAATTAAACGCCGTTCAAACGTATCGAGAATAATGATCGAACGACGAATTTATTCGACGAATTTTACAAACGAACCCGATCAATCGATGAACGATGTATTCCAGACGATTTTACACGCGTCACCCAACTATTCCAGACGCAAATTGACCGTTCGAGGGGGTCAATTTAATTACTCGTAAAGCTTATTCCGTGTATGGAACTGTATACACGAGAGGTTAAGTAGGATCATTTTTTTTCTTTTTTTTTTTTTTTTAAACACTTTCATCGTGAAAACATCGAGTATAACGGATGTTAAAAAGAAGTTTATGTTCGTTTCAAGCTATTAATTAGGTTAGGTTACAGTTTTCAAATGGAAATTGTACTTTATAATGAAAAATACGAGAAAAATGATTTCTGACTGCGATTTTTGCAAATGCGAGTATTTCAATATATTATATTTGAGTTATATATTGAGTAATACTTTTATATTCGAATATATCAACATAGGTTACAATTAAAAATGCATTAGAACCAGGCTGCGGAGTTTTATGCATTTGTAGGAAATTTAAACGTGCAAAATTGCACAGAATGCGCTTGATACGAAAAAATATGTAAAATATCCAAACTGTGGTGCTTTTTATGATACCTGGTGTATGAGATAAATTTTCTACCGGTTTCATTTTCTTTGCAATGTGCTCAAAAATATGAATTTGCACAAAAATTCACCGCTTAATAATCACCCTCTGTGGAATAAAAATTCGAAATATTTGTAAACCAATGATAACTTCATAATCCCGAGTTAACAGGTGGAAAAATTCGTTTGCTTAGAATAAGTAAATGTATCGTGCATATATGATCTGTAATCAAGGTTAGTTTTCATACACTTTCGACGTGAAATATCGAATAATGCTGATGAAAATTCGCCTGCACCCAGAGTAAAGCAAACACGCGATGGGCAAGTATGAACGACAGTGTACACGTAACCGCAGCACTTAGAGGGTTAAACCCACTATCGGATAACCAAATTCGAGAACCCCTTGGAATCCTCCCAAGGAATATAAAACCACGTCTTTAGCTCTGTCCTGTAAACTCTCCAAGATGCTTCGAGTCTTTGTGACATTTTGTACAAAATGATTTCGACTTTGGCCCATATTCTATGTCCCTTTTATCCCTTTCGATTCAACGATGATCGTATATAGCGATATGGCGAGATAAGTTTCTCCAAGGAAGTTCTCTCATTGTGCACCTCCGATTATACTAATTCTCCTCCCTCTCTCTCTCTCTCTCTCTCTCTCCCCTCTTTCTCTCTAGCAAAAGTCGTTAAACGATAAATCTATGAAAATAGGCGTAGACCAGCGAAGACACTCGAGTGGTGAAAATTTTAATTAACCCACTTGCGCGTTGCATAGACATTGCCTCTAGGCTCGATTCATTTTTAACGAGCCTGGCCGTTGCCTGGCGCGAGGATTTCCGTGGCAGGGATAGATGGTGAGGGAAGGGAGGGGAATTGAATCGAGCCGGCGACGTCTGCTCTTTGTTAGATATCATAATGTCTTATAATTTCATTATTTTCTCCAGCGTGACGTTCGGTGAAATTTTCATGGATGGAAAAGCGTGGCGTGTACCTGGGTAACGTCCTCTGCTCCTTCAATTAACTAAGGGAAATTAGGACGGTTACCTGCTTAGGATGTAAACAACAATGCGAGGCTACGCTCCGCATCGCGAATGCACCGTCGTTATAATTTTCTCTCTCTCTCCTCTTTCTTCTCTTGCTTTGCGTCCCTCTCTCTTTCTCTGTGTCTCCTCTCTGCGTTTCGTCTCTCTCTCTCTCGCGAGCTCTCTTCCCCGCGTTCTCTCTCTCGCGCGCTCTTTTTCTCGCGATCTCTTTCTCGCGCTCTCTCTCTTTCTCGCGTTCTCTCTCTCTTTCGCGCTCTCCTTTTCTCGCGTTCTCTCTCTCGCGCTCTCTTTGCGCTCGTTTTCTCTCTCGCGCTCTTATTCTCGCGCGTTCTCTCTCTCGCGCCCTCTATCTTTCTCGCGTTCTCTCTCTCGCGCGCTCTCTTCCTCGTCTCCGTGTCTCTCTCATATTTTTCCATTTTTTTGTTTTCGAGTCGCGGAGCAATTTTTCTCCTTCTGTATTTTCCGCTGCGTCGTCGAGGACGCTCGGTGTATTCTCTTTATTCTTTTCTCTATTCCTTTTCGGCGCAATTACAGTAATTAACCGCAATCAGTTCGCTGTTCGCGCGAGGATCAAACGGATATACGAAGATTGGAACTCTTTTTTTTTCTCTCTCTTCTCTCTCTCTCTCTCTTCCATTTCTTTCTTTCTTCCTTTTTTTTTTTTCGTTACGTCATCTCCGGCCACGTCGAGGAACGAGATTTAAAGGAGGATTTATCTTCCTTTCTTTGTTTTTTTCTTTTCTTTCTTTCGACGGCTATTTTTGGATATGAAGAATCGAGGATGAAACGAGGAGTGTTTAATCACGTTTAAAGAGCGCATAATTGTCCTCTGTAATGCGTATGTATAGATTGTTTCGTACTTGACTAATCACCGGGCTATTAGAAAGATATCCTTGAGCCTTGGAATTTCAAGAATTTGCTACTTTCGTCGTTTTCTCGATAGAAACGAAATATTCATGATAAAAAACGATAAGTATTTAATCTTCTTTAAAACAAAAAAAAAAGAAAGAAGAAAGAGCTGTATACAGTTTGTATCACGTAACTTGTCCGTATATGTTTTATATATAAATTTCACGGCATCGAGGAGAACATAGGAAGCCATATTTTTCTTAAATGACACATTATTTTACGAGATGTCATGGTGAATTTGAATTTTTTAAACAAACACGCTTTTTTTCTCTATTAAAGTTTAAACGAGCAGGGAATTTTTTATTGAAAATTATTCGAGCTTGACAAGTTTCGTGATTTATCCTGTACAGCTACGGTGTTTCCTGTAGATCACCATTAAATTGTGTCACACGAAATTACCGATGTCCGAATAATTGACAATCAACCGTGATCAGTAAATTCTACGTAATTTATATTTCTACTTGTGCTATATAGAATTTATTTAAGTGTTGAGTTCCCCTGTTCTCCATTCTTATTAAACTGTTCATCGTAAGCAAACAATATTCAATACACATTTCCCATAAGATTTTCAAATAATCCATAAGGTAACTGAATCATATAGAAATATACAGAAAAATTGATTAACTTAAAAAACCACTAATTTTGATTAAAATTTAATACATAAATCACCTCGTTAAGAAAAAGCTAGAAGAAAAATTTTTTAACGAAATTATATCGAAATACATAAAGAATTTGTCGAATACAAAAAAAAAAACACTAATTCTAATTAAAATGGAACATATGAATTGGTATTCCGTTACGAAAAATCTAGAAGAAAAAAACATCCATTGAATCGTACCGAAATATGTATATCAAAAATTTACCGAATTAAACAAATCCTAATTTCGACGAAACATGAAATATATAAATTAATACCACGTTTCGAACCAGCTTTGGATTATATTAATTAATAACCCGTAGGGAAAAAGCTGATAATACTAATGATCCATATTTCGATTAAACAAAGATAATCATTTTCGAAAATACATTATTTCACTTTATAAAAATTGCAAATTTCATTAATGATACAACTTAATATTTATCCAATAAAAAAGAAAGAAAGAAAAGAAAAATTAAAAAATGAAACGAAACTACATAAAGAAATGTAAGATATCAACAATGAATTACTTTCCTCTAGTGGAAAATAATTTTGTTATTGGCGGAAACGAATAACTGCATCCAAGTATTTTGTAACCCTGTGCCTATGTTGAATTAGCGTACATATATGTAATATACACATACAAGTCTTAGAAGCATGTCGAAAGCCCAGAAACTCGTGCCTGCATACACGATAGACTCCCAACTCCTCTGTATCCTAGTCACAAATAGTTCGTTGGTGGTACGATATCTATGTATATGTGTGTATATATATATATACATATATAATATATGTATATACATATATAAAATTCAACGCTTTATCCTTTAGCTTGCACGCCACTCCACACGATATGGCCACATTGGAATCATAAATATTTATCCTGCAGGTAAGTATAAATTTTCGCGTGTCTACCGCACGTATGGTTTTCTTTCTCGTTTCGAGCTCGACGATCGCCTCCTGATGACGTATGGAGGAATTTCGCGATAATTGCTTATCATTAATTCTCCCTGGCTGTACTCGCGAGTCAGGATCTGCATACGAAAATCGAGGAACGTATAGTTTTGAGAATTTCTTGTAACGTATGGACGTCGATATTGAATTTAATACGATGAAAGGCATTAATTTGTAATAATTAATGTGTAATTATTATCTCGTGGAAGTTGCTGTAATGCATTTTCACATAGATAAAAGCATATTTCACGTGAATTCTTTGTGGAATTGTAGCATTTAGATGACAGATGAGCTGGAATTTTGGAGAATTATAATTTCGCGAGATTGTATAATATTTGGACAGGGGAATTTGCGAAATTTCAGTTTCGCGGAATTGTAATGTTTAGGCTGGGGAAGCATTTGAAATTGATGTTTTGCGGAGTTGCGAGATTTAGACAGCGAAGGCATTCGAGTTGGAAAATTTGCAGTTGTAATATTTAGAAAGTGGAAATATTCGAATTTGAGTTCGTGAAAATCTCAAATTTGGAAAAATATAAGCTTTGAATTTCAAAATTTGCGAAATTATATTATTTAGGCAGTGGAAGCATTGCAATTGTAAAATTTGAAGAATTGCAATATTTAGACAGGGGAAATATACGAATTCGAGTTCGTGAAAATCTCAAATTTTGAAAAATATAAGCTTTGAATTTCAAAATTTGCAAAATTATATTATTTAGGCAGTGGAAGCATTGGAACTGTAAAATTTGAAGAATTGCAATATTTAGGTAGTGGAAATATTCGAATTCGAGTTCGTGAAAATCTCAAATTTGGAAAAATATGAGCCTCGAATCTCAAAATTTGCGAAATTATAATATTTAGGCAGTGGAAGCATCCGAATTGCAAAATTTTCAGGATTGTAATATTTAGGAAGTGGAAATATCCGAATTCGAGTTCGTGAAAATCTCAAATTTGGAAAAATATAAGCCTCGAATCTCAAAATTTGCGAAATTATATTATTTAGGCAGTGGAAGCATTGGAACTGTAAAATTTGAAGAATTGCAATATTTAGGTAGCGAAAATATTCGAATTCGAGTTCGCGAAAGTCTCAAATTTGCAAAAATATAAGCCTCGAATCTCAAAATTTGCGAAATTATATTATTTAGGCAGTGGAAGCATTGGAACTGTAAAATTTGAAGAATTGCAATATTTAGGCAGCGAAAATATTCGAATTCGAGTTCGCGAAAGTCTCAAATTTGCAAAAATACAGCATTCGAATTTCCAAATTTGCAGAGTTTCTAGTATTTCGACAACGAAAGCATACGAATTCGGAATTCTACTAGAACGCGGAACATTTCACCAGCGAAGGGATTCAAATTTGTGTACAAATTTCCAAGAATACGTTTACTTATAGGTGACGTTAAGCAATCGATTCGAACATACAATTGCTTCCCCAGAATGCAGCAAATCGATATTAAATGTAAGAGAAACAGTGTTTCGACGCGTCGAGGGCAAACGGTTCATTCCCCAGTCGTCGCTTTATCTACTTCTTCCTTGGGGCTTCTCTAACGGATACTTCGTGTTTCGATCCACTCCACGCGGCTGCGGCCGAGCCACGGCCCGAATTAATTACAAAGCCAAGCTAGACGTTTCTGAATGGAAAGCTGAAGGGTAGAACTGACATAAACGCGTTAACCGTTGTGAATTTGTCGGCCAATTATCGGTTTGAACCTTCTCTCACTTGCATCGTTACATTCCCTTATCTTTAACCTATTCAACAAAATCACCAAGAGATTTCATCGAGTCATCGAATTAAATCCCTTCTTAACAACACACACACACACACACACACACACACACACACACACGCAGTAGATTGAAATTACTACGGCAACAGCTACGAAACACTTTAATTAAATTAACAGTTCAATCTATTAAAACTTACCGATACACGAACATTTCGAGTTATTTCTCCTGATGGCAATTTGAAACGCGTCAACCATCTATATCGGTCTTCTACATGATCGATCTTTAGCCAGGATTCGTGGTAGGAAGGAGGATATACTTCCTTTCAAGGTGCAGACGATGCATTTGCGTTTCTACCATACAGGAGACCCTGGTGAAATTTTCAACAATTTTCACGCTTCGAGGTTTTTATATACCGTCGAATCGATACATGCTTCTCCTCCTTTTAACGTGGAAATGGTTCACGGAATTGTCCGACAACTGTTCACCAATGGTGAAATAGAGAAATTCATAGATTATTTAGGTCGAAAGATACGTTATTTAATGTACACACCGTGGAATGTCTACGTGCTGGTGAATATCGGTGGAAAAGCGAAGTCCCGGGTCGATGGGAACGTGCTGCACGGGAATGGTTGGCAGGCGTGTCCCTCCCGCCAACGAAAATAACCATTTCAGGGCTAAACAGGATATATTACGCGGTGTTACGTAACGATCATCCCTCTGTGTGATCATCGTTCGAATTGTGTCATTTGTACTTGTTATTTCGACAGGACCTTATGTACTCACTCGTATCTGTCTTACTATTCGAAGGGATTGATCCTGTGATAATACGATTTTTTTTTTCATCGTTCGTGAGATGAAAAATTAGGGTTGATTGTGATTTTATGTTTTTATGGAGGAAGGAAGAATCGATGGTTAATATAACAGGTATGCAATGTGTAACATGGATTCTATAGCAAGTTCGAGGATCGAGGAAACTTTTTTCAAACGTGCATTCGCTTTAATACGGTTCGAGAATCGGAGAAACCCCCATAGAATATAATTGGAGAATTGGGGAAATCTTCGTATAACACAGTTTTGTTCTAACACAGTTTGAAATTCGGGGAAATCTCTGTAGAACAAGCTTTGAAAATCGGGAAAGCTCTCGTACAACATATTTCGAGAATATTGTTCGAGAATTGGGGAAATCCCCGTATAATACGATTTGAAAATTCGGGAAATCCCTGTGTAGCATATTTCGAGAATCGGGAAAATTCGTATAGAATATTATTCGAGAATTAGGGAAATCCTCGTGCAACACCATTTGAAAATCGGGGAAACCCTGTACAGCATTTTGAGAATCGGGGAAATTCCCATAAAATATTGTTCAAGAATTGGGAAAATCTCGGTGCAACACGTTTTGAAAATTCGGAAAATCCCTGTGTAGTATATTTCGAGAATCGGGGAAATTTCCATAAAATATTGTTCGAGAATTGGGAAAATCCTCCTGCAACACGATTTGAAAATCGGGGAAACCCCGTATAGCATTCTGAGAATTGGGGAAATTCCCATAAAATATTGTTCGAGAATTGGGGAAATCCCCATACAACACGATTTGAAAATTCGGAAAATCCCTGTGTAGTATATTTCGAGAATCGGGGAAATTTCCATAAAATATTGTTCGAGAATTGGGAAAATCCTCCTGCAACACGATTTGAAAATCGGGGAAACCCCGTATAGCATTCTGAGAATCGGGGAAACCCCGTATAGCATTCTGAGAATCGGGGAAATTCCCATAAAATATTGTTCAAGAATTGGGAAAATCCCCGTGCAACACGTTTTGAAAATTCGGAAAATCTCTGTGTAGTATATTTCGAGAATCGGGGAAATTCCCATAAAATATTGTTCAAGAATTGGGAAAATCCCGGTGCAACACGTTTTGAAAATTCGGAAAATCCCTGTGTAGTATATTTCGAGAATCGGAGAAATTTTCATAAAATATTGTTCAAGAATTATGAAAATCCCCGTGCAACACGTTTTGAAAATCGGGGAAACCCCGTATAGCATTCTGAGAATCGGGGAAATTCCCATAAAATATTGTTCGAGAATTGGGGAAATCCCCGTACAATACAATTTGAAAATTCGGAAAATCCCTGTGTAGTATATTTCGAGAATCGGGGAAATTTTCATAAAATATTGTTCAAGAATTATGAAAATCCTCCTGCAACACGATTTGAAAATCGGGGAAACCCCGTATAGCATTTCGAGAATCGGGAAAGCCCCATCTAACATATTTTGAGAATCGAAGAAACCTCTGCACAACACAATTTCGTTCTACTCTGGTTTAAGAATGGAGGAAATCTTTGTACAGTACGGTTTGAGAATCAGGGAATTCCCCGTACAACGCGGCATTCTTTCAACACGTTTTCGCTCTACAGTCGATGGAAGCGATAGAGCGAGGTCGTAAAATTGATCATACCTCGAAGTATATGCACGCGATACGAGCGTCAGAATAGTAGGAGCCTCGTTCAGATCCGTTCGATCTTCGAAATTGCTTCTTTCGTTGCAGTATATTTACAAAATTTCTTTGCGTCTCAATTTTTAAAAACAGCTATTTATTTTCACCAATACGATAATTACTATTAAACAAAAGATAACGGAGGCTTAATAAAATAGAATTTTAACGAAAAATTGTTAATTATTTCAACATCGGTATTTATATCGATCAATGTATTAATTAATTCCTAACCAACTGTACTAATTTCAAAGTCTCTCCTATCTTAACACATTATTAATCGCAAATTTTACGCAGAAGCTATCTCACGTCACCGGCTATTACCTCGTAATTAAACGTGTAAGTGAAAAGAATCCAAATAAATTTCAATAAACTTTACTTATACATAATGAAATAAAACAAAGCTCTGGACGTATCTTTTATATAACATTTAATATTTTCTTTTTAATATGATAAACTTAATAACAGTCACCTACGTGTAATAGTACACAATAGCTTTTGCAAATATATCTCGTTTCGCTGCACTTTTTGTAATACTAGAATTATGAAAAAAACCGAAATACCAAGAAAAGTATTTTTTTTTAGAACAAAGTGAATGCGACTAAGCACGACGAACAAAGCTTTCGCGATATTGTACATTGCCCTGTGTTTCAAGAATTAAATATAGCTAATGCAAGAGCAGACACGAGTTAACTTGTTCGACCAATCAACAATGTGTCAATTAACACCTTTCAACGCGAAATTTGCGCGAACGTCAATAAAGAAATGAAATAAAATCTGTCTGGATCGTGTCGAAGGATGTAATTCGAGGGTGAAGCATGATCAATTTAAATCCTAAATCATAATTGAAACGACGGGAGAATGGCAAACAAGCTTGATCCTCCCCAAATCTTCCGCTACATCGTTCATGTTTTCGAGCTTATGATTCACCAAATCGTTAAACACGAGGGGTTCCTTCGTCACTGTTATTAAGCCTAATCCGAACTGTTCGTGCCAAAATCTCACAGAATCAACAATCGAACCCTGTGTCCCTTTTACTTCGATTCGCTGGTGTCCCTGGTCGTGCAGCCCTTGAACGATATGCAATATCGGCTGGTGTACACCGAACGGACGCAATATCGAGAACGATCCCGTGGATCTCGCGATTCCCTCGAGCGTGTCCTGCCTCCCATTCAATTCGCGCATCGGCCTAGCCATTATTCGTCTATTCAACAAATTCACGTTCCCCCTTGTTCCCCAAAACTTCACCGTCTCGTGGTTTTCAGCCATTGTTTCCTCCCCTCTCTCATTAAAAAAAAAAAAAAAAAAAGAAACACAAAAAACACGAAATATTTTCTCTAAGAGAAATAAAATGAAATATGTATCGTAATGTACACAGTTAGTTTTGAAAATATTTGAAAATTAGAATGTTCGACTGATATTTGATTCATGCAGACGAAATAGTAAACGGGTTTGATAATTAGCTTCGAAATGAAATTTTACATTTTTCATTTCAGACGTCGGTTTTTTCTCGAGTAAGAATTTCGTGGAACCGTCTTTGGAGAATGTAATTGCGTTAATGGACTTATGATAGGTGTAATTATTTATTGCGACGATATCAAGTTTCTTTTTTTTTTATTCAATTAATACTTCCGGGAATGTCTCGCTTTATTTATTTTCTTCCTGAGTATTTTTTCTCCCTTTGGTATAGCCAGTGAATAAATAAATAGATACCTTAATAAATAGCAATAAATAACAAATATCTCAATAAATAAATTAATAAATATTTATATTTATTCAAGTATTTGGAGTAAAATTTGAAATATCTAAGATTGCCTTTCTGGTATAATATTTATATTGATTATGAAAAGATCGAGTTAATGGCTTTTTCTTTTTACAAAATATTCATCGTTAATCGAAATTAAGCCGGAACACTCATAGCACTCAAATATTTGGGCACTCAGCGAACCTGGATATTTTTCTTGAACGTAGAAATGAATTCTTTCCAAAAGTTCCATTGAAAAAGAACGAAAACAGATCAATCGTCGGAATTATCTCCATTATTGTCGGATAACTTTTGCGGTATTTCAGCAAGCTCCCAGAATATTCAGATCTCAATAACTCTGCTCATTACATAATTCCAAATTATGTAATAACATTCATAATACAGTACACATCTAATCAACCCCCTCAAAAAAAAGAAAAAAAAATAATAAAAAAGATATTCCAACTGGAAAGGTCAAATATTACGAATAATTTCGCCCTCGCTAATGGTTCCTCTTTTGACATACGAAATATTTTCGAGAACAACTGTCATATTTATTAAACAAAGAAAACAGAAAGAGAAAAAACAAAAATGCGAAAAATTAGAGAAAGAGAGTAAAAAGGAGAGACGAACTTTCGCGAGAGCAACGTTATGCCGAAGTTCGAAACGCCGCAAACGCGCCTATAGCTGTATCCGCAGGAAGGTTAGCGGCGTCGCGACGCTGGCTCGACATAGTGGCGCCGGCTACGCGAACGGGACGACTAACGGGCGTATACTAAGGCCAGGGGGGGTGAAGGGAACACCGGATCGAGTGCCGCCTAACGCGCGCTCTACAGCTCCTGGAGAAACGGAGAGGGGCAGGAGGAGGTGGAGGTGGTGGAGGAGGTGGAGGAGGAGGTGGAGGAGGAGGAGGTGGAGGAGCGAGGGGGAAGCGTCGCGGAAAAACGAGAAAATCGGGCGCACCCGCCAGGATAAGACGGTGGAAATTTTAACGCAGGAAATCCCATGTCTCTCTCTCTCTCTCTCTCTCTCTCTCTCTCTCTCTCTCGCCTTTTCACCGTTGATGTTACGTTACACGTTCGGCGAACGTGAAATCTGTCCCACCGGTGAGACCTATGCACGACGCCATTATTTTTATCTCGGCGAAGGCGCCAGCGTTATTTCGAATGTATGGATTTTAGATTATTGTAAATAGAATTGGAGAGAAGACGGAGAAATTGATAGTTCGATTATGGTTCGATTTGGCTTGTATTTTACTGGTCAGTATTTTAATCCCTTTTTGTTAGTATTTCAATAATTTGGTCAGTATCCTTTGGTCAGTATTTATATTAAATTGTCAGTATTTAGACATGAAGGTTCAGTATTTAAATAATTTGGTCAGTATCATCCTTTGGTCAGTATTTAAATAAATTGTGACCGTTTAGTATTTTTATACCGACCTTTTTGGTAATAAAATACTGACCGAAAGTTGGTTTAAATGCTGATCGAAAATAGATTTAAATACCGACCATTTAATTTGTCGACGTTTGTTTTATTACCCTTGCACTTGGAGTACTTTCTTTTTTCATTCATTAGATCGATCGTCAACTTTGAAACACTTCTGCAATGAAACTTTTGGAAAATCGAAAGTTTCGTTTTGAGAAGGAAAAGTTTCATATGTTTAGGGATTTCTTATCTAATTTCTCTATTTGTAGTTTGTTCGCTTGTTCTCTTCTTCGATGAAATTTGTGATCCGTGTATCGCGAATGCCCCTATAGCGGAATCAAACCTTCGTTTTGTTTGGACCAACTTCAGAAGTAGAAAGTACACGGAAAAATTATATAAATAATGGAAAAATTTCGAATTTGATCTTGCTTCGAAGCGATAGAAATAGTGAAAAAATGTCTAATTTGATCCTGTTTCAAAACGACAGCCACTTTTATGCCTGGACAATCCGCATTTGTTGATCTCCGTGGAAGACACTCGAAATGGCTAACCCCTGCATGCAAACGTGCCAGTCGTCGTATCAAAGAATTTCGCGGAGCTTTCAAAAAATGTCAAATACACGCTGAATCTGTTGGCAGTCTTGTAGCACTTCAACACTGGCGATGGATGTCGAATATACAATTGTTTTCGAGTGGCCGTAGGAATGAAAATCGAGGAACGAGGCAGAGTAGACGATAGGTGGCCATTTCGTGCAACTTCTACCGAGCTAAGCAGTTGCAGATTATCGAAACACTAAAAATGGCAGAACTTTCAAACAGGGTCAAATAAAACACACGTGTAGACGAACTTTTTTCATTCCTTTTGTGTCTTCTGCCCGCTTTCGAAGCGGGTTCCACATGTTATGAAACACCCTGTATATATACGCTCTAGGATATTAATTCTATCCAAGAAAAACGGCGTTCTTTCAAGGCGTCCGATAGTATCACGGTTTCTCAATGAAAAAACAAGTTAAAAAAAAAAAAAGTTAACCAAAGCCACTCCATCTCGAGTCCTTTGAAGCTAACGCGATGAAACCCAATGGATTTCTACATGATCGAATTCCCCGTACTACTCGATAACAGGTTAACGATGAGTTTCTCGAAAAGTCGTGCAAAGGGCAAAGGGACTTACGTGCAAGGAAATTGGAGCTGGTTATAGGGCAATGAGATTCACGAAGGAGGCGAGAGAGAGAGAGAGAGAGAGAGAGAGAGAGAGAGAGAGAGAGAGCGAATAGATTCTTACATACGATGGAAAACAGTCTAGAACGCGAGGATGTACGATCGTGGATGTAGAATGGCGAGCTTCCTGGAGGGCATGGCTTTCGTCACGAGTGAAAACGTATTTCGAAAATGCACGTACCTGTGGGAAACACGCGGCCCGAGGTGAACGGTTAGCGATCGGAGTCAGTCTCTGTCGAAGAATAGGGGGTAGAGGGGGCTGTACTACGGCAAAGGGGAACGGAAACCGAAAGGAGACGACGAGAAACCCCTAAGTACATCAAACGACAAAGGAGAAAGATGGAACGCGCGACGTGTAACGCGTAAAGGGAGACGGAGAACCGTTGAAGGGAGTACACGCGAGTAGACGTGTAAAAAGCTAGACAGAGACAAATACGCGCGTAGATAGAAAGAGATGGAAATGGGTGTGCGAAGAAGGAACGATCGCGCGAAGGAGCGAGGGAGAATCAAAGGGTGGAGAGGGAAGAAAATTCAGAAAGGGTGAGGATGCCTGGCAAAGGACGAAAGAGAGGAAGAGGGCTGACCAAAAGGGAGTGTACCTTCTTGATACACAGTCTCAGAAACGAAGATGGTTAAACGATAAAAAAAAAAAGAAAAGAAAAGAAAACAGAAAGAGAGAGAGAGAGAGAGAGAGAGAAAGAAGGGTGGAGACGTCAGGGTAGAAAGGAAGAATCGGAAAAATCGTGAAAAATAGTCGTGGAAGTCGAAGTCTGTTCCAAGGTGTAAGCAAGATGACACTAGGGGGGCAGAGAGAAAAAGAGAGAGAATTCAGCGGGAAAGACGAACGTAAAAGAAAGAACGACAGAGAAATGTAATAGTAGAAGGAGAAACGGAGAGAAAGCATAGCGGGAGCGAGAAAGAGAGGGATAAACAGGGAGTAACGTTGCGGACTATCGACCCGATCCGGTCGGGCGCCTGCGCTCTGGCAACCCCTTCTACCGTCGAGCCGTCTTACCGGCGACGCGGCGCTCTACGCAACGTCGTCGGTGCGATCGGTGCGACGGTGGGACCAGTGCCTCTCACGATTCCGTTCTCGCTCTGCCCTCCGTCTCGTCATTCCGTTCGTAATACGCGTCCGAGTGTTACATTCTCATCGCCGATATAGTACATATAGTTACATATAGATATATACAGATATATAATATATATATAATACATACATACATACACAGGCATATATATATATATATACATAGATATCTCTCATATTTTTCTCTCTTTCTCTCTATCTTGTCTATCTTCCATTCTCTCCCTCTCTATCTTTCTCTCTCTCTCTCTCTCTGTCTTCCTCCGTAACTGTCAGTCTATATCTTTCGTTCTTTGATTTTCCACTCCGTGGTTTGGTGCCTGGCCTTCCAGTAGCCAATTCCACGGGAGTCTCGAGTAGAGCTCCGAAGTATCGTGTTGTTCGCGAGGGTCTTGCTCAGAGAAAGAGAGAAAAAGAGAGAGAGAGAGAGAGAGAGTCACAGAGTTGGAAGACAGAGACGGTACGTGATTCAGGACGTTGTTCTCGGTGTCTTCTTCTTCGTCGTCGTTTTTTTCACTCTATCTTCAGTTATCCTCTCTGTAAGCAAAAAAAAACTACACGGTGCGTGTGCGTGCGTGTGTATGTGTGTGTGTCTGTGTGCCGTTCGTCGCGTGTCGCGTCGGAATCGACCAAGGCCGCTCCGATTGCTCTCGTTCCGGGGCACACGCGCGTACCAACACGCACTCACGGTACCGTAATAGTACGCACGCGAAAAGATTGCTTCCGGATGCGGTGAATTTCAGCCGGGTGACACCACGAAACACGCCGCCGGGTGCGCGATTTCTGTCAACCGTTTTCTTTTCTTCTTGTTTTCCTTCGGTTTTATAATAGCAGAGATACAGAGAGAAAGAGAGGAAAAAAGAACATGTCTCGACCGAAGGTTTAATCTTTTTGTTCTGGGGAATAAGAAAAGAGAGAGAGAGAGAGAGAGAGAGAGAGAGAGAGAGATAAAGAAAGACGCGAATCGACAAGAAAGTGGTGAAAGTTTTTGATATCTGGAAGAAGAGGAACAAGCTTTCGACGATTACTCGTTGACGGGAAGGAAGCGGAAAATCCTAACGACGGAGACGATGGAGTGGTAGGCCTCGAACACGGCCCACCCCTTCTTCCTTCCTTCCTTCCTTCCTTTTTCATTCTACTCCTTCTCGTTATCGTCCACCCGCAGATCTTCCCCTCGTAGCATCGTTCAATTTCGTTTCTCATCCTTTTACCACGTAAACTTCGTTATCGAACAACAGCAATTCTGACGGAACTTTTTCGTTAATCCTTCCCGTCCCCTCCCCCTCTCATGGTGTTCCTCTCGTTGATTTATTACGTTCGGAATTGATTGCAACGTCCACTCCCTTTTTAATTCAATTACAACCCGGCCCACTCTTTATAAACGACACTCGTACCTAAATCCTATCCCTATCTTTGTCCTACGAAAATTCTCCCGAACGAACCTTTTGCTCTAGTGTGGTCAATGGTATCGGAAAGCTAACCTCGATAAATACGGCGAAGAAAAAAAGAAAAAAAAAAAAAGAATTCCTTTGCACCTGAAACACCATCGATTGAGCAAATAATGCGAATTCGTCGAATCGTGTCCGGCTACGACTGCGAGCAGACGCACTAGTGCAAAGGGTTAAAGTCCCGCTAAGGCTGCACCCTCGCAGCCTGTGTGTGTCTGTGTGTATCTCCTCCTCCTCCTTCCTCCCTCCTCTTTCTCATCATCGTCTCTCTACCTGTCTACTACTACTCCTCCTCCTACTATTACTACTACAAACTCTCACACGACACTCACGTTATATATTCTCTCTCTTTTTTCTCTGTTCTCTTTTAACTCTACCGATTCTCCGTCGTTACGACACACTACGCCACGTTGCTGGTAACACACACCGGCGCTCTACTGCGTCCATCGCGCACGCACTGGAAACACGCGCGCGCGCGCCCTGTCTGTCCGTTTTCTATCCTCGTGCCACCACATGCATACGTGGAACGTGTACGCGGTTATACAAACGTAGAGGGAGCACAAGCCGGACGCCCGATCACCGTTCGCGAATACTGTCTTGAAGGAAGTAAGAGAAAGAGAAGAGAAGGTGTTGAATAAGGAGAAGAAGAAACCACGGGAGGAGAAGGAGGAAGTAGAAGAAGAGGAGGAGGAGGAGGAGGAGGAGGTGGTGGTGGTGGAGGTGGGAGGAGGTGGTGGTGGAGGAGGAGGTGGTGGTGGTGGTAAAGAGAGTGGTGGTGGAGAAGAAGGAGGAAGTGAAGCAAGTGTAGCCGCATCGTCGACGCCGAGGAGCCACGTCCTCGGGAGGAAATCAACCTGGCCTGACGACCGTACCCGTCGTCTAAACGGCCCCGTCGCTACCGCAGCGGCTGTGTGTCACTACTGTTCCACTGCCCCACACACTGCGGCCTCATGATTGGTTCATTCTGGAACCTCTGTCGTGCGTGCCCTTCAATGCCGATTGACAAGGTGAGACAGAGAAATTCACCATCTGGACGTGGTGTCCCTTATGTTTCTATGACCTATTCTGATTCTCTATGTGTTTCTAAGAGGCTCTCTAATGTATAGGTATAATACAGGGGAGAATCCGTTGGTTTGTAATCTTTTCGTATATCCTATAGGTTCTTTCTTTTTTCTATTTTTTTCTTTTTTTCTTTTTCTATCATTTTATCTTCTACGGTCATAGAGAGAATGATCGAATGTACCGGGGATCTGCGTAGAATTGTACATACTCGTTCACCAATTTATCGTTCTTGCGTCATTCAGGTTGCGTACTGCAGTAAAGATAGGGGTGCTGTTACGCGAAGAGGGGAACAAAAAAAGAGAGAAAGAAGAAAGGTCGAGTAGCTCGGAGCGTATTTTTGATAGTATCTAGGTATTCGAGTGTGTTTCCAATAATTCCAACCAACTCTAGAACGGTATTATACCTCTCGTCGTTTCTATACCACAGGGATACCTCTTGATCTCTACTTGATCGATAATCTCGTGGAAGAAAGTTGTACGGGGGAAAATTGTTGTATAGCAAGTTACACGCTCGTCGAAGGTATTAGGGAAAGAAAGATCCAATGTCGTGCACCATTTTTCCCCTTCTTCTCCTCTCGTAGTCTCTAGGATCTCCTCCTCGTCGTCGTCTACGAGGAGGAGAAGGAGGAGAAGGAGAAGAAGAAGTGAAAGAAGAAGAAGGAGGAGAGTCGGTATCGTTCGTTCAGCACGAGAGATACACGATCGA
This sequence comes from Anthophora plumipes, assembly GCA_951804975.1. Lineage (NCBI taxonomy): Eukaryota > Metazoa > Arthropoda > Insecta > Hymenoptera > Apidae > Anthophora > Anthophora plumipes. The sequence continues at coordinate 23,556,659 of OX638116.1, read as the reverse complement.
GAATCCGAAAGAGCCGTGGCTTTGTCGCTAGAAGCGGAAAGTAAGTGCTTCTCCGAAGCACATCTTCCTCGAGTCGATTCTCACGAGTTTGCTATTCAGATTCCCCCGTTTTAGAAGCAGCCTATCGAGGCTACGCTATACTTTATCTCTCGGTCGAACTGATATTATCTGTGTATCAGAATCTCTCTGTCTCTCTTCCTCTGTTCTATGCACGACGGAGATTTAGACGAGAAAGAAGAGGGGATTTGTGGGTTTATTGGATGAGGGGGGAAAGTTTGACTAGCACTCGAGCTTGACAATCTATTGTCTTCCTAATCGAGACGGCCTAAAGCTTGATAGTTTACCTTCCTCTACTATTCCAGCTACGCTTTCAACCCTTTAAAAACCAACCGTCTGATCCGTTCACGAATTCTAAAGGATTATTATTCATAAGGTGACCGTGAAATATAGATCGATCTCGGGAAAAATAGATGATCTCATCGATTCGTATTGTTCCTTTGACGATAGATTATCGAAGGCTAATTCTCGGATAAGAAAAAAAGAAAAAATAAGCGATGGAAGAAGGATAACGTAATGGTTTCATAGAAGGCGGTCCATTAAACGCTTTTCTATGCGTAACGTTTGTTCGAGCAGCGCGTTCGTGGAAACCCGCTTTACAGCTTCATCGATCGTTCGTTCCCTCGAACAACCGAACCTCCTTTTATCCGTCTACGCCCGAGACAACACGTGTTTCCGCAACGCGTTATCGGTCTCGATAGCTCCGCTGTTATTCGCCCGATCGTCGTGTCTATAGGGTGTTCGAAATCTATCGGTATCGTTTAGAAAAATTTCGAACGAGAAAACAATGTATTGTAGATATTTTTGAGGTGCAGAAAATAAGTCGAGTTGAAAAATTAGAAAATTAAAGGTTGAAAGGTTCTTAGGAAAGAATAAGGAAGAGGTACAGGTAGTACAAGTGCACTTTGTGATTTCGACGATTGAACACGTGTCGCGTCGAGTCTTTACTTCGCAACATTCCCTCTCGTCTCGAATTGCCTCGATGACACGAGAGACACCCAGTATAGCTAAAGGAACTCGAGGACTTTCGAACAATTCCAACATAGAAGTTCGCGAATTACAGCTACACAAACACACGCGCTTTGGAATCAGAGTGTTGCTACTACTACTGCTGCTGCTTCGATTTTCTAGATGGAGAAAAGGTCGGCTTATTCGAGTGTGAAAGTTTCTTAGCCGTCCTCATAGAGCCTGTTCCTTTCCTATCGGACGAACGAACGTCAATGGTGAATTTTATGCTTCGAACTCGACTCTTTTCTTTCTCTTCTTTCCGATGTTCTCTGTTCAAATACGAAGTTTCCACCGGTTCGACCATAGGAAATCACAAATGGACGTTCGAGAAGTAATACGTATTACGGATTATCGGAGGAACCGATCATCCGCGTGCACATTGTTAGAGACGAACGATACGATGTTGGACATTGATCGACGGGGATGCGTCTCTACGGAAATTATTTCGCGAATTCTACTTTGCTTATTGAACAGATATCATCGTTGCTGATATTACTGAAGTTTATCATCGAATACTATTCTGTTATTAATCTACGGCCGAGAGATCGTTTGACTATGTTTGAGTCCGTTTGGATCCGAATTAGTTATCTTCCAATTCATATTTTAAATTCATTTTTTCTTTGTTTCTGTTTATTATTTTCTCAATGATATGAAAAAGAAAAAAAAAATGCTTTTCTTTTACACCCCGGGTCCGAAATGACCCAGGTACCGTTTGTCGAAGTTTAACCATCTCGAAACAATTGTTTCTACCGAAAAACAATCACATTGTACGGTTGTGTTATACTAGTAATAATTTTATCCATTTGTACAGGATGTCTCACTTATAATGATCGTATTAATTATTTCCGCTACTATTAAAATTAAGAAAAAATTAGTAAGAGGAGTATATGTATGATTATATGGTTTGAGGTTGTATTAATTATTTCGCAGCAGAGAACCATAGTCGTACATAGTATACAGAGTGTTTCATAATTAGTGGTTAATTCTACGTGAAAAATAGAGTCAAAAATGTGAATTAAAAGTTTTTATTTGAAGCTTTGTTCTCGAGAAAAATCACTGAAAATTATGTCCACATCTTAGCATACACAATTTTTCTTATTAGATTTTTCCAAACTTCTTCCAACGTGTCATTACGCAATCTTAATCGATCAAATGCTGTAATAATTTTATCATGCACAGTACATCTCACGTGACTTCATAAATAAAAAGAAAGTAATCATTATGAGACCGGAAATCATGGCTGCCAAGGTATTCGACCATCGCGATCGATGCAGCACTCATAATTTTCACTCAAAAAGTATCTTATTTCAGCTGAAACTGAATCAAAAGCACAAATGTTCAAATCTTCGAATTAATTTCTCGCCAAAAACAAAGTTTCAAATGAAAAAAAATTTATTCTACATTTTCGTCTCAATTGTCGATTCAGTGTTGATAATTTCCACTCAAAAAGTGTCTTACTTCAACCGAAACTTAATCAAAAGCACGAATGCTCAAATCTTCGAATTAATTTCTCTCCAAAAACAAAGTTTCAAATGAAAAAAATTTTATTCTACATTTTCGTCTCAATTGTCGATTCAGTGTTGATAATTTTCACTCAAAAAGTCTCTTACTTCGGCCGAAATGTGCTCAAATACACTAATGCTCAAACCTTCGAATTAATTTCGCTCAAAAACAAAGCTACGAGTGAAGAAAATTTTATTCTAAATTTTCGTCTCAATTGTCGATCCAGCATTGTTAATTTTCATTCGAAAAAGTATCTTACTTCAGCTGAAATGTGATCAAACACAGAAATGCTCAAACTTTCGAATTAATTTCGCTCAAAAACAAAGCTACGAGTGAAGAAAATTTTATTCTACATTTTCGTCTCAATTATTGATGCAGCACTGATAATTTTCATCTGAAAAAGTTGAAATGTGATTAAACTCAGCAATACTCAAATCTTCCAATTAATTTCTCTCGAAAATAAATCCTGAAATGAAAAAATTTTATTCCACATTTTCGACTCGGTTTTTCACGTAGAATCAATCTCTGCTCGCTTGTACCATCAGTTATGGGGCACCATATACAAAGATCACTCAATAGCGAGCAACTGTAGTCGTTCATCCTAATAAAAGCATTAACAACGATATATTTTATTCCAAAGAAATGTTTGATATGTGATTTATGTAAATATTATCTTCTAAATAAACCTCGAACTAACTATCCGTAATATTGAACGTTACGATTGCTCCAACGAGCCGTGAAAAATGAAAAAAGGGAAGAAGAGAAAAGAAAAATTGATGCGTGCAAATATCTATATACGTATAATGGTTCGTTAAGCCTTGGATTTTCTTGTCTTCTTTTTTTTTTTTCTCTTTTTTAAACTGAAGTGATTACGTGCCTCGTTACTCCCTGTTGTTCTCCCATTTCCGACGTTCGTTTTTATTGTTCTTCACGGGTGTAATAAAAATGACACGCTGTGATGCTCGACCTTCACGCCTCCTGAATTAATTCGGACAGGAGAGGACGAAATAAAGGATTGACTGTTCGCAGTGCGGTTTACTTCGAGCCACGGCTCATAAATCAGCCAGCTGGGGAATTGGTGTCTTCACGTTTGTTCCTCTTCGTGTTCTCCATCGAACACGCAGGAGATACATCTATTAATTCATTTGGAATAATTCACAGGGAAATGTGTTCCACGTATGATTCACAGTTTCGCAAATAAACACTGAGTGGGCAAAAATTCGTGGAAGAAATAAGCTTGGGGAACCAATACAATTGAAAGTAAGACAAAGATCAAGAATAATTCGAGAGAAATGCGTTTGAAAATGAATGTCATAGGTGATACTAATGAATGGAACATTTGAATTTGAATCGAATTGAATTTATCTGCGTGGGCAGGCGAGAGAAATAATTTATTCTGAAAGCATAACGAACCTTCAGCGATTAAAAGGAAAGATCATCCTGGCATTCGAAGAATACATTGCAAGCAGTTCGTCATAATTTCATTTAGTAAAACTTTGTATACAAAGAAAAATGGTCTACATTTTGAACAGTATTTAAATATAATATAACAAACTGAACGAACATGTAATAAAATGAATTTAATTAAATGTTTAAGTCATTGATATTATTTTGTATCGTTAGTAATCATTTTCGATATTATTATATCCATTTTCATATTAATTTTTAAATATAAATTTCTTGAAAATCAAGCTTCCAATGCATTTCTATTATTCCTGACTTTCATCTTACTTTAAGCTGTATTATATTCCTGATTGCATTTGTATCGCAAATTTTGACACATTTCCTATAATCTAAATTTTATTTAGAAAAATAAAAAAATAGAATAGAGTAATAAATATCGCTATTCGAGGATTCCAGTTTAGAGCAGTGTGTAATGACTATTAACCCTTTGCACTCGGGAAGTGACTCTCAGTCACCACTTGATTCGATACAGCAACTCGAATGTCAATTAAAAAGCGATTGGTAACTGTTTCTTTTTTTAACAGACATCTTTTCCCCTCTACATTTTAAATGGTTCATGTATATGCACTTTATAATGCAACATTGTGTTTAATTAAAATTATTATTTCATACATCACTTTATCTTTGATGTTTATAAAAATCTAGCCAAGTTACGAAATTAGTGACAATGAAGATAAGTTCAATTTTAAATTATTCAAAGACCAAACCAATAATTTCATAAGTGAGAAATTTGAATGAAATAATTGGTTCAAGAAAATGGAAGATCAGAATAACAGTAAAAAGTGTAACTAATTCTGACAGCATGCAGGAAAGAAAGAATTCAGATAGATAGTACAGATTCTAAGGGAAGATCAGGAAGAACAAAGTTTAGAAACGCTGAAAAAGACTACAGAATCGTACGTAGCTGTAAATTGTAACAGAATCATTGGAGTTTTCGAATTTTCATCGATGAAATCATAGTTGAAACACAAATAATTATGCTGAGAAGAACTTAAGAAAAATTCCGCTTCAGCATAAAAGCTTCGAGTGCAAAGGGTTAACCCTTTCGCTACGAAGGACGCATGTACAGGCTGTTCCGGAAATGAGGTGATCACTTGCGTAAAAATAAATCGAAAATATAGAACAAGGTTTTTTCGTATCGAGCTCCGTTTTGGAGAAATTCCAATTCGAATTTATAGTCGAGTACGCGTGCACTTGGCTAACCATAATCTGATTAGATTCACCGAATCTGTGAATCTGAATTTTATATAGTTTAAAACAGTTAGTTTCAACGATATGTTTACTTTATTATTTGAAAAATATCATCTTTAACGTCAAATTCTTGCTCGACTGATTAAAGAAACGTTGAAAGTTGACAGCGTATTCAAATTCTTTATTTCCTTGAACACTGTGTTAAAGAAAATCACATACTTAACCTACAGTAAGAGTTAAATATGTTACCTATAATTGTTCTGGAAATTTGTCACCGCCTTTTCGTTTCGATTTAACCCCGAATTTTATATTCTTTTCTTCCATTCTCACTTAACGAAACAAATTTTCAATTTTCACGAATTCGAAAACTCGAAATTTCGTCACTTTTGGAAATAATTTGGTAAATCTCGGTAAAATCTGCCACAGCGAAAGGGTTAAAGGCTCTGTGAAATTATCTACTTAACAAAGGACGATATTTATTTCTAAAACTATTTATATGTGAAGTATTATCATTGTTATATTTACTCTAGAAATTGTGGATCGCGCGTGAAAAAGCTTGAAAATCCTGAAAGTAATAAAAATGAAAAATGCGTCAAGAGCGAACGAACAAAAGCCGCGTGTAGTTTTGTAGGTTAGGTTACACAGACAGACGCCGCTAGATCTTTCCACAAAAAGTATTTATCACCGATTCTCGTGGAACGTCTGAACGTATTCACGAAACGATTCCGGAGTAATTTTATGAATCGTATAAATCCAACGTAGAGAAACAAGCTCCGCTGAGACGGTAAACCTGATTAGTCACGGCAGGGAGAGGAGGGAGAATGCAAATTGCATTCTGGCGAATCAACGCTAATCCTCTCGCGTTTGTTTCTTAACAAGCAACGTTCCTTCCGCGTCTCTCCTCTCCTCTCGCGAATTTCTCTCCCATAACTCCGCTGCAAACTGCGTAAGAGTGGAGAAAACAAAGCAGAAAGAAAGAGAAAAGGTGAAAAGATTTGGAAGAAGAAACAGATTCAAGAAAGGATTAACCCTTTAACCTTTTAACTGCTATGGACGTATATATACGTCTGCCTAAAGCCATCGATCTGGATTATGGACGTATATATACGTTCAGCGATTGTTTTTGTCTTATACGTTCAGAAAGGAAGAGAAAAGGTGAAAAGATTTGAAAGAAGAAACAGATTCAAGAAAGGATTAACCCTTTAACCCTTTAACTGCTATGGACGTATATATACGTCTGCCTAAAGCCATCAATCTGGATTATGGACGTATATATACGTTCAGTGATTGTTTTTGTCTTATACGTTCAGAAAGGAAGAGAAAAGGTGAAAAGATTTGAAAAAAGAAACAGATTCAAGAAAGGATTAACCCTTTTCCCTTTGACTGCTATGGACGTATATATACGTCTGCTTAAAGCCATCAATCTGGATTATGGACGTATATATACGTTCAGCGATTGTTTTTGTCTTACATCTTCGATGAAAACAAAAATCATCGACTTTTAAGACAGACACATATCTTTGTATTGTATATATCTATTGTATATATCTTTGGTCAGTATTTATACTAAATAGTGAAACCCTCATTAGCAGCTAAACAAATACCAATTGGTCAAAAAAGGGGAAACAGGGAAAATCGAAATTAGCAACTAGGGCACTCGTGATAAATTAATATTTATAAGACTATAATATATTAATATGTCCAAATGTGAAAATGTATATTTTTATAAATAAAACAATAAGCACGTTTTCTTATTCATTAAGTAAAAACTTGTAAATGTCTAATTTGATTGAATACATAAAATTACATTGAATAAAACTATATATATATATATATATATATATATATATATATATATATATATATATATATTTGTTTTACGTATAAAGATATTTTTAAGTGTAATTATTTTTCGATTTACAATAAGTCTATAATGGAATGGGTTTAATACTGTGTTTTTTCTGCTTCATATTATCCGTTCATTAATTTCATACCGACCGTAACGATACTAACCAATAATTAATTCCATACTGACCGTTTAGCATTTTTATACCGACCTTTTTGGTAATAAAATACTGATCGAAAGTTGATTTAAATACTGACCATTTAATTTGTTGCCATAAATTAAGTGCTCTTTTTATCCCCTTCGTCGTAAGAGAACGTTAGGAATAAAATTCGTTTACGTTAGATGGTAATCAGTTGAATAAGTGGAATGTTTCTCGTGACAAGAAATCTTTGTCCGTGAAAATGAACGAAGAAAAGTCGGGACTATTGGAGTGTAGCCTCGAAAAATAGCGTACAAAGAACATTCTCCTATTATTCCCATCCAGTTGTTTCCTCCAATCCTTTCGATAGAAAGGAACTTCCTTCTATCGTCACAATAAACAATCTCTCTCTCACCTATTTATTTCACTGATAACAACTATCTTTCCTCTTTTCTTTTTTTTTTTCCTTTTTTTTTTTTTTTTTTTTTCTTTACTCGGTGTATATATACGAACGCGACGATGTGTTTGTGTATGTTTGAATATGTGCGAGTTTGAAAGTGGAGCATCGACTGTGCTTCTATGCACCGCTAGCCGATTACACGGTGAAATTAGTTTAATGTCAGATCGGCGACATGCGGTGAACAACGACGAATGGAATAATTTCAACGGTAACATCCACACGTTTCCTGTTCCTTCGATCCGTTCGAAGAAATTCTACTGTATATGTGTATGTACAAACGTATACACACGCGAACATAATAGTGGATAATAAAAAAGATGCGGCGTATCGATTTTTCGACGAATTCCCTCGGTCACCTTGTCGACGTGACAAAAAACCTGGCATTTTCCTTTCGCCAAACTCGAATTAGGCAAGTGGGACGTGGGGTAAACCGGGGGAAAATAAAAATGTTGCGTCCCTCTATCTCTCCTTCCTATTTGAGGGGAAATTCTGCCATTGAACGCGAAATTTTTTCAAACGGAAGAGAAATTTTCTTTCTTTTTTTCGTTCGTCCTCTATATTTTACCCTATTTTCAAGTAGAACTGTGTTCTTTTTCTTTCTTTTTTTGAAATTATTTTTAACCTTCTATGAGATCCTTCGCTCGAAAGGATCTGTTAAATGAATTTGAAAACTCGAAATTTCGACACTTTTGCAAACAATTTGGTAAATCTAGCACAGCGAAAGGGTTAAAGGTGAAAAAGTCGATCCATGGAAACAGTGTATAATATAAAAAATAAATTTTATTTACTGTAAAATTGTCTTAAATAGGAAAAGATACGGTTACGCTTGTTTAGCGAGTTTTATGGAAACGTTTTAAACAGAGATTAGCTTTGCCTTTTCTGTTTATGCCTGTGCATGCACCGCCTGAACGAAAAGTGAAGGAAAATTAGTTTCACGACGAAAGTGTCGACAATTTTTCACATCTTCCTAGGAATGAATAATAGAGAAATTTGTAGGAATAATACTCGTTAAATTTTGTATAATTGCGAAAGCAGATATAGTAAAAATTCTTTTTAACACTTGGATAGTGAATGGCGTGATAGTTGATAGAAAATTAAAATTCTTCTCTGTTCGCAAGGAAAATATTTGTTTTATTTCACGGAGTATTAAATGATCGTTACTCCAGATGTAAAATCTGAACTCTTTGCAGGTGTTACAGTTATCTTGTTACTCTTTTTTCATTTTCTTCCTGTATTTTACAATAGCTCGTCGACTATAAATTAGACTTAACGAGCTTTCTTACACTGGAACTAAATTGGAAAAATGAGATCTCGCTTCTCCGGCTAATTATTCAATGGTTTTTATGAAACGTGTTGTTTCAATGCTCAGACCTACCTATCTTTTACGTAAATAATCGAAAAGAGGAGAATCGTGACTATTTCGAATATCGATTGAAACGAGATACATCTGAAACTTGTATCACTGATCCGAGAATTAACTATTTACGGTGATATTTGCAATAAACACCATAATTTCGTTCCACTTTCAATAATATCAAAATAACACAAATTAACAAACAAAGGGAAAACATGAAACGAAATAAATTCACGAACAATTCATCATTTCTCTGTTTGAAAAGAAAAGTTTTGGTTTAAAAAATTTTCACTAGCAAAAACACCCAGAATACAGTAAATCAGCATTTCGAAACGATCAACGATCTACGCTATTTATTAAACTATTTTCTCATAAATGAATAAAAAGGAAAATTAACTTTTATACTCCACTGTCTTTACTATGGTGACATACACATTATATGCTATAAGTTCGTTCCAATAATATAAAACAAATTAATAAAAAAAAAAAGGAGAAAATGAAAGGAAATAAATTCACGAACAATTTATCATTTCTCATTTTGAAAGGAAAATTGTTATTTTTCAAAATTTTCATTAGCAAGAATATTCAAAGTGCAGTAAATCAGCATTTCGAAACGGTCAACGATCTACACTACTTATTAAAAAATTGTGTCATAAACAAACAAATAAGAAAAAACGAGCAAAACAGAAAATTACCTTTTTGCACTCCACTGTTTTTGCTACGATAACATTCGTACTACACGTCATAAATTCGTTCTACTAGAATAAACCAAATTAACAAAAAACAAAAAAAAAAAAAGGAAAAAACAATGAAACGGAATAAATTCACGAACAATTTACCATCTCTCTTTCTGAAAAACGCAAACGATATTATTCGAGCGTATAAAAAATGCAAATTCTCAGAGTGCAACGGGTAAACATTCTCAAACGATTAATAATCAAAAATAGACAAATAAAAGAAGAAAGAGGAAGATATACAGAAGTGACATTCGTTAAACTCTGGAGAATTGCAGAGGCCATTGTTCATCGTTGTCTTATTTCGAGTATTATCCATTACAAGACAAGAACTGCATCGTGGCCGTTTCGTTCAGTCAGGTGAAAATTGATCGTCGATTTGTCGTATCGTATCTTAAGGCGAATCGCCAGGTTTTGGCCGGTGACGTTTTAAGGTCGATTCAGAGATAAGCAGTCGCGTTGTGCTATCGACTTCGTGTTGTTCAAGCCCCCAGTGTTTCTCGCCCCGTCACCTTCTCTATGTACAATCGCCTGTAACACAATTCGCGGTATGGTCGTCACGAAAAGTGCTGGTAGGGAGGAGAAAACCGGCACTGCGCCACTCTTCCGTTCGTCGATATGCACTATCACGTGCACCATTCTTCGTCGGACGTACGTTGACTTTTACTACTTGGCCAGGAGCGGCTGCAATGCGCAACGCCCGGTTAAATTAGACGTGAAACTCCGCCAAACGACCCTTTCGCCAGTCACTGATCAGAAATGGTTAATAAGCTTCGTTCGTACCAAGGGGAAACAGCTAGAACCCTTTTCACCATGTTCAGGAAGTGAACGCTGGTGGAATGGTCACTTTTTCATTTTTTTTCTTTCTTTTCTATTTGTTTCTTTTTTTAGCTGACTCGTAATTGCCCTTTGTTAAAGAGTCAATTGGCCACGAAGTGTGGGAGCTAATGGAGTATGCAACCCTTGTTTCGTGGTTTGTTTAACCCTTTCGCTGCGGCAGATTTGAGTAAACGGGTGGGGGACAGTAGATGTTCGATTCTTAGCCGTGAATGTTGTCAAATTATTCTCGAAGCTTCGACAATTTTTATTTTCCTTCGATAATTAACAGGGAAGTGTGTAAAGGATTAAATTAGAAATTTAATTAAGGTGAAAAAGTGGTAATGGAAGCTTAGGAGGGAATTTTAAAAGCGTCTTAAAAGTGTACGTTGATTTCTAACAGTTGTGAGAACGTTACACGGTTTTTATATAGCAATTAGAAATTGTTTAACATCGTATTTTAGTTTATTTTAATTCTCGTCGCAGGTAGGATAGCAAATTTTAATTACGTTGGTTAACAACGCTTGTCGATCCTTTCTCTGTACTTTTTGTTAACGTTAAAAGCATCGTATACTTATTTTCTTTTTTTACATTTAATATTGTATTATACTTTATATCTCACGAGATTAGGTTTCATTCCTTCACACCGAAGCATTCATTCTGTTAAGTAAATAAATAACGAATACTGTTAAATTGGAGATTTTACGTTCGATAAAATTCCGAAAGAAATTTTTCAGAGCGAACAATGAGATATGTTTGCTTCGAGGGTAAATTTAGAGTGTGCAAAAGTTCCGTCAAGATCAATCTATAGGTGCTAATTCAAGATTCTACCTTGCAAGGATAGGTTAGGCTAAGGAGAATGTTAACCTGTTATTTTTAGCGTAGATTAGGGGATCTACATTAAGGAGATTCGTAAACCTTGGGAAACGGCACTACGACCAGGGGAATATTTCAATTCGTAGCAGGTGATAGAAATCAGGTTACCTAGCCGCAAGTGCTTCGACTTCGAAAATCGCATGTAGAAGTAGGTCTCGCGTGTGTGCGATTCATTATTTTCGTAGGTGAAATTAACCCCGAAAAATTATGCCCCCCTTTGATATATTTATTAACATCCCGGTCGGAAATATCCACTGTATTAGGATGTCGAGGGAAATTTATAATTCAATTTCACCGAATTATCAACCCTTTCGCTACGACAGATATCACGAGAAAAGCAGACGTTCGACTTTCAATCGGAAAATTTGTCAAATTGGCTTCGAAAGTTGACAAATTAATAATATCGAAATTCGCGGAAATGTAACGTTTGTTTCGTTCAATTAAAATGGAAACGCGGAGAGAGGAAAATTCAGGCGAAAGGGCGATAACAAAAGTGTAGAAACAGTAATGAAATGGTTAAACGAACAATAAACTAAGATTCTGTTTAAAACAAAGATGATCCATCTCTTCTTTGATTCACTAATTTTTATAAATTTCCTTTACTGTCAAAAAAACTCAACGTAAAAATGTTCTCGTTTGAACGACGAAGTAACATAACCTATGCAGATGTAATTAAAATCCTTTTTAAAACAAATATAATCCACTTTTCAATCGATTCACTAATTTCCCGAAGTTTCTTTATATCGACTGTCGAAACAGTCGAAGAAAAATGATTTCTATTCGAACGATAGAATAGGTTACTTCATAAATTAGGTTAGGAATAGCAATTCGTTCAATGAAGTAACCTAACCTCTACAGATTTGCTTAAAATTCTGTTTAGACTAAAAATAATCTACCTTTGAAACAACCCTCAAATTTTTGAAATTTCCTTCATATTGATTATAAAAGTAATTAAAATAAAATTACCGAAGTATTATAAGCCTAACCTATACGAATTTAATTACAATCTCCTTTAGAACAAACATGAACCTTCTCCCAAAGAACACACTAATTTTTCAAATCTCTTTTATACGTACTGCAAAAAACAGTGAACGTAAAATTATTGCCATTCGTTCAACGTAATAACCTAACCTCTACATATGTAATTAACCCTTTGAGTGCGGAGTACTTCAAAGTCAAACGCTCTACGTGGACGCAATACTTTTTCACGTACATGCAAAGCTAATCGACATCTGATTAAGTAACCATTTCAATCTTTCTTTCGACTAAGTTAAACGAATCATTTTTCTTTTCCTCGACACGTATCATTTGCATAAGAAAAATAACAAAAATGTCATCAAAAATCTTACAACTTAAAACTAAATTACATTCTAACCTACAAAACGCATATATACATCCATAGTCTATGGTGAAAATTTTCCTAAAAAATTCCTAAAAAATACTATTATAATTAACAATTGTATAAAAAATATAAACTATAAAAAAACAAAAACAAAACAACGATCGCAGAATCGTTCCAATTCGTAGTAACCCGACCTATACAGATATAATTAAAAATCCCCTCAGTGGAGAAAAATGGGAACGCAGCAAAACGATCATTATATCGTCTATGGTAAATGGAGAACACAGGAGTATGAAAGAATGCAAAAGCTGTCACGTAGTATGATTCGACTTTGACACGCAGCTTTTCTGCATGCAGCTGGCACGAGGACGACCAGAGGGTTGGTAGTATATAGTTAGGAGGAGAACACCGGCACTGCGCCACCGTTGCTCTCCTTCATCGATATTCTCCCAGTGGTGGTCGGTCGTCGTCATGCAGTACGTTGACTCCTACCACTCGGCCATATGCCTCTGAGCGTCGTTTACAACGCGCAATCGTGTTGATAACCCGCATATACATAGAACCGCAGCCGGTCGAGTCAACGGGCCGTATCTTTTCGTTACGTCACATATCTTCCTTGCAATTTCTCCTCTACCTTTTCTACTTCTTTCTATTCTTTTTATTCCCTCTTCTTCTTTTTCTTCTTCTTCTTCTTCTTCTTCTTCTGGTTGGCAGAATAAGCGACGTGGAACGATCGTTCTCTCGAACGGGACATTTCGTCTGTTCCGTAGAAGTCTGGAAGGCGCCACACACGTTTCCTTTTTCTCTTAAACTACGACTTGGCTGTACGCTTCGAAATGGGGGAAATGCGGTGTACGTTGCGTAACATCTCGTCTTCCCTGAACGTCTAAGCTGGTTTAACCCCGCTCGTAATATCTAGCTACGCTTATGGATGTGTATCACGGTTGAAATAAAACGACGAAAGGTTACTTGTGAATTGTTGTTACGAAATATTATATAATCGATTTAAGTGTCTGTAACGAGGTGAGATGGTAATAGAGCAGGTTAATCCTCTTCGATTATTAGCGGCCGGCTTAGAAGCCGGTGTTCGGGTCCTTTCTGACCCGCACGGATTTCACGGGATCTTGTATATATGTCTGATCTACTTTGAAACGTAGTGTGTTTAACGATAAACGGTTGTATTTATAAGGTTGTTAGAGATGCGTTAATTAAATCTTTCCGAGCTTTTATGTATGTATTTGGTTTATTATTTCCTTCGACGCGGGAAGATTGAAACGGTTAGATTAGAGATGCAATGCATTAATTAAAAGTTTGATCTTTTGTATATATATATTTTTTTCGTTGTTTCTTTCGACGCTGGAAGATTGAAATCTTGAAAATGTGAAAATTTTGGAAATACTATTTTTTACGATCGTTAGATCGTAGCAAATAATGTTTGAGTTATTAGGTCTCCAGATGACTCGGACACAGGAATGAGAGAATGAATTGTTCACTATAACTCCATTGAAATAAAGCAAATTCGTGAATAAATTCACGGACGTGTATAATTTCCTTCTTTTCGAAACGAAATTTCCGATTTCTGTTAAAGTTTCGTTTGCAAAACTGTGCTGAAGTTGATAAACCGATCACGTAAGAAAGAAAGTACTTGGATCGTAAAGGGTTAAACATAGCTTGCAGATCAAATAAACTTTTTCAACAGTTCCAAGCCATTTTACGTCGACTTTTACGTGCTTGTTTGCGACTCTGTGTACAATAAGAAACGACACAGCGGAGAGATGCCGTTTTTCTTTTCCCTTTGTAGTTGAAGGGTGCATCTGGGATGATCACACATGTCGCGAAGGGTGTTTTCACTTTTAGACGCTGTGTAGAGAGGAATCTTGTCGTTGGAGGATTCGAGAAGGGGAACCTAGTCCCCTTTCCCTTTCTTTCTTTTACACATAGCAATGCCAAATGATCCATTCTACGTTAAGCACCCTGTCGTTTCTCCATTTACACGGATATTTCAAGGAACATAAAAAACAGTTATTACTTCACGGCGTTTTGCACTCCTCGACTAAATGCATTGTCTCAAGCGGCAACCGGAAACTCGTTGCATTCTAGCCTTCTTTCTGTGGCAAGAGACGCGGAACAGGCCCCTCCATTTACAAGAGAAATATATACATCGTCGTTTAAGAAGACAACAAAAACTGTCGTAACTTTCGTAAACTTTCTATTCGACTGAAAGAACACGAAAGTGAGAAAAACGGAAAGATTACACCATCCTGTGTGCCTAAGTATTCTTTCGTTCTTTCTTCCATCTCGTGAAATTATGCAAAAGTTACACAAGAATGAAACTCGATCTAGCGCTTTGTAAAAGTTCACGGAAAAATGTTTGTCTTTTGAACATTTTAAGAAGCACACCGTCGTCCCTTTGATCAGTATCTGGCCGCGACTGTTTGCTAAATCCTTGCCACTTACATAAATAATCGTCTGGAGAGTTACCATTCAAGATACAGCGAACCGTGGATTTCATTGGCCTGTCCGTCAACTCCCATCCTTCTTTTCATTCACAAATCGAGGTCGTGTTCTCGACAGTTTTAATTATTCTTTCTGACACGGTTTCGCATCGTTATTTCCGACGCGCCAACCGGACGCTTCCATGATTTTCCAGGAGTGTGAGAGAAGTTGAGAGAAAGAGAGATGGAAGATTGCTTTTTCTCAGAGAGAAAGGGGGGGGGGGGGGGGGAGAGGATATTCCTTTTCCATGGAAAGAGAGAGAAAAAGGAGGCTGATTTTTCAGAGACTGAGAGTAAGGGAGGAGGCTGCATTTTGCAAAGAGAAAGAGAGAGAGAGAGGAGATTAATTTTCCAGAGCGAGAGAGAGAGAGAGAGGATACTGCTTCTTCAGAGAGAGAGCGAGAGCGGAGGAAACGAGAGAACGCGTTAGAGAGAGAAAGAGCGTGTGAGAGAGAGCTTGAGAGAGAGAGAGCGTGAGAGAAAGATAACGCGAGATAGTGGAAGCGAGAAAGAGAGAGCGCGCGAGAGAGAATACGCGAGAAAGATAGACAGCGCGAGAGAGAAAGCGCAAGGGAGAGAGAACGCGAGAAAGGAAGAGCGCGAGAGAGAAAACGCGTGAGAAAGAGAGAGCACGAGAGAAAAAACGCGTGGAAATAAAGCGCAAGGGAGAGAGAGAGAGAGAAAGGAAGAGCGCGAGAGAGAAAACGCGCGAGAAAGAGAGAGCGCGAGAGAAAAAACGCGTGGAAAGAGAGCGCGAGAGAGAGAACGCGAAAAAGAGAGAGAGAAAGCTAAGAAACTACTTTTCCAGAGAGAGAGAGAGTGAGATGAGACAGTTGAAACTGCATTTCTCTCTCCACTTCCGCATTTAATCCGTCCATCTTGGTCCCATGGGGATTTATTTGAATTTTAAATAGCCACGCGCAATTTTCCTTCAACGTGATCCCGACTTTTCTCGTCTGCGTTCGTTGTGCTCTTTTTCGTTGCACGTCCACCTCGCCACGATTGATGGAGATGTCGTAGAAAAAGAGCTCGAACGAGATTGCCAATTCGTTTGAGTTTTTTTTTTTTTTGTTTTTTTCGTTCAGTTAGATCGCGCTCAATTCGTTCCATTCCATATTTTTACTTCACTCTCCTTTGAAATGTATCGTCGCCCGTGTCTTTGCTATGCAGATGCAATATTCAGAGGAAAGTAGTTTTTATTTCTCGAATGTCGTACTTGATTAAAGATTTTTATAGGTATTCGGTCATATATTTATGCTCAATTTTCAATATTGAACTAACATCGAAAGAACTGAAATTGTAGCTCAATATGAAAACACTGACATTGCGTAAATTTTCATATAAAATTGTATTTTCGTGGAAAATAAACTAACGAGGTTCGTCGCTAATAATTTTAACAGTGATTTTAGACACTTGATAAAAATAAAATTACTTTTATCTTTTTTTATTGATTAACATGCTCAATACGGACGAATTATTGCAATTCCAACTTTAGCGATGTAAATAATTTAAATTTCCCATTTTCTTAGTCGTACTTTAAGAAGTTCGAAATTCACTGTTTAATTCTCAAATGATTAATTTATTCAAAGAACAATTTTAAAGGATATTTAAACAAAAGTATTAAGAAAGAACGATATCGATTTCCATGTATCGAGTTTTGTCACTCAGAATTATAAAATTACATTGCAAAAAGATTCGATAAAAATAGCTATTTGAATAATCATAATTTTCAAAAATTACGTCAAATTTACGCATCGTCGGAAATTTTCGACCTGCAACGAAGCAAAAATGATCCTGCCATGTCGCTAAAGTTCGCTAATTGACGGAGTCACGTTGTATGTAGTGCTAAAACGAGCAAACGAGATAATCTGTAGACGTTTGACCGATATTCATTTATCAAATTTAAAAAAAAAATGACACTATCCCATATTTAATCCGCTCAAACTTCAAAATGGCATGAAACAAAATTGACCAAATTTATTTTACTTATAAAAAATCAAACTCGACTCATGTGCTACTAAAATTCGCAAGCATTGGAAAACTGAAGTTAATCCCTTCAAATTTTAAACGACTCGTTCAGCTATTTTCCTCTATATGCAACGTGAATTTAATAAAAACACGATGCAAAAGGAACGGTGAAATACATTCGCTGATAGCCTCCTTAAAATCTTTCAAGCGTGAAAGAAAGTAAAAGAAAAAAGTAAAACTTGTACGTTGGTGAAAGCATACAAGTATCAAAAGAAAAATAAATAAATAAAAAAAAAAAACGAAAGAAATATAATCTATGTGACACGATTTAAACGACGAATTTTTTGCCGATTTCTGTATATCGAACGAATAGTTTCTTTCACCTGAAACGAAGCTCTACGTTCAGGTGAGAGGAGATCGGACAATAAACAGAGAGTAAAATGAAAAAGAGTTAGGTTGGTCTCGCGTTGAATCGTTTCAAGGATTAACAGTGTCACACACCACGAGCAAATGAATATCAACAACGAGTAGCTCGTAAATCCTCGAGTTCACTTCACCGACACTGATAACGAGGATGATGATCGCTCTGTTCACGATAATAACCGATGCTAACCGTCCACCACACCCGGTATATCGTATTTTCAGCCGCGTTTTACTTCGCGTTGCAAAATTAGCTGTTTCAATTTACACAATACCGGTTGTTCAGTTCGAATGAACTCGAGGATGAATTTTTAAGAGGATTTCAACATCACGTTTCGTTTGATTCGTCAGAGCAGGTCTGTCTGTAGTATTTCTTTTGAATATCGAGAATCTGAACTTGACATTCTCAACCTTTCAACTCTTTATATTTTACGTGCTCATCTGTGAAATTTTCGAATAGCTTCGCGTTAAAGTTTCCATCACGAATTGCAGAATTTCAAAGCATTCTTCATACATGATCATGAATTTTGATGAAAAATTGTATGAAAAATGTATCAGAAATTCTGATACAATATTTCTTTGGCAAATTTGACATTTTATTTTCGATATTTCATTCACATATTTAAATTTTACACGATATTAATTTGTTACAAATTGGATATCGTTTTCTCAACAAATGAGATTGACGAATGTTAGATTTGATCAGATTATACATTTTTTTTTACATAACAGTTAAGAAGAAGAAATTTTCTTTAATACATGTGTGTTGAATAGTAAAAATGTTCGTTATAGAATGATATATATATATGTTACAATAAAAGTTTTATTTAAGTCGAATGAAACGCGATCGATCACCGAAACAATTTTCATTATTGTCAATTACTTTCTGTCACTTTTCTGGCTGCTTGTGAGCACCATCGTGGAAATTTCAATTTCAGTGGCTGCACAGGAGGAAATCGTTCATTTCTACACCTAATGCGTTCTCTTCTGAGGGAACGCGATCTATTTAAGGTTTCATTTCAAAGACGTTCAGAATCTCGTAAATTTATAGGAAAAACCAACTATGGGAAAAGTGGAGAGGAAAAAATTGATGAAAAATTGCAACTATGAAAAAATTAATAGCTGCATCCTCGGCCATGTTAGAATCGCGGTAATTGTCCTCAGCGTGTAACGAGAGGGTTGATGAAGAGAGGGAGATGGAGAGAGAAGAGAGAGGAGGAGAGAGAGAGCTGCAGAGAGGAGAGAGAGAGAGAGAATTCTAAAGGGAGTTCCAGAGAAAGCGAGAACTCCAGAGAGAGTTTCAATGTGAGAGAGAACACCAGAGAGAGAGAGAGAGAGAGAGAGAGAGAGAGAGTGAGAGAGAACACCAGAGAGAGAATTCTAGAGAAAGAGAGTTCCAGAAAAAGCGAGAGCTCCAGAGAAAGAGAGTTTCAATGTGAGAGAGAGAGAGAGAGAGGGAGAGAGAGATAATTCTAGAGAAAGAGAGTTCCAAAGAAAGAGAGTTCCAGAAAAAGCGAGAGCTCCAGAGAAAGAGAGTTTCAACGTGAGAGAGAACACCAGAGAGAGAGAGAGAAAATTCTAGAGAAAGAGAATTCCAGAGAAAGAGAGTTTCAATGTGAGAGAGAACACCAGAGAGAGATAGAGAGGGAGAGAGAGAGACAGAAAGGAAGGAGATGGAGAGAGGAGAGGAAAGGGGAGAGATGACGATGCTCGAAGGTATGAGAGATAAGGATCGCTTTCGACGATCTCATCTCGACGTCTCATCGGCACGCAGCCGGCTGGAAAAACGGATTCCCCTTCGCCTACCCTGTCGTCGAAGCGAAAAACCTTCGATCTCCTCGAAAAATTACCCCGCAGATCTCGCGAGATGAGTGAAAAAGAAAAAAGAGGAAGATGGTGACGTTCCGACGACAGGACGAAGAAATACTATATTCCACGCGGGAAATCTCGTTTAATCTCGCATCTTTTGCGTGCAATTTTCACGTTGATTCCCTTCCTCTGTCTATTTAATACAGAAAATACGGACGAGCAATTAAAAGTTTAAATTGCCGTTTCGGGAGCTGTTTGTTTCGTTGAAATACTCTTCGCTGAGGCAGCTCGCTATTCCGGAAGAACGGAGAATTCTCTCGAGCACCGGATTATATTCTCCTTGGTGTTTAAATTTTATTATGATCGATTCCTCTCGACGTTCCTCGGGAGGAGCAAAATTTACAAGTCTCGCAGAAGAGTAGCGGTGATATTTTATTTTATTTTATAAACTGGTTGGCTCTTTTTTCACGCAGGTGAAATTTCGCAAGGTACATCATTAACCTGCGGATTTTTACGAGTTTGTAGGAAATTCAAATGTGCAAAATTGCACAAAATATCCAGTAGTCTTTTTTTTCTAATATCTGAATTAATTCTCTATCGAAAAATACAAGTTTCCAAACTTCCTGCATTTACAGGAAATTTAAAAGTGCAAAATTACACAGAATACACGGAATATGAAGAAATGTAAAAAATATCCAAATTGTGTTCCTTTTTTATCCCACCCAATAGGTGAACTAATTTTCTATAGAAGTTAATTTTTATGCATAAAAGTCCAGAATCTAATAATAATCATCCAAGTGTCTAATTCACCTCGAAGTGTTTTCTGTACATTTAAGAAGGAAATGTACATAAAACTGTCAGCACACGAGTACACCTGACGCTTCTCATATCTCAATCACAAAATGATCCGATCGATACCCTTGTCGACACCTTGTCGTCGACGGTACAGAGATTGTCGCTCTAAGTCGACAACGCTTCGACGCAAAAGAACGGTTGCGCGGTTAATTCGTGGAGGTATCTACATCAATTCTAGGGTACAACCTTCGACACGTCAATTCCACTCGTTTCACGGGAAAGATTTCATTCACACCTGGTGTACGGTTAATGAATCTACTGTACGGCCGCCGTCTGTGATGGAAAGTTTCGGGAATTCTCCCATCGACGAATCGATACTCAGCGTCGAATAATTCCAACGACGACGGGGCGCGACGAGTCCTCGAGAAAGTCGGACGGCTTGTCGATTCGACGAATTCACAAGCCCGTCGACGATTCAACGAGCGTGTAATCGACGTGCCTTTCGGCCAATTATCGGAATCGAGTGGAAAATGGAGGAAGAGTTTGTCGCGTGCATTCGCGAATTCGAGAGTATAGAAAGGGTAGGGCAAGAGCATTCTCCACCCTATCGTACAATTACGTAGAACCGCTCGTTTATGCCCTGAGTTCACGATTAATTGCACACGCGACGATGTATCCCCTCTTCCACTATTCCTCTCCTCTGGTTATAGACGCAGTTTTCTCCAATGTCGCAGGTAATTATCAATTAAACAACGCCCTCGTTAAAGTGGAACCTTCCTTTAACGACATTATTCCGTGGACCTTCGCGTGCTTCGCGTCCGTCAAACGCTATCTAATTTCATCGAAACAATCAAGTCGACCTTTTGATTTCGCCTAACTGTAGAACCACGTTGCTTTTTAGGTTCGTTACGGTAATTGACAGGGTTCGATTGATTTAACATCGATCGATTAGTGTTTCTTAAAATGATTTTACCTTGCATTTTATCGTTGCTCGGTTGAAAAGTGACTCTTCGTTCATTTTGTAATTAAATATCCTGATAAAAGTGGATTACAATGTATTTATAGTTTATATGTAGGATTGTTACGATGTATTTGTAACTTTTAAGGAATAATTTCCGGAATGACACGCCGGGACTCTAGGTTCATGGCGTCCTATTAATTTCCTCGCTCTTATTGCTCCTTTCGATGACTATACAGACTTCAATCCTACACTCAACCATTCTGTAGTGATATTCATCCTCAAGTGTCCTAAAAGTACACTCTCTCCACATTTTTCTCTCAAAATTTTTGAAGATACTCTCCCATTCAGTAGCACTCAGCCGAGACTCTCTATTTCTCTCAATTCTTCTGGGAGACTAGCAATTCTATTATAAATATTTTTTTACAATACCAATTTTTCGCTTCGACGTCGAAAAATTTGAGAAATCAAGCGAGAATCGAATTTACGACTTCCGGACTGACACGTTGAGATTGGCTCATGGCACTCTTTTAATTTTCTCGTTCTTATTGCTACTTTCAATGATTGTAGAGACTTCAATCCTACACTCAATTATTCTGTAGTGATATTCACCCTCAAGTGTCCTAAAAGTACACTTTCTACTCTTTTTTCCTCTCAATATTTTTTGAATGCACTCTCTCAGTCTCTTTCTCTCGAAATTCTTCTCGAAACTCTCTATGTCTCTCCACTCTTTTAGGAGACTTGCGATCTTATCATAAATATTTCTTCAGAACATCAATTTTTCGCTTCGACGTCGAAAAATTTGAGGAATCAAGCGAGAATCGAACTCACGACTTCCGGACTGACACACCAGGACTCTAGACTCATGGCGCCCTCTTAATTTCCTCGCTGTTATTGCTCCTTTCGATGACAATAGAGACTTCAATCCTGCATTCTACTATCGAATTGTTCTAAGTATACTTTCTCCTGTAGGCATTTTAAGCGTTTAGGGGGTCGAAGGCCACGTCAAGCGGGACGATGGCCAGGTAGCGCGTAGAGATGGTCGAAGGACACCATTCTCACCCCTCTTTTTACTTGAGGGAAACCAGGCTTGGCAAAGCGAGCCACCTCGGGGTTTTCCCAAGTCGAGGAGAGGGGACAGGACGTTTTCCCTTTTAAAAGGGAAGACCAGGACGCGCAGGAGATAGAATAGAAATAGATAGAGTAGAAATAGGAAGAAAGAGCGACTGACCGTTAGCAAAAAGTTTGAAGAGTACGCAACCGATAAACGATCATCCGACAATTTGTATTTTTATTTGAAGTCTTCAACCCTTTCATCTTCCCAAACTCCCTACACTCCTCTTTTTTTGCTTTCAAAATTGTTTTGAGGCGCTCTTCCATTCAGTAACACTCAACCGGAACTCTATTTCTCTCAACTCTTTTAGGAAACTAGCAATCTTGTCGTAAATGTTTCCTCGCAGCACCAATTTTTCACCTCGTCACTATTATCTTGTGTAAATGTAGATGGCTTCATCTCAGTTGAGCTGCCAATGGTGGAAATCGAGGAAAAATTTGTGAGACTAAGTGGGAATCGAATTCACAACATTCACTCCTGATGTTAGGTATTTCAGAACGCTAAATTATCAACGTCAATGAAAATGTGCGTTTCGAAAAGAGCATCTGAGACACAATTTCGACGAAAATTAAAAAAAAATATCGTGGTTGTTAAAAATATTTGCAGAACAGGAATTTTCATCGTAAATATTTAATTATTTGTAATTCTATTATGAATCTAAAGCACGTAACACGACGACTATAGTGACGAACGTTTGGATCGCAATGATTCATTTATTTTTCGAGGTAAAATCTAATAATTCTTACGAAAGGAGCATTGAAAAATTTATAGATCTATGGAAACGTGTTAGTATCTAATATAAGACACTCTGTATTGCAATAAAGAAACACTATTTTTTAATAAAACCGTCTCTTAACCTTTTAACTGAGTTCATTTCTCAGACGGAAATTAAATCTCTCCATTCGTAATTAAATCTGAGTTAAAATGGTAACTAATTGCTTCATCTTGGCTCACGCAAATGTGAATATAACGTATTTTACACTTAATACAGGTATAACGTTGCAATTAGAAATAAATAATCTTCCAATAAATAAATAATTGCATTTTTAGTATTATCTAACCAATGACGAGTTAACTCGTTCTCCTCAATTAACAAATCAAGCTCTCAAACAAAAGAAAATATTATTAAAAACCTCTCTTAACCCTCACAACCTCCAAAAACAAAAAGGAAATAGATCTCCTTTGCTTTTTGTCGCGACTGGTGAAAACGATTCGATAAGACTTCCAGATTTTAATCAAATCTGATACTTGTCAGTCTGAAGACAATTAAATACAACTTCCGTACAATCGCTATGTTTGATATTTCCGAATAAATACGATAAAAGAAAACTAAATTTTAAAAGTTGAAAGCCCGCTAACAGGTCTTTTACAATCGGTGGTGAAAAAAAAAAAAAAATAAAATCCCAGCGTTCCAATTTCCATATCCGCGAGAATCCTCACCCAGTAAAAATCGCCGAAACGATCGTCAAAATCGAATTAACCCCCTCTATTCCACACCGGCCATCACGCGCAAATATCGAAGCGTTGTTCCCGCAAGCGTGGGCGCGGCGACATATGAAAAGGTTAACGTTGCCCCACATAGTCATTAATAAATGAACGTACAAGGATCGATAGACCGAGGGCGTAGATACGAGAGTTCACGGCACCGGTTGTAGGTGCTTCTGATACTTTCTCGTTCTCGTATATACACCAGTGGCGTCCGCTGTATTTTTAAACGAGCCAATCCATTTTTGATCGCGCCCCCATCCATGTTTTTCCGTCTTCGTACACGTACACACGGACGGAAGCAATTCCATCGACGAGGCGAATTGTAGAGAGATACTACGATACCGGACAAAATATCACACCTGAAGATCGTATATTTTCCAAGCAGAAAAAGACGAAAGAAAAGAGGAACGAAAAAGAAAAGGAAACAAATTGAAAAATTCACGAGAACGAAATTGAAATTGTTGAAAAGGAAACGAAAAGGAAAATTGTTCGTAGAAAAGTTGAATTAAAAGGAATGAAAAATATAGTAATCAGAAATACAATTCAGAGTATCACCTGTCCAAAATTGCAATAATTATTTCCCAGCTTAACCTAATCTAACCTAACCTGAAGATCGTATATTTCCCAAGCAGAAAAACGAAAGAAAAGAGGAACGAAAAAGAAAAGGAAACAAATTGAAAAATTCACGAGAACGAAATTGAAATTGTTGAAAAGGAAACGGAAAGGAAAATTGTTCGTAGGAAAGTTGAATTAAAAAGAAATGAAAAATATAATAATCAGAAATACAATTCAGAGTATCACCTGTCCAAAATTGCAATAATTATTTCCCAGCTTAACCTAATCTAACCTAACCTGAAGATCGTATATTTTCCAAGCAGAAAAAGACGAAAGAAAAGAGGAACGAAAAAGAAAAGGAAACAAATTGAAAAATTCACGAGAACGAAATTGAAATTGTTGAAAAGGAAACGGAAAGGAAAATTGTTCGTAGAAAAGTTGAGTTAAAAAGAGAGAAAAAGAAATGAAAAATATAATAATCAGAAATACGATTCAGAGTATCACCTGTCCCAAATTGCAATAATTATTTCCCAGCGCGAAAGACATATGAGCCTAAAGCTTTTGCAAATGGATTATGGAAGCCCCAAGCATCGACCTGTCTGTCTATCTATCGAAACCTTGCAGCATGTTTTAATTGGTACAATGAACGCCCGGATACGTGGAGAACGTTGAAAATATTTCACCGTTCTTCTCCCTGTCATTTTTTCTCTTCTTCTTTTCTCACTCTCTTTATTTTTTTCTTCGTTTTAACAAACGCTTGTACGTTGGGAATTATTCTTTGAAATTTCACCCTTGTAATATAATTACGTTTATCCAACCACTGGCTACACCATCCTTCCGTACGATCGAAGCCCGCCAGTTCACTTACGTACTCGTTCGAGGTATAAGCAAGACCGTGGTGGCTCGTGTCTCGTTATTTTCCTCTCTTTATCACGAACTACGAGTAGAGGAAAATACAGATAGAAAGAGAGAGAGAGAGAGAGAGAGAAAGAGAGAGAGAAACGAGAAAAAAAAAGGGGGGAAAAGAGACGAACAGATGGACGGTGGAATTAATGAAAACATCCGAAGAATGTACAGGAAGAAACATGTGTATTTTCATCAGTGCACATCGAAATCACGTTCTCTCCTCCGTGTTCCCGGACACAGAACCGGCAGTATCTGGGTTAAGTAACTAAATCAATCAACTCTGAGAAAACAGGACAACGCAATTAGCGACGCCGGCTACAAATCTGTCAGGTTTATAAAATCCCGTGGAAAGAAGCGGCTTTCCGACCCTATGCCGCCCGCTAATGCAATAAAAAAAAAAAAAAAGAAGAAAAAAGAAACGAACGAGCGAGTCTCTCCTCTTCGTTTCTGTACAATTCGTTCGGAGAGAGACGTTTTTCCTCTTCGCTCTTCGCTGGCAACCACGAACACAAGAGTAGTCCGACGTTTGACGTGTCTCGTAATAGATCGATCTATATTACGATCGAAAGTGAAACTTCTTTATTCGGTGATGAATTACACACTTTTTCGTACGTTCGACAGGGATAGGATCGATTAATAGGAGTACGTGGAATTTCTACCGTTAATTTGTTAAGGTGGCAATGAAATTTACTATCGGGAGCTAATCTTTTCCACCTGTTAAGTATAGATACGTGTTCCTTTTATAGAATACTGTAAAATAATGTAGTGATTCACAGGTGAGTCTATTCGATCTTTTTTTTGTGATCTGGAATGAACCTTGGGTAGGTCATTTTGACGAATAAGAGCATTCCTCCGTGACTCACTGGTGGGTCACCCTGCTGTGAATGGTGTTCATCAGAGAAAAGTCGTCTGTTCAATTTATTTTCTGTCGTGCATGTCGAAATGACGTATAGGTGGGTCACTTTGACGAATAAGAACATTCCTCCGTGGCTCACTGGTGGGCCACCCTGCTGTGAATGGTATTTATCACAGAAAAGTCGTCTGTTCAATTTCTTTTCTATCATCCATGTCGAAATAACGTATAGGTGGGTCACTTTGACGAATAAGAGCATTCCTCGGTGACTCACTGGTGGGTCACCCTGCTCTGAATGGTGTTTATCAGAGAAAAGTCGTCTGTTCAATTTCTTTTTTATCATCCATGTCGAAATAACGTATAGGTGGGTCACTTTGACGAATAAGAGCATTCCTCCGTGGCTCACTGGTGGGTCACATTGTCTTGAAGGATGTTATTCACAGAAACATAGTTTGTTCAATTTTATTTCTATCATCTATGTCGAAATGACCCATAGGTGGGTCATAAAAGCGAGTAAGAGCTTTCCTCCGTGGCTCACTGGTGGGTCACCCTGCTCTGAATGGTGTTTATCAGAGAAAAGTCGTCTGTTCAATTTCTTTTCTGTCGTTCATGTCGAAATGACCCATAGGTGGGTTATAAAAACGAGTAAGAGCATTCCTCAGTGACTCATCAATAGATCACACCGTTTTAAACGACGTTAATCGGAGAAAAATAATTACTGTTGAACCACTTAAGCGATAAAAACGTTCCAAAGAACGTTTTTCCTCAACTTCACCGGTAAACTTCTCCCAAAAAGAATTCCTCATTTTCTCCCTCTAAGAAACGTGTCTGATAAGGAAATTCGCGCCATTCACGTCCGTTTCTCTCTCTCTTTTTGTTTTTTTTTTTTTTTATATCAACACTCCTGTAACGTTTCCCTTCTATACCAACGACGTGCATTCACTGACGCGTCGTGTCGTAGGGTGTACGACGCCCGCGATGAAAGCAGTGGGGACAGAAAAATCGATCGACGTCCATTGAAAATGTTTTGCGGTGGAGTAAAGAGAAAAAAAGAAAAAAAGAAAGAAAACAGAAGAAAAGAGAGAAAAAAAAAAAGATAGAGTTTCATAGGTGGGAGAAAAGATTGTGCAGGAGGAGAGGAGGTGTAGGGATGGTAAAAAAGGAATCGTCGAATCGATGCCGGCATCGTACTCATTGTATTCGATTGTACGCGCGACGACCGGCTGACAATGGTTAGTCTGGTAGGCCTGTTTTATGCAACCAGCTCAGAAACGTTCTTGTCACACGCAGATACGATTGATCAACCTCCTCCTCGCTTTTCTCCGTTTGTTTCTACCGCGGATGAAATGCAGCGTGTTACAGATTTTAAACGGTTTCGATTAAACCGTGACGTGGATTACGGCGACGCTCGAACCGTGCATTGGTGAACTTATGCCTCGGTTATTATAGACAATCGATGGAGAACAACTATATCGTACTTCGTGGATTCGATACAATAGAGAACGTTCCATTTATTAAAATTCTATCCTGATTCTATTTACGACGCGTCACGGGCCTTCCTTTCGAGTGTCCGTCACCTCGACCTCTGAATAAATGGATCTATATATATATATATATATATATTATTCCATTCGTGGATTTATTAACATTTCAATGGAAATCGATTGAATTCTCCCGTAGGATTCGACGATGGTAAAATAGGGAAAGAAAGTGGTGGGGGGAAGAAAGAGAAAGAAAATAGAGATGTATAGTAAGGATCGATTTTCCTTCTTTCTTTTGTTTTTCAAAAAAGTGACAGTGATACCCGAGAGGAAAAGTCTATGGACGTAGTTTGATAATAGTGTATATATACAATGGTATCTAAGAGTATCTTCAGGGCCGTTTTGTAACTAACTGGTGGCGTTGATTGTGCATTGCAGCAGCTCCATTCAGAGTATAGGAGCACGTACACATGGCACGAGTACACTGGGCCGCACCAAGAGCATACGGTCGTCCGTCGGGCGCCGCAACCACCGCCAACATCGAGTAAGTTCACCCCATTGTATACTTAAACATTCTCCATTTACACATATTATCATATACATATCTATCTATTTATTTATTCTGTTTTTTTTTTTTCTTCTTCTTCTGATACTACGAGATCTAGAAGAATCGGTCTTTCTTCGTCGAATCGATACCGATCTTAGTCCTCTTAGCTATATATCGTCGCATAGTTTGAACTTTGGCTATGGTGTTTGAGAAAATACGAAGGAAAGAGAAACGTGTCTTTTCTTTCCGAGAATTCGAAGGAAAGAAGGGAGAAGAGATTTCTCGCGAGAAATGAAAAACAAAAAGAAAAAAGAGTGAATTTCCTCAGGCATCCATACCGTGCTACGTTTTAAAGGTTAATTGTCTCTGTGAATTCGTTAGAATCATATCAGCAGCCGCGAGCGTGAAAAAAGAAAACGAGAGAAAGAACAGAAAAAAGAAAGAGGAAAAAAGAAAAGAGAGAAAAAAAGAAGAGAGGAAGAAGTATATGTGTAGAGCATATATACATATAGCGAGGCTATATTTCCATTGTAATTACGTTTCACCGAGTCGCCGAGCTGAATAACGTTGTTAGAGGCCACGATTAACGCCGCTACCTCGCCGGAACTCGCGCGTTCAAATATCCACGCACAGTGGATTTCCGTTTCGACGTTTCGAGTTTCTCTCTCACACACACTCTCTCTCTCTCTCTCTCTACCTGTCTCTCGCTCTGTTTCGTGTGTCGCTCTGTAGCGAGGCGACTTTAATGGGAAAAAAAATTAATAACCTGCACGCGTTAAATCAGCATGACTTCCAGTTTCGAGCGTAAAAGCTCGTCGGAACGCTGATTACACGCCCGGGAGGAGCTTGAAACGTTTAAACAACGAACAATCGGCACTCGTGTTTGTAGAGGAAATAACGATAAAGAAGAGAGACAAAAAGAAAGAAAAGAAAAGAAAAGAATAAACAAGAATAAAAAAGGAAGAGAAAAAACAAAAAGAGAAAGAACGAAAAGGAAAAACAGAGAAAACGTAGAAAAATTCACGCTCGTATCGCCCAGATGATTCGCATCTTTTGGATCGACCTTCACATTCTATGTTTCTTTTCTCTCGTCGCATTCGTTTCATTTATGTAAAACCCTTCCCGCCTCCTATTTGTTGGTATATCTGTAAAACTGTTTTTAACTAGCGAGTTTTCATTTCAATTTCTTTTCTTCTATTCTCTTTTCCTTCGATCGTGCTATTCTCTGTCACTCGTGTATCACGAAATACATCTAACTTCTTCTCGTTGATATATCGCACACGCTCTGTTCCTCACAATTGATCACCGTCATCCTCACTATCCACCTCTGAAATCACCGCCATTGTCTCTATCACATTTCGTGTGTGTCGACTCGTGTAATCGTACCATGAGTATGTAACAACGTATTTTCTTTTCTTTCACCGAGTCTGTATTATACGATAACTCCAAGTAACACTGATTTTCTATTATAATATACAGAAATATATATATATATATACACACATGTATATTGTTTATTCGTGTCGATGTTGTGAAATTTCACTATGTCCAAATGGTTCTTTTTACTCATCTCCCTTATGTTGTTCATCCACGTATCTTTCGATTAACCGTGCAAACGTGTAAAACGAACATACGCTTAACCCATTCGCATCAGAAACGTTCAACAGTCAATCACCGTGTTTTACCTTCGGTTTTGTTTAGAAATTACGTATAGTAATTAATTAACACTAGATTTACGGGACACGTCAATTTGACGGATTGGAGATATCACGAGAGAAATTAGAAAAACAATTGTTGTTATTTCCCAGCAACTTTTTCTCACTTTTATTTAAGGAATGATACGAAAATATATCCGAATTTGTAAATACGGTAGTAATATACAATTATGTTATCTCTAACAAATCGATTTCTGGAAGGAAAGATTCAGTTTCTGGTTCACGCAAAAAAACCTCGTAAATCTAGTGTTAAAAAGATCAATCTTGTTACTGACAATAGATTAAAAGCTCCGAATTTTTTTTACGTATTATTCACGAGAAATTTGCAGACTTTTTTGACGTTTAAGCGATAAGTGCCAATCGTCGCTAGCGAATTATTCCGCGATCGGTGATAAATGACAATCGTCGTGTGCGGATTATTCCACTGAAGGATGTAGATGGGTTAATCGGAACAGTAGGTTTAAAAGAAAAAGAAAAGAACAAACCCTACGACAACCTGAAGTAAACTTCAATTCCAAAGAAATCCAATTACCAATTGATCACCGTACATCCTCACCCTCGATATTATTCTAACATCCAACAAAGATCGGCCCATAACGAACAACACGTCTCGAGACACGTACGAATCGATCACACAAAGAGAAAATGAACATTTTTTTTTATTTTTATTTGTTTGTTTTTTTCTTTTCTTTCCTGCGTATCAACCCTATCACGGCACGTGAGTTTACCGTGAAAATAATTAAGGTTCTAGAGCGTCGGCCTTCGTTATCGAGTATCGATAGCGAAGGAACATGATAGATTCCTGAACAATTCACGTTCGATTTGGCAACGTTCGAGTTAGCCTGGGCGAACGTGGGGGAACCAGTACTTCTTCTTTTTTTTTCCATCTAAATCCGAGAAAAAGAGGGAAAATAAACCGGAGAGGAAATAGAGGAGAAAAAAAAAAAAGAAAATAGAGGAACAGATTAAAGAGAAAAGGGAAGAAAGGTGCATCGAGTATCGAAACGGGTCACTAGTTAGTCTAGCCTAGACGAAATTGATAGAGATCGATACAGGAAGAGATAAACGGAGTAACGGAACGCAGATAATTAAAGAAACAAATAGGGGAAACAGGCAATCAGAGTAAAATAAAGAAAAAAGAAAAAAAGAATACGGTGTGCCAGCTGCGAATTTTGATTGCAGCGAAACAAGCGAGCGCGAAGCTACAATCGGCCAAGTCAACCGAGGATGAGAGCAACGAAGGTAAGGACGAATAAACGAACGGAGCTACGCAAACAAAAACAAAACCAAAAAAAAAAAAAAACATACACATATATCTAGAATTATTAACGATTTATTTCGCTCGTTCTTCTGTTTTTTTTTCCTTTTTTCTTTTTTAGCTCCCTCAACCCCCTTTTCTTTTTTTAAATACACTTTTCTTTAAAGCCCTACGGGGATTGGAGAACGTACCCCACTACTGGCCTTGCTCCGTTTCACCCTTCTCTTTTTGCCTTCCCTTTCTGTTTCCAAGCGCGAGGAGTGACCCTCCCGAACCAATTAACCCTTCTCCGTGACTTTCGCTTTCGAGAACGTCGTCAGACCGTCCTCTTCTTCTGTTTAACATGGCGACGGAACACCATACATTCGCCAAGAGATGCTCGTCGACGTTTCACTCGACAGTTTCATGGTCGAAGGGTTAACCAGTTAACTGTGACGATCTTTTTGCAAAGCGCACACCAGTGTGTGTTATTGTTAAGTTGTGTGAGTTAACTCTCAGGAAGTTATAAATACAACTCGAATTATTTCTAATTTTTATTTACTTGTTCCATTTCGTCTTGACCTCTAAACATTTTAAACATATTCAAATTTACGAATGTAATTTAGTTTTCGGTAAAATTACAATTTAAATATCAAATTGTAACCAAATTTTACGCATGACGGATATAGTCGTCATGACACAAAATTCTGCCATATTTCCATGACGGATATAGTCGTCAAACACACTTAACTGGTTAATAGAGGCATGCTTGCTTGCGATTTATCGTTGCTATTCGACGGACCTGGCTCGTTACTTTGTGATAGTGTATTATAATTAGTGTATTAATTTAAAGTGTGAATTATTCCTTCGAGTTGTTACGAAAACTGTTTTCGACTGCTGTGACAAACTGTGTGGTTTCGTTTGAACTTTTACATTCGAGAGGCGACTCTCAGTCACCATTTGATCCGATATAGTATCTCGAATGATAATTCAAAGGCGATTAGTAATTATTTTCCTTTTCTAACACGTTGAACGCCATGGTGGTCACCGGTGAAGCTAAAATTACTGGAAACACATAATTCGAATAAACTTCAGTATTTTGAAATTTTTCAATATTATCATCGTTACTACAACAGTGTGAAGAAATTAATGCAACGATAGAACACATAAAAATATTGTTATTTATATATACATAACATGTATGCTTAAAAATTATGGGCTCTATAAATTCATCTTGGCGCTATGGGGAAACCACGTAAAATTAGCGTGACGTTCAACGTGTTAAACAGATGTCTTGTTTTTTTACATTTTGAATGGTTCGTAATAAAGCAGGAAAAATGTAAAATTTATTCAAAGTGCTTAAAGAATAAAATTCAGGCGAAAAGGTGTTAACAGAAGAGTAGGAGACAAATTTCTAAAACGCCTACAGACGTCAACACTACTGTTAAAAATGTTAACAGTCAAAGGGTTAAAAATACGACTTTTATATTTTTTCCTTCCGGCAGGGTGATATTTATACGTAACGCTATCTAATTCACATGTCTCACTTTATCAATACAAAGTGTACACTCCGTATGCTGTTGAAGATGGTCAAGGACACGTTTATTCCATCTGTTTTTTAAATTCGTTCGATTTCTTGTCTTGTGAAAAATGTCAGCGGAAAGTGCAAGTTTCTGTGCGATAGAGGCAGAAAGAGAAGTGTTAAGATCAAAGGATATAGCTTGACTACATAGTTTCGCGAATGTGGAACAGTAGACTCTATCGTTTAATTCCTTTATAGAGAAAAAAAAAATGTGGTAGATGTTTCAAAAGAATTTCGAGAAACGATTAATTATCGTATAAAATCGAATAATTTGTGTAAATAATTTTTAGTCGACAAAATCTAAAAATGGGAATTCGAATGTTAAAGCAAAACGAAGAGAGAAAATTGTCGGTAAAACGTGGAATTTTTCAATTTGCTGGAAAAACGACAGAAAAATGTGAAAAATTACAAAATACATGCGTTATAGAACAAAAGGAAAATACTTTGAAATGTGAAATTGGTTGATTTACATAAAAATCGTCATGAATTTTCCATTATTTCTACGAACGTCCATTTTGAATAGGAGAAAATGTTCAATGTCAAATAGGAAAAATCGTGAACGGTGACGAAGTACTGTAGTTAGCCAAGTATATTCGTGCTTAGGGAGAGTTTCGTTCCATATAGAGGCGCGTAATCGCTCGAAGGCAGGGCCTTGTTTAATACAAAAAGTTCACGGTGAAGCTTTCGAAGTGACCTTCTCGTCGAGGAGGAGGAAAATTGCACACGATTGAAAACGCGAGTGCGAGCCAGGTCTAAACGTTTCAATCTCCTCACCGTACAAATCTCTCTTTCCTTCCTCTATCACCTCCTTCACCTCCTCTTTCTCCTCTTTCCACCATCTAGCGCGAATCTCTCGCGTGAACTTTCTCTCTCGTCCTCTTTCACATCGTTGTGTGTGAATGCATCCATTGTGCAGGCTGTGTTTAGGTTGCATCGACTGTCCTTAGGCATATTCCTCCTTTATTTCTCTCTCTTTCTGTTTTGTCTTGTTTTTCTTTCCTTTTCTTCTTTCTTTTTCTTTCTTTTTTTTTTTGTTAAACCTTGTACATAGGATTGTTTTGTGTGTACTGGTTCATGTTAGCCAGTGTAACCGATCGAGATGCTTCTCGAGGAGACGCACAAAGGTACCCTGTCACTCTGGTAACATTTGTGAGAAAAAAGAAAAGGAAAAAAAGAG
This sequence comes from Anthophora plumipes, assembly GCA_951804975.1. NCBI lineage: Eukaryota > Metazoa > Arthropoda > Insecta > Hymenoptera > Apidae > Anthophora > Anthophora plumipes. Next base: position 23,522,769 of record OX638116.1, on the reverse strand, counting down.
AAAAATGAGAAAAGGAGATATTTCATCGAGAAGCGTATCTCGCCGTGTTGAAACGAACGAAGGTGCATCTTTTGTTTTCCTCCTTTCTTCTTCCCTTGCCTCCTTCGTTGGAGGATGATCTCGTTTGGAAGGACGTTTCTACTTTGAATACGTCTTACTCACCGATGGAGAATCCTATATATTTTTTTGTTTATTTGCTGTAATAATAAATTGGACGAACAATTTGGTTGATATTTACTGTGACGGTATTTTTCATAGAAAATGATTAGATCCTCCGTCGGTGAAGTTAGGTCTGTATAATACGCAATTTTGCAACGTTAACCCATCGACGAGATATCAGATCTAACCAGATATTTTAAAAATCGTATAACATTTAATTTCTATATATATATTTATAATTTTTATGTAATAAAGAAAATCATATATATTTAGTTCTTTTTATTTCGGGATTAATATATATATATAAATAATTTATTTTGATTAATCCTGATACAAAAGGTACTAAAACATTGTTAGGAGAATGTAAAATATCAATTACGGCAAAATTTTCTTGTCACGTTCGCTACCATGTTTCTGTTGAAGAATTATTTTTTTATTTAAATTTTTAATATCCACGCATGTTTACACTTACGCCCCATTAAATAAGTAACCTGTGCATTTTGCATGGTTACATGGTACGAGAATTAGCGCGTTACATTTACATATGTGACGTTGGTAGCGAATGTGTTAAGCAAGTTTGAAGTAGCTATCAATGTGGAAAAAGTGTATTATAATTAGCGATGGGACTGATACCGTATCGATACTATCGATAGTGTTCTATGAAAAAGAACAAATACTTCTTCGATGCTTATTTATACGAATGTATCGATATCCGTTTGATATCTACACGAAAATTATTAATATCTGCTTGATAAAGGTTGTATGAAAGTATCGGTTTCGATTTGATACAGCAACGAGCGAGGAAATTAAGAAGATACCTTGGCTATGAGCGTTAGAGTCTCCCGGCTTGTTAGTTCGGAGGTCGCGCGTGCGATTTCCGTTGATTTCTCGAATTTTTCCTACCATTTTGAGCTCAATCGAGATGGAGGCGTCTATAATTACACGAGGTGGTGACGATGACGAAGCGAAAAGTAAAAAGTTGATGTTGTAAAGAAATATTTATGAAAAATACAGAGTTTCAGCTGAATAATACTGAATGGAGACACTGTACTCGAAAAATATCGAGAGAAAAAAGAGAATAGTGCACTTAGGACAACGCAGAATGGATAAATGTATGATTTGAGCTTCCATAGTCATCGAAAGAAGGAAGAACGCGTTAATTATGGACGTATTAGTGTCCCGGCATGTCGTTTCGGAGGTCGAGAGTGTTCAATACCTCCTTGGTCCCTCAAATTTTACAACAACGAAGAAAAATTGATCAAAAGCCGAGAAAAACATACAGTTTCGACTAATCTTGAATTCTACCAAGTGTGGAAAGTGTACTTCAAAACTATTGAGAGGAACAAGACGAGAGTGTTAGCATAAAATGGCCGAATGTGTGTTTGGAGCCTCCATACTCATTAAAAGAGCAATAACAATAAAAACAAAATAGAGAGAACGCTTCAAATATAAGAGTGTTAGAGTTCCAGCCTGTTGGTCCAGAGATTGCATACTCAAATTTGTTCTCAACTCGTGAAATAGTATCCGTATCGATCCCATCGCTACCTACAATAAAAATGATCATCGTCGATGGGTTGACTGTTCGTTGTTTTTTAATTTTCGACAATTTTCCGTTGATTATTATAGAGAATCGACGCTTGCAAGCCAGTGAGCTTCGCGTTATCATGGCCTGCTTGGAAATTTCTATAGGGCAGCCTTTATCTTCAGCGTAGATGCTGCCTAGACATATGCATACATATAGTTACGTGTAGAGCACGAAATGCGTTGCTCCGCATTTACTTGCACGAAAAGTTTGCACAACGTTTTCGTACGCCTCCATCGCTGTATATATAACACGCAGCATTGAACTTTGTACAACTTGTTACAACTTGTTCCAGAATACTTCAACTATCAACCTCGCGATTCGCGGTAAAAATAACGAGGCTTTCTCAGCCTTCGTCGAAGAATTTCCTGATTTCTCTCTCTCTCTCTCTCTCTTTTTGTATATTTTAAATAGAAAAAATAAATAAGTAAGGAGAGATCAAGTAACGATGTTTCTAAGAGCCAACTATCGCGAGTTTAATCGAATAAAATTGATACTTTTCACGATTATCCTTTCTCTTTTCGAAGATACAGGTACTCGAGAAATTTCGAAAGTGATCAGTTATTTTGAAATTGTAACAAAAGAAGGGAAAACAGCTTTTCCGTAGATGTATTAAGAAAGAGAGCTTTGCCCCTTAGTCGTGTCATCTCTGTTCCTATTCTCCGATCATCCAGCGCAGTAGAAACGCATTTCAGTTTGCGCATACGTACGTAATAGCGTGCAGAAAGTTTTTGCTGACGGTGTTCCGCGATTAATTCCCTTACAGACAATTCGGACGATGCGGTTTTCCAACCGAATCGGTAATAAAGCAGCGTTCGCATGTTTCTGTATCTTCGCTGCAAGTTCAACTCTCGAATCTGCGAATTCGTGGATTCGATACGGTTTAATTGAGTCGTGAGACTGTGATAAGAATACAATTGATATCTTAATTGACAGCTGAATCCAATTTATATCTTTTACAATTAAATGTACGCGATTTCTATCGATCTTTCTTTTTTGAACATGTTTTAAAATATATTTAAAAAAACAAACAGTACTGCAGTATTTGGAATATATATTTTTACAGTAATAATTGATAACTTTTTTATTACAATGATTGAGTAGAATCTAATATGGCTGTCCCATTCAGAAAATTTGGATTAAAATGTGCAATGCTTTGATTAAAGACTTTTTAACAATATATCATGTAAACTAGGGGTCGGCAACCTATGACCCACGGGTCACTGAGTGACCCATTTGATAATTTCAAGTGACCCACTTTAGTTCCGAAAATAAAGTATAATATATAAAAATAAATTATATAAACATAAACGTGATACAAACATTGACAGAAACCAGACTTGACTAAATTGACGTCACAAGTTCAACATCAGGGGAGCCATTGATATCGAAGAGAACGTTTATAAATAAAGTTCATTCAACTATGTTTGTGATTATTTTCTTAATAAACTATATCTTATTACTTACTAAAAGACTGTTTTAATACGAAAATATCTCTGACCCAAACGTCTCTTTAATACTCACATTTTGGTCGATTACAATAATTGAGTAGAATCTAATATGGCTGCCCATTCAGAAAATTTGGATTAAAATGTGCAATGCTTTGATTAAAGACTTTTTAACAATGTATCATGTAACCTAATAGGCGTGGATTCAAATACTTTAAGGAATATCTTGCCAAACTGCAAATAGAACATACAAACAAAAAGAGAAAGTAAGTAAACGCGTGAAAATTAGATTTTCCATGAGAATACTGAGTCACATGAACGCTGCTATATTATAAATTCGGCAAAAGTATGAAATGGGTAAAAAAAAAAATGAAATCGCATCGTCTGAATTAACTGTTAGATTTATCTGCTCGCCGCATTTGTTCTTGCCTGCACGATATACAAAAGAAACAAAAAAAAAAGAAACAATAGAAAAAAGAATTGAAAGAAAAAACGAAGAGAAACTTGTTTCACGCAGCTTTGCTGTCTTCTTTTCCACGCGATTAGGTGGTGAACGGCGTACCCTTGGACTTCAGGCCGATTGTAGCGATTAATCGTTGCAATTAGACCGCAGCAATACAAATCATCCATAGTTATCGACGTTTATAGCTAAAGGTGGTATTGTAACGTCAAATTTAGAGCGTTTTTATATATATATTAAAAAAAAAGGAAAAAAAGAACTCTCGAACGTATAAAATTGCGACGATTAATCGTCCCTGCGATCGGGCGGGACAATCACTCGAGACAATTAATCCCGTGTCGCTTATCCGGGCTAATCGAGTCACCGGTTGCTAATGAGCAACGAATTTAATTATCGCCTGGGGAACACGAGACACCGCGAATATTAGATGAATTTGCGGCAGATTACGGTCACGCGGAACCGCCTAACAGGTTAATTAACACGCTACTAATCGGGCCACTCTTTCTATCGGAGACTTTTCTAATCATTTTTATAAAATCCCTGACGATTAAGAGCAAAAAGCATCGGATTTAACATAAATCGTATTATCGCTATCTTTCTTTTTTTCTTTGAAATAATTCAATCCATAGATATGTGACGATTATATACATTGAGAAATAACATTTCTAACAGTGATATTTATTAAAACACCCGTTATATCGGTATAGATAATATCGTGCAATTTCAATTGTATTTTTTCGTCTTTCTGTCGGAGATTTTTCTAATATTTTTGATCAAATTTCTAACGATTAATAGCAGAATATGTTGTACTTGACGTAGGCCATTTTACGGATTCTTTTTCTCTTTTTCTTTTCAGAAAATTTAATTCTCTACTGTAGATAATTCAATTATTTAGCAGATCAGTATATGATTTCTGTCGAAGATTTTTCTAATATTTTTGATCAAATTTCTAACGATTAACAGCAGAAAATGTTGTACTTGACGCAGGCCATTTTACGGATTCTTTTTCTCTTTTTCTTTTCAGAAAATTTAATTCTCTACTGTAGATAATTCAATTATTTAGCAGATCAGTATATGATTTCTGTCGAAGATTTTTCTAATATTTTTGATCAAATTTCTAACGATTAACAGCAGAAAATGTTGTACTTGACGCAGGCCATTTTACGGATTCTTTTTCTCTTTTTCTTTTCAGAAAATTTAATTCTCTACTGTAGATAATTCAATTTTGTAGGTAATTTAATTATTTATCAGATCAGTATATGATTTCTGTCGCTACTGTTAGTATAATGTTTTATTCAACTATATTAATTTCCAGTGTTTTCTTGGTAGATAGTAGATTTGTGAGAAAATTTACAAAAAGACGAAATTTCTGATGGCTTCGATACATTTTTTATATTTGCAATGATTTTCGCGTAATGACGATACCACGAATTCTCTTCTTTTTCGTCATTCCTTTCATGTTACATGAAAATATAGTTGTCGAGAGTAGTTGAACGACAAAGTCGATTCCGTGTCAATATTAGGTGTGGCATAATCAACGACACGCTATTAAGATCTTATCTTTATCGTGTCATCTCAAACGAAAGTAGATATTTCGAATTTTCATCGTATGCACTTGTCCTACGATGTTTCAGATTGAATCATTTCCTTTTTTCCCGGAATTTTAATAATTTCTTTAATTGCTACTTAACTTTGCTTCACATTTAATAAATGTGCATTTTTTAATCCTAGTTACATGTTACGCTTCGAAAGAAACTGGTGGAATATTTATTATAAATTATCGTTGAAGTGTATTGAAATTTTGATCTCGAAGACAATATTCGCGAATAGATTCGAATAAAGAGTAAATAGAATTAGATAAAGAATATCGTGCATTACATGTTAACGTTATCGTATTTAACAAGTAAAACACGTCGTTTCGAATTTTCGATTACTCTTGGCAATCTTCTTGATTGCCAAGCAGCAACGAAGGATCACGCGAAATCATCTATCTGGCGAATATTCTACAATTTTTACAGAGGAAAGGGAACCAGTTCCGGAAGACTAGAGGCGACCCACATTTTCGTCACGATTACCGGTTTACTACACTTTGTTCGGTCTGAAAATTATTCCCGTCTGACCTGTTTCTCGTTGCCAGCTAATCAATGCTTCACCCGTTGCGTATTTACACGCAAACGCCACTTTGTTCGCGTTGGATTATTCCCTTTCTTTTTCTTTCTTTCTTTTCTGTCCATCGTGAAATAGAAAATTCGATTAGTTCGAAGAATCGCGGGGAAAGAAAAACAGTCTGGATGAAATTGCACCGAGATATCGGGGAAAGAATAATGAGTCGAGGTGATCAGATATAGTAGGATGAAACTATCGTAGTAATAACCAGACGAGCCTTTTATACCGGTGTCCTCGATGATTATTGGCTCGATTCGATCGCGCTGATAAATCGCCACGGCGACTCGTTATCTCTGTTTGAACGCACCATTCGTAATCATACGATTCCGCGTGTTTGTCCCGCCTATGCTGAATCCACGATATACGTATTGTAATACGCGACGGTAAATCGCAATTGCGATTAACGTCCACGTTCCTCCCACTCTCTGGTTCCCGATACTCTCGCGATCGTTTCGATTTCAATTACCGTGTCGCGACCGCCTCGATTATTCCATTCGGCGTGTGTACAATTCCATCAGGTTCTAGAGGAGTGTTTTATGGGTGTGAAATGCAGGGAATAGCGAAATTCGAAGTATACAAAGAGAGAAATTCTCGTGGAGTTGCTCAGCTTCAAAGAGAACCTTTTCGATTACTTCATTACTTCGTTTAACAATTCCATCGAGTTCTAGAGGAGTGTTTTATGGGCGTGAAATGCAGGGAATTGCGAAATTCGAAGTGTACAAAGAGAGAAATTCTAGTGGAGTTGCTCAACTTCAAAGAGAACCTTTCCGATTACTTCATTTAACGCGTGTACAATTCCTTTAGATTCTAGAGGAGTGTTTTATGGGCGTGAAATGCAGGGAATTGCGAAATTCGAAGTGTACAAAGAGAGAAATTCTAGTGGAGTTGCTCAGCTTCAAAGAGAACCTTTTCGATTACTTCATTACTTTGTTTAACATTCCATCGGGTTCTAGAGGAGTGTTTTATGGGCGTGAAATTCAAGGAATTGCAAAGTTCAAAGTGTACAAGGAGAGAAATTCTCGTGGAATTGCACAGTTTCAAACAGAACATTTTCAATTATCTCATTTAACGCGTGTACAATTCCATCATATTCTAAAAGAAAATTTCACTAGTATAGCGTAGACGGAATTGCAAAATTCAAAGTGTATGAAAAAAGAATTCTCGCGGAGTTGTACACTTCGACAAATGACCTTTGCAATTATTCCATTCTATATACATACAATTCCATCACGTTCTAAAAAACTTCCTTAGTATGAAGTACACGGAATTGCAAAGTTGAAAATATACGAAAGAGCTTATCCGTAGAATTGCACAGGTTATCTACATTTCCATCAGGTTCGAAAGGAAAGCTTCGTTCATATAAATTACACGAAATTGCAATGTTGAAGGTACATACGGGAAAAAAAAGAAATTCCCTTGGAGTTGTAAAGAAATTATTCGAGAAACGACAGACTTACGACTGAATATAAAAGTTCCCTGTTAAAATTCACGGAAAATAAAGAAACTCTGAACAAAGCAGTGCAGTGCATCAAAGAAACAATGAAATTTCCATTAAGGAGTGATTACTCGTGAAACAATTCGTCGAAGACGGTTTTCCACGCGCTCGAACAGCCGCTCTGCCGCGACTAATTTATTCGCTCAGGCCGCACTGGGACTCATCGAGACGCGACGCTGTTAAAAAAAGGGATAGAAAAGAAATCGCTGTTTCTCGCCTACATTTCTTCCTACTAACCAACGAAAAAAAAAAAGAAAAAAGAAAAAAGAAAGAGAGAGAACGAAAAAAAAAAAAGGAAAACTTTCACTCTCGTCGGAGAGACTACTACTCGCTTGGTATTCGATTCATCGTCATCGTCATCTTCTCTGTAGACAGTTACAAGAGGATGAAATGTTTGCGGTCCGCGGAGATAATTGATTCGTAACCGAGCGAATCGAAACGGTCGACGAGAAGCTTCGAAATGGAAAAAGGGGAGAGGGAAAGAGGTTTTATCAGTTTCACGCTGGCTATTGAAACGCACGGGAAATCCTTTCGATGGTACTCCCTGATGAAAGTAGAATCTATGGGAGGGATTGACCGGTGAAAAGCTGACGATCATATCACGCGGGGATGTGTTAGCTCAGTGGTTCCCAAACTTTTTTGTCCTACCGCCCCCTTTCCAGAAAAAATATTACTTAACGCCCTCTGAAAATTAATTTCTGTTCAATTTTTAATAGCAATTAATAGGAAATATATATGTATGTATTAATGTTTCTACCTTTTTCGTAAAATATAGTAAAGAAAGGTGTAAATTAGAAACATTGAACTTTGAAATTATGAAACTATTTATTGAACTCAGAATAGAATGTGATACAATCATTTCTTCGTCACTTTTTTCGAAAAAAAAGGGGGCAGTGGCGCCCACTTTGGGAATCACTGTGTTAGCTGATGGAATTTCGATTGAAAGAAAACGACGAGTCAGAATTTGGTTAAATGGAGAATCTTTGTACGAAACGTTCTTCGTTGTTCATTTTTTAACACGTCGTCGTACCTCGACGAGTCGTCTGGATTACCTATTCTGAATAATAACCTTCTACATTTTTTCTTTTTAACACTCGTTTCACGAATTTTTTCATTTCTTCGTTTCTATTCGGTCTTCGATTTCCTCGCGTGTGCACCTTCGTTCGTGGTTCGATTAAATTAACGGTGAATATGCACGTTGCACGAAAAGAAACACGATAAATCCTGCGATTGTTTTGTTCTATATTTCTATTGGATTGTTTATGGATACGATTTTATATGCCTGTTCGAACCTCTTGTCGTATACTCTCTATTGATCACGTTAGATCGGATCTGAGAATCGGTGTATATTATGTCATGGAATGAAAATGAGTGCATGATTCCTTGACCATCTGGTAAACAATTATCGAATCATCTGTACGAACATTTGTTCTCTTTTTTATAAGTATCTTGAAATATATATTGTACAGGATGATTCGATATTTTTCACCGATGGTTCACGTACGAAAAACGCCACCGCGTGATCGTTTATATTTTCGTACGTACAATTTTATTCGACCAGCTCCTGGTGCACGATCTAATAATTCGGTGGCGTAAAACGAAGCATTCCCTCACGGACTGATGAACAGAACGGCTCGGTTCCCATTCAGTTACGCAACTGGAGCACAAAGCCGGTATAACTCATACGATACGATTACCTTTGATCGAGAATCGTTATCCTTCGCGATTTGTTAACACGGACCACCCATTCACTGGACACTAGACCTTTATCTTATCAAATCGAACATTTCGCGAGAGATTATTCAACGCGGTGTTCAGTACGTTCGCCAAAATGGCGGACTCTAACCTAAGATTCTTACCGATCGTTTAATATTCTGCTTTTTCATTTAAAATAATTCATTGAATTACACTGTTCTTCCAGAGTCTTACTCGATTTGATCGATGCAAGGTGTTAATGTTGAGTTATCTGGAAAATTCGTGTTGATTTTTAAGCAAATAGATACACTTTCTATTTTAAAACAATGGTTTATTTATTCTGCAATATATAAAGATTCCCATTGCACTAAGGAATCGATTGAATCGGTTCAATTTGATTGTGTTTTCGAATCATTGCAGATTTGATTTTCAGGAAACTTTCTTTTTAATTTTTTTACCATACGAAACGTTGTCGAGAATGTTAAATTAGCTGAAAAATTCGCGTTTATATAAATAAATACATTTTCTATTTTAAAGCAACGATTCTCTTATTCTGTAATATAAGAATATCTAATTCGCATCGGTGGATTAATTTGACTTTATTTTCAAATTGTAGCAAATTCGATTTTCAACAAACTCGTTTTTTTTTTAAGCCTTTTACCATTTGAATATTGTCTTATGTAATACAATACGTATTTTGTTTCTTCGGTCACTTGTTTTTCATACCTTTTTCCAATGAAATTTTGCTTGTGGAGTTGTTCGAAATTTATCGTATACAGAACGCCTATTTTCCGCGAAAAAATTGAACAAGGCTTTCAGGCAATACGAATAAAGGTTGGAGGAAATGGAGAGGGTAAGGCAATCAATGGTAAAACGCCTTCAAACCTGTTTTCGCAAGCAGGGAAAGCATTTTGAAGATAAACAGATACACCGTGGCAAATAAGAAATTTGCAATAACTCAAAAAACAAAGTCAAACAAGGTATACCTTTATATAAACATTTTTTATCATTTTCACGTGTACAACTCTTGGACAAAAAATTAGGATCACTCACAATTTTCAGCATTATTTGACTTTTTAAGTAAAATTTATTAATTTTACACTCCTGAACGCAATTTAATAATAATATTTGTTAACCACCGAAAGCACAGACACGTTAATAATTTATAGTTCCCTTCGAAAGCGTTCAAGTATCGTTACTCTCGCGAAAGAAGTATATTCTCTTCGAGAAATAACCGAAAAATCGAACATTTCAAAATCTATATCCTCCCGTCAAGTCTCCAGTGACTTATTGATTTAAAATGTACATCTGATTTGCTATTTTCTCGTTAAAAGGGAAATGAGACTGGTGAATGTACACCGTGTTCTCTCATCTTTCCAAGAGGCTAGTAACAACCGAACTTTGAAAAACGACACGTGAAAAGAACAACTTTCTAGAATACACGAGAACTTCATATCGTATCTATCGAAAATCAGCACAAACTTTCCAGACAGCCTTACAATGTATCTCTGTCGAATCGAATCCTTTCCATCTCGCACTGTTCACCATTTCTCGTGTACGCAATTATCTTCGCCAGTTTCAGGTGTATAAATTTATTTTTACAGAGAAAAAGAACAAATAACAGGAACAATCTGTGCAAGATGGTGAATACAGTGTGCTGACCGTGTTTAACGATTCACCAAAGCAACACGCAGCATTTACGTTCTTGCCTTCTTAAGATTCCAACAACACTTATATAACCGTGTTAATATTCCACGCACTGTTACACACACATTCATATATATATATATATATACACACACAGACACACCCACATCACACATAGCTGCATTATACGAAGAGACGCGCGCGTGCACCGACGCACGCGACGCCAGGCGCCTCATCGATCCCTCATGTGCACATTGTTGTTGCCTTTTCACACAGTCTCGTGCAGTTAGAAATTGAAAAAGTAGTAGTATACCGTCTGGATTGATCCATCATTGTCTATACACGCGCGTAAATAACGGTACTATCATTGATATTACATGCATTCTCGAAGAATCGAGCTGTCTCACTTTTTCCCAATTGCATCTAATCTCGAACCTACGAAAGGAGACAATTCGAAGCTTCTTAAAACGATTAACAATCCAACTGTACGAAACACTTTGAAACGATCCACGAGCATGCGTTTATCTTTCTGTGTTTTTCTTGTTTCTGTTTTCTGTTTCTCTTTTTCTTTTTTTTCTTTTCATTTTTCTTTTTCCTTCTCTCTCTACGAAGGCTCGATGATCGTCACGACCCCGCGCCGCGACTTTCAACCCCTAACACTCGACACACGCCTCCGTGGAATCCGATTTCCGCTGACCTTAATTCACCAAGCTCGCCGAGGCAAGAAACGCTAGGCCTCGATTTTTCATCCATAAATCGGTAGAGTAACAGGGTCGAACGCGTTGAAATTCATACATCACAACGAGCCGTGATATTTGTAGAAGTGTCTAAGCGCGGGGTCGAAAGTGTGACTACAATGGATTACTACTTATTCGCCACTTCCGCTCTCTGTCCATTATTTTTCTTTTTTTCACCGCTCACGAAACAGCAACGTTTGCGAAAACTATGAGCCACTCGAGACGCTTTCCGCCCCCCTCTGTCTGCTTTTGTCGCTTATAATCGTCTTTCAGCTACGTTCGAGCCGTCAACAGAGAGAGAGAGAGAGAGAGAGAGAGAGAGAGTGTTCTTTTCCAGGTACAACACCGCTAGGTGGAAAATAGAGAACGCTAATTAGGACTGTATTTTGGTAAGAAAGAAGACGACGCCTGCTGGGTTCTACGTGTGGATGTTTCTAAGAGACCCCCTTCAACTTCTTTTTCTTTCCACTCTCTGCTTTCCTTTCTTATAGGGAAATACAAAAGCTTTGATTTTCTTTTCTTTTTCTTCTTCTTCTTCTTCTTCTGTCACGTAAATGGTACGTACGATGTAGCATCCAGCATCCGCTTGCTCTCTCTCTGTTTGTGTGTCTGTGTAAGCTTCTCGCCCTCGAGAACCTAAGTTGCCTACGTTCGTAAGTTCGTTTCCCTCGTGTGTGCACACGACGCGCACACTCTCGGCCGCTGACTTAATTGCCTCCATTATCAGAAATCGATTTCCGGCGACGAGCGAAGCCTCGAGCGTTACGACCACTCGAAACTTCCTCGAACCGTGAGAAATTGATGTTAGGGGAAGGAAAGGGTGAAAAAAAAAAAGAAAGATACGAAGGAAATGCTCGTGAAATCGTAATCGACGATTCGCGAGGTTTCCGAGAATTTTTGCGTCTCTCTGCGAAATAGAAGCGAGAGAAGAAGGAAAAGAAACGGTCGAGAGTGTGTGTGTAGAATTGTGTGATCCTCGAAGAGTATCCTCGAGGACTCGGTGAGCTTTAATGTGTCCCGATGTTCATTTCAGGGCCCACTTTGGAGCCGCCATTGCCCAGACGAAAGAAATGCCCGGAACTCGCGTACAAGACGCACGAATTCATGACGGCAGCCGATGGTGGTGGCATCGATGCCGTCGATTCGAACGTTGTAGCTGACAAAGTTCGGGTACGTGTGATTGTGATAAGCATGGAAGTACTACTAATACTTTCACGATGTAATTAGAATTATCGACGAATCAAACGTGCTTGTTTTTGCTTTTCTTTTCTTCTTAATCAGCGCCCGAAAAGAATGCAAAGAATTGTCCAAAGTTTAGTCCAACGACACCCGACGTACCAGGTGAATTTTTCTCAAGTTCTCTGTCAACAAGTGCTTGCCATCGAGTTCCCCCGTGCTCGCTTGACCCGTTTCTCCGGATATGCACACTGTCCAACCACTTCTTCTCGTGCACGAGTACAGTTTTTTTCTTTTTTTTTCTTACGCACGTACGTTCCCCAACGACGTTGGTTAAATGAATTCTCGCGAAGAGTGGGTCAATTATGAAACAAGAAATTGTCTCTCCCTTGTTTGAATCTCTGCTGTTGAGTATTTTTGATGCGATAGCTCGTATAACATTGCGGTAATGATCATTGAGTGACTATGATAAACGGATATACTAATAATTCAATAAACGATTGTTACTACTCTAAGATCACTCTGATAAATCTTGAGTGATTCGTACAACACTCTGTCACACCATCTCAAACATTTTGACAACTCTTAAAACACTGACTCTATCTAAAATTACCACTCTATCTTCGATAATCCATCTCCAAAACACTCTGAGGATTCTTACAACACTCCGATTCCATTTAACACTGGCTCAGTAACTCCATATCCACTCTAACGATACTTACAACACTCTGATATTATCTAACATTAGCTCTATGTGCAACTAACCCTCGGTTTGTAATATTCAACCTTCAACACTCTGAGGACACAACACTTCCACTCTATCTACAATTGGCACTCTCTATCTCCAATACTCCATCTTCAACACTGACGACTCTTACAACAACTCTGGGACTCTATCTACTAACACACTCACTCTATCTGCAACACTATCTGTATAGCTAGCACTCTATTTTTAGTATTCCATCTCCAACACTCTGACGACTCTTGCAACACTGTAACTCTATGCCCAATACTGTAATTAACACTCTAATTCTTTAATACTCTATCTCCAACACTCTAACTCAACTCTAAACTCTATGTACAACCACTCTGTGATTAACCACTACTCTAATCTTTAATACTCCATCTCAAAAACACTCTCTTGATGCACATTACAACACTCCAACTCTATTTGCAAGAAAGAACTCTCCTTTTCAACTTCTTTCTCTCCCACTATACATATGTAATAATAGAGGAAAAATACGAGGGACCCCCAAGCGGGAATCGAACCCGCGACCTCCGGCGTGGCAAGCTGGAACTCTACGCTCATAGCCAAGGACCATACGCTCGCGCCCTCTTGTTTTTCTCGTTATTATTGCTACTATTATGTACAGAGGGCCCCGATACTACACATATGTCATTCCTTACACATTCTCATTACAAATGGTGACACATCGATGAGCCTCGAGCATCATCGAGGGTTTTCACGATGAGACAGGCTCGTGTCCCTGTGGATCCCCACTTTCTCTTTCACAATTTTCATTCCATATCTCTTTAAATTACTTAAGAACAGGCGAACATGTTTCTCTCTGATACAAGGAGAGAGAACATCTTTCTTAAAAAAAAAAAAAAAGAAGAAAAAAATGAACGAACAACAAGAAAGGAAATTTTATTTCCACAGGAAGTTACAGCGCAGTCAGGCCTGCCACCTAGTCAACTGAGCAAAGCGATCTCACGGATCAGCACCGAGTATCGGCTGCAATTCGCCTGGCCTAGACGACCCCAGCTGACCAATGGGGAGACAGTGGCGCCTGAGGTGTTGGCTGCAGGAATGCCAGCAGGTACGACAGGACCACCTAGAAAATCTCTCAGCATGGGAGCTCTTAAGCAGGGTATCGCTCCCACAGGACCAGCCTCAGTTCACAAGAAACGGCCGGGAGATGTCGATCACAAGCGCGACGGTAAATCAACCCAAAAATTCTTCAATTTCTTCATTCTGCTGTCGCGATCTTCATAATCGCCTGGCAGAGAGGATCCGTTGGAACTCGTGAAAATTGGCCAATTCTCAAAAGTTACGAAGGATCCGTTCTCTACAGTTCCTTTTCTCTCAAACGTTTCTAATAAAAAAAAAAAAAAAAAACAAATCTCTGTTTTTTCTCTTTTTTTTTTTTTTTCTTTTTTTTTTCGACGATTAATAGGGATGCAGGCATCGGAGCTGGAGCCCCTGGTCGGAGGAACTGGAACGGACACTATCGACGGAGTTGTGCCCGAGGGTGACGAGCGTGAGGAGGACATGTCGGACTTGAAAGTAACTTTCAGGTCAGAAATTCAAGACGACATTATAATTCAACCTAACTATATCGTGTATAAGAAAACAAAAAAAAAGAATTTACGTGTGTGTGTGTGTGTGTGAATATAGAATAGAGTATATATGCCAGACGATGGAAAGGTAAAAGGGAAGAACGAGAAAGCACCTACGACGCTTTGGGGTTGAAAGGGGAAAAGAAAAAAGTCGGTGTGAAGTTTCTCTGATTTGTTTTTTACTTTTAAACGCGTGTGAAACAGATCGTCGAAGGGAATGAACAACACTCGCAACCCTACAACCACGATTGATTCTTTGCAGGGGTAAAAAGTCAGGTAAAACCGTAAGGATAATGGATGATAAAGAGCTGAGCAAACCGAAGAAGAAACCGTTTCCTACCTCCGATGTGATCGAGCTTAGGCGACTCGCTGACGAGTACAAGGTAATTCCAAGGGAACAAAGATCTTCGTCCATTTCATCCTTCCTTTATACACATTACACGAACGGTGTTCGTTTGTCCGAATTGTGGATTGGAAACGGTATTCCT
Organism: Anthophora plumipes; assembly: GCA_951804975.1. Lineage (NCBI taxonomy): Eukaryota > Metazoa > Arthropoda > Insecta > Hymenoptera > Apidae > Anthophora > Anthophora plumipes. The sequence goes on along the minus strand of OX638116.1, from coordinate 23,507,376 downwards.
CTTTCTATCTGTTGATAGAATGTGTCTCTCCATAAACATCCATATAGTGTTCTTAGTCTCCATATGTGTCTTTTATACTAACAACCAATGGTGAATTTGTCTCGATCGTGAAAAATAAAATAAGAAATTCGTTACAGTTTGCATGTTTTTCATTTATACACATACATGATACACAATCGTGTCGATTATCATACGAATCTCTGCGAACGAAATCATTCATCGTACACATGCATGTATCTATTTTCCTTTCAAATGTACAATGTCTCCTATTAATATTTCGACACCTTTTGAGATGAAATAACTTTTTCAAAATTGAACCAAATGAACTGAGTTCTCGCGAGAAGTTAGGATTAGTTTATTAGACGATGTACAAACAAATATTTAGAAAAAATTGTAATTACTCGAAAGTACAAAGAGCACAGTAGAGTTCCTTTTTTTTTTTTACAGCTCTTTTATCAAAGTTTATAATGAAAATTTGAAAAGTATATTTTGTAGATTTATGTTCGTTCTATATTTGATGCAGGAACAAAGAACAAGCATCGAAAGAAAAAAGAATCTTTCGCTTTATCGCAATTACAGGCGAAAAAGTAGTGAAAGACTTCGATTTTTTGTCATTCTTAATCGTTTCTAACTCGCAGCAGCTTCGATGAAATTTTCAACGTGTGTATAATTAACATAAATCTACAAAATGTACTTCTTAAATTTCCATTACTGGTACAAATAAAAATAGTTGCAAAAGGTGATCGTTACCATTTTCTTCGTAACTAGAACCGATTGTAATTTTCTGAAAACTATTTGCACGCGTCATTTAGCGAACTGATCCTAACTTCTCGCGAGAACACAATTCGTTTGGTTCAATTTTAACACGTCGAATGCTACTATAACGCAAGATTACTAGAAACCCATAATTCGAGTAAATTTCACTATTTCCAAATTTTCCAATATTATCATCGTCAACTACAATGATATGCAGAAACTAATGCAACGATAGAACACACAACAGTAGTTTGATTTATACATATATAATATAAATTTAGAATGGTATTCAATTCGTTGAAAAAGTTATTCTATTTTAAACGATGTTCGAATATTAATAGGAGCCAGTTTAATCAAACTATCGATGAAACTATGTACACGAAAAATGGTGTGATTCCAAAGCATGTTCTGTGTGTGTTCATTTTCCCTCAAACTAGTGTGAAAACGTGTGCGTTTGTTAGTGCCGCCACGAGAACGTTAGCTTAGCGCCTAAAGGTGTTCTCTTTTCATTTTTTGTTTTTTCTGTTTTCTCAAACGGCAACAGAATGATTCTGTCTGATTTACATTAGCATCGCGACTGGGGTTGCGGTCTGGCAGCCGAGGACGAGGCTTCGCTGTGGAAACGAGTCTCCAGTAACCACGCTCTCAACGCGCTGTCCCTTGCCAGGCCAGTACACTACTCCACTCTCTTTCTCTCTCTCTATCTCTCGAGCATCAATCTTTCTGTGTCACTTGACGATCGAAGTCGGAGCCTTTTGTGTGTGTATACGTTTGCTCGTTTCGTGACGCGGCCAAAGTAGAGATAGAGGTAGAGGAGGATCGATGGTAACTTCAAATGAAGAAAAAGGAAAAAAATATATACGACGACCATTTTGACTGTACGAACGGAGAACGATTACGAATCTAACAAGGTGACAATTGAGAGTGGACAAGAGTATTCGGGTTATCGATTTTCGTTATTAGCTTCGAAATGGATTCACATAATCGGCACAGCTGTTCGAGACGAAACACGATCGAAGTAAATCCAAATGTAAAAGAGACTAGAGAATTTAACACGTTCGCTACCGCAGGAGAAGAAGTTGCATCCACAGTTGGTTACTGTTCTTTTCTTTTTTCGAAAATATGCAATATATTTTGCAGATTTTCAGATAGACAGCTCTAGAATCCAAGAAATTCCACAGTTGATTACTATTTCTTTCGAAATTCTGCAAGATATATTGAAAATTTTTATTCAGACAGTTCTAGAATCCAATAAATGAGTGTGTAAATCTAGCTACTCAATCTGTCACAAATATATGACATTGGATCATACTGTAATCTCAGAGCTTTCATACTCGTCAAAAAAATGAACAATATCAATTAGAAAAAATTATAGGGCGCCTTGATTACGAGCTTAGAGTCTCGATTTGTTGTGTCTAAGGTTATGGGCTCAATTCTCGCTTGTGGTCCCTCAATGTTTTCCTCGGTTACTACATTTGGAGGCTCATAATACTTTGCTACAAGAAGGCACCATCAATTGGGACGACGACAACGATAGAAAAGGCTGAAACATCACGAAATCTGTAAAAAGCGCGTACTTATACAATATAGATAATTTTGTTTATGCAAAGATAACATAAAGATTATCGTCACACATTCGTGACAGTGGGTTCTCAATGGGAAATCGCTCAAAAACAGATGTGTAATGCTGGTAACGAACGTGTTAAAAAGAAAATAATAAAAAATCTGTATTCTTTTGTTTCTACGTTATAAAAAACCACACGAGATTATCAGACGAGCTAATAGAAAGAATGGATCGCGTAGTTTCTTCACTTTCCAATTCGTACGGTCAACTCTCTGATAGAACAATCAGAGTAAGTAGCAGAGGTGTACGTAGAGCGTGCGCCATCGACGTCTGACTAGATACGGCTAGATTCTACTAGACACGAAGCGGCTTGTTAGTTGCAAAGGGGGGAAAGGCAATTGGTTAAAAGAATTCTATCGTCTTTATTATCGTCGAGAAAACAGACACTTTCATTCATACACACACTCTATACTCGGGCCATGCTTAAAAAGCTAGAGAATAATAATGCAAAGGAAGAAAAAAAAAAGAAAGGAAAGAAAAGAATGGAAAATAAAGAGTCAAGCGTAGTTGTACAGGGGGGCGAATTGTTCGAAATCTTCACACGGGTTTTGTCGTAGCTGCCTTTTATTTCTTCCGTGCGATTGTGCCAGTTCGCGCAGAACTGCCAGTTCGGAAAAAGCCTGTGACGAGTGATTGCGTATTTAGGTCAGTGACGAAGGAAGAAAAAGAGAAGGAGAACACGAGGAAGGTCGCCCCGGTTACCACCACGATGACCATGCCTCCTGCAGGCCGGCCATCATCGGTTCAGGCTAGACCTGTTTATGGAATCTTGCAGGACGATTCGAAAGCGGTAGGTTTCGCCATTCGAAGGTTTCGTTAATACTTTCTAAAAGGAACTGTTTATCTATATTCTCTCGTAAGATGCTGGAAACAGCTTTCTCTTATATTTATTCAACGACAGTAAGATGAATTTTTCTTTTTTTCATTTGATCATCGTGCTGAAAGATATTTACCAAATAGAAAATGAACTTTGCTCGATATTAGTTGAAATCATATTGAAATTCACACCTTCGAGTGGAATGGAACATGAACTTAAGTCGCATTAGTTGAAAAATAAAGTTTTCGTAAAGTTTGTGATATCTTAAGGGAGTTTAACACGCGAGTTTCTTTGTTATATTGGTGAATTCGCGTTAATTTTACTATGTAACAATTCTAAACTGTCCTACAGGACACCGAAAGAGCCATTGCTCGCGCAAGAAAGGATTTCTTGATCCGCCACCATCTGGATCGTACCACTGGCGTGGGTGAGTAAAACGAAGAAACTATAATAGATGAAAGAGAATAATTTTTCTATGCTACTAAACGAACTTAATTTTGATCGTACAATTAGGCGACGGTGCACTGCTTCCCTCTCCTACGAGAGAGAAGCTGGAGCCTGTGATACCACGACGTCGGGAGGACGCGAAGGAACATCGCGAAGAGATACAGCCTAAGACAAAGTCCAGCCCTAAGAATAGTCCAAGAACCGGTCGTTCTCAGAGTCTTGGCCCTACCGTAACTGAGCGTCGATCGCCTAAACGTCAACCACCGCGTGCACCGTCCGTCACTAAAGATGCTAAGGTATTCCTTCGAAGAAACCTAATCTCTACGTATACTCTGAGCTCAGAGTTTGCCTCTGACTGGGTCACACACCTATAGGCTCTAAATTTCTTTTTTTAGAGCCTATTAGAGGTTATTATTACTACTCAAACGCATTATCAATTTTTGGCTCTCTACAGCCCTAGAGTCAAACTTTTGAGCTCCACACAATAGAGCTGCGCAACTTCTTTCTCACGAGCAAATTTCTCCTCCCCAAGATACTCTGCTATACAACAGAGATTTTCCAACGACAGACATTAACTGGTGGTCCATGGACGCTAACGCAGAAAGATATTTCTCTCTTGTTGCTTGTTTAAATGGCCACCTTTATAATTACTAAACTCTGACGATCCTTTTGAGCGCCACACTCTTCAAACTTCAATGACTACTGACGCTTGAACGGTTAATTATGTGTATCATGGCAGATGATGGTCGTAGTAGCATCAGCAAGTAAGATAAATGAACGTAGATTGGAGAAGAAAGAATTTGACAGCGATCGTCAGAGTTTATGGAAAAGAGAGTGCCTCCCTGTGATTCACGGACCAATATTTCACCACATTCTTAACGAAAGAAAGAAAGAAAGTAAAAAATTGCAGCTAAAGCTGTGGCAAGATTCGAAGGTAGAAATGTTGCTCTAGAAGATACGCAGCTCTAGAGACACAACATCGCCTAATTACATCTTTGGTTTTCCTTTCACGATGAAATTTTAGTTCTGTCTTTAAGATTCAACGACACATGTAGGCACGAAAGAAAAAGGGTTAGACGCGAAGGTTGATTTCTCGCTCGATTCGTCACAACGAAGAGATCGATCGTTATCGATTATCCGCGGCCTCTCTTTGTTTTCTGTTTAGGAGAAAGAGAAAGAGCCGAAGGACAAGGAGAAAGAGCAAAGGGAGAAGAGCGGTGAGCCTGAAAGGCATCCACGACCGAGTAAGTAACAAACGAACGAGCCGTATCGATACACATAATCCTCTCGTCATCTCTCTGTATCGATTAATGTCGATCGATTTTTTAATATCAAAGAGGTCCGTTAACCCCAAAATCGATTGGCGCTCGTAATATATCTGTCACGAGTTCCGTTCTGCATTTTCGTGCATATTTTATATATTTATCATTCAATTTGATTGAATAGAAGTCTATATTATTATTATTATTATTATTCATTTATGCGATTTTGGACTGCTGTTTGCTCTTGTGGGTCCTAAAAGCCAAACCGTTCGTCATACCTAATCGTATCTACCCTGTTTCGAATCGTGTTGGAACAGACATTCACCGCTTTTAAGATATACAATATCGAACGTATTTTATTACTTCGTTGTGCAAAAACGGAAAAAAGATCATTGCTAATGATAAATTGTTATTCGATCGAGATCTGTTCAATTTTCAGATTCTTTGAGCGGTGTCTGTCAGACACGTTAAAACGCCAAGTGGTCGTTAATGTATTTGTTTTTTTTTTTTTTAGGCAGATGCATGAACACTCCCTGTTTAATCGTTTCTATCTCTCTGTCTCTGCCTTTGAGTCCACGTCTACATATATAGTAACCAGTAGCCCTTTATATATTGATTGTCCGTGCGGAAACTTTTGCGACATGTTGTCCACCGACTTACCCCAACACCCCCGTTTTTCTCCATCATTTCGTTCCTGAATAATACGACCACCGTAAAGTCACGAGAAGTAGCCTGACAACAGAACGCGCGAAATCTGTTTAATCCCTGTTTACCATTAGAAAACGTGTTCGTTCGTCGAACGATATCTATCATCGATCGAATGAAATTAAACACCTGACCTGAAGGTGTTTTCTCCTAGTTTTTGTTTTCCTCGTTTTCTTTTTTTCACACTCTTTCTTCTTCTTGTTACTTTTTCTTTTTTTTCTTTTCTTTCTTTTACGAACGCCAACCATACGTAGTACAATGTTGTAAACGAGCATAACGAAGGAAAAAAAGGCCTGGCATCTTTTAGATAAGAGAACACATCTCGACCCGTTCGATCCAATCAGCATCCAATCATCATCAACCCGTTAACTCTTGTCGAGAAGAAAAAAGAAATAATAGAAAAGAAACGTAGCAAGAAACTTCGTATTAATTGTTTCATATATCTGCACCCCTAGCACCATGACTTTTCATCCTACGCGACGACTATCGTTCACTCGTAATCATCACCATCATCTCTTCGATCTACCCATCGTCCTCATCATCGTCACGGTGTCGTGTGTGTAGTCAGCCAATGTAGTCATCGTCATAATCGACTTCATCTAATCATCTAGCCGAGGCGGTGAGCAACAAGCATTCGTATAATCAGTTCGTAGATCGCATCGTCCAGAAATGAGTACTGTACGTCACCTTCATCTGATCGTTTCTCGATTCATCCATCTCTCGATCACGAATGATATATATCATCCCCACGATATAGTTCACGAAGAACCCAAAAAAAAGAAACAAAAAATAAAACAAACTTAAGAAAAACGAAGATGAACAAAGGAAAGAAAGGAATGTCAATGAATTCGATCTGTTCAATGGTTGAACCTATCACTGGTTGTTGCATTTTCGAAATAGATGATTCAGCCTAGACAAAAAAAGAAAAAAGACAAAAAAAAAGAAACGAATTGTTATTCCTCCTGCATTCATTCATTCATCACTATCCCCGAGACCCCTTCTTTTTTCTCTCTCTCTCTCTCTCTATCTCTCTATCTTAATCTGTCTATCTTATCTATTTACCTATCTTATCTATCTATCTCTCTGTCTTTTATCTCTCTGTTTGTCAATCTGTTCAGTCTGATTTAATCAATGTGAAAATTAAATTTACTCGATCGCGATATACAAGCATATGTATATGTATATTGTATTCGACGAACGTCATCGTCGAGCCATCGCATCGTGGTTCAGATTGATCAGGAGTGGTAGCGGGTGTTTCAGTCACGGGCCCTGGCCGCGTGCATTGGAGCATACGGGAACCGTCGACGGTTTCCTCGACGGGTTCGTCGACCAGCGTGCCGCCATTACCACCACCACCCTCTGGCCCAGGGCCTACTCCATTCTACAGGAGGTCCCCGCAGGTCCATCGGAAATGTACGTTCTCTGTACCACGTACCTGCTGCCCGCTATAGCCCAACCTTTCACGTATTTTCAGATTATATATCTCTAATAACAAACCACCACCTAACCCGAACCTCTAACCCACCCTTCTTCGATTCCTGCACCGGTTTACCATAGTCACAATAATTACCCTGTAACTCTCTCTGTTTCTATCTTTTTCTTTCTCTCTTTCTCTTTCTCTATCTTTCTCTCTGTTTCTCTCTATCTTCCTAATACCAAATTTTCTCCACTCCCTTCTTTTTTTATTTTTTCTTCTTCTTCTTCTTTCTACCTTATTTAAACCCTTGAACAGTTTAGTTATTTGACAATCATATAGGATAGAAATTGGTATCGGAGTGTAGAGACGTTACAGTAAATCTTTTAGACGTTCTTTTCGTAGCTTTTGAAGATAGTCCCGTAAGCGTAACCCTTGCCGCGTTAAACTGTTAAAGGGTTGTACTCGGATATTAGTCGAATCTTCGATGGAGCTCGATTAAACGTGAGAAAGAAATTTTTTTTCAGGTATTTCCAAAAAAAGAATAAAAATGAAAAATAAAAAACAAGTTAGTTGCTTCGTCGTTGTTTTTTTACAGTAACATAACAACGTTTGTCACGTGCTGTGTTTTTTCAAATTCTGTTCTACCTTCGAACTTGTTCTCTTCGATCTCTTCGCGTACGATTATTTCCGGTCTTTGTTTCTTCTTCCTCTATCCGCCTTTTGCCCCGCCTTGCCACCTGCCCCGCCCGGCTACCTTTTTTTAAAACGGCGACTGTTCAAGATTCATCTATGCTCGAATATTCTTCAAGATTGCACGCCCGGTATAATTCGCGGTGAATTTCCAGCAAGTGCTCGGAACTATTTTCGGGAACAATCACGTCGAGACAGAGTGTATACACGTGTCTGCGTACATATGTACATACCGCAATGAAATTCCGCGGTTGACTCTTTCCCTCTCTCTCTCTCTCACTCTCGTTCTCTCTATCTCACTGTATCTCTATCTCTACATATGTATATCTCTCTCTCTATCTCTGTATATCTCTCACTCGCTCTCTCGTCTATTGTGACGCGACACAATTGTTCGCCGCGACTACTGGAAACGCAATTGCAAGGAAACCTCGATATTCGAGTGTGGACGTAATTCTGAGCGGGCTCGATAACACCGGGACACCCTTCAAGCCCTCAATAACCTCTCCAATAAGAATGAACCTCAATGAAACGACGCGGTCCTGCTTAAAATGTGTGATAATTACACGAATTTGGCTTAAAAACCTTTCACTTCAAAATCAAACGAAAATTCTATAAGAACTATTACTTGAATTCCTCTCCAATCTGATACAATATCAAACGAACACTTTTGTAATCACATTTTAAGCAAACTGCTCCACCAATGAGCGTTTCATCGTTCGTACAAGTCTCTCCCTTCTCTTTAAAAAAAAAAATAGAAAAAGAAATATAGAAAGCAAAAGAAAAACAAAACAATAATACATAGAAAAAGACCGTGGGCTTTATTCATCATTGTACTTTGTCTACGGTATGTTCTAGCCTTCCTCGCAACCACCGCTCCCCCCCATCGCCCTCTTCATCACGCCAAACCCTCGACCACTACCACAAGTACCACCACAACTATAACCACTACTACCACCACTACCACCGCCACAACCACTACCAACACGACAAGTACAAGCGTAAAACCCCCGGTAAAGCATACGGTTCATACGAGTGTCCATCACCACCACCCACCTGCGTCGAACGCTGCCGCTGCGGCCAGGCCGGACCGCGTTAAAGATATAACCCGGTCCCAACAAGTAACGAACGAGGCTCAGGCAAAAACGGCCCGCGACCAGCCAGCTGCGGCTGCGGCCGCCGATGTATCCAAATCATCCTCCGATAGTCGATACGCGTCAAACCAAGCCGCTACCGCCGTACGACCTAGTAAGTAGCATGCTCTCTCTGCCAGATAACAAACAAAAGTGAACAACAAAAAATTAAAAAAAGATATGTGAGAAACAAGGACACTTCTTGTCTTCTTCTTCTTCTTCTTCTTCTTCTTCTTCTTCGTTGCTACTACTACTTATTATTCTTTCTTTGTCCGCTCGTGACACACACACACACACATCACTGTACAGGACGTGTTTCTGAGTTATTTTGTATTGTTCCTTTTTTTTTTTTTTTTTTTTTTGTTTGTTTGTGATTGACCCTTTCGTTACGATCGTTTCTGGCGGGAAATGTGCATCATGTTGTACAGGTGTGCAAGAGACGTTGTATAGCTACGCTGGTATAGTTTTTGTCTGTTTGTAGAGGGTTGGTTCTTTTGTAGTAGACGTATTAACCCTCGTCAGATGTATGGTATACTTCTGACATGATCAATTAACACTTTACCGACTAGCTTGTTTTATTCGATACTGGCTCGGTTTTTGTTATCGCGCTTATTCTTACAGCTCTGAAAATTTTCAATCAAAACTCGTGAGACGGTTTATTATGTATCGTTCACTTTTTCTTATTATAAGGTAACTCGTTAATTTGTGGTAGCAAGAAACCAATTAATAGGCTCTCTAAGTCGATAAACGTTGGCAGAAGAAAACCGATTAATAGACTTCCGGTTGGTAAAGTGTTAAATGACAAAATGTTAAGTCGGTGTGTAATCAGCTTGCATGGAAAATTTCAAAGATAAATATTTCAAGGATCGTTTGTCAAAAATTGAAGCATATCGACACGAGTGAATTTAATAAACGACAAATTTCTTGGATTTTGTATGCAAGTTAACTTCACCTCGTCAACTCCCTTACAATTTGTATTTAATTAGCTTTGAACGTTCAAATGTATTCAGCACATTTTCTTTCAAATAAGACAACGAACAATTCTTTCGTACATCGTGCATTTAATATATTTACATTAAATATTAACAATTAACTGTTTCAAGTACTTTCTACATTACACTACTTTCATTTTGCATTTAACCGAAAGAAATCCTCTTCGAATAATTTTCTGCTTCCGTGTTACTCCGGTAACTATTTCGAAAGCGCTTTCGATTTCGACGAATCAGACATTTTATACCTGCCCGAATATTTTCCAGAGCAAACTGCACGGTACAATTCTGCATATATAATACATATATGTGTACATAACTCAGAAACAGCCTCCTACATACAAAAAGCCGCTTTACGTGTGTGTTGTTGTTGCTGTTTGTGACAAATCTCTTTTCTCTGTCTCTTTCTCTCTATTCGCGACGATTTCCGTATTCCTGCGTCGCTGTTCTCGCCACTCGAATCCCTCTAACTCAACTTTACTCTATCTTTCTATGTTATTCACCTTCTCTCTCTATTTCTTCACTTTTCTTTTCCGTTTTTCTGTGTTCCTTCGCGGCTTTCAGAACGATACGACCACGTCGTGGAATGGCCCCAGGCCGAGAGACTTATACCCGTGGAACCATGGCTCTTCTTCTTTGCTATAACACACGGCCAGAAAGGAAAGAAAAAAAAGAAAAAAAAGAAAAAGAAAATGGAGCACACTCTCTCTCTATGTAGTATAACCACACCTTTCTCGTCACGCTTTCATATCGTACACGTAGATTACGTATATACCGTACGTACAGCTGGTCTCCAGTTGGGTTTTTCGCCTGGCGTTCACCGTTTTAGAAGCATCTTTCCCTTCCGGTGCTACGTACATTTTTATCATTATTCACTGGTGTATCACTCTGTATCTGTCTGTGTCGTAAATCTGTGGGGATTCGAGGAAGCTTCGCATCCATAGTGTGTGTTCTTCCACACCATGTGTTGTTATCTCTTGCTGAAATAATAATGCCTCTGTTTTTTTGTGCGTAGCTAACGAGGCTGACGAGTCTGTGTATGTGTGTGTGTGTGTGTGTGTATACCTGTTTGTCTCTCTGTAGCTGTTAACGATCAGCTTTCTAACACTATTATACTAACACGTCGTACATACGTTATCGTCGCTCGTTAATAAAGAGAAACAAGTGAGAAACGTGAAGTAAGAGAACCGAGAGTTCTTTCAGTGTGGTCCCAACGAGCGTAAGTGTTCGTTTCTTTATATACACTTACATACGTACACATGGAATTTCATCCTGTATGTACTTAGTATACCTGGCTTTTTCGTGTATAGAGTATTTCGAGTAATTCGAGCAGTTAAATAATAACGTGACGCGGGAAATGTGTTCGGGGAGGAAATAAACGGTGTAATGAGAGAAAGAGACACGTTTCAGGATTTTTCTCGGTCAGAATCGTGCAGATGTCAATGTACTATTTATTATTGAGATCGTTTATTTTATTTTAGTAAAAATATATTAATTAAATGGCTAACCCTTTGCTTCATAATGACGAGTGATACAAGTTGCAATCAAGGCGCGAAAAAATAATTATATCTCCAAATTCAGCTTCAATCTAAGTCTGTCGATTGTATAACACAGTTTGTGTATACTTGGATTTTCTTTTATTAAATAATTGAGCATCCCCGAGGCTAGCATACGTAGCAATGAAAAAATCGTGAGACAAAGATAGCAAATTTTAACTTCTCTAGTCCACTTTTTAAAAATTTTCTTTATGAGCTACAATAGTGTAATAAAAACCTAAAGATCCATTTAAAAAGCCTTAGTAACCCCAAAATCTCGTAAAATGATTAAGTAAGAAAGAAAGTCTGTCAATTGAAATATTAATCCCTTTGCGTCCTTCATTTTCTCTCCGATCATTTTCTCCGCATTACGAAAAGAGCAACGAAGATATTTGTTTAACTGCTCGAATTAGACGAAACACCCTGTATATGTATATACATGTCTGTATGTATAAAATAAACACGAGTATAATTTCCTTCGTTCTGTCTGCGCTGTCTGTGTTTCCTTTGAACGTGTGTCTGGCTCGCAGGGGCTTTTTGCTCGTCGATCGTCGTCTACGAGAGGGAAGCAGAGAAAAGTGGGGAACGATTATCCGCGATGTACAACCAACGGCCGGTCTACGTGCAATCGAGTAAATGTTTTCTGCGGTAGAGAGAGAACAATGGCCTGTGTATGTTAGAACCCTTTTGTCTACCTGTTGCGTGGGCTGGTCGCGCAACACATCCGCACATTTACACCACCACTACCACCACCATCACCACCAATGTATCTCTGTATTATCGTTACACAAACCGGAACTATAGTGTTACATCTACCGTTTCTATTTACCTTCACTAACGTCTCTATCTCTCTCTTTTTCTCTTTTTCTCTCTTTATACATGTTACATATGTTACGATAATTACGATTAATCCGGTGATTACATATAATTACCGGTTATCATACATAATCACCATTAAATTTGGTAAATGTGATAAAAATCCATAATTTTATCAACATCCATGTAACTTGAAATAACCATTTATTGAATTTTTAATTGTAAATTATAAAATATTGTTGTTCGAACCTAACCTAGGTTATTAGGTTAGGTTATATCTAACCTCAAAAACAACTCAATCTAACTCGATCAGTCGAGATATTTATCACATTCGCCGTTACGAGTTAGAAATTATATAAATTCACCGGTTAATTTGATAAATATTCAAGAATTCGTTACATTTACCAAATTTAATGGTGATTATATGTAATAACCGGAAATTATACATAATCACCGGATTAATTGTATTTACCGTGACATGTACATATACATATATACTAACTAACTGTTCTATTTATCTGTGTATTTGTATATATACGTAGATATATATATATATACGTGTGTTTCTTCCTGCATATTGAGTATACGCTAGTGTACTGTTTTTTCTGGGATGCTCTGTGCCATCTGTGTAGACCTCTCTCCGATGCTACCGCGAAGCAACACCGGTTTTCTACATTCTCTGCACTCGATGACTCGATTAACGTTTCTTATTTTTTATTTTTATTTTTTTTTTTATTTTTTTTTAGTATTTTGATGAAGTGGGTGGAATGAGAGTCGTCTAACCCTTTGGCTACTGAATGATACTATTCAAATTAACCCTTGGTCCACTTAGAACCAATCTTAACACCTAACCAACCAAATGGGGAGATCTCTCCGCTTTCAAATAACCGATTGAAGATCTCTCCTCGTTTTTGAAAGAACTTGCTGCATGAAGGATTTAAAAAAAGATATAAACTCGTACGAGATTTTAACCGGTAGCAGAAGAAAACATCCTCACCGGAAATATAGGACTCTTTGAGTCTTTCAAGCAATGAAGATTACTATTTCGCGTCGTTTGTGAAAAATACGCGGTTGGTTAAGTGTTAAAAAAGAAGGCTTTATTTTCTTTTTCATATCGTTGAGAAAATGGTAAAGAGAATGGAAAAAGAGTCGTTCGAGGGTTAACTCTTTAGGTATTATGTGCCACTGTAGTGGCTTCCCTCTAAGTCAGAGGTCGGCAAACTTTTCGCGAAAAAAGAGTCACCGCGAATTAATGGCTTACGACAAACGGCACTTTAATTTTTGTGGAGGAATTGTAGACTTGGAGTATACGTTCAATGCATACTTATTATAGAACTTTGATTCTTCGTTTTAAAAAATATTTAAAAATTGCTTAAACGTGTTTGTCGATCCGTGTTGTAGGTGATATTTTCAGACGACACGGGGAAAATAAATAAAAGTATAGAAAGTGGTAAGAGTAAAGTGGTATAGAACTTTAAAACTAGATATGCAGTATTGGACAAATGGAAGAAGAAAGTTTTAATAAACGTGGCTCGAGTGATTCATACTTTCGTGTCGTGTAGCTGATGGTACAGTTGAAGGAAACGATACTGTGAGGTCGAAAAAGAGAATTGATATTCCTGTTGCAATCTTTCATTTAAACTATACTAAAATACTGAATCGAACGTGAGAAATATAATTTGTTCCCATGGGATTTCGCTTCCCGAAAAATTGAATTTAAAAATTCTTTATTACAATATCAAATTTGATAAAAAAACAAAACAAACATAACCTACACGAAAGACAGTATAAATCTGCGTAAACGTAATTCGAGAGAGAGTTACATACGCACGCCCTTGAAATTCTAAGTTCAGTTTCCTCGAAAACTAAGCCTCTTACGAACAAATTCTATTCTACATTTTTCATTCAGTTTTTCACGTAGAATCGTCAGCTTTCAAAAATAAGCAGCGATTACTTTACCTTACAACAGTACTAACATCACTACGACTAGAATGCTAGATTTCCACGTGATTTCAATAGATCTGTAACGTAAGAACTGAGATCTAAATAGACGAGAGACATTTCTATCCCTACATTAGCCAAAGGGTTAATTTTCCCATTAACTTGGTGTATGGAGAAATTGAAAGGGAAGGGAAACTATTCGCGAGAACTCGAGGCATCGAGTGCAATACTGCCCGAGTTACGGGCGTTGAGACAGAGCGACGTATATCTCGTCGGTAAAAAAGCGTCGATGAAACATTCCAGTGACAGCAGAGCCGCAAATAAACGGGGACGTGACCGGAGGGGAATCGAGCGTCGCGTCGACACCGCCATCGCAACCACCAGTTTCAGCAACCGCCGCAAGCCCGTGGATCGACGACGAACCGGTGGTGAAAAGCCCGCCGGAACCGACAAGAGTAAAGTCTCCAGAGCAGATGATCATGCGCTCACCGGAACCGGTCAATTGGACGGTACCATTGGACACCGGGAAAACGTTCACTGTCACGCAAAACGTCAGAGAAGGTAGCCGATATTGTTTCTTGTTTTTCGTCATTTACATTTCATTCTTAGATTCGTACAAAGTATTGAAGTATTCACTATACGAACCATACATATTTACGTAGATATTAGGATTCTTATCCAAATAAATCAAGATCCTGGAAAACATTGTTCGATCTAGAATGTAGTACACGCGATATAAACTTTGAAATATCCGTTTTTATTTAAGGAACCGTTGTAAAAATGAGAAATTGATAATGTGTCATTTGATTACTAACATTGACACGAAATTCAGTTTTGAAGCGAGTCTTGTCTTGATTTAACCCCTCTACCGATTTAACTGATTTAACCCCTTGCTCTGTAACGAGTTAGAATTAAAACAATAAGTAACTGATGCTTAGATATATAGCCAGGAAAAAAAGTCACAGGTTAAGGGGTTGATATAACAAAAAAAATTGTAGTTATAAATTAAAAAAAAAATTGTAGGATGGTCGATACACGAAAATTATTGCAAATTAGTAAAATTAGGGTGTCTATGTTCATAAAAGGAAGCAGTAACATCGAGGAAATAAGAAGAACGCTTCGAATGACGAGTATAGAGTCCCAGCCTGTTAGTTCGGAAGTCACGAGTTCCCCAAAATTTTTCTCGACTTCCACAAATGTGAAATATGTATTGAGGCCATTGTATTCTATATAAAAAATAATGAAATTTTTCTGTTCTGCTATTTTACTCACAAATCTATCTTTTACGAGAAAAAGCTGGAAATTAATAGAGTGAACACCTTGTATATCTTTATTAACACGTGAATAAATGTAATTTAAATTTAAATAATAAAATTTTCTGTGGAGCTTTTTGATAGGTGTGACATATTGTGAAAAGAACGATTTAAATATGGGAAATTAAAGGATTAACTCTTTGGGGCACGGTGGGATTAAAAGTGTCCCACTTTTTTGATGCACCGTAATGCATGGTGGGACATTTTTACTCCCATCTCGAAATATTGCAATAGTTGCATACGCATAGGTTTCTATTTCGTCTTATTTAGGTAAAGCAGTTGGTAATAAAATTTCTGTGCAACATGGGTTTATTTTATTACCTGAAATCCTGTGCCGCAAAGAGTTAAATGATCAAATTTGTCGTGTTGCATTTATTTCGAAGAACCCCTGACGCGTCCGCATAGTGAGGCAAAAACTTGGGCACCTTCGTCGATACCAGCGGCGCCGCAGTCAGCACCACCTGAATTGGCGCACAAGTCACAGCATTCTCAGCATTCCGGATACAAATCGCCGGAAAGTGAGAGCATTTCTATCGGAAGTTTTAGCGGCTTGAACGGACACAAGGATATGGACTCGGAAAGAGACAGCCCTTTACCAACGAGCGGTCTGGCGGCCAGCACCCCTACGCAGGGTGAAAAGGTAATTTTATTCGTATCCACATTTCCAAATCTTCAATTTTTAGTATTTAAATTGGACTAATCTGTTCCAACTATTCGATGTTTAAATTCAACGATCAAGTACGAACTATTGGAAATTTAATTTCAGGCAATCAAATTTAAATCGTTCAAATTGAACTAATCAAATTCGAAATTTAATTTCGGGGAATCAAATTTAAATCGTTCAAATTGAACTAATCAAATTCGAAATTTAATTTCAGACAATCAAATTTAAATCGTTCAAATTGAACTAATCAAATTCGAACTATTCGGAATTGAATTTCGGGTAATTAAATTTAAATCGTTTAAATTGAACTAATCAAGTTCGAACTATTCGAAATTGAATTTCGGGGAATCAAATTTAAATCGTTCAAATTGAACTAATCAAATTCGAACTATTCGAAATTTAATTTCGGGTAATCAAATTTAAACAATTCAAGATTCCAAATTTAAATATTCAACTCTGAAAATTTATATTCAGCCAATCAAATCGAAATTTTCCAAATTTAAGTATCCAATATTTTAAATTTAAATTCACCCAATCAAATTTAAATCGTTTAAATTGAACTAATCAAGTTCGAACTATTCGAAATTGAATTTCGGGTAATTAAATTTAAATCGTTCAAATTGAACTAATCAAGTTCGAACTATTCGAAATTGAATTTCGGGTAATTAAATTTAAATCGTTTAAATTGAACTAATCAAGTTCGAACTATTCGAAATTTAATTTCGGGTAATCAAATTTAAATCGTTCAAATTGAACTAATCAAGTTCGAACTATTCGAAATTGAAATTCAGCCAATCGAATTCAAACAATTCAAGAATTCCAAATTTAAATATTCAACTCTGAAAATTTATATTCAGCCAATCAAATCGAAATTTTCCAAATTTAAGTATCCAATTTTTTAAATTTAAATTCACCCAATCAAATTCAAATGATTCAAATTTGAATATCCAATTTTTAGAATTTAAATTCAGCCAATCGAATCGAAATTTTCCAAATTTAAATATTCAATTTCTTAAATTTAAATTCACCCAATCAAATGCAAATTTTCCAACTTTAAATATCCCATTTTTAAATTTAGATTCACCCAATCAAATTCAAATGATTCAAATTTGAATATCCAATTTTTAGAATTTAAATTCAGCCAGTTAAATTCAAACTGTTCGAGATTTAATTTCAGACAATCAAATTCAAATTTCCTTGGTGCCATTCACCCGAAACGATACCACTTGTCATCCACAGGAATCAGTGGTAACAGAAGAACTCTCGAAAGACCAACAAAAATCCGAACCTACAATAAAACCAGTAGCCGGGACAAACCTAAGATGCCTAGACGATCCAGGATTCGATTACGACAGAAAGAAAGATATCGGTCAACCAACAACGACGTCTACCATGACTACACCATCATCTTCAACCACTCCTCAACAGGGTTACCGTATTTTAGAAGCTGATTCACCACAAGTTGGCTCGTCTGGTAGCGGTGGTGGAGGTGGTGGCGGTATGGGTGGGGTAGTAAGTAGCAGCGGGGGTGGTTACCACGTGTTAGAGGCGCCAACGGTTGTTCCAGGTACAGCGCAACGTTCAGCAGCTAGTGAAGTATTGGAAAAAGCACGAAATCGTTTCGATAAATTCTGGGGTAAAGGCAGCGGCTCGGAGAATTAGAAGCGTTTCACGTGGAGAGGAGAATTAAGAATAATTATGTAGTAGCGACGTCCTCGAATGCGGAGGAACAAGCAGATAACGTGAGGATAACGTTTGAATGATTGGGGGAGAGAAAGAGAAAGAGAGAGAGAGAGAGAGAGAGAGAGAGAGAAAGAGAGAGAGAGGACGAATGGGATAAAAAAAAAAAGAAGAAGAAGAAGAAGTAATATTCGACGTGGTTCCTGTGAAAGCTCCTTTCGTGCGTGGTTCGTCTGCTCGTTCCCCGTTGCTTTTCATCGGGAACGAGATCTCGCTGGTTCCTTTTGCGTCTTACTCATCACGTGCTTCAGAATTCTTCGATGAAAAAAAAATTATCTCAACGAGATATATATATATATATATATAATACACCATTCCTCTATGTTCAACGTCTAAAACGAATTATTCTATTGTTGTAAACGAATCAAGGAAGAATTGGGATGATTTTTATTCAAGGTGTACGATTATTCCATCGATGATCGATGATTTCGATTTTAATTGAACTCGATAGAAGAGGAGATTTTAATACCTAAACAACTCGGATCGAGCAAGATTTCGAAAGGAACGATGAAGAGAACACGGATTAATTAGAAGAAAGACACGAAGAATTGGCAGACACATGATCCGTAAGACGATCGAGGAGAAACGATGACGGTGCGTGCAGGCAACGCGTCGATCTCGTTGATACTCGAATAAATAGCTCGGAGGATTCATTTAACTGATAGAGAAACGAACGTATACATACACACACACGCGCGAGTTGACACACTTACACTTAAGAAAAAGAATAAATACACAAGCTATAAGAAAGAAGAAAAAAAAGATACAAGCTTTCTTCCGACCAGAGATCTTCGGAAATTAATCGATTGAAAAAAAAAGAAAGAAAAGAAAAAATGGAAAATCCGATACATTCCACAAAGTACAGACAAGTACACACAGATTACACGATGTGACACACGCGACACATAGAAAGAACACGCACCTAGACGAACACACGTGAGTCAGTATGTTTCTAGGATATTTCAAGTGATCTCGAGGAGATCCGCCGTAGTTAAGACCGAATTCTTTTTCCATTGATGAAAAGAACAAAAGAGTGGCAGAAAGGAAAAGAAGAAAGAAAGAAAGAAAGAAAGAAAGAAAGAAGAGGAAGATAATGATGTCGCGAGAGGAAACGACTTCGCGAAGTAACAAGGTACAGGCTTGTCGCTATAAATAAGGAGTGAAGGATACAATAGCCTTCAGCCGCTTCGTGCGTTTTATATAAGTCTATATACGGAAACCAATTATGTACGTATACACGATTATGAATGTATACAATTAATGGGTATCGCACTCGCGGATCACGTGACTCACGGTACCGACAGAATTTCGCAGATCGTTTCATCCTGTCGATCATTATCCTTCGAACGATCGAAGAAAAGGAAACATTCGTTGATGGAAAATCTGTGGATGAAAGCGAATCGTTTCGATAGATCTGTGAAATTGTCGATGGTACCGCGGGCAGATTAGTTACTTTTAAATACAGAGGGATTCTCTCACTCTGTGCGTTTGCCGAAACGGGAACAGAGATCCAACCATTTCCGTGAAAAGTTTTCGACCATTTCTCAAAGAAATTCGAAGGGCCAATTGTATTTTCCTCAATTTTCAAATATTTCTCTATTTTGTACCTTTTTTTTTTTTTCTTCAATTTTTCTTCTTTCGATTAGCAGCTTAATTCAGACACTTTGAGTAGAAATAATTTCCTCAGCTTTTCTCCTGTTATTGTTTTTAAGGGATTCGTTTTCTTTTCTTTTTCTCTTTTTCTCTTTGGTTTCGTTCTTTTTTTAGATTCCTTTTGGGAATTTGTTTAGAAATGGTCGAAGCGCGTCCAAGAAGAAACGAAAGGAACTTCCCGACCGCCCGGCAAACGTGAAACAAACCACCAAGCAAGCGGAACGAATTACTGTAGTGAGGCGTAGTGTTTTTTTCACACGTGACACGACTTCTCGAGGTTCACGGATTTAGAGATGCGAAGGAACCGAGATTGATAGCGAAAAGAAGGAAAACGGAGAGAGAAAAGTCCACGCAGCCAGACTTTTCCAAATTTACAATCTCGAACGGATATAAACCATAAGAGAAAGGCTGAGGAATAAAAAAAAAGAAAAGAAATAGAAAAGAAAAATAAATCTGCAGTTCCTTCGAGTTTCGCGCGAGAATCACGCTTTCACGCGTCGCTTGTACTTGAAACTTGAGAAAATAATTTGGTGCTAATTGGAGATGCATCGAACAGATTGTTAAAGAAAAAAAACAAAAAAAAGAACAAAAATCGATTATTAATCCGTAAAGAAGATTATGGAAAGAAGGGAAAAACGTGATGGGGGAAGGGTGGACGCTAACCTTTCTCGCTGAACGTTCCATTCCGTCTGATTTGTTATACGACGAAAATTCATTCGGTACATTCCTCTTTCGAGCTAAGTGAGAGAGAAAAGAAAAGAATGAAAACAGAAAAAAGGGGGGAGGGAAAAAGACGAGCCGGGGAAGTGAAAAGGGAACGAACGACGCTCGAGGCACGATAACGAAGGTGTCGTCCTGTCGTTACGATTGACTTTTCCAATGGAAAAACGAGCAATGGAGGAAGGATAATGCCTTCCCTTCCTCACAGAAAGAAAGGAGAAGAGAAAGACAAAGATGGAAGATAAAAGACTGCAAAAAAAAAAGAAAGGAGAAACGATGTAACGAGAGAAAGTGAAAGAAAAAAAAAGAAAATAAAAAGAGGAAAAATGGGGAAGGTAGACGACGAGGTTGAGAAAACGAGGCATTGTTCCTGATCATAATAATAAAAAAGGAAGAAAAAAAAAAGAGGAAGAAGAAGGGAGATAGAAGACCCTTGTTCTCGCTTCGAGGACGATGGAAGGATATACACTAAG
The DNA here is from genome assembly GCA_951804975.1 of Anthophora plumipes. NCBI lineage: Eukaryota > Metazoa > Arthropoda > Insecta > Hymenoptera > Apidae > Anthophora > Anthophora plumipes. The sequence continues at coordinate 23,486,684 of OX638116.1, read as the reverse complement.
GAAGAGAAACGCAGACGATGGGAAAGGAGAAGGAAAAGTTGAAGAAACGAGCAAGAGAAAAAAAAAAAGAAAAAGAAAGGAAGAAGAAGAATATTGAAAAGAATCAAGCGACCGAGCTTTTTCTCTCTTTCACGCGCATTTTGGTACACCGGTACACCACACTCCATCCAGATCCACGTCCAAGAGTCAACCAAAAAAGATTAAAAAAAAAAAAAAAAAAAAAAGAGAAAACCGTAGTGAAGCAGTATAATGATAATGATTAATATGATAAACGATTACTCTAATAATAAAAAAGAAAAAAAAAATGGAAAACCGCTAAGGGATAAAAAATGAAGAAAAAACGAAAAAATCCAAAAAAAAAAAAGAAGAAGAAGAAGAACACGTAAGGAAACAGATACTTAACGTATGGTAAAAAACAAATAAAATAAATAAAATAACGATCACAGAAGAACGACTGACGAGGGACATTTTAATAGAGATCAGGATTAACGACCAGAGGTTATGGCTGTTTTGAACGATAGCGAAATCCGACGACGAGCTAAGCGCGAGTCCAATACGTAAGTTTCTTTGTATCCTCGATAAAAGAACGAGATGGAATAAATCAAAAATGGTCCAGAGTTGCGTCGAGTATATTAAAACACCAAATAAAAATGAAAAAAAAAAAAAAATAGAAAAACGCTCCTCTCAGAAAGTATACTCTTCATTCATTCGGATCGTTCATATTTTTCACCAATTCTACCTTTCAAACCAATTTTTGCCCGAAATATTTCACTACGGCGGCCTATTCTTGCATTTCACGCGAACTCCGAACATTCTGAAAAGACAATCGTGATAAAATGAAATCTCGACGAGGCACAGGATAGATCGAAAGATATAACTCGTCGTCGATTTCTGCTATCGTTGTAAAATGGCAAACGATGATTTGTTCGTACGATCGAGACAGAACCGGCTGCATCCCGAGCTTTCTTCTTTCTTTTCTACGAGAATTTAACAATCCTATCTACCCTTTACCTTGCAAACTCTCCCTTTCCTTTCCCCTCGATTAGAAAAAACGAACGAAAAAAAGAGACAACGCCTCTCTGCTTACACCGATCTGTTTAAATTCGCGACAGGTGCAATTGTACGTGTGTATGCGTGCAATCGAATGGCAGACACGTGTAAAACGACACAGAGAATCTATGCAAGCGTGTTTTTTTTTTCTGTATGTATGTGTACGTGTGTGTGTGTAACTTATTGTTGAAATCTTCGACGCGACGGCGGATTATTTCGCGAGATAGTTTCATTTTCGATTCTCTTATTGTAAACGTTGATCGATAAGTTTCGCCACGCTTATACGTAGAGATATTAAGGTTGTCCCAAAAGTTCTTTGTCGTTATATTCATACACTGCTTTGCCTGACAACGTTTCGAATAAACGTACAATCCAATATATTTAAAATTGAACTTATAATCATTAATTCTCTTCTAGCTTTCCACCAGTATGTTTCTTTTTTAGTAAAGTGTCTCTTGGATTTTTCTGTACCATCTTGAAAGATGGAAAATCAGGAAATACATTTGCAACATCGAAATATTGCAAATTAGATTTACGTTGTCGATTAGAATCGTACTGTAACTGTTCAAACGGTTCATAACTGATGCAGAAAATTTAAAGTTTTAAACTTTGAACGTTAAAAATTTTAAACGAGATGAATAAATACTTGGAACAATATTTTGCTAGAAAAACTACAGCAATTTTGACAAAATCGTATCGTAAATTTTTCAAAGAGAAGAAGAATAACGAAAAATTGAAATTTTATAGAATTACATAAAAAATAAACGATTTTACACTTCATGTTTAACAATAAAATGAAAAGAACTTTTGGGAAAACCAAAAGGGGAAAAGAACGGAAAGGGAAATGAAGAAATTCGATTAATCCGCCTGAGCTTCGACGTTCAATTTTGCGGCTCTTTGTCCACAACGCTATTTAAAAACTATACGTATATATATATATATATATAGTTGTACCTTTCGTTTAACGAAACTGTTTAAGGTGTGTTAAAGGCTGTTCTACAGAAGCACGTTCGCCTTTTAAGCGACGCGCTGTCTATTGTGATAAACGTTCAATTAGCCGAATTCTCCACGCGCATGTTGTAGCCTTGCAAAAACGCCACCACGAGCCACTAATTTTTTATCGGGAGCGTAGCGAAAGAGAATAGAGCAATCTGACCAAAAAAAAAAAAAAACAAAAAAGAGAGAAAAATGCTAAAACGTTGCAACGACTAGTCGAATATCTACCGGAAAAAATTCGCTCGTAACAGTGGATACCATTGATCAATTTATCACCGCTGTTAATTACCGACGATTATTCCCGATTGTGATATTATATCTACCCGTTGCATTAGATCAATTTTACATCGATTCGACGGAACTTTCTCCGTCTTCTTTTTTTTTTTTCTTTTTCATTTCATTTCTGTTTGTTATTTCTTCTTTTCTCTTCTCTCGACGTTTCTTCGATTCGATACGCAAACGAAGAAGGAAAGCTTGAACAGTTTGGTGTAAGCAAAAATAGAACAAAATGAAAAAAAAATAAAATAGAAGAAAAAAACACGAGAAAACGGAAGCGGAAAGAGGTCGATCAAACTGGTGGCTTCGATAGCCGCTTTAATGATAAAAAAACGGGAAAAAAATATGAAAGAAAATGGAGAAGCACCTCGCAGAAGCTTACACTGCCCATCCGAATTTAGAAGCTGATTTGTCCTGTGATTTCCAGACACGTTTATCACACACACACACACACACATACATACATTAATGGAAAACACTGTTGTGTAAAACTGTTACAGAACTATTTACACTTGAGGCTCGAGCACGAATGAAGAAAATTCGCTTGGCAATTAACGCGCAAAGAACATGGAGAAGGTGTAGAGGAAAGGATTCGTGAATTAAAGATAAACGAACGATCGATTTTCTAATCACCGTCACTTTGTCGCCGCGGGTACAAAGATTGTTCCTGTTTCCGATTCACGGCGTTTGAACGTGTTTCAATAGCAGAGCTGTAAATCGTTATTTATTTTTTATCGATCGATTTGAGAAGTGAAATCGCGATAGAGATGCGATTGTTCGCTAGAATGGTCCTTATTTCTCGACTTTCAATTTTCTGTGCTTGATATCGTAACAGTTGGCGGAAAGATATCTGCGAGAAGATCTCAGTGATCGAATGAAAGGAATTCGTGGTGCATTTAAATTTTAAAGTTTCAAATTTTAACGATTTTTTCTCTTCGCGACACATATTCGTGCCCTCTTATTCAAAAAGTATTTTATTTTTTAATAAAAGCGTAATTTCGGATCTACTATATAATAGTAGTATTTGTGTACGATTTTTAACAATATAGTAAAAATCGTGAACGATTAATCAATTTTAAACTTGAACTTTGAACGTTATATTTATTATAGATATTTTTAATGTTAAATTTATTATCAGCATTTGAATCACAGTGGGTACGGGAGTCTACGAATAATATTATTTACTATTTTTCAACAAGGAATACAATATTTATACAAATGAAACATTAAAGTTTCACACAATAAAATGGAGACGAAATAAAAAATTAACTTGAGCCTTCTATAGCCATGTAACTTGCAAATTACGTGCTCTATATATTTTATAAATTTCATTGTATTTGTTTATTACTCTATTGAATTACTATACAATTTTTAAATAATAATTGAGAATCAATTTGTGCTATTTTCAGTAAAATGCAAAATTCCATTCAAGAAGGAAAATCGGGTTATAGGAGATTAACGTAAAATTAAGAAATACTGTTCTATTAAACCAGAAACTTTATTTATGTTACTAATTTTTATTAATAATATTTTATTAGATATTATTAATAAAAAGAAGTAAAATGCAGCACGGATTCCATTCGTTCAGTCGCTGAAATTTGTCAAATATCACTTTCTTACCAACTGTCGTAATTTCAAGTGTTGCAGGAATAGAAAAGTCGAAAGAAAACTGTTGACCCCTATAGCTAAGGGCCATTCTGTTGTTAAGGGCCAGGAATATATGAAATTCGTTGACCGTTCGTTGGATTTCCACGTAGAAGAGTGCCCTGTAATAAAACACACGCGAGACAAATACTTTTTCTAGTTACATGCGGCTAAGTATAGAGAATTTATGTAAAGGAGAAAAGTTTGGAACCTCGTTGATCGAAATCGATTCTCTTTCACGACGATCATTCAATTATTCTCTTTCTTTATTTTACCCTTTTAACACTTCGACAGCCGCGCATTTTTCGCCAGTTACTTTTTCCTTAATCTCTCATAGTCTAATTACAAAAAAATTAAAAAAAAAAAACTACGTTTGAATCCAATTTTACAATTTAAATTTTACCATTCAATTTTAACATACTTTATTAAATACTTGTACGAATTGTTTATTGTCAAATATTTGTTACACGTTTATTTAGTAGTCGTCTCTTAAGTATTTTTTTGTGCTTTTGTACTTTTGATAACCAAAAGTGTCATTGTAAAAAGAAAAAAAAAATTACACACGTCCGTGAAATTATTTACTTTTATTTATTTTATTAATACGAATAAAATTCGAACAGAGTAACACGCCAATGTAGTACAAAACAAAAAAAACTACGTTTGAATCCAACTTTACAATTTAAATTTTACCATTCAATTTTAACATACTTTATTAAATACTTGTACGAATTGTTTATTGTCAAATATTTGTTACACGTTTATTTAGTAGTCGTCTCTTAAGTATTTTTTTGTGCTTTTGTACTTTTGATAACCAAAAGTGTCATTGTAAAAAGAAAAAAAAAATTACACACGTCCGTGAAATTATTTACTTTTATTTATTTGATTAATACGAATAAAATTCGAACAGAGTAACACGCCAATGTAGTACAAAGTGTTAACAATTCAGTTTTGTATGGTACTTTTCAAAACACTGGCTGGAATTTAGCAAGGATTTAAAGAACAACTAAAAGAATCATACGTGACAATCGTTGCAATTAATACGAAATGAAATCACGTTGTAGTGAAAGCAATTGATAACTATCATTCACGAAATCACGTACACGTGACAGCGGTCGTCAAAGTGTTAAATTAATTCGACGTTACTTTTCAAATCACGCGGTTCCAAAGTGTTTTCCCAATTTATCAACGTAGGACAGATATCATTGGATTCTAAACTCCTGTTTAGTGCAAACTTGCGAAAACCATCGACGACGAACGGGCCTTAAGATAGAAGCGGCTGATCCGTGAACGTGCTGGACACGTTCCCGCGTTTTTTTTTTCCTTTTTTTCCAATTATACGACGATAACGGAAAGAAAGTACGAGGATAACGGAGAATATTGATAACTGGACTGCGGATTTTTATGCAAACTCATACTTTTAAGATAACAAAAGATAGAAACTTCGATAGAAAATTATTTCATCTAACCAAGTGTTATAAAAAAAAAGCACTATAATTTGTCTATTTTCTACATGTATCTCTGTGCAATTTTGTACGTTTTAATTTCTTACAAAGTGGTACAAAAATCCGCAGCTTGTTAATAAATTAGAGGATCTCTTTTACGAGATTCAGGGATTAACGATTTGCGTGGTGGAAACTCTGATCTCAGAAGGGATTACGATCGCGGAGGTCAAACCATTCGGATCGATGATTTTTCAATACGCGAGAAAAACTAAAAAGGAAATGAGAAGTTTTCAAAAATTTCGTAACGAGTTTCAAAACTCTACCGAACGAGGAAAATCTTAATTCGCGACAGAACTTTCGATCTAGAGAAGAAATTTCGAACGATACCTTGTATCTTTTCCTTTTTTCTGTTCGTTTCATCGATCTAGAAACACGGAAGGCAATCGACGGGAAAACAAGGAGATTTTCTTTCGACAGAATCAAACGTGAAAGTAAAGATACGATAATGCGACTACTGGTTCGGGGTTTCGCCTGTATTCTCGCCTCACTCTTTTATGCCTACTTATTACATAGATAGGTCGTACTATATTAAAATACACGACGGTTATATACAAAGTATATATATATATATACATGTATATATATACACATAAATATATCTATATACATTATATAATACACCTGTCCCTCGATTAACGCGGTACTTTTCTTACGCGAGTTTCTTTTTCACACACGATTAATTACAACGCAATTTTTACGCGATTAATTACAACGCGATCTTAATTTACGCGGCCAGAAATATATATTTTCTTAGAAGTTTTAAAAGTGACAAGTGTATACAGTAACTTTTGAAGCGAATTGAAAAATAAAAGGTTGATTGCTTCGAATTACAGTAGCAATAACAACGTCGAATAAAATCTACTTTTCTGAAACGTCATTATTCTTTCTGTTCAGCTATTTGAACTAAATGTGCATTTTTAAAATTTACATCTACCAGCTTTTATTTCCAATATTTTGTTTTTTCTTTTCTCTATCGAGAGACTTTATTCGTGCGATTTTCATTCGTGTAAAACGAATCCACGTGGAAATATCCGCGAAAATCGAGGGACGGGTATATATTATTGAAAAGAGATGATGCGGGCGGAAATGACGATGATGTTGAGGATGATGTTTGAACAACGATGGTATGTTAAACGAAGAAAGTTTTGGGAGGGGGAAGAATGGAAGGAGGCTGTTTTGTCAGAATAAGAGAATCACTGTTATATATATATATATGTACTATATACTTCACGTTACAACGAAATACGTGGATGATCGTGTTGCAAACGTTCTAACATTGGCTGAGATTCTTTGGTTCTGTAAAAGATCGATAATCTCGATTCAGAAACAGCGCGACTTTTTATTTCACACTCGATTGACGAAAAAAAAGAAAAAGAAAAAAAGAAACAGAAGAAATGCGAAAGGATTTCTCGTATTTTTGCAAAACAGTATGGCGGACAGTTAAGAAGAACTCGAGTACTGCAAAGTTGAACGATCGTGATCGAGGATGATCGAGAAGAACGGGAGCGACGACGCGTTTCTCCGTTTATATTTTGTCATACGAGAAAACTGTTGCGTCGTTTCATCGGCCGACGACACCTTCAAGATTCGAATCGTTTGGCACAAACGCAGACGTTCTTGATACCGTGTTCATGTCAAAGAACGTTTGAAGTAAAAAAGAAAAGGAAATCGTCGAAATCCTACGCGATACTTTTAGACTGCTCGATTTACTGCCAAATCGTGAACACCCAAAGCAATTTGAAATCGCGCGACTTTTCCCGCCAATTTGTCGCAAACGATTCGAATTCCTCTCTCACGCGTCGCTATATCTCCGCTCCCAAAATTCAGCTAATCAAAAAAAAGAAAGAAACAAGGAGATAGGAGAGCGACGACGAGCGGCTGGAAATTTCAGGAATACCGACTTCTTCTTTCGCCTTCACCGACCGTGTGTGTGTTATATTTCTTTTTCCTTTTTCGTTTCTTTCCACGTAATTCCCTTCCCGCGCTCGATGTGCACATTCCGGAAGCGTAACGACGAGATGATTGACGACGAGGAAATTTGTTCGCGATACGAGAGAGCAAAAGAGGAGGAAGAGGGTGATGATGATGATGATGATAATGATAACGATGATATTATGATGGCGATGATGATGACGGTGAGAAAAGTTGAAAAAAAAAAAAAAAAACGTGGGTCGTTTTAGAGAAACTATCACGGCGAACGTAAGGAAAAGAAGATTGATGAAGAAGAAAAAAAAAGAAAAGAAAAAACAGCGTTAAGCATTACGTAACACTACGGTACTTTTGCGCATCCCCTTCTCGTCCAAAAGTTGCGTTTTTACTCTCCGATTGCATCGTAGAGGAGGATCATTTATTACAATAATTGCAGATTATTATGGCTATATATATATTATATATATAAATATATATATTATATATTAGAAATTGAAATACTCGTAATAAAGAACACGCCGACGCTTCCTGTGACCTTGGACTGTTTTAATTGCTCTTCGATTAATTTCCCCCTTCTCACAGTAGCGTAGATCACCATCCTTTTTCTAATACTTTACCGACCGGATCATTCTATTTAATATTGGCTCGGTTTTTGCTATCGCGCTTATTTGCAACAGTTTTGAAAATTTACAATCAAAATTCGCGAGAGAACCATATTCGTTTGCTTTCTCTTATTATAAGGTTAATAAAACATGGGTCAAAGGTGACCCGGCATTGGCCGGGACAAGGGTTATTTAATTTGTTGCGTTGGCACTAAACAGCCGATTAATAGACTTCCGGTCGGTAAAGTAACATATCCGAGACCGGTAACGTAGTTACGCGTCAGTTCAAAATCCGTAGCTGAAAATCGACGACATAGTTCTACCACGTATTTTTTCACGTTTTTGTCGAATATTATTTTTTTATCAAGTATCACATTAACAGCATTATCATATTTCACTGTTGAACTAGTTAAATTGTGTTATTATTTCTTAATTCCATAACGTATACATTTCAAATCGTTACTAGATACCGCGAAAAGTTACTATATGAAATAAATCTGTAAGAATGCTATTGTCTATTAATAAATTTAAATAAGTATAATAATTTATTTAAAGTATCAATTATTATTATTATCGTTATTGTTTATATTTCTTTTTATTATTCTAACTATAATATTTATTTCTAAAAGATATATTTAATGAGATTAAGCAGCTCTGTTACTTAATATTCCCAGCAATTTATCCTCCTTCCGTTTCTAATGTTTAATCTTCCTTAAACTTGAAATGGCAAACGATTGTATACATCGTATCAAGATTATTTTTTATATTTGCAATATGCGAAAAATACCGCTCGCGAATGTAACACTAATTTCTTTGCAAATTATTGAAAAATACGAGCCACCGTTCAACCATTACATTAGCATATAATTTATTGTCTGTACACGTACAAAATACTTATACATATATACATTGTTGTACAGTGCTCAATTAGCAGTTTACAAGTATCTTAGTACAATTATTCAGAGCAAAGAGGAACTCCTGATTCTTACGAAAGCTCGTTAATTAATAAATAGGTCCGTCGTCTAAATTATCGTCTTCGTCGTCGTAACCTTCTCCATTGTCGAAGTAATTGTTCACGTAATCGGTTCCCTCGTCCATTTCTTCATCCAGTTCCTCCTCCTCTTCCTCCGGATGATCGTCGTCCTTCTCTTCCGTTTCCTCTTCCTCCTTCTCTTCCTCTTCCGCGTCGCTTTGCTGTGAGCTCTCCTTCTTCTCCAATTCCTGCAGCTTCGATTCTACATCGACGTTCTTCTGCTTCTTCTGAGCTTTCTCTGACTTTTGCCCTTTACGCTTTCTTATCTGAGGCTTCAACTCTGCTGGCATTCTGGCCCAATCGTATCTGACCTCGTAACTGGATTTATCTGTGATCAGATCTTGATACCGATCTGAATATCTTTCGATATCTTTTTTAATCACAACAGGTACAACATTATTAGGTGACTCTCTCATGTATTCTGCATACTCCCTCTTCAGTTCTAACAAATAGCTCATTTCAGTAGTAATATTTACAGGTAGTGGTTTATATTCCAAAGGTGGGTACTTTGGTGGAGGCTGTAATACAGGTGGTGGAAGTGCTTCTCCCTTTGCAAAGCCTAATTGCTCTGCACTAAGAGACATGGTAGGTTTACCTCTTCCTCTACCACGTCCTGCCATCTTGATAAATTGCTTTGCCTTTGAATAGTTATAACTGATAAAGTAGAAAATGAGATAGATAGTCAATTGTTTGAAATCTGCTGATAATCGCGAATATTTTTTCGATACCTTTGGTTATCCTCCAGCTAAAGAATGTGAAATGTGAATACAAGCCACAAAATATCAATAGTTCACAATTTATGTTAGTTTAATTCAGGCCTTCTGAACCATAAGTTCTTTCTCCTCGTTCTTAACCAGCTCTTCTAGTTTAGCTGCGAACGCTTCCTTATCGTAAATTACTTTAATAACTAGAGAACAGGAAGGACATGTGGCCTCTTCCTCGCCAGCAGCTAATTCTGCTTTAGATATTTGAAACTGATCACCGCAGGGACATGGATAATAATATATCTCTTCGTCCTCGTCGTACTCGAAATCCTCGATTTCTACTTCATCGTGAAATACAGACATAATTTTAAATATTCACGAGTGCCAGACTCTTGTGTTTTTAAGGTTAGACAGAGGTTAGAAACGCATGTTCAACCGGTGATCATAACAATAACTATGAGTATGGTATAGAAGGCTAACTTCATATCAAAAGAAAAAGAAAAAGTATCTAGCTTCTCCCAAAAATTAGAAAAGAATTTCTGCAGATGTAGGCAGCACTATTCTCCAATATTTCAGATTCTTTAATGTAAAAACAAAAAGATCTTTCTTATTTTACGAATTTTGTGAAATGTATATATATTAAATTTTGTTTACGATCTTTTACCGCATTTTTCTAAGAATTCTTTATCTACTTTACATTTCTATGTAGATAAAAATTAAATTATTTAAAAATACACTTCTTTGACGAAGGAAAGAAAATAAACGTTCATCTAACTATACACTGGTTACAAATAAGGGTATAAAATATCGATGTATAGTTCGTTCAGATTTAATCTTAAAATAATATTATAAAAAATATTATTCGGAATTTTTTAAAATTCTATAAAGAGGAGCGGCAGACCCACTTTGGTCTTACGCTAGAGTAAATTTCACAATAATCAGCATTGGTGAATAAAATTTTTGGAAAGTACATGTATTATATATAAAATGAAATTTTATTAGAATTATTAGAATATTCGATGTATTGAGATGCAGTTTGTCGAACTCAGCTGTTCCCTATCAGGTGATTTTGACACTCTTATCTTCTTTCAGATTAAATGAAATCATCTGTTACAACATCGTTCACATCATACTTCTGGCACGGGAGAACGTACAGATAACTCATGCGCCAGTGTAACTATTAGTGTACACGGCCACAATAGAGCCCTTTAATAACTTTTCCATTTGATTTATAAAATAGAAATATCAATGCATTTTTCTTGATAAATAAGAACGTAAAGGTGGGTTGCTGTTGTTACGCGAAGGAAATAAAATCAGCGAAACACCTTATTTGGGATAATTTTCGAGTTTCGTAAAAATGTTTACCAAACGTCATAGAAAGTCATTTTTCGTGGAAAATAGTCAAACGCAATAAACCTACTATCGTTCTTTCGATATTTCCGTACAATCTTTTTAATTTGTACTAATAAATAGAACATTATAATATTGTACTATTTTTACGAGCTGAAAATATTTGGAAAAATCTATCGTTCCTGTATGGTTACTGTAAGCTTTGTTTTGATGTCTTTATCTCTTTTCCTCTATCCATTAGCGAAACGATAATGTAATTACTTTCTGTTGTATTCTTGTATATTAATTTGCTTGTATGTTTGTATTTAAATGTTCACGAATAAATGGTGTAGATTACGAGGTTATGATAAAAAGTAATGTGCCTAATATATATGTGTTTGAAATTTTTGTGTATAAGATCTTCTTTGATGTGTAATTCCATGTAATTCTGTATGATTATATCTGTGTGTTTGTGACACAGATGTCGGCTGAAGAATATGATACCGAAATGGATTACTCAGACTCTGATTGTGGAGATCCTGGTTATGAAGACTATTACAATGTTCAACCGTGGGATGGTGAAGGTGACAATGATATAGATAATGATCAGAGCAGGAGAGATCCAGAGTATGCTGTGTACGATTGTTTAAGAATTGAGGAAATGGAAAGACTTTTAAACGAGGATGTAGAGATGTTGAGTAATAGTCTTCACATAACACCATCCTTAGCCAAAGTTCTATTACACGCGCACAATTGGGCATTACAAGATATCATTACAAAATACCGTACCAATGCTTCCAGTTTATTAATTAATTCGAAAATAAAACCAGTACCTCCGTTGGATTCACTGGCAGGATTAAAGAGTCAAAGGGGTGGACTATGTTCGGTTTGTGTTACAATTTGTCCAGCTGAAAAATTTTCTACATTAACCTGTGGACATTCTTTTTGTAAAGACTGTTGGTGCATGCATTTCGAAGTACAAATAACTCAAGGTATTTCTACGGGTAAGTTTATGGAAGGTGGATAAGGATTGCTCTATGTATTTTGAACTTGAGCTGAGCTGATTTAATTTGAAATTAGGAATAAGCTGCATGGCACAAGATTGCAATGTCTTAGCTCCAGAAGACTTTGTTTTATCTCTACTCACTAAGCCTAACATGAGGGAAAGGTATCAACAGTTTGCTTTTTGTGACTATGTTAAATCCCACCCTCAACTAAGGTTTTGTCCCGGGCCGAATTGCCAAATGGTAATGCGTTCGAAAGAGCAAAGGGCAAAAAGAGTGATGTGTTCATCTTGTAAAACTGTGTTTTGGTATGCATTCACAGTTTAAGGAGACTTGTAGAACTTGTACTTTCGCTTCGACTAAAAACCGTAATCGTTACAGCTTCCGTTGTGGTATCGATTATCACGCACCTACCGATTGTAACACAATGAAGAAGTGGCTAACAAAGTGTGCAGATGATTCAGAGACAGCTAATTATATTAGTGCCCACACCAAAGATGTCAGTACTTAAGCATCGCGTTTCTGCAATATCATATCTGTTATCACAATTTTCAAAAAAAAACAAAAAAAAAAATTAATTTTTCAGTGTCCAAAATGCCACATTTGCATAGAGAAAAATGGTGGCTGTAACCATATGCAATGCTATAATTGTAAGTTCGAATTTTGTTGGATGTGCCTTGGAGATTGGAAAGCACACGGTGGTGAATATTACGTATGCTCGCGTTACAAGGAGAATCCTAACATTGCCCATGACAACGTACTCGCACAAGCGCGAGAAGCTCTTAAGAAATATCTTCATTACTACGAGAGAGTAAGTTGCGCCAATTTAAACTTCAACTTTGCAATGTAAGTTATACATCGAACTTCTCGAACTTCTCTCTTCAGTGGGAAAATCATAGTAAATCGTTGAAATTGGAAGAGCAAAGTCTAGAAGCCATAAAAATGCAGATAAATAAAAAAGTAATGAACTCAAGTGGAACATGGATCGATTGGCAACATTTATTTGCGGCTGCATCGCTTTTAACGCGTTGCCGTTATACTTTACAATATACCTATCCTTATGCTTATTACATGGAGCCCGGACCGCGTAAAGAATTGGTAAAATTTTATTTAAATTTCCACGGTAATTAATAGTTTTACATAACAAAGCTAAACGTATGATGGATTTTTAAAGTTCGAGTATCAGCAAGCCCAGTTAGAAGCGGAAATAGAAGATCTCTCTTGGAAGATAGAACACGCGGAGACAACAAATCGCGGAGACCTGGAGAATCAGATGGACATTGCTGAGAAACGTCGAGTTACATTATTGAAGGACTTCCTGGAGGTGTGAACACCAACGCGAACCTGAATTTTGTTATACAATCATTGCAATCTTATTTGCAATGAGGCCAAACTTACGAAACAGCTATAGTTTAGTTCTCGAAACGAGTATCTATATATTCCAACAGGTATTACTTTGTATGTGGTACATATTAGTTAATCATTTGCCATTAAAACAAAAAAAAACAAAAAAAAAAGAGGAAAGGAATCCGAAACAGTACTTAGGATCATTTTAGTTGATAACGTTGCGGAGAATAGAAAGAGAAAAAAAAAGCTAGTTAATGCGTAACTTTAGATTTAAGTGTTCTCCTTTGGTTCGACTATATTTAAAATTACCAGTTTTATCGATCAGTTTGTCCAGTTTTACGAAGTAACGTCTACAGAGAAGCAACACGATCGTTATATTTTTGATGTTTTTAAACATGCGACAGCTTGCTATTTTATGTAATCGTACATAAACGAAAAATGTCTGTAGGTACCTTAACTGAAGCGAGAGCACCAACGAGGAGAGGCGCGTAGGAAAGTATTAACTTGTATCGACTGATTGTTAAAATTTCATATAGAAACGTATAATAATTTCCTAGTCTAAGAGTATTTCCATAAAATATTGTATAATTGCAACGCTTTTCGTCGAAAATTCATATTTAGAGAACTATTTTTATCAACGCTTACCGCACAGTTCAGCAGGGGTTTGTAATAAAAAAGAAAAAAAAAAAGAAAAACCATTCATTTCGCGAACGCGTTACGACACACTTATTTTATCGAACAAGCGTTCAAATGCGACGTTTCATTTTATGCTTACTCGACGAATTCTCTAATTTCCCTTTTCAAGTATTGCTGTATTATTAAGAAACGTTTTTTTTTTTTTTAATACCATCAATCAACTGGAAAAAAAGAAAGAAAAAAACCGGATAGCCTAACGATTATAATTAGGTGCCAATAATATGGTATCTATCGCCGTGTAAATATTGTGGTGATGTAAAAGAATGTGACATTTTCTATAATTAGACTTAAGGTGCATGCAACGATCAAAGACATCCACTAAAAAATCTAGCCTGTAATTGAAATCGTTTTTTTTTTTTGTTCAACTATTTATGCACGATACATTTAGTATAGATAATTTTCTGCGAACGAACGATCGTTTGATAAGGAATCCTGTTTAAATCTAACGGCCATTGTGCAAAATGAATGTAACAATTACTATGTCGCTAAAAGAAATAAACTTTATCGCAAGAATTGTATCTTTGTGAAAATTGGATGTACGCTGTTACGTTACTGTTGTAACTAAAAAATTATTTCAAACGATTTCGAAAGTCTTACCGACTAGCTTCTCACTCCTTCGACGCAGAAAAAGTGTATACTTAATCTCTGATGTCTGGATGACGTTAAATTCCGAACCAAGAACTGTGCTATCCTTTTTTCTTTATTTCTCTTCAGTTACAGGACGAGTCCACACACACATACACATATCACTTTGTATTTATTCACTAGATATTGTGTACCACTAAATTCGAACGATGTAACAACTTCGGAACTCGCGATACTAACTTTGACAATATTAATAAAACAACGGAATAACTTTACCGTGTTCTAAACCTTCGATCTTTTGAATTTCAATATGGCGCTTCAGTTTTTTTCCGTTTGCTTGATCATGTAGACCCCGTAGAGAGAATACTCAAAAAGATTACTCTTCATATCGGTACACAATATTCAACGTTAAAAGTTTATCGATAATATTCAACGTGAGAAATTTTAATTAAGAAAATGATTTTTCGCGAGCGTAGAATTTAAATTGCGATTAAGTTTAACGAATGATACTTCCTTAATGGTACCGGTGTACTATTCTTTCTTTGATTGAAAACAGATGGTCTAGATCGAAAATTGGAGCAATTTAATTAACGATCTTAAATATCGTACATTTCTGAACTGTACTTTCCATAATATAAATCGGTGAACGTGTATTAAAGTATCGCGTTCGACAAATTTGCAAGCGCTTTCTCCGCGCGCTCGAGATTTTCTATTCTTACACGAATTTTTCGTGCTAACTTTCACCTTGTACCACTTCGACTTGATTTCCGAAGTCACGAAAAGGTAAGATTGTTCTACTTAACGATACAACGATAAATACATATATTTTAACCGTCTAAGTCATTGTGGCGCGAGATCGTTGCACGTTCGACTTTTCAAAATTTCAAAATGGCGCGTTCGATTGATTGTTACGGTTAGAGCAAGTAGACTGTAGACTCCGTGGAATCGCGATGTATATATCGCGAAAATATCGAAGTATCGACGGATTAGCGAGAAGAGCGCTACTCCCCTCCGTAAGCAAGTAGAGAAAAGTGTATTGCTGTCAGTGTCGACGAACGGAGTTCGCTCGACAGAGAGGAAAACATTATTACAGAGTAGGGTGATCACGCTTCTCCGTATGACAGACGGGACTGTCATATTCTACCAAAGCGTACCTTTATCCCCGAAACCTTCAAAGACATTAGCGCAACAATGGCGATGGGCAAAGGGTTTCGCGTCTACGAGAAATTAAAGCCTCACTCCATTATATTAGAGCAACGAAATCGAAAGGACACCATTCTTTTCGAATCGCAGGCCGTAGCTGTACTGTGTAAGTATTTTATCGTAATTTATAATAATAATACTACTTCAAATATCCTTGATATTTAATCCTTTACCCTTTCTTCGTTTGAAATGTACGAACCGGTATTTATCAAACAGTCCTGTGAATTTTTTTCACACGATTTTATCGTCCGCGATTGTTTAAAAATTTATTTCACCATTTATTATACACATCTATAATATTGTTAATTTACAGCTGCTGAGGAGACTGAGACTTTGAAAGGGAAATATACAAAATTGTTAGATGCATATGGATGTCTGGGTGTATTGCAATTGAACGCAGGAGAAAATACATTGTTGTATCTTGTCCTTGTAACTGGATGTTTCTCTGTTGGCAAGATAGGGGAATCAGAAGTGTTTAGGATTACCCAAACTCATTTTGTACCCCTTCATTACACACAGGGGAACGAGGATCGTGTGTTTGAAGTTAGGAAAGTCCTTAATTCTGGCACATTTTATTTCTCTTGGTGTGCTAGCCATCAGGAGCCTCTTGACATTACTCTTAGTGCACAAAGACGATGCAAATCTACTGTAACTGACAACAGATTCTTTTGGTAAGTGTTACATGTAACATTCAGTTGATCTTTAAGTGTAACAAAAAGAAATTAATTTTTCTTTTGTGTGATAAACAGGAATCGGATGTTATACATACATCTGTTGAGATATGATGTGGACACAAATCATTGGTTACTGAAAGCAATGTGTGGCAGTGTGGAAATTAGAACTGTATATGTTGGTCACAGGCAAGCTCGTGCTCTCCTTGTATCTAGATTAAGCTGTGAACGTGCAGGCACAAGGTATTTGTAAATTATTTCAAATACCAATGGGATACAACATATACACATAATAATATCATTGACTTTAATTACTCTTTTATTAACTGGCTTATCATAGTTTTATAATGTTGAAATAGCTACATTATTTGTATCATATCTTATCATTCTGCTTTGCATCAATAATATAATGTTACATGATAGTTTCACATCAGTCAGACAAAACTGTATTTGCATTCATTATTCAGGTTCAATGTCAGAGGAACTAACGACGACGGACATGTAGCAAATTTTGTAGAAACAGAGCAAGTAATATATTTAGATAATGAAATAACTTCTTATGTGCAAACCAGAGGATCAGTTCCTCTGTTCTGGGAACAACCTGGTATTCAAGTCGGCTCTCATAAAGTAAAAATTTCCCGTGACTTCGAGGCTTCTGCGCCGGCTTTCAATAGACATTTGAACATGATTAAACAAAGGTACGGCCAGCAAGTAATTGTCAACCTTCTTGGCTCTAGTCTGATCGGTAGCAAAGAAGGGGAAGCAATGCTGAGTCAGTTATTCCAGACTCATCATAATATGTCGGAACATAAGGATGTACCTCATATTTTATTTGACTACCACCAAGAGTGTAGAGGTGGTAATATGAAGAATCTTTCGAAGCTCAAAGCGAAAGTAGAGAAATATTTAGAATCGTTTTCGTTGTTTTACGCTGTCGGTAATACCGTTATTCTCGAGCAAACCGGAACTATCAGAACAAATTGTCTCGATTGTTTGGATAGAACTAATTGCGTGCAAACATTCTTTGCATTGGAGATACTTGGTAAACAGCTTGGATTATTGAAGTTACTTGAAAAGCAACAGATAGTTTCAAGATTCGAAGAGGTATTTAGACAAATGTGGATCAATAACGGGAACGAAGTAAGCAAAATATATGCCGGTACTGGAGCAATTCAGGGAAGTTCGAAATTAATGGATGGTGCAAGATCCGCAGCTAGAACGATACAGAATAATTTATTGGATTCCAGTAAACAAGAAGCCATTGATATCTTGTTACTGGGATCAACGTTGAACACAGAATTAGCGGATAGAGCTCGGTTACTTTTACCACCTAATATGTTGCACGCTCCTCCGAGTGTTCTCAGAGAAATGTATAAAAGATATAACGAATACGTAACTACAATGAATCTCAGAGTAGGCGTCGGTACTTACAACGTTAACGGAGGAAAACATTTCCGTAGTGTAGTGTACAAAGAGGTTTCCCTTTCTGACTGGTTATTAGACGCTCCACGGAGATCATCATGTAAGATCGATTTGAAAATTATAGTTTTTCTAATAATTAAATCGTCTTTTACTAATTTATTACATTGTACGTTTTCTCTTATAGCTCTAGTATCAGTTGAATACGACAACGTTCCTGTAGATATATTTGCGATAGGATTTGAAGAAATTGTCGACTTAAATGCTAGTAATATAATGGCTGCTAGTACTGATAACGCGAAGATTTGGGCAGAGGAACTGCAAAAAGTACTTTCTCGAGATACCGAATACGTTCTGATCACATATCAGCAATTAGTCGGTGTTTGCCTCTATTTATACATACGGCCTATGCACGCACCCTATTTAAGAGACGTAGCTGTAGATTGTGTTAAAACTGGGTTAGGTGGTGCAACAGGTAACAAAGGAGCGGCAGCTATTAGATGCGTATTATATTCTACATCATTTTGTTTCGTTTGCGCGCATTTCGCTGCCGGACAGTCTCAAGTTAACGAGCGTAATGCAGATTATGCGGAAATTACGCGAAAAATTACCTTCCCCATGGGAAGAACGTTGAATACTCATGATTATGTGTTTTGGTGTGGAGATTTCAATTATAGAGTCGATATGGATAAAGAGGAGATGAAAGAAATGATCGCGAGGAATGAATTTGATAAAATATTGCAGCACGACCAATTAAAGGTAAGAACGATCAAAGAAATATTTGATCCTACGTGTAAAAAGAAATGTATTGCAAATTCTTCGTGATATGTATTTCGAATTTAGGTACAACAGGAACAGGGAAATGTTTTTAAAAATTTTTTGGAGGGTCCTATCACATTTGCCCCGACATATAAGTACGATATTTTCTCCGATGATTACGATACCAGCGAAAAATGCCGTCAGCCTGCATGGACGGATAGAGTGCTGTGGAAACGTCGGAAGCAAGTACCTGATATCGGTTAGTTTCATGCAATTTCGAACAGCTATCATTGTCCTCGTTTACTCTTCGCTTTCACTAAACCTATTACGAATTACTCTAGATTCACCTTCAGATTGGAATCCAGGAAAATTGATTCATTACGGTAGAGCAGAATTGAAGCAGAGCGATCATCGGCCGGTTATTGCCATTATCGACATAGATATTCATTGCGTAAATCCCGAGAAACGGGAACAAGTGTTCAGGGAAGTTATTCAAGATTTAGGTCCACCTGATGGTACTATAGTAGTAAAAGCGGTGGACGAATTAGACGATATGGATAGTGTGTTTGACGAAAATTTCATGATGGCACTACTGCAAGACTTCTCTCATATCGGCGAGGCGATTCTCGTCAGATTTGTCGGTGAAACCATCTGGGTGACATTTAGAGATGGCCAGTGTGCTTTGTCAGCAGCGAGGAAAGGTATGACCCAAGTGTGCGGTCAGACTTTGAAGTTATCTTTAAAATCTCCAAATTGGATGCAACTGATTGAGAAAGAAATAGAGCTCTGTAGTAATACCACAGTTGGGCAATTCTCTTCGACTTCTCCGCTAAGAAGCCCGATGCGTGCCCAATTAGAACAACTAGAGATATCGGAACGAGGATCACCTAGTAGAGGTAGTCCAAATGGAGGAGTTCCACCGCCAAGACCAGCTCCACCAGGTCGACCAGCTCAGCCACCTAAAAGCCCGTTACAAGACCGAAAACCAGGACCACGTGCCGGTGTATTTAGCGTATTACCGAATCAATTCCCTGCACCATTGACTAGAGAAAGAGCGGAGGCCGAGCAGAGTGAAAGGTTATCTCCAGAATCAGCGATTTACGAAGAGATATTGGATGGATCACCCAGTTACCCCATACCAAACCGTCCACCACCACCGTTACCTCGTACAGACCCCTCGTTAGAAGCATCTAGCAGACCACCAAATTCTAAACCTCCTCCACTACCGCAAAGACAAGCTCCACCACCGCCACAACACCCACCACCTAGTTTACCAGCATCGAACGTTCCACCACCAATTCCGGCAAGAACATCAGGCGGACCACCTATTCCAGCTAGAAATCCACATTAAATGGTAGTCTATATGGTCATATCCCATGCGAGTTGAATCGTTAAATGTCATTGTGTAGCTAATTATTTATAAATATCGATAGAAATTCGAAACAAAAAATATCGCTTCCATGCAGTGTTGTACAACTATGTAGCTTACCTGAAAACCCCAAGTCTATTCTGTAATTAGTCTAACTGAAATATTCGAGCACTGTAAAAATATATGCTTCCTATCGTGCACTTTCCTACAATACTTTATATGTATGGAAATGTAGGAATCGGGTTTGTGGAAAATACGGAAACATACGTTTATAATACGCTTTTCTTTATTCGCTCTGTGACACGCAGTTGTACTTTCATTCGCTGCTTTTATCGACGTTCCGAATCACTTTGTCCTTTTGGTGATTCGTTCGTCAGGTGTGATCTATTAGTTTTGTCTACACATACAGGTATACACGCGCACATGCATGCACGCTTGACAACTGGTCACCAGGTCAAAACGGCTAAATAGATAAGAAAGGATTATCAACTGATGGGTCAGCGATCACGGCTGTCGACTAATGCTTCTAACGAAAGAATCAGCCAAATCGACCGTTGACCGTTGTCAATCCCATATAAGTTTGTTAAATACCTCAAGGAATTCATCGTAGAAAATGTCATAGAACATATAACGCAGAGTTCACAAGAGTACGTCGTTCGAAAGCTTCTTAATTATCGTTGAGATTAATGAAATCTATGCTGTTGAAGATGTCATATGAATATAACTTTCAGAAAAATTTATCGTGGCCGAGTATCGAAAAGAAAACTATTATTATTACTGTTATGTCCTATATTTCGAAGAAAACGAGCCACAAAAGTTATATTTTCATGATAGATTAATTTATTTACAATTGACGTTAAAAGTGATTATTGACTATGTCTATTTCCCGTTGTTACACACCTTCCTATATTTTTCTAAAAAACAAAAACACAGAAAAAAGAAAAGAATAGATGATTAACATGATTGTTAAAAGTTAGGGAGAAAAAAAAATCATGATTTAAGTTTACTGCTGGTTATAACAGTAAGGAAAGAGTAACGAACTCAAATAACAGTATTCTTATAAAATACTTTCCGTATAAGTATATATTGTATGTATAAAATATATACAATCATTGACCAATCAATGTTCTTTTAAGTTAACGGTATATGATAAACAATAGAAAATATAAATCATTGTTATAATAGTATAAAAGTATGAATCGGTAAACTTCCAATTCCAAACACTGTCAGAAAGGACAAAATATTACAATATTTATTTTGTAGCTTCATGTATTGTATTATTGTACATATACATGTATATATATACATATATTTTATATATATATGTGTATATATATATATAAAAATCGATGCAAGATACAAATAAATGAGATTCTATGTTTACACAACGAAGAAAAAACATTCTTAATTATTTTACGAAAATTCGGAATAATAAGTACTTGATGTGCGAGTGTTATTATTTCTAGAATGTTCCTCTTGCAAACGTGAAATTTCGTGAAAAAAAAAAAGGTTTAATTACAACACGCAAGATTATCAATGACGAAAAGATCAGGAAGATACATGAATTCAATAGTTTTTGTAATTGAAACATGTATTCCAGAAAGGATGTAAATAGAGATGGCTATAGTAAAAAAAAAAAGAAAAAATGTCTTATAATTGATGCACGTTTTCCAAAGTACACCAAATATATATTCTGTATATTACTGCTTTTTTAAAAATTACTAATTTACTAACTTGACTCTATATTTCACAACACGAAGCACGGGATTTTTAAAAAAGTATCACTTTTCAAAAAACTTTTTTTCGTTTTATTTATTTCAGCAGTATAATGAGATTGTTCTTTAAAATCTGTAACTAATTCTAGCATTGTCATTTGTTTGGCAGAAAGAGCAACGATAACGATAGAAATCTCTGTAAACTCTAAATAAGTATCAAAAAAGGTTTTACAAAAATGTTTATAAAATTTAATTCTGTATAAATATATATATATACCTTAAACACAGAGAGCTGTGTCTGTCATTGAAGTATGAACAATTTGTTACGAAAAGGAATGAATGGCTTCGAGCACTATCATGGAAATACATTTCCATTTAGTATAAACATATTTCTTTTAACGAATAAATTATATACAAAAAGATATCACTAAATTAATAGCTAACTAGTTTCTGGTTAATATACTAAATACAGTTAGCAGAGACCAAATATTTGTTCGTTTTGCAAACAGCATCATCTGCTTTTATCAAGAATTCATCAAATAACTCGATTTAATTTACTACATGAGATAGGACAATAACTTAAAAATTGACCTATGTATCGTAATAAAAAGTGTTAGGAATTTTTTTTGTGTGAAAGAAGTACAGGGGGAAAATCGCATGATTTGAAATTATTCGACAAATGTTACAGGAAAATATCGTAAATATTAATGGCATGCCAAAAAAGAAAATATTGCATAATTGGTATACACGTTGGTATACGCGGAAACAGTTCTGCTTCTAACAACTCGCTTTTCAGTCTCACGTGTATACATTGTGCGCGTTCACACAGGTTTTATGAACCTCGGATGTCAATTTACCCTTTCCGAATTCATGGAGCATTGGTACGTTTAACTCAGTAAACCGCAATTACTCAAATTATTTTTGATTATGACATCGGTTACAGCATCGAATACAAATTGTATGTTAGATGTGTCAGTGGCACATGTAAAATGTGTATAAATCTGTTTTTGATCTTTCCTTTTATTCAAATTCTCAAATTTCATTTGAATATAAGAAGCACATTCTTCGTAAGTGTTGGCACCCTTATACTCCGGGAAACAAATGGTCAGCGGGCTCCTGGTGATCTTTTCTTCAAAAAGATCTTTCTTGTTTAGGAATAAAATGATCGATGTTTCAACGAACCATTTACTATTACATATAGAATCGAATAGCTTCATCGACTCTATCATTCTATTCATTTCCTCGTCCTCGGCAAGAACCAGGTCGTAACCGCTTAATGCGACGCAAAAGATAATGGCAGTAACCCCTTCGAAACAGTGTATCCACTTTTTCCTCTCCGATCTTTGACCGCCGACATCAAACATTCTGATAAAACGGAAAATATAAACGTTAGCAATGTATAATGTACAATGAATAGAAAAGTTCTAAAGGGTAACTTACTTAAAATGTAAGCCCTTAAAAGAAAAGTGTGTTTCTACAATTCCTGTTGTTTTTACACGCGTTCTAAGGACATCTTGTTGGGTAGGAATATAATTAGGTTGTGCTATGCGGTCTAAAGCATTAAGATAATACGCCGCCGAGTCGTTAAGCTGGTATTCCCTACTACGTGTGAAACAAAGCTGCACTCCGGCGTCCTGCCATAATCGTTTCATTAATAGTGCCAGTTCCCCAGTTAGCTCACCCTCCTCTGCTGCAGAAGCTAGGGTAAAGAATTGGCGTGCTATATCCTACAACACAATTAGATTTTGCTAGTACTGATAAAATATGGTACGGTACAATTGAATATAGAAAATGTTTATCTTAAGTGTAATATATTTACCGCTTTATTAGGGTCTGCAAAGTCAATTCTAAGCTGTCCCATGGCTCTAATTATTGTCATAAGACTTTGAACCGTGTTACTACACACTACAGGTTTATATTGCTCGCATTCTTCCTTACTATAGCCAGTTTCGTGGATAATTTTCATTTGTTTCACTATAGTAGACTTTCCAGATTCTCCAGCCCCTTGAAATGTAAACATTCACACGTTTAATAAAACTTTTACCATATCGCGCATATCGAGTTGTTTGATTTTCACTTTCTTTTTTTTTTTTCTTCTTCTCCCCTCTCAACTGAACCATCAATATTCATGAACATCATAACTAGCTCCAATTACAGGTAACCGAGCGGATATCCAATACGCGTTATCTAATGATTCACGCATGACGATGATTCAAGTTTTCGGAAACTTACCCGCGCTACACTTCCGCGATTGCGCAAATCTGATAATTAATCAGGAGAACACTGTGCCGTTGTGGGAGAAAACAGTTTAAAATAAAAATAAAACGGTACGATCGGAATGTTCGATCTTTCAAAGAATCGAAGAAGCAAGCAGAAAAAAAAAAATATGGGAGAAAAAGAAATATTTTCATCGGTTCACGAGAGCCCGCCCGCCCAAGTGTACCGAGCTACTTTTACAAAAGAAGAAACCATTGGAGACGTCGACGAGACGGATATCTTACGGATGGAATCACGAACAAAGGGAGAAACGATGGAATAACAATGAGACGATTCAACCTGAGAAGAGAAGACGCGTGAACGAAAAGAGAACTAGAAGAAATTACCAAGCAGAAGGAGCTTGACCTCACTGGCGGCCCGCTCGCCATCGGCTCTAAGATCCTTGTCGATCTTCTTGGACCTTTCCGCGGCTTCTTTCTCACCGGTGGTGCTCACCGCGCAGCCCATCCTCGCCGATGGTCCTCTCTATCTACCGAAGAAAGAACGAGCACCATGCACGGCGTCTCTATCGGGTCCTCCTCGTAACAGTCGGTTATTCGCCGCCGCGCCGTGTATGACACTTGTTGCACGGACGTGTGGGAACCGCCCGCACGCGGTTCTCCTCGCATACACTCACTGAACAGAGACACACACCCGCGCACACTTACTCTGCTACGTTCCTCTCTCGATGTATCTATTAACGTTCGATACGTACATAAGCGCGAACTATTTTCTCGCGAATCGTTCGGTTGGCTTCCCGTCAAAAACGATGACAATGGACCAAAACTTGCACGAGCCCCGAGATACCGGCACGATCGCTTCACCTACGGATTTACAAGCGAGATACTCCTTGTGGTGTTATAGGACACTGGCCCAGGATTCGTGGAGATCTCTCGATCACGATCAACGTCCAATCCATGCGAAGATTCAAGCCCTACCTGACCAATGGAAACGCTACGAGAGTGTACTCGTTCGAATTTTAGGCGCCATCTAATGTACGAAATGTGGAATCGAAAATCGTGAAGGGAACGGGATGATCCATCTTGTAATTTGTTCTAGTTCGATGACTGTAGCACGATACATTTGGGCCCGTGGGCCCCAGAAGGATATTGTTGATTTTGGTGTGTAATTTACAGGAATAAAGTTTAATTCTATATTCGTCGATTAAGAAAGGATTCAAATACACAGCTTATTTTGATAAATATTTACTTTGATAGGATATCGTTATCTGGTGTATTACATTGTAGATTACAATCGTACGTATCGTTATTGTACAGATAAAACGAGGAAGATTGTATTTACACTTCACGTGTATTTAGCATATTGTAAAAATAACCTATACCGCGGGTGATTAAACCTTCCTTTCAAATTGATCAGACACGCGAAAGTAAAAGAGAAAGATACGATAACTTGATGATACATTTTGACAAGTAGCAAAACGTGATGCATTTAAATATATGATATATGTTGCAAATGATAAGAAGAATGAAATGACAGTGCGTTAAATTGTTGTACTCGAACCCTGATCTAATTTCGTCCAATTGCCACCGTCCATTGAGTAGGTCTATTTATAAATTCCATTAATAACGGGACAACTAATCGTAATCGTTCCAACGTTTCACCGGGACTCTGTAATTTTCGAATTTGTGGGAAGCCTCTTGAACGACTAGCCGTTACGCACCTATGAAATTACTTTTAACCCTTTCATTAATCTTGGCGCCTATAGGCGTATTAGAAATCTGATTCGTACTGTTCTATTACCGCGTTTTCATCAGAATTTTATTTATCGCGCGCTTCCATTTTAATTGAACGAAGTAGATTTTACATTTTCACAAATTTGAGAATTACTTATTTCTAAACGTTCAAACGTAACCTAGGGAGCCTGTTAATCGGTTTCATTAAATTAAAATTAATTATTAATAATAGTAATACTCTTTATTTCAGCCTTACGGCCATGAAAAGAACTTTGTGTTTGAAAACATATCTTTATCATCTCTCAAAAAAAAAAAAAAAAAAAAAAAACATTCAATCACTCTCCTCTCATTCGGTATTCTCTTATATTACTTGACATTCCTACCTCTATCTGTTACATTTAGCTCAAATTAACTTAAAATTAGAAGCTCTATAATGTCGATGCACCTATTTCTTTGGCTTGTGGAGTCCCAGTTTACTTTTCTTTCCTACTTTTTAATTTTTCTACCTTCCTTAACCAGTTTATCACGGCAATGTTTATTGTCCCTTCCATCACTTCCTCCTTCTTTAATTCTATCCATCCTATCGCATTCGTGCAGATATTTCAGTATTTCTAACAAAACAAATTAATTAATTACCCTATAATGAGAGAAAGTGAACGATATTCTCTGACGAATTTTGATTGAAAATTTTTAGAACTGTAAGAATAAGCGCAATAAGCAAAAACCGAGCCAGTGTTGAATAAAACGAACCTGTTGGTAAAGTGTTAACAATATAGAAAGAAATCTCTAATAAAAAAAAATTCTTTGAAGAAAAGCACGTAAACCTGGTGTTAATCGAACGCCTTTTCCCTTCGAAGTTTTTCGAACGATGTGACCCAGAAACAGTTGAAACAAGGAAAGGAAGTAGGAAGAAGAGGAAGAGACGGATTGGCTAGGGTGCAAAAACAAGTCCTAAAAGCAAAACCCACCAAACCTGTCTAACGTTTAATTTCTATTCTTTGATGAATAAAAAGGGGACACACGAGAAGGAAGGTGTACACTTTAGGATCTGTTTAAGCTTGGTTAAATAAAAATTGATTTATTTATTGAATTCTTTATTGTTTTTATTCACCTAAATCCTCTCCCTCTCCTTTACATATGTTACATGTCTATTGATAAAAGAAATTCGAACGAATAATAAATCGTACAACTTCCGGTAACGATCAATTCAAACGTAACAGTAATCGTTATTTGTTTACGTTCGATACAATCACATTCGTTAGTACAACCAGTCGACGACCCGATTAATTAGATCGATCAGGTTTCACGCGTGGATCGTTTCGGAACCATGAGATCCTTGGGAATTCTAGTAAGTCCGATAAACGCAAGCGAGTTGAAAGAGATTTAAATAGAAGATTATCAATCTTGAAGTTTTACGAAATTCAAGTTCAATCATTTAATCGAAACTTTTCTTACCTGTAGCTTTCGTTCGTTTGCGTCGGTTTCATCCTCGCGCAGGTTTCCCTTAACGATCAGTTGGACGAGAAATTGAGGCAGACGAAAATCGAGATAGCCAAGTTTCACTTTCACGAGGAACCACCAGGTATATTGGAAAATTTTCACGCTAACATACCAAAAAAATAGTAAATTGCAAATTATTTGTTAATTTAAATTAATAAATAATGAATCGCTAATTCAAAGAAAATTATAAAGTTGGAAAATTTTACGGGTAAAATCTCTCTCTCTCTCTTTTTTGCTCTCTCTCTCCTGCGCTCGCTCTCTCCTGCGCTCGTTCTCTCGCGTCCCTCTTTCTCTCGCGTTCTCTTTCTCTCACGTCCCTCCCTCTCTCTCTCTCTCTCTCTTTCGCTCATTCTCCTGCACTCGCTCTCTCCTGCGCTCGCTCTCTCGCGTTCTCTTTCTCTCACGTCCCTCCCTCCCTCTCACTCTCTCTCTCTCTCTCTCTTTCGCTCTCTCCTGCGCTCGCTTTCTCTTGCACTTGCTCTCTCTTGCGCTTGTTCTCTCTTGCGCTTGTTCTCTCTCTCTCTCTCTCTTTCGCTCTCTCCTGCGCTCGCTTCCTCTTGCACTTGCTCTCTCTTGCGCTTGTTCTCTCTCTCTCTCTCTCTCTCTCTCTCTCTAAAAAGTACCATAATTACAGTTGAGCGAAAATTGTACAACGTGAGATGGGATCGATTATGGCGAGAGGATCTCGGCAAGGAGCGTCCTTTCATAGCGAATACGTTCGACAAGATCCTCCTGATTCACGACAATTATTTCCTAACAATTTCCTACGACGATACGAATAAAACCACGTTGAAAGAGACACTCTCAACGCCCATCAGCGGTTCCGTTAAATTCGTCAGGGTATGCAAACGAGCTATTATTCACGTTTACCGAAATTCGATGTTCGATTGTTTTAATAAACGCTCGTCGTAGAGTATCGTCTGGAAAAGGATGCTCTATCTGTTGATTTGCTACGAAACCGGCTCCTGCAGCGTGTACACAGGAACGGAAAATTTGGAACTGAAACATCGACAGTTTATTCAATATAAGGGATGTCCCATGGACGCAAGTTTCTTCGTCCGCGCCAATCGTCTTTATCTAGTGGTGGCTGATAATTCCAACTACCTTTTCGTACCTTCCTTGTAAGAAATTTCAAACGTTTTCGTTCGTTAACCCTTTGCACTCGAAGCTTTCGTGACGAAGAAGCATCTTCCTTAATTTCTTTTCACCATATTTATTTGCGAAAAATATGTTCTTGTAAAAATGTACGATTTTGGGTAAAAATGAGGTATTACATGATAACTCAAGACGCTAAGAAGTTCAATTTACTCTTGAAAAATAGAGGAGAGTGTCTTAAATATACTAGTGTATACAGTTATTAAATTTTTACTGTTTTTAATTGTTGTAAATGACTATCAAAGCTTAAAAAAGAACCTATGTGCGCTTCTATCGCACTACTTTTGCATTTTCACGAAAAGTACTTTACCTAGCGCAAATTTTCTACGCAGTACCAGATTCTGTAGACATTTATTAAGTCACTGTACGTGAAACGTTCAAAATAAAGAGGAAGGACTTAAAAAAAAAAAAGAAAAAGAAAAAAAAACAGTGATTGTCGCTCTTTAATCGTCACTCGAGTGCAAAGGGTTAATTCATCGTAAGATTATCGGAATTAATAATTTTTCCCCGTGAAATCTAGAATATACCATTGGAGAGGAACGTACATGGACGTGACAGCGGAAGTGATGACCGCCGCAGCAGTGTCTGTGACCACGTTCAAGCACAAACAATCAACGATCATAGTGTTCGCTCAAAATGATGGAAATACACTTGGAATCGGTTCCATGGTGTACGAATTCAAAGAGACCAGCCTGGATAGAATACAATTTCTACCAACCACCAATCCTACTTCCGTCCGCCATTACAATCACGCGGGATTCAATTTCGTATTAATGATGAATCAACAAGGGCCGAGTAGTTTATTTTGGTGGGATGGTTGGTCCTCTTTCTTCCCTACATTTCCTCCACGTTTTCTTTTTTCTTTCTTACCATCATGAAGATCATTCTGAAAGAACTTTTCTCTCTAGGACACGAATTATTGCACTGGCAACAGGTACCGGAAATCGCAGCGCCAAGTTTGGTCCACGTAGTGAATATCAACGATGACACTTTCTTCTTCGTTGGTCAAGGAGTAAGCTTGCATTCTGATCTATGGTTAACCCTTTCACTAGTTCCCTGTACTGAACACGGAATATTTTATCGCGTAAAGTGGAAAAATCCTTCTTTATTTTAACACTGTTCGGTTGCTCCACGTTGGTAACGCATGCAAAGCTATCGAATAAATTCCGGTAGTATTACGTCGGTGTCGTGAAAAAATGTATCTATTGTAACGAAAAAGCTTACATTTATTGTCACATATCCTCAGAATTTCACGCAAATCGGGTAACAGCTAGTAAAGCTATCGAATAAATTCCGGTAGCACTACGTCGGTGTCGTGAAAAAATGTATCTATTGTAACGAAAAAGCTTACATTTATTATCACATATCCTCAGAGTTTCACGCAAATCGGGTAACAATATCAAACAAGAGTTATCGAAATTTTCATGTTTTACTACGATATTATAATTAAAATATGAACGATCGCGCGAAAAAGGACAGATGGTAGATTCTACGTGAGATATACCAGACGAAAGATTTTCTATCTCTTCTATTTAACACGTCAAAGTGTTAACTAATTTTTTGATCGCAATTAATCGCAGAGTATCTTGCAACTATACAAATTTGAGAACGCATCAGACTGCAGTTTGGTGCACTCCATAAAATTGCCAACTGGAATGACTCTGGTCGACGTAGAAACACGAGTCGAGAAATCTACGCTGATCATGATGCTGGTAATCGTGAACGGTGATGGAATTCACACGATAGAATCGTGGAACTTGCACATCAAAGAAATCCCATCTGGTTGGATATTTCACATGAACTAATCAAAAACTAAAGGACTGTCGTTCTTTTTCAAACGATTCTTGTCGCGTATTCTCTTTCAGAACGTTCGATCAAGGAAAGCGACGTCCTGTCGAAACATTTGACTGAGCTGATCGAGGCATTGCAACGAAGAAAGCCTCTCGTAGAGGAAGCTGAAGCTTCCTGGCCATTTCTATTCCCAGTTGACGAAGATTTAACGATAACAGAGCCATTAGTATTGCCAGCATTGAAGCTTGATTCGGGAACGGTGAGAAATATCGACGTCTTCGCGGATGAGGACATTCTTACGCCACGAGAGATGGAGAAACAATTGGAGAATTTAAACCGTGAGATTAACGATCTTTCAACGATGTCTAAAGAACTTTTAACATCTGGCAAGATGAATTATTTCAACGGAGATATCGTCGTTGATGGCGATGCGTTCGTTGAACAATTAGAGATTGATAATATGCTCGTGGATTTTTTAAACGACGTTGATGTACGCTCGAAAGGGACGAAAGAGTCGTTGATTTCGTTGAAAGGTAGAGATATTACCGTGGACGATATTCAAGTGGATTCGATTTGTGGGATTCCATTCGAATGTAAGCTCGAATTGAAATTCTCGCGTTTAAATTAACTCTTTGTGCTCGAATCCTAGTATATTCCCAGTAAGATTATTGCATTAAGATTCTTGGGAATTATAAATCTACATAAAATAACAAATAACCAAGATAATAAATAATATACACACAGTTTAAGCGAACTTGTTCGAATAAAATTTAGACGTTTATTTAGGTAATTGAATAAAAATAATTTCGACCAGTATAATTATCATTCCTATGGAAAATACGACCGCGAAGAGTTCAATATCTCAATTCTCCATGGATCTAAAAGAGAAATTATTTATCTGTGCGATGATCTTTTAGATTGGTCACGGAACAACGATACGTCGAAGATACAGATAAACGTGGATCCGGATAAAATTCGATTCACCAACGACACCGTGTATTTAAATTCAGATATGTTTATAACAAACTTGAACGTGAAAATGTTGAATAGCACAGATATCGACGAGCTGTTCGATGACCTGTTCGTTATCAATCGTAATCAACGAATCAGAGGTATTATGAAATTATTTCTAACAAAATGTTCGGATGATATAACAAATTTCTTTTTTCCAGGGAACATTACGTATAATAATATGTTGAGAGTGTATAATCTGACAGTGGAAACATTGAATGGAGAACCGTGGAGGAATTATATGACCGCTAGTACCAATCAAACGTTCGACTATTTTATGATGAAAGCAATTCAGGTGGAAAATTTACACGCGGATTTTATAAACGGCGTCCCCGTCTCGGAAGCAGCAAGAGTGTCAACTAAGAACGTGATCAAAGGTCTATTAACCATTTGACTATTATGGACGCATATATACGTCTCCTTAAAGCTATCGATGTAAACTATGGACGCATATATGCGTTCAACCTTATACCTTCGATGAAAATAAGAAATATCAATATATTTTCGAAAGAAAATGAAAATTTTTCGTTTCAATTTGATGTAGATAAAGAATTAACCCTTTGCACTCGAAGCTTTCTAAGCGGAAGTGGAATTTTTCTCTCTTAATGCTTTTTAATATAATTATTCGTGTTTCATCTATAGTTTCGTCGATTGAAATTCGAAAAATCTAATGGTTCTGTTACAATTTACAGCTACTTATAATCCTATAGTTTCTCCCGTTGTTTCTGAACTTTAATCTTCCTGATATTCCCTCAGAATCACTTTCTACCGTTACTCTAATCTTCCGTTCTCTTGAACCAATTGTTTCAATTCATATCTCTCATTAATGAAATGATCGATTTAGTCTTTGAATCATTTAAAATCGACATTTATCTTTGTCGTTACTAATTCCGTCATTTGGCTCGATCTTTACAAACATCAAATACAGACATTGGACTATCTAAAACAAATTAGTCTAACTGGACATGTATAAAATAATTGTTTTAATTAAACACAATGCTGTACTGTGAAGTGCATATACGTGAACCATTTGAAATATAAAAAGGAAAGACATCTGTTCAAAAAAAAAAAAAAAAGTTAAGAAAAACACTTATTGTCGCCCTTTAACCAATTTGCATCTGCAAGCAGAATAATCCACACCTATTAGCCAATATGTAATAATTACTCGCGTGTTAATCTTTTTTTCTGATTATTACACGTAATTTTTTAAACAAAACCAAAAGTAAAAGAAAAAACTCATCGATGCATGATCTCCTCATTAGATTCTGATTAATTGAAAGTATTTAAAGCTGTGATGCAAATGGTTTAATTGTCATTCAAGTTGCTGTATTGAACCAAGTGGCGATTGATACTCGTCTCTCGAGTGCAAAGGGTTAAATAGTAATTCAATTACACATAATATAATCGATCATGGTACGACAAACTCACGCTACACGAAAAAGTATTCCACACACACGGAGCGTTTAAATTTCAAGTACTCCGTAGTCAAAGGGTTAAAAAGAAAAGAAAGACAGAAGTTAATTTAACATTCACACTTTCTTTTCAACCATTGATACTCAAAGGAGCGGTATTTCATTTCACAGGAGAAGTGAAAATCGCTAAAGTGGAAGTAACGGATAGATTCACGATAGAATCAGGCTTTGAATTACCAAAGAGCCAAACTCAAATTTACTCTAACGTAACAGTACGTGGGAACTTGAATATAGACACACTCGATCTGGATAAACGTACGAGGATCTTTTTAAACAACGAAGAGATCAATTTGAGTAATATCCTCGATACTTATTGGACGAAATCGACCGATCAAACGATCGATAATGACATTACGTTCAAGAATAATTTCACCATAGATCAATTGAATGCTACGTACATAAACGGATTCACGGAAGATGAATTTCTGTACACGAACGTGGTTGATATACCGGAGGATTTCACGAATATACACTTTGAGAATGTTCACGTGAACGATATGCTTTACGTGGAAGGAGAGAACGATAGTTTCTTCGATATCGCCCGAGAATCTGTAACAATCCGTGAAAAATTGCATCTAGAAAGTCTTCGCGGGAAGCAATTATTCGCTAACATGTTCAATGGCCTCCTTACCGAGGATATTTTAAATGGAAAACAGTCGCATAGTTTTCCAGAAAACCTGAGTTTCTCGACAATCGTAGCTGACCGTCTAAACGTCGACAAATTGAATTTTCGTTTCTTCAACGATGAGGATAGCGTTCAGTTATTGAAGAATAGTAAAAACGATCAGAAAGATGTGAAAAGGAAGTACATGAAGACTCCAGAATTTCACGGGGGAAATTTAAACGTTGAAAGGATCAATGGTATTGATATGAGAAAGCTTGAATGGTTGAAAAACAGAGAAATCTCTGATTTGAAGAATTTAGTGATAAACGGTGATCTAATTGTGAAACGTAATTTAAAGATCGATCAAATCAACGGTCAAGATGCGATGATTTATGTACGGAACATGGCTAAAGAAACTATCGTGTTCGATAAAAATGCAACAATCGACGAGTTAATCGTGAATAATGCCACGTTGAAATCTTTGAACAGCCACGACGTGAACGATCTTTTCGACAATCTCCTATCGAAATCCAAGGAACAAGTTGTACCTGGAAAATTCTCTTTTTACAAAATCACCACTAATAACGTCGCGACTAGTTACATTAATGATCGAGACACCTCAAAATTAACATGGATAGACGAGCCTATATTTCTAACAGAAAATGTTACGTTCGAAAATCTGTTCGTAGAGGGAGATATTGTAACAAAGACACTAAACAACCGTGACGTGAACGAGGTAATAAATTTTTAATATCCGAAACATCGATGATTGTATAGATAAAACAATACAAAGTGTTTCTACTGATTACTCATTTTTTTATTCTTTTTGACTACTTACTATTACAATATTACAATACGGTACACTATTTTAACCCTCTATGGGGGCCCGTGTGTAACTTTCAGCTCACATTTTAATTTATCGACATTTTACAACAAAAGTGCAAACATTATAAACCGTTGTTAGTTGAAAGTCACATAGTGAATATATTGCAATAAAATTGTTTAAACGGAAAAATTTCTTTTTCATTTGCATATATAGATTTATAATTGCTGATTTTTCGTTCCCCCAATTTTTTTGGATTTAGAACAAAAATTCGGCTCATAGAGGGTTAAGTAAGGTTGAAAATGTCCTAGTTGCTGCAAAATCTTGTACCAAAATATTTTCTTCTTTTTTAACGTAGAATCACCTCTTGCCCGGTTGTACTACTATTTCCAGTCCACCCTGTATAACAAATCGAACTCTAAGAAACGAGTTCTGTGGAATAGAATAAATAGTAGTTGTTCCTTAATTTATTTCAGTTATACGAAAGCTTGCTAAACGTCTCGACAACGAGAATCGCCGATTTAAGAGTAGATGGAAATATCTCTTGGGACATTTCTTCGATGAACTCTTCCTCTTTGACGCATCTTTTCGAAAATGCTGTGACTAAAGACACGAATCAGACTATCAAAGGTGATGTAATCTTCGAGAAAGATGTCTCGGTATCTAGAATAAGAGGTGAATGGAAAGAAATCGACGATATACGTAGTATCGTTGACGATACTGTGATCGATGATGGGAATATCGTTGAAATAACTGGGCGGAAAACGTTCAAAGAGAATCTCAATGTTAACGATCTATTGGTAACAGAGAACATTGATATTTCTGTGATAAACGGTATCGATATTCGACAGTTCGATGATGCTGTAGTGAGAAAAGATCGGAATGAAACGATAACCGGAACGATTACTTTCCTCGGGGATGTCGATATTAATGAGATTCTCGTTAACGAGAGTAATCACGATATCCCTTTGAAACAGTTCGTTCTTACGACAGACGTGCTACCTTCTAACGTGTTTTTCAAAGATCTCATGGCGAGGGATGTCTCTTTGAGAAATTTCGACGGGATTGATTTCGAGGGATTTTTAAAAGATCGCGTTACAGTCGATGGAAATCACGAGATACTTGCCGATGTACAATTCAACGGTGTTATCGAAGTATCAGGTATTTACAATTATCTTCAGGTCTTTAATCAAAAGTATCAAGTCTTTACAATTGTAAGTTCAAGCTGAAATATTAGGTTGAGGAATAAGTTCGTAGCGTTTTTATATTTTCTTTTGTTTTACAACGATTTTTTTGCTGTTTGACAAAGTGTATAATATGCATTCGATAGAGCTCTTTCTGCTCTACGAAACTGTGCTAATCGTCTTTTTGAGTAATTTAAGTTTTTATTACTTTTGAGGCTTAGAAATAGAATATCCAGGAGATAAAAAGCAACATTTTCAACACCTGCTCTTTTTCGCTTTTCATCGAGGCTAAAAAGCTGCTGAAGCAGCCCAGGACATTTGCAACGAAGAAGAGCAGGTGTCGAAAATGTTGCTTTTTACCTCCTGGATATTCCATTTCTAAGCCTCAAAAGTAATAAAAAATTAAATTACTCAAAAAGACGATTAGCACAGTTTCGTAGAGCAGAAAGAGCTCTATCGAATGAATATTATACACTTTGTCAAACAGCAAAAAAATCGTTGTAAAACAAAAGAAAATATAAAAATGCTACGAACTTATTCCCCAACCTAATACTTTTGTTTCTTTCTTTGTAGAAAATGCAAATGTGTCGAGAATTAATGGTATCGATCCTTTCGATCTGGTGCTAAACGGAGAAACGGAAACGCAAGTGATATCCGGCTCGAAAATCTTCGAAGAGGATCTCAGAGTGGATGGTAATATTTATGCGTCGTTTATCAACGGTGTGAACATATCCTCGGAATACTACGATGGTATACAAAACGACGAGGACGTGGAAATTATTGGCGATTTGGTACGATTCAATTATTTCACTTAGTTGATCTTTTTACCAATCACGCGGCAGAGCTTTGTCTTCTTCTACAGTATAAACGCGATATCCTAGAACCTTTCGATATCGAAATGATTAAAGATTTATCTATTTTCAGGTATTCGAGTCGAGAGTGAAGGTCCCAGGAAACGTATCCGTTTCGAATTTAGTGAACGGAATAAATTTGCACGATATTCTCGACAATCTACAAGAAAAGACACATAGGACGCTTGAAACGTTCACGCAGAACGAGACCAAAATGGAGGAGAGAATTACAGAATCTTCGTTGATCTCTCAAACGTTGAGGAATACTTTCATGTACTTAGAAACCGAGGAAAATTTGAAGATACAGGTGCCTAATGTTAAAAAAGTCGATGTTGTTTACTACGAGCAAATCACGAAATTGAATATGTACGGTGAAGAACCAGGATCACTTTGCGGCCTTCCCAAGAACTGTTCCTGTCCAACCGAATACGTAGCTGAACTTACGAAAGACGATTGCCACGTTCGAAGAACGAACAATAGTAAAATAGTACGGAATTATCACGAGTTGCACAGCACGTTCGGTGTGAACGTGATAACGAACACGATTTCGTACAGCCGTGAATGTACATCGCGAAATATCGAGAACGAATTTGTCACAATCTCGTGGATGAAGCCAGATATAATCGATACCGGTGATGTGTTAGCTAATGTGAGAAAAACATCACCGGATATTCGAGGATTTATAAAGGATACAAAAGTGTTCATGGCACACGATAGTACGTGATTGAAATTTTCGTCGAATTTAATCTTTTAGAATGATACTACATTGAAAATGTTACAGACGCAGCATATGTGGTACTAGCTGTGTATTATGACGCATTTCTGGCAACGCATCGTACGGATTCTGTGATCTATAAGATCGACTTCGAGGAAAATGTTCTATCGTTGCACCAAAAATTGCCCACAGATGGTGCTTGGGCTGTTGAAGTCTTCAAGACGAGTCATCGTGATTTGTATCTTCTCCTAGGTTGCTTTGGGGATTCGGAAAAGTCTTTTCTGTATAAATTAGACGCGATCACTTCTAAAGTATATACTTCCATTTATCTCGAGGGATTATCTTGATTCAATGCTGGTAAAATGTAATTTTCTTTCTTTTTTTTTCTTTTTTTTTAGTTTAAAATATTGCGAACTTTTGGAGGGAAAACGCGTAACGTGAAAAGCCTGTTCGAGGAACAGGACCGCTTTATTCTGTTGGATGATTTCGATACGAACGCGATAAACGTATTCAGTTACGATTCGGAATTCGATAATTTTAATAATTATCAGAGTCTTTTTCACGATTCGCGGATCGATAGTGTAGAATGTTTCTACGCCGATGGTAAGATTACATATTTTCTGTTTTTTTTTTTTTAATTATTTTTAACGATATTTTTATTCGACACTTTAGAGTCCGGTCAAAGCGATTCTTTTATCGTCGTCACAACGGAGAACGATCAGTTTTACATTTACGAATACATGTACGCCCAAGTAAGTCCTGTGTTTACCTTATTCGTTGAAATAATTTCATCCGTGCAAGTTCGTTTTAATAAAATGATCGTTTGTAGAAATTCCAACTGAAGGTACGTCATCGAATGGATAATTTACAAACGATGGTACCGTTCTATTATTTAGAGAATCACTATATCTTTACGGGCACGAGCACGAACAGCACGATACTGCGAATCGTAAACCAAGGGCCACGTTAAAAAGTTTTACAACGGTCTTAATGCACTCTTAATGTACTATACATATCTGTACACACATATTTGTATATTTATAATATAAAACTGTGTAACGCGTTGTGAATAGTTAATGTACATTTATAGCACTTAATATGTGAACAGTCACGTTCCATTATTGTGGATAAAACATCTTGGTTGAACAATTTAGACGACACTATCTAGGAGCAGATTTAATATTAACCGAATTGCGCCAGCGCGATTCCGACGGAAGGACTGAACTTCAATTCGTTCGCTTTCGGGAAAAAAAAAAAGATTCAAGGGACAACCAGATGGGATAAAATTATCACGCGTGCATACGAACGATCGAATATCGTAAAAGAGCAAACAGTTTTTCCGAAACAAAGATAATAGTATCACACGAGTTTCTGTAACTGACGTACAAACAAAACGTTAAGGTTTCGCTATTTCGCGAAGTGGAAGCCATTGAAATATATTGAAGTTTCTCCGTTGTTGCCGAGTAACAACTGCATTTAACGTTTTCAAGGTATACACAATTACGAAAAAGTCCCTTTTTATTCTCGAAACAATCCGAAACATCGTATAACCAAAGGCTTGAAATGAAACTGTCAGTGTATGATTTCATCGCAGTTCGACAACTTCTGTTCGCCCTGAGTTAACCCCAAGGGGATTTCATAGTTGATTCATAATCGTATGTAATTCAACTTGTTTCATATAATTGTGGTAAACGAAGCATTCTCGTCAACTTGATGTGACCGTAAATATAATCGATGAAATTTAATTCCGCTTTTTTTTTATCCGGCGCCGTTTCTTTGGTTATGTCAATCCAGAATGATTTGGCGAAATAATATTTCACGATTGGTTAACGCGATACTGGCAATGTTATTACAATTGAACGTGTGAAAATAATCATTATGCTTTTGCTTTGTTTAAAGCCTATTGTTTAACACGAAAAATTGTGAATATATCTGACAATTATTTTGAGGTTATGACACGTATCGAAACTTTTCCGTTACCAAGTGATATTAAAAAAAAAATTCTACGTCTACGTTATTCTTGCAACGTAACACGTATTATGTTATAATTAATTTTTATTCTTTCAGAGATAGCGGTTCCTTCGAGGCAGCAATGGCTGTTAAGGGGCTGGTAGCAGCAATTGTTCAATTTTTAACCCAGCAGTTACAGGAAGGTGATATTACAGAAGAATCTCGGGAGAGTCTCGAAGTAGCGATACAATGTTTAGAAAGTGCTTACAATGTACAAGCATCCGATACTCCTGCAAATTTTAACTTATACGAAGTATACAAGTCTACCGAAGGAAATGCAAAACCCCAATTGGATGCAAATCTTACTCCGGAAACTGATCCAGAATCTGCCCCAGAAGCTACACCAGAAGCAAAAGCTGAAGCTAAAAGATTGAAAAACGAAGGAAATGCTCTGATGAAAGCTGATAAGCACTATCAAGCTTTTCTCAATTACACAAAGTACATATACTATTTTTATTCAAGGATAAGATATGTAATATTACACATAACTACATAATATTTTTTTCTTTTATTTAGAGCAATTCAGTTAGATGGTCGCAATGCGGTGTATTATTGTAACCGTGCCGCGGCATGTAGTAAACTGGGCAATTACGAGCAAGCGATTAAAGATTGCCATACTGCAATATCTATCGATCCCTCCTATGGTAAAGCATACGGTCGATTAGGTTTAGCATACTCTAGTCTAGAAAGACATAAAGAAGCCAAGGAAAACTATCAGAAAGCTTTGGAACTGGACCCTGATAATGAAAGTTATAAGAACAATTTACAAGTAGCAGAAAAATTGTTAGCTCAACAAGGGACGAACAATACGGGATTAGGCGGGGGCGCAGTTGCGGGCAACGATATTAGTTCATTTTTGACTAATCCAGCTCTTATGAACATGGTACGTCATATGGTATCTAACCCAGCACTTCAGAGTATGGTGAGCAATTTAATGGTTGAACAGGTAGAACAAGGAGGGCCTATGGAAGCCTTTATAGAAGCGTAAGTGTCGTTGATATTTGCC
Source organism: Anthophora plumipes (assembly GCA_951804975.1). Taxonomy (NCBI): domain Eukaryota; kingdom Metazoa; phylum Arthropoda; class Insecta; order Hymenoptera; family Apidae; genus Anthophora; species Anthophora plumipes. Next base: position 23,446,779 of record OX638116.1, on the reverse strand, counting down.
GATCTTTAATCATACAGTATCTTGTGTAAGTATAATATATTAAAATTGCAATTTAAATATTTTGTAGTGGTCAACAGATTGTGCGACAGTTACATAATGCCAATCCTGAATTCATTGAATCATTAACACGGCAAATGGGAGGAAATTCGAATGATCCAGATCCGCCGCAAAAAAATTAAAAGAACTGTGATTGTGACATATTATAAAGATTCTATACTAAATGGAAGTAACTAAATTTAATTGAAACATATAATAGCTATTGGGCAGTGCCTATCATTTTTTCATGTGCAAACAAACGAAAATATTGTCACCCTAACTTACATTACAACTGTCTTAAAAATCATATTCATATAGTATAATATAATATACATATATAGAATAACTGTATTTTTAAAGAATGTTCAATAATTCTATTTGTTGTATACTTAGAATGCTCTTTTCTAATTACATACATGCTTGTTTTAAATATTTAAAGTTTTTTTTTTCTGTTTTTGTATTTCCATAACCAATTCGAAAACAAGACGTCCATCGTCGTTAGTTAATAGTTAAATCCTAAAAAAAAATTTCTAGAATATAATATACATGTATATCATAAAAACTTTTTTGTTTAACTATTACGAAAATACAAGAAAAAAAGGACTTGGAACATTTACAATAAACATATAGGTATAATTAGGAGAAAGCATTCTAAATATACAACAAATTGAACTACTAAACATTTTTTAAATGTTTATACTTTTTATTTGTATTGTTTACTTTCTCATTTAGTAATTGTTCTTATATCACATATAAACTTCAACAGAAGAATAATTACTACAAAATAAAAAATACATTTTTAATCCAACAAATGTATATCCAATTATTTCGAGGTAGCATAAAATTTCAAAGGTTCCCATCATGACATTCGGTGTATTCTTCCGAATTGACAGTACGTGTACGTCAATTCTACGTAAATTACACAGTGACATCATTCTTATTTGGCACGTACTTGGAGCACGCGTATAAACGCACACACACGTCTTCACATTTCGTGCTCTAATTTGTTTGTTTTTCAGTGTGTGTTTCTAAATTCATATTTACTCGTATGCCATTTGCCTCTGCAGATAAGTATCACACCATTGGTCAATCCATTTTCCACCGGTGAGTTTCCTTATTCCATCATAAAATATACATACAACGTTCGAATTACCCATAGAATCGGTAAATTCGTTAAAAAATATACACTCACGACGAAAGAACGTTATCAAAATCGTTTAAGAAAGTTTTCTGCTATTTTCTTCTATCGGCTAAATTTAATTCTTTAGGCGCGTTTGCATTGTTCGCGAGAGAACCGTCTATATCGTATATCATATGAATCTGTAAGAGTACGGGTGCACATAGCGCTTATATTTATTACACGAACTATATATACATATATACAATCTGTTGTGTTTATGTTTTTCAAAATGGAAGATAATGTTTATATTAACAAAGATGCGATATTCACGGAGAAAGTCGAAGAAATTTTCGAACAGGCGACAATCGTGAACACGGCTATTTTATCCTAGTTCACAGTTTCTTTCATGGTTATAAATTTTCACGTGTTACATACCAGAGGCGCTGGGTGACAAAGTTGCGATGCAGCATTATTTACATATTTTCCAACCCTTTCCGTCATTCACCCACAAATACATCCGAGAAACATGATGCGTGCGCAAAGTCCCTCCACAGGTTCGTGACGTGCGCGGTGGCGCATGATTCGCCGGTTTCGGAGTACCACTCAGGAACGTGTCACTCGGTTGTACAAAGACTGAATATTATTTTCTTTTCTAAAACAGGCCGTTATAATTAAACACACTTCTATTTCAATGCCTACAAATAATAGTTAATTTTCTGAAATATACAATGTATATGATTAAAGTACTTATATTACTATAATATCAACGTTCTAGATAATTGCAGAGTATAAGAACTATTACCAGCACAGTATACGTTCAAAAACTTGTCATTTAATAGAGCATTGATAAACAGTAATATCTTTTCAATTAAGAAGAGGCATTTATTGTAAATAGTTACATTATTCCATCGGTATGTACCTTAAGCTCTTTATGGTGTTTTTTTTTTCAATTTAACAACAAATTGCAAGAAAAAAATACGTATTGTTGAATACTGAAGGTGATTAAAACAATTGAGAGGAGTGTTGAAAATTCGATGGCGCTCAATGTTTGTAAAATGGGAAAAGAGGGAGAGAGAGGGGGGGCACTAAATTGTCGACACGTCCCTGAGTATAATGCCCCCCCTCACTACTCGATTGCCGCACACTCAACAGATTGAGGTGTGGCCATCGAGGGCAGCCATCTTCTTGACTTTCTGTCGCTTAACATTTCAGGTAAATACGCAATTATTTCTTAAGTAATACAGATTGGAGTGGTGCGAGAGTGTGCTGTGCTGCGTGCCCGGGTGGTTAAAGCGTGCCGCATATCGGTTTGTTAACTACGCAACCGGGAACACCGTGTGTCAAGGAGGGAAAAAAACCTCTCCTCCTCCCGTGATATAGAGAGAGAGCCGAGGGAGTGCCATGCGTTACGAATCCACAGCATCTTCGCATGACGACCGTTTTAGTTCAACATACGAGAAGCCACACGCTGTCCGCCGCGGCTGAATTCGATCACTGATTTTGGGATCGCTTGTACCAGTTCAAGTACGACCTGGGCTTTAGTTCAGTATGTAAATCGTCCCCACAGGCTCTAGACCCCTGCGTCGCTATCCTGTCGCACCCTCAGCGCCCTCATCCTCCCCTCTCGTGCTACTCCCTCCGTCCCGTCCCGCCCGTCCGCCCCCTTACCCCGTTACGCGGCAATGCACTTCCGGCTGTGCAAAATTCGGCAAAAAGCTCCTCGGGTCTCTGGCTGGAAAGCTGAGTAAAAATCTGTGTCACCGTTTTGTCTCTTGACATTCCTCCGTCGTCGTATATCCCCGTCAGCCGACATCTCAGATCTACGTATAAACAAAAGGTCGGTACGTTTTTCTGATACGGTAGAAATTCGCGTTTCTATCCGCGTTCGGGACAAGTATCCGCGTATCACTTCACTTGCGCTTTCGTTTTTCACCTTCGTGATGATTTCATCGGAATTTCCGTTCGCTGATAATACTAGCAAACAAAACATACGTTAATCTTTTCAGTTAACAATTGACCATTATACATTAAGTATATATATATAGGTACGAATAACGAGAATTTTAAATATTATTCATGGGTGTGGCAGATAAAAAAATTGAAAGAATCTGTGATGATTGTTTGGCTTTAATTTAATACAGATTGAATAGTTTAATCTTTATGGACATAAAGGTAAAATACTCCTATCATTGTATGATCAACACTTTGTGGAACAATCAAAGATGATGATGTGAAAGTTTCAAAATGTTTATACAAGTTGTATTTTTGCCTTAACATTAACACATAACCCTTCTTTACTTCACTGACACATACAGTATTCTCTTCATTTGCATTGCTTCTGCCATTATTAGATAATATTTGATGCTAATGTCCATGCTTTTGTGCAAAATTTTTTACCAAGTGCTTTTTCATTTTCTATTACATGGAACAATAACATTTCAGAAACACATTATTGTGCTTTTTGATTCATATAAGAACTGGGCTAGAAGTTTCCTTTGTATATTAACAAGTATAATCTGTTGTAAAACATAAGTAATAAATACCTTAAAGTAATGAAAGTGTACTTTAAAACATATTTTTGTTACAATAAAAGCTCCAAATAAGTAGAATTTTATGTTAAGAGTAATATCAAAAATATACTATTGCATATAGTTTCTATGAATATACACATGTTTATATATTTTTCTCATAATAAATACCAAATGATTGTAACTTGTTTCGTTAAAATTTTACAAAGCATTTTAATCTGTGTGCAATGTGAATGTATTGCCTATTATATTTAATTTGTGCTTCTCAAAAATAATTTTCAACGGATACACATATCTCTTAATAGTGCATGTTTCAATACAAAGAAGTATCAATCTTATCTGTTCAAGCATGTTCTTTGGAAACATTGTTATTTTGTTCTAAAACATAAGGTATGGTCTTATACATATATAATAAAACTGGTATGTAAGAATCTCTTGTAAGAAGTTGATTAATTAATTGAGCTATTTATATAATACATGTCCTCATTTTTTTTTTTTTTTAATACAGAACTGTTAAAACAAAGACTTTACCTTGTGCATTCAAGAATTCTGTAATCTTTGATTTAAATGTGTACATGAGGTCATTATGATAACATTATGATAACACTATAATAACATTAAATCCACATTATATTTAGTCTTTGGCATTCTTGCAAAGCCTTGTAGTATATACATATTTTTCATATATATATATCGGAAGGAAAGAGTTATGAATCAAAAATTTGCAAAGACATCATTCGGTGATTATAGATTGTTATTTAACACTTTTACAGATACTTAAGTACATAATTATTATAGAAACGAAATATAATGCATATATATTTATATGTATACATATGATATTTGTGCGGTACATGCAATTATCTCACAGCCTTTTATCCATTCTAACATGTAAAATGTCCACTTAAAGCAGAGACGCTGAAAGAAAGACTAAAAACATGGGATGCAATACGGGCCGATGCCTCGGTCCAGACAATACGGGGTACCCTGGATCAGGTACGACCCAATCAATATCCTTTAAATCTTCAGCCCTCGTAGGTTGCTTTCTTAAATAGTTTTAAAGTAGACACGAAATATAGAGAGAAAAGAAGTCTTTTTACCTATCATATACCCACTGTATTAAGTAGCTGGCAGTAATGAAGTTAGAAGCAATTTTTAGTAATGTAAATTTTAAGTAAACACAGAGGGCTGTAGGGAGTGTATGCTATTATATTTGTAATGCTAGTACCAATTTAGTACTCTGTTTAAAGACAAGTGAATATATACAATACTTTCAGGTGAAGAAATTTTTATACCCTACGAGGTTTGAATTCGAGCCATTTGTTTATTAGCATTACCAGAAAGTGAATCTAATTAAACAGTTTCAAAAGAATTACCCTGACTTCTTCCTAACTCTATCCTGAAGAATGCTTTTTCTCTCGGTCTGTTTCATTGTTTCTTTCATATCTCTACATTTTGCACTGAAATCTACCTATTTCAAATTGCTTTCTACTTATTTATGGCCTTATCAGGGTGCAGGAAAAGCAGTTTTTATCTTAACAATGATATTGATTACATTTCTTCAATACTCCCTGTGTTTCCCATTAAGTTGTGATTATCTTATCTTATGTGTATTATGTGCTCACTCGCTGCATGCCCTTAGTTAAAAAACTAATCTTAGGTGGTGTATCCCAAGATGATGTCATTCAAATTGATTTAGATTCATTATCACCGGTACCTGAATAGTTTTTTAAGGTACTCCTTGCATCTATACTGTACGAAAACGCAGTTTAGAGTTTGTTGACAATAGAGAGTATCATCTTCACGCTAGTGTTTTGTAATTTACGAATTTTTCATAGATATATATATATATATATACATACACCCATATGTGTACGTGTATGTGTACATAGAATAAAAGCACTAGAAGTTAGGTGTGCATATTATGTGTCAAAATTAAGTGTATGTGCTCTGTATATATTAGCCATTATTGGCAAAGGAAAAAGATAAAAGAAAAAGAAACAATTGTCAAAATTAAACTTAGCTCATTGTGAAAACAACTATACAGTCATATGAAAAATTGTAGTATTGTTTGTGCATAGGTAAGTTATCAGGAGAATATTAATATGAATGTGTAACTTGCTTATAACAGTTATTAAAAAAAAAGTGATAATCAAGGCATCTGAAAATCGATAAAAAGATTTGTTACTAATGTAAAATGAATGTGTACTTCTTGCTTTGCATTAATAGATATATATATATACATATACATATTGAAGATCAGAGTTACATGCATAAAGTTCTAATTTTAATGGTACAGAATATACGGGAGTATTAGTAAGTAAATATGTAATGATTTACATTTTAGAATTCATGGCAGCCATTAGGAAGAAATTGGTTATTGTGGGTGATGGTGCTTGTGGTAAAACATGCTTACTCATAGTCTTCAGCAAGGACCAGTTTCCCGAAGTATATGTACCTACAGTATTTGAGAATTATGTCGCGGACATTGAGGTCGATGGGAAGCAGGTGGGTTCCTTTCAAAGATTGTTAAATATACTTAATATGCTTTTCATTTATTTTTAAAGGTGTTAAAAAAACCTTCTCTACAACAGGTAGAACTGGCACTTTGGGACACAGCTGGGCAAGAAGATTACGATAGGTTGCGTCCACTGTCGTATCCCGACACAGATGTAATCCTAATGTGCTTCTCCATCGATAGTCCCGATTCCTTGGAGAACATTCCCGAGAAGTGGACACCAGAGGTGAAGCACTTTTGCCCGAATGTGCCCATTATCCTTGTTGGAAACAAAAGAGACTTGCGCAACGATCCTAATACCATCAAGGAACTTAGCAAGATGAAACAGGAACCAGTTAAGCCAGAAGAAGGTAGAGCTATGGCTGAGAAAATCAACGCTTTCGCTTATCTTGAATGTTCTGCTAAGAGTAAGGAGGGTATTAGGGAAGTATTTGAAACAGCCACTCGGGCAGCGTTACAAGTAAGTATTGATTATTTCAGGTATTCCCGGAAATGTTTTTAAACTTGAGCAGACGTTATTAAAAAAATTATGTGAGTTCGTAGGTGAAGAAGAAAAAAAAAGGAAGATGTTGGCTACTTTAATTCTTGAACTCAATATACGAGATGTGGAAACTAAGGGGATTGGATAACGGCTGACTGCAATGAAGCTAGTTGTTATTTGCTGAAGGCCCCCAAGCGGAAACCATAATATAATAATAATAACAACAACTTATCTTTAATTATTTTACACAATAAAACAAATCTATAAAAAGAAAAAAATGAAAAACAACCACAAAATGCGCCCGCAATATATATTGAACAAACAAACAAAAAAAAAAGAAAATAAACAACAACAAACTGTCATCAATAAAACCGGAGACTTAAACTATTGACTAAATTCAATACAAGTATATGTGCTATATATGAGAAACCATAATGTATATTGTAATGACTACTTGATTGTATTTTTTAATGGTAATGAATTGTGCTTCGAGTTTAAACAATTAAACAATTGTCATACCAACTACTTACATTTACGGTACATAATTATCTATATCATTGTAGCAATTATTACAATTATTACTTAGTATCTCGTTACTATTATATGCATTCTACATCTTTTTTCTTTTTTTTTCTTTTTTTTTTTCTAATCGTAGTGGCTGTTTATTTTTGATAAAGAAAAAAAAGAAAGAATTACGCGGAAAGAAGGGACGAAAGGAGTTGTTGAGGGGGAGAGAATTCGTAACGAAGTATATAAAGAGAGAGAAAAGGGGGAGAGTAGAAAAACGTAGTACGCAATGCAGTCATAGAAAGCAATGTAAGAATTTCGAAACGATACGTTAAGAATTCCAAAATGTTGCGTCGCTATTTTATCGAACCATCTCGCATTATCTCTTATATTTCTCAAACAAACAAAAAAATGAAAAAAAAGGTAACAAACGTTATATTATAAAATTGCGTAAGTAGACCAGCGGATCACTTTGATCTTTAAGATACCAACTAGGCTAAATGTATTATTATTATAATTATTATTATAATTATTATTAATTATTTTTATTATTATATTATTGTAATACGATGACACTAACATTACGAATTGTAACAGCGGCTATATTATATTTATGTATTTCGACAACACACACATCCCCTTGCATCCAAAACAATGCACACACGAACAGTGTCCTGGTTTGCGTTCTACGTGATATATCTTTTTTTTTTTCTTTGCAAATTATTCGACGTGATCCATATGTAATCAAGGAATGTTTGATAATTGTTAATTTAGGGGCGAACAAATTTCACAGAGCATATTGATTTCTATTAGCGATAATTGCACGAAACTTGCACGATTGCTTTTCAATGATATTTCGATTTAAGTGATTATGTGTTCTTCAAAAGTTAATCGATTAATTTACGAGTTTCAAGTTACCTTTGTAAAATGACTATCGAGCCTGTTAAGTCGTCCTGTATCTTTTTTTCCTCCCTTTTATTTCTTTTTTTCTTGTTTCTTTTTTTTTGTTCTCTCATTTGTACACACACTATTCTAAACTTTTAATCTTACGCGTCTTCTATTAAATACTAATCTATAAGGTTCGTAAAGTAGTTGTTTTTCGCAAGAACTATTGAATTAACGACTGCAATGCAGTCTTGGCCATTGATTTAATGAATGACTGTGGAATTGTGTTCAACAAAACTTTTTTTAACGATTAGCAATACTACTGTTAAATTACGCTTTTAACCAGAACTCCCGTAATGGTTGCAGTCAAATTTTGCAACGGTCTGAAATTTTTCATTTACACATGAATTGAGAAACGGATGATGCCAGAATTTTTTTTCTATCATTGAAAGAGGCAAACATCGTTGATCAACTGTTCCGAAGCACAAAGTTAAATTGAGAGATCGATGAATAGTAAAAAAATCATGTATAGCATATAAATAAAAAAAAAAAATGTTATTTACCGTGAAACAAGAGAAAAAAAATCGTAAGATGTAAAAGCATTACCTTTGCAAATCAAAATCCGTTGCAAAGTTTGTAAGTGTTCTTTTATAATGATTTCCGAAGGATGTACTGTTTATTACGACTGTATCAGTTAATCCTTTATGGACTCTTTCTCTATGCTGCAATAAGTGCGATCGTGTTTTTCAGATGAAATAAATTACTAAAAAGATTTGTACAAACACTACCGCAGTTTTTATAAAGAAATGCTATGAGTCACAAGAGATATCGATATATATATCGACTGTTTTCTTAACAATTATAAAACTGTCTTGATCCTTGTCAAGATATAACAACTTCTGCATATTCTATTGTACAGAAGTTCTCGTTGACTGAGTTTCAGGTAAATGCTTTAATCAAAAAGAAAACAAAAGAAATTGGTAATCATACTCTTTTTCATGAGAGATCAAATATCGTTGAGTGCACAAGATTGTGACGTAAGATTGAAAATATTCAAAGTTCTACGTATGACGAGGATCAAAACGGTAATGTAATATTCGCATATTTGTCATAGCATCTGATAAATTCATTACCGTGTACGTAAAACAAAGTAAGCGATAAAGAGAAGAACATTTTGTTGTTTCACACGTACATGTTTGGTCCATATAGGATTAAAGATTGTACATAAAACAATCACCACCGTTCTTGGAATAGACGAGGTATATATGCCTTCATGAATGTTTCATGATTTTTCTTAGCATTTCTTTTTGTCTCTTTCACGATATATGAAACAGCAATAAAAGTACCGAACTGCTTTATCTAATTTTCTTACGAGAATATCGCGAGCAATATATGCATATATACATATATATACATATTATGGTAAGTGTATCACGTCACTTTGATTTCGAGCATTGAAAGAGGGCATACTTGTATACATGAAGAAAGAAATAGCGAAATACTATTTTCTACAACTCCGCAGTCCCCGTATGAATGATCGTACGACGTTGTATAATTCGTCGGTGGAATTAATGAAATTTTAGGAAGATGCTTCCAAGGGGCAAGAACTTAACCATTTGTATGTAGTAGTTTCTCTCAGTGATACCAGAAGTGGGAAAAGGAAAGAATACTTTTTTTTTACGATTAGGAGAACGAAATCGAGAGCAAGTTCTTTTGAGTTCTCTAACGATTCACTTCTATCATTAATTAGCCTTAATATATATATATAAGATATTTACTCCATGATTGCTATGATAAATTGTAATTAACAATAAAAAAAAATTACTTATCACTATTCGAAGGATTGGAATTTATGAGAGGGTTTGATGTATGTAAATTTAAATATCCAGACGTGGACAGTAAAGATTCTAAAACTGGAACTTGAGAGGAATTTGCGAAGGTACACGAATACGGTGAAATATATATCTATTGTACGACGAGATTTTCATTTACAACTTTTACTGAACAAAATTTTTTCTTTATTTTAAAATGTTAATATTTCCTAGAAATCACATATTAGGAAGTTTTTAAAACTAAGATCACTTCGACGACAAATATATCGTTAGCTTTTAAGTGCATGAAATTTTATACAAAAACAATTTATCTTCTTTTCGATATAAATGAAAAAATGAAAACTAACGTGTATCGTAGTTTTCAACCTAGCTGTGGTCAAACATGAAAAATGGAATGGAAAATTGAATCTTAGAATATAATGGATAAAAACTGACATGATGAACTTCTAAATCAGTTCTGCATCGGTTTTACATGATATAGATTATTATAAAGTTACATAATACATATAGACAATCCTATCCTAATTATATTTCACTTTGCTTCCAATTAACTCTGTAAAATAAATGCAGTACGTGGTATCTCGAAGGTATTTCTATTTCTTTTTCATTCAATTCTGTCTCTGGTATGTAGAAAAATTTTCTTCTTTTTTTTTTTAATTTTTTTAGCCTTTACATTTTCAACGTTACCGTCACTTTCGTCACACTCGTTAAGTATGCACAAGAGAGAAATTTCACTCCGGGTTTTGCTGCTGAGACTTATTATAAGAAACGTAGAAAAAAATCCCGTATCGATTATTGAGGAAAATTTTTACAATTCATCGCTCTTCGGCTTCACAGGCTTGCCCTTGCGATCGAATCCTTTAAGTTCGTTTGTCGCATGCTGGGCGATGTACTTGATGAAGTCATCGAGCTCTCTGCCACCTTCGTATTTAATTGGATTGTTCTTCGAATCCTTAGGTACCCAGAAGAGTGTCGGGAATCCTCGAACTTCGTATTGCACCGGGACATCGTTCGCGGTGGCATCGAACTTCACAATCTCAACGTCCTCGTTCGCAAGTTTATCGCCCAATTCGTCGTAAACAGGCGCCAATTTCTTGCAGTGACCGCACCAAGGTGCATAAAATTCGATCAACGTATCTTTCCCGTTATTTGTAACAACATCGTCGAAGTTACTGGCTACTGCAACCTTAACATTTCCGGTATTGTCCTCGGGAATTGGTTCAGACTTCAGATACGGTTCTAGAGAACCTACTTCCAGATGTTTCAAGAACGTTTCGAACGCATCGATCGAAAATTCTTCTTGCATAACGAACTTCTGATTTTTCGCGTTTTTCGCCAAGATAACAGGCTTGTCGCCCTTGACGAAGTCAATTCCAAAATCGTTCAACTCGTGTTGGAAGTCATCCTTCGAAGAAATGGCGAAGCTCAACTTGGGGAAGTCTTTGGCAACTTTGATGATTCGGTTGCGCCAATAATTCGTACCTTTAGGATTCTTGACATAGTCCACGGCATAGTAGGCAACAACCAATGGCAGATTTGTAAAATCTGCGGAATTGTCCCGCGTACGAACACCGGCAATACCAAAGCTAGAACAGAGAATTCAGTTAGAATGAACATTTCGTTATTTAAATGTCGGTGAAAACAAATTTCTCGAAATTTACTAGTTTTTATTGATGAATTCTTGAATATCGCCCATAGACTCGTCGTACGTCACGGTGTTTGGTTCAAACTTGTTTTGGAGTAGTTTTGGTCTATACAGAATAATGGTATTCCTGGAAATAAAACAGATACAGATATTTAGTTTGTTTAACATTCAACTTAGATTAAATTTATCAACGAAATAAATAAATTACTTTTGTCCCTCCTTCTCCAAAAGTGACTTGGCAGTTGTATGAGCAAATCTAACTTTGTCTTTAAGTTTCTTGGTTACAGCATGGAAGGCTGTTGCCAAAGGTGAATTTTCCTTCTCAAAGAAACCAACAACACTTGTTTCATCAGTTTCCAAAAATGATTTCAGACAACTTTCTCCAGTTAGTTCCTTAGATGCTGGTCCCACTTGTGACTGAAGCACACATAAGTTAATTATATACAATATTTAATTGATTTGCCAAGATAGAAAAATTCCAAGTACCTTCATGTATTTAGCAATGCCTGCAGCTTCCCTAGGTCCATTGTAATCACTGACAAAATCACTTCCAGAGAAGATTTTCAGCGTTGGGTAGCCATTAACAGAGTATTTGTTGCAGGTACTCTTTCCACTTTCTGTACAGTCTACTTTGGCAAGAGTAATTGGGGGATCATTACCCAAAAGCATTTCAGCAGCTTTCGCATATTCCGGCTTCAATCGTTTACAATGTCCGCACCTGAAGAAATCGTGAAACGATTATTCATATATCACGCGATGATAGTACAGATAAACAAATAGAAAACTTGCCGCTAAATTCTTCCCATATTTCAAATAATTACATAAGAACAACACTTAAAAATATCACGGATATTTTCGCGTGGAAATAACAATAGTTACTTCGAACGTGACACGTTTTTACTACCCATGTCACGAGCCGGTACACGGAATTACCGAGACCGGAAATTGAAGAACAGCTACTTTTAACCATTCTATCCATGTAATTATAGCAGAAACGATAAGATAATCGAGGAGAAGTAAATTTCTATTCAGATTTCGGAGTACATGCATGTATATTCAAACAAAGAAACCCTCTTACCATGGTGCATAAAACATAACAAGCGTGTTCTCGTGCTGTTCTAATTCAGAGGTGAAAGTGTCGTCTGAAAGCTCCAGCACATCCCTTTCCTCAGCTAGGACGGCGACGAAGACGAAGAAGAGAAAGCTCAGGTACTTGGGCAGCATCGTGTATCACGGTGCTTATTCCAAAATCAAATTCGAACCGTATTCTATCCCCAAAAGACACTGTCTGTCGAAGACGTGGCTATTACGAGAAGTTAGCCAGGGTAGTCACGCAGTGCTGTCGCGTTCTGATTGGTCCGCCCCGTTGGACATGTGTACGATGTGTTTCTGTACACGTTTTGTACACGTACACAGACGAAGGAGGCAAGATTCCAACCGGGAAAGAACCAGCAACAAGATGCATTTCGTTTCGTTTCGTAGTGGGGGAAAAGTGGAAGAGAATTTTTAACGGTATTCTTGAAAAAATCTTTTTCGTCACTTTATCTTCGGTCTTTCATGATCCTGTGGCCTCCTCGAGCCGACTATAACGAACTACCTGTAACGTTTACGGAGTTTTGCCGCGTTCTTAGAGTGGCGTTTGAAATAAGAATGAGCGTGAAATCATTCAAACTCGAAATTATCAAACTCGGCTCACGAGGCATGAGTAAGCGGGATTTCTTGAATGAAGATAATTCATTAGCAGTATTTATCTACATTTTCGACTATAAAGACAGTAAAGGAAAATCTTTATGGTTTTAAAATGTCGCGATTTGTCTAGTTAAACAGGAAGTAGATAGTTATTAGATATAGATATACGTAACGAAAAGTAATACTAGATTTCCATGGTAAACAGAACACGCGATTTGAAAGTATTAACTCATTATAACGATAAGGCATATTAAGATACTGAGAATTGATAACATACGTTATTTGAGCTGAGAAAGTATAGATGAATTCCGAAAAGCAGCTCGTAATATCTTCAGAGTAATCAAAAAAATCAGAAACATTATGCTTGTTGTAATAAAATAAAAAAAAAAATCAATGCACAAATGATCTCGAAGCAAAGATTCAGTTGATATACGGAGCTTTCTTATGTAACGTCAATCGATGTTTTCCTATTACAAAGTGTTCAAATCATTTGCGCAATAACGTCGCGTAAATAATAAACAGTACGAAGAAAAAAGATTAACAATTAATACGGAACATTTAACTTCGTTGGAACTAAGAAATTTCGTTCTTTTTGCGATTGAAAATAAAAAAATGTACCAAAGGTAGCGACAGAATGAGATAAGAAAATTTAACTTGGCAATTATGTATACGGTTTTCTTTTTTTTTTTTTTTCATACGACGCTACCGAATAATATCGAGCAATTGAAATTCCGCGAAGACGCGTTTAAAGATAGACGAGATAAATTGTACACTGAGGCACATATTAAACGCTTAATGAATTACAATGAAGATCCTTTTAACGACAGCGAACGATTGGTTGCTCGTGTCTAGCGTAGACATGAGTTTGCAGAAAAAGGAGGAAAAGTGTATGTACCGTAGCCAGAATGGGGGTTCATTAAATATCACTGACAAGAGAAGCAACATTTTCAGTCAGTCGTGAAACCTCTGTGCTATCGTTTGTAACAGGCAAGCAGAAAGACAAGAAGCTTCGGTTATCCTTGTTCCTTAAGTAACATCGTACGAACATCTGATTTTACGGTGAGTAGTTGCACAATTGTTGCGCAGTGAAACTCGAGGAGAGGAGTTGAACGAAATTGCATTGAAATATTTCAATGATCCTCGAATTTTTAGAAACAGAATACACTTAACACTTTACCGACCGCCTCTGTTAATTGAACATTGGCTCGGGTTTTGCTATCGCGCGTATTCTTACAGCTCTAAAATTCGTGAGAGAGTTTACTATATCGTTCACTTTCTGTTATTATAGAGTAATTAATTAATTTGTTGCACTGGCAGCAAGAAACTGATTAATAGGCTCCCGGTCGATAAGCGTTGCCAGTAAAAAGCCGATTAATAAGCTTCCGGTCGGTAAAGTGTTAATATTTCTTCCTCGTTTCTCCCTGATTCTTTTCTTTGTTCTTTTTTTTCTTTTTCTTTTGCAAGTTAGAACTAATATACTCCTAGGTCACCACGTTACGTGTACGAAATTCATATTTTATTTATACGATCGCTTAAATGTTCCTTGGCATGTCTAGAAGGTTTAATCGAGTAATCGCGCGGTATCGATGTGCGTCAGTAACGACAATCCCACGGAGAATTAATTAACGATGATATTTCATAAGCAAATCGATCGTATACCACTTGGAATACAATCGCGTGAAACGAATTTATTTCGTCTAAAATAATTAAATATCCTATCAACCGAGAGCTTCAGAACTCGTATTATCGTTTGGCCTTAACTTATAAACGAATGCTTACGTAAACATCGTTACTTCGAAACAATGGTATCCATATTAAATCTCACAAGTCCTTGTATTTTAATGTAAATAATATGCAACAATATCTGAGGTTTATTTATGAAACGCAACGAAATAAGGAAGGGAATTGTCTTTTCAAGGATTCGTGAAAGAAATGTTATATAAACGATACTATTGACCATACGTGTCCCACGTGTTCTAATAATAAATGAATGAACATCGTTGACTGGAACGTACCGCTAACTACAGAAGTTCATTTAATTGTCACACGAACGATTAATTCGTAATCAAAGATAAATTACTGGCGTACACTGTGTGCAAACCAGATCTATTTCTAGCTGGGATGACTTCATAAAACCACTTTACATAATCACTTTCGTTTGATTGCATCTTAACCCTTTCCGGAGAAGCGCGGGAAAATTATCATCTACCGGCAATCAACATTAATGTGTCAGTATGACTTAAAAGATCTGGATAAAAATTAATATCAGTCCGTGATGCACTGGCGCGATTATCCTCGTATGGTTTGATTGATCATATCTGCTTTAAGTACGAGAGATTATTCAATATCGAACATTGCAGATCGTACGACCTGTTTAATTTAATATTGATCAGTTCCTAGAAACCTGTGGAATTGTATTTATAACAAATTATTTGCCATCTGAATGATGACGCTTGACCAAATCTTTCGATTGATAAATGAAAGTGGTGGGATGACGCAAGGGAACCGCTGTTCGAGCTTAAAGGTTCAGTTGTGTCCCACCTGTCAGAGCGGATAGGTCGACTGTTTCATCTGCTGATTCCTCGATAGAATCGAGTTCATTTGGCTATTAGCCCACCAACATTTAAGCTTGCCATACGTCGATACCTTAAAGTATCTAATTTTTCATCTTCCAGTTCGTTCCGTGAGCGTGTTCGCTAAGTCAACGTATTTTATTTATCCAACGTTCGAAAGAGGTAAGAAATTTTCGATTCGTTAAATGTCGTGTCATCGTGATTCGTTGATTCACTTTCTCTTTTACTGACCAGTTGCTTTGCTTCCTATACAGTTGACCTCGATTCCACTTTTCAAATAGAATTGCAACAAAATTAATACACCGTTACAGCTCGAAACAATGCGTTTATTACATAACATTTTAACGAATATGTTAAACATGTTTTGTTTAACTAAAACCATCGATACTCGAGTAACATATGTATCTTGATTTTATGTGTTTTCAGCAAATCTAAGCAAAATGCCTTGCCCATTCTTAACACGTCTCTCTGCGAATTACATTCGCAACTATGGAGCTTCTGTAATAACGAATTACCGCAATCTTTGCCCAGTGATGTCTCAGTTCTTTAGCACTGATGTACAGTCCACTGAGAGGCAACAGATTGAAGAAACTATTAGCAGTCAATGCCCATTTCTTGCTGAAAAGCAAAATGCTGTGAAAGTGGCTAGTCCTATGGTTGAAGAGGATATTATCAACGTATCCAATCAAGTTAATGTGGAAAAACCAAGTTTCCCCTATGAGGAATTCTTCCACGAACAAATCATGAGAAAGAAAAAAGATCATTCCTACAGAGTTTTTAAGAAGGTGAACCGGTTAGCAGAAAATTTTCCAACTGCAATGGAATATTCTTGGGGAGAGAAAGAAATCACTGTATGGTGTTCTAACGATTATTTAGGAATGTCACGGCATCCAGCAGTGACTAATTCTGTACGAAAAGCATTGGATAAGTATGGAGCAGGGGCTGGTGGAACAAGAAACATATCTGGCAATTCTGTGGGTCATGAAATGTTAGAGAAAAGACTTGCTTCTTTACATCAGAAGGAGGCTGGTTTATTATTCACCTCTTGTTTCGTCGCCAATGATTCCACTTTGTATACTTTAGCTAAACTACTAAATGGTTGCCATATCTTTTCCGATGCCGGGAATCATGCGTCTATGATTCAGGGTATAAGAAACAGCGGAGTACCGAAGCATATTTTCAGGCACAATGATGTACAACATCTAGAGGAACTTCTTTCCAAAGTAGATAAGAGCGTGCCGAAAATTGTAGCTTTCGAAACGGTACATTCTATGACCGGTGATATATGTCCTTTAGAGGAGTTATGTGATGTTGCACATAAATACGGTGCCTTAACATTTGTCGATGAGGTGCATGCTGTCGGATTGTACGGATATTGCGGTGCTGGCATCGGAGAGAAAGAATTAGTCCTTCATAAGATGGACATTATATCTGGTACCTTAGGGAAAGCATTTGGCAATATCGGCGGATACATTGTCGGATCTGCAAAATTAATAGATATGATACGAAGTTACGCCGCAGGCTTTATTTTTACAACTTCGTTACCACCGACAGTATTATATGGCGCCTTAACAGCAGTTGAAATTCTAGCCTCGGACGAAGGCAGAGTATTAAGAGCTAACCATCAGAAAAACGTAGCTTATATGAAATCTATTTTAACTGAAACAGGCCTTCCGTTAGAATCGTCACCCTCTCACATTATTCCCATAAAAGTACATATCTTTTGCTAACATTATATATATTTTATAATGCGTTTCTAATATTATCGTATTTAATTATAATTGATTTTACAGATCGGAGATCCATTGTTATGCAGCCAGTTGGCCGATTTCTTAATAAGAGACAAAGGCCATTACGTGCAAGCAATTAATTATCCAACTGTTCCAAAAGGTGAAGAGAAATTAAGACTAGCCCCGACGCCGAAACACACTCGATCGATGATGGATCAATTTGTGAGAGACACCGTGGACGCTTTTCGTCGACTCGATATACCGATAGTACATAAAAATCTAAAATAATGAAATGTAAAGAAATAAACTATCCAAATTTTATACACACAAAATTTATTTTATGCGGATATTATTGCTGTTGAACAGGCAATTGATATGTTTGTAAAAATGTTAAAGGTAAATCAAAGTTAATTTGATTATATATATATTGCTTTAAATAAAGCGTTATTAAATAATACATTTGTCTGGTTACTTCATATAATTCATAAATATATGGATATCATAAATAAAAATTAACGTATGAATCATTGGTAGCTCGATTAATCGGTACTTTCTCTTATCGTTTCACAAATCATCAAAAGTCATCGTTCTTATCCCCAGCATTTAAATGAAAAACTACGCTTGACAGAAGTACCGCGCGCATACGCGTCGATTCACGGAACTTTCAGGGTTGACAGTGTCGTCTGCATTTTACGTACTCGGATCTGTGTTTGCACGAACATTTCTATTCGATTTCAAGTTCTATTCGTAGATTTTAAAATGATATTGTGAATCACGTTGCTGTTATTCATGAAATCAACAAATGACACTATCGTCGGAACATACGTAACTTGTCCTTATACGCTTGAATGAAATGCTGATCGAGAGTTAAAACAAAGGTTAGAATGAGAAGCATCGTCAATATTTTGAAAATTTTCGTCGCCTTTTTTTATGACTACACAAGAGGACTGTCGTACATTATTACTACAATTTTGGTTCTTTACTACTGTTTACATCCGAATCGATTTGCTTCGCACTATACTTTCATAAAAACAGAAGATATTTACGATGAACTGGAGAGGTCGTACCCGGCAAGAGATAATTCTTGCACGATTACGCTCAATTCCCGAAGATCGTCTCAATTACTTTATCCCGAAGAACATCCTCGGGAAGATCCCGTGGCAATGGCACGGAGATTGGGTATATTACCAGGAGGACAATGGAAACCCCTCAACTGTCATCCCTTGTTCAACGTGGCCATTATCTTGCCGTATAGAAACCGTCAAGCACAACTTAGCATTTTCATGAATTACATTCATCCGTTCCTGCAGTCACAAAATCTCGATTATAGAATATTCGTGATAGAACAGGGTCCGATGCGCGAGTTCAATCGCGCTAAATTGTTCAACGTCGGATACGCAGAGGCGACAAAAGTGAATGACTTTCACTGTTTCATATTTCAAGACATAGACTTAATACCTCAGAATCCTGACAATATTTATGCCTGTACTAAAATGCCCAGACATATGAGTTCAAGCGTGAACACATTCCGTTATAATTTACCATATACTGGTTTGTTCGGTGGTGCGATTGCGTTGACACGCAAACAATTTGAAAGAGTTAACGGGTTCTCCAATGTTTTCTATGGATGGGGAGGAGAAGATGACGATTTTTATAGCCGTTTACAATCAAGAGGTTTTCAGGTGTGTGAATTGTTATTATATCAATGAAAATACTATGCAAATATTAATACAATCATGTTTTATGTTTGAATGGAACTTCAGGTTACACGTTTTGGACCTGACATTGCTCAGTATTATATGTTAACACACAAGAAAGAATCACCAAGCATTGCCAGATTTGAAAATCTCGAGAACAGCGCTAGAAGATACGATACAGACGGAATTAGCAATTTGGAATATAAAGTTCTGAATCATCAATTAAGGCCGCTGTACTCTTGGATTTTAGCTGATATTTAGTTTTGGTATGTCTGCTTTGCGTTGTTTCATCAACAAGTATGACTATTTAAAAATGTTTTATGGCAACAAAGCTCTTCTGTTCATTTCAGTTCTCTTTCTCAAAGAGTTCATTCATATTTAATACTTTTCATTGAATCAAATATATCGCCATAACGAATTATTACGAAATATTTAATTGTGGAGCTTTGCAATTGAAGAGATATACTTTTGATAAAAATAAAATTCTTAATGATTTGCGTTTGAATATTAATAATGTATCAAATGAAACGATTTAAACGTCATACACGTAGCAAACGTATTTCCTAATTGTGTTCCTGTTTGGATTAACGCGGTAAAAAAACCTCGAAAGTCAGTTTCTCAAGCAAGCGCAGATTTAATAGTACAAAAGTTCTTTATACAGATAGATCGTAGATCGTTCCTCTAATAACGTGAACAAATCAAAGTACTAGTATAATCGTGTGAATTTTTTTCTAGCGCATTATTACTGACTTAACCTGTTTACTACTGAATAGTTTTAAGTACTGCATTTATATTAACCGAGAAAAGAACAAATGTATTATTAAAATTATAAGCAGCATCTACTGCTTCTAATATCGAAATCGTTCGAAATGTGTAAGTTAATTTTGTTTCGAGTAAGTTTAAATAATTTTAGGCGCCAAATATAATCGAGATTATCGATGTATTATTTCGAATAGTTTTCGAGTTAACAGAATCAGTCACAACTATCTTTTATTTTTTCAGTACTGGTAATGTGATAAATGCATATAGAAATTGTAAGATTTAAAGCTTGTATTGCGCGCGATTGAAAAAACAGATCATGTCGAAATGAATAAAACTTATAGTTCAAATTTTAAATCATCGAAAATATTGCACTTTTACATATGTAAGTACAAGTGACTCGATAGAAACGAGCGTACGTATTAAGATCTCGTTGGAAAAAAAAATTGTAAACCCTTTTTAGAAAAGAACAGCGTGTAAATTTACTTTGGAACATTTCAAATAACATATCTCATCCCTGTATATTTATTTGTAAACATTAAAAATCATATAGATCGCCCGTAATAAATATTCCAATTGAATAAGTTTTCTTTGCCTTTGATAGTAAACTATATTTCCGTGGTCTTCGTGAGATTCTATAAGTATCCATGAAAAAAAGGACTATTTTGAATATTTGAGTTTCAACGATCAGAAAAAAGAAACAATAAAATTTGAAGAAGTTTCGATATTATAAAGACGAACACGAGAGTATTGCAAGCAATAACGCCGCGTGTACTTTTTATTATTATCTTTTAACCTATCACTTATTACATGGGTTTTTTTTGCATGTGTAATTAAAAAAATAACGATAAAGTGTACGAATGACTGTAGAAATGTGTATGTATAGCGAAGAATGTGATCTCCAAAAATACAGCATAAATCATAGTAAAAAGAAAAAATCGACGTATATATATATATGAGTATAAATATAACTATCTTTCTATGTATATGTACGCGAAATCTGACATAATTACATTATAAAGAAATTATGAAGTTTCATGAAAATCGTGTACAATATAATAAATATGATATACACCAGTGGAGATGTGTTTAATTGCACTGGATCGTAATGTGGATTGAATTTTGTCTCGAACGAAGCATCATGAAATTCAAACGGAAACGAGACGAATTTTGTAATTTAAAAAACCTTGTTAACCCCGAATTTTCATACATCGCATATTATTTCATAATGCTTCGATGTATTTTCCCTTCTCAAATTATGAAAAGTACTGTATTGTGCAGAAATCGTTAGACAAGAATTGCTTAGTATGATAATTTTCGAACTAATTCTTTACTGATATCTGTGATGCATTCTCGGGTACTTTCATTAACTTTTACAGAGAACAAAAAAAATATATAAAATCCTCGTTAAACGAACGAACACATATTATTCCGTATTACTGTTCTGTTTTAAGTATTACACGACGATGAAGTTTTAAAGTAGCACAACGCATTTTAAAGTTCAATGGAAAAACTATCTGTTCAATTACAGGTATCGTTAATTTATATTCCCTAGAAAAAAAAAAGATCTGACAACATGAAAGTATAAAGAAAAGCAATAAAAAAGAAAAAAAGTGTATACTCCCAAGAATGGATTATCACCCTTGAAATTACCAAATATGCAGCCTGCATATTACCTCGGGCAATACGCGTACATTACCTATTCAACTATGGAAAATTGGGTACAAGTACTTTTTTTTATATATAAAATCTATTTTCAATTATACTCAATGTATTATGTATCGGACAGTTCTTGATAACGCGCGTACATCATCTTTTTTACGCAATCCTTGTACGTGTCCCCCGGTAACGCACTATACGAGGATGATTTCGCTCCCAAACCAGCTGTAGGAACTCTTCTCTCTGCTTCGATGATACTCGTCCTACCTTGGTTCGATTTGCCAAGTCCCATTCCTTCACTCCACCCCATTTTTTGTAAAAGTTTATTACCTACGTTATCGGAACCGATACCGGCTCTCGTGGGCTCCTCGTACGATACCGATATCTCCTCTACTCTGGTCTTTAAGTATTTCTCTTTAAGTTTATTTGGTTGCGGAGGTTCTGGCTCGCCGTATTTTGCCCTCCTCTCTTTGGCGCGATCTCGATACTTGTTGTTTCTCTGCTGTGGATCGTTCGGGTCCAGACCACGCACTTGATACCAATTTTCCAAATTCTGTTTGTGAAGGTCGGATAATTGTTGGTGCCGAAGCAATGCTTCTTTGCTTGGAAATTGTCGTTTACACAGTAAGCACGCCAACTTGCTCCAATCTGTATGTTGTCGTTCCTCCTGTTGTACATCTTCTATTTCTTCTTCTGTATCGCTACCACCACCATAAGCGGCAACCAAACCATTATTTCCACTTTGGTCCTCGTCCTCGTGATAAGAGTTCGCTAGAGATTTCTTCTCCAATATTGCGTATCCTGCGTCAGCAGCTCCGCTTCCAACACCTTGATTACCATCACCACCCGCAAACTCGGAATTCCAGTTACTCTTTGCATTCTCTTTCTTCTGATTCAAGGTTTTCGCCCAACGTTCCATGTCCTTTGCTATCTTTTTCGCTACTTTCACCTTATCCTGTTTACTGTCTTTCTTTTTACTTTCGTCGTCCTTCGAGACTTCTTGAGCCGCGGTGGTAATCGAGGAAGTTGTTGCCTGATTGGTAACTGTACTCGTCGAATCTGTGCTACTAGCTGTAGCAGTTATCGTAGTCCCACTCGATGTAGTTCCTGTCGCTTGTGTCACGGTTGTAGCAGTCTGTATATACAAAATCGAACGTAATAAAATTTTCTTTTTAACGCTTACTCAAGGACAATTTAACAAAATCAAAGTATACGAATCTTAAATACCTTCGCTGGTTGATATGAGAAAGATTCCGCATCCCAATAAAGGAATTGTTGCGTATGACTATTATAATAATATTGAGAATTGGGGTCGTAATACAATCCCGTGCTTGGATCGTAATAGTAACCCGACGATTCGTCATAATGGTAAGTGCTAACATCTGGCACGGCTGTTTAAAAATATTAACGTTATAAAATCGTTAATTAAATCAGTTATATATATACATATTATTGTATAAAAACTTACAATACACTTTACCGTCGCTGCCATGTGCAGGCACTCGTCCACTGGCCAATGCTGTACTAGTTGGTGCCGTTGGTGTTGGCCTGTTTTTCATTTCCTCGCTATCCCCTAATTTTCTGGACGCTTGTAACTGTTGTATGGCAGATTGTGCTACAGCCGCAGCTGCATTCACCCTATCAGTCTGATTCAAAGATGGCAAAGTGATTGCGGAACCCTGCATTATTTGATTCTGATAATATTGCGTGTAATACTGAAGGTAGTGAGCTTTCTGTGCAGGTGTCTTAGCGTATAAGTTGGCACTATACTCTGCCAATTGAGCAACATCGTCCAAGGTGTATCTTTGCGGCTGGTTGTCATTCGCTTTCCACGTGTTCGTATTATTTATTTGATGAAGCTTGCAATAGGTGATCTCAACTTTTCTACCATCCACCACCAATCCTTGTTTCGTGAGGGCGGTGTGTAAATACATCGCGTCCACAACGTTGCCCATTTCTAAGTAACAAACGCCTCTCGATGTGTTTGTAAGGGAATCACGACCTATACGTATACTACGTATAGGCATCGACGAAAGATTTTTCATCGCTTGGAGAACCGAATCTTCGGTTGTCAATACGTCCAATCCACGAAGAAGAACGGTATTCGTAGGATGAGGGCTAATTTCATCGCTACCTTCTCCACCCTCTTCGCTCTCTGCTCGAGAGGCGGAACACTTGAAGCATGTTTCACGTCTCTTGAAATTATGCGCGCCGCACTACAACAACGAAAAATGATCAACCACATTGCAACATTTCGATGAATTAGACCGATACTAAAGGTATTATAAATAGACTCACCTTAACACAGTGCCAATCTTGTGTGTTTTTTGCTGGTGGCTTATCTACATGGCAATCTTTCGGTATACTGTACTGCATCAGGGCACGGTATTGGTCCTGCAGCATCAGTACTCCCTGCAACAGAGAATTTCAGTGTTATCCCGTCCAACATCCTCCCAAAGCAGCTGTTTATCCCGTAAACTTCCTTCTTGGCTGACGAAATTATAGTTTTTTTTTTTCTACTTCATAGCTTTCCGTCTCGAACGAACAGTAAAGAAAATGTTGTGGGCTTATATAAACGTGGGCCATTCCACACGGCTTGCGGACCGACTATGTAAATATATATATATATATGAACATGCGCGAAAATATGTTCTCTGGTCTTTCTTTTTTTTCTCTTTTCGATTGAAAGAATCAAATTCGTGGTCAACAAGCAAACATACAATGATTTGCTTGCATACAAATTTGTACTGTGAATAAGAAAAATAGTCGTGCATAAAAATTGTCATTCGTTCTTAAAATGCTTGGTCAATGAACAATTGCATCTGAAAGATTTCTTTTTTAAATGAATAGAAGCAGACTTAAAAAAAAAAATAAAGAAAAAAGAACTAAGAAAAAGAACAGAAAAAAATGATAATAGTAAGAAAGCATTTATAAACATGAACGTAGCAAAATGTGATTCGTAGTAACAAATAAAATTCTCATGCCAGATATAATAATATATATATACTGTGTATGCATTGTATGCAGAAGATAAGACGATTGGAATGACCCCCTCCTCCGATCTTCATTGTTAGTCCACAAACTTTTATGATAGATAGAGGATAGGTAAAAAAGCACGCGCCGCGGCCTTTCGATATATATATGTGTATATATATATATATATATATATATGTATGTGTAATAAATTTTATGTAAATCCAATAGACGGAGTTTTTTTTTTTGTTTGCGAGCGAGTTAAGAAAAGTCTGCAAAGTATGTGGGGACTCCTAGATAAATAATTAGGTACGGTAGATTGAAGTAGCCTTTGATAGGTGCACAGCCATGGCCATGGGGAAGGCCAAGGGGCTGCGTTACCGTGCCTTGCCGCCACGGGGCGTCGGTGGCACGCGTACAACGCATCGGTTGGGTATCTGGACTGAACTTCTTTCTACCTGTTTCATCTCCATCCACCGTGCGGCCTCCTGAGTCGCGTTAAACTCGACGAATGCAAAACCTCGCGAAGCACCTATACAGAGCAAATACACACATATCCAAAGTTAATCCACGTTTTGCCTGGGTGTCTCTACTCTGAGAGGGCAGGCAATCACAGCACCAACCATTGACAGACTGAGTTTCGAACGAAGTGCTTTCTTCGCTTCGTTGCTTGCTTTCATTTCCATTTGCCTAAAGCTCAGCAGAATGAATTCTATTCGGGTGAGAGATGATTTTTTGCTTTTCCGTTAAAATATCTTTACGCGAACTTTAGTTATTTTTCTTTTTTTTTTAACTTTTAAATATGCCAGGGTCTATCGGTTTCTTAAAAGCTTCCACTTTTTTTTTCTTTTTTTTTTTTCATCAAAAGAATCGAGAGGATAAGAAATTTTACAGAAATACACCCCCCCCCGGCCTCTTTCGAAAATTTCTATGTTGCTCGTTGTTAATATACAAATGACATTGGAAAAAGATTTCATACTCCACACAGCCATAAAGTTTGTCAAAGATATTATATTGTGAATAGAATGATCATGTAGAATTGGTTGGTAGATACATATTCCAATTATTCTAGATATGACTTAGGGATTTCTCAGAAATATTTTACACCATTCTTGTAAGATGAATAATGATGATTTGATTTTCCTCAAAATACTCTTCCTATATAACAAGTTTTATCTTCTTGTTACAAACTTACCTTATTCCAAGAGTAGAAAATTAATTAATAATTTATGCTTAATCGATCATGATTAGATTCATTATTCTTCATTAAAAATTTTGGGGTATTCATGATTGGTACCGATATAATACTAATACAACAATTTGTACAGTGTAAGAAAAAAGTTGTTTGAAGTCTCTTTCAATTACTGATAAGTTAGAGAAATAGTTCTGGCACTATCAGAAATCTCAAACAACTTTTTTTTTCTGCTTCATTTAAATGATCATTAAATATGCAACAATAACTTAGGCTACATAAATCTAATGCAACCTGCTGAGGTAAAAAGCGATTCACTAATTCGCACATTAGGTTTAGGGGAAGTTAAGTTGCAAAAATAATGACAATTACCTGTATCCTTTTTACGAATCAGCCTGATGTCCTTGGGCATGAGACCACAGTTGAGGATGTCTTGCCGCACCTGTGATACACACATCATAATGATAACAGTGATGTATGCTTGCGAATGCTGGCTCACGAGTGGCCAATTATGTCCGGCCGCTAAGTTGACAACCTACGTCATTTTCTGTAATATGCTGAGCAAGCCCGCGAATCATTATGGTGTTGTTTGGAGATTGAGATTTGTAGTGGATGCCTTCCATGGACGAACCGTAAGTACGTCCATGGTCATGCTCAAAGTCCATACTTTCTCGGCTATGATCGTCATCGCGATCCCGATCTCTTTCTTCCCGTTTTCCTCTACGATCTCGATCTCTGTCCCTATCTCTGTCTCTCCTCGAACGATCTCTATCTCTGTCGCGCTCACGGTCACGATCTCTGTCTCTCTCTGCAGAATCTCTATCTCTCTGTCTTCCATAACGATCCTCTCGATCTCTGTAACTACGATCTCTGTCGTCTCTGCTTCGATCCCTCCTGTCTCGCGATCGATCTCTTTCGCGATCTCTATCCCGACCACGATGATTTCTATACTCTGGGCTACGATGGTCTCTATCACGGTGATCGTTGTCACGATGTTCTACGTAATCCGGCGACCTACTGCTTCCATAGTCGTTGCGATAATCGTAATCTGAATTATGCCCTCTCCTTTCAGGTCCATAACCTGGCTCCCAGGGGTCAATATTGTTACTGTACATGTTGTCCATGCATTTAACTTATTTCTGGAACAATTAGAGTTTCTGTTATTTTATTTGCAATTATCTTTCAAATTAAAACTACAGCGCATCAGAAATGGAATTAGTTCATTTGTTACTTGGCAATTTAGAAAGTTAAGAGTAGCCAATTATGCTAGAAATGGCTGCCAATAAGCATTTAAAATTAAGTTACAACAGTGAGATAAGAACATTATTAAATTAACACCTCTTACTTTATATACTTCTACGGATATAAAAGAAAAAACATCGTGTGTGTGTGTATATATATATTGTACAAAACTAAATTAATTTCGTTCGAAATATACATGTATAATTAATGTTAATTATATCGAATACAACTAACTATTTGTATCTGCAAGTATAAATTCTATTCAGAAACTGTAGTTTTAGAAATGCGTTTCTAACGTACTTTATTCAAACGTTTAAAATTTACGTGACAGATTTCCTATAGAAATTTCCCAACGTAATTTAAAAGTCTGCAAACGTTACAGCAGGAACCTGCATTCTATCGATACTATTGCAAAGGAAAATAATTAAGTGACGGGATATTGTTAAAGTATATTACAAAACCGTATAATGCGAGAAGATCGAACAAAGTATCTCGGCCCGCAAAAGGAGAACGATACATCGTGGCGTTGATTGAAAAATCATTGTCCAATGCTATTGCTAATTCCTCTGGATTACGTTAAATCTTCAATCAAACGGTTTCCGTATCGTAGCACATTCACACGAATACAATTTTTACTTACTTTACTTGTTATACGTGAAAACAGACGAGAATTAGCGTGATGCGTACAATGGCGTGATTGCACCTCTCGTTCCTCCCATACAATATGGCGTCCTGTGTGGAGGACGGACCCATTACGTGGTCTGAGATGTATCGTACTATCTAGAAATATTTTCCAGATGGCGCTTCAACCTGTTCGATGTCGCGAATATTCCAACTTCAAAAAAGAAAAAAAATAGAGATATTTTGTTAGCTGAAATTTCTCTTACATCTATTTCAACAAAGTCTAGATTAAAATTACTTTTGTTTTATAAATTTAAGTCTGTTTCAAATTACACATATTCTTCGTAAAGGTATTACGTCCGTCCGTTACAGTTACAGTTGTACCGTGAGTACGAAATCGTTCAATAAGTTGCAGCAGTTTTCATGAAAGTATTATTCAGCAAAACAGCGCAAAATATTTTTCATAGGATGAAAAAGTATTAATCTAAGATTACATAGTTTTATAAACGAGGGAAATTTTGTATATTTAAAATGGTAATTTCACGATAGTAGTGTATTGAACGAATACAAGTTCGAATTCTCCGGAAGGGAGAGCTTTGAAAAAAAGAACGCAAGATGGCGTCGCAACGCCGACATTTCCCGCGTTGAGACGTTGAAATTGAAACAATTAGAGCGTGTAACAAGCCGCCGCGTGTGATTAGATAAATCCGAGCTTCTGTCTAAGTTTTCAGATTGGATTGTTATTTACTAACGATGGAGAAATTTTTAGTGAAGAATGTGTCGACGATGTAACGCGGTTCATTTTTGTCTCTGTTCTTTGTTCCCGGTGTGTACTGTTATTTAAAGTTCGATCGTTTGTCTTCTCAATTGTTACAATGACGCGATAGGTTTTATAGAAAGTAGTTCATTTTTTTATGTATGTACATTGAGTAGGGTTTAATTCTTAGACAATACTTTAATATTTTAATTCAACAAATTTCACTGACAAAATTAACGATCGCGTAGAATACGTCGTTAACAATGTGCCATTCTGTTAAATTACAATCGTTCTTCAGAACTGTTAACAATCGTCTTCGCTGGATGGAAGTAAAAAGGTGTGTGTAAAATGTTCTCTTAAATTGAATAGAGATATCAAACATTGTAACGAATGATCCTTATGCAGAGTACAGATAACCCTTTAAAATATAACCTCAAAATGTACGTTAAAAAACTTCCGGATCATTGTACATAAAGTTTATTATTGTTACAGACAATCGAAGGAAAAGTGAGAAAGTGTTGGAAGTTATCAACCTGGCTACTGCAGAATTTGAGGAAACAATCTTATTCACGTGGAAATGTATCACGTGTCTATGTTTAGTAAGTACTTACACAAACAAAATAAACAACATGTATTTAATATATTTCATATAAAGTTATCAAAATGTAAGCATAAATTATCTCCTCTCGTAAATAAAGAAAAATCGATTCTTTCGTCATTCGAACGCAAACAGTTCGAATGGAAATTCATCGATAGTTATTCTCGATCGTTCCAAAGACAAAAAGAAGGATCCACGATGGATCGATCCATTTTTGCAAAAACCGACGCGTTCAATTCCTTTCGTTCGTCGATTACACGAAGCATGTGTTAGGTTATTTAAATGGACATTTCCGCGTGTAGATTCATAGAATTTATTCGAAACGCGAAGGTGAAAATATTCATGGGAAATAATTTCACGGTGTGAAGGTAGAATTTTTCGTACAACGTGCGGCATATAACAAGTGTTTGCAAAAGGGGTTAAGCCTGGGCAATCGGGGTCGGTCTCCGCCCACGTCGTACCTATACGGCTCGTGTGATTTCGTCGAAATTCGGCTTTCCTCGGTTTCGTTGGTGGTTGCCGCTTGTCTGCTGCACGGGACGTCTAGTTGTGCGCATCAGTGCCGGATAAAGGGTATCTTCGACCCTTTCATATCCCATAAATTTAGCTAACCGCTGCAGCTACGCTCCGTGTCACTCAGCCAGCATAAAAATTCTATTTTTCATCCTTTATAATAGGAACGAAAATGGAATTCTTTCTATCGTTTACAGATAAGACTAAAAAAGGCATTGTATCGTATATATCATTAGGATCGTTGAATTGCTCGAAATTCTAGTCGGTCCACTTTGGTACAGCACTTATCGATTCAAATTTGAACCTGTGGAAGAGGCGGGGAGGAATGAAAAATAATACGCAACGAGAAACGAATCTGATAGGATAGTAGCGATCGTTCTAGGTGTTTTCATTAGAAGTCAGGGTGGCTTTCAATCTCGTCACGGCTCACAGGGAGACCGTCGTAAACGACTTATCAACGATGCGATAACACCATACGACCGATAATAAATCAGGAAGCAGGGTCTGTTTGCACGGGGGTTGTCTTGACCCCGGCATACGAATCCGGGGTTACTCTATTATTGGTGTACGGCCGTGTAGGCGGCTTGTTGCAGCCTGTTCGTGTTTGCTCGTCACTGTAGAGGTCGCCAGCTTTACCTGGGGACGCGTTCGTAGGACCGAGAGTAAGCGAGAAAAAGAAATAGCCCGTTGGATAAAGAGAGAAAGAACCTCGGTATCGTATACTCGAGAGAGAGGAAGCGCGAGAAGAGGCAAACGGGACGCGAATTGGAGACGAGAATACTCGTACAACAGCGAGGAAGAGAAGGAGGAAAAGTCTGTAGGACAGAGACAGCCGAGTGTAGCTACAGTTAGGGAAGATAGAGAGAAGGGTGAAGGAGAAGAAGATGCTAGAAATGAGATTGAAAACAACCGGGTAGAAACGAAAAGAGGAAAATAATAGAAGAAAAGATAAAGGACGGCGAGCGATGGGGGCGAGCGTGGGGGTGGGAAAGATAACAAACGGAGAAGAAAGGAGATAGAAACAAGGGACGAGTAGGAGGGGAGGGGGTTGGAAAAGGGGTTTGAAATAACAAGAGAAACGGAAGAGAAAGAGGGGAGAATAATGGAGTAAGAGAGAGAGAGAGAAAAGGTGGTTGGAGGGGGGAGCATCGGGGGAGAGATGAAGAAATGCAAATTGCGAGAAGGGGGGTGTGCGCGACCATAGGGGGGTAGAAGTGAGAGAAAGCGGAATAAAATGGTAGGACAGAGAGAGATAGGTGGATAAGCCTCTGTGCGCAACCGGTACGACGCAGACAGCTCGTCTATATACTTGGTTCAACGACCACCGCCCTAGTATCATCCAACCCCGAAGTACCGGGCGGCTCGGTGGTCGCGCTGGATACTAGACGAGGGGTTTGGAGAGGGATGAAACGAGGCTTGGGGGCGAGTAGGAGGCCTAGGGGGTGGTAGGGAAGGGGATGGCTGGCGAAGGGGTGACATGGAGGGGGAAGAGCCTCGGCGGTGTTGAGCGGAACGGCCCACGGGCCAGTTCCGTCTCGAGTCCAGGAGTAGAAGAGCTACTGGCCGCTTGTCTGCTCCCTTCTTTCGCTATAGTTTCATTTCTTTCCGTTTTAGTTCATTCTTCAGTTCCGATTGATTGACACGTTGTACACATACATATACAATATAACACACATACATACACGCACACATAGTACATGTATAACAGTATATAAAAGAGGAAAGAAAGGTCGGGGCGCGACACGTTTACACGCATACGCACACACGCATACATACATACGTATCACACATAATACAGACGGTGTTATACGTGTTAACGTATATGTATACGTACGTGATCACGGTAACTCCCATCGACACGTTTGTACACTTAACACTCACATAGAGATACATTTACCGTACACATGTACGACGGGTAGAAGAGCGTGTGCAAGCGCCGATAATATATAACTGGACCGACGTTTAATTCGTATACGTTTTTTGATCACGCATACAAGAGAGAAAGGAAAAGAAAGAATAGAAAGTAAGGGGGAAAAAAGAAAAGAAACATCACACGTATACGCGGGTATAAAATTAGCGGTTGTTCGATTGGTTTGTTTTGTGTGATCGACGGAGACCGCAGATCGACTCTCTAACAAGTTGCATCGGCTCGGCTCTCCCGTTTGTTGTATGTTCGATGCACGGACACACCCGCGATCAGCTAGAGTAAATCTTTAGGTCCGTTATCTTGGCCAGGTGTACCAGGCCGCGTAGTACCTGACCTGCGTCTTCTGTCCATCCGATGCGCGTGCAACAAGCCCGCGGGTTGCTTGAGTTTTAGGAAACGTAATTCTCGCATTCAGGTACGTGAAACACATGTTTACTATTGTGTGGTCCGTGGAAGCTGTGGCTTCCGCATGTTTGTTATACAACCCCTTTCTCGAGATCTGTTTCCACGAGACCTTCGATCAACGAATCGACCGGTGGCTGTGGAAATCACCCTTGGACGAGATTACCGTTTCATCCGATTTGTATTAGCGGAACGTGTTGCAAACAACATAAAAAAAAAAAAAAAAAAAAAAAAGAGAAAGAAAGAAAAAGATCTTTATCCATTTTGTTTGGAAAATTTGTATAGTTCTTCTGTGACGTGTGAGAAATTAATGCGTGAACGATGGACAGAATTTGAGTCTCGTTCGAGGGTCTCGTTTCCATTTCAATTAATTATAAGATCATTTCTCATCAGATTATGCATGCACTGTTTGTTTGTTTGTTTGTTTGTTCATTTCTCTTCTAGCAATTACGTCTGTTACGTTGGTGATACATCTCGGTATTGTTCAATTGATAGGACGAGTTTGTGTATTTACAGTCGTTTGATCGAAGAAATACGAACATGTTTATATCGAGATCGGTAAATCGTGCAGTACATTATCGGGGGAAGTACGGGAAGAAAAAGTGCGGTGGCGGTGTATGCGAACAGGGAAGAACGTAACAACCTTATAAATCAACCCTTTATGATTCGATATGGCGCGTTCGAATCACTGACTCGCGTTGCTGGCATTAACCGGCTTGGCATACCGTACGATGCATCAATTTTAACCGTATACCATATCGATCGTTAACCCACGCTAATCCTCTAATAAAAATTTTCCTAACCAAAAGTGATATAACGATGCGTTCAATTACAAACGAATCGCGTTGCATCGTTATCTTTCTCGTTCTCGTGAATGTTCGACAGAGAATTCTTAACACTTTGCCAACCGATCGGGAATATTTCCCTCTATTACGAAGAAAAAATTAGTTATACTTGAAATACTCGTGAATTTTGTATACCATTGCATAAGTTTATCTATTTCGAGCGTTAGTGTACTTTAAAAAGATTCTACAATGTTTAAAATATTTTTACTTTACTTCAAAATTTTATCAAACACGTTCATTTCGTTTGTGAAAAGTTCTACGAAATATTAGATAGTTATTATTTTATTATTTCAAATTACTTGCACACTTCATAGCTCACGAAAAAACATTTTAAAAGTACATTCTTCTATCGATAATCGTCCACAGCGAAATGGCAAAAATCATTCTCGAAATGTATAGTAGTAAACATATTTCAGCTAATATCTCGAACATTATCGAGGAACGATGTATCTCGAAATTTGCAAGCGTGGTCGGTAATGCGTTAAAAATAAGAAGGGGAGGAGAAGAAAAAAAGAGATAATCGAAACGTTTACATTTACAAAGCTAGTTCACCTGTTCGATTATTTCGTAACGAAGATACGCGAGCTGGTTCGAAATGTCGAAGATGATTATCTGCGCGACTTCGCAGCTTTTCGAGCGACCTTTGCCCTGTTCTTACTGGTAGCCAGTTCCAAACCGCCCCTTGTCAGCTGATTGAAATCGATAATGGTGAGCCTCGGCTCGGCGGGTTGTCTGGACAGGGCCTGCACCCTGTCGAGCGGTGCCCCGGGGCTCCGGAACCTGTAGCTCCGGTTCCTGCACCCGCCGACGCCCGTTCCACTTCCAGTTCCGGTCCCAAGCTGGCTCATCCGCGTGCCGCTCATCGATCGGTAACCACCGCTCGCAGCCACCTCTGCCTCCTCTTGGAAATACCTGCCGATCATTCCGCTACGTCAATTTAACACGTTTCAGGATCCGTGTTAAAATTAAGCGCGTCGTCACCCATTGATCGCGATCCTATGATTTATCATCGTTATATCTGCGGACTTTTACGAATTTCTAAGAAATTTAGAATACACGTAATATGAAATATCTAAATTATAAAGCATTTTATAATGCCTAATAGGTGAAATCATTGTTTAACGTCAATTCGACTCATAACGAAATTACAAAAACAGTTGATATTACTTTCCAGCAACTTTTTCTCACTTTTAACACTTTTGACGTCCGCACGTGTTGTGGAAAATCTTTCGTTTGTTGTTGGTATTTTGATCGTTCATATTGTAATTACAGTGCATCGTATTAAAATATGAAAATTTCAATGACTCTTGCTTGATTCTGTCACTCGATTTACACGAAATCCTGAAGATACGTGTAAATAAATGTAAGTATTTTTATTATAGTAAAAGTATTTTTACGAGACACCAACGTGGTGCCATTGGACGGCATAGTGTTAATAATGGAACGGTACGAAAATATATCCGAATTAGGAAGTTAACAGTATACAATTGAGTTGTCTTTAATAAATCGATTTCTCAGAGAAAATAATCCGTTTTCTCGTTCACTCAGGAAAAGCTCGTAAATTTAGTGTTGATTATTTCTTTTCTTTTTTTAAGCGTAAAAAGTAATCTCTCGCTTGTAGATTTCCATTTAAATTACGCGTGTCAACTTAGCTACGCAAGTGGTATATATTGATCAAAAGTGTAATGAAAATTACTCGTGAATGCTGGCTAGATGTATAGGCGCAGGTTTCCTCGAATTTTTTGGCCTAGGCTCTCTCAGAACGCGATATCTCGGTCGAGATTGTCGCGTCCGTTTGCTAGATGGTTGATCAGGAAGGCCAGCAGGAATGACACCCATCAACTTATAATATTCCATGAACACACGAGCCAGATTACGCCCTAATCTGTAATCTGTGATTTTTGTTTTAATTGAATAGTCAAGTTCTTCGATCGGTCCTCTCTATATAGGCCTAAGTTAAACTCTAAACAAGAAAGTAGACAGTATTCTCCCCATTCTTCTTCTTCTCTCTGTGTTTTTTTTTTTTTTTTTTTTTTTTGTCAAGTAAAGCTTCAGCACTGAATTGATCACGATATAAATTATTCAACGGCAGCTTAATTCTGTCTGAAAGAAAAACACGGCACGAGGTAGAAAGTAAGCGAGCAGATTAACGGTGGCTTCGCTTGGAATGTTCTTAAGACAGCTTGTCTTCGAAATGATTAATTAACGTCTGCCAAGATTGTGGCAATCTAAAGTTAGTTCGTTACCCACTTCTAAGCTGAATCAGTCGCGTTTATATATCTCGACAATGGTGTTCGATCCTTCCAGAATGTTCTGATTTTCCAGATAAACTCGATAGAAAAATTGAGAAATCAGAAATAAAAAAGAATCTTTAGCAATGCAGGGAATAGTATCTGAGTGGAGAACGGAAGTAGATGTCAAAGGATACAAGCCTCCTCGGTGTACGGGAATATTCCAGGCGTCGTTTTTCTGTTGTAACCGTACATCGATACCTCGATGCTGTAGCAATTCACGTGTTCCTTTAGAATAGAGCAGAGATAACGACGAGCTGTACCAGCCTTGTGAGGATCCTGATTGTACATCGTGTTCCCTATTTCATAGTCTTCGGCGTGTTGCGCCAATAGTTTAGGCAATACGATGTGCCTCTCGTACCTAAGGGGCTGGCAGCCATTGGTTAGATATTGTCACATAGAAATTGAACAGTCGAAATTTCTAATCGAGTACCGATAAAAAGAATTTCTGAATCAACGCGACACTTATAAATGAAATAGAAACGCTGTTAACCATTTTGTTCCTACGCACTCGCGAGAAAAAGCGAGATGTTTCTTCGTAGTAATTGGACTTACGTTTTTAAAACAACAATAGTCATTTTTCCAAAATAGAAATTGTGGAAAATTGAAAATTTTCAATATAATAGTTATTATTGTGTTTGCACCTTTCGAAGGACGCGTGTATATACTATCGACAGAAAGTTTCGAATCATTGTGCATTGCAAGTTAATTAAAAATTTCGCAGAAAAAAAGTTTGCATCTCCAAGAATTTTTTAATGAATTTTTTTATCACTCGAATCAGTCGATACGAGATAAATTGCTATTGATCAGTGCAGTGTCAATTTCAAATCTGGCAGATTCAATATATCGACGAAAATGGACATGTAATAATATTTACTTTATTATTATTTTTTAGTATCTGCAAATTTCATACCGATAGCTTCTTTAGTTTAGAAATTATAAGAAAATAAAATGTCACTGAATTTCTCGATCGAAATTTTCGACCGATAGTGTACAATCGTAGCGAAAGGGTTAAAGTATACCTATACACGTCGTCGTACGTGTTCCCATAGACAAAAATCCCGGTGGCGTTCATATGAGCATGAAGATCCAGTACACAGTCCAACGGTGTTCTAGAATTCTTATCTAGACTCTTCAGCATAGGTTTAATAGCCGTTAAAGCAGGATGAAGCCAATCGGAGATTTTGTTCCAAGTTCTATTCAAGTCTGCTCCCATCACCGTCGATCTTCAACAACAGAATCGTCACTTTCTTATCGTTGATTTTATACAATCTTGGCAAAAATGTTCCTTCACTATTTACCTATAATTGCCAAGGAAAACACCATCAGGATTTAACATTGGCACTATCTTGAAGACAACGTAGTTTCTCAACACTTGGGCGATAGGATGAGAGCTGACCAGAAAGTCCATTAGACCTTGGCAAACGAAAGAGGAGGGTGATTCGCCTGGATGTGTTCTAGCGAGAATTACCACCACCCTCCTCGGGCGATCTTGAACCTCGTCCAGATTCGAATTTATAGTGATCAACTCGATCTTTCTCTTTTGAACAGACGTCGCCAGTGTCTCTCGTTTCGTGCACGTTAATTTCGTGCAAAGATTATCCAAATGTGCTATGTGTCTACTGTACGAGTACGGATAAGTTAGGGCAAACTGATAGACATCTTCTTCGCGATCGAAGGAGAAAGCGAAGCTTAAGACGTAATGATTCTGATGCTGCGCTGATTTGTAGTAAAACACCTAGGAAATGGATTACAATTTTTCTTTTCTCTTTTTTTCTTTTCTTTTCTTTTTTTTTTTTTTTGTACGAGGTTTGTACAAAAATAATCGCGGCTTTTATTATTTCAAATTTGGCGCCCTTTTCTCTAGATACTTTTTGCATCCAGTGATATCAAATTATTACGATCGATAGATTTTTATGCGTTTATACGAAATTTAAGGTAGATAAATATAGAAAATATTTAAATTATCAACTAAAAATTATCAACTCACTTGATCTCTGGGTATCCTCTGCCATCTTGATCTACTACTACTTTTCACCAATGGCGTCATTCCATTTCTAAATAAATTGGTGCTCTTCGATATGTTGACGATGTTGAAAACGACACGTTGCTCAGCTTTGACGTTATCCACGGTGAAGTTGAACCACAAACGAAGTTTTGGATTGCAGGTGTCAGGGCGAATAAATAGATCGTACTCGAATTCAGAGATAAGATCCACCCTGCCAAGGTTACCAGTCTCAAAAGAGGCATCGAAGCAGATGTGTCCTTTTTTAGCTTTTCCACTGTGACCCGGCGGTCGCATGATCATCTTGTTCACGTTTCCCAATCCACCCTCTGCGTCGCTGTCCTCGCTCTCTGAACAATCACAGTTTCACCTGAGAATCCTCTCATTTATGCATCTTCGAGTTGCATTTTGTAAACGAAATATTTTATTAAAAAAAAAAAGAAAGAAAAAAAGTGATTCATCCTTATTCCAATTGCAGTTCAGACACAACGACGAATCAATGAACAATCACAATTTCACCTGAGAATCCTCTCATTTATGCATCTTCGAGTTGCATTTTGTAAACGAAATATTTTATTAAAAAAAAAAAGAAAGAAAAAAAGTGATTCATCCATATTCCAATTGCAGTTCAGACACAACGACGAATCAATGAACAATCACAATTTCATCTGAGAATCCTCTCATTTATGCATCTTCGAGTTGCATTTTGTAAACGAAATATTTTATTAAAAAAAAAAAGAAAGAAAAAAAGTGATTCATCCTTATTCCAATTGCAGTTCAGACACAACGACGAATCAAATTTATCACGATTCTCATTAGGGTTTTATTAATTTCTGTCGGTCGCGGATTCTTAACCGCTTTTTTTTAAGTATTCTTTTCATATTGGTGGACTATTTTTACTTTTAAATGGAGGAACGAGGGTACATCGAATTAAAAACAGTTAAAATAATTAAAATAATTGCTGGCTCGGATTTGTCTATCGCGCGGTAAAAAAAAAAAAAAATGGAAAATGGTAATTATCACTTTACCGACTGGCTCATTTTATTCAATACTGACTTGGTTTTCGCTATCGCGCTTATTCTTACAGTTCTACAAATTTTAAATGAAAATTCGCGAGAGAGCTTTACCATGTTCACTTCCTCTTATTATAGGGTAATTAAAACATTAAGACATAGATTAATTAATTTGTTGATTTAAAAAAAAAAAGTCGATTTATAGGCTTCCGGTGAATAAAAGTTGATTAATTGATAAAGTATTTTTCAATGCAACGAAGTATTTATTAATCCTAGAACTCCCACGTTTCGAATCGTCACGCGTTTCATTTTACGCATTTTTCTTCAACTATCCTTTCATTTTCATATTATTCCAAGTCGAACTATTCAATATAAATAACAAATACACAGTTAAATCCGAGATATCGTTCCTTTCCAATTAGTTAATTGGAAATCGTAATTCAATTCTCAGATCTGTGGTTATTCATTACTCTTTAAAAATAGAAATAAAAAGAGCGTAAATCGCCGCCATATTGGTATCGCGACGCCTACTCCATTTCCTTCTTACACGCTGTATTTTTCCCATATTACAACATTGATAAACAAATACTGAACTTAAATAAATACACACGACGATAAATAATCTCTCCAAAATTTTTCGCGCAAGGAAAATACTTTAAATTGAAAATTCTCCAGGTTCCAAATTCGAGAAATCACTTTAAAGTTCTAGGATTAACGATCCACAATTGTCATAACAATTAAATCACTCGAAAATGAAAAATCAACGAAATACTGAATTATAAACAATCGAACCAGCTCTTTGATAGAGACTGGTATGTTCCAATGGGTCTCGTCCCTCGGTATGAGCCATCCTTGGTGAGGAAACGCGGTTTGATCCAACGTGCAGAAGACGCGGGAACGAACTGAAGTTCGCCTGATTCTCTAACAGTGATTGTTCTACCACCCTACGTGATAAAGTGTGGAGAACACCGATCGTGCCGTTGGAACGCAACGTTACGGTTAATTCTCGTGTGTCGGTTCTCGTGTAACCAACCGAGGTTCGTGATTTCGCGCGGTTCAATCGTTGACTTGGCGGGAATTCGCGTGGCTGCCACGCGTCAGAGATCTCACGACACATCGTTCGAATCCAGGAGGAATTGCGCCGAGCTCGTTTACGAACACGAGATGGAAGGTATTTGTAGATAAACGAGAGAGAGAAGGAATTGTATCGTATATACAAGGTCCATTGATTTGCCTTCTGTTAACTGTGCTTCGGTAAATTCTGATGTATTTTCCCTTCACGTGGTTAATCTCCGCGCGATCACGTGGGAACGAAGGTAAGGTGGTTTTGGGTCAGAGAGCTGTTGCTCGCGATCACGAAACCGCCCGAAATTAGAAGTTCGAACGCGATGGAAACAATTTTAAATAGACCTCGGAACTTTCGTTCCGCTGATTATTACTTACACGGGGTTTCTGTTATCTCTCATCGCGATCTGAATGTCCCTTTTCTCACGCAGGGTGGTACATCCCCGAGGAAATCGCTCGTTTTCTATCTTATTCTTTGTTTTTCCTTTTTTATCAACTTGGTACTTTCTGGTAAAATTGAAGGAACGAGTAGAAGTCTTTTAGGATATCAGATTTTTATGTTACAAACGACTTGCTTAATTTCTCAATTGGAAACGAACGGTTAAATGTTACTGTAATTTTATATACATTGTTTTAATTATAATTCCATTCTTAATTCAATCTACGTGCCATCTAACGTCCCTACATTGTTCATCCTAAGTTTCATATCGACATGTAAGGTTCAAAAATTATACAAAATTGTCACTGAATTTCTCAGTCCAAAAAAAAACCTACATGTTTCAAGAAAATTAAGAGAACGAGAAGAGAAAGCTTCGATCTGCGAAATTCAGAAAAATCCAAGTACTGCAGGGAGCTGAGAATTGCAAAAATTAGGCGCATGTGTTATTATCGTTAACTAAACCAGATTTTCCAAATTTTCTTTCCACATCATATAGTAAAACAACCCTTCTAATTTCTGAAAAAGAAAAAACGGAACACAAGGTGTTTGGTTCAATTTAAACAAATTATTCTGTCTTCATAAGATCCATCTTAGGATTACCCTATCAAATCGTGCTGTATTTATACGTGGTTTACAAAGAAAGGTACGAAGAAAGGTACACGTCACGTTCTTCTAGTCACGGTAGAAACTCCTCTGTTCTATCCTATGTATAATTCTCGCGTGAAAGGGAAACGTGTGTAGCGATACGATTTCTAAATCGGACCTAGCCGATGTCTATTTCCACAACGATAAACCTGTAAATGACGCATCTGACGGGCTTTTGAAAGTTACGCGCTTATAGCCTCTCTTTCAGGTGGTTGGTTAACGGTTCAAAGGAAACTGAGAGTTAGACATAGTCGTTCACTGACTATAGTCGGCTTTACTTCAAGATTGCGCAATTCTCTTATCAATGATTCATCGGTCGGTGTACGAAACGATCGCCCAACGTGTTGTACCATCTACAGTCACGTGAACTTTCACGTAGCACAGTCAATGGTAGTGACCGACAGTGACTTGTTTCGCGTTTTATCGTCTACCATCTGGAACGAAGAAATCCTCGACGAATTTCCACCAATTTCCACGGTATTATATCCACGTTAAGGACATTAGAGGCGACACCATCTTGTCCACCATTAAGGATAACCTTTCAGAATTTAACCGGGCAAATATCCACGGTGTGTTGGCCCAGCCGCGATTACGCAGACGGAAAAGAAAGGAAAAAAACGAAGAGAGAAGAGGAGATCCCTGGGAAATTGGAGGAAAAAAGGGGGGAAAAAGAGAAGGGTCTGAGGACGTTCTGGAGCTGACGGTTGGGAAGAGCAATTAAAAGTGGGACAAAGAGAGCCGGTAGGAGAGAAAAAGAAAAGAAAAGCGTGGAACAATCGACGTGACGGTGAGGTTTGCCAAAGAGACGAAGAGGGAAAGGACACACAATGATACGCACGGCTGAATTCTTCCTGGATCTCTCAACAGTTCCGAGTTCACGCGTTTTCTCCCTTAACTTCGTTGATAAAAATAACGAAAATCCACTAATTGGAAGGAAAGAAAGAAGATATCTTCGAGATTTCATCAGGATATTTCACGACTCGGAAAAATGGGGAAGTTAGGTCAAGAGATGGAGTAAAAAGACTGTGAGAGTTGAAGAGGTAATAACCAGCATGGAATATGAAAAGGATCACAGAGGGAACCAATCTTGTGCAATAGTAGAAAATTCAGAAAATTCTTTCTATCTCTGTAACGTAGAGAAATACACAAAAGATCTCTCTTTCTATATATATATATATATATATATATATATATATATATAAAAGTCAACCATCATTTTGGTCTCTACTAGTGGAGTGAGTGAAGAGGAAGAGTGTAACACCTGGCAGATATCAGAGTTCAATATAACCATCGAGTTCCTCGTTGATCCTCGCGTGACTGCTCCTCGAGTCGTGGTTTCGATCGACTTGACGGATCACAGGGAGATCCATCGAACGAACGACGTCGTGAAATATATGGATAAGTTAACACATTTGCATCGAGAACTCATACAAACATGAACGAAGAAGGGGTGAATGTAGGCTGAGGTGTGATCACGTAGATGAACGTCGTGGCACGTGTTACGTGCTTGCTAGTTTCAGTCACGGAACGATTTCTCAAACGCTTGTTTGACGAAGAAAACTCTCGATGAACACTCGAATAGATCGTCGGGCATAGTACGTACCAGTCTCCTCGGCGTCTGACATATCGAAAGGAAAGGTCTGAACTTCACCTGAACCTCGTGCGTGGTCCACGCGAGCTAACTACTTTTTCGCTGGACTGTGAAGACGACACTGGCGAATCCACGAGTTCGTTACCTTGGTTTGTTGAATCGATACGCGATGTCCCTGCGGAAGCTACTTTTTCCTTTTCGACTATATATAGCGTCGTCTTATTAATATAGGGAATATAATAATATAATAAATTTTAAAGTTATATTATAAAAATTACGGAAACAATACTGAAAAATTCTGGAAAATTCTAAAAGTGAAAACAGCTGCTCTTATTAATATAGGGAACACATTATTTGAGAGTATGATGATTGGTTTGTTTCGAGAGGGCTTAGGAATCTTTGGAGAGAATTTGCGAAATTTGATTTTTGATATTTGTAAGACACTTCGGTAAATGAAAAATTTTGAAATGTCGAAATAACGTATTACAAAAATATATATGATAATATTATAAAAATTACTGAAACAATACTGAAAAATTCTGGAAAATTTTAAAACTGAAAACAGCTGCTCTTATTAATATAGGGAACACATTATTTGAGAGTATGATGATTGGTTTGTTTCGAGAGGGCTTAGGAATCTTTGGAGAGAATTTGCGAAATTTGATTTTTGATATTTGTAAGACACTTCGGAAAATGAAAAATTTTGAAATGTCGAAATAACTTATTATAAAAATTACTGAAACAATACTGAAAAATCCTGGAAAATTCTAAAAGTGAAAACAGCTGCTCTTATTATAATAATATAGGGAACACATTATTTGAGAGTATGATGATTGGTTTGTTTCGAGAGGTCTTAGGAATCTTTGGAGAGAATTTGCGAAATTTGATTTTTGATATTTGTAAGACACTTCGGTAAATGAAAAATTTAAAAATGTCGAAATAACGTATTACAAAAATATATATGATAATATTATAAAAATTACTGAAACAATACTGAAAAATTCTGGAAAATTTTAAAACTGAAAACAGCTGCTCTTATTAATATAGGGAACACATTATTTGAGAGAATGATGGTTGGTTTGTTTCGAGAGGAGTTGAGAATTTTTGAAGAGAATTTGCAAAATCTGATTTTTGATATGCATATGTAAAAATTCTGAAATATTCTAGTATTTCATGAAAATCTATATAACGATGTTATAAAAATGATTAAAATATTCTTAAAATTGGATCAAACGACCTGAGCTTTCTTCTGTCAGGAGTTAAAAAGATTAATTTACTAAATGACACAAATACAAAAATTTTGAAAAAATTGCAATTGCTAAAAAATTTAGCGAAGAAGTAAAGGTTACTTTTTACAATTTATTTACGCGAGAATAGAAGTTACTGTACGTTGCTCTACTTTCGTTTGAAGTTTTTCCTAGTACAATATACATGCGCTA
This sequence comes from Anthophora plumipes, assembly GCA_951804975.1. Classification (NCBI taxonomy): domain Eukaryota; kingdom Metazoa; phylum Arthropoda; class Insecta; order Hymenoptera; family Apidae; genus Anthophora; species Anthophora plumipes. The sequence goes on along the minus strand of OX638116.1, from coordinate 23,403,562 downwards.
TCGTTCTAGGAGAAAGTTCGATCGAAGTAAAAAAAAAAAAAAAAAGTAGGATTGTTAAGATATTTAATGAACGTCGATTGTATCAGACACAGGTAGACAGGAAGAGTCAGAATTGATGTTATATCATGTAGGATTGTATTTCGGTTGGGTAAATGGAGGATTTCGTCCCTGAAACATAATCCATCAACCAATGGCAGGAAGATCGACCACTCGTCTTTCCGTGGCAAATATTTGCTCTGATACGTGTATGCTCCTCTTTCTTTTTTTATTTCTGTCTCGATGTAACATCCTGATTTACAATAGCGAGTTGATTTTAAGAGATAGCTTCCGTAGACATGTTTGCCAAAGAATTTTACTCCTCTTTCTTATTAACCCTAAATTAACGCCTCAATTACTGAAACCGAGTCTCCAGGTGGAATTACAAATTGTTTAATTTGTTAAATATTAGTTTAAAATATACCATATAATATTATTAAAAATTGTTTTATTTGTTAAAGATCAATTTATTAATCTTTTATCTACTAACTTTACTAAAACTTACAAAATCAGAGAAAAAGAGCTTATATTTTAACACTTTGCCAATCGATCTCCCTGTTTTACGAAAAGAATCGATATACTTGATACATTTGTAAATTCTGTGGTGTACCACCGCGTAAATTCGTCTGTTTCGAAAATTGACAGACTTTAAAGAATGCTACATAAGAAATCCGGGAAGATCTGGAATAAATGACGAAAACGATCGTTTAGATGGAAAACCTCGTTTCATTTTCTTAATAAAAAGGGTTAATTGTACCAAACTGGGTAGTAAAAGCCTCGGAACTCTAATATTATTATTGCATATCGACGAATTTCATATTTTCCAATGTTAAATTTGTGTGCTTGTAAAATGCGTTAAAACTTACAAAATCAGATTTAAAAAGAAACAAGAAAGTTAATTCAATTTCGCATGACGTGGTACAAAAGAATGATCTGTATGCAAAAGTAACGTTGTATTCCTCGCAGAAATGGCGAAAAGAAAAATACTAGACAGAGTATTATACTGCTCGACTGTAATCTGCATCCCGGGATCTGATTCGATATTGCAAAGGAAGGTTTAATTTGATTCTCATGGCTAGCTCGCAATTCCAAAGCCCGGGGAACACGCAACGAGAAAGCGTTTAATCCGCGCACGTAACCGCGGCTCGATTATCAGGGCGCAAGCTAGGATGCACGTGTGCAGCCTCGTTCCCGGGTCCACGCGACGAATCCCGTCGCAACATGCAAAACCAGCTTAAGTCTTGCATGTTACCTATACTTCAGCCAGCTTCCCGGATGAGCAAACGTAACCATGGCGCGCTGCAACGAGGGATGAAATAGGTGGAAGAGAGATACGGTTTCTTCTTCGTATAACTGAAGAGTTGAAATGTGATATGTTGCAGAAATGAAAATTGTCGGTATCAAAGGAAAAGATTTATTATTTCGAGTGCTGCGAATTTTCACCTTTTAACACGTTTATAGATTTGAGATATTCTCGCAATTTCGTTCCAGCCGGTTTCTATTCTTTTCTATTCTTTCAATTTCGTCTGCCCCATATTCGCAATTTTATTCTATTTTCTATATATATATATATATATATTTTTTTTTTTATTAATTATGATATTATGGGAAACAAATTCACCACGTTCTACCTGGTACAAACGTAATACAGAAGTTTCTTTTTTTTTCCTTTTAGAAAAATTTTGAAATTGTTTGACACAAGTTTCTTAACATTGATATATATATAATGAGATATTAAAGTAGAAAAAGACGATTATTTTTTGCACATTCTTTTAAAAAAATGTTTTCTAATATCTTTCTATGCTTCTGGGAAGAAAATCTTTTAATTTCACATTTTTAGAAATGTTGATAAAACAGGATTTAATAATTATTGCTATGTACAATAATATAATAATAAGCAAATAAACTGAGATGTGTAAAATGTATACGTATGAATGTGTAATTTTCAAGTCACATGGTGCTATAGAGGGTTAAGGGTTAAAGGGAAAATAAGTGGTAAAAATTTATACAGCATTATTTAAATTTATTTAATTGTAAGGTGGTACTCGTACCATACAATTTTTTCCCCATTCGCATCGTTTACCGTTTCAACACCTTAGCTGTGCTAACTAACTAACGTTTGTTCATCAACGAACCCGTACAATCCCTAGGAAACTTTTCATCCTCGAAACTTTCTTCTCCTCGAGCCTGGACCAACGGTGTGGTAAAATTTCGAGGAAATTTCTCCCATGGTGGTTTCTATATTAACCACATTGCGGTTAAACGAGGGATTCAACCTGTGTTTAACCAAGAATTTTCTAATGGTATTTCCCTTACGAAACACCAAGAGAAAGGGTTAGAAATACCGAATCTCCCTTTTGATTGTACACTCCGAAGGAGAATTCCATTTGGAGGTGAGAAGTGGCTATGATTCAAAGTGTAAACGGTTCTTCGTCCTCGGAGGTGAAGAAATACCCTCGAGAGGGTAGGGCCGTGTGATTCCAGGGAGCATTCTGGGTTCTCAAGTGGCCGCATAAAAGTTGCTAAAATTTCGTCTAACTAGTACCGGCGTGGCGAGGCAAGAACCGAGTTAGGGGCGTAAAAACCTCGGAATTTGAAGGTTCGAGAGATGAGAAGGTCCAAAGGCGCGTATTTATTCGGGCGGCTGGTGAATGTCCTCTGTTCCTGGGCTTTGGCTGGGACTTCCTGGTGAACCCTTCCCTCTCTCTCTCCGCTACCCTTCTTCTCGCTGCTTTTCTCGCTCTCTCTGGCTCTCGTGCTCTCTACCCCGCGTTTTCTCTCTCTCGGATTCTCTCGCGCTTTGTCTCTTTCTCGCATTCTCTCTCTCTTTCTCCGGTTCTCTCGCGTTTTCTCTCTTTCTCGCGTTCTCTCTCTTTCTCGCGTCCTCTGTCTCGCGTTCTCTCTCTCGCGCTCTCTCTCTCGCGTTCTCTCTCTGCTTCCCTCGTTCTCTCGTTTTCTCTCCCTCTCTGCGCCTCTCTCGACCTCCCCGCCGTTACCCCTTCTTGTAGAATTGCTCGCAGCAGAGTTGTGTGTGTGTGCGCGCGACGCGAAGGGAGAGAAGGGAGGAGAAAGAGAGGAGGAGAGTGTAGGAGAGAGAGTGAATGACTAGGAGAACGCGAGAGATCGATATTCGAAACCCCTGTGCCGTTGGGCACCGAGCTCCTCTCGCCACCCTACGCCCAATGGCGTAGCAAGAGGGGGCAATTGGGCTCTAGGTACGTTCTCTCCCTGTTCCCAGGATACTCGACAAACGGAAGTTTGGGACAAAGAGGAGGAGCGTTATAAATTGCCCGAGACGGGATTCGGGATTTACACGGTCCTGCCGTATTCCTCTCCTACCCTCTGTCTGCCTGTCTTTTTATCGTTGCCATTTTCGTCGAACCCACGAGACTAGATTTTTTACGGATAATTTCAATTTTTCTTCTCTAAGATGGGATTTTAATACCTTGAATTGTAATACGGATAGCCAGTGGCTTTTGTCGAACAAGCTACTCGAGTATCCGGCTGGCTGCTGGCAAGAGGGGATTTAGTTTGGCGGATCGCTTCGATTTCAAAATGGCTGGTTCGTTTGTCGAAAAGTTTTTAAGGATTGTGATACTCGAAGATGAAATTTGAAATTTGAATTTTCGGATATGAACGATTAAATTCGTGTCAGTTAAATTGAAATTGTTCAAACTTTAAGGTTCACGTTCGGCTACTCAAATTCAGATTGTTAAAGATTTAATTTTAATAAATCAAATCTAAAGTTTCCACGTTTAAATATTGAAATTCTAATTTTTGAATTGTAAAAAATTTTAAATTTTAATTTTCAAATTATTCAAAGTATAAATTCGACCAATTAAATTCAAGTTCACCAAGTTTAAATACTCAAATTCCAATTTTTAAATTCAACTAATCGAATTGAAGCTGTTCCAAGTTCAATTTCAGCCAATCAACCTCGGGATATTCGAATTTCAATTTTAAAATTCACCCAATCGCATTCAAACTGTTTCAAATTAAGATTTAGCCAGTCAAATTCAAGCTGTTTCAAATTTCAATTCAGCCGATCAAATTCTAGACACTCAAATTGTAATTTTCAAATTCAGCCAAATAAATTCACACTACGGAAAACTGAAATTCAATCCAGTCCAATTTAAATTTTGCACCATTCTAATTTAGAAATTTTGCCAATTAAGTTCAACCTGTTCCAAATTTCAATTCACCCAATCGAATTCGAATATCCTTATTCAAATTTCCCACGTTAATTTGAAATTACAGAGAGTTTGGACTATCGCATACGTAACATATCTGCATTAAAGGCGTATCTTCAAAGCGCCTAGAGATCAGAGGGAGATTTTTTTCACAGTCGACGCCGTTGCCTGCGTCCGTCCTTGTATGCATGCTATTTACCATTAGATTATCATCCCCTCATTTTTTTTTTTTTTCTTCTCTGCCCCCTCTCGTCCTCGAGCCATTCGTGCTTTCTTTCGCTCCCTTCTGGGTAGCTCTTTTCTCAGCGTGGCTTTTTCATCATCATGGTAGCGACGACACCAGTGGCGGGGAAAGGGATATGGCCGATCTCGTATCACAACGTGTATCTCGCGATACACGAGCGTAACGGGCGACGCCGGGCAAACCAATTATTTCTGCCGCGATGATCGATTTCGCATCCTGTAATTCCTAGGCTGAAGTCATTAGCGAGACGCCTCTTTACACGGCGTTCGTTAACATGGCTGAGCGATGCCTCGTCGTGCCAGTAATAACATTCGAATGATATTTCACGTCCCTATGTCTCTTTCGTCGATCGATTTTCCATTTCTTCTTTTCGACACGTCTAGTAGATAAGATAAGCAGTCGATCAAGTGCATCATGCATGTATATACATCGAAGATGGAGAACGTTTTTAAGGTTTTATCTGGAGAAGACGTAAATTAATAGTAATTAACGGGTTACGAACGAAACTTTGTGGGTTTATAGAGTGATCCAAGACAAGAACAACGGTGTGCTTCATTTGTGCCCAATCGCCTTTAAGGGTGTGAAAATTAACCTCAAAGTCAAATCGGTACTCCCACTTTTTCGTATATATTTCTTGAAGTACAAGAGATAGAGAAAAGTGTTTTAGGTGATAGTTTAATGGTTCAATAAGCGCTATAAACTTACATTAAGAAAATTTAAAAAGGTCTTAAATTTGTTTTTTAAGAAGAAAGCTAACCCACAAAGTTTCATTCAAATCCGTGAGTTACTATTAGGTTAGGTTTTCATTGAGAAATTGTTCATCTTTAATTATACCGCTATATTTATATATTAAATTTGGAATACGACAGACTCAAGTTTACAAGAAGTAACATCAATTAATTGTTTATTTATTTCTCCCTTTTTCATTGCGAACGAGAGAGATTTATTTTCTACCAGAGAGGTGAACCCGATTAAAACGTTCAATTCACATTTTTTTATTTTTTATTTTTTATTTTTAATCATCCTATCCTACCAGAATTGCTATAAAACAAAGTACAAGCTTCTTTTTCTCATGGAGAACGTTTAACACTTGGGTAACCAATAGTTCAACCGATCGTACAGGAGACTTGGATCAGTTCAAACCTGAATAGGCTCGATACACTTTTCAGACTCTTGTCTTTTTACTTCAATTTATTATTTTCTCGACGATATTAAAAAGTTGGGGTCCGAGTGGACCCAGGCACCGTTTACCGAGGCTCGATCCACACGCACGCACATTATCCTCGCGCGGTACATAGCATTGTGTGATTAACCGATCCCCGTGACACGTGGATCCATTTATGCAGCACGTGTCCTCTCAAGATTCCACCAGGGGTAGCATTACAATATTCCGCGGTGAATGCACTTCCTCCAGGTAGCATGGGGTAGAAGAGAAAGAGAGAGAGAGAGAGAGAGAAAAAAGGGTCCCTCGATTCAATTCGTAGCCTCTAATATCTTATACCTACAACCGAAAGGAGGCTGGAATAAAAAAAAAGGGGGGGGGGGAAAAGAGGGGGGCAGGTGAGAAGAGGGGTGAGAAAAGTCAAAAAGTTAAAACGATTATGTATTCCCTTCCGATAAAGGGACACACACGTAGACAGAGAGAAAGACGAGAAAAAAAAAAAGAAATAAAGAAAGATAGAAAAATACGAATTCGGAATATCGGTTCGAGTTAAATTTTCTGGAAAATTTGGTGAATATCCGCGCTAGGGTTAGATGGGTAATAGAAGAGAGGGTGAGGGAGTGGCGTTAGGAGGGGGAGGTTGAACATGGAGGTGAACTATGTGGTAAAGGCACGGCGAAATTTGGCCGCATTCGCACGGTCGAAAAGCTCTCTCACACAAGAGGGAGGTCAACCCCTGGGACGTCGGTTTCCATTTTCAACGTGGCGCCTGCGTTCTCGAGCTCTGCACGGGCTGCTTCCAACCCTCTCTCTCTTTCTCTTACGCTCGTTTCCCCTTTTCGAGTCTCTCCCTTCCCTCTCTCTCTTTCTCTCCACGGCGAGCCTGAATTTCCACCCCTTTCCACCCCTTCGACCCTCGAGAGGAGCAGCGCTTGCGCACGTGCCACTCCCCCGCACGTCTAGCCATTTTTTCTTCTTCCCCTCGAATTCAACCACCGGAGCGCGACACCGAGAAACGACCAACGAGACTCTCTCTCTCTCTCTTTCTCTTTCTCCGTTTCTCTCGTTTCGTAACGAAATGGTGGAATATATTTTTACATCGAATTTCTTATTCGCTGGTTGCTACGAAGATGTCCAACTTTTTGATATATTTCCATGTTTTTCTTGGTGAACTTTTCTTTTTTTTTGTTTTTTTCAGAGCGTGTAGTAGGGTTGAAACGGAGGTCCTTGAATTTTTCTCTTGTTCTCTTTGTTTTTTTTTTTTGGGACACAGTTGTCCGTCTCCACTCGAGACCGCAATTAACGCCTTTTTTCAGGCCATCCTATCAAGAGCTAACGCTTGTTTCCCTCCCGATTTCAACCTTTTACCACGTTCCCTTGCCACCTGTATATAAACTATGCCCTATCAGGTGCACCGGTTTTCTTCATCTTTCGAGCCTTCTCGTTTTATCCCCTTCTCTTCATCTTTTTCTCTTTTCTTTTTCGCTTCTTCAATCAACAGCCATCCACCGGCTGCTTTCTCTCTCTCGCTCGGTTATCTCTTCATCTCTGTCTGTCTCGGTTTTGTGAGTGTGTAGGTGGTTCGAGAGCGTTCTTTCAATCAGTATCGGTGGTTGCAAGGTCCAGAGGATCTCTCCGGAGGGAGCAGCCATTGTTTACGACCCTTCTGCAGCGCCTGCGTGCCTGCAACCACCCTCGATTTCATTTTCCATCTCTTTCCACGGTTCTTTGTCTCTCGGTGGCCGATGGCTGGATCGTAAATGTCCAGGGATTCCAACGAGTGCAATAATCCTCTTTGATTTTCGCCTGACGCATGCGTGTTCACGTGTGTCGCTTCAAACTTTTTCTTTTTTTTTTTTATTTATTATTTTTTCTTTATTTTCTTCGAAGCAGAGAAATATCGGAGGAACGACGTTGCATAGGAAATTATAGGATACGGGGAAAGTAATAAATTGGTAGAGGAAATGATCTCGTTGTTAGAATGTTGAGCGTGATGTATAGATTTTCATCACAGCTCCATCTCGTCGACTCTTTACGCCTAACGAGTTAACGTCACGACGATCTCGCGTAAAAGCTCGCCACGTTCTCCGCGCTTGCGTAGACGCAATCAACCCTCCACCATTGCAACCCGGTTTCCACCCTTTGAACCGAGTCTACGAATGGTCAACCGTGTGCTGCTACCATCCGGAAGATGCAGCGGTTGCCTTCGAGCCTCGTTTACGTTCGCCATTGTATCGTAGATGTGAAATATCACAGGGATGAGTAGACAGCTGAGAGACAGTGAATAGGTAGCTAAAGATGATTCTAGGAAAATTCACCAATTTTCCACTTTTCTTCTCGCTTGTGTATTTTATACAGCGATTAACATTGATATTCGGACACCTTTTGAAAGAGAGTAACTTTTTTTTAAATTAGATCAAACGAATTGAGCTCGCGTGAGGATTAGTTTCCCAAATGACATGCACAAACAGCTTTGAAAAGTTTAATTGGTCCGAATTACGAGGAAAATAGTAACAATTTTACAACTTTTTTATCTGAACCCGTAATGAAAATTTGAAAAGTACATTTTTGTAGATTTACGTCAAAAATCAAAGTCTTGCACGACTTTTGCGATAAATCGAAAGATTCTTATTGTTTTCAATGCCTGTTCCTTGCTTCTGCGTCAACTGATTTCGATGAAATTTTCAGCATGTAGATAATAAACCATAAATCTACAAAATATTTCATAAAATAAAATGAAATAAAAAATTTATAAAAATCTGTCGAAGCAACGTTGTTAAATTGTAATTTTAGAGAGGACCGAGGGTTGCTCCGGATATTCAACGTTTCACTACCATGGGGATAAGCTAAGATTAAAACTTTCTCGTTCACTTTTTCTCAAGTCACTGAATACACACCACTTTTTCATATTTTTTAGGATTTTTCGTACAATTACGTTCGTGTAAAATCTCAGAAAGACGCGATAATTAATTTTGCTGTATAATATAATTAATTAGTAAGTGTTAGATCCATTTTCTAAATGTTTGATAACTTTACGTTTTACGTAAATCTACGAAAATAGGACTTACGTTAAATTTCCGTTTTACAGTTAATAAATGTTACAAAATTAAATAACAGAATATAAAAATACTCAAATGAAGAAAAAGAGTTATCCAATTCACCTCGATTTATCCTATTCTATCATCCTACAGAGGATCGTTAAAATCGACGTAATACGGATGAAGTTCTCCCCTCGTTAGAGTAACCTTTCCGATAAAAATCCACTAGAACGCAAACGCATCTTTATCTCCTTTTCCGCCTACCCTCTGTTTCCTTCTTCCACAACTCAACTGCCGTAATATCTAGACGATGCGTTGCATCGTTTCTTTCCTCCATCTTCCAACAGTTTTCTTATCTTTCTTCTTCTCTCCTCTTTTCGTATTCTCTTTCCCAGGTTATATTCACGAGCACCACCCCTCTATCCGGAGGTGGCGTTCCGCGAGATATAAAGCGGCGGTGGTAATCCCGCCAGCGAGAGAAAGAGGGAGAGAGAACTCTAGAGAGAGAGTTCCAGAGAAAAAGGGAGCTCTAGAGGAGGAGAGAGCTCCAGAGAGAGTTCCAGAGAGGGCGAGAGCTCCAGAGAAAGAGAGTTCCAACATGAGAGAGAACTCCAGAGAGAGAGAGAGAGAGAGAGAGCTCCAAAGAGAGAGACCTCCAGAGAAAGAGAGTTCCAACGTGAGAGAGACCTCCAGAGAAAGAGAGTTCCAACGTGAGAGAGACCTCCAGAGAAAGAGAGTTCCAACGTGAGAGAGAACTGTAGAGAGAGAGGGAGAGAGAGGTCGAAAGAGAGTTCCAGAGAAAGAGAGCGTCAGAAAGAGAACGAGAGAGCGAGCTCGAGAGAGGGAGAGAGGGGACGCCAGAGAGAGACAGAAGGAGAGGGTGAGCTCCAGGGAGAGAAGAGGGCGCAGTCATTGCCTCTTTCCGGCGCCTGCGTACATTCCAGCAGCAATATCGTCCCTCCTTCTCTATCAAACGAGTTTTTCTCGGTCGTTTTCCTTCAACCTCTGTCCTCCTCCATCTCCTCCTCGTCCTCCTCGCGATTCTCACCCCTCTGTCCTAGGTAGAACTAGTAGCATTGGGGGCGGTGGTGGTGGCGGGCAGCAGAGAGTGCACCGATTGGCAGCTGAGCCTAGCTCCGTCAGTTTAGTTACCGCACCACATAAAGGCATTGCGTTGTAGACACCGTTATACCCGCAACATTCTTACTATTTGCTTCTATATCTTCATTTCTTGACCCTTTAATTCGACTAAATACGTTCTGTATCTCGTTGATATACATATATACGTATATATACATAAACGAGAGAAGTTCTTGACAACTTTATATATTACCGATCTGTATATGTATATATATATATAAAAATATATATATGTATGTACTAAATATATGTATATATATAGTATATATGTATATGTACAACATCATTCTTACTTTCTCCCGCCCACGTGTCAAAGCGAGATCGTAACCTAATCGTAAACCGGGCGTGTGTGTGTTCACGCACCAAAAATCTCGACACGGGTGTAAAAAGTTAAAGAAAAAAGAAAAAAAAAACGACAGGAGTAAATAATAGAGAAATAAAAGAAAAAAAAAAAAGAAAGTACACGCAAGAACCGTCAAGAGAAATTGGAAGAAAAGCGTCGGTGAAAACGGAAGAGGAAATCGTCGTCGAGAATCGTCGTGAAAACAACGTCGTTCCTCCACGTGTGCGTCTACGATCCTCACGGGAGACCTTATGATTTCTTTCGTCCCACTTGATCACCCTTCCTACATCCTTTTCTCTCTCCTCTCTTACCCTGGAACCGTCAGCTTCTCGAAGATCGTTCCATCGTTAACTTCGCTATTCTTAAAAATCTAAAACACTCGCAACTTTGAAACGTATATCGCGGTGGGATTTTAACACGGTGCGCGTGATTCGTTGGTGATTGTAAAATACTATAAATGTAAAAAAAAAATCAGAAATAAAAAAGAGGAAAAGAGATATATTTAATAAAGCATCGATTCGTCGTCTGGAAGATCTTTTAATCGGGCAGAAGAGGGAAGAAAAAGAGGGAAAACGCAACGGAGAACGGGAGAGGTAGAAGGAGAGAAATATATCGAGAGAGAAAGAGAGAGCACGAGATCGTAATATAGTGTGTCGGGTGGGTGGGAGTGAAAGAGAAGACAGTAAGAGGGTGTGTTCCGCGATTTTCTATCGTATTTTTCGTTTTTCGTCTGGTTTCACCTCGAAAACGTTTAAAGGGAATCACCGAGTGTTCTAATATACGTGAGAACGATCGTGAAGAGGTTCTGACTAAATTGTAAAAAAAAAAAAAAAAAAAAAAAAACAATTCCAACGTAAATAACATCGTCGAGTTTACTTGTCAAACATCGTCGTGTTTCGATCGTGGATGAAAGTGCAGGAGATATCCTTCTCCCCGAAGAACTTCATCTATCTCGTGTGATTCGTCTCGGTGAGAACTGTCGACCGACTAAAAGAAAAAAAACTCGTTCGACGCGTAGTAAAACGGACACGTTCGAGAAAAACACGCACACGTCTTCGTAAAGAAAAAAAGAGAAACAAAAAAGAGACAGGAGAAAGGACGAGCATCGAAAACGAACAATATCTAGCCATATAGATAATACTATTAAACAAAAAAAAAAGAAATAATAATTTGAATTAAAAATAATAATAATAATAATAATAAAAAAAAAAAACACACATTACGTCGTTTCGTTCTACGCCCAGATATCGGCATCCTCCAACCACTGATTTTCATCGTTAACCGGTATGTTCATTTGTTTCTTTACTTTTGTTGCTTCTGTGATTCTCTGACGTTCGAATTATTATTATCGTTCTATTCTTATCTTGTTATTATTGTTGTTATTATTACCTTTTATAATTGCAAACATTATTATCGATCTCTGTGTATATCGATCTATGTGTTTTTGGCTAATCAGGTGCCCGATCATTATGATATATGTTTCAACCTATTCCACGTTTCCTCTATCCGCTGGAATAATCCTTGGTTACAGGACCGTTCGAAGGATCAAATTCCAGCAACACCACCGATCATCTCCTTATACATGTTTCCTACGTGATTCCTATTTTCGTCGCGTTCTCTTGGCCAATAACCACGCATTTGCTTTCCCCTCTTCGTGTTCTTTCAGTTTGATTCGTTTACGTACTCGATATTCATCGTTCAGTCATTGTCGCGTGTGCAAAATTTACGATACGTTTAATTCGCGACGATTAGATCGAGGATAAATTACCAGAGAGAAAGGAGAGAAAAAGAGAGAGAGAAAAGAACTGTTCCTGGATGAAACGCGAATAATTTCTCGTGGATGATAAAAGTGGCAAGTATCGATGTGTAACAGCTGACATCTTCTACGGCGCAGTATCGCGGGTCAGAGAAGTTTGGGCGTGGCAAGCCGAAAGCAACGTGGCCAGGAGAACGCGGCGGCCTTCGCAGCCTCCTAACTCCGCGAACTATATTTTCCACGGCCGAACTTTCTGTTCAGAATGTTAAGTCCTTACTCCGATGAAACAGAGCAAAACGAGATTTGAAACCGAAAAAAAAAAAAACACACACACATACACGTACGAAAAGAAACAGAAAATAATGATCGAAAGAGGAAAAGAAAGACGAGATACGAATTAAAAAAAAAAAAAACAAAGTATATACATATGTATATATAACAGAGAAACGTCTCGAGAGAAAACACGGTCGATCGAATACACGTTGAAATAATGGTTCGGTATAACAAGATGACGGAAAACGGCGAGAGTGTGCATGAAAGATCAAGCAGATCCAGGATGGAGCAACTGGCACTGCGGGTCCTCGTCGAGGACAAGCAGGAAGTCTCGAGAGGGACACTTCCGTCCGCGATGGCCTCGATCACAATGGTGCGTGAGAGGGATAAAGGGGTGTTAGATAGTGTTGCCAATTGAACGTTTTCAGGGGACAGGAAACATTTTTTCAAAAAGTATCGCTTCCTTTCCATAATCTTTCATCGTCACAATTATCGTTCCCAATCATGGAATCAACATTTCTACACCATATCACCGGTTTCTTTAATCTCATTCGTAATATCGTTCTCAAAAATACTCATCGAATCAAAAAACAAAAAAAAAAAACAATTTTTTTTCTTTTTTATTCAAACAAACAGAGAAACCAGAGGAGTGTACGAGTCACAGAAAGAGTAACAGCAGTTCCATCCTACACCGTATATCGTACGATCATACGGTATATACTTCTTTCATCCAGGGCCTTTCCCTACGAAAAATTCCCGGCCGAACGAGCGGCGAGGTATCAAAGATTGACCGAGGGGTTGCGAGCCTAGTAGGAGGATGCTAGAGCACAGAGAGAAAGAGAAAGAGAGAGAGATTGTGTGTGGTCGAGGAGAGAAAGAAGGATAGGAAAAAAAGCAGCGAGTGGGAGAGAGACTAGGTCTAGTTGGGGAGGCTCGTATTGATCGTTCCTGGGTCCATGTGACGCGCCTGCGTTTTGCCTTGGGGTAAAATCGTAGCGAGGGTAAACTACAAGGGAAGGGGGAGGGTGGTATGGCGAGAGGAAGAGAGAAAGAGAAGTATATATATATATATAGAGAGAGAGGGAAACAGAGAGACGAAGAGAAGGTTCGTGCCGGGGTTCATATACCCCCAGGGCAACTGCAACGTTCCACCGTGCCACCGACCAATCAATGGAGCTTCTCTACCTCCTCTGTCTCTCCCTCGTTCTCTCTCCTCCTCACCCTCCATCCATTCGTCATTCTTTTTCTTCCGATCTTCCTCGGGTTCCGCGACTCTTCCTCCGTCGTAAACGCAATACGATTGCATCCACAGCGTAGTTCTTAACCCCAACTCCTTTCGTCGCGATACACGCGTATCATGGAACGGTATTAACGTTAATAACAACGCGTAGTATCGTCCTACACTTTCAAACGGATAACGTATACGCAACACTCTGTCTATCTATCGAAACTTGATTCGAAGGGTTTTAAAAGTAAGCCCTCCTCCTCCTCACGTAGTTAATCCTTCTAACGAGTTATCGACGAGTGTAACGATGAAGAGAATATATGGAACGAGGGAGGAGGTAATAATCGTCGTTTCGTGCTCTCTAACTTCGTCCTAGGCTTTATGAATAAACGATGACCCCACTCGAACGAGGTATCACCTTAGATAGATTGGATCTTGCCTTTCGTCGAGGTCTTTCAGAACCTCTGTTTCTTTATACAGTACCTAGAATTTCTATTAATCGGTTTCGTTTAAATTGTTCCGTTTTTATATCTCTCTCTGTCGGCGACAGTCGGTGACGTTGTCATCGGTGACGTAAATAACGTCGATAACGTCCTTCCAATTCCAAGTGACGCGTTAAATTATAGATTCCCGCTCGTAGAGTGCGTTATTCTTCTTCGATTATCCGACTATTACGTCGTCGAGTATTTTTTTTTCTTTTTTTTTTTTTTTTCTTTCATTCCTTCCTACTCATTTGTTTACCTTACGTAATCACTCTTTGCGGACTTCGAGGGTGATTTCTAAGGTTTCGTTAGTGGGATCTAACACGCGTGATACGATCATTGCCTCGGCGAGAAGATTCACGTGTAACTCTAGGAAGATCTTGCGTAGAAAATTGGTAATTAAACGGAGGTAAGGTAACTTTTTGCGTCGCGAATCTCGTAGGAAGAAAATCGTGCCTCGATTTTTACCACAATTAGCGGAAACGATTACACGCTCTCGCTTGATCGATTCGCCACATTTCCGTCTACGTTTCCCTAAGCCTTGGGGGCTCGAGTTGGCTCGTTCGCTTCGTGCAGATGCCTGATCAAATTGTCGTCATCCCTCTTTTCGTATTTCCAACGTTAATACCAAACGTTTCGACCCTCCGACGTCGTATGTCCATTTTCAAAACGTTCTTTTCCGATTGTTGCCAGAATTATTTATAGTTCCATATTACAATTAATCATACCCTCTCTTTTTTCTTTTTTTTTGCATATTTTACAGCTATTTTCATCGAAAGTCTGTCGTACTATTTCTTCTCAATTATTCCAGTAATTTCGGTCACGCCTTTATCCATTGATAAACGATCGTAAAAGATGGCTGACAGATAGAAAGAGAGAAAGAACGTCGAGGAACATCGGCGTATCGACGAATCACACCGGGGGGTTCACCGACCCTGGAAAAACTTCACGGACGGAATTATTACTCCCGTGGAGCCGCGTAGAATTATGTTGGTGCACGGATCGATGACGAAGGTGGGGCCAAACCCCAAAAACGCGGAGAGCCTTCGACAGCTGGATTGTGACCAGGAACGTACGAGAAGAGGGGTTCGTTCGTTTTGTCGAACACGTCGTCACGACACAGAATGATTCACGATCTATACTTCTTCGCTAAAGTTCCGATCCATCCTCCATTCTAAAGGTTGCTGAAATCTTTCTTTCCTTTTTTTTTTTTTTCAAGCTGCACGCGTCGTCTCTTTTGTTCAACGTTTCCAAAAACTGTCATCCCTAACCAAAAATTACACAGATGATCCTTTTGTATTTTATATATGTATGTATGTGTATGTAGATGTTTATGCGGGTTAATGATGGCATAGAGGAGTGATTCTAGTTATTAACGAGGACAAATTTCTCTCTTGCTCGTGGTAGGTGGTAGTTGAACGATCTAAAGTTGTGTTTCGCCGTTGGTTGTCGCTAAGGCGATCAGAGGCCGGCAAACTTTCATAATTCCAACGGTAATGCGGTGACAACTTCCTGTCGCACCGCGTGGCCGGTTTTAAAGCCACCGAGTATAATGGAACACGCTCCTCCTCGCATATGCGAGTCTACTACGGTGTCCCTATTTCTTTCTATCTCACCCTCTCTTACTCTCTCTTTCGTTCTTCTTTTTTTTTTTTTTTTTATTTCCTCTCTGCATACCGTTCCGCATCTGTTACAAGTCCCGTGCCCTGGTCCCAGCTTCGTGTTCCCTTTTTTCTCATACGGCTAGACAATAGCTTGGCTTCCTTTCTCTCTCTCTCTTTCCTTCGACGTTAGGTCCGGTCATGTACGTAATGTGCAAGGAAAGTTGGGTCGGTCGGTCGGTTCGTTGTAAAAGCAGGAAGTCAATCGGAAAGATTCATTTTATTGGTGATTCTAATGATCGGTAATTGGTTCTGAGAGGTGCACTTGGCCCTCGGTTTGCGCACTTTTGCAGTTCTACATGGGTTTTTCTTTTCTGGTGGAAGAGAACTGCGTGAAAAGAATTTAACAATGTGGAAATAATGTATATATATTTTCTCAGGCAGGAATTCGGTGGAAATTTCAGAAAGATCGTAATAAATTTTGTTTGCTGTCGGTGTGTAAATTGTAATTTTCAAATCTCGAACGAGAATTGTGTTAACATTAATTCCGGAAAATTATCATTCCGTAAAAGAAATTATCGGTATAAAAAAATGCATATAGTTTTATCAAGGAATTTTAACGAAAATTTAGAAAAGTCGTAATAAATTTTATTTTTAATTTTCAAATGCACCAATGAGAATTGTACGTCAGTATTAATTGCAAGAACTATCATTCCATGAAAAGAGACCATCAATATGAAAAAAAAAAATGCTTCATATATTTCTCCCAACAAATTCTAACGAAAATTCAGAAAAATCGTAATAAATTTTATTCTTTTATAATCACTAAACTTTCCACGCATTTGTAAGAAATTCAAAAGTGCAAAATAGCAGAGAATGCACGTAATATAAAAAAATATCCAAAATACTCAAATTGCAGTACTTTCTAACACTTGACAGGTGAAATAATTTTCAAATTTAAAATTCTGCCCTTCTTACTATATTATCGAAGATACGAATTTATATAAAAATCCACAATCTAGTAATCAGCAATGGAAAAAAATAAAGAACCACATAAATCGAGACATTATAGAGCCACGAAAATCGAGGGACGAGTGTATTACAAATTGCATTCGTTTTAGCGGAAGATTCGTAATTGACGTTGGCTGTGGAGTTTCGGCAAGGTGTCCGGTTGTATCGACAAGCGGCGAGATATATCGATCATGCTTATCCATCACTCCAGTGAACAGATAGGCGGCCTGAGACAGGCTTTTCCGTATAACCACGAGCATGTATATTTATAGTGTTTATACGTGGATGTATTTATAATTTCAGTGGTGGACAGTCTGTGCGAGGCACCGGCTAGAACCATGAACAGATTACTCTGCTTTCGGAACATTTTAGTTGCTATTGGAATTTCTTCAATTCGTTCACTTCGACATCCTTTCTAATAATCCATTGGGATCATCTACCAAACAATTACAGTCTTTGAATACTTTTCGGCGAATTTTTTCTTCGTTAACCGTCAACTCTTGATTCGATGATAATTTTAAAGATGATTCAAGAGAGGATAGTGAATCAAAGAGATAGGTGTACACGTGTGTTCCACACGAAGGGAATTCTTGCTAAGTAGTTAGACTGGTTCCGCACGCGCGATGACGCAAGATAGCGGAAATGAATTTCCGAAAACACGGACTTGCGGTTATTGGCACGACCGCCAAGTGTTGCTCGGCTTGTTTCGTCAGCGGCGCATAATTTTGGCCCGTCGTCATTTCAGTGGCTAACCTCTCTGGATCTCCGCAGATAAAAGCCAGGGTAAGGTCAGGGATGCCAGACTTCTTCGATTCTCTATCTTATCCCCTTTCTCCTCACCTATCATCTTCCTCTATTTTCTCAACGATTATTTCGAATAATTCGATAGAAAAGATAAGGAAAAGAAAAACAGTATAGAGAATTTTCTTTTCTCGTAACGCATAGAAAAAACAGTGTCTCGTATATAGGAAGTGACGATACGACGATCGATGGAGTCAAAGGAACGCAACTGGAGTGAAATAACGACGAGTAAAGTATATACGCCCGGTGCATCGACTTTCCAACACACCGGAGACTTTTCACAATCCGTTGACTTTGAATCTATCGTAGTCCGACAGTGTTTTCCTTGGACCAGGTTTTTCCTCTCCCGGAAAGATTCAATTTCATGGTCTTTGGCAAATGGCCACCAGCCTGTGTGTCTCGACGATGTAATTCATGGTTTCGAGTTCACTCGCGATCGAGTGCGGCCTGGTAAGGGGTAAAAGGACTCTTGTATCGACGCGATAGCGTACCGGGACCGACGGGGGTCAAAAACCGTGAAGGGGTGGTCATGATCTGATGCAAGGGGTGATGCAAGCTTTAGCGAGAGGGAGGCTAGGAGGGCGGCATACCTTCTGCCTCGTAACGTCGGGGAGGCCATGTTGCAAATAACATTTCCTAACGAACAAATCTGTGCAAACATCTCGAAGGAGAGGATAGTGAACAATTCTAGTAAACATTCTAATAAACGTTCATACAATTTAAAAAAAAAAAACGCGACACAGGTGTTGTTTATTAAAAAGTGTACAGAGTCGAGTAACGGTGTTCGTAACACGTTGCACAGTCTCGTCTGGGAGAGATCCAGAGGGTCGAAGAGTAAAGGTTTATCTTTTCGCAAATATTTTAAACGGTCGAACAAGGTAGCGTGGAACTTGGAAATTTGTCGAAATTCGAAAGGGTGGCGAAGGGTGTTTACGGGGAGAGAGGGTGTGTGTAGGGGGGGACGAGAGAGGGATGCTAGTTCGATCGACGATGGGATGTCGCAGTTTATTTAAGAACGCGCATACGTCTCTTATTAGTTCGATCGGCAACCCCTCGCAGCGTACGCGCGAGCCGGTAGGAGGAGATACGTAATAGAACGAGGGGTTCCCGGTGGGTTGGCGACGGGCTTAGCCGAGGGTGCGCGACGATCGCCGAGCCCGGCCGAATAAATCCGAACAGGCTCGCCGAGCGGTGCAAGCCGCTTGAAAACGGCTGGTGTGTCCAGTCTCTAGGCAGCCTCCGCCCGTGTCGTATCGTTATTTCCGTTTCTTTAGTATAGTGTTTAACGCTTTAATTTCTAGTCTCGCGTAACCCTCTACATATACACACCACACATACACACGTACATCTCGTATATTCTCTTCTGTACACACACACACATATACACACACGCGCGCACACACATACATATACGTTTCACATCCATACATCGTGTATAAAACTCCCCTGGTTTCTTTTCACGATCGACGGATATATACACGAAATTCTTGGTGATCCGAAATATCCAACGATTATCGAAAGCCGAACTATTAGCGGCGATATCACGCATACGCGTCTACACAATACACCAAATGTGCTCGTCAAAGTGAAACCGAGGGACCGTCGACCAGGAGGCGAGCATAAATGCCGATTTACGAGCGCTCGCGTCGTACTTTTCTTTCATTGATTTCCCCTTCTGTTCCGGGCGGCGGTGCGAGAGCGTGATAGTAGGTGCACACGTAAAGAGAGAGAGTAGAGAGAAGACCAGGGACCGGCGCGATACATCGACCAGCAACGAGAGTAGTCGCGTTGAGAGAGGCACGAGCCCAGAGATTTTGCATGGTGCTCGGTTTCGCGTGCGACCGCATTAAGAGATTATTCGGAAGAGAAGGAAACACGAGTAATCGCCGAGAGAAAAGAGAGCGAGAGAGAAAAAGACGAGGAGCACGAGTAGATAGTGTCGCGTGCCCGAAGTAAAGTGTTCTCTGTGTCTCTGTGTGGATGTGTGTCGTGTGCTTTCGCGTGCATCGATCGTAGTAAAAGAGAGATAGAAAGGTGGATCCTGTGAAAGGAAGGTGAGGAAAGGTAAGCTCGGGTAGATCATCCATCTTTTTTATTTCATTCCACCATCCCTTTCTATCCTTCCCCTCCCTTCCCTCCTTGTTTCGTTTTTCCCCTACCGACCCATAACTTTAATCACGAAAGCATCTCCACTCGTCGGAGATCCACGGATGCTGTGCAGCGGTTCATTCTCAAGGGGTTTCACAGAGCACGTGCCTTGCGAGTTTCGTAGCACATTCTCATTCTCACCCTTTGCTTTCTGCGTGCTTTCGTCGTCGTCGTCGTCGTCGTTCTTTCTCCACGCCACCTCGCCTCCTCCTACCCCATGCCTCCCGCGGCCTCCCCACCCTCAGCCACCGCCACTTGCCTCCTCTGTTCCCCGCTGCTCGTTCCTCGATAGCAGGACGAGCAGCTACTGCGTTTTTGCGTGTTCGCGTGTACGTGCGTGCGTGTGTTTTCTCGCGCGGAAAGGGGCGTACGCGAGCGCGGGAGGGGTTTCCCTTGGAATCGTGCAGAGAGAGGGGTCAGCCCTCTCTATCTATCTATCTATCTATCTATCTCTCTCTCTCTTACTCTTGTACATGTACTCTTGCCGTGTGCGCGCGTACACCAGTGAAAGGAGAGAAAGAGGGAGACAGCGTTCGAGCGAGAAAGTGAGTGAGGGAGAAAGAGAGAGAGACGTAGTGATTGGAGAGAGGGAGAACGAGCGAGGCAGGGACCGAGGAGTCGTGCTCGTATTGATCGGTCCCGGCCACGCGATTTTCACGATCCGTCGCCATGGCCACCTGGCCACCGGCCGAAGATCGTATCTGCCAGCGTACGTGAAAATCGAACTTTAACCCCCGGCTAGACCCACCTGCTACCTTCTCTCTTGGAATTATGTACATCGTCTTTGAGGAAATTTAACGATCAATTGTTAGAAGGGGTAGTTTACGTTAGAATTTCTTTGTACTTAAACTAGATTACTTATGGTTCGGAGAAATGTTAGCTGTATTCCGGTTTCCCCTTTTCTTCTGTATTATTCAGTAATTATTTAGAAACGTCTAGAAATTCTTTTAACCCGTTAACAATGCATTTTATCGATGCGTTACTTTAGAATTATCTAACATGTTGTTACTGAAATCTGATCAATCGTCTATTACTTGGAAACTTCAGTTTCTCGAAGTTACTCGGTTTCGAAGGAACCAAAAGACTTTTCTTAAACTATTTTTAGTGTTTTTATTTTTTATCTGGTGCAAGCGAGAATATTATTCGTAAAG
This sequence comes from Anthophora plumipes, assembly GCA_951804975.1. Taxonomy (NCBI): domain Eukaryota; kingdom Metazoa; phylum Arthropoda; class Insecta; order Hymenoptera; family Apidae; genus Anthophora; species Anthophora plumipes. Next base: position 23,382,961 of record OX638116.1, on the reverse strand, counting down.
GGTGAACGTGTTCGCGTTTTCCAAGGAGAGATCGACTTTTGCGTGGCCCGGGCCGGCGAAAAGGGGGTGGCTTTGCTTTCCGCATTGTGCCGCGGAACCCCAGTTGCGCGCGTACGCGTACACGCAGCCATGCATAACGTCCATTGTCGTTGGGATAATAACGCCGGTACTGGAGTCGCGTTTCGAAGTCACAGGCGAACGATACTTTTCCGATGCGTTCCTCGCTACCCGACAATGGGGTCTCTTGGCTTCCATTGTGCCGTCCTAAAATATCGCGATGCCGAGAAGCTCTGGAAAGAGAGAAAGAGAGAGAACGCGTGGATCGATAACCACGGAAGATGCGGGGCTACGATAACTGCTGCTCCGACATTTTCTCCGACTGCTGAACGCGCTCTTTTCCTCGCCTCGTTCGTAAACACCGGGGCGGTAGCCAGCAGTTGTCGAGATACTTTCGTCGACACTTTCTTCCATGATTCGTCTTGCCTAATACACTCGGTGGTCTTTCAGTTATTTTTCAAGAAAACCTCGATGATTCGTTCTACATATCCCTGTGCTTACGCTGCCAGTTAGGTTCAGTTTTCTACAAACTTTCATTGAATTTATTACATATCAGAGAGACGCAAATTTTTACTTGAACGTACTAATTACATAATTTTTTTTATCCCTTTTAATCCCTACGATTTACGTTTCGATTACGCTTGGAATTATAGTACAGATTCAGACATTGAATATTTATTTTGATTTTCTGAAATGTCACTTTTTTTATCAACCTACGCGATTTAAATGTTTTTATAAGTTATACCTGTGCTTTTTTTTTTTCATACAATAAATGATTTTTATCCGCGTAAAAAAAATCAACGCGGAACGGTCAATTCGCGAAAATGGAGAAATCTTTATAGATTCGAATTTAATTTTCTTATTTCGATGATAAAATTTGAAATACGACAAAATCAGGTGTATCATCGTCGAATTTTTACATTGAATTTCAACCTGTGAGCAGGAAATGTCACAAAATTCACTTTAAAATGCTTCAGTATTTTTCGAAATAATTTCAAATTAGCATCTCGATATTTTAATTGCATCAGGTGTAGAAATAAATTCTTTTCAACTGAAGTTACACGATCAGGTACAGTCATTCGAATCGAAGCATTCGCGATGGTATTCACAAGCAGAAAAAATAACAGAAGTTTGACGTGCATTTATTCTTCTCAAACGAACCTTCGATTGCAATTAAAAATCAGAAACAAATGAATTTCTACATCTAACGATAACTTTTCATTCAAATGACCTACAAAATGCATTTAACAAACGCTTCAATATTTCTTCCAAATAATATCCACTGTACCATCTCGATTTTAATTGAAATAAATTTTTGCCGCTGGACGTTTGCACAGAACTCTGTCGCATACGTTACCCCCTGCAGGAAAAGCCACGCTTGTTTCGTTCACAGTCGAATTAGTAGCCGTTCTACCGTCCCAGTTTCTTTTCCCATAGCCGACGTAGGACACGCGTGCATATAATAAAAGGCTATCTATTATCTCGGATAGAGAACGAGAAAGAAAGAGAGAAAAAGAACGCGTGGTCAGTACGATTGGGGTGACCACAGTCACGAGGCACACACAGAGTGGTCTCCACTCTGCGTGGGGTGGACGTAAGGACAGCTGATGACTACGGTGAACGACTGACGAAGGACTTGGGAGGCGGAAAAGGGAAAGAGAGAATTAAAATGTATACATACACCACCGGTATAACTCGTGCCGGCTGATATTGTATATGTGTGTCGTGGCAGCTGTGTGTATTCGCTTTAACCATGAACACCATCGACACCCCACGTCCATCGCCGTATAATTCCCCTTTCTCCTTCTAACTCTATCTCTTCTTCTCTTTCTCGCGCTACGAGGCGCGCGCGACTGTCTACTGGGTGTCCTGAACGAAATCACTCGTCTTCTCCCTTTCATGCGTACTTTGTACTCGGTTTGTGTCCCGTAGGAATTCTGTTCGTCGATATGATTGATCGATATCGACTGTTCTGTCTTTTGAATTGTGAATTTTACGCCTAGTAGAATTTTTTTTAAATAGTATTTCAAGATATTGTTTAATACGGCGCGTAAAAGTTAGATCCATGAACCAGAGCTGAACTTCGTTCAGGAACTATGAGAAGAAATGTTTAATCCATTGTGTGCGTGCTTATGCGATACATAGGCTACTCAGATATATAACATTAGTGCATAAAGTAATATTTTACATTTTTAATCCTTTAAATACAAGCGTTTCTACTGTTAGATGTCTTAAAGTTCCAGCTAATTTATAAAGTCGAGCTAACGTTTGGATTTTGTCTTTGTTATCTATCGAGGTTCTAGTAAATAGTTATCCATGCTTTCGTAGGTGTCGGAGCTGTTGTTGAAAAGATTCAAAATTAAAAAAAAAATGAAAGAAGCGCAATCATTCTTCGAATGAATTTTTCCAAAAGTCTTTGGAATGGTTGACGAAATTGTCGTTCATCTAGTCGTTGCTCTAACTTTAACAACTATTTTTCTTTGTGAAATTTGTGTATTGGTTCTTCCGAATATTTATTTTTTCTCTTTTAATAGAATTATTAATTGTTTTAATTAGTAATTTTTCTGGGGATTAAATAGAGATGGAAAAAGAAGAATTGTCGAATTTTAAAGGACGTTTAATACTGCACACCCTGTGAATATATCGAGCACACCCTGGTTAGGTTGATGGAGGGGGTAGACACGAGGGAGGCGAGCCCTTTAAACCATAACGGGGGGGTCGTCGCCCCTTTAAATTATCCGCGTTTCTATTGGACCTTACCCTCGGTTCTACCAACCGCCACCGCCGCCTGTTCTTTTCACGCTGTGTTTTGAAAGTCATTGTCAGATTACGTCAGCATCCAGTTGCGTGAACCATGAATTTTCGTAAGTTGCCCGTGACCGTAGAGCCACGCACGGTCTTCTCCAGCTGCCTTTAATTTACTCCCACCGAGTAAAAGATAATCATCTCAAGCGTATTATTCTGTATGGTCAACGAGTATCTCGTTTTCTTTCGATCGGTACAGTAGGGAAAAAGAAGAGATAAATTGTACGATTTGTATTCTGTTGGTTCGAGCAACGACGGAAGGTTGAGAAAGTAATATTATACATCGGCACTTTTTGCTTCTTCTTTTCTCCTCGCTCGCCAATAAAGAAAAACGTGCTTGTTGCCACGCGAGTAGAAACACACAAAGGCGAAGAAAAAGCAAGAAGAAAAAAAAGAAGAAACGATTCTCTCCTCGAACCTCTCGGTGTTGTGTTAGACTCGAGAGAGAGGCTTATGCATCGTGTACACTCGTGTTGATTAACACGTGTTTTTACGTCCTTGAAAATTCCGTCGACGCGCAACTTCTTGCCTCGACGCGTGTTTATACCGCGGCTTGTTTCTTCCCCGTGTTCTTCCTGCTTGTCGAACTTGAACAGCCTCGATAAGCCAGTGTCGTTCGTATTCATTGACGAAACAAACCATTCCCCCCTGTATGAACACGGTAATTATTCTATCCCAGAGAGGACGAATAATCGGAAACTTCGAATGAGAACGTCGAATTGAAATGCACAACGATGATTCGTGTCAGAAATTCACGGAGAATCTCGAAGGTTTTTCCCCCCCATAAGGTCGAGCGTGTGTCACTGTATGGCACTTAACCTAACTTCGATATCCAATTTTCGGCTGGATTTCCGATAAACCTGCCACGCCCGATTCAGCTGAAATTTCACACTTAGTTGAAATAAAGTAAAATTTTGCGTGAAATATTTTACCATTTCAGTGTCGCTTCCTGTAATTTAGAAACTTTTTGTACTTCGATTTGTCTAGAACTCTGGAAACAGGTTCCTTTTACATAAAAACAACATTTTCGAGAAGGATTTTTTACAACTCGAAAATTAAGGTTCAAAATTTTGCGAAAAATTTTTAACCACTGCAAATGTCACATCCTGCGTTACCGATACAGCGTAGATGATAGGATAATGTACTTAAAAATATCTCCAATGCTACATATCGCGTTTTATAGGTTAGGTTTGATTTACATTTTTTCTTTCTCAACTTTCGCGTCGCAACAAATCACTCTCGCTAAACATTCTCACGTTAAGGTGAGATTACCTTCAAAATTTCAGTGAAATCGTGCGTGAAAGGTTTTCAGTAAATTCGTCTATATTTCCCCCATCTATTTCTTTTCTTTTTCTGCGGCTAATATACAGTGTGCGTTCGACTGGACTGCACCGTGACATTTTCGAAGATATCGATTATCGACGAACGATTGATATATCGAGAGAATTAATCAGATCGAATGTGACGATAGAAATAAATCGCAACGGGAGATCGTTCGTTAACATTTATAGATAAACGTGTTGTTTCTCTCGTTTCAGATTTCGTACGTAGTTAGAGAGGACCCGGTACAAGAGTGCAATGATGGCGAACGGAATAGACACAATCGTGCAACAAAACGGCGGTTCCACCCTTGGACAGGCCTCGCAGGAAGAGTCGAAGACGAATCTAATCGTAAATTACCTGCCACAGAGCATGACACAGGATGAGATTCGTTCGCTCTTTTCAAGCATAGGCGAGGTGGAGAGCTGCAAGTTGATACGTGATAAACTTACCGGTAAGTTGAACTAGCAACGTTTATACGTTTATTTGAATTGAAGTATCACTTTCAAGGTACCAACGATCGAACGAATTTTCCGTTGAAAGAAGTTTGGTAGATGAAAATATGTGCACAGATAGTATCGGTGTCATTGTTATCATCTTTTTTCATGGAAACATGCCTATTACAGTCGCACAAGACGGTCTTTCAAGGAGAGAATAAGTTACGTCTTTCCACACCGTTCATTTGTTTATCGATTTCGAGACGTTACCGAGGAACGGTGTTTAGTCTTGGCCGACTGGCCGGCATCGATTCGTCTGCGGCTGTTTATTTTGTATCGATTCTATCTGAAAAGCCCTGGGGATCGGATGTGGAGCCTTTTCCAGATATGTTCTTATCGGAATATCGTGGAAAAATGTTGCAGAAAAGACATTTTAGAGACACTTGTAAATTAATTTTTTTTTCTTTTTTTCTTTTTTTTTTTTTGTAATTACTACAGTAGAAGCTTGATAACTTGAAAACTGACAACAATTTTTTTCATTCACTTCTCACCTGTAACAACCTCTGTAAATTGAAATATAAATTTCCTGCAATCTGATTTACTTGTAAATTAATGTTCTCTTTTTTGTTTTGTAATACATATTACAGTAGAAGCCTGGTAACTTGAAAACTGAAATAACAATTTTGTTTCTTCAATTCTGCTCATCTGTAACAACCTCTGCAAATCGAAATATAAATTTTTTGCAACCTGATTTACTTGTAAATTAATGTTTTCTTTTTTTCTTTCGTAATAATTATTACAGTAAAAGCTCAGTAACTTAAAAACTGATAATAGTTTTGTTTGTTTACTTTCTCTCAGCTGTAACAACCTCTGCAAATCGAAATATAAACTTTTTGCAAGCTGATTTACTTGTAAATTAATGTTGTATTTTTTGTTTCGTAATAATTATTACAGTAAAAGCTCAGTAACTTAAAAACTGATAATAGTTTTGTTCGTTTACTTTCTCTCAGCTGTAACAACCTCTGCAAATCGAAATATAAACTTTTTGCAACCTGATTTACTTGTAAATTAATGTTTTCTTTTTTTTTTGTAATAATTACTACAATAGAAGCTTGGTAACTTGAAAACTGAGATAACAATTTTTTTCGTTCACTTCCGCTCACCTGTAACAACTTCTGTAAATCGAAATATAAATTTCCTGCATTTCGAATTATTTTCCTCGCGTTTACAGACGAGTTTAATAACGCACGATACTTTAGATACTACACAAATTGCTATTTATTTATTTATTTTTTAATTTAAAAATTATCTTTTTATGTTTATGCATACATATTATTTTACTTATATAAAAACATTTTAATTTCAAAGAGTAGCAGTTTCGAAGTCAAAGTGACTCACAAGATTTAGTGAATTTATTTTATTTATAAAAATTTAAGGGTAAATTGTGTGCTTTGCAAAACACTGCAGAAATGGAGTTGGTTATTTTGGTTTCTAAGAGGACACATTTAGTCATTCTGTAACCAAGAGATACAGCAACCATTTCTCAAGCAAATAGCAACAGTACAAAGGACTTTCTACTTCAATAGCTCAATATTTTCTTTTTTTTTCATTTTGGCGCCAAAAGTATTTGTGTATTTTTATCCAGAGATACATATATGAAGCGTACAAAATATATTTCTATTTATCAAGTATAAATTTTGACGTGTGTAACCTGGGTTTTAACATTTGTTAGTTTCCTAAACTTTTTTTCAACGATTTAAGAATTTCTACGGAGAGTTAAACGTGTATAAATTTTATCGAAGGGGATGTTTTACTGTAAAAAGCATTTTTTAATCTTTTTTAACACACTATTTTTTTTATAGAGCTTCTACACGACTTTTTCCGTCAAAATTTGGTTCACATATTTATCCATATTTCTAAATTAGAAAAAAGAAAAGATTTTGAATTAATTCTATTACAAAACTTAAAACCAACCGGTGAAGCAGGTCTTAAGATATTACGGAAGCCATTTTGATAAACACACGGTATCGAGAAAAATGCGTTTGAAATTTTCGATGATGTTTCAATAATAAATACAGTGGAAGAACCTCGATAACTCAGATCTCAAGGGAAGAGTTTGAATTTTCGAGTTTATGGAGGTTTCAGGTTATCGAAGAGTCCGAGTGGGAGAGTTCAACGAGGGGTAACGAACGAAAATTCAATTTACAGAGGCTTCCATACATAAGTTAGGTTTCTCGATTTGTAGATATTCAAAGAAACACGAATTCTACTTTCACGAATCACTTATGTACATATTAATTTAATCGACTTTGTGCTGCCAACGTTTATAGAGCTAGGAGGTTTATTAATCGATTTCTTACTTTTACAAATTAATAAATTACCATATAATAAGAAAAAGTGAACGATATATAGTAAGCTCTCTCACGAGTTTCGATTGAAAATTTTCAGAGCTGTAAGAATAAACGCGAGAACAAAAACCGAGTCACTATTGAATAGAATAAAGTGTTTAGAAAGAAAATCTTCGTTAAATTTTTCATCTGTCTTTGTTTCATCGCGAAAGTATCGAAAAGAAATTCCTCCACTTCCGGTTCACCGTAGCGAGGTAAAATGGAACAAAAACGGTAAACAGCTGATACTAAAATCTTCAATCAGCAAAAGAAATCGTAGATTCAAATTGTTAAAAAATAAAATCTTCCTTAAACTTTTCACTTGTCTTTGTTTCATCGCGAAAGTATCGAAAAGAAATTCCTCCACTTCCGGTTCACCGTAGCGAGGTAAAATGGTACAAAAACGGTAAACAGCTGATGCTTAAATATACAATCAGAAAAAGAACTCATAGATTCAAATTGTTAAAAAATAAAATCTTCGTTAAACTTTTCACCTGTCTTTGTTTCATCGCGAAAGTATCGAAAAGAAATTCCTCCACTTCCGGTTCACCGTAGCGAGGTAAAATGGTACAAAAACGGTAAACAGCTGATGCTAAAATCTTCAATCAGCAAAACAAATCGTAAATCTAATTTGTTAAAAAATAAAATCTTCCTTAAACTTTTCACCTCTTTGTTTCATCGCGAAAGTATCGAAAAGAAATTCCTCCACTTCCGGTTCACCGTAGCGAGATAAAATGGACTCCTCAGCGTTGTACGTAAATATTGCGCAACGTTACGTTGCCTGTAGTCACGTTTCCTTCCAGTGGTTCTTTTTTCCTCACATAAAAGACCGTTTGCACCTCTCTCCGTAATCCATCGCGCGGTAATTTCGCCTAGCGGTACTCGCGCCGTCGAATTCCGTGCGTTAGTGGAGAGAGAGCACGTGCGTGGACGTCGCGACGCTATTTCGAGCTGAGAAGTAGCGGGGGCGTCGTTTCGTTTCGTTTTTGGGCCTCCTTCGTCGACTTTATATTCGACCTCGGACGATCTTCTCCTTCTCTCAGGGCCGTAACTGCATCGTCGCGTAGAGCGTTTCCTGTTTTCGTCAAACATCGCCGCCGTCGTTGTCTTCGCCAACTTTTGAATGAACGGAAACATTCAGAGGACGTTTACCAACGTCTCCTCCTCTCGAGTACCTCTTGCTACACTCCTCTTTCTCAATTCTCCTCCGTCATAAAGTACATTTTGTTTCTCCTTCTACAATGTTTCCTTCGTTTCGTATTCTTCTCCTCACGGTGTTTAGACATTTACTCGATTTACGAGTGGAATAATATGTAACGAACTTCCGAGATATTAATAGGCGGAGGAAATGATTTTAAAGTTGTTTAATACGAGACATCGTATCGTTGTATAATAAATTCTTTGAGCATGTTCTTATCTTGAAAATCTTCTGCGGCAAGTTACTTAAATTTTGAAAAATCTGTATAGGTTGGAGAGATTTGGAAAACGAATTGTGCGAGGTGAAGTTTCACGATTCAGTTCGTTTGTCATCCGCAATGCTTCGTGGCTCTTGCGGTAACGCTTTACGCGCTTAACTCGTTGTTAGCTAGATACTTTGATACGATAAATGTATCAAATTTTTGAAGATACGAGACTTGCTTTCGTAATATAATTATATTAATATAATTATAACTTCGAGATGAAGTCTTCGTTATTTTATGATACACAATTAGCTGTATGAATAGACGTCTATGATTTATGATATGTAATATATTGGTGGTAATTGTAATTCAATCGAATCACTTTACAAAACTTTCTGCTAAAACTATATGCTTTTCTCAGGACTTTTAATTAGTTTCGACGTGAACGTAAGAATAAAAACAATTAATACAGGATTATTTATGAAATAAAACAGCTAAAAACAGCTGATAGCAAAAATATTTATTATATAATGTATAATTTTTCTTTTAATATTTTCTATTTTTTCTTTGTACCGGATTTATTCGATGTAGAAATAAATTCTTTTCGATTAAAGACACATGTTCAATACAGCACAGTAATTTTTTATTTATTATTATATGTGGTATAATAATTTTAAAATAATTACAATAACTTTGCTTACGGATCTTTAAAATATTTTAAAAGTTATTGTAGCAATAATAAATGAAAATTATAATTCTTCAGAATTAATATTAATTTATGGTTAATTTCAATAATAAGGAAAATTATTTTAACTATAAATATTAACGTAGAATTCGTGAAGTTTTCGTATTATAAAACTTACGGAGAAATTGATAGAACTTAATCAGATTTGATTTTTTACGGGAACAAATTTTTTCGAAGCTGAGAAATTTCTTTTAACGTAAAACTAACAATTATTCAATGCAAACAGAGAATTTTCAAAATATCGCGAGAGAAACGTGTCGCAGATAAAAAATTGTCGATTTTCCATTTAATCGTTTAAAGTAGCTTGATATACGTAGATTCACCATAAAAAAGAAGTTGTAAAAACTTTACTATAACACTTTCGTGTAATCCTGTAATTAATTTTCCAAACAGAACTTTTCTTTTTCTTTTCTAAACAAAAAATAAAGAAAATAAATTCACTTTTTCTAGCAACGACAATTGTCTCGCAGAAATACACGTTGAGAAATCATGTTTGTTTATCCAAAATTGAGAGAAGCACTCAGACGTGTCGTGTAACCTGTTTCAAGCGTTAAAAGACATGTTACATCATAGAAAGAGAGAAAGAAATGTAATCTATTGAATTTTCTTTGATTTTCTATGTTACAGGTCAGAGTTTGGGTTATGGTTTCGTGAACTATCACCGGCCTGAGGATGCTGAGAAGGCGATAAACACGCTGAACGGTCTTCGTCTGCAAAACAAAACGATCAAGGTTCGTTATTCCACAGATTTACTCTGAACACGTTGTTTATTAACAAAGATCGTATTCTCGATTAATAATTCGAACGTTAGATATTTTATCGTTCGATACTGTTACAGTTTTATCGATCATTCTTCATTCAGAATTAAAATATAAGAGATTTGAGGAGAAGAACCTCTAGAATTGTATGAAAGATTCAAGCTGAATATTCTGAATGATCTCCGCCATTCTATTTATACACGCAAAATACACGATACTTTCATAAACTAGCGTCTTGTTTTAGAACTGGTGCTAATTTCATAAACGTGTACATTAAATATGCCCGCGTTTCACGCATAGTTTTATCAGGAAACAAATTACTCGTACACGTAGTTAATACACGTATAGACGAAACTTTCGTTGAAAATCTGTTGAGAACTTTTTCGTTAAGTTCCTCTGTATAATGGTAATAATCATTTTTGGATACGTATATTCATGTTCGAGATTACACTCTGTTGCAATGATAGAAATAGATTGGCGTGAATTCAAAGACATTATCGCGTCTGCTGTTTTATATTAGCTACGCTAGGAACAGTTGAAATTCTTTCGTCTACGTATTTTACGGGTGATATTGAAAAAATGAAAAAAAAAGAAAAGAATCTTTTCTGCTTTGAGTGTTAAAATTCGTTCGTCCACGTATTCTACGGGTGACATTGAAAAAAAAAAGAAAAGAATCTCTTCTACTTTGAGTATTAAAATTCGTTCGTGTACGTATTTTACGGGTGATATTGAAAAAATGAAAAAAAAGAAAAGAATCTTTTCTGCTTTGAGTGCTAAAATTCGTTCGTCTACGTATTTTACGGGTGATATTGAAAAAATGAAAAAAAAGAAAAGAATCTTTTCTGCTTTGAGTGTTAAAATTCGTTCGTATACTTATTTTACGGGTGATATTGAAAAAATGAAAAAAAAAAGAAAAGAATCTTTTCTGCTTTGAGTATTAAAATTCGTTCGTCTACGTATTTCATAGGCGACATTGAAGAAATAAAAAAAAGGAACTTTCCTACTTTCCATATTGTTAACCGAGACTATTAAAATTCATATTTCACGAATATTATTGAAAGAAATTATAAAAGATTCTCTTCTACTTTCCATACTGTTAACGTTGAAAATTAAAATTTTCTCGTTTCTATATCTCACGGAAGATATTAGAGAAATAAAAAAAATTCCTTCTACGTTCCACATTGTTAACTCTGAAAATTAGAATTTTTTCGTTTGCATATCCTACAGACTATATAGAAAAGAATAAAAGAAGTATCTCTTCCACTTTGAATGTTAAAATTTATTTGTCTACATATTCCACGAATAATATTGGAAAAATTAAAAAAATGTCTCTTCTACTTTACATTAAAATTCGTTCGTCTACGTATTCCATAGGCGATATTGAAGAAATAAAAAAAAAGGAACTTTCCTACTTTCCATATTGTTAATCGAGATTATTAAAATTCATATTTCACGAATATTACTGAAAAAAATTGATAAAAGATTCTCTTTTACTTTCCATATTGTTAACGCTGAAAATTAAAATTTTCTCGTTTCTATATCTCACGGACGATATTGGAGAAGTAAAAAAAATTCCCTTTACTTTCCACGTTGTTAACTTTGGAAATTAGAATCCTTTCATCTAAATATCCCACTGATTACATTGAAAAAATAAAAAAGATATCTCTTCTACTTTGAATGTTAAAATTCCTTCCTCTATGTATTTTATGGATAATATTGAAAAAAAGTAAAGAAAAGAATCTCTTTTACTTTGAGTATTAAAATTCCTTCGTCTATGTATCCCATAGGCGATATTGAAGAAATTTAAAAAAAGGAAATTTTCTACTTTCTGTAGAAAATTAACCGAGAAAATTAAAATTCATATTTCACGGATATTATTGAAAAAAATTATAAAATATTCTTTTCTACTTTCCATGCTGTTAACGCTGAAAATTAAAATTCCTTAGTCCCACAGACGATATTGGAAAACAGGATTTCTTCTGCTTTTTATATTACTAACTCAGAAAATTAAAATTCATATTTCTCGGATATTATTGAAAAAAATTATAAAATATTCTCTTCTACTTTCTATACTGTTAATGCTGAAAATTAACATTTTCTCGTTTCTATATTTCACGGAAGAGATTAGAGAAATAAAAAAAATTCCTTCTACGTTTCACATTATTAACTCTGAAAATTAGAATTTTTTCGTTTGCATATCCTACAGACTATATAGAAAAAAATAAAAAAAAGTTTCTCTTCCACTTTGAACGTTAAGAATTTATTTGTCTACATATTCCACGAATAATATTGGAAAAATTAAAAAAAATGTCTCTCTACATTAAAATTCATTCGTCTACGTATTTCACGAACGCTATTGAAAAAAGTAAAACAAATGATATTCTCTTCTGCTTTTCGTATTAACTCTGAAAATTAAAATGTACATTCTTCAAGCATTATTTTCAAAAAATTATCAAAAATTCTACTTTCCATACTGTTAACGTTGAAAAATAACAAATTCTCTCGTTTCTATATCTCACAGACGATATTGGAGAATTAAAAAGAATCCCTTCTACTTTCCATATTATTCACTCTAAAAGTTCAAATCGTTTCGTTTATATATCTCATGGACGATATTAAAACAGAAAAAAAAACGAAAAGAATCTTAAAAATTAACATTCTTTCGTCTAAATATCCCTAGAACGATATTAAACAAAAAAAAAAAAAAAGAAATCCAATTTACATATTGTAAACCCTAAAAGTTAAATATCCTCACCAATATTCAAACCAAAAATAATCTCTTCTACTTTCCATATTGCTAACCCTTTACGCTCTTCGAGCTTCCTCTTCATAGAAAAATAATCCTAGATGTCTTTTACCTCTCTTCTCCAGTGCAAAGTGTTAACACAGATACGTCATCTCATCGATGCAATTATACTCTGAATTACTACCGAAAGAACAAAAAAAAAAAAAAAAAAAAAAAAAAAGAAAAGTATATTGAATTTTCGTAGGTATCGTACGCGAGACCGAGCAGCGAGGCGATCAAAGGTGCAAACTTGTACGTGAGCGGTTTGCCGAAAAATATGACGCAACAAGACCTGGAGAACCTATTCAGCCCATATGGAAGAATCATCACGTCGCGGATATTATGCGACAACATCACCGGTAAGTTGTCCCAGTTAAAACCCATGAAAAAAGTTGACGATGGATCGGTGTCAATCGGCAGTAAAAAGTGCGTACCCTGTGGATAAACCTGGATTTCCATAATTCGAAGAAGTTATACGTACACAACAATCTTCTCAACTTTGTTTCCAACAAACGACTAGAAGTCTATAAAAGTTCAGCTTTGGAGACTGTACGAAGTCAGAAACCAAGCGTTGTTATATTACAACCAGAATAACTTGGATAAAAACGACTTTTCTAATTCAATAAAAAAAAAAAAAAAAAAGAAAGAAAAAAAGTCCTTATCGAATGATTTCGGTTTAGGAAGAGACGGTGAACGATCAGTTTTCTAATCGATGATTGAACAGAGTAGGCCATGGGGTTCTTTAATCGTTTTATATATATATATATATATGTATATATATATTTTTTCTCTATTTTTTTGTTTGTTTTTTACTTGTGGGGTGGATCGGTGCGCCTGCAATCTGAGCGAGAACGAACACGATCACGTGGTGAACGAGTGACGAATAATTGCGATTATGGAGTTTTGTAATCAGCATACGAGAACGTTGTACCGATGGTGTTTCCGTTGGTCGAGTCGTCTCGAAGCTGCACGATCCTCGTTTACGCATCTTATCATCCTAATCGATCGCAAGATCGATCTTGATAATCTATTTCAATCAATTCTTTACTTTTCTTCACTTACCTTTTTTCGGTTCTACTTTTCTTCTTTTCCGTTCGTTTTTTCTTTCTGTTTTTTTTTTTTCTTCAATTAATTCTTTTCTTTCTTTTGAGTACTTCTTTTTTCTTCTTCTTCTCTATAGAATAGAAAGGAAGAACACTTTGCATTCGAGATCATACGAGAGAGGACATACGATCGCAAACTTCTTTTCAATTTACATCTACTCGTTTTTATTTCTTTTTCTTTTTTGTGGGTTTTTTTTGGGTTTTTGTTTGTTTTATCTATATATTTTTTTTTTTCTAACGGTTTCATTTGATTTTTTTTTGCGTTCTCAGCTTACGTTTTGTAGCAGCGCCATACTATTTGCATCCCGAAATTTCGCGCACAGCCTCATGGCCTAGCTACCCATGTGTTTCGTATCATTCTGTTTTTTTCCTATACATCCACACGTTGGCGCCTTTTCTTCTTCTTTTCTTCCTTTTCACTGAATTTCTATTTTTCTTCTTTCGCCTAACGAAGTTACCTGAATTATTTATGCTTCCGTGTGTCGTTTGATTGACTTCCTATGTCTGGTTACTTTTCTTGCAAAATTTCAACTGCAGCTTTATTTATTTATTTATTTTGTGTTTGTTTTTCGTTCGTTTGTTTTCTATTTAGAACACTGGCGTTTTATGTGTTAGGAGACATGTTATCGTAACGTGAAACAATCCTAAGTTTCTTCCTTCGTTCCTGATTTGCTTGTCTTTTCTTTTTTTTACACACGTTCGAACATTTCTTTCTGATTATCACATGTTTATTTAATCTTCATCTTTTGCGTTTTCTCTCTCTCTCTCTCTCTCTCTCTCTCTCTCTGTGTGTGTTTCCTTGATTACGTTGCCTTTTCTTTCACTTGCGTTCTTTATTCTTTTCAGTTCACCTTCGTGAGTACCGTTTCATTTCTTACGTTTCACGAAAAGTTATTTCAAGTAAAAGAATCAAAAGAATATCGATAGTTAATTAACGAAACGACGAGAGTTCTTGCATACTTCAGGACGAAGAAAGAAATGTTAGCGTAAAGAAAAAAAACAAAAAAGATAGAAGAAAAAAAGATAGACATAAAAAAAAGAAAAGGATAAAGAAAATTTTTTTAAAACAGAATGATCGCTCGCCCCTTATTCATCTCATGCGATCAGCTTCGTTTCCTGTTTCATTTGATCTTCCAGCACGGACAGTGTTATTTTGCATTATTCGACATCATGGAAGAATTGATTTTCAACGAGGAGGAACATTAAATTCCAAACGTCGAACGTCTTTTTTCTCTTCGCTGGTGTTGAATCCTCATGTCTTATTTATTCGTTTCCTTTTTTATTTTTATTTTATTTTATTTTTGATCGAAACAGTGCGACATGATTTTCTCAAGGTGACAAGATTCAATGCTTCTCGAGAAAAAGGCGTTCCATATATATATATATATATATTTTTTTTTTTTTTCTTTTTTCTTTTCCTTCTGTAATTTTATTTCATTTCTTTTTTCTTTTCTATTTTTCATTATCGTTGATTTCTCGTTTTTCGTTACCTTCTCTCTTTATTTCTGTCGTCCGTTCGTTTACACAACCTTTACCCACGTCGACGAATCAGGGGCGAGCGAATCGTGTTATGCTGCCAGTTGAATTTTAACGTGATATGATTTTTTCCGTTTCTGTTTAGTACGACAGTTTGTGACCGGCGGCGGAGACTATTTGCCCGGTACGTAACTCATACAATTCTCTTTTCTTTTCCCTTATTACGTCCAAGCTGAAACAAAAGCAGCCGTTTTTCTTTCTTACGTTCCGATTATTTATATATTTATTTACTCGTTTACTTGTTTTATCTCAAAAGAAAAGAAAACAGAACTTTTTTTCCGTTCCATTTTTCTCTTTCTTTTCTTTTCTTTTATTATTTTCTGTCGGTTCGTTTTTCCGTTAGATTCATCTCGCGAAACGATTAGCCTAGTTCAGTATCAGTATTGAAATTCAAATATCTCTACGAGTCACTTGAATCGATACAATATACAGGAGAAAGAAAGAGAGAGAAAAAAGAAAGGAGCAAAATAATTCTTTGCTCTTCGAAAAATCATCGTTTCGCGAGAATCGAGCGATCGATCATTCAGCGACGAGAGATAAAGATGAAAGACAATAAAAAAAAAAAAGAAAAAAAAAAGAAAGAAAAAATAAAAGAAGAAAATACATACATGTAGATTACAAAGATTACCTTCTGTTCTGTTTCATTTTTCTTTCTCTCTTTGTTTATTTCCAATTTGATTCTTCTCGTTTTGTTTCCTTTTTATACCTCTTTATCCGGCTGCTTTGTTTTCGCGACCGCGATAAGAACAGTTTCAAACACCAAACAGAATTTTCCCAACATGAGCGCCGTTTTTGTTTCTTTACGCTTTTTGTCGTTCGTTATGATTATGATTTTTGCGTGCCGTGCCCTCGATCCACTCATTCAGCTTCGCGAGTATCACCAGCAAGAGAGAATCTTGATAAAACGAAAAAAAAAAAAAAAAGAAAAAAAAGTAATAAAGATACATGATCGACTCGCTCGAGAAACATACACACGACATCGGGTGTAAAGAAACGAATCTGCGCGCACCGAGCCACTCGTCACGCCGTAACAATGGCTGCCGGTTTCCGTCGTTCCGATCCTAACACAGGGTGGACAAATGAAACGACGAAAGGTTCGTTTTAGTAAAAATTGTTAAATAATCGAAGAAGAAAACGTTCTTCGAGTTTTCATTACTCTCAGCAACATTTTGCCTCCTGTCCTGTGAGAATTTGAGAGATATGCGACAAAATGGCCGGATCTACAGATGAATCCTCCGCATTGTCGCGGTTCTTGGGGGCTTTTGAACTTCCACAAATTAAACTGTCGCACTTTTTAATCAATTTCCTACGCCTTTTCGATTCTGGCGGAAATGTAGAATCGAAAAACGTCAGAATCGGATGGGAAAATGTGGAAAATGGTAAATTACGAACGGTTAATCGGTGAAAGTGAAAAGCTGATTAATATCGATCGACAAAGTTTGATGACGGTGGAAAGCTCATAGGCTTTGGATAGATAAAGTGTTAATATTTAACCCTTTGCACTTCTCTCGCGCCATTACGATGGTATTTCTAATAATCTTCGTTCAACTTTCATTTGTATTGAGATAATTTCATTGAAATTGAAATTTCGGTGAACATTTATCATTTCTTTCTCGGAAAAGGATTTTTGATTTTTGAAAGATTCACTGCAAAAGTGTGCTGGAATTACTTTTTCGATAAATGCTTCGAGTGCAAAGCGTTAAACGCTAAAATATCGCGAACAAAAGCACGCATTAACGTGTTATCGAGTTTTTAAGCGTTAACCCTCGAACGACGAACAATTCGAACTCTCGTGAATCTACACCTGAGTCAATTTGGACTTTTTTATATTTTCTAGACACTTTTTTTTTTACCTTTCTTTAGTATTTTCTCGAAATTTTTCGCTCAGGTCCAAATGGACCCAGGCACCGTCGTCTGAGAGTTAACAGAGCAGTAAAATTCATTAAAAAATATCAGGAAGAGTGAACAATTTCTGTTTTGCTACAGTTTAGTTAACCCTTTGACTGCAGCACACTTTAAACAGACTAAATTCCCATTCGGAGGGTTAAAAATAAAATTGATTTTTCACTTTCGTTCGGTTTTCTCGGAGTACAAGACCTTGAAAACGTGTTCTTAAAATTTTAAAAATTTGTTCAACGAAATGACAAAAGCATAGCGATTCTAAAAGAGTGGATACATCGTTCAGGTCTATCGTTCAAGATCCTAAATTAGTTTCTTAGAATGCACGAGGTAGAGTACCTTATCTTGTGTATGCTAGAGTGTGTGAATGCGTGTACAAGGTAATGAGAATCTGTGATCATTTAAAACAATGCAAATAAGACGAAAAGTCATTTAATTTCGAGTGAGAGACGTACGAGATTCAAAGTGTCAGTGTTCGAAGTCTGAGTAAAAGAATTTTATACAAGTGAGTGTGGAAAAGTTTTCAGAAATCGTACATTTATTATTCAGACATGGATACTAAAAGCAGCGAATAAAAAATACACGAGGAAAAAAAAAGAAGAAAAGAAAGAAAATTTTCGGAAAATTTTGCCAGAACTTTTACCAGTAAACTGCAGCGTACAAAGAACGAAGAAATTCGAGTCCACGATATCGTCAATTATCGTACAATAATTTTCTCTTTAACAATAAGTGCTCTCGTCGTTTGTGAAAAGTGTAAGAAGAAAGTGAAACTCGAACAAATTCTCTTGCAGTTGCTTTTCAAATCGATACGAATATATGGAATAACATCTGCTGAATTATGTCGCAGAATTGAGAGATCCTACGAAGTTGTATCAACAACGAGACTCTTCAGCAAAAGGGAGCTGAATTTATTTTCACGGAATTATGGATGTTGTACAAGTACTTTCAAATAACGTGTTTTATCGCTGTTTGAGAAAACTGTGCGAAAAGACTGAGGATGAAAAACAAAGGTATGCAAAAACTGAGAAGAAGAAAGGAAAACTTCGTTACAGTTGACTGTTTCAGAAGATTTTCATTCCTTCTCGGTGTCGTTACTCTTTGATTGCAACATACCACGATAGTGTTTGATACAGTAAATAAAATCAAGTTTCTACTAAGAGTGTAGTATAAACTACTTCTATAATTATGGAAAAGCGTGTGCTATAAATCATAAAGATAGTGTGCAGGCAAGTTGGAAGCAGATCTCGCGGAAAAAATATTTCTCCGATCCAGAAGAGAAATTTGTGATAAAATATACAAAATAACACAGAAGAAAGTGCAGAGAATGTTAAAATTGGCTCGACAATTGTGAAAAAGCATGTACTATAAATCATAAAGATAGTGTGCAGGCAAGTTGGAAGCAGATCTCGCGGAAAAAATATTTCTCCGATCCAGAAGAGAAATTTGTGATAAAATATACAAAATAACACAGAAGAAAGTGCAGAGAATGTTAAAATTGGCTCGACAATTGTGAAAAAGCGTGTACTATAAATCATAAAGATAGAGCACAGGAAAGATGAAGATAGACGTTGCAAAAGAAATGTTTCTTCGATCTGAAAGAGAAATTTGAAATAAAATATCCTACATGGGGCACAAATTACCGATTTTTGAAATGAAAGCGTTTTAAGCTTCTAATTTTTCTTTTTCTTTTTTTTATTAATTATTTATGCCGTTATAAAAGTGGCATTTTATTTTTTAAAGAGGATTCCAGTGAGAATAAGTCTCGCCATTTTTGAGGACACTGTTCTAGTCTATTTCGAAGATTTTCTATTATCCTTTTGATCCTTCTAGCGTTCGTTGAAACGCGTTCCAAAAGGAACTAGGGCAATCTTTTCCGGAATTATCCTAAATAATGTGAAAAATGAGTGTTTAAAGTTATTGAAGAATGGATTAGGTGTTGTCGTCACAAAAGTTCAACAGAACAAAATCTGCAACTGCTTTTCAAATTAGTGTATTTGACAAAGTGCAAAAGTTACGTGATAAAGAACGAATAGAGAGATTAGGAAGATGAACGAGCGACGCAAGAAAAGAAACAACAAGAATAGAAGAGAGATTGGACAAATCGGTGTCGCGTAAGTTCTTCCTGGAAAGAAGATTCCCTTTATTTAGCAGGAGAAGCTAATTAAAGGTAAGTGCTATATATATATGATGATATATATCCTGAAACAGGACGCTGAACTTTAAACGCGTTTTTCTCAAAAGTACATTATGTATCGAAATTAGCTGCCACGATATTTCAGTACTGATTTGATCGATCTTCTCAAAATTTTCATATTTCTTTATCTTACGAAGTAGAATTATTTCAACGTCTACAATAATTTTCTCTTTAAACACATGAAAACGTTAAAAATTTAGTAAACTTAAAAATTGTACGTTTATACAATTGTTATTTTATTGTAACATACTTTTTCTTTTTCTTTTTGCTTTATTTTAATCCTCTCGATAGTCACTTTTATGTAGATTAGGATTTTCTTTGAGTTTCGTTTATTCCAGATGAATACAGCAAGGTAAATCGTGGCAGCGATTAACCACTTGCGCTATCAATTAATTCACAGATGCGCGTGTCAAAACTGTTTGCCATTACTATTTTGCTACGAAATAAAACAGAAACATTAAAAAGTGCAATAATCACTGAATAACTGTACTTCGACAAACAATTTCGATCGATTAACCGTTTGAATGCCAAGCGGCGCGATGGCGGTTCTCCTGTTCAATGTCGAAAAGTATCAGCTAATCGGTCTGTAGAATTGAACTAACTGCATGTTTGAACTTTGTCAATGCGTGTCTTTACTCTTACGATTTATCGAGGTTATACTAAATTAATATCTATGCTTTCGTAAGCTTCGAGTTGTTGTTAAAAGGAATTTTCTCATTTGTTAAAAATTCAAAGTAACGTAAACTAGAAAAGGAAAGGAAAAACGAAAGAAGCGCGATCGCGCTGTTTGGCATTTTTCGACTGAATTTTTGCAAAAATTCATGGCACTCAAACGGTTAAAGATCAATTACAACTACCTATGGACGTGTACAGCACATCGTTGGCGACTTTGAAACAAAAGCATCTTGACTTTCCAGCGCAAGTGGTTAAAAGTGTCATCATCGCGGAGAATATGCAATAATTGAAACAGTAATAAAGATCATTTCATAAAAGTAAACACTGTGTTATGTGTGTAAAATTTCAAAACCCTCGATTTACAGTAATCTGACAATGTTCGAGCTTACAAATCGCTTGGAAACGACAGCTCCGAATGGGAATTGCTTAATACACCTGTTTAACAGAAAACTATTTATAGGGATTTTTGTAAATATCAAAGACGCACGTTTTAGTGCATTTTTCGCTTGAAATTTGTTTATTTACGATACTCAACTGTTTCAGTAACGATATTTCCAGTACTATGTCAATTCAGTGATAAAACTAAGTGTGTTATACTTGACAAAAGTTGTAGAGAGTGTCTCGTTTATGGTGGACATCGAAATTATCTCCATTGAGATTGAAAATAAGAAAAGAAAACGGTTAAGAGGAGTTTCTACAGTTTGTAAAAAAGAAAACATCTGAAAATCATTTTGTGATCATCGATACTTTTTTGTATATTATACTAAAGCAACTCGTCTTCGAATTCAACGATTTTGAAACGATATTAACACTCGAATGGCGTTCGGTGGGTCCTTCTAGACCCAGAAATTCATTCTTTTCTGTAATGTTCCTTATCCACTTTATGACTGATACTTCACTGATACTTTTCTAAACTTGTGTCCCAAATTATCAGACATTTTAACGACGGTTAAATTAAGCAGCGAAGAAGAAAAAGAATATCACAGATCTTGGAACGATCTTCGTTCAGAATTACTTCGAGAGATTTTTCTATCACTCAGATAATCAATCGACTAAACTCCTATTAGTCTAAAATCTTTTCTCACTTTCCTTATCAACGAAGAAAATTCTCACATTCCCAAGTAATTCAAACACTCGGACAACAATTGACGTTTGTTACGCGTTAACGTACAGTCAAAGGGTTAAAGAATTAAAACACCATAATCTCAGATAAAAAAGGAAAGAAAAAACTAAAAAAAGAAAAGTTAGAAACATCCCCAAGAACCGCACGTGTACGCGTGATCGCTCAACAAAACTCAACGAGGAATCAGCCAAAGTTCCCCAGTTTGAAAAACTCATCCATAAAACATTGCAACAGAGGGAAGATAATCGATTAAATAACAAATTGAACCGATTCCGACAGGATTGTCGAAGGGGGTCGGTTTCATAAGGTTCGACCAGCGGGTCGAGGCCGAGAAGGCGATCCAAGAATTAAATGGTACCATTCCGAAGTGCGCGTCCGAGCCAATCACCGTCAAGTTCGCCAACAATCCAAGCAACAACAACAAAGCGCTGCCACCGTTGGCCGCCTATTTGACACCGCAGGCGACTCGACGATTTGGCGGCCCGATCCACCATCCAACCGGCCGCTTCAGGTACATTCCACTGTCGCCACTATCCAGGTACCTACTCGCCTCTACTTGCTCTACCCAACGATCTCTCTCTCTCTCTCTCTTTCTCTCTTCTCTTCTCTTCTCTTCTCTCTTCTCTTCTTTCTCTCTATTTCTTTTTCTCTTCTTCTTCTTCTTCTTCTAATTTTCTCTCTCTTTCTCTAAAACCTTATCTTCATTTCACTGTTTCCATTCATTTCTCCATTCTTTCATTCGTTCATTTATCAATTCTACACCTTCAGTTTTTATCCAAATACGTTTTCCTTTTTTTTTTTCTTTCTTTCTTTCTTTCTTTTTCGTTTATATACTCTGTGGTTCGTTCAGTAGAGAATTCTGAACTGGTATCCGACGTGATCGATCGATCGATGTTTCGTGGAAGAATTTTAGTAGAATGAGTTTATTCTTTTCTTTTCTTTTTTTTTTTCGTTTTAATTTTCTGTTTGGAAGTTTTATGTGGATCGATTTGTCGATCGATTCTTCAGGTGTATTCTCTCTTTTTTTTTATCCTTGTTTACGCACCTGAGTACACTGCAGGCTCCTCCTTCTGCACCTCATCTACCATTTATAAGAATCATTATCACCGAGTTGATTCTTATATATATATATATATTTTTTTTTTTTGGTCTGTTTTTATTTGTTCATTGAAATGATACAGAGTCGTTTCATTTGCGAGCATGCAACCGACGTGGTTCGTTTTTATTTAGTTTCTTATGCGTACATTTATCGTCCGGTAATTTCAGTTCACACGATTCTTTCAATTTTTCTTATTAATTTCTGTCGTCGTAAGAACGGTCGCGACGATCTTAGCAAGATGTTGATAAATTGATGTAGAATTTGAATCGAAAATTGTGGGAAAGAATTGAACAGAGACATAGTAGGAAAGAGACACAGTCGAAAACAGGTGCAACAGTCGAGTATTCGATGGAGAAGCCCCTCGATACGATCGATGTTTCGATATCAATATTTCAGTGGCGAGGTGAAACTGGCCACCTGTATCGTGGCATAATTCAGTAAAAAAAAAGGAAAAAAGGAAAAAAAAATAAAACCGACGATACCAGAATTCGCGAAAGTTAAGAAAGTCGTACGACCAATCTTCTTCTCATTAACATCGATTACTTTTCATTTTCTTTTTTTTTTTTTTTTTTTTTTTTTTGTTTCTTTCTTTCGTTTCATTTCTCGTATTTTCTTTCATTTGGTATCTTTTTCAGTTTCTTTTTCTTTCTGTTGAATTCCATTCCCCAACCATGATGTTACAACCCCATCCACCCGATATTCCTGTTTTCCTATGACGAACGAGTGGTACAAGGTGGTCTCTAAAAATAGCTATTAATAATTTAGTTAGATAAGTTAAGTATGTTTTAATTAGTCGAATATCGTAAGAATCGCGAGAGACAGAAGACTGATCCTTGTCCACTCTGGAAACATGGAGGAGCAAGGCACACGTAAAAAAGAAAAAAACAAAAAGAAAGATAAAAAATACGTTTTGTTATTTCCCGTAAGTTTTCTTGGTTTATGTCTTCGCGATCCACGGTAAGCATGGTTCAGTCGAAATTTATCTTGCTCTATTCTATCGACACATTGTTGTCTATTCTTTCGTTGAAAGTAATTCAATGTCTTTCTTATTCTTTCCTTCTAACGAGAAATTACATGACAAAGATATACTGTAGGAATGTGTTGGGTCACAGACAGATTTTCGTCTAATTTGAGAAATTAATCCTACTGCGTTTTGAGCCCCCTTTTTTTTACGATCGATGTTTCACTATTGAAAATTTTGAAAACCTGTAGTTTTAAAGAAAAAGAAACTATGAATTTTTCATAAATTTATTCAGTTTTTGTTATCTTTTTTAATATTAGTAAATCTGGAATGAAATTAGCGTGGTATGCAAATTATTACAGTGGAGCGTAAAGGGTTAAAGTATGTCGATTGCTTTTACGAAAAAATGTTTAGAGAGAAAATGAACGAGACAAAGGGACAAATATTAAAATTTGACAGACTTTTCTTTTTTTTTTATAAGAATACGTTAAAAGAAATCGCGATATTTTCATTGCCACGCTATTTTAGTTTGTTAAAAAACTTGTTACACAAACTGTTTTAGTTTCACCATAGACTGAAACATTTACTATACTCTGTCTGATTCAAGTATTCGTTTAAACAAATTCTGTGATTCCTACAGTATTAGAAAGGAAAGAAAAATTGAACAGATCTGTCTCCAATTTAATTATTCGAGATATCTTTCTGAACTATATTTTAGTTATTTCTATTCGAAAGAATTCGAAAGAAGAAAAAAAAAAGGTCATTCCTGTCTGGTCAACAATGTGTTAAAAGTAACAATTGCGATGTGTAATATGATCATGTAATCTTAAATTGAAAAGTTTTGAAGTTTTTCATTCGTAGAAACTGGAGGACGCTTTATCGTGGTCCTCAGAGAAATTACCGTGGATGCTAGGCTGGCAACGAATTCGATTAAAAAATCTGGAGTTGAGAAACGTCGATCAGTCTAACGTAGGAAAATAGTAATTCTCGTCTCTGTAAAAACGCGCGCAAAAAAAGAACTAGAAATATTTTTATTAAAAAAATCAACCGAACGAAGATGACTATAGAGATTTCCTGTTCAAGTAATAATTCATTATTTTACGAGCGGATGATTGAACGTGCTTCAGATCCGTCTGTGTACGTCCATGTCATTCGAACGGATGAAAATGAACAACCAAAGACAAATTGAAAAAAAAAAAAAAAAAAAAAAAAAAGAAATACTGTTCGATCGATCGAATCGAACATACGCACGAAGATTCGACAATTAGTAGTATTCGCTAAAAAAAAAAAGAGTAGATTTAATTGCGCTTCGCTTATTTTCGCTTGCCTCTGTCCGTATTTTTTCATCCCCTCTTTTCGTATCGACTCTCGCGTCGCCGCCATCTTTGATTTCACGCTAACTCATCTCTTCCCTATAGTTCCCTCACAGAATGAAGATAAGCAAAAAAACTAGGAATTCTAAAAAATTCTTTTCTTTCTCTGTCGCTCTCTCTCTCTCTCTCTCTCTCTCTTTCTCTTTCTCTTTCTCTCTTTAAATTTTCTTACTTTACTTTCTTATTTTTCTTCTTTCTTCCTTCCTTCCTTTCTTCCTTTCTTCCTTCCTTTCTTTCTTCCTTTCTTCCTTTCTTTCTTCCTTTCTTTCTTTCTTCCTTCCTTCGCTTCCTTCCTTCCTTTCTTTCTTTCTTTCTATCTTTCTTTCTTTCTATCTTTCTTTCTTTCTTTCTTTCTCTATGTTTCTTTCGTCTATACCTATCTGTTCCTTCTCCTCCTCCTCCTCCTCGCCCTCCATCGAACCTATCCATCCAAATCCCCGCCTGTTGCATTATCCATTGAGAAAAGAAAACGGAGAGGCACCATAGATGGTAGTTCCGTGAGCAAAAAAAAAAAAAATAAAGAGACAAAAATGGAAGTACAAGGAAGTGACCGACTACTTATCCCAACATCTTTTTTGGCTCGTTCCCGGAGTATCTCTCTTCTTACGTTGTTCTTTTTGTGTTTTGTTTTAGCACTGGCAAGACCATGCTTGCCATTAACAAAGGCTTACAGAGGTCAGTATTTTTTTCGTTACTACCACTACGTTCCCTCCCGGGTTTTCATTTTTTCGACGATTTTTTGTTTTATTTGTTCTTCTTTTTTTTGGTTTTTTGTTTTTTGTCTGTTCTCTTTCTTGTTGCGTGGCTTCGTTTCTCTTCTTCCGCCTAACCGACACACACCGCTCCGTGTTAAAAATTTCATATGTTCGATCAATAAACTATGATTATCATTTGGACCTTTGTGAATTATCATTGAGATTTGATTGGTGTTCTTTCTTCACCTTTTTTTTTTTTTAATTTTTGTTTGTTTTTTTAACCCCTTGCCTTGTAGCAACGAGTTGCCAATTGCAGAGATTCTGATCAAGACTTGTGTTTAGAAGAATTTTCTTTTCGATAAATTTACGTTTTATCTCTAATTTTGGATTATCAGTGCATTTTATTTTTTACGCGATATCAAAATTGTAAATTGTTTAATCAAACGTACACCTGGGACTCTTTTCAGAATGAAACAAAAAAAAAATTGTGAAATAATCGATTTGCAAAACGAATTGAATAAATGGTTTTAATGTAGAGTTGTAGCTTTTTCTAGCAATATTTTGTTTAATAAACACGTGAAAGATAAGATACTGTGTTAGGAGAAAAGAAAGAAATATTTTTGCAAATATCAACGGTTCATTCGTTATCACTTGTTATTATATTGGAACAGAGAATCATTTTCGTCGCTCGAAATATCTTCCGCTAGATCGTTTTGTGTCAATCGTGATGACTAGACTGCTAAATTTAAACATTACGCAAAATGCACGTAATATGAAGGAATATACAAAATTATAGTGTCTTTTATAACACTTTTGCTGCGTGAAATCATTTTCTACCTTCCTTACTATATTCTCGAAAGTATAAATTTGCATAAAAATTCACAGTATAGTGAAAACATTTTCTACTTTTTTTACCATATTTTCGAAAGCATAAATTTGCATAAAAATTCACAGTATAGAAAAAAGATGTTCTACTTTTTTTACCATATTTTCGAAAGCATAAATTTGCATAAAAATTCACAGTATAGCGAAAACATTTTCTACTTTCTTTACCATATTTTCGAAAGCATAAATTTGCATAAAAATTCACAGTATAGCGAAAAGATTTTCTACTTTCTTTACCATATTTTCGAAAGCATAAATTTGCATAAAAATTCACAGTATAGAAAAAAGATGTTCTACTTTTTTTACCATATTTTCGAAAGCATAAATTTGCATAAAAATTCACAGTATAGCGAAAATATTTTCTAGTTTCTTTACCATATTTTCGAAAGCATAAATTTGAATAAAAATCCGGAGCATAGCGAAAATATTTTCTACTTTTCTTACCATATTCTCGAAAGCATACATTTGCATAAAAATTCGCAGTATAGCGAAAACATTTTCTATCGTTTTCACCATATTCTCGAAAGTATAAATTTGCATAAAAATTCACAGTATAGCGAAAAGATTTTCTACTTTTTTACTATATTCTCAAAACATAAATTTGCATAAAAATTCGCAGTATAGCGAAAACATTTTCTACCTTTTTTACCATATTTTCGAAAGTATAAATTTGCATAAAAATTCGCAGCATAGCGAAAATATTTTCTACCTTTTTTACTGTATTCTCAAAAGCATAAATTTGCATAAAAATTCGCAGTATAGCGAAAACATAGCTTTCTTTTTTCCTTTAATAATTTTCATAAGCCTTCAGTTACCTTTGAAATCGCGCTAAAAGTAAAAATAAGTAAAAAAAGTGTGAAAAGACCATATTAAACGAATTAAAATATAAAAAAAAATTATCCTCGAAGTAAATCGCGTAAAAAAGAGTCTCAGGTGTATCATTCGTTGCTGAGGACTGAAAAAATCGTAAGGCAAAAGGGGTTAAAAAGTTACATGGGGATTATTTGTGAAATGTCAACGGAAATTCGCTGTTCTTTTTTCCTCCGTCGACATTGTATCATTTATATGAAATTTTTAAAGCCCTTCTCTACTCCTCCCCCTTCCCCTTTCTTGTCTCACGCTGCTCTATTTTCTCTTCTCTTCTTTCTCGTTGCCTTTCGTTCAGTTTAATTGTGATCCTTGAAACGCTTCTCTAAATCCATCAAAAAAGAA
The DNA here is from genome assembly GCA_951804975.1 of Anthophora plumipes. Lineage (NCBI taxonomy): Eukaryota > Metazoa > Arthropoda > Insecta > Hymenoptera > Apidae > Anthophora > Anthophora plumipes. The sequence goes on along the minus strand of OX638116.1, from coordinate 23,355,512 downwards.
GAAAAAAAAAAAAGCGTCACAGAGCATATCTTAGCGTTTGTTTATTTATTTATATCTTTTTTCTATCTCTTTCTCTGTCTGTCTGTCTCTATCTCTCTATCTCTCTATCTCTATCTCCTCGAGAATGCGAATCGATTCGGGTTGTACAATTTTTAATCGAATTCATCTAATTTTCCTTAGTTACAAAAAGAAGAGAATAATGAAACTTGACGTTTCTTCTCTCTTCTTCTCATCAAAGAAAATTTCCTTCTCTGTATTTGCCTTTCTTTCTTTTTTTTTCTCTCTTTCTCTCTCTCTCTCTCTCTCTCTCTCTCTTTCTTCACAGTTTCGCGAGTCAAGTGTATATAATTTCGCTGTGTTTCTACCAGCGTAGAATGTTGTTCAATCATTAGAACTTTTATCTTCTTTATCTTTTACCTGCTAGCGTATCTTTCGAAGCTTCTGTATCAGTATTTGATGTTTAAAGATCGTGTTGTAAGTCGTATATGGACTGTAACAGACGGATTTTCAGACTAAAGATCCTCGCGAAACTACAGATAATGCTAAAATATTGTTAACGATGATAGTTATTAAAGAATTTACAAGAAAATAGAGAAAAGAAAAAAAAAAGAAGAAAACAAGGAAAATAGAGACTCGAATCAACGTTCCTCGACAGGCTCGCATTTTCTTCACTCCTTCTTTCACTGTTTCTTTTCTTTCGTTGTTTGCCTTTCATCGGTCGTATTCGACTCGAGACCGTGCACCTAACAATTTCTCGATCACTCTGCAAGGCGATCGTTCATTCTCATTCTCGATCGTCGTCTTTAACCTCTTTGAAATCGCGAAAATTAACATAAGGATGCACGCGATGAGAGCTTTCACGATTCGTAAAAATACACTGTGACGAAAAAATAAAAATATAAAAAATTCAATTTGCATCGATGCAAAGAATAGGTTGAAAGATTTCTATTGAAAGGATCACTATTTCACTGCTGTTCGATTGTTGGTGTAGAGCTGAGAGCGAGGCTAGGTGCACGATCTCTGAGAAATCGAGCATAATCACGTGGACCGACACACGTGTATTATATAGATATACATACAATACATACGTATATGTACGTGTACGTGTATATTTTTGTTGGAGCACACTAATGCAAGAGATTATCGCACCTGATTATGGTTAGAAAATAATGCACCGATGTGTCGATTTTATTTAGACGAAGAAACGATCGATTGATCAGTGAAATGATTGACAAAACGAAAGGATCGATTGATCGATTATTATTACACGGTTCGTTCGAATTTAGTTATTAGTTTTATTACGTTAACCCTCTTTAAAAGGTGCTTGTCTAGTTTGAGAGTGAAACTGTCGCGAGTTGCTCTCGAGAGGTAAATCAAACGTAGACATAAATTCTTTCAAAGGTACTTGCCTATTCTAAGAGTAAAACTATCGCGAGTTGCTCTCGAGAGATAAATTGAACGTGGAAATAAATTCTTTTAAAAGTACTTCGGTACTTTGACAGTAGAACTGTCGCGAGTTGCTCTCGAGAGATAAATTAAGCGTAGAAATAAATGTTTTGAAAGTATTTGGCCATTTTGAGAGTAAATCTGTCGCGAGTTGCTCTCGAGAGATAAATTAAACGTAGAAATAAATTGTTTTGAAAGTATTTGGCCATTTTGAGAGTAAATCTGTCGCGAGTTGCTCTCGAGAGATAAATTGAACGTGGAAATAAATTTTGTTGAAAGTATTTGGCCATTTTGAGAGTGAAACTGTTGCGAGTTGCTCTCGAGAGATAAATTAAACGTAGAAATAAATTCTTTTAAAAGTACTTCGGTACTTTGACAGTAGAACTGTCGCGAGTTGCTCTCGAGAGATAAATTAAGCGTAGAAATAAATGTTTTGAAAGTATTTGGCCATTTTGAGAGTAAATCTGTCGCGAGTTGCTCTCGAGAGATAAATTAAACGTAGAAATAAATTGTTTTGAAAGTATTTGGCCATTTTGAGAGTAAATCTGTCGCGAGTTGCTCTCGAGAGATAAATTGAACGTGGAAATAAATTTTGTTGAAAGTATTTGGCCATTTTGAGAGTGAAACTGTTGCGAGTTGCTCTCGAGAGATAAATTAAACGTAGAAATAAATTCTTTTAAAAGTACTTCGGTACTTTGACAGTAGAACTGTCGCGAGTTGCTCTCGAGAGATAAATTGAACGTGGAAATAAATGTTTTGAAAGTATTTGGCCATTTTGAGAGTAAATCTGTCGCGAGTTGCTCTCGAGAGATAAATTGAACGTAGAAATAAACCTTATCCGACTTATTTAACAGAAAAATCATCGAAATAGTTTCCTTTATTATTTTCTTAACTATTTTTATTTTTATTTGCTATATTTATTTTCGCCAACTCGCGAATATTTCCACTTGAATAGCTGTACTTAATTCTATCGCAAAGAATTCATTTCTACACCCGATATTTATCAGTGTATTTAAGTGCACGGTGTTGAGAGTGCTAACGGAGAGTTGGACACATTATTTGAAAGTACTCTCGAGAGCAGCTTTCTAAAAAGCATTCTCAAATATAGAAATATAACGTCATGTGCCTTTGAAGTACAGTAGAGCCTTTATTATCAGAATTCACAGAAACGCAAACCTATTCCTATCCTGAAATTTTCCGGAAAAAAAAAAAACGACAATTTTTCTAATACGAAATTTCATTCATTGAAATAAAGATTAAAATTCATTGATAATTTCTTGAAACATTTATCAAGCCCATATCTCTTTAATTACTAATGTCACAATTTTTTTTTTGTTTTCAACAAAAGTAACTATATTTTTGTTTCTTCGTTACTGAAACCATTGAAATACAATAAATAGTACTTTACATAATTTTCAATATCGTGTTTCTTGTGATGCCTGTGATATTGTAGCTTTTCGAACACCGTGTATGATATTTTTGCTAATTCTATTCATTCTGTTGCACTTTCACCATATCCGAGTTCTTTTTTTCTTGTTTAATTGTGTCGTATTTTAGATAGTTCTGTTGTGTTGTCATTGCGTTTCCGTTTGTGTTTTGTCATTGTTACGCAGAACGTTGTTTAGCTTCGTACTAAGTCGTCGTAATCAAAATAATCAAAATTCACTCAATCGAATAAAGGAAAGTATACGTTACATATACAGTGTTCCACGTAACGCGACTCGCTACTTTTATATAACGAAAAGTATTTTGAACCATATTTTAATAATTATATTTTAATATTATACTAACAAACGACGATAAAAAAAAATTACGAAAATACTTTGTTTTCTATGAAAACGAACTATTTTCGCGGGAATTTTTTTCATCCTCGTTTCTATCACTCTCGAAACCATTGAAGTATAGTTCAAGTTATTTTTTTTTTTCTTGTTTTATGACTGAAAATAGCAAAAAAGTGAGTCGCTTTTATGCGGAACACTCTGTACATAAATAATGCTAAAATGTACATATGCGAAACGGAAGAAGGCATCCGTTAGTGGGAGATATTGTGATAGTATAATAGAACGTTCGGATATTAGAATATTCGGATAAGGGAGGCTCTGCTGTATATACCATGTGTCTATTATTCATACATCCACATCATTTTATCGTATTACAGGCTTGGGTATACTTTGTTTAAGCTAGAGTAAGAAAAACAAATTTGTTATCATTTTAGAAGTAACATATAAGAAAAAGCAATTATTTTTAAATAATCTCCTATTTGATTTAATTCGATTATCCAAATGAAGGAACAAATAATCTAACATAAGAAGTTCTAACGAGATTACCTATTATTCATCACCTGTTGTATTCAAATACGAAATAGAAAATAAAATGAAAAATTATTTCAGGAAAAATCGAAATCGAAAAATAGAATAAAAAGTTGTTTCACGGTTAATCAAAATAAAGAACAAAATGAAAAGTTGTTTCCTGAAAAATCGAAATAGAAGGTAAAATAAAAAATTACTTCACGAATAATCAAAATCAAAAAGTAGAAATAAAAATTAAATAAACGATTCGAATAAAAAATTGGATTTAATTCGATTATCTAAATAAAGGAACAAATAATCTGACATAAGAAATTCTAACGAGATTACCTATTATTCATCACCTGTTGTATTCAAATACGAAACAGAAAATAAAATGAAAAATTATTTCAGGAAAAATCGAAATCGAAAAATAGAATAAAAAGTTGTTTCACGGTAAATCAAAATAAAGAACAAAATGAAAAGTTGTTTCCTGAAAAATCGAAATAGAAGGTAAAATAAAAAATTACTTCACGAATAATCAAAATCAAAAGGTAGAAATAAAAATTAAATAAACGAATCGAATAAAAAATTATTCATTGAACTATATCTAATATTTTATTATTACTAAATTTTATTTCATGAAAATGTATTACTCAATTGATCGTTTGAATAATACCCAAGCCTGTTATATTTCATTATTCACCATCATTATCATCTAACATCACCATAACAACAACGAATTCTTCCTCCTCTCGTGAAAATACATAAAATTACAGCCAACCGTAATTTTTCTCCCAATGAACGAAGAAAAATCAGGTTGCAGAGGGTTAAAAAAAGAAAATATAAATATATATACATATTCTGTGTGCTTTCACGTTTCGATCGAACGTTTCTAGAAGTGATAGGAGCATCTAAGAACAATCGAACGAGTGTACATATCGGTTATTCGATTAAAACGCACGCGTTGTATTTCTTCCATGAAAACAACCGTTGCCTCGTATCCATCTTAACCCTCTATAGGCCCGTGTAACTTTCACCTCACATTTTAATTTATCGACATTTTACACAGAAGTACAAACATTATATGTATTACAATCAAATTGTTTAACCGGAAACATTTGTTTTCATTTGCATATATAGATTTATAATTGCTAATTTTTCGTTCTCCCAATTTCTTGGATTTAAAACAAAAATTCAGCCCATAGAGGGTTAATTAACACTGAACCCTTAACTCACTCCGTGTCTATTCTCATTTATTATTATTTATCAACGATTTGCAAATCCTCGAAGAAATATTTTCTTCGTTTGAAACTATTAACACATTGCGTACAGGTAACGAGATATCTCGTTTTCATGTTTTAATTGTTTTCATCTAATCGGCAACTTAACCGTTTTAGTGCTGAGCAATTTTTGCAAGAATTCACGAAAATTGCGGTACATATTTCGATTTCTTTAATGGAAAAAATAATGTTGTCGAATAAAACACTCTCATTTAGACAAATATCAATCAATTTTAATCATTCTTCTTGTATTATAAAGAAAAAATGTTAATTGTGATTGTGAATAAGAAGAAATAAACATAAAAACCAAAAACACAGTGAAACTCGCAGCGCTTTTGCGCCGCGTAGCAGTCAAACGGTTAAGCAACCAGCGGCGAATTTTTTTTTTTTTAGACGTATAAACTATATATATATATATATATATATATTTAAGAATAATTTATGTGAATATAATATCAAATACAAATTAGAAATGTACGTATCCGCTTTCTATTGTTTGCCAAGCATGCTTCTGGAGCGTTTGAAAATGTGCGGGCTTTGAAAGCGCAGAGCGTCGTACGCAATGTGTTAAATAAAAATTTGAAACTATTAACACTTTCCGTGCTGTGTGAGTCGTATACAACCCCCGCTGCACTTTACCGTTCAGGCCATTTGGAATTCTCATTGAAAAACAAAGAATTCTTAAAAAATTTATCGTGGAGTCAAATATAGACAAGAAAAAATGTAAGGCATACGTCTTAACCCATTGACTGCCAACTACGAGATATCTCGTAGTAAGCATCTGTACCAAAACTACCAGCTACGAGTTATCTCGTACTGTTTTTTCTTTTTTTTTTTTCAATAAAAATACTGCAAATGCCATTGCAATATTCTATCAGTAACTTAATATTATATTTTGTAAAAGTTCATGTTTTCTTTCAAATAAAACCGTTGCATCCAGGGCAAAACGCGCTAAACTTAGTTACCAAGTTAGTAACTTAGACTTTTCTCAATCTTTAACTCTTTGAGGCACGGGATTTCAGATCAAAAATAGACCCATGTTGCAGAGGAATTTTTTCGGGTTTTAAATGAAACAAAATTGGTATATTTTTATTAATAAATCTATAACATCATTGTAAAAACATAAGAAAATAGTGATTAGTGATTGTTTGAAGACATTAACAACTGCTTTACATAAATAGGGCGAAATATAAACTTATGCACATGCAGCTACGACAAGATTTCGAGGTGGGACATTTTTCTCCCACCGTGCCGTGAAATACATCAAAAAGGTGGGACACTTTAATCCCGCCGTGTCTCAAAGAGTTAAAGTGTGAGTCGTGTACGTCCCACGCAGCCTGAATGGAAAATCTTCAAAAATTGCCGTGGCACGGAACGTGTTAAATTTACGCGAAGTAACCCATTTGCATCCTTAAACGAAATAATCCACACCTGATTATTTTCATCTATTATCTGCTCGTGTAATTAATCCCCTGTTTTCATTATTACGTTGCAATTTTTGAGAAAAACTTACAGTAAAACAAGAAAATAGGGGAGCAATTAATGGTTCTTGATTTATGAAGTTAAAAATTATTTATTAACGTATTTAGAGCTGCGATGCAAATGGGCTACAACTCATCCCTCCATTTGCACGGATCGACCATTTCGCCTTGATTTTTTTCACGCGGATAAAAATCCCCCAGAGTCTGCTTGTTTAAAAAAAAAGAAATAAAAAATTGTGATTAATTTTCGTGTGATCAACTTTAATGTTGATTATGAAACTGAACCCTTTGCGATCGGTGTCACTATAGTGTCGGTATTTCAATTTTGTTCTAGAAATAGACGTGATTTTTGTTTTGTGTGCAAATCTGTTATTCTATGATCGAAAAGTATCGAATTTGTAATCAATCTTGATTCACAAAGAAACTGGTACGATTCGATAGTCTCCAATGATAAAATTTGAATGAAAAATTTAACAAGTACACATTCTAATTCTCAAAAAAAAAAAAGAAAAAAAAAAGTTTAGCGATGATTTTCAAAATAACGAGAGTAATAATGTACAGAAAATTGTTAAGAAAATTATTTTTTTGTCATCTCCATACCCCAAAGAAATAAATTATATATATTATATATAATAAATCAACTATGTAAAAATAATTTTAAAGATCTAAATTTGCTCCTACTAGCTAGTAATTCCCATCAGAAAAATTTACCGATCGCAAAGTGTCGAATCATATGACAAAGGGGTTAAAAAGAAAAAAAATGAAGAAAGATCAGAGTTATGTAATAAGTTCGAGTAAGAATTTGAGTCTCTCTGATATACGATAAATTAAGAACGAAACTTTATAGAAAACTGATCCTATCTGACCGCGCAAATAAAAGTATAATATAGTAATTTGAAAAAAAAAAAAAAAAAAAAGAAAAATCGCGTATAAAAAGTACCGCGTGAATGGAGGGATGGGTGTAATTAAAAAGAGAAGAAAAAAGAGACATCGGAGGATGGAGTCATGGGGTTCAGCCGAGGCGTCGTCAAAAAGGAAATGGCATCTCTTCGAAGAAGACGCGTGTACATACTCGAGTATATAAATATAAAAAAATAAATATAACGAAAAAGACGCGTTTCCTAATGAGCGTTCGTTACGAACGCGTGCGTAATTACTGTCACCTCGGCCCTATACTGAATACTCACTGAGATGTGCCCTGTTTTAACGCGGCTTGTGACGTCGAGTAGGTACGTAGATACATTTTTACATCTTTCTATTTCTCTCTTCCCTTTTTTACCTCTTTCTATTATTTTATCTTTTTTTTTTTATTGTAAATATACTTTGAATGTTCGTGATTTGTGCATGTCGATTAACAAAGACGCGTGCATGTTGAATTTCCACGATTTTCTTTCACGATATGCGTTACTTTTCTGTCTGCTCAGTACACATCTTCCTAGTTCCTCTCTAATTTTCTTCATATTTCTAAACACGTCTTCTATGTCTCTGTCTGATGAAAAATTCCGTCGAGTAGATTAGATTCGCGCGTTGTTCGTTTAGAAATCTCGTATGCTTTTTGCATAGTTGTTTGCATGCTGTTTAGTCAACGATCGTTTAATTTTTGTTCTCATTATCAACGCCATAGGACCAGAAGAGAACCTGTGTCGTTTCGAACAATTTATTTCGACGATTGCGACGGAATTTTTGTTTTTTATTGTTTTTTTTTTCTTCTATTTATTATATATCGTTGCGATAATTGGTACGATCAGTGGCGTCGGTTTTTTTTTTTGTATACAATTTACGTTTACAACTTACGTTCATTAGCGTAACTTCAGTTGTTGGAAGTTCGTCACGGTGATACTATTCAACGGCTGAGAAGTTCTTGATGATTTTATTGTACGGTATATTTGCACGATTTTACCGCTATTATCTATCTGTTTTCTACATTTTCAACACGTTAAGTGCCACACCGATTCCTAAGGACTTTTTGATTCTCGAGAACTAACAGTATTAAATTTGAAAAGTAACTCGTTATCGTATTATCAGCGAGTTTCGTTGAAACAGTTGAAACAAAGACACGATTTTCCTGTGTACGTGTTGGCAAAGGTGCAGTTTATTTCGAAACTGAACGAAGTCGATCGAAATTAGCGTGGCGTTTAACGTGTCAACAAGATTCGAGGAGAACTTGAAAATTCTCACGAAGTAACGATGTAACGATGTTACAAAGTAAGGAAAATAATACACAAGGTGTACAAAATTGTATCTAAACAAAAGAAACTAAAATTAACATTTTCACTTTTGATAAAACACGTGCTTGTAAAAATGATTCAGAAGTAGACGATGTAAATTTAGTAAAATTACAAAGTTACGTGTGTGTGGAGAAATTGAACTTTTGCAGTCCAAGATCGAAGATGACTCGAATATTTTCCATTGCGTTATAACTGTACAATAATCTCTACATAGAAAATACAGAAAATAGAACGAAATCGCGGAAACATCCTACGCAGAGTTAACGCGTCGCAGAACACGTAATAAAAACAGAAAGAAAGTATAGAAAACGTCTAAACAGAGAAAGATACTCGCAATGGACGACAATATTTTCATTTTTACAATTTCTTTCCCTAAAAAGTAACCGAAATAACAGCAAACCTTTCGAAATCGTCGTTCTTACAGTACACATCGTTACTTTGTCAGAACACAGAACGTTTTCCACTCTCGAGAAACGAACGAAAAAATTCCCACGACCCAGTTGAAGTTAATTAAAAGAAAAAAAAAACAAAAAAATGGGCGAACGTTATCACGTCCTCGAATTCACCTGTTCCAGGTACAGCCCGTTGGCAGGTGATCTCCTGGCGAACTCGATGCTGCCCGGTAACATGATGAACGGTTCCGGCTGGTGTATCTTCGTCTACAACCTCGCACCAGAGACCGAGGAGAACGTGCTGTGGCAATTATTCGGTCCGTTTGGCGCCGTCCAATCTGTCAAAGTGATCCGCGACCTCCAAACGAACAAGTGCAAAGGCTTTGGTTTCGTGACGATGACCAACTACGACGAGGCAGTTGTCGCTATTCAAAGCTTGAATGGTTATACGCTTGGTAACCGGGTACTTCAAGTCAGCTTCAAGACGAACAAGAGCAAGGCGGCGTAGGACAACAAGCAACTACAGCAGCAACAACAACAACAGTACCACCAGCAGCAACAACAACACTATAACAATCATCAAACAGCAACAACAACAGCATCAGGAGGTGGATCAACTACAATCGTACCAGTAACCGTTGCAAAGACAACGGTGCAATTAGGAACAGCTGCATCTACCGCTGTGGTAACATCCACAAACGCCGAGGCGACCGTCCAAACGTTCGCCGCTGCTTATAATACTTCGACGACGACGACGATAACAACAACAATAACAACAACAACAACGACGACGACGAAGAAGAAGCAGCAGCAGCAGCTCGACCACCACCATCTCCCTGTCGATTCCGTGATCAACAACCTGAACAATCGTTATCGCGGAGAGAGTAATCGTAATAGCCAGCATCTACAGCAACAACATCAGCAGAATAATAATAATAATCAATCGGCGAGGAAGAGCTATAATATATACGTACGTGGTATGGTGTTGAGGAGTTTAGCCTCTACATCATCCTCGCAGAATAATCATCGTCGGGATAGATACTGTTACAAGATCCACGACGACGAGTACGATTCCGACTAGATAGTAGAGGATGCTGACCTCCCTTGGAGAGAAGAACACTCGGGCTAGAGAGAGAGAGAGAGAGAGAGAGAGAGAGAGAATAGATGACGAGAGAGAATGGTAGAAAGGTGTGCGCGTGTGTGCGTGTATACGTGTGTCTGTAGGAGGGTAAAATAACAAAATGCGTGTGTAGTAGGTGTAAGTGGATATGAAGGGAGGATAATATATTTTTTTTTCTATTTTTTTTTCTATTTTTTTTTTTTTTATAAATCAGAGTTTCGAAGATGAGGAGAGGGAAAGTGATTTCGAGACGAAGAGAGTGAGAGAGTGAGAATTGGTACACATCGTATGTAAACGTTCGATGTATGATAATGTTGTGTTATCTCTATAGAGGATGACTAATTAATCAATCTTCATCTCTCTTCGTCTCTTGACCGCTCGTTCCTTCTCTCCCGTGGTTAATGTCCACGAAAAATAAACAGAAACGAAAAGAAGGGGTAAACGCGAGGTACTGGATGCTGCTTCGATGGAAAATTTCATATTCGACTGTGTCGTTTTAGCCGCGTGTAGAACGGAAGACGTGATTCAGAGATGTCTGTGTTCGAATGGAACGTAGCTCGTTTCGCGGCCGTTCCAGTGATCGATGTAGATACATATTGCTAATTTATATATATGTACGCGGACGTGCGGGCTACGTGGTTCACGCGGACCTTTCTCTGATCTAACGTTTAAAACAAAAAGAAAAATAAATAAATAAATAAATAAAAAAGGAAGAGAGAGAGAGAGAGATAAGAGGCGAAAAAGAGAAAATAGTAAAAGATCTTGTCGTGAGAATAATCGAACTACGGACGATAGAGAATAAAGTGAGATATATATAGAGAAAAAGAGAGAGAGAGAGAGAGGCAAAGAGGATGAAATAGAAATCTTCGTTGCGTTATAAGACCAAAGAGTCACAAGACGACGTCAGGCTGTGAGACTGAAGAAAGCTTGAGACGAGAATTAGGAGAGACGGCTGATAAAAGCCTGATCGGATTTTCCTAGAATCACTAATGCTGAAAGACAGAAACGCGACAGCGCCTCGCGTTTTTTCCCAACGTAAATCAATTACCAGCCTAAATAACTTCGATGGAATTATGGGGACACACATAGAGAGAGAGAGAGAGAGAGAGAGAAAGAGAGCGATAGAGAGGGACGAGGAAAGTGTGCTTAATTATAAGATGGTTGTAAGGTTCGAGGAATGTTGTGGAGAAAAGAGAGACGAGTGAATAGAGAGAGAAAGGAAGTGAGAAAAGATGGGAGACAGGAAGTGTACGAGGACGGGACGGGGACGATTAATCGATCGTCTGATCGAAGTAAAGCAAAAGTAAGCTCTCTGATAAGAGGAAAAATTACCGACGGGAATATCTGAGAGAAGGAAAGATGGAAAGTGTGTCAGGATTTTCACGCACGATTGATTCTCGAGGAAATAACGAGACCGAGATTTTGAGAAAGGCAGAGTTGTCGACACGAGCATCTTTTCCTTTTTCTTCTTTTCTTTGTTTTATTCTTCATCTTGTTCAGCCTCAGTGAGACTAAGAAAGAAGGGAAGAAAGAATGAAAGAGAGAAAGGAGAGAGGGAGGAAGGAAGGAAAACGAGAGAAAACGTACTTAAAACAAAAACAAAAAAAAAATAAAACTTTCTTAATCTGTAGTTGAATTAAGGACGACGAGTCAAACGTTCGACGTTTATCGATGGACGTGTGGAGTATAATTAATTATAATTATCTATTTAAGAAGATATTTTAGGGCTTACGTGCTATAATAACTAATTACTTAAACGTCGAGAGAGATAAAGAGAGAAAGAGAGATTCGAGAATATGGCGGACGAAGCCGTTCGTTACTCCGGAGAGAATCCGAGGGATTACGTCACGTTTCCGCGTTTTGTACTTTTAACTAGTCACAGTGCTCTTGGTACTTCTCCGTCGGTTGCCCAAAGATATCTAATCGCGTTCTATTATCTTCTTTTCTTTCCCGTTGTTTTCTTTTATTTCATTTTTTTCTTCTTCTAATTTCTTCTCTTTTTCCTACGTACTCGCGACGTGTTGTGTATGTAATTGAAAGAGAGAGAGAGAGAGAAGAGAGATCATAGCTAGTACAAAGTGCTTTCTTCGAGTATAATTACTACAGTCTGATTTTGCCGAGTATCGCGTAAAAATTAGTATAAATGTCCTTCGAATAATGTGCACCGTCCGCAGATGTAAGAGGACGTTTTAGAACCTTTCTTTTTTCCTTTGCCAGCCATTTTCGAAAGAAAAATAAAAACCGGAAACACCGCGTGTACACACTGAATCATTCATTCATTAAAAAAAGAAAAAAGTACATATACATGTATGTACATTTGCATAAAACACATAGGAACAAACGGATGGAGATTCTTCGTATCTCCATTCGCGATCTCCTACGATACTCCGTCTTTTCTACGAAACCACCACGTTTCCCCTTTTTCTTTTCCTTTTTTTTCTGTTCTTTTTCTAACGAAACTTAACCGTTTGAGTGCCACGGAGCTTAGCAAAAATTCGGCCAAGCGGCGCTTCTTTCGTTTTTCCTTTCTTTTCTCGTTTTCGTCACATCCGCAGGTTGATAAATAACAATATGTTCCTCAACAAGAGCTCTGAAGCTTGTAAAAGTAAGGATTTCAATTTAGTGTGATCTCGATAAACGGTAACAATAAAGACACGCATTGACAAACTCTGAACGTGCAATCAGTTCGACTATAGCTGACATTTTTAGGCACTGAACTGGAGAAACGCCATCGCGCCGCTTGGCACTCAAACGGTTAAGGAAAGAAAGATTTAAAGAAAAAAAAAAAAAACGAAACAAAATACAAAAAAAAAAAAAGAAACAAAAGAGTCCAACGTACAAAACACGATATATTTCATAGAGGAAAATGTAATTAAATTAAAATACGGTCACGCAGATTGGACGCGTCTTTTCTTCTTTCGCTGTTTCGACGAAGAAGCTTAGATGCGACGTTAAGAGACGGTGCACGGGTATGTGATACACGTGGAACGATCGATAGATCCTAGAGGAAAGAGAGAGAAATCGTTCCTCGAGGAGATAGTCACGGAACCGCGTGTCTAGTCTACGTATGGGAAAAGAAAAAAAGAAAAACAGAGACGGGGTTGAATAAAAAAGGAAAGAGAAAAGAGCAGACGTAACAATGGGCGAAAAATTGAATGGAACCATTTCGAGTATCGGTGAAAACGAGTGAAAATAGAAACTACTCTGCAGACTATCTAGATTTGTAACGTAAACGGGAATCAGACAGGCGATTTAAAAGAAGAAGGCGCGTTTTATAGATGATTACGATGCGTAAGATAAGCGAACCGGTTCGCTCGCGCTAGTCCGTGGAAATAATATTCTACTCTTCGCTTGAAACGTGAGAAAAATGTTCGATAAAGTTCGTGAAAAGTTCGATATCCAACGAGAACGATCGGGAGAAATTTTCTAAAGTATTCTTCAAATGAGAACGTGGTTAACAAGGACCAGCGCGAACGAACTTGGACTGTAAGTACTTAATCGTGAGTAAAGCGACAATTTCTTAAGCTCCTAGGTTTAGTGAACGCGAGAGAAGGAAAAAAAAAAACGCGTAGCATATATATATATATATATAAATATATAAATATGTTGTCCTATTTATGTGTACCTTCTTGTGTCTAGTCCGGGAACGAGGAGCAGGCTGTTCGTCTCGAAGAGAGTAAAACACGCTCCCCAGGAGCACGGCGACACAACCTGCCTTCCGCGTCTCCCAAAAAACGTAATTTTTGAACCTCAAGCAACAGATGCTTTCTGCTAAGATTTTATTTTATTTATTTGAAACCCCGTGTCTCGGCGTTCGATCGGTTCCACTTCCTCGAGTGCAGAGAAAGAAAGGAAGAGAGCGAGAGAGAGAAAAAGAGAAAACCAAGAGAGAGAGAGAGAGAGAGAGAGAGAGAGGAAGTGTACAATAACACGAATCGATGCATTCACGGGGTGGAAGAGGATCTCGATGATTAGTGCAAATTATACAGAAATACACAGAGAGAAAGAGAGTGAGAGAGAGAGAGAGAGAGAGAGAGAGAAATGAAAAAGAGACAACCGGTCGGCTGATTAATGCGAACTCTGTCGTGTCACTTTTGTGACACGTGGCTGGAAAAACCGAGAAAAAAAAAAAGAAGAGAGTAAGGGTTGAAAGAGGAATATAAAATAGGAACGATTCGCCCTTCGTCGCTCGACGGTTTCGCCATTCCTGACTTTCCGCGCCGGAGTCGAGAGACAGGTGGTGATGGTTTTTCGAACGAGGAGAAAAAGAAAGAGAGAGAGAGAGAGAGAGAGAGGGAAAGAGAGAAAACGCAAAATTTGAAACGGAACGGAGTTTCTTTCGTGACTGATGAAAATAATGACGCGTGCAAGAGGGAAGTGTAATCATGTACGTATGACATGTATATACGTATATATACTTGAAAAAAGTGACAGAAGAGCCGTGTGCTTTTCATTTTCGAGGGAGAGTTTCCTCTTCTTCTTCTTCTCCCTCTCTCTGCCTCTCTCTCTTCTTGATTCCTCTCGAAACACGGGGGACGAATCGTGCGCGTGCACGTGTAAGAAAACTTTTCTTCTCACACGTGACACACAGTTAACAAAACAATAAATCTTCTCATAATTATTATCACGTATATTATTACATTTATTATTATTATTATTCTGGTTATTATTATTATTATTATTATTATTGCCATCGTCATCGCCATTATTATTATTATTATTATTATTATTATTATTACTATTATTATTATTATTATTATTATTATCATCATTGCTATTATTAACTTACGATCGTATATATTTTTTGTGTCTCTCGTCTAGTAGCTACGTGTAAAACTATACCTTAACACCTTTATTACTACTTAACTTACCTTTTCTTTCCTAACCGCCACACACAACGTACACATACATACACAGAAAACACACACACACACATATGCACAGAGTTTAAAGGGAAGAAAGAAAAATACGACGAACAATGAACGTCTTACTCTCACGTTTCACTTTGAATCATCCTGCTATAACTATTGCTATTACTACTTACTACTACTTTTTACCAAGAACTTAGTACCACTACCACCAACCATCCATTCACCACTGCTACTACTTACTTACTATTATTACTACTACTACTACTGCTACTACTTACTACTACTTACTACTTACTACCGATTATTTATTTATTTATTTAATTATTATATAACATAACAGAAATTATGTTTTATTTAAGGATTAAACTGATTTGTGTTTGGTTCAAATACGTCGTTTGTTTTATTTCGATTACTTGTTTCAGTTGCCAACCACCAGCCTCCCCAACCCCCTCAAAAAACAACCATGGTCACGTCTACATTTTATCTCTTTATCCATCATCCTGAGCGAACAGAAACGAAAATAATTTATTTGTATATACGTACAGAGTGTTGGGATGTTTTTTCTTTTTTTTTTTTTTTTGGATCGAACTTCGATCGTGTGGTCTGCAGGTACAAGTAGAAGAAGAGTGTTGTACTAACGTAGATTGTTTAACCCTTTGACTGCCACGCTGAAATCACATGTTTCGCTTAGAAAGCCACGGGAGTATTTCTATTATTCAAAGCATTTAATGGCTTTTAAATTTTTTATTGATATTCTAATAAGAGAATTTTTAATTGTTCAATTTCAAATTGTTTGTTTTATCTCAAACTATCTTCTATTTATCGGTTATATTCAAAATGCATTAATTGTCAATTTTTATTCAATTTTCACAATTGGGAAATGTTCAAGGACACAGGAGAAACCGTGGTTGATATATGACCAACATGGTAGTCAAAGTGTTAAGAATTTACGGGAGAAGTTATGGTTGTGATACAAGATAGAAATACATCGGCGATACGTCAATTCGTGCGAGATATGTTTCTGCACACGTTGAACGTAACTTTCGCCAATGGAATTCTCCTCTCGTATCAAAGGAACCGTGAATTCCTCGCGATTTTTCAAAACTCCAAACGATCTATCTTTACGTAGAACGTTTCTCTTGTATTCGTGGAGTATATCGACGAAGTTCGATCGGAAAAATCTGAGATGTTCTCTGTACGTGTATACAGATTTCCCTCCTGCAATTCCCAGTTGTTCACACAGACTGATGTTAACAATCGACGACGCGTGGCAAACTTGAACGCGTTACGACCGAGACGTCTCGCTGGACATTTACACGCACGCTCGTCGATCGTGGTTCGTAACATTTCTATTATTACCAAGCGTTTCATCGTTGGCGAGCCCGTGGAACCATCGGAGAATTCTTATCCGTCGAAAGAAACTGTACAGTTCCAATTTAATCTAGATCGCG
Source organism: Anthophora plumipes (assembly GCA_951804975.1). Taxonomy (NCBI): domain Eukaryota; kingdom Metazoa; phylum Arthropoda; class Insecta; order Hymenoptera; family Apidae; genus Anthophora; species Anthophora plumipes. Next base: position 23,338,955 of record OX638116.1, on the reverse strand, counting down.
ACGTTCGAAGAATCTGGAGGATGATTTCTTCCCACCTATCGATACTCACGCGGAAATATACGAATTATCACAAGGAATATCGAAGGATTTTCAAAGTTAGTTTAATGGGAAAGGTTCCACGATCGCCGACGATCGTACACAGATCGAGAAAATGAATTTTCACGTAACTCGTTAAGAAAAACACTCGAGATCCCAGGATTACGTACACTTTCTTACGCGTTCGCTTCGTATTAGACATAATTACACTTTCCATAGTCTCACGAACGAGACGACACGGAGAAATGAATACACAGCTTCTCTCAAGGTGCGAGTAAATTAATCGAGAATAGCGAAAACGAGGACGTAGTCTCTCGGCGAAGTTGAAAGACGGAGAGTAACGTTCAGAGGAAAGGGAACGACGAAGCTACGAAAAAGAAAAGAATCATAGGTAGAACGAGATGAATAACTAAAATGAAATAGAACAATATAACGGGAGAGAAAGATAGTTGAAACGCGATAGTAAATGTTCGAATATTCGAGAAATTAACAGAACTTTGTTATCGTCTTTGTTCAATCCCTTTCGCTCTTGGAGAACGCTATGGACGAAGGAGCTGCTCAATTTAGCGCACAGAATAAACCGAGAGGATTTGGTGAACGATAGACTCGTACGAGAAGAGTCGTTGATAGACGCACAAAACGACGAGGAGGATTATTGTTGGGTGAAGCTCGTTTTTCCGAATGCTCACTCGCTCCCTGTCCCGTTCTTTAAAGGAGAAATGATCGACTTGATCGATGAAAGAGGTAGCAAGGACGTGGAATATAAAAGCTTTGGTATGAGAGGGAGAGAGAGAAAGAGAAAGTGAGAAAGTGAGGAAAAAGGAATGACGAAGAAATGAAAATGAGAGAGAGAGAGAGAGAGGTGAAATGAATGGAGGAGAGAGGATATGAGAGAGTGAGGGGGAACACGCTAATCTACATTAACTATAAAATAATATTACCATACGATTATTACGTTAGATATACCACTATGTGTATTGTATTTATGTCTCAATAATCGTTGTTAGTTATATCGCTACGATGATGACGATGATAAATGAGCGTTATTAGCGGTGATGACTGTTCGGGGATGATAACATGCACACACGTATATACAGACACATACATACACATAGAAACATACATGTACACGAAGGGAGACACGAGAGGACACAGTTTTAGACGAATGTGAAGAACGCGAGGATTTTTTGATAGGATATTGAATACTTTGCGTGTGTCTCTTGATCAACGTTCGATCGAAATTTACCGAACATCTCGTATCGGGAAGTGGTAGACATCGGTTTCATTGCGAACTTCCATTGTCGCGAATAATTCTTGGGAATGGAGATGTTTCTAAATAGTCGATGATACTTCGGAAATTTTGGAAATGTTTCTCAATTTTTCGGGGGATGTTTCGAACTTTCTGGAAACGTTTCTAAGTTTCCAGAGATGTACATTTTTCGGGATGTTTCTAAAATTTTAGAGATGATTTCTAAGTTTTTCGAGATTATTTCTGAATTCTTGGAGACTTTTCTAAATTTTTCGGGATGGTCTCTAAATTTTTGGAGATGCTACTGAATTCTCGGAGACTTTTCTAAATTTTTGAGGATGTTTCTGAATTCTTAGAGACTTTTCTAAATTTTCGAGGATGTTTCTAAATTTTTAGAGATGCTTGCTAAATTTTTCTGAATTCTTGGAGACTTCTCTAAATTTTTGGAGATGATTTCTAAGTTTTCTGGAGATGTTTCTGAATTCTTGGAGACTTCTCTAAATTTTTAGAGATGATTTCTAGGTTTTCTGGAGATGTTTCTGAATTCTTGGAGACTTCTCTAAATTTTTAGAGATGATTTCTAGGTTCTTGGAGATGTTTCTGAATTCTTGGAGACTTTTCTAAATTTTCGGAAAGTGTTTCTAGCTTTTTGTAGTACGTTTCGAAATTTCTGAAAACATTGCTGAAAATTATTCGAGACATGTGAATTTCCTCCTTCTCTTTTTTCGTATCTTTTCTAATTTCACGCAAAGTGTTCCAAAAGTAGGTTTGAACAGCGAACGAAACGCATTTACGGCTTCTAATACGATTCCAAGCGACTCACGAAGGATATTAACCTTTATCGGGGGGATTTGCATTTAATCATTAGCCGCGTTAACGGATATTATTACGCGTTTAGAATTTAGCGATCTCGTACTCCTCTTGTACTCTTTTTCGCGGATTATGAAGGAGAAGAAACGGGTGAATACTGTGAAAGACAGTCGAAACCTCTAAAGAGGTCACGTGTATGCGCACGGTGAAGAACAGACTTTGCTTCGTTCTTCGAATTTAGGTCTCCGTATGCCAGCAAATATTTTTCTTTTCTTTTATCTTCTTTTCACTCCTTATCATACTAATTTCACTCGATTAACATTCTTCGTTTAATTCGATCCGATTCAATGTTAATCTCAACCATAGAAAACTTCATTCAGAATCTTAAAAATCACCTTGGAAGAAAAAAAAAAGAAAAAGAAAAGGTGATGAATTTGTTTCGTATAAATTTTCATAGATTTTTTTTTTAATTTTTTCAAGCAAAGAAATTCCACGAATTTCTCGCTCCTTCGTTCTAAAAATCTTCCATTTTGTTCTCGACACGACCTAAAGCTGACGAACAAACTTAGATTCGTTTACGAAAGCATAGTTCCAGTTCTTCCTTCCGTCCCGTAGAGTATTATGCTTAATATCAGTGAGAAACACCGCCGCTAACCAGTGTAAATACCGCGGAGGCATAATTCCCGACTAAAAATGAATCATATCGATCGCCCGGTACGTATCCCCGAAAGAAAAACAAGAAAAAAAAGAAAAAAGAAGCATTCTGGAATTCTTCTCGGAATTACTCGCGCTGAAATATCTTCTTCCCTCCTTTAACTTCCGGGTAGAAATCAAGTTCAACAGATTACTCGACTCTACTATCGAGCGAATAGTAAAATCGTTAATCTCTCGATCATGAACCGTGGAATTAAACCGGAAAGAAATAGAGAAACGGTGAGAAATGAAGAAGTGAAATTCCAGAAATAGTTAGAAGTTAGAAATTAACGAAACCGTGGTTCTGGGAGCACGTGAATGACGATCTCGACGAAGAACACACGCATTTACTAAGGAAGAATCGAATCGGTAAACTTCTGCTGATAAAAAAAAAAGAACAAAGAAGAAGAGAGAAGAGAAAAAAAAAAATGAAGAGAAACATCTGAAAGCTCTCGAATCTTATCTCATATTGCACAGAACTGCACAAAGTAACCCGTAACAAACGGACAAAAGAGAAACAGAGAAAAGAAGAATATTATTGCGTTAAGATTGAGTAAGATAACGATTCGAATCAAACCGGATGTTTGTCAATTGTTCACACAAAAGCGAAGGGAACGAGAATTTTCGTAAGACGAGAGAGATACGTCGCTGTCAGTTCGTATCAACGCACAATTGCTGTCTCTGCAGCGTCGATTGATCGATCGTTTCCGTTTCAACGGTGTCACGTGGGTGGTGGTTGTTGTTGTTGTTGCCGTGTTCTCTCGTCGTCGACGATCGTCGCGTTTTTGTTTTCTCTCTCGCTCGTTATCAACGTGAGAAAGGTTAGAAAATAGAGAAAAGGTAATTGTGTCATCGTCGTCGCGTTTATACAAATCGATCTTCCAACGATCGATTAAAACTTTACCGACCGGTTTATTCTATTCAATACTAGCTCGATTGTTCTTATCATACTTATTTTTACAGCTCTAAAACTTTTAAATCAAAATTCGTCAGAGAATTTTGACATATCATTCACTTTCTCTTATTATAGGGTAATTAAGGTATGGATCAAAAGTGATCCAGCATTGGCTGGACGAGGATTAACACGTTGAACGCCATGGGGGTCACCGGTGACCGACGAAGCCAAGATTACTGGAAACCCATAATTCGAATATAAACTTCAGTATTTTAAAATTTTTCAATATTATCATCGTTACTACAACAGCGTGAAGAAATTAATGCAACGATAGAACACATAAAAATAGTTTTATTTATATATATAACATGCTTAAAAATTATGGGCTCGTATTGTGACGTGCTGTAAATTCATCTTGGCGCTATGGGGAAACCACGTAAAATTAGCGTGGCGTTCAACGTGTTAATTAATTTTTCGCGTCGAAAGCAAAAACTCGATTAATAGACTTCCGGTCGGTAAAGTGTTAATACGCGGACGAAATGGCGTCGACGACTGTTTCGTTCTTTTCCTTTTCTTTCGTCCATCGTCATCCAGGGAAATCGTGTTCTTTCGTTTCTTCTTTCATTTAGAACGAATAGGAAACGACGCGTTGGTTCGTTCAACGATCCGCGCGATAACGAAAATGAAGAAACGATAAACGGGAGGAGAAAAAGTGAGACAGAGAGAGAGAGAGAGTGAACTCGACAGAATCTCTTCATCGTATGCTTGAATTTCTTCGGAGAAAGAGGAATGAGAGGGTTGGTGTTAAAACGTAGAAAAAATCGTTCTTATCTTCGATCGAAACGTGAAACTATCACGCGACCGATCGGAACGATGGAATTTTCAGAATTTATTTGGAGAATTCATTTTGAATCTCTATCGTTCGGTCGAGTACTCGTTCCAGTGATTGCTTCTCTATACAGAGAAAGTTAGAGAGAAAGAGAAAATACGAACAGACTTGGCGCCGATCAACGAGGAAGATGCTGTACCGAACGACGACGAAACTCGAAACAAAGAAATATAATAATAAATTAACAGATAAAATAGGGGAAAAAAAAAAGACAAAAGGGTAAAAATCCTCTTCCAATTTGTACCGAAGCGACTAAACACCGCAGAGACTGAGATTTTAGGCGAAGTTTAAACGAAGACAAAAGTAACGAAGAAAAACGAAAAAAGAAAACACAAAAAAAAAAATAAAGACAGCGATCTGATACTCTCCTGAAAACTTCCAGGGAACTCTAGAGACCCCCGAGAGAAAGAAAGAGAGAGAGAAAGAGAGAGAGAGAGAGAGAGCGAGGAATAACTATTAATAATAATAACAATAATAATAACGATAAAAGTCTTAAAAAAGAAAAAATGTTGATAAAATGAAAAAAAAAAAAGAATAAAATAAAGAGCAAAAGCGAGTGAACGTTTTTTCTCGTGGATTTAGGAGAAAGAAAGAAGAGCGTTTTAGAACTAGCTGTTTTAGTGATTAAATCGTGAACCCTCTTGCGATTAGGATAATCGATTACGATCGAGTCTTGTTTGATCGTCGTGCACGATTCGATTCATCGTGAGTTTCATTTGTGCTCGGTGATTAGGCGAGGCCATTCGATAGCCGAAATAACAAATAGGCTCCCGACTTTTTGAATCATTTTTTTTTTATTTTTTTTTTTTTCTACTAGGAGAAGCATAATGTGACAATTCGCGAAACTTTTCGATGGAACTTTATTCCGGCGGCTCTGACGCGACGTTGAGTTCGACGGAGGGGAATTCGATGTATGAAGGAAAGGAAAAAAAGAATGTTTCAACACTTTATCGCTCGTGATTCAACTTCCTACACCTTTTCACTCAGATTTCAGTAGAAAGGAAGATGTGCAATTTTCAATCGCGAAAAACTCGCCAAATCGTCTTCGAAAGTTCGAACATTAATAATTTTCAAATTTGTAAAAATGTAAAATCTGTTTCGTTGAATTTCATAGAATTCAGAACGCCTATAGGTGCGAACAGTGAGCAAAGGATTAACCCTTTACGCTTCGAGTAAATTTTTCCATGCGATTTGTCAAGATTAACACATTTTTGCAACGAAACTTTGGAAAATCGAAGGTTTCGCTTTAGAAAGTAAAAATTATACACGTTCGTGAATTTATTTACTTTTATTTGTGTCGTTAATCTGCTTTGTTTCGATATGAATGAAATTTGAAATGAGTTATGGTGCGTATTATGAATGTCTCTGTAACAGAGCCAACAGTGAGCCAAAGGGTTAATAGCGTTAATCTCAATTTGCATGAGAGACGTTCAACAACTCATCAACCACTGTTTTATCTTCAATTTTGCTTAGAAATTTCGTATAGTAATCAATTAAAGAGATAAATCTTGTTGCTGATAATACACCAGAAGCTCTGAACTTTATTACGTATTATTCAGAAGAAATTCGCAAACTTTTTAACGTTTAGCGATAAATGACAGTCATCACTAGCGGATTATTTCGTGCTCGATGATAATTGACAATCGCTGAATGTGGATTATTCCGCTAGAGGATGCAGAGAGGTTAAATAGAAGGAAAACTGGGAAATAGTTAACCCTTTGCCCTATAACAACGAGTCAGACTCGTGATACAATTCTGAAATCCGAGAAAAAGAATTATATTAGCAACAAACGTTAATTTTAATCCTAACTTTCCTTTGAATTTAAAGAACCGAGGATTGTCAATTGTAATCAATCTATAATATATTCGTGTTTCGTATGTAAAAATGGCGTTAAAACAATAAGTAACTGATGCTTAGATGTACAGTCAGGAAAAGAAATCATAGGTTAAGGGGTTAAATGGCAAATGAATCGTAAACGCGATCAGATAATCTCCGACAAGAAAAATCCGATTAACAGGTTAGATAAAGTGTTGGAGAAAGTGTCTTTCGATGTCTCGATGTCGAAGGAAGAAAAACTACCAAAAAAAAAAAAGATGGTACTTTCCTGATTTGAAGAAATTCCCTTCCAAGTTACTCGACGAAGCGACTTTTTCCTCTCGTTTAAACAACCGTACTTGGGCTTTCGAAGCTTCGATCGTCTCGTCAGCGTCGCTAAATCACTGCCGCGAGAGTTCCGGTGCCTCAGCCTTTCCAAACTCGCGGAAGAAAAAAAGAAGAAAGTGAAAGAAACACCTTCGTCCATATCCTTTGCTAACCCCTTCCTTTTCTATCCTCGTTATCGAGTCGATTCTCAACGACAGAACTCCCTTTATCGTTTTTGTAGTCTCAACCTCGGCTGTTCTTACTTTCCCAATCCTCTTTCGTTCCGCCATGACTGTTTCCGCGAGTTCTTCGCGGTCGAAGAGTTCCTTTGATCGCGAAAGGCGGTGCACTCGACCCTCCGGCGAGCTTGAAACCAAAGAACAAGAAAAATAAAATAAAATAAAAAAACAATGTTAGAAAGAGAGAGAGAGAGAGAGAGAGAGAGAATGTACGAGTGTATGAGTGTGAGAGAAATAGGGCGAGAAAGGGAGAGAGAGAGATATATTATCGGGGGAGGATGAAAATTATTTTTACGCGTTCTCGAGGCACATCGTTGAACCGCGTGCGCTGCGGGAAACGTCCAGCGGGGAAATAGTAAACAAAAAGATTAAAAGAATATCGCGATAACGAAAGAAAAACGCAGCTCTAGCTCACCGTAGGCCTAACTAAACACGAAACAAAGCGAAGAAAATAGAAAAAACTGAGAGAGAATGAGAGAAAAGGTTGAAAAAGTATTTATATACTTACGCTAAACTAATTAATAGAAAGGAAGAGAGGTAAATAAGTACATACACGTAAACGGGGGAGAAAGGGGAAAGAGAAAGTGTGACGACTAGTTGAGCGACGAGATATTAAACGAGAAGAGAACAAATGAAGAAAGGAAAAGCGACGAGAAGTGATAGAGACTGACGATGAGAGTGTGAGATATAGAAGATATGTGCGAAAGAGATTGAGGAGGAGGGATATAAGAGGGAGGGTGTAGGAAATACTTTTAAAAGGATACTCGAAGAAATTACTCCGAGGCGAGTGACAACGATGAACCGATAGCTGCTCTTTGAAGGGAAAAGAGAACTTTTCAAAAACGAAACAGAAGAAAATGAATATGCGGAAGAAGTCGAGGGGTTAATAGACACACACAGGACACACATAGAAAGGAACTAGGAAAATAATAAGGTGGCAGATAGAGAGGATAGAGAGAAAAAGTTTCTTTGGAAAGAAGTGGAGGAAATAAAAGAAGAAGAAGAAGAAGAAGAAGAAATGGTACGATGAACGATAGCGAAAGGGATGAGACAGCTGGGTGGGGGGAAGAAAGGGGAAAAGAGATAATCTATAATCTTCTGTACATGTTTTGATTATTCTAATTATTAATTATCGTAACTTATAATAACTATTAATTAATTAAATTAATTGATATCTATGGAACTGTATTTAAACGACAAAAAAAAAAAAAACGTGGTAGCTAGTTTGCCAATGGGTGTATAAATATTTAATTAACGATAACTCTATAGTGATACTAAAAGAAAAAAAAAAAGATAACAATGAAACAACAGCCAACAGAAACAAGATAAACCACAGACAGCAGAACAGGAACAAACGTCACAGAATACAGGAAGACAAACAGGAGTACGAAATTAAACCGCGCGCGTGTGAGTGAAAAAGAAAGGAAAAAACCAAAATAAAAACCAGGGGGAAAAATGAGGAAAAATGAGGAAACACGAGGCGTGAGTGTTGATTTACGAATGACAGAAGACTGTTGAATGAGATTATTTGCGGAAGTGTAAAAGTGAGAGGCAAAAGTGTGACTGAGAGAAGAGTAACAGTACACACACACACACACACACACTATATGATATACTGATACACGATATATGTAATTAATTCCGTTTTAAAGAAACAGAAAAGGAGGTAAAAAAAAAAAAATCACAAATGAAACGAAATGAAAAACAAAAACAAAAGAAAACACGTACATACACAGGCGAACAAACACAGCGAAAGAATAGAGAAAGAGAAAGTGAAGAAACAACAAAAATCGGGTGAGAATCGAGCGCGATTATTTACCGATAAACAACGGTGAACGGATAATTTGTTCTAGCTGGGGAAAAAAAAGTAAGAAAGAAGAGAAAAGAGAAAAGTAACGAACTGTTCTTAACAAACGGGTGTCCCGGGAAATCTTTGATTCGGCATTTATTTTCCGGACGCGCGAAGTGAGTTTCACGGTACTTCGTGGGGGGGGGGGGCTTTTCTTCCGTTTCCGTTTCTATGTCTCCTTGCTCACACATGGTACACACGGAGGAACACACACGTGCATACAGGCACACTTTCTTCTTCTTCTAATGGTCGACGCGTAAACGAGAGTAACGTTCTTCGAAAGGCTTTTCGCTTTTTGTAAATCTGTATAGTAGAAGAATTACGCACGATCAATACAAAGCATAGGTGAAGAGAATTTGTGGATCAGAGAACGACGTTTTCCAAGATGTCGCTTTCTTCCGTGTTCCATGGACAAACGTTAAAAAACACTCCCCTTTCTTTTTCTTCTTTTTTTTTTTGGTCTCTCTTTAAACAAACTTCTCGTAATCCTTCTCGTTCTTCTTTTATCTATTCTTTTTTTTTAGTCCTTCGAACTCGATTTTGCACTCTTGAGAATCTCTTCTTCTCTTCTTTCCTTCTCCGTCTCTCTCAGAGACAACAGAGAACATAATTGTTCCCAAGAGTTGAAAATCGAGTTCTGTCTGAATTAGAACTGTTAAATCGCGTTCGTCGTCTCTGTTTCCACGATCCTTCACGCTTGTTTCTTCTTCGTTTCGACAGGATCGATCGAAGACGGTGAAGAAAACACCGATCGAGTCTCGTGTTGACATGTTTTAAATAATTTATATTTTGCCGGAGAACGAGAGAAAAGAAGCGAAAGAGATCGTTTGGTTCGTAAAAGAGATAGAATCAGCTGGATATTTTGGGGAGGGAAAAAGAAACGATAAGGAGATTCAATTCCGTTCTTAGTCGCGAAGCCTTTTCCAAAGCGCGCTTTCGAAAACAATGTATCTAAGATATCGAGAGACGGAAAGACTGTCGGTAAATCAATTTGCTCATTACCGGAACGTCGCGATATATAAATTATTTAAACAAAAAGGAAAACAAAAAAAAAAAGAAAGAAAGAAAGAAAGAAACCTAGGAACTAGGTGGCAACGAGTGGATGATATAGGAATTAAAAGATAACGAAACCGAAGATCTCGTATGCACGCTGCCTCGAGACGAATTTTTCCAACCCTTTTTAATCGTCCTTAAACTAATCGAACTGTCCCGTGTACGTTAACACATTCACGACCGGCAAACTTTTTCCGTTTCTAATATTAAATACCGGCGAAAATAATGAAATTCTGAAACTGGTTGCCGCAAATTTGTATCGTTAAAGCAAGGATAAAAATGATCAAATTTCTTTCGAAGTATCAATGTTGCAATTATGTGTTATTTAAAATAAACAGATTTTTATAATTTGTATAAAAGTGAATTTTTTGTAATTAGTAAAAGTTTGTAATTAGTGAATCAACTAAGCAGGACGTGAATTTATGTCAGCGGCAATCAGGAATAGAATTTAACACATTCTACGCCGGTCCTGTATTACTGTGGGATTTCCAAGTTATCAGTTTTGACGGATGTTTGATTTTTGTTGAAACCTATAATGTTCAACAAAAATATACTATATATTCTTTTGTGAAAATGTATACAATTTTTAATATACTTTCTTTCGAGTGTCCATTCCTCGTAAATAAGCAATGTGACTACCAGTACCCAGATTTTCTCAGCTGCAGATATTTAGCCGGTGTACAATGTGTTAAAATGAATATGAATTCACGTCAGCGGTCGCGAATGTGTTAAGATCCTCCCGTCACGTGACAAAAAAGATCTACGCTGATAATGTCAGTACAAAATACATATATATTAACGTACATATATATATATATATATATAGTAAATTGATATCGATTCAGGGATGAAGGAAAAAAGAAAGAGGAAAGGTAATTATCAACGTTGGTGAAAAAGGAGTGTTGTGCTCTTTCTTTCTTTTTTCTTTTTTCTCTATCACCGTGAAATTCACCGCGAGAAAATTCGAACTGTCCTTTCCATCGGTACAATCACGTGTTGAATAGATTAAACACTTTGACTGCCACGTTTTTCATATAATAACCGGCCACGATTTCTCCTGTGACGGTGATCATTGATGACTGAAGCGTTTGAACATTTTACAATTGTGAAAATTGAATGAAAATTGACAATTAATGCATTTTGAATATAACCGATAAATAGAAGATAGTTTGAAATAAGAAGTGCCCTATTGAACAATTAAAAATTCTTATTAGAACATCAATAAAAAATTTAAAAGCTATTATATGCTTTGAATAATAGAAATACTCCCGCGGTTTCCTAAGCGAAACATGCAATTTTGGCGTGGCAGTTAAAGGGTTAACAGAGGCATTTTTAAACAATCTGACGGCGATCGAAGGGTTGAGAACGATCGATCGTCTATCAACGCGTTAAACGCCACGCTAAATTCTCTTTTTAACCAACTTTTTAACTTGTTCGTGTAATTTCAAATTCTAGAGAATCGTATATTATCATTTGAAGTCTCTATTCTCGTAAAAATTATTATTCTCGTCGATTAATCGGTACATAAAGTTGAACTAACTGCACGCTCGAACTTTGTCGATGCGTGTTTTTGATCTTACTAAATCTAAATTGAAATGCTTGTTAAATTGGAATCGTAAGCTTCGAAGCTGTTGTTAGATACAATTAGTTTTACTTATCGTTCCGCAGAAATAATGAAATCGAAGAAAAGAAGGAGAAACGTGAGAAACTCGATCGACCAATCTTTCGCGAAGGTTCGTAACACTCAAACGATTGGAACAATTCAAACAAAGATACAGCTTACCTCTGCAGACGTTACAAAATTATCATTTTCTTCGTTAAATTTATTCTAACATTCTCTGCAGAACTTTCGAAACTGAACGACTAAAGAAATCGAAATCAGTGTGGCGCTTAAAGTGTGTTAAACTAGAAGAATCGATCGTTGTTCCGTGTAACAGCAAAATATTAACCAGTTAACTGTGACGATCTTTTTACAAAGTACACACCAGTGTGTGTTACTTCATTGCTTACGAGTTAGCTCTCAAAAAGTTATAAATCCAACTCAAATTATTTCTAATTTTTATTTGCTTCTTTCATTTCGTCTTCACCTCTAAACAAATTTTAAACATATTCAAATTTACAAATATAATTTAATTTCCGCCAAAATTACAATTTAAATATCAAATTGTAACCAAATTTTACGCATGACGGATATAATCGTCGTGACACAAAATTCTGCCATATTTCCATGACGTATATAGTCGTCAAACACACTTAACTGGTTAACGAAGCGAAAGTGTGCAATAGGATGGTTGAATAGAGGAGTTGAAATTGGTCGAATGAATTTAAAAGTAGCATTTAGTTGTTTCGAATAGAGGGAAAAAGATAGAAAGAGGCAGAGATGTGTGCTTTTTAACCGGAGATAGTTTTGGTGCTTTGATAGATCACGATGATCTCGTTAAATATCGTAGATAACATTCCATCCGAGAACGAGGGCTTGATAATAAAAGACAAAGAAACAAAAAAAGAAAGAAAACTTCCTTTTCTCGTCTACGACTGCACACGATCGTCAAAGTTCATTCCAAGCTTTTTTATTCTTTTCTCTAAGCTTGTATTTTATTGTTCAGTATTTTAATCCCTTTTTGTCAGTATTTAAATATGAAGGGTCAGTATTTCGATAATTTGGTCAGTATCCTTTGGTCAGTATTTATACTAAATTGTAATAAAATACCGAGCGGAAGTTGATTTAAATACTGATCGGAAATAGATTTAAATACTGGCCATTTAATTTGTTGCCTTTTCTCTATGAACATTCCAAGGATTTTTGATTGAATGGCTCGAGTGAACGTTAGAAAGTGACGTAGATGAGTTTGGTTCCTCTATCGATCAACGTAGACGAGGATCGTCGAATATTTGTGCATTCCAGACCCTCTAGACGTTGTATTTAGACGCGTTTTCTTAACAAATAGATCTCGAACGGGACACGTTCACGTCAGTTAATAAAAATCGCCAAAGAAAGGAGAAAGAAAAGACAGTTTATCCATTTTCTATCGAAAGGACGTGAGAATTTCTCACGGGGAGATCGAGCGAAAGTTTATTCATCGACCAGTATTAAGATAAGGGGATCTTTTTCTTTCTTTCTTTCTTTTTTTCGCGGGGAGACGTTATCCGATCGAACTGCACACATGCTGGATCATTTCTCGGAACTTCGCTTGAACATTTAACCCTTTGCACTCGAATGGTGACTCTCGCCACTTAAATCGAATGACAATTAACGAACGATTAATAACAGCTTTTTTTTCCTTCTTTTCTAAACAAATGTCTTTCCTCTTTGGATTTTAAATGGTTCGTGTATATATGTTACGTGATTACATGTTGTAATTACGAACCATATATATATAGAACTGGTGATTTGAAATTATTACGATCGTCAGTAGAATTACAAATTTTTTAACATTTAAAATTCTAGTATTTTTTTGTTCTCAGTGATAGAACTGAAGTTTTCTTTTTTTCAATTCTTCGTTCTTAACAGAACACTGTGATACTTTGTATTTCACCAATTTCCGTGTCTAATTTCGAACAGCTTCACGGAAATTTCTACTCTGCGCTTACTAGTAGAGCTTATCAGTTTCGAAAAATGATTCTCCGTGCGATCGATAATCACCGGTGTAGAAGATCCTCGAGGCGATCGAGGGAATTGTTTGTTCTACACTCGCAGTTTGCCGCGGTGATTCCGTATAAACTATTATAATACCAGATTTTACCATTACGATATTATAACGTTGTATGTATAAGTGTTCATAAAGAGAGCGAGCGAGAGAGAGAGAGAGAGAGAGAGAGAGAAAGAAACGAAAGAAAAAAAAAGTAAAAAAAAAAGAAAGAATTATTATTCAACCAGGATGAAAACTCAGTGCAATACAATTATATCGTTCTTGAGCGATTGTTCTCCCGGATGCGTGCGAACACGTCGAGGATACGGAAGCAGTGCAAAGGAAAACCGGAAACCAAAACAAAAAATAAAAAAAAAGAAAACGAAGGACGAAATTTTTTAAACAGAGAAATAGCAAATAATAAAACCTCGCGGATACATTTCTTTCGATTAATAACGAAAATTCGACGCAGGATAGATGTAACATTTGAAATAACCGCCAGAAGTGAAAAGAAAGAAAGAAATTTCGCCGGTCCGTTCGTGAACGACGAGAAAAGTAAAGGAGACAAAGGAAAAAAAAAAGAAAAAAGAAGGAACAATTGCGAGAATCGTTGATTTTTAAGAGAGAAAAAATTGGGATCACGATCGAACACGTGAAACCTGTCCGACTGTTACGAATTGTCTTTATAATAATAAAATAATAATAATAATACTAATACTAATAATAATGATAATTAAAAGGAGAAAATACAAACGTTTACAGCTTTAATGGGAAACAACCGTAGACGTAAGTGAACGGAGGGCACTAATTTAACGGGAAATCAATACGAAGAATAATAAAAAAAAGAGAGAGAAAGAGAGAGAGAAAACGGAACAAAACGAAGAAAAGAAAACGCGAACTAAAAGTAATGCAGGAAAAAAAAAATTACATAAAAATAAATATAGAAATATAAAAAAACGAAATATACAAAAATCGAGAGAGAGAGAGAGTGAGTGAGAGAGAAAAATTGCGTTAGAGTGAGAATGAGAAAGTGAGCGAGAGAGAATGAGCGAGCAAGTGTGTGAGTGAGTGATAGAGAAAAAGTGGAACGAATGAAAAGAAAAAAAAAGGAAAAAAAAAAGAAGAAAATGATACGCAAGAGAAAAAGCTATTCGTCACCCCCGAATTTTTCTGTCTCGAATAAAAGAAATACCGTTGTCTTTTTAAATTGTCGTTTTAATGGACGATTAACAAAACCGTAAACTATGAATGATTTTGTAACTTAAGGAAATATAAGTTGCTCTTAAATCTGACACGAATGAGACTTCTTTCACCCGCTAATTATACATATATATATACTCGACAGTTATTACATCCGCGATTTATTCAAATGCCTTCTCCATTCATTTACGTCTCTTAATGGAAGATAAAGAAAAAAAAAGAGAGAGAGAAAAGGGAAAAAAAAAATACAGATTCTTTTCTTTTCCGCGTTCTTTCAGCTTCCAGTTCCCATACGTAATTCGTAACGGTAATTAATCACACGGTGGCGGTCTGACGGTGTCATGGTTGTATAAAATTAGTAATGTGATATCGGAGGAATAAAATCTGACGCTAACGATGATCTCTCTCGTCGCAGAGAATTTCGAAGATACGCGCTGAGATCACACGATTCGAAATTCCATCGTTCAACAAACTTCCGACGAAATAATCGATCGAACACTTCGAATTTTCGAGCGATCGTTAGCGTTGCTTGTTCAATTAAACTTCGAGTGCAAAAAAAAAAAGAAGAAAAATAAAAGAGTAAAAAAACCTCAAAAAAAAAAAAAGGAATGAAAGAAAGAACGTGTTCAATAGCCGGTGCGTTTTAGCGCCGCCGATGGAGGCAAAACGAGATTAATCGAAAGATATTTAAAGAGAAAAAAATAAAAAAATGGACAGTTTCGTCTCTCATATTAGAACGAAGCTTCCGTCAACTGTATTCTACTGATTCTCCTCGATCGTTTCGAGACGGACAATTTCAGTCCCTGCTCGGAAGTATCAAGAAATTTAGAATAACGACCAGAGAGATAGAGAGAGAGAGAGAGAGAGAGAAAGAAACAAATGCGAAAGAGAAGAAAGAGAAAAGTTGTTGCGGAAGAAACGCGTTTTCCATGGGTCGAGAGATTCTTTTTCCGTCGAAAACGCGCGCGTAAATAGGTAAAACGTCGTCGAGAGAGAGAGAGAGAGAGAGAGAGAGAGAGCGAATGTGAAAGAAAACAGTTATCACAGAAAAAACGCGTTTTCCATGGGCCGAGAGATTCTTTTTCCGTCGAAAACGCGCGCGTAAATAGGTAAAACGTCGTCGAGAGAAAGAGAGAGAGAGAGAGAGAGAGTGAGAGAGAGAAAGAGAAGTTGTCGCGGCAAAAACGCGTTTTCCATGGGCCAAGAGATTCTTTTCCCGTCGAAAACGCGCGCGTAAATAAGTAAAACGTCGTCGAGGCTTGTGTTCGTAACGAATCGAGAGAAAAGTCTGATAGAAACGGGCGGGAAGAACGCTGTCAATGCAAAATGAGTGAAAGAAGTTCGAAAGGCGTATGGGGAGAAAAATACGGCGAAGAGAGAAAGGGAAGAAACAAAAAAAAAACTAAAAAAAAAAAGAAGAAACTAACGCGAATTATAATAGAGTAATGTATTTTATGACGGGTTTTAATACGGTATTAATAGCGATATTTAACTTGTAACATTGATAATAAAAAAGATGAGAGAAAAAAAGGTGGGGGGGGTGGGCGCAATTCGAACGACACACACGTGACACGGTGGTGAACTAACTCTGTAAGAAATAAGGATTAACGATTTAGGCGTTAGATCGATGAGATGGAAAGGATTACGGACGAGATTGTTAAAAACAAGTATTAAAAAAAAAAAAAAAAAAAATAAGACTAACGGGAAACCGGAAAGGATATTCATTTTAACAGTGGATCTGTGCATAATTAATCAAGAAGGACTTCGATGGATACACACTCACACACATATTTACACGCACCGAGCGCGTTCACTTTTCACTTCTTTCTGTTCGGCGAATATCGCTTCGACGAGAATAATCAGCGATCATTTTCGAACGAAATTTAACCCTTCCATGCGATGTGTTCTTAAGAAGAAGAAGAAAGAGAAGAAAAGAGAGAAAGGACAATCGAACGAAACCCCGATATCGCTATGGTACTATGGATAATTCCAAATTTTCTTCCTTTTCTCTATTTTCTTCTCTTTCTTTTTTATCCTTCTTTCTTATGGTAATTCTAATCGCGTAAATCGAACAACGAAGGGTTAAATTCCAAATGATTCACACCGAGGGATAATCTGATGCTTCCAGTAATCACGGAACGATTCCACACACACGCACACACATATACATACACAAGAATGCCGTCGAATTCTACGAGAACGTTCTCCGCCGAGGGACAAAACCGAACCGCGTAGAAGCTTAAATAAATTGTAATCTCATTGGACGTTCCGCGCGAACTACTGCACAAAGAAGAAATCGTATGAGAGAAGGGAAAAAAGAAATGGTGATAACGAGCGTATGTAGGATATATGTGTATAGCGAGTTAAACGTCGTCAGAGAGAGAGAGAGAGAGAGAGAGAGAGAGAGAGAGAGAGAGAGAAAGGAAGAAAAGAAAGAAGATTCGCGAGGAACAAATCGTGATAGGTCGATTAATTGACAGGGACGATTTGCAATTTGAAAAGAGAAGGAGAACGTAAAAGAGAGAGAAGAAAAAAGAGAGAGAGAGAGAGAAACGAAAACAAAGTATAGCGATTATTTATTATTAAAAACAAATGTTTAGGGTGGGATGGAGGGGTCGAGGGAATACAGTGGGGTATAGACAAAGTTAAGACTGATCTGTGGAAGGGAAAAAGAAAAAAGAAAAAAAAAATAAAAAAAAAAACAAAGCTTGGCTCGAGTGTTCTCGGTCTCGATCGATCCCACGTTGTTGTCTTATCAGGAACATCGAGAGTGGCAGTGTTATTTAATAAACTAATTGTAAAACGCGATCGAACGATTTGCGTTTGATAGTTTGTAAATTTAAACCCTTAGGAAATAGAGGAGAGGCTGCTCCCCCGTTAAACAGAGGATGTCTGACCTGCTTAATTACATTAACGATCAGTGTTGTTTGAACGGTCGCCGGATAAACCGAGATTGAAATCGTTGGAGGAAATCGAACGCGAGGCACTGAATTATTATAGAAAACTGGCGTCGATCGGGCGATCCTCGAGTCAGGTTTACGACGAATAGAAAATACTTCTAAGAAGTGAACAATCCTCTTTTTGCCAGGAACCATTGGTCCATGTTTGATCTTGCACGGACTTGTATTACTGTTCGATCGAACGAAAAATATATATATATATATACACATACATATATATGTGTATCGATCGAGTTTACCGAGTGAAATAGGAAACGGAGAATTTTCTAGGAAAAAAAAGAGCGGCAGGGTGGGGGGAGGGGGGAGAGAGACAGAGAGAGAAAGAGAGAAAAAGAAGGGGAAAAAAACGAGTAAGAAACGAAATCTGTCTTTCTCGCGGAGATGATAATTAATGATTTCCTCTCTCTGCTAGAAAGTTTGGCCTGCGTCTGATCAAGCACGGGCTAGTACTACTGTCGGTCGTGCACAGTAGGCCTAAAACGTTCACGCATCGACCAAGCGCATTAACCGGAAAACCACCGAGCTTCTTCCTCTTTCTAATTATCTCGTTAAATTTTGTGCTAGTGACACTCGAGTATTTACGTTTCGTACGAGCGCGAATTACGCTTGTTCCGAAAAATCGCTGAACGGACATTCCACGACGTGTTTAATAGAAAAACACGTATTGTGGATCGTTACAGATCCGCTTACTGTACTTACCCGAGCGTTGTTCCATTGTTTAAATATCCACGATTGGTGCTTTGATAACTGCGCAGCATTATTGAGGTTAGAATCGAAGCGTCGGACGATTAGATGTAAAATAGAACGATCGAAGGGTTTCTTTGACGAGCTTTTAACGTTCGTGGATACCACACAGTCATGTTTACGAAGGGTGGGGGTTAGGGAACATTTCCTTTGTAATGTTCGATCTTATGTAAAGCAAAAGGCACCTCTTGATCATCACTCTAGGGCCCCCCCGGAGGAATATCGATTCTTTCAACGTTAGAATCGATTCCTATAGGGTGGCGTCGCCGCGAAGGATACCGTGTAAAATCACTGTTACCGTCGATCAATCTTGTACGTCGATAAATCGACGCGTTTTCAGGAACGCTCGTACAGTCGATATTGTCGGTTCGCAACGGATCGATCGACGCTGTTGGAAACCGTTTACGCCAGCAGATCACTTTAACCTCTTAAAGAGTAGAATCTTGAAATCGTGTAGCGCTCTCGAATCGAGTTTTATTAAAAATCGATCATTTGTTTGTCGAGTGTTTCGCGGAATATACTTTCTTCTCGTATGTGTAACATTTTCTGGGGGAAAAACAAAAAAAAAGCAAAAAAAAACGGGGCCGAGCACGGTTTTATTTACGGAATTTCGTCTAGACGAAGAAACGCGGGATAAATCTCTTGAAAAAAAAAACCCTATATACGTATATCTGTATTTAATTATCGTCATTTATCATATTACTGTGTACTTATCGCATGATTATTACTTACGCGTATTATTTATACAACTACAGATAGGAATTCCCATTGAAGTATTATGTGGAAGGTTAGATATATCTATATATACATTATATTACATTATATTATTATATTATATTATATTGACATTATATTGTATTTACATTATATTATATTATATCACATGTATTTCTCACGTGAAACTTTTTCGAGCAATCTCAATAACACCGCGACGGCTATTGTTGTGCAACAAGTATATATAACGGGCGTGCTTTTTAAGAGGTTAATCGGGATACCGATTTAATATGTAGTACAGAGCAAAACGAAAAAAAAAAGAAAAAGAGAAAAAAAAAGCTTCCTCTACATACAAATACACATACACACACAGGTACACCACATTTGTCGCATACATAATGTACACGTACATATGCATAACGCGCGAGTCCGTCTTAATAGTTTCAAGTAAAAAGTAAAAACAAAAGAGAACCTCGAATTAAACAATTAACACTTAGTATAATTGTTATAATTATTTGTGGTGTTGTACTATCGTAATCAACTTCATTTCGACGTTCGTACATGTTTAGAGGATCGGTGTTGCGTAAGTAGTTCAATTGTGTATGTACTTTTTCCATTTACTTATGTGTTGTAAAACTGTATTCGTATTCGATCATTTTATTACGTACACGTGGTCATGATTTGTCGAAATCCAATTCGAGGTTTGTTCGATTCGAAAGTGTAACCGGGCCAGGCGGAGATACTTGAAAAGAGAAAAAGAAAGACAAAGAAAACAAATAAACACGTAACTTCCTTCATCGTAGAACGCCATGTATACGTATTTCGCATGCGGACAGTCTGCATAAGGGAACAGAATTCATTTCTCTCGAGGAAACAACGATGGGATGTTCGTTCCTGTTGATTCCGTCGAGCATTCTTCGTTCGTTGCCTCGAAATACATTCCGGTTCACATAAGAATCTGCCATTTACGGGGTAACGAGTTAGAGATGTGTTGAATATTTACACGAGTTTACAAGAATCTTGCTAATCTATACTTTTTCTATGCCACACATACATACATACCATCTGTGACGAACTTCGATATACACACACGTAGGTGCACACATACGAAAGAGAAGGCGACATCTAACAGATTACAAATATACTCTTGTACCTTTTTGCATTCGAACAACATAACGAACGAACAGATTATACATCGGACATACCACAAAGAAACAAACCCACATTACGATCATAGCCACACGGATACATAATTACATGCCACACATGTACAAGAAGAGGAGACCATTCACGCACACAGAGGCACACAACGTACACAAAGATGATGATGATTTAAAGAGAACGAAAAAAAAGAGAAAAAAGAAAAAAAAGACAAGTAAAAATATTCTCGAGAACACGTGCGCGCCATCACAATTGTTGATATAAATTGCGATCCATGATTATTACTATTTACGATATAATTATTATCTTGCATTGTCTAGTCATACGTTATTATTGTATAACTAACGATATTAATTATTAATTAACCTGTACTACCTAGTCGCATTATGTGTTGCATAAAGAAAAAAAAAACTATGAAAATTCCGAAGGCGAAAAAAGAAAGAGAGCGAGAGAGAGAGAGAGAGAATGATAGAGAGTGTAAGTGACGTACAGAGAGAAAGAGAGGGAGAGCAAGTGTAAACGAGAGCACGAGATAGAGAGAAAGAGAGAAAAAGAGAGAGAGAGAGAGAGAGCGAGCGAGCGAGGGTGAGTGACACAAGAGACACGAGACGGTGATGATGATAATATAACGAAATTTCGGTGATTATATTGTGAAGAACGACGACGACAATGATAAGGCGATGATTGTGGCGATGATTACGTGGTTGATTGCAACCAAATGATGAACAAGACAACAACGGTAGGCACAATATGTTCCCAAAAGAAAAAGTGAAAAAAAAAAATGAAGAAAAAGAAACGATTTAGAATATAAAGAGAGAGAAAGCGTGAGAGAGAGAGAGAGAGAGAAAGAGGGAGAGAATGAGACGAAGGCACTTCGTCGCAGCCGTGAATACGCTCGTCGATCGAGATCAAGATCAGGATTTGACGAATTGTGATGATGATGATGATGATCTCGGATGAAGTGATCTATTTTGAGGTTATACGGGAAAGTTTTAGTACGATTAGATACTACGTAATATGGGTGCTTCTGAAACGTGTTCACATTATACGCGAATAGTTTTTCAATCACGATTCGTCGATGTCGTACAAAGAAACGATCTGTCGATTTCCCAGAAAGAAAACTTCTGAAAAGCTAATATAATTAAACACTTCGAGGAGAACGGAGGAGCATAATACGGAACATCGAACATGCGCGACTGTAAATGTTACCGGGAAAGATTCGTGGCCATCTCGATAAATTAGATTTTGTAACATATAATCAGATATCCGCGAAGTGTTAAGTCATATCCGCCCAAAAAAAAAAAAGAGAAAAACGCTCGTCAATCCAATCAGAAAGTAATATCGTCGTACGTGTTGGAAAATTTGATGAATAAGTAGTACTACTTTAAGATACTTTCTGAGCTCGTCGTTTCTTCGATCGACGAATCAATCGAAGGGGGGAATCGATCGAATCGGGCGATCATGGTTGCCCTGAAGCCGCCTCCTTAGTTAAGGAACAGAAAGTGAAGATGATGATGATGATAATGATGATGATGATAAGAAAAAAAAAAGAAAAAAGAGTAATAACTGTCGCGACACGCACGCGCGCGCCACGTCGTGACGCGCCCGTGCGTACTGGTAACAGAGAAACAAAAAAAAAAGGACAAAACGAGTATTAAATATATGCGGGGGCCGTGGAGAGGAGGGAACCTTCCTTTACTCAAAAGAAATTTCGTTGGATTGCTCGTCGGTCCGTCGATTTTTCCCTTATCGTCAGGTAAACGAAAAGAAGAAAAATAAGAGAAGAAAAAAAAAAGAAAAACAAAAGAGGAATTCATAAGATCTGCATACATATACCTCATATCCTCGGTTTCGGTGCATAGCCAAGCGCAATCCCGTCAAAACAAAAGGAAACTAAAAATTCTCGAGATATATATACATATATCTTAAACGTGCGTTGTCTCTCCTTCCTGTGAAATCGTACCCTCCTCCCTCCCTCCCTCCCTCCCACCCGAGGAGAGCTCGCGGGCCCTATATTGCAATATTTGTACTTTTCCATGTTGAAACCTCGATATACAATAAATTATATTAACAAACTTCGATTCTCGATTCTCTTTCTTCCCGATCTTACTTCCAAGCTAAACAGGAATAAATAACTAGACGCAGTTTCGTTGAGAATTCGTTTATTCACGAGTCAAGAGTACAATCGTCGAACATTTTGGTAATCTTTGTTTGTAATTTACAAATTAACGGGATATACTTAATAAAAAGTAAAAAGTATTTCTGAAAAGGAGTATACAGTTATGGCAGCGCATTTTTAGAATTGCAGTCTTTCCAACGACAAAGGTAATTCCTCCCGTTGGAATGGAAAGTTCAATTGGTTCTGTACAAAATTAATATTGGAATAGAATTAGCAGTAAGATCTAAAGAAATAAAAATTATATGTATATATGAAACAGATTTCCGTCGTTAGCACGATATCTATCGTACGTTAATTTTTTTATATTTCTTCTTTTATTTTTTGTGAGAAGGTGGTTTCTTTGGAGCGAATTCTAGTCCTCTTATGTAGGTCTTCTTAATCTGGTATTTTTCTGAAAAGTAGAGGAACGCATAGATTTTTGTCGCGTATAAAAGTGTCAGTGCATTTACCTGTTAGTAATTTGTACACGTATAAGATTTGATTTCCTTGAACAAGAACGCTGGGAGTTTTCTTTCCCGGCTCGTCTGTAATCGTCGCACTTGCTCCGATGCTTTGACATTCCTTGCTGAACTCTTTGGAATTTATACCAAACGTTTCCAAATTATTCACCAGTGTTACCTGCAACAAACATCCTAGATGAGTTCGAAATTTTTCACAAAAAATTGTCCGTATTTCAACTTCGACAATCGATCGCTGTACCTTTTTACCACCGGATCGTACAGTGACTCTCATATCGATAGGCTCCAATTTGCCCGTGTGCAACAATTTGTTTCCCGCTAACGTGACTTCGTGCATATGCGTCATACGTCCGATAAACTTGTTTATACCATCCTCCATCGTCAGAGTTTCCTGATTCGCTTTGGTTTTCATGATACCCGCTAGTTGCGGATTCAATTTCAGAATTCTAAAAGTAAAGAGCAGATTGAATAGTCCACACGAAACATACGATCGAATTATATTCAGTGAGAGTGGTGCTCACTTTCCATCTTGAAGATTCTCTGCTTTCACGTATTCAGTAAAGCATTTTCTGATCTCAGCTCTTTTCATTACGTCCCCTTTTCTGCAATCATCGTATGGGAGTAAAATGTACATAATTCGTATCATATAATACAGCATAATGGTATATGATGTAACAGTTGTCAACTTCTGCTCTGCACAGAAAATCATTCTCTTTGCAATCATTGTATCGCGATAATGTGACACATCCCGAGGGTGCACTGTATACTTACTCGTAGCCGAATTTCAACAATATCGGCACTACGTCTGCGGTCACTTTGTAACATTCCGAAACTACCGCCGCGTTCGATACAACTGGCTCCTGGATCGGTGTAGGTTCCTCTAAAATGACTAGTTGCTTTAAAAGTGGATGATCAAACTGCAATGAAATATAATCACGGTTCATCGTTGATTCCTCGTTACGCGTGTCTATTTAACAACGTAGATCTCACCTTAATAGATAATATACTCTCAACACCTTTCGTAACAGAGGTATTAATAACACCTTTCGCCCTCATCTCCGCAAGGAACACGGATAACTTTTTATACCGAGATTTTTTTATATCTACGTTTCTATCCGCTGGACACGCCGCTAATAGATGATTCTTAAAGAAATTGGACGTCAGTATCGGCAGATCCGTGGCCTTTACCGATTTTTTACAAGCTTTGAAGAAACAATACTCCAACAAATTGTCCATTTCTTTTACCGGATCTGAAACTACTTCTGGTTGCTCTGTAGGTGTATCTTCTATCTCACCAGACTCTTCTACTTTGTCCTCTTCCACAGTTTCCTGTGTAGAATAATATTAATATTTTCTTGATAATAAGATCTTTAAGTGATTCAATAAGTTACATTGTAAATTACCTCACAAGGTGATTCTGATTCTGATACCCTATCATTATTCACATCTAACTCATTCATTGCTTCAACAATTGGCTCATGGTTATTATCATTCAGCTGTTCTGTAATTTCATTTACATCTCCTAACTTTTTATCTGTATTTGGTGGTCCTAGATTTGGTCTCAATGGAGGCTTTCCCAATTGGCAGAGCGTATCGTTTATCACATGTAGTATTTCCACACATTTCCCATAACCTCCAGACATGTACATATCTTCGCTAGAAAGTGCAGTAAGACCAACAGCAACTGGTGCCTGTATAAGGAAGGAATATAATTGTACATTTTTACAATAAATTATAAAGAAATCTGATAAAATAGCAATACCTTATTTTCTTCTGTATTCACACAAACAGGTGTACCCTTTTGCAATTTACCAAAAGAGTACAATGTTACAGGCTCTTTCATATTAACCCCAGGCAGCATTAGATCTGCACCACTAGACAATTTTGATACAACTGGAGTATGTGTCGTGAATGCCTTCAATAAATCTGGATGATGCCATAAAGTGTATATAGTGGGCAGTATAGTGGGCAATGCTTGACGCAAAGATTCAATTTGAAAAAACATAGGTGTCTTAGCGACACAGTACACTTTCCCCGAATGTCCATTGTGCGTTACAATTTTCATAATGCTTATCGCCTCTTTCTTGGGAATTAACAACTGCGTCTCCTCGTCTGTCAGCGTTGGATAAGCCGCTAAAATTTCCTCGCACAACTTCTTCCTGATCGAAAACAACAACGGAATTCATGAATACGCTCCTTGAATAAAATGAATTAAATTCATACCAACCTCTCCGTTCCCTTCAGTTGATTGTTCGACTTCACTTTGAACGGTTTGATGAACATTTTCACTTTGCAAGAATTTCAAACAGATCTACTTGACAAGGAGAACCTACGAAAACGACAACCGCACAGGCGAAAATGCAACGCTGCCTGTCGCAAGTTACAGCTGATCCTCAGGTTGTCCAACACTTTACCAATCTGTACGTTTAATCGGTGTAGTTCTAAGTGAAGAAACGAAAGTCTCTTACAACGCTTCGATACTACTTATGAGAAACATGCGTACAATCGTGGATCAATAGATCTCGCAAAAATCGCGCAATCAGCGTGAAGAATATTGTAACAATAAAGTTCAGTTTGTCTAAACAATTAACCGATGAATTCTTTTTCTTTTTCCTTTTTTTTTTCTTAATTCTTCAAAGAGTTCACTTCAAAAGAGTGTTTTCAACACTACCAACTTACCCGCCGAAGGTTGGTAGCTGTCAAACATTCAACTTTACTTTGGTAACTCGGATTAATTGAACTCCGCCTAAATATGGAACACGTATATGTACATAGTCGAGCATTTCTCTAGATATACATTTATAATTTCCGAATTGATTGATAGAAGAACTTTGAGCTTAACAGAGATCGTGCACCCTGCGCACGAGTTAATAATGTTAGTTGTATCACGTAGAGTGTACTGTGTCCTCTTACGGCACGTGGAAAAAATACGATCAAATGTACTGTGTGTTCAGTAGGTCACTATAACCTCAAAACGTTGCATTATGCATAATCAATCTGTGAGAAGTAGCCTTTGAACGTAGTGTGTAGCTTTTAAGATATCATCGCCGAATCCCTTTATTCACGTTCGCCGCCTGTCGATATGGCAACTATGAAAATATTGTTACGGCCAAACATCGCGAGGCTCACGGGGCTCAGAGTGAGTTGTTACATTTCATACCATCATTGTTATGTTCGTTTCTGGTTTCTGCATTTCACGATGAATCCGTCATGCATGTCTTTTGTTTACGACACAAATCGGTTGACCTACATTCACGGATTCGATGCAAATTTACGGAACACGCGATGATAACTCGTTCATTCATATTAATCGATCTTGAGACGGGAATTTTAGCCACGCTTGGGTGTAACTTTTCTCCTACTTCTCTCTCTTCTTTCTTTTTTTTACTTTCGAAACTTGTTTTTTTAAGTAAGACAGAAATAGATCCTTTGGAAATAAAAACTTGTGGTTTATCGTAAATTTCGTCACCGAACATCTCGGGAGTTAAATTACAATTGTCGAAGTTTTTTTTTTTTAATTGAAACTCGTTCTATATGTGTTATTTTTCATTTAACATTATGGGAAAATTAATTATGCGTTGCATTTGGAAAATTGTATAAGATCAATGATGCAAAGCTTGTCAGGCATTACAGTATGCTTCAGTATAAAAATATACCACATAGCATTCAAGAGAGAACAAGTATATTTTTATATCCTGCTTCAAGGTCCTTGTAGCTGCTTTTGCTCCAAAAATATGAACTGCAGAACACCTTATGAAACATGTGAAGTGCAGTCATTCTAGTTACAATATATACATATATACATTTTCTAGTTATAACAGGCATGAATGAAATATATCTTCAAATATCCACTGATATTTATCTTCCTTTATTTTCAGCATCTAAGTATTAAGCCAAAGTTTGGTCTGCTTTTTGACATTGATGGTGTGATTGTACGTGGTAAGAACGTATTACCACCAGTCCCAGAGGCTTTTAAAAGACTTCAAGGGAAAGATGGGAAATTTCGTGTACCAACTGTATTTGTAACTAACAGTGGCAATGCTCTGCGTGGCCAAAGAGCAGCAGACCTATCCAAATGGATAGGATTCGAAGTGAAAGAATCTCAAGTTGTCATGGCTCATTCGCCACTAAAATTATTACAAAACTTTCATAATAAGCAAGTGCTGATATCTGGACAAGGTCCCATCAAAGAAATAGCTAAAGAACTGGGTTTTCAGAAAATTATAACTATCCAAGAATTGGTGAAAAATTTCCCTTCGTTAGACTATGTAAATATGGAGAAAAGAAATCCACAATGTGGACCTGTAGATCCAAATTTCCCTGTAATAGAAGGCATCGTATTATTCAGCGAGCCTGTTTCATGGGAGGCGCCGTTACAATTGATAGTAGATCTTTTAATGACCAATGGCATGCCAACTGGTTTACCCGACGAAATTCCGTATCCGCATATTCCAGTATTGGCGTGCAATATGGATTTGTTATGGGTATCGGAAGCACCAATTCCCAGATACGGTCACGGTGCTTTCCTACTATGTCTAGAATCCTTATACAAGAAAATAACTAGCAAGGATTTACTCTATACTGCTCTAGTCGGAAAACCTAGTGAACTTACGTATTATCATGCAAATTATATGCTCAGTGAGCATGCTAAGAGTATTGGAATAAATCATAATATCGATACAATATATGCTATTGGGTAATTAACGATTGGAATACGTTATAAAATTGAAGAGATTATTATAAGTTCGAACGAATGCTGAATTCGATGTGTTTTGTTGCAGAGATAACATCAACACCGATATTTTCGGTGGAAATTTGTATGATAAGTATTTGTCGTACTGCACAAAGGAGGAAGTATTAAAGTCTGACAAATTGAAGATACTGCTTGGTAAATCGTATACCAATCCGCCTAGCGCGAAAGCTTGTATCAGTATTTTAGTTGAAACTGGCGTCCATCAGCGGGATTCAAAATTTATCGCGGAGCATAATCCGAGAGACTTTTTACCAGTCGACGATAGTCTATGCAAGCCCGCGTTCGTTGTGAAACACGTCGGCGAAGCGATTAATCTCGCGTTCAAAGAGGAAAAGTTCGACTGAGCTAAACATGTGTAAAATATACTTTTAGACTTGGAGGTGTTCAGAATACCTAATGTCGGTTAAAGAGAGAAAAAAAAGAGAACGTAAAAGGAATCACATTACAACATTTTCTTTAAGTATTACGTTAATTTCGTTAGATAAAGGTTTTTTAAAAACGGGCTCGAAGAAAATTGGAAGGCTGTAACAAATTGCACAGGCACGATATTTATTTTACTTCGTCATTTTTTTTCTGTTTTTTGTTTTTTTAATCATTTTCGAATTTTTATCTGCCATTGTTTTATCGAAAAACGAACGAAAGAAAATTACGTCTATTGTAATTCGACGCTAATCAATGTAAAAGAGAGAGACAGTTAATTATTAATGATTAGCGAGTGAATGAGTGTAGAGAGTACAAGAATTATGTACACCAGGGATACCGGACGAAGCTGATATGGTCTTTCAATCTATATAGATTTTTATGTATATTTAAAGTTTCTATAATTTATGTTATATAAGTATAGTTATTTAGAAAATTGTTCAAATATAGGATCATATATGTATATACACACATACGTTATACAAAGTTGTGTGTGTGTACATATATACACATATACGCTCATTACTTATATATATATATATATATATATATATATATATATATATATATATATATATATACACACAAATAGAGACAATTTTTAGTTTGACATTCAACGCGTTATAGTTGACTTGCTATCGAAGATTCAATTTTAACGTCTCGTTCATAGCGTTCCCTAATCTCTAATTTTATCATACTGTGACGGTAAATCGTACTAAAACCGAACAGTCGAGTACATAGTTCTAACTGCATATACAAAACGAAGCACCGATGCGTATCATAGAATTAATTAAAAAATCAACATAAAACGAGCTTTGCGCGACGCAC
Organism: Anthophora plumipes; assembly: GCA_951804975.1. NCBI lineage: Eukaryota > Metazoa > Arthropoda > Insecta > Hymenoptera > Apidae > Anthophora > Anthophora plumipes. The sequence goes on along the minus strand of OX638116.1, from coordinate 23,310,053 downwards.
CGATGTCGTTTTAGTCGAGGAAAGAAAATTGTAATTCAATGACACACGAGCATATTAACATGTCATTTAACACCGAATTTCGTTGTAGCGTTTACCGCTTTCTATACCGAATCATGTCTAGTCCCACGGAACAGTTTCCATCGTAGGTAACTCGTAGCAGTGTAGCGTTCTGTAATTATTATCAGCGTGCGAGAAGTGTTAGAAGCTGCTAGAGTAGCTTTCTTCGTGCAAACCGCTGTGTAAACGAATAGATTTAAAAAGAAAAAAAAAAAATAACGAGAAGAAAATTGTCACTCACGAACGTTTAATTCTCAATGTGCAACGACATACGGACTGCAATATCGTAAAACGCACATTGTACAACACTCGGTCCAGCTGATCGATAGTTGGCGCGATGCAAGATGCATACAGTGATGGAAAAGAGGAAAAACGAATAAAAATAACGAGACATCTGCGAAGATGAAGACTGACCCCTCGCGTAGAATCAAATTGATGATGACCCGCCTCTTGTAGCCGATCCACGACTTGTTTTAATATTAACGAATAAAGAAGAGGAAACGAGAAGTCTCGTTATTTCTCGCGATGGAGTTTAATACGAGGCAGAAGAGCACTCTGCAAAATTAGCAAAGCCGTAGATAACGATGGGCAGTTACACGCAGTTACACATAACGAGAAAAAAAAAAGAAAAGAAAAAACAACAATTATGTAGAGTGTTGCAAAATATTGAAAGCAATACAGAATGTACATTGTTTCTTTGTTACAATAATTATTTTGTAGATGCCTTTATCCATAGAAGAACCTGTCACTTTTATGGAGGCAATTAGAATCTATTACAATATAATTCCACTCTCGTTCGTTTTATCCCGTATCCCTTCTTCCATTGTCCTTTATGAAAGCCACAAGATAACGTTCTTTTTCTTTTTCAATCTTCCTTTTTCGTAGACAAGGGGATAATTAAACGTGGGTGATTAGAAGTGACGAGTTCGTAAAAAAAATTTTGATAGCAATCGATCGTGTAGTTCATTTTAGTTAAATGAATTGCGAGAGTATTCATTTAATCTTTTCGTTCACACGTGTCTCGTGTGTATTTCCTTCTCTCAAATTTCGAGCAAGCAACGATAGCTGATATTTCATTGCAGTAAGCAAAAAAGAAAGAGCTGTCGTTTCACTAAACGATATTTTTTTCAACAATATCGTTTCTCATACAATTTCTACGTTTTGTCACTTTACCTAAATCCTCTTAACCCATTCGAGACGAATTATCTTGAACTCGAGTTATTAGTTACCGCTCCTGTGGATCATTTTCAAAATAATTCGTCTCGAATGGGTTAATTAACACATTACCAACCACGTGGGGAGATCTTCCTGCTTTCAAATAACCAATTGAATATCTCTCCCCATTTTTTAAAGAAGTAGCTGCATGAACGATTTAAAAAATATATAAACTTGTACGAGATTTTAACGGGTGTCGGAAGAAAACATCCTCACCGGAAGTGTAGGACTCGGAGTCTTTCAAGCGAAGATTATTACTTCGCGTCGTTTGTGAAAAATACGCGGTTGACTAAGCGTTAAGAAAAACCTAGGGAATTTGTGTTCAAATGACTAAAGATGCTTTTTCCTGCCGTATCTATCACGAGCTGTACTTGTGGAAACTGGACACAACGAAATATTCGATATATTCGTAACATTATCGATCTCATTGTGACTATCGATAACGACCTCGCAATGGTACATGTTTTATCGAACTAAAGTGTTTCCTCCCTAAATGTTATCAGTTCGTTGTTTGCATATACCTGTAGCATATATCATTCACTGTCATTTTTCCCACGAAAGCCGCGGCATACAGAAGGGAAAGAAATGATTTCGCCATTCGTAAGTCGAGTTAACGTTTTTAATGAGCTTGCAGAAAAATTGACTCGAAAAATTAGTAATTGCTTCTGGTCACAGTGGAACGTGCCAGGACGTCTGGGTCTCATGACCCGTGAATTAAACCGTCAATCGTTTGATGGAGTAATTCAATTAAATATCGGTTCGCCGGTGTCCGCGAGGAATAAATTTATTTCCACGCCGATAGGAGGGTCATCGGGAGTTCATCGTAACTTATCTGATCGCGTACTTTATTAATTAACCAACGATACGCAGGTAGAAACATTTAAATGAAAGAACGAGATTTATTTTTTACGCGAAGTCACGGAGATATTCACCACTATGTTTACGGGCTTTTCTCGAGAGAATTTTTCCCCCGAGAAATCGATTTATTGCAGACAATTGTATATTGTTAATTTAGAAATGTTAATTTACAAACGTTTCGTTAATGAAAGTGAGGAACAGTTGCTGTAAAATAATAAGCAATTGTTTCGGAAATTCTAAATGCATCAAATTCACGTGTCCAATAATTTAAGAATTGTAAAAAATTGTTACTCTTGAATTTCTTGTTAAATCCACAGTGCAAGTAATTAAAGAGGGAGCCAGTTTTGATACACAACTATTCTTGATATTTCAGTGTCGTTCTTTAAAGATTCGACGGGTGTCGTCGCTTCTTGAAACTAAAAATACATCTCGCGGAGTCATTGTGCGAGACGTGTAAGTACACTCGACGAATTAAAGTGGAACGTTTTCTGTGTACACACGTTCTTCGAGCAGAATTTCCGGCAGAGGAAGAAATCGACCGAGATTTCCATGAGGATGGTATTTTTACATCGGACTGCTCCACGGCCGCCTCATTGCACGTGGACTTAATTTACGAGTTCATTAATGGCCGAGTTATCGTAATTGACCTTATCGCCATGTTACTAATCAGCATCGTCTTCTCGAATTACGTCAGCTCGTGAACGGAATTGAAAACGTAGCTAAGATCTCCTTTAAACTAATACGATCGTCTTATGAAAGATTTTCTTTTTCCTTCTGTTCGATTGAAGAATCATCGGTGAGAGAAAAAAGGTTCTACGTACTTGGAGAATTTACGATGTCGAATGTTTAAATAAAAGTAACTTGATCGCGTAGAAAAGTTGGAACGTATTGAGAACGGTTACGTTCACTGGTCCAGTTTACGGAACTGGTTGCGGGATTATTAATCATAACCTCATTTATATGGGAATCGCGCGAAGTGTTACGTACCGATTGTTTTCTTTTTTTTTTTTTTTTTATAAAATCTGTGTAAAAAATTAATACTGTAATGGTACTATCGGACGATCAATATATATTTCTTTTCATACGTTCAGTTTTATTGACAGTACATTCAGTTTCGAGTTAGCGTTGAAAGAAAGCTTGTGCAGCGATTATTTTGTTATTATCAGGCCAAAGAAGAAAAGAGTATCGACTAAAAAGTGACTTTTAAATGGAGAAATATTTTCTCGTGCAAATTTGTTAAATAAATTTCGCACGTTCACTCGAAATGTTTGTTAAAATTATTTTAGATACAGTATTAAATTTAATTGCACCAACTACTGAGAAATATGGTTTGTCTTTGTCAGTAACAAAAGGCCAACATTTCCAATGATTGTCAGATATGTATAAATAAGAATTTTGATAATCTTACAAATAAAATTTGAAATTTATTTTGAAAATATAAATTTTATGAGCAAATCTCACAAAAAAGTTTGAAATTTAATTTGAAAATAGAAACTTGATGAGAAAATGTTCAAACCGGTCATTTTGACCGGTTGGTATATCTAGTGTTAGAATACATACTTTCGTTGCTTCGTCTAAGATATTTTCACAAGATACAAAAATGTATTGTACAATACAAGGCACAGTTAGGCCACGTCGTGAAATATCCGCAAGAAATAGCAGAGTTTATGAAACAGCTAGGATGTAACTTCCTCCTAAAGGATTTATCGAAATCAATGCGTAACACTTCGCGTATGGCCCGCCCATCAATGGCCAAACCGGTTTCTCCATTTCTGTGCCGTGTTGCACGGCTGACGGTGCAAGCGAGTCGCGGATGTCATATCTAATTTGAAATTCAGGCCTCGTCTGGCCGTGCATAGCTTTCAAATATAGGTTAAAGATCGTTGCCCATTCGAAAGTCTTTCCCTCCTTAAAAATGAGCAAAAAAGAAAGAAGAAAAAGAACATTAAAAGAAAAGAAAAAAAAAGGATAAAAAAGAAAATAAAGTATCAAAACACAAGTTTTCGTAAGATTTCTACATTTTTTTTTGTTTTTCTTCCATTTCCCAAATCAAATCGTTCGTAATGTACAATCATTGTTAAAATTATCTTTCAAAAGTTACATCTTTCTCGAATAAAGGATTCCGCTTCGATTTAACTCTTTCGCTGTTCCTTTCATACATGATACACATTGTCAGAGCGTTTCTCTTAGTTTATCTCGTTGTTTGCAGTTCGTATACTGTTATAGATAAGAAAACGAGCTTCTTCTTCATCATCGAGAACTATTTTCACACATATAGTTCTTTCTTTATTTATTTCAAGCGAATATGTTCAATTTGCTTCGTAAGAGGTAAAGAAAAGCTTGAAAGGCATTTTAAAAGAAATCCATAGGAACAGTATATTCTACGATTCGAGTCATAATTAACTCATTTGCATCACAGCTCTAAATACGATACTAACTTCACAAATCAGGGACTTATCAGTAATCAATAAATGGTGCGTATCGACCAATTTTTCTTACTTTCGGTTTTACTTAGAAATTCCATAGAATAATCAAAGAAAAAGATGACTACACGAGTAAATTGTTACGCACTGAATAACATAAAAATTATAATATAAAATCGTCATTTGCAGATTATATCTTGCAAATGGGTTAAACACATTGTGAACGAGAGATGCGAATCAGCGTTTCATTTTTCAATCATCATTGTTGACCATTTTTTCATATTTGTGAACAGCGAAAGTGTCAGAACGTGAAGCTCTCGAGAAGAATCCACTTCGATTTCGTTGATAATGAAACTCACGAGCTGTACACCCACATGAAAGCAGAGGGTCGTCGGTATAATTGACCCGCGAAAGTCTGTTTCTCACGTCGCCAAGCGTTTCACTGTCACCTTCTTTCCATTAGAGACCATCGCGCTAGCGAATCTACCGCAATTTCAGACGATTAATCACACGCAATAAGAATAAAAAAAAAAGAAAAGAAAAAAAACCATTGACGAAGCATGTACAACCGAGAGAAATCGTTCAACCATACGAATCATGTTCTTTCTCATTACATTACACGACATACATATGTACACGGATCTCCTCGAATCTATCGTTATCCAACGATTCACGTATATAAATTAATTGACGATATAAATTAAACGAATCTATCAGGTATGAAATTTCGTTACGTTACAAATCTAACACTCGTCTATTACATTTGCATCCCTCTTCCTTCTTCTCTTCTCGTAACAATTCACAGCTCTTTGGATCTGTTCTAGATACTCTTGAATCGTGTCCTCTTGAGGGAACTCTCTGCTATCCGATCTCGACAGGGATCTCTTTTGAACGAGAGCAGTTAACATCAGAGTGACTACAGGAAGTGTCATTCCAAGAAGAAACGTCGGTGTCATAATGTTCTTCAAACCGTGTTTCTTGAATCCTTTGTACAATTCCGCCCAGATCCCTCCACCTTCTTCATCGCGGTATTTACCAAATTTCCCGTACAAATGAGGCTTAATCTTACCAGTTTGAGCTATGTAATTGTAGTAATAAGGATCGTACGATTGTGCGTATAATTGAGAGTAATAAACATCTTTGGTAGGTGGTGGTTGATCTGCTTCAGGGAACCATGCACTAGTATCCTCGTAACGTACCGGAGGATTATTAATTGCTGGTGGTCCATGATGAAATCCTGGTGGTTTTGTGTAGATCACTTCAACTGGAGGACCTTTTGGCTTGAATGGAACTGTGGGAAATATTAGAAGTGTAATTAATTTATTGGTAATTAGAACGAATTTCTGCTTCGAGTGAAAACAGAGTGGAGTTACGACATAGAAGAAACTCTCACGATATTTGATCTAGAAGGATGGAACTCTCGATTGTTTTATCCGAACGTTGTGATTAACGCGTGTTTTATAACGTGAGAACGTAATGTCTCATGCACACTATCGGTTAAATTAAATGTTACTTCATTGTTTAGAGCAACATTTGTTTTCTTTTTTTTTTGTCATCTTTAAAATCATTTTTAAATCGCTATGTAAAATAACCAGAGTAATTTTTCTTATTTATATATTATTATTCAAAGGAATTTCGCACGACCAGCGTTTTTCGATCAGTATCACATATTATATTTGTGATTTGACTCGCACGATCTGATGAGCAAACGACTAATCGATTTTCCTATAAATAATGATTAATAAAATGGAAATTTAAACGTTAAAGATGGTCAAAGATGCATTTACACTATTTATTTCTTGTTTTCAAATTTCTTCGATTTTTTTCTCTTCGAAAATACACTGTTCAACCTGTACAAGGATTGCAAACTCGTGAAAGATATCGGTAGCATGTGTAAATTTAGATAGCAGCGGCTGTTAAGGTGTTAAGAGTGTTCTCGAGAGAATATTCACATTCAACGAATAAGAAAATATTTCATAAGAAAGAATTATCGACACCGTTTCGTTGAAGTAACTCTCTATTGCATTCTGTTCCCAATTGTGGAGTTAAATTTAAAATATTCCATAGTAAACTAAGTAGACAATACTGAAGAGCGGAAATATTGGCTGAAATATTGTACTGACGTAGGTTTTTTGTTTATAATCTAATATAAATTGTTATACTGGTATAATGTATACATAATTCAGAGAAATTGTTCTTTAAAGGTGCAAAATACGTCAATCTTTTATGGGAAAAATAAGAATGCTTATTCATAAAAGTAAGAATGCTTAGAATCAACGTACGAGATATATCATCATGTAGTAATGATCCAGAACTTGAAGACGAGTCTGGCGATGGAAAGGAAGAAGTAATAAAAGCAATAAACTCATCAAACTTCCCATCTTCCAAAGCAAAACAAAAAAAAAAGTGCAACTAGAGAGAAAATATTCTGGAAAGCAAGCCAGGACTAAATAAAAGCAATAAACTCTACTGATTATAACAGTGAAGACGATGATATTCCTTTGCAACAGTTATTCCCATCTTCCAAAACAAAAAAAAGAAGTGCAACTAGAAAGAAAATATTCTGGAAAGCAAGCCAGGACTAAATAAAAGCAATAAACTCTACTGATTATAACAGTGAAGACTATGATATTCCTTTGCACCAGTTATTCCCATCTTCTAAAGCAAAACAAAAAAAAATGCAACTAGAGAGAAAATATTCTGGAAAGCAAGCCAGAACTAGAAAAGATGAAATAAACACATGACCAACATTTATTTATTTCACGACCACGCTCATTTTTAAGTAGATTAACAGCCATATATATATATTTTTTTCCAACTCATCATAAAAATTGATGCAATAGAGGATTAATTATCATGGTGTACGGGAAATCGTTTAAAATAAATTCCATGGAGATTTTCTCACCTGGAATAGGTGGTCCGCTATGAAAACCAGGTCCTCCTCTCGACTGTGCATAATTAAATGGCTTCCCACGCACTCTTCTCACGCGTTGATACCATCCAGGATAATAGACATCTTTCCTCGACTGTATTCCATCTGTATACGGTTGAAATAATTGCTGTTGCTGCATCAAAGGCGTAGTCATAGGGTTCGCCATAGTCGAACGAAGATCTATCGGGTTGGTAGGTGCATTGTAACCCGGTTGATTAACATGAAAAGCTTGGAACGGATGTCTTTGTTGCATCAGTTGCGCAGTCAGATGTTGGTTCACAGGTGATGACACAATTTGTTGATTAACAACCGGTTGCACAGGCTGTTGCGTAAATTGTTGCTGATTAACGATCGTTCCCTGAACGTTTCCACCAGCTGGTGAATCTCTGTTTTCCAAATAATGATCCAAAGATAAACGTGACTCCTCCGGTGTTTTCGAGTTTAGAAAACTGTTCAAAGCTAACTCTGCCGTATTCACGGACGTTGTTCCTTGGTTGTAACTACTCGTAGGTAAATTTCTAGCTGTATGAACGATTTTCTGCTGTTCGATCAAGTACGACGAATCTTCTTGACTCGTTGGATATGCGTCGATTGTAGTTTTCAGAGGATTCGTTAGTACAGACGAGTTGTTAACGTTCGAATAAGGTGGATAAAGGTTCTGTGATGATTGTACGAGATTATTAGTCACGTTCGCCGTGGTTTCTTCTACTTTTGCGGTTCTTTCAGAGACGCGTGACTCTTCAGCTGTGTACTCGGTGTCTTCAGTCAACGGGTTACCCTCGAAGTTCAATTGACCGTTCGTTAATCCCGCCACAAGGACCAGCAGAACCGTTGCCGCGTTCATGACTCTGGAAGCAACGAGAAAAACCTACTCATTCCTCGATTATTCTAGATTCGAAGAATTTTTCCCATTCGTCGAGCAAATCTTTTTCAACCTTTTGTCAGATTTGGATGCTTGATATTTGAAGATATTTGTACATGGAAGTCTTACAGGTTCTAAGATACTTAGACCAAGGTTGGCCAACTTTTTGCATACCATGCGCCAATATTTTCACAGACGAATTTAAATGCGTCGAGTACTTTTTATACCTTCTTACGTTTATGGTTAAGGGTTGAAAAATAGAGATAAGGGTACGATGGATCTTATCTCTTTCTTTCGTGTAACATCATTCGGTTGCATAAGTCATAGACACGACATCCAAAGAGTATAGATTCGACTGTACGATCAAAACCCATGATATAAAAATACATATGGGCGCGAAGATGTAATGCGACACGGTTTGGTCATCTCTGACTTAGACTGTAGCTTCAAGGTTTGAATTGTAGCGATTCTTCCGTGTGGCTGGCTCGAGATTTTAGACGTTAATGTTAAAAAAGTCCAAAGAAACGAACGAGGAGGTCATGTGCCTTCTTTTGACGCGTTTCTCTCTCATTTTGACCGGTTGGTATATGTAAATATATGTAAGTATCTGGACACTTATGTATTTGCGGAATTCGCATAAATATTTCTTAAATCTAGTTTCTTTTATGGATTTATTATGTTGTCCTTTAATCTTGATGTTGCTCTTGGACAATACAAGCAATATTTATTAACAAATGGTGTCAATAAAGTTATTATAAAGATAAATAAGCGAAAACATACATATAGAAGCGATATGAGGATAAATTTTAGACGATTTTGTCTCTCTTTCGATTGTTTCTCACAGTACTATCTATTTAATATGTTTATCTGTATACATTTGTATGCATTTCAATACTATACATTGGATAAACACGAGAGCAGCGCAATGGAGACTTTTGGAAAATTTTAGTTTAAGTTTGAGAGTGTTAGTGATAGCAACGATGAGTTCTGGAGAAAAATTGTCAAGTGAAAAACGTGCTGCTATTATAGTTCTAGTTAATTAAGGCTATTCTATTAGAAAAATAGCTGTGAAAACGAAGATTTCGAAGTCTACGATACGAAATAGATAAAAATACTGATACTAGGAGCGTAAGTTTAATTACAACAGTTAACAGAGGGAGGGAAAAAAATTCTGGAAAGAGAAAGATGGCTGAAGAGGAAGAAGATGCTTGAGTAAATAGTCTAAGTGCATTCATGAATCGAGCAGCGTGGGTTAAAGACCCGCGTAACACTTTCTTCGGTCAAGGTGAACGCAACCACGCTGAAACGCGCCTCCATTAATCGTTTCCCAATGAAATTGCTTCCTATACTACGTTGTTACCACCACGCGCCATTATTCTTTCCACGTCGAGTATTCTATATACAAATATACAGCGTGTTTCACAAACTCTGTCCACTTAACCAGTTAACTGTGGCGATCTTTTTGCAAAGCGTGCACCAGTGTGTGTTACTGCACTGCTTACGAGTTAGCTCTCAGGAAGTTATGAATCCAACTGAAATTATTTCTAATTTTTATTTGCTTCTTTCATTTCGTCTTCACCTCTAAACATTTTAAACATACTCAAATTTACGAATATAATTTAGTTTTCGCTAAAATTACAATTTAAATATCAAATTGTACCAAAATTTTACGCATGACGGATATAATCGTCATGACACAAAATTCTGCCACATCTCCATGACGGATATAGTCGTCAAACACACTTAACTGGTTAAGTATCCTCGTTAGTTCGAATAATACGAGAAAATGTTATTTACAGAAGTTGTGGGATTTAAGAAGCTACATAATACGATATAGATCATATATTTATGTATTTTATATATATGTTGTATGTTAGCCAATTTGTGATATTTATTTAATTACACGTTTAACATTTTACTAACCGGAAGCCTATTAATCAGCTTTTCGCTGCTAACATTTATCTTGTTGCCACAAATTAATGAATTATAATAAGAGAAAGTGAACGATATATAGTAAGTCCTCTCAGGAGTTTTGATTGAAAATTTTTAGAGCTGTAAAAATAAACGCGGTAGCAAAAATCGAGTCAATATTGAATTGAATGAGCTGGTCGTTGAAGTGTAAATTTATTTACTAAGTTAAGCATTTTTATCTTGTAACGTACAGCAAGCAGAAAATTATTAGGTACTTTTAGAGAAAGAATTGAACACTGAAACTGACCTGAGTAAATTTGAACAAGAACTATTCGCAAGATACGAAGCATTGTGTTTAATAATAACGTTTAATGTGTTTAATAATAATATTTAATTGTGTTTAGTAAAAATGTTTAACGTATTCAATAATAACATTTAACTGTGTTTAATAATAAAATTTAATAACACAATTTTTAGCACCTTCTACGAAGATAAGCTCTGTTTTTCAAATTCAGCGAAAAAATTTTGAACATTTATTGCAATAAATTTTCCCTCGCAAATCTAAAAAATTTATAAATTTGTGATGTTCAAGGCCACGTAAAGGTCGTGATATTAACGACATTGGTTTCTCTTTGACCCCAGTTATCGCGTCGCAATATTAAAAATATATAGTTAAATACAGAAAAACATGGATGATCTTGAAATGTCGAAAAAATGACTCTGAAAAAAAAGAAATTGTTCCCATTGTAATATCTCTTCCCTCGAATAATTTGTCCTTTTGAAATTTCCGTGCAGCGTGAAAATTAACGGAGATATCGCCTTGTTGACAGAGTTTGTGGAACGCCCTGTACAATACTAAAAAATGAAATTTCTAGCGATAACTTTGAAACGAGGTCACGTTCGAATGAACTTTCTTCGTTGCTTTTGTGGCCACTTTCGAGATGGTTCCACATGTTATGAAACATCCTGTAGACCGTAGAATATTCCATTCGTAAGTCTCGTGAATTTTTCATAAGTGGAAGGAGAAGATCGTAAATAAATCTAGGAATAAAAGTTTACGTTTGAATTTCGCGGGATAATCCGGCGAAATTATGAATCGCGACATTACCAGGAGCCTGACTATTGCAGATTTTTAATAAATTAGAATAAATCTATGCTCGAAAGACGATTTTTCTCGTTCTTCTTTTTTTTTTGTTTTTTTTTTTATTCTTTTTCGAGGTTGAACGTTCGACGACGAAAGAGTGAATCATCCGAAGAGAAATGTATCGAAATGTTGCGATGGAAAAAGTCGTACGGAGAGAGAGTGGCTCTGTTTGAAACTCTGTCCACGTGCACGTTGCTCCTCGACGAGTTCACGGTCATTCTACACCGATGGAACATTTCGATTTTTCCACGAAAGGCGAGAGAAAAGTAATCGTCGCGATGTTCTACATACCGCGGGATTCAAGTTCGACGATTCATCCGTAGGAAGATGTCTCTGGACACATTGTACTGATTGTGAATTTACGATTTTTACAATTGTCGATTTATGTGCAGGATGTTTCGTCTGGTTCGAGCGAGTGAAATAGTTCGGTTGCTTTTTATCGTACGGAAAACGGTGGTTGGAAAGAAAATTAATGGTAAAAAGAGAGAAATATTCTAAATAAACATTTTTGATTTTTTTTTACTTAATTTTTTCACGAGATTCAAACTTTCGTTACTTAATTTCTTTTCTTACGAAATTTCGAGGTCATCGATGATTTTTCTAACTGGATCAATGTTCTTGCTTTACTTAATTCTCCTTTTTGCGAAATTTCAACGTCCTCGATGATTTTTTTAAATAATTAGATGATTTTTTTAAGCGAACAGATGATTTTTTACGAAATTTTAAGGTCACTGATGATTTTTTCGAAAGGATCAATGCTCCTGCTTTACTTAATTCTCCTTTTTGCGAAATTTCAACGTCCTCGATGATTTTTTAAAATGATTAGATGATTTTTTTAAGCGAACAGATGACTTCTTACGAAATTTCAAGGTCACCGATGATTTTTTCAAAGGGATCAATGTTTTTGCTTTACTTAATTCTCTTTTTTGCGAAATTTCAACGTCCTCGATGATTTTTTAAAATGATTAGATGATTTTTTACGAAACTTCAAGGTCACCGATGATTTTTTCGAAGGGATCAATGCTCCTGCTTTACTTAATTCTCTTTTTTGCGAGATTTCAAGGTCCTCAATGATTTTTTAAAATGATTAGATGATTTTTTAAAATGAATAGATGACTTCTTACGAAATTTCAAGGTCACCGATGATTTTTTCGAAGGGATCAGTGCTCTTGCTTTACTTAATTCTCTTTTTTGCGAAATTTCAACGTCCTCGATGATTTTTTAAAATGCTCAGATGATTTTCAACGAAACTTCAAGGTCACCGATGATTTTTTCGAAGGGATCAATGCTCCTGCTTTACTTAATTCTCTTTTTTGCGAGATTTCAATGTCACCGATGATTTTTTTTTCAAAAGGATCGATTTTCTCATTATCTAACTATCGTAGCTCATGGAAAACAGAATACTGACGTTCGCATGTCCTTCAATCCACTAAAAGAAACGATGATCTTGAAATCTCAAAAAAAAAAAAAAAAAAAAAAAAAAAGAATCTATCAATCAGTATATTTTTGAACCATCCACATCTCTAAAAATGTTTTTAGTACGGTGAAAAAAGCAATAGGGTTTTCTGTTTCCTCTTCAACTTAGATGAAACGTCCTGTATAAATACATATGAATATACATACATGTACTTCGTTGCTATTTTTTATGATCCTTAATGACAATTACCGTTTAAGAATGTTAAAATTTCGCCATTCGCCGGCATAATGGTCTCTCGAACGACAGGTCAGAACTTTCTAAAAACCGTTAATCCATTAAGAATTCTGCGATCCCTGTTGAAATTCGAAAAACGCTTCGATTTCCTTCCACCTACCTAGAGAACGATCGGTTATTGACATAATTCACGAAAGCGCGTGTCTCGTCGACAATCAAACTGAATGTTCAAGAAGAAATCTCTCTCTCTCTCTCTCTCTATTTTTCTGTGATCGTTCACAGGAACGTAAAGAGAAAAGAAGCGCGTAACTCTACGTAGCGTGTTATGATAATTACTCGTAATCCTCGGTTGAAAAACGAAATCGAGCCACGCGTTTAATTACCGTCGCCTACTTAACCCTCTCCAAACCTAATTTTTCTTCGTTCGTTAGGAAAAAACTCGCAGTTCATTCTGAATCTTACAATTTTCAGAAACGTTGATAGGATAAAAATTAGTAATTACTAATTAATATTCTAAACGACTTTTAACTGATTTGTGTGCTCATCTTTCACACAGAAATGAAATATCTCCAGCTTGTAATTCAAAAAGTAACAAAAATAATAACCAATCACTTCATTTTGATTTTTGCAAATGTCAATACGAAATGTCTTGTATAAAAAGTAAAGTATAACTAAATTTAGGCGTATTAAGTGTAAAATATAAATAAATAAATGTGCAACTTTCGAGTCACGTGGTATCATAGAGGGTTAACTTAATCGAACTTATTTTTTTCTGGAATTTAATAGCCAACTAAAGTGAGACGTGTGAAATGTAAAAAAAAAACAAATTGAGGACGGATAAAACGTAAAATATAAATAAATTGAGGCGTATTAAGTGTAAAATATAAATAAATAAATGTGGAACTTTCGAGTCACGTGGTATCATAGAGGGTTAACTTAATCGAACTTATTTTTTTCCGTATTTGTCTGTCTCACACACACTGCTATTCCTCGAAGTCAATTTCCAAGCAAAATGAGACGTATAAAATATAAAATATAAATAAATAAACGTTTAACTTTCAAGTCACGTGGTATCATAGAGGGTTAACTTAATCTACACACACTGTCATTCCTCGAAACGATAAAATCAACGATTTACATTTTATTTTCATCGATTTCTATCATCGACATCGTCCAAATTCAACTGGAATGAACGAAGAAAGAAGAAATAGAAAATTCGGTAATTTTACTCACGGCTGTGAAAAAAAAAAAAATCAGCAGAGAACACTCGCGAATAACTGGTCCCTGTCACGAATCGATGTCGATCGCGATCGAACGTCGAAAAATCGGCCGACGATAAGCCCGGTATTTGAAAAAAGCACACGAGAGAAGACCATCCATCGGTCCGAATGGAACCAGGAATACTGAAGATCCATGGATCCGATGAGAAAGCCATTCACTTCGTGTACACTCCCTACCTTCTCCTCAAACCTTCTGTTAGCCCCAGACCTCCTCGTCGATTCTTCCTTACCTGAAACGAAGTTACGACTTTCTTTTTCTTTTTCTTTTCTTCTTTCTATCTTTCTTTCGGCACTTCGATTGCAGGTGCACCATTGGTAACCCTTTCTTTCTCACGACGACGACGACGACGACCTCTGTTACTTTTATCGTCGACGATAAAATTCGCGGTGGAGAAAGTGAAATGCAAGTGAAAATCGAGAGAATTTCAAGCGTTTCAAAATTTTCATTATTATTTTATTATGTAGATAAGAAAACATGTAAAAGATAATCTTCATTATTTGCTTCGTAATTCCGACCAGTTGCAGTTTACCCAAAAAATTGTTCACATCTAATAAAATGTGAAAATTAATTCTAACTTCTGAAAAAAGAAAAATCGCAAGTTATTCAGTTTTAAAGGAGATTAATATTCTTTTGTGAGTTACTGTATGTGTAAATATTTTGCTATATGATTTGATGGTTTTAAGTTGGAGTGCTCTGAGGTTAAAGGATTAAAAAAGATTCCCATAGACTCCCATGGTCAAGTAACCAATTGAAAATGTCTACAGTACTCTATATTCTTCCAGCAATTGAATTTTCTGTTTGTTAAGAGACAAGGTCTCGATAATATAGCGGTCTAGTTAACGAAAGATCGCAGAATCCCTGGGAAGTGTTGTTTCTTCAGCAATTACGGCTCGTAAATCACTTTTTCCGCGCTCGTTCAACCGTGAACGTGTCGTTCATGTCTCGAATAACTGTTCATCCTTGGAGAACAACGCCGAAGATACGTATACAGATCTCGTGTACATTCCTCAGGCGAGAATTAATCAGTATTTTTAGAGAATTTATCAGAATTTGGAGAATTTATCAGAATTTAGAGAATTTATCAGTCAATTTTCATTGATTCTATTTCCTTGGTCCGTACCAATGGCCGTGAACATTGCTCAGGCGAGAATTAATCAGTATTTTTAAAGAATTTATCAAAATTTAGAGAATTTATCAGTCAATTTTCATTGATCCTATTTCCTTGGTCCGTACCAATGGCCGTGAACATTCCTCAGACGAGAATTTACAGTATTTTTAGAGAATTTATCAAAATTTAGAGAATTTATCAGAATTTATCAGTCAATTTTCATTGATCCTATTTCCTTGGTCCGTACCAATGGCCGTAAACATTCCTCAGGCGAGAATTAATCAGTATTTTTAGAGAATTTATCGGAATTTAGAGAATTTTTCAGTCAATTTTCATTGATCCTATTTCCTTGGTCCGTACCAATGGCCGTAAACATTCCTCAGGCGAGAATTAATCAGTATTTTTAGAGAATTTATCAAAATTTAGAGAATTTATCAGAATTTATCAGTCAATTTTCATTGATCCTATTTCCTTGATCCGTACCAATGGCCGTGAACATTCTAAGTGTATTGTTATGGTAATATGGAGGATGAGTCACATCACTTATGGACCCTGAGTAAATTATGTATTACGTGTTCAACGAAAAAGTGTTTTATATATTGGAAATAAATTCTTTTCGACCTCATTCACATTAGTACAGCTATTCAAAACGAAATATTCAATGGTGTTCGCAAGTTTACAGAAAATGTGTCCTAAAATTAATGGAAAACAGTGTATATATTATATTTTGATCACCCGAAGGCTTTTTTTTTCAAGATACTAAAATCCATATTGCCACGAAACTGGTATCATAAGTAAAACGATTTTGTCTGTCTATTTGCATAGCAAGTTTCTCTTTTACCTAATTCACGGCAGAAACTTTCGAAGAAAAGCGCTAATTAATGGAATATGTGGGTCAACCGGTTAGTGACTGCACTTACAGTTCTCGATGGATAAAACCTCGATGATGCATCGTGATATCCGTGGTTGATCATCATGCAATTTTTACTGTGTCTAACAGGAGCAAATCGAACGGTAGTTTAAGCATTTTGTTTGCACTGCCTTTCGAACGATCACTCGCCGCGACGACATTGTTGATGAGCCTCGCTGATTGACACGAATCGCGTAGATGGAACAACCAGTGAGCCACTTACCTGATTCAACAAGGATCACTCTTTGTTTGCAGATCGTACTTCTGTTATGTTATTAAATAAAGTACGTGTTAAATTTTGCGGTGTATTCATAACGGATTGATTCAACAAAAGTCACTTTCCATTAACAGATTATGGTAATTAAGAAAGATTTGTTTGGGGAAAAAGGGAGGAAGAGATTGAAAGTTACCATGCGAAGGAATTATGTCAACGAGATCTTATTAATAGGAATTTTAGAAG
This sequence comes from Anthophora plumipes, assembly GCA_951804975.1. Taxonomy (NCBI): domain Eukaryota; kingdom Metazoa; phylum Arthropoda; class Insecta; order Hymenoptera; family Apidae; genus Anthophora; species Anthophora plumipes. The sequence continues at coordinate 23,293,241 of OX638116.1, read as the reverse complement.
AAGAAAAAGAGAAGAGATTGAAAGTTGTCGTGCAAAATTAATAATAGGTAGATTAGAAGAAAGCAAAGAAGAGATTGAAAACTGTCGCGCGAAGAAATGGTGTCAGAGCGATATTAATAATAGGAATTTTAGAAGAAACGAAGAGAAGAGATTGAAAACTGTCGCGTAAAGAATGTTTATCAGTACGAAGTTAATAATAGGAATTTTGGAAGCAAAGAAGAGAAGAGATTGAAAGCTGTTGCGTGAAGAAATGATGTTAGAGCGATATTAATAATAGGAATTTTAGAAGAAAGTAAAGAAGAGATTGAAAATTGTCGCGCAAAGAATGTTTATCAGCACGAACTTAATATATAGGAATTTTAGAAGAAACGAAGAGAAGAGATCGAAAACTGTCGCGTAAAGAAATTATATCAGCGCAATTTTAATAATGAGAAATTTAAAAAAGTGCAAAGCAGAGATTGAAAACTGTCGCGTGAAGAAATTATGTCAGAGCGATATTAATAATAGGAATTCCAGAAGAAAAGAAGAGAAGAAATTGAAAACTGTCGCGTAAAAAAATTATATCAGCGCAATTTTAACGATAGAAATTTCAGAAGAAACGAAGAGAAGAGATTGAAAGCTCTCGCGTAAAAAAATTATATCAGCGCAATTTTAATAATAAAAAATTAAAAAAAAACGCAAAGAGAAGACTGAAAGGTCTCGCGTAAAAAAATTATATCAGCGCAATTTTAACGATAGAAATTTCAGAAGAAACGAAGAGAACAGATTGAAAGCTCTCGCGTAAAAAAAAAAATCATATCAACTCAATCTTGATAACAGAAATTTCATAAAAAAGTAAAGAAGAGATTAAAGACTACCGTTCAAAGAAATTACATCAGCGCAATCTCAAACTAGAAATTTTAGAAGAAAATCAGAGAAGAGATTGAAAACTACCGTGCAAAGAAAGTTTATCAAAACGCAAACTTAATAATAGAAATTTTAGAAAAAAGTAAAGAAGAGATTAAAGACTACCGTTCAAAGAAATTACATCAACGCAATCTCAAACTAGAAATTTTAAAAGAAAATCTTAATAATAGAAATTTTAGAAAAAAGAAGAAAAGAATATGTTAAGAGTTATCGCGATATAAAAATATACAAGCGCAATATCAGTAATAGAAATTTGAAAGGAAAGAAGATTATAAGCCACCGTGTAAAGAAATAATAACAAGGTCTGTCTGATAGCCAGTTAGATTCCGCTAGTTAATTCTCTTTCCCGATGCTCACGCGACGTGATCCGCAATTATGCTAATCGTCCTGTATAAATCACACCTCTCCTCTAGCACCAACGAGATCAGATAATCCGAAGATGAATACAGAAAGCTCTTTTCTCTGCTCTACCAACCGTCATCTCAAGCTACATAAACATGTATACCGACGTTCTTTGTACAATGTATATAGAAAATCATTAAACAAATAAACAGGAAACATGGCTGTTTTAATATAATTCATTGAACGAATCAAGCAATTTATATACCAACTTTTCCACGTAACAGCCTCTTACAATTATACAATTATCTCATCGCTCTACTAGTTTCCTTATACCCAGCGTTGAAGAATTCTTTTGTCTGAATGTCTGAACCTGTTTAAACACATCTGTTTTCACTTCTTCTTCGCTATAAAAGAACCTGAATCCCTAATATTTCTAAATCTCTTTTTTTTTATATATACATTTATATACTGAAAGAGTGACAAATATGCTAATTTACGCTACGATATAACGAGGTTATACGTTAAATCTTGAAACTGCAGCTGTACACTGTATTCCACTTTTGAGTCTCAATAGAATAAAAGAACAACTTGTGATTGTGGAGAAAAGGAGAATTTCTGTTTAAGTAGGCACGAATGTTTTATGAAAATCGCTTGAACAGTGAAGCTAATTTTCTGTACGCTTTTTAATCGAGTTTTAGGTTAGAAAAGTCTAAAGAAGCGAACGCTCGAATGTACTATATGCAGTCTTTTCCCCCTCTTAACACTTTGACGGCCACCTCTACTGTGTAAAAACTTATATACACATGCCGCCAGTATTTTTCACAAGTTTAACCGTTTGAATGCCAAGCAGCGCGATCGCGCTTCTCCTGTTCAGTGTCCAAAAGTATCAGCTAATAGGTTTGTATTATAGAATCGAACTAACTATACTTCTGAACTTTGTCAATGAGTGTTTTTACTGTTACCATTTATGGATGTTCAACTAAATTAAAATCCATGCTTTCGTAAGTTTCGAGCTGTTGTTAAAAAGAATTGTTTCATTTATTAAAAATTCGAAGTAACGTAAACGAGTAAAGGAAAGAAAAGACGAAAGAAGCTTGGCATTCTTCGACTGAATTTTTTCAAAGGTCCGTGGCACTCAAACGGTTAAAACCTTAGACTGAACAACATGTTTGAAGACAAAAAATCGAACAAATAGAAAAAAGAAACAGATAGAATAAATGCGCTCTTGACCAGCTTTGATTTTTAAATTTGCAAAGGATGGTTCTGCCTCAAAGCTAAGAAAGGCCATATTGCTAAGGAGGTCCTCTTGATTAGGATTTTTTAGAAAAGATAGAATTGTACTAGCACTTGCTACGAACAATTGAAAATTTAAGCTTTCGTTCAATTTAATTACCCACGTTTTATTTCTGAGTCAACCATTCATTATCGTTATCCTGATTTCCTTAGATTTCAGGTCTTCAACTGCTTGTATTTCTTTCACTTCGATTGCCTCGACACCTGAAACGCGATTGCTTTGTCTACGATCTCGTTATATCGCAGCATGAATAAGTGTTATCAAAGCTGATCATTATCAAAAGTTGCAATGTAGAGTAATTTACAAGTTAATTTCTCAAAAGTTGTAAACATAATTTGTATTTTTGAAATTACACGGTCGAAGTGACTTAGTAATCGTATTTCAAGAGTTAAAGCTACCCGAAGTATGCCTTAGAACTTAAAATTCCGCGTGTTAACTGTAGGTATCACTGAATCAACGAGTACCATTACTTAACGTGCACTTTAAAACACTTCAAGTGCGGAGTACTTTAAAATGAAACGCTTTGTTTGGACTGAATACTTTTTCGCGTAGTATATGTGATTAAATCACCGTTTCGATTCTTTATTTCCATTAGATTAACCCTCTATGGGCCCGTGTAACTTTCAGGTCACATTTTCATTTATCGACATTTTACACAGAAGTGCAAACATTATAGGCCGTTGTTACCTGAAAGTTACATAGTGAATATATTGCAATAAAATTGTTTAACCAGACAAATTTTTTTCATTTGCATATATAGGTTTATAATTGCTGATTTTTCGTTCCCCCAATTTCTTGGATTTAAAACAAAAATTCGGCCCGTAGAGGGTTAAGTTAAATATTATTATTCTGTTTTTTAATTTAAAAATAAATTACAATTGATCTGAATATTCGAACTCGAGAAAGGTATATATGAGTCTATAGTAAATGAGAATAAGTTTCTCCTGTAACACTGAAAAAGGTTAATTCAGAACCTCGCTATGTTTTCTTCCATCAACTATACCTTCTTATAGACATAACTTTAAGCAGAGATCTTTGTCTCTTACACAATTTATACAACGATCCTCGAATACTATTCCTTCGACCAAAATGTAGATAAAATGACAAGGGAACAAAGAAGTTTGAAAAACTGTTGAAAGATGTACACTGTCGTTCATAAGTATTAAAATTTGAAAGATTATCCGATTTCAATCATATTTTCTCACTGAAGTTAGTGTCATATATTAATGAAAATATAAATATGTACACTTGTATTTCGAGATTCCAGAACGAATAATTTCTTTTTGTTTCGATTAATATGAATAAATGAATATTCTAAGGAAATTGAATAGTAATAACGATAAATAAACAAAATATAAATACATGATAGGTAATTTTAATTATAAATCGAAAAGATTCAATCTGCGTTTGATAAGTGAAACCTAGAAAACAGAGAAATGAATTTTTCCTGAAAGAGAAAGAAGCTGTAGCTGAAGAGGAAGATACTTGAGCAAATAGCCTAAGTGTATTCATGAATCAAGCAGCGAAACATTTTTTTTAGGATAATTTTAGATTCATTTTAGGATCAGTACTAAAGTCTAGAGGTCTCTAAATTTCTGTAAAGTTTAGTACATTTCAATAGGTGTTAATGAAATTCTCTAAAGTCTAGAATTTTCTATATTTCGGTAGATTTTAGTATATCCCAAACAGGTGTCAATAGAATTCTCCAAATTTCACTAGACTTTGGTACATTTCAACAGATGTCAATGAAATTCTCCAAATTTCACTAGACTTTGGTACATTCCAACAGGTGTCAATAAAATTCTCTAAAGTCTAGGATTTTCTATATTTCGGTAGATTTTAGTACATTTATACAGATGTCAATAGAATTCTCTAAAACCTAGACTTCCCTAAATTTCAGTAGATTTTAGTACATTCCAACAGATGTCAATAGAATTCTCTAAAACCTAGACCTCCCTAAATTTCAGTTTCAGTTTAATACATTCCAACAGGTGTCAATAAAATTCTCTAGAGTCTAGGATTTTCTATATTTCAGTAGATTTTAGTACATTTATACAGGTGTCAATAGAATTCTCTAAAACCTAGACTTCCCTAAATTTCAGTAGATTTTAGTACATTTATACAGATGTCAATAGAATTCTCTAAAACCTAGACTTCCCTAAATTTCAGTTTCAGTTTAATACATTCCAACAGGTGTCAATAGAATTCTCCAAATTTCACTAGTCCTTGGTACATATATTCAACAAGTATCAATAGAATCCTTTAAAATCTAAAATTCTCAAAATTTCAGTAAATTTCGGTATGCTTCACATTCAAACGTCCAGAATACTTATGAACGTGAGTGCATGTATGTATATTCGAAGAGGATCGTTGGGTAGACGTAGTTGAGGGGGCCCGGTGCATCGAACGAGTGCACGGAGGAACGAAAACGAGCGGTCACGAAGACAATAGGAGGGGTGATCTACACGTCGACGCTCCTCCTCATCCTCCCGGTGGCATCAACCGCGATCGTACAAGCGAAGCTCCGGACCGAACGTTATATAATTGTGGCAGATTACTTCCAACGTTGGTCACATGCATGCTGCCGCACTCGGCCGTGCGCTTACCAACGTTCACCCGCAACAGTGGACATTCGGTTACCATACGACCTGAGAGTCGCAACCGCGAGGATGGAGCCACCACGACGAGGGAACGCAACAGTCACGTGGAAACGTATCAAAGATCTACTCCTCGATCTCCATCAAAACTCGGATCGTGTGTTTTACCGGTGAGTCCAACGCTACTTCCGGTCTGCAATGTCTCATCTCTCATCACTCGTCTGTTTTCTTCATTTTTCCTTAAACGATACTTGAATTCTTTGTATTTTCCTTCGTGTTCGAACGAATACGAAGTCTATGAAGTCTCTAAGTTGAAGTTTATTCGTTCTAATTCTGCAGGAGAGAGTTTTAATTCGATGAAAACTTCGATTTTTCCTTGAATAGAGTTCACCTTTTGCGACACTTGGATTCTTTGGAATTTTTCTTTCTTGGTTTATCGTTGAAGTTTCTTTGTTCCAATCTTGCTGGAGAGAATTTTAAGTCGATGCAAACTTCTATTTCTTCTTCCCCGAATAAATTAGAAGATCAGGTATCATTCTGTTCTGCTTTTGTACTTTTTTCTTTGTACTTTTCTTCGTTTATCGTTGAAGTCTAATCGTTCCAGTTTTGCAAAAGAGACTTTTTAATTTAATGTAAACTTCTAGTTTTACTTGAATAGAGGATCTCGTGAATAAATAAGAAAACCATGTATGATTCTGTCCACCTTTTGCGATACTTGGTTTCTTTGTACTCTTCTTCATTTATCGTTGAAGTCTAATCGCTCCAATTTCCCAGGAGAGACTTTCAATTCAATATAAACATTTACCTTCTATTTTCCCCTGGGTACACGATTCCGTGAATAAATCAAAAAATCAGTTATCCTTCTGTTCATCTCTTCTCGCAGGAATTTGTTTCTGTTTGAAGAAGATTGAAAGATACGTCTGTTTTTTGGTTTACTTCAATATAAACATTTATCTTCTATTTTTCCTCGAATATAGGATCCCATGAATAAATAAAAAAATCAGATATCACTTTTTTCACATTTCGTCTCAACAATTTCTTTCCATTTGAAGTAGATTGAAAGAGTTGTTCGCCGTTTGTTTACTTCCATATAAACATTTATCTTCTATTTTTCCCTGAATATAGGATCCCATGAATAAATACAAAAATTAAGTATCACTCTCTTCATCTTTCGTCTCAACAATTTCTTTCCATTTGAAGTAGATTGAAAGAGTTGTTCGCCGTTTGTTTACTTCCATATAAACATTTATCTTCCATTTTTCCTCGAATATAGGATCCCATGAATAAATACAAAAATTAAGTATCACTCTCTTCATCTTTCGTTTCAACAATTTCTTTCCATTTGAAGTAGATTGAAAGAGTTGTTCGTCGTTTGTTTGCTTCAATATAAACATTTATCTTCTATTTTTCCTCGAATATAGGATCCCATGAATAAATAAAAAAATCAGATATCACTTTTTTCACATTTCGTCTCAACAATTTCTTTCCATTTGAAGTAGATTGAAAGAGTTGTTCGCCGTTGATTTACTTCAACATAAACACTTATCTTCTATTCTTCCTCGAGTACAAAATCCCGCGAATAAACAAAAAAAAAAAACAAAAAAATCAAATATCACTCAGTCCACGTTTTATATCCTTTTGAAGTGTATCGAAACAGATGTTCCTCGTTGGTTGACGCTTCCTTTTTCTCTTGTTTCGTCTTCTTTGTATTTATGTCCGACGCGAGATCCAGCTGAATGCAAATGGCCCGGCGAGAGGAAAAAATAGATCGGATGTCGGCAAATTGAGTATGATCGCGTTCTTCTGTCGGAAGTGCATTATCTCCGTTTTCACGGTGCTCTCCTGACCGCGCGTGGCGTTCTGCATTGTCACCGAAACGTTCTGTGCCGCCACAGCTGGCTTAAAATAACAGGTTCCCTCGATTACGAATTGGCATTGAGACGTATATACGTCCGTTAATGGTAATCTCATACCGAGAAGTTAATTGCCACTCTGACAAACTATGACAAAGCTGTATTTTCGCATACTCGGTTTATTATTTATCATCTTTACTTCTTTCCTCCTACGAAATTTCTATACACTCCGCGTCGATGTCACACGAGCGTGAATTAATCTCACGAGTAATTCGACGCATCGATTGAATTCGATCGATTCGAAATTACAATCGATCGATCGTACACGTGTCGTAAAGTACGGTTTAATGAGCAATTGATCGAACGATGAAAGCATAATAAAATCTCATCGGGGAGATAATGTTATTAAGCTTGTGCGGTCGAGTTTTGGTGACTCGAACCTTGTACAATTTAATCCACTTAAGGTGAGATCATCGCGAACCCTCTTAATTAGCTGAATCAAGAATGCCCGCTTTCGTTCCATGAATTGGCCTGTATCAACTGGAGACGTGGTTCCTCTGGCACCACCTAATTTTCTTCACGAATTATATTCGTTCGTGATGCATTCTTTCGGGAAAAACAAACACGATACGAGTTTCGTATGAACTTGTTTTTAGATTCCAGTTTGATTCTGAACTTGTTTAATGCATGTTTCTTTTTTCTTTTTTTTTTTTTTTGAATAGCTTGTTGTATTGAAATTGTAATTCTATGGAAAATCGAATTGGTTCAGATTTCGTTCAAGGTAACTGCGATAAGCGAAGTATACTTCCATTTGAGAGGATCTAGTAACGCTTAGCTCAGCATTGTGAAAATAAACTCCTCTCAAATGATACGTTCCGCCATGTTTTTAATTTTGCTGGAATAACGAAAGAGGAAGAGAGATTCTTCTTCGGTGTGATTGAAATTGAAAAAAAAGATTGTGTTCTTTCAGAATTGTGTCTGAGTATTGGAAAAAGGACTTGATTATAATTGTTGATGTTTTTTTGTTTAAATGATAATTTCTCAAATGATACACACGTCTTATTTTAATTTTTTAAGAAGAAGAAAAGAATAAGAGAAGTGTTTCTTCGATGTGAGTGAACAAAACACATTGCATTCTTTCAGAATTGACTTAAGTATTGAAGAGAGGCCTTGATTATAGTTATTGGTGTCCTCTTACGTGATATCCCCCACTTCTTTTTAATTTTTGCAAGTAGAAGAGAAACGCTTCTTCGTTGTGACTGAGGAAAACAACATTGCGTTCTTTCAGAATTAGTCTAAGTGTTGGAAAAAGGCCTTGGTTATGATTGTTGATGGCCTTCTGCATAAATGATTACTTCTGAAATGATACACTCCGCTTCCTTTAATTTTTCAAGAAGAAGAACAGGAGAAGAGAAACACTTCTTCAGTGTGATCAGAAAAACAAATTGTTTTCTTCTAGAATTTGCTTAATTATTGGAAAAACACCCTGATTATGGTTGTTGGTGGCCTCCTGCATGATTCACTCCACTTCCTAATAATTTTTCAAGAAAAAGAAAAGAATAAGAAAAAGATTTCTTCAGTGTGACTGAAAAAAATCATCGCGTTCTTTCAGAATTGGCCTAAGTATTCGAAAGAAACTCTGCTTATGGTTGTTAGCGTTCTCCTGAATAACTAATCACTCCTCAAGTGATACACTCCACTTCCTTTAATTTTCCAAGAAAGAAAAGAAGAAGAGAAACGCTTGTTCAGCGCGATTGAAAGAGAAATCATCGCGTTCTTTCAAAATTGACCTAAGTATTAGAAAGAGACTCTGCTTATGGTTGTTAGCGTTCTCCTAAATATCTAATCACTCCTCAAGTGATATACTCCACTTCCTTTAATTTGCCAAGAAAGAAAAGAAGAAGAGAAACGCTTGTTCAGCGCGATTGAAAGAGAAATCATCGCGTTCTTTCAAAATTGACCTAAGTATTCGAAAGAGACTCTGCTTATGGTTGTTAGCGTTCTCCTGAACAACTAATCACTCCTCAAGTGATAAACTCCACTTCCTTTAATTTTCCAAGAAAGAAAAGAAGAAGAGAAACGCTTGTTCAGCGCGATTGAAAGAGAAATCATCGCGTTCTTTCAGAATTGGCCTAAGTATTCGAAAGAGACTCTGCTTATGGTTGTTAGCGTTCTCCTGAACAACTAATCACTCCTCAAGTGATAAACTCCACTTCCTTTAATTTTCCAAGAAAGAAAAGAAGAAGAGAAACGCTTGTTCAGCGCGATTGAAAGAGAAATGATTGCATTCTTTCAGAATTGGCCTAAGTATTGGAAAGAAGCCCTGGTTATGGTTATTGGTGTCCTTCTGCATAAACTGTCTCTGCGCGCCTGGACTGTACTTCTGGAAGGAGGAGCTCGACGACGTCGAGCTCTTTGTACCCGAGGATTCTGTGATAAGGACAGATGCTGCTTGGGTGAAGACACACTTCCGGGATGATTTCCGATATGAAAGTATCATCGTGACAGCCCCCAACGTTTTGGAGCCAGAAGTGCTGCGATCGGTACATAGGCGATCATGAATTATACGAGTATCTACGAAGGTTCTTTTCCACTTTAAACGCATGATCCTTCTTCGTAAAATTCAATCAAGCCTCACGAGATTTACCTAGCACTTGGAATCAGTGAGCTGAACATTGTGCCGTTTGAATTGTCATCGTTCGTTAAAAACCACCTCTGTTCCCTCTCACTTTCAGATTAGCAAAATTGAACAGACGGTGAAGTCTGTTGTGGTGTACAATAATACCTGGGAAGATGTCTGCGCAGGGTAAAATGAATTCTTCCTATAAAAAACAAAATAAAATAAAAAAAAATAAAAAATAAAAGATCTTCAATCTTCGACAAATTCTCTAAATTTCACATGTACTACAACGCGATGTGTCTTCTATTGAAATTATCATAAAGGTACTTCACGTGGTTCAAAATGGACGACGCGACAGACATCTTCAAGGATCTCGAAGTCACCGAGGACATTCTCGCCGAGTTGAATAACAAAATGTTGAAAAACGGGTGTATATATCAGTCGATAATACAACTATGGGAGACGAGTTTGATGAAGAACGTTAGCAATCTGTCGAAGAAGGAGATACTCGAGGACGTGAACAGAGCCATCAGGCATAAGTAAATCTTCAATTTAAAGAAACAGAAAAGAAAAATAAAATAAATAAAAGAACTCATTCAAAATACACTATTATCCTTCGATCTGTTTAAATTTATTACAGAATCAACGACAACTTCTTGTTAGACATCGCTCCGTTACTCTCGGGGATTTTCTACGACAAGAAAGGACGGATCAAAGGTGCGAACGCGACGATTCTCAACTGGATGCTGAAGAAATCCAACTCGTACTCCAGCGATTGGGAATTGGAATTCATTAATCGTGTCCTCCACTCTGACATCACATTCCCGCCAGGAATGGAGATATACGCGATCGCCACGCGAAGTTACATCGATTCTTTGCATCAAATATTGAACAGTAACCTAACAGTATTATGCTGTGGGATATCGTTGATCGCCGTTTACGTGATGGCGATGATTGGCAAATGCAACGCGCTAGAACAACGAATTTATCTATCAGCGATGGGTGTGTCAGTTGTTGGCCAAGCAATTTTATCATCTTACGGTGTATGCTACTACTTAGGATACTCTTATGGACCTATACATTCCATTCTACCCTTTCTGTTGCTCGGTATAGGCGTTGATAATATGTTCGTGATTATGCAAAGCCTGGAGAATCTTTCAGAGACCGATCAAGCTGCGGAGATTCCCATACGCATCGCTAAAGCTGTCCAACAATCTGGTAAACAACGATATACCGTAAACTGAGGAGAATATTGGTAGATTTTTCTAACATTTTGTCATGTAATAGTTATGACGTCGCAACTACTCTACTTTCCAAAGGTTGATCTTATAGATTTTAACCCTTTAACTGTGGAATACTCTAAATTTTAAACACTCTGTGTGTACGGAATGCATTTTCGTATAGTGTCGATTTTTATCGCCATAATGATAAATTGTATCAATATACAATTAAGCTACTATTTGTAACTTTTTACCTACGCCAAATTGAAACGAAACATCTCTCGTATTTCGTCTAATTCATTATCGGTTCTTAGAAGAAATTCTTCAAAGCTATTCGATACTTTTACGATTTCACGATAATAAAAAAGTAATATTTAGTTGTCCGGAAAATTCGTGTCGATTTTTATGTAAATAAGTAAATTTCATACTTCAAAGCATTTTCTTTTCGTCCTATAAGAAATGTACTTTTTTAATTTTACAATTGTTCGTCGTTTTCCCGGCAAATTGAAAAATTCCATTCTACCGAAAGCTTTGTTTCTTTATTTTCTTTGATTGGAATTGGCCCAGAAATAGCTGCCAATGTTCTACAAGTTTGCGGTATTTTTGGGAAATATTTTACATTTTCTTTCGACAAAGATAGGATGTTAATTTTTTTCTTTTACATTCTTTTTTTCAAGGTATGTCCATTACAGTGACCTCTTTCACAAACGTGATCGCCTTTGCTTTTGGAATTACGACTGTGATGCCTTGTCTAAGATCATTCTACGCGTTCGCCACGCTAGGAATTCTATTTTTATACATATACGAAATTATATTCTTCATAAGCTGTTTGGTATACGATGAGAGGCGGCTCGAGGCGCGTAAAGATGGTTGCTTCTGCCGTCCGAAATTGAACTGGAAACCGAACGAGTGTAGCCAGAGGAATACGCAACAGATTATCTTTGAGAATTACATTGGTCCCGGTGTGACGAAGATTACTACCAAAGTGATCATTCTTTTGATCACTGCCGGTTGCCTTTGTGTTAACACGTGGGCGGTATTTCAGTTGGAACAGAATTTCGATCCGCTTTGGTACTTAAATCAAGACTCCTATCCGATCCAGTTTAACGATAAATTAAGACAGTATTTCCCAAAGTACGGTAAACGTGCAGGAATTTATATGACCGGCGTTGATTATTACGAAGATCGTAAGTCACTCTCGCATCTGGTCGAGGTACTCAAGCAGAATAAGTTCGTTAACAATGGCACCTTGGAACCGTGGTTCATTGCATACGAAAAATGGTTGAACGTCACTAACAAAGGTAAAACTGAAGTCTTGATATTAACTCTTTGACGGCCGCCTCTAACACACGAAAATTTGAATTTACCGCCGGTATCTTTCTCGAGTTTGTAACATTTTATAGACCAAACTAGGTATGTTCGAAGAGAAAAAAGTCGAACAAATTTAAAAAATAAGATTCAACATATTCTTAATCAACTTCGATGTTTAAATTTGCATTTTTTTACTTGCTATTTACGTGAAAATTAAAAAAAAAGAAAAAGCGATTTATCTTTTTCTTATCTAGTTGTGTGAATGAAATCACAAATATGCGATGTCGATTCGAAAATCACGAAAGTGACAACTGCCGTCGAAGTGTTAAAATAGTTTCGTTAACATGTTAAGTGCTGAACTAATTTCGCCGTGCTTTTTGTTCGGGCTGCGATTGTTCGTTGAGTGCTTTAGTTTGATTATAGAGTATAGACAGACCTAACCACGGATTGATGTTACCTAAACGGGAAAAGTTCGCTGTCAGTCTTCGGGGACTGACGGCCGCCCGAACGAAAAGTTCGCTGTCAGTCCCTGGGGACTGACGCTGTCTAAACGGGGAAATTTCACTGTCAGTCCCCAGGGACTGACGCTGTCTAAACGGGGAGAGTTCACTGTCAAAGCCCAGGGACTGACGCTGCCTTTAAATAGGAAAAATTCACTATAAGTCCCCGGGGACTGACGCCGCCCGAACGAAAACTTCACCGTCAGTCCCTGGGGACTGACGCCGCGCTTAACGCGTTAATATCGACGAATTTCTTTGTTAATATTTTCTCTTAATTATAGGTGATATCGAAAGTAGCGAAGAGTACTATAATATACTAACAGAGTATCTTCTTCTTACGAAGGAGGGCCAGGCATACATTAAGGATATCAATTTCGATAAACTACCAGCTGGAGAGTACAATATAACGGTATACAAAAAAAGTACCTATTAATATTGTAAGATGAATAAATTCTATTTTTATTTTTATTTTTTATAGACGTCGCAAATTCCTATACAGCATATTCTGATCAACACAACGTCCGAGCAAATACAAGCGATGCAATCGGTCAGAGAGACGGTTCAGGCTACGAATTTCTCTCGAGGTCTCGATTATATCGCTATATTTTCACCCGATTACGTTTCATGGACAGCGAATAAAGTACATTAGCCATTACCATAATTTCCTTCTTTTTTTTTCGTTTTTCTTTTTTTTTTGTTACAATTTTTAGTTATCATTCTTTTGTAGGTTATAGGAGAAGAATTGACGAGGAATCTGTGCTTGGAAATACTGACTATCGGCGTAGTAATTGTAATATTCCTTCGGAATTTACGAGCGTCATTTTGGGTGATTTGTTGCGTTTTCTTCACGCTTATCGACTTACTAGGCGCTATGTATTTCTTAAATCTGACCATTGAAATGTCTTCAAGTATTATGATTCTATTGTGCGCGGGACTGGCTGTTGATTACGCCGCGCATATGGGACTAGACTTTATACGCACGAAGGGCAGCAAAAATGGTGAATGATCGTACAATTTGTTTACGTTATGACACGGACGAACGTATAATCTAGTTCACTCGTTATTAATTAACCTTTCAGAGCGTGCGATAGCGACACTTTCTATTATTGGTCCAGCTGTGTTTAACGGTGGTTTAAGCACTTTCCTAGCGTTCGTTTTGTTAGGTTCTAGCGAGGCTTATCTCTTCAGTACTTTCTTTAAGGTACGGGGAAAACAAAAGAAACATGGAAAAAGTTTCATTCGAAAAAAAAAAGTTTCGTTCGATAAAGTGAACCTAAGTTTGCTTGGAAATTGAAGAAATTTTATTGTTTCAGTTATTCACATGTGTAGTGATATTCGGTCTTTTTCACGGCCTGTTATTTTTACCGGTAATCTTAAGTATAATGGGTCCTGAACAGGGAGAGGTTAAAGAGAAGAAAGAAACTGTTACAAGAGAGCAAAATGGATATTGTAATGTTCCTTTGTCACAGAGTAAGAAAGGTGATGATATTACACAAGAAAAAAAAAGAACTGTTTACTTGAAAAATATTTATTAACATCGATTTCAAATATTTCATCTCTTTTTTCTTAGATACTGAAACCAGAACTGCCAAATGAAGTTTGACAATGTCTATAAGACTGCTTAGATAAGTATTTGGATACAAGATTCTATAGTATAAATTGCAACTGCAAGAACAATGCACATGTACTGTAAAAGAACAGTAGTTTGTACATTCTTTGTTAATCTAAACTTTTGTAAAAAAAGAAAAAGAAAGAAATAAAAGAGTACCATTTGAAGAGTCACAACCGAGTTATCTTTTCCGCCTACTTCTTACTTCCGTCCATTCGTCAATTACTTCCATCTCACTTGGTGTTTCCACCTCATCTTCTGAACTGTCATTTTCCATAACACTGGTATTTTCAACTTTTCTCACTGGTTCACTTGTGACAAGCCACGACTGTAACGGCGGTACTTTCTCGAGCTCTGTCGCCAACACATTCGCGTTATTCTCGATAGAGTAACGATAAAATTTCAACAACTCCTCTGCAACTTGTATCGCACTATTATCTTCAAGTTCTGTATTAAAATGCTCGTCCATATAGTCTTCCAATTCACTGGCAATTTCACTACTATTTAGCCCTTCTAAAATAGTATTACAGGAAATATTCACGGAATAGTTTAAACAAAGATATTAAAAGGAAATAAGTAACGCACCGTTCATGTACATAACCTCCGTTATATAAGGACAAAAATCTACCGCTCTTTCTTTCGCGCCCATTCCATGTTCCACCGCCATCTAATTCGAGAAATATTGAATAAAATATTAAAGGCTATAGCATATAGTATTTCGTTGTAAATTTTTAGAAATAAATTCTTACCCGCAAAGCAGTCCAATTGCTGAAAATACGTTGCGTGACCGAAAGAAAGAAATCTTTCGCGTCGGACATTTTGCTTCTACTTTAAAAATTTTCGACAATTCTTACTAATAATGTTAGCAACAATTACTAATCACAACTTTGGTAATTCAATCTGTACATGCCGAATTGACAAATCGGCCATGTGTTTTTAACTTTTCGGTTAAAGCTAGGTCGATAAGATTAGGTTAGGTTTCACATTGCAGGGTCGCTGGTACATTACATATGCTGCGATTTTTTAACAGAAATGTGTCTCTGAACGTCATAAACTGGTTCTATCGGTATCACAAGGTAAATATCAATCCTCTTTGATTCGTAGCTGTAGAGATTAATTTCTTCGATTGGTATTCCACAAATTTTACGTTAAGATACACCATGCAGATATTTCTCACTGATGTATAATATTTGTGTTGAACAATTTGCCACAAAGACGCGATGTCAGACGCGTTCGAGGAGATCCAGGCGATCAAGATAAAAAGGAACAGTTTAAGAGAGAAACTACAGAAACGGAAACGCGAGAGACATGAATTATTTACTCTTACTTCTACAACACCAGTATCGTCCACCTTGACAAGTGAATCACCTCTTGCCAGTGGTAATTGAATTATTTCTCTTTTGTTAAGTGCTTCTAATATATGAAACTGAAGCTTCAAATAAGTTTGTTATTTGTTAGACACAATGGGACACTCACAAAGATCTGACCACAGTGAATACGAGAGAGATGTGTTATGCATCTTACACGAATCGCTACCTAATTTACCAATCACGTCTGCAGAACTGATAGATCAACTTCGTAAGAATCTGAACGCAGACGTGTCGTCCCCGGATATCCACAAGATTTTAGAGAAACTTGCAGCACAAGATATTGTTAAGTTAGTAAGTTTCTGCATTATCCCATGCTTATAATTTCGCACGCAAAGATGTTGTTGAATGTATTTTTCAGGATCAAAGAGGTAACAGAGAACGGTGTTTTCGGATATACAGTATTATCGGTGGCAGAATCACAATCGTCGTATCAATCTCAATCGGATGATACAGAGAATCCAGAAAGTGCAGAAACGTCTGCGTCCGAATTAAACGATTACGTGCCTGCAGAGAAGCAGCCTAAGTTAGATAAAAAGAATACAGAAGATATAATGTCCCTTATATCGATGCCTACCATTAGAGAAAAGGAAAATAAAAAGGTTGGAGAGCAAATTTTAGATTTACTATCTAAGCAAACGTCTAAGGAAAAATCATTGGCTGAAAGATTTCGGTCTCAAGGGGGAGCCCAAGTTATGGAGTTCTGTCCTCACGGTACGAGGGTAGATTGTGTTAAATTAAACGGTGGGCCAGGATTTGCAGAGAAATGTAAAAAGCTCCATTTCAAAAAAATCATTCAAAGTCACACAGATGAATCTTTGGGCGACTGCAGTTTTCTTAATACTTGTTTCCATATGGACACGTGCAAGTATGTATCGCGAATGGAACTCTCTTTAACACGCTGACTGCCGTATGAATCAAATACGATTCGCTGCGTGAATCGTAAAAAAATGTACTTAATCGTAAAAAATCATAAGATATGATTATTTTATGTTACTTCCAGAAAATTACACAAAAAAAGGTAGCTGGAGAATCCAAATTTTAACATTACGGCGTTCAGCGTGTTAAATACAACACGGATTCGTATATTCTCCCTTTATTCAAACACTTTTATTACACAGGTACGTTCATTACGAGGTGGATGGACCAACGACTCAACCGAGAGAATCGAACGAAGCAGATAGCGCGAGTAATAGTACATTAAATAAAGGTTTAACGGTAGATAGTAAAAATGGTAGCAATACTGCTTGCCCAGCTCCTAGTGGATCTTTAGGTAGTGAATTAACCCTTTATCCACCGCAATGGATACAGTGTGATTTACGTTATCTCGATATGACTGTATTGGGTAAATTTGCTGTTATAATGGCTGATCCTCCATGGGATATCCATATGGAGTTACCGTATGGTACTATGTCAGACGATGAAATGAGGCAATTAGGTATACCTGCTCTTCAAGACGAGGGTCTTCTATTCTTATGGGTGACAGGGAGAGCGATGGAACTCGGTAGAGAATGCTTGCAATTATGGGGATATGAGAGAGTAGATGAGATCATATGGGTGAAGACTAATCAATTACAGAGGATAATAAGAACAGGCAGGACTGGTCATTGGTTGAATCATGGTAAAGAACATTGTTTGGTTGGTATGAAAGGGAATCCGAGAATTAATCGAGGTTTGGATAGCGATGTCATTGTGGCTGAAGTTCGTGCTACCAGTCACAAACCGGATGAAATCTATGGAATCATCGAACGCATGAGCCCGGGAACAAGAAAGATAGAATTATTCGGTCGACCGCATAATGTTCAACCTAATTGGATCACGTTAGGCAATCAGGTAGACGGAGTCCACCTGATTGATCCTCAACTCATCAAAGCCTTTAAAAAACGTTACCCGGACGGAAACTCCATGAAGCCTAGTAAACCATAAGTATTTTAAAATCATGTAAAAATAAGTGGATGATTATTTTATTACAAATGTTACGAGAATAAAATTGTGTTTAATAAAAAATTAAATACAAACTTTCCGGCTCTTATTCTTATGCTCTCCTTTAAGGTACTTATAAAAAATAAATTTTACCGTTAAATATAACCATATATCTATATAAATTGCATTTATAATTACATCGATCGTTTACCTCTTTTTAATTTACAATTAGTATCAAAAATATTTGTACATATCTTGTTAAAAAAAAAATAATAATAATATATATATATTTAGTTCATGCTTTATGCAGCATGTGCGTACTTGCTATCGTTTTACTTTCGTGTTAGCACCCTCTATCGTGCAATCATATATATTTATATATATATAGTTTTTATGTTTCACGCTAATACTAATTGTTTCGAAATGTGTAAATAATACGTAAAGTAAGTACACATAGTAATATAAACTATACTCTTCTTAAACTGAGACTGGAATGCGTACGTTAAAACGTATATCGAGAATTGAACTCGAAAAATTTAGCGTGTAAAAAAATATTCTTAGTACATACGATTCGGTTAAATAGTTTTTTTTTTTTGTTTTTTCTAAGAACCCAAACCAGAATCTGATGTGTATTTATACATAGCAATACGTGAGCATGAAAGAAATAGTTTAAAATGAAGTGTAGAAATATTATCGCTAAACAATACCGATGCTGTTGCGTTTTTGTTTCAAGAAGCTTCTTTTCAACGTCAACGAAAAATGGTTCTCACTTATTTTATTCATCGACGATCTCGTGGATTGACTTTTCGACGGTGTCAACGTTTGCTGGTTCTCTTTCTCGTTGACATCAATCACAGTTTTTAACGAATTAATATTGCATTTATTTATCTTGTTGAACGAATCGATCCAATGCCTTTTCCCATGCCCATCCTCCGTTATTAAAACGTGATCGCCAATTTTAAATCCACCACTTGCACCGGATATCTCGTCTGCGTTTATACAGATCTGATCCTTGGGTATAACAGGAAAAGATAAGTTGTATCTTTTACTTGCAGATCTCGTGCCGCGAGTTATCGCAAAGCCAGTATCAAAGAGAAAGCATTGAACTTTCTAAAAATCACAATTACAAACTTTTAAACACATTCGTTCAATGGGTATACTAACGGGACGCAAAATGTTCTTACCATTCCCCTTGTATCTTTAAGCTGACCTTGAATGATTAATTCTCTCGCATTTTCAATGCACCTGGTAGAATCGTAATCCAATTTTACGTTAATCTTCGACTGAGCTAATTTACATTCTGCGTTTCCCATGATATTATCTATGTCGTTAAGTAAGTTGGATATCAAATCGTAGGCCTCTTTCAAGTGTGCGTGATCCGTATGCGTTGCAGCAGTATGCCTTAGCATTTCTTTAATCAACAACGGGTATTTAACAATTCTTGATCTTGCCACATCTATGTACGTCCATAAATCGATCGAGTGCGGAGATTCTAAACGTTTCTTTAGAAACGATTGGAAACGTTTGTTTGTTAATCTCTTCTCGTCTAGCAAATTTTTCGCCCATATTTGCGTTCTGCACCTTTCCAAGTACGGTTTCGTTAAAGTTGGAATCTACAACGATTGCAATACAATTAAATTATCATCAGTCTATGATAAGCATTTAATCTTACTACAGTGGGACTCTATTTTGTTGAACAAACATCGTCAGAATGCCAGATTTATCGAACTCATTGCTGAGCTAACTGCTCACGGCATACATCGTTTAAACGAACTCGTAATAGTTGCGAATACAAATTTACAGTGTCTCAACAACGTGAAAGAACTTGTAATTATGACTATTCCTATGAAGTGCATATGTATATATCCTATCCCTCGACTTAATAAATTTAACAAAGAAAGTTGTAACTTTGTAACACCTACAGAGTAAGGAATTATTTTCTAATTTTTAGTTTTCGAGAAGCAATGCCTCCTACACGAAAAATCTAGTATCGGTCCGCAGGGACGGATATGGCGCTTAACACGTTAACGTGTTAACTACGTTAAAGTATTTTAAAAAAGTGAAAGAGACGATAAAAAAGACGAATAATTCAGATAAACGAATTTATCGCTCCACCGTCTATGTATTCAAATAAATGAATATAAGCTCCTATTATCCGAACGAAGAAACGTTAGCGGAGGGGAGAGTTAGCGAATTTTTATTATCCGAACGATTCAATTATCACGTTATCGGAGATAACGATCCGAATCGTCTCGTTCCCCGAAAGCGGTTCGGATAAATCGAGTCCCATTGTACTTGATAACTAACCCAATTTAATATTGTAGAACCAACAGTTTCTGTGTATCCATATTGGTCTCTTAGATCAACCAATTCGTTTCTTAATCTACTATGTATTTCAACTAGATGTGTTACACCACCAAAAAGTGTATTTAACTCATCAGAATTAAAAATGCCAGTTGGTATAAGTGGTTCATAGTAAAACTCTTTGAGAACATTTAAATCATTAATGAGCACATTTTCTCCACAGTACAATTCATAAATTGCCTCTTGCCTCTTTACTTCTTTTCTACTCAGAGTATAATTTGGCCTGTCTTTGGTACTTGTCTTTGCCACATCAAGTACCCAACTTCTAAGTGTAAAATTATTGGTGTTTTCAATGTTTTCCTTGTGCCTAAAGAATAATGTTAATAAATAAATATCTTTGTATTTATTAAAGGTGCATTTAATAATTCTTTTATACCTTTTTTTTAATGTTCCTGTATCTGTCTCATTGTCCTCAAAGGATAAATCTGCGGTGTTTGATTGAACAGTGAAAGATCTGTGAAGTGTATTTCCTTGTTTGCTACCTAAAGTAGAGGAGGAAAAAATACTGCTGGCCACTTCTGTAATTCTTCTTCTCTTCTTCTTCTTTCCCATGTCTGATTCGATAGATATGTCCATTGAACTGACACTGATAGCATCGCTTTTCGGACGTTTTCTCGACCGCTAATTTAACACATCACAAAATGTCACACATTTATAAACATAAATGTCATTTAGAAATATCGAACAGCCGTTAGAAATTAACATTCGACGTGTCACCGGTAATTTATCGTTTGAAGCAGACATAAAAAAAATGAAACGTTTAATACATGAAATCGAGGAAATTGAACAAATGAAAATGTTAAATTTCGGCGAGAACGGGATACAGGTTAATCCACATATGATCTTTAAATATTGCTGACAGCTCGTAAAAACTCACCAGCCAGAATTTCTTTCGCGGTTCTTGAAAAGCGTCTTTGATCGTGCTGTTGTTATCATCGTACATTTCTCTGAAATTTTCAAATATTCATGCACAATCGAGAATAGACACGGCTATTCCATATTCCGTAACGATGTAACCGTCGAGCTACGTAGAGCTTCGAAGAAAACGATTCATCAGTACAAACATGGCAAACGTAAACTCTAGAATATTTTTCGACTATCCTAGTATAATAATTTCTTTAGTTCTCGCAGTATTTTTTATCATTGTAATATTCTTCACAAGGTAGGAAATGCTTTTACGTTGATTAAACATAGACAGATTTACGTGCTAGTTACCCCCCTACTTTTTATTTCGAAGAACACAATGTCGGAGATATACGCTAAATAAATAATGTTTAATATTTTCTACACTTAATTCCGCGTTGAAATATCCTTCTCGATTTTAAGCATTATCGAGTAGAACATCATTTTCATATATATGTAAATTTTATTCTATAGCTGTCCAGTAATCTCCTTGTTCAACCGCGTACGTTCAAAAAAGAAAGAACGATCGAATTTCAGTTCCAAACGTACGATGTTTTGAATTTGTGCCGCCATATTTAAGTTGACATATTAATTAACATTTTGTGGCTAATTTTATCGAAAATCCGCACACTTTCCTGCCAGCTTGAACACAGATAGAGTATACTTTATTGTTCGATAAGAGTAGCCTCTTTTTAAAGGCTTGTACGTATATTAATACACGTGTTAAATGAAGAGGTTAGGACAGGTAACTTGTTGTTTAGAAACAACGTTCAATATTTATCCGTTTCGCTACAGATGATACTTTTCTCGTTGATGTTTTCAGGAGAAATAAGGAGCAAGGGAAGCAATGCCATTCTAAGAAATCCTCTACAAAGAAAAGCATGGATGAAAAAAGTAGAAAAAATACTCAGCGTGTAACTCCGCACACGGAGCGAAATGCCTCCGGGCGTAATTGGGAGATATTTAAGAATTTGGTATTTAACGTACCGCCGTTAAATTCAGACGCTTCTGGCAAAGAGAACATTAAGAAAAAATCGTCTCCACCTCAAAAATCGAGGAAGAAATATCATCCGTCTGTGTTTAACGGAGATCATGTACCGTCGATTATCGAGGAAGAAGTTTTCGACGAAAACAAAAAAAAATTAACAAAACAGGTAGCAATGGACTGTGAAATGGTAGGTATAGGAGATGGCACTGAAAGTATGATTGCCAGGGTGTCCATTGTGAACCGCCATGGCTTCTGTGTGTATGATAAATACGTAAAGCCAAGGGAACCTGTTCAGGACTACAGAACGGAAGTCAGCGGTATTAGACCTCATAATCTTCAAGATGGAGAGGATTTCGAAGTTGTTCAAAAAGAGGTGTCTGATATTTTAAAAGGCCGTATTTTAGTTGGTCATGCATTGAAACATGATCTGGATGTATTGTATCTGTCTCATCCGAGGAAACATCTTAGAGACACTTCTAGGTTCAAAACCTTTAGAAAATTATCTAGAGGAAATACACCTAGTTTAAAGAAGCTTACACACGAATTGTTAGGTAGAGAAATACAGACAGGGGAACATAATTCCATCGAAGATGCAACAGCTGCGATGCAACTGTACATGTTATACAGAAACAAATGGGAACTTGAGTTCTATTCTAAACGATAGTTTCGATTAAAATAAATCGATCTACCTCTTCCATTCTGGAAGAACTCTACATTTTATGTATATATAATAAGGTTTTGCGTCGTATAATAGATATTTGTTTTAAAATTTCTATCTTTTAAGTACAAAATCGTAAAAAAACACATATGAACACGTTTAGTTTTATACGAAACACGCTATCGATTATTTCCATTATTTTCACGATCGCGTTTAACAAGGACCAATACTCGATTCTTAAATCGCAGATATCAGATCTACCTAAGTGTAATTAAATGTGTAAATAGCATGTTATCAGAATGTAAAGAGTTATATTGAAAAAAAAAAAACAGAAAATCTCAGAATATATTTCTTTTCCACATAAATCTTGCCGTTTCATTTAACGAACACCCTGACTAGTCGAAAATGAAATTCTTCCGATACTTATGTAACGAAAGCGTTAAAAATGAAATCTTACATGTTACGTTATCGCTGTTTCTTACAAATAAAACATGACTTACAGTGATGACTTCTCTGAGTTCATTTTCATTTATAGAAAATGCGTATGACACAAAATAACACGTATGACCTCGGTATTGGCGGGAATAAGTATCATTTCGGACAATTCGACGTTTTATATATATCGGACGTTAAAAAGCACCAGTCATTTCGATTCCGTTTTCTATTTGTCGAACACCAGTTTTTTTAATTAACGTTAAGCAGTGT
The DNA here is from genome assembly GCA_951804975.1 of Anthophora plumipes. Lineage (NCBI taxonomy): Eukaryota > Metazoa > Arthropoda > Insecta > Hymenoptera > Apidae > Anthophora > Anthophora plumipes. The sequence goes on along the minus strand of OX638116.1, from coordinate 23,270,081 downwards.
TACATTTCTCGCGTTGCTCTAAATTAAATCACAGCTTAAACGAAATCTCGATCGACGTTTACGAATTGTCGTGCTCGTTGTATATTAAACTTTTGACAAACATGAAAATCGCCGTAATTGGTGCCGGCTCCGCGGGACTTGCGGCCCTACGGCACTCCACATCAGATATTTACAAGAACGAGGTAATTTGTTATGAGAGAACAGATCAAGTTGGAGGTACCTGGGTATACAGAGAAGAATCTGGCGTGGATCAGTATGGTTTACCAATCCATACGAGCATGTATAAAAGTTTAAGGTAAAATTTACCCTGAGTAAGTCTCTCAGGCAACAATATTACACTATACAGTATTTCTACCGTGCAGAACGAATCTTCCGAAGGAACTGATGGGATTTCCCGATTATCCTGTTCCGGATGTGCCTGAGAGTTTTATACATCGCACAGAAATTCTCGATTTCCTCAACTCTTATTGCGATCATTTTAAACTTCGGCAATATATCCGAGTAATTAATTCTTTTTAAATACATCTATTATAATATTTGATCGATGTAAGATAATAAATGAAAACTGTATCTCTTAGTTTCTACATAACGTTGAATTAGTGAAATTGATAAACAAGAATCGTAAATGGTCGATCAGGGTGAAAGATTTACAGAAGAATATTGTAACCGTTGAGATGTTCGACGCGGTGATGGTGTGCAACGGTCATTTTTCTAACCCTAATATACCAAAGATAAACGGGCAGGATATTTTCAAAGGGCAACAAATGCACAGTCACGACTACAGAGTCCCGGAAGTATTCAAAGACAAAACGGTGGTTGTTTTCGGCGCTGGTCCTTCCGGTAAATTAATTTCCATTAATCTCTATTTTCCTTTACGTGAAATTATCATTTTGAACATTTTTTTTTTTATTTGAAAAAAAATTACAGGATTCGAATTGGCATTGGAAATTGCGAAAACAGCGAAGAAAATATTTTTCAGCCATCATATACATGGCACCAGTAGCATTACTTTCCCCGATAATGTAATTCAGGTGAAAATACGAAAGAATAAAGAACGAAAAGAAAAAAGAACATTGCGAATTATTTTGTTAGAAGAAATTTCAATTTTTTTTTTAGAAACCAGACGTAAAAGAGCTAACAGAAAACAGTGTTTTATTCGAAGATGGTTCCAACGAATTGGTCGATGCGATTTTTTATTGCACAGGTAATTATCGTTAATTTATTCCGCGAAAGAATGCATGAATTAACGATCCTTCGATCGTAGGATACAAGTACAGCTTTTCCTTTCTGGACGAAACATGCGGCGTACATATGGATTCGAATATGGTTACACCATTATGGAAGCATGTTGTGTCGATCGAAAATCCTACTCTCGCTCTGATCGGTCTTCTTACCCACGTCTGTGCTTTCAACGTGTGGGACTTGCAGGTAAGATTACTAAGAAAGAAATTAATCAAAATTACTTTATTAATTTCTTTTTTTTTTTAATCTAAGGTACGATTTGTTCTGCAATTCTGGAGTGGTAAGAAAAACTTTCCCTCGAAGGAAGAGATGCTTAAGGACGAGAACGAAGAAATAAGAAATTTCATGATTAAGGGTACCCCTAAAAAACACTTCCACATGTTCAATGATAAACAGGACTCTTATCAGAAGGATCTTGCAAGAATTGCGAATATTGAACCGTTACCTCCGGTGATTATAAGTCTCTTCGACGAGTGTTACGCGCGATTCTTCGATAACTTGATAGAATATCGTAACAGCAAGTATAAAGTTATCGACGATCATCATTTCGTTCGATTAGTTTAGATTAACACGTTCGTTGCTACGGACGTGAATTTGACGCATTTGCGATTTCACCAAGCGAAATTACAGAAACAATTGCTATTATTTTCTAGCAACTTTTCTTCACTTTTATTCATCTTTTGACTACTGTTGGCGCCTATAGGCGTTTCGGGAATTTGACTCACGTCTCCTTTTCCCTTGCATTTTATCTATTTCCATTTTAATTTAGCAAAAAAAATTTCACATTCTTACAAATTTGAGAATTATCAATTTCTAAACTTCCGAAGACAATTTGACAAATTTCACGAATGAAAATTGAACGTCTTTCTATCTACTGGAATCTGCTGTAACGAATTGATGGAATGATACGAAAATATATCCGAATTTGTAAATTAACAAGATAGAATTAACTTGTTTCTAATAAACCGATTTCTCGAAGGGAAAGATTCGATTTCCCGTTCACTCAAAAAAAACCAAACATTAAAAATATCCTAATTGAATATCTCATAATGCGTTCGAACATGACACTAAGGGACTCGATCGCATGCAACGCTGTTATCTGGTAAACTTGAAAGATGCTGCAACGACGTTAAGAAGGTCATTAAACGTCGTTATCGGTCTTTGACTTCTTTTTTTTTATCTGTAAAATGTTTGGAATGAAAACACGATAGTATAAAGAATAAAGGAAAAATAAAGCACGAATTGTCGAAACTGCTGTTCTAAAATAAATTGCTCAGGAAGAATTAAATGTGTACTCTTATCTACGAATCCGAAACTCTGCGTATCTGTGATAGTTATCGCTAAACAAAAAAAAAATCTAGAAAAACAGATAATGATTACGAAGAGTAAATTTTACAAGCGATTATCATTTCGTTTATAAATTCTTCAAGAGGAAAGATCACTGTTTTGTCAAAAATTCACCGATCGTTTCAGGGTGAATGCAAACAGATCAGACAGGCATTCGGAAAATGTGCAAGGCCGTTAATTGTCGTTACTGTTCTCCCGTAGTGTGAACACTCGACGCGTTATTTCCTTATGTAGCGAAACGTATAAAATACATGACGACCTTGTTATCAGTGGCAGCCTCCATTCGTACGATACACTTCGACTTTCCGTACACTGATTATTTCATGATCGTTCATTTAGTATTTCTTCACTGACTGCAACACGTCGACTCTGGAAAAACTACACGCGGCTCTGTATCGTTCTTTTCCACTCGTGAGTAAGAAACAAACGCATCGTTTAATTAACGTAACGCAAAATTTCGCTGTGTCAAAATAAAATTTAAACAATCCACGTATTCACATCGTTGCTTTCTTAATTCCAAGTACATACTCGATAGGTATCGTGACTTCTGTTAAAGCTTGTATTTTACTGATCAGTATTTCAATCCCTTTTTGTCAATATTTAAATAATTTTGATCAGTATTTACACTAAATTGTCAGTATTTAAATAAATTATGTACTGACCATTTTTTTTTTATTTACATACTGACCGTTTAGTATTTTTATACTGATCTTGTTCATAATAAAATACTGTTCAAAAGTTGATTTAAATACTGACCATTCGAAAATAGATTTAAATATTGACCATTTAATTTGTTGCCTTCTTTTCTTTCTTTGTTAACACGTTAAGCGCCAGATCGATTTCCGTCGACTTCTCGTTTAACTATTCAGTTTCAAAAGTTCTACAAAGTGTTACGATAAGTTAAACGAAGAAAGTTGAAACTTTGTCAACGTCTATAGAGGAAAGTAGTAGCTTTGTTTAAAGTGTCTTAAGAAAATCGAAACTGATTTTGACAGTAGATAGAGAAGAGTTCAGAGGAACTATTAGGAAGAATAGAATTCAGAAACGATGAAAAAAGCTGCAGAATCAAAAATAGCTGTAAGTTGTAACAGAACCATGGGATTTTTCGAATTTGAGTTAACGAAACCGTAGACGAAACGCAAGTAATTATATTGAAAAACAACTAAAAAAAGCTTCGAGTGCAAAGGGTTAAGATCGCGCGTAATTGTGATATAATTTAAAGTGCCGCGTAAATTGCGAGAGGGGTGTACCATAACAGTCAAAAAGACTCATTGCGGTATATCCAGGTATAGTGCACATATAACTTTGAAAAAAAACGCGGGAGAGAGGATCTCGAATCGAAAAATTTAATTCTCTTATTTTTAAAAAAAATCACGAAGAAATTTCTGAAATGCAGAATTAGGAAATTTAAAATCAGTCATTTCGACTGATTTGGTATTTCCATTGTTGATGAACGATGAGGAATTATTTTGTAAATTTTAACCTGCTAATTTTCGCGAAGCAATTCCCCATAAAAGAAAAGTCTATTATCGGTCACGCGGAGACCGGTGTGGCGTTTAACGTGTTGAATATGTGATAGTAATTTTATAGAAGGATATCGATTAATTTACCAGTGAACAGAGACAGCTTTCAAGTAATCCAATCCGAAGTTTTCCGCGTAGATAACACCATATGCTGCCGATATGGCATTCGAGGCGGGAAAGTCGCGCAACAGCGTGGAAAGTGTACTACACGGGGAAAAGGAAGAAAAAAGAGAGAAAAAAAAAGTGCAAGTGTTCGCTTGTGTTCGTGTAACTTTCAATCGTTCCACCTTTCCCATTTGTAACTCGACCGTGTGTACCAGCGCGTTACGAGATATCGATGACGATCGAATTCGTCGCTTTCGGCGTTATTATTTGTATACGTTTCTGTTGCGAGAACTTGAAATAGTGATAAAGTGCTCGGATTCGTGATTTATTCTCAAGCAAAATCTGTCCATTCTTAAATACAATCGAAACTCGAACTCGTTATCGTAGATCAATAGGACAACGTAGAATTAGTTGAAAGAGAAGAAGGAAATTATACGGATTTGTATTCTCTAATTTTCAGATTCGATAGAAATATTAGAAATAGAAACATGAAAATCGCTGTGATTGGTGCTGGATCCGCTGGTCTTGCTGTCCTAAGACAGTGCACTTCCGGTACATACAATACTCAAGTTGTATGCTACGAGAAAACAGATCAAGTAGGCGGCACATGGGTTTACAGGGAAGAAACTGGTTTAGATCGATACGGTTTACCGATACACACTAGTATGTACAAAAATCTAAGGCAAGTTATATCTGTAAAGAGATTGGATGTTCATATTAAACCGTTTATTCTTTAGGTTTATTTTATTCTGAGGGTAACGTGTTCGTCTGAGAGATTTTTGCGATAGTTACTCTCGAGAGTATAGTTGGTGGAAGCGATATAGTAACATTGTAAAGTCATATTAAACTGTTATTCTTTGGTTTTATTTTATTTTAAGGATAACGCGATCGTCTGAGATTTTTGCGATAGTTACTCTCGAGAGTATAGTTGGTGGAAGCGATCTAGTAAGATTGTAAATTAAAAAAGGTTGGAAATTCATATTAAATTGTTACTCTTTAGTTTTATTTTACTCTAAGGGTAACGTGTTCGTCTGAGAAATGTTTGAAATATAGTAAGGTTGTAAATTAAAGTATTAAAATCATCACATAGAATAGTTAAATAAATAATTACACAGAAGAATCTGTGTTTCAATAAATAATAAAATATAATCAATTTTACATGGAACTCATGGAAGTGATGTCTTTCAAAAAAACATCCACGACTGCAACTGTAAAGAAACAATTAATTCCGAGTTGACTTTTTATCTCTCAGGTCGATGTTTTCACGCTAGGATTACACTCACTTCAACACCCCAGTGATTTTACGATCTCCACGTATCGCTTTCATCGACTATACCTACGTTCAACTCTCCGCTAGTACTCTCAGCACCGTATACACCGACAAATACGACTCTCGAGAGCAACTCCCAATAAATTTACTCTCTAATGAACACATATTCTAATGTTTATTAACAATTTACCAACCGGAAGTCTATTAACCGGCTTTTCTCTTCCAATGCAACAAATTAATCAACTCTCGCCCAGCTAATGCCGGGTCACTTTTGACCCATGCTTTAATTACCCTATAATAAGAGAAAGTGAACGATATGTTTGAAGCTCTCTCGCGAATTTAGATCGAAAATTTTTAGAGCCTTAAGAATAACCGCGATAGCAAAAACGGAGCCACTATTATAATAGAATGAAACGGTCGGTGAAGTGTTAATATATTCGACTGTTTATGTGAAATAGAACGAATCTTCCTAAAGAAGTGATGGGATATCCTGACTATCCAGTTTCGGATACTCCTGAGAGCTACTTGACGCGCACGCAAATACTCGACTTTCTAAATTCATATTGCGATCACTTCAATCTTCGCCAGCATATTCGGGTAACGAAAAAGATTATACTATTTGGATATTATTCGATTGGAAATATCCAATAGATGTATTTTTTTTTTTTTTTAACAGTTCCTGCATAACGTTGAATTAGTGGAACCATCGACAGGGGATCATAAGTGGGAGGTGAAGGTGAAAGATCTGACGAGAAATACGATCTCGGTAGAAACGTTCGATGCGGTTATGGTGTGCAACGGTCATTACTTCGAACCTAGTATGCCAGATTTGAAAGGGCAGATGGTCTTCAAGGGTGAACAATTGCACAGCCACAATTACAGAGTTCCAGATATCTTCGTCGATAAGGCTGTCGTTGTTCTTGGTGCTGGTCCTTCTGGTACGAATGTACACCCCTCCATTTACTCCATTTACACGGTACTTTTTATACGCGAGTTTTTTTTTACGCGGTACTTTTTATACGCGACCTCATTTTACCCGGTCAGATAGGTTCAGTTTTCTATAAACTTTTATTGAATTTATTATGTATCAAAGAGAGGCAAATTTTTACTCGAACATCCTAATTATATAACTCTGACCTTTTTTCTTTTTTTACCCCTTGTCCTATGATTTAAGTTTTGATAGCGCTTTGAATTATAGTACAGATTCCGACATGGAATATTTATTTTGATTTTATGAAATATCGTTTTTTTTTTTTCATACAAGCAAAATATTCACGCGACTTTTATCCGCGTAAAAAAGATTAACGCGGAACGGTCAATCCGCGTAAGTGGAGGAATGAGTGTAGTATGATACCATAAGAAGTATGTTTGTACACGTGTTTGACGAACGTTACAGGAATGGATCTGGCTTTGGATATATCGAGAAAAGCGAAGCGTGTGTACTTAAGCCATCACTTGAAAGATCCTATCGGCACTGTATTTCCCGATAACGTCGTACAGGTGAGTAAATTTAAGGGAAACGAGAAAAACAAATTACGAAGTGCTGAATTTTTTTTCTTCAGAAACCAGATGTGAAAGAGCTGACTGAAAACGGTGCTGTCTTCAAAGACGGAACAAACGAACACATAGATGTGATTTTCTATTGTACAGGTATTCCTCAACACTCATTTTCACTCGTTAAAAAAAAAAAAAAAAAAACATCCGTTGATATTTTTCATTTGAATTTCTCATGGAACTGAAGGGTACAAATACAGCTTCCCGTTCTTGAGCGAGAAGTGCGGAGTACGTGTGGATTCCAACATGGTGACACCGTTATGGAAGCATCTGGTATCGATCGAAAATCCCACCCTTGCCTTGGTCGGTCTTCCCTTTTATGTTTGCGCTTTCAGCATGTTCGATCTGCAGGTGTGACTCGAACGAAAATTGATATTACAACGAAACCGTTTCTTCCTCTTTTTTTTTTTCTTTCTTATGGTTTTTCACGCGTGACTCATTCTATCTATCGATCGAAGGTACGGTTCGTTCTGCAGTATTGGTCTGGCAAGAGAGACTTTCCCTCCAAGGCGGACATGCTGCGAGAAGAGGCGGAAGAATTGGAAAAACGGAAGAAAGAGGGTCTGCGTAGAAAGCACTTTCACATGATGGGTTTCAAACAGGGCGATTATTACGACGATCTCGCGAACACCGCAGGAATAACGCCGTTACCACCGGTTCTTACGAAATTACACAACGAGAGTAGCATGCAGTTCCTGGACAACTTGGTGCACTATCGAGAAACACAATACAAAATCATCGACGATTACAACTTCATTCAACTTTGACATTGTCGACGATACGAGGATTGACCGAGTTTACGTAAATGGTAGATAGATATCTCGTACTCGATAGATCCAATTACAGCGATTACGTAAGACAGACTGAACACTGCCTCTTTCTTTTCCTCTCTCTCTCTCTTTTCCCCTATTTTACAATGTCAACGGTGAAATTGTAACAGGCGAAAATTGTATAGAGAAAATTAATCGTTGCGCGATGCGACAAAGTAGATTACACGAGGATATTTATTGTGTAAATTTTACTTATAACCCTTACATTTCCCACTGTAAGTAACTTTCTTTATGAATAATGCATTTTACGGTTAAATATCGCGCCATGAGCTAGTGCACGATCCAACCGTAAGATGATGCCTGTATGCAGTCGTTGGTTAAATGCCTCGGTTGCGTGCGGTGCAGTGTTGTGTGTGATGTAGCTGTGTGACGAGCGCGAGTACGGTTTCACTCCCATTATCATTTCGAAAATGATGAGCATTTCCGCGGTCCCGAAGTGATTCAGTGTCGAAATATTTCAGCCCGTTTTTTTTTTACGGCTGGAGCCACGATGGTTGAATCAATCGGGGATCGTATCGAGGGAAATCAGCGTAAGTAGATCCCTTTGGGAAAAAAAAAATCTATCCTATGGAATATATGTTTTCTCTAGTCCCTACTGCTATCGTTATTTTCTACTTGGCGAATTTCGGTAGCAGCCGTTGATCGTTCACTGATTCACCGAGAGAGATGGAACCGTAACGTTTCAACGTAGGAGAGAAAAGTAGAGACTCGTAGATAAGTTCTCTCGTCGCGAGAAAAAGCTTTTATTTACAGTCGAGAGTCGGGATGTTACTTTTCTAGATAGAAAGTTGCATTCAATGATGCGCGATATGTGGGCTACGCACAGGCTCTCTCGGGTGAATGCATTCGTAAGAATGCATTCACGTCCGCCGTGTGTCGTGTTCCTCTCCTACTTTATGTAATTTTACTACGGACACCTGTCCGTCAGGATACGGAGTATCGTGTGAGTATCATCCTCGTACGAGCGATGGTGTCACAAAGCGAGATGTGGTCGCCTTACTGTCAACGTTCTTGTTCCCCTTATCTGTCAGATGTTTCGAATGTATATATGATAAAGGAGAGTTTTTCGGTTGTCGGTAGACTTACACCGATCCGAATAACGCGATTAGTTGAGCGCGTAACTAATCCTGGAGGAAAGTTAGAGAATGCCTTAGAACGTTCCGTGAAATGTGTCACAATTCGTGAAATATAATCTGTTATTCCGATACGGGTGTATCGTTACCGACGATATTTCGCGACTGTTACAAATATTCGTTGAATACATTTCTTTTACACTCTACTGAAGCTTTTATTCCGTCTATTGTACGAATTAAAAATGTCTATTATTTAAGCGAAATGTAAAGTGTTCTTATTGGAGATAAATAAATTAAATACTGAAAAAAATAAAATTGATATGCATTTGTAATTATTTGAGCTTAATTTTATTATCATTTGATATAGGGTACTAAGGTGGAACTAGAGGAATTGTAAAATGGCTACAAAAACAGAAGACACAACATCTATTGATAATACCAATGATGGTACAGAAATAATCTTTCTCATTGATTTTATGGATATAGGTATATGTGTGTCCTATATTGTTAGTGTGTGTAATTGCAGGAGAAAGCATGGACAAGGAGGTATTAGCAATTAGTGGAAATGATGAGACCAATCATCGTATTCCACCTACATATTTGTATAATTCAGGCTCTGAACAAAATACAGGAATATCTAATCAGGAGCAAGGAAATAGAAATCGTACTCAAGCTACAGAAGATCAATTGGGACCTTTGCCACCAAATTGGGAGAAAGCTTACACAGATACAGGAGAAGTTTACTTTATAGAGTACATATGACACAAATTATCTCACTATTGACAATAGATTATACTTGTACAATTATTTAATTTATTTCTTTTCACTGATTTATTTTCCACAGCCACAATACAGGTACTTCTCACTGGTTAGACCCAAGGCTATCTAAATTTCAAAAAAGATCTCTGGAAGAATGTTTGGATGATGAGCTACCTTATGGTTGGGAGAAAATAGATGATACTCTTTATGGTACATATTTTATTGATCATGTAAACCGTAGAACACAATATGAAAATCCTGTCTTGCAAGCCAAGAGGGCACAACAAAGTTTAGGAGAAAGAAAGAGCCCTAATTTTACAAGAAATCCTGACAAACTGAAAGGTCAGAGAATAAGAACAACCTTGATAAAAAGCTCAAGGGGGCTAGGTTTTACAATTGTTGGTGGAGATGATTCAGTGGAGGAATTTTTACAAATTAAAAGTGTGGTACCAAATGGTCCAGCATGGTTGGATGGAAAATTGCAAACTGGTAATACACAAGTCATAAAAAAAGAAAAATAATTCTTTACCAAGGTGATAAGGTCTTTGAAACTTAAAATATTGTTACAGGAGATGTCTTGGTATATGTAAATGACACCTGTGTCTTAGGTTTTACACACAATGAAATGGTGAATGTTTTCAAATCAATTAGCAGTGGTGAAACTGTTACATTGGAAGTGTGTCGTGGTTACCCATTGCCATTTGACCCGAATGATCCTAACACAGAAGTTGTTACTACTATTGCTGTGAATGCACCAGGTAAAAACTTCGTTGAGTAACAATATATTTTTGCTAGATGAATAAATTTTATTTCCTCAGATATTTTAACAGAAGATCCCAGGATGTACATGGATTTGGACCCTGCTCTGCAAAGCAATGGTCGTTTTAATTTTCTCGATTCTACGTTCTTGCCAGTGCACAGTCTTCAAAATGGTGAGAATCTTGCCACGACATCCGTCAACTCAATGCCAGATCTTTGTATTTCGGATAAAATCAATACGATTAAAAGACCTAGCAGTACCGATATCCTGCTGTCCGAAAGTAGCGATTTAACCGATTGCAAAGATTCGTCGATGTCTTCCAAACCAGAGTTTCTTAGCATTGCAATTGTAAAGGGTACCATGGGATTTGGGTTTACAATAGCGGATTCTGCTCACGGTCAGAAAGTGAAGAAGATTTTAGATCGTCAGCGTTGCAAGAATTTAATGGAAGGGGATATTTTAGTCAACATAAACGACGTTAACGTAAGAAACATGTGTCACTCGGAAGTGGTACAAGTTTTAAAAGATTGCCCTCGAAACGAGGAAGCACTGATACATGTACAGAGAACAACGTCGAAGTCGAACGAGAAGAAAGAAAAAAATTCGCAGGATTTCTTTCGAAGTAAAACACCGACAGCGGATATTTACAGTACTCAAACGAAAACTGTTGTACCAAGTCGGCCGAAAACACCGCTTATTGATACCAGAAATCGCCCGAAGTCTCCGACCGGTGCGATCCGATCGAATTGGAATGAACAAAGCGAGAACGAGCTGAATCCATTGGATAATCGATACAAATACTCAGAGTACACGCATGGCATGTATTACAATGATCCGTATAAAGCAAACATTACAAATTTATCCGACAATTTCGCTACGATGACGAATTTAGACGAAGATTCTGTGAGGAACAGCGCGAAAAGAGATTGGGTAACCAGTGACAAATTAAACATAAATAACGACGTGTATTCGATCGATATACCTCATCACGACAACATGCTAAAGCAAAACGGATGCTTGCATTCGGATTATTATAAAGATTTGTATACATCGCAGTCTCATTCTCAATATAGCGAACAGGATTACAACGTGTATTCTATTGGACAAGAACAAAATGTCGATACTGGTGAGATATGGGATAAACGGAAAGAGACTACTAGTTTCGAGCATGAGCAACCACATTCCAGTTCGATACCACGGTAAATATTCCGTTAAGTCTGTATTCTACATCTTCGCTGAAATATAAAAATCACTGCTCATGATTTAGGTATCCTCAATATAGCAATGAGTTAGTATGCCCGATTGTGCCTGATATAGAATGGATAGAAACGTTGGTAACTTTGGTAAGGCAAGACACAGGATTTGGATTTAGAATAGTCGGTGGTACCGAGGAGGGATCTCAAGTGAGTTCAAAAATGAATACATTCGATTAGGGGGAAGTCAAAAATATTGATAATGTAATTGTCAGCAGGTTTCGGTTGGACATATAGTACCTGGTGGTGCAGCAGACTTAGATAACAGGTTAAATACAGGTGATCTGATAATGTCTGTCGACGGTGAGAGCGTAATGAACTCGTCGCATCATCACGTTGTTCAATTAATGATAGCTGCCGCTCAGAATGGTAGAGTTACTCTAGGAATTCGCCGTAGAATTAACACGCAGGAACATCTTCCAGAAAATCTTCAAGCTCCGTATAATAGACAAATGAATCTCCAGTATCCGTACGATGTGACGGTCACTAGAATGGAAAATGAAGGTTTCGGTTTCGTTATCATATCCTCGGTTAATAAAGCTGGCTCGACAATAGGTAGAATAATCGAAGGATCACCCGCGGAGAGGTGCGGCCGACTGAACGTCGGAGATCATATTCTTGCCGTGAATCATGTAGATATTACGAATGTTTGTCACAAGGACATTGTGAATTTAATTAAAGACTCAGGTTATTCCGTTACTTTGACAATCGGTTATCCTCTCGACGATTGTTGTAGCAATACGTCTCTATCTCAAAAGGTATTACTTAACATTGAAAACAATACGTGATAATCAATCTGCGATCTAATGGAAATATAATTCCAATGAATTACTGTAGGATGAGCCAGCATGCGACGGAGACGGAGGACAATATCATGCCGTTGAATTAACCCGTGGGACTAGAGGATTTGGTTTCAGTATTCGTGGAGGGCGAGAATTTCAAAATATGCCGTTATTTGTTCTACAAATTGCAGAGAATGGTCCGGCATCTATCGATAATCGTTTGAGAGTGAGTAAATCAAATTACAAATATATAATAGTTCGTTCCATAAATGATTTTCCATGTGATTATCAGGTTGGAGACCAAATAATTGAGATAAACGGGATTAATACTAAAAATATGACACATACGGAAGCTATTGAAATAATACGAAATGGTGGACCATCCGTTCGACTGTTAGTTCGACGCGGTTGTCAGATGCCTTCAGTGGTAGGTGCTCCTCCACACCTCTACGATATGAATATATGAAATTAACCATCCTAAATAACAAACATATTAATATTAAAAGCATTAACTAAATATTTACTTCTGCAAGTGACCGATACTAATGCTAACGTTGTCCCCTCTTGTATAACTTTCCTTCGTAATTTTACATGAAGCTTCAGAGTTTAACATTAGGTACCATAATAAGAAACAAAAAAAAAACAAACACATTTAAAGACAATACGAAAAAAAAGAAAAAAAGAAAAGAATGATTGCAAGATGGTTGTTTTATTGCAGTGAGAGTTAGATTAAATACTGTTTTACAGTACTGTGACATTCGGTACAGAGATATCTGGTGCAAAAAGGGAAAGACAGTGTGTTATATTGTATATTTTATGGAGTTGGTTATACATATATGTAGGTATGTAGTAAGATATATACTTTTTTATAATGCGACACGTCGAAATCAATTTTTACAACACTCACATTGTCGTGCAGCTTTTTATATTTGATAATAATTAATTTACACGAATACCTAGAGCTTCGAGTTATACGATATTGCAGTTCGGTAATATTAATACGGAACAACTGAGGACATGGTTGTTGATTCTCAGTGAGATGGATTACACTTTATAATGGTGTTAATATTAATTACATATTAATTGTAACGTTTTGATAATTAAAGTAAGAAATTTTTATATATATATATATATATTTTAAGTTTGGAGAAAGGAATGTGCGAACGACTTTTCTTGCAGCTACGGAATGTGACTTGTGAAAAAGAAAGTCCGATTTATATAGGGGATGATATACTTGCTCATTCTAACAAAATTGGACTGGTGCTAACTCTGTATTTAAATGATCTAATTTCTGAATAGGAAAGACAATTAATTCATCCTAACACGTGTGATAGCTTTGTGAAAGTATTGTGCCTTGCGCGTGTTCCATATTTAATAACAAAATTACTTAAGTAAAAAGCTTGGAAGCTTCTGAGGCAATTATAAAATTTTCTTTTGTTGAACTTCATTGTAGCGTGATCTCACAATCGACCAAATAAGTATACGACCGATTGATGAGGGCACACCACGCAGGCATTTATTCAAATTACACGAGATGAGTGTGCACCCTAAAAAACGTCAGAAAGTTCGATTTTTCATTTTACTCAACTGCTGTTCATCCAAAAATAAATATTTATGATAAACAAGCATTTAACGCGAACGATAGTGACACTTTAGTTACGTAGATAAGTTGATAACTCGTTAAACTAAATATAACAATTTTGGGATCATATATATATGAATCTCGGTTTTGCATTTTTTATCAAATTTAAATGTAATTTTTATATATTGAAATTAATTGTATAAGCGTGAATTAATAATGTAAAAGAAAAGAAGGAAAATTGCGATAAAGTGCGAATGTCGATGAAGTACGATCTATTTGTAACAGCAAATAGTTATTGATACCCATGGAATATACAGAAGTGAACTATTTTAATATCTGTGTAGGAAGACGATTTTGCACTGACAAATTTTCGATTAAGAAGACTCGCAGACTGAGAAAAATTTCAACCGAAATCAAGTATTTTCGTATTCTCTCTAGTGATTATAAAATTCGAAAGTGTTTCGATAAATCTACGATATGCGATATTATCGTAGCCTTGATCCACGAGATCATGCGCGCATTTTTCTAAGTACGATGTGTGTATAACTGTTTTAAGAATCTCATTGAATCGATCAATCGGTGCTTTATTGCCCTAATATCCGAACAGCATTTGAAGAAGAACATTGTCGATATTGTTTTCGTTTTTAAGTATTTATTATAACTGTATGAAACATATTATACGCGTATAGCAATAATTAAATTAAGTACTGATACAACCAAAGAAGCAGAATGCACTTTATCAAACCATTTCGCGATGCGGTGCAAAGGATCAGTTACAAAGAGTTACTGCATCAATTATTTAAAGCTTTCCTTTCGAAATGTTATCTTTCTCCTCGCTGATTAACGCGATAACATTTGTAATAAATACCAGTTGACAGTGGTTAAAGGTAAAAACCATAAACAAGATCGGACGAACTTCTTTCTGTCAGAAACCTCTTCCGGTCTTTTTGCGATATTGAAATATATGTTGAATGTGTAAAAGAAAAACAACTTGATAAATATATTTTTTTACTAGTAACGATGGCTAGGGAAGAAAAAGAAAAGAAATATTGTTCGGCAAAATGCAGCGAACGAATCGAATCGAGAGCGATGTTAGATTATATTTTTCAAATTTCTTACCGATGTAAAAGAAATCGGCGATTTTATACAAACGCGAGATGCGCGCGTCGAAATCGTCGCTGTTCCCATGTTCGCTTAAACAAGCAACTCCACCGTGTGTGTATCGTGTCGACGATAAAACAACGGTTAAATCGCATTTGACGCTAGATTTACGGGACACGTCAATTCGACGCGAAATTACAGAAAGAATTTGCTATTATTTTCCAGCTACTTTTCCACACTTCTATTAACACGTTAAACGCTACATCGGTGCTAGATTTTTCACTTAGCGTTGATTTTCAACAGCTAACAGAATTAAATAATTCTTTGTTATTCATCGATAGATTTTCTTAAGACACGGCTTTCCTTTGTAGACGTTGACAAAGTTTAAACTTTCTTTGTTAAATGTATCGTAACACTCTTTGCAAAACTTGAAATGGCTAAACGAGAAGTTGATCGAAATCAACGTGATGCTTAACGTGTTAACGGAACGATATGAAAGTATATCCGAATTTGTAAGCAAGTCAACAATACACAATGAAGTTGTCTCGAATAAATCGATCTCTTGAAGGAAAAGTTCGGTTTCTCGTTCCACTCGAGAGAAGCCCGTAAACCTGGTGTTAAAATGGATCACATTTTTACCTACATCATAGCTATTGTGTTTATTTTTTATAATTAAAATTATATATATATATACACGTATACAATTTGTATATTATGTAGGATACTTTAAACACAGTTTAAAAGTAATTGTAAATATATACATATATACACACACCTTTGAAAAAAAAATTATATACGAATATTATTAGGTAATATCTTCGTAAACGAAGCGAGAATTTCTCAACCAAAATGTATCGAGAATTTTTTGTAATTTGATTATTAAAATGAAACCATGTCTTCTGTAGTTACATTACGATCTTATCTCTTGCCAAGGGTCATTGCATACATTTATTAAAAAAAGAAAGAAATCAATAGATTCTGTACTTACAAGTTGAAGGCACATTTGTCGATCGAATAGGCTAACTTCATTTCACATCACTGCCGTGTAGTTGTATAATTTCATCATCATAAGCGTTTTGTATTTATTACAGATAAATATTCGATATTGTATACATGTTATATTACTATCGATAGTCATTGGTTGAAACGGCGCGAATAAATTTGAGAAATTGATGTTTGTTACTAAAGTTTTATTATACAATCATTAAATCGTTGTTGATACTTGTATCGATAATAAATATCTACGATTAATAATGTTGAGTGTACTGTTCGATGGAGACTAATAAATAAGCGTTAAATGTCGCGAAAAGAAGATCAGATCAACTTTTTTTCAAATATCTTCAACTTCGTCGCTATAATTATTCCTTTTTTCTTAAAACAGAAACGTGGAAATGCTCGATAAAGATCCTATCTACGTTGGGAAAAGGAAAAAGGGACTCTTTGTAAATGAATATCCGCGTGGTTTTAAAAACGGCGCCTAGCAAAAGATATCGCGGTCAACAGTGAAGCCTGCGCCTACATTTCCAAGAATGCGGCGCTTGACGTCTTGTGACGTCAGCCAATGTCGTCAAGCTACAGCATTCGAGGCAGACGTTTTTTTTACGCTTTCTATCTCGTAATCTTTCTGAAAAGTTCGAAACTCGCAGTTACAAACATCACGGTGCTAGTTTATCTTCTTGAATTATGCAACAAACATGGTCAATCGTTTCCGCTCCGCCGTTTCAATTCTCACAATGGATCGTCGACATGTTGGCATCACTGTCGATTGATCGCACGTATTTTACCTAGAATGTGTATCATATATATTTATTCCTGGGTCCCTCTGGGCGAATGTAAACAGAATTTTTTCGCAAATATGAAGTGACACGGCCGATTTATGCGGCTGCGACTCGTGCGTGGAAGCTGCGACGACTCGTGATACCGTGCCGATTGCATTCACCAGTTCACGAGACCTACGGAGTTTTACTTCTTGAACGCGTTACGGTAACCAGAGGATATACCCAGCGGGTAAAACGGGTTTGCGTTCGACCGCCCGTAGTGTGTTTTAAGTTCAGTGAAGTAGTAGTGTGGAGACGGTTTAGAATACATGGTGGTACGATGAGGGATCTGCGGAAATTCGTCGATCGCTTGTTGACGGTGAGTATTCTTTAAACGAGTGGCATCCACGGATGACTGTTTCGGACTTTCCCAGCTATACTTGTAAAATATGTCGCATTCGTCAGTTTTTCTGTGAAATAAGTGCGCCTATGCTTTTTCGAAAGCCCGGACTTTCCTGGTTGAGAGATCAGACGATTATTTTTCACACGTACTTGAACGTGCTGCTACATTTTCTACATTTTATATATACACACACACACACACACGCACGCATACGTGCATATAACACTCTTGTTACATACATTGTTTCAATGTGTTTGTATTATATATATATGTATATATATATATATATATGTTAGGCCAGCATTCATGAGATCGCACACAATGTTACGTCGTGCACAGGCTACACGAATACATACAAGCGAAATAAGACAGAATACGAGGTACGAGCATCTACATGGAACGCGTTACGCCGTGGACACAGCGTATGCTCGTAAATAAACGATTGTAATGCTTTTAACGCGATACGCGTCTCAAATATCTTGCGAGAACGCATCCATAGTCTCCTAGTTAAAACGACTCCGCCGTATTGTACTAAATAATTTATGTACGAACGATATACGCTATATATACATGCCTATGCGTGTGTATACATATATATATGTGTATATATATATTCTTTCTTTTTTCTCTCTTTCTCACTTACACCACACGACCGTGATGACTGATTACGTTTTCGAGTTATCAGCTTTCCTATTACTTCGATAATTATACTTCTAGTAAATAACAGCAATAACAATTTACTGTTAATACGATTGTTTAGAAAAAAGAGAACACTGTACTAATAACTAATAACGAACTGCACGCGCGCGCATGATATTAATTTGCATTTTATATGTTGTACTTTTGTTTTTGATTTAATCGGAGTTGTTGTATTTGTAGTGTCTTTTCGAAATAATAAAATACTGTACATATTATTCACTTAAGATTGTTATTTTACCGCTTTTCCTTGTGTATGTTATCTTTCCAACTGTTGTTGCTAATGGTGTTGTCTAATAACGTATAATGTTAACTGTGAATCATTTTTTTTTTTTTAGTTTTTTAAGTTTTTAAATATACAGTACGGATGTTTACAAGAACAGTTACAGTAAAATTTGCAATAAATATTCTGATAAGGTTAGAGATCTGTTTGTAAGTTTTGAAATATTTCTATTGGAGATAACAGTTTCTTCGGAGTTGAATTTCATGAACTTTCTCTCCAAATCTTGTTTGAGCTATATATCGAACAATGGTATTCAATCTGCTTAATGAATAATTCATCCCACAATCTTTTATCTGAGCAAGTTATCTCCCTGATTTTAGTTTGTTCATCCACCCATTTGGTATGCGTCTATGGTACAACACCATAGAATACCAAAGTATCATTGAATACATCTACATACATAAAATTTGAAGTACATATCCCTGATATTATATTGTCTAGTACTTTTTCAATATAATTACAATACTAATCATTATCTTTTTCTCTGTTGGCCAATACTGGTAAAATCATAGGTCAATTATTCAGGAAGTAAATTTCATAAGAAATTATTGGAAACATGCTATAAAAATGTAGGTATGATATGCCATGACCTCGAATTTATCAATCAGAATTATATTTCATCTAGTTAATTGCACTCTTATCTTCAACTCCTAGAATATAAAGATTTAGTTATAGCTTAGCTTGAGAATTACACTGTTGCATGGCATCTTGAAATAGTTCATCTTCTGCTCTCTTACATAATTATATTAATATAATGTTCAATTTGTATTTTTACTGTTTAATTTTATTTACATATCAGTATTGCTTTGATTAATTAATGTTATCATTTCTATTCTCTCTTTTTTTTTCCAGTGATGGGAGCACAAGATGTCTTCAACCAAAGCAGATCCCAGAGGACTTCAGCAAGAGATGTTTCAGTTTGCACAGTCAGGTTTTAAGAGTGCATCAAAGCATGATGATGTTGATGGATCTTCAGATGTGTATAGAATGAAGGAGACTCTATGCTGTGGTTTAGAGAAATGTGAAAATAACAGTACACGTGCAACAAGGAATACTTGTCTACCTAAGAAGGAAGATGTTATTAACAGGATAGAAGATGACTTTCGTGACACGGCTGATTTCTCAGCTGCTATAGAGTATTCTTCTGGTGTATGTTCAATTAACAATTGTACATTAAGCGAAGATGTTAATTTTAATTGTAATTGTGATATAATGCATTGTCTAAAACACAAACAAATCTCACAAAGTTATTTGTGTTCTATATATAATTTACGGAGCGTTAAAGCAGATAAAAATCTGCCATTACCAATTACTAAAAAAGTTGGTACACAGTGGAGGAATTGTTTTTGGAGAACATTTTTAATCCCTTTCATTCTATTATTGTTATGTGCAACATTATGCAGTGCCGAGTCTAATCAATGTGCAATCGGTCTGAAAACACCTGGGTGTAAGTTCAAATAAACATTTTTATAATTGTAATTAACGCTTTACCGATTGGAAGCAAAATAATCGGCTTTTCGCTGGCAAAGTTTATTGACCTAGAGAGCCTATTAATCGGTTGTTTGCCGCGAGCGCAACAAATTAATTAATTACCCTATAATAAAAGAAAATAAACGATACTCTCTCACGAATTTTGATTGAAAATTTTTCGAGCTATAAGAATAAGCGCGATAGCAAAAATCGAGCCAGTATTGAATAGAATGAGCCGGTCAGTAAGGTGTTAATAGAAATATATATATATACACACACACACATTTATGCGAATTTAAACAAATAGGTTTATTTAATGTAGAGGTTCTTATATAGCGTTTGTAACTTTCTACTGTGTAGCTGAGTTTATAAATAATACCTGTATCTTATTTCTCCTATTTGGAATTCTAGTGTTGATGCTAAATGTATATATCTATATTTAATGCACTAGGTGCAGACAGTGTAGACTAAGATTCGGAGTAAAATCCGCCAAATGTACTTTGTCGAATATCTCAAGCAACAGTTGTAAATTAATCGATTATCGAGGATTAATTTTTAATTTAAATTTATATTTATTTTTTTAAGGGACTTGGCCACAGGGTGATATAGTTCTTGAATATGGCCAACCTTTGAGAATACTTTGTATATTAAATCAAACATTCGTGGATGCTGAATTTCCCGGAAAGAATGCCTCAGATCTTGTATTTTCTCGCAACGAAAAAGAATTGGATTCCCCGTTTGTTACGATTATTAACGAGACAACGATATCGCTGGACGTAGAAAAGCCTCCACCTGCGGACGATACGTATTACTGTAAATTAAGATTGCAAAATGACTACAACAAGCAACACGAGGCGGTCTGTTTCAATAAAGTTGTTGTCGGCTGTGAGTATTTCATGTTAAACAACATTACACCGAATAACTTTGAATTTGAAAGTATTGCAATTAATTGCCTATTGAAATTCTTTAACCCTTTCACTACGGTAGATTTTAGTAGATGTTCAATTCACAGTCGCAAAATTTGTTAAACTTTTTCCGAAGGTTTAGAAATTTAACGATTGTTTCGTTGTATTAAAACGGAAGTACCGCAAAGGATAATATTACGATAAAAGAGCGATAACAGAAGAGTACGAGAAAATCTCGGAAGCTCCTATAGGCGTCAACAGTAATGAAAGGGTTAATCGAATTTTTTTAATTATCATAATAATATTAGATCTGTGATACAAACTTCTTATTAAGCCATGTCATTCATATGTGCTTATCAGGATAGGTCAAAAGGTATTTCATGGAAACAAGAGAAGGCATTCAGTGTTTCCTGTCATTAGAGAGTTATAGGAATCTCACTTAATATGCTTTGTATCTTAGAATTCACATTTGACTATCAATGTAAGATAAAATATAAGAGCCTTTTTGTACAAAGGATCATTTGTAAATTTTCTTGGTAAAGCCTTTTTCAAGATTCAAAGGAAA
Organism: Anthophora plumipes; assembly: GCA_951804975.1. NCBI lineage: Eukaryota > Metazoa > Arthropoda > Insecta > Hymenoptera > Apidae > Anthophora > Anthophora plumipes. Next base: position 23,248,821 of record OX638116.1, on the reverse strand, counting down.
AGAGGATATAAATATCTATCTATCTAAAAATGTTAAATCTACTATTAATTACCGTTGATTGGTTATCGACAGTTAAACCTCAAGAGCCTCAAAACTTCAGTTGTGTGTCACACAATTGGGAAAATATGATATGCTCGTGGGATCCCGTCCAGAATTACGTTGCAACGAAGTTCACGCTTGTTTTCAAATTGCCGGGAAGAGCGGGCGGTCGGAAATTATATCCATGCCCGGAAGAAAATCTAAGTCCGTTACCTCCGAACACATGCTTATGGGATACATCTACAAATCCAATATACCGCCAGCCTTACGAATATTATACATTTATATTGAACGTGGAAAATGTGTTAGGGAATAATAGTTTTACATATAAATTTCATCACTATGCTCATGGTTTGTATCTATAGTTTTTCTCTTCGTGTAATTCTGATATATTACAATATTATGTAAATTTTCAGTTATTCCTGCCAAACCGGCTAATTTATCTGTTGTTAATAAAACATCTGATAGTGCATTATTACACTGGAGTGTGCCTTTTCCAATGCAAAATTTCCCACCAGGAATATACCATAGGATCACGTATCAGAATCAATGGGATCATCAAAAAACTTGGCAGGTGAGTTTAGAACGATTTAAAGTGCATTGTTGCGATATAATTTGTTACTTAATAATACGTTATTGATAAATTTATATTAGGTAATCAATATTACAAATGATACTCGCACGCCGAAAAGATACTATAATCTTACTGGGTTGGAGTATGCTAATACTGTGTACGATGTACGAGTCTTTATGAAAAGTGCTGTCGCGACTGGGGAAGATAAGTGGAGTAACTTTAGCGACGTTACATTTAGAACACCGCCAAGATGTAAGTTGTATTTCCCGTAGTTTTAACGTTTACTATTAGGCATTTCCTGGCGTATTTTTTTTTTTTTATATATATATTTTTATGTATTTGATATTTCAGTACCTGGCCGTCCTCCAAAAACCGATATTGGAAGCTTTGAAATAGCGGGGAACAGTGCTAGCAGGGACGTATATTTGTACTGGCAGGCTATACCGCAGTACTTAGAAAATGGCGATGATTTCAAATATGCGATTGATCGTGTGGAAGAGAATGGACGAAGATTGTCTCTCGATCCAAACGAAACCACAAGAACGTACGCTAAATTCAAGGGGATCAGTTTCAACAGTTACCGCTTTGAAATTGTCGCGGTGAACATTTTTGGAATGAACAAAGAACGCGCAGAAATTTTTGTACCTAGTCAATATAAGAGTAAGATCATGAAAAACAAAAAAAAAAAATGAAAGAAAAATTCTTAGTGTTTAAGTTACATACACATGCATGTTTAATCGATAATAACGTTTCTATTGTAGTACCACACGAACCAATAGCATTTACGAAAATCGCGTTCGACGGAGGCTTATACGAGTTATCTTGGAAACCGCCTATTATGAGCGAAGAAATCACGAATTATACAATTTTCTGGTGTGATAACGAACGCGATCGCCCTTATCAATGTACCGTATGTATTTACTAGCTACCGGGCAGCGTTTCAAATGAAAAATATTGATACTAAAATTAAACTGATTGCAGGGTTATCTAGACTGGGTGCACGTATCGAGAAACACAACGATTTACAACATGACTGTACCGGACCCCGACAAAGTGTATCAATTTGCAATTTCCGCAAATACCAATAAAGGTAGTAGCGGCATGGTATGGGCATCGTGTACTGTGATACACAACAAAGTTGTCGGAAAGATGAAATCAGTGTGGATAAACTGCATTGGATCCGATTACATCGAGGTCGGCTGGAAGTTAGATTGCTCGGATCGTATTGGTATTATCGAGGGATTTAATATTTATTATTGCCCTATCGTTTCGCCGTACGAATTGAATTGCAAAGGTCCGAAGCTTAATACAACGATTAAAGCTGATCCTCATACTATCCATGGTGTAGTGAACAATCTAAAACCGTACACTACGTACATGTTAACTGTCGCCGTTTTAACGAAAAGCGGAGAAGGTCTACATAGTGATCCTTTGTATAATACAACTCTCGAGGCTGCTCCAACAACTCCGCCGCAGGATGTGAAAATTACCAATGTTACAAACAGCACGATGTATATCACATGGAAACCACCGACTGCGATGAACGGTGTATTACGATACTACGAAGTTTATTACAACGACCAACCCATGAAAGTTGAAGAAGCGAATCACACCGAATTGAAGAATCTACTGGCTCACACGAATTATAGCATCAGCGTGACGGCGTGTACCGTAGCATGCAGCGTGAAATCACCTATAATTCACAAACAAACGAAGATCGGAACACCGGGGAAAATTAATGTACCTAACGTACGCTTCATGAATTCTAGCCAAGTGATTGTTATTTGGAGTAAACCCCATTATGCGGCAGGTCATTTAGATTACTATGAAATATCCTCCAGCGACGGTGAAATACAAAATAGTTCTAGAACAGGTATTAATTTCGAAAGATGAATTTATTCTCTTTGAATCTACTTTCATCATTAACCTTGTTTCTCTTTTTTTCATAACTATTGTAGAGGCTCAATTACCCATCCCCGACTGCAAGACTGTAGGGCGAGAGAGGTTGTATCAATTTCGCGTAAGGGCTGTTAACATCGCCGCGGACAATTTACATTTAAAGGGTCCTTGGTCTGAACCTGGAGAGGGAAACTGCTATAGCGACGGTAAGCTTTTCGTTTTCTTTTTCGGTTAGTTTCTTGTTGGTTCGTTGAAGCAGTTATGCCATAACTCTATTATACTGTAGGACCATCGTTCAGCGTGTGGGTCATAATATGGGTGATAGGGTGTGTTAGTATTGTGGCAATTCTTCTTTGTCTTGCTCATCTGTCAAAGAGGTATGAATAACTTTGTGTAGTTAGAGTATTTTCATAAAGTAAATGTAACTTCAATTTACATGTGTATTTTCTCTTGTTATAGGATGTGGTTGAAGTGCAAAGCGATGCAAGATGTCGAAGTCAAACTACCGCCTGGATTAGCTCCGAATATGGTAACGTATACGATAATGTAACTTATCGTATCGAATAATCAACGATTTACATTTGTTATTTCTATCTTATATTGTCTATTGTTACAGAAGCTTCTTCAAAAAGTGGGAGAACAACATATACGTCAATCTTCTGCTGATTCAAGTGGTTGTTCGAGCGGACAAGAATCTGTTACCTCCTCGCTTACATCGGACTCTCAGGTTTCAAGTGATAGCGGCACAGAGATAGATCCAATGCCAGTATCGCCTAACAAATTGCTCGAGACGTTACCAGCTTGGGAATCGTCGAGTCTTCGTCAGAGAAACGTTGGAATCACCAAGCCAGGATTTACAACGGAAACAGCACGCTGGGAACCATACGTAAAGGTTGCAAAATCTGGAGAGCCGATTGTCGGAGATACATTGTCTCTGGCAAGATCCACGCCCAATCTAACTGATAGTACAGGCTACACAACATCGCAACACACATGGTCTTCGACCGGTTACATTAGTATGCCATCGTCGGAGGAACTATCCAGCAATCCGAGTCCCATTCCTAAAGAAACTTCAACCGCAGGTGGTTACAGTATCATAGGAACGGTTCCTAAGTCTGTGAAACCAAAGTCCGAGGATGACAGTGATTTAACGGAATCTACGGCTGACACGTTGATACCTATCAAACCGGAATCCAAGTCTACGAATCCGTATATAACTTTAGCATCCTTGGAGCAGAAACAAAAGGACAAGAAGACCATCGATTACTTGCGTGATCTGGACGAGTTAACATTTACCGAATCAAATAAACCGAAGCTAGAATCGTTAACTCCGTTCTCCACTTCGGAAAAATCTAAGCCGTACGTGCAAACAGGTCTAATTGATTCATTGAAGAAGCCGTTCACTTTGAGCACCATTGACGGTACAAGGAGTACGACGATGTCTACTCCGTTTGCAGCCACATCTTTAACAGATTCCTGTAACAAACCATTCGTTTCCTCTTTCGCAAGTCCGACGTCCTTGTCGACCACGCTGGATACCTCGTCGAAGTCTTATGTTTCTGTGTCCTCGATTCCCGAAGTGTCGAAAAAATCAAACCTTCAAACAGGTGTTTCGGAGCCTTCGCAAAAGACCGCCACGCCTCCGATTTCAACGACCGACAGCTCGAAGCCGTATGTCCCCGCGAGTTCCGTATTCCAAATGTTACAACAGCAGCAAAGAGGAAAACCGGAAACTCCTGTTACCGAAGTGACAGAGGACGAAACGGAAGAAGACGCGACGACAGCGTATCCTCTGTGTTGGCAGACCGGTGGTACGAAGCCAAATCCAAAGTTGGACGTGGACAAGTCTATAATTACGACTAAACAGAGTACCGGATACGTTACCATAGCAGAAAACCCAAAGCTAGATCAACATAGAACGTCGACGTTATCGTCGCCGTACGTACAACACGACAGGTTTGAGAAGCCACTGCCACAAACCACTACAGGACAGTCAGATGAACAATACAGTAAAGTGACTGTTGTGCCAAGTACTATTCAATGAAAGGGGAACAATGGTGCAAAAGACGTAACGATTGTGGCAGTGTAGCTTTTGTGTGTTTGTCACTTTGTATAAAACTTCCTTCAACGCGGTAGGAAAGTTTTTCTCCGATGAACTACGATGGTGCAATACGATTTCACGTTTTGTAGGTGCTTTCAGAATGTAGTCCGATGACAGTAAGTCCTACATTTCTTTTTACGAGTATAGTATTTAGGTCTGAGGCCTGAGAAATACTAAATCGGAACACGGAACATGGTGAATCTATGGAGAGATGAACGCGGGCATCACGATACTCTCTTTCTCTTTCTCTCTCGACACATGTTTACGTCGGTGTGTTTGAAATTTTAGTGTTTTCTAGGATCTTACACACACGAGACAGCATGACTTGATGCTGAGTCAACGACTGAAACAAAGAAAGAAAAAAAAAAGAAATATTAAGAAAATTATTAAAAAAGAAAAAAAAACGAAGAATATCGTATACAACGATATATAATAAGTTCGGTACCGAGGACACGTCGAACATGAAACGCCCTCATTTGTGAAAGTATGTACAAAATGAATTACTTTTGTATCATATATATATTATCGTGCAATGTGATGTGAAGATCACTAGCAACGCCATAGCGTAAGGATTATAGGTTATAAGTAAATTATGTGGCATACACTCATCGACAGGCAGCTCGTTGTTGTCCGAACAATCAAATAATCTTCGCTGACTATACTATGGTAGTATAATTATTCTCACTGTAGAAGGATCGTTATTTAATCATTGTGAAGCTTTTAATCGACTCTGTGTAGTAGTATTCACTTTTTCGAAAGTATGTTCAAAACGGTTCGAAGATCTTTTTCTTTTTTCAAAACGATATTTCCGTTTGAATTATTTTCTGCTTTTTTTTTTTTAGAATCATCAATCACAGAAGTATTCTTTTGCCTTGAGCGCGCATGCGCGTCGATCAATGTTATCTTTGTTTTTTTTTTTGTGTTTTTTTTTGTTTATTATATAATTCCAAAATTTTAAAGTTACACTCGTAGAAGCAAGTATTTGTTTTGTTCCAGTAGATCAATCGTTCCTCGGAATAAGACAAATATCGGGGATTAATCGAAGGGAAAAAGAGTTATTGGCAATTATGAATTGCTTACTTTGCAAATATTAAAAAAAAAAAAGGAAGTTCTGCTAATTTCCGTTCCTTTCGTAGATCAATGCGAAAGAGATAGAAATTGCCCGGTGTTCGAGTTTAATTTCGTTCGTTGAAGCCGTGTATTTACGTACAAGAATAATGTCGACAATCTTTTTTTTTTCCCCCTCGAACTGCATTCGTACGCGCAATTCGTTTATTTGTGTATATAACTTACAAATCGTTCCTGTAGTACCTTACTATCGCTAGCAATGATTGACAGAAAGTACGCAGTAAAAAGGAAAACTATGGTAACAAGTACAGGGTCAAGGATAATAAGATAAGGGAAGACTAATCAAAGCACAGTTTTCAAATCGATCAGATTTTGCATGTTTCTTACATATTTCATGTTAACGTTTGAAAAAGAAAAGAATAACACATGGAAATGATGGTAAACTTAACCTTTTCTGTTTTTAATACCTTTGCTGACTGTATTAGAAATTTTTAACAGTATCTCAGTATCTTTTAAACAGCAGAGACTGTTAACGTTCAATTTTTAGATCAACGTTCACCGAAAGAGAAATAGTTTTAAAATTGCTGTTTTTTGATAACACAAAGATCATTTTAATGTATCCAGAATAGCTTGTAAATTTCAATCATATTAACTTGACAGTCAGCAGAGTTGAACAGATCGATAAACGGCGCTCAGTTTTGCAGAAATTTTAAGGAACTATGCAATGCCATTGAAATACATTTATGCTTAAAAAAAAAGAAAAAAAAAGAAAAAAACGAACAAGAACACATATGTGCATAATACCTTAAGCTAGTCACTGACGGGGTACATGAGTTTTTACAGGCCTTTTTTTTTTAATGCTTATCGTCGATACTTTACGAACGATCATCGAACAATTTTGTTTTTTTTTTTTTGTAGAAAAAAAATCGACTCTTTAACAGAGATTTGTTAAGGTGTTGTTGATTCGTTGATAGCCATATAGACATATCATTTGGTCTTAAACTATTGTAAATTGAATTGTGGTTAATTATTGTACTGATTAATGTTTTGCGACGATTTGTTTGCTAATGAATTTTTATACAGAACTTATAATAGTATCAAGTGCAAAGAGAACGAATAGAAGAGAGAGAGGAAAAGAGGAGAGAACAGAGAGAGAAGAGAGAACTTTATTTTTCTCATGTTGTCACGATTGATCTTTTTCTCATTTTCTCGCGATTCCGCGAAATCGCATTTGCATTTTACCTCGTGTCGGAACAATCGAACAACTAAATTCTAGTATAAAATACACATACGTATATATATATATACACATGTATATATGTGTATATATGTATCAGTACAAAAAAGGCCTGGGTGGATTATTGCAGTCGAGTCGTTTTACAAGTTCAAACGATTCTTCGTTCTATCGAGAGTATTCGTTAAACCGTTAGAAAGAGAAGGGAAAGAAGGAAAAAGGACGAGACGCGAGAGAAGGATTAGGTTACGTAATACGAAGCTGTTTGCACTTGTGAAACGATGTTCGAACGAGTGCCACGGAGATACTGGATTATCCGTGGAACTTTCTCTGGAGCGAGCTTACGTATACTTGTATGTTATATTGTTGTTACTAAGAGATAGAAGCCGCCTAATATTTAACGAGTCGCGTGCAACATGTAAAAAGGAAAAAAAAAAGAAAGAAACAGAGGAAAAGTGTTGCGTTATTTAGTTCGTTTACGATGTTAAAATCTGTGAAAGGAAAAAGGGAGAAACCGATCAAACGACCGATTGTACACCGGTGTCTTCGTAGTGGACGTGTTCTGTCGATGCTTCGTGAATGCATTCGATTTAATTTTGCATTCGAGAACACGAGACATTTCTTTCCGTTCTTTTCCTTTTTTCTTTTCTTTTTTTTTTTTACGTAGGAACGTGCACACAGAGTGTTTAAAAGTGTACGTACGTGCAACTTAGATGCCGCGACACCCTTGAGGCGAGATTTTATATCATCGAAAAAAAGAAGAAAAAATGAGAAAACCGGGGGAGGGAAGGGAAGAAACGCTGAACAAGGGAAAAATTAATCGATTAGTATAACGCCGTATCTTTATAAAAACGAGAAGCAAAATAAACAAATGCACGAAATGCACGCAAAAATTTCTCGAGATATGCTCATGTTCAGATAATTAAGTATTTTTCACGGTATAAAGGCTTCTAGATTGATAATAGAGAGTAACGCAAACTTGCATCTACTTTGTTAGGTTTTACGTGTCTACATTGTACATATAATATATCTATTATTATCTATTTTTGTTACATATTTATAAATGAGAAAAAAGAACTACTTTATTGCACGCTATAAATATACACATATACTACAGCTTAAACTAGATGAAAGATGAAATAAAGATTATCAAACGACGGAATTGCGGTTTAAGTGATATTTGTGTGCGTATATTTATAGAGGAGGATATATCGATGATTTACGTGACACGTGTAAGACATATTTCTATTATTAAACATTTACCTTTATCGATTTATTAATTTCTGCTTTGCAAAGACAAAGCATATATTAAAGCGCGCGGTATATTCACGATTTCTTTTTTTTTCTCTCCCACATTTTTTCTTTTTTTTTTCTTTTTTTATGTAATCAAACAAAACCCCCGCCCCCTCTGTATAATTTAGTTGAATAGTTGAATAGATTGTTAGGATGTCTATAATGTTTATGTTATATATTTTTCATCGATACTGCGGGAGCTCAGTAGTGTTGTACAATGAACATAAACGACAAAATCGATACAACTTTTGAAAGCCCTATTCCGTACGGATTCGGTGTGAAATAATTTTTTTTATACGATACAAAGCAATCTTAGTGCAATGACTCGCGGGAAATATAATCAACTTGTGTAAATACTATTAAACCTGTTTTCCCCCTTTTACGTGTAATATAATCGTGTTGAAATGTTATTATACGAGATCACATGAATCATATATATATATATATATTTTTTTTTTCACCTGGGCTCCTTGGTTGTAGATTTCTTTTATAAATATGTATACATATACGTATCAAGTATATGTGTATATATATATATATATATATATATATATATAAATATATACATATTCAGAGTGCAGTGAATTGTTGATGCGGATTACCAGATTTTGATTGAAAACAAAAGGGAGATAAAAAGAAAAATATTTGTTGTTGACGTAGGCGAAAGGAGAAGTGTTTGAAATTTCTATCTACGTAACGTTTTACACACGTGCCTGTTTGTTTCTGCGGAAATTCGAAGTTGTCCCGGAACAATTGTTTTAATCCTTGAACAGCAGCGTTAAAGGCGTTTGTGAACGGTGAATAAATTTGTATTTCAGTTCTTTTCTTTTCTTTTTCTTTTTTTTTTATCTTTGTTTTTACCGACGATCGAACGTCTCGGAAACCACAACACGATTATCTTTTTGCAGAAATGTACAGACACCGCGCTAATATTAACTGTGCTAATATTAATCGTGGAATACTGTGCGCGACCTCGAGAGTAAAGCCTCTCTTTTGAGAATCGACAATTATAAATGGAACAGGGGAAAATATTCTATCGCAATAACGGCCGGACTGTTTATGCAATTGGGGAAGAAACTTTCTTACGTCGGTGAATACGAACGGGGTTCAATATGCGATTTGTAATAAAACGAGAAATTAGAAAAAAAGAAGAATCATGATAACAGTATTCCAGGGTTGATAGCCTGTCTCATGATAATCAATCAACGCCGAGCTAACTAGATATTAATTCAAATAAGATCTTGTACAGAGTATTGTAAAATATATTTTTACATTTTTTTTTTTTTTTTGGTTTTATTATTTATTTCTCTAACAACACGAAATTGTGTTTTAAGTTCGTATCTCTCTTTGTAGACCGCTGCTAATTATTGCCATTATGTATGCCATGCCGTTGAACCTTGCCACATTTACATAGGTTCAGTTTTATCAGTCCCAAAGTTGTTTTGTTTTTCAATACTCATACGGATCGTAAGGAGAATGCAAGAAACTCTTGTAAAACTTTTATCTTTCAACCGATGCTGTCGATAAGCGCTTCAGGAGCCATTACTTTATAACAATTATGCTGAAATATATAACATTTATATCGACGAGATTGTAGTTTTTACTTTATTGATTCTGCAACGTGTTCCTTTCATCGTTCTCGACGTTACAGGGTTTCTTCTCGTTTAGTGATGTATGTGTTGATGAAGAGGGAAAAAAAAGGAATTCAGGCGCAAAAGTTGTTATAATACTTTTCTTTTTATTTATGCCATAAATTTCAAACATACCGTGTTCTGGCAAAAAAAATTGTTATTACTTTGCTATGTACAGGATACAGTTAACATTGTACACTGAATAATTACTGTCGTACGCAGACAAGAACAATCATTAGGAAGTATTGTCGTACAAAGTCTGCCTCCTCTGCTTTTGTCGTATTTCCATTCTTCCTTATACGTATATATTGCTTTACACAGTTAGTACGCGGGTATTTTTTTTTCTTTTACTATGTTACAGTCCACATACGCTTGTACATAAGCAAGTGTCTCCGTTTAGTTCTCTATTGTGCTAATGTATCGATTTCCCATACTTCTTTTACCGTGATTATATTCATTCAGGTATAAAAGATTTAGCTACAATTACTATTTTTAGTAATTCAATTCCATTACACGTAGTAGTTTCTCTCTCTCTCTCGTTTTTTTTTTTTTTTTTTAACTGAACTAGCTTACTGTTTCTTGCGTACACACGTGTGTGATATGAAGGTATAAAGTTTGAATACAAACGTAATCTCAGGAAATGAGAATCTTATTCCCTGCAAGGATATTGGATTACTTAAATCAATCAGATAAAATCTTAGGTCCAAGGCATCGTAGAGGTGTTTATTTGTTTACTATTCTTTTTTTTTTCTCTCTTCGTTATCGATATTTCACTATCAAGGGACGATTCGACCAATTACAAAAGGGTTTACCCTTTACCCGCTTTTTACTCATTTCCTTTTTTTACTTTTAAACAATTATGTACATAGTTTGGATTTATTAATTTTTTTACACTGTTCTAATTTCTTTGTTCTTCTTCTCTTAGAAACAGAATTACTAAGTTCAGGTATACACGACCTCTGTTTCGAGACAAATTAAGAACAGTTATTTGGACATAGTTGTTGTTAAAACATTATTTGATCAGGAGACGGCTCAATTAATCCACACATCGATCAATGTGTCTCGCAATGTTCAAATCCTCTAGATATATATACATATCTCCAATATTACTAAAGGTCCCCGTTCTGAATTAAACACTTTGCTAAAAATAGTATCTCGCGAATCGAAAATAATCTCAATAAAAATTCTTTCTTTTTAATCGCACAGTCTATGGCGTTTAAAAATGTTTTACACACATATATATATATATAGATTCTTATAGGACACTTCTTTTCTCCTTCGATACAGCGAAAAGTTGACGTTTGGTAAATCAGAATTTCGATTCAACCGAACCTATATGCACAAGTATTATCTCATGTGTTTGCACAGTCCATAAATTAATCATTGCTATACACTTGAGAAAGTTCATTCAATATATATTTACTTATCTAACCTCTAGTTATTGATTATTGCAGCTCAATGCTGAGGCGACATATTGGTTGTGAATAAACACAGAAATACTTTTTTTTCGGAATATAAGGAAAATATTCTTCTAGATTAATAGAATAGCTTAGAATTATGTTAATGATAACATGAAACGTTATTAATATGTCTCCATTAATTCAGAATAAAACGAAATTAATAGAAGAGATTTCAGCAGAAACGAGATAGTTGTTTTTAATACTCATAAACGTAAGTTTCGAATATCGCATATACTGTGCCACGTCGCTTATCCACATACTTTTAATAACTGAAACAAATTGAACAATTTAAGTAAATTTCATATTATTCGTGTTGAACAATAATTTCGACCAGCATAAAGAAATATACGAACCGATAATAGTTTGGCTTAAAAGGTCCAGCCTTATTAAGTCCCATATATTTGGCTTGTTCATCTGATAATTCCGTTAAATGAGCATCGAATGTCGGTAAATGCAACGATGCCACATACTCATCTATCAAACAGGATTATTGTTTTGTAATTCATTTCGATCGAACTAAGAACGAAGGATAATGTTTTATGCTTACCCATCTTTTTAGGTAACAGATAAACATCACTTTTATACCGTCCCGGAGGCGCGTTGAAAAGTTCAATGAGCGCTAACGCTTGAGTAGCAGCTGTAATCGACACAACGAAGGAGGGAATGCTGGAACAAGACAAGTTGACTAACCGGCCTTCCGCTAATAATACGATGCGCTTTCCATCTGGCCAGATAACATGATCCACTTGCGACCTTACTTTTTCCCATGTTAAATCTGGCGTGCGTAAACTGTTCTGTTAAGAACATATTAAATGAATTTTAATGTCTTACCAATATATTCTTTTTTTAATAAAAAAAAAAAAAAAAAGTTTTGAAATATAAGAAATACTAGTTTTTTCCCCTACAAACTCTACCTGGAAAATCTAATCAAAATCTTTAGAGGAAGTAAACGTTACGTCGTAAACACTTAAAACGTACAATGTCTATCTCGGTGTTGCTGTGTCCCATATTGCATACTACGCAGCCGTTTTTCATTTTGTCCATGTGCTCACGCGTAACTACGTTTTTATTGCCGGTTGCGGTAATAACGATATCTACATTTCTGATAACTTCGTTCAGTTTCATCACTCTGAAACCGTCCATGCTGTAAAGAGAACGCATTTGAATAAACTTGTACTTTCCTTTAACAAGTTAAGCGCGGCGTCAGTCTCTAAGGACTGACAACGAACTTTCCGTTTAGGCCGCATCAGTCCCCTGGGGACTGACAACGAATTTTTCCCATTTAGATGGCGTCAATCCACGGGGACTAACAGTGAAACTTTTTTTTTTCGTTTATAGGCAGCGTCACTTTCTGAAGACTGACAGTGAAACTTTTCTTTCTCGCCTATAGGCAGCGTCAGTCCCTGGGGATTGACAGGGAATTTTTCGTTTAGGCGGCGTCAGTCCCTACGGACTGATAGCAAATTTTTCGTTTGCGCGGTGTCGGTCCGTGGTTAGGTTAGGTCTATCTATATTCTTAATCCAACACTCGACAAACAATCCGCCGCCTGAACGGAAAGCGCAGTGAAATCAACTCCACGTTTAACGTGTTGAACCATTGTAGTAACTGAGGGAAAATTTGAGGGAGAATCCAGCAAGAATCGAACCCACGATCTCTGGCTTGGTAAAAGCTGGAACTCTATGCTCATAGCCAAGGAGCCCTCTTGTTTTCCACGTTGGTATTGTTACTATTTGATGGATACGAAAATCCCGATACTACACTATTTACCTTGCTTGCAAAGCACAAATTGGATCGATCTCGGTTATATAAACGATACATCCTAAACCTTTGAGAGCTTGGCAACAACCTTTCCCAACTTCGCCATAGCCACAAATTACAACTTGCTTTCCACCGAACATAATGTCCGTGGATCTCTTCAAACTGTAACGAAACATAGGGAAATAATAGCTGATATATTCGAGATGTTTCTACAGTTGATTTACAGTTAATTTACCTATCGATAATACTTTCGCGGCAACTATAAAGATTGTCAAATTTGGTCTTTGTAACGCTATCATTGACATTCATCGCAGGGACGGATAATTTGCCTGCTTTTGACAATTGATATAATCTATGTACACCTGTTACACTCTCTTCGACGATTCCTAAAAGGTTTTCAACGTTACTACCTTGTTCTCGTATTTGAGATAAACAACTGACAAACCTTGGATCATTTTAAACATAGCATTGTATTTTTTGAGCATCAAATGTGTCGCATCTCCGCCGTCGTCTAATATCATATTGGGCTGCCAATTTTCAGCAGCTACGCATTTATCGATACACCACCAAAAATCTTCCTCTGTTTCACCACGCCAGGCGAATATTGGATAACCGGCGTAAGCAAGAGCGGCAGCTACTTCATTTTGCGTGGAATATATGTTACACGCTGCCCACCTAACTTGTGCCCCCAAATGTACCAGAGTTTCGATAAGAACAGCTGTTTGAGCATTGATATGAGTACATCCCACGATTTTAGCATTTTTCAGCGGCTGTTCGAAACAATTGTTTATCGTACATGTATTAATATCGTTTGTTAAGGATTACTTTCTTTTTTCTTTTTGCGTTTTCAGCTGACAATTTATATACCTTATCCTCGGCTGCACGTTTACGCAGCGCCATAATACCCGGCATTTCCTGTTCTGCTATTTCTATCTCTCTCCTACCGAAAGCATGTTGATTAATATTGCGCACGCAAAAGTCTGTGAAGCCATTCTCCGTTTTCTGAATCTTTTCACGCGGTGATACGTCATCTTCGTCCGACGAGCTTCCTGTATAAGATGCTAAAGTATCAGAAAGTAGATCATTTTTATCACAACAAAGTTAGTGATAATTAATTGCAACCGTTAAATGTACATTGCGGTGCAATTAGTAAAACAAGTACGTTCATACCAGAGCTATAACTGTCTGTGCTACTGGCTGATAATGATCGACTGCGATAACGACTGGATTTCTTCAGGGCTCCAGATTTGGGATCCTAAACATTTGAAAGATCGAATTAACGGTATAATTATAAGTACGTTTTTGTTTTTTTTATTATTCAGAAGGGCTGCAAATGGATGGAAATGGACTACAAACAGAAAAATGCAAATGAAGCTACTTTATTTGATAGAATGGACACAGATTAATATAGACGACGTAACAATAATTTTTTTTTTAATAGTCTTCGACATTTACATCGCCGATGTTAGCATTAACGCATTAACGAAGCAAAGTAAATTAATTCTGTTTACGGTGTTGCATAAAATGGTACGGAACAGGTATAGGTGCAAATCGTTCGCAATTTTGGTTGTGTTTTAGAGGAGAAAAAAATCGTCTTGTTATTACCCTGTGTTATTTGAATGGGAAGGCAAGAATGATAAAAAACCATTGGCACATACCACATTTATGTAGTCACGGGGATTAAAGCAGCCCTGAGGAAATTGCAAGGATTTGCTCTATGGAAAGGAATACAAGTTTACTTTGTGTTTTGTACACATATATATTCTTACTTACTAATTTTGTTCTCGCGCCGTGAAAGGCATTATTTGATGCCTCTAGGCTCTGAAATCACAACAACCACCATTTCATGATTCAAATCGGATCAAATTTTATTAATACAGTCCGTAGTTTGGTACAAAGCTCCCAAAAGGTTGTACTTCTATGTAAAACTTGAATTCTATATATTTATATATATAAAATACTAGTGTTACATATGCAAAAGTATCTCCTTCTATTTTTTCTTTTTTCTTTTTGGTTTTTGGTTTTTGTTACTATTCCTCAGTTATTTTTTTATCGCGCTCGAGAGCGCGGTTCAGTAGTGCTAATTGTGCCACGCCTATATGGTGTATTTAGGCTTGTAATGAGCGATGCATGAGTGATTGGTACCGAACCTACGGACTACTGTGAGAATAATGCTCTATATGTAAAATAATACAAGCACCTTGATAGCACGCGATATGTATAACAGCATGCAAATCACCTTTCAATCTTTGCATCTTTAAAGTTAATGCTATAGAATGTACTATACTTTTCAGACGTCATCGAAGGTACTCGAAGAGCTGTGTAACTTTTCATCATGATATAGTTAGTGTGCTAAAATAATATTACACGAGGAAGTATAAAAAGGAGGCAGAAACAAAATAGAAAAGAAAAAATTAATCGTTTTTTCTTTTTTTTTTCTTAGTACTTTTTTAATTGAACTGAATTGTGTTATTTTTCTAAGTATTGTGAAAGAACAAACTTGGAACAGTCTCAAATTGAATAAACAGCTCTGTGTATATAGAACAAAGTACTTAGAACACAGATGCTTCAAAAGACTCATTGTTCTTAGCAGCTGATCTCATGTATATGAAATGCCTGCAAGTTTCATACCAATTACCATAACATTACTTCTGTATTGTATAACAATGATGAATTAGTCAGATCTTTAAATGAAAAAAGTACTTTTCACAGAGAAATATGTATTCAGCCAAATCATAAATCATTATCTCATTGTTTCCCTTTATTACCATATGTATTTACAAATATACAATAATCAGCATCTCATAAATTTTTGTTACATTTGTTAAAATTACATAAAAAATTGTTAAACTTTAACACCTGTAATTATATATTTATATAATCCTTTCATAATGCTTTTCAACTAGCAGTAACGATGAAAAAGAAGTTTCCTGTTTGGTAATAAACAGAAGTTACACACAAGACCACAATTACTACCATGTGTTGCATTACATAACAGCAACATGTGGTCACAAGACCTCAAAGGGTTGGGCTGAGATGTGATAGAAAAAAAAACGAAAAAGAAAAAAAAGAAACAAAACAAAGGTAAGAGAGATACAGGTAAACGAAAGACCATATACAAACGGACTAAAACAACAGAGAAAAAAGAAGACACAGAAATAATAAAGAAAGAGATTCGGTTCCCTCGTTAAATCATTGTCCTTTACTAGATCGAGAATGTAAATCGAAACATTTTCTATTCGTAAGTGACTTAATTAGCCAGAAACTAATACGGCGGTAAATACGATACTCGTGGTTGTACATTGTCATGTTTTTACACCATGACAGTTCGGAGTAGGAAAAATCCGACGGCTCAAGCGTCGGCCGACGACGTTTTTTAATTTACCTTGCTGTTCGATGCTGGATCGGTGACAGGTCCATCAATGACGGTATTTCTAGCCTCTTTCCCTGACGACGTACAGTTCGCAGCATCCCCGCTGTCAGCCATTTTCGATTCGAAGTCTAACTAGTTCGTTTATAGAAAGACAGGTGGTGTTTTTATGCTCTCGCAGGAGCGTGATCACGGTGTGCATATAAATAGGTGCTTCTTCGTCGATACAGTTTATAAATAATTGATTAATTCAAATAGACAACAATAACGCTGATGAATTATCATTCCGGTAATTCAAACAATATAACAGATTCGTTCTAACTAATCTTATCTTATAGGAAATCTTTCTAGTTTATAGTATCGTAAGATTTTTATTTATTTAAAAGTGCATTCAACCTGTTCGTAGAGATAGAGTAATAGGTTTTGTCTACATTTCTCACGGAATAGAATCTAACAATTTGGTTCGTGACAATTATCTCGAAGTTCGATCGATTTCAAGTGACGAATAGATGAAATTGAATAATTCATTCATGAAACCTAGCAGCATCCATTTTAAAATATAGATGAATCAAAGGTAGTACGATAGATACGGCCTTGTTCTTGTCCGACGTATACCGTCTATCCTGAAAACATTAATCGCTTTGTGCCCACCCACCAAGATGGCTCCTTTATGGGGCAATACTCGATGTTTGACGTGAAGTTATTTACACACCTGAAATTAAACGTTCGTAGGGGCAAGTTCTTTATGCCTTTCGTTGCATCGTGCGCGTGAGAAAAAGGATCGAGAAAGAGTGTGTGGTGTATAGCGGGGAACTGATCGATCGAGAGTTCCTGGAGAAAAAATTCGGTACGGGACGGCCGGTTGGTGTGATGGTTCAGTTTGCTGAACAAAAATCTGTACAGGTACCAATTGCCCTTGCTATAACGGCCAGTATATCGAGATTAATTTCATAATTTTATTTGGACATGCTATACCGTGTCGCGTATATTCGTTCGTGTGCTTTGTGAAAATTTGTCGAATCCCGGGGACTTTATTATCGGTGTCAAAATTGACCGCGGTTGTGTACAATGTATATTGATCTATTCGTAGCTGTCATTTGTATATCGAATAATTTGTTTTTGCTGCATGAATCACGGTTTTGTAAATTTCACGTCTAAATCCTGCGAGTTTGGCTCGTTTCTTCGAGATATGAATGGAGCCGGTGAAAAAAATTCGACGAAACGATTTATTCCTGTTCCTGTTTGGGCAAAATACTCTTGCCACTCGAACGGAATATAATTTTCCACAATTCAATAAGGATTGATAGATTCGTAACGTGAAATTATATTCAACGATATGATTCACCAAAGATTATCGTACTTGTGTACGTTAATTACTTAAGAGCAAGAGATTTACGTTAATTACGCGGAGGTTAATGTAAAATGTGTTTTGAAACGTCTTCTTTTGCGTTTTATTTCGTTGAATCCATAACCTGTAAACTGTGAGACACAACTCACTTTATGTTCGTAATAAAAATCAGTTGATGTGAAAATTATCTTTGTGTATGGTGTTTGCTTTTCATTTCATTCACCTCTTGCTTTCATTTTCTCGATGGATGATCGTTACTTACGATACAAATCACACGTGATAAATGCAATTCGCTGTGATTTCCCGTAACTTCCCGATGCGAACATCAATCGGCGATTACCGCGGTGAATGTTAACCGAGAATAATTACGGAAAAGAAAAAATTGGAGCGCGAACGTTAGCACGAATTAATATTTGAAAATATCGTTTGTCAGTTATATTCACTTGTGACCATTCTATCTTTTCAGATACGCTGTGCCATTCCAAAGAACTATTGCTCACAGTTGTGCTAAATTACGAATGCTGTGCTTCATAGAAAAGAGTAAAGCATACAGTGATTTTCTCAAGAGCTGAGTTATTTTAAGTTTTAGTAACAGAATTCCTGGCATTCGTGACATCACAGTAACAACACCGAATTAAAAAAGCTCAAATGAAATTTCGGCAAATGACATTTGTCCGTAGTTATTTGTACATACATTTGCATGTGGTACAAACATTTGAAGCATGATATCTGATTTGCTGTGAAAGAGGGGGAAATATAGAATAAACAAAGAGAGCATACCTTTGAAAATGTTACCAAAGGGAGGTAAATGATGATTTTCGTATAAATTTCTAGGCTCGATATAATGACCAAAGGGAGAGACAGAAATTTTTAATAACTGCAAAGATAAACCAATAAGAGAAACTATTAGTAGCGGTACTTAAAGATGTCCTGAGTAAAGTTTCAGTAGAGAAAAGATTTTTATTTTCACACTTATTTAATTGGATAAGCGATCGGATCGATTTAAGCTTTTAAACATGGCGAGGAAAAGTGATAATCTCAAAACCATCAACGTCGCCGTTGTCGGTCTTTCCGGCACTGAGAAAGATAAAGGGCAAGTTGGCGTCGGGAAATCGTGTTTGTGTAATCGTTTCATGCGTTCTCTGAACGACGATTATAACGTGGACCATATATCGGTGTTATCACAGGTAATTGCTAATAAATATTCGTTCGATGTACGCGTGTATTCTGTGGTAATTTCTGTTACTGATTAATCATTATCTTTACAGTCAGATTTTAGCGGTCGAGTGGTAAACAACGATCATTTCCTATATTGGGGCGAAGTTACGAAAACGGCAGAGGACGGAACAGAATATCAATTTCAGGTGATAGAGCATACAGAATTTATAGACGACGCGTCATTTCAGCCTTTCAAAGGTGGTAAAATGGAACCCTACGCGAAGAGGTGCGCAGCCACGAAAATTACCAGCGCGGAGAAGCTTATGTACATTTGCAAAAATCAGTTAGGCATAGAAAAAGAGTACGAGCAAAAAGTCTTACCCGATGGTAAATTGAATATCGACGGTTTTCTCTGTGTATTCGATGTAAGTGTCGTACCGAATCGCTCTATAGAGAAACAGGTTGAAATTGTAGCGAACATATTGAACAATCTAATGAAAACTAAAAAGCCCATAGTTCTGGTAACCACGAAAAATGACGATGCAAATGAACAGTACGTAAAGGAAGCTGAGAAATTAGTAATGCGCAAAGAATACAAGAGTTCCATTCTAATAGTCGAAACATCTGCACATGAGAATATCAATATCGATTTGGCGTTCATGATTCTGGCTCAAGTGATCGATAAAACTAAAATGCGTAGTAAAGTAACACCATTCGCGGAGGCGGCCAGAGCTAGGAAGGAGCTGTTGGATGCATCGACGGAATCTTTGCAAAAATTGATCCGAATACACGTCACCGATTACCGAGCGTTATGGTCTCAAGCGTCTAAAAAGCTAGCACAGCACAAAGAATTCGCGACATCCGTGGAACTGTTTGGTATCGACGGAACCCAAAGATTATTTAGGAGACATATTAAGAAACTGAAAGACGAGCAAGTGGCGAAGAAGATCGAGGGATATTTGGACATGCTACCAGATATTCTTCATGAAATATGCCCTGATGTAACAAATTTGATCAATGAGTGCGTTTCTAGGGATTATTTAATTGTATTTTATATATATAGCTGTGTTTAATCTATGCATTTAATATCCACAGAGAATGGTCTACAGTGCAACAGTATATAAAAGAACATCCTGATTTTCTTCAATATTTCTACGAATGTCCCGAGGACATTCCGTGGATCGATTGTGATTTTGGTGAAAATAACGGAACGAAGATTCCTTACGACGTTTTGGAAACACCGGAAGCTGAAACTGTTTTCAAAAATCATATAAATGTGCTGCAACAAGAGCAGCGGCGATTAGAGTAAGTATAGCGATGTAGTTTTACGTTTATCTTGAAATACCTATGCGGGTATTTTTCTTATAATATCCTCGATTTTAGCTATTTATAAATAACGTACGAATCATTGGTTCATTGCTCTATTATGCTTCGATATAATCATTAAAATTATATAGTCATTCAGCATTTTAGAAAATAATACTTACGTGCGATTACACTAATGCTTTGCTTTATTCTGGGTGGCGTTTCTTTGTGCAGACTTCCTAAAAGGTAAATTGTGCTTTTTATTGCTTTACATTCTAGGAGATTACTTGTTTAGAAAAATATATAATTATTTTGTTACTAACATTCTTAGTTTTATCACATTACTTACCCACTTCTTTTTTTTTTTACATATAACTTGGAAATATAAAAATATACATTACAATGTTATAAATATTTTATAAATGTACAAAATAAATCAAAGATTAATAAAAGAAATTAGGATATATTCAAAAGCGTAATATATATATTTTTCGTTAGATGGAAAAAGCAATTTAAGCAATTGTTGGAAGAAACTGGATATGTTACCCCAGGAAAGCACTTGTCTGAAGTGAAAGTGCTTTTCATGGGTAGGGAATGTTTCGAAGCTCTCTCTCACCATGACTGTCAAGAAATATATGATCTGCATCAGAAGGAAATTATCGAAAAAGCGAAACATAATTTCCAAGTAAGAATTTTGACATAAACCAGTAATTAGAGTGTGAATATTTCATATTATATTGTAAGTAATTATGTATGAATTTCAGGAATTATTGTTAGAACATGCCGATCTGTTCTATCATTTTAAAAGTATAGCACCATCCGGAACTATAACGCAGGATGATATCAAAGAAATAACGGATGCGTTGTTGGCCGATTTTAGGTAATTAATTCTGTTTTTCTCTGCTTGAAAAGTATCTTGCAAATATTTCTAAATAATCCGTTTATGGTATACGTAGGTATAAGGCTTTAGATAGACTGGATCAAGATAGAAAATTAATGCTTTTCCAACATTTGGGTTTTGTACATTGTCCTATAAGGGAACACTGTCCAGCTTATCCGAATTGCATGGATGCACTTATAGAACGAATACTTGGAACGAAAGCCCACAGGTAAAAAGAAGGAAAAAAAAAACACAAATAAAAATTTTAATCAATATATATTTCAACGTTATTTAAAAAAAAAAAAACAATTTCTCAGGCCTTCGTCGTGGAACCACAGCAGTCAGTGGCAATTGACATCTGATAACAATCAATTAAATTTAGTCATACTTGGAAGTAACGGACTTGGCGAGGAATTCGCTCGGGAAATAAGAGCGCAAACCGAGGACGACGAAGTAGAAATTGATTGTCAGTTGTACACGCTTGGATATCGAATTATCGACGGCGATGTTGGATTACCGCACAATTCATTTACTACATCTGACTTTATGCCTCATGGTATTTTTGCATTGGTTATATTACTATTATTACGCGTACAATCAGCTTCGTAAAGAACAGAGCTTTGATAGTATCGACTACTCGCAGGTTCATTTTGTATTTATGCAAACGAGGATTCGTTTGAATATATTCGTTCATCCTTGGAGAAGACATTGTTGTCGAATCTAGAGCAAGAAGATAGGCTACCGTTCCAAGGATTACCTATTGTTATTATGTTTGTGCCAGAAGCTACTATAGATGAACTGGAAGCAATACGACTTAGAGAGGAGGGCCAGAATCTTGCTGATAGGTATAGGCAGATTTGTATGAATTTTAAGTCGTTTTGTAAATAGAAAATGTTATTCAAAATCGTTTTTCACGTTAGCTTACAGTGTCCATTTATCGACGTCTGCATAGAGGATTTAGAGCAGGACAAAAGGTTTCCTACTCCGCTTGTGAAGGATGCGTTGCTGCAACTCATACAATCGATAAATCACAGAGCTGGTTTTCTAAATATTTACCAAAGTGTTATCGAATGCTTGGAACCTGATATTAGGTAACACAGCTTTTAGATTGAACGCATTGTATGTTGATCGAAGAGAATATAAATATAATTATTATATATCATTGTAGAATAATAATGTGTATGTTCTGCGGAGATCCATATTCCGTGGAGAACGTACTTGGTCCTTTACTCAATCATCAGTGTTGCTTTCTTAGCGGCGATCGGTCGATCGTTCTAGAAACATTTCTAGGAGAATCGAAACGAAGGGTTGAAGTTATTATTTCGAGTTTCCACGGGGCAAATGCGTTTAGGGACGAGTTAGTACACGGTTTCATATTAGTTTACTCGACGAAAAGGAAAGCATCACTCGCGACCCTTAGGTATGTATGATTGTACTTTATACGCCTTGAAATAACTCATTCAACGTTTTCTTCTTTTTTTTTTCTAGTGCATTTTCCATGAATATACCAAACTTACCGATACAAATAATGGCTGTGACTGATACTGGAGGTGCTAATGCTTTCTTCAGTAATGACTTAAGTCATTTACTTATTACGGAAGGGAATGCAATTGCGGATAAATTACAGGCGCACTTTATGACCTCTGCATCCAGCTGCCAGCAAAAAAGTATGAAAATGTAATTGTGAAAGAATCCTTTATTCCTGATTTTAATTTCATATCGTGTTCATTACAGCGGCATTTTACACGCCATTCTTCAAAGAGGTATGGGAGAAGAAGCCTGAGATCGAGCAAGCCTTTAACATGGAAGAGCCAGGCAATTTAAACGATAGCGGTGAAGGAACATTAGAATACTCTGGTTTGCATCCTATGCCACCACCACGACACGAGAGTTACCATCTTCAGACACCGGACGACGGGTAAGTAGCCTAATAGCAATTTTTAGAGTATCGTCTAGTTGATGTAATTGTTAACATAAAGATGTATCTGTGACTCAAAAGTCTAATGTGAAGCAGTATGTCTGTAACTTTCAGGAGCGGTTCCGAATCGTACGAGCAATTAACACCGGACGGTGACCTTGGAGAGACGGGATTGAATGAACAATTCGCAGACAATAGAGCCACGCCTAGTGATGACAGTGATATTTATAGTCAAGTAGATTTTTATAGAGAAGAAATGGAACAGGAATCGTTGACACCATCAGATATCGTGAATAAATTATCCGGTTAGTGTTATTCGAGTAAAGTCGCCAACATGAAATTCTACTCTTTTGTCGTAATCTTATCTGTTTATACCTTTTCTTTTTCTTTTTTTTTTCTTTATTGCGGTAGGCTGGGTGAAGGATACGTTCATGCATCAAGATAGCGTGACTAATAGCTACTCCCACAGAGCATTTACAACAGGCAGACGTCATATCTCTCAGGCGAAACCACGGCCAAAAGGAAATAGCCAAACGTTGAAACAGCCAGGGAAAATCAATTTAAAAGATTTCTCAAACGTGACAGACGCTATAGCCAGAATGACAGTAGGGGAAAAAGACGAGCATGGTCCTAAAATGACAATGGGCCATGCCCCTCTTGCTACACCTGAATCGGTCGATTTAGGTTCTGAATACGCCCAAGTGAAAGATGTCGTACCAAGTCTTTATCCTTCTTACGATGGCCATTACATGTATGCTTTGGTGCAAGATTCTATAAACAACAAGCCTAAGCTACGTCATAGACGCGAGAAAGGGCAACCCTGTAAGAGTTAAAATAGAGAAAAGAAAAAAAAATCTTTCAGAATTTATTAATGTAGCATGACACTGATTACGTGTGTTCTGCTTTTCCAGCGTACAGTGACTCCGATTCGGAATGGAGTTCTTTGGAAAGGCAAAGGGTAGCAGATGTTTTGGGTAAAGCGAATAAGAAACCACCGTCGCACAAAAGGATACGAAAGAAAC
The DNA here is from genome assembly GCA_951804975.1 of Anthophora plumipes. NCBI lineage: Eukaryota > Metazoa > Arthropoda > Insecta > Hymenoptera > Apidae > Anthophora > Anthophora plumipes. The sequence goes on along the minus strand of OX638116.1, from coordinate 23,224,762 downwards.
GTACAGCCATACCCGTGCCTGCACCGAAAGTTCCAACTTTGGCTGGTATGGGAAGCGGAGATGGTATTGTCGGTCTAAATTATAACATAAAAGAGGATAAAAGTTGGAGAGTAAATCTAACAGAAAGAGGTACTTTTTTATAAGAATAACTACGCTATATCGTAAGGGTATATTGTATAAATATTTTCCTATTTAGTATCTAGCGAAACACCAGATTCTTCTGAGTCCAGTGACCCGGAACACACTTCCAGATCGAGATCAAAACAATACAAACATGCCGTTGCTAGTCAACGGAAAAGATTTGGAAATTCATTGCCGCAGCAACATTTACCAGCATCGTTACAACACCATTACAATGTAAAACATATGACTCAAGAGATGTTCAGTGCTTCCTGTAAGTAAAGTCACTGCTACAGTAGCTGTAGTAAATATTTTGCACGTTGAAAAAGTACGAAGTAAATTTTTTTTTCGGTAGCTCCATTTGCATTTGCTTGAAAAACTGCTATTCCATTTTTTTCAGTCGTATTTCGACAGCTTGTTAGAAAATACGAATCATTCGAGCTCAAGTGAATTGTCACCGTGTTATACTTTAAATAATAGTTGTAGAGTATTTTCTAATTATTTTTTAAGATGGTTCAAACAGGATGCGACACGAGGTTTGCTCAGAATTCTTTCTTTACTATGTATTTAATATTGCATGAAATTATTGTCGTTTTAGTGAAGCAAAGAAGTGACAATACCTGTGGCAACATTCCAGATGACGAATCCAGTCTAGATGTTTCGTCCCCGCGGGAAATTAATTCTCCTAGTGTAAGTAGAAAGGACTTGTGAAAAAATACAGGCGAAACTTTGTTAATTTCAATGGTAATTTCAATTTCTATTTGGTATTTTAAATAAGGTCAAAGACGGCGATAAGTTGAATAGAAAAAAGGATAAGCAGAAAGCAAAGGAAGACGAGAAGTTGGAGAAACGCCGACAGAAAGAGGAGAAATTGAAGAAGCACGCGGAGAAAGAGAAGGAGAGAGAGAAGAAGAAGCAGGAAAAAATAAAGCAAACTAAAGGTTCTGGCGGAGCATTAAGTATGAGTCAAGTGCAACAGCCACTAATTGAAGATTTTGCACAGAGCGAAACAAATCGAATACCCTTGTTTCTCGAAAAGTGTGTGCAATTTATTGAGGATGAAGGATTAGATTCTGAAGGTATATATAGGGTTCCTGGAAACAGATCACACGTTGAACTCCTTTTTCAAAAGTTTGAAGAGGGTAAGTTCTTTTATAATCTTTGAATATTCGCTCGTTTTTCTATTGTTCTTTTCATACTTAATTATTGCAGACGAAAACGTGGATATTCATTCGTTAGACATACCTGTAAATGCTGTTGCAACTGCTTTGAAGGACTTCTTTTCAAAGAGGCTACCACCATTAATCGACAAAGAGCGTATGAGCGAACTCGAGGATATCTCGGGTACGATATAACTTTTTTTTTTTTAATTTTAACATTTATACAGGTTTTTTTCTTTCTAATTTATGACAAATGGCATTTCTTTTTTCTTTTTGGTCCAGGTGCTCGCGGTATTAGCAAACCGATGTCCGCAACATGTATGAATATGGAAGGTAAATGTCACAACACAAATTTAACAGAAACGTATTATTTCAAGTCTTATATAAACGTTATTTACAGATCGAAGCTGCAGATTATTGGCCCTACGTTTGATGCTCAACAAATTGAATCCAGTGAATTTCGATGTACTTAAATTCGTTTTTCATCATTTTGTAAAGTAAGCTACAATTATTATTATTTGATTTTTATCAGTTACATAATTTTATTTATTATAATCTTTATTATCAGTTATTGTAATTGATTAATTTCTCAACGGATTTTCTCAATTTTCAGAGTGGCTGAGAATTGCAAGCTAAACAGTATGGATAGCAAAAATTTGGCAATCTGCTGGTGGCCTACATTATTGCCTATAGAGTTTAACGATCTTGGCAGATTCGAGGCAATGAGACCATACTTAGAAGATGTTGTTCAAACGATGATCGATCAATATCCTTTCCTGTTTTGTGGTGAAGAAGCTATCGTAATGGTGTAGTGAAAGATCTACACGATTATCGAGCCATACAATTAGAACTTGTATGAACAACAGGAAATGATCACGCGTCGCCTACGATGCTTATTATTTCCATAACATTTTAGTCCCTATGATTACGAATAACAATTGGTCTCGATTATACACCATGACTTCATCGTAGTACGTTCGAGCTACGATTAGGATAATTCTCATGATGCAAGAAAAGAAAAAAAAAAGAAAAGAAAAGAAAAGACGGAACAAATTAATTTAAGTTTACGTACTCGTTCCATTACGAAAAGTATGACTGATCGAGTGATAGATTAATGGTCCTAATGATGGCTGTTTGCAAGGCCCAATAATAACGCGAATAATTAAAAAAAAAAAAAGTCAATCCATGTGTCATAACAGTATGCATGTATCATGTTGGATGTATTCAGAGCGCTGTATTTATTAACATGTATTTAGCAGTAAGTCTCGATATTTGATAATAGCGAATACTCGTAGTGAGCTCGATGTTGCTTTTTTAAATATGATTTCTTTCGTTCTATTTTCTTCTCTATTTTCTTCCGTTTCTTATGTTTTCTATATAATTGTAAGAAACAAGTTTATCGTATGCAACGTGCGCGTATGCGAGAGAGTGAGAGAGAGAGAGAGAGGGAGAGAGAGAAAGGTAAAAGATTAGAAGGCGAGAGAAATGGAGAGAAAGTGAAATAGCGCAGTCTTATAACAAGAAAAAAAAAGTATTCATATAAAAACGTGTTAAAGACATTATCGTAAAATGTACGAGGTATACAAATTTTCTCTAACTCATGCGCATTTTTATATAGCAATGATATCAAAGGAAAAAAAAGAAAAGGAAAAAAAAAGAAAAAAAAAAATAACGTTACGAAATATTTCTTAATCAGTAACTTTAATTTTTGTTTTTTCTTTTTCTCGATAGATCTGAAGAACTTGAAGTCATCTCCAGTCTCTCTGTCTGTTTTATGGGGGTTGTGGCAGTGTGAGTCTGAGGTTCCCTCTGCAGGTATAAGTGTTTGTAAGTGTGCGTCTCTTCTCGTTTCTCCGTAGAGCCGTTATCCTTGTTTCTGGCAACAGTCTGTTCTTCTTTGACAGCCTGTTAAGCACACCTGTTACAGTTTTTCCCGATTCTTTACGAATTTGTTCATCTGTTTCATTTTGTGCCTTCACCGCGTCCCGTGTTTCTCGGAGAAGAGCAGTCATTTCAGAGTTGGCTTCTCTTCGCAACTTTTCTCTTTTTTAATCCCCAAGGAGGCTGTTTCGAGTGATTATCTTCCATAACTTTCGTTTCACTTCAATTCAAAGTTCCATCGCTCTTATCAGAAGACCCTATAGATATTCCATGCTTCAATCACGATTTATCCGGATCTTTTTAACAAGGAATACAATTATTTGGTCATCCCACGCCTCCTCGTATCTTTCATATCTTTTCCTTATGTCAGGGCCTTAAGGAGAGAGTTGACTCTGGAATGGTGCTAGATTTACGCCCAAAGAACCAACACATGCAAGAGGACACCCTGGTACAACTTAACCTCCTAGTAGAACGTATCTTTCATAAGTAATTAGCTGCGGATTTTTATGCAAATTCGTAGAAATTTTCAGAATACAGTAAAAAAAAAAAAAACGGAGAATTTTACAAATATTGTAAAAAGCACTGTAATTTAGATATTTTGTATATTTTTTCACGTCACGTGTATTCCGTGCAATTTTGCACCTTTAATCCCTAAATCTATGATTTCTTCTCCTGACTCTACATCTCTAGCATTAAGCTACTTATTGTATTAATACCATTCTAGATACGAAATACTAATTTTTTTATGAATTAATCACAATCGACAATTCTCGAACTTATAAATTGAAGGGAAAGTTAGAATTAAAATTAACGTTTGTTACAAGTATAACTGTTCCTGTCGAATCTCAGCTAGAATCTGTGTCACGAGTCTAGTTACAAAGCAGGGATTTTAAATTTCCTATAAATGCATAAAAATTCGCTGTCTAGTTGTAATATTCGGGGTCTCTTGCTTCTGGGCGAACGGTTCTGGGAATTACAATGTCCACGTTCAGAGAGGTAGATATACATCCTTCTGTTCCTCGTTTTCTTCATCGATCGTCGATTTTCAGTCTCGAAAGCGTTCGTTTTCTACTTTTTCATCTGATCGATGTATGAATCTCTTTCTTCGAACCAGTATTTCCAAATACTCAGTTTGATCTGCTAGAGCTGGTTGAAGCTCGTTGGTGATACAATCCATAATATATCCATTCCGTCTGAATGAAAAAGGAAAAAAAAAAACAAAAACGAAGAAAATAACCAAAAAAAAAAAAGGAAGAAAGAAGGGAGAAACGAAGAGAACAAAAGGCGTTACATGTACTCGCGATTTTTTCAACACGTGCAGTTAAATAAGCGTTTATGTCAGGATTGTGCGGATTATTATCGATACGCGGTTCTAATTATTAAGGTAAATTTGAGGAGTTCCCCGGATTTCTAACGGATCACGGGACTATGGTTAAAATTGTAAGAACAATACTTAGATTCTCACAGGACATTTTTTCAAGTTTCATAAATGCGAACTGTTGTACATAAAGATTATAAGATTGTAAGCTACGAAAGGTTTATATATTTCACGGGAATCGTAACTGATAATTGATTCGGCTATCGATACTTTCGAGGATCGTTCAATGATTGGAGCGTTCATACAGAAAATCGTTTTTTATCTCATTTTTTTTTCTTTTTCTTTTTTCTTTTTATATGCTATGCATGTGTTGTATTTAACGAGAGAAAAGAAAGAAAGGAAAAAACAAAGTGACTGTATAATAGACGAAGGTCCGTGTTTCTTTTTTTTCTTTTTTTTTTTTTTTTTTTAATCGCGTAGCAGTATTTTCTGTATCAGCTTTCGTCTTTGTATTTATAAAAGTGTATTTAACGAACGATTCATTTTATTCCTTCAGAGAAAACTATATTAGAATAATTAGCATCGTCACAGAACAGGAAACCGGATCGTCGAGATCTGTAACCACGCATTTTGCTCTTGTACCTGCTGCGTTATCCTTAAACTGTACAATGTTTCCTTTCTCGTGAAAAGAAGAAGAAGAACAAAAGAAAAATGTTATGATTTTAAAATGATTGTACGAGTAACGAATTACTTTTACGTGTGTGTTCAATGGACGATGGTTCTGATGATCGTGTTGTTGCTGTTCAAAATGAAAGTGTTGAAGATACGATAATTACGAATGCAAGAACAGATCGAACGACTGAGCCATTAGAACTGTGATGCAGTTACTTGTTTCTGTTTCATTTTTTCTTTAAATAATGTATAATAGTAACTATCGAAATGCAAAAGTAAAGGGAAGGAAGTATATAGAATTGTTCCACGAGAGCACGCTTTTAACGACACAAAAGAGTCTTTGTCGGAACGATGTTACTATTGTCTCGTGTGTAAGTTTCCGATCGTCGATTTTACAAGTTTTCACCCGTGCAAAACCATCGCTTCGTCTATTAACACATTACCAACCACATGGAGAGATCTTCTCGTTTTCAAATAATCGATTTGGATATCTCTCCTCGTTTTTGAAAGAAGTCACTGTATGAAGGACTTAAAAAAAAAAAAAAGAAAATATAAATTTGTACGAGATTTTAACGCTAAACCTACCACATGCGATCAAATGACCGTTTTTAAAATTTTTTAACGTTTAGAATTTCTTGTATACTTCGTTATTGTATCGCCATTTAACTTCACGACTTTTCTTCTATTATACGTACAATGCATTTTTTAATATTCACTCGTATAACGTTTTTTAATCGTTTGAGTCTCACGCAAGCTTTCACAATCTTCAGATTTCATGTCGAAAAAATCCAGCGCGTTTTTGAACGATACGGACAACTGACGGCGCATTCATAAGCTGACGAAACGTGCTTAATTTTTCAGACGCGTGTACGTCCCATCGCTAATTTTTTTGTATTTAAGTAATCCAAGTAGTACAGTTTGTATTTCGTTGTTACCTATTATAAAAGAAGCGCCATCGCGATGCTTGGCTTTTTTCGACCGGGTTTTTCTAAAAACCTGTGGTACTCAAACGGTTAATAGTATCTTGCACTTCAACTTTATTATTATTCTACTATTATTTTATATATTAGATGTTACAAGTAGCATTTTCAAAAGAGTGAACAAATTAACAGTACTTTGTATTAAGTTTTACGTTTGAACCATTTTCCACTTTTCTTTTTTACCCAGTTTGATCTACATTTTTGTATTATCATTTGTACAGTCATTCGAACAAATATCAAGATATTCGAAAAATATGAAGTTATCAGAGAACATAAATAACATCGAGAAAAATTTTTCGGAAGTTGACCAGGAAAAATCAACGACTCAGACTTTGAACTGTGAAAAATATGGAAAATGTGCAATCAAGAATCATATAATTTGTAAAAAAGAAAAAAGAAAATGCAGCGGAAAAGAGTAAATTAAGCATCATCTGTTTTTAAATGTAACAAAATATTTTGTTCACTAATTGTTCGTAATCTTCACTTTGTATTGAGAAATACGACATTTTTAAAGCGGTCATTTGTCTACTAGCATTAGGAATAGGTATATGTGAAATGTCGGTAGGTTTAGTTGTTAACGAATGGCGGAAGAAAACATCCTCACCGGAAATGTAGAAGGACTCTGAGTCTTTCAAGCGAAGAAGATTACTACTTCGTTTGTCGTTTGTGAAAAATACACGGTTGGCTAAGTGTTAATGCGGAAATGTTCCCCGATTCGAAGTCGAATTCGCACGTAGGTGTGCCATAATCGTACGCAGATGTCACGATCGTAATGTAAATCGTATCATCTTGCGGCGTTAACTGAACGTTAACGAAACAACGACCGTCGAAGCATGAGATAAACAGAAAAACAAAAAAAAATAGAGTATACAAGGAAAAAGTTAATTATCGACAATGGAATCACCGTGAGCAAGTTCGTTTTCTTCTTCGTTTTCCTCTTGGTTTTTCTTTCATCTTCGTTTTGTTCGTTCATACGAAATCTAACGAGAAACATTCCCGTAAGTAACGATCGACGTTACTTCCGGTATTCGTCAAGCACGAATTCGACGAGGAACGCTGTTCCTTTTTGTCTTTTGTATTCTACTACGCGTAAACGAGCGTTTGAAAAAAAAAAGAAAAAGGTGAATCGTTCGATTCAAGCCTCTCGACGAGTTCGCCCTTGACGAATTTCACGCTGTCGTACTTATAGGAGAGATCGTTGTAACGATATTTCGACGATATTTAACCGAAGCGTCGCGAAAGACGCCTCGGCGGCGAGCGAAAAACGGATCGTACATTCCCGTATTAGTCGTAAAAAATGGAAAAAAAAACAAGGAAAAAGACAAAAAAAAAAGGAAACACAAACAAAACAGAATTTTATACATTCGTACGTACATAATTGTATAATGTTAATTAATAGGAACAGAGGCGTCGATGTTACGTGTGAGATCTGGGATACGGATCACAAAAAAAAAAAAAAAAAATGCTGTCATGAATAATAATGACGTGATTTCTGTCATTGTCGCTGAAATTGAAATGGCTAAAGTTTTTGGGAGAAAAACCCGTGCGACACACAACACCTTTTCGCATTGATTCACTCTTCTCTCTTCAATCCCTCGATTTTATCATTTTCTCTCATGTTTTTCTTTTTCTTTTTTCTTTACGTTGTTTGTTCCCTATAGAGAACGCTTAATTTTTCAATTTTTTTCTCGTTTCTTCTTTTTATTCACGTTCCGCTGCTTGAGAAATCTCGAGTTGGTTTTCAGCGTCGTTGCTCCGCCATTTTTTATGTCGGACATTGATTGAGATAACTGGCCGAGTAACCGTGCCATTATAAATTGTTCGCGAAGGAAATTTCTTTGGGAGATTCTATCCAGAGACCAGATCCACCTTTTTCCTTTTCTTTCTTTTTTCTACTGTTTTCTTTTTTTTTACAGGGTGTCTCGAGTTAATTGTCATACTTATTTGGCAATTTTCATTCACGGTTAATGGAGGTTATTAGTTTTCCTTTCGAAGGTTGTACAGTTCGTCGCAAAAGTATTCGACCAGCCTTTAACACTTTGACTGATACCTAAATTTACAAGGAAATCTCCATCAACTCACGCGTACCACTATAAAAAAACTCACTTCTAAGTTTCAAACTTGACTTATAACGTTTTAAAATTTTGCATTCGAAATAATTTTCTAAATAAACCCTGTTTTTATAGTAGTTTTATAATAATTTGACGGAGACTTATTATATCCTGTGGAATATGCTTTCAAATACCTACTAAAATCTTTCGTAAGTAGTTAACCCCTTAACCTATGATTTCTTTTTCTAACTATACGTTTAACCATCAGCTATTTATTATTTTAGTACCATTTTACATAAGAAACGCTAATGTATTAGAGATTAATTATAATTGACAGTCCTCGGTTATATAAATTAAAAGGAAAGTTAGAATTAAAATTAATGTTTGTTTATTAATATAACTGTTTTTGTCAAATGTGAGCCAGAATCTGTGTTACGAGTTTGACTCGTTGTTATTGGGCAAGGGGTTAATATAGGGTGACGTAAAAGTCAAAGTGTTAAAGCAGATTAATTTTTCTAAAATTGGACCAAACGATTTGAGATCTTTTCTTTTGTCTGAGAAGTAAAGATTAGTTTATTGGATGATGTGTATAAAATATTTTTCTGTTTTTTTAGCAATCAGTTTTACAAAAGTTTAGGATAGACATTAAGTAACGGTAATTAGCAGATACCTAGAGTAGGATGGAGTTTTTAATAAATAAACGTTTACAACTTTTGTACTGGCCGTCGACTATTGACAATTCCGGATAAGCATTGTATAAAAGCGTACGAGTGTTATTTACTCCAGTAAAATGAGGAACGATGAAATGTGCGTGCGTAACGATCAGATTGAGGATATCTACGCGTTCGTAGGAAATTTCAAGACGCGAAATTGCACGAAATTCGTGTAATATCGAAGAGATAAAAAAAAAAAGAAAAAAAAATAGAAAATATCCAAATTAGAACGCTTTTTATGATATCTATTAGGTGAGATAATTTTCTATGGGAGTTCTACTTTTTTTTACTTCATCCCCGAGAATATGAATTTAATTTTCGAATTAAATTTCTTGAAATTAATTATATTAAATATGTAGGTAATAATCGAAGCTTATTATTTAATTAGAAATTCAGTAACTCTATTCCTGATATTTATATTATATATTTTATTAAACTTGTTATGTACAGAGGATTAAAATGTTCATACCTGTGTCTTACTCGTGCACAATTAATCGTCCAGTAAATCCATTACTCTTCCAGTTATGTATAAATAATGAGAAACTTGTTTCTCCATTCCTTAGGAAATAATAAAAAAAGAATTGATCACTTTTCCCTGATAATAATAGAATGTCTAATAATGAAATCTGCATGTGTAACGATTAGATTGAGGATAGTTGCGCGTTTTTAGGTAATATTAAAAAGAAAAAGAATATAGAAAATATGCAAATTATAGAGCTTTTATATCTACTAAGTGAAACAATTTTTTAATCAAAATTTCGATCTTTTTCATCATATTCTCGAGAATATGAATTTCTACTAAAATTCACAGTCTAATAATGAAATCAGCGTGCATAACGATCAGATTGAGGATATTTACGCGTTTGTAGGAAATTTAAAAGTGCAAAATTGCACTAATTTCACGTAATATCAAAAAGAAGAAATATCCAAATTATAACGCTTTTAATAATAATCTACCAAGTGAAATAATTTTCTACCGTAGTTCCATCTTTTTCATCATATTCCGTATGAATTTTTACGAAAAATCCACGGTCTAATAAAAATTGCGAAAAGAGAAGGAAAGAGGACAGACAGATGCCAGACGAAAGAGGAAAGAAAGTAGGAAAAAATTTGATACGTGTCACCGTTTAAGTGTCGCACAAGCCAACGCGAAATGTCTGTCATTCTTCTGAAATTGTCCTTTATATTTCCGTCTCGTTCAACGAGAGGGATATTACGAGAACTGCAACTTGTTATGTCCTCCGCAACCTCTTTTCTTTTTTCAACCTCGGTTAAGCTATCACGATGATCACGCGAACACCGTATTTCCGTATAGCGAGATGAGAATTCGAAGCACGGAATGTGTAAAGCGACGATCACTTCGCGTGATATTGCTTCTCAAAGGGTTTCTCGTTAGGAACGAGCGTAACGCACTCTCATCCATGCACATTTCATCGCTTCGCACACGGAAAGGATAACGCGAAGATGAATCTTACCTATGAAAATGCGAAGAACTTAAGCGCAATTTAACGATATACATGAATGAATATGAATACCGGAAATGGGGGGTTACTAGGATGACTCTGAACAACTTTTTCCTTTACCAAAATGGCGCTCGAAGCTTCGTTTATTTCAAACATTTGACATTTCAATCGAACCATAAGAAAGTATACTTTATATCTTTTTCAATATATTTCTGTCAAAATTTTCTGTTTTCAACAGTACACTAATTCACTTGGAATTCATCTACAACTGCTGGAAGTGGAAAACTTGTTTCAGTAACATTTAAATATAATTCTTACCACTTTTGTTATCACACCGCTGTTTCACTACGTATTTTATGTTTTGTGCAAATTTTATTGGATTTTACTAGCTTCAATTTGGATGGCGTTGGGTCTATACGCTTTGGAAAATGACCCCAATGTTTTGCATGCAGTCTCTCTGGTACATCTCCGTTCGAGAATCGTCCTTTTCGATTATGTTTTATTGATGATACATTTTTTAGTAACGATTTGTGTAGCCCGAAGGACGTACCACGTCTTTCACACGATATTGTAGGCTAAGGGTTTCAAACGATGTAACATTTACCACTATACCCACATTGTGCCAATACGTTTGTTCACGACCACGACCGAGCGCGGTGGTTCAGAGCCACCGCTGACTGGCCAGTGTTTTTCGTTAACTCAGAAACGAAGCTTCAACGAACATTTTGATAAAGGAAAAAATTGTTCAGAGTCACCCCAGCAACCCCTATTTCCGGGAGTTACACTAGTTACGGGACACCTTGTATATTGATAAAGCAGTGAGGGCGTACATACACGCCTTTCCTAGTCAAAGGGTTAACGGTTGGTTCACGACCACACAGAACTCGCTCGGTGCCAACGTGAAAGAGTTTTCTTTCGCGTTATTCGAATGTTTCGCTGGGAGACAGAGACAGAGAGAGGAAAAGAGGGAAAAAAGAAGTGAAAAAGAGAAGCGAGCTCTGAATCGTCGACCGCCACTAATTCGAGCACGTTTCAATCCTTTCCTCGTCCTTTATCTCAACTACATTTTCAAGGGACACTTCACAATTGCCCTTATCCTTTACCATAGTGTAAATACCAAGGGAAAGAGGAAAAAGGGGAGAGAAATCAAACGATCTTCGCGATTAAAAATCCTTTTCTTCATGGAACGAGCCAAGATGGAGTCTAGGTCGCGTGTCTGTGTATCGAGCGGCTTCTAGACGAGACCTGGCTCAAAAATTATCCTCCACGAGGGCGTGAAATTAATCCTAGAGATTGTCTACCGTTTCCTTTCCACGAGAAATCGTCCCTTCTGACGTGGAACACTCCGGAATATTGCAATCTTGAACGTTGCGTTTTAAGGATGTACAGCAGCCTCGAGTGGCTGAAAATAGGTGAACTTTGAGAGTTTTTCTTTTTTTTTTTTTCGACGGTAACTGTTGAATCGAACATTTCGTTGCTTGCTGGAGGATATAAACGCGACTTTCAACCTTCCCCTCGAATTTTTGGAATGTAAAACTGTTACAAAATGGAGCATTTATTCGCTAATTGTGAAAATCTATTCTGCTAGAGTATCGAATCCTCGTCGCCATCGCTGGCAAAGATTGAAATGTCTGAAATAAAAAAGTTCTTCTCGTTTTATCTGTGAAAATGTAATGATCTACGATGTAGCTTGCGATACTTTTCGATATGTCAACCTTTAAAAATTCGAACAACAGCGAACATCGAAAGGAGTACAACAACAAAGGAAATTAAAGGTTAACGGGTAACGGGGGGTGAACGAAGAAAATAAACGTCGGATGGTCCATTGGAAAAATGATAAGGATATTTCTATTCCACGATGAAAGAGAAAAGGTGTCGACTCACCGGGAGGAGATTGGAAACGTCGAGCAGCAGAGATTCGGTTTATTGTAGCGATCACTCTTCGCGTAAAACTGGAAGGGGGAAAGAAAGCCTGCGAATTACACCAGGTTTCCCGTGGTTTCTGCTCATCTCTGAGGAAAACGCAAGAGGCGAGAAAAATGTGAAACAAAGTGAAGAAAATCGAGAAACGAAAACTTGAAAGGGAAAAGAGAGAGAGAGCGGGGCAGAGAGAGAGCGGAAGAGAAAGAGAGAGAACGAGGGCGAGAGAGCGAGAGAAAGAGAGAGAACGAGGGCGAGAGAGCAAACGAGAGACAGTGGGAGAGAGAGAAAGCGGGAGAGAGAGAAAGCGGGAGATAAAGAGAGAGAATGAGGGCGAGAGAGCGAGAGAAAGAGAGAGAGTGGGAGAGAGAGAGAGAGCGGGAGATAAAGAGAGAGAATGAGGGCGAGAGAGCGAGAGAAAGAGAGAGAGAGAGAGAGAGAGCGGGAGATAAAGAGAGAGAACGAGGGCGAGAGAGCGGGAGAGAAAGAGAGAGCGAGAGAAAGAGAGAGAGCGGGAGGGAGAGAGTGAGGGAGAGAAAGCGCGGAAGAAAGAGAGCGAGAGAGCAATGGAGAGAGAGAGAGAGAGAGCGGGAGAGAGTGAGCGAAAAAGAGAGAGAAATGGAGAAAAAGAGCGGGAGAAAGAACGAGAGAGAGAGAAGTTCAAGTATTAATCCCTATAGTGATGACGTAGCCCATTGGTGGAACGATGTTCGAGCATTTTTCACTTTGAAATTCCCAATATATGGCCAAAGTGAGTTACAAATTGCCTAACGTTACTTCACGCGCGAGAGATCGAACGAGAGAAAGAAAAAAAAAAGAAGAGGAAAAAAAGTACAAACCGATTTTGGTCGAAGGTGAAATCTTCGACATCTGCAAGTTTATTTTTACTAATAGTGATCATAAACCATGCTCCACTACAAGCTCGATATGTTTAAAGGAGAAAGAGGTTTCTTCTTTGAGAAGAAAGTTGAAATCCGATTGAAAGGTTCGCAAAAGGAGAGGATAGAACGTTTGCTGGTGTACCGTCGTCGTAGTGATAGGACCTTGCTTAGATCCTTGATCTCGGAAGATCAACAGAAATTAAGAAGATGGAATTATCTGATGGTAGCAAGGTCGGAATCGTTGTTTCTTCGTCTACGGGTGGAAACATTGAAAACGGGCCAGCAGGTCGACGTAAATGATGGAAGAAAGTTTATTCCGCGGAACGAGGATCATTTCGAAGTTCGGCGAAACTTTCTGGATAAATCAGTGGTAAGGCTGACGAAAATTTCCTCTGTGTTTCGTTATTATTCGATTTTCTGTTCGGTGAAAATTCATATTTTCTTGACAAAAAGGAAAATGATAAGGGAGAAAGTTCACCTATGGGAAAATTACAAGAAGAAGTTACAGCTATGGGGTCGTTTATTTGAATAAACTTTGTTTTAGCGAATTATAACGAAAATAAGTCGACCCATATATGGTAGACTTTGTTTTAACACGTTTTTTGTAAATATATTTAATATTCATTTTTTTTTTTATATTCAGTTGTATCTAATTGAACGTTTTTACCAATAATTATGGTAGATTTCTTTTTGTTTGCTTAACTTTTCTTTTCTGTCCTGCGTTAACATTTATGAAATGTTCACGTCGTCGAACATGTTTGCGTTTTCCATGTTTTTACGATGAACATCATCCTGGCTGTTGTTAATAGCATGCAATAGATGTATTTATAGAATAACGAGGAAGATCATATTAAAAAAAAGGTACAATTCTTTTAAATAGAAAAACGAAACAAACAAAAACAAAGAATAACAAGAAAAACAAAATTCTCTTGCAAGGCATTATTATTTACAAAATATATACGTTGTCAAAGATATTTGTGTTTACCACAATTTTTATAAAAACAAATAAAATATCCAAAGGTGTAATTAACAATTCATTACACAATAGATACGTTCATATCATAATTCAGAAAATTGTCTCCGCAAAAAGACACAAAAAAGAAAAATTGTAAAACCAACACAAAAGAAGAAAACACAGAATTAAAAAAAAAAAAAAGAAAAGAAAAGGTTAATCCTAAGACTTGAATCAACAAAGTGCAGTAATACGTAAATACAGCGGCTGTAATCAACGAATTATCGATTTTCCTCTTTCCATTATCAATCGTTTAAGAATATACTTAAAAATTGTGAACAGCGGGTTGTTTTCACGTGGATGGAAGGAAAATTAAACGAAGGCTAAAGGGTAGGCGGCCTGGCCGGGAACCGAAGGAAACGCGAACTTGAGCGCACTTAAACGGACGTTACACCCCATGCTAGAGGGTGTGCACTCGCGTTTTTTGAGGTTGCACTCTTTCGCACGTTCATTAGCGGTGCAAATTTACCTGGCGGCGAGGCACACACTGGAATCCACTCGTTCCGCCTTGGATCATCACCAAAGTGGTTTCGGGACGTCCACTGTTGCAGACCTTGGTGTTCCATCTTCCCTTTCGACGCTCACCCCTTTTCTTCTTCTTCTTCTTCTTCTTCTTCTTTACGAGTTCCGCTTCTTTACATTCTAAATGACTCGGCCCTGTGCAGTCATCTAGCTGTGTGATCGCGTTTCTCGTGTTTGCTCGCTTTTCCGGAAGAACTCGAATTCTTTCCATCTGTGCTATAATTTTTACAAATGATTTTTCTTTTTTTTCTGTCAGCTATTTTCTCGACCACATTTTAAATATTGTACTGGATGATTTTTTTCGCTAGGTGTGTTAAATATTTTTTAACAAGTTGTAACTTTCTAATAAATTTTAATCAAATTTTAATTATTGTATTGGATTATATATTCTTGCTAGATGTGTCAAATATTTTTTAACAAGTTTCTCACAAAGTTGCATCAAATTGTAAATATTAACACTTTATCGACTGGCTCGGTTTTTGCTATCGGGCTTATTTTTACAGCTCTGAGAATTTTCAATCAAAACTCGTGAAAGGGCTTACTATATATCGCGTTCACTTTCTTTTATTATAGGGTAATTCATTAATTTGTGGCAATAAGAAACCGATTAATAAGCTCCCTAAGTTGATAAACGTTGGCAACAAAAAGCCGATTAATAGGCTTCCGGTCGATAAAGTGTTAATTTAACCACCAAATTTTTAATATCAGTCAATTTCACTCGCTAGACGTGTCAGATATTTTTCAACAAGTTTCTTTTCGTGTCTAACAAATTTCCACCAAATTTTGCATATTACTCCTCTTGATGAACGTGTGAAATACTGTTTTTTTATCAAGTTTCCTTTTGTTTGTAACAAATTTCCACCAAATTTTACACATTATACCGGATCATCTTTTTGCTAAACGTGTCAAATGTTTTTTTAACAAGTTTGCCATCGTTTCTAACCAATTTTCACCAAATTTTAAATATTACATTGGACCATTTATCTAGACGTGTCAAATACATTTTTATCAAATTTTCTTTCGTTTGTAACAAATTTTAACCAAATTTTAAACATTACATTGGATCGTTTCTCTCGCTAAACATGTCAAATATTTTTCAGCGGAGATATTAATCCTCTATAATCCGATTTTTCCGTGTTTCATGAGAGAAGAAAACTAATCGCAATCGTACATCTTGACAAATGTTGAAAAGCAAGAATTAATAATTAATCTTCCACGACACCACGTGACTTTCCACGAACTTCAACGTTCATTTACAAAGAATCAAACACAATTTTAACATTCAGAATAATTTCCATTATTTTAGATCAATCTTTCCTATTTATCGGATAATTACGTAATTACTTTGTAAAAAATATAATAAATACACAAATTTACTTAGACTTTCCAAAAAGGGTAACGAATTAATTGACATATTCGATACATTTTCTAATTCTAATTCTATTCATTTTTATATTATATTATTCTTTCTTCCTATTAAAATATAAAGTTGCGATCAGCTGTGAACTTTCATCTCGAGATCAAAGAAAAATCAAATTCTAGAGGGTTAATACAAACAAATCAACTAGCAACAGTGTAATAATACAATTTCTAATATATTCTCTACACTTCGAAACGAAAATATCCCTTTCATCCCATCTTTCTCCTACATCCGAGAGAAACGTCGAGAATCAGCTAGGAAAACGCGCGCACAGAGATGAATTCTCTACTTTACGAAAGCATACATTGTTCGGAGGCATTGTTTAGATAATTGCACGGGTAAATTGGCAATTATATCCGTCGGAACAATATAGAGCCGCATGATCCGGTAGTAACGTTCTCATTGAAATCAAACCAGGGATGAATGAAAATTCAGCGTGTGTTACAAGAACCTGCCTAGGCTAATCGTCGCAAATGTGCCGCGAGTATTTGCATATTCGGGTCAAGCTGGTTATCAGTCGACCGTGTCTATGGGAGATTATTCACGCGGCCTGTGATTCCGTGCGAATATTCAGGCGTCACGGGGTAATAGCGACAGTAAAATAAGCGTTGTGCACCTGGCACACAAAGGGAATGCCAACGACTCTGCTTAGCTATCTCTTTTTCAAAAATCCTGAATAATTATACGCGACGCCAACAGAAAATCTTTCTCTCTCTATTTTTCTTCGACGATGATTAAATCAAAACTACCAGAAATACACGATGATAATTCTTTCAGTCTACTCATCGTTGATCTTACGATCTTTCGAGTTCTGTTGAATCTGCACGTTTGCGCTGATTAATTACATATTCGAAGGACCATTTTCTCTGTATCGAAAGACTGACTATGTTTCACAATGCCTAAGTATTTACCAAGCGTAAAGCTTCAAGACCTGTGTCTGGAAAACGCAATAAATATGATAAAAATGACTAAACAGCGATAGCAAAGAGAAAACGTAAGAGGGAAGTGAGCTGGAATAGAAGAGAACTGGGGTAAAAAGGTGACTCTCGAGCGTTTCGCTGGTGGAAAGGTGGACAGAAGATTATGGGCTGAGAGCGGCAATAACAAGGCGCGACAAAATAAGAAGAGAGAGCTGCATAAAAAGAGCAGAGAAGAGCTTCGAGGGGGGGGGGGGTAGATGAGCTCGAACGACGGTGGGCTGGCTAAGCTGAACTGAAAACGTGAAAAGCAACGCGACGACGAAGAGGAAAAACTGTGTGAAACAACCGGAAAGACAGAGAGACAGAGAGAAAGGTAGATGATCTCCGAAAACAGACAGAGAGGTGATCTCCGGGAATCTGAAGGAAAAAGCGGAAGAAACGAGAGGATGCGGCCGGTAGAGCAGGAAAACGTCGAGGAAAATAAAGAAACGAGAGAGGAAAAGTAGGAAAAACGAGGCTGTGACGCGTAATTGGCTGAAGATTCACGTACGTGGGTGCGTGGGACAGATGAAAATAAGCTGTGTCCTAAATGGTGAAACACAGGTGGAGTAGAAGAAGCTGCTGTACTAGTTCCTGGTAATTCGTTAATATTTCGAAATCGATGGATCTATTATTTCAAACTGGAATTGGCTTATTTGCATAAAAATCGGCACGAATTTCCCGGTCAACGAAATACAATCTCACACAGCTTTTGATATCAGTTTTACTCTGTTGCAATCTCTGGATCATACATAATTACCAATATTGTTACACCTTGTCTCTCCACTTCATTGTACAAATGTTTGCATGTAAAATACTCTCAACACTCTGTCGGTGATTGTCACAGGACAATCTATTAAAGTGTTAACGTAATCACAGGAGATAGAATCGGCGTTTCTGTACGGAGCAGCGAGAACGACCTCGACGAATCGTCGACACGAATTTTAGTTCACGTAGTTTCTACATGTGCACACAAGAAACGAGCTTACATTGTGGTAGAATCGTTGTAAAATCATGGAAGGGATTAAGATCGTGGAATAATTGGAGGTGGGTTCGAGGTGAACGAGGCTGCTCAGCGACTTGCAGCCCCATAAACCTACATTTAAATTCAATCACGGGGGAGAAGCGGCGAAGCGGAAACTGCTGTTCACCAAGAAGAAACTAAAAGTGGAAATCCTTTGCGAGCTACACACACACACACACACACACACACACGTACATAAACACACACTCCTTGACGAACGCAGCGCAGTGCAGGGAGCTGCGCATACAGGAATGGGACGAGTATACCGGTTGGAATCAAACAAACAAATAAACAGATATCCAAGAGGAAAGGGAAGAAGAGGGCAGGTAGCAGCAGCAGCAGCAGCAGCAGCAGTAGCAGCAGTAGCAAGCAGGGTTGAAAGCAGGTGAGGAGAGTTACGAGGGAGGAGCAAGAGCCGAGGGATTCGTTGAAAGAGACAAAGATGCAAGGCAGAATATAGAGGAGGGATAGAAAGAGATAGAGTAAAAAGGGGGTTGGTCGGGGTTGTGTAGAGAGAGGGTTGAAGGTGAGGGTGGTGTATAAAGGTTGGAGGAGGGGTGATGACGTCATAGTTGTGGGTTGCCCGGGTAACGGGGAAGCGGTTCGCCGCCGCGTCGGGACACCGTCGTGCGTCGCCACCGCCGCCGCGACGTAAAAATCAATTTGGACCTTGGCTAGGTGACCGTTCGCTCGGCGCTGCGTCGTGGCTGCTCTCCGGCGGCTCGAGGCTCGAGAGAGGCAGCACGCTTCCCTTCCGGAGCTGGCGGCCACCTCGCCACCGAGTGAGCGACCCGATACCGCACCGCGAGTAGCAGCACAGGCTCAGTCGCGAGTCGCCAACCGAGCGGGTACGCCAGACACCGGGTTGAGTAACGCGTCGGTCGGTCTGCCAGAGCCCCGACGCGCACACCTCCACGCGACTAAAAACACCATCTCTCCTCTCCTCTTTCGATCGTGTGTTGTTTGACTATCCTCTCGCCTATCAACGGCCACGCTTAACTCACACACATCGACGTTCAACCACGCTTCTGCGTTCCTCGACGTCCGCGGACGATGATCCACGAGGAGGATAGCCTGTTCGTGTCTCACCATCGCTGACGATCAGTAATCATCCATGTTTTCGCTCTTTTGAGAGAAGTTCGTCTGTGGTGTGTGTGAATCATGTACACCATAGTAACGTAGTAGTCTTTGCCTTATTCTTCAAATTTCCGAACGATTTCGAATTGCACCGGGAAGGATGAGATTGCGCGACGGGACGAGGACATCGAGGGAGTTGGAGCTGTTGTAAACAGAAAGGAGGAGAAACGGCGATCCTCCCCGGCCGGGCTGTGTACTGGCCGAGGAGACGAGAGGAGGGTCGCGGGAGCACCCGGCTTCCTGATCTTCCTCCTCTACGCGGTTCTTGTGCGCCGGTGTGTTCGTTCTAACTGGAAAACTGTAATCGTATCGAACAGGTAGTTTTCGTTTCTCTCTTTCCTTCAGTTAGGCTCGTAGAAGATCGTGTTTCCCGGTTTTTCCCCTATCCCTCAGTTTTCTCGTCTCGCGTTTGAACGCTCCAAGAGATAGAGAGATGAACGTGTCGCGCGAGAAAGAGAGAATCCCGGTGGAATCGTCGGAATTACGACGAGATATCCGGCTGTACGAGCTACTCTCTGAGTAGCTGGTGCTCCAGCTTCGGTTAGCAAGAGGTTCGTGCTCGAGTTTTTGCCGTGTCACGAGGAGAAGAAGCTCACACGGTGTGACGCATGCGACGTGCCGTCTATCGCGCGAGCTGTGCGTCGTGGAAAACATCTGCGCGACCGGTGAGAAGCTTTTAACTCGTGTGCCTCTATCCCCGCCGCTTGACGGTATTACGTTCGAACGGGAAACCAGCGTGGTCCTTGGCCGTGCTGTACGAGAGATCCGCGAACGGTCCGTCACGGTAACGAAAAAAGAAAATAGAAGAGGAAGGAAAGAAAGAAAGAGAGAAGAAGAAGAAGAAGAAGAAACTTGTGTGCGTCGTGGAACCGACACAGGCTGAATCAGCCTCGTAGAAATTTCGTCCGGCGAGAGGCGTAATCGCGGACGATGCGATCAGAGGATTACACGGGACCAGTTTCGCGCGAGACACGTCGGCGTTACCGTGGACGCTGAGAAATAGAACGTGGAAATTCAAATTCTGTCGCTGGACAAGGGAAAGAGGATACTTTTGGAGAACGTTGGAACTTTTGAAGATTCTTCTGGAGGTTGACTAACAACCTGAAGGCAACCTCCTCTCCTCTTGAAGAAGGGAACAGATTGTTGCAACACAGAGAGATTTCGAGCGCCGAAAGTAGCATCGTCGTACAGCCTCGTTCTCTTTCGAGGAAGATAAACAACGATGACCCGGTGGACAGGAATTAATTGACGAAGAGAGAAAGATAGATAGATAGAGAGAGAGAGAGAGGGTGCGTTCAGCCAACACGGAGAGTGCCTCTTCTCGAAAGCCTCGCATCGATCACTCGACGCAGGCAACGCGTCTGCCACGCGTCAACCGTTCCAGGAGTCAACTTCTCCGTTGAATTAATTAAAATATCACGCTTCATGAGGTCGCCGCCGTGCAGTTCGAACGGTGAAAATGTTCCCCAGTACCGTGATCCTCGAACTCGATAGATGGTTTCACGCGTGAATACGTCAAATCGAAAGAAAATCCATCCTATCTATCGTTGGACTATTTATCCGCTCGAGAATGTAGCAGAATCGTCCTGATGATTCTTCTCGAGGATACACCAGCTCGGATCATGATTGTTGTTTATACAACGTTGTGAACGAAGCATTCGAGGGAAGAAGAAGAAGAAGAAGACGAACAGGTGGGAAGGAAGATCCTTTGGTTACGATACCGATTCTCGACAGGGGAAGAGATAGACGAAGAAACGAGCACGCAAAACAGTATCGATGATGGTGGAAGGCACGTTGCCAGGAACCGATTGGCTGCCGTGGTTAGCTTGCTATACTCTGCTACGAGCTGCTCTACCAAATATCTAGAGTCAAGTGTACACAAGTAAATAGAAAAGAGAAAAGAAAAATAAAAAAATAAAAGAAAGAAACGGCAAAGGAATGCCGAGGTACAATGACGAACTTGATGGTCGTGCTCGATCTTAGGATCGCGGTGTCGTTGACGACGTCGTCGGCGGCGTCGTCGTCGTCGTCGTCGACGCGTTGCTGGTGGGAACGCCGCCGGTGTTGCACGATCAGCTAATGTAACAATATAAGAGAAATAGGATAGGATTAAGAGAGCATCTGTTCGAATGGCGACAAGCCTCGAGCTCGATCGGTTTCGCTAGTAGATTGTCGAGAGGGGACTTTTACTCGTGATCCATCGAAACGAAAGCTTCGAGGCACTACTCCTCCTCCTTCAAGCTGCGGTAGTCGCGCGAACACGCGAACCGATTTTCTCCTCCAGGGGATTCCAACTACTCGAGCTTCAGACGGATTATACTTTTTTTTCAGACGCATCGAGCAAAGAGGAGGAATCTAAGAGCGAGATAAAAAGAAAGAGAGAGAGAGAGAGAGAGAGAAAGAGTGAGGAGGGGTTATGTGAAGAACCTACATTCAAGGTGTACGAGAAGCACGAGAAGTCGCGACGCGAGGAGAGTACATAAACAACTGGTGGATATACTATAAAAAAGAAAACCTTACTCGGCCGTGTACAGCTACGAAAACAGGATACAATCGCGCGCGACTATTGTGAACAATAAAGTCAACGTAAACGTAACAGTAACCTTTCGGCTGGAACGGTAGAGAAAGCATCAGGAGCGTAGATCGGAGACTGTAAACGAGACTGTAAATTGATAATAATCGTACGGGAAGGAGTTAAAAAAGAAGAAGATTAAAGAGGCAAGAGAAAGAAAGCATCGTGGAAAGGTGGAAAAATTGATCGAAGAAGATAAACTATTCCACCATCGAGCATGGCCTCGGTGGCAGCTTGGCTGCCATTTGCCCGTGCGGCGGCGATCGGTTGGGTGCCGATCGCAACCCATCCACTGCCACCGCCGCCGATCCCGAAGGATCGTCGCAAGGCTGACGACGAGAAGCTGCTTATAAACGTGAGCGGCCGTCGTTTCGAGACCTGGCGGAACACCCTCGAGAAGTATCCGGACACTCTTCTCGGTTCGAACGAGCGCGAGTTCTTTTACGACGAGGAGAGCAAGGAGTACTTCTTCGACCGTGATCCAGACATCTTTCGTCATATATTGAACTATTATAGAACCGGTAAGCTTCATTATCCGAAGCACGAATGTCTGACAAGCTACGACGAGGAATTGGCGTTCTTCGGTATCCTGCCGGACGTGATCGGCGATTGTTGCTACGAGGATTACCGTGATCGTAAACGGGAGAACGCGGAACGTTTGATGGACGACAAGCTAAGCGAGAACGGGGATCAGAATCTTCAACAACTGCCGGATATTAGGCAAAAGATGTGGCGGGCATTCCAAAATCCTCATATCTCGACGGCCGCGTTGGTATTCTACTATGTAACCGGTTTCTTCATCGCCGTTAGCGTGCTGGCGAACGTGGTCGAGACCGTGCCGTGCGGTAATCGTCCGGGACGCGCCGGTACGCTTTCATGCGGCGAACGTTACAAGATCGTATTCTTCTGCCTGGACACCGCGTGCGTAATGATATTCACCGCGGAGTATCTTTTGAGGCTGTTCGCGGCACCGAGCCGTTGCAAATTCGCCCGATCGGTTATGTCGATTATCGACGTGGTCGCTATACTCCCGTACTACATTGGTCTCGGTATCACTGACAACGACGACGTATCCGGTGCTTTCGTTACGTTGCGCGTCTTCCGTGTGTTCCGGATCTTCAAGTTCTCCAGGCACTCACAGGGTCTACGGATTCTTGGTTACACGCTTAAGTCTTGCGCCTCGGAGCTTGGCTTCTTGGTATTCTCATTGGCGATGGCCATCATTATATTCGCCACCGTGATGTTCTACGCGGAGAAAAACGTCGATGGGACGAACTTCACGTCGATCCCTGCCGCATTCTGGTACACCATCGTTACTATGACCACATTGGGGTGAGTTTCTTCGCTATTTTTATTTATTATCTATTATTCTCGATCCTTTGCATCTGGTGTGGAAATAAATTCTTTCTCTGACTGAATTCGCGTAATTCAGAACTGCTTATTTCAATCGAAATACTAGCGAGAGTGTGCGTAAGGAAAAGAATCGTGGATAGCGATGGAAATTATTCGAATTCCTGGTCTATCTATCTAATCGGTGTGATAAAACTTGCTTCATTTACCGGGAATTTTATGCCACGCTTGAAACACCGACTCCGTCAAAATGGCGGACCTTAGATTTCTTAGGTTAAGTTAGAAAAATGATCAAGGTGCTTTTGTTTAACTGTACGATGATTTTTGTTGAAATAAAAAAATTATTCACCTCTGTCGTGATATATTTTTTTTTTGCAATCTTTCTATCGTTTACAATCATTTTACGAAGAAATTTATCGTTCGAGAGTATTTTAAAACATTCGACGAGATTCTCAACAATTCAAAGCCTACATTTTCTGTTTCTTTTTAAAAGTCATAGATTGCTGTTAGTATTCTCTGAAAACACAGGTCAGTTTACCCTTTTCCAATTTCGCTGTTAATATTTTGAAAGTCAGAAAACTTTTTCCGAAATATCCCAAAAAAAGAAACAAGAAAGTGAGCGATCATCGATAGTTCTTTTTTTTTTTTTAAAGGAACAAAGTAAAAGTGGAAAAGAAATTGCTGTGATCGTCAAATGAAAGAAAACGATTCTTTTCACATTTCGATGACAAAATTATGAAGTGTTTAATATTGTTGTCCAAAGTTGTGCAGTGGGATCTTCCTCATTTCTCGACTTTCAATTTTCTTTTTGTGTGCAATTTTCTTTTGTGTTCAATTTTCCTAACACTGTGACACTTGGTGAAAAGATATCCGCAAAATTTCGGAGTGATTCGACAAAGGACAATTAGACGAGGGTCTGTAGAAACATTTATAGAAGAAAAGTTCGTAAATCTAGCGTTAATACGTAGGTTACGGAAGCTCATATCATTGAGTTACTTCACTTGCAGTATACGCGAATGATTCTCACTTGATCATCGAATATTCGACTATTATCGGGAATTCAATATGTCTTCGTATATCGGGATAGCCTGCGTAACTCGTGTAACACCGGCTCGTGTACGTGTCGAATGAAACAGAGAAGTAGAGAATGTGTATCTGTGAAAGTAATTGGCTCCGTGTAAACCGCCCGAAGCTGGAACAAGCAGCAGTCTCCAGTGATATTTTTAAACAGAGGTCGTTGTCGACCTTTTTACCTCGAAGGGCCTACGCTGCTTTCTCTAAATATCCATGGCAGAGCAGAAGCACCGACCCCGAAAGCTTCACAATTTCTTCTACGTCTCCAAGTTTCCTTGCGTTTCTTATCGTAAACTCTCCTCCTTTCTTTTCCTCTTTTTTTTCTCTTCTCTTTCCTTAGTAGCGAATTAAAGCAACCGATCTCTTCTTATTCCGTGTATCTTCTTCGTTTCGTATCGTAAACTCTTTTCTACTTTTCCTTTTCTCTTCTTAGTCGCGAATTAAAGCAACTCGATCTTTTGTTTTCCGTATTTTCTTCGTTTCGTATTGCAAACTTTCTTTCTTTTCTTTATTTTTCCTTTTCTCTCCTTAGTCGCGAAGTAAAGCAACCGATTTCTTCTTTTGCGTATCTCTTCGTTTCGTATCGTAAGCTCTTTCTTTTCTATTTTTCCTTCTCTCTTCTTAGTCACGAATTAAAGCAACCAATCTCTTCTTCTTCTGCGTATCTTCTTCGTTTCGTATTGCAAACTTTCTTTTTTCCTTTTCTTCCCTTAGTCGCGAAGTAAAGCAACCGATTTCCTCTTTTGCATATCCTCTTCGTTTGGTATCGTAAACTCTTTCTTTTTTTCATTTTTCCCTTTCTCTTCTTAGTCTCGAAGTAAAGCAACCAACTCTCTTCTTTTTCGTATCTTCTTCATTCCGCGTTGCAAACTCTTTTTCTTTTCTTTCTTTTTTCCTTTTCTCTATTTAGTCGCGAAGTAAAACAACCGATTTCTTCTTTTGCGTATCTCTTCGTTTCGTATCGTGAGCTCTTTCTTTTCTATTTTTCCTTCTCTCTTCTTACTCGCAAATTAAAGCAACTCGATCTCTTCTTTGTTTCGCATCGCAAACTCTTTTCCTTATTTTCTTTTTAGCCTGCTTTTCACTTCTTAGTCGCGAATTGAAGCAACCGATCCTTTTTCTTCTTCCTCCTCTTCTTCTTAGTATCTCAAATATTTCGCAACCCACCGAGTGTCCTCTCGTGTTTGTTTTTAATCTTCTGAAAAAACGCTGGATCGTTCGCGAAACGAATTTCATTTCTTCCTACAGTCTAAGAGTATTTTCACGAGGAAAGCGTCAAGTTTTCCGCGCGGATATATTCCATTCATTTAATTAACCCTCTTGTCTTATGATTCTCCTTCGTGTATACAGGGCGTTTCATAGTATGTGAGGTCCACTTTAAAAATGGACAAGAGACACTAAAAAAGTGTGTCCTATTTAATCTGGTGTCGAAGTTATAGACACATTTGTGTTTCAATGATCAGTGTGAGCTTATTTTCGTTAAAGATGCTCGAAATTAAATCATCCTTCGTCTATATTTATAAATAATGCTTTGCATCTTGTAAATAATTCTTCTCCTTATTGATTTCACACATTCTGTCGATTAAATTTACTCGTGTTAGTTTGTAACTCAGTTTCGTTGCTCGCTTCTCTTAATAATTTTTTATCTGCTACGTGTAATTGGCAAAGTAAATAAATAAATCCATAAACATGTGTAATTTCTTTTCTTTTCCAAACGACGCGTTTTCAATTCATCATGAAAGTGTGCAAATTCATCATCAAGAGTGCAAATAGTTAATGCATGCTAATAGATAGAAGATAAACTGCAATAAATTAAATGGTCAATATTTAAATCTATTTTCGATCAGTATTTAAATCAACTTTCGGTCAGTATTTTATTACCAAAAAGGTCAGTATAAAAATACTAAATGGTCAGTATGTAAATGAAAAAATTGTTAGGTTAGGTTTAAAAATAAAAAGAAGGATACTGACTCCTCGTATTTAAATACTGACAAAAAAGGGATTAAAATACTGACCTGTAAAATACAAGCCAAAATAAACACTCGCGAATTATGGGAACACAAAAGTGACTACAACTGAAACTCTTTCCTTGTTTCTACGTCTTCTCTCACATATAAAACAATCAGGTTGTAAAAAATGTCATGGTCATGGCTTTAGGGTGTGAAACTACACCTCTGAGATCGATGGACATTTGTCAAAAAAAAAAAAATCCGCAAAATTGTTTATAACAATGAAAATTAATGTTGAATATTGTTTTTTACACTAACGTATTCTGCTCGACAGGAAGAGAAAAAAGGTGAAAGAAGCTATATGTTGTAAACAGTTTCTGAGATAAACTTTTGCCAACATTTGATTGTTTAGAGCTATAAGTTATAAAACTTTCACTCTTCGAATAATTTCAAAATTACGCGTCTAATGTTAAACACCACGAATCTTATATATATATTTTTTATTCTATTTACAAACAATGTAAAAATTGTTTAATAGACGTACAATTCAAAGATTCGATTCGAGCTGCACAAAGTACACAACTCGCGTTACATAGAGTAGATTCGAAAGGAATTTTGAGCAAAGCAGACAAAAAGGTGAACAACTAGAAACCAGAGATGAAAAATTCATCCATCTTGTTCACGATCCCAACCATTTCCAGCCTGAAAGGTTTCCCGCTTTCTTAATACTAGGTTTACGAGATACGTCAATTTGACGGATTTCAGATTTCACGAGAGAAATTACAAAAACAATTGTTGTTATTTCCCAGCAACTTTTTCTCACTTTTATTTATGGAATGATACGAAAATATATCCGAATTTGTAAATACGGTAGTAATATACATACAATTATGTTGTCTCTAACAAATCTCTCTTCTGGTTCACGCAAAAAAAGCCCGTAAATCTAGTGTTAATCTTCCACGTCTCTCGAATGATCCTTCGTCGTGTACCTCGAAAAAAAATAAAAATAAAAAAGAAATTACAGGTTCACCGGAACTTTTCACTCGTGCGCTAATAGAGATCCACGTAGTCTGTGCAGAAATATCGATGCTCCCTATAGAATTCTCGTTACGAATTCAACGAATTTCACCAGCTCGCGTTCCGTTGGTCAAGGTTGGTTCAGGTATAGGAAAAATAATAGGTTCGAGACGATGGAAAAATTCACCGAAGCCAGACTTCCGGTTGGGGAAAAGAGACCACAGACGCAACATTGCTCACCGTGTCTTCTTTCTCTCTTTCTCTTTCTATTTCTGCCTGTGGAACGAAATCTATGTCAATGGTATTTTCGTTTCGTTTTCATATAGACAGCTGACAATCAGGCTTGGTTCCACAGTCGGTGGTCTGGATTAACTGGATAATAATGGCGAATTTTATTACGCACAAAGCTGGTACATGGTTCAATTCTAATTTATATCCTTCGACATTTTTCCTGGCTTAGTAGCTCACGATTTTTCAGATATTTCGAACTGCTTCCTTCTCGAAGATTCAATTTCACATTGCTGACCGATCGTGCAGATTTTCCTGTTTCACGAAAAAAATAGATACGCTTGATACATTTGAGAATTTTTATTCTACTGCATAGATTTAGTTGTTTCGAACGTTTGTATATTTAAAAAAAATGCTACGTTGTTTAATTCATTTAAATCGTACTAAAAAATATATCCTTAGCATTAAATTTTGTTTTTGTTAAATATGAGTACAGATATTTCGAAAAGTATTGTAACATCAACATTTGGATGATTTTTTAAGGATGAAAATGTTTGGGCTATTCTTGTTTGGTTAGAAAATTGATTATTTTGAAAATTTTCAATTTTCACGCTTTTGAAAAGAATTTGACAAATTTCGTTACTGTTCTAAAATCTACCGTAGGAAAGGGGCTAAAGAAACAGTGCAAATTTCTTCTGAGAAATTGTTTTACACAATAAGAAGTATATCTTTGTAATATCTTCGTCAGAATAAATGTAGAGTTATTAAAAAAAGATTAGAAAAATAATAAAACTAACTCTGAAATCTGGTAAAAAGAATGATTACTAAGAAACACTATTTCTATTACTATATATGTGTTTCTTAACAATTTCGTTGCTTTGAAAGTTTGCTTTGTTCTATTACCATCTTTTCACCTTAATTCAATCCTGAATTCTATCTTTTGCACACTTTCATTTCCATCTAAGGAAACGAACTTTCAAGTTTCGTTATTTTGACAATTTTCAATTTTCACGCTTCTGAAAGCAATTTGACAAATTTCGTTACGCACGTGTTACGTTCTAAAATCTGTTGTAACAAAAGTGCAATTTGCAAAAATTGCTTTATACAAGAAATAACATAGATATTTAGATGATCTAATTTAACTGGTCCATCTTCCTACGATATTCCACTTCGAGACGACTATCTTCATCAGACAGGCTATTTTGAAAAAAGAAAAAGAAAAGTTCGAAAGCAAAAGTGCGTTTTTCCTCGATCAACGATCACGCTGACAGCGCATGTAGTCTGGCAGGCAGGGTTATGGAGTTTTCAAGGTTTCGAAACTCGCTACAGGCTAGGAATAGTTAACCAACATGTTCGATAGGGTGGTACTTCCGGTGTCGCATTTAATTCAAGCGGAATCATTTTCTAGAGAGATTTAACCAGTTAAGTGTATCATGACGACTATATCCGTCATGGAGATGTGACAGAATTTTGTATCATGACGACTATATCCGTGATGCGTAAAATTTGGTTACAATTTGATATTTAAATCGTAATTTCGGCGAAAATGAAATTATATTCGTAAATTTGAATATGTTTAAAATGTTTAGAGGTGAAAACGAAATGAAAGAAGCAAATAAAAATTAGAAATAATTTCAGTTGGATTCATAACTTCCTGAGAGCTAACTCGTAAGCAGTGAAGTAACACACACGTGCTTTGCAAAAAGATTGCCACAGTTAACTGATTAAAGAAAGAAGGGAATGATGACAATGGTCGGTTGATTAAGCAACTTTTCTTCTACTTTTTTTTTTATTTCTTCCATCGAATGGTGGATCGAGGAATGTATAAGGTTCATTAAAGAATAATGACAGTCCATTATTGCGCTACTCGGATGCTCTCAGCGTCCGGATAAATGCGTTTTCGCCGATGGAATTATAATAGGCGGCGTTTCCCACGTTTTCGTCGTTAATTATTTGCGATTTAGATTGCTTTCTCTCTGTCTCTATCCTATGACTTTCTCTCTCTCTCTTTCTCATTTATCCCTCTCTCTTTCTCTTCCGCTCTATATCTCTCGTATTTGTATTTTCACGCGCGCGTCGGTGCGTTGCCTTTGATAATTTTAATCGTGCCCCGTTAAATTGTTTCGCCCGTCCAAATATAACACCTCCGCCGACACGAATTTCTATCAGAACTCAGGTGTTTTAGCCTGTGGTCGTTGATAGTTATTCTCGGTTACTCGTTCTAGGTATTTCGAAAGAGTTTCATCCGTCATTCTTTTCTCCATGCATATCGTTATCTATTTTTATTCAATTTACACGAGATTTGGAATGACGTGAACATTTATAAACGAGTATATTTCTTTGAATTTCCTTCTCTTTCTATATATATATATATATATATATATATATATATATATATATTCTTTTTTTGTTCTTTTCCTTTGAATTAGAAATATCGAATTGACACCTTGGTTAGGTTAGGTGAATCGATGCCGCGAGCTTTTGAAATATTAATACGAATTTCAGATTCGATTTAAACGGACGTTGAATATTGAATAGTACAGCGCGAACGAACGAATACAGGAAGAGAGAGAGGTATAGTAGGTGGCTGTCGTTGCTTCCGTTTTCAAGTGTACACATATGTATGGGATGGTTGTTCCTCGAAAAACGGTACGCGAAAATGCCTCGCCTTCGAAAGCTGCGTCGCCGTTTGTTACACTCCGTTTATCCTTTCGACGTATTTTTCGATACGAATGCGAAAAGGCCGAGAATGTGTTCGTGTGCGTGTGTGCGTGTGTGTGTGTGTGTGTACCTGCGAGTGGCTGGTAAAAATTACAGGGGTATCGCGAGGAAGGAAAAAAATACAATGGTCTCTGTTGTTCCTGTAAATATTTCTCGGTTTAAATAAACCAGCCGGGTTCTGTTTGGAACGAGAACGTCGCCGGATATGCGGAAAAAGTCGATGCAATGGTATTATTGCGAAAAGAATTCAATGAGGGAAAAAGTAGAAGCTTTTATGGCTACGGGAAATGTTCGTATTGAACTCGAATATGAATTCGAATCTAAACTGGACTTTAAATTAAATTTGTACAGGAATTCGAATTGAAATCTGAACTTGAATTGAATTCGATTGTGTATTGGAAATTAAACTTGAATTTAAATTGAACTGGGATACGAATTCGAGTTTATATTGAAAAATTCAATTGAACTCAAACATGGATTCGAATCTGATCTGGAATTTCGAATGAAACTCTAATATGAATTCGAATTGCAAATTAAATAAAACTCAAACGTAAATTCGACAATAGGATTCAGACGTGAATTCGAATTGAAATTGAAATTAAACACCTGTATGAATTCGACAATAGAATTTAGACACGATTCTGAATTGGAATTTAAATTGAACTCGAATACGAATTCGTATTTAAATTCGAATCTAAACTAGAATTTAAATGAAAATTTCAATCTAATGGATTTTAATATAAATTCGAATTTAAATCGAACTCGTATATGTATTCGAATCTGAACTCGAACTTGAATCGAATTCGAATACGAGTTCGAATGTAAACTCGAACTTAAACAGAACTCGAGTACGAAAGCGACTCTGAACTAGCATTTAAATCGAACTCGAATACCAATTCGAATCTGAATTCGAACTTGAATCGAATTCAAATGCGAGTTCGAATGTAAACTCGAACTTAAACAGAACTCGAGTACGAAAGCGACTCTGAACTAGAATTTAAATTGCATTAGAATACCAATTCGAATCTGAACTCGAACTTGAATCGAATTCGAATACGAGTTCGAATGTAAACTCGAACTTAAACAGAACTCGAGTACGAAAGCGACTCTGAACTAGAATTTAAATTGCATTAGAATACCAATTCGAATCTGAACTCGAACTTGAATCGAATTCAAATGCGAGTTCGAATGTAAACTCGAACTTAAACAGAACTCGAGTACGAAAGCGACTCTGAACTAGCATTTAAATCGAACTCGAATACCAATTCGAATCTGAATTCGAACTTGAATCGAATTCAAATGCGAGTTCGAATGTAAACTCGAACTTAAACAGAACTCGAGTACGAAAGCGACTCTGAACTAGAATTTAAATTGCATTAGAATACCAATTCGAATCTGAACTCGAACTTGAATCGAATTCGAATACGAGTTCGAATGTAAACTCGAACTTAAACAGAACTCGAGTACGAAAGCGACTCTGAACTAGAATTTAAATTGCATTAGAATACCAATTCGAATCTGAACTCGAACTTGAATCGAATTCGAATACGAGTTCGAATGTAAACTCGAACTTAAACTTGACGCGAGTACGAATACGAATCTGAACAGGAATCTAAATTGAAAATTAAATTCGAATTAGGAGGGAAATATTACACGTATCTGGAGGAACATTAACGTTGAAAGACGGCATAAATTCATCACAAACGAGTCAGGGAAAAAGTTCACGTACGCTGACAGGCTATTTCATTTTACATCGCTGGTTTTTCTTTTTTTTTTTTTCTCCTGTGTCAGCAGCAACGGTGGCCGCCTTTCAGCTTGCGTGTCCAGGCTAGTCCAGGTCGGTTCCTCGAAACTTTAACGAGAAGGATCAACAGGTGCCTCGAGGATTTCTCTAGCAGCCTTCTAACGTGATACTTTTCAAATCTATTTGAAAGCTAGACAAACAGTTGTTGCTTCGAAATTTTCTCCAACGATTCGTCTTCTTCTTCTTCTTCTTCTTCTTCCTCTTCCTCTTCTATTATGTCGAACTTTTCCTATATCGCCAGCTGACGGTCATCGACGGTCGTCGCGACTTCTGGTCGCCGGAAGAACACTATTATTCCACGTCGAAAAATCTCCATACGCTATTATTTCCATCAGTTTAGGTACTAAAACGTGACAGGTATTTGTTTCAGTACTGTTATACTTACTATTTTTGCATTATCGCGTGAATGAGAGTCTTATACGCTAATTCAGGATCTCTGTTTTAAAAGTAAAAGTGAAATATGGTCATTAAATATTGAAACGAGATAAATATTTCATTCGAGAGTCAAAAAAAAAAATTGTACACCTATGTTTACTGTTTTTATATTATCGCGTAAATAAGATAGTCTTATCTACTAATTTAGGATCTCTGTTTTAAAAGTAAAAGTGAAATATGGTCATTAAATATTGAAACGAGATAAATATTTCATTCGAGAGTCAAAAAAAAAAAAAAATTGTACACCTATGTTTACTGTTTTTATATTATCGCGTAAATAAAATAGTCTTATTTACTAATTCAGGATCTCTGCTTTAAAAATACCAATGAAATATAACTATTCGCAAGGAGCATCACAAATTACAGAAAATAAAAGAAAAATAATACTTGGGTCTAAAAAGACCCAGTGACGACAGTGAATGTGTTAAATTCTGAATTAACCCTCTATAACCCGATTTTTCATTGTTTATCAGAAGAAAAATTGCGATAGATCACGATTATACGTTTTAATAAGAGAAAGAAAAATTGGCAATTATTGTAAGGAAATTAATTATTATTACTGTAATAGTACAACAATATAATGCAACAGTGTAACAGTAAACAAATGAAATGAGAGTTATAAAATGTATTCGATGTATAAATTAATTCAATGTCCTTTCGCATAAAGTCTGGAGAAATTGATCGACTAAAAGTCGCCATATTTTTTCAGAGAAACACTTCTTCAGTTGCTCGATAAATAGAAAAAGACAAATTAAAATTGTATTTGATATTTTGTAAATAAACGTTGAACTTTGTAAAAGAAAAAAAAGGGCGCCAAATTAATTTGCACGTCTAACAGATACACCATATGTAAGTAACTACCAAATCGCATGATGATTTAACCTAACCTAACCTAACCGCCCACGTTTATTGTTTTATTTAACCGCTCACCACCGTTATCCTGATTTTACTTACACTTGTTTTATAATAACAAAAAAACTGTGAAGACGTTCTTCCACGCCGCTAAATGAAGTTCCTTTAAAAGAATCACAGTCTCTCACTTTTGTTTATTTTCACATTTCCAATACTAACAATTGATCTTTCTCCTATCGATCTCTTCTTAAATACTTTCGTACAGTTTATCACGAATTTCCATCGACGATTATTAATGCACGTTTCCCGTGAAATATATAGGTTGGTCCTTTGAGTCACGTGATTCATCCAGCTTCGGCTTTTCAAGCTCGCTTTTCTCGAACAGAACACCCAGGGATCACTGTTCGAGTTCCATTACGCCGGTATGTTAATTAAGTTTTGCGTGTCGCCGTTGGACAATGTTCGGGTTCCCAGGCTCGTTCAGTCGTGCCGTGCTGCCTTTGAAGAATATGTAAATTTTATAATCTAAATAGCGTCGAACCCCTTTCATCTCCTTTTTCACTCCTCTGCGAACCATTTTTCTTCTTGTTTCGTAATCAATCCTTCTCTATCCTGAAACGAATAAAAGTTCCCTACCGAATCTCATTTCCTGGCTTCTTCACCCCTTGGCTCCACCCATTTTCCTCTTTTCTTCTTTCTTCTTTTTCTTTTTCTTTTTTTTTTCGACTAAATCGATAGCGGGATGCTCGCGGTCGTATCTCGAACGTGGATAAAAAGAAACGAGATACCGAATGTGTAGTCAGTCAGATGCTTCGCTTTTCTTTTCGAGGCTCGTCAATTTTCTTCACGCCTCGTTATTGCTTCCCATCTTCTTCTTCTCTCACTTCGTACCTCGTGTTTTCTTCTTTTCTGTGTTCTTTTTTTCTTTAATCTCACGTTGAATTTTTCTATTGAGAAAAGTCGCAAAATCTGGAAGTGTATCTTTCTTCTTTTCTGTGTTTTTTTTTTCTTTAATCTCACGTTGAATTTTTCTATCGAGAGAAATTGCAAAATCTGGAAGTGTATCTTTCTTCTTTTCTGTGTTCTTTTTTTCTTTAATTTCACGTTGAATTTTTCTATTGAGAAAAGTCGCAAAATCTGGAAGTGTATCTTTCTTCTTTTCTGTTTTTTTTTTCTTTAATTTCACGTTGAATTTTTCTATCGAAAGGTATCGCAAAATCTGGAAGTGTATCTTTCTTCTTTTCTGTGTTTTTTTTTTTCTTTAATCTCACGTTGAATTTTTCTATCGAGAGAAATTGCAAAATCTGGAAGTGTATCTTTCTTCTTTCCTGTGTTTTTTTTTTTCTTTAATTTCACGTTGAATTTTTCTATCGAGGGAAATCGCAAAATCTGGAAGTGTATCGTGTTTAATTGTCTGATGGATTCTCTGCTTCTTTCTTTAACTGCTACTGTTTCGTATAATCGTTAGAATTCGGTCGAATTTTTCCTGTATTCGATACCTTGAATTTTGGCTGAATTTCGTCGGAATATCGTCACGGTATATTTGCAAGGAAATTCGAAAAAATGGATCTTATAGGAGTACAGTATCTAATATGAAATTTGTAACATTTTTGAACTTTGGGGAAATAATTAGAAGCCAATTGTATAATGTGAAAGAGAACTATAAATAGTTGACTTCAGATGAAAGTTCTTGAAAGTATCTATGTATTTTATTAAGATATAATCTATGTTTCAATGAAGTCTGAATCTTTTACATCATCTGAATCTGAATATGAATTTTTTGGAAATTTATCGAAAGTGTCTGTATTTGCTTTTGTCGAATCTCAGTCAGAATCTGCGTATAATATAAAAAAGAACTGTAAATAATGGGCTTCAGATGGAAATTATTGAATTTTTCTATGTATTTCATCGAAATATAATCTGTGTTTCAGTGAAGTCTGAATCTTTTACACCATCTGAATCTGAATTTGAATCTTTTAGAAATCTCAGCTAGAATCTGTGTATAATATGAAAAAAGAACTATAAATAATGGATTTGAGATGAAACTTGAAACTATCTGAAAATTGAAACTGAACTTTTCTACGTATTTTATCAAGAAGCAATCTCAGTTTCCGTGAAGTCCGAATCTTTTACATCAGATAATTTGTCGAAAGTGTCTGGTTGCAGCAATTAACAGAACAATCTGGTTCCTTTAGTAAATATTCACAGTTTAACTCTGAGTTTTGCACAAAGTTATCCTCTGCAGAACGAGATGTTTCTTTTTTTATAAAAAATTTGCATAACATCGCGAATCTTGGATCGAGTTCTATATAAAAGGGGGACATTTGTTCACGATTCTACTAGTCATTTAGCATGAAGTCTGTTGTATACGTACAGATAGAAGTTGCATCGGGTAACAGGCTGTTTTACGATTCGTTCCATATTCGAGGAAAGAAGTTTCGAATTTTCTCGTATCCTTCGAAACTTCGATATCACTGGGATAAATAGTTCCCGTTCTGAATCGACTCTGCTACATATTGTCGTTCCTTTTCCCAGCAAACTAGTCCTACTATGTGAAATCTTTGCAGTTCGAAACAATTCTTACCGAAACGAAATTTCCGAGATTTACTGCTGTTGTTGTTCATCTTTAAATTATTTCATCTTCCACGATTGAAAACTATATATTTTATACTTTAATACCTTTCAATATTTTACCTCCAATATACCTTCGATATTTTTCATTTTACATCTTTCAAGCTTTTAATATTTAATTCGGTAGAAATGAAACTTTCCAATTAGTGTATCCAATGATTCGCGAATAAAAGTGTACTCTCTGGTTAATTTTCTAGCATTTCGCATTTTTATCGCGAATTTGTATGAGAACAAAGAATAAAGAAGGTTTGAGAAAAATTTTCTCGACGTGATATCAAAAGATTTTCTGGGACAATCAACTATACTTCGTAAACGGGAGGAAAAAATAGGACTGACTTCGAATTTCAACCGATTTCCACCTATTCGATGTATATCTACCTAACGCCATGGGTTTTCAGTATTTTACCTCCAATATACCTTCAATATTTCTTATTTTACATCTTTCAAGCTTTCAATATTTAATTCGGTAGAAATGAAACTTTCCAATTAGTGTATCTGATGATTCGCGAATAAAAGTGTACTCTCTGGTTAATTTTCTAGCATTTCGCATTTTTATCGCGAATTTGTATGAGAACAAAGAATAAAGAAGGTTTGAGAAAAATTTTCTCGACGTGATATCAAAAGATTTTCTGGGACAATCAACTATACTTCGTAAACGGGAGGAAAAAATAGGACTGACTTCGAATTTCAACCGATTTCCACCTATTCGATGTATATCTACCTAACGCCATGGGTTTTCAGTATTTTACCTCCAATATACCTTCAATATTTCTTATTTTACATCTTTCAAGCTTTCAATATTTAATTCGGTAGAAATGAAACTTTCCAATTAGTGTATCTGATGATTCGCGAATAAAAGTGTACTCTCTGGTTAATTTTCTAGCATTTCGCATTTTTATCGCGAATTTGTATGAGAACAAAGAATAAAGAAGGTTTGAGAAAAATTTTCTCGACGTGATATCAAAAGATTTTCTGGGACAATCAACTATACTTCGTAAACGGGAGGAAAAAATAGGACTGACTTCGAATTTCAACCGATTTCCACCTATTCGATGTATATCTACCTAACGCCATGGGTTTTCAGTATTTTACCTCCAATATACCTTCAATATTTCTTATTTTACATCTTTCAAGCTTTCAATATTTAATTCGGTAGAAATGAAACTTTCCAATTAGTGTATCTGATGATTCGCGAATAAAAGTGTACTCTCTGGTTAATTTTCTAGCATTTCGCATTTTTATCGCGAATTTGTATGAGAACAAAGAATAAAGAAGGTTTGAGAAAAATTTTCTCGACGTGATATCAAAAGATTTTCTGGGACAATCAACTATACTTCGTAAACGGGAGGAAAAAATAGGACTGACTTCGAATTTCAACCGATTTCCACCTATTCGATGTATATCTACCTAACGCCATGGGTTTTCAGTATTTTACCTCCAATATACCTTCAATATTTCTTATTTTACATCTTTCAAGCTTTCAATATTTAATTCGGTAGAAATGAAACTTTCCAATTAGTGTATCTGATGATTCGCGAATAAAAGTGTACTCTCTGGTTAATTTTCTAGCATTTCGCATTTTTATCGCGAATTTGTATGAGAACAAAGAATAAAGAAGGTTTGAGAAAAATTTTCTCGATGTGGTATTAAAAGATTTGCTGGAACAATCAACTGTATCTCGTAAACGGAGGGAAAAAATAGGACTGGCTTCGAATTTCAACCGATTTCCACCGATTTCCACCTATTCGATGTATATCTACCTAACGCCATGGGGTTTTCGTGTGTTTTTACCTTCGAATCGTTGAACGACTGTGGCCGATTCAATCACGGGTCCGTCTATCGACGATAGTTTCCATCGGAACGTGGTGCTTCGTTCTCTCTGGACGAGAGGGAACTCTTTAAACTCGCGTCACGGGTCCGTTTTATGGCGAACGAAAATGTATGCATGGGAATCGTAAACGCTGAGGTTGATCGTCGAGTTCGTTCGTTCCGTGGCAATTTCCACGGACTAATGGGAATAAAGCGTAAAGGGGAGATACGTGTTTCGTAGCTTTCTGTTGCATGTGATCTAATTTCCGATTAGAACGATGATATTCAGGAAAGTTGTACTAAAACGGTTGTTAGGAGGATTTTATCATATGTAATTTTCATTTCAGTAAATTGTTACTTTTAATTTAACCTCTTAGCCATGGTTAAATTTTGCGCGGGGATGTTTCTCTACACGAGTACATTGGAATGAAGTGTTTGATGATAAAATTATAATTTTTCTTAAAGATATGATACACGTATGTTGACTTTAACAATTTACTTTAATAATTAAATACTATAGTGGCGCGTCGTATAGAAAGATGACATTCGCGAAAGCTACTATAGTGGCGCATAGTACCTAAGAGATTAACAGTCTATTGCTGTCGTTGTCTAATTTCAACGATTTTCTTTCCACTTTGTTTCGTAACGAAAATGCAATTTTCTATGATTTTGTTATTTCATACAGTATCTGGGAACGAAATGTTCAGAGAGGTTTATTTCGAATCAGAGTAACACAGTTTTCTACACGTTTGCGGAAACCATTGTACCAGTTAATAGATTAATACTGAAAAAATAAAACGAACTCGCGCGAAAAATGTTTGTAAACGATGGAATAGAAGAAACGACGCGTTTTTGTTAAATGATGACACAGGTCATTATTTCCTCTGCAAAATTTCGTTTGTTCATAAATTTTCCAGTTTCGTCTTATTCGCGATATTATATCCAAGTTAGCCCATATTTAAACGATCTCGTAATTTCTTTATTCCAAGGAAAGAAGTACATTTCTAATTTTTTTTACAAAAATTTCAATTTTCACAAGTATTTTACTTTATTTTTCCTTTTCTCTCGCATGACGAATATATTAGTAATTACTCAATTATTAATTTTATTCTTCGAGACGAGTGTACTTGTTAGACACTGTTAAAGGGTTAAGAGCAAAGCAGAGCTGAGTTTTATCGATTTACAGTAAACAGTTTTAACATAAATTTCAAGCTTCTCTGAACACCAGGTACATAACGTCGTTAGCAAGCTTTCAATATTTCATACGCGTCACTGTTATCGAGAGAATTATTTTTCTAAATAATATACCCGCACACATATATATATATATATATACACACACACACATACATCGATGTGTAATCGAACGTGAGGACCGTTTCGAAATTACACGAAGATTTTTCACTGTTATATTCCCTTCCAATAATCCACCGCGAAAGGATTTATATCGCGTTTTCGCCGCAAACCGGCGAACGTCAGCAGTTCTGATCGTAATATGTGTAACGAAGACAGAGAGATCTAGGGGGAAACGAAGATTAAAGAGAAAAGTGGAGAGAGCGGAAGAGAGAGCGAGAGAGTGAGAGAACGAGGGAGAACGGGAGAGAGACAGAGCGGAAGAGAGAGAGCGGAAGAGAGAGAGAATGGAAGAGAGAGAGAGCGGCAGAAAGAGAGAGCGGAAGAGAGAGAGAGCGGAAGAGAGAGAGCGGAAGAGAGAGAGAGCGGCAGAAAGAGAGAGCGGAAGAGAGAGAGAGCGGAAGAGAGAGAGAATGGAAGAGAGAGAGTGGAAGAGAGAGAGAGCGTGGAAGAGGGAGAGAGAGTGGAAGAGACAGAAAGTGGAAGAGAGAGAGTGGAAGAGAGAGAGAGTGGCAGAAAGAGAGAGTGGAAGAGAGAGAGAGAGTGAAAGAGAGAGAGTGGAAGAGAGAGAGATAATGGAAGAGAGAGAGTGGAAGAGAGAGAAAGCGGAAGAGAGAGAGAGCGGAAAAGAGGGAGAGTGGACAAGAGAGAGAGCGGAAGAGAGAGAGAGCGGCAGAAAGAGAGAGCGGAAGAGAGAGAGAGCGGAAGAGAGAGAGAATGGAAGAGGGAGAGAGAGAGGAAGAGACAGAAAGTGGAAGAGAGAGAGTGGAAGAGAGAGAGAGTGGAAGAGAGAGAGTGGAAGAGAGAGAGAGCGGGAGAGAGAGAGCGAAAGAGAGAGAGAGCGAGAAAGCGAGAGATGGGGAAGGCAGATAGAAATGGAAAGGGGGAAAAAGAAAAGCACGTTTCAGTGCGGCAATTCCCCGCGGAGCGAGGAATGCAAATGTCAGAAATACACGTCAATAAAGGATAGCCGATTCCTCGTTAAATTTGCGATAAACAGAGTCGAATTAAACGAGCCACCGGGAATAAAGGGGCGTAACGAACGGAAAAAAGGATCGTCGAGAGAAAGGGGGGATAGAGGTGGTGCTTGCTGTGTTAACTTTTTTCCTTTTTTCTTTTTTAATTAACGATCACTCGCATCGTTACTCGCTGGATGGACGAGTAAATCTTTCTCACCGAGATATTAGGTTGTCCGAAAAGCTCGTGTCGATTTTTAGTGTACAGATAGTGTTTGATCACGTTGGAACAAACAAAATTATGTATGAACAAGATTGTTCGCATATATGTATTTCGAAAAATTATTCTTTCGCGTGTTTGTTGAAAATCTTTGTTAAGATTCTAATACTAATTTCTTCTCGATGTTATACTGGTTATACTTTCGATAGTTTATATTTTTTATCTAGAGAAAACAAAAATTCGGAATTATTAGCAAAATTTAAAAATGGAAATTTTTATTTCGAAGGAAGTAAATTGAGCAAATTTTATGGCAACGTGGAATTTTCTTTATTGCTGAAAACATCAAAATTTGTCAAACTAAATGATGCACATATATCTTGTAAAATAGAACAAAATTAGAGCTTTGAAAGTATAAAATTTGCAAAAGTCTGGACAATTTTATAAATTAAAAGCTGCCATATTTTTTCAGAGAAATAATTCCTCAGTTACCCCATAAATGGAAAAGTGTTTCAAAATAATAGAGATTATGTGGAACATTAAAATTACTTTGCATATCGAACAGACATATCGTATCCAAATTAATTCCAAGTCATATTTAATTAACAGAGAGATAACTATCAAGTTCGAAGACTAAGTTTGTTTTACAATTTTCGTATAATTTTAAAGATGGTCGTCTAAAAGGAACATTTCCAATATATCCTATTATTTTATTAAAAAAGAAAGGAAATGAATTTCATGAAACTTTGGGGCTATAAAATTCCCTAAAAAATAATAGAAAATTATAAATTAAAAAAATACAATACATTATTAAATTAAAGATACTTCCTTTCAATAAACAGTAATTTTTGATTTACATATTAAAAAACACACGAATAATCTGACCAACTGAATATTTCCCTTCTACAAAATAAATCACAAAAAAACAAAAAAAGAAATTCCAACTTTTCATTGGACGTCTCTTATTATATATCGTATAATACGAAACTTCAATTTGTCTACGATGAGGACACGCTGCTAGACTTTCGTCCCTTATTCTGTCCTCGAGAGCGTGTAGTAACCCTTTTATTTAAGAAGCCTCGGTGAATGGAGCAGGAAGAGAGATTAGATGACGA
Organism: Anthophora plumipes; assembly: GCA_951804975.1. Lineage (NCBI taxonomy): Eukaryota > Metazoa > Arthropoda > Insecta > Hymenoptera > Apidae > Anthophora > Anthophora plumipes. The sequence continues at coordinate 23,183,446 of OX638116.1, read as the reverse complement.
TGGAACTATAGAAGGCTCGAGAGATATGGGCAAAAGTCTACTTCTTCTACTTCTTCTTCTTCTTCAGTTGGAAAATTCCAGTGGACCAACTTTTTACGCCGACTGGTCGTCGCTGGTACGGATTTTCACAGAGGATTTCCGGCTGCGAATGGAATATTCATCTCCACTACTCTTCCTCTCGTCGAGGAAACAGAGATCATAGGCGTAGGCTGTAAAGAGTTCTCCCGTGATCCACATCGATATGTTCCATCAATGAAATCCGGCTAACGTTCAATTCGCTTCCCAATTTCGATTTCAATCAGACCGTGAAACGATTCCCAACGCTGATCCGAGAGAATTTTCATCGATTTCTTGCATCACTGTTTTGTTTTTAAAGGTTAACTATTGGAAATGGGTTATAAAATAAAAGTAAAGACTGTGATTCTTTTAATAGAACTTTATTAAGCGGCGTGGAAGGACGTCTATACTGGTTGAATATTATAGAACGAGTGAGTGAAAACCCGAAAGGGCGCGCAGAAAGTCCGCTGCCCACTTAAGAAAAAGAAACTTGGAAAACGTCTGTTTATTTTCCAGGGCCTTAGGTATAAACTGCTACAGGCCTATGGACCCGATGACATCTGGTCCGTTCTATTATTCTAGCAAGCAGTGTTTGTCATTCATAACACAATTCATTTTTGCTTACTAGGTGACGGAATGTTATTAGTAACAATCCAACATTAACTCGATTATTTTTTCATCATGTGTGCATAATTCAGTCTCATTCAAATGTGACGTTTAGATTTTGATACTGTTTAATGCTTACACGTTGTGTTTTTTCGAACGATATAAGCTATTTTGGTTTAGTAGAAGGTAGGATAATTTCAATTATAAGAAGTATATGTTATAGTAATGAATTAGTCAATCAGTTAAACTTATCACGAAGGTGGGTGTTCTTTGAAAAATATCCGTTATGAAATTCGAGATTTTTTTGGTGTGAATAATTGGCCAAAATAGGTTTTGATTCAAAAATTGGTGAAAAAGTTTGAATGAAAATGAACGTAGTTTGAAAAATACTCATCGCAAAATTCATGATTTTTTTATGCGAATAATCAGCCAAATCTGCATTCGATTCAAAGATTAGTGAAAAAATTGAATAAAAACGAACGTTCTTCGAAAAATACCCATTGCAAAATTCGTGATTTTTTTATGCGAATAATTAGCCAAATCTTCATTCAATTCAAAAATTAGTGAAAAAATTTGAAAGGAAATGAATGTCCCTTGATTAATACGCATCGCAAAATTCGTGATTTTTTTTTATGCGAATAATCAGCCAAATCAGCATTCGATTCAAAGATTAGTGAAAAAATTGAATAAAAACGAACGTTCTTCGAAAAATACCCATCGCAAAATTCGTGATTTTTTTATGCGAATAATCAGCCAAATCAGCATTCGATTCAAAAATTAGTGAAAAAATTTGAAAGGAAATGAATGTCCCTCGATTAATACGCATCGCAAAATTCGTGATTTTTTTTTATGCGAATAATCAGCCAAATCTTCATTCGATTCAAAGATTAGTGAAAAAAATTTGAATGGAAATGAATGTCCTTCGAAAAATACCCATCGCAAAATTCGTGATTTTTTAATGCGAATAATCGACCAAATCAGTCTTCGATATAAAGATTAAAAAAGTTTCCAACCAATTTCAACTTTTCCAAAATCTTTCGTACACATCATCTATTAAACTACTCCTTCTAATTTCACAAAAAAAAAAAGCTAACATCGTTTGGTTCAATTTTAAAAAAGTTATTCCATTTCAAATGGTGTTCGAATACTAACGAGAGTGTCTGTATACCTTTGGCCACTTGGTCGACAATGCGTGAAGGCTTCACGATATGCAATTACAATAATTGCAATTGAAAGGCTGCGAGAAGAGATAGACGAACATAGGGGTGGAAAGAATGAGGAGATAAGAAGGCACAGCATCAGGTGAAAGAGGGTAGAAATAACGAAAGTTGGATGGAACGGTGGGCAAACACTTCTCGGTTTGCCTGGAGTTCGATTGGCAGCCAGCCAAAATAATCTCCCGCGTACACGAAACACATTTTCGCTCAGGTGTGGTCTCGTAAAACTATGAATCCTTTCAAACTTTGGACACGCGTATCGCGGCTTCGTTCTTACGGATTAATGCGTGGAAAATGATTGTTCGCGATTTCACACCCTCTATTCTCGTCAAGGATCCCACAGAGACATGGATTTTAATCGCTATTTCACCGACCGTCGTAATTGGGGGTCGTTGGAAATTCGCCGAGGTAGTAAAAGTCTGAAAAAGTTTCAAAGCGACGTTGAAAATTGAGAATTTGTCTGGGAAAAATATCGAGATCGTTTTCAATCTTGACTAGAGATCGCTTGGATGGGTAGAGTAAAATTTTTATAGACACTTTGAATTGCTTATTACGAAATCTGCATTTTCTACGATTTTTGTTGATATATCGCCGGTAAAAAACGTGCTTTTTTAACGAAATTGTCGGTTGTAAAGTGGAGTTAACGATGGAGAAGCGTGGAAGAAGTAAAATTCGGTCGACTTGGCGTTTCTGATGATGCTTTGTAAGGTGGTGGAAATTCCGTGCGAGTAAAGTGCGTGGTTAAGGTCGTCGAAGTGTAAGTGTTCGATGGCGAAGTGGCTAAGGTACTTGCCTCTTCGAGCACGGAGTGTCTCAGGTTCGATTCTTGAGACACACACAGGGTAAAATCGAAAACTATTTTTCTTCGAATATTTCCCAATTTCTCAATTAGTACTATCATTGATATCACTTACTTAGGACAATTCCCAGGGATTTCATGAAAATTTTCTCCCGCTTCTGGGAGAGAAGCACTTTTCGGTCAAGTTAATATTACTTCGTCAGTTTTCTCCCCACTTTGGTTATTGAAAGTTCATCGATCAAATTCTACAATTTCTTTACCATTACTACTCTGGAATATATTTTCCGTGACTCTCTCACGTAAGAAAATCACTCATGAAAGTTGCTGCTGGTGTGGGGCTTCTTCTTTCCCGAGAACCGAGAAGTTTTCAATAAATTTGGAATGAAATTTCCACAGCAATTTCACGAATGTTAGCGGAGGGAATAGTTAGGAAAATTTGTGAAGGAAAAGTCGTTTAATAATTAGAAAATTAAATTAAAGGGAAAATAATAGCAAGTATTTCCAGGAAAAGATTGACAATGTCAAGAATGCGGGAAAAATTTAGGGGAAAATTCGAGCAATCTCAGATATACAATTCTAGAGGAAAAATAGCAGAGAACTTTCAAGAAAAAATAAATAAAAATAGTGTTGTAGTAAAACGCAGAAAAAATCCAGAGGAAAATTCGTAAAACATCAAAAAAATCTAGAAGGAAAAATGAGGGAAACTAAGAAAAAAGAGGGCGAAGAAAACAGGAGAAAAATTCGTACAATATAATCAGACAATTGTAGAGTAAAAATAGCAGAAAAATTCTAAAAAAGATCCAGGAGACAGAAAATATTCAGGAAACGATACTGGAAAATGATAGGAAAATCTAGGGGGTCGCAACATCAGCTGCGTTTAGATTAAACGGGAAGGGAAAAACGCGGCCGAGCAGCGTTCAATTAATCACGGTAAGCCGAAGTAGGCAACCTTAATGATCCCCTTCGAGTATATGTATAGCTTGTCCATCGGAACGTTTCCCTCTCCCCCCATAAGATCGCTACGTGCCACATAGTATAAACTCCGAATCAATCTTCCCAGCCACGGGGAGAGAAAAACCGTGAAAGTGTGTACGAGACACAAAAAACAACTCAACGTTTACAGCATGTTCGTGGAAAAGTTGGTCAAGGGAAATTAACTTTCCACGAAATTAACTTTCTCTCTCTCTCTCTCTCTCTCTCATTTTCGTCCTTTAAATATATTTTCGATCCTACCAACATTATATCATCTTCCACTTCATCGTCGTTCCACTAACTTTACCAAGCTAAAAAATTCTTATTACAGTTCGCATAGCGCGAACAATCGTTATTACCTCTACATCAATGGAACATCCTCCTTTCGTCGCAATTTTCAACCTTCCACTTTTATTTTTTACCAAAAAAAAAAAAAAAAAAAAAAAAAAAGAATCGAGACAGAGGGTCGAAATCGTTCTTCCGGCTTCTGCCTCGAAAAAAAAAAAGTTCCGGTCCACTCAGTCCGGCCAATTTGCGAATTCGAACTGGGCTAGTTCGTGAATTCATCCGCTGCAACGAGTATTCATCTTTCCCCCTTACTCTCTCGCAATTTTCCCCAGCTACCAACAGACGTGAGATACTCTTTCACGGCTGATGGTCTACGTTCATCTGCAATACTCACTTCTTGCTCGTTATATCTCACATGTATCCATGTGAAAAAGCTCGTAGATTCTGTAACGTGCAACGTTCAATTTCGTGTTCGTCGCCTCTCTCTCAGTTCGTTCTCTGTGATCATTAAAACTACACCAGGACACCGATAACGTAGAAATCACCGGAGTTATTTTCTGCTCTCAGTCCAGTAGCATGTTCTCAGCTCTTGTTCTCGTTGTTCTCGTTCCTCTTTACATCCGGTTGGCCGGTTCTACGTGGATCCAAGAGACAAGTCGTTATAGCTACCGCCTTCGTAGCATGATAATGGAGATTGCACGAAGGCCGATGGAACATCGGAGACCGTAGGATATTACGCGCGGTTTCGTAGATTCGTGACTCTACGACAAGAATTTTGAACGATCCTTTTTCCTCGTCGAGCAGAGATATCGAACCACGTACGCTCCTTTACTAGCAGTTACAACGACCTCTCTTTCTCTTTTTTCGAGGAGGATGGGTGGGTAATTAGGTTTGTTCAGGCACTACGTGACACGTTTCCGGAATACTAGTTGTCAATGGAACTAGCCACGGAATCGTTGCCTATGTACGTCGACGATGATAGAGATTTTATGAAAACAATGATCTATCGTGTAATTACGTTTAAACGAATCACGTTGCGGATTGATTGTTTGTTTGGATGATTTGCATTGATAGGGAACGATTGGTTTAGGTAGATTGTGACCCTTTTTGAACTGCGATACCCGGTTTGTTTCAATTTTATGTAGCGGTTTAATCGACGTTGCATAGAAAACAGTATTTTGTTAACCGTTTGACTGCGGAGTACTTGAAACTTAACTAGTTAACTGTGGCGATCTTTTTGCAAAGCAAAAGCACTAGTGTGTGTTACTGCACTGCTTACGAGTTAGCTCTCAGGAAGTTATGAATCTATCTCAAATTATTTCTAATTTTTATTTGCTTCTTTCATTTCGTCTTCACCTCTAAACATTTTAAACATATTCAAATTAACGAACATAATTTAGTTTTCGCCAAAATTACAATTTAAATATCAAATTGTAACAAAATTTTACGCATGACGAATATAGTCGTCATGACACAAAATTCTGCCACATCTATATGACGGATATAGTCGTCAAACACACTTAACTGGTTAAATGCTCTATGTGTACAGAATACTTTTCCAAGTAGCATGAACTTTGTCATACCGATCAATTATGTAATTTGTAATTAAATTACTGTTTCGATCGTTTACCTAGGCCAAACTGGAATGAAGTATTTTCATTTTCTTTCTTGCTGCACAGAGATTTTATCTTACGTTCCAATTTAGTTAGCTTCAATCTCGAGTCTCCTCGTTGTATTATATCTAGCCGATTTATTTCTTTTTTTTTTATTAATTAGTAAATTATTTGTGGCTCTAAATCCACATTTAGCTAAATATGTATAGATGGAAACGGTAACAATAGTTTTTTTACACATTTGGTTGAATTTGACGAACGGCTATGAACATGGCGGACAGAAGTTACCTATACTGGACGTTTATCCAACTCGAGTAGCGACTGAGAGTCGCCATTACGGTTAACTTAAACTCTGAACGAGTCCATTTTCGAATGGCTTGTGGCGACCCTTCTGTCTACCACTGCTAGAGGGACAGAGACACAGGAGGCCATTCTCGTTAGCGCTCCCGAGAGGTCCTGTTTGTATATATATACCTTCCAACCTAACTCCTTCAGTCCCCCGCGTCTAAGGCACGGGTCTCCTAGAATGCCTTACTGACACGAGTCCACTAGGAGGCCCAGGACGAAACGCAACCTTTCCTTTTCCTACGATCCTCTCTATCATTCCTTCGCCTTCTATCCTCCGTCAACATAACAGCCCACAGGCTTGTATTTTACTGGTCAGTATTTTAATCCCTGTTTGTCAGTATTTAACCCTTTCGCGGCGGAACGCTCAGAAATGAATTGCGCTTTGGGCAGCCGGGCGTGACAGTGGAAGATCGACCGCGCGGACAACACGATGATACGATCGATGTCTGGTAATTCCTCAATGTTTTCAGAATGAGATTCCGAACTACTTGACAGTAGACGTCTCTTGTAGTATGTATTTTGATTTTTACCTGTATATCCAATTTCTCCAAAAATTTCGACTCTGCCTGAGCGCCTATAGGCGCTGTTCGCTCAGAGGGTGCGTCTATAGTTGAGCGCCTAAAGGCGCTGTTCGCCGCGAAAGGGTTAAATATTAAGTGTCAGTAGTTATAAATCATTTGCTCAGTATCCTTTAGTCAGTATTTATACTAATAAACAAATACCAATTGTAGTATCGCGAAAAAGGAACTTGTGAGGAGTAGGAACTATCCGAGTAAAGGCAACCGCCGGCCAGAAGGGGCGAAAACTTTCGACCGGTGGGAAATCCCCACGAGTCATCGGGCCCGGTGACGCGTTCGAGGCCCTACGAAAATCGAAGCATGACCATATTTGGTCATATGCGAGTGAAAACGCGTTCGCGTGGTGGGAGGACGAAAAATCCTTAAAAAGGGATGTTCTGGAAAAGAAAGGGGAGTTCGTTGTTAACTAGAGAGAGTCGTTAGTCGTATTTAGTTGTTACGAGTTGATTGATTTAGTTGTTTTAGCATTAATAGAATAGTTTTAGTTAATTAGACATAGTTTTTCTTTCTGTTCAATAAATAAAATATATTTTACTACACAATTGGTATGAAACACTGCTCTATATTATTGCTGCGTCAGTGGAGTGCAAAAAGTTAACACGTTAAGCGCCACGTCGATTTTGGTCGATTTCTCGTTTGGCTGTTCAGCTTCTAAAGTTTTGCAAAGAGTGTTACGATATATTTAACAACGCGATATTTTTCTTTAAACTGTTTCAACGAAACCCATTAATCAACGATAAGGAATTATTCTTTAAATTCGAAGTGGTTCATTTTTCGAGAATCAACGTCGCCTAAATGTCTAGTATCGGTCCACAGGGACCTGTATGGCGCTTAACGCGTTAAATGACCATTTGCCAATTCTAATTTGAACAGATACGTAACTGGTAGTGTTCGTTCATCTGACAGATCGTCCTATTCGTCAAATTTTTACATCTTCGTTCCAGCAGAATGATCGAACTCGGAGAAATCGTACGTAATTTCGTATACGAGTTTGTAAATCGCGCATAATCGCCCATGGCGATGACGTTGTTGTATCGTAGGAACACAGAGATCTCGTTGTGTAACTCGCTATTAATTCGCGATGCTCCAGTTTATATCAGATTACGCGAATAATGCCGGGCCAAGCGTGTATCAGAGGTCGCGATTAGCCGGATAAATTTCGCATTTTCGATCGTACATAGGGGTTCGGGAGGAGGAGAGTTTCACGACACACGAAAATTCCGAGGTTCGTGTATATTACGCGTGCACCGTTGCAGAATCGCGGTAACAAATGAGCCAACGAGGACGAAACGCAACGAGAGATAACGTCGACAAAGAGCAATTTGTGCAACGGCCTCATTAACCTGTTCCCCTCAATTTCTTTTTGTTCCTTCTTTCTCTCCTTCTCTGTTTTTTTTTTTGTTTCCTTTGCAAAACGAGGTTTTATCCAGGCGAACTTGCAAAGTTCTACCTTGAAATTCTTCCTTCGAAACGGTTTCCAAGTCACTTCTCTCTCTCTCTCTTTTTTCTTTTTTTTATCGCGCAGCCAATTTACTGCTGTTGAATAACGCGACGCGTATTTCTCCTTTCTTCCTTTCCTCAACTGTTATTGAATATTTCAGAGGAAGTTCCCTTGTCCGTTCGTACCAGAGACGTTAACAACGAGCCTCGCGAAAAATTTTCACATTCTGATCTGTACCGAATGCAACGTGTCGCGGTGTTATATTATCTCGAAGAACGAACTTCCTCTAGCTGGAAGAGGATAGTGGATCCACTTCCGTTTTCTCACCGATTTGACTTGGCGAAGCATTTTTAATGGGCTTCCGCGACTACGTTGCCTCCGGGGTTAGACTCGTTTCGAATAAAGCCCCGCCATAATGGCGTAACGTTGTCGTTACGTGTTTTAATTAGAATAATTGACACGGCCACACGACGATGCATGGAGCATCGAATTTTCTCTCTCTATCTCTCCTTTCTCATCCTTTTTTTTTCTTTCTTCCATCTGTTTTTTTATTTTTTTTTAGTATATCTCGAGCCACGCTATTTCAACGATGTTACATTAATCTCGGTAATAGGCTTCAAATAGGTTAAACGTCAAACTCGAGCGATCCTAGAGATATTAAAAAAAAAAAAAAAAGAAGAGAAAAAAGGAAAAAAAAAATACCCAGGCTGCGATGCGCCTCCGTGAACTCTAATGGACGCCGTGATAAGGATGAGATGAAAAAAATTGTTCAGTTAGAAAGGGCATTATTATAATTATTCCGACCAGAATTCGAATAATCCTGGATTCTTATGAATGAAAACGACAGTGCTTTTCCTATTTCCCTTCCCCTCTCTGGTAGAAATGAATATTTTTGTCTCGTTTATTTGCCACGTTTCCTGTATAATTCAAGCAACGTCTCTTTCACTATTCACCGATATCCCGTTGCTTCATTTTTGTTTTTTAATCAGCCAATCCCTGTCGGAGTACACACTTCGTATTGGCAAATTTTTCTTCTCTATACACGTTTGATGAAAATATCGAACACGTCCAAATGGCTGTCGATAACGATTCGATATTGGTGTTATTATTTTACGGTTTAGAGCGCGTAATAATGTTTTATTATAATTATTCTACTGTCGAGCAACGACGTCGACGACGACGACGACGACGACGATGCCGCGAGTTTATAATGGAACTTTCATTGGCCATCGATTTCCTGTCGTTCCACGCGGCGGGACTTCGTGTCCTGGCTTCTTTTCTGGAGGAGAAAAAAAAAAAGAAGAACGATAAAAATATCTTCCACCATCCCTCGGGACGTTCGACCATCGTCGAACGTGACGATAGAGACGCAACGAGTATCGCGGGAATAGCAACCTCGAGAATACGTTGTTTCTCGCTTACTATAATACTTTCGCGAATCGTTCCAATTCCTTCTATGGTTATTGGTACATTTCAATTGTATTAACCCTTTACTGTAATACCAGTACGCTTCTCAGGTATTTTGTTCATTTTTTTGTTTTAATCCTTTTGATTTTCTTTATTTTAACACTTAATATGAGACCCATTTCTTTAAGCAAGAACGATTCTCGATTAAAAATATTTTCATTAAAATACGATATATGTTTCAGATGTAAGATGTGTACAGTTTTACGATTAATTTTTTATTTGATTAATATTTTAGAAATTAGAACGAAAGAGATTAGTATTATAGAAATCAATATTATAGAAATTATAATGAAAGAAATTAGTATATCTAGAAATTAATATTATAGAAATTATAATGAAAGAAATTAGTATATCTAGAAATTAGTATATTTAGAAATTAATATTATAGAAATTATAACGAAAGAGATTAGTATTTTAGAAATCAATATTATAGAAATTATAACGAAAGAGATTAGGATTTTAGAAATTAATATTATACAAATTATAACGAAAGAGATTAGTATTTTAGAAATCAATATTATAGAAATTATAACGAAAGAGATTAGTATATCTAGAAATCAATATTATAGAAATTATAATGAAAGAGATTAATATTTTAGAAATCAATATTATAGAAATTATAACGAAAGAGATTAGTATTTTAGAAATCAATATTATAGAAATTATAACGAAAGAGATTAGTATATCTAGAAATCAATATTATAGAAATTATAACGAAAGAGATTAATATTTTAGAAATCAATATTATAGAAATTATAACGAAAGAGATTAATATTTTAGAAATCAATATTATACAAATTATAACGAAAGAGATTAGCATTCTAGAAATTAATATTATAGAAATTATAACGAAACAGATAGAGTTCCATGGTAATAAAATAAAAATGTAAAGTATTTGGACAAATTTTGCGGTTAAAAATCGTACATCTGCTTTTCTCTTGAAATCTTTGGTAGCGTCGGTGAAATGGTTAATTGTTTCCAAAGGTTTCAAAACGTGAAGTTTCTTCTAGTGATTAAAACAGACACGTGTGAATAAAGTTAGAGTAACAGAACGGTGAGAGAAGAGTACGAGGAAGTCTATTTGTCGTTCGTATCGTTAACGAAATTAAACAGCAAGTTAGGTAAACGACGTTCGATTCTTCTTAATATTGTACGAGGGGAATTGAGAAACGATCTGAGGATAATCCGAGGGATTAATCAGAGAGGCCTCGATCACAAATACGGGGCGGTAACTAATCAATGCAACAGGCTGGCATGGTACCCCAATAAAATGCTAATGGAGCCTCTGTCATCGGTGTATTACAACGCGAACCACGGTGAGTCGATTGCTACGGATCCATCAGCGATTCAAATCACGGAAATTTTCCCCGGCGATCAGCTTGCCTCGTTATTAACGCGGCTACGTTGAGGATTTCAGTTGTTCCGAGTGAAAAGCCATTTATAAACCGATTTCATGAAATATTAATTAATCGAATTAACATCGATCATTTTTCCTTCGTACTTCTATCTATTCTGTGTATATATGTGTGTTTTTTCTTTTCTTTTTTCTCTCACTAATTTCCATTGTATATACACGCTAATCGGTGAAAGTAATTTCTATTGTATTATATATACACGCTTTACTTGGTAATTTCGTCAACTCGTCGTATTTTCATGGTGACAGAATTATTATCAGTGAATAAAATACAAATTGATTAGAAATACAATTACTCCTTTGTCATATCTGGACTGTGTAATTTGTATCACGAGTGTGACTTGTTATTAACAGGCAAGGGGTTAATTTACATCGGCTGTACACTATTTTATATTATTTATCACAGATAAGACACTATTCTATATTATTTATCAAAGCTAAGACACTATTTTATATTATTTATCACAGATAAGACACTATTCTATATTATTTATCAAAGCTAAGACACTATTCTATATTATTTACCAAAGCTAAGACACTATTCTATATTATTTATCAAAGCTAAGACACTATTTTATATTATTTATCAAAGCTAAGACACTATTTTGCATTTTTTCACTATTTTATATTATTTATCAAAGCTAAGACACTATTCTATATTATTTACCAAAGCTAAGACACTACTCTATATTATTTATCAAAGCTAAGACACTATTCTATATTATTTATCAAAACTAAGACACTATTTTGCATTTTTTCACTATTTTATATTATTTATCAAAGCTAAGACACCATTTTATATTATTTATCAAAGCTAAGACACTATTTTGCATTTTTTCACTATTTTATATTATTTATCAAAGCTAAGACACTATTCTATATTATTTATCAAAGCTAAGACACTATTCTATATTATTTACCAAAGCTAAGACACTATTCTATATTATTTACCAAAGCTAAGAGACTATTCTATATTATTTACCAAAGCTAAGACACTATTCTATATTATTTACCAAAGCTAAGACACTACTCTATATTATTTATCAAAGCTAAGACACTATTCTATATTATTTATCAAAGCTAAGACACTATTTTATGATATTTATTAAAGCTAATACACTATTTTTTATTAAAACAGTCTTTTATATTTATTATTAGGAAAATATAATAATAAACAGAGTTAATTGATGTCGACGAATTAACGTCGACATCATTTCCTTCTTTCGCAAAGTAATTTCCACAGTATATGCTAATCGTCGAAATGAACGCAGACTATTAACTCAGCTGTGAAACGATTTCGTGAAATATTAATTAATCGAATGGTACATCGATCATATCTCTTTCGTATTTCTTTCTTTTCCCGTTTAATCTTCGTTCGTAGTACATATAGAAAACTATTCGAACAATTTAGTACCGTTAATCAATCCTCGGTAGACACTTATCGATGCTAACCCATCGAGAAAGAGAGAAAGAGAATCAGGTTTGCTTCGGTTTCTCGAACCGCGTGTAATTTATCCGAGGTGCATTGATCTTCGACTATTTCAAGCTTTTCAAAAGGCACCAGCATCAATCTTCAATACACGGTTCGTTACGGTGATGGTGGCTTTATAAAAGGTCTATGGATATGGCCATGTTTATTCGAACCAATACGCTTTCCACGTTTACCTCCGTTAGACGAAAATAAAAGCTCTGATGTTGAGAATACCGTGGATGTCGAAGCGAGATAAATCTTTCTTCGCGTTCTTCGTCTTGATTTACGTGTACTCAGATTTAAGTCTGGCTTGGTATTCAAATCATAAAAATTCGGAATACCATTTTTTAGAGAATTTATTTCGAACTAGTGATAACCATTTTTCGAAAATAATTTTTCTCCAGTGATAAAAGTAAATCTAAACAGTTTACAGAGCTTTTTATTTTAAGGAAATGTTGAAGAATGTTGAAATTGAGTACTTAATCACGGTGAATAGGTTTTTGGAAGCAGATTTAGCTGGATAGAATTTAAATACAATTAAACTGTGCATCGTTTCACGTAGGATTTTGAAGAATAACAAAATTGCACCATTTTAAACAAAACAATTCGCTTTGTGAGCGGATATGTAGCCATTAATTTACTTGTAACTCGAGTGGAAATGAAAACATCGAAAAAATTCTGCGTCGAACGATGCAGAGTATATTTAAAAATACACGTGAGCAAAATTTCGTCAAAATCGGTCGAGTTTCATTTCTAAATTCTAAATTAAATGCTTCTGAAGTGTTTAGTAAGACCACTTTCATTTCCAACGGGTTAGCGTAATTTTTATCTGAAACTTCGACTTTTGTTAAATCATTAAGTATCGATTTATGAGAAAAAGTTGATTTTTCAACTCGATTGAAACAATCTCTACCAAAACTACAAATCAAAATTGAAAAAGACCGTATAAAAATTGTTCTAAGATAAATGGTCGAAGGTGATAGCAATTGAATGGGAAATTTTTAATCGAATTTAAAATTGGTTCGATTCGTTTCCTCTTTAACGCGCGACCAATGAGAACACTTCCTCTTTTCCAATGTATTCCACATTCCGCGTAGATTATCCGGAATATCGTTGATTAAAGTAATTTAAAGATCTGCGAGGTCCTCCGTTACTATTGAACTAAAATGGCGGATGGTTAATTGCGAGATTCGGTCCTCGGGCGTTCCTCTACGCTTTGGTAACTCGCGTTTAAACATTTCCTCGCGCTAGGCTTTCTAGCTGTGTGTTTACGATTCGTTTTTACCGGCTTGCAGATTCAACGAGTGTAAAACGGCAAAGCAGGAACGTTAATACCATGCAAATGCATCTACGAACCTGGTTCTCTGATTTCCTCGTGTATTTTCATTCCTCATGGGTTTTCCGCGTTCGTTTCATGCGTTACAAATTTGATTTCGCGAGACGAATCTCTGTAAACACAATCATCTCGTACACTCACTCTCCCTGTTAAAACAGAATGACTTTTCTCAAAATTTCCCCGTTTCGAAACAGAATGACTGTTCTAAAAATGGACGAACGTGTGTGACAGTGACGACAGAGATTTGATATGCGAGTGGAGCAATCGTAGAACAACAGAATTGCTTTAGAATCACGTTAGAATAAAGAAAAAGAAAGGTTCAATTAGGAATAAAGAAAATGTTCGGTATGGAACAGATTCTTTACACGATTATACGCCATTGTCGAAATGATCGTTAGGAAACCGTTCGTTTTGTAACTTTGTCTTCTAATTTCATTCCAATGAGAACGGAAATGAACTTTACGCGACCGTTTTGTAAAGAAAACTAATTTTCAAAAGATATTGAAATAGAATATTATTAATTCGTTCTTCTCTTATTTCGTAATATGTTCCTTTTTGAATTTTGTAAATATTATTATTACTTTTTTTTGTGATTGTTTTCTCAAACCTTATTAAATTACATCAAATTGGTTCGGTATTCTTAGGTACAATTCTTTCGATCGGTACTAAAAGGGTTGAGAGCTTTAATTCGAAAAAATGTTAGGTATAGAATAGGTATAGGAAAAGAATAACATTGCTTTCTTTATAGAAAGAGTATCGGTGTTTCCTCGAGATCGAAACAACAGAAGGATAAATCTTCGGTTAGGTTAATAAAATCCACGGGAAGTCGACGGTTGCGCTGGAGCTATAGAGCTGAACTCTCTTCTTTTCTCCCCTTTTTTATTTTCCATCCGTGGCTTCATGAATTACAAATCGTCCCTTGTTAACGTCGCTGAAACGCAACCTCCATGGTCCGCAATTTCGAGAGAGAGAGAGAGGAGAGAGAGGACAGAGGAGAGAGAGACAGAGAGAGAGAGACAGACAGAGAGAGAGAGAGACTCGCAGAGAGGGAGATTCGCGGAGAGAGAGACTCGCGGAGAGAGAGACTCGCGGAGAGAGACTCGCAGAGAGAGTGATTCGCAAAGAGAGTGATTCGCAGAGAGAGAGAGACTCGCAGAGAGAGAGAGACTCGCAGAGAGAGTGATTCGCCGAGAGAGAGTCTCAGAGAGAGCGAGAGACTCGCAGAGAGAGAGACTCGCAGAGAGAGTGATTCGCAGAGAGAGAGTCTCAGAGAGAGCGAGAGACTCGCAGAGAGAGAGAGAGAGGGGGAAGAGAGAAAGAGAGCGGAAGAGAAAGAGAGAGAGAAGGAAAAAAGGAAATTTCACGCGCATTTTACGGACGAAACGAGAATATCTATATCTCCCGTATAGAAAATCGAATTTTCCTCTGAAATATTCAATCACGGCGTGTTCTATCGACGAAATTCCCCCTCTTACTTTCCGAATTTCCTTTCGCGACACAGATAGGCTCGAGAGCAACAGGGTGAAAACTTAAAGAAGACTTCGACGTGTCACGAGATTCGTTGAAATCAGCTATCAACGGAGTCTACGATTAAATACTTCCGTTAGCACCCTAAACGAGACGATTTCATCGTTTCCTTTCCCTATAGTTTAATCGTTAAAGGACGAGGGGAAAAAAAGAGAGGGAATGGTTCGAAGGAAACTGTTTTCGACACGCAAACGAATCGAGCTTTCCATCAGGGAAGTCCTTGCGTGACCTTACCGGGTTAAATAAGTAAGCCAAAAGGGCGTGTCTTAACTTCTGTAGGGGTTCAATCGCATAAATTACGCGTTCTCATCCCTCGATCATCTCTGCTACGAGAAAATACAGGCTGTTTCCGAAAACGTGGGCATAATTTCGAGGGATAGATCCAGTACGTTGAAATGAGGAAAAAAGTTCATATGAACATATGCTCGAGATCATTTTGTTTCCGAATTACACTCGTTTTTCTGTGAAACCTGTTACTTAACTCCTTGACATACAATGACGTCTGGGAGACGTCATCCATTTCATGTATCATTGTAGACTTCGACATCTCTGAGACGTCAAGAACTGTCTCTGGTGGAAAATCAAAATTCCAAATTTTGAATGAAAATGATACAAATACTGTTGGAACGGTCAGAAAAAATGGAAAAAATATGCCAAAGAAGTTCGTACAAACTAAACAAGGGAGAAGTAAGAACATTATCTTGTAGAGGTATTCTGTCCTTACGATGACTTGATAAGAAAGATGTACATATAATAAGGCACTAAATATTCAAGAGCAGAAATGGTTGACACGGGAAAAATAAAAAAAAAAAGAGGAGGCGCGGAAGAAAATGGTTTAAAAGCCATATTCACTGTGTAGTGAACCAACAACTGTTCAGTTGAACCAAATTAAATAGTATTTTTCAGACGCATTAAATTCCATTTTATTTATATGTTAAAGGGTTAAAACTCTTTATCGTACCATTTAGCTCGACGAAATTCAGGCCCAAGTGGTAAGAAACGACGAGTGCTAAAGCAGACCAGAGTGAAGCTTGAACAATCATATTAGATCGTGAATAGTAACTGATGAAAAATCATTGCACGAGTCTGACTCGTGATATTCACGTTTGGTAAAAAATTTGTATCACGAGTCAGACTCGTCAAAGTACGATAAAGGGGTTAACAACGATAAATTACATTTTCCTTAAATCGAATCTCTGATTATAACCGATTAAAAATCGGATTCTCGAAGCAAAAACTTTCATACTTTCGAAACGGTCCAATTTCTACGATCTTACTGTAGTATCATCGAAACAAAAAATACAATGTATCTCAGATAATCTCTTGTCTGGAGACTTTGTGGTTCGAGTAACCGAGGAACAATCTTCCACAGTACAGGGCCTTTTGTTTGCCCTGACAAACGGGGGAGAAACTCGACAGAGGAAATCCTCGATATCCGGTATCAAAATTAAACAAGTTTGAACCCTTGGGCCAACGTCTATCGAATTTTCCTCCTTCTTTCCCTCTCTCTCTCTCTCTCTCTGTCTCTCTTTCCTTTTGTCCTGGTAGTTTGTACCAAGAACAAGTGATGGAGGAGGAAAAAAAAGAAAAAGAGTTTCGAATGATTCTTCATCGTTGTTCCTTCGGCCTCGTGTATCAGTTGATTCAGCTTGGTAAATCAAGAATGAACCAGCATTTTTCAATTCCCACAGGGACGATCCTTCGAAACCAGGTAGCGGTTGCTTCTACAATCCTCTCTTTTCCTCCTTTAGTTAGGCTACTCTCTTCCCCCATAGGATCTTCCATGGCCTTCTAGCATCTATGTCTCTATCGATCTGCTTTGGCCGGTGCTCTGTGCACAAGCCAGGCCAGTTTGGGCGGGGTCAAATCGCGCGTAAAAGAAAAATTAATAAACAACCGATCGTTTAATTCGATCGATGGATAGAGGACACAGCATTGCATAAAGAAGGGGGAAAAAAAAATTGAATCCATAGCGACCATCAAGCCGTGGCGAGGCTCATTTGAACGGTGAATTAACGAGCCTTTTCTGATCCTCCTGACGGTGGATGGAATTTCAACTGGTTCACCTGGCTGACGGGTGACTATTAAAAGGGCTCCCGTCACGCTTTTATTTTAATAAAGTAACGTGATTTGTGTGATTCCGTTTTTTTTTTTGTCTTTTTCGAATTGGAAAATACTGGATGTTTCGTATGAATGGAATTTCGGGAGACGAGAGGAGGAAATTGGAATATATACAGTTATTCTAAAAATATTCCACATGGTGTGAATATTTTACTAATATTATACTAGGTTGTTGGGAAAATTAGTGTTGATTTTCCGTAGACAGTGTTTGGATATATTGTAGTGAATAAAATTAGACGAAAGTATAAATTTCGCACATATTCTGAAAGATTGTTTTTGCACGTGTGTTTTCAAAATTTTTTCGTTACAATTATTAGTTTCTTTTCAGTGTTCCATCGTCTTGAAGATGGAAAGAGATAGAGTACACTTTTGACATTGAATATATTTTTTTAAGTACTGGTAAAATGTCTAATAAGATATGTAATATTTAAAGAGACAATTAAACAATTGTTCGTAAACTATTAATAAAATCTAAAGGTGGGAATCTCGATTTTATAGAAAGTAAGGAAAGTTTTTTGGCAAAAGGCTATTTTTTAATTGCTGAAAAGACAATGAAAAATGCATATTTTACGGAACAAAGAAAATTAATGCATCGAAGAATGAAATTGGTCTATTTATTTAAAAAATCAGCAGGAATATTTCGGACAACCCAATACTATGGACATTTGGAATATCCATTTTCGCTAAATGCTCGGATATTCGTGTAACACACTAATTGAACATAATTTCGGTTAATTCTTGTTGCAATACCATACACGAGAATCTCGTTAAATGAACAGAACGTAATTTTAAAGTGCAACAAATAATTTCGCAACCTGATTCCTTCGTAATTAAACAGAAATACACGGTTAAAAAGGCGAGCTGATACAATGTTCGAATACTTTCTGAAGCTAATTATCCTCGAAATAAATCTTCTATTTAAACCGGAAAAAAAACGTCGAATTTTCAAAATGCAAAAAAATAGGATTTCAGGGTAAAGCTAGAGAAATACATGTATATACCAAGAACTGAACAATGTCCAGTGGACATTGTCGCGTTTTTATGGATAATTAACAACTGGCCGTATATACGTGTGTGTAGCTGAAAGGTGGATCGTCGTCGGAAAGTTTTGGGCTTTGCGCTCGAAGTCGAGTCACTTTGTTAGGAATGACCCAGATGTTCGCCAGCAACACAGCTTTCTCGATTATGGCGGCAACTTGGTGCAAAGGGTTGGCTTGCTTCTGACAGAAATTCAACCCGCCTCCATCAGCGTTCCCTGAAAATTGTCTGCACAGGATCCACATGAATCTTGGTCTTCTCGTCTATTAAACAATTGGTTCCGCATAGTTAGCCAATCCTTTTTTACTTCCATCTTAGCCAGTTCCAGTCTACGGGAAGTTTAATCAATTCGCTCGTATGCCTAACGTACTCGTTGTTTCCCGTTTTTCTTTTTCTTTTGGAGAAGTTTCTTCTAACCTATTCCACGTGGACTACAATGTACAATGTGGAGGTGGTAGCAGCGTGTCTTAACTCATTTGCATCAAAGCGCGGAATATTTCGCAAGCCACGATTGTCGTTTATCGCTAAACGTTAACCCCTTCCCGTGCTTTAACGAGTCTGACTCGTGATGAAGATTTTCGCCCAAACATGAATAGCACGAGTCAGACTCGTGGAATGAATATTTATATATATATATATATATATAAAAGGAAAAAGAATTAAATTAGTGTTTACGTTCACAAGAGCTGTATCGTGTAAAGCAAATGACTATAACACAAGTATTTACATTTCGGCTCGTATTGTGACTATTCTCGAGCATCAGTCTGGCTTCTTTACCAAGCGTTGACGCCTACCACTTACAAGGGGAGACCACGTCCCATGGAACACCGATTTTTTTGAAATTTGGCACAGATGTTCTACTCGGAAAATAATTAGACCCATATTTTGCCAAAAGTGTAGATAAGCCCCCGTTTTCGAAAAATTTCGAGTTAAAAATCAAAGTTCTCCGATCGAGCTGAAATTTTACACAGACGTTCTATGTGCAATTCTAGGGATACGTATTTTTTTATTTTGCGAAAAAACAATTTTTAAACAATCGGTATGTACCATAATTACCATAAAGTTAGCACTATTTTCGAAGTAGCTGCGTGGCCTGGTGGATAGCGAGACGTATTCCCGAGGCGAGGTATTATGGGACGTGGTCTCCCCTTGTTAGGCTTGAGTTTCGTTGAACTAAATGGCACGGGAAGGGGTTAAAAACTCTGCGAACTTCTCGTGAATAATATATAATAAAATTCGGCGCTTTTAGTGCATTATCAGCAACAAGATTTTTCTCTTTAATTTAATACTATACGTAATTTCTAAGCAAAGCTGAAGGTAAAACACTAGTTGATGCGCGGTGATACGGACCGATTAGCTGTTGAACGTCTCTGATGCAAATGGGTTAAAATATTTGGCAACGTGATAGAATTTCCACCACGTTTAAATCGCCGAATATGACTTGTTGGCTGAGTCGAGTCCAGTCTCGAAGCCTTTTGGAAATTCACATTTGTGACACTGTGACTGTTGAGGTTCTACAGAAAACGAGGAAATGTACAGTTTGTAACCTTAAAGATAAAATGATCCTCAAAAACAGCCATACTCGCTTGCATATTATAACATGGCGAATGTTGTGCTTGTGCAAATTACTAGCATCCTTTAGAAACAGTGTTAAACACTTATACACTGATTTCCGTGTGCTTCCGAATTATTGTACTTGGTTGTCGTTTAAATGTAAGTTGAGATTTGCTGTTTGAATGAACCTCTGATTCGAGATTCTGATTAATTTCTGATCTGACGTTGTTCTAACTAATGATACTGTGTGTTTCTGACTAAAACAGGCGTTGACTATCTTAAACCTGCTCCTTTATCATGCTGTTCCTTCTCCAGTTCCTCAAAAATTTGAAGAATGGATGAAAAGGGAGGTTCTTAAACATGCTAAGTGTCCAACCTTGTATCACCTCCTTCCATTGCTCTCGAAGCGCGATGTCCTAGAGCGGAAGTGACGAAGTTGATCCTTTCCTACTGGAAATTTGACAAGAGGGAAAATTCTGCCTGGTCAGCTCTGATTCTTCGTCTTGTTCGAAGAGAAAGGTACCAAGTGAACTCGGTATTCTCTGTTTTCGAAGACCCTTTCATACCTGATTTATGATATCTTGCCTTACTAACTGAACAATAGTCTATTCTTTAATATTTTCAAGTCTAAGTACTGCATGTTGGCTGCAGACCAATCTACCAAATTAATAGTAACGATTTGCTAAAATGAAAATCGCCTATCATGAAATTGTCAGCTTGCTATCCTAACAAATGGTAAAAGACAGTTTTGTTTCTATTGAAGGGACTGTTTCCTCGAGTTCATTGCACAGGTGGTGTGATAGGAAGATAGTACGCTATTCGATATCGTTTTTTACCATTTTTCTCTGGTTATTCTCTTGCTAGACAGATTGTTCCATCGTTGTTTCGTGACCGACGTTGATCGGCGGACTAAAAATACACGTTCCTACGGGTCGGATGTGACATTTAACGGTTAATCGAACCAACACTCTGTCTTTCCGAAGGCATAATTGCCCTTTCTCATTAGCCTCTTTCACGGTTTACGGTCCGATCAGTTTCTCCCGGTGGGAATCCGTGCGAGAGAAGATCGGCAGGAATCTCCTCCACGGTGTTTCTTCTCCAGCACGCGAAGGATATTTATTTTCGAACGGTGTAATTTGTATTTTCGGCTTGATACTGAATATTTTAACGACGGTGCTTTCAAGCGGAAACCATTTTCTCTACCGTAACGATGGATTTAATTCACAGTTTGATTTTATCGGTTCTTTTAGAAGAAAAAGAGAGAGACACAGAGGACGGGCAATTTTTCGAGAATTTTTCAGGTAACAGGGTCAAGGCGTGCGCCATAGTGTTCGCCGGTCTTAAGTGCTTTTCTGAAATAGCAAACGATAATCTCTTGTAATATACGATTCACTCTTAAGGGTTCGATATTAACTTGCGTGTAAAATGATTACATTGAAACTTTACTCCGTAATCCGTGAAACGAAGCTTGGTTATTGAGACTGACTCGGTTTCGTAAGTACATATTGAATTTGATTTCAATCTGTGGATAATGCTTGGTGTGCGACTATCTTTTGTCGAAAAGGCAAATATTCGAGGTTGACACTAGATATATCAAGAATTGATGTATATCTATCTCTATCAACTAGTAATTTTAACCTTCTCGTGTTTTAAAATAGAAGATTTATTATTTAGGGTTAACTGTTTCTTTTTTATTTATAATTTATAGTTTTACTATAGCTTTATTTGAGTCACCTCAATTCTGGTTCTTTTTTTTTTTTGGAATTCGTTCGGTAGTTCGTCTGAAATTCACCTGCAATAATCTATTTAACCTTCTAATTCCTAACTCCGCCTCTAGACAAGGTTTACGCGAGTCGCTATAAAACATATATTTCATAACTTTTTAATAAAAGTTTTTTATTAGAGTGCAAACCAAGCTTACAGTTATAATGGAAAATTACACGTACTTGCATAATTAAAAGGAATAACGGATATCAAATTCGTTTTTCTCGATCCCAAATCAATCTATCCTGATTTTTTGAGATCAAACAAAAATTGTAGCATTAGAGTGTTAATTCCTGCGATATTTCTCAAAGTGCTCAGCTGACGAGAAGCGTAAGGAAGAACCTGTAGGTTCTGCAGGAGGCTAAAGTTCAGAGACCTGTATAAACGTTCGTGATGTGACAGAGAACCGGCTTGGTATCCTTAACGTTGAAGAAACGAACCGTGGGATGCACGGTTGATAGAACTAGGAGCACCGATGCGAAAATCGGGCGTCGATTTGCCAACGAAGTGGCGAGGCAAGAAAATAGGAAAACAAGTGGAAGAAGAGAGAGAGAGAGAGAGAGAGAGAGAGAGAGGAGAGAGAGGAGATCGGATGGAGTTGCGAGCCGATCTTTTACTATGTAAGAGGCTCCCAAGGGCGTCGTGTCGTGTTTGAAAGGCTTGGAAAGGAAGGTAGAAGGAAAGTGGAACACCACGAGGAATAGAGGAAAGAGAGACCAGGCATCGATTTCGAATCCTTCTTCTTCGAGTTCCTTCCCGCACCCTTTGGACTAGAGCCAACCTTTCTCTCTTTCTTTCGTTTCGTACGGGAAAGGAGAAAGGACACGGCGCGCCGGGCTATAATGTAAATCAATGCTTCTGCCAATAAGCCCACGGAAACATTCGAAATTCGGCCAGGATGAATCGAACAGTTAGATATAATACTTTCGAATGTTTTCTTCCTTTCTTTGGCGAACGAGAGTACTCCATGAGATGTGATAATGTAATTCGATCGATCCACAGGGTGGTTCGTCTAACATTAGATCTTGATTATTATACTGGAAAATGTTTCATTCTAATCTCTATCGTTTATACAGCTCTCTCACTCGTAGATTTTAGTACAAAGAGAAATTTCTGATTATTCTTTTCATCTAACAGCCATGGTTCAGACAATATGGTTTTCTGATCGATTCATTATTTTTGCTGGCATACTAGACTTTCAGTAAGATTTCCGGGACTTTCAAGACTATCGTTTAGCACTATCAATCCAGAATTTCAAGACTTTCAGTAAGATTTCCGGGACTTTCAATAAAATTTTCAGGACTTTCAAGACTTTCAGTAAGATTTTCGAGACTTTCAAGACTATCGTTTAGCACTATCAATCGAGGCTTTTAAAACTTTCAAGATTTCCGGGACTTTCAAGGCTTTCAATAAAATTTCTGGGACTTTCATGACTATCGTTTAGCACTATCAATCGAGAATTTCAAGACTTTCGATAAGATTTCCGGGACTTTCAATAAAATTTTCAGGACTTTCAAGACTTTCAGTAAGATTTCCGGGACTTTCGAGACTATCACTTAGCACTGTCAATCGAGGCTTCTAAAACTTTCAAGATTTCCGAGACTATCTGGATTTTCTAAGTCTATTAGGATCTTCTAGACTATCCACACTCAACACTATTAAAAATTCAAGCCTTCCCAGACTTTCCAGTCTATCAGAGACTTTCCATAGACTTTCAAGAAACCTCTAAGCTTCGAATCACGTTCGAAAAGATCAGATTTGACCATCCATCGTTAACTCTAAAGCACGGTAGTCTAGGGTGATGTGGTTAGAAGGAGAAACACCTAGATAGAAAGAATCTACGGAAAGAGGAAAGGCTTTGAATCGCCGCGCTCGGTCGTGGTCGTGAACAAACGCATTGGGTATCGCGGCAAATGTTACATCGTCTTAAATTAAAAATAATATGGAATTATTCCTTATTAACGAATAACAAACAAATTAACAAATAGTTTAATAACTGTGTTCGATACTTTTACTCATTATTCAAAAGGAATAAAATGTTTTATTACTTATGAAAAAAATCTTTTTCTAACAGCACGTTTTCGATGGAAACCTTCGATGGAAACTGTTCAAAATCGACTCCACATTTCCGGGAGTTACAGGAGTTCTGAGACATCCTGTATATGGAAACGAGAGCCTTAGCAAGGACTAGTGAGAATAGTCCTGTGTCTGTTCCTCTGCTAGTGGAACATAAACGTACCTCCGCAACTTTTCTAGGTAGCCTTTACTAACGAGTCCACTAGAAAGCCCAGAACGAAACGCATTTATCTTTCCTTATCCACCTATCCTCTCTCCTTTCCTCTCCTTCATCACTCAGCTGCACCTCTTCAACACCATTTTACTCTTGCCTCGAACATTTTTCATTACCCTCGACAGTTTCGAAGATACTCCAAGCTTCTAGTCTTAAATAATTCATCCTCTACATAATGACTGGACAAATGCACGTAAAAACGTAGAAATGACCAAAAGAAGATTCCGTTCACTGTTCATTTTCACCATTTCCATCGTTATCCTCTTTTCCACGCGTCACACGTTCCTCCTCGTCCACCGCCAGCTTGGCTAGGAGCGGTAATTCGCGCAATAAACGTTTAATTAATTTCCACGAGTGCACCTCGTCGGCCAAGAAGAGCTGCAACGAATTCAGAATTTTTCCTCCCTTCCTCCCCCACCTTTCTCCCGACTCCTCTTTTCTGCCAGGTGAAATCGGCAGAAGTTATATTTAATTAAACGCCCCACACTTTTCACTCGAGCGTTCAGAGAACCGTCCCGCTATAAATCCTCCGCGTTTTGGGTCCTTGTCTTCCTTTAATTTCGAAACGTGCATATGCGGCTTTAATATCTCTCACACTACGTTCACTCTTTTGCTTTCAGTGACCCCTGCGTCATGTTTTATCGCGTCGTAAATCTACGGTTAATTCTGTTTTCGTCGATGGCGACAGGACAGTTGTATCTCTAGTGTACTCGATGAAATTGCTTCTCGCTAAATTAATAGCCGATTAGTATCGTCCAGTACTGTCTCATAATCGTAGTCAAAGTGGCTCCATCGAGAGTAACTTTGTTACTTTATCTCTCGGGTTTCGACCTCGTGGCTCCACGCTTAATTTTCGCGTACGTGTATTTTATCCTTCGAAGGATCTTTCTCGTTTCTGTGCTTCGTTTGTGCTCCACGATACTCTTCTGTGTTTGCCGATTTGAGGAGTTTTATACTAATGCAGATTCTCGAGAATACAGTAAGAGAAACGTGGAAGATTTGTTGTAAATTAGTGGATATGTATCCTAGGATCTGTAGATAGGTTCAATTTAATTCTGGTATTTTTGATGTGTCTTGTATATGCAGATTTATACTTTGGCCTCGAAAAATTTCAGTGTAATTCCGTTACAGATTCGTGTATGTATAAATTATTGATTAATTAACAGATATCTTAATTTTATATTATTATATATATTATTTTGTATATTAATAGATATTTAATTTGATATTATATAGCAAGTAAATAAATAAATGTACATTATTTGTTAATTTAAATAATGTACATATATATTTTGTGTTTGAATGTCGATAATAATTAAATATTGTATCGATGTTATCAATAAATTATTCAATGTACGTAATAGATATTTTTTAGTATCAGTTTGATTAAATAGATGTAATTTAAAAGAAAGGATAAATTTAATTAAGTTCACTTCGATAGAAAATTATTTCACCTACGTGGTATTGTAAAAAGCGCTATAATTTTCATATTTTGTATATTTTCTTTTTTCTACGATTTTACACCTTTGAATTTACAAATGTATAGAAATCCGTAGTCTGCTGATTGTAGATATTGAATTTTCATTCGTTTTTTATTTTTTTTTTACTTAAATGTTTAATTATTTGATTAACACCTGAATTACGAGACGCGTGTTATTTTTATCTTTCCTGTGTAACTTAACATATCTGTTTAATCGTTTAATTTACTTAATGAAGTACTTGAAAATTTAATTAGAATATTTAAAAGATCTATACGAGATACGGACTCCGTCGTTGTGGGGATAAAGTTCAAAGTTTCGTAATGCACAAAGTGTACGGATTACGTCTTAGCTGAAATAGTTCGAATAGTTTTATCTCTTCTTTTGTGCTTTTATTGTTAACTCTTTCGCTATGGCAAAAAGTAGACGTTCTATTCAAAGTTTGCCAAATTCTTTTCAAAAGTTACAAAATTTAAAGTTTTCGAATTTGTAAAAATTAAACATTTTTCTTTAAATTAAAATTTTTAATAGGAATGGGAATACACAAAGGATTAAGGCGAAATGACAGCAGTAGAAAGGTAAAGGCGATTTCCAAAGCGCCTATTGCACGATATATTCTTAAACAAAAAAGAGCGAAGTTTCCGAATTTCTAAAAATTAAAAATTTTGCTTTAAATTAAAATATTTAATAGGAATGGGAATACACGAAGGATTAAGGCAAAAGAACAGTAGTAGAAAGGTAAAGGCGATTTCCAAAGCGCCTATTGCATGATATATTCATAAAAAGAAAAAATGAAGTTTTCGAATTTCTAAAAATGAAAAATTTTGCTTTAAATTAAAATATTTAATAGGAATGGGAATACGCAAAGGATTAAGTTAAAGGCGAAAGGACAGCAGTAGAAAGGTAAAGGCGATTTCCAAAGCGCCTATTGCACGATATATTCTTAAATAAAAAAGAGCGAAGTTCCCGAATTTCTAAAAATAAAAAATTTTGCTTTAAAATAAAGTTTTTAATAGGAATGGGAATACGCAAAGGATTAAGGCGAAATGACAGCAGTAGAAAGGTAAAGGCGATTTCTAAAGCGCCTATTGCATGATATATTCATAAAAAGAAAAAGTGAAGTTTTCGAATTTCTAAAAATTAAAATTTTTTATTGGAATGGGAATACGTAAAGGATTAAGTTAAGGTGAAAGGACACCAGTAGAAAGTTAAAGGCGAATTTCCAAAGCGTTTATAAAGCTTGCACGATATATTCTTAAAAAAAGAAAACAAAAAAAATAGAAAAAAGTGAGATTTAAATCGCTGTATTTGGTTACGTTGTCATAATAACTAGCGGAAGTGAAAATGGACAGGAGAATCTTGACGAAGAAATTCATATTAGTTAGCATAATTAGTCACGCTCACGATAGATCTTTCCTTTACACGTGAACTTCTTAATTACTCGAACCGAACCCAATTATCGCGGCCAGGTTAACCGCCCGTTGCTAATCGCGTTGCGTGCACTCGTTTAACAACGTAACAACCGTTTAATACAACCGTCGAGATGTCGTGACAACGATCCCTGATAACATCGAATTACCCCCGTACCAAATTGTACTTTTGTTTCTCTGATCGCGTGATTAATTTGCCCGCCGCGCGGAACAGTTCCCGCTTCTAACTTCGCGATCGTTGGTAATCCATTTGAAATTTCCCAAGATACAGATTACAGCTGGTGTTCTCTCGTTGGAAATCTAATGGATTACTCTCGAGACACTGTGTTCCAGGTTTACAAACGCTTTCCTTCCTGCTTTCCTTTTGCGAAAACCCACTCGAGAAATAAGAGAACGGAGGACTATGTCCGTCGTGATTTGGTCGTCAGCCAAGATCACTTTCCATTTTATCTACTTTTAATGATAATTCGAATGTATTAACTCTCGTTCCAGTCGCCAAATTTCGTAGTACGGTAAGGTGCTCTTAAAACGAATAAACGCGTGTTCTTTTCGAAAGAATGCGTAATTTTGTACGTAAGATATTCATTACAGCGAAGAGAACAAGATGGCGTCTTGGTTATGGACGTTAGAGTCGCGGTATGTAGGTTCGGAGGCTACGAGTTCGTTTCTCGCATGGTTTCTTAAATTTTTCCACGGCTCCTACACCTATACGAAGCAAAGTTGCGTTCTGAAACACTTTCCACGTCTCTCAGAGAAATTTACAGAAAGAGAAAGTCTTTCCAGCTTCAAAATCACTGACTGGGAGAGAGTGAACTTGAAAATATTGAGAGAAATAGAGAGAAGAGAGTGCTTAGGGCACTCGAAGGCGAGTTTCAGTGCAAGATAGCCCCCATATCCATCAAAAGGAGCAACAACGGCGAGAAAATTAAGAAAAATGTCTTAGTTATAGGTGTTAGAGTCTCGCGGCATGTCAGTCCGAAGGCAGCGAGCTCGAATTCTGCTTTTAGTCACCCAAATTTTTCCTCAGCTCCTATAATCGGAGAATGGAGGCATATCTATGGGAAACATCGTAGAAACATTTGTCAGAGGAGCAAAATTGATTGGAAAATAATAACAATTTCTGCAATTTTGATCGTAAAATTTCAAACCCTTCAAATTGACGGAGTTCTATAAATTTAGGGTTAAGAAACCAGAATATTATGTACGATTTGTGTTTGGTAATCTTCACTCACATATTGAAGGTGAAGTTTAAACAAGAATACAAATTTAATAGACGTATAATTCGTCTTACGTGTACCACAATCGTCCACTAAGAATCTACTCGACGAAACGAATCACCTTTCTTATCCAACCTTATTTCTTCTCCTCTTTCTCCATAAAACCACCATAATATTACGCGAAGGTTATTCGTACTTTTCACCAGTCAGCTTCAATTCTTCTCTTTGAACATTCGAACAGCGTTATGGCTTCTTTTTCCAATCGATTCCTCACAAAGGATTTCTTCCTAGAACGACGTGGTATTAAATCTCATTCGAAACTCGTTGTTTTTTTTTTTTTTTCTTGCACTGCATTCGGAGGCCTTAATATGATTCTGACGTTAATTTACGTTAGTCGTGTTAAGGATTTATTCAATATTTTCTTTTTTATTGTATCACGTAACTGGCGATGGTGGTGGGGCCACCATTTCATCGTTGGAGGATAGCACAGTGATAAATCTCGGCGAAGGGCTTGAACGTTTTCAGGGCAGATCTGGTATCGGCCGGTGGATCCGCTAACACGCTCGCAAGATTGCAGTTGCGCCGTTTCGAATGGGGCTGTCGTAGCGGCTGCACGAACGCATAACTCCTCTGGAAGATTTCGTGCCGCCATCGCCGTCGCTATCGCCGCCCTATCGCTCGATATATCCTCGTTGCTGCTTTTTTAATAGAGCCACCGCAGACCCGACGCGACACGATCGGACATCGTTCCGTCCCTTTCGTGGAAGGTAGATAGGTGGTTAACGTCTTCTTTCTTCCAACTTCCTTTCTCGTTTTGCTAATTTCTTTTCTGAACAACTCTTTTTTTGTGATTTTTTATTCTT
This sequence comes from Anthophora plumipes, assembly GCA_951804975.1. Lineage (NCBI taxonomy): Eukaryota > Metazoa > Arthropoda > Insecta > Hymenoptera > Apidae > Anthophora > Anthophora plumipes. The sequence goes on along the minus strand of OX638116.1, from coordinate 23,154,557 downwards.
CTTTCTTCCAAATTTTCTCTTCGTTTTAGTCATTTTTTTCTCAACAACATTCTGAACAACTCTTTTTTTATTATTCTTCTTTCGTTTTGGTAATTCTTTTTCTGAACAACTCCTATTGGAAATGGGTTATTAAAATAAAATAGTCTTTGATTTTATAGTATTCTGTTTTATTTACGGAGTCAGAGGAAACGTCTTTATTCTGTCGAATCTACTGAAGAACTCAGCTTGGGCACACAAGAGGAAGTTAGGGTCCCCTTATATCTTAGACTGTTTATATTATGGTATCGCATTGTGCAGTGCGTCACTCGAAGACGGACACTAGACACGCGTAGTGGAAACCTTAGTGCGTTTGTTTAAAAATAATATAGAGACATTTTTGTCCTCACTTGATTATTTCCTTAGGGTGTTGTTAGAAATAATCCAACAACTCCTTTTTTGTGATTTTTATTCTTCTTTCTTCTAAATTTTTCATTCGTTTTCGTCATTTTTTTCTGAACAACTCTTTTTTTGTGATTTTGTATTCTTCTTTCTTAGAAATTTTCTCTTCGTTTTAGTCATTTTTTTCTGAACAACATTCTAAACAACTCTTTTTTTATGTTTTTTTTTTATATTCTTCTTTCTTCCAAATTCTTCTTTCGTTTTGGTAATTCTTTTTCTGAACAACTCCTTTTTTGTGATTTTTTATTCTTCTTTCTTCTAAATTTTTCATTCGTTTTCGTCATTTTTTTCTGAACAACTCTTTTGTTGTGGTTTTTTTTTATTCTTCTTTCGTTTTGGTAATTTTTTTTCTGAACAACTCCTTTTTTGTGATTTTTATTCTCCTTTTTTCTAAATTTTCTCTTCGTTTTAGTCATTCTTTTCTGAACAACATTCTAAACAACTCTTTTTTTATGTTTTCTTTTTATTCTTCTTTCTTCCAAATTCTTCTTTCGTTTTGGTAATTCTTTTTCTGAACAACTCCTTTCTTGTGATTTTTTATTCTTCTTTCTTCTAAATTTTTCATTCGTTTTCATCATTTTTTTCTGAACAACTCCTTTTGTGTGATTTTTATTCTTCTTTCTTCCAAATTTTCTCTTCGTTTTAGTCATTATTTTCTGAACAAGATTCTGAACAACTCTTTTTTTGTAGTTTTTTATTCTTCTTTCTTCCAAATTTTTCTTTCGTTTTGGTAATTTTTTTTGTGAACAACATTCTGAACGACTCTTCTTTTTGTGATTTTTTATTCTTCTTTTTTCTAAATTTTCTCTTCGTTTTAGTCATCTTTTTCTCAACAACTCTTTTTTTGTGATTTTTTTATTCTTCTTTCTTCCAAATTCTTCTTTCGTTTTGGTAATTTTCTTTCTGAACAACTCCTTTTTTGTGATTTTTTATTCTTCTTTCTTCTAAATTTTTCATTCGTTTTCATCATTTTTTTCTGAACAACTCTTTTTTTGTGATTTTTATTCTTCTTTTTACTAAATTTTCTCTTCGTTTTAGTCATCTTTTTTTTTTAACAACATTCTGAACAACTCTTTTCTTGAGGTTTCTTATTCCCCTTTCTTCTAAATTCTTTTTTTCGTTCTGATATTCTTTTTTCAAAACAACATTCCTGGGCAAATTTTTCAATGATTTTGTATTGCGTTCTTTTCTTAACGTTTCCATTCTTTTACGCAAATGTTGCATCTCTCTGTTTTCATCGGATAAAAACATATTTTTAATAATTTATTTATATTTTACGTTATATCTCAATTTATTTTATATTTATTTACGTAGCTAAGAAAGAAGTTCTATGCATTGCTTATTTACACGCGAGATCAGAAATATATGCAGTAATTGTAGAATAGAATAAAGGTGCTTATTTCCTCCATATTTACAATAATTTATTTATAAATATTGCTGAAAAAGAAATTCTATGAGTTCCTTTTTTACACGCGAGATCACAAATATATGCATTAATTATAGAATACGATAAAAGTGTTTATTTCCTCTATATTTTCAATCATTTATTCATAAACATTGCTGAAAGACAAATTTTATTAATTACTTTGTACCTGAAACATCACGAATATATTTCCTAACTGTAGAAAATAAAAAAAGCAATAGATACTATACAATTTCAGTTAGAAAATACTTTTTTTCTCATTTACTAATCAAACACTCCACTCTGCGACAATTATACACATAAGAAAAAATGATAAAAAATCTTCATCCTGAGAATATATTAAAATTTTTATCAAAATTGACAAGATGTACATTTTTATACACAATTTTTTTATTTTCTCCTTTTTGCTGTATTTATTGGTAGTTCCAGGATACTTTGATCCGTTCCATAATTTTTATAAGAATTCTATTTAACCAAAATTCTCGATAGCCTCTCTAACAGCGAAGATTACACCAGCTCTAACAAACATTGACGTTCGTAGGAAGAAAGTTCTAATAAATTCGACAAGTTGCCGGAGTTAAAGAGCTTCGATGAGTTTTAGAATGTTCCCGAGACGCGGCAGATTCTAAGAGAGTTCCTTTAAGGAACTTCTAACAAACTCGGCCGCGTAACCAAGCCCTCTCCAGTTTCGAATCTCATCTCGTGACGTAGAAGACGTGGTCGTCGAAGGTTGATGGGAATCTCGGTATCCAAAACGCTGGTTTTAGTTGATTGCCAATCAATCTTGCCGAACAATAATTAGAACAGGCGAATTTCTGTTGGGGCACTGATAAGTGGCCCTGTAAATCTAACGGTATCGATCTCGACGATTATTAATTGAAGACACTCGATAAAACGTAGGATAGCTCAGTCATCGCGTTAATTAAATTTTCCTACCGGGTATTAATGGCTTAATAAATTTTAATCTCTTCTTTTTTTCTTTTATCTTTCTTTCTAGCGGAGCTTGAAACACGACCTGTCATTTTTCTCGTCTCGTGTAATTTCCTGTATAGTAGATTTCCGTATTACGAGAGTTTCAACAACGCGCTGAAGATATTGCAATTACCATTTTCATATTGCAATTACCGGTTTCACGAGGAATCGCGTTAAATGATAAAATCGACGATTTTCTTCGCATTTGAAAATAATTCGATAGCGGACAAATTTCGCGCGGATTTATAATAGAACGTTCGAGTAATCTGAATTTTATCGATGAACAATTTTACTTGAAATAATTATCATTTAACTTCTATAACTTTCTCTTAATACTCCGTGAACTGATACATATTCCAGTGGTATAAAAATTGTCAGTTTTATTTGGAAAAATGAATTAATCATTGTGTCGATATGAAAAATTCCTAATATATATATATATATATATATATATTTTCTTTTATTTCTTTTAATACGTATGTGTGTTATCATTCGACAAAAGATAAGAAATAAGAGTTTGCATAGTAATAATTATTTTAAGCATGTTACTTTAGATTTTTCGGATGAAAAGTGTTTCTCTAACGCGGATTCATACAATGCGTTATATACGAGAGTCTGCTGTATTTCTTTTTTTTTTGTTTTTAGTATCCATACATAGATATATCTTTGTAGCTCATACGGGGGATGAAAAAAGGGAAACATATAATATATACGTCTCATTTGTTGAAACGAAAAATGTTGGGTGTCGCAGCTGCTATAACCGACGGCGGGATCGCATGCACGTACGAGTTATGCGTCACGGGCTACACGGTGAATTATGATGGAATTTAGAGATACAGGCGAATGAGCGAGATACGAGATAGATATATGGATAGATAGGATAGGGGACGAGAGAGTAAGAGAGAAAGAGAGTAAGAGAGAGAGTGACAGAGAGAGCAAGAGAGATAGAGAGCGAGAGAGATAGAGAGCGAGAGAGATACAGAGCGAGAGAGATACAGAGCGAGAGAGACAGTGATCGAGAGAGATAGAGAGCGAGAGAGATACGGAGCGAGAGAGACAGAGAGCGAGAGAGATACAGAGCGAGAGAGATAGTGATCGAGAGAGATAGAGAGCGAGAGAGATAGTGATCGAGAGAGATAGAGAGCGAGAGAGACAGAGAGCGAGAGAGATACAGAGCGAGAGAGATAGTGATCGAGAGAGATAGAGAGCGAGAGAGATAGAGAGCGAGAGAGATACGAGCGTGGGACAGAGAGAGCGAGAGAGATAGAGAGAGAGAGAGAGAGGCGAGAGTGTAGAGAGAGAATAGGGTTAATCGATGCCAGGATGGAACGAGACTTCGCGATTCCATTTGAATTCCCAACCACGTAAATCCAACCCCCTTCGACTTTCCGACCAGCCTCCCGTCCTTTAGCGATCATTCTGGCTCGTCGAACGTGGTTATTACACCGTCGTTAAAGCGGCTGCTACCTGTGCAAAGGCGTAGCAACCACGGGGATTCATCAAAGGGAAATTCAACGGGGATGAAACTTCGCTCGATCATTGAATTATATCTCGAACGTTCTTTGATAAAATAATAATGAAAAAGAAAAAGAAAGGAGAAAGACAACTTGGTTTCTGTCTCATATCTATTTCCAAGATATAATTAAGAAATTGTTCGTTAAATTTCCGAAGCTTTAGGAGGTTGTTTCGAGGCGATAGGATGACTGACTTCGAACTTGAAAATGAAGTGAAATTTTGCAAATTTTATACAATTCTACAATGTGTATCGTACACCATGGTTGACAAATTCAACATTTTTTCCTATGAATTCACCAGTATAAATATCAAACTTAAGTGATTATGCGTGTGTGCTAGCGATTATGTATTTTTAAGGATCGTCGAAGACAATTAGCCCGAGATTATTTTTCTTCCGTAAGATTTATAACAGAAACTCAGCGTACGTGTTTCAAAGAGAAAGAGAACATGCAGATGCGCAATAATAGTGAATCGGAATCGTAGGTCTAATTATTTAAAAAGTAAATACACGAGAAACTTTGGGAATTGAAGTTATAGACGAGATTGAGATTAAGGATCTGAATATTGTTTCTAAAGGAGCTAACCACGGAGTGGTTAGAGGACTGTGAGAAACAATATTCACTTCAGAACTTCAGAACAGAGTTAATCGAGCAGTAAATTGATCGCCGAATTCGAATTGACTCTAATATTACTGACATGTGTATTCGACAATCTGTACGTACTTGTGTTTGTGAGGATAGTTTGAAAATGCTTGGAAAATGTGAAAGACTAAAGACATACATCGAAATTAAAATAAAAACTAAATAGAATTGAAAAAGAATTCGTATTTTAGTATCTAAAACTAAAACAGACAAATTCCTGCAATAACAGAATCATAAATCAAAAATAAAATTAAGAAAAATTCGAAATGTATGTAAAACTAAGCCACACAAATTCCTACAATAACAAAAATATAAGAAATTAATTTGTATCGTCACTATCGTCTTAACTCGTTTCCTGATAAAAAGCTGAAAGTCTTCATCAGATGTATCTTCATTATTAACACTATGGAAAACAATATTTCTATCGTAATAAATTTATTTATCTATTTATACATTTATTTAGACATATTTTCAGGATTTCGTGTAAATCGGGTGACAGAATCAAGCAAAAATCATTGAAATTTTCATATTTTAATAGTATGCATTGTAATTACAATATGAACAATCACTCGAAATACCAAAAGTATCAAAGTATCAAGTCTGTTTGAATAGTTTTAATTAAAGTATCAAGTCTGTTTGAATTAGCTGTGAACATAATCTAACCTAATCGCTGAAATTTAGAATTTGCTCCTTTATCTCTGACTCAAACTTAAAGAAAAGCTTAAAACTAAAGATTACAACTATATCTTTAATCAAAACACTGTGACGAAAAAATTAGCGTTACATATAAAAACCGTATTATTAGAATACCGTGTATCAATTTCCTCTTTCCAGTAAAATATTCTCTTTTCACGATCAACCAGCGATCTCTCGATACGAACACTGCCACTTACGAACTTGACCTGTGAGAACGAAGACTCGTCTCTACCTTCTCATCTCTCACACACAATCGAAACACAGAGAACCGTAGAATGTAGAACGCGTGTATGCAAACGTTTGACATTTATAAATAGCAACGTTAGAGGTTTACGAGACGAAAATAGCGAAGGCTACGCCACTGTGCGGAAGGAAGAGTACGAAGCTTCGGCTGCTCCTTGCAAGCCCTCCTTTCCTCTACTCCACGCCCTTCTCTTTTATTGCACCATCACGATCGAGGGACGCGGAGGGGTATAATAAAGCCGTTTGCGATCACCGGACGATCTTCTTTATCCGCGAGAAAATCGCTGTTGCATGGATCATCGGCTTTGCCAACCATCGATCCGATCGTTCAAGCCTCTCCACTCTGTAAACATTCTTCTTCCACGAGAGATACTCTTTTGCACAACCGTTCCAGCTGTTTATCCTGAAGCCCTCCGACGATAATTTTACGACGATTCTCGCGTGTGACCTATATACACTCGTCCCTCGATTTACGCGCCACTTTTCTTACACAACTCTCCTTTTTACGATCTAAATTACAACAGACGCGTGATCATTAGTTTACGCGGCCAGGTAATATATTTTGTTAGAAGTTTTACAAGTAACAAGTGGAAACCCAATTTGAAAGAATGTAACAGTGGTTACGAGAGAACAAATTCATTTTGGCTGCAGAAAATCTTTGCAATGCTGTTGAATTAGTCGAAAAACTCGCAAAGGAGAAAGAAAAAAATCAAAATAGGTTCCCAAGGATAATGGTAAATACACTTAGAGATCACCCAGTTCATAAACTCTATAAAGTAGTAAATATTCTGGATTTGTATACACACGTTACAACTTTCATCCAAAGCATCTTCAAACTTAACCACACTAACGCACTAATTAGAAACATAGAATGTAACGTAAGGAATATCCTATTAAAGGAAAAAACTTCACGTCCCCAAACTATCAAAAGCAATCCTCAAATGGAGTTTGCCAACAGGTTTTTGAAACTTCTATCCTGCATTACTCGTGGTCCAAAATAACACGTGAAACAAGCAAAGATTAACACAAAAAATTAGAGGTATCAAACGGTTAAAGTGTTAATTAATAAAAACTTGCTTCACGCATACTGTAACCCTTGCGTTACAACCTGTTAACTGGACTCTCCAACCAAAATTGAATTTCTGCAGTTTCAAATTCAAGATTAACAGCAATGATAAGTAGTTCTATTATTTCAAGTGTGAAAAATTGTAAATACGGGGAATTTTATATTCAACACAAGCATAATAATACAATTAAAACTGAACTGTCTCTCGCTAAATAAACTACTGCGTTCTTTGTATCGGTAAAACTTCGAATTATCTCGTCATCCACAGCTAAGAGGTTAGGTTAGGTTAGGTTAACCAGTTAACTGCGTTAGTGTATACACGTCAATCGAAAACTTTATTTTGGTGCTGTTGACGTGTATACTCGTCGTGTAAAATAAAAAACTATCATTTACTACAAAAACTCCAGATTTTAGTAAGAAGTAATAAAAATTTCATCTGTTGATATGTTTTCTTTATATTACCAATGAAACTGGTGTGTATTTTATAAAAGAAAGTTTGATTAATCTCTTTATACCGGTATATCGATTATTCCCCATACAATGTATAGCTTTTTACAAACTGAGTTGATTATTTTCCCCAATGCACCTTCAGAACTATTAAAAAACTAAATTTCTTAAAATTATACTTTTTCTTTAATTTTTCTTGTTTATGAATTTTATTTTTTGATAACTTTCGAATTTTTAATAACAATAACCTTTTCAATAAAGAATCGTTCATTTTTTATCAAACAAAACTGTAATTCTACCTCGTTTTGTTCGACTTTTCTCGTCAAATTTATAATAGTGACATTTACCCTGCGTTCGACGTGTATACTCGTCATTGGTCGATCTTAATTACGCATCTCGTGAGGGATTTTTGAAACCAAATTCCGCAATTATAAGTTAAGTGAAACTTCTTTGTATTGGTAAAACTTCGAATTATCTCGTCATCCACAGCTAAAATGTTAATCACTTTGCTACATTTTCGAACTTCACCTTGAAAAATCAGTGTTCCGACGTTTCTCTATTAGATAGAACCTCTTTGAATTCACCTGAACTGGATGTCAGAGAAAAAGCATGTTTCATTTAGCAGGAAGGAAAGGGAGGATGCGTTGCGTCAAGAAGAGGAAACGACAGGAGGTTGATTCGACGAGGAACAGCGTCGCGACGATGTGTGTCGCAGAGAAACCAGAGGTGACGTGCCCTATTATATCCGATTAATCAAGAAGTTCACCTCCGCGCTGCTTGTAATTCGAACGAGCTGTGCCTCGCGTCGGATACCGTTGGCACGTGCCTCTCAATTATTCCTAATCCTGCTCGCTCGTGGAATTATCTAGCCGCGACGAGGCTCGTAGTGATTTCAGAAGGTTGAGAAAGGGGAGAAACCTCGCGATTATATCTGAAAACCCATGGAATGACGTTTCGAGGAGGATGAGACCTCGCGATTAAACGTCGACGATTGTCGCCCACCTTTTGTGTGTTTTGCACCCTTAATCTGCTTTTATTTTCGTGGATTTTTCCCCGGAGGATTATTGTTCTCGAAGAACTTCGTGGAAAAGCTTCGAAGAGGATCGCAGCGTTTTCTCCTTGCTTCTCCGGTAGAGAATGCAAACTCTTGAACTTCATTTTCGTTTTTTCTTTACCTTGCTTTCTCTTGTTTTTTTTTCTTTTTTTCGCAGGAATAGAACGACCAGGTATTTCTTTCCTTCAACTGAGTTATTACAGCTTTGGCTCGATGCGAGCGTAAGACGCTTTTTCATATTGGTCTCGCGAAACCAAATTGGTTGAACGCTGCTCTTTTCCCTGTGGTTCCTCAGACTGGCCGGATTACCTGAGATTCTATTAATAGAATTTCATATTTCTCTCGTTTCCGTCTTTCCTCCCCTCGAACCTTTTCTCTGGACGTTGGAGAACACACTTTGGAATTACTCGCGCGGCAAGCAATTTATTCGCGAAATTACACGCGTCACGTACCACGGTGAATTTCTTCCTTTTCTTTTTCTTTTTTTTTTTTTTTTTTTCTCTCCAAGCGAAAATTGTAAGCTTTCCCGTTTCTCTCGCGTCGAAGCGTTGCTAAAAGGCTGGTCGTATTTTAGGATTACCGGTAAATAGGTTTCTTTTCTTTTCTCTCGTAAAATTAAGCCATGGATTTTTCTTTTCGTCGCTCTGAGAGATTCGAAATTCTCGCGAAAATCGCGGCCAGTTGGGATTTCAGCGGAAATAATTTTTCGCTAGTAAACAATCCGTTTCGACCACCCTTTTCTACTTCCGGTGAGAGTAGAACAGGGTAAATGGATGGCGTGCGCGCCACGGAAAACAAAAGCTCGAGGGATATAATAGGATAACACAATAAGGAAGATAAAATCGCTTCTATCGTATGAGACAGAGGCGTTTGAAAGAGAGAGGAGGATCGTCGAGCGTAATGCGATTGGAATACGAGGAAAAGAACGATCTCGCCGCGGTGGAAGTGGATTGCAGTTGAAAAGGGTGGAAATAAAAAGCATCGCCGAGATTCGAATCCTTAAATCGTTCGGTTTGGAAAAATCTCCTTTCATATTCAGCTTCCCTCGTTTCGATGCAAAGAAACGGGGGAGAAAAACGTGGGGGAAGAAGAAGAATTTCTTTCGCATCTGCACTTTTTCCATTCTTCATAGCAATCTTTATTCGCTGATTAACCTTCCGTGGTTCGCGATTTTTTTGCAACTTCGTTCCCGCGACATACTTTGTCACAGACGAAGATGAAGAATTCGCATTTTTCTTTTTTAAATCACTTTTATTTCACAACACTTAACTTTACACTTAATTATAGAACTTATGAACTAACGAGTTATTGATTAATAATGACTTCTTTTCACAATGGACTCTTAATTACTAATGAGTTGTTCGCTGTTTTTGCCGCGCTCTTTTATACTTATCATTCATAATTTATTTCATTTATAACATAATTTAATTCATATTTTATGATTCATTATTTACGATTTATAATTGATTCATATCTTTATGATTCATTTATTATCTTATCGAATGTTTACTTCTTATACTGGTCACAACTTGTAATTTTATTTAACAAATGTACACACAGAAAGTCGCAGAATTATTCTTTCAGTCGAGAATGCGTTAATAATGAAACAGTAAATGACTTGTGTTACGAACATACTGTCATTTCCTCTACACATAATAACATTATATAGCGTAATACGATTATATTATTATTATTACTATTATCATCATTATTATTAGTAATAACTTCCATTATTTATAAGTATAACTGTTCCAAATATTTAAAACATTTCATTGCGAATCTAAACGCGGAAAAGACGAGCAACAATCACAGGTAGGAAGGATCGAATTTGGGAGAAAACCCAAATTGGGTTTTGGCCATAATCAAGCAACCTAAAAACCCTATAAAAATTCAGTACCCACACAAAATCCAATAGTTCTTCATAATCGATACAATCGTAAGGACATACATTTGTTGAAGATAAATATTTAATAAAGACAACTTGAATCATTTTCTGAAATCAAACATATTCTCATAATTCGAGACAAAGTTCGTTGATTTCAATCGTTATGGTTCGTTCACTTGTTTACTTCTTTTTCTTTGAAAATGTTTAGTTCGGACTCTAAAATGGTGAAGTTCTTGTACATCTCGAAGTATAAAATTGTATTCGTCGAAAAATCGAGGAAAAGTTGGATTGTAGAGAGTTAAGTATGTTCACGAAATCTGCGTATCTTACATTTTACCACTTTATTTCTTTCTCTATCGTTTCCTACGTTTCACCAATGAGAATTTCCTCTCGTACGTAGTAGCATGGTGTACAGGACTTTACTTTGTTAGAGAAAATTCAAGAGAAACGTTCACCAACCGTCGAGACGGTGCAACGAGACCGGAAACGTTCTCCCATTGAGGCTCTTTTAATTTTATGACACTTTCATTACGCCGACCGTTCCATTTGCACGCGATGAAAGGGCCAGGCGATGAACATCGTTCGCAAACAAAGCTCGAGGACCGATCTCCAGGACTCTATTTTTTTATCGACCGGTTGCATTATCAAACGCCGAAGCTAGGCGAACAGGAAGCAAACAACGCTGTTCTCGGTCCTCGGATCGATTTTTTCCTACCTCGTCACTGTACTCCTCTTCTTTTCTTTCTTTCTTTCTTCCTTCCTTTCCTTTTTCCTTTCACCATTTTATTTTCCCTTCCAGCCCGCTTTGAAATAAATTCGAATCCATTACATTCGATTCTCGTTAGCACGCTGAAGAATAATGGATAAAAAAAAAAGAAGAAAGTGGAGAGAGAAAGTAGAAAGGGGCTAGAGAAAATCGTTCCCAGAGTTTTCTGGCTTTTTTCGTTCTTACTCGTTCGCTATGATAGAGAGATTTAATTGGAGTCTTTCGTTTTACTCTTTTTCCACGAAAGTTTCGAGGGTTATTCGAGATAATAATGATCATACGTACACGTGACTTTGTAAATTTTGTTTAGCATTTCTAATTTAGTTATTGCTAAATAATATTTCTCTTCTGTTTTTTTCTATGCGATTCTGAAATTCTTTTTACGATCGCCTACATAGCTGTCCAAGTAAAAGAGATTACGGTGCAATGTCAAGTTTATGAAGTAACATTACCTGATATGTTTTTATCGTAAAATATATATGATTATTTAAAAAAAGAAAAAAAAAAGAAGAAGAAGAAAGAAGCGATAGCGCGGAGCTTTAGCATGTAAGTCGAGTGTACATTTACTGACTAGAGGCAAAGACGGCGTGTTTGAATAGTGCGCCATTGACAAAAAGAATAAGCCACGCTTACATCGCTAAAAACATATGATGAAGGAGTACTGTATTGTATTTCGTTTGTACATTTGTGTTTAATCACTTCCATCTACAGTTATGTTCAAATATCCTACTAAATAATATTTATTAGAAATAATATAACCCTTGTAATGATGTAAGTCTATGGAAATTTGATTTACACCACTTAATTCATAATCAATCGCTATGCAGTTTCTTTTATTGGCCAATTTTAAATTGAACAAAACATTGGAATTTGTTAATTTTATTTTTTTACTAAAATGGACTTATATCATTTTTCAAATAAACGATGGGGAAGATTATAATTTACAATTGACGGTTTCGTTGTGTCACGATTATCATCGATAACGTTTCGTAATTATTCAGAGGCAGGAGGCGTTCGATTAGAGACCATTTCACGCGGATTATTTACGATTGGCGTTTCATCGACAGGATCGGCTTTAAGGCGAGCTTAAACGTGCGCGTTTAAGCGGCGGATATTCTCGAGACGCTCGTCAAGCTGTTCTTCTCTAAAGATAGCACTCTAATCCGTAGCGGTCTCGCTAGATTCTAAACTCGTGGTACCGTCGCGTGTCCCGGCTATCCAACACGAACAACACGGACACTGCACTCGTCCCGCGGAAGCAAACGTTCTCCTTGAACCTAACACACTTCTTACTCGAGCTACTTCTTATCAAATACAACGATGAATCTGTTGTTCCTTGCTTAATAATTCAGCTAGCGAAATTTCGACGTTGCAAATCATCTATTTCCTTTAATTTCTGGTTTGATTGAATTTTGCACGCGTGAAAATGCGAATCTTTATGCAAAATTCTCTGTTCAGAGGCATAAGACGCGATCAGTTCTTGCGAACGATGTGAAATTGACGTTGTCAGTTCATTTTTGGCAGTTTTATTTAGAACAGCAATGCTTTCATTTCTGCGCAGAGTCTTTTGTTTTCCACTTTTTGTTTTATCGATAACACAACCAGGTTTTCGAATTTTTTCACTAATCTTCGCAGCGAAGACTGATTAGTGAAAATCGCAAAGTTTGCGATGGGTATTTTTCAAAGAACGCCTATTTTCGTTCAAATTTTTACACCAATCTTTGCATTACAGACTGATTTGGTCGATTATTTGTATCAAAAGAAATGACGAATTTTGTAATGGATAATTTTCAAAGAACGCTCATTTTCGTTCAAATTTTTACAACCAATCTTTGAATCGAAGACTGATTTGCATAAAAAAAAAACGAATTATTCAAAGAACGTCAATTTTCATAATAAGTTTGAATAATATAAATATACACCTGTCTACAGTTAAAATTGTCCTACTTTCTACTAGAAAAAACAGCTTATTTCATTAAAAAAACACGTAAAAATGATACAGTGCTGACATCCAGGTGTCGCATTTAAACGACCCCATATAATAACGAAAACTAAACTAAAAATACCAAAGAAGCTTATTTTATCTCGCTCAGAACAATCTCCTCAAATTTTCGACAGCGTGAAAACCAGTCTGAAACAACCAAACTAAACAGCATGTTCAAACACAGGGGACGATTGATTAATGATCTCTGTGTCAACCCGATACAAGGTACCGACACGAGTTAATTAATTCTATTCAGTCTGAAAAGTGTTGTATATTTCTTTAAACGAGAGGAGATATTATCGCGTAGAACCACGGTTGTATCTATTACTACTGCGGCAAAGAAACCGCGTTGAAGTAAACTGAAGCGGCGATCATAGTTGACAGACTTATTTCGTAGATGAAGAAAAACACAGAGTCGAGTAGAGTCAAATCGTAAAAAGTTTCAAGCGGTTTTAGTATCTTGTAAAGAAGAATCGTAAAAAGGGACGATCCTCACGGTCAACTTGGACGATTCCTGTTTTCGGTCCTGCTAGAATTATCCTCGAAGAGGCCACAATGTCCGCCATCTTGCGACGCCGTAAGCTGTTATTTACCTCGGCGTCTTTCCCTCCTCCGCAAAGAAAAATAATCCCCTTCCGGTTTTTCTCCTCCCGCCGCGACGTTAGCGTCTCTGTAATATGCAAGCTGCGCGTTTCTTCTTCCATTTCTGAACGTTAAACGGCGACCATGGAGTTTTATACGTTCCGCGGAGAGATAGAATTAACTTTTTGATTATCTGGTTGGCGTGGATCAACTTCCTCTTCCTCTCTTCTCTTCTTTTTTTCTTTTTTCTACGTTTTCTTTCATTGGTAGAAATTAAAGTTGCAATTGTTCCGTGTGACCAAATTGCGACGTGAAAGTCATTTTAAGCAAATTACTCGGCACGATCGCCTTTCTGAAGTTCGCCGAGTCAGCTTCACGATGGATTTTAATGCACGCCGGCACACAGACATATATACGTACATTCTACAGTGTCCTCTTCCTGCGAGCGTGTCAGAAATAATCCCGGCGGAACATTGTCTTGGTCGGTATTAATCGTGTCGCGGAACGTTCCAGTCGTTTTTCCTTAAATGGAAATCACGTTCCTCGAATGCCGCTGGAATTCTTCGAATTTCGGTTAAACGTCACCGAGAGACGTGTTATTCTTACTGTACGAAATTAACCTCTTGTTGCATGATTTTCAGCTTCTGTTTTCGAAGACGTTCCGTTATTTCTTCCTAATTGCGTATACTGTGGTAGAGAATGATGGATAGTGTTCACTTTATCAAACACAATCACAATGATCATTCATGTATTGTACTTCACTTATAATGTAATCGAATGTACTTTAAAATAGAGCAACGATTACTAGATTATCTTTCGTACTTTTCTTTTCATTTCAATTCGAAGTTCTATCGCTCTTATTGGAAGAGCGTAGGAGTGTTGCATATGTAGTGTCAGAGCCCTCCATACCCATCAAATACTAACAATAACAACGAAGAAAACCAGAAGGCGCCGTGGCTATGGGCGTAGAGTCCCGGCTTGCTGTTCCGGAGGTCGCGGGTTCGATTCCCGCTTGGGTCCCCTCGTTATTTTTCCTCTGTTATTACATATATTTGGAACAGAGTTGCAGATAGAGCCAGCAGTGTTGTATATAGAGTCAAAGTTGCATATAGAGTATAGGAGTGTTGCAGATAGAGCAGAATTGTTATAGATAAAACCAAAGAGTTGCAGATAGAATGTTGTAGAGATATAGATCTTTGCAAATATAGCCAGAGTTGCATATAGAGTTACAGTGATGTATATAGAGTTAAAGTTAGAGAAATAGAGTCAGTGTTGAATAAAGTTGTCAGAGTGTTGCAGAGAAAGAGTCTGAGTAATAAATAGAGTACGAGTGTTGTATATAGAATGTTGTATATCAAAGTTGTAATATAGAGCAGGAGTTGTTGTGAGAATTATTTTATAATTATTAGACTTGTATTACCAATTTTCTTAGTGTTGTAACTTATATCCAAGTATCATTACATTCACTTATCGTACTCTATTAACTATCATTGTTACGAATTATCACATTCAACACGTTACATAAAAGACACTTAATACATACATGTTCTACATAATCTTCCCAGTGTAGTGCGGATGAAAATTTGAAGGCGATCAAACGGTGCCTTTCTCACTCTCCGTGGAAAAGCGTCTTCGATTCAGAGGCGTCTTTTCTCGTTTGGTTAATCGCGCCTCGGGCGTTCCTCGGGCAGGAAAGTTACCGCTTTTGACGAAACGTCGGCGAAAAGAAGAAAAAAAAAAAAAAAAACGAGGAAGAAGAGAGTGGCAGGAGTAAGAGGAGCACGAAAACGAAAGAGAGTGAGAGAGAACGAGAAGTTCTTCGGTGCAAGCTTCAAGTTCCGGTTGCCGGCGCTTGTCCGCTGGAAGACGGAACGATCGGATTCGTCGGCGTGGAAAAGTAGTTTTCCCTCGTGCTCACGGCAGGGGAATCCCTCGTTTCTCTGATTCGCGAGGGTAGAAAAGCCACTGGCGGAGCGGATAAAGAAATCAGGTCGGGAGGGGGGAGTGATCGTAAGAGGTAGTAGCTAACTTTCTTTCCTTTTTTCTTTCTTTTCTCCTTTTTTTTTTCTCGCTGCTTTTTTATTTCTTTTTTAATTCTTCCCTCTTCTTTCTCCCGCTGTTCGATCAACGAGCGCGCGACACGGTTTACGAAGTAATTATCCCCCCCGGGTTTCTCGAAATTTTCATTAATCCGAAAGAAGGGAGAGGAAGCGAGGACCGATTCGAACGTTAGCTTTCGAGCAATTTGTTTGCCCCGATGTGAGAACACGTTCACGAATGTTTTACGATCCGTGTCGATCGAGGGGCGGATCGACGATTACGTGCCTGCCTACACTTCCCTCCTGAACAAGAAGGGACGTTATTCTCGGGGAAAGTTCGTTCGTTAAGAATCTCTCGATCCCTTTAACGGCGCCGTAAACTCCGGTTCCCTCATCTTTAATTTTATGGAAATTCCTTTTACGATTTTGTTTTACTTAATGAATTCTTTTTCACGTGAAGTTGCGAACAACCGAGGGATAATTGTTTCGGAAGGTTGTCACGTTTGGAAAGTACTCGATCGAACTTTTTCACCGGTGAGAGACACGAGCGGGACGAAGTTAAATTCGCACTTCGTCATCAACCTTGGCTAGAAGCCAAGTTAATGTAACTTCAGTTACAAAATCTTCTGCCAGAATTGTCAAAAATTTCATCCTCGATGTCAGATTTATTTTGTTACTTTTTAATAGGGTAGATTCGATGTTATCCAACTTTCATTAATTGTCGATGATTGTAGGAATTGATTTTTCATTGAATATTTACGTTGCTTTCAGTAGATTTATGTATTTTTCATGTACATTGCCGATCAAAAATATATTTTATCAATTTTCATCGATATTAAATCTATCGCCAATTTTTAATAGATCTGAAATTGATGTTGTAAAAATCGGTAACAATTTACCTGGTATCGATTGATTGGAATAATAAAAATTTCGTTTGAAAATTCTTACAGTTGCTAATTCTTTTTTCTGAAATTTTTCACTAACTTGCAACGCGCAATCATTTCAAATTGTTCGATTCTGAGATTGCACATTGCTCAATTCGCAAGTTGAAATTAAAGATTGCAAATTTTTTCTAACTTTTCTGTTAGCGTAGTTCCATAACGATCCATATTTTTTTTGTGTATTTGTAACATCGATGTAACTGAACGATTACACGGAAGTAACCAGAGAAATCGAGTAGAGTTTAATCAACAGATCACACGGTCAGAACAAGGTTGTCGAAGCTTTTTGCGTTGGCTAGCATCGATTTCGTGAAACAGGAACACGATCGTTGGTTTTTGTTCATCGACAAGAACCGCGAACCACCGGCCTATCGCAATTATTTTCTCGTTCGTTGCGAGTATTGTGTCGAAGAGGAGCACGGATTGTCCGCAGGAACACGTGTCGTCCTTATTAACGATGTCACAGCTGCGCGAAAACGACGAACGTTTAACGAGAACACTAATACCGGCTATTTTTTCTCTGAAATTGAAACGATCTTGCGGAAAAATTGATCTTACGATGTTTCTTTTTCATCGTGAAACACGGTAAAAAGTGTAATTCGGAAGTGTTAATAATTTCCAAGCTTTCGTGTGCTTTTCTACCACGATAGAAATCACCTAGCGAAACGTGAGAGTATATTAAACAGTCAAATACTTTCGTCTCATCAAAATCGTGTTTCGTCTTAACCAAATATTTCGTTCTATCGCGATACTCTTGAAATGAACTTCAAACAAACACTTTTCACACGAGAACAATCAATTTCTACGATTTATCCTCGTATTTTTAACACTTTGCCAACCGGCTTAATCTATTCAATATTGGCTCGGTTTTTGCTGTCAACGCTTATTCTTACAGTTCTGAAAATTTTCAATTAAAACTCACGAGAGTGTTTACTATAAATCGTTCACTTTTTCTTATTACATGGTAATTCGTTAATTTGTAGCAGTAAGAAATCGATTAATAAGCCTGCTAGCTCTATAAACGTTGGCAACAAAAAGCCGATTAATAGATTTCCGGTTGGTAAAATGTTAAAATAAATATCGTAAGCTTATAGATTCTACGATGCCACGTTCGGTAGAAATTATACACGTAGCAGAAAAAAAGAAAAGAAGGAAAAACGAGGCATGAACAATCACTCCTGCAAACTTCCGAACCCTCTAAACACTCTTCCAATTCTCCCGTCAGCGCTATAACGGCGGACAGGAAGAAATAAAAAAGAGAAAGAGGGAACAAACAGAATGAAAAAGGTTTCTTTTATTTTTCACGCAAACATTGGCACGTATATCTGTGGAACGATAAACAGCGAAGCGTGATACGATTGGCAAATAAATCGAAAGTCGATCGACCAGGTTTCGTGCTGAGTGAGAGAGATAGAGAGAGAGAGAGAGAGAAAGAGGAAATAGAAAAAAGAAAAAAGTAAAACAGAGCTCTGCTGGACCAGATCCATTTCCAACGGTGATAATTCGGTCGATTCCCGTGTTTTTGCGCCTGGTGTATTATACAGTTATTTTCTAAGTGGGCTCTCGGTTCGAAAAGCGTCGTTCGAGCGGGTGTAATATGGAACATCGCCAGCGGGCCAATCCTCGATCGTCGTCGGCCGACTCTCTAAACCAGACCCGGGGCCGCTTTATCGAATTACGCGACAGTTTCGTGGGGGGTCCTTCCGGGACGTGCACGTCGTCGTTTCGTTCCATCCCGCGGGATCTAGATGCCGGCGTGCCGTCAACTAATTCGGCATACATCGTTGGAACACGTCGACCCGGATCGCGACTGCCTCCTGGATTTTCCTAGCCTCGCCGAACGTTTGCTCCTGATTTCGCCCTCGCCCCCTCTCTCTCTCTCTCTCTCTCTCTCTCTCTCTCTCTCTCCTTTCTCTCTGTCCGTGTCGCTACGCTTCTCTCCCTGTGTCTGTGTATCTCTACGTTTCGCCCTCGCCTTCTCTCTCTTACTCTCTCTCTCCCTTCTCTCTGTCCGTGTCGCTACGCTTCTCTCCCTGTGTCTGTGTATCTCTACGTTTCTCCCTGTCAGTCTCTCTCTCTCTCTCTCTCTCTCTCTCTCTCTGTGACTCTTTCTCTATGTGTCTCTTTCTCTCCACGTGTCTCTCTCAGTGTCTCTGTCTCTATGCGTCTCTTTCACTGTGTGTGTCCCTCTCTACGTCTCTTCCTCTCTCGTATCTCTCCATGTCTCCCTCTCCCTCTCTCCGTTCCTGCCTGCGTTCCTTTCGAGTCTATACAGCCAGCCCTGCTTCTCTCCCTTGGCCTGGTCCAATTAAAAGCACCGCGGTTAGCCCCGAAACGCGCATTAGCGAAATCGCTCGTTGAATGTTTGATGAACGACGTGGCTGCCGGAGTTGAATCGTTTTTGGTCCATTTTCACGTGTCCAGAGTATTACGTATACCTCTATTCTCAAGTGTATTAATAATACAACATACAAGAGATTTCAGAGAAATTAATTTCCACGGAATTCTGATTTCCGTTTACGTTTAGATCGCGATTACGTTCGAGAGTAGGTTTAATCCTTTCATCTTCCGGTAAATCTTCACGAAGAGTTCGTGATTTACCATACGAGCACGTGACTGGGCTCTAGTATAACTTCAGCTCTTGTCGCGTCCTAGGAGTGTTGAAATCAGACTTCTCAGACTGTCGAATCGTAAAACAGCATCAAAACGAGCTTTCGTTCACGCAAACTCTTAGAAACCTGGCTCGAGAACTTTCAAATTGTGTCACAAGCACGTCAGAATTCCATTTAACTTGAATAACTTCTTAAGTTCTATTCATATCCAAGGGTTAACTGTCGCCAACAAGAAAAAGAAGAAGAAATATCGTACCATTAATCCTTCTCCAAAAAGAATGCAGAACTTCTTCAAATCGTACTTAATTATACATGTTTCGTATCAACAATCAATAGGAACAACAACCACGATGGGGCCGCGATGAATTCCTTGATCATCCAGTCAACAAAGCGTCGTTAATTTAAATAATTCCTCAACTTCCATTTATATCCAAGGGTTAACTGTCGCCGCAAGAAAAAAACAAAAAGGAGAAATAACGTATCGTTAATCCTTCTCCAAAAAGAGTGCAGAACTTTTCGAAATCGTACTTAATTATACAAGTTTCGTATCAACAATCAATCGGAACAACAACCACGATGGGGCCACGATGAATTCCTTGAACATCCAGTCCACAAAACGTCGTTAACTTAAATAATTCCTCAACTTCCATTCATATCCAAGGGTTAGCTGTCGCCATAAGCAAAGAAAAGAAGAAATATCGTATCGTTAATCCTTCTCCAAAAAGAGTGCAGAACTTCTCGAAATCGTAGTTGATTATACAAATTTCGTATCAACAGTTAGACGATCAGAACAACAACCACGATGGGGCTAGGATGAATTCCTTGGTCAGCCGGTCCGCAAAGCGTCGTTAACGAGCGGCGCCTCAGTCGCCTGCCAATTAGCCTACACGTTTCTCTTTTTAATAATACAGCGGCCTACATATGTGGCCTGCACGTTGCGCCAGCCGTAATTACGTGGAAACCGCTGGCCACTAATGCGTGCTGGCACAAACACGTTACGACCACGGGAATCCATGCTTAACGCCCCTTTCCCACCCACTTCTATCCTCCCTAGTTGCCTTTCAATGATTCCTGGCTTTTGCCCTATTGTTTCGTGTGTTCCCCATCTTGATGAATAGCTTTGCTGGAACTCGACTGCATCGATAAACCTTTAACGCTCTTTGTGGCTTCTTTTTTTTCACACAAGTGTGTTTACAGTGTGTATAGTTTCTCTCTAGTTGCTTTGTTATTTTGTTCACAGCTGGGTATAGTTAGGCAATTCATTTTCGGGGAAAGATTTGGTAAAAGTGTGAACTTTGTGTACTCGAAGGAAATTGAATAATTGAACGTTCTTTATATGTTTCGGAGACTGTAAAATTGCGTTCTCATGATTCCTCATGGGTTCTTTTTCATAGATTTATGGTATAGTCTTGGTATGAGAAATTCATTCACTTTAATCCTGTTCGAGTGCCACGAACCTTTGCAAAAATTCAGACAAAAAGTGCCGTAGTAGTCCTAATTCGATGGCCAGGTACTGTAACTTTTGTACGATGTGCCATGAAATTTCAGTGAAACAAACCGGCGACGTTGAATCCTCAGGCACGATCCATTACACTTACTTTACCAGGTTCGTTTTCCGTTCTCCAAGCACAGAGACCCATAGTTCTCCAATTTCTCTGGCTGAGAAACGTTTTCTTTTGATGTTTCGCTCGAATGAGTACGCCGAGGCTGGAAATTGCCGATTGCATCTGTCACCGGGTGTGACGTTCGATGGAACGCCAATAAATCCCCGGGAAGTTCGACAGTCGAATTTTTCCACGGTGGTTTTATTTATTCGAATGGCTTCCTTGAACGCTCGCATTCCTGACGTTTTCCCAATTCCCTCATAAAAATCGATCGCACGTCATTAACTGGAGCGTCGTTTCTAATCGCTCTCAATCTTTTCCATTTTTTCCCCCTTTTTGTCTTTCCTCTTTTTCCCTTTTTCCTGATTTCGCTTCGACGACACTTGGAGGAGGTAGTTCAACGTTTTTAACATAAATCCGTTGAAATTTTATTTATAACGAATTAATCAAATAGATGAAAGTAAATAAATTCACGTAGGTGTATTATTTTTCTCTGTTCAAAGTGAAACTTTTGCGTTTTCCAAAGTTTCGTCGCAAAAGTGTGTTGAAGTTGATTTTTATTGTAGTTTCTGAAGTTGAAATTTGTTGAAAATTGTTGAAATTTACTCGGAGCACAAAGAGCTAAATATAGACTAATTGAAATATCGAATCAAATTAGATGTTTTATCAAAACTGTCAAATTTATGAACAGAAGAATAATACTCGTTAATGATTGCATTTATTTTATTTACGTGTTGTTCCAAATCGTGTTATTTCTTTCATTTCACCATTTTAAAACATTCTTCTAACCCCATAGTTAGATCATCTATCATTGAGTAAAAGAGAACGTAAAGGTGTTTTCTTTCTTTTCTGTTTTTCATTTTTTCTCCCTTTTTTAACCTCCTCTCTGTTTTTTTTTTCATTTTTCTCCACTATATTTGAAGAAGTTGATCTAAATATGGGCTAACTGAAGTAATAAATCATATTAGGTGCTTGATTCTATCAAAATTTATAAACAGAAGTGATTACATTCAGTTTCTTTACATATTGTGTCGCAAATCACGCAATTTCTTTTATTTTACCGTTTCAAAATATTTGTCAAGAAAGATCGTTTTATTTTTTCAGCGATAACAATGCTAGTCCATATTTAAATCATCTTCTCTCGTTTATCTTTGACGATACTTCGAGAAAATGATATAAATACAAGCTAGTTGATGTATCGATTCACTTCCTATCGAGAATAAGTCGAAACTAAAAAATTTATGAACAGAAGAAGCGTTAATTTTTGCATTTATTTCGTTTCCATGGTGTATTCCAAACTGCGCGTTATTTCTTTCATTTCACCACTTTAAAACGTTCTTCTAGTCCATACTCAGATCATTTCCTGTACCATAGAGTAAAAGGAAACGCGAGGTTGGTTAAGTGTAGTTTTGCAACAACTATATCGTACATTTTCACGAATTCATCGCGTATTTTTATCTTTTTTTCGACGCGTATGCAAGACACATCTGTTTGAGAAATATGAATGAGGTAGGTTATTTCTTGGGAACGAGAACAGCTGGCTGCATGGACGATACGGTTGATCGTATCCCCCATAAAATGGTGTTTTTATACAGTCTTGAGAATCGTTCGACACTTACTATAAAATCATGCATACTCATCGATATACTCTCGGAATAAGTGTTTTCGCGCGTTTCAGAATTGTTTAAGACTCTCTGGGGAACGTCGATCAGATCCTTCGATTTATCTTCCGTTTTATTTTTAAACGATAACACAATTGTCCATCAAATTGTACCCAGGATCTCTTTTCTACAGTGAGAAAATTCAATAGACAATTTTTCCTCTTTTTGTCGCGTTAATTTAATAAATTATCGATAATGTTAATTTAATCGAACACATTCGCTCGAATTTCGGGGAAATGATTGATTCGCGATCGTATTTACGTTTTATTGGATGTATTACTCTCAGTTTCCGGGCGAAATCAATTTTACCCTTTTCCAATTTCATTTCCACCAAACGCGACTCGTCAAAATTGTTTCACGTGTCCTCGTTTCGAAGGCCGCGCGTTTAAATTCCCGTTTGGATCGTTCTAAACAGTTTAATACTATAGAGGGATACATTTTCTTCTTCCTTTTTATTTTTCCAATTTTTTCTTTTATCTCTATAGTACCTCTATAGTGACTGGAAAGTTACATATCCATTTATCCATATTTTATTTATTTACTGCTACGTTATTGGATAGATGAATTATTACATTATCAGTGTCTTTTTCTATTAGGCACAGAAGTGAACTTTTTCTGATTGAATTCACTGTATAAATCGAAATGTTCGAGCTAGCAGAGAAGTGGCAAAAGATTGTCAAAAATAGTGGACAAAATTTCGATTTTTTTATTTCTAATAATATTTAATTGTATCCAAAAGTACAAGCCTAATATTAATCATTGTCAAAATGTAAAATTATCATCAACCGTAATTTTTCTTCTCGTAAACACAGAAAAATTGGTTTATAGAGGATTAACACTTTGAGTCATGAATACTCATGGTGAAAGTGCTTCGTGAGAATACTTTGATGTTGTAACGATTGAGAAATTATTTATACACCTTTCGAATATATGGATAGATTTGTATATATATATATATATATATATATGCCTTTTGTAGTCGAAAGGTATTGGAAATGGGTTATTAAATAAAAGTAAAAACTGTGATTCTTTTAATAGAAATTTATTAAGCGGCGTGGAAGGACGTCTTAACTGTTTGAATATTATAGAACGAGTGAGTGAAAACCCGTAAGGGCGCCCAGAAAGTCCGCTGCCCACTTAAGAAAAAGAAACTTGGAAAACGTCTCTTTATTTTCCAGGGCCTTAGGTATAAACTGCTGCAGGCCTATGGACTCGATGACATCTGATCGATCTGATCGGTTCTATTATTCTAGCAAACAGTGTTTGTCATTCATAACACAATTCATTTTTCCTTACTAGGTGACGGATTGTTATTAGTAACAATCCAACAAAAAGTTAACTCTTTGCACTCGAGAGGTGATCATCACTCACCACTTGGTTCGATATCGCAACTAGAATGATAATTAAGAGGCAATAATAACTGTTTTCTTTTTTTTTAAGCATATATTCTTCTTCTTCACATTGTAACTGATTGTATATGCAATTAAAAGTATAGCATTTATTATTTGATATATCAGGCTGTCTTTGATGATTGTAAAGCGTCGAGTTGAATGATGGAATTAGTAGCAGTGAAGATAAATTCGATTTTAGATTATTTAGAAGTCAAATGAATAATATCATAAGTGAGAAATTTGAATTAAGTAATTGTAACAATAAAAAATCAGACTGATTCTAATAGCACACGGGAGAAAGAGAATTCGGATAGATGCTACGGATTCTGAGGAACTATCTGGAAGAATAAAATTCAGAAACGATGAAAAAAATGCTGCAGAATCTCAAATATCTGCAATCCGTAACGGAATCACTATATGTATCGAATTTTAATCGACAAAACCACAAGTGAAACGCAAATAATTATGTTAAAAAGAAACTAAGTATTCAACTTTGGTACTGTAGGCATTTTAAGCGTTTAGGGGGTCGAAGGCCACGTCAAGCTGGACGATGGCCAGGTAGCGCGTCTAGATGGTCGAAGGACACCATTCTCACCCCTCTTTTTAGTTGAGGCAAACCAGGCTTGGCAAAACGAGCCAGCTCGGGGTTTTCCCAAGTCGAGGAGAGGGGACAGGACGGTTTCCCTTTTAACACGTTCCGTGCCACGGCAATTTTTGAAGATTTTCCATTCAGGTCGCGTGGGGCGTATACGACCCACACTTTAAAGATTAAAAAAAGTTGTTTAAGACGTATGCCTTACATTTTTTGTTGTCTATATTTGACTGTACAATAAATTTTTTAAGAATTCTTTGTTTTTCAATGAGAATTCGAAATGGCCTGAACGGTAAAGTGCAGCGGGGTTTGTATACGCCCCACACGGCACGGAACGTGTTAAAAAGGGAAAACGAGGACGCGGGCAGACAGAGTAGAAACAGGAGAGAGAGTAGAAATAGATAGAGTAGATATAGGAAGAAAGAGCGACTGACCGTTAGCAAAAAGTTTGAAGAGTACGCAACCGATAAACGATCATCCGACAATTTGTATTTTTATTTGAAGTCTTCAACCCTTCCATCTTCCCAAACTCCCTACAGTACAAAGACTTCGAGTGCAAAGGGTTAATAGATGCATTGGTGTAAATTGATACAGCGAACATTGTCTGGAAGCGTTAAAGTCTCCTGGATGAATTTTCACTTTCACAGTGAAACGAGACGTCATGGTCAGACATCGCGTTACCAGACCTGTGTCAAGTGGACTTGACGTTTGCGGCTCAAGTTTGCGGTATAAGCTCGCTTTTGCCAAGATAAGACATTAATTATTTTCCTCCGGAGTATCGAATCGAACCGTTTGCCATCCTTGAACGAGTAAAACTGAGAAATACTCGATTATATCCTATAACAACTCTGCTATGTTCTAAATATCACTATTCTTTTCTATTTTATCTTTAAGACTAGGTTTTTTCTCATTTGTTCAATTGATTTATATATGAGAATCTGAACTTCTGCTTAAAAACATTGATTTATTTAATTCAGAAGCAATTTAATTGTGTACTATTGTCGGAAAGATTCGAAGACTTCTGCATCTATGTTTGTAGCTTATAGCAACGTTGACAGATTGCTGTGAAATTTTCCGCATGTATATAACTGACAGAAATCTACAAAATGTACTTTTTTAATTTTCATTTCGAACTCAGATAAAAAAGTTGTAGAATTTTTACGATTTTCTTCGAAATTCTGTTCGACTGCAGTTTTCTTAAAAAAGTTTTAACTACTTTTATCTTCTCAAAAAGAAACTTAAGTCGTTTTTAAAAATGTCGTAATTTTAAAAATGTCATTTTGTTTTAAGTGTGTTCGAATATTGATAAGAATTATTTTACGTATATTTCAAGTGCTTTAAATATAATTTTCGTAATATATGAAAAATTCTCGTTTATTGTAATCCAGGAATTATGAATTTCCTACCAAATTTCGATATATTTTTGTATTATTCAATTAAGAGAAGTCGGTGAAAAAAAGATGGTTGAAAAATAATAGCAATAGTTTCTGCAATTTTGATCGTGAAATCTGAAACCCGTCGGATAGCTGGGTCGCGTAAATCTAGCGTTAACCAAAACGTTTCGTTTCACTCCGTCGTAAAATTTCTCGTACAGATTCAATTACGCGCGTTTTACGAGCAGAAAATTGATGCGGAACAAAGGAGCCAGGGTGAGGAGCAAGGGGAGGCGTTGAAAAACTCCACGGTTCGTGTAATTTCTTGTCGGAGAATATACGGAGTTGGTAGAAGTGGATTTGCAAAAGTACAAACTCGTAGAGGAATATCGTAGGAAATGGTTGGCCACATTTCGGGACACGTATAACCGTGGAAAGTTTTATCGCGGTACGTTCGTGGGACAAGAAGAGGCGCTCGTAATCTTTACTGGATATCGTGAATTTCCCTCCGTCCCTTTTTTTTTCCTATTTCTCATCCTCTTCCTCCTCCTCCTACTTCACTCTCTCGTTTCCTTTTATTTCTTCAGGACGAGCCACGGGGAGAAATTGAAAGTGTTCCGGTTCGAGCGAACTACTAGGCCTGCCTCGTCCGCCATCGTGCTTTTTGCGGAACCTTTTACACTGGAGTTCGGGTTAAATTTCATTTCTCGACACTCTCGCTCTCTCGATTTTTTACTCTTTCGCTTTTTCATGCTCTCACTCTCTCGCTCTCTCAGTCTCTCGTTCTCTCAGTCTCTCGCTCTCTCAGTCTCTCGCTCTCTGTCTCTCGCTCTCTCAGTCTCTCGCTCTCTCAGTCTCTCTCGCGCTCTCTTTCTCACGCGTGTTCTCTCTCGCGTTCTCTCTCTCGCGTTCTCTCTCTCGCGTTCTCTCTCTCGCGCGTTCTCTCTCTCGCGCTCTCTTTCTCACACGTGTTCTCTCTCTCGCGTTCTCTCTCTCACGCTCTCTCTGTCACGCGCTCTCTCTCTCGCGTTCTCTCTCTCACGCTCTCTCTGTCACGCGCTCTCTCTCTGGCGCGTTTTGTCTCTCGCGCTTTCTGCCTCTCGCGCTTTCTGCTTCTCGAGCTTTTTGTCTCTCATGCTTACTGTCTCTCGTGCTTCCTGTCTCTCGCGCTTATCGTCTCTCGTACTCTCTCACTCTCTCTCAGTCTCTCACTTTTTCACTCTCTCACTCTCTCTGCCTCCTCCTTTTCCTTCAGAGCAGTGTGAAAATTTACGATGCAAATTATCGTATAAATCGTGACAGCCTGTGACTCATCGTGAGACTCGCAGCAGTAAAACAACCATGAAATTATGCAAACAGCGTGGCAGAGGTGGCGGCAGGATTTTTCAATTAAACACAGTCACAGGCGACTGTCAGGAAGCGCGAACTGGGGAAATATTTGCTTTGCTTGTGAAGTTATTTGATTCGTAAATTACTATATTTCATTTTTCATAGAAAGGGATGAAAGAAAAAAGGCAAAAAAATTTACAATATCAAAGATAATGGAAACAAGTAATGATTACTTTGTCAAATAAAATGATCTTTTAAAAACATTCAGATTATACGAGTGTTTTATCACAAATACCGTACTTTTTCCTCCATATTTAAATTGAAATAATTCTACAACCGCGATTAACGTTTCATTCAATATTATAGAATATTCACAGGACTTTCTTTAGCGCAGCATATATTACACAGATAACAATGAATCAAAAGTAAGCCTAACCCTTTAATCACGGGCACTTTTAACACAGCCGATCGCTCTAAACTAAAAAAAAAAACAAAAAAAAATTATATTGCTTAGTATTATGATTTGATTCTAGTAAAATATTTTTTTTTGTTTTTCTTTTGCATTTAGAGCGATAGGCTGTGCTAAAAGTACCCTCAGTTAAAGGGTTAAGTTCACATTCGATTCATTGTTATTTGTCTAATGTATTATCTATTTGTCTAAAAGAGGTCTTTTAAAATAATTAGAATTATATTGTCTAGTATTATGGTTTGATTTTACTAAAATATTTAAATTATTTTATAAACAGTATACAAAGTAAGAAAATATCATATAATAAAAATCAAGGTGTCTATAATTTTAGTACGTGGTTTATAAACTACACTCACAGTTAAAGGGTTAAGTTCACATTCGATTCAGCGTTATTTGTCTAATATATGCTACGCTAAAAAAGGTCCTGTAAAATAATTAGAATTATATTGTCTAGTATTATAATTTGATTTTACTAAAATATTTTAATTATTTTATAAAAAGTATACAAAGTAAAAAATTATCATATAATAAAAATCGTAAACATACAAGGTGTGTATAATTTTAATACATGGTTTATAAACTACACTCACAGTTAAAGGGTTAAGTTCACATTCGATTCAGTGTTATTTGTCTAATGTATTATCTATTTGTCTAAAAGAGGTCCTTTAAAATTTATATTGTCCAGTATTATAATCTGATTTTACTAAAATATTTTAATTATTTTATAAAAAGTATACAAAGTAAAAAATTATCATATAATAAAAATCGTAAACATACAAGTTGTCTATAAATTTAGTACGTGGTTTATAAACTACACCCACAATTAAAGGATTAATCTGTATCACAACGATCTGAATGTATTCTAACAAATGTTTGTAATTGCTTGTTTGTTTCAGGTACGGTGACATGGTTCCGAAAACGATCGCGGGAAAAATCGTGGGGGGTGTATGCTCCCTTAGCGGTGTCCTTGTGATCGCTTTACCGGTGCCTGTTATCGTCAGTAATTTCAGTCGAATATATCACCAGAATCAGCGTGCTGACAAGCGAAAGGCTCAGAGGGTGAGTCAATATTTCTCTCTATAATATTTATTATATTTCTACGAATATATATTCCCTATATATATACACACATATCGATATAAAAGCAAGAATAGATAGTTGTCAATAGTCAATTCTGTCATCCTGTATATCTCTCTCTGTGTGTGTGTATATATGTAACGATCGATCTTCACGTTTGTTAATCTGTTATCAGTGATATGTGCTATCATTGGAACAGCAGGTACGAGCTTCAAATTTAATTCGACCTTAATTCCGTCTCGATCCAGCTGTAATTCAACGGATCGTCGGCGGGAGCCTCGATTCGAGACTAGATCCGATTAACATTAATTTACGTTCCATGCAAATCGACCTTTCCCTCGATCTTTTTCATCGAATTCAGTTCAACGGGAACAAACGAGAGAATTTAAGATAAAGTAGTTTAGGAAGTTTCATAAGGTTTATCGTGGAGTTTAAGAAGAGATAGAATTATAATCTTTCTGTTTCGTAGTCATAGTTTATAAGAGATTAGGGTAAAATGATCATACTAGGTGAAAATAAGTGTAATTCTTTTATTTCTCGTACAAAAGAAGAACACTATTTTAGATGTTTTGTAAAAATATGTTTCCAAGGGAAGAAAAGTTAGTGTTACGACGAAATAACCTTAGCCATCTTATACCGATCTCCTTTACGATCGTGTCTCGTGAAATGTTTTCGCCAGTTTTCCTCGCGTACACACACACACACACACACGCCTCGCGGATCCACAAATAACCGTGTCACTATTCGCGCCACGGGCTGTTCACTTTATTCTGGTACACTGGATATCGATATTGTTGGATGTTGTCTTTGGACCCAGTTGCCCGGCCCCAAGGCCACAGCGTGATAAACTTTCAAACCGACATATTAGGATTTCCTTCTTGACACCTTCCGCCGAAAATTTCGCAAAGCCGAAATCCTATTTTTACTTCTTCGTTTCAATTAGAACACCTATTACGCTCGTGCAGAAACTGCAGAATGGAGGAACCTGCTCTTTTTTCAAACGAAATAGAATTTACAATTTTCAATTCTCCATTAAGCTCTTTACGCCGACAACAAAATATCATCTCATTTTATTTTTAAAAAAAAATTTCAGTGAGATTCCTATGTCTCTCTTTGTATTGTATCATTTGAAAGACATTCTTTTGTCAAAGTTGGTATTATACGTCGTCGGTAGAAATGTATAAGGTGTTCAAACTGTTCATTTCTAGCGTGTTTCTCGTAAATCTACCAGGCAATAGGAGATTTTTCAAATTTGCAATGGATCGAATCGATTTTTCAAATTTGCAACGGATCGAGTCGATTTTTCAAATTTGCAGAAGATCGAGTCGATTTTTCAAATTTGCAACGAATCGAGTCGATTTGTCAAATTTGCAACGGATCGAGTCGATTTGTCAAATTTGCAACGGATCGAGTCGATTTGTCAAATTTGCAACGGATCGAGTCGATTTTTCAAATTTGCAATTGCTTTCAACGCTTAATTACCTGTTTACTTATTTAAGTTACTCATTTTTAATTCTCTGGCAGCTTGCTCAACAGTGAAGTAAAAATTTTTATGAATCTTGTATTTCACGAATTAAGTTCAATATAAAAATACTCACGAGCGATGAATATAAGTACGTTCGTAAGAAAGTTCAAAATTAAATTCTAAATACACAGTGCCTTCAGAATTCTGAAAAGCTCTGTCCTTTTCATAACACTTTTTTTCAAAAATGAAAGAGACAGGTACAAGCTCAATTTCGTGTCGACGTTTATTTTACATTCGCAACGACAACTTCGACGTTGTTTAACAGACATTTAAAAACTTTGTTCCGAATCATTTATTTCCCTACTTCGATTTGTCTCACGTTCGGTAATACACTTATCCACGATATTCGTTGAAGAGAATTCTTTCGCGACGTCCTGGTGATCAATGGTCTAAAGCACAATTTCTCTTTCGAATTTATAAAATGGACCGTAAAATGATGAACACAGCTCCAGAAATATCCGCGCGAGAGATATACGGGTCAACCACCTGGTGAATTCAAGCTGTTCCATCTCCTCAGAGGCTCGGCCGAGTGATTAATTTCCCCACGGGTCCTTTCATCAAAACCTCACGTCTTCCTTTCGCAAGATTCTCGGTTAATCTTCAGCTGATCTTTAAATATAAATAGAACAACTCTTTGATAGTAACTTCCTACCAAAAGAAACACAAAAAAGAAGAAAATCTGTCACGTTTCCTCTTTCTCTCTCTCGAAACGAATTTCCGACTTTACGTATCGGAGAAATCGTTTCCTCGGTAGGAAACGGTCGTCCTATATGTATTTCTCATCGTGAGAAACGGAGAGGGTGAAAAGGTGAAGTTTTCTCCGTGAAGTATCGAGAAGTTAGTTTGCGAGAAAGTTGAACGATTTATCCTGTGTGCCGTGAGACGACACGTCGTCGATGTTACTGGCCTGATGGCACAGTTGCCTAGGCTCTTACCTCTCAGTATATAACTCTACGTTCGAACGTCGACGAATTTTCCAAGGAGAGGATCGTCAGAGAGGCTTTCATCGTTCAGGTCATGTAATAACGGAAGGTAATTCGACGTTACGTAATACGCGATCGAATTGGGGTATATCGACGTTGCGGTGTGGTTATCTTACCAGGAGTGTCACCGGTAGCCAGGAATGCGAGCAATCGATTTAGAACGAGGCATGTTCACGGCTCGAGAAAATGGAGTAAGCTTCTTTGGTATTTCGACATTGGACGAATATCGATTCACCGATTTCTCTGTTAACTGTCTTTGACTGTTAAGCGAAATTAGAATGAAAACTTCGATTAGACGAAACAGGCACCTAAGAATGAAGTATGATCGAATGTACATCAGCTCGTAGCAAAAGCATGTAAATATGTAAGCATGTGCTTCTTAAAATGGTCTAAAAAATCGCTGATAGATTTTTAAGCGAAAGAAAAAAAAAGAAACGTACAGTAGTAATCGGTTCTATAATCGTTGAAATTGTTACCACGGATTTTTGCAATGTCGAAAAGAGAAAGCAAACTAGTTATTTTTAGCGAATCAGATACCAGTGAAGCGGAAATCCGTGTTAGATGATTTATAAAAGCTTTCGAAGTAAGAGCAAAGAGAGAACTGAGATTTTCCAGAAAAAGAATGACGCGGTCAGATTATTTATGATATAGATCAGATTTTACAAGAATTGATTATTATCGAAGAAGTGATCGAAGTTGATTGTATTCAAGATGATTTTTTAAATAGAACTATTTACAATCATATTATCATAGTTTCTTTATAATAATTTACCAATCTTGTTATATCCTGTTAACTATTCTTTCAAAGTCCTTCTTAGGATCGTTCGTGATTAAGCAATATTGGGAACTTTTCATGTCGTTGGAATTTTCAATAAAATTCGACAACCTGTTCAACCACGTTCAATTTCTTCACCAGACGTCTCCAGGAACCCTCCCACAGCTCGATTTAGCAACACGAACAGAAATAGTCGTTGCATTGTCTAGCTTCTATTCTCGTTGAAACGATTCTCCCTAGGACGTTGTACCGCGTACGTTTCCTATTCACCGTGTTAAAAAGTCGGGAAAGTGAAAAAAAAAAGACGAATAAAGAAAAGAAAAAAGAAAGAAAACAGGAGAAATAGATTATTATTCACAACAGGTTCTTCCGTCACGATCTATAAAAAGCTCGCGTCAAACGAGGAATCCGGCGACTATCGAAATTACATTCCTACGAAGCCACGGTGGGGCTATTTTTAATCGACCGTCGACGTTTTATTAGCACCGACATCAAAGAACTCGCTCGAGAGGCGATGTTCCGCTATCGTGGATGCTAATGACGGGCCACGATTGCCGGTTACTTTCCCGGGACCATAGAAATGGCCTTTAATCGTCGTAATCACGACCAATGGATCATTCTCTGTTACTTTCTTCGTACCTCGATCGATTTGATCGAGTACCCATTAATGCCAAGAATACATTTTCCTCCTTACTAACTCAACTAATCTCTCTCTCTCTCTCTTTCTCTCTCTTTCTTCATTTCTCTACCACTTTCAATACCTATTTCAGTTACCAGCAATTGTGTTCTCGTTAAGGCTGAGGAGACCATCGAGTGTCTTGACACAAAAATCCCGTTTCCCTGTATCGTACGTTCCTAGTCTAAGTAAATTGCACTTGAAAATGTTAAACGATTTCCTCGTTGGTACCATTATTTCTCTTTCGTAACTCGATGTCACGATCAATCAGCGAGGATCAAACAGAGAGTGTACTCGAGTTACCAGAAGTTTCTTAACTCGAGGATTGGCTTGGTAATTGTCGGTATCTCTCTCTCTTTCTTTCTCTCTTTCTCTCTTACTCGATTGAATGTTTGACGAAGCGTTGGTTAGTTTCAAGAG
The DNA here is from genome assembly GCA_951804975.1 of Anthophora plumipes. NCBI lineage: Eukaryota > Metazoa > Arthropoda > Insecta > Hymenoptera > Apidae > Anthophora > Anthophora plumipes. Next base: position 23,121,378 of record OX638116.1, on the reverse strand, counting down.
GGACAAAGTGTGCCCTCCTTTACAACTGTGATAAACGTATCGCACAGTAACGTACGACAACATGTAGAGAATTTTCAATCGAGGGATATTTAGCTGGAGATTAAGAAACGGTTTACGATTGCGTAAAAACATGGTCGATAGGTAATTTTAAGCAATGTCGTTTCGAGATCAGAAATCTCACGGTGGCTCCTCGCGGAGAAGAAGATTCGAGCCTCTAACAGGAGTTTGGTTTGGCGAACAGCCAACGGCTACCCTCGGTTCATTACCACTATCCCGTGTTCCGCGAGAGACAGAGGCAGCTGGTCGAATAGAGTGGCGGCCAGTATGATCGCGGTCGGGGAACTTCCGGTCGTTCCGCTCTCTTGATTGATGGCGATTGTTGCATCCTCGACCAACTTTTTCCAATTTTTGCCTCGCAGAAATTCGAGACACACTCGTCTCTCGATTTACGCGGAGTATCCGTTCCACGTGGATTCGTTTTCAATGAAAATCGTACAAAGTCTCTCGGTAGAAAAGAAACAATATTGGAAATGAAAGTTAGCACATGTAAGTTCTAGAAATACAGTGGAATCTCGAAATAATGGACCAATGTGGAGGAGGTTATGTCCGATATAGCTGAATGTTTGTTATGTAAACATAAATGTTCTGAATAAGCTATTTATTAACAATCAAATAGAAATACAATGTAAATGAAAGTTTACATTCTAATTACACTTTAAAATTGCATTTTTATTCGTCTTCGGATGATGTGTTACTATACGCCCCTTGAGGAGAGTCATTAATGTTTGTTTTTATGTACCTAACCTAACTTAACCTAACCTAACTTCCTAGTTTCGGTGACACTGGTTTGAAAAATGTATCAATTTTTGTTTGGATTTTTGAAATTTGTTGTTTCTTAATTATCAACCCTTTAAAATTGCAAAAGTGCGTATAATTGTATTTCGTTATCTGCCGAATCATCGAGAAATGATATTACATCGTCAAGATTACATCTCTATTCACTGAAATAGTTTATTTAGATAATGCCCAAGTCTGGAACAGATTTAGTCCAAATTTTATTTCTGTATCGGATTTTAATAGCAGAAATTTAACAGATAATGGTTTGAATTTCTACGTACGCTGAATTATTGCTAGAATTTATTTTCAATAGAAATATTGTGTTCAAAGTGATTTAATACTATCCTCTTCACATCCATATTTACAATTACAACAATAAACATTCTCTCCTTAAGTTTTTCATGATCCACGGAATTCTTTATTTTTATATCGAATTTAGTAGAACAAATAGTTGATCATTGATCATTTTATTTCTGAGAGTATTGATCCCTCCTCTTCGCTATCTTTCATTTTCACTTTCTTCGATCAACACTTCATCTGCTATTTCACTTTCGGTCGTAATGTGTGCAGTCACGTGCAGTTTACGATCGCTTACTTACGATCGAGGTTCCACTCTACATATTTATTTCAGATAGATCAGCAGAGAAAATAACGACGTTTCAGAAAACAAAAGTACATTCTAGTCGATGTTACTGTCGTCACTGTAATTCGAAACGATCGATCTTTTCTTTCTGATCGACACAAACGTACAATATCTTCTTCGTAGCTTGAAATATTTGCAAATTCCCTGTTAATTTTTTTAGAATCATTTTCTTTAACTTAGTTTTCCTTAGTTTCTTAATTCAACGTAGTTTAATCGTTCGAAAACGTGCCTTCGGGACGATTAATTGTCTGAGATGCAGTTAATTTCTCCGTTTCACGAATTCATTAATTCTCGAAGAGATCTCCACGAATCGTATTCACTATTCGCGATAAATGCTGATCTCTCAGAGATAGGCCACGATGTTTAGGTAACGAAAGTCTGAAAAAGAAGAAGAAGAAGAAGAAGAGAAAGGAAGAAAGTCACGATCTGTATTTAAGGGCCGTGAAATTCATCGAGTCAGAGATCGAGAATGAAGTTTTTGCAAATTAGGAGGTCGCGGTGACGTGATGACAGCTTTCGGGCCTCGTTTTCCTTTCTTTTCGCGGCTCGGTTAAATCTGCAATGCAGATGCAGTCACATCTACATATGCATAGGCAACGCTCGTTCTGATTCGCGGTTTCGGACACCGACAGAATCCTTTTCCCTCCTCTGCTCTTCGTTTTCCATCACCTGGCTAGATAGGAACCGTGTCTGATGTTTTATCGCTGTGCTGAACTTTCTATATCCTCCTTTGTTTTCCTTCCTTTTTCAACGTCTATCTCGATGGTAGATTTCTATCGAATTAGTCTGTATTCAGAGAGAAAGACTTGGACGTTCAGAATGAATAAAGACAATTAGATTTCTTCCGGTTGAAAAGCTGAAAGAGTGTAATGTGATTTGAAAATAAGATTATCGATTCGTTTCTTTGAGTTTTGTTTTTCGTTGATGTTTTTGTGTTGACATATCGGGAATGATGGAATGTTAGAATGTAGAATTTTTAGGGAATATTTGATAGGTGAGAGAAGAAGGGAATTTTGTGGGAGAGAATTATTTGCATCTATAGTCGACGATGATACACAGGAAATGGAAGGCGAGAAAATGCCTGACTTTCCGATATCCGAATTGAATTTTATGACCTTATTTTCAGAGTTCCAATTTGAGACTTCTATAGTATAATTCAGGATGAATATTTCATACTCCTGTGCTATTCTTAGGAATTTTCTTTCGTGGTGCTGTCAGATGTAATGAACCATCGTAAATGTGAGATAGTTATCTGAATGACAATTAAACGACATTTTTGCTGTGTGAAACTGTGCAATGAAATTGGTAAAAATTTGTTTCTTAAATTAAAAGAATTATTTACTTGCATCGGATTTTGGAAATTATTTACTTCTACCTGATTTATATGCAAGCTCTGCTCTTTCCTTTGCACTCAATAAAAAACTTAATCCGAGTTACCATAAACACATCTCAAACATTAAAGATATGGTATAGAGTGATAAAAATATTTTTGCGAATATCCCGGAAATTAAATGATGAAAACATTTTGCGAATATCTCGGAGCGACGATGCAAAATATGTATAGAGAAAAGTAGTTCAGAATAATGACCTTGATAGCATAGTTTAAGGTAATCAAAATCGGTAAGGAGTAGTTAAAGAGAATAATTATTAAATTTTATCATCTTCGCTAAATTCGTCTGAAAATGAATGTTTAATGAGTAATTAATTATCAAATTTCGTCAAGGTGGAAAAATTCGTCGGAAAACGAATATCTAAAATAATGAATTAGCAACGTACTTCAAAGTCATCGAAATCGATGAAGAATATCCAAAGTAAATAATTACAAAATCTGATAGCCTTCATAGAATTCGTCCGAAAATGAATATCTAAGGTAAATAATTAGCAACGTGTTTCAAGGTCATCAAAATCGGTGAAGAATATTTAAAGCAAATAAATACCAAGTTTTGACAAAATTTCTCTGAAACTGAATATCTAAAGCAATTAATTACCAAATTTTGTCAAGGTGAAAAAAATTCCTTTAAAAATGAATATCTAAGGTAAATAATTAGCACGGTACTTCAAGGTCATCAAAATTAACGAAGAATATCGAAAATAAATAAATACCAAATTTAATCATTTTGACAAAATTTCTCTGAAACTGAATATCTAAAGTAATAAATTACCAAATTTTGTCAATATGTAAAAAATTCCTTTAAAAATGAATATCTAAGGTAAATAATTAGCAAGATGCTTCAAGGTCATCAAAATTAACGAAGAATATCGAAAATAAATAAATACCAAATTTAATCATTTTGACAAAATTTCTCTGAAACTGAATATCTAAAGCAATTAATTCCGAAATTTTGTCAAGGTGAAAAAATTCGTCTGAAAATGAATATCTAAGGTAAATAATTAGCAAGATGCTTCAAGGTCATCAAAATTAACGAAGAATATCGAAAGTAAATAGTGTCAGCTTGTCAAAAGTCTGAAAATAAATACTCGAAGTGAATAATTATCAGAATTTTGTGAAATTTCGGTTGAATAATAGAAAACGGTGCATTGAATCATTAAATCAGCTTGAGGTTTGGGTTAAGGGAAAGATAGACAGTAGTAGGAGTAAGGGAAAAGCGTGACATCGCGGTAGTTGGTTATCAGCAGACGTGAACGACGAGAGCGGAAATGCAGCGGCAGCCGAGGGACGTTGGTGGCGTGCAAATAAATAGATTCGACGGATCCGGTTTTTCGATCCGACCTTCGGGATCGATTTTACACGCCACCGACCAAGTTCACTCGGCTAAGGGTAAACAAATATTTGAACAGAGCCTTCCATAAGTAAACGACAGCCTGGCTGAACTTCTCGTCGCGAAACAAACTCCACACTTCCGTTGAAAACTTCGTCGAACCTGTTCTTTGCATAAATTTTACCTCGTTGAAAAATACCGTGCTCTGCGCTATGTACCATCTCGATGTTTTCTTACATTCAGTTTTCTTCACTTTGTATTTATCGATACGTCACACTGTTCGAAAAGTTTGTGTCAATTTTTAGGACATAGTACTTATTTTTGTATTCTTGTTGTATTTGATCAGCGAAGAAAATATATCGCGATTTAATTTTAAGGAGCTGAAATATTGAAAAATTGCCACTTGCAGAGAGAGAAAAATTAAAAATAGTGCTTTTTTTCTTTTTGTTGTATTTTATCAGCGAAGGAAATATATCGCGATTTAATTTTAAGGAGTTGAAATATTGAAAAATTTGCCACTTGCAGAGAGAGAAAAATTAAAAATAGTGCTTCCTTTTTTCTTTTTTTCTTTTTGTTGTATTTTATTAGCAAAGAAAATATATCGCGATTTAATTTCAAGGAGTTGAAATAATGAAAAATTTGCCATTTGCAGAGAGAAAAAAAATTAAAAATAGTACTTCTTTTTTTCTTTTTGTTGTATTTGATCAGCGAAGAAAATATATCGCGATTTAATTTTAAGGAGTGGTAATATTTAAAAATTTGCCACTTGCAGAGAGAGAAAAATTAAAAATAGTGCTTTTTTTTCTTTTTTTCTTTTTATTGTATTTTATTAGCGAAGAAATTATATCGCGTTTTAATTTTAAGGAGTTAAACAATTTAAAAAATTGCCACTTGCAGAGAGAGAAAAATTAAAAATAGAGCTTCCTTTTTTCTTTTCTTATTTTTGTTGTGTTTTAATAGCAATCAAAATATATCGCGATTTTCAAGGAGTTAAAATGTTAAGAAAAACGTAGCGTAATGTCTACACATATATATGCTCTACATATCCTCGAAGTTTCACAATTTCTGGAATTTTCCTACCTAGGATCATTCCCTGTTACCGATGTAGAAGAGTTTCATGCCCTTCGAGAATGAATACGCGGTAATTTCGTCCACGCGAATTATCAGAATATTGAAATGCATCTCTGAAAGTCTGTACAGTCACGAATCTTCCATAGGGAATCCCATCAACGAGAGTTTCATCTCGCGATTCCCTGGGAAATGGTATCGAAAAACGATCGCTGTATCGAAAATCGACACGGAAAGCCTACGCTACGGTGTGGCGGGACGTGATCGAAGTAAAAAAGAGAAGAAGAAAAAGGAAAAATTGCAGGGAATATCGAGGTATTGTGGGCAGGTCGCGAGGTCACGACTTTTCCCTTTTTCTCCCCCCTCTTTCTCTAGTTTTTTACACGAGCATTCGCGAATAAACGGAAACACAACGAGGGATCGCGAGATTCGCGGTACAAAAGTAATTAAACGTGCGAACGAGTCGAGGGATCGCGTTAACTTTCCCTGGATATTATTCCAGGAGTGCCTTCGCTTCTGAAATCTCAAAAACTTTTAATCTCTCTTTTTCTCTGTCTCTTTTTCGCGTGTTTTTTCTCCAAGTTACACAGGGACACATACAAATCTCGTTTTCCTGGTTTTCGAAATAAATTTCCTCCGTGTCGAAGTATTTCCTTGAATTTATCACGTGAAAATTGTAAAAGAAACGTCCGTTACATTGGGAGAAACAATTTTACGACGATTATCGAGCAAATTTAACATTTTCACAGCCGTTAAAAATCGTTGCCACGAGACGCGACTAATTCTGCAGGTTAGAATGTTTAAATAATTTCTGTTTTACTTTTTTTTTACACTTTTTCTTTACACTTGGCTGGAGCTGATGTTTGCTTTTCTCTTTGTTGAAATAAAACTTACGGTGGAAATTATTGATCTCACCTTGGAGAAAATAGTTTCGTCGCTGGCTGACGTCTCTTCCGTTGCTCTTCGCGAGATCTTCCGCTCTTTTTCTCTCTCTCTCTCTCTCTCTTTTTCTCTCTCTTTCGAGGCTTAGCTCCTTATCGCAATCTGAATGCAACCGGGGAAAGAAGAAAAGGAGAAAAAACGGGGTTAACTCACCGAATTTTCGTGTGTTCTAAAGAACCCTCTATTTCTGGATCTTCTTACTTTCTTTGAATCTCTGAAATATGGTAGCAAAGAAAGTGCAAAGCTCGTAAAGTGATAGCAAAGCTCGTTCGATAAATACAGAGACAGCTAGCTATTGTTTCAGTATGGTTAATGCAACGAATATCACGGTTTACCTATTTTTCTGTATAATTTCCGGCTAGAATTTTCATTTTGATAGCTTCATGCGAAACTGGGTTTGCAAGAAAACAAGAACTACTGGATTCCTCGAAAAGGAAAGGCGTTAATGGCCATTTTAGTTACTGTCGCGCGGAATTCAAGGAGAAAACAAGCTTGGACACTCGAGAATATTAGCAACAGAGAAAATTTTGAAAATCCAAGAGCAAGTCTGGTCAACGAGCACATCAACTGATCATTTCTCGACGTACAAAATCAAAATTGCATCGATGTTGGCGGTCGACATTTTCCCCATGACATCGAAGGATTTCACAACAGTATCTTTATTCCTCTCGAGAGTTTCCATCGTCTGATAAACCCAAAAATACAAGAAACAAAAGATCTCTAAAGGGTTTTATAAAATTCAAATTCAAATTTCTCTCGAACTAATCATTTCTCGACATACAAAATCAAAATTGCATCGATATTGGCGGTCGATATTTTCCTCATGACATTGAAAGATTTCACGACAGTAATTTTATTCCTCTCGAGAGTTTCCATCGTCTGATAAACCCAAAAATACAAGAAACAAAAGATCTAAGGGGTTCTATAAATAAAATTAAAGTTCAAATATCTCTCGAACTAATCATTTCTCGACATACAAAATCAAAATTGCATCGATATTGGCGGTCGATATTTTCCCCATGACATTGAAAGATTTCACGACAGTAATTTTATTCCTCTCGAGAGTTTCCACTGTCTGATAAACCCAAAAATACAAGAAACAAAAGATCTAAGGGGTTCTATAAATAAAATTAAAGTTCAAATATCTCTGGAACTAATCATTTCTCGACATGCACATTTTAATATTTTTTCGAGCTGCGTCAGCTTTCTTTTTTGTATACGAAAAAAAGCAAAATACATATATTTCCCCGGAGCGTGTTCTCTCTGTCGTTTCTCCCGTCAGGAATTTTCTTCGCTCCCTCTTCACCACGTATCTCTGTTCTCCGGGCGAACTCTTGGCACGCTTTCGGGCCCTTTAACGTCTCTCTTTTCGAAAAAAAAAAAAAAAATAGTAAAAAGAAAGAAAAAGAGAGCAAAAAAGGAAGAAGAAATAACGAGTGGCAAGAGAAAAGAAGAACGCCGCTTGTACCGTTTGTTTACTTGACTTCGTGATCGCCTCGAGGCATCGGCTCTGCCAAGATACCCGTGAAAATCGCTTGCGGTGAACATGAACAAAAAAAAAAAAAAAAAAAGAAAAGAAAAGAAAAAGAAGAAAGAGAAAAGTAGACGATTGCTTTTACTCTTTACCAATCTTCCACCACGGAGAAGGAAGAAAATGGATGGAAGAGAAGGGCGAAGGAACGGAGAAGGAAAGTATCTAACCACTTTTCTGAAAGGCACTTTTACGCGTCGGCTAAACTAACTCGAGTGGAAATGGACGATATATAAGGGAAAGGACGAAAGTCATCCGTTCGATAGTTTCTTCCTTTATTCGTGTATTGGGTCAGTACGAAAGTTCCTATTCGTTTCCAATAGACGACGCTGAATTATCTGTTTTGCAAGTGACACTTGTCGTTGAACGTGTAAATTTCGTAGCGGATGAAAAGAACGATATTCAACTGTTATATTTTATCGACAGACCTTTGTGTCTCGACAATTCTTACGAAGAAAGGTGTTCGAAATTGAGGAAAGAAAAGAGAAACTGCTGTAAAAAGTATTCAGAACGTTTATCAAGTCCATCAGCTGTTCGTACGTGAAAGAAAAATGCTTTGCAAAATTTCAACACGACGATTTTCAATTAAACGACGAACTACGTTCTGTTGGCGAGCTTCTTTGTCAAACGATGACGTTGTGCTTAATTTGTTGCAAAATAATCGGCGAATTTGAGCTGAAGAAGTTGTAGGGAAACTTAAAGTCTACGAATCGACAAGAGGGAAATTATACGAAGCAACAGAGATTCTACAATTGACTGATAAACGTACAACGCGGCAAATAAATACTTGTGCTTTCATGGTTGATTTCTGGTAGGATAGGTAAAGAAGAGAAGGCTCGAAATATCAAGGGGAAGGATAGTTAGCCAGGGAATTCTGAAGCAGAGAGAAGCGATCGGTTCTCATCGTGCAATTCGTCCCATTTGGCATAGTTGTGCATGCTCGTTAAGCAGCCTCCCTTTGGGCTCGCCGGACAATTATTGGCAGACGCTTTGACACCCAAGTAATGGGAAACGGCCGCGAATATTTACGTGAACGACTGGCTGACGAAGATTTACAGCGTGTTGCGTGTAATTAACCTATTTACCGTCTCCGGTCCCTGACTCGAGGCAACGCTGAACCAAACGACTTTCAGAAATGCTATTTCTCGCGACCTGTCGATCCTTTCGGCTTCGATCTTGAATTCAGTCTTCGTTTTTTATTAATCCATTTGTATCCGCAAGCGGAATAATCCTCACGTGAAGATTGTTACTTATTATTCAGTGTGTAACAATTCACTCGTGTAATAGTCTTTTGATTTGATTATTGTATGTAATTTTTAAGCAAAATCGAAAGAAAAAAAGAAAAACTGATCGATACTCGTCATTTATTAACCCTCTATCGCATGAATTTTTACGACGAGTTGTAAAAAAGTATATATGGCTGCTGGTCTACTTAAAAATGAGTGTGCTCGTGAAATAAATAATAAAATTTTATTAGAAAATGTTATTTATTGCATTTTATGACTGCTTTTGACCGTGAACTAATCGACTAAAACTCCACAGCGAGTTTATATATCAGCACGATGAATTTTAGCAAGAGACTTCTGCTGGATTCTGCTGGTTTATCTCACGATTCCTTTGAGAGAGGGAATTACACTCGCGGCAGATCGGAATAATTCTAGCTCTTGAAAAAATAGACAGAGGGGAGTTTATGTTCGTTTATTGGAGTGCTGTTGGCGATGCTGGGGAATATTCTGATTAAATTTGACGTTTAGAATGCTGTGTGTTTGTCAGGTGTCTTTCCTTTTGGGCCTAGATCCTTAGCTCGATTGAAAATTCGATTCTCCAACCTCTTTTGTAGAGTTTTTGCACTCTGAGAATTTAAGTATGCTATTTTTCGCCATGTTTACGGTAAACTGGAGTTAACAGACTTTTTCGAAGCTTTTTTTTGTTTAATCGAGTTCAGAATACTCAATAATTAGCCTTTTCCTTTTCCATTCCAAGTAAGATAGAACGTAGAGTCAGATTTATGCATACGAATTTTATTCAGAGACTTCTTTTATCAATTTTCCATATTCTGATAACTTAACTGTGCCATTTTTCGTCACACTGAGTACTGTATTCGTGTTTACCATGAGCTAATACATTTTTTTCAGAATACTCCGTAAGTAGCTCGTTTCATTCTTATTCAAAATACCATAGAACGTATACTGAGATTTATGCACGATGAGCTGATAAATTTTACCAAGAGACTCTTCTTTCTATAGATTTTTTTATCTCTGATAAGTTAAGTGCGCCGTTTCTCGTCAAATTAGTATCATATTCACATTAACCATGAGTTAATAGCCTCTTCTTCAGTTTCTTTCATTCAACCAGGTTCAGAATCCTCCACAATTAGCCCATCTCATTCTCATTCGAAACGAAAAAGATTATAATATCTTTTACACACTGAGCCGATGAATTTGATCAAGAAAAATCTTTGTTTATAGATTGTTATAGTTCTGAAAGCTATAAAAATCTTTCATCAATCTTTTAACAGATTATATTCGTACTAACCATGAGCTAATGGTTTCTTCCATAGTTTCTTTGATTCAACCAGGTTCAGAATCCTCTGCAATTAGCTTATTTCCATTCTAAATAAGAAAAAATCCCAGTGAATCCATAGTTTGAACTTCATCGAAGGGAAGAAAGCAAACGTCGACAGTTCCTTCGTCCGAAAAATGGTAGAATCTCGCCCAGACGTTCGTTTCTCGCGTGAAGATCAAGCTTTCGTAGTAGAAGGTAATCCTCCAGGCGTAGGATTACCGTGGAAGAATGATTGACGCGGGTGCCGATAAAAAGTGCTGCCGAAATCTTTTACCGTTCGAGCGCGAAGATAAACAAGCAACGCGTCCACGGTTCCAAGAAGATCGTTAAATCGACGGAGTATTTTTCTCTATTTTTCTCATTTTCTCTCTCTCTCTCTCTCTCTCTCTCTCAGTTTGAGCATTTCCAGTTGGAAAAAGAGATATTCTTTGTAGACTATCTCATTCGATCTACGAGCGTATGTATACGACATATATCTCATTCGGTCTGACGTCATTGGTTCGCCTCTGTATTCGATCTATAGAAGCAGTTGTTCCTCTTCTTCGCGTCGAATACGGCCAGTGCACCGCGTCAGCGGCGTCACGCTATTCTTGAACGCACTAAACACCGCCGCACTTTCAAACAGTTTACTCGTCGACCAATAAAGATCGCTATATCGAATCGATCGCCAGACGGGGAAAGTTTCAGCAAGGTTCCCGACCGTCTCTGTCTTCTTGTTAGAGTAAGCCGAGAACGTGTAACCGTGCTAGTTTCATCCGAACGGAGATTTATGGCACGATGAAGAAATTCCACGGAGAAAACAGAGATTTCGAACGATCTGTACGTTGACGCACCGGTGATAAAACGTCCTCCTTCTCTTTTCTTTTTCTTCCTCTTCCTTCTGTTTCCTCTTTCTCGATCCTCGCGATTCCTCGGACCGTCAGTTGTTTTTCTGCGGATCCGCCGCGGTTCGACGAAAGCTTATTTCTTTATTCAAACTTGCGGAGGGAAGATTTATGAAGGAGGAAGAGAGCGGATACTGTCGATGGAAGAATCGCAGATCAGGAGGTGAGCGAGAATTCTTCGCGACGAGGATAGAATTCTTTTTGTGTTGGGTTATTCTTGGGATTCCTGCAGATTTTTGTGGATTCTTAGGTAGAAGTCTGAGATGAAGAATTGAATGTGGTCTTACAAGAAGGATCTGTAATGTCTGGTTGGCTTTCAATTTCTCGGAAATCGGAGCAGATATTCGGGTATTGCTAATTTTAAGACAATTAGGGATCGTCGTTGAGTAGAAATAGAAGTTGCGCGTGATAAAAACAGAGACTAACTCTAGAATGGGAAAATAGGGCTATTTAAGGGTTTCAGGAAGGTGAACTTTAGGATATGACTGTGTGGAAGAGGAGTCATGACTAATGGTGAAAGTTGGTGACTAATTCTAGATACAGATAATAATAAGAAAAATATTTGAGAGTGTAACAGATCGAAGGATCCAAAAATCAGGGATTGCAATCGATTGTGGATCGCTACGTCCCATTACGACATCAAATCAAGGGGATACATAAGGATCGACCAGGTAGTTAGTAGAGATCGATGGATTAATCAATCAACCAGTCAACATTCCGTGGTTGTCATATCGATTTAGCGTTCACGTTTAGTTACGGGTCGCGTAGTGTCGAAGAACAATTCATTAACACATTGTACGCCGGCTAAATATTAGTAGCTGAGAAAATCTGGGTGCTGGTAGTCACATTGTTTATTTATGGGCAATGGATACTCGAAAGAAAGTATATTAAAAATTTTATACATTTTCACAAAAGAATATATAGTATATTTTTGTTGAACATTCGACAGATACGTTTCAATAAAAATCAAAGCAATGATAAGTTGTAAATCCTGTAATAATATGGGACCGGCGTAGAATCTGTTTTTATTTTTTAAACTATTAGTGGTCCAAGTAGAATTTAGATGTTGAAATAATTGGTATTTTTATTTGGCGTCTAGAATGTTCAAATTTCGAATTAAGAGGGTATAAAAATTACACTAGAAGCACTATAAGGATTCTATAAAAATTCAATGTAAGGAAGATAGATCAATTGTGTATATATAATCAAATAAGAGGTTACTTTCGTAGAGTCAGCGCGGCAAAGTGAGTATCGTGCTCGCCTGACACTCCGAAGTTCGCGAGTTCGATTCTTGACTCATCGAAAGGATTTTTTCCTCTAAAAATTTTCTTCGTAACGGAAAATATGTGATATATCCATCTTTCGGAATAAAAGAAAAACGAGTATTAGAATTTTCATTAATCTATGACTCTATAATAGGAGGAAAATCAGGAAAAAGGAGAGAAAAAGCGGAGTTGAAAAAAGTTAAATATTTCTCTCGATAATTGATTCTTATTAATATACTTGGGGAAAAGATCCTCGAATTTCCAAAAATAATATCGACTGACGGCAACCCGTTCGACGAGAAGAGGTGGCGGAGGAAAAAAGAGGAAAAGCGGAAAACCCCCCCATCGTCAGGGCTTCGACGCGAGGCCTGTCAACGTGTTTTCACCTCGTAAAACTCGTCGGCGTGCGTTTCACTGGCCTCCGTACGTTCGGTAAATCAAATCGGGCCAGATACTCTAGCTTAAATTACTACCGACACGCTGTCGTTCCGTTATTGCGCCGATAAAACCGTCGATTTCACGTGACCACGTGCTTTGGTCTGTGAACGATCCTCGAAAGATTTCTCTAGAAAAAAAATAACGAAGCTAGAAAATGGTGTTTTAAAGAAGCAGAGATCGAACCAAAATTTTTCACCATATCGAACATCCATCCTAGAGTTTCTCCTCAGATATAACCTAAACTGATAATTAGTGGCTGCTATTAGGAGGCCATATCCAAATTAGCAGCTACGTTACGAGCTGCGTTGTCGAACTAATACTCGACAGAATGTACGTATCAATATGACGGTGTGTTCCTGTTTTCTGAAATTCCTGTTTCTATGGTTAAAAGTCGCTCGATCGTTAATCAACTTTCCACAATTAATTCGATCGCGAGCCTAACTTCGTTCTCTGAATCTCGCGATTTCTATCTGAAGATTTATCACGGTGGATGCTAATCTCCGTCGATAGTTCTATATTTTTCTCTACTTGGACGGTGACCTTTCACGCGAAACAATTGCATCGAAATTTCTTCGCCGAAACGCTCTCCATGCAACGGCTGCGTGGTTGTCTCTGGACGCGTTTCAGGAATTATATCGCCGACCGTTGGAACGGAGCAACGTTAATTAATTAATCAAGGGTAATTAGTGTACGGTGAATCCGATTGGGCAAGCGTAGCCTGGCAACGTCGATTGGAATATTCAAACGATCCTGACCACTCGTGGCGACGTAAGTCGATTTCAGTTGCAACCCTCGTAATTTCACACAGATGTTCCAAAATTTCCACCCATCCACGGGGTGCAATTGGTACATCTGTCGTTTGAACGACGACGACGACGCGCCGTCACGATTACGATCGATTCAACGATTCGTGTATAAGTATACATATACACATATATACGTAGGAACGCTTCCTGCGTCGATTCTCGGTTCCTTCAGGTTTCTCGGATAAACTGAAAATACAATGTAAAGTTTGATATTATTTGAACAGCATTAAAATTAGTTTTCGAAACTTGTCCGTCGCACTTTCGAATTTCTAATTACACCAGTGCCAGGCTTACACACTGGTGGAAGTTGCTTTGAATTAAATTGTTTGATAGATAACGCACCCTTACGTGTTAGTTCAAGTTGTACCGAGAGATATACGAGAAGAATAACGTTTGTATAGTCGATAGAAGACATATAGCGAGTTCGTAAAATCGTTTAAGCATTAGAAATCGAGTTTCTTTTCTAATTTTGGCAAATCCACCTGGGTTTGTCAAATTATAGTTACAAAATAGAAGATCTTCGCTAGTCACATTTATTATTTACGAATAACGAATAATTCTACGTTATTCTTAATTTAAAACGATGTTAGGTTAGGCAATAAATGTTCTCAGTAACATTTACTGAGATATCTACGTTGTTCAGGACCACGATCGAGCGCGGTTCAAAGCCACGCTCCAATCGTTGAGTGCGCGCTCTGATTGGCCAGTGTTTTTCGTTGATAATTCAAAAACGAAGCTTCAACCAACATTTTTGCAAAGGAAAAAGTTGTTCAGATTCACTCCAGCAATAATACTTGATACATGATCTGAATTTGACACCACGAGTGTCACTCGTGACATTCGTATTACGTCTAAAATTCTGTTCACGAGTTAGGCTCGTTAAATTATGGCAAGAGGGTTAATCTTACCATTCGAGGGTGAAATTCTTGTCCGATACGGGGAAAACAAGGGCTACAGAGAGTATCCCATTGGTGTTTGCCGCATTAGTAGCCCAATATCGACAATTCCATTTGATCGTATAATTAACGCGTCTACGGAAATCCTCGTCGAATAATTTCCTCGTAGTACCTCGGTATTTCGCCAAATCGCTTCTCTGTTCCTCCCGTTTATTCTTCTCGATTGGCTGAGCATTGCAATAAACCGATAACAATGGAATTATCGTGTCGCGGGCCGTTCGTACAACAGACAGTTTTTCCTAGTCGGGTTCCTCGTTCTTTTTCTTCTTTTCGGGGGCGTTGAAGATGGCTTCAGACAAGGAGGAGGAGGAAACGGCGTGGTTTTCTTTTGATTCGAGCGTGTCTCAGCGCAGCTGGTCGATTACCTTTGTCCCAGCCGATATTCCGGATATTTACGCGACCGCGATAAATGTTCCACGGAACAAAGGAAGCACAATGAGGATTCCTTCGAGCGGATTAACTTGGCGCGAACACGGTGAAAGGGACTTTTAATTGGAACTCTTTATGCGCAACGCGTGAAAATCGACTTTTCGCGGGTAGATCGCCTCTCTGGAATAATAAAATAGAGGTTATCAGTTAGGTAGAACGGTTTTGTCATTAAATGAAATCTTAGATAATCTGTCCGACCATCCTTTTCGCTCTTTTTCTCTTCTTTCAGTGGTCTTTGATTGTAGGTTCAATGTTTAATTGTAATTCCGACAAGACTGTCTGAATCTATTGCGTTTAATCGCCTGGACTTTTCACTCGATATAATTTAATTCACATACTTTAGACCTATTTCACCAGGACACTCTTGATTTTATAATTTGCCCTTGATTCCACTTGAAACTTCCTCGACTAGCCACTTACGATCAAGTTTATATCAATCATTGTCATATACAATTTTTATTTCTCACAAAATTTGATATGGAACGTCGTACAATCGAATGACAAGACTTTTTTCGAGTAATGAGAAAACTATTTGGTAATATACATAAAGATACAAAATAATTCTCATGGCGTAAGTTGAAAAGATACAGAGAAAGGGGAAAAAGGAAGAAATTATAATTTAGGGCAAAGGTCAAGTATGTATAGGGAATGATATATTGTTTCCCATCTTAGATCGCTTAACTTTCTCCGAGTCTTTAAAGTTGCACGCAGACGAGCTTTGTCGAGCTTCAAACGCTATTCCTCTTCTCTTCATTAGGCCGTAGCCATTTCTTTTTAATTTCCCTGTAGAGTTTCTCCAACTGGTCGTAGTATTTGTCAGCTGTGACAGGTTTCACCAAGTCGTAGAAACTCCTTTTGTATCCCTACTAAATACAGAACATACTCTTCGGCTGATGAAGGGGTAGTTCGAACGTCGTAGAAGCTGATTGCTCAAATCAGCTGGCACTTTCAATCTGAAAATAATGTCTGACAATGGTCAATGTTAATTTCCAGTATAGTTTTACGAAATTATTAATTGGAATATTATATTTCAATACGTTGATGACTGGAGACGCTAATTCGTCTCTTACGGTACTTTGTGCGGTATCTTATAACAAATGTTAACTACTGTTAAGTAAAATGGTGAAAAAAGCAATGGATGTTATAAGTAAAATGGTAGGAATGTGTTTTTACTGTGCATGCTTGAATAATACAAAATCCTTACCAATATGTTAGATTTAATATAATATATTATTATTATTATTATTATTATTATATATTTTATTATATTATATCTAATATATTGATGACGATTTCGTATTATTCAAGCATGCAATGTAAAAACACGACCATGACATTTTGTTTATAGCATCTATTGTTTTCTTTACTGTTTTATTTAACAGTAATTATATATATTTAATTATTTTTTTAATTATTTTCTCGATAATATATGAAGACACTTTTCACATTTCGTAAACTCTCAGGATATAATTAGGATACGGTGCGTATAAATTTGGTCAACCAATGACGACCATGATTATTCAAATATTATGCATTCGCGGAGTATTACGAGCTTCGAACGTAGGAGGCTTGTCCTTCGCTTGATTTATTTTTACAAATTACTTAACAGACATGCATCCTGTCCGAAGATTCTTGAGGGAATTAATATCGAGAAGGCTCAAGTATACTCTAGAATTTACAAACATATCAGATTGTTAATTTGAGACAAACCTAACCTATCACTAGAAACGTACATTTTTTTTTATCGCTCGATATCTTTTTTTTTAAATTAAATAATTAATAAAGAAAGCATTCTGAGACAAATTAAACAGCGAGATAATTGTTCTGTAAGTATTAATCGTCAGTTGACAGTGTCTGGGTCCATTTGGACCCAAGTGTTAAGAGAAAGAGCGTATTTTCATGTCGTTGAGAAAATAAATAAAAAGAATCTACGAAATATGGAAAAAGTCTTTATATTGTCGAGAAAAAAATTAAAAAAAGTGAAACCATTAATATAGAATACACTCTGAGGTGGATTAGACAGATAGAGAATTCTTCTGTAAGTGTAATCCTTTCGCTACGGTACCTGGGTCCATTTGGACCCAAGCGTTAAGAAAAAGAGCGTATCTTTATATCGTTGAGAAAATAAAAGACAGGAGTAAAATAAGACTCTATGGAAATATCGAAAGAGTCGTCTAAAAGGTGCACCACAAAGTTAGCTTGGGTCTAAACGGACCCAAGCATAGTTTCTCATACGATTCTCGAAACCGTTCGTCGTCCAAGAGGTAATTATATACCTTACAACATTTCATTTGTCTATAAAAAGAAAATACAACGACTCAACTCGTTTATAAAAGGAAATGAAATAAAGTTTGGTTGGACAAATCGAACCACAACGACAATAATTTAATCGACCGTAAAAACTGCGTGGAACCATTATTATTTCATCGAATTTCAATTAATCCTCGATTATTCGTCGTCGATCGCCGTCATTCTTTTCTCCGTGTTTCCAATATTCCAGATACAGCGAAACATGAATCTGTTCACCGCGCGAATTACAACGATGCGAAATAAAAGAAATCGATGCGGCGAATGGCGATATTTAAATGGACATTAACGTACGATCGTAGACATTTGTATTGCTATGTTTTATGCTTTTCGTTGCAACGGGAAACCTCTTTAATTCCACGTGCACAGGGGTAAAAAAGACGCGAAATTTATCAGCGTCCAGCAGCAACGGTCCCGCGGAGGACCGGAAGTTACATACAGATTCGAAAACGTATTCATCGCTTGGCACAATATCGCAACGGTGAGAACGAAGTTATTCTCTGAAACGTATCTGCATGGAACACACTGACTCCTCTCCTATATGCTGGTGAACAACACTGAATCGAACAATTCAAACGACACCACAATGCGTCACTGATAACCATTTCTAATGACGGGACTGTCTTATCAGAGTAAAAATTAGAAATAAAAATGAGCCTTTTTTATGTATCGAAAGATGATGGCACTTTTGTTCACAGAAAGACTCTTATGGCGTTTCAATCAATCGTTCAACGAGCATTGAACAATTAAGAATGATCTAAAATGACGATTATTGGAAACTAGATTGTTTAGGTATGTTTGACGAGAAAGAATCAGGTTGTTCACTTTATTCTAGTCTCTTCAAAAATATATAAAACGCACATATGAATATCAGCGCCATTTTATAGGTTGAGGACGATTTAATAGCGGAAGTGGGTTATAAATATAAAAATTGGAACGAAAAATGAATTTTTGTCATATATTGAAAGATACAGGCGAATTTTTTTGTTCCTAAAAAATATTTCATCTTTGAGAAAATACTATGGTGTTTGAATCAATCGTTCAACGAGCATTGAAGAAATAATTCATATCTAAAATAACAATGATATGGAAACTGGATTGTTTAAATATGTTTGACTAGGAATGATGTTGTTCAAGTATATTTTGACTTTATTCCAGTCTCCTCAAAAATATACAAAAAATGCTCCACACGTACTTTAGCCTCGTTTTATAAGTTGAGTATGATTTAATGGCGGAAGTGTGTTATAAACATAAAAATTGGAATGAAAAATAAATTTTTGTCATATATCGAAAGATGTAGGCGAATTTTTTTGGTTCCTAAAAAATGTTTCATCTTTGAGAAAATACTATGGTATTTAAATCAATCGTTCAACGAGCATTGAAGAAATAATTAATATCTAAAATGACGATTAATGGAAATTAGAAATTGTTTAAATACGTTTGGCGAGAAAGAATCAGGTTGTCCACTTTATTCTAGTCTCTTCAAAAATATACAAAACGCACCATACAGATATTAGCCCCATTTTATAGGTTGAGCATCATTTAATGGCGGAAGTGTGTTATAAACATAAAAATTCGAGAAAAATGAACTTTTTTCATATATCGAAAGATACAGGCGAATTCTTCTTGTTCCTAAACGATGATTTTCTTCTTTATCTTTGAGAAAATACTATTGTGCTGGATCTGTCTTTACTACTCCGCGATATAAAGTGTTCAATAAGCATCGAAGAATTAACGAGACGCTAAACTAACGGTTATATTAGAAACTGGATTGTCCAAATACATCTTGTAAAATCAGATCAGGTTGTTCAAGAGTACCTTGACTTTATTCCAGTCTCTTTAAAAATATACAAAACGCTTCGCACGTATACTAACCTGATTTTATAGGTTAGGAGTAGCAACAAGCTCTAGCTAAACTTTGCCTTTGCATACACTGGTGTAAAATTTTTAATGTAAACGTTATCATCTTCGCCATCATTATTTTACCACATGATACCATCGTTATACCTTATTTTCCCGAGAAAATTGTCAATTTTCATTTTATCGTTCAGAATATTTTCTAATACTAAATTTCTAATAGAAAATATGTCATAAGTTGAACTCTAATACTCCAATAAACGTTTCTAGACAACAATATCGATATTTTTTTTCGTTATTCCCTAATTCTCTAATTAAATTAATTTTCAAACCGATATTTTCTCTTCACTTTTGTCACAAGAATTTCATACTTTCAATTTTCCCGAATTTTCTCGCGAGCCTGTGATATGTGCTTTAATTCCACGATCCCGTCGTATTTCTTTGATCCACTACATCTTCACAGAAACCGAAGAGCTGGATTAACAGTGACACGGCCGTCTCGCCTAATCAGGCCAACAGTTCTAATTACTCTCGACGTCAGTCTCAGAAAGGGAGTCAAAAAAAAAAAAAAAAAAAGAAAAAGAACCGGTTGTCCCAGAGGCGTCTTGGGCTATCCGCTTTATCCAAGCGATCACGTTCGTTAACGTTATCAGAAAAGCCCGTGGCGCAGAATTCCTGATTACGCTCCTTAAATATTCCCTTTGAATCGTGTTTCATGTCTTTTGAACTTCCCGCCAGGAAACCAGTCTACCTCCGTGTGGCTGGATTCGTGTATTTATTTAAAATACACTAGCAAACATGATTATACACGCCAGTCGGTCGATCATTTGCATACAATTCCGGCTCGTTAAGTCCACGAATAATTTTCCCTCGATTTACCTATATCCAAATGGCGGAGGGGGGGAAAAAAAAAGTGGTCGAAGAAAGGGTTATTCAGGCGCAAGGGTGGTAATTTGAAGAGGAAATGAGCGAACTCGCGGATCCATTACGTTGCTTATTGGACGTCGTCGCGACGCTTGAGCTATTAGCACGTTTCCTCCTGTATTTCACTTACATTTTCTACGCAGGTTCTTTCTTTTCTTTCTCCTGTGATGTTTGGAACGAATTGTGGTTCATTTGTTCATTTATGTTTTTATATAGAAATATTCCAAATGTGAAATGTGCATGATAGATTTATTTGCTGTCTCTTTAGTTTTAAAATAGATAAATACATATATTTTATTAAATTTATCAGCAGATTTATTTAATATATGTAGATTAATACTTATAGAAACGTTGTGTTGTAAATATTTTCACTTTTAAAAATTGAAAACAGTAACGATAGGTTTATTGTTCATAGTTTACAGAATTATAGGGCAAAATTAAAATTGATTATTAAACTATGTATATAGATAAGTATTAAGTAATTTCAAAAATTAACAAAACAGAAAGTAGCTCCAGTAAGTGTTACTCAATTGTAAAATTAATACTGTCTCCTTTTTAAAAAAAATTTTGAGAGCTTCTCTTTACCCTTCAACAGTTGCTTCAAGAGAATCTGTTACAGATTAAAAAATTAGTATCTTCGAACAATTTAATCTTCGACAACTTGATGTTCCTTCATTTACGAGAAGAAAAATTATAGTTGAGAAAAATTTTCCATGTTTCAAAATATCAAAAAGCAAGAATTAATTATTGCGAGAACACTGACTGATAGTAATGCAAAAAATCATAGCGATAAACGATTAAAAAGAGGCGTCTGAAGTACAGATATTTCAGTAAAGTATTAATTCTAAATCTCATTTCATGCGATACTTTCTTTTTACATAAAATTCGATGCTTTATCCAAATTCGAGAACAAACGTTAGGTATTCCATTCAAAAGACAATCTTCACATCTCGATAAAAAAACAAAGAAATAAAAAATCAACTACTGCATGTCTTAATCCCTTCTAGAAACCGCGCAACTTTTGTCTGAAACATTTTTTCGCAGGGCAAATAATTTACAAGACTCACATAGCATAAGTCGAACGTCAGGAAACAGCAAAAACCCAGAAAAATCCCAGAATTTCTGTAGAATTCGAGAAACGAAAGGATCAACCTATTGAAAAGGCTTCTAAGTTCCTTCAGAAATGATTCACAAACGTTCCCCTACACTTTCAGCCCTTCTTTATCGCAAGCTGGAGACCAGAAGGCGACCATTACAGTTTTCTAACGCGAGAAAACAGAGGAAACGTTCTACGCGCGTTCCTGTCCCTTTAAATTTCTCCGCAACGGTTTCACCAGCGGTTTCGAGGAGCGAATATTTTTCAGTGCGGTACTTTACTATTTTAATTTTCAATGCTCAACGGAAACTAGGTCTTGCGTACTTTATACCAGCTGGCCCTTTTCTTGAAACGAAAGGCGAAAGGCCGCGCCCCTTTCAACCGTCCGTGACCCGCGCCTGTTATTTGTGCGACGTTCACTTAATTAACTTACCGTCACAACCGTGTGCTTGGGAACCTTTAAGATTTAAGGTGTAACACCGACAACAACACCGACAAACAGAGACAGAAAGTAGGGTTTTATAGAGCAACACCGAAAACCCTAAGCAACTGGCTCACGATCGCGTTGGAATCGTGCATTCCGTTCATTTTCTTATCAGGACTAGTGGCATCCAGGTTCTCTCATCTTCCTTGAATTAATCGTCGACCACCACGCGATACCAACACTATTCTACACGTAACACTAGTTCTGTGTGGTCTCTAGAAACCGTGTGGTTCTTTCTCGCTCGCTCGAGTGTGTCCTGGCTTTTGGTGAAACTGAAAAGGCAGGCAACGTGGTTCTTTCGACGGCTAACTGTAAGAGTGTGTTGTATCGTAGGTAGATAAGAGATGGAATAGAGGAAAATCGTAAAGCGTTGTATATCGTGAGACTAGGGAGACGTTTAGCGACTATTTGTTACGGTAGATATGATCTAAGAGCGATATTGGATGAGGTCACCGGGTGATTTACTATCTCGATCAACTTCTGTATATTTTATACAACAGTGTAATTAACAGGCTCGTATCTTTTTATCGAGGAAATTCCTGGAAATTCTTGAGGACTTTCTGGATAGATAGGAGAATTAGCGAAGTTACGAATTTCGTACAAATGGCTCTTGCGTTATGGATATTAAGGATGAGTTAATAATCACGATGGAGGAGATTTAAACAGGGTAAGTGGAAAATGGAGAGATGTGTTTTTCACTCTGGAGCTTATAGACGATCTGTGTCTTTGTGTCGAATTGCCATCGTTCATTTTCGCGCGGAAAATTTTCATTTCGCGAATAAAACTGTTTGAAATGAACGAGCTGCTTGCAGTCTATTTTACGTTCTTAGATATTCTTTCGAGTGCCAGGAACATTCTTCGTTTTAACTCTTTAAGTGACTATACTATTGTTTTAGTGTTGTATTAACGAAAGCTGATTATCTTTGGTAATCTTCAGTCTTAGAAATTACAATTCATTTTTGTTACCCATGTTCTTGTCGTATCTTGATTAAAATATCAGAATCTGACTCGTTACAAGGCAAAATGAAATTGTTCGAGGCTTGCTATATTTTCAGAATAAAGTATCTATCTCACGTGCACCCACGAACAAATGAAATTTCTTTTTAACTGAGGTGTTTGATTTATTAGACTGCTTTTGCATTTATAAGAAATTCAAAGGTGCAAATTTGCACGGGAAAAAACAATTAACAAATTTCTGTGATATGTTATAGAGTTACGAGGTTTTTTCTACTACATTTTCAAAAACATGAATCTGCATAGAAATCTGCAGTCCACTTATTGCACTGATTTTCAAACACATTTCTTTCGAAACCAAAGCCTCTAACGCAACTTTGTCATTCTTGATTTACGTCTTATTTCGAGCCGAACTATCTCCCTGACCTCATTTGCACCCTGTGTATTAGTTACCTTCATTCGATGATGAATTCACAATTCGTCCGTGATCTGTATCTCGCGTTAATCTACCTGATTTATTTATGGAGCTTCGCTCGGAACACTGGGATTCCAAGAAACACGCTGTTGCGGCTAAATGGAGGACGATATCGTTAAAAAAGAGAAAGAGAGAGAGAGAGAGAGAGAATCGTAACAAGGGAGAAGAATAGGAGAGATAGAATACCGGAAGTATCTCGAGTCATTTCACGCGAGGGATGATCCATCGCTAGTGAACTCGCCGGAAACGGAAAGCTGAAATTTCCTGGCGAGGCTCCAGGGATGTTCCTCCGCGGCCAAAGAGAGAGTGAAAAAAGAAAAAAATTAACAGGTCGCGTGAGATTAATCGAGCCAACGACGCAGCCCGTGAGTTACGGTTAGGGCTGAAGAAGAGCCTCGTTTCGAGAAGGAAACTCTCTGCTCTCCGCGACGAAGATAAATTGCCTCGAGAGTGGACTGTTCGAACGAATCGAGAGGTCGAAACGTACTGTCGACTACCTCGTAAACCGACAATTACTCGATACAACACATTTTTTCCCCTCCTCTTCTTCTTTCTGTGAAATCTTCGACAACTCGTCGATGTATAATCGAGCTATTTAATGTAGTACTGTAAGAGAATTTTTTATTACTTCGATGTAACGCTGTATCTCGAGAGATTCGTTCTATTTCGCGTGGAAGTGTCGTAGGATAATAAGAATTATCGAAAGAAAGAAAGAGAAAAAGAAACTAGGAGGATTGTTAGAAAATTGACGAACAGACTTATGAGAGTCAGTCATAGTGTTTGCTAAGCGAGTAAATCGAATAATCGTTGTCGTAAACTTTTATCTTTTTGGTTTTTAAAAGTCGTTTATCTTCATCTCGGATTAAATTGTTATTTCCTTTTTGTACCTAACTTAGGACAGCGAGACTATTGATATTCGTACCTTACAGTATATCTTCATCAGTTTCTCGATGGATAGCAGAATAAGTAAGAACCATCAAATGGTGTAAGTTAGAGGAATATTGAATAAAATGATCGTATATCTTGCTTTTCACGGCAGAATGACTTTATTACATTAGGGTGTAACTTTACAATGGCTTACGTAAAAGAGATGTAACATTTTTTGATATTACCGGAGATTACGGAACTTTTATTTGATCCTCCATTATCTAAAAGTCGATTTCCTTCACGTATATTACTTCTGCATTAAGCAGCTCAATTGTTAAGGCTGTGGGTTCACTACTACGGTAATTTCATGTTACTTTCGTTCAAACTAATCCTTATGCCCGATCCACGCTGGTCAGAACTGTTTCCTAACAGTTTGCAGAATGTTAACAAATTGTTCACAAACTTAAGTAGTATGGTATTCACCCTGGAACTCGAAAGCTGCTCGTTAGAATGTTCACGAACTTAAGCAGCATCGCATCCACATCGGAGCTTGCGAACTGTTCGCGAGCGAAGCACAAATAGTTACAGATTTTTACTCGTAAACGAGTTCTTCTGAGCGAATGTTCATTTACGCTGAACAATGTTCGCTATTCGCTAACAAGATTGTTACAATATGCACCTTGCTAACAAAAATGACCACACTTGGTCGCGCTGCTCGTGAACACCAGTGTGAATTGGGCATTACGCTATGGCTAAACGATCCGCGAAGTTGAGCTGTTTGTGTGCGAATTTAGGAAAAAAAAAAAATGAGTAAAATGTTTCTTCGTCTTTTGTGCTTTCCTTTCTCCAAAATAAGTAGGCTCAGGACCTCTATGCTCATCAAAAGAGGAAATAACAGTCAGGAAATTAAAAAGAGCGCCTTAACTAAAAACACAAAATCCCGGCATGTTAATTCGGAAGTCGCAAGTTCGCTCCCAAACTTTTCTTCAGCTTCTACAAATGTAAAATTCCTCAACCTTATGAAAGAATCATTCTTTTCTTAACACCCAAGTTTGAAAGAACCCAGACATGGTACATCGAAGGTGATTAACCATCTTCTTACTTTCTTCTCCTCTATCATCGCCCGGATTTTCTATCTAAATCTATCATACCGAACAATGCCATCTGGTCTTAGAAAGACGACGCGGACGATAAGTAATCAGGTCCACGTTTCATCGTTGCTGAAGTAACGTTACTAATGACCCGATATCTCGTAAAGTAAGAACGTTCTCTGGTTAAGCCAGGCGCGTGCAGATCCCCAAGTCGATAGATAAACGTCAGCATGACGAGGTTAGGAAATAAAACGAGGGGAGAAACGACGGACTTGGTTGGCGTGGCTGGAGGCCGTAAAAGCCGGGGCGAAAGTCGCGGCTGCGCTTCTGCGAGGGAACCGACGCCGCCGCCGACGCCGCCGCCGACGCCGCCGCTACCGGCGTCGTGTTCGAGGACAACTTCCTGACATTTCGCAGCTGCGGTCTACCGCGTAAACATCCGCGGACATGGCCAAGCCACGTGACACCTTGCAGACGCGGATCGCCGCCGTCGAAACAGCGATATCCTGTCCGCTGCGAAAATATACGACCACCTCCACTACTTCCCCTTCGAATCCTCCTCTATTCGCGTACGATATAAATATGCTAAACAACCGGCGCGGGGTTTCCTAACTGTTCACCACCTCTATGCACCGCCGCTCTATAATTAGCGCGTTGTTGATGATGCGCCATCGGTGTAATCGCGCGTAATTCACGCATCGACGGACAGTGTTTGGCCAGCGGCGGCTAAACTTAGGAAGGCTGCGTACGAGTAACCGAGCCGTGTAAATGTTTCGCTGACTAAACGTTTAAATAGGAGATAGATAACCGATCGAGTATTCTACAAACAAAAGGTTCGTCGATTCTTTCTCTCTTTCTGTTTATTCTTTTTGTTCGCGAAATTCTTCGTGATAGGAACCAGATGAGAACCATCTGGTTGAGCAGAATGGGACGAATAGAGGTGGCGCGTTCACGCGACGTTTGGGACTGTGGGTCATCGAGAGAGGCATTTGTTTCTTTGTGTGACCCACCGATTGAGTCGCTCTAACGTGGGTGACGAGAGAAATGGGATAGAAAACGTGACCCATGGTGGATCGTTGAGCGGTGCCTTTGTCAGTGTGGTGAACGATTGAACGAACGATGTGATCCACAGTGGGTCATTCAGTGATGCTCTTATTTGTCCATGTGACCCATTGATTAGGCCTCTGCAGTATAAAAAAAAAAAATGGGATAGACGGTGTGATCCGTAGTGGGTCATTTAGCAATGCACTCTTCTGTTGGTGTGACCCACTGATCGGGTCATTAAAGCGTAAATGACAATAGAAAAAATAGAATAGACGATGTGATTTACAGTGGGTCATTCACCGATGCTCTTGCTTGTCCATGTGACCCATTGATTAGGCCTCTGTAGAGTAAAAAAATGGGATAGACGGTGTGATCCATAGTGGGTCATTTAATAATGCACTCTTCTGTCGGTGTGACCCACTGATAAGGTCATTAAAGCGTAAATGACTGAGCGATGCTCTTAAATAAGACAAGCATTAAATAAGGACAAATGCCCACGTGACCCATTGATAATGTTACTGCAGCGTAAAGAAAAGATCGAACAGCCTCACCACATTATTTTATAATATTCTATAAGTGTAAAGATTGTAAGCTAATAAAGAAAATATTGATAATGAACATTTCGGTAAAATCGCCGACACTAACGAGCGTTTTACGAATCACGTGAAAAATGAACGCGAGCCTATTCGTACGACAATTTCCTCTAATTTCTAATCGTAGCACACGCTGGCTGAAACTGTACGACCGAAGAAGCCCGTGGAGTGACACGGTAAGCGTGTACGTGTTTCGAAAATACAATGAAAACGTTGAACAACGGGCCTAATAACGTCTCTGGGATGACGCGTAGCCGACGAGAATGACGGAGCGGCTATAAATCATCCGTTGGACGATGCTGCGAGTAAAGGTGATGAATGTTACGACGGAAGATGTTATAACGGAGCGTAACTCCTAAGAAACGACTGAACCTTCGTTTCAAATGATATTCAAGCTTAGAGAGCTTGCGTCTCTTTCTCTGTGACTCGTGAATTTAACCAATTCGCGTACCTATATATACAATATATATAAAAAGCAGCGATTCAACGTTATAAGCGTAGTAACGAGGTTCGAGTGTTGCCTTTGGAACGGCTAAATTCAGAGGCTCTGTATATACGCTCGCGTTTCAATTTTCGTTTCATCGAGTGGCAAGCGTAGAAAGGGGTCCTCGAGCATTTCCTACAAACGGCCACTCGATTCCGTTGGAACGAGTCTCTGGATCGGTGAATTAATTAATTCATAAACGCGTATTGAACTTGATCTCTCGGTAAACTGTAATGCAGTGTACATATGTATGCGTGGATGTGTATACAGGCTGTTTCCGAAAATGTGGACATCACTTCGGGGATAGATTCAGTACGCTGAAACGAGGAAAATAAGTTCGTATTTTTAGTTTTGTTTAGTTTTAACATTTAGTCAACCGCGTAATTTTTACAAACGACGCGAAGTAGTAATCTTCTTCTTTTGAAAGACTCAAAGAGTACTTCTACATTTCCGGTGAGGATGCTTTCTTCCGCCATCCGTTAAAATCTCGTACAAGTTTATATCTTTTTTAAATTGTTCACGCAGCGACTTTATTTTTTGTTAAATAGGAAGAGATATTCAATCGGTTATTTGAACACGGGGAGATCTCATGTGGTTTGTAATGTGTTAAAATACGATAGGGTAGAATAGCTGAATATGAGGCCCATTTCTTTAACTCCTTGCTGTATGACGAGTCTCACTCGTGCTGCAGATTATCGATCAAGATGTGACAAAAGAAGTACTGTATTTCTCAGTCCATTAAAACGCACTTGTTTTACTCCAAAATGTGCCCTAAAATCATCATGTGTTTTATGGACCGAGGGTATAACTTCATTTTCTAAGATGCAAGCTGATTCGCTAGGAAAAATACTATTAAATATTTATTCCCTCATCAGCCATAGAAAATGATTGTCTTTGTTACAAATGTCGATAATAACACTATTTTCTTTGTATAAAATGTTATTATTAAAATAGTTATTTTGATCCTTTTTTGTCTGATCCAAGTATTTTTCGTAAATTCACACAGTGAGTCTTATAGACTGCGAAATATGGTATAGGTCTATCAAATTTATATTTTTCTTCTAACTTTAGTTCGAATTCAAGATAGAGGACCTTCAAATAAAAATTGACATATATTATCTCGACTTTTTTTATTTAAAATTGTATTAGAATAGTGAATATTCGAGACTAACATAAGGGGTTAAGCAAGAACAATTCTTGGTTAATTACGAATGGAATTGAAATCCATCGGATTGGGAAGATTTTTCGTGTGACGTGGAAATTTAACAGGTTTATCAAAGAGATGTAATTTCGGTTGGATTTTAATCCTTCGTGGTCGACGATGCGTCGCTGTAAAGTTTTCTATTAGAGGATTATGTTTTCCGAAACAGAGGGTCCTCTCTCTCTCTCTGTCACGGTAATTACTATTATAGAGGAAGGACACCCTAGCTAGTAGCATGTCGATAGTTAATTAATTCGATGCGAGACCACAGTTAGCTGTCGGTACCGTGGCCTCGGTAAAAACTCCCATTCATAAACGAATTAATTAGCGGTCGCGTCGATTAATTCGACGCTCGAACGTCCCGATCGACTTGTAATCCTCTCACTGTATCCTCTTAATCTATGGCTATTCCCATGATCACACTTCTCAAAATTTCTCTATCATTTTAAGCCTAAGAGTGAAATGTTTCGAAACCGTTTGGAACAATCGACAGTCTAAATTATAAACTTCTCGATATCACTATTCTTCTCTCACTGTATCCTCTTAATCTATGGCTATTCCCATGATCACACTTCTCAAAATTTCTCTATCATTTTAAGCCTAAGAGTGAAATGTTTCGAAACCGTTTGGAACAATCGACAGTCTAAATTATAAACTTCTCGATATCACTATTCTTCTCTCACTGTATCCTCTTAATCTATGGCTATTCCCATGATCACACTTCTCAAAATTTCTCTATCATTTTAAGCCTAAGAGTGAAATGTTTCGAAACCGTTTGGAACAATCGAAAGTCTAAATTATAAACTTCTCGATATCTGATTGTACCATACGTGGTAGTTATGGAGAAATATCGATGGAATATTGATTATTATTATAGGAACAGTATCTTTCATTCTTTACAATTTACAAGCATTTATATAGAAAGGTCGTCTCGTATAACAGAGTTGATTTTTCCCTCCAAAAACGGATAGGAACGAATTGGGGCTGAATTCTTAGGTAGAGCTAACGAATACTTCTGCAAACTTTTATCAAAATCTACGTGCATAAGTCACCAGAGAGTTTTCTTGTTAGATACGTTATCGTTGACGACGCCAATTAAAACGACGCTCTGTTTTCTGCTAAAAATGTGCTAAATCCGCTTCTAAATTCGTCAATTTGATTATCGTTTTCCAACTAACAGCACAGAAATGTTTTTACTGACTCAACTTGGTAGAAGAACCACAGATTGTACAAAACTTCCGCCTTTTCTTAAGGATCTATCGAGTGCTCTCGCTTTCTTCTTTGTTTCCGCGCGTCTAGTAACCAAGATGGCCGTTAACACATTGTTGACCGGTAATTTGATGCAGAAGACTGTTATTCCGTAATTAAATGTGGAAGTGAAATAATCTAAATAAACGTCAATAAACTTTATTTATACATAACGAATTGAAATGAAACTTTCATTGACATACTTTTTATATAATTTCTAATATTTGTATTATTATTTTATACGACTTCTAATATTTTTATTATTATTTTATACGACTTCTAATATTTTTATTATTATTTTATATGACTTCTAATATTTTATTTTTTTTTTTTTGTATGATAAACGGTATAGCAGTCACCTACGTGTAATTATGCTCAACAGATTTTGCGAATATATCTTGTTTCGCTGAGCTTTTTGTAATACTAGAATTATGACAAAAACCTAAATATCAAGAAATGATTTTTGATATATGATTTTTTTATAACAAAGACGAACATGACTAAACACGATGAATAAAGCTTTTGCAATATTCTATATTGCTCTGATAAAAAATTTGATGAACACGAGTTAACCCTCTATGGGCCCGTGTAACTTTCAGGTCACATTTTAATTTATCGACATTTTACACAGAAGTGCAAACATTATAGGCCGTTGTTACATCAAAGTCACATAGTGAATATATTGCAATAAAATTGTTTAACAGGAAAGAATTTTTTTTCATTTGCATATATAGGTTTACAATTGCTGATTTTTCGTTCCTCCAATTTCTTGGATTTAAAACAAAGATTCGACCCATAGAGGGTTAACTCGTGATCGGTCAACAATGTGTTAACTGCTTTCCTCTTCGAAAACGACGGTTCTCATTTGCTTGCACACGTTTCGATTTTGAAATTGAGAATTGGCTCGTCCCGATACGAACTGTATGATCAATGGTATAAACTCGAGATGAAACGTAGTGGAAGCAAAGACAATTTTCCTCAGAGGAACCATCGGGAAGGAAGTTGATACATTTGTCTGATATACAACATAATCGCGAGGCTACGTAGCGGTAGATTCCTCGGGCGTTATCGCGGCCAGTTTCGCGAACTGCCTTCGTAATTCAACGATCGTAACACATTGCCACGGCCGTTAAGGAAATTTCATAGAAGAATTTCCACGGGTTCGCGATCCACGAAGCCCGATAAGCGGCGCGGAACTTTCATGCTCGCGCCCGTATAGATTTTCATCGGTTGTAATGCAAATTGCCCCCGCCTGAATTCCTCGATAAAGTTTTATTACACGGTGAAATTCACCAGCGTAAAAAGCACCGGCTAATTGTTATTAAGCTCGAACCGTAACGATTCAACTTTCGATCAAAATTTATCGAAAGATCATCGATTGGTTAGCGATAGCTCGTATCTTTAGCACGGTGCTTCTTCTAAATTTTTTGTTTATTTCTAAAAGAGGCAATTAGACAATGACGTTGAAGCTAACATTTCGAAATATACGTCCTAATTTTTGTTATTAATTCATTCGCTGTCAGGCAAATTTTGAACGTTTTGCCCTGGGCGCCAGGATTTTATTTCAAGGAAAACTCAGATTTAAATATAATAGTATTTAGTTGCAGATATAGTATTCAAATGGATTTATAGTAATTAAAAAAAAAAAAAGAAAAACACTATTTAAAGAGTTTGTTAACCCTTTGTTAACAAACAAATCTTGACGATTTCTAAATAAAGTTAAAATTTCGCTAGGAAATTATTCTACCTTCGAAATATTATAAAAAACACTATAATTTGAATATTTTGTATTTTTACTTTAGCTGCAATTTAAATTTAAGGCTGGTTATTTCTAAGTAAAGTTAGAACTTTGTTAGGAAATTATTCTACCCTCCAAATATTATAAAAAACACTATAATTTGGATATTTTATATTTTTGCTTTAACTACAGTTTGAATTTAAAGCTGACTGTTTCTATATAAAGTTAGAATTTCCCTAAGAAATTATTCTACTTACCAAATATTATAAAAAACACTACAATTTGGATATTTTTCCATATTACATGCATTCTCCGCAATTTTACATAGAAATCCTCAGTCTAAGTATTATTTTTACACCATATGTTCATTTCACTACACATTTCTACACATCTTTAAAAGCATTCATCTGATTAATTTCTAATCATACAATTACGAGTGTATATTTTTTCAAGTGATATTATAAAGTCCAATTTTGAAGAAAAATGAGTTAATGCTAATTGTAGTTAGACATAGATGTCTGTTCTCCATATTTATAATACCACAGTCACCGACTGAATGGGATTGTAACACTTTAAAAAGAAAACAGCTTTACTTAATTTAACAATCCATCAATGATTCAATTGTCAAGACATTAATTGACCAAAGCATTTACTTTTCAACTTTTCCTAATTACCACAGATTTTCTACGGATCAATAATTGTGCAGATAAAGTTTCCTCACAATCAATTATAATTCTCTCAATTAATTAACTCGATTTCAGAAACTTTTACGTGTGTTCATTTTTCGATCATTACTATATCCGTGACTAACCTAACCTCGAATAATTATGGTTATTGAATTCGTCTGGAAAAGGGCTATAATCTTGTTCAAGATAATACACTTCCATTTGGAAAAACGAAAGTTAGGTTACATAAAGGATTAACGTAATGCGGTAAGAAACAAGAGAAGAAAAGAGAAAAAGGCGGAAGAAAAGCGGAAAATATTAAGGAGAGAATTACAACGCTGACGCAGAGTAACGTTGGAGTGGAGATGGAGGAAGAAGACTAACCTCTCTTCTCCCAGTTTCTCTGACGCAAAGTTGTCTTAACAAACAACATTACCTCGCGTTATTTCACAATTACGCAGCGGCGTCTTCGCGGTTCTCCCGAGGGGGAAGAAAGCGGAGCAAACCCTCTTTCCTTCCTGTCCTATGTAGATGAGAGTGACACAGCAGTTTCCCACGACGCGGAATTTCGTTCGTTCTCGTTGAATTATCGCGTTCTGTTACCGGTGTGTCAGGGATGACAAACGGGTCCGTGTACGTCTTCTTGGATTTTCTTAAATCATTTTGGACAGTAGAACACACCTCGAGGCTACGAAATTTATCCCTCGAAAACTGTCATTTCTTAATCTTCGTTTTTTGTCTCGCTGATCATTTCACGATGATGTCACGTAATCTGGACTTTTTAAGAATTAATGACAAGGTACTAGTTACAAAGTTTTAATCACAAGTTATCACCGATACAGTCATTTCACGATAAGGTTGCCACGCCTCAGTGTTTGGAGTTTTTATACGGTAACAATAACAAGAGTGAGGAGTTTGAAGTTCGGTTTCCCATTGGTCTAGCGGTGTCGTGTATTATCAGATGGTATCATGTGTATCTTGAGGAAAGGTAGATCGTTATAGTGTCGTGTATTGTCAGGTGATGCCATGTGAATTTTGAAGTGACGAATGTCGTTACTTTTCTCAAATTAATTATTCTGTATTTTTTATCGTCTCGTCACCAAAATCTGGGTGATATTTATATTTCCGCAGAGGTCCTGTCATTCATTAGTAAATGACGCTTATGTTGATCCAATTGTGTATGATTTTACATGAAATTTGCTTGCTACAGATTGTTTTTAATAAATATTTCCTTTTTTAACAAGGATGTTTAATGTAATTGTTATTTCTTGTGATGTTCGTTGAAATAATTTAAACAAAGTTATGATAGTTTAGAGCAATTGATACAGTGATATTTTCCTATTTTCTTTGTACTTTTTCTAGATCTTTTTTGATCGAAAGCCTACCTGTTTTTTTTTTTTTTTTTTTATAATAGAGGACACATTCTTCTGAATTTTTTCCTGTTTCTTTTATCACTTTATTATGGAGAAGGAATATTAATAGGGAGAAAGAGGCAAAGCTCGTTTCTTTATCGGAGGTAGGATTCATTCATCGACCTAACCAGGGAATAAAAATTCTTATCGTTGATATTTTCTTCGTTACAAACTGAAAAAGAATTCCTTGAAAATGTCTGCTCATATCAGCTCCAATCTCGCAGAGGTAATTCGAAGGATAGAAAATCTCCCTAATTAGTCTTATCATCAATATTTTCTTTCTTATATATTCGGGAAGAATTCCTTACAAAAGGACTTTCAGCCAATCTTGCAGAAGGAACTCGAAAAAGAGAAAATCCTTCTTAATTAATCTTATCATTGAGATTCTTACAAATTTGGAAAGAATTCCTTGTAAAATGACTGTTTTAGCTAGCTCTAGCCTCGCAGAAGTAACTTGAAGTAGAAAAAATCCTTCTTAATCAGTCTTATCATTGAGATTCTTACAAATTTGGAAAGAATTCCTTGTAAAATGACTGTTTTAGCTAGCTCTAGCCTCGCAGAAGTAACTTGAAGTAGAGAAAATCCTTCATAATCAGTCTTATCATTGAGATTCTTACAAATTCGAAAAGAATTCTCTGTAAAATGACTGTTTCAGCCAGTCTGTCAAAAGAAATTCGAAGGAGAGAAAATCTCTCTTAATCAGACTTTTCATCGATATTTTCTGTCTCACAAATTTGGAAAGAATTCTTTGTAAAATGACTGTTTTAACTATCTCCAGTTTCGCAGAAGGAAGTCGAAGGAGAGAAAATCCTTCTTAATCAATCTTAGCATTGAGATTCTTACAAATTTGGAAAGAATTCCTTGTACAATGACTGTTTTAACTATCTCCAGTTTCGCAGAAGGAAGTCGAAGGGGAGAAAATCCTTCTTAATCAATCTTAGCATTGAGATTCTTACAAATTTGGAAAGAATTCCTTGTACAATGACTGTTTTAACTATCTCCAGTTTCGCAGAAGGAAGTCGAAGGGGAGAAAATCCTTCTTAATCAATCTTAGCATTGAGATTCTTACAAATTTGGAAAGAATTCCTTGTAAAATGACTGTTTTAGCTAGCTCTAGCCTCGCAGAAGTAACTCGAAGTAGAGAAAATCCTTCTTAATCAGTCTTATCATTGAGATTCTTACAAATTCGAAAAGAATTCTCTGTAAAATTACTGTTTCAGCCAGTCTCTCAAAAGAAACTCGAAGAAGAGAAAATCCTCCTTAATCAGTCTCATCATCGATATTTTCTTTCTTACAAACTCGAAAAGAATTCCTTATAAAATGACTGTTTCAATTAGTTTTCCAGAAGTAACTCGATGGAGAGAAAGTCTCCCTTAATCAATCTTATCATTGGTATCTTTTTTCTCACAAATTCGGGAAGAAATCCTTGTAAAATGAGTGTTTCAATCAGCTCCAGTCTCTCAAAAGGAACTCGAAGGAGAGAAAATCCCTTTAATAAGCCTCATCGTCGATATTATTTTTCTCACAAACTCGGGAAGAATTCCCTGTGAAATGTTTCAACCAGTTCCAGCCTAGCAGAAGTAACTCGAAGGAGAGAAAATCCCGCAGTCGAGGCATAATCGTTCCGGAAATGGGCGTGGACCGACGTTCAGAGCTTCGAGATCACCGGGGTGTCGCGTATTTGCGGCGTTTGAATGGCACGTGCACGGTGGTAATTTCTCGCGGAAAATCCTCGCTAAAAGCTTAATTGACCGAGCGTTGCTAGAATCAGGAGACGCCTCGGGAGAACGAAGAAGAGGAGGAAAAAGAGGGGTTGGGAAAGAAAAGAAAGCAAAATAGAAAACAGCTGAGGACAATGCGTCGTTGTTAGTCTAATGACTTCTTCTCCGTGCGAATTCGAAGCGTGAAGCGAAGCTGATGCGTTTCCCGTGGTCGTTCCTGCTATTTTCAACGTAACAGCTCGCGTGTTCCGCCATTGTCCTCGCGTCGAACAATTTCCCCGCGACCTGGACAGATGCACAGCTCCGTTTAGCTTTGATTCCAATCCTTTCTTTCTACCTTTCGAACTGCTGTGTTTCGAACGCTTTTTCAACCCTTCGCTTCAACTTCTTTCCTTAACCGAATTGGTCCGTTTCCAACGGTTGCGGCGAACTAGGTTGACCGTGAGCAACTTTTTCCCTCTTTTGGCAAGGTCTAATTGTTTTCTTCCGCGATTCTCATCGTGTTTTTCGCGGGTCTCCGGATCATCTTTCTCGAGATCCTGTTTAATGTAAACGTGTGCGGTAATTCGAAGATAAGTGTCGCAGAGTTTGCTTCGACGATGGACGCTCGAATCTAAACTTTCGAACGATTCGAAGTTTTTCGAGACTGCGGAGATTCGAATCACTTTGTGCATGATTTGAAGCTTAAAGCTCTCGGAAGTTCTGACAGCCTTGGAAGCTTTCGAAGTATTTATTGGCTTAAAGATTATTGAAAGAATCCTGGATTGATAACATTATTATCTAAACCTTGTATTTATGTACACTTTAAGTTACAAATGCGAACTTCAATTGTAGACTTTCAAGTTTCTCAAGCTTCTAATCACGTTCAAAGTGATTCGAAGTGATTCAGATCCTATAATTATTAGTTTATTGCACGTAGAATCGCGTAAGTGGAACTTTAAATTACAATAACGTAGATGAAACTGAATTTTACTAATTGAAATAAGGTCCAACAGATTTGATACATTTTTACACTTACCACAACATCGTAAAAATCTAAATATTTAAAAATGAAACAATTCTGGTCCTTTCGTAGAGAAAATTATAATTGTTTTTTTTTTTTATAGATAGAAACCAATCTGACTTACGTCGATCTGAAAACTCAAATCATGTAAAATTTTAAAAGTCGAACAGACTTAATTTTTATTAAACTTCTGCGTTTAAAATTTATCTGAATTCAACCATCGAGGTTGTAAACGTCTTTATAAATTTGGCCTTTCAAAAGAAATTATTATAGTTATCCCTATGGTAATTTTACTTTTTAATTTATATTAATAGATCTTATAATTCATTTTCTAATATATTACACAGCACAATTCTCTAATACATACAACAGCCAATCTTATGGTCTGTTTTAAGCATTAAAACAGAGCTTCGTGAACAATCTTGCATCGTTTCTTCACTTATACGAGAATTCCCTGATAACTGAAATTCAAAAATGCCGATGTATCGTCACCAAAAAGAAGGGAATTCTCGGTTAATTTCAACTGTAAAAATTTAATACATAGATAAATTCATACCATAAAGAATCTTCTTATTATATCTAAAATCTCGAATCTTCTCGCGTTATAGTAGAGCTGTCACAATTTTAGTTCCGCGTTGTATAGAAACCATGTTATAAGAGTACCATGTTACAGGAGGTTTGAATGTACTTATATTTTATTCAACAAAATATTCTTACGTTCTTTTTTAAAATAAACTATTGTGGGCTTTTCTTTATTTACAGAGATAACTTTATTTTTCAGCGTGGCTCTTTCTATATCCTTCAATGGACGTGTCTACGTTAACACTACTCTTCCCCCAAAAAACCAAGCGTTCCTTCGTATTTTCACTTTTTCGGGGTTTTTCCAGAGTTCGTAGTGACCTGACTCGGTCGACTTTTCCTTTACCGTACAAAATATTAAAACGAGGCTTGGACAAGCCCTCCCGGCCACGATCTGCCCGTCAATTTATTGTTAACCCTTTCGCTACGGCGGTTTAGTCCGCCGTAGCGCCACTCCTGAACGGGACCTCCCGCCGAAATTGTGCACATTGCGCGTAGATAGTGTATTTTGGAAGAAAAGGGATTTTTTTAGGTCGCGATTTTACCGGCATGTCGGATATATCCGGCGTTCGTCTCCAGAGGGTGATCATATGAATGTCGGATATATCCGGCGTTCGGCTCCGCGAGTTTTCATGTGGATGACGGATATATCCGTCGTTCGGAAGGAAAGGGTTAAAGGTCTACACTGTAATCATTTAATCTAATAGTACAATATTTCTATCGTTTGTTACAGAAAGCCAGATTGGCACGTATCAGGATCGCGAAAGCGTCAAGCGGAGCAGCCTTCGTGAGTAAAAAGAAGGCAGCCGAGGCTCGGCTAGCCGCGCAGGAGAGCGGTCTTCAGCTGGAGGACAACTACAAGGAGGAGGACATCTTCGAATTGCAGCATCATCATCTACTTCGTTGTCTAGAGAAGACTACGGTAAGTCTTCGAGAAACGTCTAAATTTCTTTTGTAAGAATGGCGGTAATATAAGAACGAGGAGACTGTTTCTAATAAATAAATAGATAATAAACGATTTCCCCTTTCCTTTCCATAATCCATTGTTACGGTGCAGGCCGTAACGGTAGATATCGTCTTTATTAATCGTTTATATCGAAGTAATGTACGTCTTTAGAAAATGAGATGATAAAATTATATTGGACTCTCCTTGTTTCTTGCTAGGCAAAACAACACACGTTCTCTAGGTTACCGTCGTTATTTTCACCCGGAAAAACACGAGACGGCCTCTGCCGTTCGCTCCCGTTCGAGTATCCACCATTCGCTTGTGACTTGACCACACTACCACATCCACACATTACAATACATTTATTCCTTACCACTCTCAATAATGTGAACGCACTAACAATAATAACGATGATAATAGTAATAATAACAATAATAACGATAATGATGATAATAATAATAGTAATAGTAATAATAATAATAATAATAACAGTAATGTTAGGTTAGGTTAGGTTAGGTAAGTACTAGCGTTTGAATTTAGAATAAAGATTAATGACTTTCAGCATACGTCAATACGATGTCCACCTTTACCTGATAATGTTCGAATAGAACTAAAAAAAGACTAGCATTACGGTATCATTTACTACCTAATCACTTGCAGTAGAAGTTGATATTTCTGTATTTAGATAATTTGGTCAGAAACGTTCAGAACTGTGGTACTTATTACCACTCGATAATATTCATTAGAAAACTTATGCTAAAAGGAAGCTTATAATGTCCACACTGTAGTACTCTTAGCTAATTAGCTCTCAGTTTAATAGATTATTGTTGAAAGAATGAGAGAAACTTGCCTGAAAAGTGTTTAAAAATGGTGAAATGAAAGAAAAAACACAAAATAAATGCAGGCCATTGTCTCCTCCGCAACAATTTCTTCGTTTATAAATCGTAGTGTTAATTATAAACCCCAATATGATTTAATACTTCAGCTAGCCCATATTTAGACCATCTCTTCTATATATGCTTCTGTTAGAAATGTCGAAAAAGCGAAGGCTTCAGTGGACCATGTGCAGTCTTCTGCTGCGTTTCCCTTTCCTAGGGATAGTTCTGCCTCAAGGCTAAGAAAAGCCATATTGTCAAGGGGATCCTCTTGACTAGGTTTTCTCAGGAAAGGGAGAATTGTATCAGCACTCGCGAAGTACAGTTCAAAAATATAAGCTTTCACTCTGTTTAACTGGCCACGTTTATTTCGTTATTTAACCGCTCACCACCGTTATCCTGATTATTTCTTACAGTAATAATAATAATAATAATTATGATGATGATGATAATGATGTAACGTGTGG
Source organism: Anthophora plumipes (assembly GCA_951804975.1). NCBI lineage: Eukaryota > Metazoa > Arthropoda > Insecta > Hymenoptera > Apidae > Anthophora > Anthophora plumipes. Next base: position 23,082,263 of record OX638116.1, on the reverse strand, counting down.
GGAAATGGCTGTGTGTTCGTAACATCCATAAAACGAATTTTGTCTTACAAGTTGGAAACGCAATAACGAAATTATTGAAAAATCCAGAAACTATCTGAACACTCAGAATAAAATGTTAGGAGTAATATTTTTAATTTATTGTTTAATTTAATCTAGTTTTTTGACAATAAATGTTGCGTTCTATTAGGTTTCTCGGAAAATTCATGTTGATAGGTAATGTTTGAATAAATTACTATAAATAAAATTTGACGAGGATATAAAATTCGCACATAGTCTGAAAGATTATTTTTTCACGTGTCTTTTGAAAGTCTGTTCGTTACAATTATTAGTTTCGTCTCGATATTATATTGTTATGAAGATGAAAGAAAATAGAGTACACTTCTGACATTGAATAATTTTCTTTTAACGAAAAGGGAAAGATATTGGTAAAACATTAAACGAGACGTGTAATGTTTAAAGAGAATCTATCAGAAAAAGTTGTTCGTAGACTGTGAACAAGATCTAAAGATGGAGACTTCGATCTCGAAGAAAATGAAGAAACATAGTTTTTGAAAAAAGGATATATCTTAATTATTGAAAAGAAGAAAAATGATAGAACTAAAGAAAGAAAAAAATACAGATCTTACAGAAAATAACATATTCAATTTTATTTCAATTTAATTTATTTTAATAATAATTTTATAATTATATAATAATAATTAAATAATAATAATTATCTAATTCATTATTTTTATTTCAATTTAAATAACATAATAATAAGTACAGAATTTTCTTACTTATTTAAAAATCGGCACGAATTTTCCGGTCAACCCGATATATTCATTTTCTTTTGCTACTATTATGATAAGACAGAAGAAGTACACATACATTTCATGTATAATATCATCAAATACACTTTAAAATGAAGTAGTCGCTACTACATCATCTTTCGTACATTTCGGTATCATTTCAATTCAAAGTTCTCTTACTGGAAAATCCTATACGTAAATGATGTTCAAGTTACATTGTGTCATAGAGGATTAAATTTAAACTCCCATGGTAAAAAAAAAAAAAAAAGAAGGAAGATAGAGAGAAAGTTGGACGAATATTTGTCAGAGTTTCTTCCATGGGAAACGAGAGAGAGATAGAGAGATCTTTTCGTCATCGACGCAGAAAACCTTCACGCTGGTTCATTAAATCCTATACCGTTCATCAGAGCCCCTCGTTTAATTTCGCGGCATTGGTCCGTGGCACAGGCGTCGCGTTATCTGAGCACCGGTTCATTCTCGGGCGTCGAGGCAACGACGCCGCTTAGAAACCGCGCGCGCGTTGCGGAGTAATTTGAATAAACCCCCTCTGTTCCCGTCTAATTTTAGCACAGCACTCGTGCGAGAGGGATGTCGTGCCACCCACTAAGCAGGCGCAACCACAGAGACGGTTAAAAACCGTGGGCTTGCGTCGCTGTGTTACATACACACCTATACCAACCGTTCTCATTGCCTGTCTTTGTGCCTTCGAAACTGTACAGGCTGTTTCATTAACTTCGTTATACCTACATTTCACCGAGCTTATGTGCTCGTAATAGATGGTTGAATTTCTTTTTCCTCCTTTTCTTTCTTTCTTCATTTCGTCGTATGTAGGGTAATAGCAACATGGCGGTTGGTTGTGAAAGGAGGAAATAAATATAATGGAAATAAACGGAGAAAGAAAGTGAAATAAAGGTGTATCTCGGTTTTGGATCTTCTAGTGAACTTAGGTTAGACGTTAGATTATTTGGAAAATTTGTCCTGATTTTTAAGTAAATAAACCAAATTCCGTACTTTGAAGCATTTCTTTTCGTCAGTTCCACAATTTTTCATCGCTTTTTCAATGAAGTAAATATGTATCTCATTTTGGACATCGATTTGGAAAGAACTGACAGGTTAACCATAGATATTTAGTAACATAATCTCGTACATTTCCGGTTCTAGCTATCTTTCGATCACACTGGTCCCTCTTTCGAAATTAATTTTTCTCGACAGTCCCAGGCTTCCGTTCGCTTCTTTCTGGCTAGCTGTGCTTAACCTAGAAACCGACACGATTCCGGCCTCCTTTGTCGCGTCGTCAAGAAAATCGTGCACACGGCCCACTTCCTGTCGTCTTTTGCCACGTCTACGTGCCACGATCCTCGACTTCCTGTCGGCGTTTAGTCACCTATCTCGACCGAAGTCTTCGCGAATTTTCAACCTCAGACATCCTCGTCTTCTCGAGTATTATTATCCACCTCATGGCATCTCTGGATCGCAAGATTTGTATTCTCAACCGTGTGTGTACGTGCAAACGAACGCGAATGAACCTTCAGAAAGCTTCATTTTCGAGTCACGAATGCGATTGAACCTTCAGAAAGCTTCATTTTCAAGTCACGAATGCGATTGAACCTTCAGAAAGCTCTACTTTCAAGTTACGAATGCGATCGAACCTTCAGAAAGCTTCATTTTCAAGTTACGAATGCGATTGAACCTTCAGAAAGCTCTATTTTCTAGTTACGAATACAGATGAACCTTCAGAAAGCTCTACTTTCAAGTTACGAATGCAGATGAACCTTCAGGAAGCTTTCTTTTCAAATTACTAATGCGAATGAACCTTCAGAAAGGTTCGTTTTCAATTTACGAATTCGAATGAGCTTTTAGAAAGCTTCATTTTCAAGTGACAAGTAGAGATGAACCTTCAGAAAGCTTCATTTTCAAGTTACGAATAGGAATGAACCCTCAGAAAGCTGTATTTTCTAGTTACGAATGCAGATGAACCTTCAGAAAGCTTTCTTTTCAAGTCACGAATGCGAATGAACCTTCAGAAAGCTTTCTTTTCAAGTTACGAATGCGAATGAACCTTCAGAAAGCTGAACCCCTCATTTAATTAGGCGTTTCAGAAATTTTCTCTTATTCTTCTATCATAGCCCTCTCATTTTAATTTAACTCTTCACTTTATCCTTTGCATGCATCCATTTTAATCCAACGAAGCAAACTTTAAATTTGGAAGCTTTAAAAATTGAACGTCCACCTTTCGTCCTAGCGAAATCTTCGGTAACAAAAGGGTTAAGATCTTCCAAAGAAGATCTTCTTTCGTCTTTACGCTTAAAATTCTTTTTTCTTCTAGTAATTCGTATAATAAATAACGATTTTATTACGAAGGAGTGTAACAGTTGGGCTAAATCCATTCCGCATGGGAATGATTAATGCGTTTGCAGCGAGAATCGGGAACGAACACGGCGAAGTCCGAAATGTAACTTTCCGCGTGGAGTTTAAACTAAGTTGGAACACGCTTGGCTAGAAAACTCGACGTAGAATTGCATTTACCGTTGTGAAACGCAGAATGTACTCGCACGGTTGGATAAATATTAAGTATCCAGGCATGGACGGATTCTAAAAGAAACAATGTATAGCCCTGTTCGAAATAGCTATGCAAACTGGACATTGTTCCATTGTCTTTAATGATCTTTCCTTTACTTCTGAATTGTTCAATCTGAATTTCTATTTCATGCTTTATTTTCCCCTTTAAAAATACTGCATGCTTTTCTCTTCTTTCCTCTTAAATCTTAAAGATTTAAACTTGCATAAAAATTCGCAGTCTGTACATAATTAATTATTTCTCATGTGTATACTGCTGGGTTGAAAAAAGCTCTCGTATAAATTAATAACAAATATTTTTTAAAATAATACGTGCAAATGATGAAGTTAATCATGTCCACCATACTGAAATATTTTTCAATCCTAAACAGTCTCTATTCCTTTATGAAATACAATTTTCACTCGTTTGTGCCGGATTGGAAAACGCAGCTTATCGATTAATTCAATTCTTCAACCAGATTGATACGTGTTGTCACGTGTTGCATAGAGTTTGACGTTGTTTATAATGCATATTTTCTGTGATTTTACGTTTCGTGAGATGTGTTGTGCCCTGTAATCACTTTACTTGTGTTTTTCGTGCAATTACACGATTCCTGTCGTACGTTTGACTGCGTTTGCTCGTTTATAAATTAGTTTGTGAGATGATCGATGAACGTGGTATATAGAAATTCGATTTTTCTCTAGAAAAGGAAAGAATCAATCACACATCCATACACACTTAGTATCTTGTTAACGTTTCATTGTTATATTAGCGATTCGATATATTCGAAAATATTCTGCAACCCTTTTTGCCTCGTTAATTCGAATCGAAGACTTTTCCGCGTAAAAGTTCTCGTATTTTGTGTATCGAAGCTTGCAAACTTGAAAAATTCGAGCGAATTCTAACGATTATACGGAGCACTGAGATAATATTTCTCTCGATCGTTCCTTTTTCAATGAACCTCGAAGAAATACCTTTGGAAAATTGTCCATGTGTTTCGTGATAACGTTGCTGGATAACAAGAGTGTGTTCCATTATTTGGAAGAAATACGACGCCTGTTTTTCGCGAATAGACCATCTTGGTCGAACGATCGTAGACACAGATGATCGTATCGGTGGTTTCTGTATCGAGTTCGATTTTCCCAAGGAATCAGAGGACCTCCTCGAGCGTACAAAATCGTTTTCCTGTCCTCCATTCTGCCGAGACTCGGGCAAGGGTTTCGAGCTAGACGAAGCCCTCGTTGGAATTCAACGATGACGTGAAACGGACGTGTGAATGGACGGGTTGTGTATAGCCCAAGGTTTTCGAAACGGCTGTCTTAAACCTGACAGACAGTCATTTTATCGGTGAAGTTTTCACATCGTGTATTGTCCTCGCGGATCGTTCCTTCTCGAGGATAACATGCTAAGAATTCCAATCTTTCGCAAACTGTCTTCGCCGGAAACAACGTACAAAATACCTTCCCACTCTCATTCACAACGGTCAATTACTGTCAGGTGAATTTCAAATAAAGTCAAAACGAAGATCGACGTGGCACTTGTTGATAGGGAAGAAGAAAAGTGAATCAGAATTTCGTTATAAATCCCGAGTGCTCTCAGCAATAAATCCATCCAGATAGCGTCCCTTTTCCACTTCCCCGTTTCAAAGAAGCTCATCCTAAAAACAATATCCACGATCACACCGTTTCCATCAGCCTACGAAACGAGATTGACTCAACTTCTACTTCGATCTCACTGTTGGACGTCACCACCTCATAGGATCATATAGATCTCTTCGAACCTTTGACTACGGAGTACTTGAAACTTAAATACTCTGTGTGAACAGAATAATTTTTCGCGTAACTTCTGCTTTACTGTATCATTATATAACGTGTAATTAAATTACGATTTTAATTCTTTATCTACACCAAAGTGAAACGAAACATCATCATTTCCTTTCGGAGATATGCTATTTACGTAGAAATATTAATCTTTCAACTTCATCGGTGAAATCCCTGCTCAAACTCTCTTCGCGTAGTCTACTATCTCTTAGAAGAAGTTTTTCAAAAATATTAGACATTTTTAAGGTTTGACAGTAATAAGAAGAAATATACACTTCAAATGAAAGGCAACAAATTAACCCCTTGCCTTACGATTTATTAGGCATTACGTATGTTAACCTCAGCTATCCACTGTTCCAAAAGTCAGGATATTATAAATGATTTGTATTTGATGATCCTCGGTATTAAATTTGATAGGCATATAATTTTTGTTTCTCCACATTTTGATCATAATCTACACTACGAGTGTGACTCGTCGTTGTAAGGCAAGGGATTAAATGGTCAGTATATAAATCTATTTTCGATCAGTATTTTATTACCAAAAAGGTCAGTATAAAAATACTAAACAGTCGGTAGGTACATAAAAAAAAATGGTTAGGTTAATTTTAAAACGTTTAAAATTGGTATTAAAAAATACTGATCGAATTATTTAAATACTGACCGTTCATATTTAAATACTGGATGTTTAGAGAAAGGAAAAATCGGTAGTCTGAGTTGGATACGTAAGCGAGAAGATTGGCTAATGGAACCGTTCCCGTACGAAAGAATTATTTCTTCTGTATAATACCTTATTAATTAATAATCTATTGTTATCCGTTTATTTTTTCAAATCACAGTTGCCCTGTTCGTTTCGTAATCCTGATATCCATTCAACTTGGCCTCCTACATAGGAAAACATATTTTCTAGCCGCGTAAATTAATATCGCGCACAAAATCTACCGTATACATTATCTTATAATTTATTTCGTAAAAAAACAGACTCAAATTGAGAAATTGAAGGAGTGTATTTCAATTTGTCGTAGATGAATAATCGAAACGGAAGCTTAGTTGTACACTGTATGATCAATTGTACGTATGATAAAAGTCCGTCTTGCATAAGAAAAGTATTTCATCCTCGGTGATCGTAAGTTTGAGTCGCGTGCCGTTTGCACGAAGCGTTCAAGTTTCGAGTACACCGCAGTTAAAGGGTTAAGAGAAGAAGAGAAGAGATGGTACAGGATTTATACAGGATTATTCCTCCGGATCGTAACGACGTTGTTCTCGTATGGAATCACCATAGACGAAGGTAGGAAGAGAGGAAAACGATCTTTCGAGGGGTGCAGAAGCGTGTGTTGCGCAGCTCGCGAGCATCGGACGCGGCCAATCGGTGTCGTCGTGTCGGCGTATTGATTTCTTCCGGGTCGTGGTCGGCCTCGATCGAATCTCATCGGGAATCGGAGTCGTCGAGGCGAGACGTCATCCCGGGGACCCGCGACTAATTATAGCCGGGACTACTGGGCGTTAAAGAGATCCAACAATAGCGTACCACCATCGGATTTTCCGTTTCGCGTGACACAGGCACGGGCAACATGCGAACATCGTGCAAAGAACTGTTTTCGTTCCCCTCCGTGTTTCTTTTACGATGCGGAGGATTGAATTCTTTTTTTTTTTTTCTGTTTTCGAGCGGATTTTGCGAGGAAGATACTTTTTCTTTTGGATTTCTATGCATGTTGCTGATGTTTTTTTTTAATATTCGTCGATGTACGAATGATTTCGATTTTTTAAAAGTGTTTTTTGTTATTTTTCATGGGTATTTTGCGAAGCAGAGGATTCATTTCTTCCTTCGAGTGGAATTTGTGAGGAAGATATTTTTCCTTTAATATTTCCATGCATTTTACTGATGTTTTCTTGAGTGTTTATCGATATACGGATGATTCCGATTTTTTAAAAGTGTTCTTTGCTATTTTTCATGGGCATTTTACGATGCAGAGGACTCATTTCTTCCTTCGAGCGGATTTTGCGAGGAAGATACTTTTTCTTTCGGATTTCTATGCATGTTGCTGATGTTTTTTTGAATGTTCGTCGATGTACGAATGATTTCGATTTTTTTAAATGTTTTTTGTTATTTTTCATGGGTATTTTGCGAAGCAGAGGATTAATTTCTTCTTTCGAGTGGAATTTGTGAGAAAGATACTTTTTCTTTACGACTTCCATGCATTTTAGTGATGTTTTCTTGAGTGTTTATTGATATACGGATGATTTCGATTTTTTAAAAGTGTTCTTTGCTATTTTTCATGGGCATTTTACGATGCAGAGGACTCATTTCTTCCTTCGAGTAGAATTTGTGAGGAAGATATTTTTCCTTTAATATTTCCGTGCATTTTACTGATGTTTTCTTGAGTGTTTATCGATGTAACGGATGATTTCGATTTTTTAAAAGTGTTCTTTGCTATTTTTCATGGGTATTTTGCGAAGCAGAGGATTCATTTCTTCTTTCGAGTGGAATTTGTGAGAAAGATACTTTTTCTTTACGACTTCCATGCATTTTAGTGACGTTTTCTTGAGTGTTTATTGATATACGGATGATTTCGATTTTTTAAAAGTGTTCTTTGCTATTTTTCATGGGCATTTTACGATGCAGAGGACTCATTTCTTCCTTCGAGTAGAATTTGTGAGGAAGATATTTTTCCTTTAATATTTCCGTGCATTTTACTGATGTTTTCTTGAGTGTTTATCGATGTAACGGATGATTTCGATTTTTTAAAAGTGTTCTTTGCTATTTTTCATGGGTATTTTGCGAAGCAGAGGATTCATTTCTTCTTTCGAGTGGAATTTGTGAGAAAGATACTTTTTCTTTACGACTTCCATGCATTTTAGTGATGTTTTCTTGAGTGTTTATTGATATACGGATGATTTCGATTTTTTAAAAGTGTTCTTTGCTATTTTTCATGGGCATTTTACGATGCAGAGGACTCATTTCTTCCTTCGAGTGGAATTTACAAGGAGAAGACTGTTTCTTTCGAACTTTTATGCATTCTGTTGATGTTTCTTTGAATGTTCGTCGATGTACGAATGATTTCGATTTTTTTAAATGTTTTTTGCTATTTTTCATGGGTATTTTGCAAATTAGAGGATTCATTTCTTCCTTCGAGCGGAACTTACGAAGAGAACACTTTTTCTCTCGAACTTCCACGCATCGTACAGATTTTTCTTTAAATGTTTACCCAAGTACCGATAATTCCATTTTCTTTAAACTACTTTTGTTCCTTTTCTCGCCTCTTTTACGAAGCTGAGGATTCTTCTGTTTTCGAGTGCACCTCAAGAAGATGAAGCTTCTCTTTTTTTCGAACTTCCATATATTACATATGCAGATCTCTCTCTTTCGCTCTCCCTTCTCTCTGTCTCTTTTCCCCTATCTCTCGCTTTTTCTTCCTCTATTTTTCACTCTTCTTGCGAAAAGTTCTAGTTTCCAAAGACTCTGCTGACCCCCCGCGACGTTCCTGTCCCCTTTCTCTTTCCTCTCTGTCCAGTCGCGGCGAACAATTCGATAAAGTCTTCTTCCCGTTCACCGAGTCAGCAGTTCGCGAAGGGAAAATTGAGACGAGAGAAGCAAAAGTCTCCTTCGGGTCTCGAGAGCGGGGAACCAGTTCCCTTGTAACTCAGAGAGGCTCGTGTCGAGGTACCATCGATCCAAGTGAAAAATTTCGTTGAGTTAGGTCACGGTCTACGCTTTTCGTCCGTTTGCTTCAATTTTCCTTTTCCTACCATCGCTGCTCCTTCTCTTTCTCTCTTATTTCCATCCACGTACACAACGACAGCACCGGATCCTTTTCAGCACGTTTATTTCCAGCTGGACGATATTAAATTCACGAGTGGCCAGCCGTGTCACCGTTTTTCGTCGAGCAATGCATACGCAACGCTGAATTTTCACTAGTCCCACTCTCCTTGCCATTTTCACGCTTCTCCGTGGCTTCCATTTTTCCTCTCTTGCTCGTTTACTTTAATCTTGCACTCTCGCGAGTAGTGTTTCGCGGAGGTCTGAAATAGACGACAACGAAATGGAAGGGTTGAAGATCTATCCAACTCTCATTATTAAGAAAATCGAAGATTTGAGAATTTATACAGTTCTCCCTGTTGAGAAAATCAAAAATTTCAGGGTTTAGACAGTTCTCCTTGTTAAGAAAATCGAAAATTTCAGGTTTTAAACAGCTCTCCTTGTTGAAACTTTCGAATGCAAACTGTATACTTCGAGTGTAAGCACTGATAATAATTATCAGTGTCACTATCAGTCATTATCAATAGATTTCTAATGTTTATACAAATTCATATTGTTGAGAATACAATCAAAAAGTATAATCTTGCTACGAAGCACTATTATTTGAATATTTCGTATATTTTTTCATATTACGCGTGTTTTGTGCAATTTTGTATCTCTAAATTTTCTATAAATGGAGAACAATTCGTAGTTCAATTGTCAAGGTGTTTCCCAAGCCTCGGATGAAGGTAGTGAAACGTTGAGAAAATAATTGTTTGAAGATACTGGTTACACTTGTAAGATTTAACAGTGAGAACTATTACAGCAAAATTTATTGTACGAATAAGTTCCAAGAATCGACGAATAATTGTCTCCGGAGTGTGGCAACACTTCGGAATGTTCTCAATCAAACTTTTTTATCTGAGTAATACGAGCGTATGAAGTTATATTCACACTTCATCGCCAGACTTGGCTGTGGACCAACGTTACACAACTTCAATTACGAAATCTTCTTCCGGATTTTTCGAAAACTTCCTGTTCCCTCTTCGACTTAATCCTCCGCTTCTTGGACGGTGTATTAAAGTTGACGGTATACGATCTTTCTTCCCATGATTAATCGTTCACTTCTTACTACGACAGAATACGACATTGCTTTTTTCGTTTTATAAACTTCCTCGATGAAGTTTATTAAAAAAATTGCAATTCCTTTTCGAAAATAGCGTAACTTAATTTAACACGCGTGTTATAAATTATTCCTTGACATCCACTATTTAGTAAACCAAAAATTTAAAAGGAAAAACCTTTCAGAAAATAATATTTTTCAAAATTTACTCTCTCCTCTATTTTTCTAAAATTCTTCACTATCACTATATATAGGAAATGAAAAAGTACACACTCACTCGCTAGTATTCTTCTCAGAGCCGTTTTGTACATTTTTCAATATTCAAAAATGCAAGTATCTAATTATTTTGCGATCTTTGGTTCAGACTTTTAGTTGTAGAATTACATTCTTTCCGAATTTTAGGTAAACAATGAAATAGTAACACTCTTTGCAAAATTTTCGAGAACTAAATTGTTGAAAGAGAAGTCGACCGTACTGAGTGTGGCACTTAACGCGTCAAAATGGCTGCATTGATTACGTTAACCTCAGTTGTGAAGACTTCGTTTCTCTAAATTCCCCAATAAATCGAAACGAGACCGAATTGCCGATACGAATCAAAGTGAGTCACTTTGGATTCATCACGAAAGTCGACAATTTCTTCGTAGTTGATTAGGTTAGAACGCCAAGGTATGTTCACTGTCTAGTGGAGGAGGATGGAGGGTTTCGTATAGGTTAGGGACATTCATAAAATCGCGACAAGTGCGCACGACCGTTCCGGGGTCAGGTCTTGCGGTGTGGAAAGTTATTTATGGGGCACGAGGATGGCCCGGCTGGATTTACGAACACTGATCGTCGCCTCTATTAACCAGGGAATGCATATCCATCCTGGCCGCGTCTTGCGGTCGCTGCATTTCTAAAATGGTGTCGCCGCTGCGCTTGTCCGTCTTCGCCAGCCGCCGATATTACCTCTCTCACGATGAAACAAAATTTACTCAAACGTCATAACCTAGAATTCACTCCGGACATTTTAGTTGCGAGAAGTGGGATATTTGTGGGGACAGAGCTGTTTGAATATAAAACCACGGAAATGAGAAATTCAGTCAAGAAAATTTCTAAATTTCGAATATTTTCAAATTTTCTTTTTTGGTACATCCGGTGTCTGAGAAAGACGGGAGAAATCTTAGACTTTCTCTGCAAGCTTTTGACGTATTAAAAAACGTCATTCTACTCGTTTTTGTGGGGACAGAGTTGCTGGAATGTAAAATCACGGAAATGAGAAATTCAGTCAAGAAAATTTCTAAATTTCGAATATTTTCAAATTTTCTTTTTTGGTACATCCGGTGTCTGAGAAAGACGGGAGAAATCTTAGATTTTCTCTGCAAGCTTTTGACGTATTAAACGACATTCTACACGTTTTTGTGGGGACAGAACTGCTTGAATATAAAACCACGGAAATGAGAAATTCAGTCAAGAAAATTTCTATTTCATTTTTGGTACATCCGGTGTCTGAGAAAGACGGGAGAAATCTTAGACTTTCTCTGCAGGCTTTTGACATATTAAACGTCAATCTACTCGTTTTGACGCGACGAATGAGAAAATGGTGTTCCTTCGTCGCAGAAATGAATTTTTTCAGAATTTTAATCTTAATTCTGATCTTACTATTTTGCCAACGAAAAGACGTCTATAACGCACAATGAATACCATTTTACTCGTTTCAACGTGCTGAATATCGCATTGCTTTTTGGCGGAAATGAATTTTTTCCGAATTCAACGGGAACATATTTCTGAATCGGCGCCATTTTGTCGATAAAAATGCGCATGTAACACGTAATCCGTATCATTTTACTCGTTTTAACGCGGCGAATATGGAAATCGCATTCGTTTCTGTCGGAATTACCAAAAATTGAGAGCATCTGTAGCTGAAAAATATAGCTGACTTTCAAATAGGCAAAAACAAAACAATAGAAATATTTATTTATTAAAAAAAAAAAGAATAAGAAAGAAAAGAAAATCTTACTCAGAAAAAAAAACACCTATTTGACCAGTAAAACCTTATTAATTATTTATGTTAAACAGTTTAATATAAATTTATAAGAAAATAACCTGTTACTAATATTTTATTGTATTTCTATAAATCAGTATACACAATTGCTTCAAAATTTCGTGGCACTGGAGCGTTCCACGTAACACTCTGTTTTCTCCTTCATTTATTTTCAAAAATAAAAAAAAATTGCGTAGTTTCATTACTATTTACTTTAAATTAAACTGCAATCCGTTTTAAGAGTAATAACATTCCATAGTTCCACAATATGAATATTTTCTGTTGAAAATGTTGAGATTTCTTAGCAGTCCTATAATACAGTATATTATACGATAGGCGTATTCTAAAGCTCTCGCTCAAGAAGTTTGAAAGAAGCTCTACAAAGAATTTATTTATTAATTAAATTCTCTAAGATACAAATTAAATGATAAAATATATAGATTGTAAATATATCCCCCTCCCCAATGGAGAATAATTTTATTTAATTAATAAATAAAAAATTAAAATTCTTTTTTTTTGTTATTAAGTGCTTATAAAATCTTATTAATAATATGAAACTATAATTACAATACAAAATATAAAAATATAATAATACAGTAGTCCTACGAAAATTTCTTTGGAAAATCTTCGAAATTGATCCGACAGCGATTTGTTCAGCTGGCAATGCGTTAAGAAAACAGGGAGTAGAAAGAGAAATTCTAGAGGATCGAAGCTTTTCTCTGATTCTGTACAGTCGTTGGAGAGGTGATTCGATTGGAAAAGCGGAATTCATCGGTTTCCAAGCCGTTTAACCGTCGATTGTGCGCGAGAAACGAGGCGGACGGCGTGCGCGGGAATTTGTTTAATTTATATTTAAACGCGTGCAGCTGGATGGCCTGTGCGGGGTTAGATCAATGGCTGGGCGAGATAGAAAGGCGCAATTGGTAGCCCTCCAAAACGGTGTCATGTCACGCGTCACTATCTTGGAGAGGTCAGTTGCGTTTATAACCACCTTTACAATCCCGCGTTACAAAAATAGCGGCGCCAGCCTGTTTATAGAGACAGAACCGACATTCGCGTCGCGCGGTTTCTCTTTTTCCCTCTGTCTCTTTCTCTCCTTTTCCCTCCCTTTTTTCCCCACCTTCTTTCACGCGTAACACACGAGCGCCGTTTCTATTTCCACTGACATCGTGGAATTGTAAACTTATGCAAACGCGATCAATGTTGATGGTTTCGAGGATGAGAAATTGCGGTTTTTTTTCCCTCGAGGTCGATATTAACGACTAGATTGCGGACTTTCATACATTTACAGGGAATTTACAGGTGCAAAATTACACTGAATGCAGGTAATATGAAAATATGTGAAAAATACCCGAATTATAGGGCTTTTTATAATACCTGTTAGGTGAACTGATTTTTTTTACTGTATTCTCATGAATGTGAATTCGCATTAAAATTCGCAACCTGTTAAAGATAATTTATTTTCGAAAATAAGTACCTTTATTTAATTTTAATATGGGTCGTTTAGTATTTATAGCTTTTCCTCTGAGGAGTATCAATTTCTGTGGAAATTATGCATATTTTTGATTCGATAGATTCTTTATTATTAAATACTTTTTTTAACAGATTTCTTCTTTTATTTATATAATTAATACTACAGAATTGTTACAAAAACAATATCTTTAAGCTGTAAGATAGTAAAATAACGAGTAAATTGAGGACGAAGAAGAACTTGTAAATTCAAATAAAATGGATTGGTTAGCTCGAGTTAGAGAATCTTAATCTATTTTCTAAATTCTATAAAAGTGCTGCATACCGAGAGAAGAGATCTAACTGATCTCAGAACTTATTAACATTGATTATTATTTATGCACACTGCTCGTAAAAAAGGAATTGCAATATTTGAAAATCGAAGTTGCGCAAATCTATATTACTTCAACAAATCTGTATTAAAACAATGCATTATTAATTATATACATTTCGATAACAGGACCTTTTTTTCAAACAAATTTTAATCATTTTCTCTTTCAATATTTCAAACAGGATATCGCTGTTTGACATTGTTAATGGCGCAATTCAGAAAATTAATTTTACGGGAAGGAAATTTAAAGTGTACAACTCATTGATCGCATAAATCTTGACGAGTTATTTTAAATACGCTGTTTGTATGAAAAAATTGAAATTGATTTAATTTTTTTCGATTACGTCAGAAGCAGCGATGTGTAAATTTCAGATTTGCGCGATCTCGTTTTTAAGGTGTTGCAATTTTTGTTGGCTAGCAGTGTATACTTCGGTGTGATTCAGCTGGACTATTTTTCCCCTTCCAGTATATTTAGATGTACTATATAAAGAGCTTCGGAATTAGAATGATCAATGGAAAATAAATTGGCGTATGCGTTCCTCAGCAAAAATCTGATATTGCAAATTTTCGTTTTTACAATCAAAGAACGTACACAAATTCAGATCGAACATATGTATTTTATTATATTAACATTATTGTACAATAAAATTTAGAGAAGAAGCTTTAACTAGCTTAATTCTTTTATTTGAATTTGCTTTATTTGAATATTAATGAAACTCGAATGAAATTATATGACGAATTGCAGCGTAACAGAGCCAGCGAAGTGTAGAGGGTTGAATAAAAAGAATTAATCAGAGACAAACATTAATTCTTAAACCTTAACGAGAGATTTTATTGGCAAAATTTGTCAAAATATTTACCAATGCTCTAAAAAATTTCAAGCTTCTTTCAATAATTAAAACAACAAGTGCGCAAAGAGTGAAATTGAGGATTAAATTACAATAAAATAGTAACGAAAGAGTACAAAAATATCTCGAAAGCGTCTACAGGTGCAAAGGAAAGGGTTAAAAAAAAACATTTCCGATCAATTTAGAAAAACAACGCGTAAGAAATTCACGCGACAGGAATGAAAACAAGAAAAAAAGGAAAAACAAGGAGGAGGAAGGAAAATCGATCGAGAACAATAGAGAATCTGTCGCGAGAGTGTCTAACCTAGCTGAACCAGGGCCTCGTAAAGCTCGACTGAACTTTTTCCAAGTGGTTTCTAGTAGAGATTGCGTGGCTGCTCCATTCCACGGGATCGAATCTTGCCTGCGTACCTCCAGCACGACTGACATCGAGAGATCACTCGATAACCACCCTTTTCCTTGCACTCGCCGACCACTCTCCCTCGTGTATTATCGTCGTGGAAACTTTCAGCGATCGTTAACAGTCGAGAATCGGTACGGTCGAGTAGACCCTTCAACGTTCTCGACGTCGCAGGACGAAATCGTACGACTTTCCCTTTCGTTTCACCTGTCCTTCTCGTTTCTCGTGTTATTCACCGATCTTCCTCCTCCTCTTCTTCTTCTTCTTCTGCCAATCGATACTCTATTGCACTGGAAAACTATAATGAACACTTGGTTAAACATTAGGGTCGATCTTACCATTTTCTTCTTTCTTCTTATGTTTCTCTTTTTGCTTTTCTCTTTTGGAAAATGATTTTTCCTCCGCGTGTATCGTTCTGAGGAACTTATTTTGCGTGATCAGATTAATTTTGTTCATCGAGTACATTTGTTAATCTTTGATTACTTTTTTTCCCGCCTTTTCATCTCAGTTTAATCCTGAATTTTGTTCTTTGTGCACTTCCTTCACATTTTCTTATTTTTTTCCTTTGTTTTCTCTTTTGGAAAATGATTTTTCCTCCGCGTGTATCGTTCTGAAGAACTTATTTTACGTGATCAGTTTAATTTTGTTCATTGAGTATATTTGTGAATGTTTGATTACTTTTTTCCCCGCCTTTTCATCTCAGTTTAATCCTGAATTTTGTTCTTTGTGCACTTCCTTCACATTTTCTTATTTTTTTCCTTTGTTTTCTCTTTTGGATAATGATTTTTCCTCCGCGTGTATCGTTCTGAGGAACTTATTTCACGTGATCAGTTTAATTTTGTTCATTGAGTACATTTGTTAATCTTTGATTACTTTCTTTCCCGCCTTTTCATCTTAGTTTAATTCTGAATTTTGTTCTTTGCGCACATTTTTTTTTTAATTTTACAGAACAAATTTTTAATCTTTTAAGAACGAGTTTGAACAAATTAAATTTCTATTGAATAAAATTCAAACATTCAAGAATAAAAGATTCAGCTACATTTACATTTCGAATTTTTAAAATATATTTTTCAACGAAGTTCATAAACGAAATGAAATACAAATAAAAGTAAACTGAAAAAAACTGGAACACAGAATCTTCAGTACCTAAAAAGGTTCCAGTAACACAAGTGGTTGTAAACAGTGTTTTCAATCTATTTCAATGTAGAATATTTTCTGATACTAGTCTGAATATTTCTTTTTTTTTTTTTTTTTTTTATCAAACCAGGTATATATCGAGATTCCAAGACAGAGTGTTTCTTTTCACCATCTTAAGAACCTTGTAACGACTGTTTACATTTGCTTCACATTCAATACGTGTCCCAATACTTACAAACACGAGTGTACACACGTTCCTGGTGTTCAATGGAGGCAGTCGTCAGCTTTGCAAGTTATTGTGACGATCTTTCATCGTTATCGGCACCGTGCAAATACTTTTCGATGCACTGCACACGACTATTGATTGGCGTTTCCTTGTCAATAGGCGTTCTATCGACGAAACGAGAGATATAATCGTAACTAGACGCGGGAAATGTGTTCCGTACGATTCCCGTGCTACGTTACATCGACTCATTCGATGTTGAAATCGATTAAGTTTGACGTTCAATTCGCACATTAAAGTAACCGAATAATCCTCTAAAAAAAAAAAGAAAAGTCAATTCGAAATGGTTACTGTAACGTGTTGCAGACGTTCTCATTCGATTGCCTCTATTCAATCTCTCTCTCTGATCCGTGGAAATATTTAAATTTCACGAATCTCGCGCTGTAACGCGTTACACAGGTGACCTAGAAAAGTTTCGATTATTTTACACGAATAACGGTTGGAAATATTCATTCTTACAAAAAGTATTTTTAAAACAACGGAGACGAGAAGAAAAAGAACTAGTTAATTGTAATAAAGATTCTTTTAGCGAAGATTCAGAGTAAATAAGCACGTTTGTTCAAGATTTTTTTAGTTTTAACATTAAGTTTGACAGTTTTTACATTTTATTTTCTGTAATAAAATTCTAGATGCTTAATATTACTTTGTAATATAAATAAGCGTACTTCAAACAGAAGAAAAATATATATTTTTAACATTGTTTCTTATGTGGACACAAAATGAGCTGACCTTAGATCTTCTAAAATTTTAAGCGTCCTATGATCGCGCGTAAAAGCTACCGCGTAAATTGTGCTATAATTGACCTCGTAAAACAAGAAACTCGGGTAAAAAAAATCTGCCGTGTAAATTGAGGGAGGGGTGTAAAACTGTTTTCTCCGAATTTCAAGCGGAATCTGTGTCACAAGTTCGACACGTTGTTTTAGCTCCAGAAAAAAAACAATCTAAGAGAGATCCTTTCTTATAATTTTCTCGATACTTCGGATCCCTCCTTATCACTATCTCTTCCTCCTCTTCATCCTCCACGAGTACTATTCGAGGTTAGAAATAAAACAGGCAGCTCGAAGAGGCCGTAGCCGACAAAAGGCGCCCTTCGAGTCTGCAACTTCGATTATTTTTCCGGGGAATCTCTTCGGCAAGTCTCTCTCTCTCTCTCTCTCTCTCTCTCTCTCTCTCTCTCTCACTCACTCACTCACTCACTCACTCACTCACTCACTCACTCACTCACTCTCTCTCTTTTCTCTCTCTAGCGCTCGCTCTCTCTTTTCTCTCTCTAGCGCTCGCTCTCTCTTTTCTCTCTCGCTCTCTCTTTTCTCTCTCGCTCCCTTTCTCTCTCTCTCTCTTTCTCTCTTTCTCTCTCTTTTTCGCTCACTCTCTCCAGCGGTCATTCTCTCCTGCGCTCGCTTTCTCTTGCGCTCGCTTTCTCTTGCGCTCGCTTTCTCTTGCGCGCTCTTCTCTCTCTTTCTCTCTCTCTCTCCTCTCCCCCTGTCTCTAAAAAGGATCTCTCTTTCTCTCGTTTACTCTCTCTAGGGTGCTCTCTCTATCTCGCGCTTTCTCTCTCTCTTCCTCTCGTTAAACGAAAGAGAAGGTTTCGCAGTGATTATCGATCGTGAGCTGGCTGGTATAGATAAGGTTTTAGGATAAACGTCCGTGTGTGTTTCCTCAACTTTGTTTCGAGACGGCAACTTAGACTTTGGTTCTTTGTCACATTGTGGGGCAAGGATACGCGCGTTCCACTTTGATCAATGGACAAAAGGGAGGCTGCGGTTCGACGCCTTTTGTCCGATCAATCTCAGTCTTGTGCCCCGCGGTTTTCGCTTCTTGCGCAAATCTCGCAAAAACTTGTAAACCGGACTAATGATCGTTCGAAGAATACCCGACATTCTCACGATGATTTCGTGTCATTAATCCTGTAGAAATGAAGTTTTCATTCTGTTGGATAAGGAACAGTTGAACTTACACTAAGAAAGAGAAACTTTTAAGATTGCACAGGGAAGTTTAATTAGGGATGGAAAAAGTTGACAAGTTCGAAATTTTAAGAGAATACTTAAGTAGTCTCTGCTCTACGAACAATTACCCGAGGCGGTGTTTTAGCGATAATTCATCTTTGACGTAGAACGGATGATCTAATTATCCTGATCACTTCGTCATTAAAATATCGGTTGTTTGAATTTCTGTAAGAATGTAATTGAAGATACACTTAGAATTTCGAAACTTCTATAAGTTATTTAACAATTTTTTAAATATATTTAGTGATATTTTGTCGAATTGCTAAATTGCAGATTTTTATGCAAATTCATATTTCTACGAATGCAGTAGAGAAAGCAGAAATTTGGTAAACAATTATTTCATTTGCTTAATTATTCAAAATTTCTTGAAATGTATATTTAGTGATATTTTATCGAATCGCTAAATTATGAATTTTTACACAAATTTGTATTTCTGAGGATATTCGGATATTCAAAGAAGCAGAACTTCGACAGAAAATTATTTCACCTTTCAAGTATTATAAAAAGCACCACAGTTTCAATATTAAGAGCACTTTCTGCAATTTTTTACTATTGAATTTTCTATAAATCCATAAAAATCCACAGTCTACATATTACACTTTACATCTGCAAATAATTACTTGAATATTTCCAATACTTTGCCTACAATTTTCTTTCACTCATAACGCCATACTGAAAGAATAGACCTGAGAATTGAAAACTTACTGCAGGATGAACCGGTAAAATAGTTGAGAAATATAGATAAAATATAGAAAAGGGATGGATAAAAAAGTGAAGACAAGGTTGTCAAAGTATAAATACGTGCAATGAAAATAGAAGGGTCAGCAGAGAAATGGAGGAGCGCGAGAATTGATAGGGTTAGAGACGTATGGTGTTAAATATAGAATATAGAATTCTTAAGTATAATAAACACACGATTATTACAAAACAGAAAATGTATAAAAATATGATCAGAGATGTGTGAAGCTATTAAATAAATGCAAATCAAGTCTCGTTTCGTGACTGTGAGGACGAAATTAAATAAGCATATATAATAAATATATATTTGACTATTATCAAAGTCATGATCCCACCAAATACATAAAGTACTCAATTTATCCATCCTTTCCTAATAATCCCAATTAAACATAATCACTCACTGTATGGCAGACATTTTTACAACACGATCTAAAATCAGATTATTTTATGGATGTTTAATCGATCGATTCTCGATAAGTTTCCCAGGGAGCTCCAGTTTTCTCCCAGCAGGGGAGAATTAACTACTTTCTTATTTAGACCGGTTAATTAAGAGGTTAAATGAAACGTTAATAAAACTGCACCGGAGCCTCGAGAAAGTTTAACTCGAACGTTATTTCTAGCTTGATTGCAGACGAAATCCAGGCGGAAATGCAGTGGACACGAGTGCAACAACGCACGAACGCGTTCCCTCCCTTCGGCTGTGTAATTTCAGAGTAGAAACAACTTGCAACACGCTCGGAACAATACTTGACAGGGCAAAGTTTGGTCCCGCGACAATGGGAACCTAGCTGAAAATGGCCCCTACGCGACTCCCGTTCGTCAAAACGCGAATTAGCTCTCCCATGTTTGCTCTCAGAACAATTTTCCTCTGTCCCTTTGAAAAATACCAACTCTGTCGTATCTAAAATTCTTAAAACTGAGTGGAACTTAAGTCGAAAGGAACTTCGATTGTACAGACGAATGTAATATAACCATCTTGTAATTTTCATATTTATACAAATGTTTAAAATGATTAATTTCTATAGAACATGTTGTATTCAATTCAACTATTCTCACTTCTATCCTTTATGACAGATAATTTTATTAGTTTATCTACATTTTAACCAGAAAGGGTCTAGCAGGTTAAGGGGGTCAAAAGTGTCTTCCAACCGATTTGGTAGTGCGATACACCATTCGATAGCTTACCAAAAGAAAACATGTGACACCAAGTTTCAACCCTCAAACTCAACCGTGGGGGTAGTTACAGGGTAAATTCTAATTATCAGTTTTTGGACTATTTTCCCTATTTAATGAATCGCAAAACTTCTGAAAAAAAATCTGACATATTACACACATGAAGGCACATCTTAGGGAATTTTTTCCGATTTTTTCGTTGCAAATCCTAGCTGTAAAAAATAAAAAACGCAACAAAATGCGGATATCTTTTGAAAAAAAAAAAAAAATAGCGCTTTTTTTATATTTTTTTAATAGCAGCGTATTAGCATGATCATCATCCTCAATTTTTTTCATATTTTTTGGATTGGTGCGCCGTTGTCAAAAAAATTAAAAACCGATATTTTTAAGGTATTTCGCGTGAAAAAGGAAGTTTGGGTCACGAATCAGATTTTAGGAAGAAATATAAAACTGGGGGCCATATTCTTCTAATTATAAGAATCTTAGGTTGCAGATTAAGTTTTTCCATCGTATAAATTGGGCACACGTATTACTATTATTCCTATTAGCTCTGCATAATCTAATACATCTAATTTCTACGATTGCGTTAAAGAAGCTGGTCCGCTGAGAATATAACTCAATCAGACCGATATGCTTTATTTCGTCTGCAAACTTCTCAGCTCTCTACATTACGTATCAATGGCTGACAAAGCACGTACCTTATCTACTACGTCAGCTGAGTCGTGTGTATAATCTAGAACGTCGATAACTTTGATGAAAAGTAAAGATTCTTTAATTAAATTCACGTCGGCGAATGGATCCTTTTCCATTGGGTACACAGTGTACATTTTCCTTAATGGAACACGTGCTGAGGTATACAAATTAGAAAAGGAGGGGAGGGGAGAGGTTCATGAGTGATGTTGACTCTGCGTGAAACCAGCCAAGGTCTGTTTGTAGCCGTGTGCACAATCTACTCGATCACACGGTTGTGTTCGATTAAAAAGAAAAATTACGAACGAGCATCCCTTGGAAAAGAAGGAACGAATATATCTGTTCGACGTAACGAATTTGCCTTTCAGAGAGGGGAAAAGGGGATACCGCAGGGGTTTTATAGGTAACGAGATATCGATGGGGCATCGCGGATTATAAAAGTTAGAACAAGAGGGATCGAAACTTCGTACAGTAAATTACGAGGCTGTAAACTTGGTAGAGGCAGCCTTTAACTCTACCGGACTTATAGCACCGGGTAAAGCTACAAAACTTCACCCTTGATCTAAAAAAAAAACAGCTTGTATCGAACAAACGGGACTGCGGACGCTAAGGAAATTTCTGAATTCTTTCGACTCTCGACAATTTCCAATAGTCACTTCTGTGTGCATATTTTCACTTCCTATAGTCACTCCTGTGCACTTATTCACGGTTAAAGCTCGAGGAAAATTGTCATTCGTGTTCGTCACCCTTAACCACTTGATTTACGATTTATTTTGCTGGCTATACATCTAACCATCAGCTATTTACTGTTTCCATACCGATTTCTGTAAGAATCGTTATTGTATCATAAATGAATTACAATTACCAAGCCTTGGTCTTACAATTGAAAGGAAAGTTGGGATAAAATTTAACGTTTCTTAGTAATACAACTATTTTTGTCAAATCTAGTTCGTTGTCGTAGGGCAAAACGTTAAAACAGATACGTTATAATTTCAAAATTTAGGAAAACACAATTTTTGTATTAGTAGTCATAGATTAAACGTTCGTTTTCCACTGAATAAATCTCTTCTTAAAGAAACATGATCGTATGAATAATTTTCTTCGTAAAAAAACATCTAATAATGGACGTATTAATTATTTCTGCGTTTGAAAGTCTTCCATCTTGAATTCAAACTAAAGTTCGAACAAAAATACAAATTTGATAGACGTATAAATACTACATAATTTGCAGTACGAATGAGAGTGAAAAAAAAAGAAGTTCTCGGGTTCCTAGTGTAGACCTTTAGCGATAATTTGGCGGGTTCCCCGGTCCTTGAGGGCGCGAGACCGGAAAGGGTCGAATTTCGAAGGCACGGGGGACTCTGGACGGGACGCGCATTGGCGAAGTTGGGTAAAAAGAAAAGACGCCCCAGTCAGGTCATCACGAACTTTGGGAAAATCCCTAAAGTGAAAGTACGAGAGAGCGCTGCGTTCAAAAATCGCTTGATTTTTGGAGAGGTCAGTTATAGCGTAGACACGACCATTGAAAGGTATAGAAATAGCAGTACGACAAGTCGTGCCTGACAAATAAAGATATCTGTGTAGAAAAGCCTACACTAGTGAACACACAACACGTGCTCACTGTACATATATTAAACTGTATTGAATAAAATCTTCCTTTACTAATATTGCAACCCTTGCGTTACAGTACTATTTTATTTTCTACGATGCTAACTTAACCTAACCTAACCTAACAAGCGACGAATCTCTTTGTTACAGGATCGCGAGTTCGTGGAGATGGAGGTGCCCTACAACGGTGCCCCGAAGAGGCCGGGTTCGCCTTCACCCTTGACCTCTCCCGCGCACAGCACTGCCTCGAGAGGCGGCCTGCTTCACGCCTGTTGCGGCCGCTGCTACCCCCAACGTTACCAGGTACGCGGTCGCCGTATTCTCGCCTCGACGACCTCCATAAGCGAGGGTCCACCCTCGTCTTCCTCCCACTTTCACCAGCCGAGCGGGCAGCCGGTCCAGTCCCATTATCAACCGGTTGACCCAACCACGGTGCCGAATGTCGCGTTTAACGTGCCCGGTGACAGTGATCGGCAACGTCGCCAGGGCACCAGCTCCTCCAGCCCCTACAACGAGACAAGGGTGTGAGCCGGGCTCGGGACAACGAGATTCCTTCTTCCTTTCAGCCTTGATCCGTGATCGAGACTTATAGTTCCCGTCTACGATCGTAGACTCTACTCTACCTCCCTAAAAAAACATCCTTCTTCTTTGGTCAGTTCTTTATCATCCTACCAATTAGAACGAAAGAATTCTTTTTCGTTCTCTTGGTCATTGAGTCAGGATTCAGGAATTCGGACAAGTCAGATGTTGAATTTTCTCCGATCTGAGAGATCTCTGTCTGTTCTGTATTCATTTCCCTGTGGGGAGATATTACTCCGTGGAATTTGGAGATTAGAGGCTGAGATGTTTATTAGGTTTCATTTTAAGAGGCTTCGTTATTGATGAAAAGTTAAGGAGGTGTTGATATTGTTAAGTTTGAGGTTAGGTTTGAATTGGACAGACTGTGGATTGATTTTCTAGTTCGAGGAGCAGGTTTTTTTATTGTTCCAGTTCGTGGTTAGAGAGAAATGAATCATATCATAGGAAGGATTGTTCAGTTTGTTAATCTCGAGGCGACGAAAGGACATTGTATCGGCAGAAGACTGAAAAGATTTCCATATATTCAATGGAACAGTATACTTCGATCTTGGATCTACGACAACGAGCTACGAAGAAGTCTCTTGATCAATTATTCTCGTTGCTGTTCTCGGTTCTCGTAGGCGGATTAGCTTCGATTCTACGAATAACACAGTTCAGGTACATCGACACACGATTTATCGGTTCTTGTCGATCCTAATCGTATAGCTCTCGACCGAAACGAACCGCCTCGACCATAGAGATACAGTTAGTTCTCGCTTAATGTTCCCTCGATTCCCAAACCTGGAGGTTTGTGATCCAGAAATTGTTCGTGCTTATCTCTCGTCGATAAGCTGCATCGAGAGCAAGACTTGAGACACACTGAGAGCGAAAAAAGGACGCATTCGTGTATAGTTGTGTTTTACAGCACTTTTACTGGAGAACATTCAGCAATTTCATTAAGATAATCCCGTAAAAATGTTTACAAATTTTATTTTTCTTATTTCTCATCGATCACGCGTCAGAGATAACACGGATGCTCGCTCCATGGAATCAGTTTGGAGAATTGGTATAAATTAAGGTAAAAGAGCGAACATTAAGCGGGAACTATTGTACCGTTCAAAGATGACTTGTTGGCTAGATAATCTTTGTTGGCTATCACCTCCAATTACGTGCATTGTCGTTGATCAAATCGGTCATAACTGACAGTCTATAGCGTGATAAAGTAGGTGAGAGAAACACGTTGAAATAGAGCAAGACGTAACAATAGACGAAGTGAACGAACGACGAATTGAGGTGATTAATTAACAAAACGAAAAAGTTACTCTTCTTTTCATAATATGATTCAGATAAATTCTCACTGTCTTTTGAATCTCTATCTTCTGTATTTAAAGTGAAATTATTCTCCAGCAATTTCTGATCAATTCTCGCTGTCTTCTAAATCTGCATCTTCTGTATTTAAAGTTAAATCGTCCACAGCAGTCTCTGATTAATTATCCGGCATAGATAAGAAATTAAATTCGAACGGTCGTGATTGTACTAATATTCCTATGATCTTAAGAAGATAATAACACCATACTCAAGAAAATAAGAGCAGCCTGAGAACATTCTACATAGAAAGAAATTAATTTGCATTTTTCAGTGAACGTAAAATAAAAATTGTTCAAGTATCTTTAATTTTGTAAGATATATGTATAAGTAGAATGGAAATTAGGCTACAATCATACAATTTCGTGCGTTTCTTGTGGATATAGAGATTCTACTATCAAACACTGTGACTATTAAGGATCTAAGAATCTTCTAATACGAATTATTCCTAAGAATATCTAGCCAACAGAGTCATCTCTGCACAGTACACACCTGCGTTCGCATTTGACGCTGAAAAACCAAACGTTTGTGTTCCGATTCAGGTCTAATTAGTCCTAGAACTCGTTCGAGACTGGATCCAGCTACGATCTGTTCCCGATTGTTCATGGTGCGATTAGATCACGCGAGACGCTTGGAGACTAATTCCCGGGATTCGATCGAACAACTCGAAATGTTAACGAAAAAAAAAAAAAAAAAAAAAATGAAATGAACCTACTCAAAGTTTAAAGGCGTTTCTCGATTCTGAAGCTACTAAAAATACATACGTAGATCATCCAGTTACAAGTAGTATTATATACCAGGTATATAACGTAGCGTCCAAGTAAATATAAGTCGTTAAAGGAGAGAGGAAAAAAATAAAAGAAGAAGAAGAAAAAGGTACGAAATATGGCGATCGTCCTCGACATCGAATCCCGGTTGTTAAGCATAACTCCCATAGGAGTCGAATCTCCCTGAAGCACTGCCAGCTAGGGTTCGAATTTCGAATTTAGGGTGCTCTTTCTCTCTCTTCGACGATATATTCGTCGTTTTATCGGTACGTTTGATAAGAGCTAAATAAACCCGCTGTTACCGGAACAGAGTAAGCGAGAGGCGTCGAAAAATCCTCTCTTCCTCTTATACACGAACATTTCTCCCTTTTCTGTTCCCATAGCGTGGAATGGTAAAGAGATCGAGATGAATTCGAGAGGAGAAAATCCATCGGGAAGAATCTTAGTGGAAACGCGACATGGAGGATCCGTGCAAATGGATACGTTTTCTCGAGCCCACATCCGAGAACCGAGGCTGTTTTATCGTCTTTCTGTTTCTCGAACGCAGCATCCGTTTCTCTCGAATCCGTGACTCAATTTCTACTTGGAAAATCCCGGGAGAACGAGAAAACCTGCAGTCTCTTGCTAGCGATCGATTCTTCTGTACTTTTATTTTATTTTACTTTTTTTTTTCTTTTTTTTGGATGCAATAAAGAAAGAGAAACGAGAGACGAGAGCGCGCGTGTTGCGTTGCTCGAGACCGGAAGCAGCGTTCCTGCTGTTGGCTTGGAACTCCTCCAAAATGGCGTCTGAGAGGCTCTTCTCTGGGTTGATTCACACGCGCTTCGAACTTTCCTCTACGTTCAACGTTCTCTCTGAATTTTCATCGTGGTGTTTCCCTCGTTTCTTCTTTTTTGCTTCAAAAGTACTTCTGATTGGAAGGGATCAGGAATTTTTTCTTTGCGATGCTCTGTTTCGAAGGTTCTTCTTTCATCGTTGTTTCGATGTTCCATTTTTGGTTTATTGTAGATTATATTAATCCTTCAGTGCACGTGTTGGGTTTATGGGAACCATAAAGATATTGTTTTATATTTTCTTTTATTTTTAATTTTCTCGGAAACTTTTCTTTCAGCGGTTGCAGGGTTTTTATATTGTTCGAGCGTTATTTATGATTACTCGTGCGGATTTGACAACGACTACTTCCGGTCGCCTGTCTGACGATTGTTTTACGATCTATCGAACGTTCCAGAAGCATATGGTATCGAGGAACTTCCTTGTTGGCAGAACGTGGGCAACGACGTGTATTAGAATGGTCGACAAGCTTACAATAGCAACACTTTGTCAGTCGTCCGACGAGATTTCAAGCGTCGATATTATATTCTACTCGATTTATTCCTCTTTTCTGGCCTGCAGGACCTAACCCGTGCACTGGTGATAGTATAAAGGGTGTTCCAGGTTTTAATCCTCTCAGTTTCTGCTAGTATGCAGAAAAATGTGCATTTTCGAAGACAGTTATTAAAATTAACACGCTTTTCTTAAAAATGAAGATATCTTCACACTTTCACATCTCATTTTATTGCAAATTAAAAGTAGCTTTACAGAAGAAGAATGAAAAATCAATTTCCTTCGATCGGAAGGTTGTAATCAATGGTGAGAAGGAAATTCTTTTTTCTTAATTACATTATTTTGTAATTTTATTATCTGGAATAGTAAAATAATCGATATATATATATATTGTATCTATTTTCTTTATGTTTTTTATATGTTTTAAATATATTTTGCACATTTTTGTATGCTTAACTGCCTAATCACAAAATTTTGACAAACTTCCAAACGACTCGTGTTTCGTTATTTATTATTTTACTAATTTTTGAATCATTCAATCCAATAGGAAACACCGACAAATTTTGACAATTAAAACCTGGCACACCCAGTGCAAACTTCTCAATCCGTACACTAAAGGTTCAGTGAACGATAAAGCGGGTGCAATTGATACCAGACGAGAGAGAAAAATGCACCAATGTACCGAAACGAGAGTTGAAGTAGTATCGTTACCCTTGAACACGTTCAATCGAGGCGAAAAAAAAAAAATCAAGGTTCTACCTGTAGATTAGTAATCTAGGTTATATCGACGAATTGTTATTCGATCCTCTTTGGACCAGCGTTAGGCCAAGGATCTTACGGTCTAATTGAAAAAAAAAAAAAAAGATTTATCTCTAGCCTTATTCTACTGTCTTCTGGTGGCGAATTCTAAATCGATGTCGTAGGATATTATTCTGGTTAGAATCGAAAAGGGAGAGACTACGTCGTTATTTCGAAATCGTTCGAGCACGACGAGTCCGCAAGGTAACCTTTCTTTTTTCCTAGCTCTCCCTCTAAATCGAAATCGCCTAGGTCTCTTCGAGAACTCGTAGGTCGTCCTTAGGTAGTAAACCTCTTTCAGTCGAGCGGCCTTTTCTTTCCAACTATCGTCTCTCGATGCACGCAGAGAGTAGACCTTCGTTAGCTCCAACCATGTGAGAACGACTCCAACAGTGTTTTCTCAGCGATATTTTTCACGAAAGGAAAATATCCGAGTGTGGCTCGAGATCATTCCACGAAACTTTTGTAAAAACTCGGTAAAAATTCTGATAAAACTTGAATCTTTGGTTTCTGAAGTTGTTTAATTTACTGAATCTGTTGCAGACCGCAAAATGTTCATTTTTCGCGCGTTAACGTTTATAATTAGACCGCGGATTTTTATGCAAATTCAGATTTTTTAGAATATTGCAAAGAAGTAGAATTGCTGTAGAAAATTATTTTAGGAAATTTTTGTTACAAGTTAAAAGTTTCGTAAACATTCCATGAAAATTCTGTAAAAATCAGATCGTTGTTTCTTGAAATTTAGTTTACTGAATCTGTTGCACTCCGAAAAATCATCATTTTTCGCGTGTTAACCTTTTCTCTACGACACGCTTATGACCAGACTGCGGATTTCTATGCAAATTCAGATTTTTGAAAATATAGTAAAAAAAGTACTACTTCTACAGGAAATTATTTCAGCAAATTTTTGTCCTTTCAACTATATACGAGTTAAATATATATATATATTTTTGGAAACTTGCTGTAGATCGTTCAATTCTCTGTTGTACGGGTGGCTCTATACCGACACGCGTTTGCAAAGGGTTAAGAAATATCTCGATATCGATAAAATTCAACGCGTCTCGTCCGCGGGTGCAATTCACCGGTACATCGACTCGTAAATCAGGCGTACGCATATCAAGAGAGAGGACGACGTTAACGAGGGAAAATGAGAAGTGATAAATGATCCTGTCTGCTGGCAGATCGAGGACGAGACCCCATCGAAACCCCATTAAATGTCGTTTCCCCCCTCTTTCTCTAGTCTCGTCTTCTCACGAACGACGAGCGCCATTTTTCAGCAGGCTATCCCAACCATTTTCATTCTGCCTTTACTATCTCGCCGTTAATCGTCCATTAATTCCCTCCAGATATTTCCACAGCTGACCTTCCAGCAGTCGCTGGCACCTTTGCGCGATGGAAAATTTATTTAAAGTCCAACCTAACCAGGCTGCTGCTGGCCACTTTGAAATTGAAACCCTCGCTGTTAAATCCCGCGTCTAATTTTAATCAGTCCAGTGATTCTGACCGGACCAGAAGCTCATCGGACCTCCATTAACTCGGGTCCTTCTCTCTCTTTCTCTCTCATCCTTCTAGTCTCTCTTTCTCTCTCTCTCTCTCTCTGAACTTTCAGTTTTCAGCGGTCGACCGAACCGCTTCGTCGCTTTATTACGCGTTAATCGTCCATTAACTTCGTGAATTAGCCTGCTGTTCTCTTCCTCTCTCATTTCTCCCTCGGCATCTTCGAACGTCGTCCACCATCTTGAAAGTTGCTCGAATTACTTCCAAGTCACCTCTCAATTCGCTTAACAGACTGAACACTTGTATTTGTTTCCGAGTACTCTTAGGACGATCCGTAGTTCCTTGGCTGTTTAGTCGACGAGAATTGGCGGAACAATCTTTCGGTTTCAACCTGTAGAGTACGGAGAGTATTTTTGAAACTTGAACAAAGTGGGGATCATCAAGGTCCTCGGATAAATAATTCATTTACATCATTTTTTATGTCTGTTTTCTGCTGTTTTTATATTATGCAGAGTTTTAATATTGATTTCTACGAGTTCAACGGTTTCTGATTTCAAGTGTTGCTGTCTTAACCCTTTCGCTACGATAGGCAACTATAGTCGCTATCCTTAAGATGCCATTCATTTACGACAAGCAATCATAGTTACTATTCTGGACCTGCAGTTTGGGTGTTTAAATATCTTTTTCAACTTCATTTGTTTCTCACGGGCGATACATTCCAGCAACGATAAAAGAGCAAATATTTTTCGAAGAGATTTTTTGATTTTTGTATTGATTTCCACGCAATATGTACACTTTTATCGTCACCTTTTTATCTCGTTCAGTGGGAACAGCTCAGCGGAAAAGGCGCTCGTAGAGAAAGGGTTAATGACAACGTTTTCCATGTCTCGTTTTCGTCTTGAAAGAAATTGAACAAGAGATTAAGAGGAATATTTGGAAAGACTGGAAGATTGTTAGGAAATAAGATGTTAAGGAAACGGTACAAGTTTGAGTGATGAAAATAGTTTCTGAATGGTGACGTTACTATGATTGGAATAGGGGACGATGAACGAACAGTAATAGGGGGCTTCTGCAACGCGTTAGATCGTTTACTAACGATCTTTATGACACGAACACGTGAATCGCGTAGCGTCACCTGGCAAACGTGTTCCCGCTCTAGCTTTAAATCAATGATAAGATTCATATGCACGAAGGAACACGGGTCGTCGTGACGTACGCCGTCACCGACACGACGAATGTGTTCCTGCCATATTATGTACGCGGAGTACTCCTCGTTCCTTCGAAATTGCCGAAATGTACGGAACAAGCAACGATATATTCCCATAGAAGAGAGTTTACGTGCCTTTCTCAGGATTTCGCGTGTCATTCGGAAACAGGTTCCTAACGATTTCGATTTGCCAGCTAAATAACTTCGAGACTGACGTTAGCGTGCAATTTTCCACAAATTTTTGGTTTAATATTATACATTTATTTAACGAAAGGTTATTAAGTTTGTGGAATTTATTTTCGCGAGGATTTCGAGCGCTATTTGGAAACAGATTCCTAACGATTTCGATTTGTCAACTAAATAATTTCGAGACTGACGTTAGCGTGCAATTTTCCCCAAATTCTTGTTTTAATATTATACATGTATTTAATGAAAAATTATTAGATTTGTGGCATTTATTTTCGTGAGGATTTTAAGCGCCATTCGGAAATAGATTCCTAACGATTTCGATTTGTTAACTAAATAATTTCGAGACTGACGTTAGCGTGCAATTTTCCACAAATTTTTGTTTTAATATTATACACTTATTTACCGAAAAATTATTAGATTTGTAGCATTTATTTTCGTGAGGATTTTAAGCGCCATTCGGAAATAGATTCCTAACGATTTCGATTTGTCAACTAAATAATTTCGAGACTAACGTTAGAGTTAAGTTTTTCACAAATTTTTGTTTTAATATTATACGTTTATTTAATGAAAAATTATTAGATTTATGGAATTTATTTTCACGAGGATTTCGAGCGCTATTTGGAAACAGATTCTTAACGATTTCGATTTGGCAACTAAATAATTTCGAGACTGACGTTAGCGTGTAATTTTCCACAAATTTTTATTTCAATATCATACATTTATTTAACGAAAGGTTATTAAGTTTGTGGGATTTATTTTCGCGAGGATTTTGAGTGCCATTTAGAAATAGATTTTTAACGATTTTAACTTACAAGCTAAATAATTTCCAGATAGGAAGTGTCTGACGTTAGCGTGCAGTTTTTCACAAATTTTTGTTTTAATAATATACGTTTATTTAATGAAAAATTATTAGATTTATGGAATTTATTTTCGCAAGGATTTCGAGTGCCACTCGGAAACAGATTCTTAATGGTTTTGGCAAGTCGACTAAATAATTTCGAGCCACAAAACAAAATTTCTGACGTTAACGTGCAGCTTTTCATAAATTCTTCTGTTTATACTGTACATTTATTTAACGAGAGATTATTCAATTTATCGAATTTATTTTTCTGAGTATTTTGTGTGCTACTCAGAAACAGGTTCTCAATGATTAATTTTACTAGTCGATTAAATAATTTCAAGTCACAAAATATCTAATGTTAACTTGGAAAATTTTTTCCAAAATTATCTTTTAATATTACCTATTTATTTAACGATAGATTATTAAATTTATCGAATTTGTTTTTGCCAGGATTTCGCTCGCGACTCAGATACAGATTCTCGACAATTCTGACGCGTCGACTAAATTATTTCGAGCAACAGAACGTCCAGCGGAATTTTTCCACAAATCCGTCTTTGAATATTATATTTCAGATTTATCGCATAAAATCACTACTGAGCAACAGAGCTGTCACTCACCGGTGAATTATGACGTCCTTGCGTTCTACAAAAGTGTCACTCAAATGTAGCTGACACGGCGGTCAAAACGCATTATTTGTTGTTGCCACTTGTCACGTTTGATCCTACGTATTTACCAATTCGAACAGTCTTTTTACGCCTTTGATATCGATACGTAACAACGATCTCGAGCCACACACTCAAAAAAGCAAAAAAGAAAAAAGAAAAAGACACAGTCCGCCTATCATATCTAAGATCCCCTTACTCAGAATCGTATCAACAAACAGTTGATCGAAACTTGATCTCGTCTAAATCGTCGTCTTCCATCGGCGAAAACAAAAAAAAAGAGAAAAAAGAAAAACGAAAACAAAAAAAAAAAAGAAACAAACGAATCTCTCGTCCCCGTCTAGTCGTCGAGCCATGCCGCTCGTCAAGCCCCCTACCCTACGTCTTCCATTTTTAGATTAAAGGAACAAGTGAAAAAAAAAAGAAAAAAATAGAGAGAAACGAAGAAAAGAGACGAAAAAAAAAAAGGTAAAGAAATAAAGAAAGAAGCAAGATTCGACTGGAAGTTACGCCATTGAATCCTGCCCGAGCTCGTGCCCGCCTTCTTCTCGTCCGATCGCACAAATCAATCACGTCCCCGCGACTCTGGCCCCTCTCTTACTATACAAACTCTGTCCGAATATTCCATCAAGTTCCACGAGACGACGCTGAAGCAATCGCGACGGAAACCAGCGGAAGAGAATCCCGGTCGAACGAAAGCGTGTGTATCGTCGATGATATTCACCTGAGAAAAAAAAAGAGAATCTCTCTGAAGAGAAAACGCACTAAAAAAAAAGAAAAAAAGATGCAAGAGAGAGAGAGAGAGTGAAAAAAAGAGGAAAAAAAAAAAACAAGGAGAAGAAAGAAATCTCTTCATCTCACACGATTTTCGTTCCCGGTCGAGTCTACCATTATTTTCCACACAACCCATCGCCAGCCCCTTTTCTTTTCATTGTACAAATGATCGGAGAAAATCGCGTAACAGACGTGCAGCACACGTGGATAATCGTGGAATCGATATGAACGCGTTTATAACGGAGACGAACGAAGCTCGTTCTCCACTGGCTTTCGTTTCCTATGGCCTTGTCCAAGTTCCGCTTGACTGTCAACGGAACTCGAGGCATTCGTTCGTACTGATCGATAGAAAACGATTTCTCCAACGTTTACGCATACATGTATACGTATAGAAAAAATGAGCTTCGAGAAATGAAGCTAATCGCGCGATTTTCGTTCGATCGTCGACGTAAATCGGTATGTCGCGTTCCATCCCTTTCACTTTCGTTTATAGGCATAAGAAAAGATACATTTTCATCTTATTCGAGTACATTTAACAGCCAGGATTGATCGAATCAAAGGCACGAGCTTTCGGCCCTAAAGAAGTAGATTTAAGGAACACAACCCCATTTTTTCGTAGATAGGCTCAATGAATAAGAATGAACGATTACGTTAGGAGTGACTGAATCGATCGGTTGTACTCGTCGGATTGTACATAGAAGAGGATCGATTTGTTTGATCGCTCGTGGATCGAGTTTTACTTTCGTCGTCGTTTCAAAACGATCGCGCCATACGTTTCTTCGACATTCCAGCTGGTTTGTGTCAAATGTTTGCGTTTGAGAGCTTGTTGTTCTAGTAAGTAGGATAAAGAGTCACTGATATGTTCCTTTTTGCTTTTTTTTTGTGTCTCATTGATGACGATTCAAATGCTTTTTTGTACTTCGTCGTGAGACATTTCGTTCTTTATATACCGAGGTTGTTTAATAAATAAAGAGACTGTGTACTTTCAAAATCATTAGTTGATCAGTTTATCAACTGTTTCTCTTGTTGTTCAGTTTTGGGTGGAATCAAAGGATTATTTAAAAATGAAAGAAAACATATAAATAATTGAAATAATTTTCATTAGTGTTGAGGACCTTTTTTCTGCCAACTTGCGAAAACTATTGCAAACATTTGAATTGTTTCAATGTTTCAATGTGAATTCTGTCGAAAAGAATTTATTTAAGTAGCTGAAAAAGTTAGAAAATTGGGAAAAATTAGGTTAATAGATCTTAGACAAATATTATCAAATTTCTTTTTGCTCGATTCCTCTTTTGTCGAATTAAGTTTCATAGTAGCGAGGAAGTGAGCACACTGGCTCAGATTTCGAGACAGAATTCTCTGCTGTTGGCATAAAAAAGTTAGTAGGATGATGGAACGAGTGCATATAAATTATGAGACTTATTAAAAGTGTCTAAAAATAGGGAAAATTTGGGAATTTTGCTAAATGAAAAGTTTCAGTTTTTTTCAAAGGATATAAATGTGACTTTCAGCTTTCTTTCCTCTAAGTTTCTGATAAGCTAAAATATTGCAAAATGGAGTTGTTCGATAATTGCGAAATCTCTTTCGCTAAGAGATTCGAAACTCAGGAAATAAAAAATTCTCCTTGATTTACAATTAAAAATGTATCACCGATAACGTAACATACGATTTCTAAAAAATTATCAGTTCAAAAATTCACAGAGGAAAGATATCCTTTCCTCAAAAAGAATCTCAACGATAAACATCTCTGAAAAATTAAATAACCGTGATATCGAAAACAGTTTCATTTGTCCCCAGAAAAAAAAGAAACATAGAAACTTTTCATCGAGTAATTACCAATAAAAAAAAAAAGAAAAAAGGAAAATTCCCCAACAATACCTATTTTTAATCCTATTAAAATCAACACTCATTCGTCTCTTTACTTACTAAATGACCTCATTATAGATACGATAAACGTTTCCAAAGGAAAAAGAGAAAAAAATAAAGAGAATTTCCCATAACCGATCTCAATTTTCTAAAACAAAGAATCTTTCGGTAACTACCGATCATTCTCTAGACAAAAGTAAGGAAACGAAGAAGGTTCCTATCGTAAGAGTAAACAAAGAACGAATCAGGTCCAACTGTCGTATAATTGAGTGTTACTCGGGTCATGGTTCATCAGGCGAGTTTAATAATCACCGTCGTTCATTCGTGAAATCGTTGCCAGGGGTTGTTCGAACGTTCGTTTTAATCTAGATTTAACGCCCGTTCTCGTCTAAATATTCCTAAGCGGGAGATTTATTACGACTGGCCAGAGCAACGACGCTCCACGATTAATCGATCGGTATTACCGACATAAATCCGTTGCTGCACCGGTCACGTTTCACGAATCCTCCGTGCGAGATTTACCGCTTTAAAGTAGATTTTATTCGATCATGTGACGCAAGCCGGCTGGAAACGCCGATCTTTCCCGGTATTTATAGAGCTCGCAGATCGCGTTTGCCAGTCCTCGACCTTCCACGACGATTAGGGGTTGCTGGAATTTCGTCGATTCGCAGTTTTATTACATGCCTAGGAAATTTTTATTCCACGATGTATAGACGGCTTTATTTCACCGTTAGTTTTTCACGAGATAACTCGCGAGTGCGTAAGCACCCTCGAAAATGGGAACTTTGATTGGTGTCTGTGTTACGGTAAATCTAGTGATTATGTATAATTACTGATTATTATATATAATCACCACTAAATTTGATAAATGTGACTAAATTCTATAACTTTATCAACATCCATGTGACTTAAAATAACCATTTATTGAATTTTTAATTGTAAATTGTGAAATATTGTAACCTAGGTTTTTAGGTTAGGTTATATCTAACCTAACCTAACTCAGAAAAACTCAATCTAACTCAGTTAGTCAAGATATTTATCACATTCGCCATTACGAGTTGGGAATTATATAAACTCGTCGGTTAATTTGATAAATATTCAAGAATTCGTCACATTTACCGGATTTAGTGGTGATTGTATATAATAAGCGGTAATTATTCATAATCACTGGATTTTCAAGGGAAAGGATAGTGCACTTGTCTCTTGATTTACGTGGCTCTTTATTTGCGAAATTATCTAAATAAATTTTCTAATTTTCTTTTTTCTCTTCTAACTCGAGAGTGGAAACGAAGCGATACTTCCAAATAGGAAATTTTCGAGCGAGAAAAATATTATTCGACTTTGTGTCGATTGAGAAGAGAAAATCTGAAGTTTTAAATCTACAATCCAGGCATCGATCTGTTACATATCAAATTTGGAAAGATTTTTACAAATTTTCGTTGGAAAATTGAAACTATTTAATCGGAAAATTCCAATTCGATTTTTGTGAATTTTATGAATCATATCGTACTTTCTTTTCAACCTTCTGTAGCCTAAATAAAATGTCTGTTACGTGAACTCAACTATTATCAACCTCTAGATATAAATTAACAATCAATTCAGCAGTTTCAACAATTTTATTCTAACGAACGTGTTTCGTAACTTCAAAATTAAAATAGCCTACAAAGTTTGTACTTGTGCATAAAAATTCTCAAGCATGGAATTCCATAAAACAGTTGAACATAGTCGTACGTTACATTTCGAACATTTTATCTTCAATTTTTTGCCGAAATACTTACATAAATATTTATTACCGATTTTTTTATCCGAAAAGATGAAAACTTTGGCATAGAACCACTTTTTCGCACTATATTATATGAAAATAATAATAAAAATGATTATTAAATTATTATTATCCTAATAGGTGTAGTAATATGTGATTTCGGAGTCGTACTAGGCTATGGAGAGTTAAATATTTTCTTTTTTCATGCTAATGGATTTTTTCTACCTGGTTATCTTCCACGTGGAACGGATAATCCGCGTAAATCGAAGGCTGAGTGCACCTTGAAGTGGATTAAGAATCTTTAGCAATGTTCTACCGGAAGAAATATCGTCGAAATATTTGTCTGTTACACTTCTCGAAGGATTCGTTCGCTTCTCGTATACTATCGCTAAGTAAGTTGCTTTTTGGAATAGGTTATGTTAGCGACTGCCATGTTGAGACATTTCGAGCAACGTTCACAATTACAGAAACCGTCCTCGCAATCAAAAAGAGATACTCGTAAGTTCCGCTCGTTACAGCGCTTCCTCGGCGTTCGTTTCCACTTATTATCCCAGCGAATTGCTCAATTTACACTTTGCGCTATGCAAATCGTCGCGATCGTTCGCAAACATTGCAACTGTCTAGAATTATCCGGTGAATAGAAGTTTAACCGCTTCCTTCTATACACGAAGTGGCTGAACATCTCGAGAAGTAAGACAGGCAAATCTTTACGATGATCTTTCCGAAGAACTTCCAAATCAGAGGTTTTGTTCTAACAAAAATATGGATTCTCCTACAAGGGAAATTCGATATTTGAAAAATTCCCATTTTTGGAAACATTGCAGGCTTGTAAGGGATTTTAAGAATTATTTTCTGCCTCTTTTTCACTTGAAAAAAAGGTGAAACAATGGATCTCGAGTTTGGAAAGTTTGAAATAAATAGAAATTTTCGAATTATCGAAGTTCCCTCGTTAATGATGCCTTTCTACTTTGAATATCCCTTACTAAGTTCGCATTTCGTTCGATTATTTGGTCGTAAGAGATCATTTCGCGAGATAGTTCAACCCTTAATCGAAGAAGTGGATGAGGATGTTTATAGTAGGTACGATAGGCACGTTTTGCCACACATTCCAGCGATCTGTTAGCGTCTGCGACGCTTCACTTGATCCGTTAGAGCGCGCTCGTTAGCGTGACCGAAAGAAATCGAAGATCCTCCGACGAGGCGATATATCAGAAGGAAATAAAGAAATTGAGATTTTTTAATCGACGCGGGATCCTTTCCAACCCCAAACTAAACTAATCTCCAACAGAATCGAAATCGAGAAAGTAAAGATGAAGAAAGAATACAAAAAACAAAAGGAACAACGACCGATAGAAAAATATCCCTCTGTCGAAAAATAGGTTCGAAGGAAAGAAAAGAAACACAGATTTGTTCCACTTTTTATCAATTCTTGATTTTCAGCGTACACTTCTCAATCCACGAATTTCTAACCAGCTTCAATCAGCTCCTCGAATAACGCTCACGCACGCCTGCACTGGACAACCATAATTCTCGAATGTCTCTTCGTTTCAATCTTCTCTCGATTCAATTTTAACACTAAATCTACCACGTGTGGTCAAATAATCGTTTTGAAAATTTCGTTTAGAATTTTCTGCATACGACGTTATTGCATCGCCATTTAACTTCACGATTCTTTTTATATTATACGTATAATATATCTTTTAAACCTTTGCACTCTATTTTTTTTTTTATGATTTGTCAACTCCAAGCACACTTTTGCAACGAAGCTTTTGAAAATCACATTTTCGTTATGCAAAGAAAGAAATTATACATTTCCACACATTATTTTTATTTATTTCACTAATCTATTTTATTTCAACGTGAATAAAATTTGAATGGACTTATAGGCTGTATTATCAATGTCTCCTCCGTAGGAGAGCCAGTGGAGTGCAAAGGGTTAATATTCACTCTATTTTCTTATCGTTTATTTTCCGGAAAAAATTTGTAACCTGTTTTGTTTAAACGCGAGCGATTATTTAACTGCTTGAACGATTTATATTCTTTGCATTAGTCGATCTTTGTCTTCTATTATGTTATTTATAATGTAAAGAAAATCATAGCTTGAGAATGTATATATATATATATTTATAGAAAATTACAAAAAGCGTATTTGTCAGTCTATTATAATTTTGCATTTCGATTCTATTATTATTCTGCTATTATTTTATATATTACATGCTACAAGTGTAATTTTCAAAAAAGTGAGCAAATTAATGCTTCGTAGTAAGTTTCACATTTGATCTTCTTTCCATTTTTTTTTTTATTCATTCTTTTTACCCAGTTTCATCTACATTTTTATATTTTAATTTTAATTTTATCATTTGTATATTCATCCCAACAAATATCAAGACATCTGAAGAGTATCAAGTTATTAAAGAACATAAGTGTAATATTGACGAAAATTATTCCGTAAACGACCAGGAAATTTCTGATATTGAAGACGATACAGAGGAAAATAATCATGATTTATTTCACAACGACTGAGACTCTAAACTGTGAAAAATGTAGCATCAAGAATCCTATAATTTATAAAAAAAAAAAAAAAAAAGAATGCGGTGAAAAAGAGTAAAATAAGCATTATCTATTTTTAAATGTAAGAAAATATTTTGTTCACTATCAACGTGTTCATAATCATCACTTTGCATTGAGAAATACATTTTTTCAAAACGATTATTTAACCACTCGCGGTAGGAATAGGTGAAATACGTGAAATATCGTTAGGTTTAGTCTTTAAACCATTTTAGATCGCTTATTTCTCGCTCGTCGAGGGTCAGAAAGAATCTCTGCACCTCTTCGGAACTTTTCTTACTTTTCTCCGTGCAGGTGAGCACCAGACGGAATACGTTTGAGATCCAGCAGACCACGACGTTGCAGACATTCGACGAATCTCGCGACTTCTGCCCGGAAGAGAAGTTCTAGATCGAGTTTCTAAGGAGTCTTATGTTCCTCGTGGCTCTTTCCTCCGTTGACCAAATGGGAACCGCGAGAAACGGTTTAAAGCAGGGCACACTGTTGGATATTCATTACGAGTGTACAGTCATCCTTGCACAGTTATCGACTAGAAAATTGTACGGCAACGTGTGTCGCCTTGACCTTAGGGACATCTACCAGGTATACACGTACATATGCCTCTATGTACGTATATCTATGTGTATAACACGATGGAAACGTTTTAATTGTGTACGTCTGATCGTTCGTGTATATACACGTGTCGTGGATTGGTTGGCGTTAAGATGTAAGGGTCGAGGTTTCGAGGTCTCTTTAGAGCTTTTCTACCAAACTGAAGACACCCTGCTGAGTTTCACGCCTCGATCATTTGCTATGTACATAGTACCTTGTCTGACAGCCGTTCGACTTAACCTAGATAGTAAAGAACCAGTCGTAAATGCTAATAAAGTATTTTTCCCTCTTCTTCTTCATTTTTTCTTTTTTTCATTGGAAGATTATGTTCTTCTAGCTACGACCATAGCGCAGAGGAGTTGCTAACGAAGATGTAGAGACGTTCCCTTGACAATTTCTCTTTCGAAAGAAAGTCTCTGAAGTAACTTCGTGATATTGACAGCTGCTCCTTGAAATCTGTATTTTTTATGTTTACAGCGAGTTAGGTGATAAATTAATTAGACATTATTTGAGCTTAGTTTCACTATCTTGAAGTGTAGGTGTAGATCTTTGGATTCAGGTAATACGTTGACTGACTGAAAATGAAAGTTTGTTATGTTTCAGCGTGGAGGTTGCAAGAATTTTTATTATTACAATGTTACCGTGGATCATTTGAAATGTTCGCGGCTTTACTATTTTGTGATTTAAATTGCTTTCATTTTTTGACACAATTTAATAATTCGAGATATATTACTCTGGGTCCTCTTCAGATCTCGTTTTTACACGATTCTTTCTCGTCGCGATTTAAGTTTAACATTACAAACCAACTCGAGTACACGTTTAATCCTTTCGATACACTTGCTGGCTCCTATAGGTGATTATAATCACTCGTTAAAATTTGCTAATTATTTTGCTTCTTATCACGGTTGTTTTTCATAGAGAAAGACGTCGCCGTATCGAGAGGGTGAAATCATCCAGTTTTTCGTTTCCCAAACAGCAAACACTCGACACCAGCCTTCGCCATTACTCATCCTTTAACCTCGACATTTTTACTTCATCCTTTACTTCTCCATGAACTCAAAATAACTCCTATTCTTCTATCTACCGAACCTATATCTTACGGATCGTTTTCCCTTGAAAAACAGATTTCGTCGAGCAGCTTTCACCTAACGAATGTCACAGGATTTTTTGAATAATCGATCGTACGACTCTACCTAATGTTTTTTATCTAAATTTCGTTAGCTCTCACTATCGTATGATTATTAAATAAAAGATAACTCGAACGTTAGTTAATTCTCTGAAATAGCAAGAAAATTTATGGGTCGAACGGTTGTTGGACAGTGTGCATATCTGTTTCACTTCTTCACTAGCACCTTGTCGAGCAATTTCACCGTTTACCTACAGGATCAAGTTTCTTCGGCTTGTCGACTATTTTGGATATTACAAATCCAAGGTAACGAATTCGTTTGGAGAAGAATATTGAGACTTCTCGCGAGAATCTCACAGGAGGTATCTAGTTTTGTATCTAAATGGTACAGGTTTCTCAGGAGACAGTCTCGAAACTTGAAATTCTTTCCTGAAACTCGATCGAGTCGAATTTCTCCGAGGAAGTTGGTCGCGTAAAATATCCCTCGCGAGTCTACTAGGATCGTCGTCGAATCGTTTTCTGGTGCACACAGGGCGGTCGTACTTGTGCACGCGTCGTCGCGTGCTGTATGACGACGCGTGGCTGCCTCACAATGAGCGACGAGTGGCGGTCGCAAAAAACGATCAGCGATTCTCTGGCACGGTTCTCGCGTGCTACGCGAGCAGGTAACAGAATGGAAGGATTTTTTCTTTTCTTTCACACTTGCGCAAAAATTTACTTCCTCCTCTTCGTGGCTATTTTCTACGGGATTGAGTTCGATTTGTTGCGTTTACTCTTCAGTTTAAGACTTCGAAGCCTCGAGAGCGCCGCCATATTGGTTTCACGACGATTGATGAATATTTAATTTAAATGTCATTTTTTCAGAATTTTTTACATAAGGAAAATTGTCACAATTTCGAGTTTTCTAATTTCTGGATTCAAGAAATCTTCTCTCTTTTAAAAGTTTTAGGGTTAAAACGCCTTTCATACGATTGCAATCTATATCAACGTCTCATCATATCAGGAATTTCATTCTTCAGACAGTTAAGAAAACAATATGTGTGTGAATAATTTTTTGGAGAATATTTCACGGAAGAAGAATAGTCCTAATTTAAAGTTTTCTTGCTTGTCAGTTCGAGGAATTTTCTCTTTTTTGAGAATTCTAGGGTTAACACGCTTTTCACACGGTTGCAATCTCGAGTCGTGGAGCCCATTTTTCAAATAATTAGGAAAAAAGCAGCATACAAATAATTGTTCGAGATTTTTTACGAAAGAAAAATTGCCTATAGTTCGAAGTATCCCAGCTTATGAGTTGAGAATTTTAGGATTAAAACGCTTATCACATAATTACAATCTGTGTCAACGTTTCATCGAGTCATAGAACTCGTTTGAGAAAAAAACCGCGTATAAATGATATTTTTCATTCAAACAAAGTAGTTCTACTTTAAAGTTTCCCAGCTCGTGGATTCGAGGCACCTTCTTCCCCCAAGAGTTTTAGGGTTAAGAAGTTTCGGTTACGAAATAGTGTTCATCTTGCAGCCTGTCTTACCCATTCACTTCGCATTAGCCATTGGAACAATGCAAATGGTTTCCCTATCTGTCTATTTCCTCGTCTCTCAATCGACTCTCTGTTACACTCGGAACCTCGCCTTTGTCCTCGATTATTGACCTACGCGTTACCTAATCCCCTGGCTTTTGTCTAAACGCCAGCCCACGCTTCAGCGACATTGTTCCACGTGAAGCTAGTGTTCTATCGTTTTAGCCGGTTCACTAACTCTCTCCCATTATTCTGTCGCCATTTCTTTCTTCTTTTTTCTTCTCTTTTTTCCTCCGTCACCATTTCGTCCGCCAACTCTTCGCAGAGAATTTTCAAAACTGTAACAACTTCTTGCTTAAACCGTGAAATGGGAAAGCTTTGGCAATTCTGTTAATCCTAATGGAAAACGTTGTTCGAAAGATTCTGAAGATTTTGCAATTTTATGCAATTCGAAGATCTAAGAATTTGTGTAACTTGAATAAATCTCGAAGCAACGGTCTTAGTTAACGATTGCCAACAATTAAAGTTATATACACTAAGGCTCGCATAAATCTGGACGATCTTCGCGGGGAATTTTCGTTCTCTGATAGAAGTTAACTCGAATTCTAGCTTTGTGTAAAATTTCAACAACAGCTGACGTTCTTCTGAAATTTTCCAAGCTTCTTCGAGTTGTTGCTTACCCACAGATATAATTTTCAAATCTTCTAATTTTCCTGTACGTAGGTAAAGGTTATTCTAATTACAACTACCAGTGCAAGTTCTTAACCCTTTGACTGCAGCAGATTTTTATACTCTCTCGCTTCCTAAGTAAAGTAAAAGTGCCATTTATATTGTCCCATTGGTTCGTTAAGTGTTAACGAGAGTCACTGTATATTATTCAGAAAAGTAACGACTGAATAGAATCATAGAACTGATCAGATATTGAAATAAACAAACACATACAACCAGCAAGGAAATAAGTTTGTATATGTTACAAGAATAGTGAAATTCAAGACTGATCATATGCGTTTAACGTAAACCATAATGGTAGACGATGAATGCCTCTATGCGTTTGAAGAAAACAACTGAGAAAGCCAGGAAGTATAAATATATCGTCTGTGAACACAACTGACAAATCTGAAACACACACATATATGTAGCATAAATAATAGTTTATAAAAAGTAAGTATTGAAGCTCTATAACGTGTCCCAGCTTCAAATCGTTTCGTCCGTAAAGGGTTAATATAAAACAATAGCCAATATTCAGCTGTTTATAATGATTATATTACATGTAACGATAAATTCTACGTTAGAAAGGAGTAAATATGTGATAGGAAGAAAACATTTAGAGAGTTTATTGATAAATCAGCGAGGACATGTATACGCGTCTTTTGTAATCAAAGGGTTAATTCAGCCTGGTTCTTGTACACCCAGCTCTATTCTATTTTCGTTTATTTGTAGTAACACAGCTTTCCAAGTTTCTTCCTGGGCACACGAACTAGATAACATCGATGTTAATTACCATCGTGGCTTCCTCTTCTTCCGTGGACATGAACTAATTGGTACATCTTGTTGCCAAAAGGCAAGCACATCTTCCCAATCGCGAGGCTAATAATCCGTGCCAGAGACGAGTCGCTCGATTGTAACAGCATGTGCTTTTGATAATCAGTTCTCCTCTAATAAAGTCTTTCACGACGTAAGTCACGAAGTTCCGTCGAAGTTTCTGATCGACGTAGAAAGAGACACGCGTGTCTCGTTGGTCGTGTGATTAAATTGAAACGCTGTTCAATGAAACTTTCGTAACAGGGAATTTCGACGAACGAGCTTCGCTTAAACCGGGAAAGAAAAAAAAAAATGTGAAAAATAACAATTGGAATTTTCCTACAAAATAATCAGAGATATCCTGTGCTCCATCCTCTATTCACCAGTTTTCACGCGTTGCTTGATGGAAGAAATAAAAAGAAAAGAAAAGAGATAAGATACGAAAATGAGAAATGAAAAGAAAGAAAAAAAGAAAGAAAGAAATATGATTGTCACCGAGCGCGGACGCAATGACGTCGCGTCGAATTAATTGCCCCCCTAATGCGCATTATAATATAACACGAGTTGCTTTCATGAATAATGCATAGCCGAAGGAACACCGGGAGCCTGTAGTGGAGCATCCACTTCAGATCAGCCAGGCAAGAGAAAATTGAATCTTAAGTGTCCGTCTGAAAAGCTCCGTCAATTCACTTGCCGTCGGCCCAGTAACGAGCACCATCTTTTCGATACTTACATAACACACTTCGAATATATCCACCCCCTCTCGAACAACTCTACATCTCACCACTCCTACATTTTTCACGTGTCCCCGTTTCTTCGAACGTTTCCCAAATATCTTGCTAAGAAAAACCATTCCGCAATGGGCTATTTTTCGTATATACCTGTTTCGTCACCGATCCGTCGAAGTTCGAGTGGTCGAGAACGTCGTTAAGGTGCAAACGACATTTTCCATTCATTTTTCCTCTCTTTCGTTAGATCTGTCAACGAATTGTCAATTTCCTAAAGGATCGGATGAAATTTCCAGTGATTAACAGCTGATTTGCACGGGTACTTTTCGAGATAAGGATTGAAGAAGTTGAAAAGTGGCGTCGAGAGACGTTCAAGGAGCTTCTCGAAGTTGTAAGATTTAAGCAGAAAAGTGTTGGTCGCACCTGACTCGATATTCAGGCCACTCGACTTCTATTTTGGGTGTTGATGTTGGTTATTGTCACCCTCCCACCACCAATCACAACCACCCCCTTCAATCCCTCAAAGTTTTGCTCCATTTAATCGTTATTGGAAACTGATTGGTCCGTTAT
Source organism: Anthophora plumipes (assembly GCA_951804975.1). Lineage (NCBI taxonomy): Eukaryota > Metazoa > Arthropoda > Insecta > Hymenoptera > Apidae > Anthophora > Anthophora plumipes. The sequence goes on along the minus strand of OX638116.1, from coordinate 23,037,270 downwards.
ATATGACACTATATATGTATATACATATATACCATATAGCTGAGTCGATATAAAATATATATTGTATATAATGTAACGTGGATCATGTTACCTGTGTATATTTCATTAAGTCGTTCAAGGGTACGATAACGCGAGATTCATTTGATACGTTGTCAGATGAAGAAGATCGATATCCTACACACGATCAAGTCTCTACAGACATTGATCTGTACGTTCAACTGACATCTTCGTTATCTCGATAGTTTATATATTTAACGACCGCTCGACGATCAACTCCTATCAATCGGAGAATAATTAAAATTATCGTTCCAGTCGAAGTGATGTCCGTAGAGAAAATGGTCAACTCGGCGAAAGGCGCGTGCTACTTTCACCGAGCACGGTCAGTTTCTCGCGTGTAATTTGAACAACCAGCCCAACGAAAGAAAATAAGAGAAAGAAAAAATATATACCGCGAACAATTGCCCCTCATATTTCCACCCCTCACTAGCCCTCTTTTAGAAAACCCTTTTCTCGCGATGATAAATCGTCGAGATTTGTTCCGATTCTACCAGGTGTTCTCTCTTACTCTGTTCGCGTTCAAATCTCGAGAGCTCTTTTCCTTCGTGGTAACATTAATCACACGGTTATTTGAAAAAAAAAAAAAAAAAGAAGAAGGAATGAAAGAAACCTTAGGTTTAAGCTTCACCATGACTGGATGATTAATCAGAAATTAGCCGAAACCTGTCGACGACGCGTCGATTACACCCAAGGTATATGAAACGGGTATGAACGGGTGATTAATCGTGCTATCATCGTGGATCGAGTGTGGACACTATACGGATGGGCAAGGTTCGGCCAGGTCTCGCGATTATTTTCGATCGACTGACCAACCGGCTGTAGTAATCGAACGTCGAATATGTTCGTATCGATGCCTTCGCCCGGAACGTCATGATATTAATTACCCGTTCAACAGGTAAGTCGATAGACGGAGACCGTGTTGTAAACGTCGCTCGGAGACAGGTTGTATTGGTTTGCTCATTTTGTACTTTCTTATTTTTTCAATCATGGTAACGTTCATTGTTCGTCGTGGAAATGATCTGATGATAAATGTACGTGCTAGAGAGATTACGATATGGTACGTGGATTATAGATCTTTGTACCTGAATCTGTGTATCGTTTAGTACTCGTGTGTTGTTTCACGTGTATGTAAATCAGAACTGTTTAACACGTTTGTTATTGGTTTTGTACAAGATGTCTCATAATTTATGTAACTCCTGGAAATGGGAGGTTGATGAGGTAACTCTGAACAACTTTTTCCTTTACCAAAATGTTGGTTAAAAATTCGTTTTTGAATTATTAACTTGTTTCGGTAATTAGAAGGGAACAGCGCGAAAGATAAAATTACGGTTTAAATTGCGATAAAAGAACGGTAATAGAAAAGTACGAGGAAATATCGAAAGTGTTTATAGGTTGCAATAGTAATGAAAGGGTTAATAGAGATGCACTTCGATACACGTGTACATTTATTTAAAATACAGATGGATCAGAAATCTCTGGTACCGTACGATAAATCCGTGTATTATGGTATTTTAACGCTTCACGAATTGTACATTCTGTTTGTGTGCAATGTCGACTTTTAAATGGGAACGTCGCCAAAGTGTCGTGTCATTCTATTCTTTTTATCACGTCGAAGCTGATAATTCTTGGATGGAGAATTGTTTGCAATCATTCGAAAGACGTTTGTGAAGCGTTGATATCTCGTTCGTAACTAATTCTTTAGAAAAAAACACCTGGTAGAATATGGCAATGTGAAACGCCGACGAAACACGAGGATTTATTCCCTGATCGAAATTTTCACCCCCCCCCCCCCCCCCATGTGCCCCAAAAATTTGTTGTATCGAATCATCCCGAAATAATCGTAACGCTACGCGTGCAATGTAAATATATCTGTACATTTTGTAACATAAACACACTCTGTCGGCACCTGTTGTGTGTGGTTCGTCCCGTAGAAACAGTTCTCGTCCGTTTAAGGTAAGACCCATCGAAAGAAAAGGAATGAAGCACAAAAAAAAAAAAAAAAAGAAGGAACGCAACAAAACTGAGAACGTCAAATTCTGTTTCTACTTGTCACTGATTTCTATCTTTTCTCCTTTTTCTCTGGTTCCTTTTTTTTTTCTTCTATTTTTTCTTTATCGTTCCCTGATTACGAACGAAAGAAGAAGCCTGCTCTAGCAACAGATATTAGTTATATACTCTTACTTTTGGGACATGTTGTTACGAACGATTTACACTATTCTACGTTTCTCTATTTCTTCGCACTTCTGTTTCCAACACCTTCTGTGCTACTATTACTCGCATATATACGTTATGATATATATATATACACGTACGTATACATACTTTTCCGTTTTATTTTCTTTTTTTCTGGACTGTTTTGAATGCGTGCTCCTTTTCACACGATTATTTCAGACACGATTTCGTGCTCGACGGATTGTTCAAGCGTTCCAATATTCTCCCCACCGTCACAATCACCACCCTCACCTTCCACTTTCTATGATTTTTCTTTTCATTTCTTTCTCGAGGAGAATCGCTCGAAGTAAAAGGGGGAAGATTGAAATTTTCCGAGGGAACCCGAACGAAAAGTTCATCGTCAGTCCCTAGGGACTGACACCGTGATTAACGTGTTGATAATTCGCGTTCTCCTTCTTTCTCCCCCCTTTTTCTCGGCTCGAGCATCCGATTCTCGACGAAGAGTGAGAAACACTCGTCTTCAGTGGCTCTCGTGATACGCAGAGTGTCGCTGAGCCAACGTCGATTGATTAAAGGAAACACTTCGAAGTGGCGCATTTTGCATGGAACATCGTAAACGAATCTAAAAATGTTGTTTCTTGTGTACACCGTAACAGACACCTCCTCGTTCTCCCCGAAACGATCGACTCGAAGAACTTTCCGTGATTCTTCTTCGATCGATCGCGACAACGTAACCACGTCTAATTACACTCTGTTTTCTTTCAGTGAACACTCGAGTAACGCGAAACTTTCCGAACGATTCGACCCCTTTTTTTAAACGGGAGAAAGTAGAGGGAAAGTGAGCTCTATGTTACCTTTCGTTTGTCGAACCGCTATTCGGTCAGGATTCTGTCCGAATAGAAAAGAGAAAGAAGAACAAAAAACACAGAGAAAGAAAAAAGAACAGAAAATATTTCTTTTCTACGGGAAATTTTCACGCGGTAAATTCTAAATTCCACCGATAATCGGTTTATAGAGTGCCGCGAGTCCTCCAGTTCCGCCGGAAGTTGGTTCGTTGTCGCGGTTCGAAAATCTGGCTCGTCCTCTACGTTGACAGAGAACCAGGTCGGGACCGGCAGCTGGTAGTGGCACGAGTTAATTAAATTTAATTAAACCTGACGCGATTAAGTCTAACCCGCTGGTCTCGAATATCAGCGAATTAGAAAAATGAAAAATCACTCGAACTGAACTCGAACAACACCGAGATCGATGCACGAGCATCGAGTAACCTAGAAGATCCCTCTAGATCTTAGCTACCCTTATAGATCGTACTTAATAGGCCTTTCTTAACGACTCGACGAACCTAAAACGACAGAGCAGAACTCGCGCGGCAGGCGTTTGTTCTTCGACGACAGAGAACACGACACACTGTCACTGTCGATGGAGAGATATCGTTCGTATAGTTAGTTCGAAACTTCCCGAGAAGTGTAATGATTCGTGCATCAGCAGACAATTGCCCGGATAGAAGCCACCCCTTTCATTCTCCTTCTGAAGCTGAAACCTATGAAACGAATCACGTCTGTCATAAGACTTGGATACTCTCGTTGGTTCTGACTGAATACTTTTCAGGGCTTAGCTTAGACGTTTAGTTTAATCGTTTTTGTTCACCTAGGTGAAAATGAAATAATTAGGGGGATCGTTTTGTTAAATTTGAGAGAATTGTTCTTTCTCTTCGAGAGGATGAAAGAACGACATTCGTAGAAAGATCTGACGATGATCGAACCCTGCGTCAGATAGTAAAGAATGATTATAGCGATAAAAGAAAAATGATAAAAGAAAAAAAAGAACAAATTCGTAGAGGTCGAAATGTAGAGACAGAACTGTTTTAGGATAGGTGAGCTTAGCGTGCAACAATGTAGTGTGTGCTTGTGGTGTGGATTTCAGCAGGCGTACAGTCAGTACATCCCAGCGACAAGGGCCCAAGTATCGGGTGCCCAAGGTGGGCAGACCGGGGCTGCGATGGACGGGACTTACCTCGTCGAGGCCTCGTTCTGAACGGCCTGAGCCTCCCCTTAGCCAGTTTATAATAGAATTTAAAAAATAAAGAAAAGAAAAAAAGATAAACGTAACGATAAAAAGTAAAGCACGCTAAAACACAGATCCGAACGAAAAATCCGAGATTATACATACATATATATATATATATATATATATATATATACACACGTATAAAATAGAGCAGAATATGTACCTAGAACAGAGTAAATAAGATACAAAAGTAAGAATGAGAAAAAAAAATATATACAGATGAAAAAGTGGAAAGAACAAAAAAAAAATAGAACAGACGAATTGAAAAGGGATCTTGAGGACAACGACGAGAGCGTTTTGAGAAGGAAAGGTAACACGAGACAATGATCAAACTCACACACTCGAGCTCCAGATGATTTTTAAACGAACCGGAGAATAGAGAAACGTGGTTCCGTAAGACGAACGATGAACAATGAAGAAACACCAAAATAAGATTAAATAAAATTAAAAAAAAAAATAAAAAACAAAATATATATGTACAGAAAAGTAATTGAAACACAAGACACACACAGTGGTTTAATGTATAACAAAGTACACGATACAAAAATCAATGAAATTCTTCTATTTCCACATTTTCCCGTGCCTACCCGTTCAACGACGACCACGTGGACACACTGGACGCACACCAACGATGACGTCGCCATCGTCCGCCCATCATCCTGTCATCGTCATCGCGGCTGTCATCGTCTCTGCCTGCCATCCAACGAATATAACGTTGTCTCATCCTGCTCGCTGTGCATCCGGCGTGTCTCTCTTTCCAACACGTCACATCCTCCTTTCTTGTTCATCCGATCGTTCTCCACGATGGACAACGACTGACGATTCTTTATATATTTTTTTTCTTTTTTTTTTTTTTTACATACATATATATATATATATATAAACGAACACCGAATGTGTCGCATGCGTGAACGGAATATCACGGAATATAACGAACGAAAACGAACGAAAAAAAAATATATATATATGAAAAAATGACAAATATATTAACGAAATGGAATGAAATGAATATACAAACGCAAACATCGAATAAACAATTCGTCCACGTGGAACCGTGCGAAACTCATAATGAACCCTCGATGGATCTCTCTCGCGCGCTCTCTCTCTTCTTTCCCCTCTCTTTCACACGATGGAATTTTCGTGGACGACGTCGGATAACGAACAACACTAACGAACGATATCACGGAAAAAAAAATGAAAAAAAAAAAAAAACAACATACACCATGCTAACGATGGGCTGAGAATTGGACGAAAAAAAAAAAAAACAATGTATCGTATACACCGTGATGATCGATGAACGACAACGATGATACATAAAATAATCAAATTTATATGTTAAAAAACAAACAAAACGGAAAATCGATATGTCTCGCGGTGTTTCTCAACGATGGCCGCCCTGCAAAAATAAAAAACAAAAATAATACAAAAAAAAACAAAAAAAAACAAAAAAACACACACGATCCACTTTTAGAGCTTGTCTTATCAGCTCACCTCGAACGAGAGCAAGGATAGAGTGGTGCTCGTATATGGAGACCGTATACAAGTGCGGAAAAAGGTAAAGAAAACCGTGTTACCTGGAAACCATTTTGGATTACGATGATAATCGATGTATATTACATAATATGTTATATCGTTTACGTTGCTTTTTTTTGCGCGCGCGTTCCACGCGTCCCTTGTGTGTAATACGTTTGCACTTTGTGTATCGTGGATGTATGTATAACGGAGATTTATCAACTGGTATATATACCGTTTACGTGATCGTGAATAAATTTCGTAGTATTTGTCGGTATATTCCAAGGGAAAACAGAGAAATATCGAACGTGGAAAAGAGAGAAGAATTTTTTCCTTAAATAGTTACGAATTGTAATAGTTCCTTCGTTTCGTGAAAGATTCCATGCTCTCAGAACTGAAGGAGACATAGTTTCGAGTCTGTAAATCCAACGATCGTCATATTTTAAAACATCGATTATCTCGAACATTTGATCGTACACAAGCATACGTATTGTACACAACAACGAGCGTGTAGAATCGCTACACGCGTACAATCTTCCACGATGTTTATCAAATGTGTATAAAATCTGTATATACAGGGTGTCTCTTCCTGTTCTTGGTGAAATTGTAGCGTAATCTGCTAGTGAATACAAGAAAGAGGAAAGTGTTGCGCAAAGTGTTTTTCTAAACGATTTGTTACAGAGTTGTGTTACAGAATTGGAAATTCTTTTGAAAAGAAATTTCTAAGAATTCTAAAGGAGGTATATAGTATAGAATGAAACACATGTAACGGAATTGTAGTGTTTAGTAATTTTAATGTAATAATTTAGCTGAGATGCAGAAAAATTCTAAAGAAATTAGAAATGCGATTAATTTTGTTGCAGCGAGGATTTACAATTTTTTAACGATTCTCACGCGTTAAATTTTCAGAGTATGGAGTGTTTCTAAGGTTTGTGATAATTTTGTTTTTTGAAAATAATTTTTTTCAGATATCTTTCTCTCTCAGTATTCGAATTTTATTGCGAATTTAATGCAATCAATTTGGAGTATATTTTGGTTGATTATTTTGTAAGGTTTGGCGCTCGTTTCACGAAGTCAAGCAGAGTTAAAAGTGCTTTTATATCGTACTTACGATAGACCATTCGAGAGCTTACGGAAAAAGAAAATTTGACAGAATGTTTCAACTTTTTATATCGATCGTGGAGGTAGTTACAGGGAAAATTTGGATTGCCAGTTTTTGACCTATTTTCCCTATTGAATGGTGTGTTAAAATTTCGGAAAGGAAATTTGACATATTCAGAATACGTGGACATATGTTATCAACATCTTTTTTCGCCTTTTTCATTGCAAATTTCAATTAGGAGAAATAAAAAACGTAAAAAAAATGTTTCATGAATTATCTTGTGAAATAGGAAACATTTGGATACGATTGTAATTTTTAATATTACAACGTGTATTCTAAACTGTGTTTAATCGTAAATTTGAGCCTCTGCAGAATCATTTTTTCTTATAATAATGTCGAAACGAGGGTTTCGAATTTGTCTTGAAATGAAAAAAAGAGTTTTCCCTGAATTTCTAGAAATAAATGTTTAATTAACTAAATAAAATACAATCACATCACTCTATATAATATTAAAATATTCCCAAAAATTATGCATTAACAATTATTTTGACGAATTTTTCATTGAGAGAACTTAGTGATTCCATTCCGTGATTTATGTTTGAAAAATAAGCTCCATACTCTATAGATTAAAAAATATCTTGTAATTGCAAATTAAACACGATCGATTTATTATCAATCTTTAAATCTACTTGCTACTATATATTCGAACCGCGTTCAATATTTTTCGATCAACTTTGTAACAAAATCATTTACAAACAAACTTTCTATAAAACTTCTTTCTTTTTTTTTCAATTTTCACCTGTAGATTATGCTTTTACAATTTATTCGGAATAGTAGGAAACACTCTGTGTATATATATATATATACGTACATATATGTTATACTATTGTGTGGCCGTTGGGAGAATATGAGGCAGCTTTTTTTGTCCTTCGACGGAAGGATCAGGACGAAGGACACACGAAGGCCTCCCCATGCATCCCTCTTTTTGGTGGTCGAGAATTATATCGTGTCGCGTGGCTGATCCCTGGATTGGCTTCTGGGTGTCTGCTTTCCCCCGAGAAACTACACACTTTCCCCATCGCTTCTTTCCGTCGAAACACTTTCCCTCTCTTGCCCAAAGTAAAATTCACCCGGATATTATCTATCGTCGGGCTTCTTTCAACATTTTACCCACTTTAATCGTAAATCCTTCTTTTTGTTTACTACTTCTCTTCTTTATCTTTTAATTTACGAAAGATCCTCGAGTTCTTGAACCTGTGATGATCATCGAATTCACAGATTTTAGGATTTCTGGAGATTCGAATTTCCATATCGCTTGGATGTTCGAATTGACAAATTCTAGGATTTGTGAAGTTTCGAATTTCCATGTTGCTTAGATCTCCGAATTGTCAAATTCTAGGATCTCTGAAAATTCGATTTTCTATACTGCTTGGATTTTCGATTTCTCAGATTCTAGGATCTCTGAAAATTCGAGTTTCCATGTCGCTTAGATCTCCGAATTCTCAGATTCTAGGATCTCTGAAAATTCGAGTTTCTATATCGCTTGGATCTTCAAATTTGCAGATTCTAGGATCTCTGAAAATTCGAGTTTCTATATCGCTTGGATCTCCGAATTCTCAAATTCTAGGATCTCTGAAAATTCGATTTTCTATACTGCTTGGATTTTCGAATTCTCAGATTCTAGGATCTCTGAAAATTTGAGTTTCCATATCGCTTAAATTTTGAAATTCTCAGATTCTAGGATCTCTGAAAATTCGAGTTTCTATATCGCTTGGATCTTCAAATTTACAGATTCTAGGATTTTTGAAGATTTGAATTTCCATATCGCTTAAATTTTGAAATTCTCAGATTCTAGAATCCCTGAAAATTCGAATTTCCATATCGCTTGGATCTCCGAATTCTCAGATTCTAGAATCCCTGAAGATTCGAGTCTCCATGTCGCTTGGATCTTCGAATTCACAGATTCTAAGATCTCTGAAGATTCGAATTTTCACATCGCTTGAATCTCCGAATTCTGAAATTCTAAAATCTCCGAAGATTCGAATTTCCATGACGCTTTTATCCTCAAATCCATGGATCTTCAGCTTCTCAGTATTCACCGATCTTCTTTTACAATTCTCCCGCGATCCTTTGATTTGTCTCGTTTGTTTTACAATTCTCCGGTTGATCTCTAAGTTTCTCTCAAACAGTTACTTTTTTTCTTCTTCTTTTCTCTCTGATTTTCCCTTTCTCACGCGGCCGAGTTATCCTTCTCTGGCATGGTGCCTACTCGAATCCGTCGTGTTGCGGCTGACTCTTGATCTGGCTTTTGATTTATGCATCCTCCTACTATCTGCTGATCCAGCTACGCTTCTTCGCTTTCCCAACGTTGATCCCTCGTGTATCTGCATCCAAGTAGGATCCTTCCTAAAGTTTATATTACCCAACCTTCTCTCTAACTTAACTTAACCTCAACACGTAGCTTTAAATCCTCTGTTAGCTCTAAACCAGGTTTGCTTTTTCTATTTTTTCTCTTTTTTCTTTTACTTTACCATTCTGCCAGCTTTTTTTTATTTAACGTGAAATTAGAAAGGACATATATAATCATAGAAGAAGAAATAGAAAGAGAGAGGATATACATATATTATGCTACATAGTTTATTATGCTTAGTTAGATGAAAGTAGGAAATGATCACAGGTGAGAATACACAGGTATATACACTTTAACAGGATGAAGATTACACACGAGTTTCAATGGTGTGTATATAAGTTATACGCGTTTCTTCTTCGGCCTTGTCTGTCGTTTGATTGTTTCATCCTTTGTTCCATTGGACATGGTCCAGGCTGCGTAGCCTTTCAGAAAGATGAAAAGACACGAGGTAGTAGGTGACAAAGGGTCCTGACGAGAACACGCGAGACACGACGCTTCCTTTCGCTCATACTCGTGGCTTTTACAAGGGTTACGGAGGAGGCCTCTGCTGGTTTCGTCCTTGACACGTGGATCGTTATTGGCTAACGTGTTCCGTGACCAAAAAGGGAGCACATGTCCTGACAGAATCTTAAATTTAGCCTGATGGAAGTGAATATTCTATCGGACGTGTTTAATTAGAGAAATTGAATGTCTTTTGTATATATATATATATATAGATATATATATCTGTGCCGTATGAATGTTTCAAAGAATAAAAGGGTAGCCTTGATACGTGGCATGAGTTATAATTCGCGTGGCGTTTGAGAATCTTCGTAAGTGGCTCGAGAAGATCGCGAAAATAATTTAAGTTAATTTTTTTTTTCATTTTTCGTCGATGAAAACTTTCATCGATGAATACAGGATGTCTTAGGTTTCTCTCGATGAACTGTGGTGGTTTGTTGCTTAGATGAAAATGAGAAGAAAATGTTAGAAGCAAGTAAATACTGTATGCGTGGGTAATTTTCGAAAAACAAAGAGGTGGGGATAAATTTTGGAAAAGAAAATGCTTTTCGAAAATTGTTTACTATTACACTGTAGTACATGAAAAACCACATAACTTCGAATTTAATTCTTTTTTCCATATCGTGCATGGTTTTGTAAATGTTCACAATGTGCAAACGTAATTTGGTAATAGTGAGCAATTTTTTTAGTATTTCTAATTTTTTTCGTAAATGAAAAATATATTGAAAAGAGAAGATATTGTTAGAAAGGATATTTCTAACGATTACAAGCAGTTTGAATTTTAGATTGAAATTAAACCTACATCTAACTTATAGCTGACCCAAATTTAATCTGAAATTAATCTAAATCTAACTAAAATCACATATTGAATTTTTTCATGAATCTCGTTGCAGCTTGAACATTTACTAATTTTTTACAAATAAAATAAAATCTCTTTTTATCACCGATGAAACAAGAAATCCTATTAACTTACATAATTTTTATAAATTATATTCTATATCTTATAAAATCAGCTTATTTTAGCATATCAATCTAATAAGAAAAGAATTAAATATATCAATCAAATTGTTCACTCCAATTTACCCTCAATTTCCTCGAGTTAGTGTTTTCACCCCTAAAACCGTCTCATCGAACTAAAAAAAGATGCTTTCGTTATTAACGTCGTTTCAATTACATTTCCGCAAAGTTTCAAATTTAACGAAATACTTTCAAACTATCCAAAGAATAAATCATCGCAATTTGCTAGAAGAAACCTGGGACACCTTTGTATTAACACATTGTACGCCTGCTAAATATCTGCAGCTGAGAAAACCTGGGTGTTGGCAGTCACATTGTTTATTTACGGGGAATAGACACTCGAAAGAAAGTATATTAAAAATGTGATACATTTTCACAAAAGAATATATAGTATATTTTTGTTGAACATTATACGTTTCAACAAAAATCAAACATCCGTCTAAAACCGATAAATTGGAAATCCTGCAATAATACAGGACCGGCGTAGAATGTGTTAACATAATCTACGATATTATTTTCGTTTCTATGCACTTTTGGCGCATAATATCGGATCTGAAATTTTTCTCGTCTCGTGATTTATTTCACGATCGCACGTTCTCCCTTTAAAGTTTCCACGACGATGTGTTGCTACGGGCTAATGGCACCCAGGCAGCTTTAATAAGCGAGAACCATCAACCAGGCAACCGATGATTAATGCGCTGCGGTTACTGTGAAGACGTTGAACGAATTTCTCGATTCGCGAATCCGATCCTCTCGCGCTCTTCTAATGCGTTTCCCTTGTATTGTGCTAATGCTACGCGACCTCTGCGCAAACGTGCGCATCGCGTGTACGTGGCCCGCCATTTTCACCGTTCCAGAAGCTTCTCAACATGGTTCGTGCATCGAGGAACTTCGGAATTTAAAAAGAGGAATTCAAAAGGAAACGGTGAAAAGGAGAAACTTGCACTTGGAATATTTATCGCAGAAAAATATGATAAAAATACGATCGAACGAATTTTTTACACGTGTCCCTCGATTTACGCGGAGTATTCGTTTCACGTGAATGAAAATCGCGTAAAGTCTGTCGGTATAGAAGAAAAAATATTCGAAATAAAAGATAGTACATGTGAGTTTTTAGAGAACACTTGTAAATAGAAAGAAAAATTAAAATATATAATTTAGTTAGATATTTAATTAAATTCGTTTATTTGAATGTAAGATGAAAATGATATAAGTTAAATATTAAATCAATTGTTTCCTCTTTTCGTAACAATAAAGCTTTCCCTTTTCACATGATTTTTGCTAGTCTTTCCATTTAGGCTGAAAATTATTCTTTCTTTTTTTTTATTACTCTTTGTTTCTTTTTACTTCTGTACGATTTGAAGCGAAATATTCAACGAAATAATAATTTTGGTCAAAAGTTATTGCAACAACTGCAATGGAGAACCACATCTTTGCTTACAATCTTTTAATATAGTTCACTAAAAATTAATTTTTTTACATTAATAAAAATCTGTAAATAGAGTTTCTTGTTTTCATAAATTAAGAATTAAAAATTTGCAATATTACAGTATTATTTATTAAATATTCTACTGTTAGTCACCAATCAGATATGGTCATCATCACATAGTCGAGTTTCTCCAAAATTGTGTATAAAAAAGAAAACAACCAAGTAATTCCTTTCCTTCAGATTGAATCCAAGCGTTAACAAATGACCTGTACTTGAAAAATTACTGGACAAATATGCGTGCAGTGTAAATTTTTTCTTCCGTCAGTTTTCATTTTTGAGAAACCGCGTAAAGAAAGTATCGTGCAAATCGGGGGATAGGTGTAATCGTGGTTTCGCGATTTTCCATTGATAACGCCTGTCACAGCAACACAGTGGAACTCTTTCCACGTCTTTGTGTCACTTTGAATTTCCCACGGCAATCGTATCGTATCAATCCTATCGTTCAACCCGAGCAGAGAAAGAGAACTCTGTCGCTAACGAACAAAACGTACGTGTTTTACCTCGAATTCGTATCGTTTTGTCTCCGATACGCCGCGAGGCTGCGTGAACTAGCTTCATAGTCCAAGCCCAGGCTATACGATCAATCGTAGGTGAAACTCGGCTCGTCGCAAACCGAAATAACGCGTGCACGCGCCACCGAAAGAGAACAAATCCACGCATCTCGTGCGTCAGCGAGCGAAAGGAAGCAACGTGACCTCTCCCCAAAAACGGTTTAAAGCTCGTTCACGCGTGGAATTTGTATCCCTCTTGCCACTGACAAGATCCCTCTTCTGTGTCACTCTTTGTATACTTTGTATCCTAACATTCTGTAAACGTGTCATCGACAGAACGAACTGAAAGAGATCCGAAACGGTAAAATACCTTTTGTGTCACTGTTTTAGAATTCACCTATTCGCAGACGGCAGTCGTGTGAATGAGTGTATAGTTGGACGTTAAATTTGGCTGAACGTTGCCAACCCTAATCAGAATGTCGTTAGTGTAACGAGGAACGTTACGTTACAGTTTGCGGAACTAGCGTCACGTGGTGTTAGCAGAGATTCCTAACTATCGTTAACTCGACCTATCTCACCTTTAGTATTGTGTAATTCCATCTAACTTGGCTACACAGTGCTATCTAATTATTATCTAACCCACCGAATTTCGCACGGTGGAAACATTAATATTTAGCGACGTGTATTTTCCACGCGTGAATCGGCCTTTATGCTCAACCGCGCTGTTACGGCTGAGATCATGTAACTCCGGGTTAATTAATATCTCTGTAGGGTGTTGTCGATGGCAAGAAACTGATTCCTTATGCAACAATGGATAATAAATATAGGCTTGATTTCTGAGAAAATAGAGTTTGAAGGTTTGTTGTGTACTGTTTAAACAATTTCTTTTTTTTTTAATCGATTTCATAAAGTTTACTTTTTCGAAATAATTCAGTTATACTTTCTCGAACTTTGTAGAGATCGTATGCAAATGTGATTGGCATTGTTTAACAAACAATTCCTTAACTATGTAAAGTGCAAACGTACATAACTAATTTAAAAAAAAGACAACGCCTCGGATGAAAACATTTTGGGTAAAACGTTGGCAGAAACTTAGCACGAATCATTCTTTTTTTCGATACACATTGCAGAGCTTTAATGAAACTTTTATTTGAAATTAAATAAAAATTTATTTAAAATTACGAAAGTTATTTAAGATAATCGAAATTGTTAAAAATTTTTAAATTACGATAAGATTGATCTCTTCAGCGACTTTAATCATAATTTTCAAAATCTTTATACAGGGCACTAAGCATTGTTTGGATAATATTTAATCATAAATTGCTCCAACTGTCTTTATCTTTCATACTTTCTTTTAATTCTCATTTATATATTTATACATTTATTTTAAGGAATCAAAGAAACCGGCAGAAAATTCAAAATGTGTGTTACTTAGGAATACAATCTAAAGTATATCGAAAGAGAAAGATCCGTGTGAGTTCTTCCCAACATTTCGCGAAATTTCATTCTATTTCACGTCCTTTATATCTCCATAAAGAATCACCACCTGCTTGCACGACACTTTCAACTTTAACATTCGCCGTTCAACGCGAGCCACACATTCTCCTCGCGTGAACGAGCCTTAAAGCTCTAAACCTCAGCCGGGGGTCGGAGACGGGGCGTTTAGACAGGAAGAACGAGCGTCGCGGACAGGTTGGGTGAAAAGGATTAACGACGCCTGTCGAATGACGTCTTCCTCGACGTCGACAATTGCACGAAAGAGTAGCCCGAAAGAGTGAGCCGCATTGCGGTGTACAGATGTAGTTCGCTAAATTTTCTCCGCGGGAAATCCGACACAGTCTTTGCATGCAACTATCTTCGACACGTTCGAAACTATCTTCTTCTCGTTCGTTTCTTCTTCCTCGTCTTTCTTTCAACACTAATTCTTCCTTTTTTCTCTTCGATTTACCTCAAACGCAGCTAGGAACCTCGTGTGAAACGTTCGATCGGCCATTTAAGGCTTTTCCGTACGAGTTTCAGATTGAAATACTGAAATACTTGAGCTTTTGCCTTTTTATTTCTAAATTAGAGCCATTGTCGACGGACAATGATGGATACTACGAACTCTGGTACCTTGTTACGAATGGTAAAGCAATTTTTCGATAAACCAGGGATCGTAAATCCGTCATCGTTAAGTATTAACCTTAACACTAGGTTTACGTGGACACGTCAATTTGACGCATTTGAGATTTCGCGAGAGAAATTACAGAAACAATTGCTATTATTTTCGAGCAACTTTTTCACACTCTTGTTTATGGAATGATACGAAAATATTTTGTAAGTTAACAATTTTTTGACAATTTTAACGATTTTTTGAAGGAAACCTTGCGCAAGGAAAGCCCGTAAACCTAGTGTTAATTTAATCTGATCTTCTTTTCTCCATGCGAACGCGTATACTCGAAACATTACATCTGAAGGCTGTATTCCCCTTCGTGTGTACGTAGTACGCTCTGAACCAAAACTCAAAAGCTCTGCTTTTGATCGGTAGGAGAGAAAAGAACAAGCGAGGCAAAACGAGAATGCTTCGCCGATAGTAACAGATCTTATTTTTTTCTTCTTCTTCTTTACTTATCTCGCATACGAGTTCGAACGAAACCGTGTAGATAAAATCCAAAGTTGAAAGAAAGAAAAGAAAAAAAAAAAAAAGAGATAGAGACAAACGAACAAACGTTGAGCTGACTACCGAGCGCTGTGACGAAGCTTCGACGTATGTACCATATCCTCAGAGCAACTTCGAATGCACCTGTATGCAATGCACACACTGCATCGTGGATGCGTTTCTCTGTTCGAAACATGCAAAATCCGATTCACAGTCTACGTTTATTAAAGCGAAACACGATTGAAATTTACAAGATAACAGGCAAAAGAAAAGAACGTTGGGAAAATAAGGAAATAGACACATCTACGCGTGAGTAGAGATGTGAAATAAAGAAATTCGAATCGGTGTGTAAAATTTGACGAGGATTCGCAGCGGAAAGAGAAAACGCGTCGTTCGAATGAACCACAAGCGTTGTAACAGAACCGAAGTGACGAAAGTTTTTTGCAAATTAATTGCTTGCCGAGATGATCATTCTTATTGCACCTGGCATGTTTCTTTCTTTCTTTTTTTATATATATATTTCTTGTATCGATCGTTTTCACCTAATCTCCACGACAGCGCACATTTTCTGTCACACATGCATACACCTACACACACACACATACACACACACTGCCTCTATTTTCTACTCTCACGCCCAATTTCACCTTTCTCTAGTCGTTTTCTTACTGTATCGTTGTTGTTGTAACGCTGTTATATTTTTACCTATACTTTTTACTTTTCTTCTTTTTTTTTTTTTAAATCTCTTTCTATATATATATATATATGTATATAAATTTATACACGTACTATATCTTTATGTGATTGTGTTGTCTTTATTGAAACTGTTATCTCTGTGTTGGTAGAGTTACGCTTTATTCTACCGATCTCTGTTTTCAATTCTTGCGATCGTTTACTTGTCTCTCATTGTACTCTACGTATAAACTGTCCTCTCGCATGACTACTTTACGTTCTCTCTTCAGAATTCTTTGCTTGCACGGTGGCCCGCGTGCCTCTTTCTCATTCTACCCACCGACTCCACCCATCTTCCTCTCGACATCTCTCTTCGCTCGTTCGACGCGATCTTTTTCGCCTCGCCGATGCTCGATTCTCTCGATGGAAAATCGGCCGAGACGTGGCATCGAGACTTTTTCTTTTTCTTTTTCTTTCTTTTTTTCTTCTTTTCTTCGTTTGTTTGTCTTATCCTTCTCTCTTACGTTTCTTCTCAATCGTTGTGTCTTCTTTTCTTTTCTCTTTTATTTTTCTCGTCTCTCTTCGTTCTCTCAAGCATTCGGAATATTTTCACGCGAATCGCTCGGACTTTTCTTTTTACGGTGATCACGTCTCTCATTTCATTTCATCCGTGATAGATCCAGCTGAAGGAATTAAACATTTTTTTCCGTTTTGTTTTTCTTTTTTTCTTTTCTTGCGTTCCTGAGAATTCTTTTTTCGAGAAATTCGGGACGGTTGCGTATTTAAAGAAAAAAAAAAAAAATAGAAAGAGAGAGAGAGAAAAAGAGTAGTATTCAAAATGTATTAGAGAAAGAAAAGGGATCACTGCGCTCTCGAGGAGCTTCGGAGAGAAGAAGGAGAGTGAACGAACGCAGACAGCAACTATTTGCAAGCGGATTGAATAATAAGAAAAGAGAGAGAGAGAGAAAGAGAGAGAAGATGGGGAGAGAGGGAGAGAGAGAGAGAGAGAGGAGACGTAGATAGTAGTGTATCAGGCATTTAAGATTATAGTTTACAATTATAGTTGCTCTAGAAACGTAGAAAACCAACTGGACAAACGAGATAGAGCGAGAGATAAGAGAGAAAGGGAGTGAAACGGAGAGTGTTTGAACGAGTGAAAGAGAGAGAGAGAGAGAGCGAAAGAATGTTGAAAAAGTGGAATAAACGAAGGTGTGAAAGAGAGAGAGAAAAAACGAGCAGAAAGAATGAACTCTGTGAGAGTCTGTAGAGAAAATGGAGGAACGTGTGTGTGAGAGAGAGAGAGAGAGAGAGAGAGAGAGAGAGAGAGGGAGAGAGTGAAAGCGACAAAGACATATGAAGATGGACGAAGAATCTAAATTGAAACATATCCGAAATACGAATTGTTCCAGGACCTAAAGAAGCGCGGTTCCCACACCTGTGACATGCAGGCCCTACAGCCACTTCCGGTCCCAACCACCACCAACACCGCGCCTGCCATGACTACTTCCGGTGGGCAGCCACCGCTTCCGGTATCGGAGACCGCTTGAGTCGATCACCGAGACCAATCACGATCACCATATCCGCTATTATGAGCAAAAACAGACAAACAAACAAACAAACAATAAAAAAAAACAGATAATAATAACGATAATATCATCACCTTTAACTAAGAAAAAGAAAAATCGAAAAAGAACAAAAAAAAGAGCAAAGAAAAGTAAAATACAAAGACACCATCACCGTCCTCCTCTTCTACTCGATGAGAGAACAATGGCCGACCGGCCGGAAGAACGGTGAGCCTGCATTCACGATCTTTCTATCGACGCGTCTGTTAACGTTGTAATTGTGGCCAGCCGGAAGTAGTCTGAAATTCTCTCGTGGTTTCTCATCGTCGAGTCGGTGTGAAATGGACAATTTGGATCTTTCGTTGAAAATTATCGAACGTCGAACGTTTCGAGAGAAGATCGAAAAAAAAAAAGAAAAAGAAATGAAAAAACGACGTCGAAAATACGACGATCGCTCTTTCGTCGATTCAGAAAGACTACTTCCGACGGTCCACGTAATTCGTCAGTATATTTCTCTTAACTGTAACGTTATTTGCAGGCAACGATCGATCACCGGCCACCGGAAGTAGCTTCCCGTTCCCTCGTTTATCATTCTTCGAGCTTTAAACGCTCGAAAGTATCGAACTTCTCAATGGAGCTACTTCCGGTGACTGGTTTACGCGTAATTTTACAAAGTACATACATATTCTTCGTCCTGTTCTAAAGCGACGAAAGTGAAAAGAAAAAAGAATAAGCGAAAGAGTGAGAAACGTCGTTTCCTGGGTGCGTCTAGCGCGTAATTTATTACTAGCCACAGAAAGCTAATTTCCCCTCTCTCTCTTTGCATACAAATGATCCAGCAGCTGGAGACGCGGTTTATTCTCAGCCCTAGGGATCGATTCTCGCGTTCGAGATTCGTCCAAAGGGTGTCGAGCTCACCGTCATAGCTGTTCCTTGGATTTAGGTGAATCTGGGCCTCTTAAATCCGCCCTCTTCCCTGATTTTGATCAAACTTTATAGCCTTAGATAGTCTAGAGAGCTTTGTTCACGAAGACGCATCGAGGCTCACTTCTTTTGTCACGAAAGAACAAGAATAAATAAAAAAAAAAAGAACATAATATAAAATATGAAGATCGAGGTGCTTGATTCTCAAAGGAAAGTTGATTACCAATCAATCAAACTGCTATCCTCACTGAAATATCGACGAGATGAGATCGTTGAAAGTGGAACATCTACTGAAACTGTGAATTGGAAATATTCTGGAATCGATGAAATTTATAATTAGTCAGTTAATCAGGATATAATTATGGAATCGACGAGATTTAAACGTCAATGATCGTAAGATGAATTCTCATGGTTAAAAGCTTCGTGGTGCAGGCAACAGAGATCGAGCGTACGTTTGCAGTGGACATCGTGTTTCCGGTTCACGATGGCTTTGTAGGTGACCATAGGTCAACATTAGCGGAGGAGGCTTCGCCAGGATGTTCTGGGGAAACGACACAAAGCAGCTTTGAAAGCTGCCGCCGGCTGCAAGTTCCGGCGTCCATTTCGAAGATGAAATCCCAACCGCGTTTATTCAGGGATCAAAACACCGAGCTGTAGGTTCTGACTCGTCTACGCGACATGTGTGCCCCGGTCAAACATTCACACCTGGTCGACTTCGGAGTCGCGTTTACCTCCGATAATGGACGTTCTCTTTTTTTTCTTTTTTACATCGGACAAATGGATTGCACTTTAATCGGTTAAATCTAAACGCTGCTGTCTTTATCGTTACCTTTACCACTTTCCATTTTGCTTTTTGACGAAAACTTTATTCGATAATCAACGCTCGAGTGATCATCGCTGAAATGATAGAAGAAAATTGCCTAATATTGGGGAATTTTTGTTTTTTAATAAATTATAGTTTTATTGTAGGTAGATGAATATTTTGGAATTTTTCATCTATCGTTTTTAACCACTTGCCCTGGATGTTCGAGATGATTTTGTGTTAAAATCGTCAACGACGTGTTGTACACGTCGATAGGCAATTGTAATTGATTTGTAATCGATTGAAATCGTTTGTCGAAGTACAGTTATTTAGTGAATATTACACTTTTTAACGTTTATATTTTATTTTGTAAGAAAATAGCAATGGTACAAAGTTTTAACCCGCGCATGTGTGATTTAGTTGCCAGCGCAAATGGTTAAGTATAAATTAGTTGGTATTCTGATGTACTTTTTTTTTTATTAATTTCAAATTAATTAAGATATGTAATTTTTTCATATTTAGAATAGAGTGTTTCTCGTAAAATTCAATTAGGATGGATCTAATAAACAGGAAAGTATCTTCAATTTGAGGTAAAGCTTCGATAGTGATTTTTTTTCGTTAAAAGAGTTTTCTTCGTACCTTTTTTTTTATTTGTAAATTTGTAATATAAAATCGCGTAGTATAGAAGCACCATTCTAGACTAAGTTATCAGTCAGACATAAATATAATAATATACTTCCATCACAAAAGAGGAACTATGCTCTCATTTCTGTATTTTTAGCATTTATAGTCGCGTTCATCTGCTCAGAATTCTATTATTTCCTATTTCGGAGATTTGACATAATTAAATACGTCATAGCAATGTTCACAAGTCAATTAATTTATTCGAAAAATATATTTCAATAAATCGCGAATGTTCCTAATGGTTATTTCTTATACTACGCTCTTGTTTCTATATTTTTAGCATTTATAGTCGCGTTCATCTGCTCAGAATTCTATGATTTCCTATTTCGGAGATTTGACATAATTAAATACATCATAGCAATGTTCATAAGTCAATAGATTTATTCGAAAAATATATTTCAATAAATCGCGAATGTTCCTAATGGTTATTTCTTATACTACGCTCTTGTTTCTATATTTTTAGCATTTATAGTCGCATTCATCTGTTCAGAATTCCATTATTTTCTCTTTTAGGGATTTTATATAATTATATACATCATAGCAATGTTCATAAGTCAATTGATTTACTCGAAAACTATATTTCAATAAATCGCGAATGTTCCTAATGATTATTTCCCCATAATAGGCACACAGTATTTCATAGAGAAGTTTTACACACGTGACTAAAAATAAAAAAAAAAAGGCACATGAAAGTAAAAGCTTCTGAAATGATGATTCGAAGTATATACTTACTATTCAAAAGAAATAACGAAACACAGGAGAACGTAATTTCTCGATGTATTAATGACCATCATCACGCGACTGTCTTTTTGCACACAAAGCAAAATGGCGGAACTGTATTAATTAAAACGTGCCAGAATAGAGTCCACTTCTTTCTTAATTACATATTACAAGTTTTCACAATAACGCTGTAATGCAGAAAATATAATTTTTCTTACATTCATTTTCGTTTGCCTTAGAGATAAATGAGAAGTGTACATTTTTCTTTCATCAGCTTGAATTCTCCCTAAATTTCATCATTTTCTCGTGTTGTACTATCAGATACACGACACTCTGTAAGAACAACTACTTACTTTCCAGTTTCCGTGACGTTTAACTCTCAGTACAAAAGAAAAGCCGCGAAATTTTAAATCGTTCGAATTTTCAAACACCAAACCCAATCGCGTGAGATAATGAACATTTTCCAAACGATACTTCTTCGGAACACCTGCTTACTCTCCAATCCCCACGACGTTTAACTCTCAGTACAAAAGAAAAACCGCGAAATTTTAAATCGTTCGAATTTTCAAACATCTAACCTAACCAGCGAGAGATGATTAATATTCTATAAACGATACTTTTCTCCCTATTTGTTCTACTACGTCGATTCCTCAGCAAACGTCGAAGAATGGTCCATCTCTCTTTCGATCCGTTGAAATTTACACTCGACGAGCCGGGAGAAATTCGCGAGGCGAGTTCCAGAGGTCGGAAACGAGCCTCTTCTGCTCCTTCTAGTTATATCGTAGAACCTCTCGACTTTTCATTTAATCGCGTTTACAGCCGTAATTTGGCTCGGCCGATAAGCCGTCCAGCTTTGGCCGAAGAGGAGGGAGGTCACGATTCGACCCGATTTCCTCCTCCTCGAAGTGGATGAATCGGGCAGTGATCGATCGGACGAAACCGCGTTACTCGAATATCGCCTGCGAGAGGAGAGTTCGAGCAAATCGAGTGAAGAGCGACGAGAGGCGCGAAAGGAGCTCCCTGATCCCTGAAACGAGGTCGAAGGCAAATTTGCACAGGCGAAACATCCCTTCCTCTTCGTCTATCAACCTGTATAGTCCCCTTGACTATCTCTAGCGACTTTCTCATCCTTGTTCAAATCGTGGACAACGTTTCGAAAACGAGCCTCCATCTCGTACCGTTTATCAAACTGTGTTTTCTCCACGTTTCTTTTGAGAGACGCGTTTCTTTTGTGCATACGTACACAGGGGAGAACGTTGCGTCGCGTTACAGGGAACCGGTGTTGACGAAGTCTTCGTTAAGGGTGTGGATAATTCATGGAACTTGGAACGTCGATTGTAAAGGCAAATATAGGGCTAGAGAGATTTCCCGGATGTTACGGATGTTACTTGTATACAGGAAATTCCTCATACAACACGGTTAACCGCTTGCAGTATAATAACGAGTCTCAATTGTGATGTAGATTATGGTCAAGCTGTGACAAAAGAAGTATTTATGTTACGGTAAATCTGATTAATCCGGTGATTGTGTACAATTACTGGTTATTATATATGATCATTCATTAAATTTGGTAAAATTCAATGTAACATATTAATCGAATTACACGAGAGTCTACTGTACTTTAGAATAAGAGGAAAGTTGATGTTTCGTTCCGTAACGAAAATTGGCGGGAGAGAGTTTCACTTGCAATTGAAGAATTTTTAATTGTTGAAGAATACACTTTAAAATCGATATGAAATTCAAGTAAAATATAAAAATAGGAAGATTTTATAGAAACAAGAAAACAGATTACAAATTTATGTAGTGAAATTAAGTTTCTCGAAAATCTATTATAATTCAGAGCTCTATTTTTCAATTCTTGCACTGTATTATATCGAATTCGTGTTTTCAGAATATCGTGCTGCAGGAGGGTCACACTGTACAGGGTTTTCTGGGAAGTGAAATGATTTTGAACATTAATTTGAATTTATAGTGATTCTAATTAATACTCAGACACTATTTGAAACAGAATAACTTTTTTGAAATTGGACCAAACGACATCATTGTTCTTCTGTTTGAAGAAAATAGAACGATTAGTTTACTAGACGTGTAAAATAATTTTTGAGAAAATCGCAACTGGTTGGAATTGCGAGAATTATAGAATTTTATAGGTCACGTTTTGCAACTTTTCCATTTGAATCTGCAAAGAAAATTAAAAGAGAAAAACACGTAGATATATGTCAGTTACATACTAAGTTTCATAAATATCTATTAACGTAGCTATAAATTACAAAATAAAAGCGTTGAAAACTTAAAAGAAGAAAAAACCTGCAATAAATCTGCAGATTTAGTTTGCCGCTTGTTTCTGAATCAATCGATTCCAAACGAAATTATTCAGCATGCACATAACAGATATAAATCTACAAACCGTATTTTTAAATTTTCATCACACGAGAAAAAGCTGACCTCTACTATTTTCCTTGCAATATCTCGCAAAGATACACAACACGAGATGTCTCGTGCGAAGCGTCGCACGAACGACATTGGATCACGAGATATCTCGTCCATGAATGCCAAAGGATTAATTATTTAACCTGTATTGTACTACGAAAAGTTAAAAATGAAAATGTCACGAGAACAGAACACTAGATGTTAACGTCGTTAAAATCGATAGAATTTTTCGCTATGGAGCATCGAATAAGCAACGAATCTCTACGCGTGTGTCTTCTGTCCAAAAATATATTCGAAACGCGAGTTCAGCGGCAGTTATCGATCACGAAGGCGCGAGACACCGTGTAACCGAGTAGTCGAGTGTGTTATTTCCATCGGTAGCTTTTCTTTCGCCGCTACTAAGCTCGTAGTCAGCGGCGCGAGCACTTTCGCGAAAGGCTTCACTTACCTAGCCGGGGACACTCGAGTCGACCAGCCAGCCGTTCTCCTTTTTTCGTACCTCTCCACTTGAAGAAAAAAAAGAGAGAGACGTCGTGGGACGACGGGGGGTTCCGTTTTGCCAAGCCTTGTTCTTCAAGCCCAACAATCGGTTCCTTCCCCTTTTCTCTTCTCCTTCTCCTCACATTTTCTTCAACCCTTCTCTCTTTCTCTTACCATAGCCACCGTGACCGAGTTTCAAAAGAGAGGCCTAGTTCCCGCGCGCGCGAACTTCTCTGGCTTCCTGAAACGTCGCGAACAATAAGCCCGAAGCAACGACCTGAGAACGGATCCGAGACACGCGTCCTCCCCGCCATTTTCCACCTTTCTTCGCGTATGCTTCTCGTGCCAAGTGGTTGTCTAAGAATCGAGACACGAGAGCCTGGATTTTTTTTAAATATGGAACTTTGATCATTTTCGGTCAAATCGCGTAGAATTGCAGTGATAGTTTTCCATTTTTTTTACATTTGCAGGACTTGGCTATAACCTAGAGAGATTAAACTAGAAAATTTAAACGTTTCTATATCAATTAATCGTAATTGGCGCGCGGAAATTTCGAACGTGAAATTTTTGGGAATATTTGCAATTTTCGATGATCTTCGATATTGAGGATTTTTAAGTTTTCTTTGCATCGAAAGTAGCTTTTATTAACTTTTGTGTGTGCTTTCTCCTGCCTGATAATTCTCTAATAATCGAGACACGAGAGCGTAGATTTTTTCAGATATGGCACTTTTTTTATTTTTGGTCAAATCGCGCAGAATTGCGGTGATAGTTTTCCATTTTTTTTACATTTGCAGGACTTGGCTATAACCTAGAGAGATTAAACTAGAAAATTTAAGCGTTTCTATATCAATTAATCGTAATTGGCGCGCGGAAATTTCGAACGTGAAATTTTTGGGAATATT
This sequence comes from Anthophora plumipes, assembly GCA_951804975.1. Taxonomy (NCBI): domain Eukaryota; kingdom Metazoa; phylum Arthropoda; class Insecta; order Hymenoptera; family Apidae; genus Anthophora; species Anthophora plumipes. Next base: position 23,012,638 of record OX638116.1, on the reverse strand, counting down.
TGCGATTTTGGATGATCTTCGAAATTGAGGATTTGTTTATCTTTCTTTGAACCGGAAGTAGCTTTTATTAACTTCCGCGTGTGCTTTCTTCTGCCTGATAATTCTCTAATAATCGAGACACGATAACATAGATTTTTTCAGATGAGGAATTTTTTTAATTTTCGGTCAAATCGCGCAAAATTGCAGCTATATTTACCGATTTCCTTCACACTTGAAGGATTCGTTGATAACCTCGAGAAATTAAACTATAATTCTACCTATCTATCTCTTTCAATCGGAACTCCGTGCAATTTACCAGAAACGTGAAATTTCAAATTCGAAATTTTTCCAAATATTTCAGATTTTTGATGATCCTTAAAAATGAGAATTTTCAAATCTTCAGCCGTTAGTATCAATAAAAGAGTTAACGTAACTTTCATTAATTTCCGCCTGAATTTCTTTACACATTTTCCATTGATAATATTTCTACAATTAATCGATGATCAACAAATACTCGTTTCTTATCTGAACGCGCTTCAGAACGAACAGGTTGCCACCATGAATGGTATCCATGAACTTCTCTACGTATTATTCAACCACAGTCGAGGAGACACGCGGAATAGCGAGACGTTAAGAGGATTAAAACAACTCTTAGACTCTGTTGCCGATGGAGGTTCGTTTTCTTGGCTCTGTAACAACATTCTCTCTCCAATACTTCTGATCGAACTTGGCCACTCTCCCGAAAACTTCTCCGCCTCTTTTCGACGTCTCCAACCAAATTCGAATCCCTCTGACGTGCTTTCGGATTCAATTTAAATTCCTTTACGTACACTTTTTTCCGCGGATAAATTCCTCTAAACGTTCCTTGAAAACGTTGGACGGAATACGAGGAAAAAAAAAAAAAAGGAAAGGAAAAGGAAAGAACCGTAACAGTTTCTCAGAGACGCTGTACGAGAGGAAGTTTACCGCTTTGACGCGTTTCCGGAATGAGATTTTACATCGTGTGACTTTTTTTACAGCAATCTTCGCTAGATTTCACGCGACGACACACTTTTGCGACACTACGGGACAGAGAAACTTCTTTTAACTTTTTTTTATCTGTTTGTTTTTTTGTTTTTCTTACGGTGAAACTCGAGATTTACCATAACCCCAAAATTTCCTTTCTCGCGGAAGATTTTCTAACCTTATAGCAGCTCCACTCGAGCTTGTTTCATCAACGGGAGAATGTTTAAGAACGATTGGTGCAAGGAGCAAGAGAAATCTCGAAGATAGCTGTCTTCGTGTAACTTCTTGGCTTTATCATTATGAGAGAATTTCTACTAGTCCTCTCTTTAAACGTAATATTTCGTCGACCTTAACTCAAGAACAATATTCAACGTTCCTTGATCTCTTTGTATAATTTATTCACCTTGTCGTGTACCGGAAGTGAACCAGAATGCAATTAATTTCTTGTCTTACGATATCCTTAACGAATGTGTTCTTTAGGATAAAAGTGAATTTCTGCTCGTTATTTGAGATTCGACTGTTCGTAGATTCGCGAGTCGAAGGATCAATTTTATGTACAGGATGAGTCTCGTGACAAGACGACTTGAAATAATTCTTAATAAAGAAATCAGTAAATTTATTATAAATAAGTAAATAAGTAAATTGTTAAGCGTGGAAATAAATGATTTTTTAATCGAAGTAATTAGTAGAGTGATTCAAATCGAAGTATTCGTAAGGAAAATGGAAGAAAATCGACAACGATAATGGAAATTATTTCGACGATTGATCTGTTTTCATTCTTTTCAAAAAAATTTATATCGCAACTGAATAATTTCTGCGTATATTTGCTTAAGTGTTAGTGTTAACACTTTTAAGTTATAAAAGTGTTTGAAACAAAAGTTTCGTAGTTTTCAAGGAGATATGCAGTATTGCAATCGATTTGTCGTTTCTATGTCGTCTTTAGTTTTTTTTAAATAGAAAACCTAGTATTTCTTCGCGAGAGCATCGCAGTTTAAGTAAAAAAATATTATCGAAATAGGGTTTAAAATTAATAATCACCGAGAAACTCTCAAATTAACTTTGCATTAGGAGATAAACGCTGAAACACGATTTTTCTTTTTACGATTTGCGGGAATATGTGTCACAATAACCGCAGAAACACATGGAAAAGCTTTTCATTCGCTCATAATCCAATTAAACGATCGTATTGATTGTAATAGACGATAGTTGAAACACTGTTTTCGAAGTGAAACTGATTTTCAGTATATCTCAGTAAATATTCAGTTTAAACTGAACAATTATCAGCGATTTTAAACAAAAAAAGAAAATACTCATCTTTATAAATAATTTACGAGTTATTTGAATTATGTGACGAGACTTTCGCAGTACAAACGAATACAAAGGAAGGGTTTGAAGAACCCAAAAAGCAACTTCTCCAATTCTTTCAACGATCTCGAGAGCGTATCGCGAAAAGGAACTGTGTCACCGAAAGAAAAAGAAAAAAGGAAAAAAGAAAATACTTTCTCGTGCAACGAACCAGCCAGTCAAGCACCTCGATCGATCTCTCGAATTACCGTGCTTCTCACGTGCAGACCCAGTGTACCAGGTTGCTTTTAATTTCAGTAACGAAATAAAAGAGAGAGACAGTCGCGCGAATCAATGGCGCCTCTCGTGTGTGGCAGACTTCACGGAACAACAGCTACAAAAACAAACAAAAAGCACATACACACATAGAGGAACAAAGAAAGAAAACAAAGAAAGAGAGAGAGAAAGAAAGAAAGAAAGAGAGAGATAACAAGAGAGAAATTCCGCGAAGTCATCTGTTGAAATAAAGCAAAAGGGAAGAAACAAAGAGTTCAACGAATCCAAGATTACATAGAATTCGAAGGATCGAGGATCCACGACGTCCTCGAGGAGGACGGAAGCCGCTCAGTTCTCGAAGATCAAGGATTCCGCGCGGTTCGAAGCTGAGAAGATTATCACAAGGAGCTAGGAATCGATCGGGGAAGAGGACGTTCACGCTGGTCTTATCGATCGCCCGGAATTCTTCGCGTTTGTCGAGGACGAAGATTCGCGAATGCACGCACACGCGCCTGCACATCTTTGTTCTTTCTGTATTTTTCTTTTCTACCTTCTATCTAATCTCGCCCGCACGAGTCGCACGAGGAGGATCGATGAATTTTAGCCTCGTATCGAACCGCGTCAGCTGTTATTCTCCAAAAAAATACAGGAAAAATAAAGGAAAAAACTGGGTAAAGAACTGTTCAGAATTCTATTCGTCGATGTACATGACACACTTCGTCCGTTGTATCGTGATTTGCCGAATCTCTTTCGATTCTCCAAGCCGCTCGCCGGAAAATACCGCGTGACTCGATGATTTCCGGGACAGCTGGCGCGCGTTTCGAGACCCCTCGTTATTTCCGGGATCCGCGTGAGACGGTGATCAATCCACCGTAGAAACGACCGTAGATACACTCATTGTACGATCGCTCGATCGAATTTTCGTTTCGTTTCTATCGTAACAAGCGCATTACGTACTATTGCGAACTTTCTCTGTTCCTCTTTAACGCTGTTTCTTTTTTTTTTTTTTCACTGTACACCTTGATACACTTCCGGGGAATCGGTGTCGTTTAAGTTTCGGCTGGTTATATTTCTCGCAATAGAAAGAAAAAAAAACATAGAAAAGCAGCAATTTTCGTTGTTTGGAGAGAGATATCAGAGAAGATAGGGAGATGTTATTAAAGGAACGTGTTTAAAGTAGAAAAAGAAGGGAGGGATGAAGGATATGCGAATTTTGTAACGAAGTTTATACTACGGTCGTCGCGGATCCGCGAGAAATTTAGAGAAAAGTCCCTTCTAGATAGTTTAAGATAAGGAGAATCGATTTTTACGAAAGTCTTCGGGAAATTCGATCGTTCCGCGGAAATAACACGCGGTTCCTTATAGGGAGTCTCTTAACTCGCTAGGTTTAACTAAGTGAAAGAGAATAATTAAATAAATAGATAAATAAATGAATAAACGAGTAAATAAAGGAAGGTACACTCGAGGCGATCGATCGGTTCGACGTTGAGGAAACATAACGAAGAAGCGGTGAAAAATATACGAAGCTCGATCGTAAAACAGAGGGAAGAAGCAGAGGGAAGATGAAAGTGTTCGAAAGAGTTCTCTTTTTTTTTTTCTTTCTTTTTCGAGAATATCCTCTCCCGTGGAATCGATTGTTCGAGGATCCCTCCTATCGCCAGGGGACTACTACTCGCGTATTACACCTTTGTCTACTCTAAGTAAAACGTAAGATGATGCCCTCGTTCTTTCAATACTCTTCGATGAGTCCAGTTTTCATTCGTTTCCTTTTCTTTTTCCCTAGCTGATAAATTTGTCGAACGAACAGCCGATTCTGTTACCGCGAATCGATCGTCGATCTTTCGATCTTCTCTCTCCGGTTGAACGAAAGAAAGAGAATATACAGCGATGGATATCGAATGGGAGAAAAGAAGAAAGTATCTTCAATCGTGTATCGTGCTCTTTTTAAAGTTCTATTTGGAAAATGAGATTCGACGTGTGTATAGATTCCGAGGGAGGGAGAAATCGATCGATCTACGATCGATTTGTCGCACGCCTCGAGGTGTGACGCGATGGTCCAGGAAAGGAATCGGTGTTTTAATATAAAAACGACGCTGTAAATAATCGTGAACGCATGGGGAGTATCTCGTGTTGTCTGTAATTAACTTTGTAATTAATTGTAAACGATCTAACGAGCGAGAAGGAAGAAAAAAAGGGAAGAGATTGAGGAGAGAGAAACTGGCGCGTATACGCGTAGAGGAAAAGAAAAAGAGAGGATCCCTTTTCTTCTCTCTTTTTTTGTTTCTCTCTCTGTGTATGCGTGCTTGTTTTCTTATATTATAAATGCAAATAAGAAATGAAAAAGGAATATATTATATATATACATAAAGATACAGATATATTATACACTTACACGGAACAAAGGTACATGAGAATCACACTAGAAAGCGAAGTATGTTGAAACGACAGGAGGAGAGACACATTTTACACACATTACAGATCATACATACACAGAGAAACACACACACATACTTACAGCACCTTCGCGTCGCGCAATAAAACAAATTCTAAATCAACTTTCAAACTAGAATGCGTGCCTGAGTGTGTGGGAGAGTAACTTTCTGCGAGACATCGAGCCTGTCCCTCTCTCTTAAATTAATATCCGTTCAAACTGCAACACGAAGCTCAGAGTTTCGCTAATTTAAGACAATCCGGAGAGTTCCGTTTTCCTTCATCGGATAATCCCGATAAATTGGTCTTCTCCGCTCGAAGACAGGGAATTCCGAAGGTCGCAAAATTAACATTACGCGGGGAATGTTCCTTTCGATACGGAGATTGGCTGTTTCAAACAGAATTTCGCAATGGTCAGGCTTATCGCGAAGATTCCGTAACAGTTCGATCTAGCTGTTTAACGAAATTCTTTCCTTTCGATTCGAAGAGCAAGCGAACAGTCTGATTCTACGAAAAAGCTCGTTTATTTTGCATCCGATAAGAGAGAAAACAGTGGAGATGAATACACTGGAGGATTAGGAGGAAAGAAAGTAAGAAAACGAGAAAAATCACTATCATCGGAGGATTATTAGCTTAGAACGTGAATGTTACTCGTCGTGAGAGGCGCGACTCGGTGGCTCGCGGAAAGAGAACGACGTAAACGTGAATCTAAGTAAATAAAAATAAAAATAATAATAATAATTAAAAGAGAAAAGAAAGAAAAAAGAGGATTATTATATTATATGATCGTAGAGATAATCGAGAATAATGTGTCGGGTCCTTTGTCGTCCAAAGAGCTGCGGTTGTGTCGTTCAAATGTCGCGCGTTAAGAGCGAAAACGGAAGTTTACGAATTATAAAGAGAGAAGAAAGGAATTGAAGCGAGAATTAAAGATACGATTAAATCGATAATCGTAGTCGCCGAACGATGGCTCGAGCTTAATCCGAATTTTCGAAACAACACACCTCTCTTTTTCCGCTCCAATAAGTTATAACGATTTATCGACGTTACTATATACACGATCTTTTATTTTTCTTCATTCCTACGTTGTCTTAGAAGAGATTCCAAATAAAGGTAATCTGAAAGAAACAAGAAAGCGAAACAGAGGAAACGAAACACGACAAGTAACACCCATTTTGCGTTTGCCAGTCGAGAAAAATGGCTGTCCGGGTTAAGCTTCGACGCCATGTTGCCGCGCGGAATGAGTTCCGAAAATTGAAAGGAAAAGACAAAAACAAAAAAAACATGGTGAGGGATGGGGGGGGGGGGGGAGAAAGAAAGAAATAGAACAAAGTAAAGAAGAGAAGAATGGAAAGGTACATAGATGAGAACAAAGCGAGAAACCGACGAAAATATGCAGCAGCGTTGCTAACGCGAGTTACTTCGGTGATTAGTTTACCGAAAAACTAATTAGTCTATGGCTTGTTTGGTGGAAGTAGTCGTTTCCGGTTCGCGTAACGATTCTCCTTCTTCGTCGAATACGGGAGAACCGTTCGCGGAACATTTCTTACCCTGATCTTCGACTTTCGATCACTGAATCAATCGAGAGTCTCCGCGTCAGCTCGGTCGATTTCCTTCGTTCTACGAGTTTCAACCGTAGATTCGAACCGGAAATCACGGCGGTACCACCGTAGTCGTGCAATTCATCGGCGGCTAATCGATCCGATCTTCAAAACGAGGGTTAAGCAAGCAAGCAATTTTCACCGTACACGATTGGGAAAAGAAAAAAAAAAGAAATAGAAGAAGAAACGGCGACTCTCTTGATGCGTGTGCACTGAGAAAATACCCGTTCGAGATTCTGTATTACTCAAGGATCGTCAAATGTTTTCAACTGGAAATAGAAGAAATTGCTTCTCGCAGAGAGTTCTTGCAAAGGTATTTTTAGTCATTTTACCGGGCAAAAGGATCGAGAGAATAGAGAAAGTGTTACTTGTTGCTTTCGATTGTTCATAGGATATTTAAGAGGACAGTTTCTGATGGTTAATCGAGGATTCTTATCGTTTTCTCGGTGCACCGATGGGAAGGAGAAGATCGAGGTGTGCGGAAGCGAGGAACATGAATAACGAGTCTTTCAATTCACTAACCGTACTGCCAATTTTTCCGATGCGACGCGTTAAGTAATCTTTAAAAAATAAGGGTTCAATGGTCGAATCGGTGGCCGAGACGAGCGGAATATTAGTTCGCGTCCAGAAACGTGCTCGTCCGACCTTCGTTCGTTTTCTTTCGTCGCTCCGAAGTCCTGACGGAGGACTCTGCCGCGATGTTTCCGGTGAATCGCGGCGTCTCAGAGGGTTTCCGTTTTTTATTCGTCCTTTAACTATCATCGCCATCTTCTTTTCATTTTTCAACGAAATCTTGCTCCTCCTGCGAAATGACGTTCGTTTTTAACCCCTTGATATACAAATAAAATGGAATTCGACACGTCTGAAAAATACTATGTTTAATTTGGCTCAATTGAATAGTTATGTGCAAGCTTAGAAACGGAACATTTTACTTTGAAATTTGCATTGCTACGTAACATTTAATCAGGTTGACATATAATGTTAATGGACAATAATTAAGTAACATTTTAAAATAATAAATTAGTAGCTCTGTAAAGTATGAAACATTTCAAAACATTTTGGAATATGTAGAGGAACTGGACAGTTTTTTACACTGCCAAGTTGTGTCGCTTCTTGTGTTATTTTTTTACGTGTTTATGTTCCTTTATTATTAGTCGAAGGTATATGTTTAGGAAAATGTGCCCAATATTTTGCTTGTAGCCGAGTTTGTCACTTATTTGACGACGGTCTGCCACGTGTTGGATAATTAGGAAGAGACAAATTATATGGCATATATATTGCAATATTTGTATTGAACATTTTATACAAAACAGAATCGGCAGTTCTTGACGTCTCGGAGACGAAGACGAAATGAATAACGTCTCTCAGACGTCATTGTATGTCAAGGGGTTAACCTGTCGCGTTAAAATCGAAGAGAAATCGGTGCAATAAATGCGCGGAAATGTTTTTTCCTCGTTTTTTCTTCTCCCTCTTTCAAACGGAATCGACACAAAGAGAGAACTCGACGAACCGTTTGAAACGTTTAAATTCGAGCAGTTCCGATCGATCGATTACGCTGTTTCCGCTTTGTTTCGTGGCTATTAAAATGGCGGCGCCCTCACCGCCGCGATTCACCGCCGGGAGCGGACTTGCATTTTGCATCGTGAAATGGAGAAAAGCGATCCTTTTGTAACCAGGACACCGTCCACAGGACCTGCGAGCGTAGCAGGATCGACCAATGTTCCTGACACGCTCGGAACGTGATTTGCGATTCACGCCGCTCGACCGGGAGACTGTGGCCGTTTTTCCCGGAAGTTCCGTTCGTTTTGAGGGAAAAGACAAACCGCCAGCGAAAGAGAGGTGAAAACCACGTCAGTTTCGACGAGAATTGACCCTCTTTCGAGCTGAAACAATCGTTCGAGACTTGAACGGCTTGAGAAACTATTAAACAGGTTGAAAATGAAACATTTACGAGTTCGAAGAATTATCTTCTGTTTTTTCTTTTCTTTCTTCTTCTTCTTCTTATAGAAATTTTAAACGACGTCCTCCTTTACCCGAAGTTGTTCACTTGTTATCTACGCTAATCGATCATTCTCGGTGAACTTCGACGACTTTCCCCATTGCTCTCTGTACGAAGTGTTCATAGAATACTTTTACACTTTTATGAGTTTATTCGAAATTGTATAGCCTGAAAGGTACACGTATAAACTTCGTATGCATGTACATACGTATCGAGGAAAGGAAAATAAGAAAGTTTCGCGTCTATAGTTTCTCCAGCCTGTTCACCAATGGAAATCAATCCTGTGGCACCTTTCTCCCGGTCGCGACTCGACAATTATGTAATCGAGCGACGATTAATCGAGCCAGAATGGAAGTGAGAGAAGCAGATTTCCGGCGATCTCTTACGAATCGTCCGGAATGGGCGCAGCGAGCTGCGCGAAGCACAACAACTTCGTCGAAATTCCCCTCGTCGTTTGTTATATTTTCTTAAATCGATCAGAGAAGGCACACACAGACACACACACACACATGCACAAAACGTGGTGGTTTTCTCTTCGAGCAGTTGTCCTTATACTTGGTATTTTCCCTCGAATATTATTCCCGTGTGTCTCTAATCTTCGAGGCGAGGAGTGATCGCTTCTCGAGTACCCTTCGAAAACAAACTTTTCACATATGGAGTAAATATATATATATATGTGTGTGTGTATATGTATATTCGACGAGGAAAATTGCGCGAGAAGTTCGAAGGGAGAACGGCCATCTTGTGCTGTTTTCGTAGCCTCGTTGTATCGAGATACTACAGAGCGAGGGTTTCGAAAGAAAAGAGAGACGAGGACAATTTAAGGGGATGAAATATATTATATATACACATAGGGTGTTCGTCGAACGGTGTAGTTTCCGATGCATTAAATAAAAGAAAGTGTAGATTGGTATGTACGGGGCACGAGGATGAAAAATTGTCTCTCCGGTCAGAGGCTCGGGGTTACGCACCGTGTTAATCGATCATATTTGGCAATAACGATCATATTTTTAATCGTAAAGAATAAAGATGAAATAAAAAAAGTACGGAAGAAAGAAACTACTGTATAGAAAAAAGGGGGGGGGGGGGATGAATAGAAGTGGAAATTGGTAAACCAGAGAAGCAGAGGGTGCATGAGAAAAGGGGAGAGAAATCTATAAATATATAAATATAAATATAAATATATAAATATACATACGTAATAAGTGGACGGAAATTAAGGGAAAATAAAGAGAAAAAAAAACGATAGGAGAGAGAAAAAATATAGGAGAAAATAATTGAATAAAATAAAGAGTGAAAGAGTGGGAAAGGTAGTTGGAAAGAAGATTTATCGACAGCGGTCAAGCGCCGGCACGTTGTAACGAGTACACCCGATAGATGTAACTAGGAAAAGGGGTGAAGACGTTTTAGCCGATGGTGTTGTCCGTCTTCGGTAGCCTCCACGCCTTACTCGAAAAAAAAAAATGAAAAATAAATTAAAATTCATATTTAACATGCTGTGGCGTCCCTTCATTCTACACGCTCGCCATTTTTTCATCTCTTGCAGATCGTTTCGAATCCGTTCGACCAGCGAATCGATTCTCCGTTTCGTACCCTTGACGACAAAACGTGAGAAAGAAAATTTTCTCATGCAACAATTGTGCATTTGAGCCATTCTTTTTTTTTTTCTGTAATTGTTCAAGCGATTTTTTCTGGAAGGAAGAACCTGTTAGAAGTTTGTTCTACAGGTTCCTCGTTGATCTTTCCGCGTGAAGAATATTTTTCTTCTTCGAGAGAAGAAATTTACCAGGAGCTTGCGTTTCATTTAATTTTCTGACTAAAAGAAATGCAACTTCCCCACTGATAACGCCGAGGAATATTTTTCTGATCCAAGAAAAATAATACCACAGAAGCTTGTGGTTTGTTCAATTTTTTCACCACAAGGAATCCAGCTATCCTATTGATCCTTCGACATCCAGAATACAATTTGCCTCGACAGAAAAATTTCCCTAGACTTTCGTATTTTATTAAATTTTCCAACTAAAGGGAACATAGATTCTCGTTCATACTTCGACATAAAGGATATCGATTTAAATACAAAAGAAAAATTCTCTTATGATCCTAATTTTTATCCAAAATAAGCCCGGTTTTTCCGTCTATCTTACAATATCAAGAATATTTTTTGCTCGCAAAAAGGAAAAATTCTCTAGGACTTAGAACCAAAAGAAATCCAGTTTCCCCATCGATCCTTTGCCACGGAAAATATTTACTTCACTGCAAAAGAAAAGAATTCTCGAGAAGCTTATTTTCTATCCAATATTTTAATCAAAAGAAATTCATTTTCCCCATTGATCTTTCGATAACCAATCCCAATACACACTCGTCGAATTTTTCCCTCGGATTCGTCGATAAAAACGAAACGTCCCCGAATCCCATAACGATGCATCGAAAAGAAAACACGTAGCAGCGGAATTAATTGGTGTTTGCGGAAAGCCGACCGCAAGAGTGGGGGCAGTGCAAGCGCGTTTACGCGGGAAATTGATTCATGTTTGCGCGTACACGGACAGGACGTGCTCGTTAGCCACTCGAAGGCTTAAACGGGGTCCGCCATGGTGTTTGCTGGCCGCAGCGTAAACGTCATTCCGCCGTAGAATTTATGGCTGGATCGTGGACGATGTTCGCGTCGCTTTTTCCAAACCACGACAGGGTTTATTTCCGAATTGTTGGTCAAGGACGTTGATGGGAAAAATGTTCGTTGAAAACAAGAGAAATAATCGAATCAACATAAGCCAAAAGTAGAATAAAAGTGAAAAACCATTAAAGAAACGAAACAAAATACAATTACATACTTCTAATCGTAAACAAACAAAGAATTTGGCGCGAAAACTTGAAAGTACGAAAAGATGTAGAATGTAAGATGAAGAAAGGATAATTTATTTAAACAAATTCATCTGGAACCGACAAGATGATCTCTTCTTCCAAGAAGCAATCAAATTTTCGTCGCGATTGCAGCCCATATATCAGCCAGATCTTTCGTTCGCTAATTCTGTCGAACAATTCTTGGGAACACTTTTCATCCTTCTATAGAATGGCACGCTCGAATCTGGGTTACCGTGTCGAATAATATTTTTACGGAAAGCAGCCCGAATTTCCCTTGACGCAGCTCTATCGATAATAGCGCATACTTCCTTACCTCGGCCCAAGAGTATGAGTTTAATTGAGACGCCAACCTATCTCGATTATTTCTGACAAAGAGAGAGAGAGAGAGAGAGAGAGAGAGAGAGAGAGAAAGAGAAAGATGAAGAGAAAGAGAGAGAAAGAAAGAGAGTGGAATGGAATTCCCTCTCACCATGGACAAGAACGATTCAAAGGAGGCCCGCAATTACCGAATCGTTCGACGGAAACGCCAGGCTCGAATCGATTTCCGCAGCCTGTTATATTTTCGACGTCGACCGGATGCTTTCGAGTTGTATCCGGAAGTAGAGAATAATTATTTCGCTGTCTCTCTGGTTGTGTGTCCGCCTCTGTGCCCGCCGGAATTCATTAACGATCGGCGGGCTTCTCGTTAACAAGATTGTCGACAGAAAGTCGATAGTTAATTACGCAAATGAAGGGATCTCGTTAAGAAGGGTCTCAGGGCTAGCTAGGTATCCTGGATCTCTGGCGAGAGTACCTAGATCGAGCTTGTGGAATTCGATAATTGCCCCGTTGCTGTGGGAAATTTATTAACTGTCTTCCAAACGAAATTCATTGCCGATATTCTCGTTTATATCGAACATGATAAATTCAATATGCACCGTGGCGGATAAATACACTCCTGTTCGTAAGTCATGGGACACCGTACCGTTTTCAAATGGATCAAGCTTAGATGAAAGATTTAATTACTTCTTTCAATATGAACTGCCTTGTTGATAAGAATTATATTCAAGGAATATATTTTTATTCATATGGTTGATATTTAATTATAATTAATATAGACAAAGTACTGAAATGTTTATAATGAGGTTTAATACCAGCTTTTGGCACGAAAAGCTGCTGCTAGAGTGTGTCATGTCTATTGTGAAACGTGGAGAACAGTTCATTTTGATTTGAGAGCGTTTTTGAGGAAATTGCGTGGAAGATTTAACAAAAATCGATGGAATAACGAGAAAGGAGTATTATTTAAATATCATAAAATCACACGAAAGAGAATTATTGGCAATAATTTTGTGTTTACGCTCGACGATGATCCCTAGAATATGTAAAATTTATGTGGAATAGTTACAACAGAATGGAGAGCTAAAATTAATTCAATAACCACGTCAATCACCAGATTTGAATCCCATAGAGAAATTGTGGGATGAACTACACAAAAATATTCAGAAACACTGTCTAGCCTTACCAAAAGATTTTGCGAATACATTTGCAGCAATCCCAGAGAGAAATCCGGGAAGAAACTTGAAAAAAAGCTCATGGCAGCTCTGCCAAGATTAATTCAAGCCATCATCGCGAAACGAGAAAATTTAAAACATTGTCTGTACAATTTTCAATATATATCAACGTTAGAAACCTACATTCGGTGTAAGTAATCTGTAGATGATCATTCGAACAGTGTTAATTTAAACATAAACCTCAAATTAGAAGGTGCCCCATGACTTATAGACAAAAGTCAACGTGTGCTTGAAAAGAAAAATTCGGAAAGAGAAAAATAGGTGCAATTTCCAACCTAATATTGTACCATCGGAAGGGATTAAGCAGCGAAGCTGAGAAAGAGGGTTAAACAGTTGAAACGCTCAGTGGTATAAAGGCTGAAAGCCTGTCCCTGTAAACAGAGAAAATAAAAAAAGGAAAAAGAAAGAAAGAGGAGAAAGAGAGGTGGGGATGGAACAGACGAAAGTATCTTCATCGTTGGTACAAAGGCTCTCTCAGGATAAAATGCCATGATTAAAAACTCTCACCTCTTACACTTGGCCGGGGCTGTTTGTACACATCCACCCACACATATAACACATACACACACACACTCACACACACAAACAAACAGAGAAACAAACACACAGCCGCGTGTCTTCGTATTGTAGTCGTTCTCATGGATGGCGTGCGTCGCCCTTTCACAATCCCTCCAACCCTCCGAGCGTTTTTCTCTCTAAATAAAAGCTAGGATAGCTGAACGAGAAGAGAAGAGAAGAAGAGAGACAGCGGGGCCGGTGTGGCTGTTAGATCGGTCTGCAAAGCACCGTTTTCAAGGAGTGAAACGACCTCAAGTGGCGGCGCGTGCTGCGCGAAAACAGATTGCCCGGTGAGGAAGACTGGCGGAGAAAATTATTATCATTACCGGGTGAAATTCACCGGACGACCGACCATCAGGAGAAAGATCTGCTCTCGCAACTTGGAGAGACACAAAGAAGGTAAAATGAAAAGAAAAGGAGAGAAAGAGAGAGAGAGAGATGAGTGATTATATCGGAGAATTGGGTTGAAGGATGGCGCAAGTTTAACGGAGCAAAGTATAAGTGCCTGAGGATATTTTAAAAGAGCCGCGTTGTACACTTCAACATTTCCTGCCTCGGAAATATAACGTTTCCTTTTTTTAACGACAATCTATAGTTGGGCTCGCGATATAGCGAGATTGTAAATTAGCTTAACTGTGGAAGACGAGATAACTCGTTATTGGTTGGTCAACTAGTATTTCAGTGTTATCAGTGAATAGGTCATTTATTGAGGAATTATTCATTTTTAATTACACTGTTAAGCATCTATTAAACGTAAAATATGGCATTTTCATATTTGCAAATATTAAAATGAAGTAATTTGGTAATTCGCTTTTATTTCTGTTGGGAAATTTGCTCCTAGTCTTCTGTTACCACCTTTTCATGCTAATTTTATTCTATCTTTATTTACCAATTTAAATTAGCCAAACGAAAATTGAATTTTCAACACTTTCGAAAGCAATTTGTCAAATTTTGCAGCTAAGAATTGGACATCCACCTTGGTCACGCACTTTACGTGTTAAAATTTGCTAAAAATCTGTCAAAATCGACAGGCTAAAAATCCCAAAATTATGCAGGACTGTTATGCAACGTGTTAATATGTTAAAGATGTAATTGTTATGAATTTTTTCTTTCACTACACAAGATACATCGACTTGCTGGATACCAGAACTCTTCACAAGGTCTTAACCATAATTTCAAGCCCTAATCTTAACTGAATATTAAATATTAGAAATATTACAAATGATCAAATTGCGTGTTCAGGCAGCTGAAACATATTACGACGTTTAATTAATTTTACGACTTTACTATATCGTGGTCCCGACTATACAATTCTGAAATTGCCACTGTCTCATACACACGGTGTCTGATGATAAACGAAACTTCCTCGACACTAGAGAAAAGCAACCATTTTCATCACGCAACAGAAAAGTCACATCGGTTTCGCGTTACTTCTTCCGCTGACGGAATTGATCGTTCTCTTACAGAGAAACACACTCGTCACGCTTGCGGAATTCGATCTAGAAGCTCGTTCGCTCGAAATGGAGCAGGAAGAATCGGCGAGTGACGCGGAAGGAGGGAAAGGTGTAAGGGTAAAGGGAGGGAAATGTTAAAAACCTATTAGAAGGGGGAACGTTTCGCGTTCCACGGGATTATTAAAGCGGCACGAAGCGGGCCAGGAAGGTACGGAGGGGAATCGGTGTAGGCGGTGAGAAGAGTCGACGACGCGTTGTTTTAATTAAGCGGCAGCGGAGGTAGAAAGAAGAAAAAGGAAAAGAAAGTAAAGAAAAAAGAAAAAAAGGAAAAAGAAAAGAAAGAAAAAGGAAAAGTGGAACATCTTTCCGAGGCAACGTTCCGTCTCGTCGTTGAAAGCGGTGGAGACCGACGAAGCCATTCGGCCACGTCACAATTACGCCACCTTACGTGCGGATTTAATTATTCTCCGCGAGCAGCGGCAACCGGAACCTGGCCGCGTGTTCGTTCCAATTAATTACTGGCTGGTCGTTTACCGGCAGAGATTCTCCTCCGTCGCCCCGGCTTAAAAGTGCCCGCGATCCAGAAGGGATGCAGAAAACACCGTGACCCTCTTGTCGTTCACCTTTCTCCCTTATTTTTTCTCCCCTTTCCACTCTCCTATCTATCTGTCTCTAATACTATCATTTTTCTTTTTTATCTCTCTCTCTGACACTCCACAGTCCGACGAGAAACTCTTTTTCTCACTGGCGATCTTCGCTGTTCCAGTTTATGCATAGTCGACGCAACGATGATCGTTAACTCACGGGGTGCAAGGATGACGTAGCTCGGTTGTTCCTCCATTAATGGGATTTACTTTCTCGATTTCAGGAACCAAGGTATACAATTAACAATCTTTTTTTTTCATTTTTTTTTTTCTCTCTCTAATCAATTTTTACGTAATAAAGAAAACAAAGATACTGTCAAGGATTGTTTGTCAAGGGATGGTAAGTTGAAATTTCACAGAGAATTTAGGAGATCCAGGCGTGTTGATATCCCGTCCAGGTTGCACGAGTCAAACGGGAGAAGGAAGAAGAGAGAAGCTTGTACGTAGCTCGAGGAAGCTGCTCGAATAAACTCGAATGGAAGAAAAAAAGTCCACGTTGAAAGAATAAATATAAGCTTATTTCTTGATGCAGTCGTGTCTTTTTCATTCTCCCCCGTTCTCCCTCTTTTTTTGCAGTTTTATTTCTGGACGACGAAGAGAAACAACCGTCGACGGGGATCAACTATTCTATAATCTACGTGTTTTAATATTTCTCCTTTTTATTTTCTCCTTAAATTCTGCGATCGCATACAACGGTGTTAAACTGTTCTGCGAGCGACGTAAAGCACGGTCTGAAACGTTCACGCGCGAGTAGCCCTCGCGTTTTCTTCTTTGATGTCATTCGTAATATGACGTCTCAATGGTCCGTCGAACTTTGTTTATCGCGCGGCTATCGATTTTCCATCGTTTCGTATTTGTCGAGTGCTACGGAAGTTCAACGTAACTGTTCCGAATTTCGGAAGCTTCTCGTTCTTCGCTTTTAACACTTTATTCACGGGAAGCGTGTTAATTGGTTTCCTTATGGTCAACAGTCAGATTAGGTTTACTTTAATTTTCAGTCAAATTGCTCTGCTTCGAAGCGAAAGAAAGTAAAACGTGATTCTTCGATTTTAACACTTTATCCATGGGAAGCGTGTTAATTGGTTTTTTTCTGTGGTCAATGGTTAGGTTAGTTTAATTTTAATTTTCAGTAACATTCCTCTGCTTCGAAGCGAAAGAAAGCAAAACGTGATTCTTCGATTTTAACACTTTATCCATGGGAAGCGTTTTAGTTGGTTCGATTTTAATATTTTATCTATGGGAAGCGTGTTAACTAGTTTTTCTGTGGTCAATGGTTAGGTTAGTTTTATTTTAATTTTCAGTAACATTCCTCTGCTTCGAAGCGAAAGAAAGTAAAACGTGATTCTTCGATTTTAACACTTTATCCATGGGAAGCGTTTTAATGGGTTCGATTTTAATATTTTATCTACGGGAAGCGTGTTAATTGGTTTTTGTCTGTGGTCAATGGTTAGGTTAGTTTTATTTTAATTTTCAGTAAAATTCCTCTGCTTCGAAGCGAAAGAAAGCAGAACAACGTAATGAGTGTTTTAAAGGTATAGTTTTAAAAATAGGCACTTTCCCGCGCGATAGTAAAAAATGGCGACAAACGGTGCCTAACTGAGTCGGTCCTTAGTAAGCGACAGTTTTAATCACGAGCGGTGAATAAAGTGTTAAAATGTTAACACAGTTACTACGGGACGCTTACAACTTTGATGCTGAAAAATATAAAATTCGTTAATATACATCTTTTTCAAAAACAATTATGTTCACTATTTTTAACTTCGATTTTTGCCCCCTGATTGCGGATGATTGTTTGAAAAAAAAAAATATATATATATATAAAATATTTCCTTGAGAACTAAAATTTGTATCACTTAAGAATATTCCCTTGTTAGTAAATTTCTTACTTATAAGCACCCATGATTTCATATATCACTTACACAAATCAAAATAAACGTGTTTCATAAAATATATTAAAGAACGTAGCATTTTTTTTTTAAGTGTGCCTTAAACATTCGAAATAAACAATTCATGCAATGGTACATCACAAAAATTCACAGATAAATCAAGCCATTTTTATTCCATTTTTCTTTTCGTAACATGGGAAAATCTCGATCGATCGTTAAAGTGTTAAACATCGAGCTGGTAAGTGATTCGTTCTTCTTTATTTTCAGTTCGACAATTCGTGTGATCACAATGAATAGAAAATTATCTGTTCGTAAACGTTCAAGTATCGTTGCTCTCGCGAAAGATGGATATTTCGTTCGAGGAATTATGACAGAATCTAACATTTCGAAAAAAAAACACACATTCTAAATTTATCAATTATTTGTTAAATATACGGACGAGGGTGTAAATGAAAAATTTAAAGAAAAGTTTAAAGAAAACGAGAGATGGGGAGGCTGATCGCGAGAACGTTTCATGTGAATGTATCGTCGAGTGTCTATCGTAGGAAATCACCGAGAAGACAAAGAGTAAATGTAACCGGATAGGAGAAGATGGGTAAAATAAATCGGTAAATCGTGTGATGAACGAACGGAGATTGTTCAGCGTGATACAAAGCCGATCCGTGTCGAAGATCTACTTGTCGTAGAGAGGGTGAGTAATAGAATCGTTTCGATTCAGATGTACATACACCATCGTGAGGAACCTTAAACGCGACTTAATTCCTACGATTCTCTTATAATTAATTCGTCGTCTTCACGACGACACTTGTTTTCTTTTGTTTTTTTTGTTTTCTATAATTTATATAAAAGGCACTGAAAATTCTTCTAGCAGACTTTCTGTCGTAGAAAAACCATCCGTGGGCTCGTTCGATTCTCTGTTAATTACACTGTTTTCTTTTTAATCGTATCTCGAAATAAACCACTCGATAATATCATATTATACTTCGAAATCATTTATCCTCTTTTCTTTTTTCTGATCGTCGAAGTGATTAACAAAGATCGAACGAAAAACCATCGTTTGGAGATCGTCGACGATCCTGCGATCTTCATTTCCATCTTCGTTCCCTCGCGAGAGGAAGATAGAGACTTCTTACAGGAAGGTGCTCCAGTAAACGACGTTCAGAATGAGAAAGGAGAACGGAAAGAAGAATCTGGATACTTTGTCGATGTAAATTGCAGTCGCTCGACCCTGGCAGCAGGTATCGTACTGCACGGTAACTGGCCTGACAGGACTTCTGCTTCTCTCCGAGTCGTTCCTCATCGGCGTCTGTCAAGGAAATCGTGTTCTATGTGAAACTTCAAATCGATTAGCTTTATTGGAAGAAAAGAAACACAATTTAATCTAGCGGTAGATTCGAAGAAATAGAGAAATTTTCATTGGAGAATGTGGATTAAATATGGGCCAGCTGAAGCATTGAATTACAGTCTAATAATTTAAAAGAAAATTTTATTGAAGGATATGGGCCAGTTAAAACACTGAATTACAGTTTAATAATCTTTTTTTAACTTCATTCGAGAATATGGACCAATTGAAGCATTGAATTACAGTCTAATTATTTCTAGAAAATTTTATTAGAGGATATGGACTAAATATGGACCAGTTGAAACACTGAATTACAGTTTAATAATCTTTTTTTTTATTTCGTTCGAGAGTATAGACCAATTGAAGCATTGAATTACAGTTTAATAATTTTTTAAAAATTTCATTCGAGAATATGGACCAATTGAAGCACTGAATTACAGTCTAATTATTTCTAGAAAATTTTATTAGAGGATATGGACTAAATATGGACCAGTTGAAACACTGAATTACAGTTTAATAATCTTTTTTTTTATTTCATTCGAGAGTATAGACCAATTGAAGCATTGAATTACAGTTTAATAATTTTTTAAAAATTTCATTCGAGGATATTCAGTTGAAGGATTGAATTGCAGTCTAATTTTTTTCAAATTGGACCAAATGAATTGAGTATTTTGTGCGGGAGCAGTTAAAACAATTTTTTTTATAGCTCATGCATAAACAATTGAGTTAGGAAAATTGGGATTGATCTAAATTGCGAAGAAAGTAACGAAAGTCGCGTTTTATAAATTTTTTGTCGGAGCCAGTAATAAAAAATAATTTAAAAATATATTTTGTGGGTTTATATCGGTTACACGCATGCTGAATAATTTCATTAATGCAGAGACAAGCGACAGACTAAATTTCTAGATTTATAGCAGCTTGAAAGTCGCCATTTTCAAATATTTTTCAAATAAGATGGTTTCACTTTTTCACCAATAATTGATCAAACTAAGAGCTAATTATCATTGTTGACGTTGTAAGCTTCTTTTCAACACATTTCGAAAGTAAAATAAAAATTTCCCAAAGTTTACAGCTGAGTATCCCAAAGATCTGTTAATTAAATAATTCAACCTGAAAATATGCAAGTTTTACATTTTATTTCGATTACTTTACGAGTGGCCCATATCTAAATCACTTTCAGAACTGTGATCCTCATTTTTAAAAGTGTGAAAAATTTCCCTTTTACTTGAAAAATATATTTTGCAACACACGTTACCTTTGTCCAATTTATTTTTACTTTATATTACACAATAAACACGTTACATTTTAAAAATCATCAACAGGTCTGACAATAAATCCTGAAATAAGAATACCAGTTGATATTTCCAACCATCTCCTTTACGGTTCGTTCAATTTTCAATACTTCTTCTTCAAAGGAAAAGCTTAATGGCCTACTTGCTTTTACCCATTTATACCATCCTCCTAGCTATAAATGCTATCAATTAGTATGAAATTTTCAGCCGAGGAGTGTACTTCTGTAGAAGTTAACCATCGCGCAATTATCGGGACTTCCGACTCTAGAGTGGAGAGAAAATAGCGAGTACGGCCGATTCATTCGCAAATACGATAAATTATTAAGTCGGCCGGGGAAAGGGAGCACGTGCCCCGAATTTCCGTCGAAATGTCGGACCGTGTCCAATGGTGGCAGGCCTCGAATGAAACTTAAATTAATCTCGGGTTTCTCCGGTTCATGTCTTATTCAAGGCACGCGAGACAATCTTTCCCTCGTCGACTCTCTCTTCTGCACGCAGCCTCGTAAAACACCAATTCTCGTGTAAGTTTCTCCTGTGCAAAACGCAACTTTTTCATCTGGGTAACACTTGGTTTACGTGGATTTTTACGACGTGTTCGTTCACTTAAACATTTACGATTATCTAATTTTCAACTTCCATTTCACAACTTTCTCCTAATGGACCTGGTACTTGCAGAGATGATTTTGTTGATCAGTATCAAACTAAACGACACAATGATTTTTATCAGGCCACTTTTTCCGCCTGAAATTTTTCCCAATATACGTCTCAGTCTGTTTTCTCTGAATTTTCCTGTTCCTTCTTATCTTCCGTACAAAAAGAGGACTCTTATGAAACTTTCAAGGTAGTAGTCATCTGTCTCTCACTCATGCGAGCCACAGCTCGTTGATTTCATGGATGATAATTCCAAGTACACTCCATTTTACCTGGTAAAGGAGCTATCGCTCTTAGAAACGGATCCGTGCATTCACCCTAACTCAGAGAAAAACAGCAACGACTCGAGGTGTAAGCAGGGGAAGGTTTATGAAACATCTGACTCTCTTCGTCTGTTTGTTTAAGGCCTGCAGACAGAGTCTCATGTCGGTCAGTCTTTCTTCGACAAGCAAGTAGCGAGGATATTGTGCACGATTGAATCTTGAAAATTCGATGGAATTTTGTTTTCTACTTGTGTGGTTTTTCTATCACTGCTCTCCGCAATCCAGTTTCTCCAACAACCTCATGTAAGCGTTCGAATTCGGTGCAAACTGTGGATGCTAAAATGGATGACAAAATGGACGCTGAAAACGCTAGCCTAACCTCAATTTTATCGAAAAAGTTACAAAACTAATATCAGAAAATTCCTAATTGTTGAATGTAATCAGGGAAACCTAGTATACTAATTTTTGGATTAACCTCAATTTTATCAAAAAAGTGGTAAAATTAATACCAAGAAAATTCCAAGTTGTTGAATGTAATTAGGACAACCTAGTATACTAATTTTTGGATTAACCTCAATTTTATCCAAAAATTGGCAAAATTAATACCAAGAAAATTCCAAGTTGTTAAATGTAATTAGGACAACCTAATATACTAATTTTTGGATTAACCTCAATTTTATCGAAAAATTGGCAAAATTAATACCAAGAAAATTCCAAGTTGTTGAATGTAATCAGGGGAACCTAGTATATTAAGTTTTGGGTTAAAAAAGTTTTCCTTCTCGTGTACAATTTTAGATGTGAACAGTTTTCCAGCCTGAGTTATAATAACAACCTTTTCTGTACTCAGGAATATTTTTTTCTTTTTTATATTACTATATAATAGAGATATACTCGTAATTTTTTTTTTTAGACGTTTTATTGGACGAAATGAATTTTTATACGCGGCGTACGATTTTAAGTAAGTAAGTTAAGTAAGTAAGTAGAAATTTCAGCGGATCGAAGGAGTCGAGGTTCGCGATCAGAAAGATTTGAGAGAATGATTTCCTCGAGGTCCATCTCTCGACTTGGACGAAGTTTTAGCGAAGTTCTTTGGCGAAAGAGAGTTTGAAAACTTGCCACTTCGCCAGAAGCGAACTAATTTCGCCTCGGAGATGTTTGTTCCCATACTTCGCTAGACTAAGGAGTACGCATCTTTTTGCGATTTCGAGGCTGCCACCATTTTCACGCACAACGAGCGATTACCCTTTCCCATTCTCTTCCCGTTTCCGTATTCTGCAAAATATTCCGCTTCTTTTGTACCGTCTCAACGACTCTTCTCTCCGTTTAAATTGTTCCGAACCGCTTGAATTGTTTTCACTGAAAGCGAGAAGTTATGCTAGATAAATACGTACTCATTTTAGAAACAGAATAACTTTTATAAAACTGGACCAAACGACTCGAGTTCTCTTTCTGAAGGAGTTAAAAAGATTAGTTTGCTACGTGACGTCAAGCAAACTGTCGTTTTTACAACTTCTTTCATCTGTGCTCTTAATGAAAATTTCAGAAAATACGTTTTGTAAATTTATGACAAATAGAGCTGAATCTCGCTTTACTTTTCTCTCTTCTTAAAAGTTGTTCATCCATAAAATTACTTTCTAATAATATTCTATAATAAAAATGGTACTATGCCGACGAGAAAATTGAATTTTCTTTCTTAAAAAAATACAAAATTCAATGGCTGGTAGCAGCCCCTAATAAGTAACTGAAAGAAGTAATAAAAATGTCATATTATTTACTCATAGGGATGAACATATCGACAGTGTCCCATAAAAAAATTAAAAAAAATATTTTGTTTTGTTAAATAAACACCAGCTTAATGTACAAGTACATTTTCCAGTTAAAACAGATCCTTCGTTATTTTATCGACAAGGTACGTATTATTTATTTATAAGAATGAATATATCGACAGTATTTCATGAAAAAAAAATATATAAAAAAAATAGTTTTTGTTAAATAACCACCAGCTTAATGTACAAGTACGTTTTCCAGCTGAAACAGATCCTTCGTTATTTTATCCGGAAGGTATATACGTAGTATTACTTATAAGCATGAACATGTCGACAGTGTTCCATTAAAAAAAAGAAAAAAAAATACAAAAGAGTATCTTTTTTATTAAATAAACACCAGCTTAATGTTCAAGTACATATTCCAGCTAAAATAGATCCTTCGTTACTGTATCCGGAAGGTACATATTATTTTTCCAGCGATTTAATAAGTATTCCCTTACTGTGTAACAGCGAGTCAGACTCGTCAGAACTCTGTCAGAACGCGACGAAGATAGTTACATAATTAACAAAAAATGAATTATGATTCTAACTTTCGTTCTAATTTACAGAACTGCGAATTACCGAATGTAGTTAATATAGAACACATTAATTTTCTTATCTAACGCAATATTAGAACAGTAATCGAGCGACTCTTAAATGTATAGCTAGCGAAAGGAACAATAAGGAGTTGGAAAAAAAAGAAGAAAATTGTCCTTTGTTCAACGGAACAATTAGATCGTAGTCGTTTAAGGACGTTCAATAAATCATGTCACATAATAAATTTAAATTGAATTTCACTCAAGCTACCTTTCTCCTCTCTTGTGCAACACATCGAGCTCTCTCGCAGCCACATTTTCATGTTTTCCCTTCCAAAACCATACTTCCTTCCGCCGCGCGATAATTAACGTTTAATTTTACGAAACGGGATGAAATTAACGGCCGGAGCGAGATTCTCTGTGGAAACGCAGGCACGAAGCCCACGAAATTCGATTTGGTCGCTTGGAAAATGGTTCAAAGGGAAAATCGACACGATCTCGAGCCATCTGTTTGCGTTTTTCCGGAGCAAAGCGAGCGAAAGACAGAGAGAGAGAGAGAGAGAGAGAGAGACACACACACAGAGAGAGAGAGAGAGAGACAGAGAGAGAGAGAGAGACACACACAGAGAGAGAGAGAGAGA
Source organism: Anthophora plumipes (assembly GCA_951804975.1). NCBI lineage: Eukaryota > Metazoa > Arthropoda > Insecta > Hymenoptera > Apidae > Anthophora > Anthophora plumipes. The sequence goes on along the minus strand of OX638116.1, from coordinate 22,988,583 downwards.
GAGAGAGACAGAGAGAAAGGGAAAAAGAGAGAGAGAGACAGACAGAGAGAAAAAGAGAATGAGAGCGAGAGAGAGAGAGAGAGACAGAGAGAAAGAGAGAGAAAGAGAGAGAGAGACAGAGATAAAGAGAGAGAGAAAGAGAGAAAGGGAGAGAGAGAGAGAGAGAGAGAGAGTGAGAGTGAGAGTGAGAGTGAGAGTGAGAGTGAGAGTGAGAGCGAGAGAAAGAGCGAGAGAGAGACAGAGAGACAGAGAGAAAGAGAGAGAGCGCGAGAGAGAGAGAGAGGGGGAAAGTGTACACGCACGATACATGAAGAATTCAAAGGTGTTCCATGGTAAATCCACGGTACGAGGGATCTGTTAATTAGACCACGGCCTGTGTCATGTTCAAACAGACGTTCTGATATCAGTATGTTAATAATTAGGCACGCTCGCGTGGAATCGTTTGCTCTGTCTCGCGAAAGCTTCGAAAAACTCCGGATAGAGTTACTCACACTTTAACCAGTTGCACTTTATAGGCACCATCATGGAGATATTTGTAATTTGGACCATTATTTCGTACGAGTCTTGTCTATATGGCGCGTAACTTTAGCATCATCTAAAGTTCTTAGTATTTCGAACTTTCTGATAAAGAAAAGAAATTTTCAAATTCATTGTACGATTTGAAAAAATATAAAGGAACTTTAGCGTCACCTACAGTTTTCAGTGTTTCGAACTTTCAGATATAAACGAATGAAAGTTTATTACACGATTTGAAGAAGCAACGAACAAACTTTACCATCACTTAAATTTTTTAGTACTTCGAACTTGCCGATGAAAATGCATGAAAATTGATTATACAATTGGGAAAAGATATAACAAACGATATACCAGTGCTGTAGTTGTGCAACCAACGAAAATCACTGTACTGATTATATTTTTTCGTGTATTAGAGCAACTTCGGTAAGATTTTGCAGAGATTCATCGCTTACTGCGCTCTTTCAGTTCGTATAAATGATATTTACGTTCTTTTACCAAAAAGTCTTGAATATTAAGAAAAAGTGGGTCGTAATTAGAAATCTGGAAAATGGTATAAGTGCAACAGAATTCGAGAAAGGACTCCAATGTGTCGAAATCCTCGCAGTTTCTTATTTTGACAAAATTCAGTGACTCAGTAGCAAAAAAAAAAAAAGTATAAGCTCTGTGAATATTTCAAAAAACTATGGGTTAATCTTATTTTTTCTTGAACAAATGAATTTTCATATCAGAAAAATTATTCTTTTATTATCCGGACAGTTTTATCGCGTTCTAAGTTCGAATAAGAAAGGCTCTGAAACCGTATTTGCAATCCTCTTGCAGATCGATCAACGATACATGCGAAGACGTAAACCGAGATACAGTGAAATGTTTCAAAATTTTTCAAAATCCTCCTGTTTTCCTTTTCCTCCATTTTTTAATTTAATGAGTCTGTGTACGCTTTTACGAAGTTGCCAGATTTCCGTGGAACCGTCGCGTTAATTAAAGTCGTGGCACTTTCGAGCTACTGAAGTTGAAGTTCTAAGTGTGTCAGGTGTTGCCAAAGTGTCACAGGTATACCGGAGTGTTTCTACATTTTTACCTGGTCTGTTCACCATGTTCCGTTTCCATTCGACGTTTCTCTCTCTTTTTCATTTCGCATTAACACGGCTGACCTCTGAAAAACCGTCGAACAAAGACCAGAAAGCAACCACATTTCCTTCTACCTCGTATCTTTCCTCTTCTTTTCCCTCTCTTATTCATCTACGATATCCTCTTTCTTTCTCTGTTCATCTTTTCATGCTTCTTCTCGTATCGTAGCTTCCGCTGGAATTTAGCTGCGGTTGCATCAATTTTTCTCTAATCGTACAACCGGAAACTGGGCGCTGTTTACTGTTTCCACCGCCACGCGTTATTCAGAAACGTCTAAGCTTACTAATTGTAAGTTCGAGATGCATAATTCTCCGGGTGAATGCGAAAGGAGAGCCCCGGTGTAGCCATTCCATGAATTATGCTCGTGAAAACAGGCCACTTCCACCACCACAACGTCTGTGCACCAGCTTTTCCGCAAATTTTCTCTTCCTTCTCGCGCTGGACTAAGAACAGCACACTGGGAACAGGTTCTCCGCGACTTTTCTCGCTCGACCGTGGTAATTAACGACAGCCAGCTGAATTTGTCGCTGACCGTACATGTGTCAATATTTTCGGTGGCTTTCTATTTGAACTTGGCTGAGGTATTTTCATTTCTCCACGGTGAATAAACGCGAGATGCGAGCAAACTATTGCCCCTTCTACCCTTTCAATCTTTTCAAATTAGAACTTTTCCTTCCACCATTTCCTCTCGTTATTTTTCGCAATTTCTCTGCATTTTGAATGATGAATCTTTCAAAGAACACAGAACGAATCGATAGATTTTGCTGTCTGTGCACTGAGCATATGAATAAAGTATCCAAGTCTAACGATTTACGAGAATTATGCGTTCACGGCAGTCGTCGAAGCGTTGTCGACGCCAAATAATTTACCTCCTATACCAACGTCGACTCTATGTTGATCAGTCGACAAATAAAACTATGAAAATTCTAGTAAATGACATGTTACGTGTATTTTTCCATTTAACACGTGCGCTATCGTCGTCGAAGCATTGTCGACAAGTTATAATTAATCCCTGTGGCAGTATCGATATTGTGTCGATTGGTAATAGTAAAATCGACGTCTACAACTATGAAAATCCTCGTGAAAATCACACGTCTGATCGATAGCATAAAATGAAGACACGTGAAACGTTTTTTATGATTTTCAGCGAACGTGTTAAACGAAATATATAGTGCATACTTTGAATTCGTCGATGGCCTCTCTGAGATCCTCGTCCGAGTATCCCTTCATCGCCTTCGTGGCCACCGGTCCCATATAGTTGTTCACCACGGCGAACTCCATCAACGAGAGGAACACGAACACGCTGCACGAGGACATCCACACGTCGATGGCCTTCACGTAGGAGACTGGTGGCAGTGATTGTTGGGATTGAGTGTTCTGAGTCGCTGCAAGCAAACATCCAAACGTTTCTCAATCACTAACTATCCAAAAGTCTGTTAATTTCTTCGTGTTACGTTGCGAACGAATAAAATTCGAATTAACAAAGTCTGAACAATTTTATGAGCCTAAAAACCGCGATATTTTCTCAGAGAAATAATTCCTCGGTTACCTGACAAGTGAAAAAGTAAAAGATAAATACTTCTTGTTACTGTTTTTCTTCTTTTTTTTTTCATGTAAATAATATAACGTATTCGGGTTGTCCGAAAAATTCGTGCCGATTTTTATATAAATAAGACAATTTCATGCTTCAAAGCATTTTTTTTTTGTTCTGTAAGATATGTACTTTTTAATTTTACAACTTTTCGTCCCTTTTCTAGCAAAATGAAAAATTCCATTTGATCAAAAACTTTGTTTCTTTATTTTCATTAAGATCGAAATTCCCATTTTTTGATTTTGTCAATCGTTTGTGAAGATTTTTTTCTGATAGGCTACCGCCTCTTTAAACGTTATTGTTCCCTTTTCATTGAAAGAAAAATATTCAATGTCAGTGTAATCTAAATTGCTTTCATCTTCAAGACAGTGTAACACTGAGAAGAAACCAGTAATTGCAACGAATAAAGTTTTAAAAGACACGTGAAACAATAATCTTCTAGAATACATGTAAACTTTATGTTTTCGTACAATTTTATACGTTGTAATATATTCAAACACTACCTATCAACAATCGACATGAATTTTCTGAACGTCCTAATATTTTGTCATTATTTTCAATCCAAAACAAGCTAAGGCGTTTTTCGATCAGATTTTTCTGAGGGAACTGAGGAATTAACAGTTCGTATCCGAAAAACTCTCCACTCTACTGGCTAATATCAAAACGTCACAGTACTTTTGCGTCGCAACCATACACTGCATCGTTGTATTATAACGCAGTCCTCTAATTCGTTCGAATAGAATTTGGATAAATACGCTGTTAAACGTAAATCGTGTCTTTCATGTTTGAAAAGCGTCCGTAAACCATCCTGAAAATCTATCTTCCGCCCCCCTATTCAACAAGCTGACACGAAACTGTTTCAGAACTTCTTCCTCTCGCGTGGTTCTTTCAAAGCGTACAAACCGAAACCAGCGAGCCTATGTATCGTCAACTCCGAACTCGCAATTTAAGAACACCTCGTTATCCCGAGTCGCGTTCAAAAACGCGTTCCACATCCTCCTTCATCTCACACCACCGTTCACCTCCCTTCTCTATCCACGTGTCGACACATTTCGACCACGAAACCAGCCGCCTAACCCCTCAGCTGAAAAGCTTGTGGAAAAGCTGCGCGCGTGCGTTGCCTCGAACTTCAAACCTCGATTATAAAAAGGCCACGCCTCGTTATCTCCGACTTGTAATCTTCCGCGGGTGAAAGAAACGGTGGAAAAACTGTTTGAAAGATCAGCGAAAAGGTGTGAAAGCAAAAGAGAAAGGGGGAGAAAAAGAAAAGGAAAGAAATGTGCTTCGACCTGCGCATTGTAGCAAATGGCTATATTTTTTTTTAGAGGTTCCATCTTCAGGAAAAAATTGTTGTAATTAAATTATCTTTTTAATCAACATTAGGACAAAACATTTCTGCAGTTTGCACGCTTTTTAGTGTCCACTCGTATATGTTCAATAATAATTGACGTGTCGTCAGATCACTTATAGATAGGTTCTACATCTTGGACTTGATTCTATCGTCACCAGCCTGCCAATTTGGAAAGTACAAAGTGGATGGTATGTTCGTTAGCAAGAAGGATTGTTCGAGGCATAAAACAGGCGCTATTCGTCAATTTTTGAGACACCGACACAGCAGTGAACAGCATAAATCAGATGTATTGTTAAATTGTGAGCAAGTAAAGAATTAATCACTTTAAAAGGCGGCAACACTAAGCAGTATCAATGCAAATCTGTTTGAAAAGCAAATCGTTCCGAAAACTGCATCCTAAGCTCACTCCACAAAAAACAAAAGTTGAAGACAAGCAAAGAAATCGAAAATTGTAGAATGTCATCCACAATTCAACCAGCAGAATTCAAAAAAACTCTAAATAAAAAATAAACATTTCACCCTAACATAATAAATCTTTCATTTTAAAACACAACTAGGTTAAAATGATTGATAGAGATAGGTGTATGTCAATTCTTGGTATATCTAGTGTTAAAAATTGAAACGATGCGATCAGCTTACCAAGGGTCAGCAGTGACGTGACTCCGAGGGTGACCCGTGCAGGGATTGCCTCAGGTTTGATCCAGAACGCGATCCATGACATGACCACGATCAACGCGGACGGTATGTACGTGTGAAAGAGATGATAGCCTAACCGGCGGCGAAGATTGAACACAATCTGTATGCACGTGAAGTTCCCTGTTGAGTACTCGATCGTGCAGTCGGTTGTGTAATTGTTCGAGATATCTAGCTGCGGTAGCTCGATCTCTGGGTTCACCACCAGTGGATCCGTCATGTTCCAGATGAACACCAAGTCCTGGGTGGTGTGTGACACTGAAAACGACGCAGGTTTCGTGTCATCGCAATCAACATTTGTCACATCTGCAAGACGTTGATCTTTGCGTTTCATCTTATGATCTTATTTCTGCATTTTCGTTCGTTGAAATCGATGTGATTTGATATGTAGCTAGCAATGACAGAATAAAGAAACAAAAAAGTAAACTACTTTAACCGTTTGAGTGGCAAGCGGCGCGATCACGTTTCTCCTGTTCAGTACCCAAAAGTGTCAGCTAATAGGTCTGTAGAATCGAACTAACTACACTTCTGAACTTTGTCAATGAGTGTTTTTACTGTTACTATTTATAGATGTTCAACTAAATTAAAATCCATGCTTTCGTAAGTTTCGAGCTGTTGTTAGAAAGAATTTTTTCATTTATTAAAAATTCGAAGTAACGTAAACGAGTAAAGGAAAGAAAAGACGAAAGAAGCTTGGCATTCTTCGACTGAATTTTTGCAAAGATCTGTGCCACTCAAACTGTTAATAAATATTTGATTGACTAGTAATGATTGATTGTGAAAAACGAGAGGAAGCGTCCTTCTGGAAAAGCACATGAATTCTGAAGAATCTGACGAACCGATTTAATACTCGAAACAACAAATTAAGTCAGTATAGAAAGGGAACGCTGATGATTCTTTACACGTGGAGATATATTATTAAGGTATATCTAGAGAGTGCATGCACGAAATGCGAGTTTAGGTGTCTCGAGGCTCGAGATTCTATCTAACTGTAATTAATTCTCGAGAGGTAGAGTTCGCGGAGGATTTATGGTAATTGCACGCGTTTACGTACGACTTTCGATCATCATTGAGCAAATTTGAGTGTCGTGCGGGTAGGACTCGAACTTCATCGCGCAGGACAGAACGAGCGTTAATCTGAAAAGGAAGAACGAATCTTCGAGAGATCGGAATAGCGAAGGATAATTATGATAGACGGTTTAGAATTGATCTTACTTCGACATGTAGAGCAAGGTTTTATCGTGATACAACCAGAGATAATGATTCGGTATCGACATCTCGTGGAAGGTGACTTTTTTCGCGTTCTTGAAGAAGCAGTCAGGCCTCCAGATATTGTGCAGCCAGTCTACGTCCAATATTCTGTACTCCTCGGACATGTTCTCCGGAAGTCGGAGCCTAGAGTCCCGCCAACTTTGCGCCAGAAATATGTCCGCAACGTACGTCTGGAAAACAAAGAATCGATTCATCTGTGAGAATCTGTTGCAAAAATCGTACATAATCTTATTAACACCTTACATTTCTCGCGAACTTTTCTTAGAAATTCAACACTGGAAAATAGAAAATTTGTCAATTTGTATTATTCCTCCCTATTAATCTAAATACACCCATGTTTACTGTTCTCAATTCTGAGGACCATTTTCGTTTCTTCATTGTGGAGTAATCGCGAAGGAAATGAGAAAGGTTGCTTCTCCTTTACCATTTACCACCTTATCTCCTTTTAGTACCGTTATTTCATTTTAATTACCCCGACGAATATAAACGTCCCCTCGCGTTTCTCAGATGCCGACTAATTTTCTAAGCGTCGACTAAAACCAACAGCAGCCATACAGGCAGCTGGCCTAATTTGCATTCGCGTTAACGGGAAAAACAGCACGGCCACAACGTTTCGAAAGGTGTGAAACGTCACCGGCAGCTTCTCTTCAACCTCCCTCTCAACTTCCACCCCACTCTGTCAACGTATGTCACCCGTTTTTCCCCACTGTTCGAGAGTGTACAGTGGCGCAAGGCAGGCTTCCTCCGGGTCTGGGTTAGGTCTTAATTAAACGAAAGCACAGAGCGTCTAGTACGACAGAGAGATGAAAATTACCATAGATTCCTCGTTTATAGAGTCCAGGCTGAGGACCGTCACGTGGAAATAGACGATGGTAGGTTGGTCCAGGAACTTTGGTGCCCTGTGCTTGTCGTATTGCTTCGGGTTCAACGGGAGGATGTCCCTGAGCGACAACGAGGCCTCTTTCCTGCCATACTCCTCGAGGTCTGACTCCCTGGAAGAAAGCAGAACGGAGGAGAAGCGAAGGCTGACGAATGAATTTACACCGCCATTATGGTATTCGAGTTAATTGGGATGTGCGTTCACGTTGAACGTGGTTTACTTCCCTTTCTCAGCTGATTCCTTGGACTTTAGTGTCTCAGACCTTCTCTGGTGACGTGTGATAAATTCTCTGTCTTGTCTGTTTAATGGAATGCAGTGTCGTGAAGGTGGAATAGAAATGCATTGGCGTAGAATGATCATTTGTAAACGATCTTTGTTCTCTCTCTGTTCATTTTCATGTTTTAACATGTCTTAGACATTCTCTATTGATGTGTGAGGAATTATTTGACTTGTCTGTTTTGTGAAATGCAGTGTCCTGAAGGTGGAATAGAAATGCATTGGCGTAGAGTGATTATTTGTGAATGATCCTTATTCTCTCTGACTTTAGAGTCTTGGACATTCTTTCTAGCATGTGTGGTGAAATTTTTCTCTTGTCTGTTTGATGAAACACAGTGTTGTGAAGATGAAATAGGAATGCATTGGCGTAGAATGTATTATTCTCTCTTCATCTACCTATTCTATCTTTGTTTATCTTCGTCTATACAGTGAATTCTTTCTATTCTTTTTTCTTTGCGTTTCTTCGCGAGTATAATCGATGAAGTATAGTTAAAGAGGGAATACATTGGCGTAGAACACCTAGTATATAACTTCACGATTACTACTACCTACTCTAGTTTAGGAAATCCAGAAACGTCCTATCGTTTCCTTAGTTTGGCTTTCACGATGCCGTAAGGGCAATTCATACGAGCTACTTGCGCATTTATAGAATATGCTAATTTGAGGAATGCATCGGCGCAGGACGCGACTGTGTTCCTTCCCGGAAACGACCTCGAGCTTTTCGGCGCCGCTTCTCGTACACTCCTTCACGTTCAAACTTTTCCCTGCATTATTTTGGACGGCACGTATTAGCTACTTGTTTATGTATAGAATATGGTAATTAGGGGGACAACTGTGCACGACGTTTCCCACGTATCTCAAGACCGATCTCCTTTCTTGCTGTTTTATTACTATCAACGTTTCTCTATTCTTCCTTTTTTTTTTTGCCCAATTTTTACTTATCCATTCATAAAATTACTCTAAGAATAAAAAATCTAAGGAAGCTAGCTAAGTTCTCTACTATTATTTCTTTCCTCAAATTTTCACTTTGTCGTTTATAAAATTATGCTGCCGACCAAAAATCAATATCAGTGCTTTATCAGTCCTCTGACAAAGCTAGCTACTTTTTATGCCGCCTTTTTTTCATTTAAATTCTTACTTAATCACTTATAAAATTAATCTGTAGACCAAAAACTAATGTCAGTGCTTTCTCAGTCCTCTGACAAAGCTAGCTACTTTTTATGCCGCCTTTTTTTCATTTAAATTCTTACTTAATCACTTATAAAATTATTCTGTAGCCCAAAAATCAGTGTCAGCGATGCTTGCAAAATTGTTTCTCCCGAATAAGGTTCACACGAAAGCCTCGAACAGTTTAACCCAAAGGAGAAAGGAATGAGTTATTTTTAAATAAAATTTCACTGGGAATTTTGAAAACTACGTTTCCTATATTAACGATAAACTCCTTTCGAAGAAGATCTCCGATATTTCTGGCATTTTCACGAGGGGAGAATGAGCGAGAACAAGAGCAGCTCGCGAAGGAAGGCCGCGAACGGTGTGTGCGAGTGTGGCTCTAAAATATTGGCGCGATTCCGATGAAACAGCAATATCGCAGAAGCCATAATAGGTCTTCGTGCTTGGCACACCTTTAAGTCCGGCCGAGGTACATACATGTGTTCCTTACATGCGGACATTTTAATATGCTAACCTACGACCTCCGGATCCGGTTTCCCCGAGAATTTCCACTTTCCTTCGCCGCAATTTATCCCGCCTGTCTTCTCCTCCGCCCTCCTATCGTGTGATTTACAACCGGCTCGATTTCGTCGTCGACAACGACGTCGTCGTCGTCGTCGTCGTCGTTCGATTTTAACCGAACTCCTCAGCGAATTCGTCGCTGACTCTTTCCCTTCTATTCGAACGATGAGATTTTTGATTTACGACCACCGATGATTTATCAGAAACCGTGAGAAGTTAAGAAGATTACGTTCCACGAAATTGAGATACTTCTATTATTCGACAATTTCTCCTTTGAATATCTCTTGCAATTTATCTCTCGAGAGATTCTAATTAACGTTCGTCGTGTGTATTCGATGTAAGAACGTCGAAGGAACGTGTCGATGACAGGTGTAGAATCGAGTGATTATTAAGTTGATAAGCGGCGATAAGAGAGACGGGTTCGCGCGATCGACGTCCGTTTATCCAGCCACCACCGTTCAAGTGGACTTGGTGTCAAACGAGTCGTGGCGCCTTATAGCGCCGTGAAACCTGCCAAGCCGATAATCCACGGCAAGACTTTCAGGAATTTCTTTTCCAATTTCTTCTACGATACGACGTCGATCGCGAGAAATCCTCCCGCTTCACCGATACACGCCTCAGTTGTACAGCTTTCGAGCAACCTTCTTTCTGTTTACCGTGCAAACACACCCTCGAAAAATCTCGCCGGAAACACGCCTACAAATACTTCAGAGAGAAATCCTCGACGTTTCTTTTTGTCTCGTTCTTTCTATTGCTAAAGAAACACAGCGGAACAGCGAGAGAAGAAACGACGATAGATAAAAGACGAGATAGAATTTTTTTCTTTCTTTTGTTTTTTTGTACAGAGAGAGATTGTGTGTGAGAGAAAGAAGAGAGAGAGAGAGAGAGAGATCTGTTTGATGATTGTCGATCATGTTTTGAGATGCGTTACCTTTCGATCTTCGGAAAAAACCGGTACCCGCGCTTTCTCGCCGAAAGTCGAAACGTACTGGACGATAGGCTATCGACTTTAATATGCCAGCCTTCGACCTCCGTGGAAAGTACCGGTTCGCATATTTCCTCGCTGAAACTCGACACAGTCGCGGGTGATGCTGGGGTAGCTTGTATCGTCGCCACTCTTTTGCAACGAGAACGAATTCGACAAATTGTTTTACAAACTATTACAACTATCCTTTACTCGACCCTTTCGTCACCTGTGTCATTCTATATTTCTTTCGTGAAATGATCAAAAGGGTCAATTACGTATCGAATCGCTTATCTCTAGTTAGGGTCGTCGTTCTTCTTGCAAGTAGGCCACGATATCATCCTTGAGAACGCGATTTATTCAACGATTGGAAATAAAAAAAAAAAAAAAGAAGAAAAAAGTAATCAGAGGGAACGGAAACACCACGAGACAGAAGTTTCGAGAGATTTCGTGATGAAATTTCCGTACAGAGAAATCTCTCCCTTTGACTCTCTTCCTCTCTCTCTCTCTCTCTCTCGAAACTCTAATCTCTCGTGTGTTCCATTCCCGATCGCGCTACCGGTAGCTTCCAAAACATGTTCGCCTACTCACGGAAAGTGTAGGGCCGCCATGTCAAAGAGCGTGTACAGGTAGCAGCATAGGATCACCAGAGAGTGCCTCGTCATTCCTGGAAAACAAACGTTCGATCGAGAACGATGTCAGTGAGGGCACAGAGGAAAGGGGGGTGTCGAGCGTGGTAGAGAAGGAGGAGAACGCGAGTTGTAAAAGCAAGCGTGGTGGTCAATGCAAAGGAGGAATGTAATTTCGAATAGGCAGAGGAAAAAACAAAATAAATAAAAAGGGAAGAAAAAGTTCGCGATATTGTTCCGCTCTGATGAATTTCGCGAAAACGAAACTCTCATGGTTTCCAGTTAGAATCTCCCGTGTGCAACGGGGTTTTATCGATGCTTACCGCTCAGGAGAATTTAGGTCGAGCTTTCACGCTTGTTCGTAGACGTTGCTTGAACATCGCAAACGTCGATTCCCTCGTTTCTTTCTTTAAACAAATCTACGATAAACTCGATTCACATGGTAATCGAAGTGAACGTGAATTAACGAAGATTTTCCGAAACGTGTGTGTAAAAATATGAGTAGAGGAACGAAAGAAATTTGATAGAATTTTTCCAACAGATTTTTAGTCGAAGGATTTTTCTTGAATGGTAGATGAACCGTAGATACCATCACGAGTAGAATTACGATATCGACGAAGGATGATACTGCAGACTCACCGATCAGCTGTACATTCTACCGTGGCGATCCTCTTTGTCCAAACGAGCAGTCTCGCGCACTGAAACACCCCCGCCGTCGGACCAGACCGGTATCCCTTATCACGATAGCACAGCCAGCTTATCGGCCCACCAGCCACATCCGCCGGAAGGTCCCTCGAATATCCATCAAAGTTGATAGCTCGAGCTCACCTCGATCTGCGACGATCACTTCGATCACCGAATGATCATCGGTGTTCACCGACCACCGACGTAGATCGAATTCCTATTCTACTTGCTCCTCTTTACCCTCTTGTATCTATATATTTCTCTGTATATCTACTATATGTACGAGTTTATATGTATATATGTATATATATATATATATATATAGACATATACCAGGTGTCTTTTAAAAGATATATCTATACTAGTGTTAGATATAGTAAGATGTACACCAAAGTTTATACAGAACGAGATATATCACACTTGCAATTTCACCGGATAGCAATTTCGGGCCACGATTCGTCCCGAGGAAACCCCAGCAAGGATCGGGGACACGACGCGGCTCTTATCGGCGAAGGGTTGATTCGCCACTCGGCCACTGGCCACTGGCGGGGCTTGCTGGTTCTGTAAACCACCCTGTCGGTCGCTGCCTCTAAGCCAATTTGCCTATCGACTAACTGATTAAGCCCTACTCTCTTTCATCGTGGTAGACGTGGACGCTCTACTGGACCTACCTACCATACTAGAGACGCTCTAGACTCTCTCTCTCTCTCTCGCACTTTCTCTCTCACGCGCTCCCTTTCTCGCGCTATCTCTTTCTCTCACGCTCTCTCTTTCTCTCACGCTTTCTCTCTCTCGCGCTCTCTCTTTCTCGCGCTTTCTATGTCTCATGCTTTCTGTCTCTCACGCTTTCTGTCTCTCGCGCCTTCTCCCTCACGCTCTCTCTTTCGCTTTCTCTCTCTCTCTTTCGCACCGTACACACGTGTAAGCCTAATGCACATGCATGCCATATTCTCACACCGCTGTGCGTACGCGCGTGTACGTGTGCTTTAAGAGGAGTGAACTGTGCGAACGTGTTCCAGCACGAGATACGATTATAGGCCGAGGGCCACGCTGATCCGCGTGCGTTTTCGTGTGCGCATCCACCAGCAGAGTTTCACAACCCTTCTCTCTCTTTCTTTTTTTTTTTTCAGTGTTCAACCGAAGGTACCGTCAGGAGTTGTTTCAATGCACACGTCTTGCTTTCACCAGGTATCTGCCGGTAATTACGTAACGAGCGTAATGCTGCGTGCTGGTGTGGGTGATTCGTAAACCAACGGCAACGGGGACGCCGCGGTGGCTTTTTGGTTTTCTGGAAATCCTTTTCTTTCTTTGACGAATTTCGCTGATGCAGCGTTACTTGCTTTATCGTAACATTCACGTGTAATCTCTGTGTTAAACAAAGACTAAACAACGTGGTGTACACAAGAAAACGAAATGAACAAAAAAGGAAAACAGAAAGGAAGAAAAAAGCAGGAGGAGCAGGAATTATTGGTTACAGAAAAGACACTATAACCTTCTTTTACCAAAGACAAGATTTTTATTCGATTCTAACCTACATACAGCGATTTCCACACCTCCCACCGAGTGAATAAATTGATCGTATTGCACACATAGGCAAAGCGGGAAAATCAATCGTCGATGTTAAAGCCGCTGATTAATGCGTTGACCATTATATACCGGGTGGTACGCCGCAAATGGAACACCAAAGTTTCCCCAGCTGCAGCCGCTCAAAGTGTTCCTGCTTGTTGGGGCAGGAGAACCGGGAGAAGGGGAGGAGAATGTTTAACAAACTATTCAACGGTACGCGTTCGCAGCTAATGGCAAAGAGAATAGCCAGGTGTACCGTTTCTAGCGAATCCGTTCGTCTATTCAGCTAACCTAGCTGGTACGTTTCACGATAGGCTTATACGTGATCCTTTGAAGTTCCTGGCAAGATGCATCGTCGACTATATCCAAACGGGTAGAGAGATCAAGGCTCCGAAGTCTCTTGACCTCGAGAGCGTGACAGATAATAAAATCTGTGCGTTGCTTCTTCACGCTTGAGGAACTTTCGATTAAATTTCCTAGGACACGCATGATCCTTCCTAGGTTTATAACGCATCGAGAGCTTTAGGAGAGTTAAATCGAGATTTTTGTGTGACTATGATTATTCGTTCACAGTAATTCTGTTGTAAAAAGGATGATAATCTTAAGGATATTTAAAAATTTGAGGGATCGAGGGAGAATCGAGCTCGCGCGATCTGTGAACTTACAGGCCGCGGGACCTCTATGTTCATAGCTAAAATTTTCTCTTTTTTTCGATTTTCTTAGTTTTTTTGACGGTTGTGGAGGCCCAGATTCTGCAATATTTTTCTACATCTGTTTAAGCTACCTATTGCTCCGTAATTTTGTAAGAAACTAATTTTTTCTCGTTTTCTGGATGAGAAAGTATTTGGAAATCTTCAACAGCTCGTCCTACAATATTTTTCTATATTTCTTAAGCCACCTAAGGAATTAGAAGTAGTAACCTTTTTTGTAATTTTATAGGAAACTAATTTATTATTTTTTATTTTAATAAAACTGTATTTAGATCTTTTTAATACCTCGTCCTTTCCACGTCTCGGTAAGAACTGGTTCAGTTACTCGCGTAGAATCTATACGTATACCTGTCTGACATACATGCACGTGCGTGTTATTGGATATATGTTCTTACATATCCGTACGTGGCCAGTTATGGCACACACGCGAGTGTATCGGGTGTACATGCGAGTATCGATACCCTCCTGGCTCCGTTCTAATGAGATTCACCGGAGGCGCAAGCACAAACGGAGAAGGTTTTCCAAACGAATCGATCCTGTAGTAAGAGAGACAGAGACCGAGAGATAGAGATATACCGAAAGAAATTCTTCGATTTATTCTCGATTAATAGGAACCGTCTACCTTAAACTGATCCGCGTTAATTGGCAAAGATTATGTTTGAATCTGTGCATTATTACTCGAAAAAAAAAAGAAAAAGAAAAAATAAAACAAAATGCTGCTCCGTTTAAAAGGAGACGAATCGAGGGGCTGGCAGTTCCGAAGAGAGATTTACGAATGAATAAACGTCGAATGGGGAACTAATGAAGGGGATTCGTTACGACTTTGATGAGAATCGAATAATCAGAGAGGGAAAAAGTAAAAACATGTTCTCGGGGAAATGGAGAGGATTCTTTCTTTATCTTTTTTATTCTTTTTTCAAGTGACTAGTTCGTTCGGTGTCAATCGATTAAAATGTTTCAGAAGTAACCATCGGTGGATCGTTCGTAAACAAGTTTGCAACGAGAACTATAGCCATACTGTACTACGACTGTTTCGATCTCGAGTCACGATCAATCGCCGAAAATAACCACTTCTCGGACCGCTGTGATTCACCATTCGGAACGTTGAATCAAATTTGTATTTTTAACCGGTCATCGGTGGTTTTCGGCTCGCGTTATCTTGCATACGCTTTACTCCGCTTTGTTCCGCTTCCGTCTGCTCCATTTGCCGCCTCTCTTTGTGGGTAATTATAAAATACAACGCTACGAGGCTCGGCGTGAAAAAACACTGATCTATTCTCATGGAAAACGCTTTTCTATCGAGCGTGGAATCTGGACCAGCCGTTTTCGCGGCCGTTGAACTCGCAAACGTTGCGATTAGTCGCTGCTCCTCAAGAAAATCATTCAACGATCATTAACAGGTTAGACTACCCCGATCATTCTATTTCTAATCATTTTTAATTGTTCTTATTATCGTTTTTATTTACAATTTTATTGAATTGCTTTTTATTTTCAAATTACAATTTTATTGAATTGCTTTTTATTTTCAAATTACAATTTTATTGAATTGTGTTTTATTTTCATATATCGACGTTTCATTGTTTTACAAATAAGATACAGTTGAGACAAAGTGGAATTTGCGACCAGATTCGTTAAAAACGAAAGTGACACACATTTGTAATAGAAACTTAAAACGCGCTTTTCTCGAAACCACGTTCTCCAAAATGGCGTACGCTGTAGCTAGAACAAAACTCGATCGATTTTTACGAAATTTTGCACACGTATACTTGAAAGCGTACAATTCTTTTTGTTATTTTAATTTTTACTGGAATTATTATTAAATAAATGTCTACATAGCCATTCCTTGAAACGTTGCGATTTTCTTATTCTTCAATTGAGCAGAAAAAAATTTTACATCAGCTGATAGACAATTTCATTTGATTGAATACTTTATTAAGTAAGTTTGTTTTAAGGAACTTGTTCAACAGGAAAAAGGTGCACCATTCAGTGATGTATCTCGTAGCTCGCTTTAGATTTCAACATTTTCTGTCATTCTTCCGCTATTATCATAGTGATCTCTATATATCATGGTCATTGCATCCTCAAATCATGTAATCATGTACTCTTCCTAGCAATTTTTTCTTTATTTCAAAAGATAATCGATTGTTTCAAGGAGTCAGAGAGATATGCGGTTTTTAAATTCTTTTCTTAGAGTTTTTCTCACAAAAAGATTTTCTCACAAAAGAGCGACAAAGTAATTGACACATTACTCTCTCGAGGTACATTTCTAGATTCGCAATCACGGTTAGATATTGCGTATAATACACCGGTAAATGGAATAATTTTATTATTCCGCAAGAAAAGCCCGTCTAGGAATGCCGGTCTAACTCCTACGGAATCCAATTACTCGATGAGCTGGTGTTTTGACAGTTCACGCGGTTAAGCGTGCATGGGTGCCAGCAGCCAATGTTCGCAGCCTGAAATATACTTTTTAAATCCTCAGTCCGGTCGGCGTGCAGCCGAGGGGTAAGTGGGGTTAAGCTGGCCTAGTCGTGAGGTCGTGTCAAACACAATCGTAAGAGGGTTGTACCGAGTTATGCACGTAGCGAGCGTTTCATAAATTCCATAACGCCTGTCAGCTGACAAAATAACACCATTTGCTTGGCTGCGTTCTTCTAGAATGTAACGCGACTCGCGGATTACCGTTTCATCAACCCGTCTCGATTTTTCGACCACTTATTCTTCCCCTTCTCTTTCGTTTTTTTTTTCTAATTGCAAAATTTGCAAAATAAAAAAGAAGTCAGCTGACAAAGTAACACCATTTGCTTGGCTGCGTTCTTCTAGAATGTAACGCGACTCGCGGATTACCGTTTCATCAACCCGTCTCGATTTTTCGACCACTTATTCTTCCCCTTCTCTTTCGTTTTTTTTTTCGAATTGGATCTATAGATTTTTTTGGAATTTTGTAAAACAAAAAAGAAGAAGTCAGCTGATAAAATAATGTCATTTGCGTGGCTACGTTCTTCTAGAATGTAACGCGACTCGCGGATTACCGTTTCATCAAACCGTCTCGATTCTTCGACCATTTCTTCTTCTCCTTCTCTTTCGTTTTTTTTTTTTCGAATTGGATCTATAGATTTTTTTGGATTTTTGTAAAACAAAAAAGAAGAAGACAGCTGATAAAATAATGTCATTTGCGTGGTTGCACTCCTTTAGAATCTAACGTGATTCATGGATTACCATTTCATCAACTCATTTCGACTTTCCGATCATTCTTTTCTTCCTTTTTCTTTGTTTTCCCTTTCGAATTGAATCTATCAATTTTTTCGATTTTTGTAAAATAAAAAAGAAGAAGTCAGCTGATAAAATAACGTTATTTGCTTTGCTACGTTTTTCTAGAATGTAGTGTGATTCACGGATTACCATTTTATCAACTCGTCTCGACTCTTCCATCATTCTTACCTTCCTTTCTCTGTTTTCTTCCAATCAAATCTGTCGATTTTTCTAAAATAGAAAAACAAATCCCAAAGTCATAAAATTTTTACTGACTAACTATTTACGAAGAAACGGGAAGAGGAATGATTTTTATTTTCAGGATTCAAATAAACTGTTGACAAGCAAATCGCGTATTAAGTAAACGAGGATTTTTAATTGATATAGTTTCTAAACGAAACTTCTTAGAATCACTGAAGATAGGAATTTCAATTTTAAAGAAAGTAAGAAAACAAAGTTTTTGGAAAAAGACACTTTTTTAATTGCTGAAAAGGCGACTAAAAACTCTAGAACTAAATAATTCAATTTTACAGAAAAGAAAATTAAAACAAAAAATTTTCTTTTTAACGAAAATTAGCTCTATTTAAATTGGCTTGTTTACTTAAAAATCGGTAGGAATTTTTCAGACAACCGAGGATTCATGGTCAATTTCTGAGAGAACAAATACCACATAAGATACATAGACATTGAATGAAAGATTTCCCTGTACATACGATCCTTACCGTTTACTTTCAAATCCTTTATCGACCTGTATTTCTGTCAGTTCGCTTGTTCCAACAACCGAAACATGCTTACTTTAACTTTCGACTAATTTTACGACCTCGCTGTATCGTGATCTTGAACTGTACCTCTCTCTTTTCTCCATTCCTCCGCGTTGAATATTATTATTCCAGTGAATCATCGTGCTTTTTAGCGGTATTTTTAGTGGAGGAATCCTTAGGTGTGGCACGGTTACAGATTTCATTCAGCCGTGTACCGCGGACCGATCCGCGTTTGCGTTGACCTACATATATGCGTTTGCGGTCTGCGGTCTGCGTTCGTGCACGCGTGGAGGCACGTCCGAATTGGACGATCGATCCGCGGTAGAACGTACGCTGCTAAATATCGATATCTCGCGAGGCGACGCTTTTGCTCGTTCAATTTCACCGTGTCACAGGCTTGTTTTCGGCCCAAGTGTTTTACCAAGGCGAACACCAGCTATACTGGCGTGCCTCTGTATACTTTGCAAACAGCACGACGATTTGATTAATACACGCGACGAACTTTCGATAAGTTAGACAGCGGAGTTTGTTCGATGACCAGGTGGTAGTTGTTTAGTTTACCGATTGATCGATTGCTGTTTCGACGATTAATGAACGAACGAGTGATCGAAGGAGCTGAGATTATTTATATTTGAAAGAAACAACGCGTGGCTTCGATAAATGATAGAATACGCGTGCTATCTTTAACCTCTTCAATTAAATTTCAACAGTTTGACAGTGGAAACGTTGATTTTGCGGATTAATATAGACAGACAAAGCTGTTTCAATACTTGGAGGAAGAAAAATGACTGAAAATGAAAAAAGATTCGCGAAAAATTGTAAAATTAAATTGATTATATACACGTTACACGTGGTATATAATAATAAGAGAAATGTAGAAAATAAATTAATCGTTTTTAGCGATCGTTAGTAATTTGTCCTGCTGCCTACCTCAATGTGTTATCCCGATATCCAATTTCAGCTTTGCGGTGTTTCGCAATTAGACTGCGAATTTTCGCCCATTTGCTGGAAATTCAAAAATGCAAAATTGCGCAAAATACGCGTGATACTATAGGATACACGAATCAATCAAATTATGAATGTTAATATTAATTTTCTCAGATTTTTCAGTATACCGTATACTAAAACTAGTTGAAAACGTGAATACTCGAACTTCGAAGTGCCTCCATTTTCTAAATTATCAAAATTTGTCATTTATCCTTGCTCACACGATAGTTATATTCGTACCAATCAAGATACTATACTTTTCTTCTGATTAATACTAAAAGAATTATCGAAATCATGCAACTTCAACGCGATACTCTTTTTTCTCTTAATTTTGTTAAGATAAATTCGTTTTTAAATTTAAGGAAAACAATTTGTATACTTTACACACAAAAAAAGCCTCACAATTTCCCCGAGAAAGAATCCCAAAGGAGGAGCAAAAAGAAATTGCATTCTAGACGAGAATTCCTCGTCAACTGACGTACTACAATATCGATAATCTTTCAGGAAGAGAGGGAATAAAAAAAAAAAAAAGAAATTTGAAGCGTAAATTCTTCTCCTTTTTTTTTTATAATTCCATGAGCCCTAGAGGGCCCGTTCGTATTTATTTACCAACGCCTCGGCAACTCGTTAGTCGTCCGTATAATAATATTATAACAAGTACTCGCTCTTGTTCGCATCGTCCACTCGCACGCTCACGCACCCTCCACTTCAATATTCTCTCTCTGTTTTGTTTCTTTTTATCTATCGTACACCCTCGCCACCCATACCGGTGTCTCGTCTCTTATTTTACTATTATTCCTCTCTTCTTCTTCACTTATCGTTTTCGTTAATATTCGTTCTCCCTTTAGTTGTCTCCTCGTCGCTTATTCTCCGCTTACTCTTTTAATCCCGACAATTTCGTTCCGAGTGTATCGAAACTACTATCCTCGTTGTTCCTCGGGGAGTCTTCGTCAGTTCGACAAATTCACCGTGAAATCGTCGAGAGAATTCCAACGATCGCGAAGAACTCGTAGACGACGATGGCTACTCGAGGACTTCCGCCGATCGTTTAGGTGATTTTTAGGTACGTGTACCTTCGTGTATATGCATATGTATATTATGTATATTCATATGTATATGTATATATATATATATATATATATTTATATTTATATTTATGTATAGGTATATACAATCAACGTTACATCGGTATCGCACTCAGAGAGGGTTAGGGTTAGTCAAGGGAGGAGTTATTGTTTCCGGTATTCAAGAGATGTCCCATCTTCTTTTTCCTCCTCTCTAATCCTTCTTTCGAATGAAAATTTCAAACTTGGTAAGCATACTCGATAAACGTACCGTAATTACATCTACGAGGTACCATCGATCAAGATAGATCTTTCCATTCCGTTTCCACCCCAATTGCTATCCATAATGTCTGCTCCACAGTATTCTACTGTTACCAAGGTGATCATCTCGACAGGTAATCTCGTTCGTTTCTTACGGATCGAGCTATTTACAATCGCGGGACACCTCTGTACGAAACACGGAACAATTATTATTATCGTCATCCTTTTTGGTAAATCGAAAGGGATTACTTCGTCCCTTTCTCACCTAATCATTTTGGGGAATGAAACGACGAGCATTGTATATGATCAATCGCGCGTTAAAGGTTCTCTCGCTTATTCGACTATTAATTTTCATTCCAGCGTATCTCGTTGGATCGAAGCAGAAAGCAGCCGCGAACATGCTCACTTGCATACACACGCACACTTACACACATCTATACTCGCGCAAATACACATGGATAGAATTGTACACACATACACACACGCGGAAGTTACACTCGTCGTGAAACGTTTCGAGTATATGTATATACTTGCGGGGATCCGAAACGCGTCCCCTTAGTTTTATTATCCATCTACCACCTCCTTCACCTTCCACCACCTCTACCCTCTCCGCAATTTTTCTGTTTCCCATTTTGCGTGCGAACCGAGAGAGAAAGAGAGAGAGATCTACTGAAAGCGACGTCCCACTTTTGCGTCTTCTAAAGTGACCTCCTAAAAGGCGTCTCGTAAGCGTCCCGTTCGTTAAATATTCACACGGGGGAAAAAGCGGCGCCCGTTACGCCTCACCGTGTTTGTCACGCTCCCGGCGTACAAACTGGGCGTACCTCTCTCTCTCTCTCTCGATGTGAATAATTCCTATTTCTCCTTCCTCTTTTTTCTGTTTTTTCCTTTTTTTTTTCTTTTTTACTCTGGGAAGAATTATGCTCAGCATACCGACCAAGTGAAAAATTCGATATCGGAGTTTTGTATCGAGGAATTTAGAGGAGAGGCGTCCAAATGGGGCAGGTGGAGACGTAAACGGCCCATCTTTTCCCGTTGATGCACATTTCATTCGGTCTTGGTTGCTTACGAGACGAGAGGTCTTCCCTCAAGCATTGGCGGCCATTCGAGGATTTACGGTGTGTCGTTTTAGGAAGGATCAAGCATCTTTGAATGGTGCACTACTTAAGTTTACATTGCGTAATTCTTTACGTTTCGTTTCTCTCGTTTCTTCATTATTATCTGTTTTTTTTTGGGGGGGGGGGGGGGGGTTTCTTCTTCTTTGTATATTTTACACGCGTGGCCGGGGTCAGAGTGCGTTTCAAGTAATAAAATATATGTATATGTGTATATATATATAATATGTATATTATGTATATGTATAGACGCGCACGGGGTATATATATATATATTTATGTATAGCTGCGCACTTTTCAGTAAGTGTTTAAGTTGTGTAAGTCGGAGAGGTTGAGCATTCGTTCTGTTTTACCGACGATTGTGGCCGGGGAATTACCGTCTCCCACGGGGAGGCTTACGCGAATTGACATCACTATTTTAGGTTAGAATCAGAATATCTTCTAACTATCACTAAGGGGAGAAAAGGAACAGGGGAAAGTAAATTAGTTAGAGGAGCACGTGTTCGTCTGAGACTGATACTATCGCGAGTCGATCTCGAGAGTCAAATTTATCCGTGTATACGGTGTCTCTAACCTGGCAGAGAGTTGAATAGACAACTTGAAAACACTCTCGAGAGCAACAACTCTCTGACGAAGATGTACTTTGAGAAATAGAAATTTCAAACGACTGTTAATCCGAATCGAATAGAAAACTTAACACATCGGCGTCGGATAGATTTTAGGTTTCTGATTTGAACTTTCACGTGCAATTTCTCTTCGTAAATGGTATAATGGAATTAGACAACACGAATGAAGTAATAGGTATTTCAGTAATTACATAAGTTTGCAACTTTTCGTTTTATATGGCGATTATCGACACTGGAATTATGAAACTTAATCAACAGTGAAACATAAAGTTCCACGGTTTCTGCTGAATATATTTGTTTCTTTTAAATGTGATATTTGCGATGTATCGCTACGTATTGATCATTTTAAACATTATCATCCTAATTAACAGAGTCTAATAAATTGTTCTAAGCTTATTTACTGTGCAAATGGATGATATTATCTTCTATTTCGATAATTGTGCGTTAATTTCCAAAAAAAGTTATGGTTGCGTGGAATACTATCTTTTGCTTTAACCATTGTGCGTTAATTTCCAAAAAACTTACGTATACGCAGTGATATGGATCAACTATTAATCAAGCATCCCCTATTAATGAAGTTAGTAACATATTGAAAGCTGCGCTGCAAATGAATTAACGTTAAGCGCGGCTCCAGACGCCACGACGCCAATTCTGTTAAAAAAACCCCATAAAATATATCATCTGCCGGTACAATAGACTAACAGACGGTGAAAGGAACGTTCCTAAACGTTGACTTAACCTGGTCGATACAAGGAACACTGTCAGGGTACCAAGAATGAGGTAGTTCTCCACGAAACTAGTCACTAAAGCAGGGTTTAGGTATACTGGGCGACGATACATTTCTCGTCGTCGGTAAAACAGAGACGCTTTTTCTGTGAGCTTACTTACTATCTAGGGAATCGAATACGAGAGGCCCACGCGAGACCACACCACACTTCCGCGTGGTAAATCGATTTCTGACCCCCGCCACAATTGCAACGTATTCCCCATAGAGGTGACACGTCCGCCGATTATTTCGTTAAATGTAGCGATTGGCGTCGATATGCCGGTGCAGTGTTGCCATGTTCAGGTATTCCCCTAGCTGTGTGTTTTTTCCCCTAGACAGAATTTATCGAGATTACCGACTGAGGTAACAACGTGTACGTTTCTAGCGTAGATTCGAACCGAATTTCTCATTCGATTCAGTCGAAATGAAAATCAACAGAACCAGAATTGTTATTTCTCGTTACGAATAGTGTTGGATCGTTCGTTTGAGAGCGTAGGAATCCCTGAAACAGTGGCAACGGAGCGCGAACGGGTCACTTTCGCGTGTTTTCTGTGCCCCCAACATTCGAAAAAAGCATCGAAAAAACTGAAGCTACGTGAAACGAAATACCAGAGTAAAACCGCTTATTGGCTGGCCACTTCTAAGAGGCCTTGATATGTTCGATTGGAACCACCGGTGTCGTATTCGCGAATTGTTTATCGTCCATCCTCGTACAACTTCGAGGCGACGTAATACGATATTTACTATTTCTTTTTTTTTTACTTTTTTATTTTTACTTTGAATTATGCTCGATCGATTACGTGGTTTTGTTCTTCACGCTTTTTTCTTCGTTCGCTGTATATAACAGCTTCTTTCGTCCCGAATACTCTCGAACCTTTTTTCGTTTGCTTTTTATTTTTGGAAACTTGAAAATAACAGCGTTGCTTGTTTTAAATCGATCTCGTACCTGGATCTTCGTACTTTGCCGTTAACACTTATACGATACTAACAGAAAATTGTACAGTCACTTTTAGAAAGTGTACAGGTTAAGAGTGTATGTGAACGTTTTGTATACGGATATGTTTATAGTCAGTCGAAGTGTCGACTACGAAACCACAGCGGGTAGAACCGGCGACAGCCATACGAAGACCCCATAAGAGCGCAACTCATTTGGAAGAAACAACTGATCTCTCGCTTTCGTTCCTCTCCTTCTTAAAAACACCCGGCACTCGATACTCGTTACCATTAGAAACCTGTCGTGTTTCTAGAATTATCGCGCGTCTTCCTTTATCGCGATAGGACCGTACTTATTTATACACTTTCACGAAACACGGAAGTGTGCGTAAACGACAAAAGTGTAAGTTTAAAAAACGTAGAGCGTGTGAAGAAAACAAGGTAGACAGATTTGTAGAGAAAACGTACAGTGATTCCCATTAACATTCGTACATTGTTCAAAACGAAATAACTTTCTTAAAATTGGTCCAAATGAACTGTCTTCTCGCGAGAAGTTAGGATTAGTTTAATAGATGATGAGTAGAAAATATTTTTATAAAATTCTTATTTGTCCAAATTACGAGGAAAATAGTTACCGTTGTCTTTTACAATTTTTTTTATGCTGGAAATTTTATGGAAATCGGTTACAAAGGATTCAGAATGGTAAAAATCGAAGTCTTGCACGATTTTTGGTCCAGAATTGCGGTAAATCGAAAGATTCTTGCATCTTTCTTACTTCTGCATCAATCAATTTCGATGAAATTTTCAGGATACGTATAACAAACATAAATCTAAAAAAAAATATTTCTTAAATTTTACAAGCTCAGATAAAAGAGTTGTAAAAAAAAGAACTATACCGTTCTTTGCAATTTGGACTAGTTTCAATTTTTTTTAAATACTTTTGACACATCCTCTGGTAAACCTAGTAAAGTCCAACTTCTCGCGAGAATTCAATTAATTCGGTTCAATTTTAACAAAGTTACTTTGTCACAAAAGGTGTTAACAGGAGTCACTGTACACAGTACAATAATGTTACTGTACATAGGTTAGGCCACACGAAAATTCTCACGTGGAACGTATCACGCGAGATGCTACGAATTTATATACAATTTGTGCCAAACGTAAAGTCACATAAAGAATCGAAAACGATCACGTGTAACGTGTGCGTGTTTTTGGTGCAGCATCGATACTTCACGCTATGTACAATCAACGAAACAAACTTTGTACACTCGACTCTTTCTTCTTTTTTTTCTTCGTCTATCTCTTCTTTTTTCTTTTAGAATCTTCAACTATCGACGCGAATTATAGGTCACTTAAGTACGTCGATGAAAATCTTCCGTGCTTCGTGAAACGAATGAAAGAGTATATATTTCATATACCCGATCTCGACCTACGTTAATATCATCCCTACAAGCTGGTTCGACTTTTGAGAATTACATTCGTTACATTCGTTCGTTCGTTAGTTAGTTAGTTAATTAGTTCGTTCGTTCGCTTCCGTCGCGATAAAACGTTCCGAGATTTCCGACGCGAATTAACATATATACGCGTTACATTTATAATACGGTTTCACCTACGTGCGTGTTATGTATAACGTGACATTTATACATTTCGCCTCGGCTCATAGAGCCCTCCATTCTTCTACACACACCCCTCGTTTTCCTTTTTTGAGCGACGTGCCCGTGGATCGTAAACTTTATACATTATTGCTTCGCCGATAGCCACGTCACGTACCTTCGATCTGGCTCACGTTCGTCCCTTTCGAAATTCTACTAATTGCTCCTTGCTCTTCGCCATCTTTTTTCTATCCCTTTTTCAGGAAGCTTCTTCTAATGGCGCTATCAGACGATCGATATACGGAATACCTGTAGGTTTAGTGGTCAGACTTTTGCTCGTTCTGTAGATAAAAAGTAAGACTAAAATTCGTGAATTCTTGGTTAAACATTGATCAGAGAAATGTGAAATGTGAGAAATGTGTACGGTCACTTCCGTTAATATTCGGATATCCTTTGAAGCAGAGTAACTTTTTGAACATTCAACCAAACGGGAGTTTTTCTTCGAGAAGTTGAAAGGATTAGTTTAGTGGATGATGAGCACAAAGAATTTGGAAAATAGTGCACGTGGTTGAAATCGCAAGGAAAATAACGAAGGACATTTTTTGCCAATTTTTCATTAGAGTCTGCGATGAAAATTTAAACGAAAATATGTGTGTTTGTAGATTTATGTTAGTTAGAAATCGATGCAGAAACAAACGACAGGCATTGAAAGATGGAAGAATCTTTCGATTTATTGCAATCGTAAGAAACTTCGATTTAAATGACTTCCTAGTGTTCTCTGACAATGCCAATTTGTTACTTTTCTTATAACTTTATAATAAAAAAACAGTGACGACTCTATTTGTACAACATTTCTCTTTCACTTTCAGTCGTAAAATATTCTATCACCGTTTAGTAAGATAAAAATAGAAGATCCTGTATATCGATCGTCGCCAAGCTTAATTCCTTCGTCCAAGAGAGATTTCGCAGGACAGATTTCGCGCAGGCTAGTTATTTGTCAAATTTAAAAATACTTAACACACTTCTTCGTTAGAGTGTTAAGCATATTCTAAATATTCGAGTGTTCTCTTTTGCTTTTAATACTGCATATTGTCTCATTTGCCAAATTTAAAAATACTTAGCACGCCTCTTCGTTGGAGTGTTAAGTATATTCTAAATATCTGAGTTTTCTCCTTTTCTTTAATGTTATATATTTTCTCATTTGCCAAATTTAAAAATACTTAACACACTTCTTCGTTGGAGTGTTAAGTATATTTTAAATATCTAAATTGCCTCTTTTTTCTAATGTTGCGTATTGTTCCATTTGCCAAATTTATAAATACTTAACACGCCTCTTCTTCGTTAGAATATTAAATATATTCTAAATATCTGAGTGTTCTCTTTTGTTTTTAATACTGCATATTGTTCCATTTGTCAAATTTAAAAATACTTAACACGTCTCTTCTTCGTTAGAGTGTTAAGTATATTTTAAATATCTAAGTTTTCTCCTTTTCTTTAATGTTACATATTTTCTCATTTGCCAAATTTAAAAATATTCAACACACTTCTTCGTTGGAGTGTTAAGTATATTTTAAATATCTAAATTGTCCCTTTTTCTTAAGATTGCGTATAGTTCCATTTGTCAAATTTAAAAATACTTGACACGCTTCTTCTTCGTTAGAGTGTTAAGTATATTTTAAATATCTAAATTGTCTCTTCTTTTTTTTTTTTTGATGTTGCGTATTGTTATCGTTAACAAACGCGAGCCAGAATATATTTCGAAACTTCCCCACGCGCCTCTCTCTTTTTACACGGACCGGCGCGTGAACGCGCGCGCAATTAATTCTGCTAAATTGACGAATCTCTTTTATTCCTTGACGATACGCGTCGCTTCCTTTTATCCTCGCCCCAAAGACTCGTCGGTCTTACCTCTGTTAGCTATGTTTCATCCGCGATCGTGACTAACGTGTAACACGTACTCGTGGAATACGTCAGACGTAGGGAACGCTCGTCTCGTTTCACCCATCTTTCTCATCCAGGCTTTCAACCTCCGACGCGATTGCAATAATTCTCGAATTTTCTGTCTTTTAATCAACTACTCTTCCAGTCAAATTGTTTCCCTCTTTCGAAATAATAACGAGAGAAATCTATGTATGAACGAAAACGTTTTCAACATCTTGCAGTTTGTTGTTTTATTTATTTTACTGTTCTGAGATTAACAGATTGCGGATTTTTATGCAAATTCGTATTGAGAAGATTATTTCAGAATATAGTAAAAAAAGGAAAATTTCTCTAGGAAGTTATTTGATCTACAGATTCGATGTATTGTAAAAAGCAGTATGATTTGAATATTTTTTTTTTGTTTTTTAATGTTGCGTGTATTTTGTGCATTTTTGGAGTTTTAAATTTCGTATGAGTGCATAGAAATCCGCGACTGAGTGATGATTAACACTTTGATGGCCGCTATCACGATCTCCTAGTTTCGTCCTGCGAATAGATTCGTGACGTATTTCACATAATCAGAAGAATAAAAGATCTATGGATCTTTTGATACTTTTCTTAACAAGCTTGAAGTTTCGGCAGTCTTTTCTAAATATTTCAGATCGATGTATCAAAAATTAACTGAGTTTTACAAGCGTGAGAAGATTAATACGTTACACACTTAATCCACTAAGATGAACTATTATAATTCAGGAGTTAAAGACAGTGTTGTTTCAAATTTGGACAGAATTATATTAAGTCTTATCTTTCTTTGTAATTAAACTAAAGAATGGCCTGGTTTCATACAGTAAAATGTAAATTTAAAAATCAAAAGTGACCAAGAACTCTTTGATTCCATTTGTTTTTCAAATTCCTTCGATTTTTTGTTTTTAAATATATCACTTAATTTATACAAGATTGCAAACTCGTGAAAAATACGAAAAAGTGCAAATTTCTCCGTGATTAATACGATCTTCAAAGTGTTAAAACTTGTACTCATTGATAATAAAAATGTCGAATTCGTTAATTCTGCAAGCTCGAAATTCCCAGCAAAATTGTACGCGAAATCTCTTCAAACCATTCGACGAAAAGAAGGAAGAAGAAAAAAAGAAACATATTTCCAATAAAAATCACGTTCGTCTGAAAAATCGTTACACGTAGCGTAGAGAAAATTCGAAAATTGGCATTCGAGTGGTCGCGCGGTTGCCAGCCAGATCCGCGTTGAGATTATAATCGAGCCGACGAGCGGAACGAGGCGTTTTACCGCTGAATAATTTGAGGTCGTGTATTTCTGCGTCGTTTGTAAACGTCACGCGTTCCGGGGAGCCTGTTTAGAAGTTTCCCCGGTTTTCCGCTTCTTTCTCTTCTCTCCGCTGACAAATCGACCGTTTTAAAGCTGCTGCCTCTCGCAGCGTGCCATCCCGTGAAACGTTCGAATTATTTCGCCGTATTCTACTCGACACGCTTCGCGTATTTTATCAGGAAACATAATTGAACTGTCATATAACGGTAATTACAATTACCTCGATGAACAAACGTTCGTATATGCATCATTTTCAATTCATTTTCTATCATTTTCTCTTTCTTTTCCTTCGACGTTACTCGTAGAAAAAGAAAGAGGAAATGTCGAACGAATGAGAGACAGCAACTTAATTTCTTTATCGTTAGATCACGATGTTCACTTTCGATTATCTTTCGTTTCTATTACAGCTTCGTTTTGTTACAATTCTATTTAACAATCTACAGTTATCTACACACACTCTCGCCTCAAAATGCGGTATGCCTCGAAAACGTCCGTTAGATTTAGAGCTCTGGAACAACGTTTTAACAAACAGCTAATGGTCCGATACAGGAGGAGCGTTCGCGTTTCTTCAGCTAGATTCTTTCTTTATTTTTATTTTTTTTTTTACTTGCTTTTCCTTTTTCCCGTTTTTCTTTTCTTTTCGTTTCTGTTCCTTTACGTTCTGTCTGTTGAATTACACGGTAAATTAGCGCTTGTCATTCACAGACGGTCTACGATGAGTGTGTATCACTTTATACACGCGGCCTGTCGTTCCCTGCGATCGACGAATAACAACCTAACGATGGATAAAGTTGAATGGAGAAAAAACAGTGGGTGGAAGGGAAATTTAGAAAATTCTTCTAATATTCAACCAGGAACGTTGTCGATTGCTTCGGAGGAATTCGCGAGCGCGCGGGGCTAGAGTTAATCGGAAAAATGCGAGCTTGGATTCAGAGAGGGAAGGAGGGTAAAAGAAAAAGAGAGAGAAAGAGAGAAAATGGGTGAAAAAATAGAACGAGAGAAAGAGAGAGCGAGTGAGAGAAAGAGAGAAAATAAAGAGAGAAAGGGAGCGAGAGAGAGACCACGGGAGAGAAAGAAAGAGCGCGAAAGAAAAAGCGCGCGAGAGACGAAACGCGAGAAAGAGAGAGCGCGCGAAAGACACAAAACGCGAGAAAGAGAGCGTGTGAGAGAGAATGCGCGAGAGAGAAAGCGCGCGAGAGACAAAGCGCGAGAAAGAGAGAGAGAGGTGCGCGAAAAACACAAAGCGCGAGAAAGAGAGCGTGTGAGAGAGAATACGCGAGAGAGAAAGCGCGAAAAGAGAAAAAGCGTGAGAGATACAGCGCGAGGGATAGACAGCGTGTGAGATAGAGAACATGTGAGAGAGAAAGCGCGAGAGAGACAGAGACAAAGAAAAAAGAATAGAGTGAGAAAAAGAGAGATCCAGGAAAACTATTTCCAATACGCTTTTCCACCGTTCCTTGAAAACTGGGCCACGGTTATCGAGGCGGTCCTCTGGTGCACAGTTATACACCAATATGGCGGAAAAGGTCGCGCGTGATTCTAATGACCGAGATCGTTTCGAGATATCTGACTGCAATATCCGCGCTGATCCAGCAGCGAGGTGGGCCACGTGTTTGGATCCACGCCCATTCTCTGCATATGGGATTACACTCTTTCTGCTATTGGCCATGTAGCCGGACTAGAAGAGAGCTGTTTCGTTGCTGTATGCGCGATACCGAAACCGTGTCGCAATAAAAATCCTAACCCCGTCGACGAGAAATCGAACAACCATGGTTATACGAGGAACCGAATCGTTAGACGTTCGAACGAAACGACTTCGATTCGTCGTATAAGGAATAAGAAGGAAAAAGAAAATAGAATTCAGGCAGAGATTCGTATGATAAGTGAACGAGGAAATGGAGAATTGAATATTAACACTTTTGAATACTATGAATGCTATCAGTTTCAATTATACATATATACGTTTAACCCTTTCGCTACGAAAAGCGATTAAATTATTTTCGATCATACTTTTTCAGTATATTCTACGGATATAATTCAGAAGAAAATGTTACACAAGTATAGATCACTTGAATTTTTATTTAAAAAAGAGGAAAAAAATTGCAACGTATATGCGATTATGATCAAAATTAGCGACAGATCAGCGATGTGCATATCTAATTTATTTATGCAAATTTTCATAGTCTGAGATCGTCGAAGGTTTCGAAAGTTCTTTTACCAACGCTCGTTTTTTCTTTTCTTCTATTTGTATCATAGTAACCGTACAAGTTCGTCACCATTCTCTTCATATTTCGTATTTTTTAATAAAACTTTTAATAAAGGCTCGAGCTATAGCTTTTACCCATATTGTTCATATCCAAAGTTTGATCAGAGAAAACTGGAACAGCCTGTATGTATACTCTATAAAAGTGTTTACTCATTTACGAAGAGCGTACACATACGCCTTTCCAATACGTACAATTTGATGATATATTTACGCGGTTTGTTAATAAAATATAGACTTCAACTGAAAGTTAGACAACATCAGAGCACACCAGACATTTGACTGCTGTGAAATATTTAATTTTCCATCCTACCTATTTTTATCTTTATACCAGCGATGGTATAATTTAGTTTTTTCAGTTACACACGGAATACTGTTCGTTTCAACCCATGGCGAAAGGTTTAAAGCGAATAGAAATAATTTTTCATCAATTTCAGATAATTTTGTAGAATAAAAAATACAAAGTTTTACCTAAAAAAAAAAACCTCTGTTTTGCATTATTAATTCCGTTTCGAAGAACGTGTAGATACGCTTACAAATAATCGCTGATTGCGTAGAAAGACTGTATAGCATCACAAAAGAAAACTAAATATTCTGAAGTATAATCCTCAGATGGAATTACATTTACGAAATAATTCACTATCAAAGAAAACCTGTTACTTTTTCTCGATTGTTGCTCGATTGACGCGTTTCGCTCACAGCGATCACATTTCACAAGCGTGTCGGAGCGAAAGGGTTAAAATAGTAACACGTTAAACTGGAATTTCCTCGTCCAGTACTCAAAGTGTCAATATTCGAAGGAAAAGTACTCAATAAAAAAAAGAAAGAAAGAAACTAAAATGGAGTATAAATAATAATAGTGGATCAAAATAAACGAAATCAAACCTGAAAAATCGATCAATCTGATACTCTATCGATTCTCGATCGCAGGAACGAATTGAAATTCTTTATTTCGTCAGATCCACGAGGCACGAAGATTAGAGCCCCGTTCGATAAATTGCGACATCGCGGTTCGTTGATAATGGCCGTAAATGGCCGTACAAGCGATCCATGTTGCGTTCTTTCCTTTTTCTTCTTTTTCTTGCAGCATTTTCCCTAGGCGTTCGAGAGATTCCAGTTGCATCGAGTGAACGGTCGTTCGTGTCACGAGGCGAGAAAACACGTCGACGTCGATCGAAGCAGACTGAGCAGCGGCAGGATCGCGACCAGAAGGAAACTTGACGATCTCGAGAGATCGCTGACTTTGTTGCTGTACGGTAACTTCACTGCAACCTCGGCCATCTTGAAGATCGACAGCAACGGATGCGTGTGGACCTCGTGATACTTGTTGTTGATCTTCTCGCTCAGATCTTCGAGTATCGAGGCGCACTCCTCCTGCAAAGATTTAGAATGTTAGCAGAAATGTCTGTGACACTGTAGAATGTTATTTCGTACGATAAAATAGTAATTTGAAGGATTTTCTTGTTTAAGTTCAACTGAAGAATCTAGGGGAAAAATGATCGTATGTCATTTTGAATTGAAATTCAGGTTTTAATATCATGCGTTGAAGTTTTGGGAGAAGTTGTGAAGCTGACAACGAGGGCCAAAAATTATATTTTTCTAAAATTTAACTACTTCATTTTTGCGGCCAAATAAGGAAATTTTTCCTTAAGAGAAAATTACTAGAGTACATTTTCCTTTTTTATGAAAATAACGTCAGACCAAAATAATGATTATAGAAGTAAATTTCACTACCATATGTTTAATCTTCTGAAAAAAAATTCAGAAGCCTGTTATAAAGAAAGAAGGAATATTAAATTTTATATTAAATGTACTAGGTGTAAGAATTAATTTTTTCCATCTTCTGGATACAATTAAAATTTTATATAAAGAGAATAAAAGTAGGTCAATCGTCGAAATAATTCCTATTGTTGCTGGTAACATTTTATTATTTTCTTGGCGGCTTGAAAATACCACAGCGAATATTTCAATTTGAATAGCTGTACTAATTATATGAATTTGTTCCATTTGAATAGCTGTACTAATATATAGCGTAACAGAGTCCACAGTGTTCGTCTTCCAACGTACTCA
Source organism: Anthophora plumipes (assembly GCA_951804975.1). Taxonomy (NCBI): domain Eukaryota; kingdom Metazoa; phylum Arthropoda; class Insecta; order Hymenoptera; family Apidae; genus Anthophora; species Anthophora plumipes. The sequence goes on along the minus strand of OX638116.1, from coordinate 22,955,640 downwards.
CAATTAGAATTCTACTGACACAATTTTCTACCTCAAAAAAAAAAAAAAGAAAAAAAACAGGAGGAGATTTAAATTTGAGTTATAAAACTGAGCTTATTTTTTAACATTTGACAGAGAAACCTTGTTACTACAGCTATAATATCAACGCCATAGATGTTGTTTAAGTCAAGCTTAATCCTAAGAACAAAAAGAGTAACAACATGACACACTTTACACTCGTATTAACGATCATTCCGCATAAATTAAATACTCGCGTGTGTTCACCATTAACCGTGATGACTTAATTAAACGGAAGGATAACACGCCTTTTGGAACGGTGGATTTCCTTTGTAATCAGAAATTAAATCACCGGGCTGCGTAATATCACGATGGTGGGCCTGAAAATTCGCCTGCTTTGTTCCCGCCAGTGCTATTGTGCGCAACCCGTGTACACGCGGCTATTTCAGATAACAAGTGCTAATTTTTCCGCGGGCGTCGTTGCGCTTAAGCCGCGCCGAAGGAAATTATACTAAATTAACAATAGCACGATTCTTTTGTTCCTGGCCTAGGGGGAATCGCTTCTTCCTCCTTATGAAACGTCTCTTCAGCGTTAACGAACTTCCGTTTTCTGTTTCGAAGGAAGAAAAAAAATAAAACAGACTTTTCTTGCTTTTTTTTGTTTGGCGAAGAACCAGCACGCGACGAGAAATATCGAGGATTTTTTCGAATATAAACCTTATTTACACACGGCGCTCTTGGATTACTACGGGAAAAGAAATCCTAAGTCCTTGTAACTACGAGTTACACTCGTAAGTGTAGATCATGTCAAGAAAGGGGAATTTTAGTTCTGAGAAATTTGTATTTTTGTTGAAACTTCTGCTTTAATTCGAGTGTGACGAAAGGAAATGATACTGAACACAAACTCGATATTTCTAATATTATTTAAATATATTGTAAGCTCACGAAAACTTAACAAAGAAAGGAGGAAACGAAAGAATCTTTAATTAGTAAATTGTGCGAGAGTCAGTACGCGCTGAGCAAAAAAAAAAAATGAAACGAATGGTTATTATCGCAAATTTTTATTTCTGTACTTTCCCATTTTGTCACCCATATTTATTTTCACATTAAATAGTACATTTTTCGAATCTGACATCTGAACAATAAATTCACCGATATTTATCTTTTATATCCTAATATTTCTGTTTTATAATTTATGTCAACAATGAAACGTTTTCGTAATACGTCGAATTTTATTCCATTTCACGCTGTATTAAGACAGCGAAGAACTGAAACTAACAGAGACTGAAAAATCGTAAGGGAAGAGAGCTTAAACGATCCGCAAGTTATCCTCCAGAATCACCCTTAAAATTCAACCGTTAAATCTTCCTTTCTCTTTAGCTACGCAATAACAATTTACCCCTGTATGAAAATTTCATGCGTTATAATACAAGACACAAAGACCTTACGAAACTTTTCACTTATAACAATAAAGAGAGCACGAAGATTCATCTTGACACACACTCACACACACACAAACACCGGGTACAACGGTTAGGTAATTTATCGAGGGTTGAAATTTATAAGTTGGCAAAGTTTCCATTAACCAAAAGAGCCAGATTGCCGCTGGAAATCCTCATTGTCCAGTCGGCAGTAACCGAAATTATTTCTGACCCAATTTGCTTTTCACGGCGTAAACACCAGAGCGAAATAAAAGCCAGCTGAGAGATTAGCAAGCATTCCCCTTCCTCGCTAACATCAACCACTCACCCTTAACGTGATTTTAATTATCTTCCTTTCTCCCATCGACAGAATCCTCTGAATAATTAGCCTCGGTTAGTTCCAAGGTCACAGCTGGATTTACCTCGAAGGGTGTGTGCCTATAAAGTTTTTTTTTCCCATCTTCCAAGGAAACGTGAGTTTCTCTCCACCATTCTTCTCTTCCTCCTTTCAAACAGTTTCCCTCAACGAGGATCCCTCTCGATTTCGACTTAACGACGCCGAATGTAACTCGTCGTCCTCTTCTGCATCGATTTCCATTTTCAAACCTAACCCCTACCGGTTCGTATCATTCTCTCCCCTTTTCTTTTCCTCTTTCACCAACCTATCATTCTCACCGATCCCCCCCCCCCCCTCTCTCTCTCTCTCGCACTCTCTTTTTCACGCTCTCTTTCTCTTTCTCTCTCTTTCTCACGGTATTACGTCGCGTTTTTCCTCGAACCGTGCCTCTCTTTCTTGTTTCAACGTCCCCGAAATTACCCCTCGGCTCGTTGAATCTTTAATTTCCGGCAGAGGCGAGACCGAGAGCAGAACGATTTTTGGTGATATTTTCCCGAGGGCTGCGCGCTACCACGTGCGCCACGTGGCACGACCAGCACCGCGTCCCGACGCCCACGACGTCACCAGCGTGTCGTCAGAGCAGAGGGTACGTTCGTTCCGTTCGTTTCGCCGAAGCATCGACGTCGGATTTTCAATGAAATTAAATTCCAGCCGAAAGGAGAGTAGTACCAGCCATCCCACCCATCCCTTCGCCTATACTCAATCGTTCGTATACCCTTTCGAATAACTTTTCGCAAGTAGAAAGATAGAAAGAGAAGGAGAAAGGCTCAAGCTAGTCCTTTAAATTATCGATGCACCGGGGAATTCGTTTTTCAAAGTAGCTTCGTCCCTTTTCTATCCCCTCTGTAACTTCACGCAATCCTCGATCCATATCGATTCGTTTTCCACCGCTGTCTGTCGCAAGCTTTGGAAATTTCTAACCCTTTCCCTACCTGACCTTTTTCAACCTTTTCTCTTTCATTTTTCATTTATTTCCTACTCTCTCTGCCCCTCTCTTTTTCCCTCCCGAAGGGAATATTTTTTCGTTTCGTCGCTTTTCCCATCCTTTGAAGCAGCATTCCTTTTTTTCTTTTTCCTTCCTTTTTTTTTTTTTCGGTACGCGCGTTTCACCGGGTATCGCTGTTCAGATATCGGATTTCCGGAGGGAAATATTTGATATCTTGCTACGTGTTAGTGTGGCCGATCGGAAAGGTCAAATTCTCGTCTTTTCAACAGAAATCTCGATGAACGTTTCTCGTTTCTTTTTCTCTCTGCGTATTTTTCCCTTGTTTCTTTTGTTTGTTTGCTGCTTTGTGATGTGCTACCGGTAGATTTGTCGAAAGGTTAATGATTTTCCTCTCTCTCTTAAAAAGTGATTCGATCGGGTCGTTAATTTCACTTTCGCGGCAGAGAAAAACCGTCTGGACGCGTTCAATTCCCCCGGTGTAATTCAATAGAACGTTGTCGAGTAATAATGATCCATACGCGAGCAGGTCAAAGCACAGAACGATAACTCACTTTACACATTGCCCGGTGCTAATTGTAGCGCGTTGAGGCTTCATTATCGAATATCCGAACCGACCGCGAATTTCGTCGCGTTCATCCCACAATTCCACCTCTCCGCACTCGTTCGAATACCTTCGAAACTTGCCCCTTTATTGACTGAAAAGTGTATCGCGATAATTAACCCTGGTCAATCTCTCTCTCTCTCTCTCTCTCTCTCTCTCTCGATGCGTTCGTTGTGCAAGATTTTCCATTGGAACGTTCAACAGGAACATTTAACAAATTACAGGTGGATCATTAACAGAAAAGGATTGTTAGGGATTGGGTTTCCATCGTGCGCCTCTTTTTTAACTTTCTGTTAATTAAATGTTTGTTTCAAATTATCGACGAGATCCAGGAAGCGTTTTACGAAAGCAGAGATGTCTTGATGGTGTCTATTCGTGACAATTCAATAGCAATTGACACTCTAACTGTTCAAGTCCTGTTGAGAACACGCTACCCTTGCCAACTTATACTATAACTCTGTTGAATTTGAAATCTCCAGGGTGGGCGACATGTTCGGGGCCCTAGGATAGATACGTTCCAATTAACGCAGATTGTCACTTTCTAGAAACTCTATTTTAGTCTACTCGTGGCTGAGCTTACTATCTTTCGAGCTTTGATGAATAAACACGTCTGTGCCGACTAATCACAGATTCGAAGGACCACTTAGTTGACTATGATTTCCAAATTTATGACGTTTAAATGTTTACCAAGCGAATGGATACAATATTACTCTTTGCTAATGTTTGTATGTTGCTAGTCGAACGGATTCTAGTGTTTCTACGTTGCTACATAGTCGAATGGATTCTAGCGTTTTTACGTTGCTAGTCGAATAGTTTCTAGTGTTTCTACGTTGCTAGTTGAATAGTTTCTAGTGTTTCTACGTTGCTAGTCGAAAGGATTCTAGTGTTTCTACGTTGCTAGTCGAATGGCTTTTAGTGTTTCTACGTTGTTAGTCGAATGGCTTCTAGTGTTTCTACGTTGCTAGTTGAATAGATTCTAGTATTTCTACGTCGCTACATAGTCGAATGGATTCTAGCGTTTTTACGTTGCTAGTCGAATGGATTCTAGCGTTTTTACGTTGCTAGACGAATGGATTCTAGTGTTTCTACGTTGCTAGTCCAATAGTTTCTAGTGTTTCTATGTTGCTAGTCGAAAGGATTCTAGTGTTCCTACGTTGCTAGTCGAATGGGGATTCTAGCGTTTTTACGTTGCTAGTCGAATGGCTTCTAGTGTTTCTACGTTGCTAGTTGAATAGATTCTAGTATTTCTACGTCGCTACATAGTCGAATGGATTCTAGCGTTTTTACGTTGCTAGTCGAATGGATTCTAGCGTTTTTACGTTGCTAGACGAATGGATTCTAGCGTTTCTACGTTGCTAGTCGAGTGGGAATTCTAGTGTTCCTACGTTGCTGGTTGAATAAATTCTAGTGTTTCTAGTTCAGCCTTAGCGTAAAGAACGTCCCAAAACTGTAGAATAGAAATCGACTATACGACACGCTGCCTGGTTATTTCGCCTAAGTTTCGTTAACACTCCTCCCGCGTAATTATTGAACACAATAAGTCGAACGCTAGCCGCGGAATACAACAGAAGGAGAGGATGCTTTTTCGTGGAATAACAATTCAGCCGAGTCTCGAAACAATGACACGCTGCAAGCAGCTATTTAAATCGATCCCTGGTTTGTTCGAGTGACGTTCGTGCCTGAATTTCCACACTGGATGTGCAAAGATGAACAGGAGGGATGATATCTGCTTCATACTACGAATCGTTCTCCTTTCATCGGGTAAATAGCAGCCTTCGTTCTACGAACCGCTGGTTAATGATGTTCTTCAGAGGACGAACAACCCTTTGGTACGAATTTCTGTGGGAACGGTGTCAATCAACTTGTAGAATCACGTTTGACGTGGTATTATTCACTATTGGGAGAAGTTTCGAATAGATATCCGGAATATTAGAAGAATATAAAGCGGTCAAAGATTGTCGCAGAAATAGATAGAATGTTGTAGAGATTTATCAGCCTTTAAATATTATTGCAGTTTGTTTGATTCAAAGATTTGAGACTTTTGGAACCTACTGAATCCCAAACACAGTTATTTCCTTGGTGAAATGTTAAAATTCAACACGAAAACACATTCTGTGGTTTTTGTAAAATATAACTTTCTCAAGTATTATAAAACTCTGTAGAAAACTATTATTTTCTGGATAAATATGTAAAAGGAAACATGGATTCGAGAAAGCTTTCGTTTGGGCTTCCATTTGATAGCTCAGAGTTCAGAAGATCTAGGTTTAATAACTGTGTTGCGTTAGAAATGCAAATAACGAAAAAGATGAGAAGACAAGACTAATAAAAATTGTGTTAGAAAAATGAAAAAATATTGTATTAAATATTTTCCTAGTATCCTTGTAAATACTCCTACAGCGTGGAATACAGATGTACAGGAAAGAACTGTGAAGAATTATTAAGAAATATGAAAGTATACGAGGAAAGAATAAGGAGGAGATAGAAGAAATAGTAATAAAGACCAACAAACTAGAAGAAACATTCAGGAGGAAGGAAAAATCCCACGAAAAATAGCAAGAATCCAGATTACAGACCATTGTCCACGTTGCCGGACAAGGCGGAGTGACAGGTAGCATTAGAGACGTGGGAAAGGATGAAACTAAAACGGAGAGAGCGAAATAAATCTTTCATTACGACTGTCTCTAGTGGGCGATGTCGCGCGAGCAAGAAGTATCAAAAATACAAAGTTCTGACAAGGGCATCGCAGTGACAAAGTGGCTTGAGGCGCAGACTGCTAACCGGGGGGCCCGGGTTCGAATCCTGGTATAATGGAAAAATTTTTCCCACCTCTAAGTTCCTTGGATTCGTAATTTCTACTACAAGGGACCTCCATGGCCACAAAATTAAAGGGACCACCATGGTGGACTTTTTTTCTGGTCAGTAGCAGAGCACCCCTGGACCCTTGGGGATATTTCCACGGTGAAAATTTCTTGGATTCCCCTCGTCCTCTTGGAAGGGACAATGGCCACAATTAAATAGAGTGTGTGGGAGATAGAGTCCTATGGTGGTGTGGACTCTGGTCAGTGGGACCATTGGTGATGCTTTCTTCGTACCATGGGCGCAATTCTTCGCGACCCTAACTTTCTTGGATCGATCCTCTTGGAAGGGGGGAAAATGGACACAATTGGAGGGACGTGGATTAAATAAAATCCTGATGGACTCTAGTGGACACTGCTGGTATTTTCTGGGACAAATTGCTGCATCTCTTCAAAAGGACACTGGTCACACAAGGATGTGAATTTGACTTGACTGATTTCTTTGAACCTACGAGGACTTCCAACCTACGTGCTCGTTTCTGGATGGCATGGGAAAGTTTTAATGGTCTTTCACACTCTCCATTCGAAGGTTTCGAGTGGGTTTCTCGGATTTATATCATTTTCGGATTCCCAGTGAACAAAGAGGATGATACCAAGAATTAAATGATGGTGGGGAAGATGTGTTCGTGGAGAGCAAACAGTGTGTAGGTGGTACTTGCTCATTCTGTCTCTCGACGGGACGAAATCCCCCTTATTAATGGTCGGCTAATTGGATTTTCTTGGTGGAGTAACAATTACCGTCATCCTGACTCTCTCTCTCGTGTACCTTTTAAGTGACGTGTAGCGGGGGGAAGATGTGAAGAAGGATGTGAAAAAATTGGAGCACCAGGAAAGGGAGGGAAAGAGACGTGTGTTGAAAGATGAGAAGTAAAGAAAAAAAGAAGAGAGGGGTTGATGAACACAGAGGGGTAAAACAGCAAGAACAAAAAACAGGGGAAAAGCGGAGTGTAGAAAAATGTAAAGAGCAAAAGGGGGGTGTGGAGTATAGAAAACAAGAACAAAAAATAAACGCCCGGGAAAAAATGTAAAGAGAAAAAGAGCGAGGGGAGGATAAAGAAGATAAGAAACGAAGAATAGAAAATACAAATAAGAATCCAGCAAAAAATGCAAAAGAGGGGTTTTAAGGACAAAGAAAAAACGCGATAAAAAATTCAGAAGAGAATGCAAAGTTAAAATGCAAAGAAAGCAGGGAAAAATAAAAAAGCTGGAATAATAAAGAAAAAAAGGGTGGAATTAAAATGCAAAGAGAAGAAGTTGAAGTAAAAATAAAAAAAAGAAAGAAAGAAAAATTACAATTACTCGTAAAATGTAAATAAAAGCTGCAAGACCCAGAGCAGATAAAAAACGCGTAAAAAAAAAAGAAGAAAAATGCTCCGACAATAAAGCAGAGATAGATTTCAGATAAGATGTGTAGGGGGACGATGTCTAAAAGCGAACAAAGAGAAAGAGAGAGAGAGAGAGAGAGCTTCCCAGCTAGGGTATAATGAAGAACAGACAGGGATCCATCTTGCAATTACGATTCCCACTGGCCCTTCCATCTCATCCCTGACAGAGAGAAAGCCCTTTCAACGGAGCAAATGCATTCGATATCAGGAACGATTGTTCCCGCGGATTAGCTACCTCCATTTGCTCTATCCGGGGCTGCTTGATCCTTATACATCCTGTTCGCGCCACCTAAACGACGGTGTCAATTTATAATGGCGATATAATAGGATTTGACACGTACCCTGAGAGCCTCCGGATCAAAGGATGACGAGGCTAATTATCACGTATCTCGCGTCGCAAATGATAAAGCGTCAACGAGAAATGGAACAATGAGATTCTGAAGACAACTGCCGATAGGATGACAATCCTAAATAACAAAGAACAGCAAGGAAAGGTACAGAGAACATTTCTGTACGGTAAATTAACCTCTGGACAACACCAAGAAAAAAAAAGAAAGAAAGAAAATTTCACTTACTCCTTTATGAGAAAATGGCCATAGGAGAACCGTCGCTAGCGGACCAATAAAGTTTCGCGAATAAAGTGAAACGGGAGAAGAAAAAAAAAGAAGAAAGAAATTCCAGCATGCAAGACGTCGGTGCGCCTTCACGTGCTCGCTTAATCAATAACGACGTCGAGTCTGCTCGACGTTAGTCGTTAAAACGGAGAGAAAAAAAGGTGTATGTACGTGTGTGAGCGTGTGTGAGCGTGCAGGCTAGAAGAGGATGGTGTGTAGAGGAGAAAGCAGAGAGAAGAGAGAGAAGGCTGCTCTCGGATAAAAGGGGTGAGCGGGAAAAATAAAAATCAGCCGGCTAGCTGAGGGGGCGAAAAGGCAAGGAATAACGACATGCAACGCACGCCGGTTTTATAACACGTAAAGGGTTGCTGTCGCGGAAAACAGTCCTGTCACGCAATGCAAATGAGCCTTCGAGTCGCGCGACAACCGACCCCGTGCCACCCGAACCATCGTCTGCTTGCTTTCTTGCTTGATATTTTTCTATATACACCATCTCGCTACAATTCCGGAACGTATAACAGCGGTTGCTTTCGAAGCCTGGGTTTCACTTCCTGATGAAATTCAATTCGTTCCACATACTTGACAAATTGCCTCCGTTGTTATTTTAGAACTTCAAACTTCTAGTACACAGTTTCTCCTAGTGTTAGGAATCTTATCGAGAACGGTGAGAGACAGACAGAGAGAGAGAGAGAGAGAGAGAGATTCTACGTTGAGAGAGGTCTCGCAGAATTACGACACGGAGAACGGAAGGATATCTCGGACGTCTTAAATTTCAACCGTTCACGAATTTTGCCAACCTCCACATTCACGGAAGACTCGAATTTCCAAAATCCCAGCAATCTGGGCAATCTTCCATCTTCCACAAACACCTCGTTGTCTAAGGAATTCCGAAACTCTACCGCAAAATCTTCTATCCTCGTCGAATCATACTGATTCCAATGGGTCTGGAGAAAATCCCGTGGAGGATCTCGGAAGAATCTCCGTTGGAAATATCGTTTCGCTAGATTAGCTTTCAGAGTGTACGAAAGTTTTCCGTGGTAACAACAAGCTAGCTAGTCTCGCGTTGCAAATCTTTCTCCGAAAGCCGACGTTTCACGTCGACACGCGTAAACTCGTGAAGAGAGAGAGAGAGAGAGAGAGATACACGCAGAGCGTTAATCCGTGAAATCTGTTGAAAACGCGGCTGAAGAATCGTTGGAAACGGAGGAAAAAAGATGCACCAGTTGGATGAATCGACTCTCCGCATGGAAGCTGGATAGGGGAATGGGGGAAACAGTGGCGTCCGGCTGTTTCCCCTTTAAAGAGCAGATTCTGAACGGGCAGGTTGCGTGTTAAAGGGGGCTTTCGACGGCTGCGTTTCGCGTGTTTTGGCCCGTTCCTTCTTCAATTCTGGAAAGCTCTCGAGGCATCGCCGAACCGTTTCGCTGTGTTAAAAATGAAAGCACGCTGTCCGCCCTCTTTCTATTCCAAATCTTTCGGTTTATACACCCCGAATACAGTACCAGCTTTACGGCTTAACGATAATTCATTGAGCTGGCTGTGTTTCAAGCTTAAACGACGATATTGTTGCGTTCGTCGATTTTTCCCGGAGATTACTATAAGAGCGATAGAATTTCTGCGAGTGTTCCGGTTAAAACAGTAGTTGCGTGCTAGGAGAATACTCGAACTAGAACGATATATCGAATTTTAATTCTTTTTAAAACCGCGAATTTATCCTAATCCTTCCTCAGTTCTTTTATTCCATTACATTTACAGGAAATTTATAAGCAATTTAAAGGTGCAAAATTGCTCGTAATAGATGTAATATAAAAAATACACAAAATACAAAATATTATGGTGTTTTTTTTATAATCCCTGGTAGATGTAATATAAAATAAGTCATCAGTCATCTTTTTTGTAACAATTATTTATTCTTGTGGTAGAATCACCGCGTTGAATCGTTTGTACTTTAATTTATACGATTGGTGAGTGTACTTCATCATTTTTATGATTGATTAAATGTGGATGGCGGTGGAAATGAGCATGTGAAAATTCCATACTTGAACTAATTAGTGGGAAAGACAAAGAGAGGGTGAAAGAGGCTTAAAAATTTTGAGAAAAGTGGGAAAAACCTAAAAAACGAAAGGAGGCGACTGGGATACGTCGAACTGTTTTATCACAGAAAAGCAATTTACGTATCTAGGAATTAGAAGCAAAAAATAAGTGTTTCCTATTACTTTTATGAAGATATTTTTCAATCGATTGTGCGAACTGAATACCATAATCATTGTACACTTGATTACTTCCTAAAAACGTCGAGTTCAAACCCACTTATTCATCTGAAACTCCTGCATTATTTTCTCGAAATTTCATTTCTCCATCTAATCTTTCGAGGCCGTAGCCTTTCCACTTAAAAACAAAAAATGCAACATCCATCGTGCTCGATTGATACTTTCGCCGTGATATCGTGCGTGTTAACGCGGAAACGTGATTTGAATTCGCGACGAGCCACTTCCGTCGATTAAAATTAATGACCTGGCCGGCTTCATTTCGCGAGGGCAAGCCCGGCGTTAGGGAAACGTTAAAGGAAAACATCTCGTTTCGCATACTCGAGCCTCGTCCACTCTTAAACCTCCTACAGATACCTTGTACATCTGTGTGTATGTGTGTGAGAACCGGCTGGCCGGCCACGCACGCCTTTGGACTGTTTTAAAAATGAAAGGGCCCTTTCTCTCGAGTCTGCTTCTTTCAAGAATCGCTCGTAGCCTCGTCACCGTTCCCTCCGCGAAACTGTGTCGAGATACGGGCCCACCCCCGCCCCTGGGAACCCCTTAACTTCCACCATAACGATTTCCAGCACGAACCGTGCACCCCTTTCGCAATCGCGATTAACCAATATTCGTTCCACCCGGAAATGAGCTGACGATAACCATATTGCACGAAATTTTATTCACCTCTCTCCGTACTCCTACCTCCAATTTTTCTTCGCCTCATTTTCCGTTTAAAAATTGACGTTCAGTCGTAAAAGTCTGAAATTTGTCGAAGCGGAGGATTAGGCGACACGATTTTCAAATTGGTTCTATAACACCAAATTTCGAAAACCACATCTGGTCATTGGAAGTGTCAGATCTACCGACTAACCAGAAGAGCCATAATTATAGCCGTAATATAACAAATAGTTTAAATAACAATCTCCTTACTCTTTTGACAAGTCAATCACATTCAGAACACTGGAAAAACACTTCGATCATCTCTATTACACACCTAGGCAGCGAATAGAAATGCATACAAATTTATAAAACAGTATGCACAGACACTTGAAGGAAGATTAGATTCGACATTCGATACAGTGTACATTGAAAAATTGTATAGGATAATATATACGATACAATATAGATTTGACAGACGTTCGACACATACATCAGTAGTTGTGAATTATATTTGTTGAAATGTTTCTAAGTTAAGTACAATACTTTCTTACGCAAAATCTGACGATTTATCCGAATTCGAGAGAAAATATTAGACGTTCCGTTTAAAAAACTGAAGGTGAGACTAATATCTGGATAAAAAAGTAAGGTAATAAAGAACAAATTAGAGCACTGTACCATGCAAATTTGAAACATTTTTTCCCACAACCAATAATTTACGAGTTATTTAAAGTTCGTCATGTTAGGAGACTCGTCCTGTATATCGTTGTTGTACACTCAATAATTTATACAGTCCACTATACTTTGAAAGACTTCACTGTACTTTTCAAAAAAATAGTTCAAATCCCGCGTCATTCTATCGTCGCGGAAAATACGAGCAAGGAAAAGCCTCTCGAACGGCGTGTGCCTCGAATTTTCCGAAACAGAGATGAGTCATCACGAATTTCCTTGGACAAGACAGAAGGGGGAAACTGCTAGATCTCTCTGAGCCGTGTTGCAATCCAGTAGTAGCCTTTAATACTCGACGAATCTAGAATTCAGCGTTTCTAAGTCCCCTCTCGAAATCCCCTCGCGAGTTACTTGAAAATTGAAGAGTACCACGGAGGTATTCACTCGCTCCTTTCACTCCAATTCTAATGTTCGTCTAGGAGGACGATCCACTCTCCGCGTCTGGTGTGTACGAGGTAAGCTGGCTTAAAAATGAAGAACACGAGTTCCTGTCTCTGTTTGTCGCGGCGGGCAAATGGATCGGTGGGAAAACGATCACCACGGGACGTGTGTAGAGTATCGAAACGATCCTGTACTCGCACGCTTTCTTACCAGGTTCGAACAGAGAGATGAAGAGGGGAGGACCAGAAACGTACGGTCTGGCTTCGTCAAATTGGCAAACGTCGCGTGAACGACGTTCCAAGAGACGGGTCCTCGTAAATTTCCGCGTGCAATTTCACCATCGCGTACCCTACGGGTGTGGCTTACCACTCGTAAACTCGCGAAACATCTTCTATACATATATGTATATGTAGATCTGAAATGTACTTTTCGTTACCGACACTTTTCCACTGATTTTTCGGCTACCATCGCGTGTCTACCAGGTTCGCGGAAGTTACGGGACTCGTTTGGAACTAGTGTAGTCGCGAAGCTGTAGTATTCGAAAAGGGTGCAGCAACGTGGAATAGTAACGATACACGGTATAGCAGTTTCTCCTTCAGTTTCGAGCTTTCAGACTTCGGGCGAAAGGAGAGGGGATTTGTTTGCCAAGTATTTCGTAGCACCAGGTCGGATATCCGGTGGATTTCTGGTGAAGAAGTTCCACGGTAATAGATATGAGAAAAAAAGGTAGAATGGAAAATGGTAGGATGAAAAGAGGTGTAATTTATTTTGCATCTTGTTAAGAGATTGTAGAGGATTATTCGTGTTGGACAGAGGTAATAATTGTATGTTTACAAATTGCTAGATCTAGTTAGATATCGTGTACGAACAATTCGTTCCGTAGCATCACGTTGAAGCAAGAAGCGAATTTAATGATCCGCAGCAAACCCACTCCACGACGGCCACAGACCTACCGGCTACTACTCTCGTTCCGTTTTAAAATCGTTCCTACGGCCAATTAGTCGAGCAAATCGAGCCATGATTCAACCGTCCGATCCACTGATCTTCCCACACAAAACCACCGATAGATATATATGGGTATATACTATGTACCGAATGTACGAGTTGAGGAAAAATTTGAGGAACCAAGCGGGAATCGAATCTTCGCGTCTTTTTGGTAGGAGAGGCTGGGATTCTATATGCTAGAAATGTAGGGGGACATGAAAATAGTGAGTTGAGAGGGAGAAGAATTTTTTCTGGGATTGGAAAAAAGATTTCTCGGCTTTCTCAAAGTCGAGAGTTTCTGAAAATTTCGAGATTACTGAAAACTTCGATATTTCCCCGAAATTTGAGATTTCTGAAACTTTAGTAATCCCTGAAAATTTAAAAATTCTCGAAAATTTGGAGATTTCTGAGAATTTTGAGATTCTTGAAAATTTCGAGATTCCCGAAAGTTTCGAGATTTCTGAAAATTTCGAGATTTCTGAGAATTTCGAGATTCTTGAAAATTTCGAGATTTCTGAGAATTTCGAGATTCCTGAAAATGTCGAGATTCCCGAAGGTTTCGAGATTCCCGAAAGTTTCGAGATTTCTGAAAATTTGGAGATTTCTGAGAATTTCGAGATTCTTGAAAATTTGGAGATTTCTGAGAATTTCGAGATTCCTGAATATTTCGAGATTCCCGAAAGTTTCGAGATTTCCCCGGAATTTGAGATTCCTAAAAGTTTCGTGATTCCTGAAAATTTCGAGGTTCTCGAAAATTGCGAGATTTCTAAAACTTCCGAGAACTCGTTTGCTGTTTCGAGGTTTCACTTTCTCAGCCTTCTAGGCGTTTTCGAAAACCACATTCTTTTCCAAACGAATTTTTCAGGAATCACGAAGGTGGAGAAGTGTTTGGATTACTCTGTACACTATTGTGCACCTTTATACACATGTTTTATCGAGGCATGTTTAGCGGAAGGTGTTTAGTGAAAAGATGTTCAGTGGAAAAGATACGGAGAGAGTTCTGGGTGTTGTAATATACAGGGTGAGGCAGAACGGGTGGTAGAACCAAGCATGGGTTTACATGCCAGAATAAATAAGAAAAAGAAGGAACATTTTTCCCTTTTCTTGTCTTCCTTTTTCAAGAAAATCGAGTTTGAAAAGATTTTCTACATTGTCCAATTATAAACTACACAAAATTAACTTCATATCCAGAAATTCAGATTCTTTTTCAATTCTGATGGTGTAGGTAGTCTTATTTCAACGAATAACCAAAACATTCGATCAATCCATGCATAAAATTTGAAATATATATAATAAATCGAGATTTATCATTTCTCTTTAGATCACGTTGCGATCGAAATTTGAAACAAGAGATACACAACACCTATAGCAACAAACTTATATTACTGTGCAGAGGTCGAAGGAAATTTCTGTTTTCCCCTAGTGGGCCACGCGAATATCGAGCAGAGGAAAGGGTTGAAAAAGCGCGAGAACACGGTCGAGAGCTCGTTTGTTCTCGCGGCGGCTTTCTTTCGAAAAATCCACCCTTCGTTCTGCCCGGGGCGAAATTAATCGGAGGGCGGCAGCTCGATCCGTCTGTCGTTGTTCAAAGGCGCGGCGTATCATTTCTCGCGGGGCTGCTGCACACCTTCCTCACGGAGAATGCAACCCGCCTTGTTACCGTTCTTTTCCCTTTTCCCACGTTTTTCCATCGGCCGCGTTTCGCCCTCTTCCGCTACGGGAATTAGCTTCGCCTTCGACACCGATCCGGATATGGAATAAATCGCCAACAGAGAAAGAAAGAGAACTAGAAAGAGATTTGGGGCTCGCTGGCTTTGGGTCACTAAAGACCCCTACCAATATTCACAATTTCAACCACAACTTTACACTATTAGCGATATTTTTTACATAGTCATTTACTTAACACAAAGTTAAATAAAATAAAAAAGGAGAAAAATATTTGTTTACGATATTAACGGTTGCAACAACGCACTCAAGTTTGAATATATACTACAATTATTTGTGATGAACATTTATATAATTTGTAAAATTATTCTGAACTGTAGAAAATGGGAATATAGAACGTTAAAGCACTTAATGCCCATCTGGTTACGATTCAATGGATATTTTTGACAGAAAACAGAGCGTCTTTCTAAATGGGATCGTCAATGACAACACACATAAGCAAATACACGTTCTTGGACAAAAATCATTCTTTATTTCCCTTTCGTTTCCATTACATTTTCCTCGCAGAATCCTATCAATCGATAAATTTAATCATTTCTCTTTGGGAAACAGTGTCAAATCTCCGATGACCCATTTCGTGAAAAGCTCCCTAACGTCAGATCTGATCGAACATCGAGCAGAGGCATTTCCTCGACATTTTCGCGTCATCAGTTTATGGAGTAAATCGTGGGAATGGCATACGTCTCGTAGGGTGGCTCACGAATCGACGGGAGGGTCGAAGAGAATCGTCGCTTTGTCGCGACGCCGGTGACGTTCGTCGTCTCGCGATTGTTGATCGAGCCCCAGGCCCGATGGAACTTGAAATGGCGGCGGTACTGTGCGATATCGGCGTCTTCATTCAGATAAGGTCTCAATACCTTAATGGGTCGGCCTATCGGACCCAGCCACCTAACATCCTCGCGTCCTACTGTCGCATTGTCTGGCTGCCGTTGCTTCACGACGAACATCGACCATCTCGATAGACGATTTCGATATCTGTTCCCTCGCGACCGGTCCTTTGTCGTTTCGGCTTAAGATGGAAAATTAAGATCGAACGTGTATGTATATATAGGGTGAGTCGGGACGAATGATGGAGGACGATTCTACGTGTAAAAATAGACTCAAAATATAGAATCAAATTTTTTCCTAAGAGACTCGGTCTTGTAAATGATTAAATTCGAAGATTGGCCGCCATAAATAGACTGAAAATACAGAACCAAATTTTTTCCTAAGAGACTAGGTCTTGCAAACGATTAAATTCGAAGATTGGCCACCATAAATAGACTGAAAATACAGAATCAATTTTTTCTCGAAGGGACTAGGTCTTGCAAACGATGAAATTCGAAGATTGGCCACCATTAATAGACTGAAAATACAGAATCAATTTTTTTTTCCTAAGAGATTCGGTTTTCGAGAAGTTAAATTCAAAGATTGGCCGAAAATACAAAAAAGGTTGATTGCATATTTTCGATTCATTTTTACAGGAAAAATCATTTTCTGTCATATTTTTTTCTTGTGATTTCCAGACCACCCTGTGCATATCGTTTGCGAGAAAACTAAGATTCCGAGATAGCCGCACAAGAGGATACGGTTGAATTTTATCTCGCAAGTGGAGAACGGATATTTATACTTCTCATACTTCCCTCGGTCTTTAAGCTGAGTTTTAATGAAACGTAATTATGGCAAAATGATTTTCCCCACGGCAATGACTCGCTAACGACGCAAACCACGGCTAAGAATGAATTTAAGTTGTCCGCGGAGTAACTTCAGGCAAACGGTAACTTCGAATTTCTTTATAAAAACCGTTTCCATTTCGTTCTCTCCTTAAAGCAAGAAGAAAAAAAGAAGATAAGAGAAGAAAAACCTTCTCTCTGCTCCGAAACAACAAATTCCATCTCTTCGTCGCCAGGTGTACCAGATTTCATTATCTCACGGAATAAAACGGTTCATCGACGACCATTGTTTCTCACAAACTTCTCGAAGAAGTCAATCCAGGCGAAGAAATGTTTAAACAAAACCCAAAAGTACCTTCTTTATCTACCCTTCTCATACTCCCGCCTTTATATTCTCCTTTCTATTATTCTGAAAGGGAGAAGGGAAGTTCCGATAGTTGCAGATGTAACGTGAAACCAGTTCCACGTTCTTTTTTCCCTCTCTATCCCTCTCCTAGCTTCTACGACGGCTTAATGGAGCGGCAAAGCGCTTTATCTCCGAATTTTCGAGAAGAATGAGTCGCAGATGCCGATTGAGGATTGAAAAAAAAAAAAGAGAAACGAAGAGAAGAAAAAGAAGGGAGAAAAATAGAAAAGAGGGTTCCAGACGTCGTCCTTCAAGTGGCGCCCTCTTCAACCCATCGGATAATTCAGGGTCGTGGATACGAGGAGAACGGTATTTGCCTATAATTCGACGCTTTGCTTAACAATGCGAATCGTTCCTCTCCTCCCTCGATCGTCCTTCTCTCTTTCTCTCTCTCTCTACGTTCGATTCATCGATCCTCTTTCCTTTCTAAATGTTAAATGGAACGAGACGCGACTCGTCGATGCGAGAATCGAGCGCTGCAACGAGAGACCGCGTTTCCGGCCGCTTCCGCCTCCTCCACCATTGCCACCATCACCTCCTCCCCTCCACCACCGACAGATTCCTTCAACCGCCACCCATGAAACTTTCATTCGAGCTTGAATTAAAAATTTCTCCGACTAACCCATCCTCTCCCCTCTCTGCCCTTTCGTCCCACTTCGGCGACCACTCTCCGCCGCCATCTCGATTTTATTCGACACTTTGAACGTCGCCTATGAATCTTCTGTTCACCTGTATACGTAATGGGAGAAAAGTACTTTTTTTTTTTATAGAAAAGAGTGGACACGAAGAGGCAGCGGGGAAGGAAAGTGGAAATAAATGAAACTGAGTTAGAGTTTGTAGATTCTTTTGTCTTTAATTAATCCATTAACCTATGATTTCTTCTCGTGGCTATACATTTCTAAGTACCAGTTACTTATTGTTTTATTACCATTTTAAATGTATTATAGATTAAGTATGATTGACAAGTTTCAGTGTTATCAATTGGAAGGAAAGTTAGAATTGAAATTAACGTTTGTTGTTAATATAACTGTTTTTGTCGAATCTCAGGCAGAATTTGTGCCACGAGTCTAACTTGTTGTGGGGCAAAGGGTTAATAAATTATTGTTATAGATACACTTTCAAAGACTCGACTACGAAAGTATCATACATTTTTCTAAGAAAATTCTCAAGTTTCTACGAATTTCCCAATAACTGTGGAAGAATCGTGAAACATTCTAAATCTCGAAGGATCCATACTTCAAATTTGAACCTTCCATATTTTCTTGGAAATTTCTAATATCGAACACTCCATCATATCTCCACTAGCATCTAAACCAAACCTCCAGCCATCACAAACCCAAGAAACTCTTTGAACACTTCGATCCCCCAAAGGGGCGAAAGCATTCATAACCGCGAACTTTCGCTGTGTTTCTCACCGGATATTTCCCTTGAAAAACCACGAATTTCCCGTGGTGTCAAACTTCGAAGTAGCATCGAGAACTATCTATCTTGAAAACACTCCCGAGAAAATCGATGAAACGTGATGCTCATCGTCGACGAGCCTCTCGTCTTCGATTTATTTGACGAGATCGATCTTAGATCCAACGTTTCAACCAATTCACCATTCGCTGACATTCTCGTTGAGCAAAGTTTATTGGAATGTGCTTAATTAACTTTCCAGCGGTGACTTGGACGCTTGGCGTCGACGTCGTCGCGATTATCCGTAAGCCGACGGAAGGAGAAACAGCTGGAAATCCGACTTGTCGAACAATCTATACCTATAAATTCCCACAGTTTGGTCTAGGCCAAACGGGAGGAAACTAATCGGCCCAGATCCTCGGTTATAATACTGTCTCCGTTTTAGCACTGTCTTTTGCCTTCGATTCCTTCCTTTCTCTAACAATAGGAGACGAATAGTTTCTCTCCTTGGAGGATTGTAAGTTCATTTCGCTTCGAAGATTCAATTATTGACGAAGTTTCTGCGGTTTTGATTTTTTCACTGTGAATACAGTAAGACACTGACGTTGATTAACACGCTAAGCGCCATATTGGTCTCTGAGGACCGACGCTGAACTTTTCGTTTCGCTAGTTCTCGAAACAGCTTCGAATTTAGAAACTAATTCTCTATGATAAATTAACGGGCTCCGTTGAAACAGTTTAAGCAAACATACGGCTTTACTCTACAGGTGTTAGAAAGTTGCCACTTTCTTCGTTATATTTAGCGTAATATTCTTTACAAAACTTTCGAAACTGAACGGCTATGCGAAAAGTTGATCGAAATCAACGTGGCGCTTGACGTGTTAATTCTCTACAATATGATTTATTATTCTTTGACGCTGATTAATTCTCTACAACCTGATTTTTCTGTGAGTAGAAAAGTTACAATTTATTACAATTTGTTAAAAAAATGTTTTCTCAAAGATCGTTAAGTATGAAAAAGGATTTCACACAGTGGAAGTTACTCTCTTGTGAACCAAGAATTAAACATTATTTTTATAAAATATGTTTGAATTCATTTAAAAATTCTCTTATAATAACTAATAACGCGTCTTGTACCTAAACTCTACTTCATTCGACGCTTTCGCGTGTCTTTTAACGCCTCACCAGCGTTAAACGGTGTCTCCCTATACAAAGTGCGTTCACATCGAATATCAATTGCTCCAGGGAATTCGTAACATACCCGTTAACCCAGAACCGAAGTATCCTCTAACCTTAAGAAATGAAAAAAAAAGGTGGAAAAAAGGAAAAAGGAAAAAAAAAAAAACAGAGAAAAGTAGTAAGAAAAAAAGAAACACAAGATTGCTGATTTCAGAAGAAATGTCATAGCTCTCGTTCTCCGGCGCCCTTTGTCTCAGAGAGGAAGCGGAAGAACACGAGAGCAGAAACGAAGCAGCCTCTTAAGTGGCGCATGAAAATTCAATGAAAAGTCACGAGAGGACCGAGGATCGATAGTCAGCTCCGGGGTGGAGAAGAGAGAGAGAGAGAGAGAGAGAGAGAGAGAGAGAGAGAGAGAGAGAGAGAGAGAAAGAGGGTGCACACGGGGTGACCGTGGGTCGAGGAGGCATAGGTGCCTCTGTTGGCCGTCTGCCAATGCTTGCCTATCTATGTGGAACACCTGTGCTTGCTCGACGTTACCTCGATATTTCGAACGAGCAACAAAAACCGCGCGACTCCGCCCGATACAGCTAATTTCACAAATGAATTCGACGCTTCCACTTTCGGCATTCTTGCTCCTCTAACTGACACGAATCTCTAAACCTGGATTAACGTGTATCTACATTGGTACGTTGTAAGAAAAGCGTCGATCCTCTGCGTTAACCTCGTTTCGTTCTTCCAATCGATGAAATTTTCGCGAAACGAAGCGGAGCTTTAACACTTTATTGAACACTCGCAGCTGAACTCTCTCTAGTCACATGGTAAAGAAAAAACAAAGTAGGAAATAGTAAATATAAAAGATTAACAGGCTTCCGATTGACAAAGATTAATAAACAGATAAAGTGTTAAGTTAATCGAGGAAAGGTCGAAGATTCGCGACTTTAAAGTGAGAAAGAAGAAATAGGAGATAGTGAGTCAGCAGTGAAGAACGATTTCGAGTTAGCAGCACGAAGGACACTTCTCTTCTGTATTAGCAAAGTTTTGTGACACGCGTACATATGTATCCGAGTGTCCACAAGAGGGAAGAAATGCAAGTTTCTTCGCGGTCGAGCACCGCTTTGCGCACGACACCCTCGGGAATCTACTCTAACGGATGGACCACGAGGAAAGCAGCAACCTTTGAAATTGAAATAAAGAAACAAGACCTACTGGGAGGAAAAGCGACGGATTTCACGGAACCTAGAAATCATGTTTTTCTTTGTTCTCTCTGTTTTTTCTGTTCCCTTCTTGTCGTATCTATGAAGATTTCGAGCAATCTAATCTCGCGAAGTTCCTAATCACTCGAAAAGTCCCTCTGACAATTCCTCGAAGCGATTCTACCGGAAACGGCCATCGTGGAACGTTTCCATCGAGGAGAAGGCACTTTCCATCGGGGCAACTGGCTCGTTTTAAAGCGATTAAATTATTTTCTTTTCCCTTTTTAGATGATCGAACAGGGACAAGGATTCCAGGAGAGGCTGTACACACGGTGACAAGGCTACCTTCCATCAGGAATAACGGTCATCCAGAGGCCAATAAGTCCATTCAATTCTCTAAACTCGTCTCTTCTATCCTGCGTTGCTTCCCTTTCAATTTCCCTCCCCTGTTCTTCCGTTCTATCCGCGTTTCTCTGTCAGTTTATCTGTATATCTGTCCGTAGGTCATGCCATTCAACTGTCCAACCTTCGTGGAAGATCGAAAGTGGTTATCTCTGCAGAATTGGCAGAAACGAGGCTCCTAATTCTATCGAGTTACATTCGCCAGAGCTGTTATTCATACAATGCGTTCGTTTTCTTCCGCGATTTTGAAGGCTTTGTTGGTTTTCGAAGTAACTTATCCTGGATCAAGGAGAATTTTCGATGATCCAGCTCGAATTAACGCTAAATTTACGAGACACGTCAAGTTGACAAGTTCTGAAACTGTAGAAATTATTACCATTGTTTCTTAATATTTTCTCCGACTATTATTGACCCTTTGCATTCTACTAACAGATGTTCCATTCAAGTTTCATTTATATTAACTCTCGAATAGCGAGGTGTGTTTCAACCGATTGTTAGATCTCAGCAATATGTACATTAGGATGAACAGAGACTATTAAAGATCAGAGAACTTAAAAACTCATAAAATCGTACAAATGGTAATTGAGTACACCTTAGAAAAGATTCTCGAGGCTTTTGAGAGAAACACAGAGGTGGACAGCGCGGAAATAATTGTAATTTGGGTCAGATCTGACCCATTCCTCACTTCTTTTCTCTCGAAAGCAAACTTTTGCCTCTCGAAAGCTTCGTTGCGGAAGTGTTCTGGAATTACTGTGACAGAAAATGCTCCTCGGAGTGCAAAGAACTAATTGTACGATACGAATATACAGGTTGTTTCATAAGATACGCGAGTATATTAAAATGAGGTGAAATACGAAACAGAATTGTATGAACTTTTCGTAACGTTAATATTTCTAATTTTTTTTCGTTGAACCTAGCGAGTTTATTAGTAATCATATCGGTTCTCGCAAAGTGAAATGAGAAAAAAAAAGAAAATGGAGGGTGCATTTTCAAAGTGGACGTGTCCAGTGTGTGTTCAGGCCAAAGAAATTGATTTTAACGAACGCGCTGCGAATTGATTATACATGCGGGATATATCGCCGATGTAATTACTTTTCCGGGAGAATGAAACGAAAAATATTTTCCATCCTATGCAGATTTCCATCGCGATCCACCGGCGGAACAGGTGTCAATTGTGCAAAATGAATACCGGCCGACACAGAATACGTTTTAACGAATACGAATTCTGAACTAAACAATAATGGATATTGAATTTTCAGCGAAAATAGCCTCTGTGTGTATACGGTGGCGAGCGAGGCGATAAAAGAGGGGGCGGGTTGGCTTTCAACCCGCAGTGTCAATGAATAATTGAAAATATAATTTGAAAACCGGTCAAACGAACGATTATGAAAGAACGTATATAAGTGATCGATAGTTTGAAAAGTCGACGGTATCGTTTCCGTTCTCATAGTTTCAGCCACTTTAAAATTGAAGAGAGAAAGAGAGAGATTTCATGTTTTCGGCGTGAGTTCAAGCAGAAATTCACGATTAAACAGTGTTTTAAATCTTCTAGCGCTTAAACGCATATGCTTCTTGGCTAACTCTCGACATCCTTCTGCTCTCTGTGATGTCCCTGGAGGCTTGGCGAACGCCGGATTTAGACGTATAAACACGGACTTTAAGAAATTAACTTGGCAAACTGCTGATTCTGAAAATTCCTCGTGCTGAGTGAAATAGTTCAAAGATATACAACGATTCGGTAACTGATTTTTCAGTGATATTACAAAGAGTATAATAATTCTAAATCTGAGGTATTTTTCTTCGAAAGAAAATTATTCAAATTGAAACTGAAATTATGCTATTTAGCAAAATTAAAGGATAATTTTGTAATTCAAAATTTGGCTGTTCTTAATTGTTTCTTTAATACTAATGTCACAATATTCTACTGGATATCCTCAAAATCATACGTAAATTGTAAAAGAAAAATTTATTTATTGTTCAATTGTTGAATAATTAACAATTTTCTACCATAAAGAATTTCACATCGATTTTTTGGCAGTGAAAAATATATTTCTAAAAGAGAAATTTTTTTTGATTTGAGGCAAGTCACTATAGTTGAAATTGAAATTATATTATTTAACAAAATTAAAGGACAGTTTTGCAATTTGAGATATTTGAACTCTTTTTAAAACAATAAGCAATAGACATGAACGATATTTTAATAGATACCTTCAAAAGCTGAAGACTATTAGCTAAAATTGTAAAATAAAGCAAATTTATTTATTCCTCAATATTTGGGTAGTTAATAATTTTCTAGTAGAAAGAATTTCACATCGATTTCCTGAAGAATTTACTTGCGTTAGTTGAGCCGTTCTTCTACCAACAACCGAAATATCTTCATTGAAATATTAATATCAATTCGCTGTACATATGTTCCAAATATAACGTACAAAATACACATACAAGGTGGATTAAAATTCGCAATTCTGAAAAGTTCTTAAAGTATCTTAAACTGTTCAAATATCGGTGTAAACCTGACTGTAAGTTCTTAACATTTGTCTCCGCTATTCTGCCAATTCCACTAAGAAAACCTTATCGATCCCTTCAAAGAGTCTTCACCCTTTACTCTTTGAAACTCTCCTGAAAAGCGCGGCATAGCAGTCTCCTCTTAAATGTTCCAAAAAGAAAAAGGAAAACGTTCGGTGTTCTAAAGCTACCCAATCAAACCTATCGAAGCAGCGAAAGAAAAGTGGCAATGTCGAAGGTAAAATTGGCCTAATCGGAGCAATAAGTCAGCTAATAGAAGGGGAATAACCGATCGGTAAGGGTAAGAAAGGCCGGCCACTCGTCTGGAGGGTTGAAAATCGATTTACGAGCGCGGCCTGAACGGAAGCGTAGCTTTATACGATAGGTCGAGGGCCGTTGGTCGCGGTCCACGTGCTATAACTTCACCTGGTAGCGTAATTGCTTTATTAGGAACTCATTTGCAGGTCCTCCCTACCTCCGTCTACCCTTGTAAATGGCGACACGTCGAATTAAACCGAGCGATCGAACGAGGTCGCGATTCGCTGAGTTCGTTTGCGGTAATACACTCTACATCCGCCGGTGTGTTCCGCTTACTTTCCGCTTCCTTACACCAACCTCATCCCGACGTTTCCAACCCCCCTGACGCGCGTGTAATTATGCTAGTAGGGTCGTGTAATTGAGTAACCAGCTGTAGAAGCGGAGTTCTGCGCGTTTGTTGCTTCATAAGCGAGATCTTTTGATGTTGATACAACATACCTGCTCTCTACGCTCGATTTTTCTTCTTTTTCTTCCTTTTTCTATTTTCTCTTACATCTCGGTGGTGTGAATTACATTTGCATGTGTTTCATGCTTGTACCACACTTTTCAGATTTCTGATCGTTTTTTCTTTCCTTCTTCTTCTGATTACGAGCGTAGAGTTTCTTTGAGGTTACTCTTGATCCAGATTACTTCTCTTCGTTCCTTCTACGTTCTACACCGGCTACCGGGCCGTGGAAAGTTCGGCGACACTTGGCGTGGAAACCAAATTTTAACGAATTCCTTTTCATCGATGTGATTAGTGTACCGGTAATTGTGAATTTTCTTTTTTTTAAATTGGCGAAAAATCAAGAATAATTGATAGACTTTAAATTCTAGTGAAAATACGAAAAAAGTTGAAAATTCTGAGGGGTTCTAATTATTCAGTTAGAGGATGTATAGTCGAACGAAATGATAAATCTTGTTCAATTAATAATTGTCGCGATAGGTGAGAGCTATTCGAGGGTTTTCAGGCTCGAGGATAGCCGAAAATCGCGAGGAAATTCTCCTCGAGGAGAATCCCATCCGTTGAATTCGGTCCGCGACGGTGTAAAAACTTGGAAACTGGCCATAGAGGACGGTAAAAAGTTCCGAAACGTTCTAGATGGCCTCGTGAATTGGTGCGTCTGTCCGATTTTTTTCACCACCCTCCTGAACAATTTCGTTCGCCATCCGGACGATCGGACGAGGAGAATTCGCGGCACGTAGTGACTCGCTTAGGAAAAACATTAAAAATCGCCACCGGCGATATCCGTTTTTCTTTTTTTAAATCGTCGTTACTTGGCGCCAGGCCACGACTAGCCTTAATTAAAGATCTCGAAGCGTATGGTCCCTCGAATCACCTCGAAACCTACGACTATTCTTGATCTAACCGCATTCTACTCGCTGGAACTCATCGTGGCAGTCTAGTCACATCTTCCGAGCTGAACTCACTACTGAACTTTCAACCCTTGGACGAAGAACGGTTCAAATAATCGCGTGAATGATTATATCTCAGTCTGTTTGGATCTGAGCTTATTTTTCTTCCGATTTTCTCCTTTTTTATGGATTCTTGGGTGTTTCAACTCTTGGACGAAGAACGGTTCAAATAATCGCGTAGAAGACTATGTCTGAGTCTGTTTGGATCTGAGTTTGTTTTCTGCCCATTTACTTTTTTTTTTTTTTGTGGATTCTTGGGTGTTGGAATTTTCACCGATAAAATGAGTATACGGTGCTTAAGAGGGAACCGATTTTTAGCTTGAGGTTTATTGCATCGCTTGAAGGCTCCAAGGAACTAAAAAGTTAGTCCAATAAGGATGTGTAAATATGCACTTAGGCTGAGGATCTTTAAATTATTTAACTATGTTCCACTAGCTAGATTAAGTTGAAACTTGTACACATAGTAGGTCGATAACAGAGCATTATTTATGATTTTTTTTTGGAGATGATTGCTCGAAGGATTCTTTGCAAAAACCACCCTCAAAGGATAGACTATCTTTTTTCTATCCTCAATAATTGGTTTGTAGTTCTAAGAAAATACCTTAGTCCACAAAGTTTTTATATTTTCGGTTCGTTTAAATATCTCAAATGTTTACTGAGAAAATAAATAAGAGAGATTAGGGTTTTCACCCTTATATTACTCTTAAACGAAAGGGATAAGAGATCTGATTTAACTTAATCGGTAAAAGCACCAAGTTAACTTTCGAAGTTAGAATTTTGCAATAACACGTCAGAGTAAACACAACCGGCAAACGTTTGGGAAGCTCATTCAGCCATTACTGCGGCTCGTTAAAAAAGGAACCCGCACACGCACAAGCGCAAGCTATTTGATTAAAACGGATCATTGAAGCCGATATATCGCGAATTCAATTGAAACTCGTTTCGGTCCCTTTGCGATCGTCGGCCTGATCGCTCGTCCAATTACGAGCCAGAAAGAAATCGAGCCTCCTCTACTCTCTCACTCTCTCTTCCTCTCTTTCACTCTCTCTCTCTCTCTCTCCTTTCTCGATTCGCCTACGTTCCCCAGGAAATCGAACCTCGCCAGCGCGTGGCCAAAATTCGCTCCTCCAATTTCCGGCTAGCGCGCGCTTCAGAAAGCGAGACACTGTCCCCACGAAAATTGAAAGGATCTCTTCTGCCGCCGCGGGTACGTGTCTACTGATTGTTTAATTCTCTTTAATTTTCACCGTCTGGAAATCGCTACATTTTTCCTCGAATTCGAAGGGCTGGTTAATTAACCTCACTAGACACATTCAGCTGTGTATTAGTTTTGTTGAGGGGTTATGTGAAATAAAAGAATCGTGTAGAGTAAAAGATGTACAATAATTATGTTGAAAAAGGACGATGGAAGAAATGTATATAAAGATGCTCTAGGTAAAGTGTACAAGACGTATTAGAACTTTGTAACAGACAATGCGTACATTTATATCTGGAACATTCGTAGGCGTCTCTAAACCCTAATTGGCCGACGTGGCATAAAACAGCCGGAAAAGAGAATCCGTTATTTTCCAATATCTTTAGGATGTGAAGTTTTCCACGAAATATAAGAAATATTAATGCTTTGTTTTAACAATTTTTGCTTTAGAGTTCAGTCGAACGTCCTAACTTGTGTGGGCAAGTATTTATGAAACGAAAATTGTATTTGTTATAGTAATATCTAGTATATATTAGTATATATAGTAATATTAGGTAGTAGAACAGGGTTTCAAGGCAGAGTTCGCGGGAATAATTTGTGTACATAAAGTAAAATAAAACTGAGTTGAAATTAAATGAAAATAACTAAGTGAAAATAAATGTTTAATGTATGTTTTTCAGAAAACACAGTTACGTGCGTCAAAATTCACGGTCTATTATTGCTCGGTCGATCGATCAGGCAGAGATTGGCCGCGTTATTATTTATCCACGACACGAATCGCAACGTCAAATGACGATTTCGCACGGATCATTTGAACCGCGAAATTCTCCCAACGCTTCGGTCATCTTCGCGAGGATCGATCCTCGTCATTTCGAAGTTTCTATTACGCTGTAAATTTCTTTTTTTTAAGCACTAGAACGTCAGGAAAAATCGACACGAAAGTTCAGCTGTTAGAGAAACGAGAGAGAGGAGGGGGAAAAAAAAAAATGGTCGCGTAAAGGCAGAGCGCGCCAATTCGAATCCACGATCCCTCCCATAAAATTGCAAATCGGCCAGCGCTTAATCGCAAATTGGAAATCGCCGCGGGAGCCCGTACGACCAACGCGGAATGCTCACCTGCTAGCAAACCCAGTCGACTATCGATACCAGCACACCTCTCATCCGGGCCCTATCGCGAATTTTCGCTGAAAAATAGCGAGGATCCGTGGAGTGTTGGCCACTGGTCAGATAAGCGCGCGTTGAGCTCCATTTTTGCGAGTGATTCGAAATGAATCAATCGGAAACAACTTTTTCACCAAAAACCGTCGACAATTTCTTCGTGAAGATAACCTATTCGGTTATTGAAACGTGTCATCGAAAGAATATCATTCGAGCTATTTAACTTCTTGATTTGCGATTTCTTTCTTGCTGAATTATCCATTTCTAATGGCTATCATTCATATGAATGACTATTACAAAATACGTGATAGAGAAAGAGAGAGAGAGAGAGAGAAGCACATACTCTCACACAGAGAGAGAAAGAGAGACGCGGGAGGACGGAAAGTTCTCCGCAGTGATCCCCAGCGCGGCGATTTTTTGCGGCGCTAGAGATCAACGAGTCGCGAAATCAGATACGAGCGTGGTACCGGTTGGCTGGATAAATTTCGGGGAAATTAAGGATGGCGTACCGGGCTAATTAATCGCGATAATCGCCGTGTGGAGGGAGGGATGCAAGGGTAGCGACATGTCTGGCTCGTTTCCCCTCGAGAGACTATACAGCGAGCGAGCGAGAGAGAAACGAAAAGTTCTGCAAAGTTTGATACCGCCCTGTGAATATACTGCACGCACTTCCTGCGCCGGTAGCACGCACACGAGCAGGTAAACACGAAACCAGCCCTTTCGACGCGAATCGAATCGACGCTGCACACGCGATTCGCCTCGTCCTTCTGGTCACCGGTTCGTTCCCTTTTTTTTCTCTTTTTTTTCCCCCTCTATTCGTATTTTTTCTTTTTTTCGTTTCTTTTAATACGCTGCGTGTATGCGTGTATTTGCATGCGATAAATCGTGGACCTTGGATCTTGAACTCCACCCTTGGAAATTAAATTACGATAACAAAAAAGAAGGAGAGGAAGGTCGGTACACGGGGTTGTAAACCCATTAACGACAACAGGGGGCTTAATAATGGAGTGGAACTTAATGACTACGAGCTTTTGGTAATCAAAATCTTCGTAAAGGGTCGTTGTTTAGTTTGAAACTCTGAACGAGTGAAATGGTACACTCGGATGGTGTATTTATTATTCGACTTTATTTCTTTTTTCAGCAGTACTATAACTAGACTAACGATTTTTATGCAAATTCATGTTTTTGAGAGTGATGTGAAAGAAGTGGTATTTCGGTGAAAACATTATTTCACATTCTAGGTATTACAATATATACTATAGTTTGAATATTAAATTACCTACGAAGTTTTAAACATTCGCAGTCTAATTATGACACTTGGTGAAAAAGATATCTGAAAAATTTCTGTGTAACCGAATGAATGAAGCTTGTGGTGTGTTTGAGGTAAATTGTTTAAAATTTTAACGATATTTCACGTTAATTTGGAACGTATTCGTGTTCCCTTTCTCCGAAATTATCAAGGAATATTTTTTATTCAAAGGATAATTTCCTTTCTTTCAGCAATACGTTAAAAATCGTTAAATTTTACCATTAAATTTAATATGCAACGGAGAATCTGAAAAACTGCTTCTTAATAAAACGATTACTCATAATTAATATAAAATATCTTTATATTGCCATCCAACTACTCATTTGTCAAATAATAAGACACTAATATTTTATTTTCCTAAGATCCGCATTTTATCCTTGAAAAACCTTTTCCTCCGCTTCTCCTGCATTAGAATTAAACCAAAAGAAAATAATTGGGCGTCTTTGTTATCAAGTGGAAGTCGTTCTTCCTTCGCCGCGAGTTTTCTCGACATTTTCTTTTCGACGGAAAAGAAAATTTATCTTGTCTTGTTTCTCTTTAAATATTACTTAATTATTCATACACAATTCTTCAACTTTACATTTATACAATGAAAAACTGTTCAAAAATAGAATTATTTCCTATTCATCTTCTCTTTTATTTTCTCAAGTATGCTTCCACCAGCAGTACTAAATATATGCGGACTGTTTGCACATGTTTGCGGACAATTGTCCGTCAGTCTGAGCGAGTCTTTACTAAATAAACGTGAAGTTCTCCCGACTTCCAAAGAAATACAAAAAAGAAAAAGAAAATTGCAGAACGTCGAGAGTTTCCAGTAAACAGTATAATCCCAAACGTTCTCCAAGTCAGAGAAGAAGTTTCCCAACAAGTGGGCTCCTCACGGTTAATTCGATAACGCGTTACGTATAAACGTGCATAACGAGTGGCTAAATAGAGTGACGAGTCAGCTATAAACTTACAAGAATCTCGAGGATAAGGTACGAGTGAGAGAGAAGACAAACTGTAGAGAGACCAAGGGAATGTTGCTCGGGGAATAAGATCAGAATTGATGCGAATTGAGGATGAAGAGGAGAAGGGTCGTTGCTATTTGCAATTTACTCACCTTGACGCGCAGAAGGTGTTGGAGACTTTGAGCTTGGCTGCTATTTAAGGGTGGATTGTCAGTCCCGAGACGCGCCACTGCAATCACGTTCTCTCGGGTCGCGTTGTAGAGGAACAGCGTGCACACTGTCTGCAAATAAAACGGAGAAAGGAAAAAAACGTGTACACGGGATATGTCTCGACGTCATCCAACGGTATCTAGCATTATTAAGTTTCGCCCCGGTTGGCCCGTGTTCGTTTTATATTCCCGATTCGTCTGGCTACCCTTTCTCCTCTACCAGTGAGATAGAAACGAGAAGATTTTTCCCGTTCGTTCCGCGTGAATACCTCACGGTTGAGAGAACGCCGACGTTTCGGCTTAAAATTTCTTCACTCTGCTATTCAGGCGACACTTTCGAAAGGGATCTCGCTGGGTTAGGGCAAACATAGGGGAATGTTTTTCTTCTTTTTCTTTTTTTTTCTTTTTTTTTTTTAGAGAGATGAGGACGAAGTGGAATAGAAGAGAACGAGTTGTGTTTCAGTGGAAAGATTCGAGGATAATGATAAGTAGAGAGGTGAGATGTTTTACCTGATTGTTAACTTCTTCTCTCATGAAGCTATCGAGGGACGACACCGCGTCCAGGACCGTGAGATTATTGTGCTGGCGCAAGAAACTCTCGTCCTTCTCGCTGTAGCCCAGGAACATGAAAACTCCGTGCGGTATAGAGTATGCGTCTGTAGCAATTTCATCGACAGAATTATTTCGAAGTTCTAATCAATAGTTATAGACCCAGCTCTAAAGCTGAGTATAAGCTGTGAAAGACATAAAACTTGTCAGAAAAAAAGAAAAAGAAAAGGTAGATGATGTACGAAGTGTTTCATATTTTGCAACCAAACTTCGTCAGTATGTTAAAAAAAAAAAAAGATGGTATAGGTACTCATTTGAGGCTGTATTAAAGAGTTATAGCTATAATACGAAACACAGCAAGGTTATAAAATTGTTTTGTTATATAGTGTAGATGCAGTTTTAAATTTAAAAATAACATTCCTATAATGGTAATATTCAAGAAGTTGCACAACACAGCAAATAATCGCCGTTAATATACTTAAAGTTTCTATTGAAATTAGTAAAGTCTTTCCTAGATTTGATTCGGCTATAGTCTGCATCGATTTATTTTCTCGTGAAGGTTGTATATTCACTAGGCATTTTAAATATATAATAAATAATTCTTGTTAATACCTAAAGTTACTATTGAAATTAATCCGAAATAATTTGACCATTTTATTTAGCTATAGCTTCAATTTTCTATTGAAATTAATGGGAAATTTTTGTCAAATTCACTAAGCTATAGTCTGCACCGATTTATTTTCTCGTGACGGTTGTATATTCACTAGATATTGCAAATATATAATAAACAATACCCGTTGAATATTTGAAGGTTTTATCGAAATTAATAACAAATAATCTGATCATTTCATTCAGCTGTAGCTTCAATTTTCTATGGAAATTAATGGGAAATTTTTGTCAAATTCACTAAGCTATAGTCTGCACCGATTTATTTTCTCGTGAAGGTTGTATATTCACTAGGCATTTTAAATATATAATAAACAATACCCGTTGAATATTTGAAGTTTTTATCGAAATTAATAACAAATAATCTGATCATTTCATTCGGCTGTAGCTTCAATTTTCTATGGAAATTAATGGGAAATTTTTGTCAAATTCACTAAGCTATAGTCTGCACCGATTTATTTTCTCGTGAAGGTTGTATATTCACTAGATATTGCAAATATATAATAAACAATACCCGTTGAATATTTGAAGTTTTTATCGAAATTAATAACAAATAATCTGATCATTTCATTCAGCTGTAGCTTCAATTTTCTATGGAAATTAATGGGAAATTTTTGTCAAATTCACTAAGCTATAGTCTGCACCGATTTATTTTCTCGTGAAGGTTGTATATTCACTAGATATTGCAAATATATAATAAACAATACCCGTTGAATATTTGAAGTTTTTATCGAAATTAATAACAAATAATCTGATCATTTCATTCAGCTGTAGCTTCAATTTTCTATGGAAATTAATGGGAAATTTTTGTCAATTTCACTAAGCTATAGCCTGGATCGATGTATCTACTCATGAAGGTTATTATATTCACCAGGCGAGGGCCGCATGCATATGAAACGACCACTGTAGCAAAGGCAGGGCCCGCGATGCGCCTGATACGCTGGTGCCTCGTGGTTGTAGAATGCGAAGTCTGTCTTACAGGGTGACGAGTCCACGCAGATCGTGTGGCAGATCAGAACTTCTCCCTCGCCACACTGGCACAGTTCTGAGCACTCTGGCTCGTCCTCGCGATACAGCTGCAGGGATCAAGTACACGCTGTTTGGCTCCGAAGTTCAAAGGATTTTCCTATAAATCTTCCTTCGCGATACGTGCTTGAATTGCGTTCAAAAGGTTGATCTACCATATTTTCTTTATTTAAGAAGAAAAAGATCCAAGTCCAGGAAGATTTTCGAAGGATAAGTTTGATTTCGCTTGCATTTATACTTCGCGACGTGTTGCTTCTTCAAATAATTTACAAAATTCCGAATACTCAACCTTTAGTTTCATTTTATCAAAATTCTGTACACCATATTCGCGATTATTCTTCTAATTCTCCACTTTGATGTGAAACTTTAGCTTCTCCGCGAATACTGATTGACTGGTTTGAGAGGAGTCGAAAATTCGGTATGAGAATGTTGGAGAAACTTGTGGAAAGAGAAAAGTATAAGTTGAAACTATTTTTAATTTTTGCATTTCCTGCAGAGATGCTCGAAAATCCAGAAAAAAGAGAGAATCAAATAGGTGCACGACTGTTTATGAAAAAATGATTATGTTTCGTTTGACGAAGTTTGAAGCTTAGTTTAATCTGGTTTGTTCTCGTGTGACAAAACAGATTTTTCTCTGCATTTTCGTGACTTTACAAATAATTTGCCTAACATTTGTCGAGAAGTGTAAGATAAAAGGCTGCGTTTATCCTGTCGAGAGTATCATCGTCGTATCGAAATCGATGTCCCATAATGAAACGCGACAATCCGGATACACGTCGGTGGTGATTATTAAAGATGAATGGCAACCGAGAGTTCGAACAACTCGTACGCTGAATATTAATTATCGCCGACGTTAAACGCGATACTTGGAGAATGGAAACAGTTATCCAATCGAGGACACAGTTTGCTAATTCACGAGCATCGATCCCGTCTAGATAATCAACTGGCCGCTGATTTATGGAAAATATCTTCGCCGATTCTCTGTCGAATAATTCGCACGTGGATTTTTTCTCCCATCGGGAGTACGACGCCGAAACGTTAAAAGCCTCTGTTTATTATTTCCCTGTTGTCGAGTTTCTTTATTTCCCGCGCCAATTAAAAGCTTTCGTTTGTGTTTCTCGCTAAGCGCTCCTGTTGGAACGGAACTTTGAATGCCCGTTTACATTATACACTCGTTCGCTCGACGAGAGAGAAAAAAATATATATAGAGAGAGAGAGAGAGAAAAAAATAAAAGAAAATTTTCCACCAACTGTGATATAATGTCTGTCACAGTATTCCGTTTTAATAAACGTACGAATAATGGAGTTTAATAACTTCCCGCACAGGTATAGAAATATCCGAATAATCGTGGAAATTATTGCGCGAACTTACACCTGAATATTTTAACATTTTTATCCTATTTTATGAATTTATAACCTAACAACCTGTTCAACCTACATTTTTCCTCGTACACTTTTCAACATTTTTCCCGGAATGGAAAAGGAGTAGCAACACTTCACGTAGCTACCCTAATCTTCCTGGACTCGTAACCGAACGTTCCTTCCAACCTATCGAACGCCTTTCGCCAGGTACGCGGAAATACTTTGCAGATTGTCCAACTCACCCTTTTTCCTTTGCCCTCCCTTATGTATTGGTGACTTTGCCTTGGCCTTTGAACCACGCAGAAGCCTATAAAGAGACGAAACACACGTTCAGAAACGTGCTAGACGTTTCCCATGGCAAAACTGTTTCCCTGTTTCTCCTTTCCGATCCCCTTTTGCATACCTATTCGCTCGCCACACCCATTTCACGTTTCAAATCTTTCTTCTAGCCTTTGTAACGCTCGACGCGTGAATTCTCGCGGTGGCGAAACGAAAATTCTTTCCCGTGTCCCGGACAGAATCCGTTCTCGTCCAAGGTTCGAACGATCAAAGCAGCTTTGCCGCGTTTTCCATTCTAGGGAAGTTACGCGACAGTACGTGGCACGCACTCTTCTATGTTCTTTCGTGTGATTTCTCTTCCACGGGTTTTCAGAGAGTATTTCGTCACTTGTGAATGGAAATTTTTTGGGGATTTTCGACGAATTTTTGGAAATATATTAGATCGTCCCGAAAGTTCTTTTCGTTGTCTTCTAACGAGTAAATGTGCAGGTAAATCTGTTTAAAGTTGGAGATTTTAAATGAGGTGAAATTCCACCTTGAACAATTTTGGAAAAATGGAGTTGTCAGTCTTCCAAAGAGGTGAAGGCGAGTGACAAATCAAAATGGACCACTAAAATTCATTTAATCGCCTAAAATTCAATATTCTTTCTATCTACGACGAAAAAACTATATAATTCCACTTAAAAAAAAAAATCTCAGCTTGAAAATTCTGAAATTTCTCCACATAAAAGAAAATATTTGCGTCTCTTGAAACCACGTTACTTTTGTATTTAACAATTTCTCACAAAGTTACATGAGAAGTGAAAATGAATATCGAAAATGAAAGATTCTGTCCTTCACGTTTTACCAATAAAACGAAAAGAACTTTCAGGAACAGCGAATATTTTCAGGGAGTAATTTTTATTTGCAGCGAAGCTAACTTCGACAAACCTATTGTTCGAGAGAGTCGAAAAGATGAAACGAGAATGATTGTACCGTGACGAAAAGAATAAAGGATAACACTTACGAGGCGGTGTGGTAGTTGTGGTGGTGCTAGGAGTCGTACTCATGGTGGTGGTGCTGGTGGTGGTGATTTCCCAAGTTTCCGTGGGTTCGGTGGTTGGCCACCTCGTCACTTCCGGTATTTGATTATCTTCCACTTGTTCGACCACGGCGACCGTCGTTACGCTAACCGGTGTCTTGGTCGTCGATAAGACGGTCGTTGTCGTGGTCCTTGGGTAATGATGGTGTTTCCTATGCGTGTGATAATCCTTCTGGGACTCGACTGAAACCATTCAACAATTTCTTCTCTTAATCTCTTCCCTCTGCACTACGAATTTCCCAACAAAATCTCATTCCCTCGCATATTCATTCATGTATTGGGTTGTCCGGAAAATTCGTGCCGATTTTTAAGTAAATAAGCCAATTTCATACTTCAAAGTCTTTTTTTTTTGTTCTGTAAGGTATGTATTTTTTAATTTGACAATTTTTCGTCGTTTTTCAGGAAATTGAAAAATTCCGTTTTACCAAAAACTTTGTTTCTTTATTTGTTTCTTCTTTAATATCGGAATTTCCACTTTTAGATGTTGTCAACCGTTTGCGAAGAATTTTTTCTGACAGGCTACTGCCTCTTTAAACATGACATACATAATTTAACGTTTTACCAATATCTTTTCGTTGAAAGAAAAATATTCAATGTCAGAAGTGTACTCTATTTCCTTAGATCTTCAAAACTATATAACTATATATTTGCTTAGCAAAGCAATTAATAATTGCAATGAATGGACTTTCAAAAGACACGCGAAACAATAATCTTTCAGAATATGTACGAACTTCGTGTTTTTATATAATTTTATATGCTGTAATATATTCAAACACAACCTATCGAAAATCGGCACGAACTTTCCGGACAACCTAATACATTGCAATTCATATGTATTGGAACATCCATTATGATTGAACAGAAAAGATTATCCTATTCGAATCATATTTTCTCATCAAAGTTAGCGTTATATAGTAAATATACATATGTACTTGCATAGTCGAAGCTACGATATAGCAAGATCGTAAATTAAACACTCAAGTATCGGTACCTATTGATGCTGCGACACACAGGATCCTATATTGAAGCCTGAGAGTGGCAATTAATGCACGATAGCATATAATTTGACGTTTCAATTAGTAAATCGTTGAGCTAGGTCGAATTTTCATTTACAAATGCGAAATGTGTAAAGATTAGCTACTGTTTCAAATATATCGAATTTCTTTTCAACAACTACATAACTTTTTTCCACTTTCTACATGTATATGGGCAGGTACATCGATACTTTGCCAACCACTCGAGGAAATCTCCTTATATTACGAAAAGAATGGATATACATACTTGATATATTTGTGAATTTTCTAGTACGCCATTGCACAAATTCTTCTGTTTCGAGATTTTCAAAGAAAAGGCTGCGCTGTTTTGATATACTTTTACTTTATTTCAACATTTTACCAACTGTTTTACTAACCAAAATATTTGTTAGTAAAGTGATATGACATATCAGATAACTATTACTTCATTATTTCAACTGATGAAATTTTGAAAAAAAAAAGAATTTAACAAATTTTTTGTCGGCGATCATCCACAGTCAAAGGATGAAACTCCATATTCAGAGTACTAAACATATTTCAGCTAATATTTCGAACATTATTAGACACATATTGACAAATCTTATATTTTTTCAACGTCACAATTTCTATTATTACTTCAAAATTGTTAACATTCGACGTTTAACGAAGCTTTCGAAAGCGATACGGCACGAAGAAACGATCCGTAGCTTCGAGAGTTGAATTTTCAGTGAATAACAGCGGACGTTATAGATCGATCGTTGTGATCGTGCATTTCGGCGCAAACGTTTGCTAAATAAATTCACGCGACAGCCGTTGGTCCAGGTTAATTTGCATCTAGCGCGTTTATCGGCCAGGCGAAAGGAGGACATCAAACCCCGCTGTTCGACCTACATTCCCTATCGGGAATCGACGAAAGACGATCGAAAAGCTCGATGTTGTTAGCACCAGTACACATACACATATACACACACGTATAGAGCAGCGATGCACTTCTCGAGCGAGAAGCAAGTGCAATTTCTTCATATCTAAATGACTTATCTGTTGGCTGAATGCTTGGCTACCTTCGAGCTTTGCAACGCGACTCGCGGTAACAGATGTAAGATCGATAAATGGGACTCTCATTCTGTCGTTCTTTCTACCGCTTGTAATTGCGATTCCTCGATCGTTCGACGATCGTTGCAAACGAACCTCATTAGACTCGATGCAAACGAACGATGCAACGTCGTCGACTGCGATTTCGCAACGACGACGCTGTAGGATTCGCCACCTTTATTTTTCTAATGATATTAGAGCCAGTTTAAAAATAATTGCGGTTCTTATGTAACGAATTTTTAAAACGAAACGTCTCAATTGAAAATTGTGTTCATCGATCAAGATAGAATGTTTGGAATTGATTGAAATAAAATAGGAATCGAATTTAAAGGGTATGCACATATTTCTCCATTTAGGTGTTTCTTTTTACGAGGGAAAATTGTTCTTTTATTTACGTGGTACATGTTTTTAGACGGTGTTAATTTATGCAATCTGATTTTACGTAATCAGGAAACATATTTTTCTATAATCTCTCAATAAATTTATTGCATATGGGAGAGATGCAAATTTTTACTTGAATTGATTATAAAACTCTGACTTTTATGGGTTTTGTTTTCCTTTAGTTTATTTTTTTCCTTTTTGGATAGATTCTGACAACGAATAAAATTTATTTTGATTTTCTGAAATATCATTATCTGTTTTTCTTTGTTAGCTTATGTAAAATAAATATTTTTATAATATGTAAGTTTTTCTTGCTTAAGTTTTTCTTTTGGGTGCAAGCAGACTCCACATCGTGCGATTTTCATCCGGGTAAAAAGGTTCCACGTGGAATGGATAATCCGTGTAAATAGAGGGACAGGTGTATCTCAGTTGAAAATTATATTTACCAATCAAAATGGAATATTTCGAATGATGTTAGGTTAGTACAAAAATAATTGCGATTCTTAAGAATTTGGAAACTTATAATTCACATAGCCATATTTATCAATGAAAATAAAATATTTCTGATGATATTAGGATTAATTCAACGGCTTAATTTCGACAATGTTAAACCACGAAAACAATAGTATAAATTAGTAGTAACAATTGCATGCTTTTTAATATGGTATTATTAGAGAAAACTGGCGCTAAATGTGAAGTAATAAAAACTGCAATTATTTTTGCACCGATTTAAGACACAGAAGTGTGCAATCTAGCTACACGAAACACAAACTTTGCCGAATTTTACAGTATCATCGATCCAAAATCGCAAAGACCATTTTTTACAGACTGTGACTGGAAAACGTGATTTATTGGACGATTTTATCCAATCGCGAATAATTTTCGCTAATATATTAATACGATGCATATTATAATAATGATCGTAATATATTTGATGTGTGAGATTTAAGAAAAATATAATCCAATTTATTAAGCAAAAGTAGATATTCAACGACAAGTCTGTAGCTATCCATCACGTTTATTAAAACACGATCAAATGATATATGTACGTATTTAAATAGAGGGGGAAAAAAATAAGAAGGGGAATGTGCGAAGGAATTGGCACTGTCATCGTACAGATATTAATCGTTCTAGATATTAATCATCCTGTAGATTCATTGTCCTAAATGTTGTATTTCGTCGCTCTTTCGCGCGAACGTTTAACATTGTCCACCGATTTTGTCAACGCTACAGAACGTATTTGCTACAGGAAAATATTGAACACGTATCTTTTCTTTTTTTTTTAATCGACAATCGTCCACAGTTAAAGGTTGGAAATTGCTCTCAAAGTTAACGATAGGAAACATATTTTGATTAATATCTCGAACGTTATTAGAGACAGAGGAATAATGTATATTAACGAACATTATTATATTTTTCAACGTCAAATTTGTAAGCTCGCAAGAAAGAAAAGAAACGCTATAAACGTACGTGGTTGTAAATATCTTTTAAAAGAAAAAGGGTAGAAAATGTTGTTTTACTTACCAACGCAAGGATTCACCCAGAGCAACCTCTGCCACCCTAAGCAATCGTACAGTTGCGTCAGCTCTGTACCTTTGCAAGCACAATTCGATCTCAGTTCAGTTCCAAGTATTCCCAGCATCGCTTTTCTGCAGTCCGCAGTTGGACCGGCACACTTCATCGTCATGCTATCCATCGCGCAGCTTTGCTCGTAGTACTCCAGCCTCATTCTACACAGTGCAGCAATTAGATTATCCTTAAGGTGGCACAGGAATATCGAAACGTGGATGGGAAAACGATCGTAACGAAGTTTCAACGGAAAACTAACGTTTCGAGATTAAAGACTGAAGCCACTTCTAGGTGGCTTAGTTAAAATTAAAATTCAATTCGATTCAATCCAACGGGATTACCAGATTTTTACGCGAGGGGATACGACCTGATTTCAAATTATTTGAAGCATCGCGTGTAAGTATACGCGTGAAGC
Source organism: Anthophora plumipes (assembly GCA_951804975.1). Lineage (NCBI taxonomy): Eukaryota > Metazoa > Arthropoda > Insecta > Hymenoptera > Apidae > Anthophora > Anthophora plumipes. The sequence continues at coordinate 22,915,997 of OX638116.1, read as the reverse complement.
GTTGTACTCGAGATAATTTCATTGAGCAAGCGCAATTATAGGTTCGTTGAAGGTTTTCTGGATGCTGGGTAATGCGTATAATTATGATAATTCGAGCAATGCGTATAATATAATCGAATAATCTTCATAATTATATTGTTCAATTACTATGTTTGTCTGTTCAATGGGACGAGAAATTTTACTACAGGAATTTCTGTATAATTCGTGGGATGGTTTCAAAATACGTGAAATGTGTTCGAGAAAATTCTTTTCGTTGTTTTTAAAATTCAGCAGTTCTTTATCTTTTTTCTTTTTTTTCTACTCGAAATCGAATTTTAATTTCAAACTCTCTGATGATGAATAGATTCAACTTCTTCCCCAGCCATTTTTCTCTTTGGATCTCTCTGTGTGTGTCAGGTTACTATCGCGGATCAGAGCGTTTTCGTAATTTCACCAAGATGGACGAACGTCTTTTTCTTAGTAATAAAGTGTTTCATTACGCAGCGAGAGACTGGATCAAGCCACGTCTCGTTGACTCGCAATTTAACTTTCAAATTGAAACGAGCAAACCCCATCCTTCGCCGCCATCGGTGGGGGTGAGCCAAAGCGGGGAAAGAGAGAAAAAAAAAAAGGATTCGAAGCGTTTAATCAAAAGGTCCGGTTCATCCAGACTGGCGATACAATCTCGTTCGTCGTTTGCTAGCGATAAGCTTCAGTCTAAAAGCGTTCCTTCATTGTTGTCTGCCGCGACAATTAATTTAATACCACGTCTCGATTAATTCTGACTTTTTTCCCCCCCTTTTCTCCCATTTCTCTCGTTTGTTTCAATTATTCGACAATCTTGCGAATAAAGCTTCTAAATAACAAGTACGAAAGGTTCAACAGTTGCAACAAAATGTCAAAGGGAAAAGATTAATTTTTACCATTCTCTCTCGGTGAAAATTAATTAGACGTCCCGGTATTAATTGAATATATCGATGGAAGAGGAGAATGACAGGAAGTTTAAGCGGCTTCACGGTGTTCAATTAATAACTGAATAATTAATTAAGTAGTCTGAATGTACCTGCAGGCGTTGTTCGTCTTGCAAGCCTCCGCCAGGCTGTGACAAGTCGGCATTTCTGCGCCTTCGACTCGCTGCGCGCACGCAGGATGCATCTTCTCCTGCGCCACTATGCATTCGTCCTTCTTTCCATCTGTTTTCCTGCAAAGAGGAACATTTATTACAGTATGTGACTATTTCAGAGCGAAATTGTCGCGAGTTGCTCTCGAAAATGAAATTTATCAGTGTATCAAATAACGAGAGGGCTAGCTGAGAGCTAGATCTATACTCTGAGAGTACTCTCGAGAGAAACTATCGAAAGGAACTCTCAGCTGAACATGTAACCTTGAGACAAAACAGTCGGAAGTTGCTCTCGAGAGTAAGACGAGAGAGACTATCATAGAGAACTCTCAGATGGACTCGTATTCGAAAGGTAGGAGACACCTTGAGAGTAAAACTGTCGCGAGCTGCTCTCGAGAGTGAAAATCAGCGCACGCGGTACCGAGAGCCTTAATGGAGAGTTGATCACACAATTTGCGAGTACTCTCGAGAGAAGTTGTCTTAAAAAACTCTCAGATGGACATAGATCTTTGGGGCGAAATTATCGCGAGCTGCTCTCGATAGTGAAAATCAGTGTACGGAGTATCGCGAGTCCTCGCGGAGAGCTGGACACACAATCTGAGGGTACTCTCGAGAGAAGCTATCGAAAGGAACTCTCAGCTAAACATGTAACCTTGAGACAAAACTGTCGGAAGTTGCTCTCGAGAGTAAGACGAGAGAGACTATCATAGAGAACTCTCAGATGGACTCGTATTCGAAAGGTAGGAGACACCTTGAGAGTAAAACTGTTGCGAGCTGCTCTCGATAGTGAAAATCAGTGTACGGAGTATCGCGAGTCCTCGCGGAGAGTTGGACACACAATCTGAGAGTACTCTCGAGAGAAACTATTTAAAACACGTACTCTTTCAGACCAACTTAAATTCCACGGGAAATTCTACCGCAAATTTTCGAGAATAGATTAAGACCGATAAAACAAACGAGGGTTTCGATTCGTCAGCGTGGCCAGATTGCGGAAACAAAGGGAAGCCGCGACGATTTACCGCACGAGGGAACACCGGTAACTGCCGAGAGAGAGTAAGGAGACTTCCATCTGCTTTCTCGAGGGCTTGGGCGAGTTTTAAGGGAAGAATTTCCAAGCACAGCGAGGTAGGTATTCCTCAACGAGCATTAAACGAGCCTGCCACGTATTTTATTCGACCACGAGACTTTGCTTTCCGTCCTTCATCTCTTTCCTTCACATCCTGTGCGATTCACTCTCTCGTTCCCCTGAATTCTTTCACTCCAGCATCATTCTTCTGGAGTTAATAGAATTTCTTTTTAACATCACCGAAGATTCTACGAAAAGACTTACTTAATTATATATCGAACCGTCTCTCTGTATCCAGAATACACGTATGACTTAACAGACGAGTTAAAACTCTCTTAAAATCACATACGATTTCCCTTGGAACATACGAAACGAAGAAGTACCAGTACCGATTAATCAAAAGGCAAACACCGTCTCCGAGCATCCAATATTAATAAATTCCTTGAAGAGACCGATATCTTCTCTTGGACAACCGTGACAAAGGGCAGCCGAGCCTCCTTGGACAATGACGAAGGAGGAAAGAAAGGGCGCGGTGGAAGACGGATAGAAAGTTTCTGCATTGTTTCGCGGGCAAAAGCCACTTAAAAGTTAAAGGAGCTTCCTTCGAAAAGAAGCCTCGCTCGCGCGGAGGGATTAGAGATGCAGAACTCTGGGTATTTCCGGCCGCGGAGACCGTAGTCCTTTGTGCGAGGGCCACGATTCCGCTAGTTCCCTCACCGTCCCTTGCCCACCTTTGTCTTTCCCTATCACTTTTGCCGCGAGTTTACTCAGGATTACGTGAAACGTACAAAGAAGAGCGGCTTTAATTGAGTCGTGTTCCACGGAACGCGTTTCCAGAGAAACCTTCCCGTTCTTGCTTGTATCGTCTGTCAAGCTCGAATAATCATCATTCGTGGATCCCTGCCGCGTTCCTCCGCATAGCGCACAGTTTCATTTCACGAAAATCAACGACTCCTGTGGTTCCATAGCCGGTCGTCGATTTGAAACGCAATCAATTCGGTGAACAGCATTGTTAAATATCTTTCGGCGGCCGCGGTTACTCGATCCTTCATTAATCAACCAGGGAAATTAATTAGCGGCCGATATAATACGATATACCTAGCGGGTGAACGTTTCATGATTGCACTTTTTTTTCCACTGTCTTGGAAACTCGAAATGCTATCTCATTCGCTTCGATTCTATAGGGTGTCTGATCTGTTCGACAACGAGGCAACGTGTTCGAGTCGTTTAAAGGCTGCTCCTTGTTTTAATGGACAAATAACACGGTTCACATGCAAATTCATAAAATCCCGTGTGCCTCGACAAGTGGTGGGCTCATCCTGTCCTCCTCTTTTTTTTCTGTTCCCTTTTTTTTTTTTTTGGTTTTTTTGTTCTGTCGTTTCTCTTTTTTTCCCCTCCTTTTTTTTTTTTTTATCAACCGTCGACGGACATCGATTTGCGAATACGCCGGAATATTTTCCTCTGGTGGCGCGCGGCGAACCAATGCGAGCGGAAAACGATTTTCACACGGGCCGCGTGTCGCGGATTTATAGAATTTTTTATCTCGTTATTTCGACGACTATCGCGCGACCGGACAAGAAGCGATTGCGGCACGGATTTTAGTTTCCCAACGAGGAGGGTCCTTTTTTCCCCCTTTTTTTTTTTTTCTCTTTGTCGCTTCCTTTGCTTCGTCGACGTTGACAGAAATTTGGTCTTTATATCTCGAGATTTCTTGGAGACTTACCTGCACAGGCAGAACGCGATCTCTACGGAGTGCTTGTGATTAGCGGATTTGTAGAAGTTCTGAAGCGCCTCCATGCACTCGTTTCGCGCGCAACTCGTCGAGCCACAGTTGTTCAGCACCGGTTCCAGCAAGATCTTGCACTCTGGATCGTTTCTAGAACGAGAATCCATCGTGTGGATCGTGTATTAAGCCTTTCATTTCTAACGTTGAGTACAGTCGGCAGTCATGCGAGGTCCTGCGGGCATGAGCGCCGACTATAATCAACAACCATGTAATGAGCCGTGAATATCAACTCTGTATGCAGTGGATGATCAAGTTACTACGATCGGATGAATAAATTAAGCGTTTTCTTTCCAGTGGTATTATGATTGCAATATTAGTAAAATATTCTCTTTCTTGATGGAATGATAGAGAATTTAATTATATTGTGACAGCTTAATTAGATAAAAGAAGATTCTAATTTTATTCTGGCAAGTTACCGAATATGAATTCAATGTAAAACTTAAATTAAATCAGAAATGATGATTAATAAACAGCAACTGGTATAGAAATTTGTGTCAGTAGGGTATTCTAATGTAGAAATAAGAGAAAACTGTAGAAAAAATAGAGATTTGTTCGAGCAATTACATCTGCAAAGTGTAAAGTGACGATAGGTAGTTTAAAAAATTTTCAACAATTCGTAGAAGTATTAAAATCTATTCTATACTTCGCCAAATACTTAAGAATACTTATCGTAATAATATGTGGCTTCGTTTCAAGTGTACTTTCAATAATATCTCTCAATTATATCAAAGAATTGTATATACAAAACGTAGAGTGACAAGATATTAGTATACGTGGTTTAAAAAATGTTTAACAATTCGTAGAAATATTAAAATCTCTGCTATACTTTGTCAAAAACATAACAACATCTTTCGTAATTAAATGAGGCTTTGTTTCTAATGTATTTTCTATTATATCACTCAATTATATCGAGAAATTGCATATGCAAAGCGTAGAGTGACGAGATATTAATATATGTGGTATAAAAATTTTTTAAAAATTCGTAGAAATTTTAAAATCTCTGCTGTACTTCATTAAACACGTAACAATACTTTTCGTAATAAAACGAGGTTCCTTTGCAAGTATATTTTCAATTCCTTTCTTGTCTATTCACGTCTTACACGTCAATCTCTAACTCCTTTACGAGCTTCACTTAAAAGCTCTGCTTTAAAGAAACATTTACTTACTTGCAAGCGGTGTACGCGTGATGACAAGTGCTGGATAACACGATCTTCACCGGTTGCTGGATTTTGTCTAGATCTGAAGTGGCGGACGGCAGCACCACGGACGTCTCTATAAAGAAGCAGAAGCCGGAAGAACGCGTTTAGCTGAGCATCGTACAAGAGAAATATACAGGGGTTTCCACAGTGGCTAGAGCAAGTGCGAATGTTGTGCTTGGGAGTTAGGGATCCTGGGAATGCGGAAGGATGTTGGCGTGGCTAACTGGTGGTTCCGAGGGTTTGTGTATGCGGTGTGTCGCTTCTTAACGGAGAATACGATTGTAGCCAGAGTTCAGAGTTACCGTAGAGAGTGGGAACAACGTGTGTTTAGCAAGTTTAGAGAGAACAAGAGAGAGAGAGAGAGAGAGACAGAGAACATCAGCAAGCTTTAGCACGACTGGCAAACTTATGTTCATACGCTACATTAAAATCAACTGAATCTGCTTAAGTATCCTGAAATGGCGAGGCTTACGACTTGGAGCTTAGAATTTCTCCTGTTCCCTTTGACGAGGACAGTTTGTGAAATGATTATTCGGTACCTACGTTTAGCCTGTAGATTTGCGCGTTGCATCTGTGATAATATAGTAACGTTAAAAAGAAAAACCCGTGTTCGAATATTTCGCGAGAAATTAAGAAAGAAAAAGTCCAATGACACGAGTCGAAGTGTAGCAGAGATGAATGATAAATCATTTGGGTGACCGGCTGGCCTGATCCGATAAAAAGGACGTCCCTTAATAGGGAACACCTTGAATATTTATCAGCCGATATTTATCCCGGGCGTGCTTCCCACTTAAAAACAATCGCTGGGAATAATTGTTTATTTATGCAAATCAGCCCTCGCTTCCCTTGGGCTTTCTGATCTGAGGCTGGAATACAAGGGGCTCGAGTGGCGCCTGTTAAAGGAGTCAGCCTTGGGTAGAAGGTAAATGGAACAGCGGAGACAAAAAAAAGAAAATTGAGTAGACAATTCTCTCCATCGATATATTTCGCTTGCTCGTGATAAAAATGAAGTCACAATTTCTTGCTTCGTTAAGACAGGGTAATAAGGTAGAATTTTATCAAAAATTATTTTCACGTTGAAGATAAGAGGAAAAGAAAATTAAATGAAAAAAACAAAGTAGGTCTAGAGTAACGTCGATCGATCCTAGTTCAGGGAGCAACTTTCCATTCATCCCAATTTGCCTCTCTAATCGACAATAAATGTTGAGGGTTGCGAGCCATTTGAGATCCAACGAAAGGAGTTTAGAGAGGGCGGATGAAACGAACCATGGAGGGAAGAAGAGGAACCATCCACCCGATGACGAATGTTTGGCGTCGTTAACCAGCCACCCTCGTTCGATTGATGGACTCCCGGTAGGCTAGGTTAACGACCTCAGAACCAGAGGAACCCCTCTGAATATCGCAGGGAAAAACTAGTGGGAACTGGTCGTAAGGAAAGGGCGCAGCCTACTCGGATGACTAGCCATAAGTCAGCTACCCTGAACAGCTATGCCCCTTCGACGCACTTTATTAAGACAAACGACCAACCGACATCCTTCTGTTCCTTCCTTCCTTCCTTCCTTCCTGCCTTCCTTCCTTCGACCTCTTTAATCGCCACCCTTCAGATCCTCTTTGCGGAGAGGAGACCTCGTCCTTCACCATCGACCTACCTTCAATCGCTGAATTCCACTTTAGGGAGCTAGTACACTAGCTCCTCCTTGATCCTTTCAACGTGTGGATTTCGCGGAGGATGTTTAGCTAGGTCGAGAGTAATTCTTCCAGGTCGAAAAGATGACGTACCGAAATTTATGTAGATATGTTGTTAATGAAGTTACTATTGAGTGGAGATTTGTCGAATTTTTGTGAATGAGGGATTGTACTTTTTGTATGCAAAATAGCAGGTAAACTCTGATAGACTATGTATATTTATCAGTATGTATGTGTGTCGATGTCGACTTGCTGTGTGTCTATCTGTCGTCGATGTGAAGTTAATTAAAATCCTATCAATTACAACTAGCAATTTTTGGGTATAAGTAAGTCTTTAGAAATGAGAGTGGATAAACGTTAAAAGTGACAAATGTTTCGTTCAGTATATCTAGTAAACTAATAACTCTGTAAGATCCTAAAGGTAATAAAATTGCATATGTAAGACGTGTAATCCTCGACGTTCAAGGAATAAAGTTTTAAACGAGAGAAAGTAAAATTCCTGGACGACTAGGAACTGTCTTTTAATTTTCACAAAACTAGCAATGGTAATCTTATATATATCCATAACAATGTAAGATTAAAGCATCTCGAAACTGAAGTGAATTCAACAGCAATCAATTTCCCGCGTAGAAATCGAAAGGGAAGCCTGTCGTCGCGAGCAGTGAAAGCACAAGCAACTCGGTAATTTCACCAATAATTCTCCACTCCGGTGAAACTTTTCTCCACTTTTACTTCAGGCACACCCAGAGGAGAATATGAAAGCCAAGTAGAATGGAGCAGGATCGTAGGCAGCGGTGTTAAATGCGCAAGCATAACGAAAAAAAAAGAAGAAAAAAGAAGAAAAAAGAGAGAAAGAAGAAAAAGAAGAATCCTCGAATCGATTTCTCAGAGTAAAGTCGCTTCAATGGACAGCTTCGAGCTACTCCACCTGCTGAGCGAATCGTCCCGTGAAACTCGAGGCGGTTTCGAAAGTGTTATTAAGGAAACTCGCTTCGAACAGGCCAGAGGCGACTACGAGGGAAACCTTGGACTCAATTTAGAGTACGACTCGAAGCTCGAAAGAAGCGCGTCGAATTCGGCACGAACTCGTCGTCGCCAAGTAGTCGTAAATAAAAGGCGGGAAACTCGTTTGATCGAGAGTATTCAAGTGTGTATACGTGTATACACGTGTATGTATCGTTCGTGAACGTAAGAGGAACGAAGAAATCGCAGGATCGTTATCGATAAAACGATTTTCCGTGCCCTATAACCCAGGCGAAGGTGTGCAATTCCAAGGGTGAAACTCCGGCAGCAATATCGTGCTAATTTACGATCACGAATAAAAGTTCCTGGAATATATCAGCGCCAATAAGTGTACAGGCCACATTGAAAATTCCGTTCTCGAGGTAAGGTCGCCGTATAAATTCATTCGAGATGCCTGACGTCGAGTATGCCACTGAGACACGCACACACACACACACATACACTCTCTCTTTCTCTTGCTCTCTTCTTTCTTGCTTTAGCTACTATACCACAGAGCAGCTCTATTGATATTTCAGCAGTTTTGGAACGGGTAGCTGGCGTTATGAGGAAGGTGGTTACAACCGGTGCCCTTGAATCGATGACGTCGATCATCCTCCCTAAATAAAGTCGTCTCTACTGTGTCTTCCATGGTTACGTAACTTTCGAGGGTCTATCAATGCTCGTTCGACGTGAAAAAGGTGACAGTTTCGGTCACTCGTGATGTAAAAATAGCCCTACCTAGATTAGACCTTTCTCTCCACTTCCTTTCGTGTTTCTACTACGTTCTACACGCGCTATTTTGATAAAAACTGACGCAACAAAGGTTTGACATCCTATTGCAAAGTTTCGGGCCTCCGTATATATCCGTAGAGTCTCAGCCTGTCACTCCGGAGGACCGCAAGTTCGATTTCTGCTGGATATGATTAAGTTGTGGATATCTTTGTCAAAATATGCAAACAGATCATCTTTAAAAAACTTTTAATTATCTGTTTAATAACTTCCAAATCGAGGTCTTTCAATGTCTCTGTTTAAATAAATTAACGAACTGATCATCAAAATTAGTCTACAGACTCATCAATTATTCCCTTCCACGGAAGTCTTTGGTAAAAGGCGAAAGATTTATGCGTGACTTGAAGGGAAACTAGCGTAATCTATCTAACCTAACCTATTCTCCTAGGCAGAGTCTTTATTCTTTCCACACCTATTTGACTCTGCAGTCTTTATGTTCTTCTCGTGAAATATTTACGGTCTATAGAGTAGTCGTTAAGCAACTAACTATTAAAAGGCAAACTGCTTGGTAGTAGAGGAAGCAAATTGTCTAATAGTGAGGACAAAGTGTCATGAAAAAGAAATTCGTCGCCTTTAATTTAAATCATCTTTCTCTTTACTAATCTCTAGAATATAACTAAGCATAGAAACTATTATTTAAGAGTTCTGTTAACCACAGTATGAAACGACAGAACTTTCCTCAGAATCTGTTAGAACGATCCTAGATATATCTATACGCTTTCTCAGAGGAAGAAAAGAATTCCGGGAGAACAAAACGATCGTCAGAAAAATACAAGAACCTCCTACACCTACAGACGTCCAATTAACGTCTCTCCCTCCTGCATAATTTCCCCTTAATTGCTTCCAAGACATTCGCCAGGCAGTTCACGCAGCATCGTCCAATTAAAATCATGGTTAGCAGCAACGTGCTGGCAAAAACTCGCCAACAGCTTCTCCATTTCCTTAGAGCTAGCGTTAGCTATGAAGCCAGCTGCAGAAACGAGAGACATGATCTTCTCCTCTTCTCGAGGAGGAAACGGAGGAATATCAATCGCTGGTGAGTTCGTAGGGAACGTGGGTTGGGCGGTGCCTCGGCTGGATCGCAGGCAGATTCCTCGAGTTCGTCGGAGAAACACGGCCAATTCGAAGCTGGCGGTAATTGGAACCTGTGTCCGCCTGCCTTCTCTGAGAGATCGATGCCTTGGCCCGCCCCTCTCCCGTTAGGATATATCCTGGCCCGAGCATTTCCGGTGTAACGCGGCTCTGCACACCGAGATCTTATACACACATACACACACACACGTAAGAAATCAAGATTCATCGTGGATAAAGAAGAAGAAAAAAAGAAAGTAGATGATCAAGTTTATCTTCAAACGACGTTCTCGTCGATTCGAAACAGGTTTAATTATAACCTAAAGAAGCTTTGGTCTCTGCTGCTGCTGTAAGAGGGGAAAAAAGTGTGTTCGAGTTTGACGAAGTTGAAGGATCGAGAGACCACTCGAGACTGGGATCGTTGGACCTCTCGGTTGATGGTTAGGAATTTCGGAAAGCCTGACAGCTAGAGGAGGGTAGAGGCTCGTTTGTTTCAGGGCTACTTTACAATTTTCCGGCTAAATAATTTCCACAGCCAAGTGTCTTTGCCGGGGCGGAGTGGTTTCGTGGGATTTGCGACGGAGGCTGTTTGAAGGCAATAAATGGGAATGGGTAGGAGCTCGTTGACCAGAACGACGTGGCACTTTTACGGAAGCTCGTTGAGAATTCAAGATTTCGTAGAATCGACGAGTCGAGTGGCGTGGTAAATCGATAGAAGAGAACAACGACAGAAATCCTTCTGTGTACGATGGTACTACTTAACGTGCCCTGTATTTGCGTTTTTCGTAAAACTGTAACGTCGATCGATCAATTAGCGGAAAATATTAGGTTGAGAAGAAATTAATACCGGTTTACGAACTTTATCTTCAAAGCCTAATGAACTGTTTTTAATCAAAATAAGATCCACAGCAATCTGCACACTTTTACCAACCAGAAATGAGTCTTTCAATTACAGTAGCGTTAAATTCTGGTGTTTTAGAATTGACGAATAGTCTTTGAGCACATTTTTAACTACAGTTTGGTTGATGAAGATTATGATCCTGGTATTTGAAGACGTGATAGCGATAGGTTTCGGAAATATGCTAGATGAGGCATAGTTTCACAACCCCATTTGTTCAAGTTTTACATTGTATGATCGAATGTTGTCATGTAGAAGAATTGACAACTTTTCCTGACTGAATGGAGAAATCGGTGAATGTTAGAGTTTCTTGGTAAGCAAAAATTACCGCGGCAGGCAGGAATTTACAACGCGAAAGGGTGGTGCATTTGCAAATTTGCGATCGATCGGGTTAATCGATCGGACGACAGCGGACAAACACGCCAGCTCTCGTGGAATGAAAAATAAACTGTTTTCTATTTTTCTATTTTTTTTTTTTACGCGGTGGAAAAATTATTTGACGGCAATTCCGACAGCCACCGCTCTTGCGGCCAGGCTCGTTGTGTACACGCGACGCGATTAAGCGACGTGTGCGTATATGTCGAGAGCAAGGGAAGGGGTTGCGAAATTGCCGGCAAAAATCGTGCTCAGTTGGATCCAGGTGCTTCCTTCTCCTCGTCTGAGACGTTCCTTTCTGTAAGATAGAGGTGGGGGAGGATCGAGCTTACGAATTAGAGAGCACGTTAGAGCAACTGTTATGCAAATGAAGCAAATTGTAGGATGAATGTTCCACGAGGATTTGATTGTTTTTGGAAAGTGGAACAGGTTGATGAATTATCTTATATGTGAAAAGTGTAATTATTTATAAAGCAGGAAATCTTGCCAATTTTAACAACCTTAAAATGTGTTTTCAAGGCCAACATTAATCGAATAACTTGTCTTTGTACATGTCGCCGTAGATTGATTCATGTTTCTGAGATATTCGCAAGAATGTATATTGGATATTGTATATTTTACTTTATTGATAGACTGTGTGTTGTATTATGCTGTTATAAAAATTCATTTCATTGTTGGACATTTTATTTTCGGTGTCCATTCTGATTTATCAGTCTTCATTTCTCCGGAAGACTTTACGATGCAGGCTTTTCAAAATTGCTGTGGTTTACTGGCAAAATATTGTTCAAAGTGGTTTTAACAAAATGCAGCTAAGATTTTGAAACTTGTACGAATTGTTACAGAATTTTTTTAACCACGTATATTGTCATTTCGTTGCTCAGTTCCTGTTGATTAAATATCACTTATGATTCAATTGGACGCTGTAATAAGTTCAAATTCTCCGTTGAATAAATGAAGAAACAAATTGCCAGGATAAAATTTGGATTTTCTTTTTAGCTAGTTAAGCTCTCATAATATCGTCAAATTTTTAAAGAACAGGAAATTTTACTATTATTCGTAATATATAAAAACAGATTTATTCGTCGTAACAAATTGAAATGAAATTTTTCGCCAATATCTCGAGAAACTAAATCCAAGCTGCTATAACTTTGTACAAGAAAAAGTTCTTCAAAACGTTCGCCATGATAGGATATTTCAATGTCACTGAAATCAGTGATTATTCTATAAATAATTACTCAGAAAAATTGGGAGAAATTTCTTCAACAACCATGAATATCGTACAAAGTTTGCCATATTTCACCTAATAAATCAGAGATCGGCATAATTCGTGGTCTTGTCGTGTCCAGCGTTGAACACGAGTACAGGAAGGATTTCCCGGGAACAAGTGTTATTAAAACCGGAACTCTGGATTATTATCATTACTATATACACACATAGGGGAACGCGACGATCGTTGAAACGCGGCTGCTCTCAACCCACTTTCCCGTTAATTAAATGAAACACCAAGCGGGACGAAGGAAGACGCTCGTCTGTAGAGACGAGCGAACATCGAATCCCAACGGAGGCGTGAAAAGCGCCGGAACGAATAATTATCGCGTTCGAACGGCGAAACTCGGGTACATGGGGTCGTTTAACCCCCGACTGTTTTCCGAATTCGCTCATCTATCAACTGTGTATGTATATATCCGTACGTTTGTCGACATAAAGAAGATGTACGCGTGCTAATTGCTCGCCTCATAATCTTTCGTTAGTGAAAACGAAGAAACCAATTGCTGTGGAAAAACTACTGTGAAAAATAGGTACAACGAAAACGGTGGTAGTTCGTTGTCGATGAACAAGTTTAATCTGCTGTTAACTAGCCAGTAGAAAGTTGTATATTTGGCTATTAGCAGAGTGTTCCCGGATTCTACCTTGACCTAGCTCGAAGATTCCCTGGAGCAAGTAGTAAGTCCACGGGCAGGCGGTGAAGTTCGATTAAGTAAACCGATTAAGGGCTTCGAAACCCACGACGTGCTTGGATATTTAATACAGGAGGACTTGTTGAGTAGCAACGTGAGTATTTTCTTAGGTGTGAAGCTACAGAGGAGCTTCCTTATTAAATATGTATCCGGACACGACTTACACACCTGTCCCTGAATAATAGAACGCCCGTTGTATATTTGACGCATCCACGAAAAATCATTATTACGAAATTTCCGGAAGTGCTTAGAGGGTTGCACGGTTTGATGTCTTCGGAGAATTAAGCACGTTGATAGATACTCAAATTGTTCATCGTACTCTTCGTATCTGTTTGATTTTAAGTCATTCTGCCCTTTTTTTTCCAAAATAGAAAATATTACACTTAATTTTTTATCTTGAACACGTTGTCTTATTACGTTACTCATCTTCCTTCACGTTATAACGTAAATTATTATATATTACGTTACCTCTACTGATCCTTCAACCCAAACATAACCCCTATTTTTTTGGGAAACGTTTTCCCCCGAAATACAAATTTTTTCCAGTCTTCGCGTAATGAATAGCAGAGGACTTTGAACGAACTATCGATTGCACGACGTCGACTTGTCTTTTCGCCTGAGTTTCGTTATTTATAAATTATATTTGTTATTTAAAAATATTTCTCAATCTAAAGAAATTTCTCTTCTAAAGAATAACATTCGAGTTGCGAAAAGTCATTGAAAATTTCGATAATCGAATTGATATTTGAATGGTATTCTGTTCCATGTATAATTCCAATGGATCGTACTTTCGATAGAAAAAGGAACTTTAAAAAATTCCAAATAGTTTGCGTTTTATTAACACGTTAAGCGCTGTGTCGATTTCAATTCTCGAAAATTTTGCAGTGTTGCAATAAATATAACGAAAGCTGTATCTTTGCTTAAACTGTTTTAACCCTTTGACTACTGTTGGCGCCTGCATGCGTTTTGAGGCGAATTTCATTTAACGAAACAAGTCTTACATTTTTACCAATTTGAAAATTACCAATCTTCGAACTTTCGAAGAAAATTTGACAAATTTTACGAATGAAAATTGAAATCTGCCGTAGCGAAAGAGTTAACGAAACCCATTAACGATTTTTAAGGAATTATTTCTAAATTCGATGCTGTTCTAGAGCAGCAACGCTTCTAAACGAAACTTTCGAAGACAATTTGACCAATTTTTTCGAATGAAAATTGAACATCTACATTTCCACTGAAAACTGCAGTAGCAAAAGAGTTAATGAAACCCATTAATTATTTTTAACGAATTATTTTCTAAATTCGAAGCTGTTCTCGGGAACCAACACTTCTAAACGAAAAGTCTAGCCTCTGTCTGTTCAACGTGTTAAAAAGAAACATGTCGATGCTTCTTCTTTTATAACCTTATATTACAGCCTTCCAATAAAAACGTATCGAACTTTGAATTGAAATGAAACGAAAAGTACGAAAGATAATCTAATATTCCCTACTCTATTTTAAATTACATTCACCGGCATTATACCTGAAATAAAATATCGTATAAATAACCACCACGATTGCATTTGGTACACTATAGACCCTGTAGTATATGAAATATAAAGAATAACATCAAGATTGCAGGACAGAAAAATTTGAAAAATGTTTATGCAACAGTCACAGATATACGTAAGTGCACGAATACTTGTAGACGTGAGTGTATATCCTCCAGAGATCGTGGCGCAACGTGATCTGATCGCGCGCGTGTACAAACGGTTGCGTTTTCCGCGGGAAAGAGAAAAAATGTAGGGCAGACGTTCGCGGTTGAATTTTACTTTATATATATATATATACACACACACACACACAAACATATATCTATATACATCTGTATATATCTATATGTATCTATGTACATATATATCTGTGTATATCTATATATATATATCCGAAATCGATAGGGGCGCACTTTTGACGAGCACACTCGAACTCGTGCTCGCAGGTGCGCGAAGATAGGCGCATGCCCGGACCTAGATGCGCGTACTGGTGTGAGTTATACACATAATTACGGTGACCCGTTTGTTCAACTTCGCCGATAACGAGCAACGATTTTCAACCTATCCCACTCCCACCAATCCGTGTACAGGGAACGAACCACGGGAAAAGAAGGAAAAAGAAAAAAAAAAAGAGAAATATGCTGAACCACTTTCACCCACCCAACCCCGTCCTGTCGATTTATCGAGCGACAAATTCCAAAGTGTGTACCCTCTTCGAGCCGAGTAATTAGCGCAACGCGAATCTGTTCCCGCTTACCCGTGCAAGCTAATTGGTATAATAATCCCGCTTCTCTCGAAGCTAAGAGAACCAGAAACCGGATTTCTTGGAAATACTGGATGTTGAAGCTTTTCAGGGCGTCTGTCCTATCTTAGCTCTTTGACCGACGAATGCTGGGTCTTTTTGGACCCAGTCTTCGTCGCGTTGATAATTCTCTGATAAGTGTTATGTTGGATTAGGGTCTGGGAGAGGTTTTGAAAGCTAGGTTGTTTTATTGGTTTGATGTAGATAATGGATTAAGTGTGGAAACATTTTGTTGGTGTTGTGTTGGATTGTTGAACTCTTGTAAGATGTGAAAAATTTTAGAGTTGCTTAAACCTTTCGCTAAGACAGGTGACTATAGTCGCTATCTGTAAAATGTCGTTCATATACGAAGCGATATATATTTTGCACGCTTCATTATCTATTCTGGACTTGCAGTTTGGTTGTTCAAATATTTTGTTTAATTTCATTTGATTCTCACGTGAGATACAGTTCAGTAACGATAAGAAAGTAAACGTTTCTTGAAGAGATTCGTTGATTTTTATATTTATTTCTTATTTCTATGTTTAGTGAGAGCATTTGACGATTTGAAATGACGTTCGTAGCGAAAGGGTTAATAGTGCACACAACTACATGTAGACTTCAGAGAAGTATAGTGTGTAATGTACATGTATCATTTCTGTGTGTAATAATTTTTTCAAGATATTCTGTATTTTTTACACTTTTATAGTGCAAAGTGTAGTTTTAGTTACTTTTATTTTTGTACGTTTCTATTTTCAATTGTTAACAAATATCAATTTATTACAGATGTTAATTATATTTATAAATGTAATATTATTACATTACAAATGAATATTTATTGAACATAATAACATTTTCTATGTTATTGATAAGTGTAATACATTTTTGTGATGTCATATGTGTATATGGACACAAAGTGAGTCAATAAAAACGAACCACCTGAGTAACTCTTTCAATTTTCGAAATAGATAGAAATATCTGAAGCAAAAGTTATATTTATACACCGAGTGTCCCAGTATCGGTAGTATAAGCGAAAAAAGTGTGCCAAAAATAAAGAATATACTTTTTCTTTCGCTTAATACTTTATTTTCGAAAAAAATCAACATTAAATTTATTTATACGTACACTTATTTTATCAATATACCAACACAATTCCACAAAAGTGACAAGGTGAATAAAATTCAGTATAAAAATTCGTTCTATATCCCTAAATAATTGCGAGCAATTAAACTTCAACTGTGAGTAAAAACGAACGAGTCTTAGATTCGCCAGAAGTTGTTCGATGACTAGTAGTTCGTCTTGTAACCTTGCAGATAAACGAAAGTTACCGATAGAGACCATTGGCGGTCTTAGTTGTAATCGAGTCGGGGAACTTTTCCAATTCCATCGACCTTTTTAACCAGAAGGATCGTGTTTTAAAACGATGGCCGATGATCGTTCCGCGACACACAAGGAGAGACAGCCGTCACCTTGAAAACACTTTGGAATTCTTCCAACAGGTACACGGGGATTAGCGCGAGGTAGAAGGTTCGCGCAAACGGACGTTGTTGCTCTCACTGAGAGGAGCGAAGGGAAGTTTCGGGTTCGATGGAAAGCAGTTATCCGACGAACCAAGGAATATCCGATAAAGTTCTATCAAGATAATGGAGCAAACCGACGAAACTTTCTTTCCCATTCCGAAGGCAATCTCCGCGGATAAGTCCGCCTCTAGATCAAATTTCCAACGTTCTCGATCGACCGGTTAACTTTCGCCCATCAGCCACCCTCAGATGATCGAACTTCCACCTTGGAAAAGTGTCATTCTTTTCTTCCTTTTTCTTCTCTGTTTTTCTTTTTCCGTGCGTGTTTTTTTTTTTTCTTGTTTTTTTGTTTTCCTCCTCCGCAGGAAAGGTGGAACGAAACAGAGTGTATCGATTCGATATTTCGAACGTGGGTCTCAGCTTCGGTTGCTCTCGCACCTGGATCCCCTGCTCGATCGACGAAACGTGCTTCCGGTCCCTGCAGGCTGCTCCCGCGAAATTGAATATATGAATGCGAAATTCCAGCGGCGCTCAGGGCCCTGCGAGAGTTCGACTTTCGTCGCGCGGAGAAAATAGCGACTCGTTAGGTGACGCGTGGCGTTTCCCTCCTGTCCGCCCGGAGTAACACGGACGAATAAGCCGGAGAACGAATTTTAATTAGGACGCGACAAGTGCTGGGAAATTCACGTTTGTCGGCTAGGTGAAAGCCAGCTTGATTACATCTTTCGGCGGAAATTTCTGATCTGACGTGGAGTTTCTAAACAGAGGAGGAAGGGACTCGTGTTGTAGATAAATTATCAAAAACGTGCTCTCCAAGTTGGACGAAGTTTCGACTATTCCTATTGCAGTGGGATTAGAATGGATTTCATTGAGCAAGACTAGGTTCGCGAAGGTCGGAACGAAATGTGTTTAATTAATAAGAGTGCACAGCCGTCGTTAATAGTAACAGCGTTCTGCGCCAGGTGCTCTTCCGACTCTCAAAACCGCATATACATACCTCTCTCACTTTCTCTTTCTCGCGCTGTGTATTCTTAAAATTAACGAATGTCATCTGCAGAAGAGGATAGGGTCACGTTTCCATATTGCATCGTTTTGTTGCGATTCTAGTCATCGATAATACGAGTGATTCATTCATTAAATCGTTATAGTCTGAAGCTTAAGCTATAGTAAAAAGCGAATACATTGACTGGTTAAGGTCATTTCTCCTCAATCTCTTTTCGTTTTCTGCAATTAAGGGAACTTTTTCATCAAAATTTTTCAAAAAACAATTTGTTTTCATGCTTCTGTAGTATCAAATCTTGAGAATATTCAGCAAAAATATTCGCTTTTATCTATGTATTTTTCTTTATTTTACTAGTTTTAAATACTGTCAATTATGCATACATTTATATTTATATTATGCAACGAAGAATATTCTTGAAATAACCAGCATCGCTTTCGAAACGTGATGTCGTGTCACACTCGACATAGAACTGCATAAGATCAATCGTACGAAATCAAAATAGCATCGAATAATCCCCTTCGACGATTCTTCAAAATTTGTCCTATCTCACAGAAAAGTTACAGATTTCTCGCTGGACAATACTATTCACGTACGATACTCAAAGGACGAAAGTTCCCTGCAAGCTGATAAATTATCGGTCATTTCACCTAACCACGAAGCGATTTTTCGACGAACTGAAACTAGTATAAAATCCGTCATCCACGTTTCTTCCGAACGGTCCACTGAATACCTGGACACGATCGTTTCGCGTTGCTCGTCGAACCGTAGGAGAGCCCGTTTCGCTCGAATCAATCACCCGACGGAACATCGATACGCGGGTAATCGCTGGATTAAAGGATAACCAAGGATAATTACTCGCCGCTCGATCCGGATGCAATCAATTCTCGATGCGTTATAGTTCGCGCCACCTCCGCCTCTCCGCCTTCCTGTCCCCACGATCCCCCACATCCGTCTTCCTTCCTCCGCTTACTTTTTCGAACCTGACCTAACTCAACCTGAACGCGAGTACTCACAGCTGCTTTTCGATTTCGTATTCTTTTTTTCTTTTTTGGAACGAAAGTAAAAGGTCTTCCAATAGGAGCGATAGACCTTTGAATCGAAATGAAACGAAAAGTGAAAAAGATAATCTAGTTATAACTACTTTACTATAAAGTACATTCGATGGTATTATACGTGAAGTACAATATTATATAAATGAACACCACGAGTGCGTTTGGTGGAGTGAACACGATAAACCTAATTTTCGATTACTCTGATACGTAAATCAGGTTTGCTTAGAGATCATCAGCAGTTTGTGGATTATTGGAATAAACAATGACTTTAGAGGAACAAGTATAATAGCGTCAAGTCGCAGGATCTTGGTTAGCTGAATATGAAATCATCGTTGATTTCGAAAATTGGGTTCACTGCGCAATAGTGGTAGTCATTTACACGATATTGTTATTTAGTCCGCGTAAAATTATATATTAGGTGTAGAAATAAATTCTTTTCCTGATAGAAAAATGGCAAAATGTCATCAAGATTAATGGAAAATATTTCGATGATTGATCTGTTTTCATTCTTTTTAAATAAATCTTTGATTGCACCCAAAAGACGGAAAGAATTTACTTCTACGCCTAATATGTCTCTTAAGGGTAATAATTCAAGTCCTCTAGAAAATGTACAATTCATGAAAAGTTGACTTCCTCAAAAACAGCACTGTTCTATGTCGACAGCAGCGTAAGTCTAAACAAGTAGCCCTAACATATTCTTTTCTCTTTTTGCCACTTCGATATGTAAAATCTCCGCGTCTAGTGTTCATTGTACAGTGTCAACGATAAAGATGGGTTTAGCGTGTCGCGAAAAATTGCTCGTCGTGTATTTTTCATGGAGCCACGTTCCCGGAGGATTTACAGCTTTTAAACCGGCGCATATTTACCACCGCCGGTTGGAATTATGCTGACCACAGCTTCTGTAGGTGTTAACGCGCGGCAACTCGTCCATCCATCAAGTCCCATGAGTTACGGGCACAGTCTTCAGGAAAATATGTATCCGTTTCCGCCACGCTTCGCCTGAGAATCGCGTCTTTCCAACTCCCTAGCCTGCGAGGTTCTCCCTTCTCCCTTTTCCCTTTTCCCTCCTCTTTCACGTAGGCAATTTCAACGTCTACGAAACTCACCGGTAAAATTATCCAGCGAAATTTCGCGGTACAAACTCCTCCCCGTGTTTAACGAGACCTCGTAAATTTTTCTCGTTTTCCACGCTAGCGCGAAAGTTCTCGAAACCGATCGCGCACCATCTCCTATCGCGGTTGAAACTTTAATTTAATTTCGGTCCCCTCATTTCCTCCATTTCGTATCTCTGCATATTATTTCTCGTGCCCGCCGGATTCCGAACTTTAACCCAACCAACTTTTCGGATCCTACCGGATGTGTATATACATATATATGTATACCTGGTGAGATCAGTCGTTGCGAGATGGAAATATATCGTTGACTGGAGGGGCAGAACGTGGAAGTTGAATTGGTAGGATTGGAAGATTGGTTTGTCTTTCAGGGCAACATTGTTGTTAAGTATTTTAGAAGGGTCTTGGAACGATCAAATGCTGTTGAAGAAGTTTCTATGTGATATGGGGTATGTGAATGATGTAGATTTCGATCAATTATCAAATGTATTGACGTTTGATTCACATTTGGTTCCTGTTGAACATTTACTGGTAAAATTAACGATGGTCGAGGAATTGGTAAAGAGACGAGGAGTTTTAGTTCAAGAAATACGACGTGATAGTATTTCTGTCATCAATTGAATCCAAGTGTTTGAAAAATTAGGCTAGGAATTTATACCTATCTCTTTCTATTAGATTTCTGTTTGTTTGACACCTCTTCTTAAGCACGAATTTTATTCAGTATAATAATGATCTTGGTTTTATGAAAAATTAAGTCATAATATGTTCAAGAAAACATCCATTCTGTTCGAACATTGCATTCACAGTTTGAGCATCGAGATAAATTTTATGTTACGAAATGAAACGAAAAGTTTTCACAAGATATATCTTATATATTACTTAAAGAGCATAAAATGAGCTTCTTATACTGAGACTTTCCTGAATCTTCCACAAACATGGAAATTAGAAATAATGTAATATATAATAGAAACTAGTTTTGAAAAAATTGCAAAAGTAAAAAGTGATACATCGTTCCAAAGCTTGATTTTTTTGCGACCTTTTTCCATAAGAATCAGGTCGATATCTGTTTCTAGTGAAACGTTATACCTTCCAAAAATATTTCCCTAAGTGCATACCTCAGGACCTGCAGAAAAGTTACCCTGGGAATCGATGACACATATATGAATTTAGAAATACGAAAACTTTCGACTGAATTAATTGGAGGCGAAAATATGTGGTTTTTGAATAGTGTCCTTTCACAGCGACGAAGTAGAAGTCTAAATCAAATTTACTAAATTGGCTCAGAATTCCAGATAAGGTATCCACTGCTGGTATAACAACTCAAACTTATGCAAATTCCTATTTTTGAAAATATTACTTTCGTACTATTTCATGTTATTTTTATACTGCTTGCATTCAGTGCAATTTTGCATCATTAAGTTTTCTACAAATGCATAACAATTCACAGTGTACTAATGACTGTAGCAAAAAATTCAGACGGATCTGTTGCATCCTATGCA
This sequence comes from Anthophora plumipes, assembly GCA_951804975.1. NCBI lineage: Eukaryota > Metazoa > Arthropoda > Insecta > Hymenoptera > Apidae > Anthophora > Anthophora plumipes. Next base: position 22,894,569 of record OX638116.1, on the reverse strand, counting down.
ATTGTGCACCTTCAGATTTCCTATAAATGGATAAAAATCCACAGTGTGCTAATAATTGTAGGAAAAAGTTCAGACGGATCTATTGCATTCTGTGCAATTTTGCACCTTTAAATTTTTCATAAATACATAAAAATCCACAGTGTACTAATAACTGTAACAAAAAATTTCAGAGGGATCTGTTGCATCCTATGCAATTTTGCACCTTCAAATTTCCTATAAATGGATAAAAATCCACAGTGTGCTAATAATTGTAGGAAAAAATTCAGACGGATCTATTGCATTCTGTGCAATTTTGCTATAAATGAACAAAAATCCACAGTGTACTGATAACTATAGCAAAAAATTCAGACGGATCTGTTGCATCCTGTGCAATTTTGCACCTTCAAATTTCCTATAAATGGAAAAAATTCACAATGTACTAATAACTGTAGCAAAAAATTCAGACAGATCTGTTGTACCGTTTTTTGATTCCCAGAATCGAATCTAAATTATATAAAGAAGGAATTGTGGATACTCACGATCGTGATCGTCCGTTTGATTCCTCTTATGATGCGTCTTGTGATGATGTCCTCCAGGCACAGGGATCTGCTTCATGGCCAATAGATCCTGATGGTCAGCGTCGATCAGCGGGTTCTCCACCTGCGACTCGATCATCTCGAAGGTGGTCGAATTGTCCGGATGTGGGATGACCTTCACTGTAAACGAGCAAGCGTAACGGAGCATGGAGAAGCGGTTCTCGCGTATCTAATCGTCGATATCTAGCCGCGTTTCACATCGCGAGCCTACCCGCCGCGGAGAAATGACGAACATCCACGGAAGAGAAATATTCCTCCACGCGAGAACGCGAGATATCTTCGTGGAAGAGAAATCTTCCAGATTTTCATCGGCGTAAAAGCATAACACGCATCGATATTCAAGCGGGAAAAGCGTACTGCAAGCGAAACTGCGCAATCTGATCGAGACGATTGTTCACGAGACACGCGCGTTAATCGAACGCTTGAACTTTTCCCGTCAGCGTGTTCCTCGTTCCGCGACATTCAGAATCCGCCGAAACAATCCTAACTCGCGCTGCCAATTCGTTCCGGACGAATTTCACTCTCGCGACGAGAGAAAGCTGAGCCGTTTCGCTAATCGTTCCCGCACGAATTCACCGATGAAACCGTGGATGAAGGTATATCTATTGGATAAATAGAAAACGTTTCATGGGGCAAACTTGCTTGCGGACGCCCCAGTCTCTCGTCCGGATGATCCAGATCTCGTCGTAGCCAGCGTTAAAATTAGCAAGTTGTCGATGGCTGGGTATAGCGTGAACTCTAAGTGGCTGCAAGTTGTTTCTGGAACGATCGTGTCAGTATGTCTCGATTCTCGCGCGCTCGACAACTCGCTGCACTCTCCAGAGCCTCTTCGGATCGTCGCGGATCGTTGTGACGGTCTTTGGAATAACAAGTCGCAAAGTATCGATCGTTCTAAATGTACCGCGTTCGTTACATCAACGAAAAGAAGCATATGCAACTTTCGTTTCACAAGTTGATGTTTAAAAATCACTTAAAAAACAAAAAAAAAGGAAAAAGAAAAGAAAGAAAAACAGCGACTTGGTATTACTCGCGTCCGATGGCGAGAAGGGAGGCGCTCGTTTAGCCATTTTAGAGCGGCGATCGATGGTGTCTGGCGGCACCTTGACACCGGTGTACGAACCTTGGTCGACGAACCCTTCGAAGGCCTCGCGGAGATCGAAGAGCCGGTCGACTGGCAGCGCGCCGATCCTGAACTCGAGGTCATCGAGGTCGTCGTCGACGCGATCGAAGATCGCCCGGTGCTCGTAGGTGGGCCTCGGTGCGAACTTCTTCGGCTGCACCAGGTCAGGCCTCTCGATTCGTTTCGTCTCGTCCACGGTAGGCGTTGGACGAGCCGGTGGCGGATAACTCGACCACGACGACGACGACGATGACAACGATGAAGAAGAAGAAGAAGAAGACGACGACGACGACGACGAAGACGAAGACGACGTCGCGACGAACGATGGTGCGGGTGGTGCAGGGTTGTGCTGGTGGTGCTGGTGATGGTGATGATGGTGCAGGTGCGCGTCATGCTCGCTTTGGGAGTGCCTTGGCTGCAGGTGCACTGTGCTGGAGGCACGATCATGCTTGGACAACGTGGAAGAAGAAGAAGAAGAAGAAGAAGAAGATGAAGAAGAAGAAGAAGAAGAAGAAGAAGAGGAAGACAAAGAAGAAGAAGAAGAAGAAGAAGAAGAGGAAGAAGAAGAAGAAGAAGAAGAAGAGGAAGAAGAAGAGTCGCGATCATAGAAGCTCCCAGGTCTCTCCATATCACGATCATCCGCATCTTTCTCCCTGTACAGAGGCCGATGCTCGTCGTCGGTACCAGCACGAGCCTCTTGCCGGTTCTCGTAATCGGCACGAGGATCGTACGTCTCGACTACGAGTACACCGGGCCTGCCAGGCAATTCCGGTGCTTCTTGATGACGACCGTGCTGATGACGATGCCCGTGCTGACGCCTCTGTCCCGGCTCCTGGATGTCGTTAGTGCTCTCGTGGTCGTAGTACGAGGTGCGCGCGGCCCCGGGGAACAGAAAATAGGGGTACATACTGGTCGGCGGTAACCAGATCTCCTGGTAGCTCTCCTGCTGCGGGTCGAACGGATACAGGGCCGAGTCCGTGCCCGACAGGTCTACGGAGGTGGAGGAGGGCAGGAACTCTGTAACACAGAAGCAGAGACGCGGACGAGAACGGGGTGAGTGGGGTGCGTGATCGCATTTGGTACACGTGCACGGACGGGTTTCGCGTGCTACGTGCTACTCTTGTGGTCATCGTGACATCGTAATTGGTGATTGGTGGTGGTGATTGTGAGGGTTGTGGTGGTGGTTGGTGATGGTGGTTCGTGATAGTGGTGGTTGGTGATGGTAGTGGTTTTAGTTGAAGCAGTCTTACACGGAGGTATCGCGTCTAAAAACGACGCTTGTAATTTCAAAATATGTGTTCTGGAAATGATTCCATGTACAGGGTGTTTGGAGAATTCTTGGGAAATTTCCCATAGAAGAATTGCGTTCAATTAATCGAGAATTTTAACGAAATAACGAATTGTTAATTTCGAAGAAGCGACGCCTGTTGAGCGAAGCGAAAAGACAGCTGTCCTTTGTCAGACAACGGTGTAAACTGGGTAATCCGCAAATTACTCCAGCGATAGGGTTCGTCGGTGGCTATTATCATTCTCCCTAAGCCGTTCCGGAAGCCGATCGAGCCACCGAGATCCATTTCTACACACATTCTCTCTCTCTCTCTCTCTCTCTCTCTGGAGGATCGTTTCTCGAACTCTAGGCGGGTGGTCGCGCGCGAGAGAGCGTTTGCTGAGGCGTTTGTCGCTCGACAGAGTTGGCAAGGAAGGAACGAGGCAAAGGGGAACGCCTCGAGGTCTTTCCCGTCGATTCCGATTACGACTTGGTTCGTTTAACCCTCGACTCCCGGCTTCTTCTCGATTCCTTTGCCATGGAATCTTCGCCTCGGCTGGCCCAGGAAAATATTGCCGCCGCCTCGAGACTCACGCTCTACGCGTTGCGGTTCGATGCCTCTCGAACTGTTCATCTGTACACGCGTCACTGCGTGTCAGTGAGTCTTAAAAGGGGGCAGGGTTCGACGGTGTTGTTACTGGTGTGAAAAAGTACCGTCTGTTCTGTGGAACGTGGGTACAGGATGTTTAAAAAGAGATCAACTGGGTTGGAAGGGCAAGTATCACGGTCGGAGGAGTGTCGCTTACTTCGAGGGTCTAGGTAAGTTCTTTTTCTTCCTGTTAGGTGACACGACGAAGAGAAAGGAAAAGCTGACGACCTCTCACTGGTCGCAATTTGCTCGCTGGAGTAACTTGTTCGTCGTTTTCGCTGGATTCGAATGTGACGTGCATATGTGTATAAAGAATCGATGGATTGGTTTGTTCGAAAGTATCTAGAATGTAAAAGAGGAGGAGTAAGAGGGGAGCGAGTAAGTGAGTCGAGTAACAGAGAGTAGACAGTAGTTCGTAGTAGGCGATTAATCGACAGGCATGCACATGTCTCAGATAGAAGTAGAAAAAATACGTGCATGCAGGCGGAGAACTGTGTATGTACGAGCTCTAAATAAAAATTAGTCGTCCCTCGTGCGATAGATACAGCATGCGGTGCATAATCTTCTCTGGCGTTCACGCCCGAAGGTTTCCGAGTTCTTGTCCGCTTTTGTTCGCGAGACCAATCCCATATACTTCGACGATCATCCTCAAACCCACCGTCTTTCAGGTTAGAAAACAATTCAGAAGGAGCAACTTGAACAATAAACGTAAAATTCATCTGAATTACAAACCCGATTCCTTTCCGCTTCGGTTCGACGTTGACCTAGAAAGAAACTTTACTCGTTTACAAAAAGAAAAGATAAATATATACTCGACACAACTAACAACCCACCGCGATAAAGGGAACGGCAAGAAAAGAGAGGCGAAAATGCTAATTTCCATCCGCGTCGTTGGCCTCGCGTGTTTCCCTCAATACCACGATCCAGGAATTCGCGAAAGAAAGAAAACCGCTGACCCAGTTCGATTAGAGACGATCGAGGACGCGGGAGGCAAGACGCGAGCTTGAAAAGAAGCGAAAACGCGCGTCGTGATTGCGGACGTCGAGGAAATCGTGCGGATCGATCTCGAAATGCGGATCCTTCGGGCGGAATGCGTACTTAGGGGGTGCTGGTGCTTCCCGTGCACACGTTCCTTCACGTTCGAGGATCTCGAGGCCGTATCCAAGCCTCTATTTTACACCGTTTCTCTCTCTCTCTCTCTCTCTCTCTCTCTCTGTCCCTTTCACGTCGGTTGCTTCGCAATTCCGGCTGGAAAATTTCGAGAGACCGCTAGAGAACAGAGGATCGTCGTTTCCGGTTCCTCTTACTTGGGTCAGGGTTGCATACCCAAGCTCTCTCAAGTATCCTTCGGTTCGTCGTCAGTCTTTGTTACTTTTTCTCATTTGTTTTTCTTTTTCTTGTTTTAATACACACGATAAACTTGATTTAAATCATCCTTTCTTATCGAACGCGTCCGTTCCAAGTTCTACTCGATCGTAAATCGAAACTTGTTGCTGACGGTAGAGGGAGGACGAGAGTTTCGATAGAAACGAGAGGAACGTTCGTCACTTCGAAACTTATGTTCGAGTTATATCCGATTTCCGGTGGCAGAGCCACTCTCGACCGTTTAAATAAAGCCTGAAGGAGCACGCGTTCATCCTCACGTTCGCCCTCCTTTCCATTCGAAGAGGCGCTTCTGTCGCGTGAAGAATTCATTCGATCTTTATTTAGAGAGCCTCTTAAAGCGCGAGATTTCTTCGCGACGCGATTCGGGATCTAACGATAGAGGTTATGATTGATATAAACGGCGTGTTTGATATTTATTCCGTCGATTGTCCGTGCACGACGTTAACGGTTCGGTTCTTCGAGGGCTGAAAACGTAGAAAGTTGATTGGCGGTACCGATCATGATCATTCATCTAGCCAACAACGACAATCAGATCTCGCTCGGTTAGAAAACCAAAAAAAAAAAGGGGGAAACGTGAACACTTGGGGAAAAAAAATAACATACGCTTGCACGTCGCACATGCGCCTTCGTGATTAGGCTGTTTGTACTTACGTGAGCAGTATTAACGCTCGAAATTCCGAGCCTCTCGACATTTTTTATGCTGGTCTCGGTGCTCGTGAATCGGACACCCTGTCGATCGTGGACTAACAGGTAGACATACACGCAAACGAGATTTCGCTGTATCCATCTCTCGACTCGTAGGATTTAATTTGTACCGTGGAAAAATTAAAACAGAAAAAAAAGAGAGGAGGAGTGAAGAACATGTAGAACATAAATTGAAAAATTCATTCCTATAAATAAAAAGAGCTGCGGATTCGATAAACGCGAATGGGGGGAAAAAAGGGAGAGAGTGAACGATAACACGAGGGAAAAAGGATTGAAACGAACGTTTGATCCTTTCAATTTGTAATGGCGAAACATTTTTCTTCTTTTTTCTACCGGTTGATCGGAAAAATTCGTCGAATATTTGGAATAGTAACAACGAGGAGACAGAAACGAAGTGTGAAGTAGTATTTTTACGAAGAGAAAAATTGTAAGAGATCCTCGTAAACTGTACGGATACGCTTTTTAACCTAACTAGCGAGACTACTTTCGGCAAAGTCCAATCAGACACGTGAAATTTCATCGACACGACGAAGAACCTGACACGTCTGATATTATCAGCTGATCGTGGTTCGCGATCCAGTCCAATCGATCGTGATCTTCAACGAACGCCGGCATATTTTCACGAACGAGTCGATGAAAGGTGGAGCTAAAAATAGCTGGTCGAGTGTCATTAGGCTCGAAGGGATGGCAAGAAGAGATGTCGTCGCTGGAAGGGAACGAGATTTCAGTGAAATTAAGGTCGAGCCTGCTACGCGATGAAATCCTTATCTATATCTCGATACCGGTGGCCTTTGGTTAATTAAGGAGAAAGGAGCTTATCCGAAGGAGGCCATAACATCGTCCCACGAGCCTTAAACACCGCGGTATCGCTGAAAGTAATTGCTCAGTCGAGCCCTTTTCCTCTCGTACATTTTCCTTCGACGTAGACGTAACCTTGGCGAGAAATAACGATCTCCACATGGTCATTGTTTGATTTTCCGGCTTTCACTTCGCGACGACATCGTGAAATTTTTCGTACGATTATGTAAGGAAAATCAGGATAACGGCGGTGAGCGGTTGATTAAGAAATAAACGTGGGCGGTTAAACAGAGTGAATGCTTGTATTTGAACTGAACTTTGGGAGTGCTGATACAATTCTGTCTTTCCTGAAAAACCTAGTCAAGAGGACCCCCTTGACAATATGGCCTTTCTTAGCCTTGAGGCAGAACTATCCCTAGGAGGAGGAAACGCAGCAAAAGACTGCTCATGGCCCACTCAAGCCTTCGCTTTTTCGACTTTTCTAACAATTACTCACGAGGATCTCTGTTTTTTTACCTTAACACATTGTTAACGAGAGACGCCAGTTGACGTTTTTCATTTTTCAACGGGAAACGTGAGTCGAGATTTTGTAGTTTCCGAACGTAGAGGATGGAAGGAATTCACATTATTTTTGTGTACAATAATCACTAAATTCGTATGATTTTGTACTTGCTACGTAAATATTTAACTCCGTTTCGAAAGATTACTTAAACGACGCGAGGAATACTTTGAGGAATTTCTTGCAGATGAGTTTCCAGATGTGAGAGAGATAACAAAACTGACAGTAGTTCTGATAGGGAAAGAATGAAAGAAATTTCTCCATGAGAGAAAATTTTGTAGGATTTCCACATTAAAAACCATTGTTAATATTATCACTGGCTGTATTGATTAATTTTAAATGAAATGTTCCGTATTAATGGAACATGCTCGTTATTTTAACTAGGTGTTTTTATTTTTCATTTAATACCAAAAGATCCATTTCACAATATATCGTTAACAATGTGTTAATACTCTGGCTATCGAAAAAATATTTGTTAGGGCCTGTATAATCGAGAAAAACTTGCGAAATTATATGAACGTGTTGATACGATATATTTCTAATTTCTGATTGATAAATAATTGAATTGAACACGGTACAGCGTTCGCGTTTCAATCCAAGATCGACAGGGAGACTTTCCTTCGTTCTCTGGAAAGCACGCGTTCATCGGTCGTAGAAAAATATGGTAACAGACTAAAAGAAACGAATACTCGGTGACAAGATACAGACAAACATGTACACAAGGTGGACTTTCAACCGAGCCTCGTAACAAAATTTACGAAAAGTTATGTATATATGTATGCATGTATATAAGAAGAAGAAAAAATAGAAAATAAAGATTAACGTCTGTATAGAGTGTAATGTCCATTAAAGAAAAGGAACAGATACACACACACGTTTACTTCACAACATCAACAATCTTTTTTTTTTTTTTTTCTTTAAACAGGGGTGCGCTAAAGTAACAAATACGGTTAACCAACGTTTACGACGTACAATATGTAATGTATTTTGTATATACTCGTTCAATCATTCAGTATCACAAAAGTGTATATGGCTGTCTCGAGGGCGACTCACAACGAAAATAGAATGAAAATCAGTATTAAATTTGACAGAAGCAAGTAAAATAGTCGCGAGTGTACGGCGCTAGTGTTTTTACGGATGCCTGTATATATATTTTGTATGTACCACGTGTACGTACATATAGATAAAAAAGAAAAATATATATATATACATATACACATGTAGATATATGTATATGTATAGAAAAACGGTTGCGATCGAAACGGGCGCGATTTCATACTCACCAACGCACGGATTGTGATTCACCATCGAGAAGATCCTGTCGCAGCGTCTCTTCATGTGGTTGTTGGGACAGATGCAGCCGAACATCGGCGACAATCGTAACTGGGTCCAGGAATCGTGGCACGCGTTCCTGAAACGCGATTGAGAAATGCAAATATAGAGATTTGTTAACTATGCGATCGTGAATGTGCACATATCTAAGGCAATAAGGTTGGTAGAGTAGGACAGAGTGTGAATGGAGGAGAGAGAGAGAGAGAGAGAGCATGCGAGAGAGAGCGAGCGAGAAGGACTACGCGAGAGAGAGAGCAAGCGAAAGAGAGATTACACGAGAGAGAGAGAGAGAGCACGCGAGGACCACGCGAGAGAGAGAGAGAGTACGCGAGAGAGAGAGCACGAGAGGACCACGCGAGAGAGAGAGAGAGAGAAAGAGAGAGAGAGAGAGTACGCGAGAGAGAGTATGCGAGAGAGAGAGCACGCGAGGACCACGCGAGAGAGAGAGAGAGAGAAAGAGAGAGAGAGAGTACGCGAGAGAGAGAGAGCACGCGAGAGAGAGTATGCGAGAAAGAGAGTACGCGAGAGAGAGGGCACGCGTGAGAGAGAAAGCACGCGAGGACCACGCGAGAGAGAGAGAGAGAGAGAGAGAGAGAGAAAAGCGAGAAAGAGAGCGCGAGACAGAGCCGCCCTGTACATCGTCTGATATAAAACCAAAGAGGAGTTTGAAGAGTGACGGACTTCTAATCGATCGAGCGACATCTGTTCATATTCTTAATCAAACAAACGATATACCTGTTAGAAAGACTAAAACGCTAAGAAATTCTGTGCAAAGGGAAGCTTGGATAACAGAAATCTCCGAACAGTTGGGAGATCTTCGAGTGGAGCAATGGCGTAACTTTTCCAGGACGCCGGCGGCCTCCGTTCGAAGGTAAAGTCCGCTAACTGTTCCCGAGTAAACGCGTTCCAGTTCGAAAGTCAATTGGCGGGGGCTCGCGTAAAGTTTCGTTCGTACGTTCTCATCTGATGGTCGAAAAAAAAAGGAGAAAAAAGGGGGGGAAAAAAAGAGCAGGAAGTCTGGCTCGTTTTAGTGTTCGATCGCTTTTCAGTCGGGCCACGCTGAACGTAGCACATCCGTGTAACCACGATCGGTCACGATCCAACTACGATTTGTAGGTAGAATGCGCAAAAACTGATTCAAACGAAGTAACCGAACTTTCTGTTAACTGATGCTCGTGCTATTGATAATCGCGTAAATTCAAACCCATTCTATCAGCAGGAAAATGAACAATCTCAATACGATTAAAACGGATATGATAAAATGGTGAACGAAAGAAAGAGAAAGAAAAGAAACGCGGCGATATTTTATTCTCAAGTTCGATAAATCACGCGCGAATTTGATCGAACGTTGCGAACGATACCATTTTGTACTGTTTGGCAATTTAATGGAGTATCAAACGGCAGAGCGCGAGCTGCCTTTGTAATTACCGAAATTGCCTGATAATTTCGTAGAAAATCGATGAAAATTTCTCGGTACCTTTGTTCAGCCGCTTAATCACAGGATAATTTCCGTTCGCCATTAACAACAACGATCAGTATTAACAGCAACGTTTACAGACGGAGATCAAGCCGGATAATCATTAACTGCACCCTTAAAATCCCTTTAATAGAAGTGGCCCTCCTCCCCTCGATTTCTCCACGGAGTGAATTTAATTAAAACGTCGTTATCGTTCGCCCGTTTAAAAACCAACGATTTTACAACCGGCTAATACTTTTCCATTCGATAATCTCTGGGAGTATGCCGTTTCGGTAATCGTGGCTAACTACTTAATTGAAACCTCGAGAAGATCTGCCAAGATTCTTTTAACAAGGGTAGAAAAAAAGTCTCGTAGATGTATAATTATCATTACGATTTAACAAATTTAGATAGGCAACCAGGGAGGGATGATCACTCGGTAACTGGTTAGCTGACAATTAAAGTGAGTAATTATCTGCGGGGACGGATTGTACTCGCGAAACTTGACACGAAACCGAGCCGCGGACGTAACGAAATAGCGCGGACAGATTCGATTAAACCACGGCTAAGCTTAGAACTTTTTATGTAAATGCTTCCTCGGCCCACATTAATCCAATTAGAGCCAGAGTAAAGTCGATAAAAGAACGATCAACCTTTGTATAGCTAACTATACTCTCACTTTGCCCGAAGCGATTAATCGTTCCGATTTTTACGAATTTGTGAAACTCGAATTTCCCTTTGGTATATGAAATACGAGCAGTATTGATCAATTTTACTATTGCGTTAATAGCTTGGTGTTTTTTTTTTTTTTTTTTTTTTTTTCGGAAAGAGGTACAATACGATTGCTATAAAACGTGGAGGGAATGAATTTTTTTCGAACAGATAAAATGACAGAGCAGAGTATTATTACAGATGTGCTTTTTTTTTTTATTAAACGAAAATAAAGTATTGTTGGAGATGTGCTCTGTTTTTACTGAACGAAAATACGGTATTATTATAGTTTGCTTTCAGGTTTTATTTGAAGTTCAGCTGAAGCGTGGTCAGTATATGGCTGGCTTTCGGATTAATTCCATGTTTACTAATATTTTTTATTTTCTCGCTTCGAATTTTACTGAGATAACGATTTACATGATTCCGGGTGATAATTATCGCATATACAATTAAAGTGCAAATAAGCAGAAATACTTGATGGACGTTAAACAATTTTTCACAGAAAGAAACTAATTTGGAATGTGTATTTTCAGTTTCTCGAGTATATTAATGTTGGAAATTGATGCTGGATAACAGTGTAATCGTACACAAGTGCTTGGAAACATTGTGAAACATTTTCTTCAATGTTATCAATTAAAAAAATTGAATAGTCTTTCAGCTTCTTTCATATTTTGCTTGAAATAAACATTTCTTTCATCTCACCTCTTCCCTAACTTTAATTATACATATCTTTATTCAATAACTGAATATTTTACACATATAATATTTTACACATATCATCGGTGAGCTGTGACTTTTTTACGAATTTACAGAAAATTTAGATGCGCAAAATTGCATACGAAAAAATATACAGAATATACAAATATTTAAAAAAATATACAAAATGTACAAATTATAGTGTTTCTATGGAGTAACTTTTTATTCAAATTCTACTTGTTCTTTGCTATATTCTCAAAAATACAAATTTGCATAAAAATCTGCAATTTAACCCTTTCGCTACTGTAGATTTTAGTATGCAACGTGTACAGTGAAAAGTAGATGTTAAATTCGCAGTCGTAAAGTTTGTCAAATCGTTTCCAAAGATATAAAAATTTAAACTTTGTTTCGGCAATTAAAACGGACGTGCGCAAAGGATAAAATTACGATAAGAGAGTCGTAAAGGAAGAGTACGAGAAAGAGTTACAGAGACCTATATAAAAGCTCATTAATATCGAAGACGAGTAATTGTGATCCTTAGCAATTTTCCTGAATCTTTCCTTTTCTATTTTATTCCTCTTTTCATAACCAACGAACAGTCCAGTGTAACAAATCGTAGATACAAATAACACTGAGATTAAAAAAGAAAATATTCGAGGATATGGGAATGTGTCTTCTCAACGGAACTGTGACAAATAAATTCCCTTAAAAAAGATTATAAATATTCAGGCTAGCTAAATGTGCAGCAAATGGGTTATTAAATTGAACATCAAAGATATGATTTATGCAAGAAAAAATAACTGGGGGATCTTTCGATTCTATTCGCAACAACAGTGAACAGTCTCTGTTTCATCGATAAACTCTCATCGACATTTGTATTTCGATATCACGCGAGAAATCCTATTACTCCAATTTAATCTCGAAACTGGAACAAATTCTCTCTATTGATACGATCGTGTCTTGTTACATTTGTAGCAAATATTGAACGGGGTAGTTTTCCCTCGAAATCTTCAAATAGAATCTTCTCTTGGTTTAAAGAAGATTCTTCTTGATCTGTGAGCGTGTTCTTAGAAAGGACGCCGACAGGAAGAAAGGTCAAACGCGAGAAAAGGGGAAAGGTCGAGGAAGAGCGAGGGATTCGCGACAGAAGTAGGTCCACTTCTCGAAATTATTTGGGTTAATGGTACACACGGTGCCGTGGCTCTCGCTCTCGACGAACTACGGGCCAAACGGAGCAAAACGAGCCACGAAACACACCGCCAACCGGCAATAGTTGAACGTTGGAAAAGTGTCCGGGTATTATTTAGCGTCTTCAGAGCGCGGTTGTTGAGAAAAAGGAAAAAGAAAAGTAACTTCGATACAATAGAAAACACGGTGTTATTTATCACTTAGTTTGAGATAAATAGTCCCAAAATTTTCTTCTATTTTCCACACACAATTATGCATACGACCCTTGAAATACGTTTGAACATCTTGCTCGTCAATTCCTAGCGACAAGAATACCTATTGATATGCCTTTCTTTACTTCTACTATCTGTGAAATCAGATCTCTAAACTTTCTTTAAGAAGACGCTGAAAATTAGAAGACATCGACGTCTAAAGTCCTGAAACAGATGCACAGAAGGATCGCTGCAACACAGATCCAAAAATGTAGTCTAGGTACCTTAACCCTTTGACTGGACGAATATATACGTCTGCCTAAAGTTGTCGATGTGGACTATGGACGCATATATGCGTTCAGTGATTGTTTCTGTCGTACAGTTCAGGCGAAAATCAAAAATATCAACTTTTAAGATAGACACATATCGAGAAAAATAAAAGAATTTTTCTTTATTTCTCAGAGAGTTGTTTATTTCTTCGAACGACAGACAGTTCGGATTATTGCAATGCATATCATAATATTTCACTTGCAGTGTACGTAATTTGTTACATTATTTTTTATTACTGCGAAACCTTAAAAATGTGAAGCAGTTTTGAAGAACTTGTTCTAAGAGGCAACAGTGAACTAGATGAGGAGAGTTGAAAGATTAATATTTCTAAATAAACAATATATTTCCGAAAGGAAATGAAAATGTTTCGTTTCAATTTAGCGTAGAGCAAGGTATCAAAATAGTAATTTAATTACACATTATATAATTGATCGGTATTGCAAAGTTGACGATACTCAATAAAGTATTTCCTCCACACAGAGCGTTTAAGTTTCAAGTATTTCGCAGTCAAAGGGTTAATAAAAGAGTTTAGTAAAGTAAAGTTTCTAATTTTCAAATACCAAGCATTGGAATCTAACATAGTAGGAATAGCGTAGACTGTATTCGATTTGGAGCTGTCCCTTTTGAAAAAACACGGTTCATTCTCTACTTTACAACAGTATCGCGTTCAACATTGTCAGAGCGGGATCTCTTCAGCGTTCTTTCATTGAAATTTTACCCGAATCTCATCGTCTCTTTGCAAACTAGTGGAAATTAGCTTTCTCTCCTTTTTCCACTAACTTCAGAAAGGGTTTCCAAATGGGGGCAAAAAATAGGCGCGAAATTGAACGATTGGAGCATCTGTTTTCTGAAAACTGACAGTTTTTTCTCTTATTCGAGATCTTTACTCGCGCGATTATTTTGCTCGCGCAGAAAGTGAAACTTTCACCAAGAATCTGACTACACGGTTGACTAGTAACCCGTTGTACCCCATGGAACATCGCCAAATTAGAACCTTCGAGTGCCACGACTTTTCAGCTCTAACTCACCAGCGAAGTTCTGGAAATCGTCGAGAATAGCGTACTGTTAATAATATTTATCCAATCGTAGTGTATCCTCGAATTTCTTATTACACCGTTCTGTCAGATATCACCGAACAATTTCGATTATCTCGTTAACAGAAGCGCTCGAGGAACAGAAGTTCGTTTGGGAAGCCAGCCCGGTTGAAATTCATCATCGTCGAGCCTGAAACTTGTTCCATACTTCATATGGATTCCGCGGCAACTCGAGAACTTTGTCATAAGAGTTCAACAACGTCGAATGAAAAATGTCGTTGTATGCGTTGATCTTCTTCAGGTTCCCACTGAAATTCTACGTAAGTAGGCTAAGCAGAGCTTTCCGCTAGGACGTTCAACGAAATTACGGTTTCGTCTGGTGGCGATGACGAATCTTCGTGGGACGTAGCTTCTCTCTATGTGTGAGTCTGTGTGTGTATGCTGGTGACAGGTATACGGTGGAGGAATGCAGCCTGTTCGAGGAACAAGCGGTGTTGTGCGGTTTGGCCGCACATCGAACGCAGTTCTCCGGACGTCTCCGGTGAGTTCGAGCAGGGCAGCTTTAAGCCGCATCCGGTGAATTTATGGCGGCCACAAGAGTGGGCTGGTCGTTGCTCTTCCGTTTGTTGCTTGGATTTTCCATCGGGGATCGTTGGGAAAAATTCGACCGATCTCTTTCAATTCTACCACGCCATGGTACGTTTGTGTAAAGGAAATATGTGTCGTGGCTCTCGTCGAGGGATTATTTTCTAGGGATTGTTTCCTCTCCCCTCCGTTTCCGTTCACCTCGTTGATTATCGAGTTCCTTTCTTTATTTTGCTGCACAGTTGATCCGTTCTCCATTTCTTCAAATTGTCATTGATTACTTGTCGTTCTGCCGCGGTTTCTGTTGGCTGGGTCGCGGAATTTGAGAGAACTTGATGATCGGTAATTTTGGCGCGGTTTGATGATTGTCTAACTGGTTCGAAATAGAATTGACTCTTTTTTTGTGGTAGTTTTTATTTGAATAAACTTATATAAGATCATCCAAATGTTAATCTAGATGTTTGCCATGGTTTTTCAAATGATATACGTTGTTTTGTTTTAATAGAAGGTAGAACAATTTTAGCCAGGGACAGACATACAGTGCAGCGACGCATTTACATTATTCAAACTTGTTATGAGAATGGGCGTTCTTTGAAAAATACTCATAGCAAAATTCGTGACTTTTTTAATGCAAGTAGTTGGCCAAATCAATCTTCGATTTAAAGATTAGCGAACTAAAAAATGTGGAAGACCAAAAACAGTCCGCACAAATGAAGATATTGCTGTTGTAAGTGAAAGTGTTGAAAATGAAACTGTAATATCAACTTCACGTCGTACCTTATGGCTCTGCATGGACGATATTGCATAAAGATTTGCATTTACAATAAAACGTAATTTAGGAAGAACTTTTTGAGCTTAGACCTCCGAAGAAATTAAAGATTTACCTAACGAAGTGTTCGACTAGCACAGATGGTCGCCCTAGTCTATAAAGTCAAACGGCTGAACACTATTCTTCGAGAAAGTGTTGGCGTATGAATCGAAGAGCGAAGTTTACCGCTAGCTATTCAGAGTCCTTTGAATTCGTGAATTTTTGATTTTATTACACTTCCAGAAGGAGGAACAGGTGACCCATCATCTTCACGAACTCCTCGACCGACATCGATGTAACCCATTCTCAAGCCGAGCCAAAGAACGTATGAATAATTCAAGGACAAACGAGAGAAAACGTCGTTATCATCGAGTTAATCAATGCCGGATAAGAATATCGTTGCGTTTAATTCACAACGAGAATAAGAGATAATACAGGATGGTTTGTCATCGTAATGAGAAATGTAGCCACACCAGGTGGTGAAAATGACGAGTTTCTTCTTCACGTATGCTAATCAACATCCACTGGAGTCATTTCTGACGTGTGAGATTTAATCGCGTCGGCGTAGAGAGGAAACGAGACACGAGAGTGACTGAAATGAAAACTATATTCTGGAAAGTTCGTTTAGAACGATCATAATATAAGATTAAATAGCTATTCTAAATCCTGGAATAGTTGTCGATCGATAAAACGAAACGTACGAAAAGAACCGAGGGAAAATTCTCAGATTTAAAGGTGTCGAAAGTCAAGACTTTTAGAGGGTTAAAAAATTCGATTTTCGTCCTTGGATTTCATCCGAATTCCCAGAGACAAAAAGAGAAACTTTTATTGGCTGTTCGACGCGTTCTTCCACATTCCCCATGCTGTCGACCCTTTTCTCCCATTTTCCCCTTGTGTGTGTCTGTCTCTGTGTGTACGTCTCGCGTTCAGTTCGATTCCAGCGCGCTTCAGGGCCAAGTTACAAAGCGCAAAGTTATCCGGCGTTATTCGAGAGGCAAAGGGAACAGCAGCAGTGGACCTGATCGTGAAAAGAAAAGGTTATGGCGGAGCTCGCGGACGGACATTCGCGGAGATTGAAAATCGCACGCCGGCAATGAAACGTACGCCTCTCCTCCGTTGAACCTTCGATTTTACTTGTGCACTCGATTCATCCACCTCCTTTTGATTTCCGCGGTAAGTCCTTTTTACGCTGACCTCGCCAGCTCAAAAAGCTGATAATCCTGTGATTTTTTTACTACTTGGGATATTGTAAGAGGATTTCGGTGGTTGTCAATGGATGCTTAGAATCGTTGAAACCTCTGGAAGTAGATTTAATCCTTCGTAAAAAGTGTCGACAAATAAAAATAAAAATGGAAGAAAGGACTTTTCTATCGGGAGTTTAAAACTCGAGATCTTTTCACTAAGAAACAAGCGTTTCGTGTACTGACCCACTAGGGATTGTTGAACAGTATTTAAATTTCTACGATTTTAGAGAACTAATTTCATTTATTCATAGAAGAATACGCAATGAAATAGGAGAGAGACGAGTCGAAAAAGACATTTCTGTTTAAAGTAAGATATAAAAGAAGCTAAAAGACCATTGTACTTTTAATTGGCAATATTGGAAATATCAGTTATCTGGGTACAACTGTAAATTGTACCATTGAACCTCTTTCTATATTTACCTGTTCTATTTTTCACTTTTTAAAAAAGTGTATTTCATTCTTTTCGAAAATTGGCTATATTAAGTGGGACAGTGTAATAAAACAAGATATTAATTTTACTTCTGAAATTATTATTTAATAATTGGTTAATAACTTAACTCCGAAGATTTATGATTTCAAATTTCCTGATCCTCTAAATTTACTTCTACGTTTATTTTTCAAAATCCCTTCGACCGTAACTGTAGAGTTTCCGCGCGAGTGTATTCAGTTTTTGAAATTCCACTAACAGTCTTCGTTTTCGCGTGTGTTCCGCTTCAATTTTTATTACTTCATAGCGGTATCGCTAGAATCTGGAGTTTCAACGTCCCGATGAAGCTTGTAATCCTCCCGTGGCACGAAACGTGTTAAACGAAGAGTAATAAAAATGAATCATAGCCAACATAGCCAATTCCTATTGGAATATAAAAAAGAAGAGCTACACGTGTTTCGTCACTTTTGATACAATATTAGAGGACCAAATTGGGGAACGGTATCGGGAAAAGCTGTTCCAAAAAATACAGCCAGCTCTGACGGATGATAACATCAATCCACAAAAAACAAAAATTTGATGGATCGCGATAGCGTATACGTATGAACGAACACGTTGGACGGTAGACCAATACCGAGCTACTTTCGTTCTCCACCACAAGCCGAATGTCAGCTCGCTGTTAGCTACTTTTTAATGCACGCCTGACTCGAAAAATTAATCCGGGCCTAATGCAAACGTGCCGAAAAAAAATACAGAAAAAACGTCAGAAAGAGGGAAACTGCGGGAAAAAATGCAAAAATCATCCCAGAGAGAGAGAGAGAGAAAGAAGGAGAAAGGAAGAGCAAACGAACGCTCGAAAATATAAAACTCATTCCAGAGAGAGGCAGCGCGCAAAAATACCAAATTTATGAGAGGCTGGGAGACAGAAGAAGACATAGAGAGAGAAAATCCGCGCAAAAATATAAAATTCGTCTCAGAGAAAGAGAAAAAAAGAGAGAGGAAGAGAGAACGATCGCTCAAACATAAGACTCATTCCATAGAAAGCCTGCGCGCAAGGATACCAAATTTATGACAGAGAAAGAGAAAGAGAAAGACCGCGCAAAAATATAAAATTCGTCTCAGAGAAAGAGAAAAAAGAGAGGAAAAGAAAGAACGTCCACTCAGAAATAAACCACTCATTTCAGAGAAGAACAGCGTGCAAAAGTACCGAATTTATGACAGAGAGAGAGAGAGAAAGGCCGCATAAAACTACAAAATTCATTCTGAAGAGAGAAAGAAAAACAGATGAAGAGATAACGACCGCTCAAAAATACAAAACTCATCGCAGAGAAAGACAGAAAATACAAAAAAATATCAAATTGATGACACAGACAGGAAGAGGAAGAGAGCACGTAAAAATGGAAAATTCATCTCACAGAAAGAGAGAGCAAAAGAAAGAATGTCCGCTCAGAAATACAAAACCCATTTCACAGAGAGAGAGACACAGGCTGACCGCACAAAAATACCAAATTCATGACGCAGAAAAAGAGAGAGAGAGAGAGAGAGAGGGCAGGGAATAATCCGTAAATCTCGTTTTTATCGCGTGCAAGCCACCAACAAGGCGAGGGTGAGTCGAGGTCGGTGGAAAGCGCGAAAGAACAAAGAGAAAAGCGAGGCCAGGGGTCGCGGCGACCAGAGTGTGGGACACGGAGATGGAGAGGGTCGTGTTGGATGCTGGACGACCACCGTGGAAGAAAGTGGTTGTGGAAAGAGAGAGTGTAAAACAACGAGAGTACCGGCTCTACTTCCACCGTATACGTACGTACGGTCGGGCGATAATTTACTGGCGTGTAGGTACGTCTGAAGGATCCGGTACGTGCCGGTCGAGTGGTCTTGCACAGTCGGGGGTGCTAAGTACGCCTACGTGTGCGCTGACGCACCCTCGCAACACCCACCTTGCACCCACGATACACGCGCCTAACCAACTTCCCTATGAAAACGCGACAACTTTTTTTTTCCGGTGGATCGATCGATTCCCACTGAGATCTTTCCGGGTACTTATGTACCTTACGTATGTACATACACCTTGCTTGTGCATAGATCTTCTGTTTTCTGTTCAATTTCTTTCTGTGCGATCGTTCGTTGTTTTTCTTTTTGGGTTCATTCGCTATTGGCCTATTTCTGTGTTAACCTCTTGCCTTAGAACTGCGAGACAGACTCGTGACACAGGTTAGTAAGATGCGCTGAAAGCTGTTACGTTAACTCTTTCGCTGGAACGAACGGGTACAGTCGTTTGCGATGAAACGATCTTTGAGTATCGCGTGCTTTTTGTTATCTTATTTTATAATCATATACTGTTAGATTTTTTTTTTATTAATTATAGTAGGTTTTAGATGTTCAGTCTTCACTCACTGGTGCAAGTTAGTTTAATTAGTTAATTGTGCTTGACGAGTGTACTCGTCACGAAGAAATGGGAATATTTTGTGTTATAATGAGTATCGACCTTTTAACAGATTTCTTTTCGTAACTATACATCTAAGCATCAGTTACTTATTGCTTTAGTTCTACTTTACGTACGAAATGCTAATGCATTGTAGATTAATTGCAATTGACAGTACTCGGTCTTATAAATTGAAAGGAAATTTAAAATTAAAATCAACGTTTCTTAATAATATAACGGTTTTTTGCCGAATCTCAGCCAAAATCTGTGTCACGAGTCTAACACGTTGTTATAGGTTAAGGAGTTAAAGAGTACTGTGACGAGTATGAAACAGTCATTTTATTACAAATTAATTCTATTATACTAGTACATTATAACAGCTACACATCCTCTGTTATGACGAGTATACTCGTCATCGCTTAGTTTTTGCGACACAGTTTAGGTACACACTTTTCAATCAGGTCGCAACAGCGCAACAGCTAACCGGTTAAAGGAAAACGGAGAAAAATCGCCGGAAAAAAATGTTGTCGAATAAATATCGAATTTCCAACATTTGCATCTAACCAACAGACGACAGGGTGACTGTCACTTTCGTTCGAACGTTCTTGTTTTCTTTTCTTTTTTTTTTTTTTCACTACGACGATCGTTCGTGTTCCAACCCGTTCCCAAGAAAGCGGCGCGTGAACATCGACAAAAGTTATGCATAGCCGGCGTCGGGATGCTTCTGAATAATGTATGCGCCTATAGCACAGCCGTGGAATGATTAACGACGCTGACCCGCTTGTAACTTCCGAAAAGTTTTCGCCGCTTTTCTCTTTTTCCTGCCTTTCTTTCTGTTTTTTCTTCTTCTCTTCTTTCTTCCTTTCGTTGAGCGCTTCTTCCACCATTTCGAATCGTTCTCTCTTGCCAGTCGGACGCTTTATTTATCAGCCTCTTATAAATTATGCCCTAACTCGAATACTCTTATACGTAGCTGTTTTCGTGCACGACGATTGCTCGACTCCCTTTCTCTCTCCACCGTTCAAGAATTTCATCAATTCTCCGAATGATTTATCAAGGAGAACTGAAATATTTCAGCGTCCTCGAGTTCGAGTGAAAGTTGCTAAAATACAACCTTGGTCAGAAGTATTGGACAAGCGGTGAAATATGAATTGTTTAAAAATATCTGTGTATTAGGAAGAAAATTGAAGTACCGAAATATGAAAGCTGCTAGTTTTCATCGTTTTATTTGTCATTTGACAGTTATACGTATTTTTTTAAAAGAATTAACTTGCTTCGACGCTTTTCATGTCAAATTTCCGGGATACTGTTTTAAAGAATATTTTTACACGACTGTTGTATCGTTACTTCTTTAAGATACTATTCTTCGAGAGGATTGAACCAGCTTCAGATCGATCGTACGTAAATTCCACGAAACTCCACTCATACGGTATGCCGCGAAATTTGATTTATTCACATTCGTTCGAGCGTCCCGGTATCCAGCGTGCATCGAGGTACAATTTGTCATCGTACCGACACGACTGGAAGGGAATACGGTCTCCTTCCTATTCCATGCGTGTATATACGCATGCGAGCCATGCAAGATTCATAGTCACGCCGTGAGTGCACTCTCGTCATCTCGTAGACGCGTCGCAACGGGACGACACCCGTGGTATCGCATAATCTACGCAAACTCGACGCTATCGACACTGACAGCACCGATAAATAACTAACACGGTAACCAACTAACGAGTTGAACGCTTTCCAAAGAAGAATCGCTTCGATTCTGTGTCTTTCTAGTCTTTCTACTCGCTGTTGGACTGTGATATGCAACAATGTTGAAAAATAATCATGTCTAACTGACGGTGTTTCATTGTTCTATACGTGGACACATGGGAAACAGTTTGGAATCGCTGTGGAATTTTTATTGGAATTTTTAGCTACAACCAGCGTGAGAATTTTTGAACAAATGTTGAAAATTTGACGTAGATCTATCAAAATGAAGTAAACGAAGGTTTGGTAACGTGATCAATGCTGACGTTAATAGGCAAGCGGTTGAAAATTGTTTAAACTACCATAGAAAACTAAATGGAAGCTTAGGACTAATGTGGATTGCAAGTTACATAAGAATTTCCATAAAAATATTGAAAATTTCACTCAAAACTACCGAATGGAAGTAAACTAAGAACTGATAGCGTGTTTAACGCTGGCATTAATTGGAAAGCGGTTTAAAACTCCTGAAACGACTGTTAAAAACAAAATAGAAGTTTTAGACCACTGTGGATTTCAAGCTGCGCGAGAATTTACGAAAAGAATGTTGAAAATTTCACCCAAAACTTGAAGTAAATATGTTCAATATTGGTGTTAATTGACAAATGATTCCAGCTTTCTCGTCTTCCCTTAAATTTTCCCTAATTCAGAAGCCCTTTAACTAGGGCAGAGAAACATCTATGGAAAAACATTCTTAATATGAACTTAATCAGACTGAGTAGAATCAACTGTAATTCTAACTTCACGATAAAGTGAAGAATACCTCAAGGTACAGTTACGAGAAAATTGTCTCCCAGCAATGGGAGAGACAGGAAGTATCGTAGAAACAGGATTTTCACAGTAACCGTGCGATATTCCTGTGCGGATAAGTGCATGCCGAAATCGACCGGTTCGCGCAAAGTGTCTGAGATGCATGTGTGCATCCGAGGAGGTCTATAAATATATGATGCGCGGCTCGTTCAGTCCGTGGGGTGCTAAAGTGGGAATAGGCGAGTTGCCTTATGAATTTTAATGATGCGTATGGTCACGTGATAGGTAGAAGGGCTGCTTCGTATCCGCCACCCCTTGCGGAAGCCTTCGTTGGTCGAACCGGTCCTTCAGTTCCTTTTCTAGAGACACTCGTTTGTTCTCTACATCGAAGACACATCGGAACCATACAAATTCTCATCCTGAAATGTGATTTATCACAAGAAAGTGATAAATCAGAATGGACCGTACGATCCATTTGAATTATAGGTGAATTTGTACTTCTAACGTTCCCCTAAGACGAAGGCCAGGATATAAAAGAGCACTCGTGGCCCGGCTGATCTCTTGAAGGCCGGGTAAGGGAATATTAGGACCCAGAGAATTTTGAGGAAGGAGAAGGCAATACCTTATGCCTATCTAATAAGGGTGAAGAAAGAAAGAAAAGAATGTGTATGCCTAGAAAGTGTGAAAACGATTAGAAATGTAAATGGCTAGAAAGAATACGGAAAGTACGAGTGCCTTACGCCTGACTACACGCCTATATGTTATCGTTAAATATTTAAATATATATATAACCTTACATATTATCTATTAATTTCATTTAGTAACATCACCACCATCCCTTACACATAAAACACTCTCTAAAGTCCGAAATCACTTAGAAAAAGGAACAAATTGCACAGAACGTTTGAAGAAAAACATTTGAAAAACATCAGAGACGATTGTCCGTGTTGTAAAACCGTATCTTAACGGGGTTCGCGATTCCAATGGTATCGGTGATAATACGGTTTCATCTTTCACAGGGTTTCCAGTAGAGAAACGCGAGAATTCGACGCGCAATTTGTTTTCAATGATAACGAACACCGAAACACCGGACGGGGTGAAATGTTTTGCATAAATGTAATAATTTTTCGACCGATAGCCGGCGAAATTATGCGCGGCAAATTGTTCGATTCGTTCCCGTGCATCGCGTATAGTCCACGCATACATATAAACCACCCTCTTCTGCCCTCATCTCTCTGATCCACCCATAGAAACGCGCAAAATTATTGAAATTCTCGCACCACTTTCATACCGGGAACCGATTTCGTTCAGGTTTTTCGTACCACGGCTGGTACCCCACGTTAATAGGGCTTTAACGACCAACCAGCCGATGGCGCGGCTGCTTTAAAATTCAACCAGTTTCAACCCCTCGAACGAATTAGATGCGAAACGCATTCCACGGATCGGTGTTCACCGGCGATTTTGACGTGATTAATATGTGGGTGAATTAACCGCGATTTCCCCGACAAATCTCGCGCAACTGTCACGATCGCTCGGCGAATTTCATTTCTTCGTAAATCGTAATCATGTTTCGACGATTATCCCACACGTAGATGATAGACGTGTATACGAAATTATTATTT
Source organism: Anthophora plumipes (assembly GCA_951804975.1). Lineage (NCBI taxonomy): Eukaryota > Metazoa > Arthropoda > Insecta > Hymenoptera > Apidae > Anthophora > Anthophora plumipes. The sequence continues at coordinate 22,870,968 of OX638116.1, read as the reverse complement.
CCGTTTTAGAGGTTGCGTATCGTTCGACGTTAATGTTATTGTCCAAAAGCATAGCTGGATTTATTTAACAATTTGCACAAAGACAGATTTCAAAGATGCCAATTCACGTATCTATCCTCCAATTTTTCTCCGATACAATCTCAGTCCAGTTTTCAAAGTATAAGCAACTTTTTCTGCAACTAATTCATCTGTTTCATCAGATATATCTCTATGTTCAGAATGTCCAAGAATTACCCATGGGATTCCATTGTTTAAACTTCCTGTTATTAATATTATTATATTTTATCGCACGCGATCTGTGCCAGTGTTCGAGATTTCACGATGCAATGCTTGATTTAATCGGTTACGCGAATATTCAAGAACGTTCAGAAAGATCTCATTGTCACAATTACGATAATACTTCTTACGAGAAAGATCAAAGAATTCACAAATCGAGGATTACGATCGATTGCAGATCACTACATCGAGTTACGACATCAGGTCCAGAGGATATATAAGAACCGACCGAGCAGACGAATTAATTAGTCGATGAAACCAGTCAATTAATGAATCAACTCCTCGATCTACTATTTATGTTCCATTTCGAGTAGTGTTCTGAATTTCTAGCAGTTAAAACAACTTGCTGGTGTCAACTAAGATCTCGCTTTAACGGAGATTATTTTATTAATCGAATGATTCGGCTATTCTGTGCGACCAGGACAATTTCTATCGGCGAGAAATTCCAAGAGTCGAATTAAACGCGTGCCAAGGCAAATCGAGAGACCGGACAACCGTTGTATGAATAATTAAGCTGGAAAAGAGACCTGCGTCATTCTCGCGGTCGTCTTCGTCGTTTTCTTACTTTCATCGCCCGTAGAATTTCCATAGACGTAAAGAGACAAAGAAAACCGTATCGAATAGGTTGAGTGCAGGCGCGCGAGGAACATTTCAGGCATAAATTGTGGAAAATTGAATTCATCTTCGAACACTTCTCCTTCTTCCTCCTTTTTCCTCGTCTTCGTTTAAACAACAGATCCTCGGAGAGCAAGAAAGGAACAAGGAAGGGCTGAGAAGGCGTTCGAATCGCGCGATTCAGGAATATCCGCCTGAGAAGCTTTTGAGTATTAACAACGACCAGGGAGAACAAAAAGACGTCGGTGAGATTCGTGCTGGCGTTGAATAATTATATTTGAGATCGCATCTAAGAAAAAATATATTTACATCTCTCGTCCACTTTCTCTGTTCTTCCATTTTCTCGAATTCGAACAGACGAATTTCTCGAAATATGTGTTATTTTGGCGTTTTGTTTTCTTTTTTCTTTTGTTTCCTTTTTCAATCTGTAGCATTCTGTCTTGCACGAGGCATACGCTTTTCGAAAATCTATTAATTCCACAAATTCCATCTGTTTCTTAAATTCATTCGATAGTCTGTCTTCAAGTATGCCTTTCAATCCACAGAAAATTGCAAACTCGTAAAAAATGCCTCGAGTGCAAGTCTCTGGCGTCGAAGAGTTGAGCAGTTGTTCTACAAACAGAAGAAAGAAAGCGAGAGAGAGAGAGAGAGAGAGAGAGAGAGAGAGAGAGAGAGAGAAAAGAGAGAATCGAGGGATGGTAGTACGCGACGAGTTGGATCGCCAGGAGATAGGAGGAAACGAAATTCCAAACCGGAACAGGCGGCGCCAATGTAAACCGTCGGGCGGGTGAATTCAAAACAAATTTCAATATTTCACCAAACATCCGACGGCCGCGGGTCGTCCGAATTTTTCCCACATTTTTTTCCGCGGAAGTAATGCGATCACGTAGTCGTCGCGTTCGCACGTGCACAGACTGCGAATCCCATGCCGGGGCTCGTGGTTGCCTATCGATGGAGTTGGATTATGAATGTTAATTCACGAAACGAATTTTCCAACACGCTGGCTAATAAACGTTTATACAATCGATTGTACGTTCGTTCTTTCTGCCTGGAAAGCTTCAATTTCTGCTCGAATAACGAAAGAATCGTTTTATTTGTCGCGTCGATTACGTCGAGGTTATGTTCGAGCAAGAAATTCTTAGAGGCGAGCAATAAGAACACGCGAGACACTGCACCACCGTGTATGATTTAACGGTTTCCTTTTTTCTTTCTCGCGGGTAATAATCAGGGTAGTAAATCACGACGACTATTAGCTTGGCTTCCCGTGTATTAACTTCGAATTTTTCTTTCTTCTTTTTCTTTTCTTTTTTATCGGGTACAAGTATTACGTTTATTAAATACCACGACGGGAGTTTTAACTACCTCAGAGCTGAGTAATCCGTTATCTCGATCGTGGTGTTGAGGTTAATTGTTGGTGTACGGTGGTGAAACGTCCGGTTACGAAAACTTAATTACCGTCGTAACGTGTGAACGACGAAATGTTTCTCGAACGCCTTGATTGCTGTTGGAACACGTTAATTAAACTGGTTTAATAGATTTTTAACGGAAATTATGAGGACAAATGACGCAGGAATTGCGTGAACTAATTGACGGAGAATTCGCTTCTCTTTCGATCTAGTAATTTATAAATATTATAAAAGTATGTAAATGTTTATAGAATAAAAGGTTCAAAATTATGAAAAAATTGTGTCTGCAACTGTTTAAACGATTTTTTTTTGTTTTGTTCGAAAGCAGGAACTTTCGATTTTTTAACACTTTTCAGGATTACGAGGTGGTTCTCCAGAAAAACATTGCGACAATTTAAAAAAGAGTGACTTGGTTTTCACTGAAAAAATCGCACGATTTTCTTTCGTTACTCAAAAACGGTTAAATTTATTAAAAAACGAAAAGACAAGAAAAGAAGCGTGAAAAATGAAATTAATCGAACGAACGGCGAGACGATTATCACGCCTATCACCTATAAAAATACTATTTCGTCAAGAACGTTTCTTTCAGAAGGTTGCAACTCAAACAAAATTTCGTAGAAACATTTCTACGATATGTACCTTTCAAAATACGTAAAAAAAAAAAATAAAAGAACAAATTACCTTCTTAAAATACAGAAAACTCTAAGAAACGAGCTACACCCTACGAAAAGTACTTCCGTTCGACAGCTTAATTTTTATTCGACCATTAAGAAACACCTTACAAGGTGCTACACTTATACGTGCAAGGGTGTCAAAACAAAAAAAAAACACAAAAAAATAAAGAAAAAAGAAACATACTCCAATTACAAGCATCGTACAGCGTGAATTTCTCGAAAAGAAAATCTCTAATGCATAAAGGAAGTTTCACGGGTTAGTCCTCGAGGGTTGCGTATGCACAAAAGCGTCGTGTAGGTCGCAATCAACGGGTGCTCGTATCGTTGCGATAAGCATCGTTCTCCTTGTCGGCGAAACACGCGGTAAAACCGCCGAAAATCCTATTACGGAGTCAGCTTGTAATTACGAGGCCGTCGTCTCGTACGTGCCTCCACGTGCGACACGTTCAAGTGCCGGCACGGTACACGCATGCGTGCATCGCGCGTAATTTATTCGACGCCGTGCAACAAACCGACCCTCCTTTCCTATTTCCACTACGATTCTTTTATTATACCCACCTTTATGACGCCGCGCCGCTTCGTTACGGGCCTAATGCCGTTGTCGAGTACACGCGATACCCCGCTTTTCTATCCTTGAATAATTCCTGCCCGGATTTTACCGAGAAACACCGCGTCTTAAAACCGCGTCTCGTATTTTCTTACCGGCAACTCCTCGAACCTATTTTTATTAAAAGTCTATCCCTCCCTTTCACTCTTTCTCTATCGCTCTCTCTGTCACTCTCTCTCTATTTCTCTCGCTCTCTCTGACACTCTCTCTTTATTTCTCTCTCCCCTTCTCTCTCTCTCGCTCTCTCTTTCTCTATCGCACTCTCTGTCACTCTCTCTCTATTTCTCTCGCTCTCTCTGACACTCTCGCTGACACTCTCTCTATTTCTCTCGCTCTCTCTGTCACTCTCTCTCTATTTCTCTCGCTCTCTCCGTCACTCGCTCCCTATTTCTCTCGCTCTCTCCGTCACTCGCTCCCTATTTCTCTCGCTCTCTCTGACATTCTCTCTCTATTTCTCTCACTCTCTCTCTGTCACTCTCTCTCTATTTCTCTCGCTCTCTCCGTCACTCGCTTCCTATTTCTCTCGCTCTCTCCGTCACTCTCTCCCTATTTCTCTCGCTCTCTCTGACACTTTCTCCCTATTTCTCTCACTCTCTCTGACACTCTCTCCCTATTTCTCTCTCTCTCTCTCTGTCTCTCTCTGGTGCTCCACAACGAACGTTGTTCTTGCTACGACAATCCAGAGAGTGTTACAACAGCGGTACGAGTGTATTGTACATACAAGAAAAGGTGTGCGCGTGCGGAGAAGTTCATCAACCCTTTCTTTAATGGCTCCTTGTGAAGTTGAACGGTGTAAAGTTGTAATTCCACAGTTGGAACGTATCAAGATCCTTCAAAGAATTCCTCCTCCTCTTTCTTTTTTCTTTTCTCTCTACACGTTTGTAGATTTAACGTTCCACGAGTTTAACTGAGACGTTTCGAGCAATTTTCGAGAAGAAACCTACCACGACCTATGCTTCACGCGACTAAATACGGATGCTCGATTTTTTTTTTTTACGATTAATTCGACACGAGAATGGAAAGAGAGGGGAAGAGGGAAAGAGTGAATAGGGTGAACGAGGGATGGCAATCGTTGCGATTCTGATAGCTCGTCACGGCGATCCCGTTTTTATTTCACGGCTGGTAATCATGCGCGTGGTAGCTCTCGGTTGGATATTTCTTTTTTCTTTTTTTTTTTTTTTTTTTTTTTTTTCGTGAACGATGCATAGGTACCGTCACCCGGGGCCATTGGCTGTACACTGTAAAACGATGCCCGCTTGTATTGTTCAACGGACGCGCGCAGAGACGCGGTCAAACGCGATGTGTCATTTATTTTTGGCGCACCGTTAATTCATTTTCGTCGCCGCTACGCGAATATGTGTACGCGTATCGTCGATGCCTGCTGCATCGAGCTAATAAGCGGCGCAACACGCTCCAATTACTCCGGATCGTTCGAAAAGGAGTAACAGGAACCAAAAAAAAAAAGAGACTTTTTAACAAGGGAGCTTCGGTAAACCGAAAATTCCGATTCCTTTTTCCCTTTTTTCAAACTCTGCAGGTTTTTAGGGGACCTCTAGTGAAGTATCGAGCAATTTTTGTGTTTTACTTGGCTCTTTTTCGGTTCGTTCGGGGTGAAAACTGTCCTCGAATGAAGATAAGTGTTACCCTATTTCCCTGCGTATCTTTAAAATGATGGTTGATACACCTATTCCTCGATTTGTATTCTTTTTTCAACGATTTCCTGTTATTCACAAAACCTAGTAGAGAATAGAACAACAGTTAAACATGTAAAGTGAACATACGTGTAGAATAGCGTGCCTTGAATATTCTATTTCTATTCCTTCTTACTCCCATCCTTTGCATTTTCTATAATTTTCCACGCTTGCTCCAGGGTCTAGCATAGACCTGGTTAGTATCTACTCTTAGACCCTTGCGAACCTCTTCACTTTCCCTATTTTCTATGATCCTTTTCCGTTGTCTGTTGCTCTCCGAAATTTTCCACAACTTCTAAGCTTTTCCTTACTTTGCGATTTTCTCTTTCGATTAAACAACAAATATCGTGTATTCATTTAATATAAAAAAAAAAATAAAGACACTTATGAGACACCCTAATATTAAAGAATATATTACAACATATAAAATTGTACGAAAATATAAAGTTCGCATATATTCTGATAGATTATTGTTTTTCTCAGTGTTATACTGTCTGAAATATGGAAGAAAACAGAGTACACTTCTGACATTGAATATTTTTCTTTCAACGAAAAGGGAAAAGTACTTGGAAAGCATCAAACGAGATATCTAATGTTTAAAGAGGCGGTAGCCTATCAGAAAAAATTCTTCGTAAACGTATAACAAAATCTAGAAATGAAAATATCGATCTTAAGAAAAATAAAGAAACAAAGTCTTTAATAAAATGGAATTTCTCAATCTGCTGGAAAAACGAAGAAAATTTGTAAAATTCAGAAAACACATCCTTTATAGAACAAAAAGAAAATGCTGTGGAGTATGATATTGGCTTATTTACATAAAAATCGGCATGAATTTTCCAAATAACCCAATACGTAATAAACGAAACATATACAACTATAGTCGCCTTTCGTATCGAAAGAATGAAATCGTGAATCGTTGTTTACTCGAGTATCGGGTGAACACCGATCCTCGTCGTTAATTACGTCGCGCAGGACGATCAAATGCAGCGGCAGCGATTTTGATGGCACGTTTGTTACGCCATTAATTGGACTTGAACCGGGTGGTCACGTTGCAGTCCACTCAAGCGTGTCCACGGTCATCGTCATCGTCGTTCCACGTTCTCCACTTCCTCTCTTTCTACTTCGATGAAACATCTTTTGGCCCCGCTACGCCCGGAAACTACTTCACCGTATACTAATTGCACTTCGTGTAAACGTCGTCACAATTCGAACGAAAAGAATTTACTCCCATTATAAAACCAGAATCCTATTCGTCCTGCAGGCTGTACACCATTGCTGTCCAGCAATATCTCTCCCATGACATTTTCAACCCCTTGCATCGTAATATCGAGTCACTTTTCCGGATGGGGATTATACGGCGGATACGCGACGAAGATGAGTATTGCACTCGCAACGAAGTGTAATTTCGCGTTTCAACGTGATTCTCATTTTGTGAAATGGATTATTATTATAATTATTCATTGGATATTTCGTATGTTTGCGTCGATATGCATTTTGTATCGTGATATCGAAGCGCAGAGCTGATGATTGCTTATGCGGTTATTCTTTTTATTAAAATTGCGTTTTATAGTGACATTATCATATTTATTGTATTAGTGCTTCAGTTATCCAGCTTTTGTCTTCATGTAGAGCAAGTACTTAAAAATTTTACTTCGAAGTATCAATTACCTCGTTTTTTGCTCGATACTTGCCCTCGAATTTCAATCTCATTGTGTAATACTATGGATTAAAAATAACCCTTACTCTTCGATTCGTCGAATTTATGTCCTATGCACCGTTTTTTCTTGGAAAAGTGGAGTTTCTAGAAGTGTCTTCAGAGGAAGAGTATTATATGTTATCTTGAATAAATTATGTATTATAAGAGGCTACCAAGTTTCATTTAAGATCCATTCAGATCGAATTTCTGCTTGTCATCGACAACGGCGTAATTAAAAAAGATCAGATTTACAGGGAATTTATATTTGAAATTTGAAACCTGAACTTATATTTGCTGATCGTATAATCTGATTAACTCGAGGATGTGAAATTAATAAAGTTAGAAACGTGCTGTTCGTACATGTTAAAAATAATGTAGAGCAATTCGAAGAGAAATGGCCTCAAAAATTTTGTAATGTATTTAAAGGACACTCGAAAACTGATTTTTGTATAAACTTCAATCAATTTCTTACAAGATTAAAATATTAGATATAATATATCAATACATCAAAAAATTTAATTGGTCATCTCCATCTTTAAATAATTGAAATTGACATTTTTTGAGGTACATCGCTTTCAACGACAAGCAGCAAAATATAATAAGTGAATTCTGTGAAATATCTTCGTTCTAATAAACGACCATCATCTTGGTATGCAAAATGAAGTCATAGATCAACGTGAAAGTAACTAAATTCTAGTACAGCGAGTATTATCTCGGATTTTAGAGATAATAGTAAAGTTTAGCGTGGAGTTATGCAAAAGTGATGAGAAATTTCGAATGGAAGAACCCACGATTTTCGAACTGACACTGCGTCCATAGTCAAGGCGCCATTTCGATGGATATAAACGCACCAATCATACCGTTTCACAAAATAAAACCGTATCCACTAATTGCTCGTTAAACGTACATTATTTCCAATTCCTCTTGCCCATTTTCATCCGAAGAAACCACGAATCCCTGCAGATACGTCGGGTAAAGAAATCACAAAGGAAATCCTCGAGGAATACACAGACTCTACACGCTATAACTATCGTTAGAGGAACTTTCCCGCGCTCGAATAAACCAAACTAAATTCCCCATTATTACTTGAATCTCCGCGTGAAATCTGCACAAAGATTCGGAGGCGTAAACGCGCGGGGCTCTCGGTCCTTTGAGATCCGCCGGATATCGGAATAAATTATACAGGCAGCGAACGAGGTGGAGAAAGCCGAAAACGGTGGAAGGAAGAGACGCGGTGGCTGGTTGCATTTTGCATGCCGTCTGCCGCGAGTGCTCGCCACGCTGAATTACCGTTCCAGCCGCGAGTCTCCGTGCTAGCTTATAATCCGTTTGCTCGCTCGCTCGCGCGCGTGGCTAACACGTGAATTAGCACTTCGTTTCGCGCGACCAGCCAATTTCTTTCGCGGCTGGGTCAACCTCCGTGTAAATAAATTAGCATCGGTAGCTCGTTCCATTTCCCCTTTGTACAGGTACATACGTATGTATGTATGTGCACGCGAGGAAATTTCGAAGTGAAATTATTCCTCGGGCGTTTTCTTCGCAGGTCGCCCATTTTTTCACCCATTTCCTTCTTTTTTCCTTTTCCTTTTTTTTTTTTTTTTACAGTTCGCATTGATTCGATCTCGAACGAATTCGATTACGAGATAGAGAAAGACAGAGAGATGCTCGTGGATACGCATGATGATCCGTTCGGTCGTATCGTGGAACGAGAGAGTGCCGGATAGTTAATTCGTTTGAGCGAGACTGTATCTCTGTGGAGTGGCGTTTTAATTCTGACGCGGTTACGCGAGGATATGGCGCGAATTAACGCTCGCCTCTCCGCTCCACGTGGCAGAGGGGAATATTCTTTTTTTTCTTCCTTTTCTTTCTCTTTTTTCCCCTTTTTTCGAACGCCCTCGAGTCACCCCGCTCGGCGTATGCAAATAAACTAATTAACATCGTTCCAAGAGGAGGAATATATGTATCCTTTTTTCTCTCTCTCTTCTTTTTTCTCTGTTATTTTAATTGCGTTGTGTAGGAAAACGTGTCTTCGAGGATTATGATTTCATTTGTTGTACAGTTTTCGTTATACTTTCATTTCGACAGAGAAATAGGAGGAGCACGTAATCGGTTGATGATAAAATTCGAGCTGTCTGTGAATGCATTGAATAAACGATCACGGGGGTACGGTCGAACTTTATTCAGACATTCAGAGTCCGTTATAACTCGCCGCATCCTGAACCCGGTAATCCTCCTCTATGCGAGCATGCACGGAACGGTCGGCTTCCTCATAAATTAACGCTCACCTCTACGGTGTGCACGCCGCTGTAACACAATTTCTGCAAAATAGCCACAATAGGAATCCCAATATAAATAACTTATCACCCGGATGAATGCGCTCTCTGCTGCTACATCCTCGCGCTCTTTCAACCGTCTACCGGTAATCCTTGCTGTGGTTACGCGCTCGAGACGCTATTCTACTCCCTCTTTCCTTCTCTATGTTCTAGAAATTAGCATTTCTATCTGCAAATTTCCCGGCTACGATCACGTCCTCGGTCGAACCTAATCGAATATGAAATCAGACAGAAACTGGCTGTCTTTGAACGTTCAGAGTGGGTACTTTTTTATGAGATCTGATTTTTGGAAGAAAAAAATAGTGTCTTCATCGTAGTCAGATATAAAAGGCTATCTCAGAGTCATTAATGTGGAACAAGAAATTTTAAAATAGAGACCACTTGATAGGTACAACGCCGTACGATCATTCGCACACATACATACAGGATAAAAGAAAAATTTGGCGTAGATGTGCATGCGTGTTAGTGTATAAAAAGACATAGAAAACATTAGCAGAAATTTAATTTAATCTAACCTGGGTTCATTCGGTCTCGGAAGTTAAGAAAAAGGGCGTTCACTTTTTCATAGTTGAGAAATTCATAAATAGAAATAGTAAAGGGTCTATAAAATATAGAAAGTGTCCTCTAGAATGTGTATAAAAAGGTAGTTAACTCGGGTTCAAAAGTATTCACGCGTAGTCTTTCGTACGATCACTGGAAAGCGTCTATTACTCGAGGGTCAACCCTCGACCCCCGGTGCCCGGGTCAATTCGGACCCGAGTGTTTAAAAAAGTAGCGTTGCTTTTATATTGTTAAGAAAATACAGAAAAATCCATAGAATATAGAAAGAGTTCTCTAGAATGTGTATGAAAAGATAGCTAACCCGGGTCCAAATGGACCCAGGCATACTTTCCTTTACGATCGAGGGATAAATCTATTATAGATGCTGAACAAAAATTTGAAGGATCAAGCGGTCGAATTTGTGACGTACGCTCTCTATTTCTTCGTTGTTTTACGTTCTTTTCTAACGAGCACGATTCTACACCGTCCAATATTTTAATAACAAAACCATCTAAGGTAAGAAGAAACCAACGTGGATAAATAATTCACGTTGAATGAACAAACGCGCCCGCGTTGAATCGAGTTTCTAAATGGAAAAAAATAAACTCATATTCGATCGTTAAGCTTGTACTATACGGTTCTGGGGCAAGATATTTTTATCGAAACTCTTTTCCACCTCAACACCCGCAGTTTCGTTCATTCGCGAGCTCGCATTGCACGCAAGATGCTTCCGTCGACGGTTCAGATGTTCTTCCACGTTCGACGAAGGAACTCGCGGTTTGAAAGGATGTCCGTGGAATTACGTAATTTATTACCGGTTGCGTAGAAAGGTATGCTCGCGGTGTACTTACGATTTCAACGAGTCCCTTTCGAACGAGCGAGGGAAAGCGCGGTGAATTCATCTGCATGCGGTATGCAGCCAGTTGCAATTTTAACCAGGTGAATTACCGCGAGTGTCTTATTTCAGTCTGCAGGCTGCTTTCATTGCATTTCCCGGCTGGTTGGCGGGCCGTAGCTGCGACCGGAACCAACGAGAGAGATGTAACCGCCTCGAAAGGGAAACCAAACGTTCAGACCTATGTATTATATGTTAACGCGAAGGATAAGTCTTTAGACGAAGTCTTAGAATTTCCCGTACGCGTATTCTCGCAGCTGAGAATCGTGTGACGCAGCCTTGATTTCGCTTTAGAACGTTCTGTAGGAATTACAGATATTTTTATCACAAACGCAAAAATATTTGCAAAATACTGACGATTTGAACGTTTATTTTACACTTTATCTCGAAATGCCCACGTAATCCATATTTGTACAACTTGTGTGACTCGTACAACACAGAACCTATGTCTCGTGTTACACAAAAAGGTTCTGTAGCTTCATTGATTTATTTCTCGAAAGCTGAAAGTCGACAAGTAGAGGAAGAGACTCCCAAGGAGGCGCGAAAGCTCGTCATTAAAGAGGCAACGGGTGTTCAACGCCTCTTAACGCGGCTCATAAATTTTTCCTCCCCGTGGAAGTTGCAACTTGTGATGGCTAGTTTGCAATTCCATGGACGATCGTTGTTGGAAGATGGTCGCCGCCAACGGTGGCAGAGAAAGAAGCGGGATGGGGAGGGAAACAGGCTGGAAAGCGACGGAAAGAGAGAAAGTTACCGCTAAAGGATATAGGTACCGCGGAACCGCATTGCAGAATTACCCGGCCAGGTTTCTGGCCAGAGAGCATAAAACAACCGATGCCGGCTGCTGGCCGGCGGAGAAAATTTATGACGCGCTTATACGCCGAAATAGAAACGCGCCTCGCGAGCACCAGCCGCTTCTCTCGCGAAGATCGAACATCCGGTCCCGCGATTCCACGGAAAAATCCGTTGAAATATACCACCGGAGCCGGTTGTTTCACAAATTCCCTGCCGATTTCGTAATTCCTCGTTCATTCTCATTTCTACTTGAAGAGCGGTAATAGAATTTTAACGTGGCTCGTTGTAACAGTCGAATTCTCGTCGTCTCGCCAATCTCATGGCGCTGTCGAGTAGGAATGATATTGTCCCCTGTCGTAGAGTGAAATAATTTCGTTGATGGAGCGGAAGAAGTTCTGCACGAAAATTCGTGAAAAATTAAACATTCTGCGGGAGTTTCAGGTGAATAAAAGAGCTTTTTTATATAATTCCGGAATTAAAAACACGAAGGTAACAACTTTTTATTCGAAAATACACTTTTTTGGGAATTTTCTTTATTGCAACTTGTACTGTATTAAAAAATGATCAAATTTTGTTGAAAACATTTTTTCGTCAAATCACTGCAAGTGCTTGAAAAATTTATGTAAGTTTGTGTGTGACACCTATCCTGTTTACGGGGCGTTCGCCATACATTAGACGAACGTTTTACTCGCAAACTATAAATGATTGATAAAAATGAAAGAGGAAAAAGTTGTATTATTTTTTATTGCCAACATAATAGCGTACGCCAATTTTTCATTTTTGCAATGTTTTTCGAGAAAGTATAACGTCTTCTTTACACTATACTATACTATCACCTTTAATTTTCATATTTCTTATACAACTTTTTTATAAACCATTTGCATATCGTATACGACACTTTTTTTTTTCTTTTTTATACTTTTCTTAAGTTCGAGCCTTCGATACAGAATTCGTCGAACCTTTAAGAACTGCCGAGATCGTTCAGAACGAAAATATGTACTGCTAAAAGATGGTCACATTTTCTACCAGCGAGAAACTTCTGAAAGGTTCGTTTCTCGAACGATGGATTTTCCGAGAGCAAAGAAATTCCATGCAATTCCATCGTCACGTAACAACGAAAGACAACATTGCTTTCCCTTCAGAAAATCCAGGAAAATTAGGATAACGTGTATCCGCGAGTGCGGTACAATTTGGCAGAATTTCACGGCGCTCGTGGCACTACTATGTATATTAATTACCACATTTACAAGTTCGCCGCCGCGGCAGTAATTCTGAATTGTTCATAGCGCGGTAATTTCGTCGAGCATGCGTTCCCGCCAATAGGAAATCCACCGCGCCAACTTTTCCACCTGACCATTACCAACGATGCAAGAAAAGTTTCGATACCTGTTCCAACCACCGACAAATTCTTCGAACCTGTGTACCAAACTCGCTTTTCCCAATTTCTCCGTACGTGTATGTGTACGAGTGTGTATGTGCCCGGCGAAACAGGCGTTTCGTATACGTTCTCGTCGAAAGCTTCGGCAGTTTCGAATTTCAACGTTTCGAAACGTCCACGCGAAAACAGCCTGGGAATTGTTTAACCGATGTGTTTGCTCGAGAGCCGCGGATGCGAAGGGTGGAAAAAGAACACCGTTGAAAATTCGACGAGGTTAACCCAGACAATTCTGCAGTCCACGAATCGTTTCCGCAAACGATATTCCATGGTACGAGCGCAACGACGAACGAGAAGTCTGGAACGATATTCGAGAAGTAGAAGATAGACGTATGCATCCCTTGGGACTAAGTCGTGACGCTACGAGTTGTATTCGGGGCAACTGGTACGAACGTGATCGCGGGATTCGACTCTTGAAACTTTGTCCAAGGATACGCGAAAGGCGAGAGAAAAAAGAAAAGTTGCAGAAGTGACGAGAGAGATTAAGAAAAAAGAAAGAGAAGGAAAACATTATCAAGTTTAATCTTATCTAAGAGAAGCAAAGAATCGGAGTCGAAGAAAGTAACGAAGAAGTAGTAGAAGAGACCGAAAGGAATTTCAAGAGTGTGAAAAACATCGAGAAATACAAAAGCAAAAGGGGGATTGTAGATAAATCGAGAAATAACGTTTAGAAGGATTCACGGGTGAAGTAAAGATAAGGTAAAGGGAGAAGGAGGAAGGATGGTCGCAACAGGCCATCAAAGCCAGAAGCGAGTCGCGTAACCGGTCGATCGTTAAAGACCAAAGTTTCGCTTGGTCTGGGAGAATTCGTCGTCCGAGAGTGGATGTGCTCTAGGATAACGGAGACGTGACCATGCGAGAGGAACCACCGTGGCGAGATTCCATTGTGGATATCTATTTTCGTGTTTACGAACTGCACGAACTCCCGCACGGATAGGTCGATGGACTTGGATCGAATCAATAGCGAAACAACTGTTCCCGAACGGTAAGTTCGTTCCCTCGTTTCGGTCTTGGGCTTTCATCTCCGGCTCAAGAAGCTGAGCTGCATCGGAATGGAACTTCGACTTCCGTCTACCATTTCTGAATTAATCCTTTGTACGTTTGCGTCTCTATCTATCTATCTATCTCTATCTATTGTTTCGATGAATTTAAGCCTCTCGAATTAAAGCTTGCATAAATTAAATTCGTTCGGAATACATTTATACGGTGCTTGAATTTAGCGACGTAACGACGAATACCATTGTGCTTTCAGCGCTTGGTTCGTGGAAATTTTCCTTATTATCTGTATCGACAACTAGTCACCAACTTTCATCATTAGTCATACTGGACTCATCATCTTCCAACTCTTCAAAGTTCACCATTCTAAAACCCTTAAATAGTCCTATTTTTCTATTCTCGAGTTAGTTCCTGTTTCTATCACAGACACGTCATATACCATTATATCTCTGTTGAATAAAATTCTGTTTCTACGCAACAATGATCCTTAATTGTTTTAAAATTAATGGTACCCCAATATCTGCTTCGATTTCCGAGGAATTGGAGCCAACCGGGCATCACAAAACGGAACCCTTAATCCATTCGACGTCTCGCCCTTTTATCTTTCAACGTGTTCGCCAGTTTCCCAGAAACTTTAGTCTGGCGGCTAAACCACCGGCAGCAACGATCGCGTAATAGAAATAGCGTTTAACGATAACGAGGTACGATTGAAGAATCGCAAGACGACGACCAGGTAAACGCAGGAATGGTGGTCGTGTTCCTCGCAAGGTGGGTGGACTCGTAATCGTGGTGGCTGGTAAAACTTTGCGAATGTGCCGACTTTAATTAAGGTCGATCGATGTCAAGTAGTTAGCGGTTAGAGGCGTGCGGAAACGCGGCGGTGGCGGCGCAAGCGCACCAGACACATTCGAGCACGTTTCAGGCCAACTTTGTTTCCGCAGACTTCGATGACGTTGATTGAATCAGACTGGGGCAGCTTGCAGCCACTTCGCTTGTTCCGGTTTGTTGCACCCCCGTGTAATAACAATAATTTCGTAAGCGCAACCCTTCTGAAATTAGTTGAATTGCCTGCGTTCGCGGATCGACGCGCGCTACTTTGATCTCCTACACAACTGCGTTAACATTCATTCGCGTTTTCGTAATAGGAAAATAGACAATTTCTCTAGGGTTCGAAAAACTCTATCGCAGCTTCTCAACGTACAATGGTTGGTACAGCGAGACCTATCGGTGGCTGGGACATCTCTATCATCGACGTTCACTCGTCGTTCAATTAGCCCGGACGTTAGATCGATAAGGGCAGACGAAGAATCGTCACTTAGGCGGACGTTTGCGACTCAGAGACACACACAGAGACCGGGAGAGACGGAGAAAGGGAGAGAGGGACTTAGAAAGGGAGACTCGAACAGAGAGAAAGACTCAAAGAGAGAGACTCATTCACAGAGAAAGAAACTCTCCGAGAGAGAGAGAGAGAGAGGGAGACTCACAGAAGAACAGACTCTCCGAGAGAGAGAGAGAGAAACTCACAGAGAAACGGACTCTCCGAGAGAGATAGACTCGCACAGAAAGGGACTCTCCGAGAGACAGAGAGACTCGCAGAGAGAGAAACTCAGAGAGAGAGGGAGAGGCAGGGGGAAGAGGGAAGCAGAGGCGGAAAGAGACAGAGGCGCATAGGTGAGCCGGCGAGGAGGAGGAGGAGGTCGAAATGCGGCGCACGAGAAAGCGCATAAGCGGTGGTTCGACGTGCATATACGTGCACTATCGGGATTCTGCAGTGCAGGTGCTGGCAAATGTGGGCCACGACGTGCGACGTTGCGCGGCCTGGGCTAACGTGGGAGAGCGCAGATAACTCGAAGCGACTGGTAATGCGAGGCTCATGCCTGTATGGTTAAGGCCAAAGGTAGCCCAATAGCAGCTGATGGCCTTTACGGGCAATGCCAATCGCCCTTTCCAACCCTACCCTTTGCTCAGATATCGCCCTCTACTCCTACACCCTTCTCTCCTTTTCCCCCAACGTTTTACCCCTCTTCCCGCGGCTAATACCATTATACTGTCAGAATCGAAAAGAAACTGCCCGTTCGATGACGTTGCCTATCTTTCGGAGATTGAATTGCCCACTTCCTCTTTTGTCCTTCGATCGCATCCCAATCCCTCGCCCGGTGGAAGCTCGATGTTCTTCTACCATTCGACGTCGTTTAGCTTTATCAGGGAACCGTTTAGCTGGAGAGAGACAAGTTGCAAGTTGGGAACTCTGAGTTTGAAAGGCTTTCGTAGCTCTCCTTCTCTACCCATCTATCTCATCCTCTCCCTTGCACACAGCTTACCCTTCGTTGATTCATTGTTATATATATATATTCACAATTAAACGGACAAAGCGTGTTCTCGTCGATGTAAAAAAATATATACAGAATCTTTAATCTCTTTATTTATTCACGTATAGAGACGGTAGTCAGTTCTGTTAAACAGAAGGAAATTCGATCTTTCTAACCTAGTTCAATTTCGTTCGATCGTCGACGAGAAGTTCGTCGAGCGCATAGGTTGCCTTCGATATTCGTACACGAGATTCCAAGCCATATCCTTGACGGAAACGACATTTCGGAAGCTGCGCACGCGTGTCCGCGACTTAATCGCGCAACGGATCGGCCGGTATGCAGGAGGAGAATGGTGTGTAGACAGGTAGCGCGTAATTATAGGCTCGACAGGTAATACAACGACGTGTCCTGGAATCCTGCGAGGATACTCGACCGTTCGGAGGTCATTTCCCCTTGTCACTTCCGGCCCACCAGTTTACTGGGATTTCTACTTGGTGAGGGAAGAGGAGGAGGAGGGAGTGGCGAAGGGGCGTGTAAAATCCGGGGAGTTGCGGCCGTTAGAACGGCTTCCGGATTCCTGAGTATAATCAGCCGCGGCGCAGCGTAATCACTGTTTACCCAGTAATTATCATGCAACGTGGCAGCGTGACTCACGGAGCAATTAAGACGACGAACGGCCCTCGCTGCTACCCCTACCACCATCATCCTTCTCTTTTTCCATCGTTCAGTCGTTCCGAAAATTGCCATACCTTCCGCTCGTGCATTTTATCAACTAGAAATTTTGCTGAAATCGCCCCTCGAGATGGAGAGCTAACCATTTCCCATGGCTACTAAGCATTTAACTTCTACGAAATTGACATCAAAGAAAAATCGCAATTAAGCTAACCAACGTTTAAAAATGTTGAAAGTGAACGCTTTTGGAAAGATTTGGAAAAATCGTGAAACGAAGGATTAGGGTTGAAAAGGAAATTAAATCGATACTTCGATACGTGAATGTCTGGTTCCATCTGGAGACAGACTTCGATCGACAGTAACTCGCGAAAGTGTTCGAATCGCTTTTGAAACAGAATAACTTTTTTAAAATTGGATCGAACCACTGGAGATCTTTCTTCGTGAGAATTTAGAAGAATAACTTTACCAGATTATGTGGCGGAAAATTTTGGAAATGTTACAATTTGCTCGAAATCGCGGAGAAATTAGTGAAAGTCATTTTTGCAACTTTTTTATTTGAGCCTTTAATAAAAACTTCAAAAGTACACTTTGTAAATTTATGCCACTTGTATGCATACCGAGCACTTAATCGAAATCGATCGATGCAGAAACAAGCGACCAGGCATTGAAAAACAATCTTCAGATTTATCGAAAGAAATCGCGAAAAAACTTGGATTTTTGCCATCTTTAACCATCTGCAGCTCACAGCAGCGTTAACCGATTTCGACAAATTTATCGGTATATATATACACAATTAGTATAGAACTACAAAACGTACTTTTTAAAATTTTCATTACAGGCTCAGATAAAAAAAAAAGAAGATTGTATACAAACCACCTTTGTTATTAATTTCAATTTCGACCAATTACAATTTTCTCAGAAAATGTTTTAACTCGTCATCTAGTAAATTAATTCTTCTAAATTCTGAAAAAAAGTTCAAGTCATTTGGTCCAATTTGAAAAAAGTTATTCTGTTTTAAAGGATGTTCGAAGCTACTGTAGACCCGTGCCAAGAATTTCGGCTGCTGTCAGATTTTTACCGACTACACGTACACAGAGAGAGTGGAATCGAGAAGTCTCCGGTGGAAAAAGCGTTCGCGGGGTCTTGCGGGAAATCAACGAAGGTTAGAGCAGATTTTTACTGTCAGAATTGCTGTGGTCGCAGAGCCTCCAGGCTGTAGGGCTAACGTGAATCGAACGAGATCGATCGTGAGGCGCGTACCATTCGAGGTTGGTCTATCTAAGAAATGAATCAGCGCGGTTGAAAAAAAAAAACGAAAGAAAGAAGAAAAAAAGAAAGAAGTCCGGTGTAAATTTTCCGCAAATTTTGGCACGGTCTCAAGCGAGTTTTAGTGCCAAGCAGAACAGAGTCACGCCACCGCCGCCACGTGGAATTTATGCTCGTTATCGTGCCGTTTCAATCGAAATCGAACGACGGTTAGTCTCCTTCGAAAAAATTAGACGAAAACCGCGAGTCGTAGAAAACGAGTGAGAGAGGAAAAAATTTGTAGAAGAGGAAGGAGGTTAAACGTGATTGAGTAGAAGTATTACTCGTAGCAATCTCTAACTCGCAGTCTTTTTTCTCTTTTTTTTTTTCTTTTTTGTTCACTTCGTGCAATTTTATTGTGTCTTAATGACGTCGAGCAATCCTCTATCCCCTCCTTGGTTAGGTTCTATAGTCCCGAGGCCTTCGTCGTACGTCACCAAGCAATTTCGTTCCATCGACTCCTCCTTTAATTCCACGGTAGAGACTAGCCTTGACTTCGATGATTACCTAAGGCTTTGCTGTTTTGTTTCGTTCGTTACGCCTTCTAACCCATTCCTTCCATATTCGTAAAATTATATCAATCTAACTGCAAGGTTATCAAAATTCTGCAATTTCATTGAACACTCGTCACTCTGCTTTCTCAAAGAAAATTTTCTAAAGGGAAAATGGCAGATTTAAATAATATTAGGAATGAACGAATGAAAATATGATTGTAGGAATTGAGGAAAAATTCTTCGCTGTAATGTGTCTCGTGTAACGAAAAAGATATTTTAATATTAGGTGTTTGCAAAAGTTTCCATCGTTGTTCTTCTTTTTTCTGTTTTTAGAAAGTTCATTTATTTGACATATAGAATTGGTGTAATATTTTCCCTCGCTTTCTATAACGTTCTTCGATTTTATTGTTAACAGATTGAAACCAAGATTACCAGCACTGTCATTCTTTAAAAAGCAATTGGTTCGGAAAACGACACGACTCGATTTTAAAATAGTTGACAGAAACTTCTGCAAGCACTTAATATAATACGCCACATTCTCTAATAAAGCTGTCGGAATATTTTCCTAAATGTTTCGTATATACAACGTAGGGAAGAAATATCGTCAATTACTTGTTAAATAGCTGTCTTTTATTAGAGTATCGATAAGTTAAATTGCGAATTAAATCTTCCGCAACGACACCAAGCACGAAATAATATCTGAATTTTCAAAACAATCTCTCGAAATTGTTCTGAGTGTATCAAAGTGAAAATTCTACGTTCACTTCGAATAATAGCACGGACGTATCCCCGTAATGAATGGGAACTCGTTTAATTTCTATCGATTCTCATCGAGTCGTTAACTAAATGAAACCGTGTTTCACAATCAGCGCGATATAACGAAATGAAAACGGTGTACAAGTTAACGTGGTATCAGGCGAATTTTCTCTTTAATCATCGAATACACATTAAATTAACAAGCATTAATCTCGGTTGAGGGAAAAGTACGTTTTTCGTTACAACGTGACTGTAGACCACGTCGTGACGATGTGTACATATATGTATGTATGATACATCGATAGGAACGCGAGGGTGTGCACAAGTACAAGAGCAGAGCAATGTCGTTTCTGGAATAAAGTCACGCGACTCCTGGGTCGCGACAAGCGTCCCCATGAGCGATAACTACCACCGCTTCCGGGAGACTCTAGTTTATGGCTAAGTCACGGAGTCGCTCGGTTCCCTACCGTTCTATTGACTCGACCTTTTAATCCCCTTCCTGTATCGATCGCAACTTTATTATATTCCAGACTGACGAATCGTGAAATTGATATCTCGTGTGAAAATAGGAGAAACGTTTAACACGTTCAATTATTTGATGAGAGTACGGATGCCCTTTTAATTCAGAGGCAGAGGTATGAATGCTTTAGGATCTTTCAGACTCACGGAGAGAAGGACTCGCAGAGAGAAGAACACAGAGAGAGAGAGAGAAACTCACAGGAAGAGGGACTCACAGGAAGAGGAACTCACAGGGAGAGGGACTCGCAGAGAGAGGAATTCACAAAGAAAGAGACTCGCAGAAAGAGAAACTCACAAAGAGAGGAACTCATAGAGGAAGAGACTCGCAGACAGTGGAACTCACAGAGAGAGACACTCGCAGAGAGAGGAACTCACAAAGAGACGGACTCGCAGAGAGAGAGAGAGAGAGAGAGAGACTGACAGAAAGCGGACAGTAAGCGCGTTGGAAACAAACAGCGAGAGAAAGTGAATGACAGAGGAACAGAAGAGGGGGAGAGAGAAAAGTAAGCGCGTGGGAAAGAGCGGGAAAGCGTGGAAAAGAAAGAAAGAGAGGGAGTCTGTGGCAGAGAGGAAAAGCGAGAGAATCTTCGATATCTCCCGAATGTGTCGGAGAAGAGGATTCAAAACACAAGACTCGAGAGTCTCTTTTGGCTCGGAGCCTGCGCCGATGAAATGATCAGAACGGATCAAATATTTGCTTATTCGATCGTGCGATGAAAACAGGGCAACATCTGCTACCAAACCACTGAAAGATTCGATTCTTTTTAATTTTCAATCTTTCGAGTATCAAGAATAGCCGGGTACCATATCGAGATTCGTTATTTTGACAGATTTCTGTATGTCTTTGAATGTTATCGTAACTGAGGCAACAGGAATTAATTGCCTTTCAGACAGCCATCTCGATGAAGATATAACACGGCACAGCTTTTTCACAATTACCAATGTCTGATACGATATACGTCGATACTACCTCGCCGCGTGTATCCAACAGTTCTACTACTGTCTCGTAGAGTCTAACCTAGCGCGGACTAATTCTACTTCCACGGATAGAGAGCGACTATATCGCTTCAACTCTCGGACGTTCTTCATTAAAAGCATTAGAACATTATTAGGAAACATGAGAATAACTAAGCTAACGATTAATTAAATATAGCTTTAATTAGGGAAAAGTAACACATTTCCCTCGAATTATTTGTAATAAAATTTACATAATTAACACGAGTTCCATTTTCTTACAAATTTCGTGCATTTTTCGCATTTTATTCTGTTTTTGTTATCTATTCTCTGGCACAATTAACATCTTCCTCTTTTTCTCGGTGTCAATTTTATTAAATAGATCATTACAAAATTATTTTTAAAATCTGCAAATAGTTTAGTAGTTCAAGTTAAAAAAAAAATAATAATTTTCAGTAAATACTTCACATCACATTTTAGTTTTATTTCAATTAAAACTTGAATGATCGCTATTATCCCTTTTTTCCTTAATTATGAAAGCGTTGAAAGGATAACGAGAGGAAATACGATCCTAATTGTGTCAGTAGGCCTACTTTTTCCAATAAAATCATAGAAATAGGACACACGTATCGTCATTATTATCCAAGCGCGATAACATCGATGAATCGGATCATTTAACATCACGTGTCGAAAGAATCAAGCTGCGCAAACAACTTACTCCTCCTCTTCCTCCGCTAATTATCCCTCCAACTTCGTGCAGGACGCCATTACGTGGTAGTATAATTCTATTCCAGATGCGTCACATTATTATTAGCGACATTATAGTATTATCGATCGAGTCACGCCGTTAACCTCCCTCCTATCTCGTCCTAAGTTTAACGTCACTTCTCGAGAGCTTTATTATTCAAATAACAATCTTCGCGGTCGTAACATCGCCTGTGTAACGTTTCCACGCTGACCGAAAAGCGAATCGACGCGTGAATTCCTCCCAGCCAGAGCTTTCACGCTCCTTAATCCAACGTCGAAATGAAACGGTTTCGTGGTCACGTCGTGTTCGATTTGCATCAGTCCCGAATTTCGTCGCGACGATCGCCGACGGTGAACGCGATTACGCCAGCTGCGCCAGTTAACCGGGGCAAATTAGAGCTGTGCACCGCGATACTAGCGTCAAACTGGTCCAATGCGTGCCACGAAATTCGCGTTTACTCGTCTACTGACCGCGATGAACACGCTCGGACCGATCAGCTGAACTCAAGCGGATGAAACAATTATTGTAAACGAACCACACGCAACGCCAGTCTCTTCGTTCTAATTCTCGCGATTTCTTTACGCGAGCCCACTGATGCTCGAAATGATTACTGTTTGCGAGACACGGATAGGCTTTAGAGCGAACGCGCTCTCTCGGGGACGATTTAACGACGGTACAACGGCGGAATTGTACGCGAATCTTCTCGAGTGAGAGCTGCAGAGAGGTGTTCATTAAAAATATTGTTCTCTTTTGCTGGGGTTCGTTCATCTTTTACTGGGGATTTTAAAGAGAGCGTACAAATGCCGCATCTGCGAGTCGGAGTATTTAGGACGGGACAGAGACAGTCTTCGGAAACAGAACGAGAGATTGAAATGGGGGAAAGTAGTGAGCGGAAGGAATTGGACAAGAGGAGAGGGGAGAGGTTAAAAAAAGAGGAATCAAGGGCAATGTACCAACAAGAGAGAGAAAAATAATTATATACACTGAGATTGTCTAAATATTTGCGTTGTTTGTTGTCGTATAAAAAAAACTTCTCAGGCGGAAGTTATCAAGGAACACGTTTAATCTCTTGCCGTACGAATTTTTAATTACTACGTATGTTAGTCTCGAATGTTCACTGTTCCAATAGAATTTTAAATAAAGAAAGTCGAGATGTTATATGTAGTATCGTAGTTTAGAACGTAGACAGTGTACATTTGTGAAGACAGGAAGAGGGTCGTAAAAGAAAAAGGGACTGACGAAGACCAGGCCCAAAGACTGGCGAGTATTTTTCCGAGCAATACGAGATTGAAGGTTTTCTTTTTGTGAGAAGGGACAATTGACGTTGGCTTTTGGAAAATAAAGATCTGTACACTGAGAGCTACATCGGTGTCGAATTATTTATATTTTATTCAATAATTATTCTTATGTTTTTTAAAATAAACTATAATTAAACCTAATACCACATAAATATCAATTTTTATTTAAAATTCCTCTATCTTGAATTCAAACTGAAGTTAGAACAAAAATACAAATTTGATAGACGTATAAAAAATTCTTTTGTGACTCCTTGGCTATAATTTGCAGCACGAGACTCGTTATTATACGGCAAGGGGTTAATAGTGAAAACACTTACTTTTTTAACCATTATTCTTTCACGAGATTTCAAGACCTTCGTTCTTCTTTCTTTTAATTTTCAAATATTCTTGTAGAACGTGAAAACGCAAATTCAACGACCTAAAAACCATCCTATTCCTATCATTCAGTTGTGAAATGTGTGTGATTCGTACAGTTGCATTGAAACGTTAAGGATTAGTTGTACTTTTATCATTAGGTATTCCTTACACAGTTCAGAACAGATTTCATCTGTATCTTTAAAACAACGCTACTAAGTTAATGGATAAGATTATTTTATTTTTTATTACACCATTTTAACATGGACCATGCAAAAGTTAATAGTTCGCTGATCCTACAGATTCAATTGTTCTTGCTAAACAACCTACTCGTCCAATTTACGAAGTTTGACAAATAACTCTGGACTAATTGCACAAAAACCAGCGTAATATTTCAACGACGAAATTCATACCAACAACATGGCTGTTCATGCAGAGAACAGGTGAAACGATGCATGAATATAAGACACGCTAGTGTCGCAAGAAAGAGCGATATGTAGGTTAAATATACAAGAAGCGTCGGTTCTCTCTCGCAAAAACGCGTGTCCTTCGTTAAGGAAGGCTTCATCGTCGCGGTTCGTTTCCGTTTCATACGTGAGTGGCATAGTTCTATGGTATAATTTCGCTACTATCTACGGGAAACTCGGTTAACACGAATGAACGATCAGCTTTACACCGAGAAACGCACCAAGCGTAATAGACGAGCTTCGAATATCGTCGAACGATACGCGACAGCATTCATACGACACTCTCTTTGTAAAAAATTGCACGAGATGTCGACTGCATTGGAATCGCGTTCGTTCCTTATTCTAATCTGTTATCGTTGGCACGACGACGGAATCGAAAATCGTTTCCCCGTCGTTTCCCATTCCGACTAGAGCGCATACGGGAAAAAGGTTAACACCCTCGTTACCCTCGTCTGAATCGCGGAGTCGCCGCGTGGAAAAATAATAAATTTCAACGCTGCTCGAGCTACTTAACCATAACGTGCAATCGTGCCGCCGCGATTTTCGCCGCGGTGGAAATCGTACCCGCGACTTGGTATTCGAGATAAGTCGAGACAGACCGACTTACCTCGGTCCGTTCTCTTCGAAATTATGAGATCAACCTCTTCTTGCCTTTAGCTAGTTTTATATGTTCCTTTTTACTTTTATTCGCTATACGTGCGAGCGTCAATTATCGAGTTTGGTCGAAAAGTCTTCTCGTTCGTTTGCAATTTAGCTACTGTACAGCGTGAGGCATAGAAATCTGTCGATTCTTTTTAATGAGATAGTGTTTCAAGTTTTTTTTTTTTATTTTTATTAAATTCTTTATGCTGATACTATTTTATTTTTTGAAAAGGATTCTAGTGAGATGTATCTCGCAATTTCTTCCTTCGTTTCGAAGATTTCCTAGTACTTTTTCGATCACTTCGATAGGAACCGCTGCAATTTTATTTTTCAATCGTTGTTTAGTTTCTCGAATATTGGCGGGTCGAGGAATATACACTTCGTTTTTGAGACAAACCTATAATCAGTAATTACAGCAAGTCAAAATGGATTTTAGAAATGTATGCGAAGTAATTGGTGCGTTGTAATAACTCCTATTCTATATATAATACATAAGAAAGTATGCGAGTAATATTGACGAATGAAAATCAAGTCTAATGGCAGACATTTCGATACGCCACTTGAAAACAGCAATATATAAAATTGCTGCATATTAAAACAATTCCAATAAATAATACTATATAAATATTAGTAATAATAGAAGTATAAAAATTGGATGTACATTAAAATAATCGTAATAAATACTACTATAAATGCTGATAATACTACTAAATTTTAATAATAAGAAGCATAAAAATTGGTTGTATATTAAAATCATTCTAATAAATAATACTATAAATACTAGTAATAACAGAAGTATAAAAATTAAATGAACATTAAAATAATTGTAATGAATATTGCTATAAATGCTGATAATATTACTAAATTTTAATAACAGAAATATAAAAATTGGTTGAATATAAAAATAATACAAATAATATTAATAAATTGTGATAATAACACAAGTATATATTGCACTTCATGCAATTACGAACTGTAAATGATAATAAGTGCTATCATTATTTTTAATAGGTGTGAAACTATCCTTTCGACAGACTCTCGTATTTATAAACGACGATGGTACAAAACGCGACGCAAAAAAGAAAAGAAAGAAACAGAAGAAAAGTATTTAAATTTGATTCAATATAGAACTTCCCTATTTATCATCCTAAGTGACCACCTCTTGTGGAATCTATTCCCTTGAACGTTGTTTGCTGATCGAAACGAGCGATTATCAGGAACCGTTGTAAACACGTCGCAATCAGGCCGACAGAATCTTATTAGAGCATTAATCTTAGAGTATCGCGATGATAATGATGGTTCGTTCGTCTCGTTCGTTCACGTGTCCCCGTGTCAGCGGCGATGGTACGAAAAGATGAATCGTATAACTGCCAATTACGCGAGGGAAGAAAGATTGCTGGGATGAAGTGGGGTTGGAGGAACTCGACGATCCTGCGCACACTTCCTTTCCCACGTAAAAATACAATCACGCTGTAGAAATAATCTACGAACCGGCCAACTTAAATAGAAATACACAACGATCTCTATATCAATCGTTTTTTCTTTTTTCTATTTTTTTTTCGAAAATAATCCACAAGACAGTTTGATCCCCTTTCTGATTATCTTCCTGCGAAGGAAGCAACGATGAACGAAATTATTTCGATCAGAGTTGATATCTTGCCGGCGTTAAATTCACCGTGGTTTCGCCTAGTGGAAATTAATTTGAACCGTGACTGGATTCGGGAAAACCTCGTGATCCCTTCTCCACTTCGACTTTTCTTCCTTAATTTTCGCCTCGAGTAGCTCGCCGTGTTCTCCAAGGGACCACTGTCAGACTGGCTAATCTTCGATTCGAACGAGGCTCAGCCTCGAATAACGTGCACAGTGGCCTTCGTTTAAATTCCTCTCTCTATCCTCAGAATCTCTCGAACTCCACGTGATTTCACTGATCTTTAATTTACCAATTATACGGTAAATGTGGTTGATTAATTTCCCAAACTATCGATCCGAGGAACATCGAACGACGATGAGCCTCGTCCCCTTTTATTTTTTCCCTCGCTAGTTTCGCGGAAGTGTTTGTAACGTTCTCAAGAGGTTTGCGATAATATCGTGCTGCTGTCTCTAATGGTATCTGAAGATTGAACCCTATCGTTCGGTGCATTATGCTGATCGAATTAGGGTAGAGTCAATTTACGTCCATCTTCCTGAAAACTTCACCTATACACTCTCGTTACACTGTTAAAGAAATATTAAATTCAACCACTTTCTCGGTGTACAGCCCCGTTGATAATTCATGGGATACCTTACTATTTTACGATAAGTCAGATTTAGATGAAAGATTTAGTTAGTTACTTCGATACGAACCGTTCTATTGATAACAATTATATTTATAATTAATTAGAACTAATACGAAAATAACTGAAATATTCATAACAAGGTTTAACATCAATTTTTAACACGAGAAACTGCTGTTAGACTACGTTTTGTCTACTGTAAAACTTGGAGAACAGTTTATTATGATTTGGGAATGTTTCGAAGGAAATAAAACAAAAAATCGATGTAATAATAAAAAAGGAGCATTATTTAAATATCATAAAATGGTAGAAAAAATATCAGGAAGTTGCAACAAAATCGAGAGCAAAAATCAATGCAATGGCTACGTCAATCGCTAAATTTGAACACGATTGAGAAGTTATAGGATAGATTAGAAATTATTCGTCATAAAAAGATCTGTTGATACATTTGTAGCGGTTCTAAAGAGAAATCCAGGAAGAAAGTTAAACAAAAATTCATTGCAAGAATAGTAAAATTAGTTCGAACGGTCGTCGTGAAATAAGAAAATTTAAAACATTGTACATACAATTTTCAATATACATTCTACCATTAAAAAACTGAATTCGATGCAAGTAATCTGTAAATAATCATTTAATTTAACAACACAGAGATTTCTATTATTCATTGTGCAACTCTTTTGCCTCGTTAACTGATGTCAAAGATCCTCTCGTATAAATTATCGCGTCTCATGTATCGAGCGATCGAAACTCGAAAAATTCTACGGAATCGTAACGATTCTACGGAACGAAGTGCAGTGTCATCTTTCTCAAGTGTAAGATCCCACGACAACCGTTAATACACTTTACGACACTGCTGCGACGGGAGGTACACCAGCATATTCGGGATTCAGATCCAAGCTATGAAATGTAACGCGTGAAACACCGGTACGGAGGGATAAAATTATCGCAGCGTAGAAAGGTCGTTAAAATAAGACACTGAATCCACGTGTAATTTATCGTTACGTGCGATCGTTCCATGAAAACGACGAAAGCGCGACGAAAATCCCTTTAGCGAGCAACCGCGGCGTATCGGCGAGCCAAGAATAAATCAAATTGCAAATGCATCCGACGTGAGGGCAGATTGCAAAGTTCTCCGCGAAATTGGCCGGAAGCCTGGGCTCTATCATCGATCAGGAGATTTCGAGACGCGTATCCGCCTCCCGTCTGCCAGAGGCTTCGACGTTCCTCTACCTAGCTGAAGCAACGTCGTACTGGAAAACGTCACACGTTGGTACCGGATGGAAACGGTGATCTCTTTCTATCTCTATCTCTCTTTTTCTCTCTATCTCTTTCTCTCTATCCCTCTTTTTCTCTCTTTCTCTCTTTATATCTTTCTCTCTATCCCTCTCTCTCTCTCTTTCTCTATATCTCTCTTTCTCTCTTTATCTCTTTCTCTCTCTCCCCCTTTCTCTCTATCTCTCTTTCTCTCTCTATCTCCCTTTCTCTCTCTCTCTCTCTTTCTCTCTCTCTTTTTCTCTCTCTCTCCTTTTCTCTCTCTCTCTCTCTCCCTCTGTCTCCCTTTCTCTCTATCTCTCTATCTCCCTTTCTCTCTCTCTCTTTCTCTCTCTATCTCCTTTTCTCTCTCTCTCTCTCTCTCCATTTTCACCGTTTCACACCCCATTCGTTATTTCCTCCGTTCGCTTTACATAATACGCGATCTGTCTCGATTCGAGGCTTCCGCGAGGGATTCTACTGGGGGAAATTTACCGGCCAGTTTACGCGACACTTTTCCGCAATAAAATTGCGCGCCATCGACGGTTGATCCTTGTGTGAACTCGACCGATTGCTACAATTTTTCTCGATCTGTATACTATTCGAAACAATAGACAAGCATAAGTTTAGCTTCCTTTTTCTGTTCTTTATTTTAATATTTTTCTGGTATTTTTAGCAGTTCATGTTGCTACAGTGGTAACAGCTAAACGCTGGCGTCTCTCTTTTTAAAATGTTACTAATGACGTGCAGGCTACATCTGGAATTTTTATTTGTTAAAATATTATGTTGTAGAAACATATCTGGTATGAGTATTTTATTATAATAAAATATGCGCAACCTTTTTATACTACTTATATTTGTTTGGTTAGGGGTTTTACGATATTTTGAAAAATTTTAGTAACTCTATAAAGTATATTTATACAAACACGGAACTGTTTCAATTATTATAAAGTTCAAATATGAAAACAATCTACTAAAATTGTAATAGAATATCTTACAAAATAACATGCAAAGTATTTTACGAAAAGCAACATAAAGTAATAAGAAAAGCAATATCAAATTTCCTTAAAGTTGCATGAAGAATTAGAAATTATTTCCTTCAACTCTCTCATACTGCGTTATAAGATGATACTTATCATCTAAACGCTAATACTGGAATATTTAATTTCAGGTATGCTTTTAACCCTTTAACAGTTTATCCCGTGACTGTACACGGGTAGAGCGTCAAGTACTGATTAGTTTATATCAAAGTTTTAGGAAGAAAGTTAGAAAGGAACGAAATATTATTTTCCGAACTATGATGTATGGTTATGTACTTCGTGCTTCAAAAATGATCACACATAACGCAATTATTAAAAAAAGCCACGTGTAAAATATACATTCCTTTTACCGTAATGCATGATTTTATTACACTGTTAAAGAGTTAAGTTAATTTCGGCGTCACCGAATCTCCTATTTTTCAAAAGCTTTCCACACGATCCGATCCTGCAGAAATGCGCGAATTTGAGAACAACGAGGATCGATATCGACGAGGCCAAAAATGACGCGGGTGATTGATCGATCGATTAATCGATCATTCGATTAACAACGTCTACCTGGATAGCCGGGCCTCGTTGCAACAATACAGTTACTCAGTCAACGATATCGCAAACGGTACACAATTCTTAACAGACTGGACAGCCGATGACGTGGATAAAAAATGACGAAAGTCAACGTGATATACCGGCAGGCTATGTTATTCTCGATAATGTATCTCGCAAGGAACGTGACTCTCGCGAGACGGGGAACCGAGCTGTTGAGTCAACAAATGTTCCATCTATCCTATACCCTTCCATACTGTAGCCTTAGGAATCTTTATCGAGTTTCATTTATAACCACGGATCAACCAGACGTCACGTCATTTTCTACAAACCCTTCAACCATCTAAACAACCGTCTCTCTCTCTCTCTACGTGACGTCAATTCTCCGAGCAATCATAAAATCGATGCAAGTCAATATTGTTCGAATAAAAAGACCAATGTAAACTGGGAATATTGTATCGATGCATAGTGAACAACTCGATACTAAAACGGCTTATTGACTCTGGTGTAAGTGGAACGAGAGAACTGGTGAACATCAGAAACCCGTAGAACTTCCTGTCACGTGACTACGTGGACAAAACCGCGAAACGGTTAAACAGTACAATGTTACTCAGAGTGTTCTATGGATTAGGTAAAAGACTAAATTCTTCGAGAAACCGCAACGTCGTATATTTTCCCGTGAAAAGGTAGCAGGTGGTATCGATATCGAAGGGCACAGGTCACCACTGACATTTCGAGGAATCAACGCAGATCGATAAATTGACCCGTGAGATACCGTGACACGCGGCAAAAAGGATTTCCTCGTAGCGGTCGCACAGGCTTAAAATAATAATCCAGGGGATGTGAACTTGGGTGGTCTTCGAAACGTTTCAGAATACTGCGACGAAATTGCCCGAGCGCAAACAAAATAAACGAGAGTACCGAGGCCACTAATATCTCCCGAACTTCCTCTCTGCTACACCCATGTTCCCCGGTGACTTCAAACAGTGAGAATTCCCGTTTCCCTCTGAGAGGGAAGATCCTTTCTTTCTTTTTTTTTTAGCTCTGTGGCTCCTAAAGAAGGCGCCTGTCGCGCGATAAACTTTTCAGACGAGCGGGTTAATGAAAAGGTTGGAAATTTAATTAGAAACAAAAATGTAAATAGAGCCTTTTAAGGCAAACAATTCTATTCCAACGGGAAGTTGCGAGTGCCGTTGGAAGAAATGCGCAAAGTTAAAACGAGGTATCATCCTTCGCACCAACTTTTTCTCTTGTATACATATACCCATAAATATATAGTTGGAGCCATGATATAGCGAGATTGTAAATTAAATTGATGTTGCAATCCGTTTGAGGGCGATGAACGATTAGTAAGCATATGATTTGGTATTTCAGGTGGAAAATGGTGTTTCATTTACGAGTGGAAAATATGTTAATATTAGAACGTGAGGGAATTACGGATGCTTAAGAGAAAACGAGCAGGTAAATTAAGATGTTAAAGATCTCGACACCTTTATCGTATCTCCAAAAACGGTTTCCTGCAGAGGGAAAAAATTCTAATTTATCCTATATGCACGCAGCTTTCGAACTGTCAATATTTATTGGAAATTTGCATTTCTACGTTTGTTCAGTGAGTGTGAAGCGATGATTTAACCATCATCCGTCGTTCGTGTCAAATCGACACACTTTTCCGACGAAAGGTTGTATTATTCGACCATTTGCAACAAATATTTTCTGAAACATTTTAATTTTTATTGTTGTTTTTTTTTTTAATATAACATATTTTGTATTTTTATCGGTAAGCAATGCTTTTAGAGCTGCAAATTTATTTTTTAGTATTCACCAAATATATAGTAAAAGAATTATTTAGTATGTATTTAGTAAATAACTTTAGAGCTGTAAATAACATTATATATTTTACGCATACATGTTCCTCAGGCTCTTAACCCATTCACTTCCAATCTAAGAGATATCTCGTAGTGTCTTTTTTTTTTTTATTTACTGTAAATCCATTTTAGTACCATATCTGCAACTAAATATTATTATATTTTGTGAAAATCTATGTATTTTCCTTAAAATAAAATTTTGGTGCCCAGGGCAAAACGTTCTAAATTTGCCTGGCAGTGAATGAGTTAATTTTTTGTAAATCATGTAGAATGTACAAGGTACATTGATCAAAGCGACATCTTCTAATGGTCACTTGAGATATGTAACTCCAACGAAAAAACGGGATCGTTGTCATATGTGTGATCAAAAACAAGATACAAATGTGCATAGTACACAGCCTGATGTTTATTTCCTTATACTCGATAAGAGAATTTACGAGATTAATTATTCACCTTTTTATTTCATTGATTTTTTATCACCGTGTCCAATTGACACCCAGGGATATATTAAAATATGAAAATGAGAGACAGATGAGGGTTAACACCTTGGAAAAGCTCATAGTATGTATCCAATAACAATAAATCCATGGAAAAAGCTAAATTTCAAGGATATTTACGCAGAACTTGAATACTTATGAATGGTGTACACACATGTACACGCAATATTCAAGGAACACAGACAGGAATCCGAATATATCATCCTGTCTGATTAATACAAGCGAGCCGATCTCCTTGTCTATCACTCCTCTAAATACCATTTCACAGAGTCACGAAATCGTCCATGTCAAAAATTCAAACGCCACTCCCGACGAGCTTCCTCGCGGCACTGCAACTTCAACCTTCCTTCTTTTCCCCTGACAGGAAATTAAAACTTAGACGCGCGTACCGCGCCGGAGGAGGTGGTTCGAAAGAAAAAAAAAAAAAAAAAAAAGAAAGAAAGAAAGAAAAGAAAAACGATGAGATTACTCTTGTTCGAGGGTTGCTTAGAAATTTCGAAACTCATCTTCGACGGTGTTCTGTATGAAGAAAGGATCCGATAAATTCCATTATCCTCGTAGCGATAGCAATCGCAGCACCGTTAGAAGGTGTGCGTGTGTGTGTGTGTATGTGTGTGTGTGTGTGTAGATCTGGTGAACACGGGAGTGATCGAAGGGCGACAGAAGGGCAATCTAACGGGTAAGACGCGACGTAAGTTGCGAGTGTAAACCGCGCTTCTAACGATATTTACCCTAGGCCCTCGACTAGGAACGAAGTATGACGCCTAAATATACCAGGCTTACCGGTATAATTAAAAGCAAACTCTCCCGGGCGAAAAGTGGGACAGGTCGCCATTTTGAAGGCAGTTACGTAAGGACCCTTCGACGTTCTCGCGCTGAATGCCGGCCGTACCACCTCAAGGACGCGTAAATCTCTTCAACAAAGGCGAGTCAGTCTCGAGTGTGAGAGCGAGTGCGCTAGCGCGCGTTCACCGTGATACACGTGTTTGCCAACGAACGAATCGATAAAGGGACACGTATCTAACCCCACTTACACATAAATATACCCACATACGTGCAAACATATAAACAAACACATACACACGCACACATATATGTACAAAATCCATGAACCACCGGTTTCCTTAAGCGAAGAAGCATGGTCGAATGTCAAGGTCGAATCCTCGATGATTGTACAGGCCACGGATAACCGTGACGAAAAGTAACAATCACGAGCGGGTTACGTAATCGCAGGTAGGAAGGAGGTTGTTGCTGCCATTCCAGTAGGATGGCTATTAGCGAAATGGGCGTAGGAACTTTTGGCACCGTTTCGCCGAATTTAAATGTCACGTCGGTTAGGTTATGTGGCTTGCTGCACGGTGTCTAGATTATGTAATAGCGGTGGAAGAAGGTGACTGCTGGTTACGAAAGTGATTGCAACCTACTTTCTATCCCCGAACGCTGTTCGGTCTCGTAGACGAGGCTGAATGCTTCAATACCATGGAAAAATAGATCAACCTGTACTTAGGTTGATACTTTACCATGATAAAACGAACTGGCCTTTTTAACCCCTTAACCTATGATTTCTTTTCCTATCTATGCATCTGAACATCAGTTGCTTATTGTTTCAATGCCGTTTTACATACGAAACGCTAATGTATTATAGATTAACATTTGACAATTCTCAGGTCTTGTAAAATGAAAGGAGAATTAGAATTAAAATTAACGTTTATTGCTAATGTAACTGTTTTCGTTGAATTTCAGCCACAGTCTGTGTCACGAGTCTAACTCGTTGTTACAGGGCAAGAGGTTAATACAAATAGTAATTCACCTATCTGGTTCGTCTCTATCATCCTAATATTTTTTTTCTGGTTTCTTTTAACATTCCCCCAATTTACAAATGTTTTCTCGAACATCTAATTTTAAGTTAATTACTACTGATGTGAATTGTACAGAGTGTACCATGATATACGAGCATAATTTCAATAATGGTTACTATACGATATTTTTTCTGTGGAGATACTTGCGCGTTTTATTATCAGAGGGATGGTCACATGATCGTTTTCACTAGTTCTAACCTGAATTCTATCATCTAGTGCTCTCTTTACGAAAGTTCGAAGGACTAACTTTTATGGTAGTGGGAGTACAGAAAGATCTAATGTCAAAAATTCAAAAATTCTAAAACTCAACGAGTAACAAATTGAAAGCTAAGACACAAGGTTGACGAGTAACCGATTGAAGAATGTATGCGTAATTTTCTGGAACGCTAGACGTATCACATTCTTTCTGTCCCATAAAATATCAAATGCTTTCCATCTTCCTGCCTCGCTTATTAAACAATACATCTTGTTGCATCCAACCGTGCGTTCGTTTCAACTCTTAGGGATTCTAAGATCATGTTTTCCTAGCATCACGAAAATTCTAGTGACCTGAACGCCAGGTATGCAGACACGAACCACGAAGAGAGAAGAGAGTACCCTTCGCGGTGCTAAACATTCATCTCCGACGAAGGCGGCACAGGATTGATGCTCGCCATAATGCAAACTAAATTGCAGGGGACCACTCGTTTCCACGTGGAACGTGGCGTCGCCATTTTTCACCATTCTCACCAACCACGACAGGTTTCGTCGCGCGATCCTGGAATCGGTAAGTGGCTCCCAACCGCCACGGGGATATAAATTAATTTTTCCTCGCTGCGTCACCACCCATAACTCGCTTGCTGGAATTTCGGTGCACGCTCCACGGGTCTAACCGTATATACGTCGCTGTAATTCGAATCTAGCGGCGTCGAAGCCGTTTCCCTGTCTACCATTTTTCATTCGGCGAACGGCTACGAGCGTTTCTTGTTCAAACATTCTATAACTTTCTTTCTTCGAGCAAATTCTGTACGATCCTTTCACAGAACCCTGACCTCGACTTTGGATGAAGAAAATGGTCAGTTACACACTCGATTGACTAGTAAAGTCATAAAAAGACCATAGAAAACACCTTTGTAATCTTAATTCTAAGACTTTCTTCGAAAAATAATTTCAACGTCTGAATAAATTGCTCTTTTGACGTATACGCAGTTCGAAATTATTTTCACCACTTTTCTTCCTTCCGGTTTTCCCATATCCCTCCAGTTTGCAAACCTCCTCCAACTTTATTTCTGTTTTCGATATTATTGTTGGCAGCATTTCGAAAATTTAATAATATAAATTGTAAATTTTCACATCGTTGTCTTGAATTTTCATCTTCTGATAATTACGCAGGCATATTGAAATGTATTTTTAGACAGCTAGAAGACGTAACAGTTTCCCACATAAAAAATAACGATAATCTCGAGGAAAACGAAAAAAAGCATGAATAAATACAAAAATTCTCCCGCACAAAAATTTTCTTCCCTTTGAGAATCACACAAATATTTTTCATAATACTAAAAACAATAGGGGTACTATAAAAAAAAAGAGAATACTCTAACAGGAATCACGCGAGAAGTAGTACACGAAACATCATTTCAAAACTTTGTAAGAATCAAGCATCCTACCAAATATATAATATTCTACAAAATATCTCAACACTGTCATTTCTTTCTCACTTTCACACCAGCCGCTATAATATCCTCCTCTACGAAATGAATTTATCGCGAGCGCAACAACGTTCTCCGCGTTCGAAATGAATTTCAATCGCGTCGCGAGCCGAGCATCGCACGAAGAAAAAGAAAAGATCGCGGGGAAAATGGAAAAGATTTGGAAAGCACGGTGGACCGGACTAGGTCGTGTAAACTGAATTACTCGTGTATTTTTCAGAGACCCGGTATTCTAGGCTCGCATACCAGCAGGTTTGAACGTCGAATCAGGAAGCGACCCGAGGGCACTCCGTTGGCCGTATAAATTAAACAGGACCATCGTCTACTCCTACTACGTGGCCGTACGAGCATCGCCAGGTGCAAAGTCACGACAGGATGATATCGCGTATAAAGTAAGCGACACAGCCTCCGGGCTACCACCAGACAGAATTAACGCCGCGGTGAGTTTGCAGGCTAGTTACTAAAGGTAACTCGCCGTATCTGCGACGATAAGTTACGCGGCGAGGTGAGTGAGAAGGAGAGCAAGGGAGACAGCGAGAGAGAGGGAGAGAAAGAGAGAGAAAGAGAGAGAGAGAGAGGGTGAGTCTCCTCGTGCACGCGAACGAACGAGCGTCGAGGACAACGAATGCAAGCCAGTTAACCAGGAACGGTCTATTTACTTTCTATTTTGCCGGTGAATTTATACCACGGCATTTTGCAACTTTATAGCATTCGTTATCCGTTGATGCAGCTCGATAAGATAGAAGAGTAGAAGGTGGATATAGGGTGGATGGAGGACGAAGCAGTTTTAAATAATTAAGTGTATAGCCTGCGGTGGTTTTCGAGGCTACATTCGGGGCACTGTTCGCACAAATTGCTAGCATCTCCGCGGTGAAACACACCGGGAAAACTTTCCATCGTTCGTTCATAAATATTTAATCAAGTTAAATGTTTAACGCGTTACGCGTGAGATAACTGCTCCACGGGAATTTTGCCTTGCAGTTATTACTGTGTACACTTCGTTCCTTCTTTTTTCTTTTTCTTTTCTTGTTCCTTTTTTTTTTTGTTTTTTCCTACTCTACGTTCAACCGTTATCCATCATCGCTTGTAACTGCAAACTGGTAACCAGTAAAAATCTGTCCGCTTGCAACAAAAAGGGTGAGGGGAAAACGTTTATTTGTAACCTCTTATTTAACTGAACGACAATTTCCCCGACAATTTCCTCGTAGCTAAAGTTCAACGTTCGAACAATTGTCGTCGCCTACGGCTGTTAATTAAGGTCAAAGAGAGCCGCGGAACCGCGTTGTTTATTCCAGCGCACTTTCTCCGCTTGCGGAATTCTACCGTCGTTCGTTGTGACACATAGATGGCTGGTCAAATCTACCCTACGCGATGGTTTAACTCTAAAATCGACGAGAGTTAGGTCCCTTTGGACACACGTGTGATATTTATCCTTTGACGAGTCTCACTCGTGATCAGAATTTTACGAGTCAGACGCGTGGTGTCAAGTTCAAATCACATATCAAGCACTAGGCATTTGTATGGTGGAGATAGCTATTGTTCTTTGAATTGTGTCATTGAATCTGTTCAGGAACGATCTTTTTTATAGTGGAAAGAGTGTCTTAATTTTTTGCTTGATTACGTTTTATTCGTTTTATATTAACAGTAATTCCGAAAGCGAGAACAAAATCGGGAAAACGATAAAAATACATAGAAAAGAATAACGTCCGTATGTGACTGCTGAGAGTTATATTTATAAGAAGCTAAGTGTACACATACGTATGTCAGTGTCCCTGAAAAAGTTGTGGCAAGAATTTTTCCATGTAACTTAATTTCTTTATTTTTTTTTTATTTTGTTACATATCTTTAGATATGGTGATTACATTCCTGCTGACGAAGTCACATTTAGAAACGCTCAGAGGACTAATTTCCATTAAAATATCGTTTATAAAAATGTATATACACTTCTTTAAATAACTATGTACTTTCCACGAAGAAAAATCAAATTAAATTATTGTTTTTGAGTAATTTTTTCAATAATTGAGATAGGCAGAAGTATTGGAAACAGAAGTTGCTTGGTTCTAAAGGAACCATTGCGCGATGGTTAAAACTTTTTGTCAGATGAACGTGCTTAAGAGATCTGAAGATCATTCTCATTTTTTTAAATGGTATAATGTATGTATTTCTGAACACTTAAGACTATAGACGATAATAATTCAAGGCTACTGAAAATCATGAATGTAATAATAATGAAAAAATGAACACTTACGCTAAATGCTTCTGAACCCGAGTATTCTCATGTTCTATATGAAATATAAAATTGCGAATAACAATAATTGGAACTTAATTTGCTACGTCAGATGTTCAGAAACGATGACCATTCGCAAGATCCTGCAAACATGATTCACGAACGTCCGTCTAATCTTGACATTCCATAAACGATACAAAGGAAAGCTAAAGACACAGGAGGAATGCGTTCTCTTCTTAAAGTAGCTGTGCAACGTGAGCGCATTATGCGTCGTTTGTGTCCCGTAATCGCGACGGAAATAGAAGGACGAGTTAGAAGAGAATCGTTGGGACGGGCATCGAGAGGAATGGAAAAGGTCCAAGGAGGAGAAGCCACTCTTCCCATCTCGACAAATTGAGTTTCTTCTCCGTGGTCTTGCCTTGACTTTCCTTCTTTTCTCCGTGGAACGAGAAAAGCGGCGGGCACGAACGACCGTGAAAACGGAAACGAGATTTCGGAGACGCTCTCTCTATCTTCCCGTGGACCGTTCGATTTTACTCTCGATCCGATCTCGCAGATAGACTAGCGAGCCATTCCCAGCTGCGACGTCGATCGTATTAATCGTCGGGAGGAGAAACGAATGGAATCGTGGAATTAGAACTTTGCACTGGTTTAAGACCAAATTCTATCGGAGCGATAGTAGACTTTAATAAAATTACGAGGTATCGAACAATATTCGTTCTCTCTTCGAATGAGAAACGAACTTTTCTCGCTAAATCTTCACACTTCGGGTACAATCTCATATGTAAAATAGTACAAGGAGTACGAAACGAGAGAAAGGAAGGAAGAAAGTTCTCGGGTTCGTAACGAACACACGATACGCGTTCACGTTGTATAAAATTGTACAGAATAAAACTTACTTCACGTGTCTTGTAACCCTTGCGTTACAACTCTAACAAGAAGCGTGAAATAATTGAACTGCACGGTATGAAAAAGGAGAAATGCGCGAAATCTGGAAAACGAGGGAGGCAAAAATAGGTAAACGAGACGGGGTAGGTAGAATATTTTCCTTCGACCGTCAAACAGTGAAAGAAATAGGGTTTTTCCCAGTGAAAACGTGGTCGTACCGATTCCACAGATGTACCTCGGAACCCGATTCGTGGGTCGCGTGTATACAATGGAAATTGCATTGTGCAATATTGAGAATGGAGGGGCTGCGGCTATTTCTGGGCTGAAAACGCGGCACCGTGAACGTGGTCGCTTCTGTCCCGTCTACTTTAAACAGTTATACTTTATAGCTGTTCACCCGTGGAACCGCAGTTTTCCATCCA
Source organism: Anthophora plumipes (assembly GCA_951804975.1). Classification (NCBI taxonomy): domain Eukaryota; kingdom Metazoa; phylum Arthropoda; class Insecta; order Hymenoptera; family Apidae; genus Anthophora; species Anthophora plumipes. The sequence continues at coordinate 22,831,941 of OX638116.1, read as the reverse complement.
AAAACTCGGGACACCGCAACCACACCGCGCCTCCTCCTCCTGATCCTCCACCTCCACCGGAAAACCGAGGTCGCGGCGAACTTCGATGGCGATTCTTTATTTTACACTCGTGGCACTCGCTGTTTCAACCTCCGCGCTGTTAACTTTTTACCGCGTTTCTCGCGTTAAGGTTTACCACGCCATGCATGTAAATCAACCGGGACTATAACAAACGTTTACACGTTCCCTTTCTCTATTCTTTCCTCTATTCTCTACTTCCTTTCTCATTCTCGAGGTCCTCTTTGCTGCTCGACGTTACGAAGCACTCGAACTTCCCTAACCACGCCGAATGAAACATTCATGCGCTTTTAATTACGAGTTTTACCGGAAATCCGTGGCGCTGACGTAATCGCGACCGTGAAAAAGCGGAACGAGATTTTTTCTGTTCCCTTTTTACTTTTCTTTTCCTGTCGTAGCGACGTTTCTGATTTGTTTACCGTTAGGAGTAAGCTTGTAGCTGTCGAGGATGTGGTCTCGAAATGTTTTAAGTGATATTCGTGGAAAATACTCCCTGTTTAATGGAAAATCTCAATTGTCTGAAGGTACTTCAACGCTTTGATTGCCACGTCGACCATTTTCTTCGTATTTCGTACGATTGTTGTGACCAGACTGCGGAGCTTTGTGCAAATTCATATTTCTGAGAATACAGTGATCAAAGTGGAACTAGATAGAAAATTGCAAGGGATCACAATTGGTTGACTTCGATGTTAATTGATCTTTGGTCTCTTATTATTAAATTGCGGATTTTTGTGCAATTTCATGTTTGAGAATGTAGTGAAAATAAAAATGGAAGCTTTTGAAGAAAATTATTATACTTCACCTAGCAGAATATTATTAAAAAAAAAACATTATATTTTTTGCATATTTACATTTCTTACAAATGCATCAAAATCCTCGATCTATGTGTAAACTTTTAATAAAGCTTCAAACGACCTGTATTTGTGTAACATTTTCTCCATATTTCTGTCCGTAAGACGTACTGACGAAGATTGATCGGAAAAAATTGAGATACCTCCAGTAAGATGGTGCGACAAGAGAAGAAAAGAAGATTCGCTACCTCGAACTACTTTTCTTTTTTTTCGGAAGAGAGGATTGTTTTGCGTGGAAAATTTCAGTAACGAGTAGGTGTGTCTGTCTAGATTTAGACAAAGAAGAGTTTATGTTTCTTCGAGATTCACTCGACGGATTTGACGTGGTTAAGTTTGGTTGAATAATAAGCGAACGCGTGACCGTGGAACACGATCCACTCTTTCTCTAACTCCCTCGAATTCACCCTCGGATAATTCGCCTTTGAAAAGGCGGCGAACCGAGTGCCGCTTTCCTGAGCGAAAGTGTGCAAACTTTTCATTCGAAAATCTCACTTTCCCTCTCTCTCTCTCTCTCTCTCTTTTTCTCTTTCTCCCTCTCTCTCTCTCTCTCTCTCCCTCTTCATTCCTTCTCTGTCGGGAAAGGAGCGTAAGAATTTATTCCGTAACTTTTGAATCGCCATTGGCTTCTCCACACGCGTATTGCGTACCGTTCCGGACCCGTTGTTACCGTCGAATTTACATTCTATCCGCTTTCTTGAGTTAAAACTCCATCTTGTATTCACCCCCGGCCGCGGTTTATTCAAGGAATTTCCCTCAAGCGACGCTGAAAGCGTTCCGTCATTCCGGCGAATTAAATTTCCCGCCAAGTTTATTGTTTCCACAGTGGCACTTTTGACACCTCGAAACGATCACCGAGCGGAAAGTTATCGTTACTATTTTCCATCAAACATGGTTACCTATCCAACGAATCAACACTTTCCATTGAATGAAACGAATATTTACACCTATGAAATTTACGTAGTACTTTTAATAGAACCTCTCGGACATCTTAAATAACTTTTCTTTTATTCAACGGTTCTCATGGTATCCCACAAGTTCTACCATAAAGTTTTGTTACTCAACGTCTACAATTTCTATTGTGTATCTTGTGTGTTTAATAGTTCTATGATACACCTGTTTTCATACTTATTTCAATTAAATATCTCTTCAATAAAAAATATCGTACAAATGATAGATCACTAAGAATTTGTTAATTATCTTAAATATTCGTTCATTTGTTATTAGATCCATTTTCGACTTAATTCTATGTCAGACTTCGAGCAGTAAGTTTACACACTTTCCTTGCATATTTATTCTTACAGACATCTGTCAAATTGACAAGTGAACAGAAGCTCGAATTTTCACGAAACACTCTTACAGTAATATCATTCAGTTACGAATACTAATTTCGACAGATACGCAAGAATTTAAATGTTCGTTCGTTTCGTCTAAATGTGGAACGATAGAGGTAACGTGAATCGAAGAACGATAAGAAAGAGAGAATAAGAGGGGAAAAAATGCAAGGAACGATGAAACCACATCGATTCCCCCGTGCGACCTCATTTCTAATAATTCAGACTGGTGTCTCAGACCGATCGATATATCGCCGCCTGACGTCCGTTAAATATTTCAAAATAGTCGCTGATCTTCCTTTCGTATTCTTGCTCGTCTTTTTTCCCTCCGTCGTTTTCGCATCGACGTGACGCGACGTCGAAGCCTTGGATGAAAAGCGTGGAAAAATCGATCGATCCTAGGTGCCTCGACACCAAGAGCTTTAAGTATATTTGAAGAGTTGTGTCGCGAACATACCTATGACCTTGAACGAGCCATGCACGTCAAAGGTAGCGGAATAATTGATCTCCCTCTCTCCGTGACGAAGTAGGTTGCTCGCATTATCGTAACGGAAACGATCACGCGAGCCGCCAAGTGAATAAAATCGGAAGTGACGGGTCATCCTGGTCACTTGATAAGTTTCGATTATATTTCTAATTTTCCTTTTTATTTTTGGTACAAGGAAACTGTATACCGGACCAACGTCGAATTATAATAATAAAAATAATCACATCTTTGCTTTTTCAGCTTCGTGTACAGGAAATTGATTTGATATACAGTCACTTGATTAAACGCAATGATATTTTTGCTGTATTTTTGTTTAACAATGTTGAAGTTGATATATTTCATTTTTTCTATATCATGGATCTAATTGTAATGAAAATTTACACGTTTACTTTGAGAAGTTATTTATTTAGTACAAAAATATTCACGTTTTTAAGAAAAAGTAGGAATATTCCTGCGACATTTGAATAAATAATTTTTGTAATACTGTTTCATCTTTGCACTCTTTTCATTACATAGTTTTATTTATTCTTCTTTTTCTTTCTATTTAGTTGAATTATTTTGAATGTTACTGGGTACTATTACGATTAAATCTACAGTAATTCTGATTAATATTCGAATACACTTTAAAGCAGAATAGCTATTTTAAAATTGAACCGAATAAATTGATTGTTTTTTTTTTTTTTTTTTGGAGAAGTTAGAAGGCTTAGTTTATTAGGTGATGTATGAAAGATTTTTTAAGAAAATTTCTATTGGTCGAAATTGCGAAGAAAGCAATCGATTAAACATGAAAATATAAAATTAACTAAATATAAAAATCGTTTTTTATATTTACCTAAGACTGTAATGAAAATTTTGAAAATATATTTTGTAGATTTATGTTAGCTTTATACGTGCTGAAAATTTCATCAATACAGATAAAAAAGGACTTTCAACGATACAATAAAAATCGTTGAATTTTACGCAACGTCTGAAGCACAGGAAGCGACAAACTGTATTCTTTAATTAAGAATACAATATTTATGTAAATGAAATGTAAAAATTTCACAAGTAAATAAAATTTGAGATCAAGCAAAAACTGAACTTAATCCTTTGATTAGTGTTGACAATTTAACTCGTACCCTTCTGTCACTACTTTTTCGCTTTGCATTTCAATTTAACGTAACATATTTCACATTCTTACAAATTTGAAAATTATTAATTTCTAAACTTTCGAAGACAATTTGAAAAATCTTACGACTGAAAGTTGTACATCAACCGTAGCGAAAGGGTTAATATAAAATTAAGTGACACTATTTTGTTGAATCAGATAAAAACTTCCCTAAAAGAGTTCCCTTTATCGAATCACTCTGAAATATTTCAAACACTTGCTCACTAAGTGATAATATACTACTTTATGTAAATTATTGTAATAATTAAATTATCATTGCAAATAATTTGCACAAATTATTACATAATTTCGGGAGACGTGTCAGTAAGAAGAAAAGTAGAGAAATAATGTTGATTTCTGAATTCCAAAAGGAAGAAAATGGTTTTGTAAACGGGTGTATCTTCAAATGGAATTTAATCTAATTCAATCGTTCCATTAAGTTGAATCTTCAATTGTCGAGGATTTCCTGGAAATTTGGAAAACTCGAGGAAACACGATACGCGACATCAATTCACCGTGACGCGTAGTTTGAAAGAGATTTTCCTGTGGCGAATTTCGGGACAAATAGGTGCCGCGGAACATACGAACACTACGAAGGAATCCAATGGACCGAGTGGTGGATAGCTGTGAGCGAAGAATAAGGATGGAGAGAAAAGCTGCCACGATGTTTCAGACCTTTCTACCATTTCTAAGCAAGCTGACTTTCGTAAACCTTTCGCAGAATCAGAAATACGAAACTGCACTTTTGTGGGAAAGTTTCAACTTAGCGACGCTGTGTTCAACGTTGTACGAGGATCAAGTGGAGTCTAGATAAAAATGAGAACACTATACGAGAATCCAACGGATTTAAGTGTTCTCTCAAATCTGTCGAAATCTTTCGTTCCTCCATTGTTGACCGGACACGAGTTAATTAGTGTTTGCATTTGCATTAGCTATTACAATTCTTCAAAATGAAAATAATATAGGATATTGTAAAAATTTTCTGCATCGTGTTGAGTTGTGCATATTTTAATATAAAGAAAAACTATTTCTCTTGATATTTAGATTTTTATCACAGTTATTGCAAAAGTTTCACGTTCATGTTCAATTACGGAATAATAGCTGGTGACATGGCATAGCTTTTGCGTAAAATTGCCAGTTAACAATAAATAATCATCTCGGAAGTAACTAACGAACTGTTACACTGTTCTCGAAATGTGAACGCTCTGCTTCTAAATATAAAGTTCAATAGACTGGAAAGTGAATTGTCGAGTATGAAAATAGGCTACAAGTGATGTCAATGATATTCAGATTTGACAGTTTTATCTATTTTCTATGGATACTTGTTAAAATTACGATAGTATCTCTTATCAACGCGAAAATGTTACCAAAAACTACGAGTCTATCTTTGTCTTTTCCCCGATTATTCAAAAAGCGTCGAGAGGAATGTTAAAAGGAAGTATGTTTCCTCGAAACACTATTTGCACGCTTGCGGAGAAATCTCAGCGCCAATCGCCGGCAAACGAACACGCTTTCAAGCGTGTACAGGCTTCCCCTTTGATTTCATTCCCCGAACAACGAGCAAAGTGAATTGAAAGGAAGGCGGGCGAAACGAAAAGAAACACAGTGTACAGTGGTACACGGCTCAGTTGGTTATCGAAGATTGCTCGAGCTACGACCTCGTAAATACCAGCTCGCGGCGAAATCAGTAGATGTGAGATATACGCGTTCGCCGGTGAAAATATTCAAGACGTCCTCTGTGTTAAATAAACGGTGAATTTCAGGTTCGCCAAACGAGGTGGAAAAATTCGAAAAGGATCTGCAGTGGTACACCTGCGCTTCAGAGGGACACCACGATTTTCATTAGTCTTCGCTAAGAAACCTATTTCTGTAAATGTTAGATGTTTTCTGTATATCTGGATTGCAGCCGGTTGGAATAGATACTGTTCAATCTGAGTAACTAAAACCGTGGTATAGTTCAGCTCAAAAATCGATCACGCGGCTGCAGTTGTTAAATTTCGCGCAATTTCGAATATCTTTAAGTGCGCGATTTTAAATTTCGCGCGTTTCAGTATGAGAGCTTTTAGTCTACAGGACATTAAAATTTATTTCTTGTTACACTTTTGTTCGTTATGTTTGTTTCACCTTTGTAAATATTGGGTTTTGCTTGTTCCTGGCACAATAAATTATTCGTCTGTCAAAAATAAAAAAAATAAGAAAAGACTCGGATCTTCTGGAATGTCTTGCTAATTGACTTTGAAAGCCCAGAATCTCGTTTTCGAAAATCACCTTTCCTTCTCCGCTTATCACTTTTATCCAGAATTCCTCTATGTTCTTCTGACAACTTTCGTCACAGATTTATAAATCTCAAGAGCGTCTTGGCTATGAAAATAGTGTACAACGAGTGTGATTAAATTATTCCATCAATATGAACGGCGTAGCCGGTTGAAACACCGTTTTAACGCTTTTAACCTCTGAATTTAAGAGCTTCCGGTAATGTTTAGAGCTCAAGCTACGAACACTCGAACTCACTCCGACATGGTCACCGTGTCGGTAAATTGTTTCCACTGTACGTATTTCCCCGTGGTTCTCCAGACGACAAAAGATGGAAACAGGAGGTAAAAGGAGACGACGGGAGAGAGAAGAAGGCGAGGGGCTAGCGCTCGAGGAGACGAGAGGAATTGCGGAACAATCGGTGTGCATGTGCTTCGAAAGTCTCCCGGGAGGAAACGGGGATTTAAGTTCCGTCTGATTCCGCGTCGACGCATCTCGAATTTAAGATCGTCGGGAGGAAATCTGCTCGTTCCACTCGAGATCCGTTGCGAATGGATGGGCGCAGAAAGAGAGTGAGAGGGAGAGAGAAATAGAGAGTGACAGAGGGGGAGAGGGCGAGAGGGCGAGAGAGACGCAGAAAGAGCGTGAGAGAAATAGAGAGAGAGAGAGTGACAGAGAGCGCGAGAGAAATAGAGAGAGAGAGAGAGCGAGAGAGAGAGTGCAATAGAGAAAGAGTTAAGGAGAGGGAGGGAGAGCGACAGAGAAACAGAGAGCGAGAGAGAATGGGAGACGAAGAAAGAAAGTGTGAGTGACAGAACGGGAGAGAGAGAGAGAAAGAGAGACGAGAGGAACGTAGAGATATAGAGACACAAAGAGCAAGAGAGAGAAATAGAGAGAGAGAGGGTCTTCCGGTTCCTCGGCAACGATCGATCTCTTAATTATTCGCCAGCTCTTGACCGTGGTCCCCCGTGAGTCGCACGAAATACGGTCAGGTCCGGAGAGATCCAGCGGAATTCTCGGGGATCGTTTTCGAAGCTGGTTCGCTACAGCGTGGCATTAACGAACATATCAGGTCCGCCGAAGCAACCACTTCAAGAGCAACACCGCTCTTTTCTGCCCCAAGTAAAGCTGGGAGCAGCGCTCGGAACAAATGACGTCGACAGTCGTAAATGGAGTGAGGAAGAACGATAGTGGTTAGAGTATTGAGAGTTTTTTACGATAGTTGCTCTCGAGAGCACTCTTCACATGTGCGTTCAGCTCTCCTTCAGGACTTTGCGATAGTTTTACTCTCAAATAAACACGTAACCTGACAAATGATTCTCTTCACAGGACGATCGTCAGATCGCAGATTTTTATGCAAATTCATATTTTGAAAAAATTAACAAACGAAGCAGAATTTCAATAGAAAATTATTTCACCTATCAGGAATCGTAAAAAACACTTCGATTTAGACGTTTTATATATTTCTTCGTACTACGTACATTCTGTGCAATTTTGCACTCTTAAATTCTTTAATAAATTCAAAAAATTATAGTCTAATCGTCACTAATTCAGTCATGATGAATCTCACTACGTCATCTTTGCTCAAGCGAAGCCTAATCGATTAAAGCAATTTTGTAAGCGATGTTACACTAAATGGTAATCAGATGACTTTTTGCTTCTGTTTTGAGTTTGAAATGTGAAATAATAGAAGAGATTACTGAATAGATTAACTCTTATAACGATGCTAATTTGGATTTTACAGTTCAAGATATCCCTTATTGCCTCAGTTTATCCTGTTTAAAACTATAGCGTATAAACTATAACCAGGAAGATAAGTTTCACAAGCATTACAGCTAATTTCATCAAGGATCTCAGAACGCACTGATAATATGCATTACATGTTCGAAAGTCTCGAACAGTTATAAAGTGTAATAAACCAGGCCGCGAGGACCTCGAGACTCCCTTATTTTCTCGCTACATCTTCCACCTACTCATTCCGAGACACATAATTTTTATCTTTTAGTTTATTTTACGTCATCTTTATTACACCAATAATAAAGTAATATAGGTGTACATGGGAGTCACAGAGTATAGAAGCTTCTTTTATGCTTAAGCTATATTTTATACTACAATAGCTTTCAGAGGGTTTAGGAATAGCACGGAACACAGAGAAAGAGAAAGAAGTGAAGAATTTACGAGAATAGTTCAGCGTCTCAACAGTGACGTTCGAAGGACCACGACGAAACGATTTAATTGCTTTACTTCCAGAGATGTAATAGGTACTATCATGAAGAAATAATGAAGCAGATATATAGTTTCCAAGTCGTTTCACTCGTACAGAAATTTATTCGTCTGGGAGCACGAGCGTTCTGGAACAGTCGTAGAAAAATCCTCGAAGGAACCGTTCCTTTGGACCGCCTCTAAAAGAGAAACCTACAGAAATCATTCACTTGTAACCTCTCATCAGAGTCCTTTGATTTTCCCCTCTACAAACTACCGGCGACGGGTGTACCCATCTGGTTGTTTGATTTATTTTCGTTTGAGTTCAACGGCGAAGAAACCGGTAAATCTTGTAGCTTTCCAAGTCGCGCTCCAGCAATAGACGACGACGAGAAGGAGGAGGAAGAAGAAGTCACGGGAGGAGTTAGAAAAATAAAAGAGGAATGCAAGTCACGAGCAAAAGCTGGAAGAGAGTCAGGCTGAACGTCGACTTAAAGAGTGGAACAGAGACGGTCGCGAGGAAAGAGAGAAGGAATCGTCGTTGAGTTCCCGCGCTGAGAATAGTTGGCCATTTTACATTTGCGCGAGCATTCCGCCGTCTGCTTTGTGCCGACGGTTATGTTTACTCGTCGTGCGCGTGCATACACGCTTGCACAAACATGCGCCGGGCAAACACGCGATGCAACTACGAAGGAGGACGTATTCGAGGACAGACGTTTTCGTGGAAAAATGTAAACTGCCGCGTTTATAAAGATAGATATAGAGAAAGATAAAGAGAGAGAGAGAGAGAGAGAGAGAGAGAGAGAGAGAGAGAGAGAGAAGGAAGAAGATGGAATGTAGCAGACGTGAAACATCTGAGAGGAAATGTTCCCCTTCATCGAACGACGCGTTAATCCGGACGGATTAACGAATACTTTATCGGATCTGTCAAGAAGGATGTTCCTTTATCCAGCTGAATCGAGAGAGCTCGATCGACGTATATCGTTCCCGTGGACAGAATCGAAAAATTCTGTCGCTGTCCATTCACCTGATACTCCATCAACGAGAAACCACCGAAAACTTTATTGTTTCACCCATTCGAATTAACTTTCTTCGATATTTCAGTAAATAAAATTCAACAATTTTACGGTGTAGAAATTTCTCGATGTAACACTCGAGGTTGTTTCAACCTCGTGGGAAGAAACGAATCCGTGGAGCCACACGTGGACGGGAAAACGTTCGAGAAGATCTCGTTGTTGTCGTCGACGACGAGACGACAGGGCAATCGTTTAATCGAGATATCAGTTCTTCTTTTCCAGCTCGATCCACCGAACTCTCTCACGATTCTCCAAGTTATTTCGAAGGTTTTCCGGCTCGGTTAGCGGGGTAATATATAGCCCCGTGCAGCGAGAAAGAAAGGGGGATCCCTTCTCGTTCCGGTGGAAGCTTCCATCCGCAAATCGGGTTAAGGCTTGCAGCTTTCGCGGTGATCCACTTCGATTTCCGCGGGGAGTACACCCGATGAATTTTCCTCCTCTCTCGACGTTCTGCAGACGATAGCCTTCTTCTGCACGACGACACGTTACTATCCCGGTTGAATGCTTATAGAGCCACGTCTGACCAAAGGTTGACTCGCACCACTTCAATTTGTTTCACCCTACTCCTGGGCCTCTCTGTGTGATATTATTGCATTATATCGTTGTATTACTGGTAGTTAATTATTATTTGATAGTTAATTTTTTTACGACATTGGGGAATTAATTCTTGCTCCATTCGGGAAAATGTAAAATTTTATATTCGAAATTGGACCTAACAACGTTGTTCTTTTTTTTATGGAGAAGTTAGGAGGATCAGTTTATCAGACGATGTGTAAAGAAGCTTTTGAAAAAATCACAATTGGTCGGAATCTCGAAGAAATTAATAAAGGTCGTTTTCACAATTTCTTTTATCTGAGCCTGCAGTGGAAATTTAATAAATACGTATTGTAGGTTTATATCCATTGTGTAATTATTAAATTATTCTAATTATATGTAAAATTCATATTAGCATAAAGTTAACTATTCACACTAATTATTCTGTAATCGATAAAGAAAGAAATTTCATTTATTTTTATGAACCTTTTTAAAATATCGTAGACGTAATTTTGTACAGAGAATTTGTTTTTTTTGGTTCTTTTTTGCGACTATAGCGACACTTTTACGTTCTGATAATTCTTTATAGCACTCTCTACATCGTTTTTGTACCTTTTTTTACAAATCTTAAATAAAGTGAGGTTTTTTTGAGGTACTTGCTCGTCTGGAATTTCTTCACTTACTAATAATTGATTAACAATCCAAAAGATAAGGTGGAAAAATAAATGGTGAAATAATTTTAAAACCACAATTCAAGTACTCATACCAATCTTTATCAACCTATCGTTAAAATAAGAGATACTCAAATTAGTAGCGTTGCCCGATAGTGAATAGTACGAATAATAACTGAATCACAGTACAGGCGCGATTGCGTTAAAGTTTCAAAGAGACGCCTCACGGGATCGACAAAACGATACGTAACATCAGATCTGTTTCTCTTAAAAAGTTCCGCGTCCTTTTATCCACCGCTCGAACAATCGAATATTTCTCCAACGACTCGAACGGAGGAGAATAGCTTCCTTCCGTGAGGTTCCATCTCTTCCTCCATTTCCATGCTTTTCCACAACAGATTATAAGATCGGAGAACAACGTTGAAAAGCTTTGAACCGGGTAACAGACACACATATTCGATCGATTTGAAATCTCGCGTGTCGTTGTTTCTTCCTTTCTCCCTTCTTCTTCTTCTGTTTCTTTTTTCTCTTCCTCTTTTTCCCTCCGAAAAGATTGGCAATCATTTCGCAGAGGGACACACCGTGTGTGTATCCTTTGATCTGTCGCCGGTACAAATTCATACGTCTTTCTGAACGCAAGTTCCTCCCAGGGGCTATAGCTTTCCAAGCATCCTTTTGTTACCCTCCTTCTATACCGCTCTTAAATGCAAATGGAAAACTTTTAACGAAAGCCGCCTCCCTCCACTTCCATCCTCGTTTCGGTTGGCAGAGAAAGAAAAAGTGTCGTTACTATAACTCCGTCGAGCAGGAATAATAACGGGACATTTGCATCGTTGAGTATACCTAACGATTATTTACTCTTGCTCTTTGCTTTTCTGAAAAATAATTCTCGTTTCTTCGCGTTTCCACTACTGTACCCTATTCACGAATCGTGTTAGCGACGATTTCGACGAGAACAGTGACTTAGGTCGAATGGAGAACGCAAGCCTAATTAAAGAGGGCGAATATGGCTGGAAATGAACGATATATTTAAAACTATTCGAATTAACAACAAATATACGATGTAATGATAGCGAGTGATAAATGATATACTAGAGTCATTTGAAAATTTTACGGTTTTAATGTGAAAACGTCGTATTTTGGGTTTCAAATTATTTTCATTCTTTTTCTGGCATAATTTTCTTCAACTTTTGTACCATTTTCTAAACCCATTTCTCGAAGGATTTTAAAAAAACTATGTTTACTACATTTGATAAAAATTGTCGACCATCGAGAAATTTTTTGCAATTTCGAGAATAGATGGATTCTTCAATTCAGCGATTTCTGCCATTTTATCCATTTCAATTGCGGTTTCATGCGTGGTTTGGTTAAAGAGAGTGATTCATTTAAATAAGGTCGACATACGACAGCAAAGTGTTAAATAACTGTATGCACTTTTGTGCATCGATGCATCAGAAAAATGCAACAGTTCCTTTTTGGTCAAATGGAAACCTATATCTTTGACTGCATCTTTACTCGTTCAGAAGTTATCGTAGCTAAAAGTTTTCTGAATTCAGATTGTCATTAGAGATTTGAGAGGCGTAGTGTATAACAGATAGTTGGAAATGTAAGATGAATTATAATTTCGGTATCGAACAGTCGGCACTGTTTTCGGGGCCAATAATGAATCTTCGTTGCATTTCAATTGTCGCGCGAAAACTCGTTTCCAGTTTGCGAAAAGAGGAAAGCAATTAACACGCGACGGATGTTGGTCGATCGTACTCGAGAATTCGATGGAGAAAATTCTTCCCCCGTCGCGTATCTTCGCCGCGCGGTGTTTCAGTTAGGTTTCGTTTGAAAGTCGATCGATTCGTGTTAAAACCCTCCGTTGATTATCGATTCCCGATAAATTGTAAAATCGAATTAAACTCGACTCTGCGTGTTAACACGTGTCTCTCTTCACACGTTTACTTAGGAACGTCGAGGAAAAAGTATTTAAACGTGTCGTATAGGTGTCTGTCTGTTTTCCCTGAAAATTACCCGCGATCCAAATACATACGTGTTACAGGAGTATTGATTTTCCGTGAATCGGGACCGAATGCCGCTGCAAATAGCCCTGTTAGCGTGTTTTCATATTATCACGATGAACTATGACCGATGAATGAACGCTAGGACCGACAAATATTGGCCCAGTGACAAAGGACTAATCAGGGCTGGCCACACTGTTGGATGTACTACTACTCGTCCACGCTGGCCTTCCGACATTTTCATTCGACCGGCAGTGCATTCTTTCCGGGCTGTTTTGAAATTGATTAACCCTTTATAAACCCACTTTTCTTTGTACGCGAGATGAAAAATTGCAATTCATTGGAACTTTGCATTTTTAGGAGAGAAGAAAAGAATTAGTAATTATTATTAATGTTGTCGTAGAACGATATAATGCAATTGTGTACCGGTGAACAAATAAAATGAGAGTTATAAAATGTATTAAATGTGTAAATTAATTCGATCCTTTTTTCATAAAGTCTGGGCAAATTTATGGACTAAAAATCGACATATTTTTTTAGAGAGGTAATTAAAAAAATGTAAAAGGGTGATAAAAAATAATGGAGATTATTAAAATTGTGTTCGACTTTTTCATTAACGAAAAACATTAAAGTTCCTGAGAAAACGGTAACAAATTAATTACGTGTAAGTAATTTCCAAGTAGGATTAATAAAAGAAAATAATTGATAAAATTACGAACTGTGTACCAAACGAGTTGTACAAATTTGTATCCAAGTTAAACGATTCATTGTTAAAAATAAGAGAAATCGAAATCGAATAGTCGAGGATACGCTAATGTTCTTTGTTACCGTAAAAAAAGGTGAATAAAAAGTTCATGAACTTTAACGAATAGGAACTGATTGTACGATCTTTTCTCATCAAACCAGCAGTACCTTCTATCAGAATCACAATAGTGATACAGTTTCCCGCAATTCCTGGAGGGTCGTTTCATTTTTAGCCTGTACGGTACGATACTCGGAAGAATGGGTCGATCAATGGATTAACCGGGCGCGTTTCTATGGACGATCGATCAAAAGATCCATCGTTGCCGAAATCCAGCCGATAGAGGCACGATGTCGTTTCGTCTCTCCCTCGCTTTTGCTCAGCGTTCCCTCATCGACAAGAATTGACCTAAGCGCGTGTGTAGGCCGTGCGTGTACCTCTATTTGAGAGAATTTCCGTGTCACCGGCACAACCTCTCCCTTCCTCCTCTTCCCTCCGAACGTTTGTACCTCTCTACCTACTATTACGATATTAACGAGTGATCGAATTGCTTTCCAGCTAAGCTTTCCCCGTTACCGTTTGATCGAGTTTGCGGCCATTACCTGCATTACAGCGGCTGGAACGCTGGAAACAAAGGCCGCATGCCTCTCTCTCTCAAACTTTCTCTCTCTCTCTTGAGCTTCCTCTCGAGCTCTCTTCAGTTCTCTCTTGAGCTCTCTCTCTCTCTCTCGAGCTTTGTTTCTTTTGAGCTCTTTCTCTCTTGAGCTCTCCTTCTCGTGAACTTTCTCTTTCTTTTGAGTTCTCTTTCTCTTGAGCTCCCTCTTTCTTGAGTTCTTTGTTTCTCTTGAGCTCTTCCTCTCGTGAGCTTGCTCTTTCTCTTGAACTCTCTCTCCCTTGAGCTCTGTTTCTCTTGAGCTCGCTATAGATACTAATAATTATTTTACTTGTATTATTCTACGTTTGACTAAGTTTGCTCTTTTATTGTGAGCTTTGTGTCTCGAATTTGCCCATTGCTTTTGTTCAACGAGATTGAAATCTTTCGTGGAAAGAAGATCGTCGTTATCAGTGGCGATTGTTGGTTTAAACAAATTTGAAGCTATAAACGCCTTCACGACTTCAAGTCTATGTGACGAACGAATATTCTGTGTTTTATAACTATAATCACGTTGCGAGGACGCAACAAAGAGTCAACGGCAGACTTGACAATGAAGAACCTTACATTTGGTAACATAGAATCGTAAAAGTGTGGCCTCTTCGTAGATTTAAGAGGCGCAAGATGAAGGTTATAAAAGTGGAAGTGGTGGTCGACAGGGACACAATAAAAACCCTCGATAACGCACGAGGCTAACAGTTATGTCGACGGTTTCAATGGGAAAACTCAGCCGAAGGTAGAATTTTTCGAGAATCAATACTCTCCGAATCGAAATATGATTTTAATAGTCAGAATATAATTTCGAGAAGTAATAGCGTAAATTTTCACTGTAAAAGAATATTAAAATTAACGACAGTAGGCAGAAACATAGTTGTATAATTTGAATCTTAAAATAATGAAACAAATCGCAAAAATCCATTCTAATTCCTACGATAATGATAGAATGTAAATAGAACGTTTAACCAAAGGCAAAAATAAACGTTTAGTCTCTAAAGTGCCTTCTGCTGGTTCAGCAAGAATATTTATTCAATTCTAAAAGTGATTCCGAACAGAAGTGTTAAAAATAGGAAAAAAGTCGTTTATAAATTGAAATGAGATTCCCTTTAAGTATTCCCTATGAACCATCGACACAGTCCATTCTCCGGGCGTGAAGAGAAGAGGCTGTTTCCTTTTCACGGAGAAATAAATCTCTGGTCGTTTCATTTCATTCTGAATTTTCCCGGTGGATCGCGCGCGAGAAGAGGGCGGCCCGGGAATAAAGTATCCAGCGGAATCGCTAATCCGGCAGCAAACACGTCCGATATTGAGCCACCTGTTTGCACCGGCCGCAATGTTTACGATGCACCAGCCACCCAAGAGAAGCGTTCGCGCGATTGGTTCAGCGATATTTTTAATAAAGAACGGGACCCCTCCGATGTGTCAACGACAAAGTGGGTGAGGTTATGCCGCGGTTATATTCCGCGTTGCGTTTACACTGACAATGAGCCCATTTCCTTTTTCATTGCCACCCGCTACGTAACACACTTGTTCCGCGTTTTATGGATTAGAGAATATTAGGTCCGTGTGAAAAGTGACGAAATTTTAGAAGGAAACGTCGTAAGATTAGAGTGAGCTTCAACGATCGAATGTGAGTAAAAAATGTAACTTAAAACGGAATTTTAATTCTTTATACTCCACTGGTGCTGCTGGTGCTGTTAAATTTCAGTCGTATTGAAATGAAGTAAATTAATAAAATAAGTAAAAATAAATAAACCCAAAACGACGCTTTTGTTTTTCAAAAGTTTCACTGCGAAAGTGTGTGTGGAGTTGATAAAGCAATCGTGCATAAAAATACTGAGAGCGCTACAGGTTAATTAAATATGAAACTGTAACTGAGCACAGTTTATATTTTACTGCTAGTAAAAGTCAGCTTGCAACTGTCGGGGATTTTGTTTTCGATATTTTACGATTGCTACAAGTAAAAAATCCTAATTTTTGAAATTAATTCGATCGACACTATATGATATCCCTCAAATACACTACTGGCGTAGATAAAATACTTATTCTTACGCACAAAATTATACAGCTACATTCGAAACTAATATTGTTCTACATTTGGACTACCTCATCCACCTTCCGTATTATGTATCCATCGGAAAAATTTTGAGAATCAAGGGAAAAATTTGAAAACCAAGAGAATTAAACTCGCAACCTCCAGACTGACACGTCGGGATTCTACTTACATCCATAGCCAAAGCGCTTTCTTTTTATTTCCTCGCTGTTATTGCTCCTTTTGTTGAGTATAAAAGCTCCGATCCCACGTATTCTTGCACACGCTCTCCATACTCGCTTCTCTCTCTCTCTCTCTCTCTCTCTCTCGCTCTCCCTCTCTCTCACTCTCAATCTCTCTCAGGAGTTCTCCCTCTCTCTCTCTCTCACTCTCAATCTCTCTCAGGAGTTCTCCCTCTCGCTCTCACTCTCTCGAGAGAGCTCTCTTTTTCTCGCTCTCACTCTCTGTCGGGAGCTCTCTTAAGTTCTTTTCCTATCTCTCTCGCTTTCTCTCTCTTGAACTGTCTCTCTCTATCGAACTCTCTTTCCCTATCTCGATAATCTCGAGACTCTGCCCCAAATACTCTTCCTTCACACCTCCATCGCTGAAGCACCCCTCGTTCACGTATCCATCGCTCCAGACTAAACACTCGCACGGAAGCTTCATCACTTCCACAATCGAAGTGCAACATAATTCGAATGGTGTAATAGTCGAACAAATAGCATTATCAGATGATTTGCAAATTCACCCTATACCTATAACGCTCCATTATCCACTCCGCGGTAACGGAAAAGCTTCCATCGGCCCGTCGAGCCGATCACTTTCCAAAGAAAGACGATATTTCATCGTTATCACGGCTATTGTTTCCTCCGTATCAGCTTCGTTCCGCCATTTCCGACGCGGTAGTGGCGGCGTTCGCGTTATCGTTAATCTATATTCCGCCGAGGCGAAGCCGAAAACGGAACGATCCACGCAGTTTTCGAGGGGAGGGAAAAAGGGGTGAAGCGGAACGCGGAATAATATTCCTGGGGCAGCGTGTTAACGATGTTTTTCTAAATACTTGTACAATAGAGGGCTACGTAAAAACACCGAGGCAATTTCAACCAGCCTGTTTCCATTCCGTAACCGGCGTCAATGTGAACAATGCACAGCCCTGAAAAATTCCTGTTCGCTATACCGCCGGATGGAACATTTTTCCCCACCGCGTGGCGTTTAAAGAGGGGAAAAAGATCGCGCGATGCCTATGAACAGTCCATGAAAAATTGTACGGAATATCTCTCGTCTGACAACGACGCGACGCTCGCGATGGATGTTTTTGGTTCATCACGAAATGAATACGATAGAGATCGCGATACGAGTAACGAACATTCCGTGTATTAAAAGAGAACTGTCTTTGTCCTGTGGCGGGTCGTTGACGTTGAAAGGTATGATTTTAGGAAAATGAAAACGTTTGCCGAAGAATGGAAATAATGCGATCGTGGAAATCTGTTTTCTCCTCCCGTTCGACTGGAAAATCTATGCCTTTATACGTTAAATTTGAATACACTTCGCGGAATATTTCCGCGGCACGATTTATGTTAAATTCTAAAGAAGACGGCGAAATGTTACTGATATTAGAATGGCTGTCTAGATCTGAGCTGAGAGTACTCTATGTTAATTAGAAAGAGGAATTATATTTTTTTTTTCTTCAGAAATACCTGTTTTGTTATTGAAAAGCGTTAAGATTCAGTTTCAGTATGGGTCAACTATGGTGCTTCAGTTTTTTTCCAACTACTTAAATTATATTTTTATTTTATATAAAAATATCTATATAAAATTTATGTAAAATTATCTTTATTATCGTATGTAAAAGTTATATAAAATAAAAATATCTAACGAATAACAACTAAAGATGCTATGAATATCAAGTAGCTGTTTCCAGCTTTGATGGGAGCAGCTGTGCGTTTTATTCCTAATTACAATTGAAGGGTTCTCAGGAATACGAGCGTTTTCTCGAAAAATTCTCGTTTCCCTTTTATTGCATTTTTAGATTTTATATGTACATTTCAATAAAATACCAAGCTTACATCGCAATAAGTGGATGAAAAAAAGAGAAAACGAAAATTTAAACGCGGAAAGGGCAGTTTTAGAGAAACGTACTCCTGCTGTTCCGCTTAAAGAAGCAGAGGTGGAAGACGCTGAAAGTCTTTTACGAAATGTGGATAGAAAACATGGCGAAGAATGATTAAAAATAATGATTAAAACTTCTTTTCTACAAAAAGTATAAATATATATAAATACAAATAAATGTACGTCAAGAAAAAAATTATGAATATATATTTAAATTAAGAAATAATCAAATAGTAGAAGTAAGAAAAATAAAAAATTAAAGAATAGAATATATATGTTTATTTATTCATATTTAAAGATACGTATACTCTTTTGCACAAATAAAATTAATGAAAACTTTTTATAACTCCTCGTTACAACACGCAAGCTTTATTCTAAATACATTATAAGTCATTATGAGTATTCTTCACACCTTTAGGCAAAAATGAAATTCATAAAACACTTAGAAAATGGAAACTAACACTTGCTAAGTATTTATCTTAGTAAGACCATACAAGAAAATAATCGTAATTGTAATCGTATTAAAAGATGAACTTATGAACGAGAAGAAAAAGGTTGCATCAAAAGGAAAAAAAGGAAATTCAAAATTGATCTTACTATTATTACACCATTTCTATTCAAACTAAAATTAATACATGCATTTCGTCGCCATTTCATTCCTCTCTAATAACAAACTATATTTGACACTGTTTTCAAAAGTATTCTACTGGTATAAGAAATTTATGAATGAAATCAAACATGTAACAACACATTTTTACGAGAAACGTTTTTATTCCTCGACGCCCTTCAATTGTAATCATTTGTCAAACCCATCCCTGCCTTTCATTAACCTATTTAGAAGCCAAGTCTCGACACCTGCGTTCGGCAACAGATTATACGCCAATGCTTGACCACATATGTATGTCCAGAGTGCATGTCCGCCTTATGGACCCGCACGTATGCTTAGCCGGGTTACACGTGGTCATGTATGTCGCCAGAGGCTCGTAAGGGTGGTACGAAGAATTGTAGATTTAAGTCGTGTCTTATCGCGAGGGAGTCGTAGCCCGCGGGCTTGCCGTTCAACCTCGTCACGACCCGTTTCGAAGACCCTGGCTTCTTCCTCCTTCGAGTCTCCATATCCAAGCGTTCTGCCGTGTGTGCAATATTAAAGGCCGCCTTAAAAACGGCCGACACGCCGCTCTGCGACTGACTACGCGACTCCCTTCCCCTCTTCTTCATTTCACACTGGCGTAGAAAACCGTATCGTCCCTTTTCACCACGGATTAACGAAAGTTTTCACCGCGAGAAACGTGATATCGAAAAAAATTGACAATAATTCAACGAGGTGCGAGAAAAAGAATTCACACGTTAGATGGGGCAGAGCATAGCTTCTTATCTCCTTTGTTACGTTTTCGTGTATTCTCTATTATTGGAAGGCTGTCTAAACGAATCGCTGTGTTAGGTAGATACAGTGACTCCCATTAATATTCGAACACATTTTCAAACAAAATAACTGTTTTAATATTGAGTCAAATGAACTGAGTTTTTGTGAGAAGTTAGAAGGATTAGTTTACTAGATGATGTGTAAAAGATATTTTGAAAAAATTGTAACTAGTCGGAATTTTCAAATAAAGAAGCTATAAAAAGTGATGCTATATTAATTAGCAGTAGTGAAGCTATATTAATGAGAGTTACAGATATATGATGC
The DNA here is from genome assembly GCA_951804975.1 of Anthophora plumipes. Classification (NCBI taxonomy): domain Eukaryota; kingdom Metazoa; phylum Arthropoda; class Insecta; order Hymenoptera; family Apidae; genus Anthophora; species Anthophora plumipes. The sequence continues at coordinate 22,812,107 of OX638116.1, read as the reverse complement.
GTGGTCGCGAGAGTAAGATCGCGATTCTGTTCGGCAACGATTGAATGAAACGAAATAGCAGAGGAATAGGGGGAGGGGGGTGAATTCTGATAGACAGCTGATAAGTTGTAACGCAAACGTGGCAACACGAAGAGTTGTGGCAAGGTAATGTATGCAACGGCATGGTAATTCCGTCGCGAATAACATATCGATAACATCGAGGCTCGAGTGACCGCAATTACCGCACGATCGCTTGAAAAGTGGCTCAAGAGAGAAAGAGAGATTGAGATAGAGACAGATAGAGACAAAGAGAGAGAAAATGAGAGAGAGCGAGAGAAAGAGAGAGCAAAAAGAAAGAGAACGAAAGAGAAAGAGAGCGAAAGAGAGAGAGAGCGAAAGAGAGAGAGAGTGAAAGCGAGAGAGAGAGCGAAAGAGAGTGAGTGAAAGCGAGAGAGAGAGCGAAAGAGAGAGAGAGCGAAAGAGAGAGAGAGCGAAAGAGAGTGAGTGAAAGCGAGAGAGAGAGCGAAAGAGAGTGAGAGCGAGAGCTCCCAATAGAGAGAGAGAGAGAGAGAGAGAGAGACAGAGACAGAGAGATCAAAGAGGGTGGACCTCGTACAGAATCGGCTGTACGCCGCAATGACGATTATCGTCGCGGCCGGCCGCGGTTCCGTAATTAAAGGAACTCGAAGGGCTGGAAGTATCGGTATTAGTACCGAGGCTAAGTGCTCGCGATGTCGTGGAGTAGCCACTTTAAAAACAACCAGCGCTACGACACGCCAGGTCAAACGCAATGGCGTAACCTCCTAGGGGACATTTCCACCCCCTTCCTTTAATTTATCCTTAAATCACACGCATTAATTACCTATTTTACGATTTTCTACAGAAACCTCTGTTCCATCGTGAAACGAACTTTTGCTTAAACTTGGTAATTTAATTATTTCAAAAACGCCTTACTTCAAGGCGTACATATCTGTACACCATATGTGTCAGGGCCAAAGGAAGGGAACCATACACAATTTCTCACTCTTGCGTACCATAGATGCACAGTATAACGATGTGCGTGCTTCTACACAAACGACGATTAAAGGAACAGCGAGGTTTAAGGGACCCAAAGAATCCACTGATCCAAAAGCAGGGCCAAAGTGTAGGAACATACACACCATTATACCAAACGTCTGTTATGTGATAGTAGGTGTTATTACAATCAAATCGTGGCAAAAGTTTGTCGACGTTTGTTCGTAGCATCCTTTCAAACTTTTTCACTCCTCGTCGAGCAGAATACGCTGACGTGAAGAAACATTTTAACATTGATTTTGTCACTGTTTTCACAGAGGTGTAGAATCATCCCTTAACACCGTGACCATGACTTTTCTTACACACCGTAGAACTGTTTCCAAGCCGATATGACACAGTGTACTATCAAATCGTCGCATCTTTGAAAGAATTCGCCATGCGTAGAGATACATTTCATCGTCGCGAAATCAAACAGTTTTGACTCCGCGACGTGAAACAATCTCTCCAAGGAAGAAAGAAATTCCCTTCGATGGTACATTTTCATCAAGTTTCCCGTAATTACGACGATACGGAAGGAAGAACGCGAGTGTAAGAATCAAAATTCAATGGATGTCTACGCTATTGGCCAGCCTTCCTGTTCTGCCTGGCCGCCTTATATATACCACGATGGTTGGTTCTCCCTGCGCGGCTGACTCGTGGCTGACTCTCGTGCCTGGCTATGCCTGAATACCCGGCAGGCTCAGCGCGGCGGGCAACTGCATTGCAGTACCTCCTCCATATGCCAGGCAGCGTGCGCTCCGAGAAGGAGCCTGCACCGGCGGAAAGAGACGGAGCGAGGTTGCCTCGCGATTTATCGAGCTCTCTCTAATTTCGAGCCCGCTGATCTTACGCGACTGATTCCTCTGCTGCACGTCTAGGGCTAATTGATAATTAAAACGTTGATAATACACTGGGTGTCGCGGTACTTCGAAAGAGAAAAAACGCCGGTGGAGAGTATCGGAAATTATCAGGTCGAACGGTGAATTCGTACGAATTCGATATTGTATAACATTCGTGAAACGATACACTTTCACACAAGACGGAATATCGGTTAGGATGAAAAATTATATTGTGGTATCACTCGGAGCTTTTTGAAACCACTCACTATTAAATTTGTGTAAATAATTGTCACATACAAAAGTTACCACGAAACATCGTGCGATACAATGGATAGAATGTTGTCCAATATTCTCCAAATAATGGATAGGTAGTAATGTGTGCTGCTTCTTTTTATAAAATTAAACGCGAGTTGCTAAATGGTAGAAAATGATCGATAACGAAAATGATCGAGGGGAAATGTATCGTTGGTTGAAATAGTAGAATTTGGTTTGTTTGTATTGTTTCAAAGTTTCTGAAAAATACGCAAGATTGCACTGATACGTAGAGGATAGTATTTGTCAAGATAAGCAAAAGGATCTCGATAAACGTGGATCTAGAAACTATTCATTTCGGAATTACGAGACGAGTTTTTATCACGAATTGTAAGATATTACTAGATTGTGGATTTTTATGAAAATTCATGTTTTTGATGAATATGAAATGAAACTTTAAATATATTGTATTTCTTATTTGATCGATATAATTTCCACATTCAAGTTCGAACTCGCTTAGAAAAGAAAATTACACGAATATATCACGTTAAATAATAGCATACAAATAATGATATTACGAATACTTTTAAATTCCCTTGTTTTTTTATTTTTCTTCATTTCATTTATTACTGCACGCTGAAGTTTTGCTAGAGCAATTTCATAAACACCCTGTGTACATCATTAAATGAAAAAGAGGAAAACGAAGCTCTTCGGGAAAGAAACAGAGAATAGGTACAGAGTTTCTGATAAGATGGGCGGTTCGAATTCTTTCTACGGCAATTTCCTCACCACCGAGTGGAGAAGGAGAAGAAAGAAGCTGGTTGGGAGTACACCAGCGGACAAATAACGAGAACTGCGGGCACATCGAGTAGGCAATTTGGAAAGGAATCGCGTTATTTCGTGTACTGTGGCATGGAATTTCTTATGGGACCGAAACTTTCTTTTCCAAAGGGAATGGGGTGACTTATCCAGTGAATAAATACTTAAGCCACAAGTCTATTCAAATTAGAATTCACAAATCGTTATTTAATTCCCTGAATCTTATTACTGCAAGCGAGCTGTTTCATTACTAAGATCATACATCTCAGAACACAATTTTAGCAATTTTCGACAATTATAGCCTTAATTAACCCTTTCATTGCTATTAGCGTCTATATACGCTTTGTTGCACTCTTCTGTTATCGCCTTTCCACTTTAAATTAATCCTGAATTTTATCCTTTATCCGCACTTCCGTTCTCATTTAACCCTTTCGCTACGACAGGCAACTATAGTCACTCTAAGTGAAACATGGGCCAATTGACGAATGAATGAATTTCTAACGAATGAGCAGAAGTACCCCCATGAATGAATAGGATGATATTAAAAAAGAAAACGTGATTTTCTCCAAATTTCCACTCGTGTGCAAGATAAGAGCGTGGATAGGTGTTAATTTTTCGTCCAATACGAGTAAACGTTCGTTCACTGGACAGTGCTCTCCCAATTTTCCTATGGTTTCGAAAAAACACGCATCGCAGAAGGTGGAAGAGGAAGGAAGAAAAAAGACAACGAGAGGAGGGAAGAGAGATGAGAAAGGGTCCGGGGAGGGATGGGGAGGTTGGAAGATGATACATATTTTCCAGGGAGCAACGTTGGCCCCCGTGGCAATTTTGCCACGCGTGTTTTTCCCAAGATTTATGTTTGCCGGTGCCACCGTTTAACGACGTCTCTTGCCTCCTACGGGTTATTATCGTGCTCGCGTACACCAGCGATCCACCTCACACTCCTTTTCACGAAAAGTTATCATCCGATAACTGTCTGGCCTTTTCGGCATCTGCAAGGCGATCCTATATGTATATAATACGTATACGGAAATTCCTCCGGCGAATGTTCTTTCCTGCTGGATCCGCCGCCTCTTCCTGGCAGCCTCCTTTCAACGTAGCGACATATCTTCCTTATTTTCCTGCCGCTAAAGCGGTCGCGTATCCACGCGCAAGATATTAAAAATAGAACGTGCAAATTTATGATCCTCATCCTGACTGTCGAGCGTTAAATTTCCTGGTGCCTGTAAGAGAGAGAGAGAGAGAGAGAGAGAGAGAGAGAGAGAGAGAGAGAGAGAGAGAGAGAGAGAGAGTGAGAGAGACCAGGGATATGTGACGTAGAACGAATGCCTCGACGAGCAATCGTGATTCGATGAGTCGATTTTCCTTTGAAAATTCTCGGATAATGTTTTCCTTGTTTATTCTTTCTGAAAGGATTTGGATTTTCCAAAAACTACACAACTCATTCTTTCTTCGCCATTTTCACGCTCTCTCTATTTATTTTAGAAACACCCTACAACCGGTAACCGAATTTCCAGATTTTCCGACTTTTTCAACCCTCCAAATGAACTCGGTCTTCGGTAACTCAGATTCTTATCATCTTCAAGATTCTCAGCGAATCTTATACCGACAGAGAAACAACGAAGCCTCGAATGTAAAATTAATTAAAATCCTATTGATTAAAAATAAAGATTGGTGGATGTACACGAGTCCCTTATAAATAAGAAAAGATAATCGTTAAAAGTGAAAGATGTTTTGTTCAACGCATCTAGCAACCTATCGACGATGCAAGGTTTCAAAGATAATAAAATAGCACAGATAAGACATTCGAAAATAGAAACAAAATTCCTAGACCACTCGGAACTGTAATATACATTTTAATTTTCTAACAACGAACGCAACCCATGAGAAAGCAAATTAATCCCATACGTGTAATCGTGTGTATCACGTCACCGTATAAAAATATCACACTTCCTCGTTATCCTCTCGACGGACAGACAGACGCGATGAATTTCCATTTGTCTTAAACAACGTGTACCGCGCGCATTAGGCGGATAATGAAGCTCGTTAAGGTGGATGTAAACTGCAAGCAGGATGATGATGTGCATGAACGAACGGCGAAAATTGACAGGCGAGCCATTCGGAGTTATTATTCCGCTTGTCAAGAACATGACGGCCACGTCTGACTTCCGTCGTTTGTGGAACATTCGAGCTTGGTAAGCAACACGTCGCTCCGCGTCACACTCTCCCAAGGGAATTTGAGGAAGACGCTTCTAGTTGTCGCTGTCAATGTGACAGGACGATGACAGACTGGCTTGACACCACGGGAATAATCCAAGATCGATGTCTCGAAGACGTTCCCGCGAATTATTCGACGAATCACCCGGTATATATCACCTGTGAGACTGTTAAACGCAACAACGGCTTTCGTCTCTTTACGACGCGAAATAACGTTCGAGAATCTCGAGGCGTAACTTAAACCCAGGGTTACATTCAATTTCTCGCTTATCTTCTCGAATTTTACGGTCGTTCGGGAATTAAACTAAATCGCGAAACGTTATTACGCGATATACTAAGTGAACTTTTCTTTCTTTCTTTCTTCGAGTCTCTTTTCTATCTCTCTTCCGTGCAGTTACAGCTTGTAAAAGTCTCCCGAGACCTGGAGAATTTCTATTTTCCCTGTTTGCCTAAATCCCCGTAAAAAATTACGAGCAGTCGTTAGCGAAGTAACACGGACACGCTCTAAAGTGCAGAGGTTACAAAAATGAGGCCGGGATCTCTTTCTCTGACGATGGTTGGAAAAGGTAGATGCAGAAAGAGGGAAAGAAGAAAGACGAGGGAAAAAAAAGCGCACAACCGTGAATATGTATATCTTTCTGCGCTTGCAGCAACTTCACCTATCCCTCTCTTTCTTTCTCTGTGTATGTATTACGCGAGACGGCTGCAAAGATCGTTCCTGACTACGCGCGAATTTTTATTTTTCAACCCTTCTCAATATTGCCCGGAGATAACACTCCGAAGTAACGATATTTTCCCTCGAATCTCCCCGTGTACACGTAAGCATCTGTGTGTACTTCCAAAATCGAGATTGCAAACTCTTTTTTCTCTCTTCTTTTTTTTTTTATAAACTTTTTGGGAACAACGCCACGGGAGTAATTCATTTCGCGCAGCTTGACAAAAAGTAAACGCAACGGTTGAAATTAATATCTACAGTGGCTCGCGAAAGCATTCGAATCTTCTTTAAAATAGAATAATTTTGTTTAAATTGGACAAAACGATGTGAGTTTCCTTTTTTGTTAGAATTTAGAATTAGTTCACTAGATGATATATTCAAAAGATTTTGAGGAAATTCCAGCTGATAGGAATTACGAAGAAAATAGTAAAGGTTGCTTTTTACAATTTTTATTTTTTATCCGAATCTGTTATGAAAATAAAAAAAAAACAACTTTTGCAAATTTTTCAATTACATAATGTTGAAAGTTTCATCGAAGTCAGGTAACATTGCTGTGAGTTACAAACAGTTCAAAGTGACGAAAATCTTTCGGTCTACATCTGCGATAAATCTGAAAACTCTTACATCTTCAAATATAGTGTCGCTTGTTTCTTTGTCACGTGTAACATTTTTTGCACACTTCATCTAGTGAAGTAATTGATCTGATTTCTCAAAAAAAAAAAAAAAGGTCAAATCAATTTCGAAAGGTTCAATTTGAGAAAGGATATTCTATTTTAAAGAGGATTCGAATACCTTCACGAGCAACTGCATATCGGTCGCACGCGGTGTAATCCGCAGTTACGTTTCACGTAATCGCAATTTCTAATTTCACCTAGCTTACGCTACATGTATATGCACTCGGCGCGTGCAAACAGCGGAATGAAACAAGAAAGAAAAAGCGGAAAAAGAGAAAAGGAAGGAGAATGGAAGAAGAAAATATATTCGTCGAAACACAGCCGTCGAATCGTCGTATTTGGTCAACAAACCTGGCCACAGCGACGCTCAAAGTTCGACGAGAGTCCGTGGGCAAACCGAATCCACAAATAAAATTCACCGTGTAACTAACGATTGTCAAATTTACAAATCGATCGCGAAGCGGAAGAACGATCTGTTTTTCTTTGGGCTGCGCGCGTTCGAACGAGGGGAACCGATGGGAACAGAGAGGAAGCGAGCGAGTAGTAACACTCCTCTGCAATTCCATCGCGCGCACAACTTCGACCAACCGGCTGCCACTGCCGCGCCGTCGAGTCCACGGGTTCTCGTCGTCGTCGAGGTAATTGCGTGTTTATCTGCTCGGCTTAATTACGTGTCCGCTTGTCCAGCTGCAGGTGGTAAATTTTGTCCTCCCCCTTTGCCTACGCCCCGTGTTCGTGTCCGCGGTGGACGTCGGATGTCCGCCATTTTGCGCCGTTACGGACCCTCACCTCGAACTATACTTTCTCATTACCGGCTCGACCACGCGATATTAATTCGATGAAACGCGGAAACATTGATTTCGCCACGTGAAAAAGGAAATTCTTGGACAGAAATAACAATAAAATAATAACGGAGACTCGATTTAGTGTATAATATTGATAAATATTAGTGTCATTTATCTCAAACTGAAAATCAGCGAATGCTTCGACATATTTGAACTCTATTAAACCCTCTATTTAACTCCTTCGTGATCAATGGGGTCTATATATCTGATAATATAGTAACATAATAATACGTAAATAAATAGTGTAGGAAAAATTGCACAAAACAATCCACATTTCTGGGATTTTAACATTGGATGCAATTTTGCTTCAGGAAGAACTTGGAATGAAACATTCTGTGTTCCTTATATTAAAAAAAAAAAAGAGAGAATAGAAAAATATATTTACAGTTAATAGAATAATAATATTTACAGTAAACAGTATATATATTCACACGTATTATTTAATTATTATCACTTTATTATTTCATATTTCGTCTGAAGTAGCGAATAATTTACGTATCACAGGAAGATACTGGTGCAGCGTAGTTAAATGGACTATTTTAGAAGTGATGTTCGCAATCTTTAATTAACTTATATTCTAATTTGACATTTTTCAATTTATAGCTTCTACTTAACACTAGCTTTACGAAATGAGCCAATTTGACGCATTTGAGATTTACAGAAACAATTGCTATTATTTCCCAGCAACTTTTTCTCACGTTTATTAATGGAACGATACGAGAATACATCCAAATTTGTAACTGACAATTAAACTGTCTCTAACAAATCGATTTCTTCATGGAAAAACTCGGTTTCTCGTTCACTCAAGAAGAGCCCGTAAACCTAGTGTTAAGAAGAATTGTCTATCACGAGGAGTTAGCTTACGTTAAATTTAAAAAAGAGAAAAAAGGCAGTCTTTAGGCTCTTGTAGTTTCTAATACTCACAGATGTTATTAAAAGAAACGTTTCACAACTAAAATACATCGAAATATGCGATTTTTCCTAACTTCACGTCCACTTTTCTCAGAACTGACTGCCTATCTAAGACTAAAATTTTGAGTATGCATATTGTGAACGTAATTCCACCAAATTTCATAGAAATCGTCAAGGTTCAGTGTTGAAGATTTTCTAAAATTCGTTGCAGATGCCACGATTGATAGATAAATATATAATCCTGAGAAAAAGTGACGCGAAAGACTCTTGCCTTTACTGTATACGTGCACACTTAATCTAACATACAGAGCGAGCTCTGCTGAAACTTCTGTAGATTAGAAAATTCGGAAATTTCAATTCCACGTTACCGCACGATAATACGAGCGCGTAATTTTCGTGTTTGAAGTATAACACAGAGGTAACGATTACACAATCGCGATATCAAAGGAAATTCCGTGCATGGTTGGAAAGCGTTCGACGTGAATTCTTGAGGGTTGAGTGCTCGTAAGATGAACAGTCGTGTCGCATTCATGCGACAGTCCTTTCAAAGGCTAAGTATAGAAAATTCGAAATGTATACTAACGTAACACACACCGTTACTATTCGAAGCATTTGTATTCAATTAAAATTCGATCATTCTGAAGGTAGATTCCACAACAGGAATTACTCTGTTTCAATCGAACAAAGGAAGAACAACCGTACAATTTTCCACATCACATTTTCATCCTCTATTTACAGAACTACATACGCAAGTTCAACACAGGAATTATAACGAATAAGCTTCTCCTAACGAGTGTAATTCCAATGCGAGCAGAGGAGACGTAGTAAAAATATCGCTAACTGTGTAACGAAAGAAACGTTGTTCCATTAATTAAGAGAAACAGCGAGCAACGACGTGCAGGCATTAAAAGGAAACAGCTCTTCGAACGACAATTGAAGAACTTAACCGGGTAACAAGTACTAACTAGAGTGAACATTCAGAGAGAGAGTAAGAGAGAGAAAGGGAAGTGAAGAAGCGGGGGAGTATCTGGACAACTGGGAGAACATTTTGGAGGCAGGATAATTGAGATAAAGGGCGATAACAAATACTGAATTCGAGGCGAAACAGCTACTTTCGCGCTCTTTCAGGGACGAAAATAAGGAACTCTCGAAATTCGCTCGCGCAAGAACTTTTTCTTTTCACCCGGATTCGCCTGGCAAGTTTTTCAATGAACTTTAAAGCGCTTGCCCTAATTTCCCGGTGAATGGGGGACCGCATGAAAGCAGCCCCGACCCGCTTTATTTCTCTCTTTTTTTCTTTTTCTCTTTTCTCCTTTTTTTTCACTCTCCTCCTTTCCCCTTTTCTCTCGGTCGTCTCTGTCCGCCTAACGTCGCGTTATCACGTACGTGTGCAACCGCACCACCGCGGGAACAAATAAAAAAGAATCGCGGTTTGAAAAGAAACCCGGCGCTGCGAGTTTGCGCGCGCGCGCGCGCCACGCTGCGACAATCCGTTTCTCTTCCTGCGTCGCGGTCGCCCGGAACTTTCGAATAAAAGCAACAATGCGCGAATTTGTACCCGAGATAAAATCGCGGATGGCACAAAGCTGCGCCTTGTTCCTTCTCCTTTTTCTTCCCAGACTTACGCTGAATCTTCGCGCACTGTCGCCTAACGGCGAAGGGAAAAAGGAAAAAAGAAAAAACACAGAAGAAAGAAAAGAGAGAAAAAGGGTTCGCCTTCGATTTCTCTCTGCGGGTCGTCGCACACCGACGAGAACAGAGTGCTAAGGGGGGAGATAAAATACGCGAGCATGGTTCGCGAAATGAATTCCAGGAAGAGGAGGATAGAAAAAAAAAAAGAAAGAGAAGAAAAGGGAACAGTTTCCCCGGCGAGAAATATAATTAATTACAGAGGAGGCTGGAATCGTTTCTACCTGTCTTTTTTACGCGTTTTTTTCGCTCCTCGCGGAGAAAGAGAAAGATAGATAAATAGGCAAAGAGAGGGAGAGAGAGAGAGAGAGAGGAAGGAGAAACTGAGAGAATTAATGAGAAATCCTTGCGTCCTTGCGACGCTCCATTCACCAGGCTTCTGTTTCGCTTTATTAAAGTAACAAACTCGACCAATGCGCGGCAATAACCGTGCTTTATTAATAAAGGAAAGATAAAAGAACGAAGGAGGAGAAAAAAAGAAGAAGAGAGACAATGTGGAGGGGAAACTGGAGCAACTTTTCCTTTACAACTATATAGAACGAAGATTCTTTTAACCAGTCAGAGGATGGGGTAACGTTGAAAGTAACGAGGAGCAGATTGCGTACACGTGAGTTTAAAGGCTAGACCGAGAAAAACGACGGAAGAGCGGTTTAATTACTTCGGAACTGGCACAGCCAGCGTACAAGTTGGATCTTCCTTGTTAATGGAACGGTAAATATCAGGAGTGGGTAAAGCATCTCGAAGCGTTAAAGATTCAGTCCTGTCGGAGTACTTCAACTTTTAAGTGCACGGCCACGCGACATAATCTGACATTCTCGTATCGGTAACTCAAAGGCCACGGTTTTAACAATGTTTGCGATCAATCATCCGCTTCCTGAGAAACATTCTCTCCATCTATCTTTCTTCACTTTCCACCACGCGGTGTATATCGTTGTTGAAAGCACCGTTCTATTTACACAACCATCAACTATTCACCGTTGAAGCACGGCGAACACGAATCGTTCCTTCAACGCTTTATTTCCCAACACTTCTCTCTCTCTCTCTCTCTCTTTCACCTCCACTTCCAGTTTTCTCAAGAGCGTTTCAATCGCGAAGGAAGAACAGTTTATACCGGCTCGATTCCGCGGGATTTCCTGTTGAAGCGGATGTATCAACGCGGTCCCACAGGATACGAATTCGAGAATTCGAAAGCTCGGTATAAAGTCCCCTCACGGACCGCGAGATCTTCGACTTCGGATCGTGGATTTCCGGTTTCAAAGGACACGCGCGGATATTACGAATTTTCCACGTCCGCGTACAATGAAACTGAATTTCCCTTTTGATCCTTTCTTAGACATGCCGCCTGTTACCTTCCAGCCGAACGATCTCGAGAAACTTCGCGCAGCTCGATACATATTTCTCTTCGATGTGATAGCCAGGTTAGACGATTCGAAAAAATTGGGGCTAGAGAAATTTCTCAACGAAAGTTTCCCCCGTTTCTCGTTTCTCTTTTTTATTCGACGGTCGAGCTCGGTCTCGTAACAAGCTACGTCGAACAACTCGCTCTCGGCAACATTCTGGTAATTAAACAAAGAACAGCAAAGGCTCTTAACAAGTCCTCGTTTCCGAAATTGATATTTCGGTGGAACACGAGACGTTTCGTCGCAGTCTGTCAGCAGCCTAGCATAATAAGCGTCTTAGAGAGAATATTTCGATGGTAACTTGCTACTTCATCGCGTGTGTGCTGTCACGGATATACAGGATCATTCAGAAAACGCGCCTACAGGTTTCTTTGCAATAAAGTGCAACCTCGGAACATTTTCTAGTTGTTTTTTCCCGTTGAAAGAGTACGATCGGAGTAGAATAACGTTTAAATGTGTATTACGATTGCGTAATATACTTATAAAACCTAATAAATAAATAAGTAAGTCTGTTCATCTTGATATCGTTTTCAAAATGCTTATTTGCAAAAATGTTCGACACTGACAAAACTAAGTGACAAGTCACAAGGAGGCAAGTCTGAACTGTAAGAAAGATAACAAGAAAGTAAAACTACCCATTCGACATCTTTTATTTTCTGACAAGCCAGAGAAGCAATTTGTGAAACATGCTAGTTGAATATTTACAAGGTTAGAGTGCTCTTCAGTGTCCAATTGAATAAATAAAAATTTTCCCCTATCACCCGTGTGTATAAAATACTTCGAATTAATATTGCAAGAAATTTGTTTAAATATATATAAATATATTAAGTTGATTCTATTAAAAAATTCAACAGTTATAGTCGGTCCTTGTATCCACAGATTTTTGCATAGATGCCAATTATAATTAAGAGAAAGGTTATATCTTATAAAAAGTAAAAAAGGGAGGAAAATTAGTGTTGTATTTTGAAAACAGGACAATCATTCCAACCCAACTCGAAGAGCAACCGTGTAATAATTAAACGAATCGTCGTCGAGTTAGGCGAAGCCTGTCACGAACATTCTCGAGGAATAATCGTTCCAACGGCAACACGTCGCTACTTTCGATCCACACCGCTCGACGACGGCTCGATATAACTGGAAACTGCTATAATTCCAAGCGCGAGTTTTATGCTCGAACTTTTATAGGAAGTGTCGCGAAGAAATTTTAATTCAGCATAATTCATACGGCCTTTATACATCAGCGCAAGCAGGTAGGAATTTTTCAGCCTGGTGGAAAAAGTTTCCTCGTTCCTATGAACGATCCCTCGATTAACGTCTAGAACGGAGTAACAGTTTTATTTCTATCGTCTTTCATCCTATTCCTACGTTAATATTCTCAATTATACATGTACAACGTACATTAACACTAACCGTTGAACAGCGCAACATGTTTGTTTTCGAACAAACGTCGCTTACAAACTGAGCCTAAGAGAATCGAATCTCAACGTCTATTCGCGGGTAACAGTTTCAGGGACGTCAAGAACATTGCAGAGAGAAAGAGCAAGGGTGAAACACAACGAGCCAGATGAAAGACAGAGGAAGACGAAGAGAGAGAGAGAGAGAGAGAGAGAGAGCTTTTGCAGGCATGCAACTCGAGTAACACGAGCAAAGTTGCTAACACGTCGGTTCTCTGTCGGGTCAGTATATACAACATCGACGAGTTCTCGTGTGAGAATCATGAACCAACTCCAGGCCAGGTTCATTAAGCGAGATAAGACCAAGCTGAGGTAGAAACAGAACGGATCTCTTTCATCTCCTCGCAGTCTCTTCGCCAGCCACGCCATTTTCTCGATATACCCGGCAGAAACTGTATTTTAATCATTCCCACCATTCTTTTCACCGTCGTTCTACTCTAACTTTTATTTTACAAAATTTCACTTGCTAACACCATCGCAAGTATTATCCTTTCTACGTGTTACACGATCGTCGATGTCTCATTCGCCTTCTACTCGACAGTAGACGATCTATAACCGAATGTTAAGAATCTGATACACTTTGTAGAATACGGTGGGCTTCCTAGTCGCGCGTCACCATTAAGACGTAATTGAGAATCGATACTCGATCATCCGGCGGCCCGATATCGGTTCCCTCCTGATTTTAATAAGGTGACGCCATCACGAACCCAGCTACCCTTCTTCCCTCATTTATATACACCAGAGCACGCTCGTATGCTTCTCACACGAGAGGATATTTTAAGCGAATCTTGTTTCACTGAAATTTCCCGGGGTGATACGCCATGCCACGCCTCACTCTCTCTCTCTCTCTTCCCTCCTTGCAAGAAGGCTCGTAAATTGAAAAATCAACGGCACACCATCATTGCGTCCTCTAGATCATTTTTATATAGCAATTCGCTTGAAGGGGAATACCATTCTTCTCCTTTTTTTTTTCTTTTTTCTCGTACAATTTGCGTACATGATGTGATTATTAACATTTTAAGCGTTGGTTCACTGAAAACGTGTTCTTCTTTTATCTACAAATTTGGTTAGTTGAACTCTTTTAGTAAGATCGTGTAAATTTTTCGAACAGAAATTTTGTGTTTTATAAGAGTTATTTTATCGGTAAAAATGCATGTTTTTATGAAATTCGTAAATACTGCGACGCCTTAGGTGAAGTTTTGGATAAAATAGCAGGTACTTTAAGTGTTAATAGACTCGTTGTCCAAGTTTGGTGACAAATAAATAAGGATTTAATGTAAAATGGATGTAAGTAACACAAAAAGAAAATGAAAAAAAAAAAAGATTTGCGCGTCTTTTTCTCTCGTGTGCTGTCCAAACAGATAATTCTTTGCCAGCTAACTAAGGATCCTTCTAGTTTTTTTCTTTCTTTTAATAGTTCTCGATATCCTACAATAATAACACCGATGTCTAATTATTCGCTATTACATTTCACTGGCAAATAAGTCTTATGATACTTCGTGGGTTTAATTTGTTCCAAGAAATTCAGGAAACACTCTTCACTCTGCTTTCTCGACGTAAATTGACTACACAAAAAATGGCAGATACTTTACTCCTCTTTATTTCGTTTGACGATGTATTCTACACAACTAAAAAAATTTATCCACATGTAATACAACACATTCTCTAACAAATCAGTGAGAATACTTTCTATCGGTGAGGAAATTTTCTTAAAAGCTACCCACACTTAGTATCAGGAAGAAATGGGTTAATCTAGGCGAATTCGTGAAATCGACGAATTTTTAATAGCCAAGATGTCGTCCGTGTGTCATAGCTGACACGTGACAGTGGGTTAAGCTTATTCACGCGAGTTATTCGAGAAATCTGTCGAAATGTGAAATTAGTAGAAGATCGAGCGATATTTCATTGCGACGCCGCACATTATCGATTCGAATAGACTTATTAAACGTTTATCGAGTGTTTTATATACGTCGCCCGATGAAATATGCAGTTCAGAATCGAAAGAGATGTCTATATTAACGAATGAACGACGGCACATTCAGCAGGAATTTATCACCTTCGCGTTCACTCGACAATACCATCCATGCACTCCTCTCCACTGCGTTTCGTCTCGTTAGCAACACGTGACCGTGACACTTCGCTTATTACTCGATTAGCCACTATCCTACACGATGCCACGTTTTGATTACGCACCGTATAATTGGCTCCGTCTGATTATGGTCCATTACCTCGTCATGGACACTGTACGCGCGCGGACGTCTATCGTTGTTTATGGAGTTCGCGAAAAGGCGATCGAATCTTCTGCGTATAGCTACGTCGATGAAAAACGAGTCTCGAATTTCGCGGATTAGTTAAAAAAAGTGATCTCGTTTCGAGAATTTTTAACCTGCCGAAGGGAGAATGTTCACGAAACGAGATAATTTTGGGTAAAAAGAGGAAGGTGAGGTCAAAGTTCAAAGGACACCGCAAGAAGTGATGTTAGAACTTTGTTCGATTACGGAAATATGGAAAACGGCTCCGTTATGATCTAACCACGTAGATCTCAGTTGATCAGAATTGTTCAGCGACTGAGAATACTTCGAGAGAATAAAAAAAGGACGTGGATCATTTATACGCTTTGTAATCTCGCATTTGGCAGTCTTTAACCATCGAACTTGGATCTCTATTGACCCAGGTTTCAAATACTACTTGTTCCAACTAGTCTTCGAAACAGAATCACGATGCTTATTTAACTGATAAGTGATAAGTGAGGAGCGAATTTCTAGTTTTCCAATTCAGTTTCGTAGGAAGGAAGATCGTATCTAATTTATGGTCTGCAAGATATAAATAATTATGTCTATAAGCTGTTAAGAAAACAGGGTGAAAATTAAAAAAAGGCAGCATAACAAGTACGATATCTGCGAAAATTTTGATCATCCTGTATTCATACACATTATTACATAATAATCATATAGGAACTTGGAAAGAAACATTATGCATTCCTTGCATATAAAACAAATAGAAACTGTTGATTCGCCTAGTATAATAAAAAAACATGATTTCGCTTACGTACGAAAAATATTTTAGTGTTGTGTCATAATTGAAGAATCTCGACGAAGAAATAAAGACCAATTACCTATAATTCGATCTCTTTTCTAAATCTTTTAGCAAAATATTAAAAGTGATCGAAGAAACGGCTGAAAAACTGTGTACTTCCACGTACCAATATCCGGAACAAATATTGAACCTGCATCTAACTGTAACGAAGACGTGATTCAGTTCCTTCGCCGATATTGACTTACGACAGATCGATTAAAAATCGTCTGCTCTAAATTCTCGGTTCGAGCATCCGAGAGAAATCGCTCGTTACGTACCTCCGGTTCGGTAAACGCGTGACATTCCTCGAGGAGGAGGGATCAATCGTTTTCCCAGGGAAAAATCGTGGGTAAACAGTCTGGACACGTTTGAAGGATCGATACGTCGATCGAGTAATTAGACGCGATAGCCATTACGAGGGAACGGAAAGGCTTTTACCTCGGCCGGAAAAGTGTGGCGAGAATGAAGAGAATAAGAAGAGGAAACAAGCGTACGATGAATCACCCTGTGATTTGTAAGCACCTGGCGATCGGTGTGGCCTAACCTCAGGCCTTCTTAAAATTCCACAGTCGTGCTGCAACTTTATAAGAAACGAAGGGGTTGAAGAGAGATGGAGGAGAAGGGAAAGCTCCGGAAACTTCCGCATCGTGTCTTATTCTCTCAATTAACGTTTCCAGAATCGTGAACGGTGTCCAGTATGGGGGAACGGTAAACGACATTTCGCGAATTTAAGTTGATCCAAGTCTAATGACGCGAAAGCCTCTCCCGGGTCGTTCAACGGCGGAAGCGAAATCTCGCGAGAGATATTTCGAAACGCGGCAACGTTAGAGCGAGAACGAGAGAAACGATGAGAAAAATGCGTCGAGATTAAATCTCGCTTGATTTTACGATTCATCGTGAAAAGGTGCCTTAATTCAGCCGGAGGCCTCGTCGCGGAAATTCGGTTAACCTTCTCGTCGCAAACATCTATGAATATATTAAATATATAATTTATTCAATGGCGTGGCGAAAGACAGGGAAGAGGTGCCGCGAAAGGAACAATTTTTCTTTTTCTCTAGAGTCCATTTTTGATAATATCGTTACAGGTATTTCAAACGTGAAACCATTAATAGAAAGTACGTTTATTGGAGTTTGATTAAAATATACAAGTAACTGAATTTCAGATCTATGGAATGTTAGGTTTACAGGTTAAATTAGTAAACTTTAGACAACGATTAGTCACTTTAATGATTAAAATAAAATGATGTAACGCTTAAACAGTTAGGACTCAGCATTGACGGATCTATTTCCATAAGTAAACTAATTTAAACTAATTCCTGGTTTTCCAGATGAAAATTTTTCTAAACCTCTCAGAATTTTTCATCCTCAAAGGTAACCGTGGCAATTGCAATGTCTCCACTTTTTTCAAACTTCTCTCAGCTGATCCAAGAGGGTTTATAAACGAACCCCCAAAAAAGACAAAGGTAGATAGCTTTTAAGGTTCGAGATTCACAGATTCTCTATTCATAGTTCTACTAAACACCCTTCAGTCATTCATCACGTAAATTCTAAAGTATCAAACTTTGTCTCATACAACGATGCAGAAAATCAAAAATTTTCCTATTAGATGCGAGCGAAAACTGTTCTATTGCAAATGAAATTTACGTGAGATTAAGCTAGTATATTCCCACAAATAGGAAAGTAACTTTCACGTGTAACGGGTTTAGAATTCTGTCAACGCGATTTATCCCATTCATAGCATTTCTCTTCACAGCGTGTAGAGTGGCTCGTAAACGTTGACGAGTTTACAACAAAATTACATCGTCCAGCGTGTATGCAACGGGTGGCGCCTTATTACTGTCATTACGTCTAAACGATCTATCGTGTTTGAAATGGTTTCAAGTACGGCTAAATTGATAATTGTTCCGAAGAGATTACGCTGATACACTCCGGCCATCGTGGAACTTTACCGGCCTTGTACCAGTTCAAATCCTCTCCGCTCGATTTATTTCCTAGCCGGAGCAACGTCTGCATCGGACGTTAACAATCCGCTTCGAAATAGGCCGCTGAGGATACTCTTTTCCTTCTTCCTTTTTTATCATTTTATTTTCCACCCTCTCTTTCTACTCCATCCACCTTCAGGCGTATTCTCCTCTGTAGCCGGCTCTTTTCTATCCCGTGATTTCTCATTATACCGGTGGAATATAAATTTAATTATCGGCCCGTCCGTGGCGTTCGTTCGAAAAACCACTCGCTTCGTTTATCTTCCTCTTGAACTTTCAATATCGATATCGATATCAACCGACACTGCTTGAAAAAAGAGATATCGTCTTCTCTATTCGTTTTCTTTTTCTTTTTTTTCATCGATGGTTCTAATACACCGGAAGAAACGATCATCGCTGCGTAGAATTTCAAAATACCCGGTAACAATCCGGTAAACGTGTTCCTTATCTCCTGTGTTCTCTGTACACGTACTTACGAACGCATCGATACGCTCATTAGACCGCTGATATATTATTTCCTGAGTTCACCGAATAAACGTAGCGTGTAACAGTAGAGAGAACGTGTGGTTTCAGCGATATTCAACCGGAGAGATGTTCCGCAGGATTCGTATATTTATAACCAACCAGCGAGCACATACGTAGCTGTTGTGCCCGTCGTGACTACCGCACCAAGGGTACACCGATGAACGCTTATTCCTCCATGTTTGATCGTGTTGGTCCGTGTCTGGTGTTTCAACGTGCAGTTTAAACATGTTCCTGCTGACGTTTCACCGGTTGCGCTTTCCTTCGCGTTTCACTCAACCCGCCTTGCGCAACGTGCAAACATATGCATCTCGAACGATAAACCCTGGTTTTTCCTGGTAGAACTTCCAACAGGGTCCAACATGGATGTAGAATTCAGCAAGCGATTTCGCTTGCACAGGAGTCACGTTCATCCAGGGTGTTTTTATCGCGCAGACACGTAGAAAAATCGAAAAGTGTAATTACTTGGAAAAAAAGGTCTCAACTTCGATGATTTTTGTGTATTAGTTTGGCAAAGCGTATAAAAATTACTGTCGCGGTTCTAATTTTAAAATTGCGAAAGCAGATTGGTATGTTTCGAATTGCCAAATCGACAAGGAAACCAATATTCCTACAGGGAGAGAAGAAATCACTTGATTCAGCTAAAGATACCAATCGCGATCGCAGACTGATCCTAACAGTCTCACAGTGAATCTCTTGAACACTTTCGAGGAACCAGATAGGCTAAAAAGACACAACTTGCCTCAACTGCCCTTCAGATTTAGCGATGCTAGTTATTACGATGCATGTTCACACTGAGAAAAAATCGACAGCGTGGATCGGGCCTAAAAGTGGAGCGATTGAAGAACGAAAATTGAAAATCTGAAGAAGTTAGAACACAGAAAATTTGTGTGTGCTGTTCTAAAGGTGTTTGTAGCAGTCTGACCGTTTCAGTTTCTTCTGACTGATCGCGGGATATATTTCCATGGCTCGTTAAAAGTGAGACGGACGCGAAAGAATCAGTGAAAATGAAACAAACGTTCTTGTATGTACGAGTTCGTACGATTTTAAGCGAAATAACGCGTTTTCGCGTCATTCTAAGCCTTCTTCTTCCGTTTTAAGTATGCAGAATCGCCTAGATCGCCGTCTGCGTGCGATTTTCAGTAGAAAAAACGCGTTTTCAGATGATTTTAAAGCTTTTTCTATCGTATACACGGTCACGTGGAGTGGGAACGTTTACGGATCGAACTTAAACCAGTCCAAGCTTTACTTGGTAATAACAGAGAAGGATTTTTACGGTACACGAAGAATTCTTCGTGGATCGTGGACACACTGTCCGCGTTCGATATCTTTCCGGGACAATGGAGCGAAAGGACGGTTCCCCCTCGTTCGACATTGTGTCGACACGCGCGTTACACTGCGATTTCGAAAATTCAATTGGCCCCGAATCGCGTCAGAGGAGCACAAAGGGCAGGAGCTTCGATTGTTTCTACCTGTTTGCTTCAAAAGAGTCAAAGAAAAGATCCCTCTGTCTCTTTCTTTCTTTCGTTCACCCTATCTGTCCCCTGTGCGCGCTCGGAACTTTTAATTCATCCTCGCTTAATGCAATGATTGATTAATCCTTTTAACCCACGAGTATTGTTCCACGTCTCTACACGCCACGAATTCATACTTCACGAAGAACACGATTTTCCCTGACTCGGCCTCTTCCGTTTCTATTCAAATCTACTCTGCGCGCGGCTTACGATTTTCCCTATTGTTCGTGAAAATATTGGGTGCTCGTTGTTTCACGCTAATAGAGAGCTTTACTGTTTGCTTTTTCTCTCTGTGTGTGATGTGGGTTTTTTTTTTTTATCGTTGCGCGATTAAATGAACTATTGACACGGCGATTGATACGGTGGTTACATGTGCCAGATCTTTTTTTTTTTTTTCATGTTTTAACGATTATATCTTCCATGGATTGCATCGAATAAAAGTTACGATATGCGTAACGATATGAAATTAAATTTGCTATGATTAAAAATTGTCTGGAATAGTATAACGGTCATGATAGAAAAATGTAAAAATAAAAGAAGTAATAAAAATACGATACACTTGAGGAAATGTATTATTCTGGATGATTCTTCGAGTTCTATGCAAAAGTGACGAATACCGAAGGAACCAGGTCAGACGTTCACCTCATCCTTGATCGTAATCTTAATTAACGAACACAATTACAGCGGGAGCTGGAATGTCTTGGTCTGACACGTGTATATATAGGACAACGTAGCAACGGGATTGTAGAGTTAATTGCTGAAATTCGAAAGTCTTGTTCACTTTTTCGTTCGAACAGCTTCCCTTCTAGAAAGAATCTTACTTGCTCCGAATTTATTTTCCATTCGCTGTCACATTAAACGTTCGTCAACCTCCAACCGTTTCGACTCATTTCGCGAACGAAAATATAATTTCTAACTGAACGTGACGTTCAGCAAAACAATTTGTCTACGAGAGGTGTTAAAAAGAATAGAGGAACAGGTTAAGTGAGGAAGGTGAAAGAAGGGAAACTCAACTATAAGACTCAATGCATCATTTCTGTAAGAAAAATTAGGAACACTCAGAATTTTCAACATCTTTCGTATTTTTGTCTGTTTTACTATATTAATACGTGAAAATAAAATGTCTAACTGCGTTTCGCTTATAATCTTACGTTTTAAATAGACATATCAAATCGCAACACAATCAGAAAGAAACTTGAAAATCGTAAATGATTGAAATTTCTTCCAAAGACCGTATGAGAGGTAAAACAGATCCTTGTACTCAACTCTTCTGATATGAATCCGACACAGAATGTCTGGAATTTATTTAAAACTTGTGCATACATCATCGATCGCTATATCACATGATTAAAAAAAGTAGAAAATTCTGGATATTTGACGAAGTTATTTAAAAATAAAAAACATGATAAAACAATGCATACATCATCGATCACTATATCAAAAATTTAACGAAGAAGAAAATTCTGCATATTTGA
Organism: Anthophora plumipes; assembly: GCA_951804975.1. Classification (NCBI taxonomy): domain Eukaryota; kingdom Metazoa; phylum Arthropoda; class Insecta; order Hymenoptera; family Apidae; genus Anthophora; species Anthophora plumipes. Next base: position 22,790,691 of record OX638116.1, on the reverse strand, counting down.
CAAAGTTGTTAAACGATAAAAAGCATGATAAAACAGTGCATATAGAGTATGGTAGAAGGAATATAATAAAAGTAAAGAGGGACAACAAATTATTAATATGCAAGTGTGTATTTCAGTAGTCGATAAAAATAATAATTAAATTACGTTCGGACTTTTAAACTTTCCTAAAAACACGAGAAATGTTGAAAACTCTGAGTGATCTTAATTTTTTTTTGTCAAAAACTCCAGTCTGCTGGTGGTAAAATAAAAAGAAGAAACATTTCAAGGGTAACCATCAAGGTACCGCAAAGAAGAATGAATGGCGATAATACGAGGGTGGAGGAAGCCATCGGCAGATGAGAAAAACGTGCCAGACTTTCCATCTGCCTCCGACTTCATCGCGGATTCTAAAAGATCGAGCGTGGACATAAATTTCCCTCGATCGCGAGTCCGCGACGTCGCCGGAAAAAGGATTTCGCCTTGGGACTGCGACTGATATTCTTAAAGGAGGAGAGAATCGATGGCCGACGATTTCGCGGATCTTTATGCAGGTACGTTCGTCAAGCAAAAGTTTCTTCGATCTCCAGCCCAACTTCTGTGCAGAAATGAATGCAACGGATGAAGAAAACCCCCGTTTAAAAAAAAGTATCGCACCAGAGAATACGAAAGCGACGAACCCTTTCTTCAAATCTGGCACCAAAGTTGGAAATAAACGACACCGTGGCAAGAGCTATTCCATGACACTTCCCACATTTAAATTCCATTTCAAATGGACGTATCAAACCACTGACGAATACACCGTGCATCTACTTCGACGAGGTCCACGTATGTATATACAAGTTTGAAAAAAGAAAAGAAAAGAGGAAGCGAAGAAACAAGTGCTGTACAACACTCTATCTACTAGATAGAGGATAGGAGGGGTGAAAACGCTATGCAGAACTATTTTTTTTTCTTTTATTTTCCATTTCCATGCCAGAAACAATCGAGATCGTGAACGTTTTCCTCAAACTGGTTCGAGTTTCGAGTGAGTTCTCCGGTGCTAGCAGAGGGGTGAACGACTCGAGTCGAGGCACTAATTTCTGGTGTGAATTCGGCTTAACTGCCGTGCTAGCCTCCTACGGCCGTGTCCGGAAAATTCAACGGCGCCAAAACAATCGGACGGACGCGAAAACTGCATCAGACGCAGAATTCACGGTAATTGTTCCGACGGTCCTCCGTGCCGGTGAACGCTGTGAACGCTGTGAACGCTCACCGGTTCCATCTCCTTTCCGCCACGCCCCACTCCATTCTACACAACCCATCCGTGCCTACTTCTCGATGGCTCGAGTTTTCGGGGGTACAATATGGCGATGATTACCGAAACGGTCGCAATTTCACGATCCTCCACCAAGGGACCGGTTCCTCTGTCCTTTCGTTTAATCGTTGCTGGATTTGCGGATGATTACGCGACTTTCTAAGCGCGCTTTCGACGTCTACGTGTGTGTGTGTGTATGTGTGTGTGTTGGGGTCGCGTTCCATTTGGAAACAAATCTCGTTACCGTGGAAATTTCGTTTCGCTTCCGGTCTGTTTTTTTTTTTTTTTTCGAGAAGGCGAGAGGGTGAATCATGCATTAACTGGTATCTTCGCGTAGAATTTTCTCGCCTCTCCCTTTAAAGCGGAAATTCGAACAGAGAGGGGAGAAATCGCGAGGACTTTGAATAGAGAGTGCAAACTTAAAGCGTGGTCTAGGTAAACCGGACTCGAAGTTTCACATCGCGCGGAAAATCCGTATTCAGAACGAAGATCGATCCTTCTATCGCGATAAATCATCATTACAATTACATCGAGACAGGAATATTCTCTCGAGCCGTAAAATAAACTCTGCTCCACCGATTCCATACTATCCGCGGGAATTTATCTCGCGCTGCCTCTGCGTGCTTCTGTTCGCCCTCGCTCATAGACACACATATACATACGCATGCGTTTATGTATACAGCTTCTATATATATTTCTCTCACACGCTACTTTCCTCTCCTCTCTTTTCTATTCCTCGCTTTTTTCGTTCTTCGTTGTTTCTCCTCTTATTCTTCGTCCGCATGCACGGAAAACGAAGATGCGCTTGTCTTGCAGTTTCTGCTTATTCGTCTCACCCTTCGCGGCCATCTCCAGAGGAACCGTTTTTCTCTTTCCAACCGGTAGAACCGCGCACTCGTCTCTTCGTCATTTTCTTTCGCTTCCACCCTCTTCACCTCGCTGACGTAACAAGAGGAAGCGCCAGCCGCGTTTCATATTTATAAAAGAGTTAATATTTATCCGACCCCCAGGTGGATAGCTTTTTACCCACCCGCTTTCCATTCTTGTTTCCATTTCCACCGAGTTACTCGCACCTTTGTCTCGCGTGGATTCCATCGCTGGAAAAGTTTCTTAATTTTCGTCCTTCTCATTTTTTTTTCTTCTTCTTCTTTTTCTATAACACTTTGAGGAATTCGGGTAACGTGAAAAGTACCCAATAGGCCAGATTACACGTATAAGGGTGACAGTTATGTTGTTTAACCCTTTGGCTACATGCCTGGCGAAAGATAGATGTGCAATTTCTAGCAGCAAAGTTTGTCAAATTGTTTTCAAAATCGTGAAAATTTGTAATTTCTTCCGTTGAAGTAAAGTGGAAGAATGAAATTAAGAATTAAGAAGAGTACGAACAAATTGAAAAATGAAAGGGTTCAATTTCATTGTCAATGAAAGGGTTAAAAATGCGATTATTTACTCGAATGTTGCTCGTAAAAAGCTATATATCAAACGCAAAATGTCAAAAGTTTGACATGTGATAAATTCTTTGGTAAAATCTACAATATAACGAAAATCTTCTTTCGAAAGTCCTTGAAACAAAACTATAAAGTCCTCCAATAACAGCGATAGAGCTTTGAATTGAAATGAAACGAAAGATACGAAAGATAATCTAGTATTCCCTACTCTATTTTAAAGTACATTCGATAGTGTTATACGTGAAATATAATACTGTACAAAAGATCACTATAATTGCGTTTGGAAGAGTGAAAACGATAAAACTATATAATTCACATTGCTAATAGAATTCGGTGTCAGGGAAGAATACCGTATATCTCCGTTTATGAATAATATATCGAGAACAGAATAAATATCACGTTTCACCAACGGTGAAAATCTCTCTCTCTCTCTCTCTCTCTCTCTCCTCTGTTCGTTCGTTATTAAACTATCGATACTCATGACAAGAAATCTGAAATGATCATATATCAAAGAGATAATTGTTTCCTTTTAAAAGTTCCGTGCATATGAAACTCAATTCAGAGGCAATCGATACCAAATTGACTAGTCACCGGGAACAATTTAAATTATCCCTCGAAATACAATGTACACGGTAGTTTCGCGCGTCCGTTGCATTCATTATAATTTTAGCTTTCCTAGCGGAACGCGCGGTCAAAGGGCCTGGCCCCGTTATGACAACTTTCTCTCTCTCTTTCTGCCTCTATATGTCTCTTTTTCTCTTTCTATCTATTTCTCTCTCTTTCTCTCTCTGTATGTATCAGGCACACACTTCAGCAATTACGTTATCCCCCCGATTGGTTTCCAATAACGCATTTATCCACTCGAATGCACCCTCTGTGGTTTATCAAACGTATCAGTTTTCAAGAGCACACCGCGCGTGCAGCGAAACATTTCACCGATTGCATATTATTCAGCCAGATCCCGCGACTTTCTTCCTCGCGATCTGAATTATTCACCGTGGTGCAAATATTCATTCCCTTCTAGAACCAGCGACTATTTTATCGCGTATCAAACGATCCTTCCCGTCAACCGAAACTGTCGCACGAATCGTCGTAACACCACTTTATCCATCTCCTACTTTTGCACATAATTTTCCACCGTATTTACCACCGATCGTCCCTTTACGAAATTCGCCTCGGCTGGCGTGTAATCCTCGTCGAAGAGTCACAGCATCCTATCAATCTTCCATCGTGACGTTAATCTTCGTGCAACACGCTCAAACTTAATTACCTTCTTCCGAACTTCCATCAAAACTGGTCGTTAATGTCTGTAATTTCAACTGGAATACATTTTATCCAGTATACAGATTCTATATTTTATCTCCAACGGATAATCTCTTCTGTTTCTGAAATCTTCGAATGATAAACAATTCGACTATCGATCTTCTCTCTACCGAGTGTGTCCCTGTCGATAAAGAACGAGGACAAACGAGAACATAAACAAAAAAAAGAAAGAACCAAAAGAAAATAGGAAAATAAAAAATGACCAAGCATTGCGCGACGTGACAGCAAACAACAAGTACTCGAAATTGTTTCCCTTGTCGTGTTGTGTGTACCACGAGACAGAGAGGGCAGAGCATTTGCGAGGAATTTTAGTCAGTCGACGCTTCAGGCAGAGGAGAGAGAGATCGTTCGAGCAGAATAGCCGTGGGTTGGTTGGCGATGGTAGCTGGTAGTAGTGATGGTGAGGGTTCGATGTCAAGACGATTTCGTTTCCAACCCTCCACCCATTTCCAAGTGGGATCACCGAACACTGATCGCCGATTGTTTCAATCGGCTTTAGCCACCGGCGCTTCTCGACTTCCATCCTATCTCTTTCCCTCTCCTGCTATTCTCTCTGCCTTTTCTCCTCTCTTCTTCTTCTTCTTCTTCTTCTTCGTCTTCTTATCCTTCGAAACTCGATACAATTCGACTAGACTTCTGGTCCGACGAAGATACGAGCAGTTCCTCTGGATTGGCGAGCGCGTGAGGAAAGCCAGACGTCGACATTTCCATACACAGCACGAACTTTCCATAAGTATCGGTGTTTCGAGTATTTATTGAAATCTGCTGCCACCGAAATCTGTCTACGCGATGGAGAGGTTTCGTATATACCGAGTCCTTTTTGTCTCCGTGTTCGAATTAAGCTCGTATCGAGATCGGATTTTTCCTCCGAATTCAAATGGAAAGAGTTACAGTGTAATTTCGAAATTAGTTATATACGTCCACTTTGAATAGATTTCGAGATATTTGTGGATTTTATTTTTGAGACACTTGCAGTGAACATTTAAACATATCTTTTGCAAAATATAATACGATTATTATATAAACCTTTTTAGGAGGTATTTTTATAATTGTGGAAATATTATTGGCGAATCGTAAATTGCAAATTTTGATCAAGAGAGGGCACTTATATTTATACCAAATCTGGACGTTAAGCGAAAACACCGATTGATCCTACTGTCATACTTTCAAATACCTTCTTTAACTTAGAAGGGAACTTTGGTAATCCGAAAATTATGACTTTTTTTAAATTTTGCAAATTTGTAAGGAATATAAGAAGTTTCAAGTAATTTTCTGTCTCTTTTTCGGTTCTTCGGGAAGAAAACAGCCCTTGAATGAAGATAAATGTTACACTATTTCCCTGTCTCTTTAAAATGATATAGATATTTTTTATCTTTCCATAGACATTTATTTTCTATGGTTCGTATTCACTGTAGAAATGGTATTATTTAAAAAAGCGTTCGAAATAGAAAGCTGGGGGGAGATTTTTTATCGAAACAAGCAATTTTCGTTAATTTAATACAACTATTAAATATTTAATAGAACTATTATATTGTATTATAATAGTGTTTAATTGATCCAAGAATATTTCACAGAAGCTAGTTCTTCTCGAAAAATCAATAACGGGAGTTACACCGCTATCATTCCAAGTGACATATTTATCGACTCACGATAGGTAAAGTATTGACACACCTAAAACCAACGTTTCGAAGATCAGATTGCACATTCTTTCACGCCAGACAGACGATTCTCATTCCTTCGCGAATTAAACGAATCGAACTCCCTATAACACTTCCGATAAGTACAGATTTGTACAATATTACCGTGCAATAAAGACGCGAATAGATAACTATCAGGTAACATACACGAGAACAAGCGATACATTCGACAATTTATCCGTCGATATTCTTCAAATTCCGCGAGAACACAACTCGAGACGTTTTATTCCTTCTGTAAGAATCACACGCTGCTATCTCTATGCGAAATATCACGATATGCAATTCCAACGCGTCTATATCGGTACGCTTTTACATTCCCGCTCGCGAAATTGGGGATTCGATTTACCTTTCGACATGATCCTTTTATTGCCTATACTCCTTGTATGCCTGCCAACGCATTATTCGCACCTAACTTGCACACACACATACGTATATACGTGTTTCTCGCGCAATAGTCAAAGGGTTGCCCTGGTAAACCTCGAAGAATAGGAAAAATCGAAGACACGATAGCTCCTGCAACGATTTCCCTTTTCTCCTCCTCCTCCTCCTACTCATCCACCCAACTCTTTCTTTCTTTCTTTCTTTCTTTCTTTCCTTCGTTTGAAATTACTTTGATCCGGAGGTTTCTTTTGTCTGGAAGATCCCTCTCGGTTATCAAGCCGAACGGGGAGAAGAAATTCACCGGCAATTTCACACCGGTTCAACCAGCGGAACGAAAGAGAGGCGGTTTGATCCTGAAGTCACCGGGGCACGGCCTCGAAGCGGAACGGTACATCGTCATTTCCGGCGGAGTTGGACCTCGTTAGCCGTTCATCGAGCACTTCGATTTCTACCGTTCGCTGCTCTCTCTCCCCTTCGACCCTTCCACTCTCTCTCTCTCTCTCTTTTCACTTTCTCCTTTTTCTGAAATAAGCTCCGTTCTCCAGGAGGAGATTAAAGGATCTAAAGGAACGATCTTATCTTCCAGTTCGTTCCATTTTTTTCCCCCCCCCTCCTTTATTCCTTTTTTCTTGTTCTTTTTTTGTGATTTTCCTTCCGAGGAAATAAATGTAGTGATTTTTCGTCTGAGTTTCAGGATAAAATCCGTTTTGGCGATACCCGGAGCTAGCGGTGGGTTTCGTCACCTTTATTCGGGTCTTTCCGTGACTCCTGCCAATTTCACATACTCTCAGGACTTTAATATTCGGCGGGAGTAGCGACGGTGGCTTTCGTGAGATTGTTAAAACACACGGAACGGAAAACGGCAGGTTCTACCAATGATCTAGTGACCTAGAAAAATAATTATCCAGAAGGTTCGTCGACGGTGAACAGTTTTAACTGTTATAACCTGCCGAACCGGAAGGACGTCGATGGAATAATCGGAGACGTAACGACTGGAATAATTCTACAGGGACGATAACGTCACGTGGTATATAACAGAGATGTAGAAATATCTTGAAACACATCTTCTTGTATACGATTTTCCTCGCCGAATTCTTCAATTCGAATTTTTTCATTTCTTTTCATTTTTTTTCTTTTTATCTTCGTCGATAGGAATTGTATAAATCTCAGCACGGGAAGCGTGCAACGCGAAGCATTCCTTTATCCATCGGCACACGGAACATTTGTTCGAGGCGAACAACGACTCGGTGAAAAATGTAATGTACACTTTTTATTAAAATAGTTTATCAAACACGTTCGAGTGCACCGATCGCTGTTTATTTTCCACTGCGCTCTTTCTCTCTACCTCTCCGTTCATCCCTTCCTCTCTCTCACTCTCTTTCCCTCCTGTTAGAATGAAGTGGCGAAAGAGCCGGGAACATTTGTCACGCGCGATCGTTTCGAGTATTCCTGGATAACTCGATAGCGGAGGCAACGCGGCGGCGAGCCAGGGTCGATGGAATCCATTCGTTTTCAAACGTCAGCTCCTTCGTCAGGAACCGACAGTATCGTCGACACGTCCGTAATTATCTTCGCTTTCCTCGTCCCTTGGGAAGTTTGTGGCAGTGCTAATTAACCTGCTACATAGCTTGCCCATTTCGAGCTGTGTGTGTGTGTGTATATAAGTGTGTGAATATTTTTCGATACATCATCTCGTGTCACAATTTAATCCTCCTCCTTTTCCTTTCGTTTCTATTATACGTTGGAATCTCTTCTTGTGAATCTCCAAATTTTGCCTTTCTCCTTTTTCGACGCGAGACGGAAAATTTCGCTTAATTACAGCTCGCTCGGGGATGGGATTTTTCGTTAGAAATTGATTCTCCTATGGTCGATTCGTCCTGGTTTTATTACACTTCTCTCTCTGCCTTCGTTCGGTAACTTCGAAATTCCGTGGAAAGTTTTACGGAGGAGATTTCCACCCGAGGAGGGATAGGAAGGCTACATATTGACATTCAGTTTTTCGAAACGATCGTCATCGCCCATCCCACCTTGAGGCCGCGAATGAAACTCCAACGAGAGGAAAGTTACCCCGGACACCCTAACTACCCTCTTTGTCCTTCTCGCGCAACTACTTCGGATCGATAGCGTGAAAGTTTACCCTTCCGACTTGATTTAAATTAAATGTCAACAGCTTGTACGCGAGGCTGACTTCCAGTTTGTTCACCGATGCCTCTCTATTTCTCTCTTATCGGGACCGTTTATTTTTTCCACCGCGGTAAGATCTCACGGGAAACACGTTCAACGTTAGACATATTTTTCGAATAACAATTTTAATACACCGAGGACGTGAATTAAACTCTTAAGAATCGACAGTGATCGATGTTACAGCATTTAGGATTGTGTGTTGCACTTTGTTTTTAGGGGTTCCAGCAATGAATGAATGATAGCACATGATTTGATATTTCAATCAGTGAATAGTATTTCGTTTGCAAATCGATGATATGTAAATATCAATTGCTATCTGAAGTAGTTGGAATTTTGATAATTATCTGCATAATGGACGACGTCGCTGATTTCAGTGACATTAGAATCTGTTGTCAAGACCAACATTCTGAACAACTTTTCACTATATATGTTGCCATCGCTCGGCTATAGTCTTCAAGACATTCGCAAAAATATATTCAATACTGTATATTATACTTGAACCCTTTACATTCTAATGCTGAATCTCATTCACCATTCTGTTTCTTACGTTAACCATTTATAATGCCATGCAAATTGAAAGTTACATATCAATTCGTTCATATTCTATACGTTTCATTTTATTTATTTCCTTTGCAACAGCATAATTTCGTTGCAACTTCTAACACTACCAGCTAGATTAAGATGCTAAAGATCTCAGGTAAAGAACCTCTACCTGTAACGTAGTGGTAACGCCAAGAAAAATTCTGTGTTTCATATATATTATACGAGATTGCATTGACAGTGAATAAGAAATTTCATCGTACAGTCCTAACCACGGATTCAAGTTCTTAATCTCCGTGTATTTGTCTCATTTTCCTTATCTCGACAACTGAAACACGTACAAACACCTGACCGATCTTTCGACCTCGTTATACATCGCGGGACTATAATTCTTTCAGGTGAACCAGACGAATTTGACGAGAAACTATATTAATTCCCGCGTGAATTCCAAGAATCGCGTTGCCCTCGAAAAATTCCGGAAGCGGCCCGAATTGAAAGTCGAAAGCACGTTCCAGAAGGAACACGGTGTATCCACAGCAGAAGAACGGGACAGGGGTGCATTAACTCGCTGGTCTGAGGCACGTTTTCATTAGCACGTGCTGGCAGTATCGCCCGGGGCGTACCGAAGATAAGTGGTTATCTTTCGTTTCTCTTTCTTTTCCCACTTTCGACGGTGGTATTCGTATAGCCGTGGCGGATCGCGCGCGCCGCTATGGAAGCAGGTTTGTCTTCGTCAAGACAGGCGAAAGGAGCGGGAAGTGGTAGCTTTTTAGAAAGCGCATTCTCCTGTCCGTCCTCTCGTGGAAACGATCCACTCCGCGCGCGCGAGCACGCGCCCACCAGGAAAGATGGTGCACTGCCGCTTGAAAAATGAATATCTTCAGCCGACGTATACTGGCTGAAGGAGAACAAGAATTCCTCTAACCCCGTCGACTCCTTCTTCCCCCTCCTTTTTTTAATAAAACGTCATACGAGAATTTATTTACCATCCCCTATGATTCTTATTATCTCGAGTTTACCGTCTGAAGGCGGAATATCGAATTAGACGTTCCAACAGATGAGTGTTTTAATTGCATCTAGCATTCAGACAGACGAAAATCACTTGGAAATATACTGTAAAGCAATCGAGAAGAAATTTGAGAGGAGAGGCAAAGGGAGAATCGAATTCGCGACAGATCGAGACTCTACGTGTATAGTTAAAACACTTTTTTTTTATTTCCTCCCTGTTATTTCTCCTTTTGATAGATATTGAAACTGCAATCTTATAATTACGAAGCTTTAACTATCTTCGCGTTAAATATTGCAATTTTTAAGCTTGCTAGTGCTCGAAACTCTCGTAAGAAGAGAGAAGAACTCGAAGTTTCAATAACTGAATGCTTTAACCTTTTAACTGAGGATGACGAGGTAACTCGTCACTGATTCAATGATAGTTGAAACGCAATAGTTGATTTACCACGGGATTACTCGTTCTTAATTCTACTATCGTGGTTGTGTTAAATATAAAACACGCCATATTCACGCCATATAAAACGCGACATATTCGCCACTTCCTCGAGAGGTGAAGATAGTTAACAGATTAATTGCATGTAGCATTCAGTTAAACAAAATTTCTGAAAAATATCGTCGTGTAGCGACCAAGAGAAAATTTGAGGATGCGTTCAGACGAGAATCAAACTCGCGACGACCGAACTGACAGACTGGAAGACTAATATCCATATCTAAGGCGTTCTTTTAATTTTCCCGCTATTAATTCTGCTTTCGACGGATATGAAAGCCTCGATTTTAGAATGATTTAGCCATCTTCGCGTTAAACGTTACAATTTCAAAGGTTGCTATTACTCGAAACGCTCGTGAGAAGAAATAGGAACGATTCCCGGTGAAAACATCGCGCGGTCGTACGTACCCATAATTCTCAGGCTGTCAGTTGTAATTCAAGTCAAGATACGTTTGCCCTTTATTACGTTCGTGTACGTGTTTCCAGGTTACCGGCAATGTCCCGAACTATTTCAGAACGGAAGTATCTTCTTAAGGATACCTTTCACCGTGTTTCTCTTACCGCTTCTAGATCCTTTAACGATACTTGTACAAGGGAGGGATCGAGCTGTAGGGTGGACGAGAAGGGTTAAAATCGACTGCTCTCTACGCCCGCGGGATCTGAAGTTTCGTGAAACACGAAAATGGATAGTTAAGCCGGAGCAGATCAGCCTGTCTGGAAACCTCGATGTAACTCATCGCGTTAATTAATACCATTTTCGGTGAACCGCGTACTTCACGCCTCTGCCTTTAATGAAATGTTCATTTTTATTTACTCGATACTTTCTGAAATGTTATTGATCATCCTACTTTCGTGTAAGAACGTGAAAAAATGAAAACAATGTATAAATCAGTTTTAACACGTTAATTGCCATACCGGTACCTGCGAATCGAGGTTAGATTTTTCGTTTAGACGGTGTTGATTTTCCAGAAATGAATAAAGTCACATTTAAACAATAATTTCTTATCATTCGTTAGTGGGTTTTGTTGAAACAGTTTAAAAAAAGATACACATTTTCTTTGCAGGCGTTATAAAATACTTTCTGCTGTTATCGAAAATAGGAACAAAATTACTAAAAGTAATTTATATAATTTTAGTACTTCCATGCGGTGCAGAAAAAGTAAAGTTCTTTAAAATTCATCTTGAAGTTCATTCCAAGGTCATAGATATTTTTCTGTGTATTGAAATCTGTTTTTTTTTTTCTAATGTGACGTTACACTGAATATTCGATTTCGAAATAATTTTGAATATAAAAATTCGTAGCCTTCAAATTGACTTTGAGACACTTTTCTTACCACCAGTCGAATATAATGCGAAATCTTTTTCTTAAAGTATGTTTTAAGTCTCTCAGTAGCAGAGGAAATAAGACAGAAACTTATTGTAAATGAGACACTTCGTGTAGACGAAGGAAGTAATTCGAAAGAAAGCAAACTTAAGGCTGTTACGATTCTTACAGAAGGATAACGTAAATTAAACTGGTTCGATTTCAAGGAAGACAATTTAATCCCCCTCTGCAACCCTTGTAACGAAGACTGGCCATACTTCAGGAAGGTACTTGTCGTCTTTAACGAGTATTTTTGTCCTCCTTTTTTCCCTCCGCCCCATCGAAACGCAGCTAGCTAGGTAGCCCGTTCTTCTAGCAAGGCGTAACGAGCCGCGGCCTTTATGGCACGCATTAATTAAATTAACGGGATCATTAATTACGGCCTCGCGCGCTTCTTGAGCCTGTTCGCGTCCCACATCGCCGCAAAATCCTGGGAAACGGCTCGTTACGCAACTAAGCTGAAACGAAACACTGGAAAACAGTACACAGCACTTTGTTCTATCATATCGACCGGACAACCTCGACTATTTCATTCGTGCAAATACAAAACCGAACCTACAGAAAAACCGCAAACTTTTGCTACATATACTTACGACTTGAAATCCAATGGCAGACAGGTGTATCAGGCTAGAAAGTTTGCACTATTGCAATTCTCCAGATGCACATGCATATCTTATAAGTCTCAAAGGATTTAGAGATCGAAATAAGAAGTGAATAATTTATCATAAGATATCAACGCGCTGATATCTGAAGTTTTATTTATTCGGATAGTATCAGACGAACGATTCTCGACAGTGTGCAACGGGTCTAGTTTATTTGGGCAATTCGAACCTGATCGGCGGAACCATGAAATAATAAGAAGCGTTCGCGAGTCGCGTCACGCGCGCTTTTTTAAATTCCGAAGAAAATCCGTAAAGTTCCCCGGTTACTTTCCCTCCGTGCAGGGTGTATCGACGTTTCTCTCAAGGATTCGTAATAACATTGAAATTCAATCCGACGTCCCGTCTCTATAAAAGGTAAATCTACCGACGCGACGCAGCGATGGCCGAGTATTCCTCGATCATCGTCCTTCAAGCTTGGTCCAATTTTCTCTTAATCTATGATCCTAGATCCGGTGTAAAACGGCTGAAGTAAAGCAGCTAATACAGAAAATTCTGTATCTCGAAGCTTTTTACAATAAATACGAGAGAGAACTCGTCTGATCGTACTTATGTTCGTAGCTTTCGAGCTTTTAACCTAACTACAGTCTTTGAATCTTTTTCTACCCATCTCGTTTCCATTTCTTCAAGACATTTAATTTTACTTCTTATTTCTTTAAACTTACAAGTAGAGGAATGAAGTGTTATTTTTCCATTTTTTTCAAACTTTAGAACATCGTAGGATCTAAGTAGAAGAAGAAATAATGACAAAAGAAAGTATTAATTGTATTACTACGAACTCTGTAAAACTTGTTATAAATAATAATTACACTCCGGATTTGTATGCATTTACAGGAAATTTCAAGATGCAAAATTGCACAGAATACGAATAATATGAAAAAGCATACAAAATATCAAAATTATAATGCTTTCTATAATACATCGAAGTTCTAATTTCTTTCCTATTTTTTTCAAAAACATAAATTTACCTAAAAATCCACAGTCTAATAATATTTTTTCGCAATAAAACACATTATCGAACATAAAACCTACATTTTCCTACTCGTTACAAAATTAAAAAAAAGAAAAGGGGAATTTCGCATATTGGAGTCGTTTTCGACTCAAAGACCTGAAGTGTATCCGAGGATCGTAGCAGAGTTAATACTTTCGAGTACGGTATATGAAAGCGACGAGAGATAACACGGTAAACGATAGAGAAATTTAAGAAACGGAAAATGAGTGTACAAACTGTCGAAAGAAACGGTAGATAGAATGTGAAACGATGAAAGGATGGTATTGCAGTTATTGCATTTGGCAGTTGAATTGATAAAAATGGAGAATTTGTCTTAGAAAGGACACGTGTAACGCGTCTACTAAGTCTACACAGTGTATTACGTTGCTCTATATTCCTTTCAATTCCTCCGAGCCTGTGTCAATAAGATTTCACTGCATTACTTGCATCGCTCGTTCACTGGCCCTTCCTTCCTTTACACACTCTACGTCACGCCAGCTCTACAAAAATTCCACGAAAAGGTCACCGCCACTTCTCTAACGCTGCTGGTACGAAGGAACACCTTGTTCCTTTGCCAGTGACAGGGACGAATGGAATTCGCGACGTCAGAAGGAGGAGTAGCTTTCCGTAGCTAGCCTTTTTCTTGCCAAGAACTTTCAAAGAAAACAGAAAAAAACAAATATACAGTTTTGCCTCGTATGAAACATTTATTCCAACCTTTTCAAACGTTTTAGATCAACGGAAGAACTGGGATATATTCCTGCAAGAATAACCAACCGGTACATTTCTATCTCTCTTTTCTCTCTTTGTTCTTCCTCCTTTTTTCGACACATAATTAAATTGCCAGCCTCGCATCGAAATTTACCTCCCTCGGAATTCAACCGCGAAATACACTCTCTCTCTCTCTCCCGTGCGCGCCCTTCCTTTGGGGCCACTTTTTCCTTTCCGGTAAACCCCGGCGGCAATTTAATCGCGATTTAAACGCAGCTCATTCCCTACAAATCACGGAGTTATTATTACGAGTACATGTTTCGTTGTTTTATTAATAACACCCTGGTAACTTTCCACGCTCAGTCAGCCAGCCGGGAGTAAACGTCTAATTAATTTTCAACCCCCGAAACTTTCTGCACGCTGTACATATGTACACGTTGCAGACGTTCTCTCCGGCGTGTCGTCGATGTTTCTCACGTATGTAACCTTTCGTTAGGAAACGTCTCTGGCGGATAGGTGTGAGGTGGTCGTTCGACGACCGGAAACGAGTTCAAGCTGCGCGAACGATAGAGGGTTGTATATATATATATATGCATATATTTTTTTTTCCACGTAGAAATTACTCAGGACGTCGCATGCGTCGCGTGAACCCGCGGGGATCGATGCTTCGCGGAAAACCGGCTCATCGTTACGACGTGAAATTCCGACGTTGCTACTCGCGATCCCGTCAGCTCGTTTTATCATCCCTTAACCGCCTGTGTAACCGTGCCATTTGCGTCGTTTTCCCTAAACATCGTTTCCTCTTTCACCACTATCACGCTACCCGTGAAAAGAGCAACACGCTTGTCGACGATGCGCTGTACTAAATTGTTTTCAGCTGTTTTTGTTTCTTCTTCTCTTTTTCTACTTCTTCTTTTTTAGAGAAAAGCAAACGTTTTTCCTAGACGGACAATGCAGAATGGTGATGCATCGTAGTTGGAAACGGTTGGAAGTCGTTTCGACGAAGAGCATCGCGGGTATTTTTACGCACTCTCGGTCGTAAAACGTGTACTTTCGTTTACCACCTTCTTTCTCCCTTTTTTCTATCCTTTTCGTTCGATGGTTAGAGTAATGGTAATAATCATATCATAGTAGGAAGGGAGAAGAGTTGGTGCGTTAAGGTGTATGAAAGTGGGAAGAAATATACGAGGCAATTACTCAGGAGGGAAAAGATCGGAGCTGTGCTCGTAAAGTTTCGACACACGCGAGTAACCTTTGCAATTAAAAAGTGTGTGGACGCGAGCACTGGGTTTACTCGTTAATGTCTTTACGACAGAGGAAAGGGAGAAAGAACGACGGAGATGGGAGATGGCTGCGAAAAGTGTCCTATCCTCTGTGTACTGTGTTCTTAAATCTCGAGAAACGACAGAAGAAATAAAAGTATTCCCTCAACAGTGGTAACAGCTTTTCAACTTTGTCCTTTTTCGTGTCTTTTCCTAACCCTATGCAGGTTGCTGCAGGTTTGGTAGAAGAAAAATTTTTATCTGATAAATAAAGTATTTTTATCAATATTTTTAAACAGATACACGAAGAGATGGAAACGATTTTTGAAAGATTTATAGATTCTATTTCTTGAACATGTAGAGTGAAACTTTAAAGATATCTCTTCTAAATTTTAATAACGTACAAATACTAATTGAAATTACTGTAGAAAAATTATTTCTATAATTTTTTAAATACTAGTGGTAAGTTGTACATTGCAAATTTTGACGATGACACTTGAATATGACCAGTTTTGATGACAGAGTAATTATAAACGTTGAACACGACACGGGCAAAAATATTCGTAAGACTTAAAATATTGCGAATATTAATAATACGAACGTTATACTATAAATATGCAAAATATTCATTTTCGCCACGTGTTTGAATATCTGTTTAATGTAGTAATTGAGCATAATTTCGATTAATTTGTGTTACAATGTCGTAATTTTAAGGTTTCATGACGAAAATGCATCAGCTTAAAATCTTTTTCTAATTAATCGAAATATATCGCTAGAGATGCAATCTTATATAGTATTGGAATCATTTTGGGAGTAAATTTATACGCGATGACATCAGGTGACCAGTTGAAAGTTAATGAATTTGTCCGATTTAAAGACACTTGACGAGGGACTGTTTCAAATTTTATCCAACGAGGTGTGGCCAGCTCGCGAGTGACGTAAAATTGATTTCGAAATTACGCCAGGATGGGCCGGAGGGGCCTTAAAAAGTTATCTCTCGACGGGGCGTTAACTTACCGAGTTACGATATTAGAAAGCCTGTATCTCGGCTTAATGGGATCGAGACAAAGTGGCCGTAGAAATTCCGCCGCGATGAAACCGGATAACACAGTAGCTAAGCGGTATCAGGCAACTTTAAAATTACGTCAGACGGCCTGGCAGTCGACAACGGAACTTCATTTCGAACTCTCTCGTTAACTTCTCGCCGCTCCTACCGCCATCCACGAGATCGAATGCTCTGGTTGGCCTGACACTCCCGATTTCCCGCCATCTTCCATCAAACTCACGCGAATTTCTACCTTTTCTGTTATATCCGGGGTAATCAAATATCGGTAACTCTTATTAATACTCGAACACCGTTTAATACGGAATAACTTTTCTAAAATTGGACCACGAACAACTGGAGGTTTTTTGTTTGAGAAGTTGGGAGGATTAGTTTAATAGATGACGTGTGGAAATATTTTTGAGAATATTAAAATTGATTGGTCAAATGAAATATCGTTTGATGAAAATATATAGGTATTTTTGTCGAGAAGTATTTATAATATAAACAGTAGTTTCATGTATTATCCTAACACTGTCTTTGAATTTGATTACTTTTTACAGTGTTCAAGATGATCCATAGATCATAATTCAGGTATATTCGAATCTAATATTTCTTTCACTGTAAGATGTAATTTTGAAGAAAATAATTTTGAATCTTAAAAAACTTAAATTCTTTTTCTTTGTGGGACATTCTTCCTTTGAAATTATTCAAACTGTGTTTTAAACATTTCTCATAGCGTTAAAAAGAGAGAAGATATTTCGATAATCCCCTTCAGCTGAAACATCCTGTATAATTATTAACGAAGAACTACATATATAAAATTTTCAGAAAATATTTTCTATCTAATGTTTCTTTCTCATTATCAAAAGAAACATCACAATTTTCTTATTTGAAATTCCTGACGTTTACAGGGAATTTCAAAACATTGCTCCAAATTGGCAGTGTATTCAGGAGACAAAATAGATGAGAAACATTTCCACGTCCGAAAATGATTTATTAACCCTTTCGCTACTATAAACGACTTGTACTCGTTCGCGTTGAAACGATCGTAGAATCGTTTATGGTTCCGAATGTTTCTGAACGAAATAAAGTGTCGGCCATGTGTCGCTCGGTTTGAAGATCATTATACCCTCCGTGTCTTCTGTTGACCTAAATTCTTGGTGTAAAGAGGTTTGCTAGATTACAGTGATATTTTCAAACTAAAGAACAAAGCCTGAAACGCATTTTTTTGTTATTCTTGATTTCGATTTTTAAAACCACATCTTAAATTTTCCATTAAGAATTTCTAAATACTTTGTACGTTACGAGCGATTTTGCTTTTTCATCGCGAAATATACTCTCTGCATACTGATTTTTATTATCACCAAATGTACATCCTCAAATCGTATAACATTCTTTTTAACTTCAATTGCATTTTGATCGTGTATTATAAATAAAACATGTATAAATGGGCAAAGGTATTACCAGCGTAAACTACACGATAGAAAATGTTAAAAAGAATACAAAGAATCGCAAGATTCTTCTCGATTTTTTCCTAAATAAATGACCGTCATCATCTACCAATTACTATTTCCTCAACTTCACCAAGCATCGATATACAACAGTTGCACGAAAGTTTGTACAATTTTAATTAATGAACGATACATCTGTCCCCCGTGAATCTTTAATAAATCATTTTCAAGCACAATTTCATGCAACCTCCTCGTCTATTTCATCCTTTGAATACGCTTGTATCAATACAAGCGACAACCTATTGAAACACTCTGTATAGGGCGGAGCGTAGAATTCGCGAGAGATTCGACTGACATTGAAAAAAGGTGATGTTACCCATCCTCCCTTCCGTGTTTGAAGTTTGAACTGTGAATAGAAAGGAGGAGCGGAGGCACGGCGAAGCGGTAAGAACGAAATTCAACGGCGGTGGCAAAGAAATTTACTTTTTTGATTGACATTCAAAAGGAACACTTCGCGCTTCCTTTAACTTGAATTATGAATATAGGACGGGGAGGTCCGGAGTACTTACGCGAAGGTAGAAAATTTCTACGTGAGAAGAGGCAGACGTAAATATTGACTTTCTTGACTGACTGTCGTTCTACTAACTTTCTCTCCCTTTTCGAGGGGAAAACGTTACGCACGGCAACCGCGTGATCGCCGAAAATTAGAATAAACTATGGTAATGATGGAAACGTCTTCACTCACCGGCTCTCCATCCTGCATTTGCCCTCCCGCGCTTTGCAGTTGCTTTTGAAGTCCTCGAAAATCTGACTGCACGGTTTGCCGCGTACACAGACGCTCAGCGCATGATTGCAGGTTGGCAGCGCGTCGATGGGATACGGGTCCTTGTCTGGAATTAATACAATTTCTTTTTTTTCCAGATGAAATACACTTAGACTAACGAACTGAAACTCTGGAACGACTTACGACTTATCGATATTATATTGATATTATACAGGTACTTGTAATATTAAAAGTTAGGTCAAAGGTTAGTAGTTCGAGCAAGACACGGAAATTTTAAAAACTGGAACGTGTATTGGGAAAGATATTAGGATAATGGATTATCTTAAGTGATGCGGGCGACACAGTTCCTATTTTTGAGGATTTGAACATTTTATTTTGTAGCTCGTTGATATTAAGATTAGGAACACCAAACTTGGCCTCTCAATAGGGATTGAAGCATCGTGATCTTATTCTTCGAACTTAGAACTGATGACAACAGAACGAGTTGAACACATCGAATTTTTAAATTACTTTACGATATTAATATCAAGCATTTTTTTTTTTTTTCATAACGCACGATTGAAAGCAGGATTTTCAAACTTGCTTAAGAAAAATTGGTTCGAAAAGCAACCGAAACTTTACAAATCCTTGATACATCAATATTGAGTCAGCCGCTAACTTTCTTTCATAGAGCTGCCGTTAATGTTGCCGAGATTAATTACAGTTTACTTCGATCTGATAGATTCCGGATAATAAAAGATTCGTTAAAAGTTTCTTAGAAAAAGGAAAGAGTTGCACAGGACGAAAGGTATCGTTCGTTATTAACGAGCGGAAAATTTACGGCGGCGCGACGTAAATAACGCGAGCAAAATAATTGCCGGTCTCGACAGGGTGAGGTTCACGAACGTACAAATATAATGAAAAGACGCGTCTGCAAGAGGCCCAGGATGAGAAATAAAACAATAAGAAGTCGCCGGCACGAGGCGGCGGCGGCCGCTGGCGAAAAAAGAGGAACCAGAAAATAATAAAGGTATTCTCTTATCAAAGGAAGAAAGGAGTGGCGGGAAGGGGTGTGTTAAGAGGCTGGAGAGGAGAGATTTTTCGCGGATAAAAAGGAAGAGGATTGGGAAATTTCCCGTGAATAATTTCAAAAGATTTCTATCCCCACCATTATTCCCGCCCTAGCGAAATCCTCGATGATAAAAACGATCACAATTAAACGGCGGACTAATTCATTTAGACCAGGGAATATCCGATGCCGAAAGGTAGGAGGATTGAACGAAAAAGAGGAAAGAGGAGGGAAGAGAAAAAACAAGAAAGACCGGAAGAGAAAATCGAGTGGTTGCCGGGTATACTTTATTTCATAAATTACGAACGGGGGGGAAAGCACTGGCAAAAATGCGCGCGTGAAATGTATAAACAAAGGACTCGATGGAGTAAGGATAATGGAGGATGGAAGAGTAGACATTCAAGTGGGAAGATAGATGAAAAAAATAAAGGGAAGTTTCCCTCGCGGAATTGACAGGCAAGAGGAAAACCGTTCTTTCGGCATCGGTAAAAGTCAAGGTGGAAAGGAAAACTGGCTTAAGATGGACGAAGAAAAACGAGAAAGGGAAAAAGGACAATAAAGGTAAGTGAGTGAGAAAAAGTGAGAGGATCAGTGAGTGAGTGAGTGAATGAAGGAGACTGAGTCAGCGAGTGAGTGAGAAAGAGTGACAGAGTCAGTGAATGAGTAAATAAGCGAGAATGAATGATAATGAGTGAGTGAGTGAAAATAAATCAACGAATGAATGAGAATGAGTGATTGAGAAAGAGTGACAGAGTCAGTGAATGAGTAAATAAGCGAGAATGAATGATAATGAGTGAGTGAATGAAAATGAATCAATGAATGAATGAGAATGAGTGAACGAGTCAGCGAGTGATTGAGAAAGAGTGAGTGAATTAATGAGTGAGAATGAGTGAATGAGTAAGTGAACTAGCGAGAATGAGTGAGTGAGTCAATGCGTGGAAGAAACCGAGAGAATCAGTGACTAAGTGAATGAGTGAAAAAAAGTGAATGAGTGAAAGAGAGTGAGTGAAAGAGAGAGAGGCAAAGAAAGAGAGGAACGGAGAGTGAGAGTGAATGAGCGAATGAGAGAGATGCGGAACGAAGGAGTAAAAAAAAAAAAAAGGAACGCGGGCGGAAAAGCGAGCGTGGGTGAAAAGAAGCGCATTGGGAATTATCTGTGAATCGTTCGAAAATGCTCAAAAGACTCGACGGCCCGGACGAGCGAGCCCTCGGGAAAATGAACAATGGAGATCGCAGAAGAAGCTGCAATGGTGCGGAGGTTATATAAGGGGCCACAGTCAAAGATATCGCGATCCCTTTGTTTCTTCCACGAGAAAGCCGCGACCGAAGGATCCTCTTTTTTCATCAAAAGGAAATACCCGACTGAGTGGCAACTCGATCAAATTTTCTCGTGTCGCGTCCATCCGTTTGCCTACGACAAACCACCGGGTAACTTCCCTGCGATTAACGCCGGCAAAATGTAAGAGAGAACGGGACAATAACTCGGATAAACGTGGAAATAATTTTTTGTTCCTCAAACAAAGGAATAATCGAAGGGAATCGTTAATATATTAATATCTAACAAATAAAATACAATTGAATAACAAGTTTGAACAATATCCCGGTAAAATGTACGCTGAATTAAATAATGAAACATTTCTATTTTTAACAACACCACAGATGTAACAGTCATAAAGATTTCACTCGTGGCATGAGTGATGAAAAGCTCGGTTGGTCGATATTTACATTAAATATCGATAATACTGGCCGAAAGTATCAAATATATGCAATACAGAAATTGATCAGGAAATGACAACGACGTACGTGTAAATTGATTCGGTATTGATAAAAGAAACAATATGTTCCGAACAGAATCAAATACATTCGCGAAACAAGTGTTGTACAAGATGTAACTATCCACGTACGGGGAAATCGGATTAAAATGCGAAAGATATAGGAATCGAGACGGGCGGTAGTGTTTGCGTCAGATTAAAATTTTAATATCGAAGCGGAGAAAACAGCAATGTCTCGAGAAGAAAGCAATTAGACGTTCAGGAATTTCGCTGCTCCCGAGGGAGTTTGTAATATCATTTGAAGGTAACCAAAGGCAGAAGTAAGGCGAGAACGGTTTCGCGGGGGAGTTCGACAAAGCTGTCAGAAATTTTCAATCGGCGGGCATTAATGCAAAACGCTAACACCGATGTAATCAGCGTAACCTGAAGTAAATTACTCCGAGAGCGGAGAAGCTCGAAATAGAGGAGAATCGAGGAGATCGAGAACGAAACAGGAGAAGACGCGGGCCAGGCCTTCCGCCGAGTGGTTCGTTCGTTCGTTCGCTCGCTCGCGGCGGGTGGCCGAAAGAAGAGGAATAATTCGAGAGTAATGAGTCGAGCAATTAGAAGAGTTTGGCCAGAAGCTTAATTACATTTATCCCGGTGTATAAGCCGGCAGGCAGGGTCGGCTGAAAGCTGGTCATACGGGGAGAAGGCAACGTGGATAATGAAAGCTCCGCGCCACAGCTGCTACGAAAACCAGGAAGCTTCGGCACTTAATGAGATTAAATTCGCTCTCGTGCTTCGAAAAAAGGAAACGAAGGAAAGGGAAAACTGGCGGCCAGGCAGCTAGAGCGGACATGAAGGAAGGAAAGAAAAGAAATGAGAGAAAAAGGGAAGAAAGAAAGAAAGTAGGAAGGAGAAAGGAGAAAGGAGAGAGGCCTGGCAAAGGCACGCGCCGACCTTCCCTTTACTCTTCGTTTAAACGCGCGAAGATCCGCGCGCGCTTTTCCCTCGCTCTCTGTCTCTCCCTTCTTTTTTTTTCCTTCTTCTCTCTTTCTTTCTCTTTCTCTTTCTCTCGAAGTCAACGTCAGTTCCAGGGTCCACTAAAAGCAACGCGCGTTGCAGCTTATGCAGCTGAAGGAGCCTTTGAAGCTTTCGACGAGCCATAAAAAGATCGCAAAGGGAGGGAAGAAATCGGTTCTACGCTTTCCGCCTTGATGCTACTATGAGCGTAACGTGTTGCGCGTAAGATCATCCTGCTACCTCGCCACCTTCGTTCTTTTTTTTCTTCTTTTACCCAGTGTTTTCCACGAGCAACGCTACTTTAGACGATTTGCTTGGTGAACCTTAATGGTTTGTTCACGAGCACGCGAATAATTGAAGAGGTTACATCAATTGTGTGATGGCTTTTTGATTAGGATTCGAAATACATATTTACAGGCTTCAGGTTTTCTTGAAAAGTTAGGATTAGTTTGTTAGACGACGTGCAAAAAATTTTTGGAGAAAATTGCACCTAATAAAAGTTACTCATCTGAATCTGCAATGAAAATTTAGAAACGTACGCTTAACGTACGATTAACGCCGCTATGAGCGACAAACGGTTAAAAACCGGCGAAAATCAGAATTTCTCTACAACTGCAATAAATGTAAAAATTCTTACATCTTTCAATACCCGTCGCATGTTTCTACGTCGACCGATTTCGATGAAATTTCCAGCATGCGTATAACTGAAATAAATCTGCAAAAGGTACTTTTAAAATTTTTATTACGGGCTCAGATAAAAAAGTCGCAGAAACATCTATCGCTAATTGTAACATTTTCAAAACTTTTTAAAGTAATCCAATTTAAAAGAAAGTTATTCTGTTTTAAAGGAGGTTCGAATAAGTTTCTAGTATTACACGGATCATATCTACCAGAACGCGTAAATAAAGAAGTTAATTGCAACAGTTAATCGGAAACGTGACAGGTCGTTGAACCGCCGGCTGTTTTTCATCAAACGAAACAGCGAGCCAGCAGAAACGTAATTTCCCTCCTGTTGGAGATTTCGAAAAAATTGAACGACGATGGAACGATGAATTAGAGATACGAGGATGAATAATCCAAACGAAAATATCGAGCACGGGAAACGAACTTACATGGCACAGAATGGGAGAGGGAAAGCGGAGTGACACAGGACGTGAAAACCAGCAGATAAGAATAATTCCATTTCCAATTGGAAATAGAAAATAACCAGTTTCAAAGAGAAAATAGTTCTAACCCGGAGAGGGGATGAGAAGCGTTTCCAAAGAGAGTGGCAAACAAATATCGAACTCCACACTATCTCGTGGTAGTCGAGATTATCTTCGGGAAAAAGAAAGAGAGAGAAAAAGAATGCGAACAGCAAATATCGCCACCGATTTAAAGACGAACGGATTCCGCTCGAGGACGCTCGAGACTTCACTGCTCGGTCTCGTTCTTTCACCTGACTTCGAGTGCGTAGCAAACGGAAGTTAAGGTTAAACAAGAAACGAACGCCCGGCGCAGGGATTATTGGGAACCATGGCGCGTTCGCGACTCGTTAAAAGTTTCCAAGCGTCGTCGTCCGCCAGCCGAGTAGCGAGAGAGAGAGAGAGAGAGAAAAAGAGAGAAAAAGAGAGATCGAGGTCGTCGAGAGGAATTTCCTCGACGCTCGCGTCGGAATCCCTCGTTACAATCGCGACTCGCGATTAAACGCTTGTTAGAGGATTAACGCGTGTCGCGCTCGATCCCTTTTTCACGGCGACTAGATTGATCTTAATTGATTTTCCCTGTCCTCGACGATCGATCGTATTTCACCCCTACCAAATCACCAGGTGATTTTATATTTAGAGGAACATTTTCGTAATTTGGAATTTAATTGTATATCGCATGTTACATATACGTCACTGTGACGACTTTTATTATAATTCGCGACGATCTAAGACGCCGACTTTGTGACTCGGATTTGCCTTACAATTGTTTATTGTAACAGTTTGATTTCTAGTTGTAAATGACACGCACAGTGTTCAAATAGGATGTACAATTTCTCTTATAAATATGTAGTTAACAAAATACAAGAGTTTGAATGAGTTTGTATAATATGTGTTTGTGACTACTCGACTTCTATATTACTAGGTGGTTTGTGTTGTTCTCTTTTTTAATGTTTGCGTTTTATACAAAATTCTGTGATGTTTTGTTGGTAAGTTCCAGTGTAGAGGGTGGTTGAAATGTATTTTCATTGGAGTTTCCAATGTTTCCTTCTTTTCCAAAACAGAGAACACTTCGCGTTATCCTTTGCCATTACTCATCCCTGAATCTCGACCGCTTTTCCTCATCCTTTACTTATCCCTGGACCCAAAAATACCCTCTAGTCTCCTACGAACAGTTTTCCCCCAAAAAAATAAATTTTGTATAGCAATTTTCACGTAACGAACATCATAGAGCTTTGAATAAACTGTCGATTGTTTGTAAAGATTGTGCTTCCTAATCTTTTCGCTACGTAAGTTACGTTGATTCTCCTATCGTGTAATTATTAATCCTCTATAACCTGATTTGCATTCGTTTATGAGAAGGAAAATTACTATTAATTACAATTTTGCATATTTAAATATATTGAAAAGTCACATAGAGTTATAGAGAATTAAACTCGAACTTTAGGAAATTAATTTTACGGAATACAGCAAATTGGTGCGATGTGATATACGCGAAAAGCTCTCGAGTTCCTTTAAACACTTAAAGTGTATCGGAGAACGTGTTTTTTCCTATTCGAAACTTACCTTTTTTCAAGACGTAGATGCAAGGATGGTCGAAGAGGAAGTTTTGGAAGCTGTTGCAGTCCGGATCTATGTGCGGTTCCCTGCAGAGGCACGTAGGGCGGAAGAAAGGGAAAGCTTGCAGAGTGTGCAAAGCCGCTTGACACTTTGTCACTGTCACCGTCGAACAAGCCACTGGAACAACGAAATTATTATTAAGCGGGTCTGCCCATTACACGTGACAAATACGCCTCCATAATGCAAACGCTGTTTGTAGTTCGCGAATAAATTTCGCGAATCTCTTCAATCAAGCGTTTCTCGTAAACACGTGTAATGTTATACGTTAATACAAGACACACGTTGTTCAAGAATGTCGACAGCATTTCTAGAATAATTGAATTTGAAACGAAAGAAAATTGTCTTGGTTTCCTTTGTTTTCCTTTCGGTGGTACTCGAGGAGATTGCATTTCTCTCGCAATAATTGTTGTAACATCGGTAATACCTATTTGTAGAAGACCGCGAAATCCCGTCGAGAAATTCGGTGTAACGGAAGCAGGAAGGCTCGACAGAGAGATTATCGCGCAAGAATGGAAAGCTCGCGTTACACCGCAGGGAGCAATGGGAAGTCCTACAGTTGGGAAACCGACGATAACACTCGAGATGCCACGATCGTTTCAGCAACACCAGCTGAACCTTCTCTGGGAACGTATACATTGCACCTTCCTCGTCACCATCGCAGAATCCCCTGGCTGCGGTATTCGGAAAAATTTCACACAACGGAAGAAAATAGAACCTTTCGTTACAGGTGTAATTTCATTACAGTTATGTCCCGACTACAGTTTCTTCATACTTACGTCGTGTTTATTGGTAACGCATTTAGCATTTATTGAAATAGTTAGATTCGTATCCACGTGGTCAATTTTCGTTGAGATTGTCAACAGTTTTTTGTTTTTTCTATTTTTTTTTTTTACCAATGTGATTTATGTACATTTAAATCGTAGATTTATGATATATATCATACATATTAAATTTAAACATCGTAAGGCAGGTCTAATTCATTGAATTCTTATTTAACGCTGTATTGGAATAGTGAATAATCGAATTTGATATATGTAGCGATTCAAAAATGATAAAAAAGCGAATTTTAGAAGAGATAAAAGGTCAATCGCTAAAATCGAATATTATTTGCAACCGTAGAAATTTTATTACAAATTTTATGTGATAAAAGAGCAGATAATTAAAAATCATAATATACACATGGTTTATTTCGTCCCATAACACGGTTGTTTGAGTTCAAATGGCGACCACTGCACGATTCCTAACACACTATTGTCTTCTAATTGCTTTAAATAATTCTGATATATTTTTGCACTATGCAAAATATTTCTAATAACGCAAAACTATTCGAATACTTTATGTGCGATAGCGTATGTACTTGACGTTCATTTTAACTTACGTCAGATATTTTGGAAACAATTGGTACGTAAGCACGGGTACACGAGTAAAGTGGTTACGTGTATTTCTCTATCGAGAAATTATAGTAAACGACACGAAGCACGCCATTAGGTGTCGCGATATATTCGTCCCGCGACAGTGAAAAATTCATTTCTCGCCTGAGAAAACGTGTGCTCAGCTTCGAGAAAGCGTCGTAAACTCGACTTGACCATTACTTAACCGGTCGGGAGAATCCAATCGATCCGAGTAGAAGCTGGAACACCGAGTATAACTTTCCCCGAGGGAAGATGGTGGAAAGATGGCAAACAAAGGAGTCAGTGTTCCATCTTAAATTAAACATTAACTTCCGCCTTGCCGTGGAATTTTACTCATTCTTTCTGCTTCGTGGCCATCTTTTCCTCCTTCCTCTCATCTTTATTTCCTCTCTGGCGTCAGCCAGCCACACTCTTATTTCCTCGTCGATGTAGAAATTAGGTCGCGAAAGACAGGATGGTTCACGCGGTTTCCATTGTTCGAAAAGTCGCCGTAAAAAGAAAAAAAAATGTTTCCCTCGATCCGTGAGAGAAAAGTATCAACGTTTTCACAGATCGAACCTGACCTAACCTAACCGCACCTAGTTTCCGTCACGTTGCAAACACGAGGGACGATGATTTGTCATCGAGGCAAATTGAGATTATCAAAGGTGATAGAAGAGGAGGTATGCTAATATCCGAGTTGGAAAGGTCGAAGAGCGCAATTGAAAACTTTCGCTTCGCTCGTCATTTTTCGATCTGACATTCGACGCCTGCGACGACATCTGGATTCATTACTCACACCCCGCCGCCGCCGCTGCTGCTCGGTTATTACGAAACTTACGGTGTCTTGGAATAGTAATTAAGGCACCCTCTCGTTCCCATTCTTTCTCCGAACGACGCTGTGCTAATTAATCTACGTACAGGAGAATCTCGAGAGCGGGAGTGGCGAAAAAAGAAAAGAAGAGAGAGAGAGAGAGAGAGAGAGAGAGAGAAAGAGAGTGAAAAGATAGAGAAAAAAGGGGGAAGAGAAAAGGGAAAGGAGGAACCAAGTAGAAACTGTTCTAACGAGGATATATTTCAACTCCTAAAATCGTCGCGCTGATAATTACTGACCGGTGCACTCGCGAAACAACGATAATCCGTATCTTAATGCTAATAAATAAATTTCACACTTTGCATAAATCATTCCGTTAGAGTTCAGATCCCTGTTAATCTCTCGAACCGAGAATCTCGTCCGAGATTGGAAGAAGCTCTGTGATCGATGAAATTCAAGCGATACGTTGTCTTTAAAACCGTCCGATCTACGCGAACGCTATACTACGGCTGCTTTGATATTTAAATCGGACAATTTAGTACCACTTTGGAGTAATTGTATCGACGGGTCCTCCTACTCTCTGATATGCCAAGGAGATGCAGATCGCGGGAGAAAACAGGGGAAACCTCGCAGCTAGGGAACTAGTTTTAACAAAAATAATACCACGGCCGCCAGGGCAGCTCGGTGTAATGAAAACAAAATCGATCCTAACACTCGATACGGAACCGATACAATTCGAAAACTGCTGGGGCCAATACCGAGCGGGGCTTTAATAAAACATGAAGCAAATCAACCGTACCGAAATAAAAGTATACGAACCTACCACAGACAGTAGGAAAAACTACGAACAATCCAGGTGGGGGGAAGGAATGAAGGATTGATAACGAAAAAAACAGAGAAAAAGAACAATTTGGAACAGAACAGCGATAGAAATATCGTTGTAAAATTCGTGACGTATTATTCCGCGAATTGATGGTTCGTGTGGAAAGTCACAATACACGGTGTTGCGACAAAACCGAGGATCTGGCTGTTGCAACTGCACGGATGCTGATACCGTACGTTTCCCCTCTCTCTCTCTCTCTGAGCATTTAATGCTTCCTGCTACCACACGTGCCTATATGCACCACGAGAACTCGCATGGTCAGTGCTAGATAGCGACTTCGGGATGAAGCAAGGAGAGAAACCCAGCCATAGGGAACACTGGGAGAGATCATACGTACATACGTTTGTACAATTCTGCACCGCCCAACTGCATTCTGTGAGGCTGTACCAACCAACCGCTGTCCGAAACACGTTCATCCACCTCTATAGAATGTATCGAAAGCTATTCCCCTCACTCAACTTCTGTGCTCCATGTTTTCAACCTTCTCATCTTTGGCTATCGAAATTTGCACCGGTACAACAGTTTTGATTCCATTTGAAAAATTTACAACAACGCGTAGTGGGTATGTTTTCTGATGACCCAGATTCTCCTATTTTCAACCAACAAGCTAAAGAATTACAGTTTGCCACGGTCTCGTCTTTCAATCGAAAGTTTTCTTCGTGACCAACGCGGAGATCATTAGTCTGGCTAAATGAATGTTCTTTTGTCTTCCGGAAAAGAACTCGGTTGCAAGAAAATTCTGTATCCCTTCGTATTTTTTTTTTTTGTTTCGTTTTCTTCGTACGATTTTTATAGACATGAGAGTAATCATTGGCCACCAGGCGGTGGGTGTTATTAAAAAGAGAAGAAAGCGAGCCGTTATTATTTCGCTATGTAACAGCTTTAATTCAGAAGGAAGCGCGGCGCGTTCCGGTTTTTAGCACAGATAACGACCCTATTATATCGAGATCACGGTAAGTAACTTTTTACCGGGATTCTCGTTTCTGTATATCTCGGGAATGCTTCCCACAATACGCGCTCGGAGATTTGAACGCGATAGCACACCGCTTTGTATTTACCCCGAACCTTCATATTCGTTACGTACACCAAAAAATTAAAAAAAATTAAAAAAAAGAAATTACTTTTTTTCCAACCCTCACGCTTTTCCGTTTGTTTTCTCATTCACCTGGCTGTACATAATGCGGCGACCATTGGTTAACTCTTATCCCGTGTTGTAAGGAGAGAAACAGCTAATTACTATGTCTCGTTTCCGGAATTGATCGCATCACGTTCCTTTCACGTTCTTTTCTCCTTCGAAAGTTTCGTTTCGAAGACAGGCGGAGATAAAGAGAAAAAAAAGAAGATCTAAATTTAATTAAGGTAACGCAGAAGTCTTCTTTTTCTTCTCTTTTTTCCTTCCTGCGTCACAGAGGGCAACGCGAGACATAAATCGAAGGTGCAACGTTGTCGCGC
This sequence comes from Anthophora plumipes, assembly GCA_951804975.1. Taxonomy (NCBI): domain Eukaryota; kingdom Metazoa; phylum Arthropoda; class Insecta; order Hymenoptera; family Apidae; genus Anthophora; species Anthophora plumipes. Next base: position 22,760,915 of record OX638116.1, on the reverse strand, counting down.
GGGAAAAAGGGTTCGGCGAAAAAGTTTTTCACGGTGCAAAGGACGTGTACGAGAAAACGCGACGTACATAACCCCTGACGAATTTACCAATACTTCCGGAAATTGCGTCCCTCCATCGAAACGAAACGAACTCGCTTTGCTGTTCCGTCCGTCTCGATATTCCGGTCAGCTAATTTATCATATCCTCTCTAGGTGAAAATGCAGCCATTCCGATGGCGTACAAACGCGTATCCCGGAGGAAAATCATAGGGCCTGTATCGTTGGGAACGATCAGAAGTTACGTGTTACATCAAAGCGACCGCCGAATAGCTTTTGGTGGCTTGAAACCGATGCAAAGACTATCAGAATCTCTATTCAAAAGGGGCGAAGTATGGGTAGAAAGAAAATGGCTATACACTTCGGCCACGAATGTAATTACAACGTTTTATTAAATCTGTCACGGTATATATTGATAACACGGTACAACGGACGAGTTTCCCAATATTTTTTGGTTTTTTTATTATTAAAACAGGAAAACGGGTTTCGATTTTTTCGGCTGGTTACAAACAGTGGCACATCGACTTTTGATTACACTGCGACCCCTATTGTTCTGATTCTCTATTCTCTCTCTCTCTCTCTCTCTCTCTCTCTCTCTCTCTCTCTCTCTCTATAATTTTCCCCATAATTACCACAAAATCCGCATGGCCTGTGCCGGCTGTTCGTTTTTCAAACTGTAACATATTGTTTGCCACGGAATATTCCCCCGGCCGTTGCAAAAAGGGGAAAGAAAGAACAGATGAAGCAGAGGGAGCAGAATCCGCGGGATATTAAATTACTCTTACATTACGGAATCGTGAAATTTTTATTTCCACCAGCGAGCATTATTCGCCGCCTTTCTTTGCCCGTTCGTCCTGTCCCTCCGCCATTTCGTTCAACGCCAAGGTTTAATTATCAGAATATGTCGCGGGAATATCGCGCTGATGATGAAGAGGCCGTCACGTTGATAAAAGCGCAAACCAATCGTGGCTAGCGTGAGGTATAATTCATCGATGGGAGGAGAAACATAGGGACGAGTCGAAAAATAGAAAGCGAAAGAAAAAGAAGATTATGTACTCTCTCTTTCTTTCGTTATATTTTGCCTCCCTTCTTTCTTAGTCACACTTTTTTCCCTTTTGCTATCTTTGCTTCTTCATACCGCGCAAAGTTCACCTGGAGAACACACACGGTCACGTGTGTTAGATGGTCCCATACAACCGTAGAATTTTCCTTTTCCCCGGTCGCTATCTTTCTCCCTCGTAGGGCCATTGTACTCGAGAACTGTGCACGCCGCTTTGCTGTAACAACGTACATTGTATTTTCGAACAATGGGATCCTTCTGCTACCCCCGTCACCCTTTCCACCCTCTTTGCCACCTTATCGGTCCTTTTTTCGAAGGCGGGACCACACTTTCCGCGCTTATTAATGGCGGTGACCCATCGCGATCACGTTCTACAGGCTGTCTCATAATACGCGAGATTATTCTGTTTAATCCTTGACCGGTCGTGTGAATTTCTAGTGCACAAACATTTGTGCAACTCGTCCGTAAGACTAGAGTCTTTAAGAGCAGGTAGAAAAGGAAATTCTGTCAAAATTCCTTGGAAATTGAGGTAAATTGAATTTCAACATTTTCTTTGTAGTGATACATTAATTCTCGCATGACAATGCAAAGTCACTTTGACCCAACTATGGGAATTGCTGTATTACTGTAAAGTCGGATTTTTTAAAGAGATTCATATTTACTCTGACCCTGTAGAACGGCTAAAATCACGCTCTGCGATAAGTAGCGAAAACTGAACGGAATTATAAACATATGAACATGGTTGAGATAGAAATACGAAGTTTGAAAAGAATCGTGTGTGGCATGTAGAACAGCTCGACAATATTCTGATTATTCAGATGCTTCGTTAAATGATTCTTTAATTTCATTAAATAAATAAATTTCTTCTTTATATCATTTTAGAGAGATTAATTTCCATACGGGTTGTAATTTAAAAATTTAATCATTCGTTAAGAATAATAGATAGATTATTCGTTTTTAGAAGTACCTTTAGTAATAGAAAAGCAAGAGAATGTATTCTTTAATAAAGCTTAGGAAAAGGAAGGTATTGAATTTATCTTTATTTTTGGACACAGTCCCACATATTTCGAAACATACTGTAGAACGTCATCGCGTTTGAGTTATTCTCCTCGTTTACTTGGAACCGTTCCCCAGAGATTATTTATTATTCGCGGACTAACAACATAGTCAACAGAGAGATTGCTCTCTTCCTGTGGAATCTCGCTTTCAATTACTCTCGATGTATCATACCCCTTTGTTCAATTAAACAAATACTCCCGTCATTAATCGTTGATTTCATTATTTGCTCTATACGCCCACTTCTCCAAACGTTTCCCGTTTCAAAAGAACCAGAGGTTCGAATGCTATCGAAACAAATTCCTCTCGTTCTCTCGCTGAGACATCGGGAAGCTAGTTTTCGCGGAAACGATTAAAAAGTTAGCCAAGCGTGAAAATATGAAAACGACGAAAGAAACGTCTGTGATGTTTCAACGGCGCATAAACTTCCAAAACTTTCCTCTTCTCGAATTTCATTCCGAATACGGCGTATTCTATCTTTCCTCCCTTCTTCTTCATCCAGTTATAGCACGGCCGGGTCGAAATAATTAACCGTGTCACTTCGAGGAAACTTCAGCGTGAATTCGAAAGAAGCACTTAAGCGAGCAAACCGGAACGGAACAAGTGACCAAACGGGAGTGTATTCTCTTCGTTGATACGGAATCGACGAAGCAACGACAAAGTTTCCTTTCGATTTACCTTTATGCAGTGCTGCTTGGTTGAACGTCGCTAAGATTCACTCGGTTAAATGTCCGAGACTTATCCCCACTCTTCTCCCACCACTCGGTGCCCCGAGCTCAGCGGAATCTTATCTCAGTCGACAGGGAAAGACGTGGACATCTTTATATACAGAGTGGACAATTATTTGTTGACGTATACAAAAATTGCTTAGGAAAAAATTGCACTGTTTTAAGAAGTGTAAGGAAAATCAGGATAACGGTGGTGAGCGGTTGAATAAGAAATAAACGTAACACGTGATACAATTCTATCTTTCCTGAAAAAACCCAGTAAAGAGGACCCCCTTGACAATATGGCCTTTCTTAGCCTTGAGGCAGAACTATCCCTAGGAAAGGGAAACGCAGCAGAAGACTGCACATGGTCCACTCAAGCCTTCGCTTTTTGGACATTTCTAACAGAAGCATATATAGAAGAGATGGTCTAAATATGGGCTAGCTGAAGTATTAAATCATATTGGGGTTTATAATTAACACTACGATTTATAAACGAAGAAATTGTTGCAGAGGAGACAATGGCCTGCATTTATTTTGTGTTTTTTCTTTCATTTCACCATTTTTAAACACTTTTCAGGCAAGTTTCTCTCATTCTTTCAACAATAATCTATTAAACTGAGAGCTAATTAGCTAAGAGTACTACAGTGTGGACATTATAAGCTTCCTTTTAGCATAAGTTTTATAATGAATATTATCGAGTGGTAATAAGTACCACAGTTCTGAACGTTTCTGACCAAATTATCTAAATACAGAAATATCAACTTCTACTGCAAGTGATTAGGTAGTAAATGATACCGTAATGCTAGTCTTTTTTTAGTTCTATTCGAACATTATCAGGTAAAGGTGGACATCGTATTGACGTATGCTGAAAGTCATTAATCTTTATTCTAAATTCAAACGCTAGTACTTAAAAACTAAATAATCGAAATTATATGTTTCTGTAGCTGGTTGAATTTTTCTTTCCACTTATAACTATAGTTAAAACTTATTACAGTAAAAAATTCTCGTTAAAAAAATGATCACTGAAAAGAACTATTTCAAGATTATATACAAGAAATAATGCAGATATTTAAGTGATACCATTTACCCAGTCCACCGTGTATTTTCTTTAAGAAAATAACCAGTAAAATGAATCCGACTCTTTTTAACCTGAAGAAACAATCTTCGTAAAAGTAAGATGAAAATTACTGCAAGTGAAATTTCCATTATTGTATGTTCATTTTCTTCGCTCGCGGCGTCTCCTTGAAGTGCCGAGAAAAACTCGGACCGACGCTGTTCTTATACACACTGTCAAGCTATACACATCTCTGTTCCTAAAATAAAAACTCTACCCTGAGAGAAGTTTAGAATTTCACTACTATCCCCCAAATATACTGACATTCAACCGAACATTATTGTACACCCTTAATCGAATCACAGAGTCTCCTCCTCGGTTCTCAGAAACTTTCTGCTAGAAATAACCTAACTTCGGTTGAAACGAACAAATGGAAACGTTCAACGATTCGTTGAAACGTCATCCTCGAACTACCGTAGATTTCTTTTCCCTACTGATAAGGGGGTTTGGTAAATTCGACGGATAACAGGGTAGCAAGGTAACTTAAGGGATGTCTGTCGCGTGTGTACTTGGCCTCGACGAGTTTTATGCCTTAGGGACGAGGTTGTACGCAACCTGCAACGATATCGCCGCAATTCGTTCGCAAAGTGATTTTCGTTCGTGCGCATAATAACCAACGATGAGGCAGAATTTCCCTCCTCCCACTCTTCCTCTCTTTCTCTCTCGCTCTCTCTGTTGGTGGACGAACGGGGTAGAACAGCGATCGAGGGTTTAACGGAAGGGTGGTTTGTCTACCGGTTGCCATAACAAGGGACGAAGGGCCGCGCGCTCGTATATTCCGGATCATTTTACCGTATAAACGTTTAAGCAGTAAATTGATTGCCCCTACGGCTCATGCTAAACCCAATAAATGTAATCGTGCTCACCGATTATATCGTTGCGAAATCGTGCGCGATCGTGCACGTAATCGAGCCGCGTAAATTTCTACGCGCGACACCGTGCAATTAAACAAAACGCGTCGGCTTACCCAGCACTCTAGAGTAAGCGAACTTTCAAGTCACACAACCAACCAGCGGCTGGTTTAATTCGAGGTTTTCCCGAAACGAAAAACCGAAACTATATGGCGTAGCCGGTGAACACGTGCAAACGATTGTTTTTCACAGTTACCCTTTCCTTTCTCTCCATCTCTCGCAACTTTTTAAACTGAACCATTCTCCACGAGGCCACTCGACACGCGAGCCGTCCACTCGAAAGACACATTAGACCTAAAAAAAATCTTTCTTTTTTTCTTTTTTTTTTTCTGTTTCTCCTCCCTAGTCGACGAACTCTTTTCGCGTTAGGTTCACGCAAACAGAAACTATGTACATATACAGTCCTACTTATTCGAAGTTTTGTGAAAAAAAGGAAAAAAAAGGGGAAAAGTGTAGCACGGAAAGTAGTAGCTCACGAGATTCAAGACGGAATTAAAATGCTTCTTCGTCATTCTCTTCAAGCGGTTCCTTATTGATACAACGTTAACGAGATAATCCTGACCAATCCTGACGGAATTACATTTACAAGAGAATTTTACGTTAAACCGCTCTTGCTAACGACAGTACTCCGCGAGCATCGTGAGCTGCTGCTTCTTTCTCCACCCAGAGTTTCTATGAAAATTGAACGATCGCCCCGTGGAACGTTGTGAAAAAGATCCTTAAGGTACGAAACTCTGATAGCGGCTAAATTAAAATGGCTTCTTCATGACTCGAGCGCGCAACCCCTTCTGTAAAAAAGGACTCTCTCGAAGGGAGTGGAAAGAACTTCTTAAACGACGAGGTGCATCGCGATTTCACTGATAAAATTAAAACTTCAATCGAAACGAATCTTCCATCATCCATAATTCCAGAACAACTGGAATATAACGCGAGTCGTGATGTAACAAGGTCGTAAATTAAACTACGTAGAATTTTCTACGTTAGAACGTTAGAAACATTCGTCGGTAATTGCATCTCTATATCGACGGGATACGAAAAGGTTTCAGGAACAAGACGTCGTGTAATTTTCCTCTCTTTGTTGCCCCTGTATCATCTCGTATCCTGGCGAACGCTCAGATGGAATTCACGAGCGGAAACACGAGCATTTCTAAATTGAAAATTTGCCCGGAATTCGTGCCCTATCAATTGCCGTTCTTCTTGGCCCACGTAGGGAAAATTACACCCTAAGCTCTGGTTGCTTAAAGGGCTAGAGGTAACGAAGCACAACGGGACAGGATGCACGAGTGTTACGAAAAGTTCAGCTGTTAATCAAAGAAATTCTTTGAAAAAGAACCTGGTATCGGCCCGTTTATTTCTCTCCTTTTTTTTTTTTATTTCAAAGACTATTTCGCTCCCTTTTTGCAAAAGATCAAACGCCAGTTGGTAACACACGCCATTTTTCTTTTTTTCGTTTACGCTACGGGCAAAAATTCAGTCCGACTCAGGCAGGGAAATATAAAGGAACAGGAAGAAAAGTATTTTTTTCAAAGGATCACACGCGATGTGTATTATTTCGTTTCCATTGGATTAATTTGGACCTGGTAGTTACAGCAAGTAAATTCGTTTATAGCCCTCGAGCGGTAATCGATGATTTGGCCCTGGTTCAAACGATCAATCATCCGCTTGGCCAACTGTTGACCAAATGAAAGCGTTATTTCAAATGACACCAGCTCTGGTCCCGTATCCCGGCCTCGGTTTGACCTTTAACCAGACTGTCAAATATGGGACAGGAAACATAAACTTCGGCTTGTGCAGTTACGCGAGCCGCGATTTGTACGCGGTATTTACCGGAAGCATAAATAACGCGACGATATCCCTCCCTCACCTTCCCACCTCCAACGTTAATTATGACAATCATTCGAACTTGTCGATTGTTCAGAGAATCGTGTTTCCCGGCAAATCTAGCGGAACAGTGTTGCGTGGAAATTCAATGAAATTTCATCGGCTACGACTTCCTGTTACCACGTTGACGTGAGATTGAAAACTTGAAAGAAAAAAAGACCATGAACGAACACTCTTAACACGTTCCGTGCCATGTGTACCACCGATGGTACACGTTAAACTTGATCTTCAGGCCACGTGTACCACCGGTGGTACAAGCAGTCATATTTATTTAATGCGCTGAAAACATGTATTTTATGACAAATGTAATTCTGTAAAATATATTTCAACCAAAAAAATGATGCATTATACAAAATGCACTATAGAACAAAACACATAAGTTTCTTTAATTGTTATATATACAATAATTAATAATTACATTTAATGGTGGATTTTGTTAAAGCAAGGGAGGCATAAAAACATTTTTTTCGGGCAATCGCTGCAAAACGTCATTACTCTTATAGTTTTTTGTATATGAATATCTAATGTGTAAACAATAATCTAATGAAAGTAAATAATAGAAACTTCTTTTCCAACAGAAACAAATGAAAAACAAAAACCGTTATCTCCGTATATTTACCTACTCCTTCTTTTGTTAAATATATTATTTCTCTCGTTTTTTATTTAACAAATTCGAATGCAGCAGGTTTTTTATTAATCGAAAAGTTTCGAACCGACTAACTTTTGCAATCGAACTGATCGCAGCGCCACGTGTACCATAAGTGGTACACGATGTGATAGCTACTCTAAACAAGAGAACTACTTATGTATTGATGATGTAATGAAATATTGTGTGATAATATATCAATCTTTAGTCAAAATATCAAATGGCCTGAACGACAAGTCAGGCAAAAATGGCTTGGCACGGAACGTGTTAACATGCTTGACTGCCACGCGACACGTCGCACAGTGAAGTATTCGCCTCTCAAATGCACAAAAAGCTATTTCTATTTCTATCTTAATTCAATTAATTACTTATGCAACTAAAAATTGTTTCATTTTGAAGATATGAAAAAGGAATTCTTCCCGCGTTTAGGAATTAAATATCTCATTGTGCGCATGCGTATCACGTTAAATCTTGCGTTATATTGCAATTTTCCAATTATTTCGATTGTTTATTTTTCACTGATTTACAAATACATACCAATGACGTGTAATTCAGTATCACGTATAATATATTTGATAGTAAAAGAAATTTTTCCAGATTACATATTATCGTTCGATGTATTAGCATACGAGAAAAGAAAAGTGAAAGTAAGATCCGGCAGGCAACGTGTTGAAGCATCGTTAAAAAAATAAATAATTCGCACGTTGACATAAGGTTAATTTCAACTAGAATACCAAACTGAAATCGATCGTAATGGCCGCCGTGTATACCTTTCGCGGCGTTTCAGATAAGCTCCCGAAAAGCATCGGGATTAATACATGGTGATAAATCAGAATTAATTTGACCGTCGACGGTATCTCTTTTAACATTGAGTTTTACTTGGCCGACGAACCGTAGAATCGGAAAGAGAACGGAAGTACGCCGGTGGTACGAAGAATAGGGGATGCAAAAGGCGACGTAGGTAAAGTGAGAGGTAGAGAAAAGGGGGACGACGACGAGAGAAGTCGAGGGAGAGATTCATAAATCCAAATAAACGTTTCGGAGCCTCTTCTGCCTTGCAGATTTCAAACGATCACGGGTACCAAAGCGAATTCGAATATCCCTTTCTCTTCGGTTAATATTCCCTTCAACGTTATTCATTGTTCCGACGTATGATTCAGCCACGGTGCAGGACAAGGGTCCTTTAACGACGACTTGACATTTGAATTTTAAAGTAAATCGAGTCTGTCCATTATTATACGTGGCCGACAGGTAATTTCTGCGTTGCTTGACGAGAAGTGTACACGCTGGATTTTAGTCGAAAATGAACCTGTGGGTAATTTATAATCAGAGCGTTTAACGTACAATGAAGAAATATCTGGTACGATCTGTGTAATACTGAGATATAGGTGTGTTCTCCTTTCTTTTTTTTGTTTGTTTTCTTTTTTATTTCTTTTAGAGAAGAAATTTCGCGTAAAAATATCTTCGCGCGGAAAACTTGCTCGAGGGTTATGAAGGAATTAACACTAAGCGCGGAAAATGTCCGATGTTTCCGTGTTAAAGGAGAACGCTTGAATAAAAATCTGCACGTGCCGGCACTCATAAATCTCGCCCGCGTACGTGACACTTCAACCGAGATTGGAAAGCTTAATCTTGCCCCATGGAAAATTGCCTCTTAACGATGCGCCCGCTTCTATTCTCAATTCGACTAAAAATAAGCTAAACTGACGTGTCACTTCTTGACTTATAGTCACCTAGAAATAAGCACGACGAATTTTCCCTCACCGTTATATATCGGAAGTTCTGTAGATTTATAAATCCGAGAATTTGCGAATGTAATTTTAGAGAGACGGAAACTCATTCGGACAAGATGGTATTCTTTTTCTTTTTTAAAAAACAGCACGCGAAATTATAATTTCCGTCGAATCAGGATAACCGTAGAGCAGGATGTTTTCCTACGAAGTACTACTTTCGAGAAAAATCATTTAGAAAATTCGTTTAATTCATCAATTGCTGAAAGTGATATTCACTCGTTAAATTCTTTCGAACGTCTTTTTCTCGAAAACAAAGCGTAAGAATCATTGTTCACGTAGAATCATCCCGTTTCCGATCATATTTCGAAGAGTAAACACGATAAATTATGGCACAGTCATGATACTATAACAGTAAGCTCTATTCGCGCATTATTTTGCGAAGTTTCCGTAAACTATCTAAGTTCCGTATCCACGGTAAATTCCATAAGTGGTTTGATTCAAAAAGAGAAACAATGATCAATTTCGCGTCGACCACATCTCGATCTGTAACAGCACCAAATTCCAATACACATTTCTTTTTGCCTCGGAATAAATTTACACAAATCTCGAAGGATTAAGGCTACTTTCACCCGGATGCAAAAATTACTTCGATTCCCATTTCAAATATTCCCAAAAGATAGAGAAAAAGTAGGAAAAGAAGTTAGGATGTCTAGACACTAGACGAAGCCCCAGGCGGTTTCTACCAAAGCATTCTACGGGGGAGATGGTCGTTATTTATGGGCCTAAGTAGTGCCAACCCCAAAGTGCCATCAAAGCCTTTTAATAAGGGAGTCTACCCGTACCATATCCTCCGTCCGACGCGTTATTACTTCGAATACCTGCATACTTGGAACGCTTCTCCGTCTGCTGCCTCTTTTTCCATCCCTCGGAAGCAACCCTTCCTCTAGATCACATGATACACACGCAGCGTAGAATAATATACGGAGGAGACTAGTGGAAAAAGTGAGATCGAACGAAATGATCGGTTCGTATAACATTCTCTATGTGTTGGAAAGCGACTAACACTTCCAGAAACCACGAAATCTCAAACGCGTCCTCCTCTTTCGACCGATTTCGAAGGGACAACCCCTTCTAGCAGGCTGGCTGTCAAGCGCACAACCCTCGGAAAACACCAAAGACACGTTCGTGAGATTTCACTGTGGACAGGAAAATGGAAACTGAATCCTTCTTGTCGGCTTGAATGCAACGTCCACGCGTTGATTTGTCACCCCTTTCTTCTCCTCTGCGTTGACATGATTTTTTCCTTGATTCTATTGTCGCTTTCTAAAGCTAGGACTTTTAGCGTAAGAAGTGTAAGGAGTTGAGGAGAAATTTTTGAGACTCAACGGGAATCGAACGTGTGATCTCCAGACCGACACATTAGAATTTTGTGTATCAAGCCCGTTGTACGTCTTTTTCACTATGCTTCTGTGAGTTCAGTATGGAACCCTAACATTCGCTCTCGAATGTTTTTAAAGAGCACCTCTGTCACTCGCAAATTTTCCGATGCACTCTCCTCACTCAGTGGCATACAGCTGACTCTGCATATTCGGTCATCCTGCGCTGATATTCGTCCCCGAATGTCTGTCGAAGCGCACATCCTTCTCCCTCAGTTTCTCAGATTCACTCTCTCTCTCTCTCTCTAAATCTCTCTGCCTCTGAGCCTCTCTCTCTGTCTCTGTCTCTCTCTCTCGCTCTTTCTCTGAGTCTCTCTCTCTCTAAGTCTCTCTGCCTCTGAGCCTCTTTCTCTCTCTCTCTCGCTCTTTCTCTCTCTCCCTGAGTTTCTCTATCTCTGAGTCTCTCAGTCTCTGAGTTTCTCTGTCTCTGAGTCTCTCTCTCTGAAGTTCTTTCTCCCTGAATCTCTCTAAGTCTCCCTCTCTTTCACTCAGTCTAGCATAAACATAGAGAGACTATTCAACGAAAATTAGCCAACGCAGATAAGTCAGAGGAACGAAATACAGATTCTTCGGAAATTGTGATTATCAACGAGTGTAACAGAACGGCGCAATATTGACGAGACGATAATATACAATTGGGAAATGTTGAATTCGAGAGTTCCCATTGAATCCCGAAATAATTTCTGTAAGCGACCCGTTAACGAGTCGTTGTTATTTTTGCATAAAGTAGAGGCGTTTGTTAATCAGGTCGGACGTAACGACAAATCGATTACGTAAATGAAAATAAGCGAGTCGTGTGTACAAAGGTAACAAGTTGGTCAGATGGACCTCCACGTTCAAGTTGAGCAATTAAATAGGCGTTCGATTACAATTATCGCTCTGAACGTGATACCGAATAAACATTCAATCGACTGGTTTTGTCGAGGACGGATAAGTTTGAAATGGTAAAAGATCAATGCTGAAAGCCTGTTGTTCACGGAATAACAGCGAACTATCTCGAAAGATTTTCCTCGAAACCTGGCAACGATCCCTTTCATCGATAAGACTCGCGCGGAATGGAGGTCCGCTATGGTCGACAATATTCATCGTATGGGGTAGTAGCGCGCGAAATAAGGGTTGCGGATAAGATTATGGCGGCCCCCGTGGTTGTTCAGGGGATGTTAACGATCTGGAAAATCGTCCATATCGGGCAGCTTCCGCGTAGCGCTTCCTATCCAGCTTCGTGCATTTTTGTTTTACTCTTTTTTTCTTCTTGCTGACTCGGAGAGATAGAACAAATTGAACGTTCTATTGATATTGTATTTCTTCCATGCTTTCTTTAGAGTGATACTTTTAGGAGAAACAATGTTCACAATCGATATCGAACGTATTTTTAGCGTAATATAAACACTAACACTGAAAGACAGTTTTCTTTCTCTTTCTTTTTCATTGAAACTCTGTAAGAAGACACCGGAGCAAGTAGGATTTTTTTCTATGAAAAAGAACCTTATACTTCCAAGGTGTAATTACTTTAATTACTCATTCGTGTCGCTATAAAAACTTTCTAATAGGAGTACGTCCCACGTTGGTTTATATTAAGGAAGTATTCTACTGTAAAATGCGTTTTCCTTTGGTATTTCTTTTGTAAAGTAGCTACACGACTTCGTCCGTCAAAATTTGATATTTACGAATTTTATTAAAGAAAAACAATTAAAGTTTGTAGGATATACATAATTTTTGCATCTTTCAAACACCTATGATTTCTCTAATTCCAAGAGCACAGCTACAACGCTTCGCCTATCGATTCCTCGGAAAATATTCTTCAAGAAAAAAGTCAAACAAAGAATTCGATGTTTTTCAACGTCCACAGTAGAGTGTACCCTCTTAAATTATACCAAATGGAAACAATTGAATTTTGCAATGGAAATTACCGAAGTTAAATTTCCTTTAAAGCGAGAGAAATTAAAGCGGTACGAAACCCCTCTATCTCTCTTTCTAACATTTTTAGCGAGCGTAATTACTAGGTCGGAATTGCGGTGCAACGGGACTGTCTAAGAGACAACAAGCGATAGGACCGGAAATACGTCGGGTATATCGACAACTTCCGGTTGACTTATCTGTATGCGTTCCGCAGTCGAAATTTCGGCTCGCACCGACTGTATATGCAGGAAGCTCTACGTGAGCGGATCGATATCTCGATTCGCGTACCGGGGACGGTTCGCTGTTTATGGACGGATGATTATGAGCTCGATGAATGTCCATCGGTAGGCTAACAAACGCGCGAATAGTATAAACGTTGGAATATTGCGACCTGAGCATTGTAATTTTAGCGTAATGCACAATAATCTCGATCGCCGCGGGAATCACCGGTTCCGTTGTTATAAATAACAATTTTCTAATTGCGCCTGCACGTTATCCAGACTGACGAAAAAAATTATACTTTCCCCCTCTCCCGTAAAGATAGACGTCGAATCAACCGCGAAAAATCATTTAAAAAACGCACGATAAGAGAAGAAAAGAAAAGAAACGAAAATAGGAGAGAAGAGAAGGGAGAACGGGAGAAACTGGTTGGTTGGCTGGTTCTCCCTTTCACCCGAATTTCCCAGGAGTATTCAGGAAATTATCAGAGAGTCCCCGCCGCCGAATATTCTGGTTGAAGAATTTACGCGAGTACGGTACGTTATATATCCAACCAAGTCTCCTGTATTCTTGCTCTTCTTCCTTATCCACCCTTGAATCTCTCCGCCTTGAAATATCGAAATTACGTGTGGCTCGAACCTTCAAGCATAGATTCGTCCACGGATCGGTTACGAACTAGAGATTCCTCTAACTCGGTTATTACGAATCGTCTTCTGTAATAGTTGTTATCTAACGGTAACGTGATAATCTGACGCGAAAAAGTGGTAAATTTACGACGATGAACGATTACAAAGAGTATACGATCGTTGACGTTCAACTATTAATAACTACGATACTAGCCTTTGATCGATTTTTCTCGTTTGGAAAAGGATCCTCGTTAAAATGCTGCTCGATCGAATTGTTTACGCCGGAGCCCTATGCGAAAGTACCGGCGATGTTGATCCGCCTTTTTAAAGGGATTAAGAGGAAATTTCATTGGATTTCGATAAAACACTTTCAACGAACTCTGTCGGTCGGACGAATCGTTTAGCAGTACTACTTTTCGCAGCAGCACAAGTGGCGCAAACTGCGGTGGACCTTTTCTTTTGCTCTTTCTCTCTCTCTCTCTCTCTCTCTCTCTCCACTTTTTCCCTTCTTTATGTCACAGTTGCGGCTTATTGAGTAATCAGCCGCTGATTGATCCAGCCACTCTCCTCTCATAGAGTTCTGTTCAAATTCAATTCGACGACTGTTCTTCAGATGCCTCTGAGCAAGTTTTTCCTTTTCTACGCAAAAGTATCGACGTGCGTCACTTCAAACGAACGTGAAATAACGTACGACGCTTTGAAAATGTCTTTCACACGAAAGGAAGAGAGCACAGATACGATTCTACCAGTTGGAACATTTTTCCACGAAGTGAAATTCGTACGTGTACTCGTTACCGATCCGTGGAAGCGAAGATATCGTTAATTTTTAATAAAACACAAACGGCAACGCTCGATCGGAAGAGTCGACGAAAGGAAGGACGTGCGTTACGAACCTTTATGGTTTTCATAAATTTCGTTTTTCGAAAGGGAGGAAGAGAGGACCGACACGCGGCAGGTGAATCGAGAATCGTTAATTTCAGGCTCGAAAACCTTTCCGGCCAACTGGACTATTCCAAGCGTCTGCTTTGAGCCACGAGGAGAACGCGCTAATTAATTCGCCGAAGCAGTCGTCCAGAAAATAAACCGTTTCATTCGACAACTGCTGCTGGCTGCTGCTGTTGCTGTTGCTAGCGCTGCTGCTGCTGGTACTGTTGCAATCGTGTTTGTCGCTCTCTCTTTCTTTCTTTTCTGTCTCTCTCTCTCTCTCTCTCTCTCTCTCTCTCTTTTTCTTTTTTTATTTACGATAATTGTTGTGCAAGTTTTTCTCTCGTTCTCTTCTCTCTCCTCTCTTTTTTTCTCCCCCCGTTCCCTGTTTTTTTCATTCTCATCGAACGAAAAATCTCGTCGGATCGGGGGAAAAAAATTTTCTACCGTCGGAGATCACGCTCCAATAATAAATCTCGATTGGGAACAGACGAGATTTCGGTCACTGGGAATCGCTCAATTTTTTTTTCCACGATGCTGTATACCAATTTCCTGCCCGGAAATACGAATATTTGCTCTGGGGGGTGGAAATTTCTACCGAAAAATTACACACGTGATCCGAGAAAAGGAAAATGAAACAGTATTTTTTCTTTCTTTCGTCTTGTCTTAATTTCACGCGTAATTCAACCGCGGAAAAGTTCAGCATGTTAATCCGCTCTTCCCATACAAATTCCCCCTCCGCCGTCATCGTTGTCCTGTTTATACTCGCGGTCTCGCGCGTGTACCACGACGATATCACGCTTCCAGCCTCGTTTACTCGGTAAATTAAATACGAATTAATCCCATTTTCCTGAGACGCGTACGAAAGCGGACGGTTTTAACCGGCTTTCCTACCTTCCCTTTTACTTTCGTTAAAGCGAAACGCGTCTAATTCCATTATTACGCGGCAGGACCGTCCCTTTGTTTGTTTTAATTTCCAGCCACGTTAGCGTTCTGTATTTGCCCCGATTTTTCGGAGTCGTTCATTAAACTCAACCGTAATTCCCTCACGCGTAACTTCTCGTTGCTCGAATTATGACTCCATTGCACTGTGCAAAGCTGCGAATATATATTTCTTTCTCTCTTTTTTTTTTTCTGTGACGGAAGAAACAAAGGCACTTGATTAGAATGTACGAGATGCTCAAAAAATCAAGGATTTAATTAGCTCGCGAACAGATTTAATTGTACAGATTAGATATCGATGTTCAAATGTCCTCGAAGATGAGAAATCGAAAAAATGCAGAGAGTTGTGCGCGTGGATATGAAATTAGAATGGAGATGTACGTCGAATATTAGTATCGAATTACATGAAAAATACTTAGATGAGATTTCATCGAGATTACGGTGATACTCGGTATCGATTCCCGATGAAAGACGTCGAGAAACATCGTACGATCGATCCGCCTCTCTGCTCGTAGCAGGATCGTATCGGTGACCTGGTAGAAAATTAACTGGATGAAACTATTTATACGTTACGGAGAAGTATTTACCAGCTGACCGAGTATATACACTGTCGAGAAATTATTAAGCAGGGGTAATTAGAAAAAAAAACAGAGACGAACTTTCTTTGCTCGCTACTTGAAGTACATTACCGTTCAGAAATTTTCAAGCAGTCGTAGTTTTTACTTGAACAAATAATCCTTTGTTAATATATTAATAAGTAACTGTCTATAATAAAAATTTATTCCATAATTCGAGCAGTTTATGGAAAATTGTTTTCCTAAAAACTTCCTCTAAAAATTACAACAAAATGTAAAAGAAAAAAAGCACAGTCGCAACAATATAATATTAAAGAGAAATGCAGTCACGAAAAATTTATGATTGAACATTATCTAAACAGTGCTTAATCTCCTCTATGAACATTTTTTGAAGCTATAAAAAGAAGCTACTTGAAAAAATTAACCTTAGTCATAACTGTATTGTAATTTTATTCAATTTTATATAGTATAACTATATTTTAATATTTGCTATGTTGGATAGCTAGAATTATAATGAACTTTCACGGTAGCATAATGAAATATATGATTTTTTTTACAATTCCTCGTGGAAGCATAAAGATAGATGTGTTGTATACACATACTTTTAAAAATAATTTTAATATAGAAATGCTTGATAAAACCTAATAATTCGAGAACAGCATATTATTGCAATGCTTTGAGAAAATTAATAAAGGAGTAACGTAGACACAAAAGTTATTAATTTCACTAAATTAACTCTGTGCAGTTCTATATACAATGTGACTCGACATTACATTTCGAAGGCGATTGTAATCATATCGTAAAAAGTATAAATATAAATGTAAAATAAAGAAAATGTATATAAAATAACATAAAATTGCGAATCTAGCGCGAACCGCGAATGGTCCAAACTAATATGGAAAGTTATTTGTAATATAAGTACAAGATTCTGATTCTGATAGAAAATCTGTAATTTATCCCTTTCGTGATTCCGTTTAACTGCTTGCAAACTTCCGAACGGTTGCGTGAACGTTGTTCAATAATTCGAAATAATCGACAGGAACAGCGAGTTCAAACAAAATGATCAACTACAAGCTCAGATTATCGACACTCAGTCTCGAAATAATTTACAATTTACGTCGTGACCGGCTGACGTGGCGCATAACACGATTTCCATCGTGCTGCGGATGCAACGAGAAGAAGTAGAAAAAGTAGAAGTGAAAAGTAAGAGAGTAAAGCCAGACGAAGTGCAGGCAAAGAAGAAGTGCGAAAAGAACGAGGTCGTCGACCGTATCTCTGGTCCGCCCCGCTTTCTTCTTCTTCTCCTTTTTTTTTTCTCCTCTTCTTCTTCTTTTGCCTCTCGTTACATCGGCCAAGGGAAAACAGCCTCCGCTACTCGACACCTTTCGACCTCGCGAGCCTCTGGCCTGATCCAATCGCACCCTCGAGAGCAATTATTTAAATCAAGGAAAACACCGGAGAGTGTAGACAATTTTTCTGTTTCTTTTTTTCTTTTTTTTTTGCGTTAGGGCTACACGAGAAACCGATTCGAACTCGAATTATATCGAATATATAGTTCAATAGGTATTATTTCGAATTTACACTAACGAGAGAAAGAAATTACAGTTGTGAAAGTTTCCTTTCTTCTTTTTTATTTTTTTTATTTTTTGGTTTTTTGTCTATCACTTACCAAGCTCTGGACCGCAGACCCTCGGTATAATTTCCAGGATAGCGCTGCAGGATGTATCCTCGAAGCACAATTGACGCGCGTAAAGACAGTTCAGTATGGCGACCGGTACTTTGATGTCGGATCCTGAAAGCAGAAGTACCATGGCAGACATTAGCAATAAAGAAGAGATAAAGTAACAGTTTATGAAGGGATACGGGAAGGAATAAACGCGCGAAAGTAATGAACGAAGGACTACTTCGTTCCTTCGAATATCGTTAATCTTTATTTCCTTACAAACTATAAAACTGTTCTCCGATATTTTTCTCTACGTATATTTTCACAATACACTTCTAGATTGATTACTATCAAGATTTTATTACAGGGTGCCTCACGAATAAGTCCCCGCAATTTATTTTTTTTCTTTTTTTTTTTTGCCATTTCCAATCAGGAAATTTGCCATCACCAAGTCCTCTTTAAAAAAGTTACAACAATCTTCATTTGTTGTTGAAAGAAAATATTTTTGGCTATTTTTAAATGTGCAATTTCTTGACGATTGAATACTGACTAAGTTTCGTTTAGAACACTTTTTTGTCAGATGATGAAAAGTGACAAAAAAGCGACGCTCTTTGTATATATTAAAAAATTTATATTTCGATGGTGTCAGCTTACTTTCCGAGGCGCTTGTATGTGTAACAATAATAAAAGTCTATTGAGAAATGTTCGTATTAGTGGAGCGTAGAAAATCAACGATCTGTGACCAATTGTAAGGGAACATGACACCCGTAGAAATACAAAAAAGAAACACTCCAACGCGTCGACGGACAGTCAAGAAGAAACGGAAAAGAAATAATCTGCATGAGAGTAATACTGGAAGTCAGTTAGCCATCGTTGTTACATATGCACACACAATACCATTAACGCGGTAGTTTTATTCCTCTCAAGAACGTAAACAGTTGATAAGTGTGCTTCGCAAATAGCATAAAACAGAACCATTTTTCTATTCGATATCGTTCGATCGTAAAGAACAACGATCAAGATAACCGAATGATCGAAGTTATAATAAACGAGCAGTTGAATCGAGGCTAAAGATTCTAGCTATTTGATTAAAGAAATTTCATTCCGTCTGTGTCGATAGTACATGTAGAAAAATGAGACGATGACAACAACTTCCGGTTGTTGATACGCGTAACGCCGCAATAAAAGCACACTCGCGTAAATTGGAGTAAAAGGAAAAAGATAATGGGGGAATGAAGGAACGAAAAGAACAGGCCAGAGGAAAGTGATCGTGGTTTTCCAACTCTTGTGAATTGTTTCATACGAGCGACTACCTCGACGTTTGCAATTATTCATTCGCTTCTTACGTGCATCGCATTTTATCAAAGCTGACGAGAAAGTAAAATAAAAAAGGAAAAAGAGAAAAACATAGGAAAAAGTACGCAGCAGAATTGAAAAGCAACAACCATAGCGTGGACGAGAGGGTAGAAGGGCACGAGAAAGAGAGAGAGAGAGAGAGAGAGAGAGAGAGAGAGAGAGAGAGAGAGAGAAAGAAAAGGGGGAAAGGCAGAGAGAAAATGGAAAACGGAGGCACGAAAGAGACAGGAGAACTGTGCGCGGACCCTCACGGATTTTTACGAGCCACTCGCGAAACGGAAGTCGATAAAAGAAGAGCGCCGCTCGCTGTAATTAATTACGAAACGTTCGCTACCGCTGGAAACAGCCATAAAAAAAGGAAATGCACTATCTCGTATATATATATACCTCTCATAGGAGTCGTCGGCGCATATCCCGACACGGTACGTTCCCCGGAAGATGGACGGATTTTTCGAATCGTAAATCGAATTCAAGCCTTTTAACACGGTACCGCTCTTTCCAGCTTCACTTGACTAAGGATCGCCACTTCCGGGCTTTGATTTTACGACATCACCAGCACATTTTTCACCTAGCCGTTCTCTATCGATATACCGGCCAAGATATTTCGGAATGAACTGTTTTCGACACGTGAAAAATGTCCTCGCTCGGGTATATTATACGTGTGTATGTATGCATACGTGTGCATCACGGTTTCGTGTTCGTCGGGTACACGAAGAGAGACGAAGATTCACGATCGTTGAACACGGATTAGACGGTCATTATGACGTCACGAATTGTTAAGACGGTAGCTCAAACGAGTCGCTTTTGTTATTCTATCTCTTATTCCACGAACGTATCCAAGCGTGTTTCAAGGAAGCTTTGCAAACGAGGGCAAACAAACACAGCAATTTCCTTCTTTCCTATTGTTTCGAGTCGCGAAACGAAGAGTAACGCGGGCCACGGGACGCCAAAGGAAACTTTCCACGGAATATTTCATGCGTGCGAGAAAATGTGAATGTTTAACAGCGTGTACGGCACGACCCGTGAAAGTTTACAACGTTCCGTGATGCGCTTGTTTTTACCGAGGAATGTAAATTTCTTTCATGTTACTTACGCGAAGTAAAACGACGTCACACGACTGCCTTCTCTACGCGACCGTCAGACGAGAACGCAACTCTCTTTAAAACGCTTAAATTTGAACAGAGCAGATGGCGCAGTTGCCTACCTATGACCATAGTTACTCGCGATTCAAATGAACGTTTAATTCACGCATTTATGTTATTCGAAAAATACATTATTCAATTAAAGATAATATCGATGGAACGATTTTTCGTATTTCTCACCTGCGTTAACACGATCATTAGCAGTGTTATCGTTCATTAATCTTTTTTAACAGTTCGTAAAGTGTAAAATAGTAGCAACATTGACTCTATATGTAATTTCATATGGCAGTTGGCTTTTCCGCGACGATACTTTAACAGTGTTTTGTCAAGTAGTGAATCAAAAGTGAAAATTAAACTTGTGAAGTGTTCATCTGAGCCTGGAGGGTCGTTCCTCGAGAACTGCAAACTTCTACGATGCAACGTCGTTCGGTGAGTTTGAAGTATAAATCTATTTCTCGCCTCGGAAATATACATTCTGTTCAAATGCACATTCTTCTACATACACTGTACGATTGCGCATTCGAAATGGCTGTTGTTCAGAAGGAAAGCACTGCGTGGAAATTATACACTTGTTCTAAATTTATTACGCTCTTGTTATAAAATGAGGTAACCTCGAAAATAGGTCATTTCGCATCTGCACTGGCGGATTCGTTGGTGAACGAAACAGGACCATGAGAAATGTAAATTTAATTCGCAATTCAACACGTTAAATAGTCTCGTAAACCTCGTGTATTTAAATGCAATTTATCGATGTGTTATAAAAGCCCAACAAAAATAACGGTGTTTAAAAAGAGTAACAGCAGACGGTTAAGGAAACGTGCGCAGACAGAATGGAATAATATTTCCATTTAGCCTCTGTTGCTCTTAAACTCGTTATATCTTTCTCCATCTCGTTCCTTTCAGCGAGATAATTATTCTTCACCATCACCGACTCTTTTTTTCCCTACGATATCCAGCTTGGCCTTAGAAATGAACATTTGCAAGTGAAAAGCACATCCTAACAAAGACACAGGGAGAAATAATAATACTTCAAAGTATTTAGTGGTACATTTAAGAAGATAGAACAAACGGCTAAATTTGTTGTAGATGAGAACAGAAAAAAAAAAAAAAAATTGAAACGTCGCGCAGGCGCGCACGAGGGTACAGTGATCACGTGACTCATACGATCGTGCATTTCCGTGACCCACATCGATTCGCGAAATAGCCCCATCGATCATGGTCAAACTCTCGAAGAATTCTTTCGACGTTAAAATATTTTCCATGTCGTTCCAACGCAAACCTTCTTTTCCTTCTTAAAGTAAACCAAATTACACCGTCGCTACCGGAAAGGTTCTTTCGCGTAATCCTGTTGTAATTACAGTTAGGTAACGAGAATATTTATACCGCGAACGACATTCCTTATTCCCTGGCGTACCGGCAGTTTATAGTCGCGCGATAAAGCACGAGGACAGCCGCGTATTGAACCGATATCCGACAGCCAGTAACAAGGGTAGAATGAGAGCGAGAGCGAGCTCGTGAAAGAGAGAGAGATACGTGGCCGCGTAATACGTAACGCGTAATCGCGAGTTATATCGTTACATTAATTTCATGACTTACGGACCACGTCCATGAAATTGCGATTAATCGTGATTTACGTTACGCGTCTAAAACGGCTATTGCACGAGATTCTGAATATGGTCTATAGCTTGGTTATTCTTCGTCGTGCAATAAGGAAAAATCCACAGACAATGGACGGTATTATTCACGGTGGCCTGATATATGCCGTCGCTTAACAGAACTAGCGTTTGATAATATTACTAATATTCCGTTAGGCGACGTAACGCGACGGTGTAACGCGATATTGTCGTGCACGTATGACCCCTGTTATTATCAGCGATGCGCTAATACAATCCGCAGAGTAATTCCGGCGGACTCCTGTTAATTGCCGCACGGCACCGAACTTGATACAATAAATTTGATGGATCTTGGTGCACGATCCCTTCCCGACGTTCAACTACTTTGTATCAGCAAGGATCTAGAATTCGAGAACTGGATCTTGTATACCAGATCCTTAACCCTTACACTAGCTAGAGTGTCAGGTGGACTATAATCACCTGATGCATAGTGATCGTGTTTCCAAATCTCAAGTATGTTGTGGGAATTTATTTAAACTGTATCATTTGCTGTGGGGAAGTGCAGAAGGATTAGGGTCGACCAGAAATCGTCGCCTATAGGGATTAAGTTGATCAATTGTTAATAACATTCTACCGATGTGCACTCTATCGTGGGAAAATTTACTACAAGAGCAATTCACTTCTACCATGCTGTTTATTTGTTTCCAGAGTTTGTTGAAAACTTGTCTACGAAAGTTGTAAGTTTTAAATAACATTTTTTTCAATGATTAAAGCGCTTAATATTGATTGATGGACTTTTAATTTTTGATGGAAGACTGCTCTGCGCTAATTGCTGTTGGTTTCTTAGGTTCCTTTTATATGCTTTGCTTTATCTTACCTTAGAGTGTAAGCTGTTTTTACATTTGGTTGACTGGTCGGAAGGCAAATATTCTTTCTTAAAGATTTCATGTTATTTACGCTTCGTATAGTTACAGTAAGACAAAAGAAATAATTAAAGGAATATTTTAAAGTTTGTTTATTAGAGGACTTATTGAAGCAGTGTTTCTTTTTATACGTGAATAATTTAAGGCACTGTAGAGTATTGAAGTCGAAACATTTCGTTACTGAAAATTCATTTATTTCTCTAAAAGTGAAAATACCTATATGATTATATTTCGATAATATTATACATTTTTATTGGTATTATAAAAGTTTAAATGGTTATTCTGCTGTCGATTTTTATGTTTCGTTTAAGTTTAATTAACTTGCAAATGCATTATAATTTGTTTAATATATTATGTTTAATATGTTGAAAAACATGTTTAGTTTATTATTAAAATATGAGAGAAAGATAATTATTATTTCATAATAAACCAACTTTCTTGATAAATACATTATAAATACATTATAATTTATGTTTAATTTGTCGAGAAAGATCTATAGTTTATTATTAAGGTACGATAGAAAGATAATTAACATTTTATGATAAAACAACTTGCTTGATATTGTATTATTTTAGCCAATACTATTTGTTTACCAACCGCAATCATGGGGCTGATTGATCAGCACAGAAAATGTTAGAAAAACATTAAAACATACATATAACATATTTTTAAGAACGTAATAAAAAAAAAAAATGGAAGCTCGGTAGAAGATTATATCTCCTACCACGTATTACAAAACACTTAAATTTTATATACTATCTCTGTGCAATTTTGCACCTTTAAATTTTCTATAAATGCATAAAGATCCTCAGCATATTTGTTACATTAAATAAACTTTAATCACTTAATCCATACAAAATATTTCGCCCGCACAATTGATTAAAAATCTAAAACAGAAAAAACTGGCCTACCAGCCTCAGTCTTCTCTGCACACCTCGCTAGATCATCACTTTCCTTTAGAAAAATGGCTGCAGCGAGAGGCACGAACGCGAACACGTCGAACGTGAGAAAGAAAGAAAGAAACGGTGTCGAGAATAGACGCGAGAAACGGTGAAACAAAGTGGCCTGGAATAACTCGAACGAAGCGATACCGAGCAAACATAGCCAAATCGATATCAGACCGGGAGTTGGTGTATTCGTCGCGAAAGAGTCTCACGGCCAGAGCGAGCGTTTTATTTTCAAGAGAATGAAACAGGCCATGAGAGAATCTACTAGCCAGAGAGAAACAGAGAGACAGAGAGACAGAGAGAGAGAGAGAGGGTGAGAAAGGGAGGGAAAACGAGGGACACGCGAGCATTACAGAACGATAAAGCATTGCCACGGATACAGCCATAATCCAGTTCGCCGGCATATTGACGAACCCACTCGGATAGTAATGCGTTACGAGTGGCTAGATAGGGAGGCGCGTAATGTGTAATCGCGCGACGCATTATGATTCACGATCACACGCAACCACGATAAAGTCCAGCTGTGCGGGGCGCACGCGTATGCATAACCACCTGGTCCAGCCTAGCTTGTTCCTGTTTCCAACCACGATGGAAAATCAACGTTCAGCAGGCTGTAACACCAGCCTATGGCCGAGAAGATACTTATCGACCAGTCAGAAATGTTACTAGGGGAATTGTTAATCGAAAAGAGAAAAAAAAAGATGTCAATTAATCTGTACAAAAATGGGAAACGCTGTATGCTTCGTAAAGGGAAAAGAATTAATCGTGTTGGAATTCGAGTGAGGAAGCTGATTATATTTTAACGATGTAATATTCATTGCGACGACAATTCTTGGTACACGCGAATTTCGTATTACAAGACGCGAAATGAGTGGTAAAAAATGTGGTATGTGATAACACTTGGGCTATGGATTATAGTAAAGTTGCGACGAAAGAAACAATTTTGTCTCTGTTAAATTTGCACATTTGTTTACGTCTTGAAATAGATAATAATGTATTTAAAGTTTCATTCGAGTATATTTTTAAACGAACTTCGTATCTCTACCGATACGTAAATTTAGTAAATTAGTGTAAATGTTATTTAAATCACGTAATACTTCGAATACACCAGGTATCCTAATACTTACGAACGGCAGTATAGAAACGCGAACGCGGTCAAGAAAATAAGAACAACAGAAAGGGATGCAACGGAAGGGAATGGAAAAATAACAAACGTAGTGTTCGCCTGGTCGAACAGTTGGTCGGTATTCAGACCGGATCCTGAAAAGCTCAGCTTCGAACCGCGAGAGTTCCAGCAAACTTCTCTTGAATAAATTAAAAAGTCGTAGACCCCCCTACGGACCGGAGAGGACAGAGTATACTAATTTCTGACCGACCTCACTGGCTTTAGAATATCTACGTGCCTGGTGTTCCAATCTTGACGATTCCTGTTAGCCTTGGACATTTTCAAGAATCCAGTCATTTCTGAAGACGTCAACTTTGTTTAACCCGCATGCATAGTAACCTCCATTGTAATACGCTGAATTTGATCAGAAACGATTATGGTTCCTCGAAGAAATTCTCAATGTTTCAACTAACTCTTCTTACTTCTTTGTAGAATTATGTAAGGTACATTATACGTTTCTGCAGCTTGATACGTAGTCGTTTCTTCAGCTTTAATTTTCATCACAGCTTTTTTGAAAGCTCTGATAAATAAACCAATGCGTTTTAAGTATTTGAGAACTAATTAAAGGAATTAACTCATCTTTCTCGGATGATAGGTTAAGTAAATATAGTGGAGAATGTTTGTTCGTTAGAATAACAAATTTTGAACAATTTTACGGGACATAGAGAGCATTTCAATTTTCATTCAAGCAGTCTTTTCCTTAGATTTAATATTTATCACAGATTGTTTTATTTTCCCTGGACAACATGACTCTTGATTGGTCTTGAATCGTTTCTATATAAATAATTATTGTACTTATAATCGTAAAAATAGTCAAACGAAGAAAAAGAGTGATTCGATAAACTCTGAATGACGTGATCCGATCAACCTCGTATGATACATTTTAAAATGAGTAAATTTTACAAACGTATAACGATATAATAATCTAAAATGTATCAAATACTTAATTAGAACCAATCATTCGAACCAATAGTAATCAACGTTTTTCAATTTTCAAGCTTGCCCTTTTATTTTAAGCACGAAATTGCAGATTGAGAAACTTAGAATCACACAAAAATTATTACGTTCGTACACATCTCGTTGAAAACATGTACTAGCTTTAAACAGTAACTTAGAACAATTATAACCCGATTTTTCTCCGTTCATAAGAAAAAAAAAATTAAGTTGATTAGAATTTTTAAAATATCCAAAAGCAAGAATTAATAGACAACATAAAAAACCTGACTGGTAATATTGCACTAATACAAATTCGCCATGGTGTAGCAATAAATACGTAAAATATAGGATTAAATGAAAGTGCTCAAAGATCGACTGAACTCTTATTTTGATCCCATTTGCCTCGTCTGTATCAACGAGCGAAAGAAGGTGGAACGACACATTCCTTTCAGAACGAAAAGGAGAGAAAAAAGGAGAGTCCCTCATCAAAGAACGATTTCGCGAATTAAGTGGACAGGAACGAGGTCCCAAAGCAGCTGGTTGTCGCAGTGCCGTGGCGCAAGTCGCGCTATGCGGCATAATAATTATCGTCCTTCGTTCGTGGCTAACTTTACGAAGTGGAAGTTCGCGCGGCTAACCCAATTGCGAGGAGGGCGAAAGGAACGAGACGGAAAAAAATGAAACTTAATGGTTCCTCCCAAGAGTGTTGCAGCCACTGCAACAATTTCGCAAAGCCGTGGGCCGTTATCTATTCGCGAAACTCAAGCTAGTCCTACTCACAGCCGACTAAGCCAAGGTTGGAAAATGGTTCGCCACATCGCGAGGTCCCGTAAATCAGATTTCTCGAAGCGCAAAATTATCGCGCGCTCTTTCGACGGCCCTTCTAGAATCAGCGAGAGCGCCCTCGCGAAAATTAGGACACCTATTTTACGTCTACAAAACTGTCCACCGTCAACGTGAAGAACTAACGAGATTTACTTGAAATTTCTACGGGAATTTCCGCGATTTTCGAGATAAACTTCTCACGCCAGATGGAGAAATAGAGAATCGTTTCCGCGGCTGTTAAATACGTAGTATTTTTCTTCGTCAGATTGGAGTTCTTTCTTGCTCCGTGCGATTTATCGAGAAATGTTGCGAGGGAAGTTTAATCTCGATGTTAAAGTTCGATAGAGTGTGTCGGACCCCGGTCTCCTCGTGTGAAAACTTCGTGGCGTGTATCTGTAGGAACGACACCGTCGAATATCTTCCATTAAACGGCTACCTTTCGACTTATTGTTAGATGGACGTTCATGTCACGCCGTCGACTTTTATCTTTCGCAGCGATTGGACAACATTGGACTGCGAACTTGGAATTTGACAGAGTGAAGTCTTCCGAATTTTTAACGTACGGTGTAAATTTTTGTAACAGTATTGAGTAATACCCTGTGGTGAAGAGAGATGTGTACTTTCACTTGTAATTAATCGATAAAATATAAAAATTCTATGGCCCAATTAGACGTCGATCGATCAACGTGACGAAAGCAAAGGAAACATTTTCCACGGTCGCGTTTGAAATTGAAATTAATTTGTTTCTCGTCTTCTTCGAGGAAGACGCTCGTAGAATAATTTTTCCAGAATTCATCAAACCTTTTTTTTTTCTGCGACCTAACACTCCGCGACTCGTTTCTTTCTTTCCACTTATTGCTTAATTTATCACGTCAGAAGTGAATGGATTTAATTATGAAGGGAAGTTTCAGTCTCTACACGCTGTCGTTACTGACCTACATGCTTTGAACTAACCACTAGAGTCCGTCCACTTGTATTATAAAGCGTCCACGTGAATTCTACACCGTTCTACGGGAATAAGGGATTCCTATGAATGGAAAATTTCGAGATAAAAGGGCCATAATGTGGAAGATCGAGTGTCAGACTGTATCGATCTGATGTTCGTTAGATCACTTCCGGTAATAAGACGTTCTAACGAAAAAAGACACGGCAGAGAGAAGTTTTTCCCTTCAATTCCCGACCTTCGTCTCGCGGAACGAAATCCTCTCCATCGCTAGGCTGCCTTCGAGAAAATCCATTTGGACATTTCGGTGCGCGGATATATTTAATTATCTCGACGATGGTGGACGAAAGGTGGCAGAGATAATTCCGGAAGGGTGATGGGGAGAGAGAGGTGAAACTTTTGCACTCGAACTGCGTTACGACGCTCAGGCAGAAAGTATAACTCTCCTGTCTTATTAAATATAGATCTAGCTGGCAATTGGAACTTCCGCCCGAGCAGTTACTTCCGCCGCCTCTTCTTTTTCTTTTGCTTTTTCTCCCTTTTTCTCCTTCAACCTTTCTTCATCGTACAGGCCCTCACCATCTTTCCATCTCTTTTCATCCGCTACCCTTCCACGCTTAAGCGACTCGAGATATTACACGTTCCATCTCATGTACTTTCTTTCTCTTTCGAAAACCGCTATCGGAAACGCCGCGGCTGTAGTTACCGCTGTCTGGCTCGATGGTACAATACGTGCGATGCAATAACGATAACAAACATATTCCCTGGGAGAGGAACTGCGTTTTGATAGCATTTAAAACTTGGCTCTGCTACTTTTTCTCGTTCTGAGGTGTACGAGGTGTTTCACGTAACACGGAACGCCTAATTAGCTTTTCTAGCTATCAGAGAGAACAGTTTTATATGTAGTTTACAATGGTTTTAACAATTTGTCGTATAATATCGAGTCTCACTCGTGATGTAGATTATGGTCAAGGTGTGACAGGAGAAATATTTATACATCTATCAAATTTGTATTTTTATTCCAACTTTAGTTCGAATTCAAGATAGAGGACTTTCAAATAAAAATTGATATATAATATCTCGACTTTCTTTATTTAAAATTGTATTGGGACAGTGAACATTCGAAATTGATATACATAGTAACTAAAAATTATACGAGAAGGGATTAAGGAGTGAATAAGGTGAAAGGAAAATTCTTTTACAAAGTCTAGTTTTATTTTTTGTTTCATCGCATATGATTCACAGAGATTTGGTAGCCCGTTCAATACACACGTTTCGAATTATTTGATAATTACTGGGATGGAAGTCAGTCAATCCCGTATTTTCGACAAAACCGCGAAACAAGTGTAGAGAAATGATCGCCGCATCGTTTACGCGAATGATTCACTTCTCTGTTCGGACTGTTATAAACTGGATACGATGGTACGAAATAATAGACGTCATTTAATAAACCCGGGTAATAATTTACGATCTATACATTATGAATTATTATGATGCAGTTTCCGCGAACGGCGGAACACGAAACCGCTGGCCCTCTTTCGATTCGCCACGGCAAGTGGACCCACGGTAAAAAAAAAAAGAGTAACTTTATAATTAATCAATGACAAACCGTATTGAATACATATCGCAAAAGAGAGAAAGAGAGAGAGAGAGAGAGAGAGAGAGAGAGTAGCCCGGTCCAATAAATATCTGAAATACCGTTGGTAATTAAAACGGCATCTGACAGGAGAACTGCAAACCACCTCGCAGTTTGATTAATTTCCCGAGAATCGAATTAAAGAGTCAATTTTACTGACCCGGCCGAATAGTCTTTTCCCTTGGATTATGTCTGTTCTTCCACACCGTTGCATTCCATCAGTTGATGGATAAATGTGAAAATTACTGCCGGTCCGAGCGTACCATGTTAATGAAGAATTTCCGAAATGTGGCCACACCAGTGGCCATCGGTTGGAAAATTGAATACGTTCCTCGTGGTTCCACGTGAACGTTGCTCTCTCTCTGTCCTTTTTCAAAATTCTCGCATGTGTAAAAAGAAAATTTGTGGAAAAATCATTTCGGGAGAGCGTAGATCATTCGATGAAAATCTCTTCTTTTCTTTCTTTTTTACTCTTTCTTTTTTTTTTTTTTATTATTCTACCGACAGTTTCTTATCTCAGTTCTCTATATCACGAGCATGAAACCATGATTTTTCACGCTCATTATCACGCGCGGTCGCGCGTCTCGCATAAATTTCCGAGCGCCTTTTTCGCAGCTCGCGTCACTGCTTGTCCCCGAGATATTCAAAATCCTCTTAATATCGCGTGCACACACAAGACCAGCTATACTAAAAAATGTGCTGAATAACCGGCTTTTTCGTATAGAGATAGCACTTATGCACGCGAGAATTTCATGTCGGTGAAATATTCCGAAGCGAAACCACGTTGTCCGGTAAACTCACGGGGAAAGAAGATTTCGCCTGCTTCACCGTAATCGAATCTGTTCTAACGATCTTCGAAACAAGAGAGAACCTTCACGCGAACAATGGAATCCGATTAAATTCAGGCGAAGGTATCGCATTAACGCCTGAGTAAAAAAAAGAAAAAGAAAAAAGGAGGAAAGGAACTGCTACGAAACGATTAACTGCTAATCTTCTTTTCCAATTACAAAACGTGTGTGATCGTATCGCTCGTTTCCCAACCCTTTTTTTCGGATCACTCCTCACCTCAACGCCTCGAAGATTTTCATCCAGAATAGAGATCAACTAAAAGAGTACTTGAACTTGGAATGGGAAAACAGTAGTGATATCGCAATCTAATTGGTTCGATTTATGCCAAATAGATTGCTTCAAGTAGTAAAACATGAAAATTGTCAGACGAAGTATCGATTCCTGGAATTTTGTCACTGCGGATTTTTAAGTGCAAAATTACAATGTGAAAAAATATATAAAATATCAAAATTACAGCGCTTTTTAGAATAGCTGATAGGTGAAATAGTTTTGTACAGAAGTTACACTTTTTATACTGTATTCTCAAAAATATGAATTTTCATAAAAATCAACAATCTATTAATATTACTAGTTCAAATATATTTTTTCCTTTATGTACGAATACAGTTCAAAGATGGTTTTTATAAATAATAAAATTCTTTTCCTATTTATTCTACGTTTAGGTAGCGAAAAATGAAACTACGTTGTTAATAGATGTAAGATAATGTGATAATCAATTCTGTACAACTTGAGTAAAAAATGTCCCTAAAAAAACTTTAATCTTTCTTTTTTTATTTATACTAAATGTTCATCTACGTTAACATGGTGTACGAATACGAGTGAGAATAACTGTACGTACAATAAATACTTCGAATAAAAAAAGTATATATAGATTCGAATATATTACACTTTGTATTTATACTACAAAACATAAATCGAACCCGACGCGTGGAAATAAGATCAAAGTTAATGTGATCCTTGAACAGGATCTCTGCTGCAAAGAGTATTTATTTCAGGTGCTAATTTAATCGATTTCAATCTGAAATTCTCAAGGTTTGTTTTAGATCTAGACGATTCATTTTCTAATTTCTCTTCGAAATATTTAAAATTCTCTCTCCATTGATATTACTTCCTACGTTGGAAGATACTGCTCGACAATGAGAATTCTCATGTTCTCCATGACCCCGCTATATCCACGAGGAGAAATCTTCTCTTCTTTCTTTTATATATATTCTTTCACCAGAGATATGATCGTGCAATCCGTCGTTCCTTTGACAATATCAGCATGCATCAATGTCCCCCTCCATCCTTCCAACTTCGTTATTTCGATTTTTCGTTTCCGCTTTATCCTCCAACCCTCCACCATTTTCATTTCCCTTTTATCGAACGTGATTCGTTTTTGTAACCTTCGAGCGGCCGTGTATTACATCACGGTGTATCCTCTCCGGTAGGCTTCCAACGTTCGTTTAATAAACAAATAAAACTGAACGGGAAAAAGGAATAAAAAACAAAATAAATAAAAATTCGACCGAAAATTCGTAACTTTGTTTGCTCGTCGATGGACCGTTGATCGTAGAGAGGAGGAGGAAGAGGAGGAGGAGGAGGAGGAGGAGGAGAGGCAACGGAGAATTGGAAAGGATAGATAGAGAAGGAAACGAGAGAGCGTAGAGGGAAAGGAGTCCCACCGCGTGTATACATATATCGCCGGACAATCCTGCGAATCGATATATGGGACAGTGATTTTCAATTATCGGTCCGGTAGGAAACTCTCGTGCGACGGTGCTGTTCATCTGAAGCTGACCAGCAGATCATGAGATGTTATCGTTTTCAGCGAACGGACGATACTCGATCCTACTCCCTAGGAATCGGTTTCGCGTCAGGATTTGCTCGGGGATTTTCCCTTCGATCTCTCCAGCTCGCGATTAAAACGTTTCAATTTTGTCAGACTTTCTTTGCGCTTTTTCATCGATCGATATTCACTCCAGTTTGCCCCGTAGACTATTGTATATCGACATGTTCAATGATTATTTTAAATCGAACTGTATATTTAAGCGCTTGCCTCCGATTTTCGACTTGTAAATGTTCAAATTTCGATAATCGACTATCTCCTTCTCGAACTTTGACTTTATCCCTTGCTTACTCATCTTTAAAACAACTTTTACTGTTTAATCTCAGGAATATGTAATGAAACTTCAATTATTAGAGATCGAGAACATGATGTTATGCATTTCTGCATTTATTCTTTGACCAGATACATGATAAGATAAAAACAATTATGGTTATACGTAAAAACACACAAGTGGTACTGAAAAATGTAGTTAAAAAATAAAATTCGTGAAAATTTGTTCCTGCCTCTGATTCGTCTCTTAAAATCATGTAAATTACGCCAAAAAGTGTTTTTTGCATCACCACAACTCGAAGAGATATTTAAGTGGTTTTATTTAAAAGGACAACATTCTACGTTCATTACTGTATTCCGAGAAATATGAATTTGCATAAAAATTTATAATCCAACTCTACAATGATAACCTATAGAAAGCTATTACCTAACCTAACTTAACCAACAAATATTTCGTCCTCTCGAACGAGTTTCGTTCTCAGTTCGCTCAAAATTAAATCTCATTCTTCACACAGTTTTCATCGATATTCCTTTCTTTTTTTTCTTTTTCTTTACATAAATCCTTAAATTTTTATCCCCATAACCTATAGCCTAACCTAACCACTAAATATTCCATCCTCTCGAATGAGTTTTGTTTTCAGTTCGTTCAAAATTAAATCTCGTCATTCACGCAGATTCCATCGGTATTTACTTTCTTTTATTTTTTAGATAAATCGTACATTCTTAATCCCCATGAAATCGTGCATACTTTTCCATTTTTCGAAGATTACAAGGCGAGTGTGTATATTTGCCTAAACGTACGTCGATTTAATTGGCTCGTCACTCCGCCTGATATTTCCGCGTATTTTCCATACTTCCGTAAACCCGGTTGAATTTTCCTAAAAAAGCACACACAAGAAATAAAAAAAAAAATAGAAGGGAAAAAGTTTCCCCTATAACCTCGCTCGCGCGTGCACGCAGTCAAAGCAATTATCATTAACGCACGAACTCCTCGTCGAATATTTTTGAAGAGCGGCGCAAAGAGGCCGCGATTCGTGAACCATGGCCGTATAATACGTTAATTAAAATCAACCGAAACGTTTTCATCGAATATTGGGTACAGCGTGAAAGGGCTCGCTCGCGTCCAAACGAATTTTCCTCCAACCTGTTTCCCCTACGAAACACATTATCGACATGATGGCAGGCACCATAGTTGATATACATATCTGTTTCAGCCCGTGGTTTATCTTGCGATCGTTCAGACTTCGTCAAAGTTTGCATGAGAGTGTGCCGAATAATACGCTTCGACTTCGAAGGACCAGTCTCACATTTGAAAGACAAGAATCTAAATATCTCAAGATACATCATTTCTATTACAAGTAAAGATTTCTAAAATATAACCACAGAACAGCATCTTGCAAAATAAAGTTACAATCTGAAAAATAGCCTCCTTTGTCAAGTGTATGTATAAATCGCCGCGCTCTAAACAATATCCGACGAACGAGAAAGAAAAGAACCTAACGAAAGTCGCAATCGACATGTTGTTCAGCTGGAATACGTTGTCGAAGGAATGGTGGTACAATGGAAATCCGGGAAGGAGCATCGGGATTATCGTTTCGACGGCTTGCACTGGCGCGAAAAATCAGTGTCTCGCTGGACAAGCGAGTTCACGCTGGTACGCGCCTCACGGATTTGCAAGGGATTTCCGGTGGAATTCGCTTGGACGCGATTAAAATGTTCGCCGGCTCGCGCGATGGATCCCGAAACACGGTGAACGAGATGGTGCGTTTTCATCGGCGTGTGGACGCGTGCACGCGTGTAACACGGGTACACGAACAACAAAGGGGGTCAGAACAGTGAACGCGAAATCCCCGTTTAATTTCGATAGAAGGTCGTGTAAGCCCCGCTGTCTCGCCGGAATAAATCCAGATCCCGTTGCGAAGTATGATCGTCCGCGCGCTGATGATGTTATCGTGCTCAGCTAATCATCCAGCATAATCGCATTTCACGAAACAATTCAATTCCTCCGCGCGGAACGGACGAAAACAAAAAAAAAAGCAGAAAAAAAAATGGAGATAGATACGAGAAAATTCGTCGGGTCGTTTAATCGGTTTTCAATCTGCTATTCTGCAACCTTTGTGGTACCCGGTGGAAAGAAACTAATATTCCTGATGAATTTTATTTCGTGGTTAAACGATTACAAATTGCGCTGACAAAGGATCGAGAAGAAATCGTTAGTCGAATGGTTAACTTCTTCTCTGTCTTTCTCTTTTCCTTTCTTTCTTTTTTCCCGGTGTTTCGTTAACGATGGTGGAAATTAGTCGTAACTTCTGTCGTCGATGTGAGGATACGTTTAATTTTAATAAAGCTTCGTTCCTCTGACCGATGTACAACCGGATAAATCAAGATTATACAGGTTGAAAGGGGTGGTACGCATTCACGAAAAAACTCTGCTCGATTTAATTAAACAGAAAATATCCCCACCCCTTCGCGCTTTTCTTTCTATATTTGCCTGGGTTCAGTTTGCAAGCACACGCGTGTGCACCGTAGCTTTTTTCCGCAATACGCCGGCTACGAGATTGCATAAAAATGATTGCTTTATATCCAAATATTTGACAATCGTTCGATCCACGTGTCGATAGCGTGCCAATTTCTATTCACAATTCCACTGGTAGACAGATACGATTCTCTTTATCTCGTGCTCTACAGATATAATCGTTTCGAATAGTTATAATCAACGAAAAACTTGTCGTTACACAATTCTGCAACACTTTCTCTTGTTCCAAGGAATTGTCACGGGTTTTCCTTTCGAGGCTATCAAAAGCTGAGCGTGGAGAAACATCGAGGTCTTGGAATTCCGGAAATTCTTACGAGCTGTTCGCCTCGAAAAATCGTCCACAGTCTATCGAAGGCTCGACGAAACGAGGTGAAAGACCTTTCCGGATAACGAAGGCACGTGTAAGCCTCTGCTTGAAAAGCATCCAGCCATTCAATCGAGCCGCTATGAAACAGGGCTCGCGAAGTTAGGTCGACCACGGTTATTATTCCAACGATATACGTATATCGTTCAGAACTCTGTAACTATTTGCCGATAATCAGATATATTACACTGAACGATCTCTTAAATTGACCTTGTTAATTCCCGCCACCTTGAGCAACTTCTAAAAGTGAAACCACCTTTGGAAACGAATTTACGTTGAATCGAAAACCTTTACTTTCCCACTCCCATCCTTGAAACTACACGCGTGCCCTATGCAATTAACCCTTCGAGTGCTATGGACGCACACCACTGCCATTCGTAAGTATTAGGACACCTGTTATGTTTGTACAGAAAGTGTAACATGATTTGAATTCCATTTCGCCGTCAAAGTTAGTATCATGCACGAGCAAAAATATGCAGAGTGTTCATGTTGAATTATTTCGTGAAATTTGTGTGTGCGCGCGTGTGTGTAGTGTGAGACCGCAAAACGAGTCGACATACTGAGGAAGATTATTTGAAAATATAAATAGGAGAATAAATCTGGTAATATTCTTTTTTTTTTTTTTTGTTTATTCTCTATACACGTTGTTAAGTACGTATATAAAAATGTATAGACGTTCCTTTCTCAAATATAAATTAAAATAAAGATTTCTCATAATTAAAGTAACAAACTACCCTCGTAAATAGTATTTATTCGCGAAAAAAATAGAAGAGGGCAAAGTTTTATTGTTTCTTGTATACAATACGATGGCTTGAATAAATTTTTCAAACGTGCAATTTTTACGTCGCCATCTTAAATAGATATCTGAAGGTTTAGTCATGTGTACCTGTTCTACTATAAAATTCCAGAATGGATCGTTTTTCCCCGGATCATCGTGATTTTGCAAAGATTGTGTCATGTTTGATTTACACAAAAATGCACGCTAAAACAAGATTCTATTTTATATTTAACCTTTAACCTGAAACTTAAGAAAGTTTCCAAACAATTCAGTTACACTAAAAATACTCTCAAATTTGACAGCAAAAGTGTAATGGTTTGGAGTTGTTTGTCGTAGTACGTAATTGATTCTATTCATCGTATTAATATTTAAAAAGGCCAATTACAGCATCGTGACATCTCTAAAATACAACGTTGCTTTACAAGACTAACCACATAAAAGAAAAGGGTTGAAAAATTAATGAAATGAGGGAGAAAAACGTCGGAAAGAAAAATAGAACAGCGGAAGTGATTACGATAAGTCGAATCGTTTCATGATAGAAGAGAACTTTGCGTAGATCTAGAAATTAGGGCTAGAAAATGAATATTCCATTGCTTCTACGACAATATTGTTCCGGTTGATTGTGCGACTATCCAGAATAGAAGTGGAATTTTCACTTCACATCAGATAAAAGATTCTGATTAAATAAAGAGCTAACGTCATCCTCGAAATTATCACCGCGGTGAAACAAAAAAAGGAAAAATATCGATCGCGTGTCTTTGCAGAAGCGAGGGTGAACGATATTTGCCACGCTCGACAAATCGACGAGCCCACTGAATAATGGAAGAGGTTCTATTTGGAAGGAATCCATGCGATACGACGAATACGTGAAACAGAGGATGGAATATGGAGGAAGGCCAGGAAGTTGAAATAATAATTGATGAAAATGAATAGGTGGAATTCGATGTGGATAATGCATAATCCATCGGAGTTCGTATTGATTCATCGGGAGATTAAGTAGCGCCCTTTCCTCTGATATAAATCGTTCTCACAGAGAAATTGTCCTTCCTATTCTCTTTTGTCGTTCGACAAACCGCGCTTCGGATTCTCTCCCCGTTGAAAAATCGAA
The DNA here is from genome assembly GCA_951804975.1 of Anthophora plumipes. Lineage (NCBI taxonomy): Eukaryota > Metazoa > Arthropoda > Insecta > Hymenoptera > Apidae > Anthophora > Anthophora plumipes. The sequence goes on along the minus strand of OX638116.1, from coordinate 22,724,265 downwards.
GCAGATAGGAGGTTGTTTCGAAAAGTTCCGTATGGAAAATAAAACGAACTAGAAAATAGTTGATTTTCCTTTGACGCGCGTATCTACCAGCGAATTCGCGAGATCTTGTACGAATGAATAGTTTATTGCCATCGGGTCTCGTTTGACACTTGAAGCATCGTTTCTCGCGTGCACCGCGGAGAAGTTATTGTCAAGAGAGAGAGAAATAGAGAGAGAGGTTTTCATTATTGGATCTCGAGCAGACAGGCGGGATGCGTGCGAATAAAAATCATCGTACGCGGCTGTTTAATGGTGGCGAGGCCAATCACGACGCAGATAATGATCGCATCTAGGCACACGCCAACGTGGAAGACTTTAATTGCCAGGCACGAATCGATTTGTCGCCGCCGTGCCACCGCGGGGGAACCTATCGTGTGCACGAACGACTTTCCAACCCTATTTTTACCCTCTCTGCCTTTTCTCCACGTTGCTTTTCGGCCTACGAAACTATCCGGCTTGAACACTCTTCGAACACTCTTTCGTTCTATAGCCAGAACGAAATATTTCCAACTTCGTGATAAGATTGAACGTTCTTGCACGTGGGTCTTGAAAGTGAATATGATTAAAAGCCAATAAACTTCGGAACATTACCAGCGAGACGTGATTTACAGCGGGATAAGTTCGAATTTAGACTGTCGCGTCTGCGTAGATCATTTCGAAGAGTGCACATGAATTTTGAGCGAGAGAAGGCACGTGCCACGACTTCCGCATCCCACGTGTGCAATAAAACAGCGCTGCGGAACAAATGCTTCAGCTTTATACAGGTGATTCTATAAAGGAACCCTACGAAAGAGGGAGAGAGAGAGAGAAATCTATAATTTCATAGAAAATTTATCGTTGACATTAATCCTGATCCTAGCGTTAGAAACTAAATGTTCCACCGAAAGAAAATAATCGGGAAAAACACTCTCCAGTGGCAGAATCATAGAGCACATTCGTCGAGGGAAAAATCGTAGGGAAAGGGGGAAGCGTCGAAGAAGCCCCATAGGATAATGCATCTAGCGTACAAATGGGCAGACATTCGCCGTGAAAAAGAGGAACATTCTCCGGTCGAAGTTCCCATATCGCCATCGAGAAGTCGCGAGTGCTACGGCAAAGGTGGAGGAAAGGGACGACACTTTGGTAAGTTAGTTTCGGTCTGCGGGGACGTTTTTAAAAGTTCGGGAGACCCTGAAACTCGAGGCGAGAGAAAGAGAGAGGCTCGTTTCGAGTTTCTAGGAAAGAAGTTACAGGCAGGGGCCCTTTATGCCGCCCCATCGTCAGCGTCGAAGGAGCTTCTCGCTGTTCTCCTCCCATTTTTCCCTGGCGCACTTTGTCTCCTTAACAGCTTTTATCTAGCGACGATTCGCGCGCACGAGCGTACCCCATTATCGATTTCATTTCATTTCACGGCCGATGTTTCCGCGGTGAGAACCGTCGAACAGGGTGAGGAGAAGGGATGGGAAACAGTGTCTGAAGGAACGCCAGGCATTCCGACGAAAGAATCGGCTCGACGTCGTCCTCACGATAGACGGTTATTCGAGTTTCTTTGGCTCGGGCCAATCTGCGACGACTACTACGACAACGACAGCCGATCGTGTTTGCAAATTGCACCTAGCGATAACTGGGAGCTGGCTAGGACGATTTTCAAACGGACCGAGGAGTCATCGATTTCACGCGATGTTCCATCGTGAAGCGTGTAATTCCTAAAGCACGATCCTAGCCGGCGAAGTCAGCAAATTGTTTTATGACAGTAAGAATTTCGAAGACCTTCAGGTCACGTGAATTAGGATTATTCGAAGAAGATCCTGATATTTTTATTATTATTATTTAGCAACAATTTCCATATTTCTTTACGATCAAACAGACACTCTCAAACACACCAAAAGACACGTCAATTATCTTTTATACATTTTTGATAGCCAATGGAAACACCAGCTTAGTTTACAAAACAGTCAACGTAGATACTTAAGAGAGATTGCATACATTCCACAGATAGCATACAGCTAAAAGCATACGTAAGACGAAATACACAATTGTTTCCAAAATAGTGTGATATATACAGTCCACTTCCAAACCGTCTCATCTTTGAAAGACTTCACCATGCAGAAAAATACAAAATCGATGTAAAATCGGGGGATAGATGTATTACAATAAAACGTTAACAAGATACTGATTGTGTTTAAGTGTCTGATTGACTTTTATTTCACTATTTTCGCAGAAAAATCGCCGCTGTATTAAATAGAGCGTTTGCCAAAACGAAAAGTGACATTTTGAAAATAGAAAATTCGAGATGCTTATGAATTTGTTTCTTTTTATTCTTTTTATCAAATTGCTTTATTTCAATAATCAACAAAATTGCCACTGAGATGCAAAGAGTTAATTAAGGGATATAGAAAAAGGCACTAGAAACTAGCTTAGACCAAGCGTCCAATGTCGTAAAGCTGAAAAGTAAAAGTCTAACTGTGCAAAAGGTGTCTATCCTCATACGTCGCGAAATATCCGTAACATTAAAGGAGAGTAAAGTGGTGTTCCATCCACGTGGTACATTTTCATCGACGATAACAAACGAGAGGAAAGAATCGAGGGGGCGTCGGGGCATTTCACGAGCGAACTGTTCGACGATAGACGACCATTCTGAATACCCCGGAGTAACAATAATCCCTAGGAATCAATGACAAAAGAAATCCAATCGTTCGGGAAGGGATACAATATCCCCGTCGTTCCGCGACGACGTTCTATTAATAATAAAATTCTCAGAGCTTTTCTTCTTGAACACGAATGGAAATCGCTAACCGTCAGACTTTGAAAGTTCTCGTTTCGGATGCGAGCGATCGCTAGTTGGAAGTTGCGCGAACAGAGAGAAACGTGGCCGCGTACCAGGATCTTCGACGACGAGATCTAGTTAAATTACACGGAGAAAATCCTAAAGCCTTCTCCCCTTCCCTTCCTCTCGTTGCTAGCGTACAACGATGTTTCGTCTTCCGTGACTCGAGTCTCTGGTTTCATCTCGAGCTACCTATTTACGATGGATTTGCCGGTGATGCGATGTCACTTAAATGCACCGTGCTTCTCGGTACACCAGCCAATGGCCGAGTCTTAAGCACGATTCCGGCGTTCGCTCACGTACCAACCAAACATTCCGTCCCTTTATGCCTCATTTCTTGTTTAGTCGACGTCTACTTCCATCCATTCCTCGCCGTTCCTTTCATCGATGAGAGCCAACTCTTAACTTAATGCACACCGTCACTCTTGGCCCCGAGTATTTTTCATCTATTCGAAACGCTATTTCACCGTGTTACACTTTATTTGCGCGAGCGTAAGGTTCCTTTCTATTAGCACAGTTTTCACAGCAATAACCTCTGCTACCTGGTTTTTACACGGCGGAAGTCTCTTCTTGAATAAGATGGATTAATTCATTCAACGTGAGACGTTGCACATGTGCGAGACGCTCTAAGAGCTATTCAAGGTGTTACGGTAGCGTGTTTATGCTTACCCTGCAATTGACGTAGGACAGTGAAATTTCTGAGGAAGTTAGAATTATTTTTGCTGCGCTTAGAATTAATAAATTTGTAAATTTTCTAATAAAAGACTTGGATCTAGTTGAAGAACGATAACTATTAGTCATCCCTTGCTTTTCGCTGCTTTCTACGCATTGCTCATCTGAATACTCGTCCCTTGTTTTCTCTAATTTTTCCCACGTATTGCTCACCTGAACGAATCAGCCTGCAACATTGTATTCTTAGTTAGCAACCTCTCCAGCTTCAGAACGTATGTTATAAAACGAAGTTAGTGAATATTTTAAGTCAGCTTCTCTATAACTCGCAAACTTCCATCAGATATATTAAAATACTGTCTTCTAAATCGTGTTTTTTGGGACATGAAAAATTTCCTCACCTAAAACTTGCATCGATAAGACTCTAAAAGATGAAATCTACGAATTCAACCCCAGTGAAATGCTGACTTAGAAAATATTCATAAAAATAGTTTGGATACTTTTACATTTGGTTCGGGTTAAAGTGTTTCAAGAAGTATCGCAACAAAGAAAAGAATAGCATTATTTCGAAGATATTTTTATCTTTAGTACCTCTTCATTATTTTGAAAGTTTTCGATTTTCATTGTTCCAACGCGTCGTATATGTATGACGCGTGTTTCATTGTAAGAAACGGTCTATTCACAGCTCTACGTTACACAACGTGTGACATAAAAACGCATGAAAGCCTTTTGAATGGTTTATTTGGTACATTTTACATATACAACCTTACATAAATTTATGAAAATTCGATAAGTGTGCTGTGGAAAGTGGCTTCTTTTTGTAACCGTTCCAAGTGTCTGAGAATTTATCAATAATATTCCTGTTGATCGAGATAAACGTGAAACTCCGACGGATCCTGAAGAATACACCTACTCGCTAACGTAGCACGTCGTTCTTGAAAAACAAGCGAGGAAAGTTCGCCGCTAACTCCCGTATAAATCGAGTGAATAATTCAGTAATTGGGCTGAAACTCGCGTCGTTTGACAACTGGAGTCGGAAAGCCGATCGATGAACCGCTAGATAATTCAGTGGATCAATCGACGGCACTCGTGATCCATCGCAGCATACGATATCCGTCTCCGGGTACGTGAAATTTTCAGATCCCGGCTTGATCCCACGGCCGCACTTAGTGCCGTTGCGCGATTTGAATGCAGACGCGTTGTAATATAAAATTAATATGTACGAGCTGGTGTATATGCACGATGCGTTCACCACGGCGAATCATTAATTACGATGATTAATCTACGCGTATGGAAATCATGGACTGATTTATGGGCACGATTAATCCGGCTGAACTTCCGCGATCGTTCGTCGAAAATCCTGCTATTTCTTGAAAACTGGGCGAAAATATAGGGTAATCCAATATAAGCGCCTATACGTTTCGTTTTAATAATTCACGAACTGTTTGGAATTTCTGACAGTTGTTTCTTTTCCTTGAAAATACGATCTAGTACAATTATAATGTGTATCATGCCTGCGTCTGCAAACGTTTATTTATTTATCGAACTTTTCAATTATTTTTCGACGTGTTATTTCACGAACTGCGACTCGAATGTTGTTCTTTAAGCCATTAATTATCGCTAGCTCGTTAGCATAGACCCGCCTTTTCAAAAAGATTCCACGAAAAAATCTTAATGATACTAAATGCGATGTTTTTGGACTCTGGATTTCGTGAAATTACACGTTGACGAAATTTCGATCGCGAAAATTGAACGTTTTCTCGAGTTGTGTAACTGTTAGTATCGTCTTGCTGGAAATAGAGATCAGACACATCGACGTGATTCAATTCTGACCATAAAAAGTCACTCAACGTTCACTGATGTCACTCAGCATTCACAGTAACAGCATTCTCAGCATCATTTAAAAAAAAAAACGATTCAAAATGCACTCCAAACACTGACTTTTTGTGGATGTGAAGATTTTCATAAATAACACGAAAATTGTCATCACTCCGGATACGGAAATGTTGCTTATTAACAAATCCATTCATCGTGAAATGAGCTTCATCGCTAAACAAAATTTTGCTCGAAAACAATGGTCCATTTTCGTAATAAATTTGAATAATGTAAATGCATAGCTGCACTGTATACCTGACCACGACTAAAATTCTTCTACCTTTTACTACAACAAAGCTAGTTACATCGTTTAAAAAGATACGACGTGTGAAAATTATACAATATCAACCATCTATAGTGTCGCATTTGAATGACCCTATACACAAGGCGAAACGCGTAGAAGCGTCGACGTAATCGTAACACTGGGTCACGCGCGTTCAGCTTGCAGATTGAATTTGAAAACGCATCCACAGATCGTTGGTTAGAAATCCGGCTCGAACAGGGACGGGACAGGATGAAAGTTTGATTGCAACACGATAGCGAATAAATGCAAACGGCGAGTACAGAGAGAGAGGCGATAGCTCGATGGCATGGGCGGAATTATTAACCGGGCTGGCTCGCCGGTTCTACCCGTGCGCTTTTAAGCGTCCAATTTGTACGTCTCGATGGAAAAAAACAAAGCTGCCCTGGGTCAAAGGTGAGGGTTTTATTTAATTCACGCGACCCCGTGGACGCGCTTGGCTAGCTGCCTGCATGCCCTCCCAGCCTTGCCGCTCTGCCATCCGAAGAAAACCTGTACTAAATCACTCGAACTAATGAACGACGTCACCGAGGCGAACTCTTGCTTTCTTCTATCTTTCATTCTCTCCCTCTCTTTCTCTCGGTCTCTCTGTCTCTCTGCCTCTCTGCCCTGCTCCAAAGGAAACGTAAAAACAGTGGAAAAAGCGCACATCCTCTCCTATGTGAAAGAGACGCTGGAGGAGAGGAGCTGGAAAAAGGGAGCAATTTAATTACAGCACGAGATTTAATATCGCATGATGGATCGTTCTCTGTTTATTTATTTTAATGGAAGAAAAATACACCGACAGTGGCGATAATAAGCGGATTCCGACGAGAGCTGTTACTTTCGGGATTAAAATGAATTTGTCGAGGGAAAAAAAAAAGGGACATGCTCGATACGCGCGAAGCTTGGTCAGCGAAGTGTTTGCGGGATAGCCACAGAATGAAACGAGAAAAAAAAAAAGGAGGAACAGAGAACTCGTGGGGAGGATTGCAGCGGTGGTTAAATTCATAGCGGAATCCGTAGGGGATGAGAACTGCGTGTAACACGGCGGAAACGAGGAGAGGATCCTTCACCGGGCCGTTTTCCCAGGGAAAGAACAATTTGTGCTTCTTGTCGTTTAAACAGCCACTCTTAACCCTTCGAAAGCACTCGTTCCCGAGCAGTGGCAGAGAGATCGATCCCGGAGCTTTCGCCTACGGCGAGATAAGGCGTTCAAGCGGAGCTTTCCAGGTAGCAAGGGACAGGAACGAGCGAGCGTTGGTAGCTTAAACGAATTTGAATGACGACCAGGACAATTCCTCGAAACCATCTCTCTACCACACGATCCACCCCTTTGCTGATGTCATATCGTGTTCATGATAAGGAACCTTAACGCGTTCCACCCCTTTTCTGTCGCGTGTGAATCCAACCCTAACTTACAAATGGTGGATCAAGATGCTATCCTCTTCGATCGATGACGAATTGCGTCCTCGACAGCATCGATTGACATCTGTGATGAACAGAAATTGGAAAGAACCTCCTGTTACTGTAATAGAGACCCACACACTCTTTCGAAAGCTAAGAAGAGCTGAGGAGGATAAAGGTGAAAGAAAGCTTGGAAGCAAATGTCGAAGATCCTCGACCCAAGGAGATCCATCCGAGATGCCAGGAGCCCCGGTTACGTGAAGTTTTTCACCTTCCGAGCAAAGTGGATGTTCAGCTATCAGCCCGTGGATAACAATCCCCCAATCGTGTCCCCGATACAACGACCCGTGAGCTCTCCAACTTTTTTTTGTCCGACTGGTTCTACTACGGTCCGTGGATAACAACCCTGAACGTGTCGCCTCTTTTTGTCAACGAAGGATTTCGCGGTGACTGAAGAGAGGGGCAGAAGAAAGGGCCGGGTTAGGAAAGGCAGAAGGGATGAAAGATATCGTTGCTCTCGTGGAGCCGGAGATCGGCGAGGAAAACGAGAGGAAGGGAACGTCAGGGAACGTGGATGTTTCCGAGGTTCCGAGTCGTGTAGGAGATGGGGTTTGATATGCCGTAAGATTGATTGGACGGGGGTTACTTTCGCACTTGTCTTACTCACGTCGATCGACGTTTCGCTTAGGCGGCTGTCCCGAAGAGCAACGACGTGACTGGTCGCGGGTAACGTCGGGAGATTTTCGAAAAATTGCTCACGGATCTTCTTCTCATTGGTGGATGCAGCTCGATGCTTGCTAGAAGGGTTTTTCGAACATTCTTTGTTCTCGAGAGAACTTCTTCCGGAAGAGAAATTTCATCCATGAGTTAGATACAATCGTTTCGAGATCGAAACATCTTGAAAGTTTGATTACCATCGCGAAAGCTTTTAGCAGGAAGCGTGTTCTTCGTATACATTTGTAAAACGATCCACAAAGTTACTTGTTTCACGTTCGATGTCAATCGTGGTTGAACATTTTCGAGCTACCTGTCAGACGCACCAGCCGCCGAGGAAATTAGACGAAGGCGCATCAAAGTTGCGAGAGCGTAGGCCACCGTAGCCAGTCTCGAAAATTAGCAGAGTGATTGCTCTAGCTCAAAGAGTACACACGATGTAACCAGATTACCGGTTGGACGCATCGTACTCGTTAGTATGCGGGTACTACTGTACGTTGGAACAAGTGCGGTTCACGTCGCACTCGGATACATAGAATTAACCTACCTAACGATCCGTGATACGTACACTCTTCCCTTTTTTTTCCTTTTTTTCTGCAAGGAACTCTCGCATTAACCTATATGAATCTATCAGGTTGTTCCAAATATGCTTTTCGTTTTACTTGTTAGACACAACGTGTGGATTCTTCTCTAAGGATAATCGAAGTCTCTTACAAAATTTGGAATCGAATCTATTTTCGAGGAAATTGTTCGTTCAGTGATTACAAAGCTTACGAATCATCTTGCTTCTTTTCTGAGATATTCTCGCCTAAGACTATCTTCAGGTCCAGTTACTAAATATACCCCGTATAGTTTTAAGACAGAGGAAAAGGAGGAAATGTCTCCCATGTCTCCGAAACACAGTTCCACCCTCAAACGAGGAGCAACCACATTGAATGACGCGTTACGTCCGAAACTCGAACGAGAATGTTCCTCGTAGTATCGCGAACGTCTACAGGATGAAGTTCCATAACGACGAGAGGCGTTCAACGGTGAAAAATTCCACTTCCGTTTCTTGCCTGTGGCAGTAATGGTCCACGGCGGTACTCAGGGATCCCTGCGAGAGAGAGAACACCGAGACAGAGGTGTATCTCCTCTGTCGCAAAGAATTATTACCCACTTTCCTCTGTTTTATTATTGTCGTTCACGATGCGGAGCTTTTCATAAACGTTCCCCGCGACCATTCTCGTAATTACTTTTTGACACTATACTCTGTTCGGCTCGTATCAAAAGAAATTAAAGGAGAAGAGAAAGGAGTGCGAGGTTATCCGCAAGAAACGCAAGTTAACCGAAGTTACTTGGTTTATTGCGATTTCCTTCGCCGTCGCGATATTTTCCACATCCGTACAACACTGATTCTGAGTGAGCAGTTGAGTGAATAGCATCGCAAGCGTGCTGTACGTGCCACGCGGCGTTCTCCACGCCGTTGGTGCAATGAAAATAGGAAAAATCGCTTCTGCTCGTTAGCGTCCGACCATTTTTAGACGACACTTTGGTGTCGTAAAAAAATTCCTTTTTTTTTTTTCTCTCCCTTTTCTTTTAGAGTTCCTTCGACCGCGACGTTACTGCTCCGCGTAAAATCTTGACGAGGGAATTGCCGGCGCTGTTGCGCCGCTTATAAGAAAATGATCGAGCCCGCGTTCTTTCTACGGTAAACACTTTTACAACGATTTCACGGTATTCTTTTTAAGACCTCCCCCATCCCCCTATCACTCTGTTTTTATTCCACCACTTTCCATCGTGAAGATCAATTTTCCTCGATGGAGCAATAATTTTATAAGAAACAAGAGAGGAAGAAATCACTTAAGAGCGCCAGATTTCGGATTGATCTTTCACCGATAAGTAGAAATCATTAGAGACAAATTGAGAGAACATTAACCGACGTACGAGCTCGTTGAACTGAATTAATTTCAGTTTATGAAAACGCTTCGACGTGTACGGAAATTACGCGACAATACGCCGCACGAAATCGCGAATATTTTTCAACAGCAAGCTGCCTTTCATTTAAAAAAAAGCACCACCTTTCGAGAAAGGTCGCGCAAGCCTCGTTTTAATTACACGAAAAAAAATTGCGCGAGAACCGGCACGCCGTCCCGCTTGATTTCGCGTTTCATCTGCGCGAATGAATAATTGCGAGCGGTTTCGGAGTGTTGCTCGCGTTTTCACGCCTCCGACAGATATATACAGGAAACACGTTCTCTCTCTCTCTCTCTTGTTTTACATCGTAGAGAAAAAAAGCGGAACGTAGGAATTTTCTCTAGACCTGAATTTATCTAGGTTATCGTCCTCCGGTTGAAAGGAAGAAATCATTCACGTTATGTCTCGAATCGCCAGTGTAATTTGTAGTTTAGTTAGGTAATTACTATCCAGCGTCACCTAGAATCTTCCAGACGGAACTTTATCGGGATGATGATCAGTGTCAGCCATGTTAGTTGCATCTTCCTAATTACCACAGCCAGAAACGATCTCGCGGCAAGTTTCTCGTCATACGAGCATTTCCATTGGCTTTTCGTCTGATGCCGCATTTCGTACAGAGTTCCCTGCGGGTTAAAAAAGGAGAGTGGAGAAAGGAGGGAAAAAAAGGAAGGAAACGGGGCGGCCTGTCCAGTCTCTCCTTGCTGTGAATCCATAAGGTCGCTCGGCATATTGCCATAAATGCCGGAAAAAGCGAGACTTCGGGATAGAAAGGGGGATGGACAGAAGCTGGAAGAGGGCTTTTCGTGCTTCGTGTGCTTTCAATCGAACTGACTAAAGGATCGGGGGCAGGATATACGGAAAAATACACCCGTTTCGACGAGTCTACACGGGTACCGGGTGATTCAGGGAATTTATGACCGTTCGCCAACCGTGGATAAACTTGGTCCCAACCCTTCTTCCTTTTTCCTTTGAATCGCCCATATCATTTTCGTGGTACTGTAATAAACGTTGAACTTAAATTCGTCGGAAATATATTTCTTCGACTGCACTCCTTTGTAGTTTAATCATTTCTTGTGCACGTATACACACATTCATCTGAAAATTCACACTTTCTTCGAAAGTGACCGATAGTTTTCGCAGATCACATCTCCATAGACCTACTTTCTCTAATACAATCAGAGAAATAGAAATTCTTGGTCTTCCTTTTTCCAAACCTTGCTAAATTTCTTCATTTTGAAAGATAAAATCGTTATAGCAATGTTCCTACTTTTTGAAATTCTTCTCAGCTGGTTTAAGGGAGTTTTTAAGTCAGCTTTGAAAAGGATCAAAGGCAGAGAAACTTTAAAATTCGAACTTGAACCTTTCGAATAATACGCGTTACTCATTTTCTGTATTCATAGTTCATAAGTGTTGTCGAATCAAATATATTTAAAATATCCTCATCATGTCAATTCCAAAGTGATTATTCTCACCAAACACGATAATATCGACGAGTAGAATCGTAGAACATCGTGTTACGAAAGATTCATGGGATGCAAACGAACTTCCTTTCTCGTCTTTGTGCAATCTCGCACGACATCTGATTCTGATCACGAATCAAAGTCATCTAATGATTTTACATGAAACGAACTTTGAAAATTCAGATAAACCTGATACAATTTTGACCAGACACGATCTTCCTTTAGAAATCTTTCTGAAACTGTATCAGAGTCATCCGAGCGTCAAACGGTAGCAAATTGAAAGTGTGCAAGAGTAAAGCAAAAGTTCCAGCAAGCTTGGAAATTCTACTGTATTCCGAGCGTTGTCTTGAGAGAAAGAAGAACGCGGTACAAAGCGAAGTCGACGTGCAGTACAAGTTTACCGGTGTATGCAGATAGGTGGATGCAAACGGCCGGTCCGCAGAGTTAGAAGAGGGCAAAGAGGGCTAGAACGGAGGACCAGGTCCGGGAGAATTCGAGGGATGAACCGAAATCTAGGAAGGGGAAATTTTATCGTATATTCAAGACGTGTTTCGACTTACAAATGCGCGGCCGCCGGCATAAGGACGAAATAGTGAATGCACAGAGAAACCGGTGGAAAAGGTTTTGGACCGTTGCGAAAGGGGAGGTGGAGAGGTTAGGTCCGTTACGGCAGTGCGGCCTGGAAAAAGGATGCCGCCGCAACGGTGGATGCACACGACGAAAATCGTTGGATTTTATTGCCGGCTTAAAGGGTTTGCAGTCGAACGCACAACGTGACTGGATATTACGCAGCTCACGTGGCCCGTACCGCCATACTATTCGACATTTTCTGCTCCCCCGCGTTTCACCATGATTTCCATATTTCAACCGCCGCCAGGCCGAGATATCGCGGTTACCTGTTTTCCGGATGCTGAATGCGCCTCCTCGCCATTTATTCGTTCATTTTTTCCTTACGCTCTTTCTGAATATCCTTCGTCCCTGTTAGAGGGATGTTAAATACCTTCTGACTATACTGCCCGGAGCAAATTAAGCGCCCTAGTAATATCAGTCAGTCGTTAAAGTAGATATATCGTTAACACAGTGATTTATGACAAAGCGTTGCAGAGAGGTCATTTTTGACAAGATCGAGATTTTCAGTCGTCAGCATGTTTTTTTTTAGGGAGAAGTTAGGTATATAATTTTAAGCATGGATTTTTCTTATCCTGAATGGTAAGGAAAGGTATCATAAAATTGAGAAAACTACTTGCAGTGGTCACAAAACGATTGCACCTGGAGTAAACCGCTCGCTGTTGTTAAAAACTCGCGTTTTAACACAACATCATTGTCACGTTACATAGGATAAGATTTTCGGCTTTGCTGGACGTTCGGTTTCGCCGGCAAAGCGAGACATTTGTGTGTTAACGTGTTTCATCTCAGCCGCTGCCCTCATGTCAGTGTTAGCTGAGTGTATAGAATGTGTAATCCTAGATTCTCGGTTTCACCGACAAAACGAGACCTTTGCGTATTAACGCGTTTCATCTCTGCCGGTGCACCAGGGTAAACAAAAGAGAAGACTCGCGATGTTTAGGGAGACGAGCTCGTTCAGGATGGCAATCAATGTTGTACGAAACATGGAAAGAATGAACATCGCAAAATTTAGAACTTAAACATCCTTCTATCTTATTTTAAACCTTTAACTTTACCATAACGAATGAAAATTATTTCGATCTGAGAGTCTATTGTAAAGAAACGAACAGAGAATACAACGAATCTTGAAGTAAATCTCGAGAGATAACTCCTGCGAAGTGTAGAAGTATAGGGCAGCAGTGATCAATTAGAATCGTAGAGCTTTCGCGTCCAGTGAAAAATCCGCTTTTAGCAGTGGCCACGAGAGCAAGAAATCACGGTCGACGATGCGGTTGCCTTTAATCTCACCGAAAGCTCGTCTACCGTTTGCGAAACGGTAGAAGCTGCTCTGCCGTCCACGGATGGAAGATCCAAGGAGCTTCATCGTTGGCCTGGCGATCTAGGAAGCAACACGGACGCTTGGCGATCGAGCAAGCCTCGCAAGAAACAGGGCTGTAGATTCGAGCGACACAGACTCGACTCAACTGAACGCAACCAGTCGAATAAATTCGTGGCACAGAGGGAAACTTACGGAGCTTCCGGGCTTTCCTTTACGAGCCCATTCCGACCAGCTTTTTACGAGCTTGAACAGACAATCGTGTTCGCACGTCCCTGCAGTAATTTTTTCCTTTTTTCCCTTCGTTCCGCTTAACCGACCAGGCTACGTTTTAAATCGCAGCTGGACCTTTTATTGAAACAATCCCGATACTTCCGTGAAAGTTAAGTTAGAAGCTGTAGGATAGAGAAAGGAGGTGGGAAACCGGTGAGCAAGATTACATGGTAAATAATCGTTACGAGAAATCTCGAATTCGAAGAACGGCGTGACGTACACTCCCGTTCGTAAATATTTGAACTGATTTAACAAATTCACGTAAATTGTATATTTATGCTACGATTACATGACTAAATCTGAATGAAATTAATATTTATTAAAGATGTATTATGTATCATAGAGGAAATAAAATAAGTAATGTACACAATTCTTATCAGAAAATAATGTAAAAATATTTAAATTGTCTTTTCGTCTATATATAATCATTCTCTTTTTGAAATAATCATTTGCGCCAGTTGCAGCAGCATTACAATAAGTTTTCTAAATACTTCTTTCTGAATATCTCCTTAACATGATTCCGACATTGTCCACGTTAATTTCTGCTGACAATTCGTGGTGCAGATATTCACCTATTACGTCTTCTCAGGGTTTCGATGTATCGATCTTCTGCGTTGATAGTCTTTCCAGCCCTGCCTGATCCTTTTTTCGAAGATAAATTCTCCGTATCACTTCGGTAAAATATCCTGCACCCGGAAACTTGGAAATTTTCGATTTTGCTGCTATTTGTCTAACAGAATAGCCTTCGTTAGGCAAAATTCTAATAGCAATACGTTTTTCTCTTGATAAATCCTTCTCCAAACTCATGGTTGTAATCGCTGGCACTGTTAAACTTTGAATGAAAATCTTCAAAACATCTTCTGAAGCAGCTAATATCCATCTAAATGTATACAGATGACACATTCTTACCAGAAATCAACATATTAAATAGATTTCACCGCGAAAAAAGAACGGATGAGCGACAAAATCGTCTAAAATTTGATACTTCCTGATGCATTTTTTGATCATTTATTATTATTCGATAAGAATAACATCAAGATTGTAGAGTAACATGATAAATCCATGGAAAAAGCTAAATTTGAAATAAACATTTTGGCAAACTCCGCAAATACGTAAATGTCCAGACACTTATAGCCGGGGGTGTACGAGAAAGCTATTTCATTTCGTTTAACCTTTCTCTCCTTTCTCTTTTTCTTTTTATAACACAAAAAGGGGACAAAATAAACGTAGAGGGAGCTTAAAATATTCCCGGGATATATTATTTTCAGGTTCTGGTCATCCGAGGGAAATCTATATTTGAAAATACGGGACCAAGCTACCTGGTGCGACATATGTACCCAAGATATCTTTCCACCGGTCGAAATATTTCATTATCGACAATTACGTGTTTGACACACGTGGCATAAATACACATAGCGCGTAGGTTGGTCGATTTTTTCCTTCGTTCTGCAGCGTTTAACGTGACCAACAGGATGGCCTGTCGTATTTTTGCATGGTCGATTACGTTGGTGGACCACAGTGGAGGATCCGCTCGTGTACACGTCGCTTTGTGCCAAGACAAACAGGAGTAACCGGTCTAATAGAGGGGCATTATGTTATATGGGTGGTAGGCACCGCGTAACTGCTGACTTATAGTCACTTCTGGCCTCGGCTTAAATAATCCGCCAACCCTGCAGATGTTACCACCGATGTTCCATCGATTCGCTTTGCATCCGACTGTGTTCTCTGTCCCAATCGAGATCTCTCGCTCTTTCTCTCTCTTTTTGCGCTCTATTCTGTTACAATAGAAATTTTGAAACAGGATCGTTTGAACGATATCCATATTCAGAACTATAACTCAATTATCGTCCTCTCGTAAAACGCGCTACAAGGTCCAACTCCTGATGTTGAAGTGAGAAAAATATAGTAGAACCTCGCGGTAGTTTGCACGAAATGGGACCGAAGAGGACTACAATTATCGAGGTAATCGATGAGAATGAATACAACTAAATTTTCCTATGTTGATCTCTGTAAGACTAAAATCCTTGCTTCTCTCGCGTGTTTTGTGCAACTAGGCAATTAAACCGTGCGTTGACGAAATGTAAGTGACGAGATTCGCGTGCAAATATCCAGAGTGCAACTACCGAGACTCTACTGTAGATACGTGACGATTGTATCATTGGAAAACGCGAGTTTATCTAAGAAAAATTTGAGAAAAGAAGTTTGGGACTTTATTACTTTTTTCCTCGCTGTTATTGCTCCTTATGATAGGTATGAAAGTTCCAATCTTACGCTATTAAAACTTTTTTCCATGTAAAGTAGAACCTTTCTCTTTTCAAACCTCCACAAACTTTCCTTTTTTTGTCCTTCCATTTTTAAGAATCTTGCCTTCGTCCTCGAGTAGCTTAGGAAGCACTCAGATTTGCACAAGGACGAATAGACATGTTTTCCACAAATTTTCCTTTTTCTAGCGCTTTCTCCATCTCCATCTTTGTTTGTCTCTACATCTGTCTTTATCTATATACAGGGTGATTCATAAATGCATTTCAATATAACGAAAGATTTTGTCTGATGTTGAAAAACGCATTAAAATTACCGATAATATTGTAATTTTTCAAGCTTTAATTAAAATTATTTCATTTATTGTAACATTACTATTACTCGCCAGCTTATGTTTAACTTTTGAAGTTTTATTACACATAGCAGTTAAGAATAACACAGATGAGTTAACGGGAAATTGTAATATTTAATTCTTTATTATCATAGTATAATAATATTACGTAGAATGTTCACTTCTCCGCAATTCTACCTCAAAACTCTGAAGCTTGAATATGTTTTATGTAATGTATATTTTAAGGTAAAACTGCTACTTTTTGCTACTTCTGTCGTCCAATTCAAATTAATGCTATCTACGAGCGACCGTCCGCTTACAGTTGGACACTAAATCGTTTTTTGCAACTTTTTCTTTTTTCATCTGAACCTGTGATAAAAATTAAAGGAAAATACATTTTGTAGATTTACGCCGGTGATGTGCATGCTGAAAAATTTCATCGAAATCAGTTAACGTTGCTACGAGCTAGAAACAGTTAAAAATGGCAAAACTCGCAGTTTTTTCACGATTTTCGGGTTACAGCTGTAATAAATCTAACGATTCCTGCATCTTTCAATGCCTGTCGCTTGTTTCCACGTCAGCCGATTTCGATGAAATTTTCGGCATGTATGTATATCGATGGCACAAATCTGCGAAACGTATTTTTAAAATTTCACAGCAACCGTTCGGAACACGCGATGCTGAATTTAAAATATTCACTGTTAGATTCGTTATCAACTACCTCGAAAATCCCTAAATAGCAAGTTTCAGAAATATCTGACGAATTATTAAATTTCGTCCACTCTTTTGCGAGCTCCTGGCTCTCTTTTTACATCACCAAATTATGCCTGACAAAGTATATTTTAAATTCGAGTAATTAACATCTCCGCATCTGTGACGAGTCGCCAAATAGAACTGAATCGATGAAACCCGTGTTTCCTCACCGAGCTCAAATGAATAAGTAAAATAGCGGCTACAATGGAACTTGACAACCCGTTGAAGAACTTTACAGCTCTCCTCTGCCCCCGTCTCGATCCGTAGCCAAGCTTTCACCGAGATAAAACCCGTGGAAAACGACGAAATTGCCAAACAAGTTAATCCTCACGAAGGGGCTGACAATCTTACAGCCCCTTTGTCGCAGAGAAATTCTTCCAAGGGTGCGAGATAATTCGTGGCAGCCGGTTAAGTCGCCGCCGTGGAATAGCTAGCTGTGCAGAGAATTTTTCCATGAATTTCCCTCGTGCCGACAATTCTACTAAAACGGCACCGCGCGTTATAACCGTATACAAGCTGACAAGTGCTTTGCCCCGGTAACCAGCACGCTCTGACACTGTTTTTACCAGAGGTAGAGACGAGACACTCGGCTACGGCGAACAAGACTTGCGGCGCATTCGACGGGAAACCTGGACGCCAGTTTCGTTAATACCACCTGGTGGTTATTTCCTCTGCCGTTGCTAAATCCATTTGCAACGTGCAGCGGAACACGGTCCACGGGACACACGGAAACAACCGTCGTGCTTTCGACGAGTCCCGCGAGACGCGGAATTAGAAGGAAAAGAACGTTGAGTATATGCCCGGGATAGCCGGTGTAATAAACAGACACCGGGATTGTAGAACCTAGAATAGACTGGTTGGCAATTAATCTGCCGTCAGTGTCGGTGAAAAGCTGAAGAAGAGATTCAAAAGCACAACGTTGGCCAACTCGTATCCGAGAGAAGTCTAATCGCGTACTATTCGAGGCTGGTAAGAGGTTACTTCTTTCACAGACGACGCTAAATAAACCGATTCGTCGATGTTATCGCGTTTGACCGACGATTCTAAACACGTATAACAAATATCTATGATTCTATTAAAACATTAACGTTCGAAATCATAAAAGTGCGGTTTCTGTTGACTGCTCGTGAAATATCGAAGGCATTTAAATAGAGTTTTATCGGTCAGACTAAGCCAGCGTACTAGAATCATATCCGAAATAAAGAAAAACACTAAATTTCATTCTCAATCCTTTTCTTCTTTGTCGAAGTGTTCTTAAAACTTTTTCCCGCTAAAATTAATCTTTTCGATGGCAGTTCTACTTCAGATTTAACGGAAGGGAAAGGATATAATACCGCGGGATTCAGATCGGCGTGGGTTTATGATACGTTAATTAATAATCGAGATGCAGAAAGAATCTTTGTTAGGAGTTTCAGAGCGCTCCTGACAGTAAAGAGAAATTAACGAAGAAAATAGTCTCAAAAATAGGAGAGAATCACGTCTGTATCCTAAACCTGATCTAAACTTCCGTCATTGCAAACTTGTCAACCGCGAACAGAGACGCGTCTCTATCAGCGATGTGCCTCGCGAGCGATCGAATCGATTGGAATTATTAAAGAAAAGATCATCGAAGAGGAAGAGGGAAAAAGAATTCGCTGGTTGCTCGTAAAAGCAATTACACGATAAACTGGCGCATGAATGCACCAGTTTGGCACGATCGCATCGTATTCGGAAGTATTCACGCGAGGTTCGATACTTTATTGCGTAGCCCAGCTACTCCCGAACGTTTAATATCCCTCCGCTATCGCGAAATCTGCTCACGAAGGATACAGAGGATTACGTCACTGGTCTCGTGGGGAGGAGGGGAGGTAGCAATTTCCTGCACGACGTGTGCCATTCGAGGAAAACAACGTTCGAGAACAGGAGATCTCAGTGGAGAGGCCGGAAAACCAAGACTTCCCCTCTCCTCTTCCGCCCCTAAACTTGCCTTCTTCTTCTTCTTCTTCTTCTTCTTCTTCGTTTTATCGGTCCTCCTGTTCTTCTGCCATCGCCTCCTTGGGAAAACGGAACACGCGTCGCCGAGGAAAATCGAAATATTAACGTTCGTGATGGGGCTTGGCTGTAGGTCCGAAATGTTGGTATCAAAGCACGACCAAAACGCAACGATATCTACCTATATACCTAACGTAATGTGTCTATTTCCGTGGTACATTTCCAGCACGTAGGAAAAGGTTTTCTAATGAAAACCTGTCGAATAGACGGAGAATGAAACAATGCTATTTCATCGATCGACTGGCTATTACTATCGTCTAAAGACACGTATTAACGTCATGACAAAAATTTCACCGTGGTACAATGACCGGGGAATTATTATTTTCGAAAGTGGCGAGAAGGGTAGGTGAACGTGTGATCGAAATCACGCGGCGCCTGCCACTTTCAGGATTAATGGCCGAATAACAGCCGGGTGTGTATCGAAATTTCACGTGAGACTTGAAAGTCTGTATCCACACACACACACAACACACACACACGTGCATACATATACACGGTGTTCCGGTGTTATTGTAAAACGGTGCGCAATATCGAAGTTCGATCGTTCCTTCGCCCGATATTACTATGCGCAACGTGTAACGCGGCATAGACACGAGCATTGCTCTACCCCCTGTGTATGCAAATTATCATGCAACCGCTATTAGATTAATTAAACATAATTGGCTAATGTGCATGATACTCGAATTGCGTTTCACCGATTGGAAGCTTCCTGAACCTATCGTCGTAGCGATCGTCGTCGAACCAAAGAGGGAAGAAAGGAGGAGAGAGAGAGAGAGAGGTGCCGAACGAAGAGAGATTTATCCGAGACACGTTACTTGCTCGTAAATACGTCGCGTTGCGCGTTTAAACGTACACGGTAATTTCCACAGACTAGCGCGATATCTCGAACGATGAAACGATCGATGGAGTTTGACGACGCTCGTATTTCACTGAACGAATGAAATTCAAACATGTTCCGGAGCAGAAGCGACGAAAAGGCGACTTCTTCTTCGATTTTGTGCGATCGTAAAGTGGAACACAGCTTAGCAACCCAATTATTTTGCAAGCGTCTTACTCGAAGGCCCAGACATTCGTACATTACATCCAACAGGCCCAAAGGAAGAGGATTAGAGCGAAATTAATTCTTTCCTACTGGAGTCGCATAATCAATACAACCAATTAAAATATTCGCGATGGTATTCGCAAGTTGGCAGAAAAATGGCGAAAGATCATCGATCATTATGGAAATTATTCCGATAACTGATCTGTTTTTAGCCTTTTAAAAAGAAAAGTTTTACGGTACCCAAAAGTTGGAAACGTCGAAACATCGAACATACAGTCCGCCATTTCACAAACTCGAACGACTTCGCTGAACACGAGGAGTGAAATCAGCTGCGTTCGATCGTTGAGAAATTAACCCGTCAACGCTGTGACACAAAACAGACCGTTACAAATTTCTTTTTACATTTCTCATTTAACTTTCTTAATATCGAAAACGTCCGAGACCAGGCGAGAAAGATTTCGCTCGTTCTTCTCTTCGAGCCTCTTTCGACACGGCTTCCTCTCTTCGAGCACGTATCGAGGAACGTCCTCGAGGGCACTTGGCTGGGTAACGAAGCGAATTATTGGCACGGTCGCCGATCGAACCAATTCCAATTTTCTGGCTGCCTGATCCGACCTATATATAATCAGTCTGTCCTCCGATATATCATCGTTCGCAGATGATAATTATTCAAAAGTTTCTCCATCTCACTTCTTAACTCATCCAGTTACTTCTCAGTCTCACTTCCGGTATCCGGGAAACACAGGGTTGTGACGCGTGCGCGCGTTCACACAGCCGCCTCGCGACAAACCCTCCATTTACCTATGTATCGCTACGAACAGTTAAAGATAATAGAACAAGTTTCTGCATGCGTATATTTCCCGGTTGTTTCTCTCTGTACCCTCGTTTCTAAGTTACAACCAATTGTGCTGCTGCAATTGGATGCACTAAGCTAACCCCCCAGCCAGTTCCCCTTAACTGTTTACAAACACTGCTTGATCCTGCTGACTATTCTGTAAGCACAGTCTTGCATAGCATTTCGGGTACCAAACTCGCTAGCTTGCTCTCTCAGTTCTGCTTGGTATTACCGCAATTTTGTGCTACTTCACGTTTCACGCCACCTGAATAAGCAATTCGCTGGTTGGCCGAACGGACGCAGGACCGTTTATCGATCCCGCAATACTCTTGCCTAATTCATACCTTAGTACGATCGAAATCGAACGCTTTATCGTACGAAGCGCAAGTTTGACGCGTGATAACACGGTAACGTGCACGCGAATACTCGTTGATAAAAGGAACCAGTGGCGGTTGCGGAGATGCGCGATCAAAAGGGGTTTGAGGTAAAGGACGATCAACGGCGGAACTCGCCGGTAATTTTTCACGCCAACGAAACGCCAGCGTCGATTTTTCAGCCGACCATAAAACTGAAATTTCTCAGGGTGTCGTTTGTTCGATCGGCGAGTCCCGCCTTTCTCTACGATCAACGCCGATATCATCGTTCCTTCTCACGTCAACCCTTCCGTCCGCTCTTCCTTCGACCGGGGATCAGTCTCTTCTTAAACTTCTCGACATACATATTTCCGGAACTTTTCTCTGCCTCTCCCTCTCTCTTTCCTTTTGACACTATTATCAGTGACACGATCGTGACCATGATTTATTTCGGAAACTAACCAGGGTGTCCTTTCTCTTCACCGAGTCAAGGATGCTTTCTTGATGGCTCGTAAAATATTCTTTAACCATTTTACTGAGGAGGATTCCAAACTTAACCCTCTTAGTATCGAACAACGGTATTTCGTTCTCTTTATGCTAGAGATATGAGTTGTGGGAATTGAGAAATAAATAGGAAAAGTAATGAAATAATTTCAGAATTGTTTCTAACAAATGATAATAATCTTGGTATTCTGTTTTTTATATATCAGTTTTTGTATCATATTTAGTGTAACTACGAAATAAATTTTAAAACAATTGTCAACAAATAGTCATTAAATCATTCCCCCTTTATTTCTTAATATGTTCCCCTATAGATTTCGTAATTATCATTTGAAACTGACTTTTCTTTCTCAGACCTTATCAAACTGGATCAGTTTTTCACGTTTTTTCACGCAAGGTGAACTTCGTCATCATACCGATCGATTATACCGATGTATAATTAAGTTACTATTTTAATTCTTTAGCTACGAAATTGAACATCTCCATTTTCAATGCATCCTCTCTGTCTTCGTCGTTACAATACTTCCTTAAATCTTACTTTTCATCTAATTCACTGTCGAACGAGTTCTTCAAATCCATGGTTGTTGAATTAACCGACAGAACGTTTCGTATCTGGTATGCGTAAGTGGTTGATCGAGTTTTCCAACTGTACACTAATCGCCGAGAGATATTGAGTACCACTAACAATCTTTTCAAACTTCGCGATACTTCCCGTAGGAATTTTCATCGAGCCTCGTCAAATTCCACCGCCTCGGAGCTTCGAGGACGATTTATGTCGGCTCGTTTGGAAACCGCGAAAGTTTCCGCATAAATTTATCGGTGATTCTAGCGTCACCTGCATCGACACCTACCCGGTGTCACTGGAACACGTCGCTACAAGAATTAGATTCCGACCAACGACGCAAACGTCGTCGCAGGAATCAGACTCTGAATCTCCGAGCATCGATACTCCGCTTTTACGTTAAGCAGTTTTGTTAAAAACGAGTTTCTCGTTAACGTTTGTGCTCGTTTACCACGGTGGAAGAGTAGCATTATTTTTCCAACGTTTAAACTGACATGGTACCACGAAAAAAAAGAAAAAGAAAAACTGCCCATGAAGCCTCGTTACGGATAAGTAGTTCCAATAACCAGCTCGTTAATCTAGCTGCGCTTTCCAAGCGAACTGATGGACGCGCAACTTCCGTTTTCCCCATTTTTTTCTTTTTTCTCTCCCCGACCAGTACCGTCCCGTCCCTTTCAGCCACTAACACGCACGCAAGTTACGAAAAAGCCTGTTTGGGTATCGCGTGAATTTATACGTCTCTGCATAGGATGCCTCTGGTATTTTTCCGGAGACGTATGACTCGACGCGTGAATTTCACAAACCCGCAGCCACCGTTCCAACTCTTCAACTCCTCTCCGTAGCCATGGAAGATCCGATAACGCGATACGATTCTCTCGTCACGAAGAATTCTGTCTACACCGCCCTATGGATGCTTTCGCTCGAATCAGTCTCGGGAAAACTCACGGAAAGTGCGTTTCCTCTTTTCAGAGCGAAAAATTCCCTGGTCCACTGCACTCCCGCGCGTTTCACATATTGTGCACACCTTCTCTTCTCCTTTCTTGTTACGTTTCTCTCTCAGCTCTCTCTTTCTCTTTCCCTCGCTCTCTCTAAGCTCTCTATCGCTCAGCTCTCTCTCTCTCAAATCTCTCTTTCCCTCGCCCTCTCTCAGTTCTCTCATTTCGCTCTCACTCACTTTCTCTCAGCGCTCTCTCTCTCAGCTCTGTCTCTCTTTCCCACTCTTCCGCTTTCCTCTCCCTCCCCCATTTCTCTCTCTCCTCTCCTCTTTCCCTGAGGAGGTTTCCTCCGTTTCTCACGGCGAAGAGAACGACCAAACTTTTGTCTAGATGGTGATCAAAAACGGTAGCCTTCGGGTAAGATAGGGAGAAAGCCAAAGACGAGAAGAATCGAGCTCGTCGAGGCGACGGGAACAAATAAGAGGTTGTTTGGCAGTTACTTAGGCAAGGGTTGCAAGGGGTGTTGGAGAGGAGACAGAATGAAAAGGATAGGAAGAACGTTTCCAGGGACTGCGAGCGGAGCAATTAAACGGAATTCCTTCGATCGTTTGTCTCGGCCGAATAACTGGAAACGAAGCCTTGTCCCGGAAAATAGAGGGAGATTCTTGCCTCGTAAAACTATGACGAAGTGTGCGTGGCAATGGATACGATCGATTATATCCTGTCTGTTCAACTCGGGGTAAATAACGAGCGTTCCTTCCCTTTCGATCTCTATATTGTCTCGAGGTGTTTTAATAAATACAATTACTCCTGGCAAGTTTCATCTCTAGGGTTTATCGCGTTCGAAAATATTCGTATCTAAATTTTGTTCCGTACTTGATTATTTTATAAGCATCCAGTTGATTCCAACCTGAGCAAATATCGCAAACGTATTTCCCTTAACGCGCTTTTCATTGGAAAAGGTGATGCGATATCTGCTGAAAGTTTGACAATTTTCAAGAATTTCTGTCTAATTTAACACTCGAAGGAGATATCGAATTGACCCTTTGAAAACTGTTATTTCACGACAGGTCTTTGCCTACTGAGATCGGAAAATTAACCTCGTCGAACCTTGCAGACTAAATTCTTCCAGCGAAGTCGAAGAATGTTAATCTGCTCTCAAATATAACTTTCCTTCGCGATCGTATCACAAATCCTATCACACAAGAAGGAACCAAGTGTTTGTTCCGTTACGGTCGGGACAGACGATTATCGCGGATAAATTTGGCAGGGGTAACAAATTAACACGGCGAAGCTAGTCGGATACGTGAAGATTGTCGCGAAACTGTAGACGGTAGAGATCGTCTAAGCCCGATGGCTGATTAGACATTAACGAGGGGTCGAGGGGGCTGGTACGGGTTAATGGGATATTAGCCGACGAATTGGAACGCAAGGGGTGGAAATTAGAAAATTAGCCTGCCAGTATTCGTCGGGACTCGATCAGGTTTGCCGGAATATCGACTCCACCTCCACCACCTTCTCCCTCGCGGCCTTTTATTAATGCCTTCGAGAGTATCGACAATCGCTCCCTTGTTTCCCAATCCAGCAAGTTTAACCGGAAGCTTGTTTGCTACTGGACTTTTGTTCAATTCCTCTCGGTTCATTGTGGACAGGCCGTTTATAATGCAAGAATCATCTTGTTAGCTAATGTTTTAACAGACACCATTAGACAGAAACTTCTGCCAACTTCTTCCTCGACTTTTCCATGGACTTTTTGAATTTCTAATTAAAACTCTCCTCTTCTCCGGCCCGTTTATAGTGTAATTAGGAGTCGCTTTATATTTATACGCGTCACTGGATCAGTCGAGAATTAAGGCGTTTTAAGAAGTTTCAGAGGTCGAGGTGGAAACAACGTGTCAGAACGGATGAAATTCTTCACGAATAACACAGTTTGCTCCTCTAGGTGTGAAAAAGTTTACACGTTTTTTCTTTTTTTCTTTTATTTTTTTTTTTTTGTGGAGAAGTTTCGAGAGGAGAAACGATTTTTCCAGAGGTTTCTTCGCGTTGTCGTTGTCCCGTTCGACTCGTTGTCGTCAGCGTCCTCGTTTGGTGTACACTTGTTCTCTATCATCACGCGAACACGGTATCAATCAAACGTTACTGTACACCGATAATCGTGATTTCGACGAATATGAATACATTTAGTAGGTTGAAGGGGCACGAGATACGTTCGGGCAACTTCATTTTCTTAACATTTCGTGAGACCTTCTTTTAAAACGTTAACTAACGACGAAAATTTGACGTTAAAATTACCATATCCATTTATCTATATTTTATTTGTTTATCGCTGTACTGTTGCATCGTTGTATCGTTACATCATTACCAGTCAATTTTCTTACATTAATTGTTAACTCTGGTTTATCAATATTTTTCGAGATGTGAAATTGTAATTAATTGTAACATTTCCTTTTATAGACACAGAAATATCGGATTATAGAGGGTTCATTCGTTTGCATCCTTGCTCTAAATAAGACTTCTTATTTCATAAATCAGAAAGTTGCAGTCACTGCACATTGACAAGTTCTTTTTCAATTTTTGTCTTACTTAGAAATTACAAAGAGGAATTAATTAAAAAGAATGGTACTGTATTTTTGTATAATAAATAAATTTCCATCAAATTTGGAAATATTTCTCCATATTTTTCTTTGAATTGTTGCTCCAGTTCTTCCTGATTCTTAAGAGAAATTTTTCTTAATCCTTTGTTTAAATTTCTGCTGGTAACCGGTCTATAATTAAATTTCTCTCTTTTTAAAGAATAATTGATTACTATGTGTGTTATACTATTTTATATTAATAAAAATCAATTACTGCATTTTTAATTTAAAATTCACGAATGATTTCGCATCTAACTTTAAACTTATATGTGGCAATTATTATTAAATCCTTTCGTTTATTTAAATACTTAACAATACTTTTTTCCGCTGGTTTATGTTCCTTTCCTTTTTTATTTTTCTATTCTCTCGCTCCTTTTCGCGGATTGTTCTACATTTGGCGAAAAGTGAATATCGTCGTACGAGAAATTATTCCTCGTTTGGTGATAAATCACGATCATCAAACACGGATTATTCTACTTGCAAATGAGTTAACGTTCGAAATACCGAAGCAGTCGTGAACGATTGATTTACGTTCCCGAAGAAAATTACTACAATTGATGAAAATACAACAGCACCAATCATACGTTCCAGCATTATCAATTCTTGTCACACAAATGGAAGCCGGCGACGATCGCGTTCCGTCCACAGTGGTAATCAGGAAGGCCAACCTCCTCACGACACTTTTCCATTTCTTTCTTTTTTCCTTCTTTTTCTTTTCTCTTTTTTTTTTTTTTATCGTGTTCACGCCCACCGTAGGATCGATCGGTGACTTACAATCAGCTCTCGTGTGCGTGTACACGAGGTGTCCAAACGTTTCTAACCTGCCGCCACTTACAACGGCTTTAATCCCGTCGATTAGTTTTGCGTCGACTTGCTCTCCTATTCACGTGACCCTTCCGCTAGCTGAATTTAGGCGTCGCTAATGATTCAAACTCCTGGCTATTATTTCTGCCAGTTTACCAGAGGTGTACGCATATTCGTTAAACACACAATTCTCGAGTTTCTGCTGTGCAATCAGTTTCGGCCTGTGGTTGATCTTGCGATCGTTCGAACTTAGTTAAACTTTGCTGACTAAGATGCTTTCGACTTCGAACGAACAGTCTCGTGTTTGAGGGACAAGAGGATGAATAGGAAGATCCAGTTTATTTCAAAGTTGAATGTTTTTACAAAGTGAGTAAAGTATGCGTCGATCGATTGCTAAGTGGTTGTGTTTTGCTACTTTCTGTTCTTGAATTATTCACTCTTTACACAGTGATTCTCATTAAAGCAGTATAACTATTTTAACATTGAACAAAACGATGATCCAGCGTGTTTAAATGATCACGACCTTGCATTCTTAGTGTGTTAATTTTGGACAAGAGGGGATCGTGAATTTTAGCGAACATTCGACGACAACGTTGAACTTACTTTTCTAAAGGCGCGTTTGACACGTTTTCTGACTATTGAGAATGAGAAAAATTGCCTTCCAAGCTCAAAGTTATAAACCTAAT
This sequence comes from Anthophora plumipes, assembly GCA_951804975.1. Lineage (NCBI taxonomy): Eukaryota > Metazoa > Arthropoda > Insecta > Hymenoptera > Apidae > Anthophora > Anthophora plumipes. Next base: position 22,697,119 of record OX638116.1, on the reverse strand, counting down.
GTCCTCTCGCAATGAAAAGTACCTTAATCCCTGAATACATGCTAACAATGACACAAAGTTCCAATTTCAGAAATAAATTCGTAAAATCCGTGTCACAATCGTTTCGCGAGGTTCCACGGTGCTCTCGATATCCAAAGAAGCACCTGAAGTGTGAATCACCTGAGATTTCAACGTTTCTAATTCCACAGTCCACCGGTTTATTGATTGTTCGTGTAGTTCGCGAAATCCGACGGATTCACCGGTGTAGATTCTATATTAATCTAAGATCAACAAAGTCCACGCTGTCCGTTTATAGAAAGGGACGATTAATTACGAAAGAACAGCTGACGGTTACCGGACACCGATGATATTGTTAATTAAAAACTGTTAATCGGTGTGTTTGTCGTGCAAATTGATCGCGCTGTGAATCGTTCATCTTTGATACAGACGAATGCGTGCCATGGCTGGAAACATTTTCCCCTATTGCGAGCACGCCTTAAATTGTTATCTACGATCGATTGTCCATAATGGTGATATTATCCACGGAAGGGGACACGGCAGCCACGGGGTCGTGAGTCAAGTGCATAATGTGGTCGCGTTGATAAACGACTCGGCAGTAATGGTCTCTTCCCTCTCTCTCTCTCTTTCTCTCTGCTCTCCTCTCCTCTCCACTGTTCGTTCCTGGTCTCGCCATCAGCCCCTATAGCCTCGTTAAGATTCAAAATTTGTATAATCGAACGGCAGTTGTTTGCTTAGAAAAAAAACTTTCTCCGTTCCTCGCGCGCACGACGACGGTAGGCCGTCATTTTCTCGTCAAGAAATGTAATTTCGCTCGCACGCTCGCTTGCAGCCGTCGTGTCGTCTCCACGGCGGCGAACTGTTGCCCGGCAAAACATTCGTATCAGCGATAAGAGAGACGGAGAGAGAAAAAGGTAGGAAAAGGGAACAGTGAAAGGAAAAGACTTCCATATAAATTCTGTCGAATCGTATGAACGAAACGTTGAAAGGCTTTAAAGCAGAATTACGTTCAAACAGAGCACACTTTCGGATTAAAAATTTCACGATGCCATTACATCGAGTAAATTCGACGATTGAATCTTCCGCTTTGCAGAGAAGATACGGTAACGCTTTGGTGGATCAAACATTCGCGTTCGCCTTCGAGTTTCTCCGCGCGATCGAGTCTCCAGTTTATTTTTCAACGCCTTGCGAAAAATAGGCAGAGCAAAGATAGAGAGAGAAAAGGAGAGCGCGAGAATGGAAGAGAAAGAGAGCCAGAGTGAGAGACCGCGAAAGTCTGAGAGCGTGAAAGAGTTAGAGTGAGAGTGAGTGTGAGAGAGAGAGAGATAGCGAGAAAATGACCGAGAGTGGGAGAGAATGAGAGTGAGAGCGAGAGAAACAGCGAGAGAAAAGCAGAGCGAGTAAGAGAGACAGAGTGACTGAGAGGAAGATAGAGAAGGATGGAGGAGGGAAAGATGACCCCAACGCGAATATTAGCCGATTGTCGAAACGGCTCGACTATCGAACGACTAGACAGCGCTTACAAGCGTCTAATAGGAGGTCACACCTTGTCTCGGGATAACGAGCTAGGGGCTCGCGCGACGTTTTCGCTGCAACGAATGTACACAGAACGAGCATTTCGCCCCCGGAATTCTAGGCGTAACCAAGCCGCTCTATCGTCCCGATATCCTCCTCCGGGATTTGCCGAGACAGGAGAACTCCATTCGAACTCGACGAGACCCACCATCGAGTGGGAAACGAGTTTCACTGAATTTCTACCGAAATAATACCACCAAGGTCCCGTCCTCTTCTCCTACGAGCAATTCCATCTAAGACCGACCAACGTCTTACCGACTTCATCTCTCCGTGGAAACTTTAAGATCGTTCCAATTCGATTCTCGTATCGTATGCCTTAAGGTGACGCACTTCGCCTGTTTACTACAAATAGAGGATTCAGTCCTACTGAAATATACATATATGTTATCGCTAGGGACGTGTACACTGCCGTTTATAATTATTAAATCGTTACACGTGAAATGGCAGATTGATCGATGAAGCTTTAACAGCGATAACAGCGATAAAATCAAGGAAACGTCTTGACAATGTGTATCAATATTAATCCGGAAATCGTAAATTCAATTTCCCCCTCAAATTTTTCCCTAACTCCTACAATATAGCCTTAATTCCTTTACAATTCCTTTTCTCATTCATTCATGAATCTCCAATATCTCTCTCGGTCCAAAGAAAAAAAACACCTTTCGCGATATTTCATCTAACTCTTCGAATCTTATTTATCCAGGAAGGGAGAGAGAGAGAGAGAGAGAGAGAGTTGTAAATTCATTACGGCAGACTCAACCAAGCCGTGTAACGAGAAAGCGTCTCCGTTTAATTCAGTCTCCGGCGCGAATTAAAGCCGGTTCGCTATAAGCTTTAAACTGGTAGGATATCAGAAGATACGGTCTCTACGCGTTCAACGATGTCGAGCTGGTCGTTTCATGTCTCATTCTATCCACGAGCTAGAGCCCCACCTACCCACCTCTCTTCTCCAGGGTATCGTCTTCGTTCACGAACGAGACGCCGCGCAATTCCGGTTAAACAATTAAGGCTGAGATGAACTTGTCCGGTCCGTGATTTCGCTACAGTTCCGCAGGTAGTTAGCGGTCCTAGTTCACGATACGAGGGTGTGAGTTAGATGGGCTAGGTTCGAGGGAGGCAGAAGGCATGGTGGGCTGTTCTCCAGGGACTGTAGATGACCAACAGTTTAACCAGAAATTCGATCAGTTTGTCGCCGTAGTTTAAGCACTGGTTGGCTGCACGACGTCGACAAATATTAGATTGCAGTCCCGATGTAGCTTAAGTAGCCGCATTGTTTATGTTCGTCCTTCCATCCTATGCTTTCCACTAGATTCGTCGAATCTCCCTATTCGATCCTCGTCTCTGTGTGTGCTCTATCAGTAATTTCAACCGAATTTCCAGGTGTAACTGATCGAGACTCGAACGAGGGACCATTAAACGCAGAGAGGATCAGCGCATGTTCCTCTCTCTCCCTGTTGGTACCGCTACACTCGATTTTCTCATCTCCATTTCCTCGCGCAATGGCATATCAGCTTTCAGGATTCGACTGAATTTCTATGCCTGACGCTGTTTACACTCGCATTTCTCCGCGTCATTTGGCAACCTCAGCTTTTACCATGCTCAGCCCTGAGCTTTCGTGCAAGTAAATAAGTGGCTAACCCAAGTGTCTGTCCCGGTGGGTCACACTTTGACTAAAGGTTAACGAGGTTCGGTCTGCTTTCGGTTACGCCGGTAATGTGGCGGTCTAACCTGAGAGTTTGTTAACTGCGTTTAGTGGCGCGTTGACGCGAGCAAAAGTCTCTCCTCTCTGTTACGAGGGAACGAACTCGCTCCATCGATCCAACGAAAAATGGCCCCAACTCTAAGTGCCTCCTTTTCTCCCTTTTCATGTTGTATCCCTTACGATTTTTCACCCAGTCGATTTCACGTAATCGATGAACTACGAAGTAGATACTCGTTGAAGCATTTCGTTTAGAGATTTTTTTCTCGATTCTTTTCTATGCTTTTTTTCTGGTAGAGTAGTCACAGCTTCTTGTCTTGCGTTGAGATAAATTTCAGCTAATCTGAAATTTGTGAACTGGGATGACTTGGAAGGAATTTCAAGGATCTGGAATAGGAACTATGCGGACATAAAGCGGAGAAAGTGAAGTTTCCCTTGGTTGAAACGGATCGAAATACCTCGACTTCGAGCTAACGAGATTTAGGTCTAGTCTCGGTTACAGTAACGGTGTCGCGGTTACCCCTCTGCCAAGGTTTCTGGCTTCAACCGTGCGCGACACCCTTAGTGACGACGTTTTAACTAGAAAGACCATTTGAACATTCATGAAGCAGTTTCATTGAGTGGCCTCGCTCGACCCAAGTCTCGTGTATGCACTGAACTTTCGCCCCATCGTCGTGGTTGTAAGACGATCTTATTGCTGTACGCGATGGAACCGGCTCGCTTTCTAAGGAGACAAGTTTTAGAACCATTTTTAGATGTATTTTTTAATATCCTGTCGGTTAATCTCTTTGAAATATTTCGACTATCGCCGTTCAGGTGCGAATTTAGCCTTTTGAACCTAAAACTGATAATTATTTTGGGATATCTGACGTAGATTGATGATTTCTCTTGTTTGTTCGAGATAAAATTGATTCCATACTTGTACATATTTTTATTTAAAGAAACTTGTGTGTTACTTTCTGTTTGGTGGTTAAAAAAAATAACAATTAGGCATTAGAAAGCTAATTTCTTTGTAACAAATTCGTGTCTAGAGACTCGTTTTGGCTTGAAAGTTAATAACAAAAAATAAAAAGGAATTTAACAACCTTTTTTCTGCAAACAAAAAGGAAAACGTGAAAAATATCCCAAAATTCTAGGCAAAAATCTCTTATCCAAAAATCTCTGAAAAGGAGAGAAATTTTCCTAACAAAATTTTTTGAGATCAACGTAAAAAACTATATTTTAGTCTGTTATTCATTAACAGATGTTCGTTACACTTTTGCAAATTTGTGTAATGTGCATCATACGCTTCTGCAAGTTGAAGTGGGTGCAAGAAAAGCGTATGATCTGCAGAACTCAGAGTTTCTGTGACTATGAAACACTTTTGGTGCTTAGATCTCTAGAAAAACAAGCAAATAAAAAATGTAATTAACTAAGAATTCGAAAGGAGGCTCTCAAAAATATCACAGATGATCACCAAGATCATAAATTCAAAAGCCTAGAGACAGATCGCTCTACTTTACTTTTTATACCAAAAAGAAACCAGGGAACATAGACTTTGTCACGTTTATACATACAACGTGTACAAATGGTCGATACAAGCTGTTGCGCAAAATTAGTTAGCAATTAGCAGCCACATTTACGCTGGAGGTTTCGTGTCGACTAGAAAGCTCGATTCTCAACGATGATCTCACCTAATCACGATGCTAGTTTCCCAGCGATCAAACGATACCAGAGAAGGATTTTCAATTATTCGTAATTGCAAGTGGGTAACCGCAGCGTGTTGCTGTTTCGTATCTCGAAAAGTTTCTTCCCACCGCCAAGGTCCCGCCACCTGGCTTACCCTTAAATTATTTCTCGCTTTACGTGTTTAATAATCGCGCTAGCACCGGTAATAATGGGCCAACATTAACGGTACGTGAAGGGAAGAGAGAAAGGGAGAACGGTTGGCCGTTTCCATTTCAACTATAACACAGGTTTATTCCAACAACGTGGCTCGTTACTCGTCGCGAGTCTAATTAAGGTCATCCATTGCCGTGCACGACGATCCGAATGATTTACCACCGTGCACAGACAAGATACAAACACGATAAATCTTACGAGTCACGCTCTGTCTTCGGTTCTAGACTCAGAAACTGTGTGTGTCACTTGGTGAACTTTTCCTCGAGTTCGATTAGTCCTGTAGAGTTGTATAAACAATGTCGGATAGAAAGATATCAACGGGAGGGAACTGTTCGAGGATTTCTCTGAACGAGATCTCGTTGAACCTATTCAGAACATCGATCAAAAGATAAATTAACGACGATCCCCTCTTCTGATATACGTTCCTTTACAGAAATAACAACACACCGCGCTTCCTGACTCGCCATCTTCTCGGGCTCGCGTTTCGTTTCGAATCAGGACAAGGATTAAAGGTGAAAGGGCGGAAAGATTCGAGTGGGAAAACTTTTCCACGGTGCCAGGATAAAGAGTATAAAGGAGTATAAGAAGTATTCCCGACGGGAAACGAGGAGAGGAAGAAGATAGAGTCTATAATACAAAGTCTCTGTCAGGGTTGGAAGGCCGGAGGTACGCTTGATCGGACGAAGCATCTCTCCGGGGCTCTTTTGTTCGAAACACTGAATCCGTTTACGGCGATTTAATTGAGCCTAGCTAATTGACTATTCAAAAAGGTACTCTTCAACCCCGGACAGGATGAACGAACAAGCCGAGCGAGCGTGCCACGATGTATATATATATATATATATTTCCAAGCTGTCGTTCTGAAAAATTCCAACTTCTCACCGTGGCACACCATGCCACGTGGCACCTGCTTCGCGCAAACCTTTGATCTATCCAAGGGATTAATAAAACTCCGGGATTAGCAGCGGTGATCTCGTTAGTTTCTCTCGGCCTGTCGCCGCCAGACCTTCATAAACGGCGCGTTTAACGCTGTTAGTCGAGGGGACATTTTTCACAGACACCTCTGGTACGCGTGAGATGCTTTCATAAACCGCGATATACACCATGTTTGGTATCGGCTTAATAACGCTCCGGATGTGCCTGTGAGGGTTGTATAAACCCATGGTAAAACACGAGAGCGTCGTGTATGTGTACGTTCTTATCGTGTGAACGAAATTTCTCGAATGCCTGAAGAAAATTGAAGTTCGAGGAAATTTCCTAAACGCAGCTCCGTTCGTTTTTGGGATTCTTGAGGCGAAGTGTGACGCGCGGCGTTCCAACGCCTGATTATCAAGAAAGATAGAAGCATCCCGGGATGGTATTCGCAGCGTCGGGTTTCGACGTGGCGGTGCGAATTCCGGTTTGTCTGTTGTTGGGGATTTTCGCGGGTAAGCAAGGGAAAACGTGGTTGGAATCGACATTAACGAGCTGCTGCGCGAGGATTCGCGCGTAATAAGGCACGCGAGGTATGCGGAAATGGCGGTCGACGCGTGACATTGGCCGTTTCGTAGCTACGAAACATCGTAACGACGATTAGGCGGTGCTTTCCTCTAATTAAAATTGCATCAAGGGAACCTGTTGACCACGAGGGGAGAAAGAGTATTTGGTTGTTTTTCCTTGTTTTCTTTTTTCTTCGTTTTTTCCCCTCTTGTTCCCTCGGTTGCCAACGGACGATTACTTAATGAGGGATTAATGTCAGCCGCAGACACCATTTTGAACCACAGAAGCATCTGCGTTCAGTTGTACATCCGATCGATTTTCGTGTCACACCAGATACATGACATTTTTATAAATGGAACAAGTAGGCTGCATATCAGATTTAGTTGCATTTTAAAGCTACCGTTCGAGTTCTGTTCTGGTACACAGTAATCGCTTCGAAATGCCACATCGTTTTCGGTCTATTTCAAAATCCCCCGGAACGTATTTATACCGACCACTCGTTTAAACGATTTGATTCTATCGTGTGAATCATTTAATAGCGGAGAACGATCTATTTGAAAGTGGCTGATGATTATTTAACGAGGAACACTCGGAAAATCCAGATAACAGAGAGGTTACAGAGAAAGAGAGAGGAATTGTTTTTTATTCTCCTCGTTTCGCGATTACGTAGTTAATGGAAAATTAATATGGAACCTCTTTTCTCCCTCTTTTTCCCTTTCATAAAACTGCAGGAAGCTTTTTCGTTGGAGCGTCGCTCCGAAAATAACGATCATCTCGTTATGAATCTTTTTCTACGAATTTCCTTCGCGTAAAGTCCCCCCTATCTCTTCGACTTTTATTCTCCCGTGGGAGAATTATTCCTCGAAAGTACAAGTCGTTCGCCGTGGAATTTCCCGGGCGAAAATCTCACGATCAGTCCAGCCGGCGGCTCTTGGTTGAATCCGCTAATCGAGCAGCGCAATTAACGCGGCCCGTTTATTTCGGGCCGCGACGAAATCACCGTGGAAATAATTAAAATTTCGGCGTGGAACGAGCCGCGTCGAAAATTATGTTCGCCCGGTGGACCACGGCCAGATAAATCGCCCCGACGAGTAAAACTCAGTCTGTAACGGCCTCGTGTTTCAAACCCTTCAATTTGAAAGAATTTCGCGAAAAAAATATCGTCGACGAGCTTGCGCATTTTTTCCCGAATACGCTACGCTCGTTACAGGATCAAACTGTTGCAAACCGAAAGGCAAACCGATCACAGACAAATTATTATTATTATCATTCCACGGCTTTATATCTTAATTGAATCCAGACACAATTTTGTCGACGAATTTATGCATTTTTGCTGATTACACTAAGCTCGTTACACGATCAAACATTTCCAAACTGAACCTAATCTGTAATCGAACCAACAGAGAACTATCAGAGACAAATTATGATTATTTCACATTTTTATATTTCAATTGAACTCAGCGTCAATTTTACGGAAAAATGTCGACGAACTTGCGTATTTTCATACACAATGAAACAATTTCAAACCAAGCCTAGCCTGTAATCAAACCAATAGAGAACTGTTGCAGAAAAATCATTTCCTGACTACGCTAAGCTTGTTACACGATCAAACAGCCTCAAATCAAGCCTAACTTGCAATTAAACCATACAGAGAACGATCAGAGCGAAATTATCATCATTTCGCAGCTTTATATCTCAATTGAGCCTAGCCACAGATTAATTCACATTACCGTACTAACACTCTGCAAGTGACATGGAAACTTGCGGACCATCAACAACGACGGCAAACATCACGGAACACGATAGTTATCCCATGCAATTACACTCCTCGCTAGGTAGTTCAACGATGAACTATCCGAGAAGTAACAGCGCTAAGATCATCAAAGATAACACGTCGTAATCTCGCAAGTTTAACGACTATCATTTCGAATAACAATGAGAATATCCTCCTCGGAATCTCTAAGAAACTAGCACAGTCGATCGTTTTGGAGAGGAACGGTAGTCCGAATGGTAACTTGTTCCTTTCGAAAGTGGGCTTCTTCAGTCTTACAAGTCGATTGTGTACCGGAGCCCACTATTTTACAGCGGGGTCACTCGGTTCTTTAACGACTTCCGTGAACTTTCCCCTGAGCTACGCCGGTATAAAGTCTGCTCGACGTTATCTCGCGCGCTAAAACGTAGAGAGGGGATTCGTTCTGGAGACTGCGCCGAGTTTCTCCTCGACGGTGTACAACTGTATCAGCTTAAACGAACTCTCTCTCTCCCTCTCTCTCTTTCTCTCCCGCTCGTTCGTTTTCTCTCCCCAAAACTCGTTCAAGATACGAATACGAATACGCTTGTTTCCCCGATACCAGCTTCTCCGGTTGAAGTGTGATCGCGAGCGAATTCCCCATTCGTTTAGCGCACACAGCCACCCGAAACGAATTAATCGAAACGCTCGATTAATTGGGGAAGTTACCGCGACGAAAATGTCTCGATTTCAAGACCACATAAAACAACTATTCTACCCGTTCAATGGATACATTTCTTTCGATATATTTAGATAATGGTTCCGTAAGAATACTGTTCAGAATTACAACGTAGCTTGTCCTCGAAACAGTAAAAAGAGTAATTAAGGCCCGCTGCGGAAAGTGTACGAGGATCCTGAATTGCTTAACAGATGTCCGTGGAGCTTAGCTCGTAGATTAACAACTGCTTTTCTCCAGTGTAAGCCATTTAATGTGTGTCCTTCGGCGAAACAGCTTGCAGGATTAAGGTTTGTAAAGTATATGGGTCATATTGTCGCCTCTTCTCTATGGTGACCAAGATACATAGTGTGATACAATGAGTAAAGAGACAAAGGACTCTGGTTAAAAAAGATATTCGAATAAGAAGTACAATCCTGTTAAAATCAGAAATAAAAAACAATCTTTCAACTACTCTGGTAGACGATCAACTCTCTCGCAAATGTTTTCTTTCCAACACAATTTTGCTTCGTTCTCATCACTGCCTCGTGTAATCATGCATCCATTTTAGACGAATCACCAATTGTTAGAGTGGAGGAAAAATTTGAAAATTGGTCCTCGAGACCTCTGAACCGACAGGCTGGGATATTAATACTCATAGTCAAACCGCTCTTTTGATTTTTCTATGTTATTGCTCCTTCTAATGGATATAGAGACTTCGATTCTACCTAATTGCAATGGGAATTAGGTGGAAAAATTAGGTAGATAGTGAGAGTCGAATTTACTTATCGATTTACTCATCGAATGATAATCCTGCTTGAACTTACGGTGAAAATAAAACTCAGCCCAACTACGTCGAATTACGTCCTATTAAAAGAATCCTTCTGTGCAATCTCGAGGAGGAGAGTTGGTCGTATCAACGTTGACGAAATTCGTGAAAAAGATAGAGGGAGCGAATCGACCGTTTACAAAGTCAGTTTTAATTTCACGGTCGTAAAGATTCCCGTGACTGGTGCGGGAAGAGCGCCGCAGCGGGAATGCAGTTTTGATGCCGCGGCGGGAAGAATTTCACCGATTCAATTTCGTTGATGGACAAAGTTGCTCCAAAGTCGGAGATGAGTGACACTCTGCGCGTCGGAACGATTTCAGCGTCCCGATTCGCATAATTGAACGAACTTCGGGGCTTCTCTCGAATGGCTCAGCTCACGATTCATTGCAGTCGGAATAAATTATCCCGTTTTTCTTTGTCCGTTTCCTTTCTCTGTCTTTCGCCTGCCACGAAATTAATCGATTACCGAAACATGCAGCTTAAACAGTACCAGAAAAGCACTTAAGCACTTTCTTTCAGGATGAAAGGTGATAAACCAGTCGTCAAATTTCCCATTAACATTTATTCTAATTTTTCCTTTACATTCTCCGCCCTTTCGTCTTATTTAACACGTCCATTTCCATCGAAAAGTCACCAGTGACGTGGTGTACTCTAAAAATTCGTTTTCCATCTGAATTTTTGACACGATATTCGCGACCGTTCGACAGATTATCGACAGCGGCAGCGAACGTTTTAACAACGCAGTCAATTATCCAACGTCCAGAATGTCTGTATTCACGTTCGCCTAATTATTCACTTACGGAAAGTAAAGAATAATAATAAAATAAAAATCAGTGCTCGTTACGTCGTCCATTCAAACTTTCATCTCGTTACTACGAATCCGCGCGCGCGGTAATACGCCGCTGCGTTCACTCAAACTTAATCGGCTTGAACTGAAACTTTGACCGAAAGTTCGCGAAAAGCGTGCACGTTTCAATGGAAATTCCAACGAAAGCCTGTCCAATTAGACGATACTAGAGCAGAGGAAAAGTGGGAGGCTGGTTAGGTGATGCGTGGAGAAACGTTTCGCTAGTCGATTCCCACTACATCGATTACACGTCGCGGCATTTTAGCCGCAACAGTACTGCCACCGTGCCGTGTAATTTAAGCTTCCGGCTTTTATTCCGATTTTCCGTCCTCCTCGTCATTTTTTTTTTTTTCCACCGGAACCACCACCGAAAATATACGCCGATTCGTCAACGATTTCCTCACCTCTCCACCACCTCTGTCATCCCTTTATTTTCCGCTTCCCTCTCCCTCTTTTTCCCTGTTTTTTCTTTTTTTTTTTTTGTCCAAAATTTCCCGGGGAATTAGAGGGTGCGAACAATTCGAATAATTCGGGATGATTCGGTTTCGAAATTCGTCAGAGCTGCGCGCGATTAGCGCGCGTTCGAAGCGTGAAAATTCTGTGCAACATTCCGCCGCAAGGCTGTTTCCACTAGATCATATCAAACATCGTGTTTGACAACGCTCGTGCTCCCGATGATTACCAAACGAATTTTTGATCGGTCCTGCTGTGACGCGAACGCTGTGTTTCGTCTGTTGTAAATCAGCCGAGGAAAGAGCTCGCGTCCGCCAGTTAATATAAATTCTGCTGTTTCGACAATGGAAAAAAAGACACGCACAGTATGAAATAAGAGGGATTGCACGTGTAGGATATGATTATTAATGGATCCTGTCCAAGTTACGTTAAAAGGAAAAAATAACTGTTCGATGTAAAATAAATACGAGTGACACGTAAAAAAAAGCTGTTTTAAAAATGGCGACAGCGACTATTCGATCTGTTCTCTCGGTGTACGCTGCGCAGTGAACTAGAAACTTCGAAAAACTGGCGAAAATTCAAAATTTCGTCAAATCTTCCTTGAAAGTTCGTAATGAACGGTGGAAATTTCAAAGTCGCTGACAACAAATTCAAAACGTAAGAAAAGCTCCAACTTTATCCGAATAAAGAAAATTCGAATCTCTATCGAGCAAAGAGAATTAATAAAACAAATCAAAGTAAATTCAACACTATGCACAGTGGAAACTGTCTAACTTCGTCGAGAGAAAGAAAATGCGAATCTTTGTTGAATAAAGAACATTAATAAAATAAACAAAAGTAAATAATTTCATGAAACGTATAATTTACTTTCCATTCAAAGTGAAACTTTTGATTTTGAAAAGTTTCGTTGCAAAAGCGCATTGGAGTTGATAGATCGATCATTAAAAAAGAAAGAAAAGTATTCGTGCTGCAAAGAGTTAATTCACAGGGAAGAAGAAAAACATATTGTTTCAATTAAGGTTGAGAAATTTGAATTTAACCATGAATTATCAATCAACTGTGCACTGACTGATTGATTGATTGATTCTCGCCTTCATCGAGGCGTTCAACTAATCAAATTCGTCGCCAACTTACTAGCTAACTCTCCTAATCTTTTTTTCTTCAAATATTTTCCATTTTTCTGCATATGGTTGATAGTAAGGTGACGATTCCTCGCGGGAAAACCGATAATAACGAAAAATCCCAATATACTTGTCTCTCGCAGCTTGACCGGGAGTTTTTTTTCACAGGCTAGCTGGATTAACCGGGATAGCGCGGAATTAAAAAAAAAAAAAAAAAAGAGAGAAGGAAAAAGAAAAAAAGACAGTGGGGACGGTAGGTAGAGAGATTTCAACGTGTTTCGCTGTTACGATCGTCACGCTGTCCCGACGAAACGACAGTGACTGATCGTCTGCGGCGACCATAATGAAATAAAAACGAAGAGCAAAAATCGTGCCGACGAAATTGATGCATCGAACTGTACGTGTCTTATGTCTCTGTGAAGCTGAGAAATACTTGAAATCCTGCGAGTCCGATGAGCTATCAAATAAATATTAAAGCGACACTGTCACCGTGACAACTCGTCGTTTGATCATAATTTAATGCACCTATCGCTACTTATACGTTGTTGCAATTTCATTCAGATACGATTATAAATGTCAGATCGTTTCGGTGAGATATTTATTATTAAAAGTGTGATATTTCTCTGCTACAAACGAGAAAATAGGTTAGATCTGTTAAATACATCGAAAGAGTGATTATTTTAAATGTATCGTCGCTTCTGCTATCAGCAGATAGAGTAAAAGTTAAAATGAAGTTGTCAAACGATATGCAGCATCAAATGGACGACTGTCAGAGGAAATTCAATTTCTTTCCTCGCGGTAGCATTCGCGATGAAAGCTTTGATTTTCGATTATAAATCTTTTCAAACCTTCGTTGCCTCCACTGTACCACTTAAAATTGAAATGAGCTAATGAAATTGACAAATTTTACAAAGATTAAGGTCTAATAAATTAAAAATTGTCGAAAGAGTCTATTTCCTCGGCAATAGAATTTTTAATTATTTTACCGGAAGCGTCTATCAATTTTTTAAATTATATCGAACGGTATGAGTTACTTCTTTTGTCGAGAAGTTAAGAGAGTTAGCTTACCAGATGACGTGTATGAAAAATTGTGAAAAAAGTTACTTGCAGAGAGCGAAAAGTACTCGAAAGGAGTCGAAGAATGAGCTGAAGTATTCGTGATCATGTTATAGACCGTGGCAAACGAAGGGAAACCGACTGTTTTCTTCCGTTACAAAATTTCATTAATCGAGCATCGATAGTCGAAAATCCCGCGACGAATCGCCTCGTTCGAGAAAAGTGACAACGATTGAAACAACCATTAACGAGCATCCCAAGGTTCTCCGTCTCGCAGGTTCGAGTGGAAACCATCGCGTCGATGGAGAATCGTTAAGACGATGGCCTGGATGGATCACGGGTGACGCAACATCCTGCAGTGCTCGAGGAGCACGAATTAATTCATAATGCCCGGTGCAATTAAGGTTGCTCGCGAATTCAGCAGCGTTGTTACAGGGGCCGAATTCACCGGCGAGCTTTCGCCGGGGAGTGCTCGCCCAGAACTTCTTGACACAACAGAAACTTTAAAGTCAGCTTAGTGCTTAAGTCTGAAGAAAACTCCTGCCTCTTTCCCTCAACCTTCTCTCCACCCTTTATCTCCTCCTGCCTCGTTCCTCTATCCGTCTCTTCCACAACCATTCCACCCCTACGTTACTCCTTCGCTCTTCCCCGTAATCCCCTCGCGTTGTTTCTCCTTTCCTCGTTTCCCAGCTGTCCGGGAACATCTTCCACCATCCGAGTGGAATCGCAACGCGAACGTTAGAGGTGGAGAAGGGAAGAGAAAAAACACTCCTCGGGAAGCTTTATAGGCGACTTAACGACGGAACTTCTCGCTGGGTCTGACGTCGAGAAAAATTAGAATTGTCCACGTTGCACCCGCGATTTCTCGCTGCTAGCAAACTGTCCTCTCCCCTCTTTGCGAAATTTTACCCCTGAAGGGAATTGTGGCGAAGAGAGAGACCACTTTGAGTGGACGACGGTTCTCTCTTTAACGAAACACAAATTATTTCGAATTTTTTCAAGTTGTTTTTTTCTTATTCGAAGGAGCTTCGTCACTGAACAATGTTTTGCTTCAAGACTATGGAACAAATAACGCAATGTATATTTCTCGATGATTAAAATTATCCTACCTTCTATTAAAACAAAAGAGCTCACGTCATTTGAAAAAAATTACGTTTAAACAGTGTACAATGTTAACATCTAGTCGCCGTATTTAAATAATAAATGAACAATAACTATACTTTCTTCCTAAAAATCTCTCTCGACCTAAACTGTTCTGTACTCGATGCTTTGCTCGTGACTGTCACAGGACGAACTGTTAACGATTATGCCAAGTAACAAGATATTTGGCGTGGTTGATGTTTATCATGGTTACGAAATGATGGGACGAAGGGGAAACCGTGAGATCTAAAGAACGATTCGCGAAGTATTCCCGCTAACAGGCTGTGTCTATTAATCATCATTTGTCGAAGTGAACGCGAACGTCTCGAAGATCGAATCGTACCCTCGCGATTAATCACGATATCACCGAGCATAGCAAAGATAAAGGCACTACTTTAACCTGGGATTCGAGAGTCGAAGAAAAGACCGTTTTCCCTTTGCTATTTGTCCGGCGATATCGCTGTTGGAATTTATTCGCTCGCCTTCCCACCACTCTTGCTGACCTATTCTCCCAGGCTGGTTCCCTCTATAAATCGGGACGCTGTTAAAAATGATACATTGAAACGGGAATTGGAAACTCTGGATTACCCGATCTTTCACTTTCCTCGGTTCTGATGATGTAGATGGAGGATTTTTGAAAAATGGAATCGACCAACGATGAACCGAAGCCTGAATCACAAAATTTCCAGAAGCTGAAAGGATCCGTGGATCGAATGGGAATTCTCTGCCGTCGAAGCATTCCTGTATTACTTTCAAGTAGCATGGAAAACGTTTCACGCAACGTTTCTACTGAATCAGAGCTGCTTAATTACTTGCTCGTGAGTGAATTTCTTCTCTCAAGATTGCCACATTTTCTGGCTCGAGCAGAAAGGCACGAGAAAAAGGTCTTCCCACCACAGTTTCTTTCTTTCCCTAGTCAGAGACAAAAAGAAGGAGAAAGAACAGAATTTGTAACAGAAACAAATACTCTAAAACCCAACGAAACAACTTTCCCTCTTTTTAAATCGAACATCGCTGCATGAGCGTAATAAAAAGAAACTCTGCAACTGAAAAATAACTGTACGTGGCATAAACTCTGTTCGTGAACCTCAGTCCATCACGGTTGAGATACATTCGAAGGAGAGATTTGCTCCCAAGCAAGAAGTTACGCAGCTCTGCTGCAAATGAAAGTAGCGGCAGAATAATTCCGCAAGACGGCGAAAGAAAAAAGAAAAGAAATAAACGATGAGAAAATTGCAAGGGGTAAGCAAGTAACCAGCGTCGAAAATCTTCGCGCAGACCGTCCCAAACTGTTCAATACCGTCAAAGAGAGAAAAAAGACACAGATTCGACGAGTCTTCGCTGATCATCTGATCGTACAAATAATCACCGCTAATGGAACGTCGTTTCTAAACTGTGATCAACATTAGCAAGTTGAATCGAACGATCTCGGGCGTGCCTGCGTATCTTGCGAATCAGAGTGCACTCTGGTAAATGGCGGCGCGGTAGGATCAATGAAACGTTCCCAGCCTCTGTCTTGCAACCACACATTTCGACTGTCAGGTTATGGGCCATTCAGTCGCGATGCCATTCAATCGCGATGTTATTTTGCTCCGCAGTCCGGAATCGACTGCCGCGCGCATTCACCTGCCGAGGAGGAGTCAGCCAGAGAGATCGGTTGGCGACGTGAAAAAAATGAAAAAAAAAAAAAGAAATAGTAACCGGAGTGAAAGGGAAGAAAGCAAAAAAAAAAAAGAACAGAGAAGAGAACAGAGACAGAAGAAAGGAACAACGGCGAACTGGAGGAAGAGAAGCTGTAGCGAAACGCAAGCGAGCACCGACCATTGTTTGATTTTGATTAAACCCGGCGCGATCGAGCCCGTGGACCGTGACGAAACGAGCCTCCTCTCTATTTGTCGTTGCGTTTGATTGTTACCGTCGAGGTTGCTGCCTGCCGGCCATTGTCGCGAAATAAAGTTACGATGCTTATAATTTCGGTGCTATTGTATCATTGAGCGACTGCTCGAACGCCAGAGATCGAGAGGATAAAGCGAGAACGAGGGATAGTTGGAGTAACCAACGATATCCTGTATTATTTCTTGTTCGAACATTCGAACAAACGAACGCCGAGAAATATTCACTGTATTTCGGAATATTCTTGGCCGAGTGTCGTTCTATGAAAGGGGAAAGGATATGTGGTGCAAGAACGTCTGAACAAGTTACTAACGTCAAAATTTAATCTGTGATTAATATACTACGGTCTGCTACCCGAAGAGCTAATTGGAGAAACACCAACCATTCACGCAGATCCTTCCCGAGGCTATTATTCGTACAAATATAATCTCCAACATGAACCTAACCATCTCGAGCGTCAGAAACACGAGTCTCCTAGGTAATCTTACCTAAACGAGTCCAGCGAGTGACCCACGATGAAATGCACTTCTCTCTTTCTACCTTCCAGTTTCTCTTCTTCTAGTCAGTCAAGGTTCGATCTACCTGATAACGTCCGCAACAATTCCCCGATAACTCCTCATCCCCGAAATATCTCTAGCTTCGAGAACAGAGAGTCAGAGACCATAAAAACCGGAAAAACAGAGAGGGCGAGAGGTCGAAATCGCTAGCGTGACTAATCATGATCCCCTTTGTCTTTCCTCGTCTGTCCCCATCCAGGTTTCGAGGGTGCTCGACGTGAGTCGTGGGGGAGGCCGAGACCTCTGCCCATAGAAAACCGTTCGTCGAACTGCGTCGAACAATGCGTAGAGTCGTGCCTCGTTCATGCCACCGTGTATGACACTCCAGCCTGATTCTTCCAGGAGTTCTTCCTCCCGGTATTCCATCGTGTCTCTGCTTTCTTCGAGCCCTCGAACCAACCATCCCCCATCCACGTTGTCCGTTGTTGGCGTCGTCGTCGTCGTCGTCGTCGTAGTCGTTGGCCGGCGTCGCCGTCTGGCCCTCTCCTTCTCCTCCTCCTCCTCCTCCTCCTCCTCTTCTTCCTTCTCCCAACTCTTTTCCCCCCTATTGTCTGCCGGCGCTGCTTTGATTCATCGTCATCGAGAGGGTTGTTCCGCGGCGCGCACTCGAGCATCGGCCAAGTGATTTTCAACCCCGTCGCGCGACCCTTTCCAGCCTCTTTTCTCGTTTCTGTATACAACCCCAGACACGCCCTTTGCCCCCGGATGCGCCGACCTTTCAGACTCGACGAGGATACCTACGCGGGAAGGACCACGAAGGGTAGAGGAGGGATGGTTCTCTACGCTCTTGTATAGGTGGATAGGAATATTGCTGCTCTGCTGTACTGGACAAATTTAATCCTTTTCGAACGGTTATTTCGTATACTTCTTACGCTCGAGATTTCGTTCTTGTTGTTGGGTAGGATAGGAACGAGGGAAGATGTTGCAATTTCATGGGGGAAATGGAGGAAAGGAGAATGACATAGTGAATGAATTAACCTGTTAAGTCCCAAGTAGAAAAACGAAGCAATTTTTGTACATGTAATTATTTATTACTTGTAAAAGTGTATTAAAAGAGATAGAATTGCTATTGACAAACTTTCTGGAGCGGTAGCTTTTGTGTAACGAAATGTTCGAGCTTCCAAATAATTGCCATTCAATTTCCAATAAAAATATAAAAAATGTATTATTATACTAGACATTATATGGGAGCCCGATATACAAAAGTGATGTGTGAGAATGCTTCCAATTTAAAAAGAAAAACAAAAAACCATAGATTTCTGTTAGTGTTGCAAATTTCTCTAAATTTCGAAACAGTGATAAAAATTATATTAGCCAATTTTTGGAAACTTTCATTTATAAATCCAGAAATTATTAATGGAAATTTTCTAAAGAAAGAAATAGTGAATGGAATACATTAGCGCAACATTCAGACTAAATTAATTCTTCAACCACCTGCGAAAAATTTCTCCGCTACATCAAATCAAACATTCAAATACATCCGCTACAATTAAATATTCTAACAAACAAAGAGAAGTAAATGTCGCGCTGACTACAATTCCTAATTTTATACAATTAGATTTCACAAATAAAAAATTGTCTACATTAGTTTCTTTTTATCTGAATCGTCGGCCTGTCTACGATAAATTCTACCTCGTTTCGCTTGTAAAAGGGAAAAGTCTGTCTACATCCTACAATCCCTGTATTATTTTTTATAATGATCGTTAATATTGAATATTATACGGTTCATCCCGTGTGTCCTCTGGAAATTTGCAAAAGCGAAATTGTAACTAGAATTTAATCTAACAATTCTCCGTGCTGGCGTTACCACATTGGAACGTGACATCGAAAGCCGCGACATACTCTTAGGAACAAGGCAAAATGTGTCGTGCAATTTATGCTTACGGAACGGCCAGCATTCGAGCAGCTTAGTCGCGAGTGAGATCAATACTCTGTAACAGCGTGAGAAATCATCCAGGAGAAGAAGTTAGGAATGTGGAAAAGAAAACGAGACGGCGAACTTCGCGACAGTTTCTGACCGTTCTCCCTGGCAAATTATCGGCCGAGTGACGTATCGACAAAACGATCGCGGGGACTTCCGACGGACTTCCCGCGGAAACGCGCGACAGCCAGTCTGTGAATTGAAACTGGCGTCCGGCTGAAAGTATGCAAATCCCAGTGAAAGCTTCTCGCAAAGAGCGAACAGATAGTAGAAAAGTGTAGGACGGGTGACGATTGAACGCGATACGCGAAGACACAGAAAAGAGGGAGATGAAGAAAAAACGAAAGGAAAGAAAAGAAAAAACCTTAGCGTGGCAAAGAAAGAAACATGGAAAGAACGACGACGACCAAGCTAGATGCAAAGGGACGAAGTGAAGAAAAGACGAGTGAAGAAAAGGGCTGAGGCCTTTGCTCGAGTGCTAGCCTGAAAAGGGTAGGGAAAAAGGCGACGCAAGTGGAAGATGCGGCGAGTCGAACAAAGAGACTGTAAAAGAACCTACAGATACCGAACGAACGAAGAATAATGGGAGAGGAGAGGAACAACGAACTTGGTGAGAATCCGGAGAAAAGAGCTGGCTAATAGAGAACGGTAAAGTGGAAAGAAAGAGAGACAGAGAGAGAGAGACAGAGAGAGCAAGTTGGATACATTAGAGAGTTAGAGGAGAAGTGGAGAAGCAAGGTGAAACGACCGAGGGTCTCGAGGGATAGAAAAAAGGTGGAAAAGAAGAAGAAAAAAAGGTAGAGGACGAAGTGCAAGAAGAAGAAGAAGAAGAAGAAGTAGAAGAGGAAGGAGAAGGTGGTTGCTTGAGATGGCAAGCCGCAAGTAGAGGAACGTGTGGAAGGGTGGCAAGGGGACGTCTGCCATCCTCTCGTGTAGTTGATATGCGAAAGGCTGCCTCCAGCCAGAGCTCGCGTATCTATCACGCTAGTTCGAACGGCCCCCCTGTCCCATCCGCCCTACCTCATGATAGGGCTGAGAGAAGACAGATGCGACTGGTGCCTCGTCGCTGAGCTACGAACTGACGCGAACCAATCTCTGACAACCCCTGAACGTGGCTTCTCTTCGCCCCTACTCTGACACCAGCCGGGGAACATCGTCGCCTCGATGTCCATATCGTACTCGTTGCCTCTGGAAAAAGTGGATGGTTCGTGGGTAAAAAGGGCGAGACGTCGTGAGGAATATTCTCTTGGTTTGTTAGGTAGGATGGGTTGTATGCGGTTCTTTCCTTCCTCGAACGGTAGAAACGGAGTGAAAAGTTTGTGAAAAGAAGTTTAAGCGCGTGATAAATCTCGCGAGATGAACGGAGATAGAAATCTGGATGGATTTTAATAAATTTCATCGAATCTAAGGAAAAATTCGAACGGGGATTAATGGATGAAAGTCTTCGAAGTGGGCGAAGAGTGGTGGAATCGAAAGATCCGAGCAAACAAATCCTCGCGCGCCATGGAATCCTTCGATTCCTTGTTTCAGCGAAGTCTCGAGAGGAGCGGATCGACGAGCAGACATTAAACAGATTCTCGAAGGTCAACATAGGTTAGGTAACTGGAGAGCACCCGGTTCTACCTCCACCTCCAACCACCTCCTGCCCCTTCCGGGCTTCTTTCTTCCGTCGCGCAACCACTTCCTGCCGCTCAACCCCGTCCGTTTTCCTTTCCGCCTACCAACTTTTCCTTCCACTTTTCCCTGGTGTGGCCTCACCTCCTCGCCTCTGTGTACCGGCTGGACCATCTTTATCGTAGACCAATATGCTCTTCCTGTCTCTAGACGAAATATCTATAGAAACGAATTTCAAACGAAATTCCGTAGAATTATCCGTTAAGAGGAAAGTTATCCGGAGATGTTCGTCCATTCAATTTACACGCCTACACGTTTCTTTCTCGTGAAACACAAACTATTCGGAGAATTTTCAAATTGTTCTTTTTAATTCAAAGTATAATCCATTACAATTTTGGTAGAATAGAGTATCGCTTCTAACGTGTCGAAATTTTCAATTACTCTTCGTCGCGTTGCCGGAGTTATTTCACGAAAAAACCTCGTATCTGATTCGTCTCTTAAAACCGTATAAATTGCGTCAAACATAGTTTTTTGAATACGAAGAGATATTTAAATGGATCATCTGTCCATATCTGTCCATGATTAAAATTGTCCTACCTTCTATTCAAGTAAAACGACTAATATCATTTAGAAAAGCGTCATGTGTGAACATTATATAAACCTTTGCATTTAAATGACAATATTTGTAGAATTTGGAGCCTACGTATCCATCAGAAAGAGCACTAACAGCGAGGAAATTAACTGTTTAATTATGGACGTAGGATCTCTGATATATTTATCGTTTAGATCCCTCAAAATTTTTCCCCAACTCATCTACATTCGACAGCTTCTAACAGCAAGTGTACACGAATTACAAGACTCGAACACGCGTTTCTATTCCAAAAGAGATCGATATCGTTCCCTATGTTCCCCATTGCCAATCCACGGGCTTCTTTCAGAGGCCGCGAAACGTTTATATTGTAAAAAGTGACCGAGCTTCCAGCTAGACGAGGGATTGCAAATCCTCCAGGAATATCCCCGGGACTTCCATTGATATTTATGAACCCGATCGACCGTGCTCTGCTACTCTCTGGCGTACATCCTCGTTCTAACATCCACAAAGAGAGAGAGAGAGAAAGAGAGAAAGAGGGAAGAGATCCTGTCGAACTCGTCGTGAACGGGGAAATATTCGTTCGTCTTACTTTCTTCGAAATTCATAATTCAGCCAGCCAGGCGAGGGAAACGCGACGCGTTTCGCCGTTTCTCCACGCTATCCAAAATTCATAGATACTATCGGTTAGCGGCGTGGAACACGCCAGTAGCATCGTTCGACCGCGGTGTATCGTAATTTTTCAGTACCAGCCGCCGGACAGCTGTTTTTATTCCTCTGTGAGAGATATTCCGCTAGATTTCGAGATTCTTCTATCTCTACCTCGCGAGATCTTCATACTTTCTGTTTTTTTGTACGCAGGATAAGAGATACGTTTCCTTCTTTCGTAGATCGTTCCTTGTTTATCGATTGATTTCGAAACAATGAGTGAAAAGGTGTCGCCGTGAGTGTGGTATCGACACTGGAGGCGAGCTTTAATTACCCAGACCGACGGTTCCGGGTAACTAATTAAACCGGCGTTCTTGTTTACAGCGGCCTGGGTGAAACGACGAAATCGATCCGCGCGATAAATCGCGCTCTGCTCCGTGGTTTCTCGTCGCGCTCGCGACAATAACGTGGACGCGACCGGATAATAACGGGCACGCTGCAATTGCGTTTAATCCGATTAAGGGGCCGGTGTGGTGGCCTGCGCGCCAATGAAATGCCATCTGCACGTCCTGCAAGATCAATCCGTTCGTTCTGCTAGCTTAACCACCTTCCGTATTTTTTTTTTTCCTGTTTTCTACCTAATTATTTTTTTTTCGCTTCGTTCGAAAATTGTCAGCTGAACGCTTTAGCCACAGATAAACTTTTCCATTATATGGACAGCTCTTCCACATATTTTCTAACGTCGTATCTACACTTCCATCCATTGAGTCTTCGGACATTTCGTACATTTCGATTGAAAATAAATTCGTGAAACACAAAATGGAATTCTAATAGCTGCTAGTGTAAAAGTGAGCGTTGTGTTTGGCGTTGTTTTATGATTCAGAAGTCTCAGAGTTCCGATTCTAATATCTCTACGAGGCTAATTGGTCTTCGAAAAACCTACCGATGCTTTGCGAGGGTTTTTATGGAGAAATAAGAGGGGCACGGAAATATCTATGGCTTAAATAGGATCTCGAGAGTACGTAAGAAATGGTGGGAGAATGTTGTAAGAAAAACAGGCGCGAGGAAGACGAAACGAGCGAAATGAAGCTGCTTTCTTGCTTTAAGTTTTAAGTAGAATCTTGACAGTAATTTTTATCTGCTCGCCTAAACTCTTACACTAATTATTTGTGCTATAACGGAGGTTAATTCTAAAGATCATATGCAAAAATGGCGAATGTACAGTGACTTATACGTTAGTATAAAGTAACAGCTGAATAAATTTATATTTTCATTTAATTCCATATAAGAATCAAAAGTAACCATACCAATATAAAATGAGCGTAAATATTTTAGTATTTAAATGTCCAGTAATCATGTTAGGTTTTGTAGAATTCACACTCTTTCTCATTTCTTTCCGTTTAACTTTCTGTAAATTCTGCATCAGCATAATCTACACGTGCTGTTGTTTCTCACGGTAAAGTTTAAATTTCTCACAGATAAAATTTTTCTTTTTCACAGTCAAGTGTAACAATTCAACTAAAGCTTTAATCTTTCACAGTTGAAGTTGTTCTCTTTCACGAGTATATTATCAAAATAATAAATAAATCGTTTCGATTAGTACGAAAGCAAAATTCGTCGTTGGCTTCTAACCAAAAAGAGTGACGTCCCTCCTAAATCCACTGTAGTGCAACATTCTTCGACGTCCCACAGAATTCCCGCCGATGACGATAACGACGGTGGACGAAGATCAACGAGGTGAATGGCGCGTGACGATAGAATCGGTCACGTCGCGTGTTTCACGCGGGCTGCGATGAGAGTGTGCCACGGAGGCGCGTGAGCTTTCAGCCCTGTCGGCTAATTTTCCAGCCGGTGCCCCGATTACGTTAACCCACGGCGACGTAACATGCGAACCCGGATTTACGTGCGCGGACCCGTGGACCTGGAATCGAATTCGAATCGGTGTTCTCCCCATCCAGGAACGAAGATTGTAACGCTTCACTCTCTCATTTTCGTTCTCTATCTCTTTCTCCGTATCTCTCTCGTTCTCTTTCTCTTTTCCTCTCTGTTTCTATCACTTTCTTTCTCCTTCTCTTTTCACGTTCCCGTCGAGTGAAATCATCCTGGAATGCCCCATCCCATTCGTCCTGGGTTTCCCTAGCATTAATTCCACGCGGCAGACTGAAAACGCCAGAGCGGACAGAGACGGAAACGCGGCGCTAAAGAGCTCGTCCACGGGACAGAGGGAAGCGAGCACGTTTACAAACGCTTCAATTCCAGAAATTGATTCCACCGACTACCCGCGTCGGCCTGTGGAACTTCGTGACGCGAGTTCCTTATCCGCTTAAGCGGTCCGGATCGAGTTTCCTCCCTCGAACGATTTCTTTTTCCAACGCTTCTTTTCTCCTCTTTCTTCATAAACGTTTCTCAACCAGGAGAACCGTAACAGACGTGGAAATCTTTCATTCGAACGAAGTTGAAACAACACCGGATAGATATAACGGTGAAATATTTCAGGAAAAGTGTTAAAGTGTTTCCCTGGAGGAGGTTGTTCTCTCTTCACTCGTCAAACCCGCAGAATTAATTACAGTATTAATTAACGATCTCGAAGGTTGGAAAGGTGTTTGGTGTGGCCGTGGAGAGACGTTGCCTTTGTATGTCGAAATTTTCCAACAGGGTTTTCCTACCCTTCAAGCCAGGATATACGTATGAACTAAGGAGCTTTGAAAAGTGTGAGGAAACTTCGAACGTAACCAGCGTGCAATAATAAATCTGTCGAACGTTTGAACGTCGAATTATTTATCTCTTAAATGGCCGTGAGACAAACGACGTCTACTCCTTTGAACGTAACCTATCTAACTATATATATGTACATATAGAATAGAAAAACACTGGGTAATCCAGGTCACGGGGAGACAAACGTCTCCAAAAAAGGTACGGCAAACAAAACTCTGTTGGAACGAGGACAACGGTGAGAGAAGAAGAAGTGTAGGAGGAAGAAGAAGTAGAAGAAGATTAAACTAAGCGCGAAACATTTTTACAAGCCCGGAGGATTCGCTTTGGGACCATGATTTCAAGGAATTCCCACGGCCAAGATCTCCGCTCTCGAGAATCTCTGCTTTTCACGCGGAGAGCGAGTCAGACGATTTCATTCATTAACCAGGCTTCTATGAGTTTTTAATCGGGGCTCGCGGAGGAGGAACAACGAATTCCTGTACACAAAGCGGGCCACCGGTTTAAACCAGCTAACCCTAGCCGACGCGACGCGATGCGACGCGACGCGACAGGGACTCGTTGATCCTTTTCGTCGTTTTGTCGTCACCGCAAGGAGCTTAACCCGCGGGATTAAGGGATGAAGGACCCCAGGCCGTGTGGCGGGGGAGGATCAAACGTTTTCGTGGATAAGCCAGAGTCGAGGTTGCAGTTGAAACTTTGCGTTCAGAAATATAAGATCTTGGAACCAGGGATAACGCGAGACGTTTGCCATCCTCCAATAATCGTGAATTCTTTCTGAGTAATTTTATCCGTCACGAGGCTGTTTTTCTTTCATTGTGTACTCTTTTCTATTTAATTTGGTAATTTGCCTGTTCAGGAGCTGTAAGAAGGGAGTAAATTAGTAGTTTATTACTTGTTTCACGCGTTAATTCTGTCAGCAATTTGGTTTCGATAATTTTGCAGTGTTACGATACTAATTTGAAAAATATTTGGTCGAGAAATAGCGAAAAATTTAACGACGTCGTGTCTTTGTTTAAATTGTTTGAATAGAACTCATTAACCCTTTCGCTACGGCAGATTTAAAGAGAAAGGTAGACGCTCGATTTTCAACCGGAAAATTTGTCAAATTAGCTTTGAAAGTTTAAAGATTGATAATTTTCAAATTCGTGAAAATATGATAGTTATTTCGTTAAGTTAAAAAATGGAAGTGCAGAGAGAATGAAATTCTGGTGAAAGCAAAGGATTAATGAGTAATGAGGTATTTTTTTTCGAAATGTAATGCTCAAAGACCAATGTAACCTAAAGGAAAAATTAAAGGTTTGCAGTATTAACCCTTTGATTGCTATCAAAGCCCGTCAGCAGTAATCCATCCATGGACACTATCGATACTCTTCTATTTTATATTTTGTATTTCTGTATTGTTTGTTTTATAGTTATAGGATGGGAAATATTAAGCAGAAAATTGGCTTAGATAGTGTCGCGTGTACGTATACTGGTGTTCATGCGTGTTAGAACTCCCATTTCAATTACATTTCTGCGTAAATGTTGGTATCGTGTATCAGTAAAAATACGAGGTTTGATAAAAAAAAAAAAAAAAGAAATACCCTGCTAGAGTGTGTAACTCAATATCTCGTAAGCAAAGAGGAAAATTGGTGGTACTGTTGTAACTATTTTAAAGAAGACCATTCTCATGCAGAATTTTTATTTATTCTTTTTTTATCAACAGAATTATATGACAGTAATCTGAATATTTTTTTTAATAATTCTATTTAGAATGCTTCAGAATTTCACGAAAACTGTATACACTTGCTTCACATTTACACTCATGGTGTAGATTATGCTCAAGATCTAACAAAAGAAAAATTGTACCTCTATTAAATTCGTATTTTTGCTCAAATTACAACTTCAATTTAAGTCTGACGATTACCAAAGAAAAATCGTATACAATATCCTGAATTCTTGTTATTTAACGTTCTATCGGAACAGTGAATGATCGAGGCTAATTTGCATAGGGATTAAAAGATCGTAAGGGAAGGGAGAATGATATAACTCAGCTGCACATAACGCGCGCTTTACTTTTAACCCTTTCTCTACTACGAACGAGTATAATCTTCCTCGAATCGAAACGATTTCTGTATACCACAAACGACTATGATCATTCGCTGCGAAATAGTCACTGTATACTACTTTTTATCATCATTAGACGCACTTTCACAAATCACACAATTCTACATTCCCATTAGACATTATTTTCTTAACCTCGATATCACTTAAATATCTATTGTAAGTATAACACCCTGCACAAATGGACGAAAGTATTATCAGCGCTAAAAGCCTCGGGTCGAAATGGACCCAGGCACAATCTTCCGTACAAACGGTCGAATAATCCGTCATCCAAGGATTCAATGGCCAGCCCTCGAAGGTTTAATAGATTAAAAACGATAGAATCTCGACGATCTCCCGTTTAATTCCAAAAATTAAAACCATCGGTAACTTCAAACTTTTCGTTGACACTCAACGTCGCCATTATTATTCTCCATTTGTTCGAAACAAATAGCTGTTACATCGGCAACAATAGTAATTGCGACACGGTCGTGTTTTAACAAAGTAATTCGCCCAAAGGAATCATATCGGACGGGATTGTACATGGGATCGGGGCAATTCGATTTCGCCAATTCGGAAGAACGATCGAGAGCCAGCTCTAACCCACCTCCAGCGTCCTCCACCTCCTTCGTGTTCGAATTACTCGCCGCGTATCCCACAATGGCAGGAATTCGTTTTCCGCGCTTCCCTGTACATTCTATACTTGCCACAATAGGGAACAATGGGCGAAAGGGTTGCCACTGGCCCGGCGAGATAGATACCGGTGGTATAGAAGGAAAAAGGGAGCGGAAGAATTACGGGAAGACGCAATAACTGGTAAATCTCGGCGAGTACGTCGGCCAAATCGAATAGAATCAGGCAACCGGAGAGTAACAGAGGTGTGAGAAGAGGAATTAGAATCGTCTCCATTAAGCGTCATTACCAATCGAACGACGAATTGTACGATATCGACGATATTGCTTCCAGCCTGTCGAATGTGCATTTAGGGGGACCATTTTGTCCGAATTGTTTTTCACGCCGTCTCGGAGTGATTATCTTGCAAGTGTTAAAAGCATAACCCGTGTTTTTCTTACGAATGATTAAACAATAATCAGGTTTCAATTGGAATTAATAAATAGACTTGCGGATTTTTCTGTTTCTTTTTTTTTTGCAAATCCATATTTTTGAGAATATAGCGAAAAACGTAGAACTTTGGTAGAAAATTATTTCATCTACCTAGTGTTACAACGAACACTGTAATTTCGATACTTTGTAAATTTTTGTGTACGATTTTGCACCTCTAAATTCGCTATAAATGCGTAAAAACTCTCAGTCTGATAATGATAATGAAATTATTTTTTACAAATTATTTTTTGCTAGAAATGTGACACAATTAAGGGAAGGAAATCATTAATTACTCAAAAGATCTCTTTTCTTTAAGAATTTAGGTAGTGATCTTTAGATTCTGAGGGTCTTTAATAAAATATACTTTACGTGCATTATTCGCTACTTAAAAAAGAGGTTACAGTGTTAATTTTAATTTTAACCATGTTTTTTCACAGAAAAATAGCTCACTTTTAGAGTTACTTTTCACAGATATCTCAAAATCAACGATTTCGCGATAGAATCGATTTGATATTCATAATTAAACATCTAAATTCTCACAGAGGTCTCAATCTTCCAGCTAGGGGTCTGATAACATGTCTCAAACCCATTCCATCACTATCCTCATCTCCTCTAAAACCTCTCAACTTCTTCCTACCGAAACTACCCCCTAATTGTTTCTATCTACTCGTTAAACTTCTATTAAAAATTACAAGACACGAAGAAAGTTTCCCCGCAAGATTTACCAGACTTCCAAGCCAAACTTGTCTCGTCCAATCTGTCAGAAGGCTCGCTGTTACGTTACAAGAGGACGAGAGGAACATGATTTCTTTATTCTAATTTATTCTTTATCGAAACCGATCAGACGTACACCCGTCGCCTATTTCCACGAGCCACACTTCCGGTGTCTTCGAGGCAAACCTCAGAAGCGAGAGAGAGAGATGGCGTCTGTCAACGGCTCGTTCAACTTTCCTCAGGCTGGCGTCCCGGACACTCGAAACCTCGAAAGTTCACGTGTTCCTGCGTCATCGTGAACTCCAATCTCCAAGTTTTCCAGCTTCTCCTAGGCGGAACTTCCGCAGCGACGCCGAAAAACGCAGTTCGAAGCAATCTTCCTTCTACGTCATCCGCGTCTCCTTTTACGCGGTTCGCTCTCTTATCGTCGCCTTACGATAAATAATTTCATTCGTCCCGCTGCTCTTACCAAGGCCCAACTTCTTCTTTTTTCCCCTTTTTAGTCCGGTAACTTCCTTCTAATGTAATTTCTTCCACGGAGGAATATTTTCCAGCCGGCTTAATTACTTTACCGCGTCGCTTCGCCTCTCTGGCGCACAAGCTAATCTCTGATAAACTACTCGAAAGACATAATATAAAGAGCGGTGCCACAGGGACGAAGAAGATGGAGGATGGAGAGGAAAAAGGAGTTGACCTAGGAGCAGGAGAAATCCTGTTTTCCTTAATTACGCAACTTAAACGAGTTTCGCTGGCTGATCTCCACTTGTGGAATTATTTTTCACGATATGGAAATTGATATTAAAACGCCTCCTTTCCGAGGATGCAGCGGTGGATTCGTTTTTAGTCCGGTTTCTTCGTCTTCCGAAGGGCCGCCACTCTGTGTACGCTTCGATAACTGCGATAACGAGATGGAAATACAAACAAGGAAAGTTTTCGCGAGCCGGGGTAGAAACCAAAGGCGGAAGTGGAGCATCGGAACGGGTGCCTCGAATCGACGCTCCTTCGTTCGCGTTCGATTCCCAGCTTCGTCTTTCCCAGCCTCTTCTATTGGCTGTTTGCTTAGTCCCCTGGCGCTGATCTAATTTCATTACCATCGAACGAGATGGAAAATCCTTGTCTTTTCTATCGTCAAACCTCTAAGCTGACGCGAAAAAATATGAAATCCCCGGGAAACGTTCGATAGCGTGGTAATAACTTCAAGTGTAACGAAGAAGATTTTCTACTTTAACGGGGAAAGACGTTTTTAATAAACGTCGCGACGTGCATTTGGACAATGAATGTCGTTCGATAATCGTGGAGATGATACTGCTGCTGGTTTCTACGAGAAAAATTTCTAATTTCTTATATCGATGCTGGTAAATATTAGGACATCAGTTTTATGATTTAAATTACTTCTCCTCGACATGATTTGCGTCGTATATGTAGATTTAGGGTTTCTATACTCTTGTAGAGTACAAGGGAAAAAAGATAAAGAAAGTTTATAAAATATCTGGCTTGTCAGTCCAGATGTCGTTGAGCATCTAAAATTTTTCCATATTTCAGAAAAAATACAAGGCGAGTCAGTGAAAATTACCATCTCGAGTAATTGGGTTTATTAAAAAAATGTTTGAAGTAAAATTTAAGGCATAAAGAAAGTATATTTCGGGATCCTGGAATGAATAATTTGCCTTCTGGGGTTTTCATTATTTTCTAATAACTTTTGCGCGTTAAATAACTTGATATTATTATAATATTGAGCGTGCAATGACAATGAGGCGTGTTTCGCTGAATCTGCTGCAACAGGAATCTGTTGTATTCAATATTATCTCAGTAGAATTCAATACATTTCCGTAAGTTTCAAAGGCTATTGGTGGGATATAGTAGATTTTAATAGAATCCAACAGATTCCAGAAGATTTCAATAGATTTCAATAAACTGGAGTGTAGAAGCTTGAAGATGGTAAAATTGAATTTCTCCCGTAGCGTATCTATAAAACATTTTCCGCTCCTGAATCTCAGCGTAAAATGATAATTAACAAGGGATTTTATCACTCGCGCGGTCGTCCCATTAATGATATACATTATCGCGGAGTTTATAGTCTGATCTACTAACTCAAGACCTCTGTTTTAAAAATACCAGTGAAATATAATCAATCACGAGATGCATAACAATCACTAAAAATCTCACCACTACAAAAAGTACAAAAAAGATGAACGTTATTAAAGAAGAAACAATTCCTGGATCTAAAAAGACCGACCTACGTGCAAGTATTCAAAGCAAAAACCACTCGAAAGTAGCAACGATGAGTAAAACTTAATTTTTAAGATTGAACAAGTAGAAAGAAGAAAGAAAATCCTCGAGTCTCGTGTTCAGTTGTATCAAGCTCTCAAGAAGCCTCGAATCCAGACCGCCATTGTCCCCAATCGTCCAACCCCTCCAATGTTTCGCGTTCCAATCGCAACAATTCGCGAACAGGGAAGATTCTCGAGAGTTTACCTCGAGCCTCCAGCGATGACCTTTCGATAAGCCTGCGGACGAGAAGGAACAAAGACACGAGGCGGAGGACAACGATGTGACCAGGCAAGAAGAAGGACGAGAGAAAAGCGTGGATCTCGTACGAGGTCTGGCAGATCGCCGTTCGTAGATAAAATAATCGCTTAGCGAGCCGCGGCAAGTCTGCGGATCTCGAGACGAGGCTGCGGGCAGATCGTCCTAGGATACACGGTGCACCTTCTGCTCGAGATTAGGCCGCGACCCCGTCGCTCGTTTTTCAACAACCTCTCCCCGATCCCCAAGTTAGCTTTCCTCCCCTCTTCCTCCCGTTCCGCCTGTTACAGATGAAAGATTGATAAAGCCGCTGAATAATGCGCCACCAGGGAAGCTGCAGGATCGAGAGACACCTGACTGATCCTTGGCTCGTTTCGAGAGAACGTTCTCGAGTTCACATCTGCAGGATCCTTGAGCCCTCGTGGTCACGAAAAGAATTCGACTTTAAGTCTCAGCGTAATTTCAAGCACGATTGGAGTTTTTCAACGTGCAATTGAGATGTGTAGTAATTCCTCTTACGCTGTCTCTCAACTTGGAATTTAGAGTGGATAGTATGGGTACACTGTTTCTCGCTAGTGTAGGATGGACAAGGTTTGTGGGGCGTCTGAGAGATTTGGAGATGACAGTTTTAACTAAATGTATAGTCTATATTCTTAATTCACTACAACGTTCGTTCCTGGTTACAACACAACTCTGTACTTGTTGTTTTATTTGATTATTTGATATAATACATTATTATTATACAAAGTGTCCCAGTTATAGAAGTCCACCCATATTGTTTTTAATGTTGCAAAAAATATTCGTAGCACAATTTCAATCGTTTTCAAAGAGAAATACAGCGAGAGAAAAATTTGTTCTTTACTCATACTTTTTATAGTTGTTTTTAAGGACGCAATCATTTTTTATGCACGAAACGTTCATTTTGTTCTGTTGCATCTTGTCGCGAGTCAAAAAATACATTTAAACATGCCAGCATAATAACCTTCAAAGGATCTCGAACGTTAGAAGTAGAAATTGCAATTGTATCGATCGAAACTGTGCCGTGTTTGATCTAGTTTTAATCAGAAATACCTCAGCAATATGCTAAAAAACCTTCAGTCGAAAAGAAAAATTGTAACTAAAAAAGTGATCTGTATCATGTCACGATACAAACGTTCACGTTTGACTTGACACCGACGAAGATGACACAGGCACAAGAATAACGCTCAGATAGACGTAGAAACGGTGCAAGAACAATGTGAGAGTATTTACTAGGAAAGCACACTTGCTCTTTGAAATTTTCTGTTGAATGAAGTTTACAGACGATACACGACCGAGGATTGTTTCGTAGATCCAAGGATTTCGTATACGTCTAAACGTTTCTCGTAGCAGCATAGCCCGTTGAAAGTTCAAGTTTAGCGATCGTTAGACGTTCCATCCAACAAGAACCACCTAACCATGCCTGACCAAAGAAAATTCATCCATTAAAAAAACATTAACCGTGTTGTCCTTCGTCCTATCCCTTGCTCTCCACCACACACCGTGTCCTACTTCCTACTTTCCAGCTTAAGGTATCCCAATTTCTCCTTGACTCCCTTTACCTTTTCTTCGTCCCAGCCTGACCCGCTTGCACGGTTGAAATTTTTATAAGTACCCGGTCTGCATCGCATACCCCATCTTTCCGCTTTAATAACTTCGTTTGTTGCATCCTTCGAGATATCTCGTATCCTTGCTGCAACATCTTAACGACCACCTTTACGGAATAAGGCAGGAAAATAAAAGGGAGAAGGAAAAAAAAAATCTAAATCTTTCTACGAGCCGTGAGAAAACGCCGCGAAATCCTTAGATGCTCGGTAACGGACCCGAGCGGTTCTCTTCGAGAACTGGCCTTTATCACGAAGCTAGGAGCCTGTAGAGATCTCGAACGGCGATCCACTGCAAATGAGTGGAAGCGAAAAACGAGAGGCTCTTTGATCAACTTCGTGATCCAATTTCCCGGCAAAGAGCCGTTCGATGTATCTCTCTCTCTCTCTCTCTCTCTCTTTCACTCGCTTTGCACAGCTTTGCGGAACTATAAAACACTCCGCGATAACCGTCAACCATCGTCCGATAATAATTCCCTTTGAAACAACCCGCCAAAGAGTAAGGATCATTATTCTCTACGAGTTTAAAAAGGACGGGGGGTGAGAGGAGAAACCAGTTCGGGCATGGGAGCTGCTTTTATCCACGTCTACGACACGGGAGAAATCTCGATTTCTCAATACTTCTACCGCCTTTGTTTCTCAATCGCGTCTCTTTGCGTTCCCTCCTCTTTGTAGCCGAGTTTCTACGAAGCGTGAACCGTGTAAAACATCCGACAAAGAAGGAATACTCCGTCACCTACAATCCGGTGGTAAATCGAGCGAAAAGTACAACCGTGGGGATGATTATTAATTTGAAAGAGTAACCGCGATCCGTGACTAAATGAGATGTTACGCGGTGCAACGATACGTCTGGCTAGAGTGAGTGGAGTAATAATCTCAGAGAGGGTGAACAAAGTGTGACGATGGTGGAAAGAACGAGAAAGCAAAAGAGGGTTTTCTAAGGGAAGATATCGGAGGAAGAGAAATGATACGACGAAAGAATATGCCGGTTGAGGTAAAAATTAAGAAATTGCCAAGTAGCTTGGTTGAAAGGTGAAATTCGAGAAAGGGGATCTTTCTGAAAGTGGGGAGGGGAATTAGATTCGCGGCCATTACAGGCGAAATTGCTTCAACTCTCCCCTCTCCTGTTCAAGATAATCATGGATACGCGTGGCGGCTATTCTCCTTGATGTCCATTTATCCGGCTGAATTAAAGGCTTTTAAACGAGCCTCGATTCTCTCCTGTAGGATTAGCTTGGACGAGCTATCTTTCTTTCTCTCTCTCTCTCTCTCTCTCTCACTCTCTCTCTCTCTGTGTGCTCGACATGAGATTCACAGACGTGAACTCTATGTCCTAATTCACGTTTTATCGGCTCGTAAACAGCTCTCTCTATCTCTTTCTCTCTCCCTTTCTCGTATCGATGTAGAACGTCTGCGCTCGTTAATTGAATCTCGTTAGAAATAGTTATTCGACAATTTAAAGTGACACCGGGTTCCACTCTTGTTCCATGGGGCAATTCCGCTGACAATTTCAATATGGGGTCATGTAAAAAGCACGCCTGGATGTGTTCTTTCTAACCCTTTGCACTCCACTCGCTACAGAAACATTCGTAATAAATAAAAGTAAATTCGTGAGCTTGTAGAACTTTTTCCTTTCGAAAGGAAATTTCTGATTTTCCAAAGTTTCGTTGCAAAAGTGTGCTGGAGCGGATAAATCGATCATATGGAAGAATATTGGGAGCGCGAGAGGTTGATATAAAAATTGTTGAAAATATGATCCACGTTCTCTCGTTCGAATTTTTCTGCACAATCGCGAAATGATTATTCGAAAATTCAGGTGAAAGTTTGAGAGAATTTCAGAACTTTCAGACATCGTATGATCGATCGAGACAAACATGGAGGCGATTCGCCGTTGGAAGATTGAAAACGTTGCTGTATTTTTTCGTCCAACGTGCTCCAAGCTGATTTATTTCGTTGTTTTCTACTGATCAAAATCCATTAAACTTCGCTCAACGAGTGCCAGGTTAGTTGGACGCGATTCTTGTTGTGATCGCTCGACAGCAATAAATATGTTTGCAAAAATCATATAAATACGAGTATTATATGTAATAATTGTAACGAGGAAGATAGATGATCGTGCGCAATCTGTCTGAAAAATAACCGGATTGTCGATATATTCATTTAAACCGTGATGGTATTTGTAAAAAATCTTTCATTTTATTCAAAATTTGTTTCTTCGCCATCGATGCAAGATCAATCAACGAATGAGTAGATTTCTAGAGATCTCCTTTGGAAATTACTTTAAGTACTCTTGTCCCTTTAAAAAAAAACAGACATATTTCTTGCATAATTATGTACCGCAGTGGTACACAATTTTTTAATAAAAACGAAATAAATACTAATATTTGCTTATTCGTCATAGTCACCTAATTTGGCTTCCTGCGATTATTTCTTACTTTCAAGACTCGCTAGAATGACATTTTAATGATTCAAGAAGCCTAAATTAAAGTACTCATGCTGATTCTCAAAGCAGATCTCCAGAAATTTTCATTGGCTAACTGTGTTTAGCATTGTATCGATATCAAAGGAACATAATTAGCACAAAATGGACGATTTTTGGAAATATGATCAGTAATTAAATTAACCATTTGTACTCTAACGCAGAGTCTCGCTAACCATCATACTATTTACGTTAATAAAGAGAAAAGTTTTTCATTTACACCTTTAAAAATGTATACGAACAGGAAACCTGCATTAAAATTACAACTGCACCGAGGGTTGAAAAATCATCGAACCGTAGCTAAGAACGATCAGAGAGAAACGAAGGCTCACTTACGACAGAAAGATCCAACGATATCAGAAGCCGCGAGGAAAACAATAATCGAGAGCGTAGAGAACTAATTACAGTATTCAAATAGCCGTTGATTCTGTTCTGCGGAGTCCTCGTAATTTTCAAGCGGAAGATCTTCGAGAAGTTCAACGGAGACGAAATTCCAACGAGAGGAACGAGAAACATTCTGGATGGAAAGTACGAGACAGGCTGCGGGGAATATAATTCGCTTTCCTGAGTATTTATTCGACGTCTCCGGCGTCCGCCATTAATCCGTCAATTCTTCTTCCACCTGTCTGTCGTTCCGTACACCTTCTATAAATCTCCCCGTCCGATCGTGTCTCCACGTTTTTTCCCCCGTTCAATGAGCCGATACTACGAAGGGTATAATTAAAAGGACTAAGGGAAAAAAGCTAACGTTCTACCCTCCAACTTGCTTCCTTTGCTAGCGACAGAGTTTCTCCTTGCCTGGGAAACAGTGACCTCAGACGGTGTGGAAAATGGACTAAAAACGGGGAAAATTAAACGTTAATAAGTTAGCAAATCTGAATATATCACTAAACAAAAGACTTAACTAACCTGACCGGAAGTTTGCCGCAAGAACTAATAATTCGAAGACGTTGTGCCAGTCATAAATTAACCCTTCGACAATTTATCCCGAGAGAGACTAAAATGACAAAGATTTTCAATGTTACAATTTTTCTAACACCTTTTCCATATTTTTCCCTCCTTTCTTAACCACTTAGCTTTAAATCTGAGAAAAATTCGCCGCTTTATTTTACTTCTATCAAAAGCTCCACGATTTTGACACAGAAATGAGCAAATTGTACCATTACCATGGTATCTCTACAGACAGAAAAGTCTCATAGCGTGGATTAAATGAAAGTTTCCGCGATAAGTACTCTCGCGATCACAGTCGAAAGCCTTAGAATAGCAAACACGACTGTTCGTAAGAGTAAAACTGGAGAATAAAATTTTTCAAAGAAAAAAATTCAACGTATCGAAGTCGAATGAAAAACACCCCGCACAAAGAACGAAGATAGAAAGCTATAGAAACAGAAGGACGAACACAGCGCAGAAGGACGAAGAAAGTGTAGGAGAGACAGGCGGAAATGTATGAAGGGAGAGTAAAAAGCGAAGAGGACTGGATTCAACGAGCATGCACAAAGTGTCGCGGAGAAGGAGGAGGAATGGGTAGTAGGAGAAAGCGAGCTAATTAAAGGAGAAAACGATTTAAATCCTATGAAGTTAGCTCACGAGAAAATGCTTATTAGCGGGTAGTTAACATTATCGTGGGCGTTTCGTACGGGCTGCGGTTCGAGGGCTTTGAAAACGGCCAGAAAGAGAGAAAGAGGGGGACAAAAGGCTGGGCCACTTTGATAGAACGATCCAAAGGCAAATAGAAAGGGAACGCGAGCGCGTGACGCGACGCAGAGAACAAACGAAAACGAGTTTGGTGACTTTCGAGGATCCTCCTCTTCTTCTTCGGAACCGCGAGCAACCACGAAAATCGGGTTAAATCTCTGGTCACAAAGATCTCGAGATCGTCGCTAATTATGTTACTTTGTTACACGATCATTCGTATCGATTATACCGTTCTGTCCGCTTCGCCTTGTTTCCTCGAAGAGCAGATATTGCGGTAGCAGTTAAATCGAAACAATCAAGGATCGTCGTTGCGTAGAAAATAGAATTGTATTAACTAACGAGCAATCGACAAAAAGGACTTTTCACGTATTCAATTGGCCAGTAAATCTACAAACATTTATAGAAAGTGTCGTTTCAATCTGAATTCTAAAGACCTAGCAAACTCTCTTCGAAAATGAATTTCAAGGCAGTATCAACTCAGTTAATTGCTTCTCCGCACAAGAACGAATGTCCAGAGATCCTTGCATGGATGCCGACTATAGTTTGCGTTAGGAAAAAAAGGGTTAAAGACCAACTAACGAAACACTGGCAAAGCGCGACAGAAACAGAGACTGCCTGAAGATGAAAATATACAGTTTTTTAACTGTTTTAAGGCGCCTAGGCAATTATTGCAAGACGCAGAGGTCCTTAGACAAAGATAACTGCAGGTTACACCTCCTCCACGTTAATATTGTCCCAAAACCAAAGATACTGTGCTAAGTAGAGGAAAAGGAGGAAATAGCATTTTTTTCCAGCGTGTGCAATGAATTAATGTAAAATTAATTAAACAGGAATAAAAAGATTCTATTACCTTTTTCACTCAATCATTTCCTTACAACTTCCCTGTAAGAAAATTATAGGCAGACATCTTACACAGAAGAACGAACTTCGAGTTATGATTCTGTGGGAGAGTTGAGAGGAAAATTGGAAGCTGAAGAGTGCAATGTAGATTATAGATAAAAATAAAGTTAAGATTAAGCCTCGACGAGTATGACACGCAATACGAATCTCATGTTTAACAGTGGAATATCGTTGTTATAATATTGACAAGAAAGAGAACATGTCATCCCTCCGAGTAAATAATTAAGGAACAATTTATAGAGATAATCGGGTACACTGCTAGTTGACAATTTGGTCGATAACGAGGCCGACTGTGCGACACGTAACAGTTTCCCATTAATCGAGGGGATGCGTATCCAAGAGCAGGACCAATTTACATTGTTCCTAACCGATAATCTCGTAGGATCCAGCATCGTAAGCTGGGGAGACGGGCGCGTCGATCAGCTCGAGGGGACGAGTATCGATTAACGGCCGTTTCAATGGCCGCGACGAGCAACGATGATGAACGTCACTCGCAGAGATCCTTCTCTTTTCTATCCATCCTTCCTCCTCTACTCTCGATTATATCATCTACATGCTCTACTGTACACGCAACTTTGATTAAAGAGGACCGAGTTACTTTCGCTGGAAAGCTCGGGGAAATTTATGCTCGCCGATAAATACACGTTTAACGTGAATTTTAGGGTAGATTAAGTTTTTAATTCCCACTACCTAATTGAGGAATTAAAAAATGAAGGATAGTGAATATTCTGCGGTCGTTTTTTGCTGGTGAAGTTTATAAATCGACGAAATGAGATTCGATTTGAACGCAAATTAGGTCCTCTTCTGCGTGGCTTTGCTTCTTTAAACGGAATCGTGTATTTCTTTCCTCGTAGATCGAAGGAATGATACATTTTATGTAATTCAATTAATTTTAACGATTTATTCGGATTTATCACTCTTCTTATGATACCATTTTGACAAAATTGCTGTGATTTACCAGCAAAATATCGTTCAAGGTAGATTTTTAAACTTTCTAAAGAAATTATAAACTGTTTGAACAGTCATAGTAAATCTCGTTTGCACTATTCTGAGCACTATTGCCTTTTTCACTGCATTTCTCGATTTGTTATTTTTCAAGACAGCACAGAAAAATCCAAGAGACACTTTATCAAAGATGAAATTTTGTTGGAAAACTATAAGATAACTAACGATTGTAAAGTCAACTTTAAACAAATCAAACTGTATGTTTACTGGAAACATTGTCAAGCAATGCAGCGAGCGAAGATAACGAAAAGAAATTTTGAGACACTCGTAATATGTACATTCGAATTCACATTAACTGGATGAATGGAGCAATTACGTTCGATCGATCGAAACGATTGGAATAATATCTGACTAATGTTATTCGATATCTCGACCGAGCGTACATATTAAATATTGAAACTCGAATCGTTCGCCATGAACGCTTTTTATTTCGTGCTTGCGGGTTGGAATGAGGTGTCTGCTAACCTTTTATGAATATCGTTAGTCGTTCATTTTCGCTCGTGCCTCGATTTTACATACAAAAGGGTGAAAATAGGAAATGTCGAAAAATTTTCTAAAATCTAAAATTTCCAAATCGTCAAAAATTCAATTTCCCTTTAAGCATGGTACTTTAATTATCATTAAATATCGAAAAAATGTATATTTAAACTCTTGTAACAGCGTTGAAATTTTTCTACGACTCGTGTCGTTGTCAAAGGTAAAATTACAGAAGGTAAATGCATTAATTTAATATTTCATATTAGCGGTGAGTAAATGTACATTTATTACAAGTATTAACACAGCGGTCTTTACATACATAACATTTCATGCTTGTTTTTCTGTCGGCCGCAGAAAACCATGGAAAACAGCGAGATCGCTTAAGGTTATATTTTTTAATTATATTATCCGGGGTTGAAGGTAGATTTTCATCTTACATAGGTATTCTATTCACTGTTTTGTTTGAAAATTCATCTCTGAGAAATACGGTTCCCCAGTTAACGTATGGTTGTATGAAGCAATGGCCTAATTTTTCATAAAAATAGCCGTCGTTTATATTCTCCTTTCCTTATTCCTTTTGGAATTAATATCTTTCCATATAACGAATGCACGCGAGGCAGAAATATCGCGCACGTGATAAAATACCGTCATCGAGAAACACATGAAAAATCGAACAATAGCTGAAACGTGACTCAAAAATAGCTTTCCTTTGTGTACGCGTAGTTTTTATATCACAGAGACCGCATGACTTTTCCACGCTAAACGAACTATCGAAAAATATATCTTCCTCGATAGAGGTTTGCAGATGAAACAGTTCAGAAATGCTGTGATACGATCATTTAAAATAAAGATGAAATTCTCTCGCAAGATACGCGAGACTTTTATTCGCGTCAGATTGTAACAAGTATTAGGTGTTTGCAAAAGTTTCTTTCTTTCTTTTTAAACAAAATTCATTTATTTAACAGACAGAATTAGTGCAGTAATTTCCCACGCTTTCTATAACGTTTTTCTATGTTACGTTAACAGGTTAAAACCAAGATTAGCAACACTGTCATTTTTAAAAAGCAATCGGTTCAGAAAACAAGGCGACTCGATTTGAAAATAGTCGATGAAAACTTTTGCAAACACCTAATACACATGTAGCAAATAGAACACAATTAAATAACAATATATTCTTCGTGAAGTTTTAGTAAAAGTCGATAAATTTCAAGTGAATCGTTGATTAAAAAATTATTAAACGTTGAATTTCGATTTCGTGCACGAGGCTTAAACTTTGTTTTAATACTTAACATTTCAACGGATAATTTAAATGTAGAATGGTCTTCTGAAACTTTCGACATGGGTGAAAGGAAAAGGAATTACTAATTAGAATTAACGAACTTTACGAGAATTTTTATTTTACTCCTCCCATTGGCCACTATTCGAGAATCACTCTGCACGTTTATCATGTACAGCACGTAAAACACAACTATCACGTTAAGTGCCACGTAGATTTCGTCAAACAGTTCAACGGCTCAGTTCTCGAAAATTGTGCAGAGTGTTACAATAAATTTAACGAAGAAAGCGGTAATTTCGTAACGTCTGCAGTGGAAAGCTGTATCCTTGTTTAAACTGTTTCAACGAAACCCATTAATGAGTGACAAGGAATTACTTTCTAAATTTAAAAGAGAATCCAAAAGAGAGACTTAGACTAACTTAACCGATTAATGAATAACAAAGAATTACTTTCTAAATTTAAAGAGAGAATCTTTTCAATTATTTCAATCAATTTTATATTACTCCTCTCAAAGATTAATTTTTTAATTAAGAAACAATTAATTTTCTAAAATTAAATATTTAATTTTAGTC
This sequence comes from Anthophora plumipes, assembly GCA_951804975.1. Lineage (NCBI taxonomy): Eukaryota > Metazoa > Arthropoda > Insecta > Hymenoptera > Apidae > Anthophora > Anthophora plumipes. The sequence continues at coordinate 22,656,209 of OX638116.1, read as the reverse complement.
TAGCGTGCCACTTAACGTGTTAAATGAAGTTCCACTTGAAGACCAATATTCTTCGACGACATTCTTTTACTAAAAGTCGATAAAAATTTCAACTAAACAGTAACATTGATTAAAAAGCTATTAAACGTTCAGGTTCCGTTTCATGGACGGGGATGAACGCAGTGTCCCAATCTCGACCGTTCCACGAGTCAAGGAAAATACGCAGCGGCCTGGACAGGCGAGGCATCGAGCATATCCATGACCCAGTTTCCCATCGGCGTTCCCTTTTGCTCCTTTTTCATCGGTCCTCGATGCGGGTCGATGCAAAGGAAAAAAGAGAAAGGGAGACAGAGTGAAAATGAGAGAGAAAGAGAGAGAGAGAGAGAGAGAAATAGAGACAGAGCAGAAAAAGAGAAAGGAAGAGAGAGAAAGAGAGAGATAGAGAGAGAGAGGAGAGGAGAAGAGGAGGTCAGACCGAGTTCGCCTCGCCTTTTGGCCATTCGACGGTCACCCCGAAATCGAATTTCCATCGGGACTGTAATCACCGGACTTCGATTCGGATTCGTCGTTATCCTGAACGATTTGTTCGCTCACGGCCACCTGTTGCACCCACACCGCCACGCCAGGAAGAAAGCTCCGCGATAATTATTATGGCGAATTCGCGCACACCAATCCCCGAGAATTCGCCGACCCCCAAGCTTCCTTTTTTCTCGTCCCATGACTCTCTTTCTCTTCTCTTTCCCCCCTCATCCTTCACTCCACGCTCGTAATTCATTATTTCTCCGTTCTTGCCGCCGCGAATCTTTCGTTTCCGGGGAAATATTCGAAAAGTATACGAGGAGCTTCTTTATGACAGATCGATCTTCCACAAGTTACTGTTATCTTGCGATTCGATGCAGAGTGACATCTGTAACGCGAACGTTTTTGCGAAAGGAGAATAAAGGAATGTAAGTGGTTATATGTTTAATTTGTAAACGTGCGAAGAAATGTGTGTAGAGGGAACGAACCACTTTAGGACTTCTACACGGTCTCCTCAAGACGCCACTTTTCCACCCCCTCGAGGCAAGGGAACCGACAGGCGTCGGCGACGATAAAAGCACAGTTTAACACAGTTTCACCTCTGAACGACGAAGGAGATCGCGATGCGTACGCAGGCGAATTCAAGTGAGTCCTTAACCGCGAAAGAAACGCAAACTAGGGGTGGAAGTTTCCGTTTACGCGTCAAACAGCTTCGTTCTCGCCTTGGACTGCTAAAAGGAAGTGGGTGTTAATTTCTGGATGATGACGAAATTAAAGTTGATCGATTAATCGTTTGAAAATCACAAATCTTTGCGAAAATTCAGTTGGAAATTACAAAGCGGCGTTAATTTTTGATAAGTAAAAACCTCAAACAGAGAGTTAATCGTATTTTGGCAACGATGAATATTTAATAGTTGAAATTACTACGAAAATCTTGTGTAACGTCAGATCAGACGTAATCTTTCGTTGAAGATACTGTACAAAAACATCTGTACTGCGAACGAATAAGACTTAATCGGTTTTTCTCGTTGAAATTTGAAATATTAACCCATGTGTAACGTCTAGTAGCGAACGTTCAGTCTCAAACCGATTTTTGATGACTTTCCTTTCAGGATATGTGAGTCACATGCGCTCCACGTTATCACAGTTAATAATTTTGCTTTTGACGTGTCTTGCAGTATTTATAACAGTGTAAAAATCATAATTGCCAAAAAAAATGTGTAGAGTTTAAGATGCATTGCAGAACAAATTGATTAATTTGACTTTAACGAACTATTTTAGCAAACAGCTAGTTGAAAATTCATTCTACCACATGCTTCTACACAGCGTTCCCTATTGTAATTAATTTTAAATAAAATATTCTGTTATATGTTACACATTTTTTTTCTACAATTACAAAGATGTGTTCCGATGAACTTAGTTAAAACGTGATAAATATAAATGCGCTTTATCAGAACAATTATCACATAGTGTTAGAACTTTTATAGTATAATTTCTTACCAATTATGAACCAAACTGTTTAGTACTATTTTCGTAACAAATTTTACAGCCTTTTCTTATCAAACTTGAAGACAATCCGAAGAAATGATACATCATTTTACAATAGATCTTTTAAAATTTTAAATGACCTAAATAGAAAGTTCTATGTGGAGCATATACGACAAAACGTGACACGAAACGCGTTAAGAATGCTTCTCTAATTTCAACGACAGTCTATTAAAAATTGGATTAAACAGAGAAACAGAAGAAAGTGCGATACACACGAAATACACGGAGGAAGAAAAAGAAAAAAAGAAGCAATAGAAGAATTCGTTTTAATTCGTAAAGGAGCGGCGTAACACGAATTCAGGCGGTCGCCCGTGAAAAATCGCAGAGACCGACCTCTATTTATCCACATCTCTTAAATGAAGAACATTCCCAGAAGTCCCGGGGCGGCGCCATCGAATTCCTTCCACGTAATCGCGCCGCACTTTCACCGAGCTCACAGCCCCGGAAAATTCATTTGTTGCTGTAAAACGCCCGAAAGAAAATGCACGCCAACTACCGGCCCGTCTTTTTCTTCCCGGCTTCGCCTCGTCTCTTTATCTCCTCCGTCTTCGCCTTTACCTCACGGGTAACGCGTAAACGAGCCTGCTGTAGGAAAGAAAAAAAGTAGAAAAGAGAAGAAGAAAAAGGAGTCACACCTCGAGGGCGAACGCTATTCCTCTTCCTCGTGGAAAGTCAATTTATCCGTTTCGTTTCTATCACCTTATCCAACGACACCTTATCATCTCACCTAGACCGGGGCAAACGAACCTTGAAAAGAACAAAAGGAGAATATCTTCGAAAGGTGGACGACCAGCCGCGAGGATGTCGAACAAGGAAATGAAATTCCATTCGCGATAACAAAGCCTCGCGGTGTGAACCTCAATTTTCACCGAGTTGCCAATTCGACTGCCTTTACGCCCCGCTGAGAAGCGATAATGGCAGCCACGAGTAACACCGACAGATTGGGGAGCAACGTGGAATCCTGTGATAACGATCGAATTCGTCGAATAAACAACCTTGCCGAAGGAATTTTTCACAGATAGAAACAACGCTGCGAGAAGATACAGATCGAGGAAACATCGTAGTGTAGAACTGTGCAAGACGTTTGGAAATTACCAGCGCAAGAATAGATCGATTCGATCCATACGCAACCTGTCCAGATTCAACGTGGCGGAGCCTAAGATATCTCCTTCGTATATCTCAACGATGTGTTAGCGTACACGCGTGCGCGTGTACATACACAGGTTAGCTATGAATATTGCATTCCGATATCTCGGCCGTGCTAACTGTCCACGCAGATGCCTCGAAGTGGCGTTAATTAGCTGCCAGGCGGAATTTCGAATACGCCATGCACGCCAGCGTTTATACACTTGGATCCCTTCGACAAGCTTCTTACCTTCGTTTCTCTTTTTCCCAGTGAGCTGTTCGAGCGTTTATTAGGAGCTTAGCTTGCGATTATTAATCAAGTAGCTGAGGTTTAGAGACCATGCTTCTTTTGTTACAAGCGAATCTGAGGATTTAGACAGCTGAAGGTGAAGAAATCATGTGACAAACGGGACAACTAGAATATTTTTCGTATCTCTATTGACACTGTTCAGTTGCACAACCAACTGAACATCTTTACAAAGAACAATAGAATTATAGTGGAGAACTGTTCATCTTCGTTCATTCTCTTGAAAATTTTACGATAGCTGCATATTAACACTCTCTAACGACTTAAAAGTTATACATCCATTTATCTATATTTTACAGGTTATATTTTATTCGTTTGTCGCTATACCGTGGCATCGTTGTATTATCAAATCAGCAGTAAATTTGTTTTATATATAGAGATTAATTCTTGCTCCACACCATTTGTCAAAAACGAAGGAATAAGCATGAAAAATTAAAGGGATGTGGGAAAACCTCGAGGAGGAAATGAAATATATTTGCTAACTTATATTTAACTCGTGCATATTTGAACGAGATATAGTACGACAACAGTTTTTCTGTCTGTGACGAGTAATCATAATTCGCATGAAACATTGAAAATACATTAATCGTGCATAGAACTCTGGCGGGTTAATTTTATCGCGAAAGTGTGTCGCGATATGATTCGACGGAGGTTATTGAATTTCTAAAATTCTCTCGTTTGCGAGATCCTATTTCCACTGAAATTCTGCTAGGTAATGTACTTCGCGATTCTTTCATTTACAACTGATACTTTTTCGACATCGTCGCTCTTCAATCGCTAAAAAGCTTCCACAGACAGACAGACAGACAGATCTGAGGATCGAGAGGTATTAAGAAGTGAAAATTAGAAGGCAAGAAACGGATCAGGCAAGGAAAGGAACGAATGGTAGCGGTCAGGTGACGATTCTCTCAATTCAGTTCTCCCTTTCGTATTTTCTCTTTCTTTTTCCTTCTTTTTCTTGTTTTCTTCTCCACCGGCGAGAAGAAATCCGTCGGAAAGTCGCGATGAAGTTATTCCGGTAGACTGGCACGGAAAATCACGGGAAGCGTCAGCATTCGAGCCACGTAGGGGCAGCCACTCGTTGGCAAGCTTCTCGTTAAGCTCGTCGAATTTCCGTCGGCTCGAAGAAACGAACGATTTTCAATCTTACGATGCGATGCATGCGTGCATCCACCTTCCACCGACCGAGAAAACATCTTCGTAACAATCGTTATTCAAAGTGTTTCCCCCTTCCCGCGAATCTTTCGCGGGATACTTGCTTAGAATACGAAAGCTGCGATTCACCTTCGGATAGAGTTATAGCGTTTCGAAGGATCGGTGACTGAAGGGACTGTACCAGAAATTCCGTGGAAAATCCCTTTTCCAGACCCCTTTCTTCGTGATTCTAAAGTTGTTTCTTGAGAATACACAGGGTTAGAAATAGATTTTCGAAAGTCAGTTACTCGATGAGCTGTATCTTAACTTTTTGCGTTGAAATGACTTGTTCTGCACTTTAAGATAGTAGTAACTTGTTATAGAAGTCACCTGCTGTTACAGAGAAGTATCTTTGTGTTGCTTTCTATAAAATTTCACTGATTTTACAAATTTAATTTTGAATTTCGGCTGGATGTTGCGGAAGAAATTTTGTAAAATATAATTACTCCTAGGTATAAAACGCAAAATTGTAGCAAACTCACTTTCCTGCTCGTATTATAATTGCAACAACAACAAAAAATACAATATTGTAATTTTTTAATGATAAAGAATTTAAACTGTAAACCGTCAGTGACACAGTCTATAAAATTCTGACCTACGACAAAATTACCCCAAGTTCGATTTCTGATTATATTCAACTTGAGAAATATTTCTGAATTAAAAGTAAGCTCATAGTGTTCCTAACTGTATATGAAAATAAATTATCAAACATTTTCGCGAGGCGTATTTTCGACTAAAATCCGATATTCTCAAAAGTTACCAGCAGCTCAACTTTATCGGTAGTTCAAAATTATAAAATCTACAAATTTATTATAGAGGTACTTCGAAGCAGTAGAATCAGTCCATAAGTGGTCAGACACGCGCGTCAGAAAGAGGCAGATTTTGCGATTAAAAAATAAGAAACGGTGACAAAAGGCAAACAAATAAAGAGAGACGCAATAAAAACAGAGCGATAGGAAAAATGTCCGCAGAAAGGGCCAATTTGCAAGATAAAAAACACGCGTGACCCAACAACAGTTCGATTAAAACGATTGAAAGCACGAGCACAAAAAAACAGAAGAGCATCGCAATGCGAGAAGAATAAAAATTGAGGCGTGGATAAATAACAAAAAACCAGATTTCACGAGAATAACAATCCTTCAACAATCCTTCAACAAACGTGAAATATATATATATATATATATATATATATATATATATATATATATAATATTCTATAATATTCACATATTTCCAGCAATTATACGTTCACGTGACAGGATGCACGCGTTTACAATTGTGTCTGAGTGTAATTTCTGAATAACGCTAGCCACTCGAAATTTACGTCTGTATATACATGCATATATGCGTGCACATATATGTGTATATATATATACACATATATTACATGTATACCTAATTGATTCGAAGCATTAGATCGGTCGGGTCAGCGGTGGCAATCGGTGTGACTCTTGACGATGTGATTTAATTAAACGCGTACGTGTAATTATGCGGGCGGAGGAGGGATGCCACTCTGTGTGTTCGATGCGTTACAGGCACGCCCGTAATTAAAGCGCGAAGTTATTGGGGCATATTTCTGGCGGGCCGCGTGTACGCAACTGTTACTACAATTAGTATGATTAACGTTCCATGCGTTCTAATAACACCGATCGCCCGACAAACGAAATCTACGCCCGTGATAACGTCGTTCGAATAGAGAGATTTGCCAAATGGATTAATAAAACTGTCTGATCCGGAACATTTAGTAATTGGGTTGAAGTCTGATCTGCAAGCTGATACTAACTGTTACATATGTATCCTACGAAATATACCGTACGACGCTCGAAATTTTCAATTCTCGCTGTATCGATGCAATTTAATTAATTAACCCTTTGACTTATCATAAAGAATTGTACTTCTGGTATACGTTATGGTTCAGCTATTGCAAAAGTTCTATTTGACATGGAAGAACTTTTATTTCAGCTCTGAATTTAGTTTGTAATTTATAAGTCAGAGAGTTATTAACCCTTTGCTTTAACGACGAGTCACATTTATGTTGGAGATTATAAACAAGATGCGACGAAGAAAAATTGTTCTTTCAATCAATTTGTAAAATTTTCATCGGTAAATTCAGCTTCAGTTTGAATCTAACAATTGCAAAATACATATTGCGTAGAATATTCTGATTTTCTTTCTATTTAACCGATTGACTTACGATTTGTTGCTGACTGTGCATTTAAGAATCAGCTATTTACTATTTTAGTACCATTTTATATAAGAAATGTTAATGTATTATAGATTAATTACAATTGACAAGCCAGAGTTTGATAAATTAAGAGGAAAGCTAGAATTAGAATTAATATTTGTTACTGATATAATTATTCGTGTTGAATCTTAACTGCTGTATTAAAATAGCGAATATAAGAGGCCAACATATATCTCAATTAAAGAATCTCATGGCAAGACCTTATGAGTTAAATAGAAACCATGATATCTCAATATTTGCACAAAAAGCTGTGCATATTTAATATCACACCAACTAAGTACCAATATGAATCCTACTGTCTTTAGATTTAGAAAAGAATTCTTTGTTCGAGAACGTTTCAAGTATTGTTGCTCTCGCAACATAAGAGAATTCTATTTGTTCTAAATATATTCCATAAAATTATGGTCCAGAAACTTATAAACGGAAGTGTACGTATATGTATGTAAAAAAAAAGTATATTCTATGAATTTATTAAGTGTCCAGAGACTTATGGGGAACGTACATAGAATTCGAAGAAACATTTCAACGATTGAATTCAATTGTCATATATTCCATCGAGTATATTCCTACTATCGTGGATTAACGCCATTACATTAACGAGGCTCGATGATTCACCCCGGCTTCCTCTTAATTCCATTGCAACAACCGTCGAATTCTAATGACGGCCGCGAGCATAAACTGGCAGCTCACGCAACAACACCATCGAACACACACACACACACACACACAGAGCCTTTATCGAAGGGAATTCTAGTAACGCTCAAGCGGCACAATTAATCGAACACCCTTTGACGCGCTATTAAGAACTACGCCCGAGTAAATTGAAAGAAAACATAGAAGCTGAGGAGAGTAGTTAATGGATACTCTACTCTGCTCTGTTCCTTACTGTGAAATTTCGAAGCGTCGAAAAATTTCACCGAAGAAAAGCAACGCCGTTTAAACGATAGAAAAAGAAAGAAAGAAGGAAGTACGATATATCCGAGAAGAGGGCAACGATGAAAGCGTGCTTTCTTCAGCCGAAAAATAAACCGAGGGCGCGGATGAGGAGTCCGAGAAACGACGTCACCGGCAAATGGAGGGAAACCATCGAGCTTTTAGAAGGGAAAACCCGAAAAACGTATCCGATTTCGGGTGGACGTGTACAGGCTCCGTTTGTCGCTTTTACGTCCAGTTTACTCCCACGGTGAGTAAACATCCGGCATAGCGGCGAGTAAGTTTCCCGTCGTGTCAGCTCGACAGGAAACGTTTCCGTTCACCGTCGTGGTTTCTCTCCTCCTTCTACGGAAAACCAACGTCAGAAGAAAGCTACGAGAAAGCGCGTGTCTTCGTGAGTTTTCACGCCGGATGAATCCTAGATCACGCGCGTTAACTCTCCGCGAGAAATACGCTTCGTCCAATCGTAATTTTTGATAATATCTCAGATGAAAAAATTGACGTTTGTAAACCGAGAAAGAATTTGAGGAACGAGAAATTTGTAATATCTTTATCTTCGAAAGACAACAGCAGCAGGTTGTCTTGATTTCCAACAAGAGTTATTCCAAAGGGAACTGTTTCCGGAAGGCAAGAGATGACACTTGGATATCTCTCTTTACGCGTTCAAAAGTGAGTTAGCGTGGAACATCCCGAAAAAAGAAGGATGGAAGAAGGACCTATAACCAAGTGTTGGTATGTACGCGTTGTGGATGTGTGTACGTGTATCGATCCGTGTCGAATCTCTCTGGTAAAAATCGTTACAAGAGCCCCGGGTCCCTTCGCCGCAAATGAGAAAATAATCTCGTTCCCCAGGTTCCACACAGAGTTATCCAGGTCGTGGTTGAACTTCGTGGATCTTTTAGTGATATCGATTCGACCGCAAAACACACGCAGAACCCAGCATCCTTTTATACCATTCCCTTTCTATTCCTCGCGTTTCTGCATTCTTGTCGTTCCTATTTACCCGTTGACCACCGCAAATGATCCTCCATTCTCATTTCTTACCAATTCCAAATTTCCTTATTATTATTCCCGTGGAATTAGTGAAACACTAAACCGAACTAAGTTGTGAGATATACTCTGTTCCTTGAATTGCACTTGGGATTCCACTGTTCCTAAAACTTATGTTTTCCTTAGATCCGTGAATTAATCACTAGGAGCGCTGTAATGATCAGCTTCTCACACGTTGTACACTAATTTCGACGATTAAGGTTTTTATCTTAACAGTCGTAAAATGTCGAAGATCTCGTCTATTTCTATCATAAACCATACTTCGCTACAAGAGGATTAAACGAGTGAGCAAAAGGCACGCAGAACGTAGAAGTTTAGAGTCTCTGTGCCTTCTGTCTCCGACAATAATCGAAAGGAAGTTTAATTAGTAAAAGTGTCGTAAGAAAGAAGCCAGTGAAAAATAGCAGATTGTCAGCCGTGTCATAATCCGAATAAGTCTTCGTAATGTCAGGAAGATAGTTACACCGTGTACTCTAATCATCATCACGGCGTATCGGTGGAAATTGTGAACTGCTTAATCGGTAACCCTGTGCTAATTGAACGAACCTGGGGCCACTAGGCATTCGCGAACGTTATGATTACACGATTGCTACAATTTCGCGCTACTATTTACATTGCCACACACGCTTCCATTTACTTAACCCGCCTAGGCCAGCTGGTACACGCTACCAGAAGCAGCGTGTAAACGATTATGGCAGCACAGGGTATAACGGTATCGTAAAGGGTAGCGGCGCTAATAGTACCGCTGGCTGGAGCAATAGCCGCGACGATAACGGGCACCGCCTACCCTTTCCTCGGAAGTAATAGGCGGCGTCGATGGTATTAAAAACACGTTCTGTGTCGCGCGATAAGTCACCCTTATTGCCTGTTCTTTGTCAATAGTCCCTTGGTGAAATTTATCCTCCACTCGGTAAATGAACACGGACTCCTCTTTTGATATTCTTCGAGATTTTAAGGAATGGTAGTTTCAATGGGATCCGAGTGTATAACCTTCATGAAGTAAATGTGTCACTGGGTTTAGTATCGGTAGTCACACATTGTGAACCGATAAGATAGATCTATTAAAAAGAACGATATTTCGTTCTTGGATTGACCAGATAATTCGTGCAGTTTTTAGTAAGTTGATACAAAACAATGTTTAACGTAAAGATATGTCTCTGTTCAACGATGTATTGACCAAGGATGTGTTGTGTAACGAGGATTGTTTTCCATTAGACGTTTTATTTGTTCGTTGTCAATATTTTGTGGTTGACCAGAGCTTGGTGAATCGTCAAGCGAAAAATCACCGGAATTCTTCGATCATATTCTTCTTGCACACCTTGCAGATCTTATTAAATATTTTCGACGCGTTTTTGCCTTTTTTTTTTTAATAAAACAGCATGACGTGGCAGAAATGTTGCTTTTGATTTTTCATCTTTCAACGAATTAGTCAAACTTACGAATTCAACTGGATTAACAAAGTCTTTAGATATAGTTTGAGGTTAATTGTTACCTATCAAAGGACTATCTGCTTTAAACAAAGCAATTCAAGTAAATTGCATTTTGAGAGATTTCTTTTTCTATAATATTGTTAGATTATACGACGAACCAGTTCGGTTCAATGTTGCATGGTTAATTTTCTGCTTTTAGACTATCCTGTACTTTCGTTTGATTGCAATTCGTTTGATTGGTAACCTAGGACTGCGAATTTTCATGCAAATTCGTATTTTTAAGATTGTAGTAAAGAAAAGAAAATATAGAATTTCAGTGGAAGAATATTCCACCCTCTAGGATCGGTAAAAAGCGGAGTATTTTGCTTTTAATAAGAACGTTAGAAAATAACGCGTACAAAATGTTGTACAAAGTCCTAACAAGGATCGTCGCAAAGTCTAAAGAGGAATCTTTACAAAAGCCCGTGTGAAATGTTCTAAAGCAAATCCTTCTTTTAAAAATCCCTATTAAGGTTCTAAAGGGAATCCTTTCTTACTCTAACTATGTGGTTCCTTTATATCTGTCTGTCTATCCAAGATTATATCTTAATTAAAATAGGAACAAAGTGAAAAAAAACTGTTTCATCAACTTTTTCCTGAAAACTCTTCGAATTCCTGCTATCCTACTGCAAAAAACCTATCGTAGCGCTAAAGGTTAATCGTAAACTATTGTTCGAAGCATCAACGAGACATTGTCGTCGAAAACTGGACACTTGCTAGCAGGAACCGGATGTTAATCTCAGTTGAGGCCTAGAGGCGTCCCTTTGACAGGGGATTTTTCGAACAGAACGTAATCCTCGATCATCGTTGACGTTACAACGTCCAGGCACGCCACCGATTTTTAATTACGCTACCTGGGAGAAAGAAATTGCGCCGTGTTGCCCGTGGGACATGACGAGGATAGAGGAAAAAGGTTGGCGGGTAACAGCGGGCAGGCGCGCAGAGATAGCGAGAGAGGGGTGGAGAAAAGGGAGGAGAAGAAAATTGCGTTACCCGAGTATCGGATTATCAGAAAACGCTTTCAGTTCGAAGACGAGAAAAGTTTCGCCGGGAGCAACAAATGCGCGGCCGCGAAAAGGAATCCGACCGCGAACGACACTCACTGGCGAAAACTGTAAAAGGATCGGGCGACGTCGATGCTGCCCCTAGCTATGCGATCGTAACGCGTCGCGGCCACGTTTGTACAATCTCGGTGTATGTTACGCCCATCCTGCTTGCAAATTCGGTGCTAACGAGAGCTTCTCTCCTTTGATATTTTCGAAAATAACTGTACCGTAATACGGTGCACTGTCTTGTTTCGAATGTTTCGCATTTTTCTGTACAAAGAATACGGAACATATTATAATTATGAAAAAAAAAAAAAATAACGCGAGGGTAAATGGTAGGAATAATTCGTGTCGAGTTGAATTAGGAAGTAAACCAAGATTATTCTAGTATAGATAGGGGAATATAACAATGTTTTGTAGAGTATGCAGAGTATTAAAAATTAGAAATATATAAAATATGTAAAATATCGAGTGACTGATTGCAGCGTCGATCTAGACGTTTTCAGATTAACAAAGAAAATCCCTAAACTTTGTTGAGAGCGTGAACAACATAAATTGTTGACAGAAACGGTGAAACGAGAAGATAGACGAAGTTAAGAGCGCTGGTTCAACAGTTTAAACGAAATATCATTCTTGTAGGTAGTGAGAGGTTTAATATTTCTTCTATACGATGATAAATATTATTCTCGAATTTTCTTTACGTATCAAACAAAGTTAAAGCCTTTAAATAACTAGATGACATTTTGAAACAGAAAGTGCACTGTTTGAAAATTAAATTTTCTTATTAGAACGTATTTAAAAAAAAAAAGAAAACAGATTATAGTCAAACATTCCAAGAGGAAATAAATCTTTGTAGTATGTAGCTATTTTTTATTTTTTCATTCAACTTCCTAATTTTCTTTTGTAGCATATTTGACTAAATTTTCTTAGAAGACTGCTTTCTTCTTTCGAAGCAATTGTACTCGATGAGTATAAATTTTGCAGATTTTCCTATTACTTATAATATTTGGTATTTATATATTATATAATTATAAATAATATTTACATAATATTTTACGGCTATCGTACTACTCATAATATTTTATTATACGCTTAAAGTAATAGAAAGAGCATGCAAAATGTGCGTGGCAATCTCCGTGCTAATTATCAATTTTCGCACGAGTTTGTGTCGGAGAAATAAATTTGACGAGAATCTGAACGAAGAAGCAAGGATATCCGCAATATACTGTTCCCTATTAGACCAAAGCAAAGTTAATCAGTATCGTATTATTATGACACGAGTATTCAGAAAGAGGGATGGCGATATTTTCGAGTAGAACGAAGGCGACTGTAAATCGAGGCTGGCGCGTATAAACTGCGAACGGCCGACCGGTCTGAAATTAATTTCAATCGCAGACGCGATTTCTGGCCGAAGCGGTAGATTTAATTATTTCAGTTTACGCGAGCCTGCCCGTCAAAATATTATTTTATTCGCCAGCCGCGAAATAAAACCGTATCGTGGTCCAGAGGGAAGGGAATAGTTGCGAGCAGCCACTTCATTAGAATTAATTCGAACGCGTTCGCGTGTCGATTATCAACGTTTAACGCGTTCCCTACGAATGACGGTATTTGGCCTCGTGATTTCTTTCTCGTTTCGTTCGTTAACATCTGTTCTGTACATTAGACGACGGAACAGATATTTTAATAGGCAGTCGAAGAATAAATTCAATGCAGATGAAGTACGATGCTTTCGTAACAGATTAATGTAATTAAATAAAAGAGAAAAAATTATTGCGGCACAAGTTCTTGTCTGAATTGTTTCTCTGAGCAATCTTAACCTCTTGTCTCACCGTGACGAGTCATACTCGCAGTGTAGATTATGATCAAGATGTGGTAGAAGAAAACTTATATGCTTACTAAAGGATTTAACAGGCTAAGTGGGTCAAAAGTGATCTCCAACTGATTTGGTAATGCGATAGATCATTCGATAGCTTAACAAAAGAAAACATGTGACACCAAGTTTCAACTCTCTAGCTCGATCGTGGAGGTAGTTATAGGGTAAATTCGGATGATCAGTTTTTGGACTGTTTTCCCTATTTAGTGATAAGAAAAACTTCTAAAAAAATTCTGACGTATTACATATACATAGGCACATCTTCAGGAATTTTTTCCGATGTTTTCATTGCAAATCCTGGTTGTAAAAACTAAAAAAAACGCAAAAAATGCGGATATCTTTTGAAAAATAAGTATCGTTATCTTTATATTTTTTATTTTTTTTTAGAATAACCTAATTGTTATCCGTCTCTCTTTTTTTTAAGTACAGTTGCAATATTTATTTCGTGATCCTGATATCCATTCAACTTGGCCCCGTACAATTGAGGAGAGAAAAAATCGGGCAAGATCCCACTGACAGAGGTTATTTTTCCTCCCGCTCCCGTATTAGATAACGGTATCGCGAAACGCACGCGACAGAGTCGCAACAGGCGCGGCGCATTTCGAAATGAAATTATGCTTGGAAATAATTCACGGCAAATGAAGCGATCCATGCGCTAGCTCGTTCAGCATTACCATTCGAAACGCGATATCAAACGGGTGCTGGATGAAGCGCGTCATTTAGCCTATTGTAAAACATCCGACTTTGTTAGTAACAGCGACGATGACGTATAACGAGCGTAAATCAATGTAATTTCCTAGGCGAATAATAACGGCCGTAACCCCGGAGTCGTTGCATGCTGATTCGCGGCACACGGAAAACCTTAATCATTCTTTGTTTCCTGGGACATCAAGCTTCCCCCAGGACCTGGTTCTTCGGACTTTCCGGTACCACGTTCGCCGGATACACGGTTCAATCTATCCATAGAACAACCTGGAGGAATCTTACAAGTGGAAGAATTAACGTGTCCTCCATCTTCGTGTGAATTTGTTAAAGCGTAAAATGAAAGAGCGACGAGCTTCTAAATTTTATTTGATATCCGCTCTAACTTTAACCCTAGGAACTAGCGAAGCTCGGTAAGTTCTGTGCTGGAGTCATTTCTGATCTACACCGACAGTTTATTAACCACTCGAGTGCGAAGTACTTTAACCCTTTCGCTACGGCAGATTTCTTGCAGAATGGTAGACGTTTTCAGTCGTAAAATTTGTCAAATTGTCTTCGAAAGTTTAGAAATTGATCATTTCCATCATGTCGTTTTCTCGACAACTGAGATTGGCAGGTTATCGTGTTAAATGTTGTCCAATTGTACATTTTTTTACGCAATATTCAAGAAGAAGCAATTTACTACAGTAAACATATATTGAATATTTAAAAAAGTATTCATAGTACAATCGTTTCGATGTTATAATTTCTTCATGCAAATTTGAACTTGAAAAAAGCTGCCATAAAGACAGCAAAGATAAAATATGAATTCAGCATTTAAAGAGAATTATACAAATGTTGAGACACTTCAACTTTGACGAGCAAAATTCAGGATGGCTGAATTTTATTCGAAAATGATGATGATTTTTAAAAAACAATGATTAAAAACATTTCAAATAGTACATTGTTTTATAAACTACATACTTGTACAATTTCCCGCACAAAGTTTAGCAAAATAAAATTACTATCGTTTAAAACACTGAACAACACAGAGTCTAGAAATTTTATACGAATCCTCAGACACCAGCAATATTATCGAGTATATAATATTTGTAGAGTGTGCAAATCCCATTTTTTTCCGCTGAGTATTCAAAGAACTCAGCACTTCGCTGACCCTCGGAATAAGGGGATGCAAAACACGTAGACAGGCAAGCCTACAGACAACCGAAGCTCTTTTCCTCCTTCGAATCCTTCTTTTTCTTCCTCAGAGAAAGAAAGGTTTCAAGCCTAAGGATAAAAGGAAGAGTGAAAGGAAGTTCCTCTTTTTCTTCTCTCAAACTGCTAGCATCGGCGATAGAATTACGAAATACTCTAACAGTAATGGCTTTCAATAACCCATGGTAATACGTACGAAGTGAAACTGTACGAAAGATCAACGGTGAAAACTCTTTCGACGTTCACGATGCTCTCACCATTCGCCTAATATGCATAACACGAAAGAGATCCTTTCCTCGTTTGATCATCGCTCAAACTGTTCCGCAGTGGCTGTAGAAACATCAAAGATAACAGACCGCCGTTGCGTTTGTTCAACAGTTACCAGCAGCGGCAACGAAAAGCACAATAAAAAGTCGCGGGTTTCACACTTGCTGTAGCTATATTACACGCGTTCCTCGGCAATAACCGAGGCAACTCTGCCGCACAACGTCGGTATTATACACTTTCTCTCGCTCTTTCTTTTTCCCTTTCTCGCGTCAGACGGTCGAGTGACATATGTACAAGCGTAAAGGGTTGATGGAGACTCGAGGGTGCGAAAGAAGCCCGATAAACCTCTTCAACCGCGAGATATCCGTCATACACGGTCAGTTTAATTGCACCACCGGCCTCGTTGGGATGTAGAATTTTCGGAAACCCTTTTTAGGAGCATCTCTCGTAAAAACTTTGCCCACCTTTTTGGAACAACGACTCCGGCGAGTTTTGAAGTTCGCGAACCCGTGTGACTAACGCGAGGGATTAAAAGAACCATGGCAGGTGTAAAATTCTGGTAGCGGAAAAGTCTCCTCTTTCCGTTTATTGCGTGGAATTTTTAGGAATGCGTTGAATCAGTTAGGTTAGGTCTTTTGGGACAATTTGGTTTTTGTTTCTTAGAAGTCACTCACTCTGAAGTTCTATGCTGTAGTCAAAGATATTTTATAGGGGATGAATGCGTGGTTGAGGGATGTTTGAGCAGGTATGCGAAGGGGAAGTGTTTGAAATTGAGTACTTGACGTTTCCTTTTAATTCATAAGACCAAGGATTGGTAATTGTAATTAATCTACAGTACATTAGCATCTTTTGCATAAAATGATATTAAAACAGCGAATAGCTGACGCTTAGATGTATAGTTAGCGAAAGAAATCGTAAGTCAAGGGGTTAATAGATAGTAGAATCTACACGAAACATACTGGTGACAGACGAAAGATTTTCTATCACACATGTGGACGTTAAAGTGTTAAGAACGTCTTGCGTTCTATTTGAAAGAAAACAATGGAATTTCTTAAAACTTAATATTGATCAGTTGCAGATAAATATGTTTCCTAAAATGATCGTCCATCATCCGTCATTATTCATACGAATATACACTAAGTTCGTAGAAAGTAGCAGTTAAACCAAACTTACTACGAGATATCTCGTAGATTACAGCGAATGAGTTAATATCCCAACACGATCACGTTGAAGCAACGAATTCAATTCACACAAAAATCTATTCGACCAAAACACACACCGGCTGAAACTAAGCTCGAAGGAGCTACCGCGGCTTTCTAGAACGTTACATGATAATCCGTCCGTAGAGGTCCGGCGACATGATCCCCTGTAATTTTGCGGCCGAGTTGCGTCGCTTTATCTTATCTCTGTTTCACGGCCGTTTATTGCGCCTCGGCATGTAAAACTTCCCGGTGGCCGTGAAACTTTCCAAACTGCCGATAAACCGTCAGAATCTCGGGACGTTAAGAAAATCGTAGCGGCTGGGTTCGTAGCCCGCAATAAAAGTCTCAGGAAATTTATCACGTTTCTTTCCCCTCCGGTTTCTCTATCCACGGGACGACTTTTAGGCCATCAGGGTAAGCCGGAAACGGTACGTTGCGACATGCGCCTACCTCGAGGCTACGCAGGCTCCGCGATGAAATTTTAAAACCGCCACTCTGACAACTCTGCTGAATCAAATCGAATTTCCAAGATCCTTTTGTTCCCGGGGTTACAAACGCGGCTGAATCGTTCGTGAAACGAGAAGGACAGCTTTTCCACGAGGCGAATCATTCCGTCGCGTGTTTAAATTTCGAATAGCCCCTTCGCGGAACGAGGGAAACGTGAAACACGAACCGACGAATGGAAATTCGCCGCGATGATTCGGTTTCCCTTTGAGACGCTTCCTTCGGACTGTCTTCGACTTCGGAAACGTGTCGTTTTCGTTGAAATTTTCAAACACCGCCTCGTACTTTGTATTCCCACCGGTGAAGAGTTTCTACAGCTTGGCCTGCTTTGGGAAATGCTCGGTGGTATAAGCAATACATGGTAACAGGACTGTTTGTAAAATGTAGGATTATTTCGTATCGGTTGGAGAAGTTAAGTTACAGAAGTCGGGAGATTTTACCGGAAGTTTGTTTAACAACTTTACGAAAATTTAATAGACACTGCTTAAGTGATCTGAACTGCGGTTTAAGTGATCGGTCCACACTTGAATTAGCGTACCGATTCCACGAGAAATAAAACGTTAGACTGTAACCAGTTGCTCACTAGAGACGGTTCCTTCCGCGAACTTTATATCGAGGGAGTGCAAGGGAGGCTCGTAAATTAGCGGCAACCTTCGAAGCAGTCGATGGCGCATTGGGTAACGACCTCGACTACTTAGATGGCCTAAGTTTTCGAGTCTGATCTACTCTGTTCTAATTCTTTGCGATAACAAAAATACCGAAATCATTTCGGGAGAAATTCTAAAATTGCTAAACAAATGCTAAGCAATTTTCGTAAATTATACAAATTAACAAACAGTTTAACTCCCCCGTCGAACGATTGTTTTTAGTAGCCACGTGTATTAATCTCGAATATTTAGTGTTTTAGATATAACATATGATTTTCATTTTATTAGTTTGGAATATTTAGTGTTCCAGATGAAAAGAATTCAAGATACATACGATCTTTATTTTGTAATATTTTACTTGGTTCGTCTTTAACTCAACCTGTGAAGTTATTTCCGAAATATGAATTTGGTAAGTAGATAATTCTTCTTTCGACACAGTTTAACTATAATCTATAGTACCAGATTGCCTCGTCGCTGTAAAACAAAGGCTCGATCGAAAAATATCGCTAAATATACGTACCATTAACAAAATTTAGAAACGGATCTGATACAAGGAGAAAAGACAGCGATTAGTCAGCCGCGGCGCGCAGAAACAATTGACTTTGACTACTAAATTCCGTACTCCGTCCTAAAAAGAGCAATACAACCTCTATGCATTTCTGAATAAGGAAGAATAAAGAATAAAATGCAGGATAATAAAAAGAAGTAGAGCAACTCGGGTATAAGTCAGACGTATAACAACAGAGAGAAGTTCGAAACATAAAAAAGGAAATAAATAAAAAATTCTCGTGGCCAGCTGAAAATTGATAAGACAAAGAGGACTGGGGTAGAAGGATATCAGAAGCACGCTCATCACCCAAACAAGCCGGAAAAGAAACAGAACAAAGGTACATCGGACATCCAAGAGTAATCGCCCCCGTCGTTCCACTACTACGCGAGCCACTCGTTTCTAGGCACGTTTTGGCAATACCCTGCTGGCGAATGAAGCAACACCAAGTAGAAAGAAGACTGACCAGAAGAAGAGGCAAGAGAAGGGAGGGAAGATAGTAGGATCTCTTTTATCTGGTCGCGAGTTACGACCGGTTGTTTGGCAGAGGCCATTGTACCGCTTCTACGGTCAAGACACGTAAAGGTCCTCGTGGTGAAACCAGGCTTCTTCCTCTTCCTCTCTCTCTCTCTCTCTCTTACTTCCTGTGATCTCTACCAACGAGACGAACGACCCTAGCGTCCAACCAAATAAGATTTCGCCTCGTTCTCGTTCGTCAGCCGCGTATAGAAGGCTCGAAGATTCACGAATTCTATTTACGAATTTCTCTTCGAAAGCTCTTTATTAAAATTACACATATACACACGTATCGCGAAGCTAGAGGTGAAAACACAATTCGTTAAAACGGAGAAAGCTATACCGCCGAGGAATATTAATATTTCTGAAAGATTGACGAAAACCATTCGACGAAGGAAACAGAGCGTGTAAACAGCGTCGACGAGAAGACTTTAATTAACTCGACGATCTCACGCGACTAGACTCGAGACGAGTGCGACGAAAACGGAAGCCCAGGGTTATTCGTGACATAGGCTGGCTCGTCTTCACTCGCCGAGGCCCAAGGTTCACCAACCTGGATGGACGCGAAATTACAGTCGAAAGTTTTCCAACAGTTGACTCCGCGCTTCGATTACAATCACGGTTACAATTATGCCAACCAAATAATACGTGGAAGGGACAATGGAAACAAAGGTGGCATGGCCGTTCTTCCGGCATTGTCTTCGTCGCTAATTAGCAGCCGGATGTTGTTGCTCCGCAACCGATATATAATTCGCTTTGCATTCGCGTGCGCGCATCTGCCTGGCGCTAGCTGTTCTCTCTCCCTCTACTCTCCTACGTGTTGTAAACCGAGTATATAGTAGTCGTGGAATAAATGAACTCGGCTCGAGTGTCCCCTTGATGCCAGCTAAGTTGCGCCGCGTCGAAACACCACCACCGACGAATCGAACGAACCACGAGCCTGGAAAAGTTTAAACGAAGCTGTGTTACTTTCCACCGCTTCGCGGTATTAATAATCACCGGCCTTTTGTTGCCTTGTTGAAGCCGGGATTTTTTTTTTTTTCAACCTAACCGTCTCTCCGTGCCTGGCGAATTCTCATTTTCCACCTCTGTTTAAAGTCGAGAAAAGAGGAAATTCAGTAATACGCAGCGTGAAGTGTAAACGAACTGATTAAGCGATAGCAAAAGCTTCATTTATGTTATAATAAATGTAGAAAATATTCTCGGGGAGAGTGTACGATGGGTGCAAAATTATTCGAAAACAGAGAACACAAGAATACAGGTTAGATCGAAGCGTTGCTTGCTAAAATGCGCTCAGTGAAAGAGAAAGAGTCAGGACGCGCGAGCAAATCTTGATAAAAATGGATCTGCTCTCAAGTAGTCTACTTCGTCACCTTCACAACGGTTTTTATTAAACAAATAAATAAATATAACTGTATTACGTAGCTAAGGAAGGCTCGAAGTGCTCTTCTTGCAAAACTACTTGCAACCCGCAAAAAATAATATAAGAAAATCGAACCTGCTTGTGAGAAAAGTTATATTTTCTACTAATTATACTTCTACTTTCTCTAAATTGTTACAGTGACGCGAAAACTTAGACTTTCGCGAAATTAAAGGTGAAATAAGATGGAATAAGGGCGAATTTAAAGGTGGAAGTAGATTTTAGGAAACTGATCCTTTCACAAACTACGCTCAAGATGGTTTATTCGCTGCTTGGTTTAATATAGTGTTTCGTATTTGATCGTTAGTGAAAGAACTCGCGGAACTCGTGAAACGGACGCAACCTTCGAAAATGTAGGAAGTTCCCGAGGGAAGGAGGAAAGTAAAAATTACGTATGCAACTGTGCAACGGTGTATAACCACCAACAGATCCGTTAGTCTGTAACGTAGATGTTTTATTACCCTTTTGTCCGAGAACACGGCTGCTCGGACTTATGGTTTTTTGGCAGAGGAAACTTCTCTTTCGGGAGAAATGAAAAACTTTCCTCTCGCTGTTCTGTCCGCCACAAGCTATCAGAGAAAGTTGTTCCTTTCGCTTTTTCATGTTGCATCGTGGACCCTGTGCATACAGAATCATCTTCTCTATTAATTTCTCTCTCTTTTCGTAACTTTCTTTCCATATTTAATACGTTCAGGACACAACAATTACACACACGGAGCGACACCGTAGAGAAAAACGCTACATATTAAAAATATAAACGATATCTGTTCTCACGCTCGAATTCCAACGGTATTTGTAAATAGTAAAGAAGAATTTTCCGGAATAAACATGGCGGCGTATCCGTCAAAGTCTACGGAAGCCGCGAATCGACTTGCCGTACGCTAGAATTCGTTGTGGGCGTTTTGAAATTTTCAAGCGAGGCTCCTCTTCAACGGCATTCGTCAGAAATGTCTTCGAACGGGAGAGGAAGCATCCCCGGCGAACGAAGTTTCTTACGTTACTCGAGTTTTCCTGTTACATAGGAACGAGCAAAGATTCGTCTGCGTGAATTTTTAACAGCGCAAACCTCTCGCGACTTGCCACTTCGTGCTACACGCGTAATACAAACTCCTCATGCGACGATGCGCTTCTCTATTCGGTGCTATCAATGCAGAAAGAATTTCGTGCAGAGGGTTAAGATATCTTCAGAAACCTTGCCGTAGTTGAAACTTTCTGATTAAACGAGATAAATCGAAAGCTTTTGTTCCAATATCAAATAAAAAAAGAAAGAAAGAAAGAAAGAACCCTTTCTAGGTTCGGGAACATTTCTCTCAAAAGAGTGTATACGTAGCGAAGCTAAACGAATTAAATGGACCTTTCATTTCCGTGTCCACTCGACAGGGAGGAAAAGGAAGAAGCACGAGTCAAAAGGCGGCTGGACACGAAAAAACGAAGGAGAAGAAGAAAGAAAAGAGGCGACCGAGTAACCACGTCGAACAAACTTCTTTTGCCGGCTGTTTTTCCCGCTAATTAGCAGCCAGAAGCGGACGCTTCAAAACCAATGCATATTTCATTGGCCGAGCCGCGTTCAATCGAGCCACCACTAGTGGAAGCATCTCTCCCTCTGTCTCGAAACGACCACGAGTTAGGTTAGGTTAGGTTCGAGGCTTGTCCCTTGTCGAAAGTCCCGGGAATAACAGTTGGATTAGCGCGCGTGGATGCGACCTTAATGCAGCTCCCTCTCTCTGTTTCCGAACTCTCATACAGCCACGCAAGTTGAACCACCGCCAAAGAAAACATTGCCGCTTGTCTGGAGAGGGACTTCCGTTTCGAGGAGGCTTCGTTACCCGGTTATCGAACTCCGATCGGTCGCGATTCGAATTCTTGTGGCGTCAAGGGACGCGTGTTTGGGATGTTCCTTGGACCTTTTTACCGCGGCGAAAGAATTCCAGAGGAATTTTCGGCTCTTCTTCTTTCTCCTTTCTATCGCCAGTGAAGAGACTCGAGAATAGAAAGTTGATTTTAGTGGAAAGTTTAACGAGAGACGTCTTGGACACGATTCTAAATGCAACGTCTATACGTTCCCAAATGCTCGTTTCCACGGGTAAAACTGGGACGATTCGTTCTGAAAATTACCCACGCTCGGGGAATTGCGCGGTTTAATTGGAAAATCGGGAGAGAAATAAGAAAGTCAAACTAAGAAACAGACTCGGGACGAGTGGAGGGGGAACAATTGTATACGCGTCGATGCTAATGCACGCTTGCAAAGACAAAAGGAGAGAGAAAGGGAGAGAGAGAGAGAGAGAGAAACAGTCGGCAAAGAAAACACAGCGGTCCGGGATAGGAGAAACTTTCGACTTAAGTCCGGAAGCTGGCCGCGCTTGCCTTCCGGTTCTCGGTAGAACGACTTGGGTTAGCTTTGTGAAAACAGGATTTCACCGGTAAGCTCCATTACGCGTTCCCCGGGCAAATACTATTCGAAAACGGCGACGTGGGAGCCCAACTCCACGCGAATGCTTATTTAACGCGACCTGGCAACTTGTCGCGATGCAAAATTGAACGGAAACCCGACCTCCTCTCATTCACCCGTCAAGATCGAGGAGGCACGGAAGCTCTTGTTGGAAATTCAACAAGAACACCTCCACTTTTTCTCTCTTTTTTTTTTCTTTCTTATGCTCGAGTGGAGAAAGTTTCGTTTCGCATGTGTGCGTCCGTGTGTTCTCTCGTGTCGAAGTTCCAGGAGCGAGAAGATTATTCCAACGATTGCCGATTCGAATCGGATCTAACACGATTTTCTTCTATTCTCTTAGTTTATTTATGAGTTACGATCAACTGCATTCGTTGCTAGTCGAGTATGAAGGAGCAGTGGAGTTTCATGGGAGTGTTTTTAGTATGGAAGGAAACTTACATGAATGGAAAATACTCGAGATTGTCGTTCAATCACTTTGATCAACGATGAACAATCTGCCATTGATCTATAGCCGCTCGAACTGTATTTAGCTATCCAGCTACTTCGTTTAGCTGCTAAACTTTTCCAGCTGAAAGCTGTTTAACTTGTTCTGTTCTTTAACTATTATCGAAAATGTAAATTTGGAAAAGTGAACGCTGTAATCGACTCGATAACGAACGATCGGAGTAGCAGTTATGAATATCGTATCCGATGTTGATAGACTCGTTGATGAGAAACAGAATCAAGTATCCCATTGATTAAATTTCAACAGTTGTTTAATTTCGTTGAATTAATAAACGATCGTATATACAATGAGCGATCAAATTATTACTATCAGATGAAAAAGTAACATATTTTAAGTATTCGGTGGTAATATAACTTTAACAAGAGTAGAATATGTTCCTTTTTCTTAACACATACGTATTTAGACAATTTGCGTACATTTTAAAAGCTTATCTCGCTAAAAACGAAATAAAGAAATCGAATTTTGCTCTTGTCTTGATACAAATCCAATAGCAAATCTATGGGAGTTGTTATAATGTCAGAAAATCAATGTGATCTTAAGGAATAATAGCACACTTGTGCACTGAATCACATAAAATTCAGCTACACCATTTGATTTTCCATGAAATACACTTATTTCGAATTACACCTGCTCAATCAGAAAAACGATCGAGCCGTACAAATCTGTTTCATAGAATGAGACGCAGAGACAAAGAGATTTCTCGCAACGAGTCACAAGAACCGACGCGGGATTAGAATAACTGTACTTCGGTTGAAGTTCAAGCGGAAAATGAAATTCTACGAAGACCCGGAAAACGCGACGGTTTCACCGAAGGAGTTTTCCAATCTTCGCGTAAACCGAAATCGTAGGCTCTAAAGGAAAGCAGAGAGGCAGCCAGCGAGCTTTTACGAGATGTGAGAAACTATCGTCGTCTTTCAACGAGCCGCATTTTTCTTACGTACCACGGCAAAATGGCAGAAACGAGCAACGAGCCGCTGGGAAACGTAACGGACTGCGAAAACGAGTGGCGACCTGGCTTCTGCTCTTTGTTTACCAACCGATCTTGGATTCTTTGCTCGCTCTACAGACGAAAATCGAACAGAAACAAAACGTGTACACGGCTCGGCTGTTCTTTCGAACACACAGAAAGAACCTTGCTACTTCTTTCTTCCTCGTTGTTCCCCGCAGATTTTTCCAGCTTCCTCGCGTTTCCTCTTTCTATCCCTCGAACGATTCCTCTTGGTTCCCTTGATTACAAACGAAAATAAAATGCCAGTGGAATCGCGTTCCTCTCCGATTATACCGTATTTATACTGTACACCGTGGAAAACAAAATCCGCAGAATTCCCCGATCCCAAGTCTCCTTCGTCCGAATGAAAACGCGGGGGGAAATTCACGGGTTAGTGGACAGAATCCTACGAGAAATCCCTAAAGACGGAGTGCTGAGAAAGGTAAAAGAATTCTCTAGAAAGGAAAACAAGAAGATAGAGAAAGAAAAGAGAAGGAAACACTTTCGAGGAAGAACTTCACTGTTACACGGAGTGGAACGTCAATGGAGAAGGATGTTCATCATCTCGAAGCCAACAAATAAACGCCAGCAGCGTAGTATAGCAGAGGGGAATAGTTGTTTCGACGACACGTTAGATCGAAAGGGGGAAAAACGCGTCCGGGATAGAATTCGAAAACGTGGTTAGAAGGCGATCGTGTAAGCTAACCGGTTGTTGGTGATCAAAGTGTGTCGGTTCATGGAAGACGCTCATCTGTCAACAGCCTAGAGAGTTGAAGCAGAAAGCAAGAGGCTGAACCCAGGGCTATCGATTTTCATCGAGTTCGCCTGTTTCGCGCGATTCGTTTCCCCGGGCGGCACGGTGAAATTATAAACGAAACGACGGAATCTCGTGACCCCGAGTTCCGTGCGGGGCCATCGATCGACGCCGTGACTCGACGCCATTCGTCCCGCGTTTCCCGCGAATTTCTACTTGTCCCCCCCTTTTAATACGAGAAATTGCCATTTCAATGTTCCATTCAGGGACAATTTGAAGATTGCAATAGACGTTGATTTCGCTGAATGTCCTTCTTCTTTTATATTTCTTTTCCTTTTTTCCTTTTTTTTTTTAGCGTGAAAATTAACTGCAATTTTAATTATGCATTGAAGATCATCTGGTAACGTCTAAGCTATTGACGTCGAATGACGTTCAATCGTTCTATTGTCTATTTACTCGGGACATGCGAAGAATACCACGGTCGATTTGATACGTACACTTCTACTAATAGCTTCGTACACAAGAAAATCAGGATTGGAGGAAAATTTGATTACTTATTCCTTTACACATTAAAGGACACAGAATGTAAATTTTGCTGTGGTAAAATACTCGATAAGTGTGAACGAAAGACACTTGACACTTAGGAGCAATGATCTGAACGTAAATGCGCCATATAAAACCATAAAATAAGGAAGAATCTCGAAATATCGACAAAAAATGAAGAAATACAGGGCATCCAAAAAACACGCCTACACATTTCCTTTCGATAAAACGCAAAGTGTTTGAAATTCTTTCAAGTTTCTTTTTACACTGAAAGTACGATCTATTACAATTATAATGAGTATCATAACTACATCTATAGACGTCAATTCGATTATCCAAATTTTCCATAACTTTTCGACACGTTGCAGGAGTTATTTTACAAATTGCAACTCGGATGTTGCTCTTTAAAATTTGTTTAAAAAAAAAAGGAAGAACGCAAGAATTCTCTTTGCGTGGTACAGTTATCGCGAGACGTAGTCACAGTGTCGAACAATCAGAATTCTAATCCAGAGAGAATCACGGTTCCAACGAAGCAGGTCCGCCGCCGCAGACACTATACTCGACCAGGTCGGTGCAAACGAGGAAACGCCAAGAGCGTCGCCGTTAAAGCCTGAAATTAACCCAGGTACGGAGTATCCGGTGAGCTCGTCAAAACGAAGCTTCGGCTAATTGCGTCAGTCTGAGGACGTCTGGCGTCGCGCCATGCCCGTGACACAGATTCGTCGAAACAAACTCGAAGGGCTAATTCTCTCTACTGGTCTAACCTCTCGTTTTCTGTCCAGAAGAGAAGAAGGGGAAGAACAACAACGAGCACACGGGAACAGAAACAGAGAGAGAGAGAGAGGGAAGAGAGAAAGAGAGCTTAATTTTATTTGCATTCCATCCCTTTTCACAGCGGTAATCCGTCGACAAGCCGCTATTAAAGAGCTCGCCGCGGCAACCCGGACAGCGTAAAGTCGTCGAAATTAACCGAAGAACAACGCCAAGCTTTTATTAGCCGCGTGCTGCTGCTGCTTCTACATGTACCTCGGTCACTCGAACTCTTGTAATTCGTATATCCGACCTAAGTCCGTCATACGACTCATAGAGGAACTCTGGGATGCTCGTGCTCTTCTACTTCTCGCCTATTTCTAATTGGAACGCCGACGAATTTGTGAGGTATCGTTCGAGTTACTTTCTCTAGAAGACGAGGCATCGCCTGTTTATAAGCGAAGACACACGGACTAAAAATTGCGCTTGGAAACCAGTGAACGATTTTTCCTTGTTCGATAATCCAAGTAGCGAAATTAGGACGTTGTAAATGGTTCCACAAAATGCACATCGTTGTGCAAAATCCTCCATGCAGAGCCACAGAATGTGCCCAATTCTTATAAACGACGTGAAATTGACGTTGTCGGTTCAATTTCCGACATTTTCACTTACAACAGCAATGTTTCCATTTGCCCGTACATTTTTTAGTCTTCCACTTCTTGGCGTATCAATAACCCAATCAGAGTCTTCGAATTTTGTCACTAATCTCTGAATTGAAGACTACGATTTAGCCAAAAGATCGTGTATTTTTCAAACAACGTTCATCTTCATAATAAATTCGAATAATGTGAACGCATCGTATATTTGTCCACAATTAAAATCGTGCTGCCTTTTGCTAAAGCAAAGCCGGTTACGTTATTTAAAAAGACACGATGTGTAAAAATTATACAGAGATGAAATCAAGGCGTCACATTTGGACGTCGCATATTTTAGTATATCCATTTGGATTTTGTTCTTTTTGGAAATTCCAGGGAAATTTACACAGTGTACCGCAATTTTTTGCCCATTATTCCGCTTTTAACCGGTGGCTAACGTAACAGGAGAAAAGCAAGCAAGCGTAACCCGCAAAGTATATTGGGAATACGCTAATCCGAACAGGGATTATTTATAATATCCCGTGTGCACCTGAGACTTGCTCTCGAATCGTTGAATTTATAGCATGCAAAACGGAACGAACGCAGGCACCGCGTATAGAGGTTGGAAAGGCGACCTGTTAGCGTCGTCATTAGCTTGCAAAGAGCCGTTTACCGAATTACCAAACGATAATTCGCCGACATGCATTATTCCCGGCGCATTTTGCATAAACAAAGTCTCGAACGGTAGAGCGTGCGCTGCTATCGATGTGCCAGCACCAGCAGCACAAACACACACACACACACACACACACACACACACACACATGCACACACATACTCTCCTTTCCCTCTGTGTGTGTTTTATGTATTTTTTCCGAACGCAGTTTACAACGAATCGCGCTCTCGATTTCGAGTTTAATTAATTGCCGATCGCGTGTGGTCGGCACGATTAACGGTTCTTCGTTCTGCGTTACTTTTTGAGCCTCGTCCGATCGATGATTCCGTTCAATTTATCGCCGATACGAGCGGACGAAAGACAGCAACGAGAAAGAGAGAGAAAATGGGAAAAAAGGAAGGGAAACAGATGGGAAAAAGAGGAATTAAATAATTATTGAATATTTCACTGATACAGGTATTATGTTACGCACAACAACAGCAGGAACAGCGTGATAATGCCAACGCGATGCGTTAACAAGAATTAATTAAAACGGAATAACTAAAAAACCAGAAACCACCGAATAATTGTTGCCTGGTTTCGCAGGCTGGTTTCCACAACGAGCCCAGGCCATTTTTATAGTCAACGTGAAAAAAATGAAAAGAAAAAAAAGAGGAATAGAATAAAAAAAAAGCGAAAAAGAGATGGAGAAGGGAAGAAAAATTCCCGACCGGTTCTGACGCGTGTAAAAAAGCATCGAGGAACGAGGCGGGCCGAGGGAACGGAAGCAGAGGGGGAGAGAAATGGTAAAACGAAAAAAAAGAGAGAGAGAGAGAGAGAGAGAGAGAGAGAGAGAGAGAGAAGGAAAAAATGCGTAAATTTGCGTAGAATTGTTTTTCTCCCGTTGGCCGACAAAATTCGTGGGCTAACAGCACAAGCGAGCGAATAACCCGAGCCTGCTCGCGAAATATTAATAACGGACGTCGTAAATTTCGAACGAACGCTTTCATCCTCTATCCTCTGCCTCCGTTACTCGACAAATAAAACATACAAAAAAAGAAAAAAGAAAAAATAGGGAGAAAGAAAGAAAAAAAAGCATACACGCACACACAAAAATTTAACGAACAGAAAAGAACACGAATTGAATGGGTGTTTAGCGGCGCCTCTCCAGAGACCCCTCGCTGCGATAACAAACGAGGAAAACGGTGGACAAATAACGTTGAATTATTCCTATTATTATACACATATACACGGTGAGTCGATAAGAGCCGTCGTCTAAAATAACTCGTAGTATAATAATTTTATCAACGAATTGTTTGTACAATGTACATTTATATTCGGTGGGGCATAAATCCAATAATGGGACGCATACTGATTTTTTCATTCGAA
Source organism: Anthophora plumipes (assembly GCA_951804975.1). Lineage (NCBI taxonomy): Eukaryota > Metazoa > Arthropoda > Insecta > Hymenoptera > Apidae > Anthophora > Anthophora plumipes. Next base: position 22,627,254 of record OX638116.1, on the reverse strand, counting down.
TCTTTTATCCATATGGATCTTTCGTTCAATTTCCTGATGTATCTAGGTGAACTTGAGTATTTTTAAATAGAGCCACAATTCTTTTTTTTCAACGAGACATTATCACTCCTGAAAAGGTGAATTTCTGAGAAATTTAACAAAATTACCTTCTTAAAAATTCCTAGTGTATTTTGAATTGTTTCCTATGTAGCAATTGAATATTCTAGTAAATTTTCGATATGAGTTGAAAAATGTCTAGATTTCGAAAAGAAGAGTTTTTGGACCCACATTTATGCAGCATTTTTTCATTCTTAGAAGTTATAGAACAGAATCCATCAATTTCTATGTCCCCTTGTGCATTTCCGCAAAGCGTAGAACGATCCGCAGTAGAGAGAGTCGAGGACTGATCAGCCCAGTCTGTCTAGTCACTCAACGATCTAACGCGACCGTTCTATCTCCTTTATTAACAGGCTACCCACAAACCCTAGTTACGTTAGGTCAGGTAGGTGCGTTTACGTGACAATTGCTAACCTTAGAAGCAATAGAATACAGCAGCAAAGTTTGTCCACCTATTTCTATGTCACTCCGTGTATTATCTACGAAGCGTAATGCCCCACAGTAGACACAGTCAACGACTGATCAGACCAGGCAGACAAGTCAAACTGAACGATCTAACGCAACCGTTCCATCTCCTTTATTAACAGCCTGTCCACGCGAAATAATAAAATTCTTCTCACGGGTAACATACTGTACACTTCTCCCTCTCTGTGTGTTTGCAAAACAGTGCGTCCGTATTTGCCCTAATGCATATCTGCCAGGAGATAACGCGCACGTACAGCTAGCACGTGTTCTAGATTACAGAGCTGTGGTGGCTCTAGAGCTTCCCTCTGTTACCTGCTGAAAGAGAATTCCAAATACGTTTCTCCTCGCGTATAAGCGAAACGTCTATAGTTTACGTCAACTACCTCAACTCTTAAAGCTCGGGGAATCCAACCAATCGAGTCGTACGCTACTTAAGGGGAGAAGGTTAACATACACGTACAACTAGACCAGAATGAATAACGCTGCTCGCATTCTGCGTAAAAACTGGCGAGCAAAAGTAATCAACCGGTACTCCATAGAATACGAAAAAAAAAAAAAGGAAAAAGTGGGAAAAAAGAGAGAGAGAGAGAGAGAGAGAGAGAGGTACACACGAAATGCGCCCGTTTTCACTTTCGTTTCGAGCGTGAGCGTAACCACGGGAATTGTGTTCGTTGGAGGGTGGTCGAGTTTAGTGGCGAGTATCGCGTGCAGCTGTAGCGACGACGTTAAAAATGGAAATGCCTCGTGCTGCCTGGCTCTAATACGGTTTCGATTGTCGTATGCACGATTCCATATGAAGCGGCGAGGAAGAATTATTCTGAGATTTCTAGAGCTATTGTGTTATTATGAACATTTCTTGACCAGTGAAAAGTAGTCTACGCTTAGTTTCGTTCTTTTCGTATTATGAAACTGCACGTTTATAAAGTAGAAAACAGAATCTGTTAGATATACGAAGCGAAGTAGTGTTTTTTCTGCTCGTACAAGTGACTGGAAATGAAAGTTTTCGATTTTTCAAGACTTTTTGGGTATCGTAATTGATGGGTTAAAAAAAAAACGTATTGCAGAATTGAGAGTTGTAATTTCTGTTTGTTTTTCAATTTAAAAAACCACCAGCGAGCCGATAACCAATTTTATTTAGAATATGTGTGCGAAGGATAGAGTTTAATTGGATGAACGATGATGCAGCTATCCTGTCCACCATCTTGGAAAATGCTGTTTTATACAAAAAATATTGCAATACACCCTTTCTTCCAAACTGTTCCAACCTCGTCGATAGTTCAAATTTCGAGCTCGTTTTATGCTCAAAATATTTCTACTTTTTCAAATCGAGAAACGTATATGAGATCCCTTAATCTGTTAACTGGGGAAGACGAGTTAACTCGTCGTCGATTCACCAATTATCGTTCATCTTTCATTTCACTGTCAGACACATTTACGAGGAACCGAAATGGAGCAACTGGTCGTAAATTTTACTCGCATATATTATTAACTGAAGAGATTTAATTTTCGTTTGAAATATGAACCCACTTAAAACGTTAAGATAAATTTCTGCATGGAATAATTTCGCAGCGAATACAAGTGGCTGCAACGAAAGGGTGACATTTTTCTCCCGGTATAGAAACGTAGCAAGGTGTACGCCTTTCGGGAATTTACACAAGCCATAAGTCGAAGGATTAAAAAGTCCCGTAGGTAGGTGCACAATTCCAGTACTTTTACGAGGCACGATAGTCGCGTGGTGATTTCGCGTAAACGCATTCCTCCGATACACAAAACCTCCTGATTTCCCGTTCGCATGTCGAACTTGGTAACGATGTTCGCAACGGAAGAATCGCGTGTACCATGGTCGCGTGGCGTGCAAATTCGTCGTCATCGAACGGCAGGGGCCCTTGTTCCCCGGCCGGCAGTAAACGGTCAACCATGATTCCCTCGTGATTACGCAGCAAGGGGGAAAGTGGCGAAAAAAAAGTCCACCAACCCCAAAACGCCGCACCGGGAATCCTGGAAATTTCTCCCTTCTCGACGTCCACCCTACACATTTTCCTCGCTTCGGAATAAATAACAACCAGCTAGTCTAGCACGAGGATGCTTGGTTTATCCACGGTTATTCTCAAATACTCTATCTCAAACATTCTTTTTCCCCATGTCTATCGCTCTATCTCAAGTATACTCCCTTCGCGCAACTCTCGCTTCGACCTAAACACTCGCAGGTATTTTATGCTTCCTACAGTAATTCTGCAGTAATTCTTGGCAAGATTCAAATTCGTGAAATTAAGCATCGCTAAATGTGTGGAATTTTGCTGGCGAAGGTAAATGAAGCTAAACGAGGAAGCGTTAGTTGGATTTTAAGGCAGCGGAATTTAAAAAAAAAAGGAGAGAGAAAAAGGGATAAACACGAGTTCCCCAATTATCTGCAAGGTTTCATTCGAAATAAGCGAGTAATTTCGTAGCAGAGAGGGGAAATTCGTCGCTCGAAGGGCGATGAAAAGTTACCCTCGTGAGCGTAATTATTGCAGCTCTATTCGTGGAGGAATTCTTTGATACTGTACGCGAGTGGTACAAAAATGTGAAAGGGGGCAAGAACGTACCAGCGAGCGTTATTAGGAGAGCTTACATGGAGGCGACGAGAAAAAGAAAAACCACGAAAGCAGCACGCGTTCGCGGAAGAAATCGATCTTGACGCGGTTTACAATGGTACTCGAGGTAAATGTGATTCACGAAGTTCGTTGCGAGTTCCGCGATGCGATCTGTCGCCGAGACAAACGACCCTTTCCCGGTAGCACTCTGATTAATTCCCGCGGCAATCCTGTGAAAAATATAATACATCGAGCAGCGGTAAACGTGACTGAAGAGTAGAATTGAACGAGAGCTTGCGATTTACACGAGTCCAATAACATTTCCTGTCTTCTCTAACGATTAACGTAAACTGTGCTAAGAGCCTTCACGCGCAAAAAGTGCTTTTTCTTTCTTAACTATATTTAGTATCTTTTTATGAAACAACCACACAAATTTCGCAGTCAAAATTTGGTTCGTATATTTATACGTACTTTAGTAATATTTATAAATTTTATAAGAGGAAAATAAAGAAATTTCTGGCAGCATATGCACTCGAAAAATTCTTCCCATGTCATTTATACAAAATAGAAAAAGAAACATGATACTTAACTAGAACGAGTTTGAGTATAGCAAGCAGCAGAGTGAAAAAAAACAATTATGACCAATTTGAAATTTGATTACCGATTTTTGTATGTTACTCGTGCACTTAAACACTAAAAATTTCTGATTAATTTGAAATTAAATGGTACAGGCTATAACGACACATATACTGAAAGTATACACAAATCAATTAGTCAAGTAGGCTTTGAAATATTGTATAAATCACGTTGACTTTGTATTATATAGAAATAACTACTTTAATTCCAAGATTACAGCTGTAGAGTTTGGCACCTACATTTTTTAACAATATACTTAAAAAAAAAGTCTATAAAAAGAAAGAAATTAAATGTTTTCAACGTCTACCTTAGAAAACTTCTTTAAACCCTCGACAATTCGACAGACGTAATTTTCTTCCCTCGTCTGAAACGTCAAACGCACTTCCTGCGAGTAGTATCGTGTGTCGTTCCAAGGAAAAATAAATTTCCAGAAGAACTACGCGTCCGAATTCATCAATTTCAGTGTAGATCGTGAAGAGGAAGTAGTCGCAGCATCGATACAACGATGGCAGCGAACAATCAGAGGGGAAACGAATAAAAGGAGAATTCGAGGAACGATCGACGCGCGTAAATTCGCGTCCGAACAGTCTCCTGACGGTGTGTTCGACGTAGAGGGAAAGGATTTAGATCGGGGAACGGTGGCAGGGGTTTGCTCGAGTTCCAAGAATATAAGAGGTAACGGCACGAGAACGAGCAGCCGGCTGGCTCGCGAAGGAAACCAGCCACGATTAGATCTGCCAGGCCGAAGGGTTAAGGTAGGCTAGCCCTTTCCGCGATAAGGCCTGCAAACGCGCTCGTTCGCGAAGCTTTCGTGTCGAACATTGGCGTAGGAACGTGGCCAACCCACCTACCTCCTCCTTCGCCAAAGACTTCTCGACTTCCTTACTATCGTGTCCAACCAACAGGGGGAGAACATTCCCTTTTCCTTCCTTTTCCCTTCAATTATTTCCGTGACATTGCTCCTGAATGACAAGTCTCTGTTCTCCTCTGTCTATAATCTTTTGTGACCGGAAAGATGGATCGAATGATGATTCTAGGAAAATTTTTCGGCGTACAAAGATCACTCGACTGTTTACTTCCAATTTTTACCAATCAGGAGCCTATTAATCACCTTCTTGTCGTTAGTAATTATCGATCGCGTTCACGATTCGTTTGCTATTCGTTGTTTCCCATTTCTTTCTGTTTTTCCTTACCGAGCTTAAGATCGTCTGAATCGAAGAAAAGCGTGGCAAATTCAGTCACGAGAGGTAAATAAAGTGGTAAGGCGTTGTTGATGGGAGAGGTAAATCAACATTCTCAACTTTTCGAAGAAGTTCGAAGAGAAATTGTTATTGCGCGAATAATAATCGTTGAATTGTTTCGTGAAATTCTTGGTAAGACCGCGGAAATGAGTCAATATGCTAAGAAAGATAATTGTAAATATAAATAGGAAAATGAAGGAAAGGGAAAGTAAATTAAAATGAGAACCTTGGGATTGTTAGGTTAGGTTAAGTTGCGCGAATAATAATCGTTGAATTGTTTCGGGAAATTCTCGATAAGACCGCGGAAATGAGTCAATATGCTAAGAAAGATCATTGTAAATATAAATAGCAAAATGAAGGAAAGGGAAATTAAACTAAAATGAGAACCTTCGGATTCTTAGGTTAGGTTAAGTTGCGCGAATAATAATCGTTGAATTGTTTCGTGAAATTCTCGATAAGACCGCGGAAATGAGTCAATATGCTAAGAAAGATAATTGTAAATATAAATAGGAAAATGAAGGAAAGGGAAAGTAAAGTAAAATGAAAACCTTGGGATTGTTAGGTTAGGTTAGGTTGCGCGAATAATAATCGTTGAATTGTTTCGGGAAATTTTCGGTAAGACCACGGAAATGAGTCAATATGCTAAGATCATTGTAGTATATAAATAGGAAAATGAGGGAAAGGGAAAGTAAAGTAAAATGGGAATCTTGAGAGTGTACTACGTGGAACAAATATAGCGCGCTCGTAAATCAAAGCATCAAGTGGCGGCACCGATTGATGTAGCGGCAGTCAGCCCCTTATACGACATTTTGTCTCAGGATCCGTGCAATAAAACTAGGGCACGTTTCGTAAACCTGTGTAACCAACGCAAGTCAAGTGTCCAGTTAAATTTTAAGACCATAAATTCTAGTATTTCCTATCATACAGTCCTGAATAATAATGAATAGGGTAAGAAATAAATTGAGGAAAAATATACAGTGACTCTCGTTAATATTTGGACATACTTTAATGCAAAATAACTTTTTAAAAATTGATCAAAAAGGCTTGAACTTCCCTTGTGAAGTTAGAAGGATTAATTTATTCGGTAACGTGTAAAACAGTTTCTAAGAAAACTATAAGTGGTCGAAATTGTGAAGAAAATAGTACAAGTTGTGGTTTATAAATTTTCAACTGAGTCTAACTTTTTTTTCGAACGCGTTATAAATTTTTTCCATTTTCCAACTTTGCCTATATACTTTCCACAGTCTGTACAATTATTTTATCAAAATTTTATAATTTTTCTTTATTAAAATTTACATTATTCTTTATCATACGATTTCTTAAATATTTTACACCTTTTTATCCAAACTATTTTATTAAAAAGTAAAGAAAAAAAGGCAGAATAATTCCTACATAAATGATTCTCACAGGTTAATTATAATTTTAAAGAAGTAATCGTGAATCTTCTCTTAGATTCTAGGCCAACAGGTAACGAAAACTAATAGCAGTTGTTATTAGAAGCTCGCGTTATCAATTACTGGAAGCATTGTGCAGGGCAATCTAGGAAGACGCAGCACCGTCGATTACACGCGGCGGCTCGATGGTTCGAGGAGTGCGTTTTGTGTCGTTAATTACCACACGGCGGTTCCGCTTTCGCCTGGATGAAAATTTCAAGCCGAGCGCGTGATTTAATTGTTCCACCCTCGTGTGGAATCCCGCGATCGCCTGCGAATCCGTCCTACTACATAAACTACGGAATTTCAATAACGCCGCCAGACGATCTGGCCATTTCGGGATCGTTCAATTTTCAACCAAAATCCTTTCGGCCGGACAACACGCTGTAAACAACCTACAGTTGCCACAGGATACTATCTCGAATGATATTAAACCGTACAAACCCGTTTGTCAGAGCATTGATTGTACATTTCAGATTTGCAAAATTACCTTACTGCCTTACGTGACTTTTAACATCGAAAATACTAGGCTCGCTTCTTAGAAAATGTTGGAAATATTTTATTTATTGTACATTTCAGATTTGCAAAATTACCTTACTGCCTTACGTGACTTTTAACATCGAAAATACTAGGCTCGCTGCTTAGAAAATGTTGAAAATATTTTATTTATTGTACATTTCAGATTTGCAAAATTACCTTACTTCCTTACGTGACTTTTAACCTCGAAAATACTAGGCTCGCTGCTTAGAAAATGTTGAAAATATTTTATTTATTGTACATTTCAGATTTGCAAAATTACCTTACTGCCTTACGTGACTTTTAACATCGAAAATACTAGGCTCGCTGCTTAGAAAATGTTGAAAATACTTTATTTATTGTACATTTCAGATTTGCAAAATTACCTTACTTCCTTACGTGACTTTTAACCTCGAAAATACTAGGCTCGCTGCTTAGAAAATGTTGAAAATATTTTATTTATTGTACATTTCAGATTTGCAAAATTACCTTACTGCATTACGTGACTTTTAACCTCGGAAATACATGGCTTGCTGGTTAGAAAATGTTGAAAATATTTTATTTATTGTACATTTCAGATTTGCAAAATTACCTTACTGTCTTACGTGACTCTTAACCTCGGAAATACTAAGCTTGCTAGTTAGAAAATGTTGAAAATATTTTATTTATCTTATTTAGAAAATTTCGGAAAGATCATTCGTCTTTGCTTAGTTCACCAAAATTGGTACTAAAGAGAAAAAAGAATGAAATTGATATATATTTCTTTCCTGACATAAAAAAACCGTCAATTCCTTTAAGACACTTGTTTCTAAATAATTTATAAGGACTACGCGAGCCTTTACCCTAATTCTGAAACTCCAAGAAGGAGATTTTTGAACCTGCAAGTCTCAAAATGTTAAACTAGAACTATTTCCTTTGTGCAGAAAATTCTGAAAAAATGATTTACTATCGTGCATATTTCTAAGGTTGATGTTCTGAAATCATTGGTGATATATGTGAAAGAAACATGAGATTGAGGATCGATTTCTCTTCGGTGTGATGGCTCAGGGCTCAAAAGTCCCAGAGCTGATTTTTCACATAAAAAAGCTCCGTTTTTCTAGAGTTAACATACTATCTGAATATATAAGGCTATTTACGAGATAATCCAAATAAATTGTGACAAACTAATCTCTTAGAAATGAAAGATATCTATATAGCATCCAGCTAGGACAATCGGAAACATTTCACGTGCAGATAATCTCTTATGATAAATTATTTCACAACGTTCTACCTGTCTGACTAACTTGAAAATTTTACATATAACAATTGTACAACAAAGCATTATTTCTCATTTTTCTGGAGGTGGTCGTTTGCGTAAACCACCCTGAAAAAATTAATTATTCTTTTTCTACCCTCATTAATTGATCTATAATTCTAAAAAAAAAGCATCTCAAAAAATAACTGAGAATATAAATAAAACATTTCAAGGATTTCACTCTCATATTACTCTTAAACAAGTTGGTAGAGATTTGAAATTTTGCAGAACGATGTTTCAAACAGAGAATATAGTTCAACAACCGATCAAAATAAAAATTGACCTGGCTAAATCCTTTAAAACACGAAACTTCTACAATGTCCTACTTGACGAAACTCCACTAAGAGATCCGACAACAAAATAGCACCGCTTGTTGATTCTATGGCGATACTTCTATGCTCTACTACTAGAGGGGATGGATCTATGACCACTTTCACTAGTTAGTTGTTCCTAGGGTTCCCGTTTCTGTTATATACAACTTCTAACCTGTGTCCTAGCTGTTCCCCGAAATTTAAATCACGAGTCCAACTTAACAAGTCTACTAAGAGGCTCAGAACGAAATTCTACCTTTCCTTTTCCACCTATCGTCTCTATCTAGGTTCCTCTCTCACCCTTAACCATCTTTGCCAGACAAAAACCCAACACACACGTTCCAATATGGAAATATTCAACGAAACTGGACAGTTAGAACGTCGACGAGGCGTCGACGATGGATTATTAAATCCAGTTACAAAACGAGCCTCGTTGGAAAGATATTATTGATACAGCTGGCGTCGATGTATGCAGATCAAGACGCGAGATATAGAGAGGAAGGGTTAGACGTAGGAGCTTCGCGCGCACAAATACACAAAGCAGTTTCAGGATTACACGTATACACACACAAGTGTTCAGAGACACATGGACACACACGTTAGACACCTGGGTAATTGCGTTACATAGTTGGCGCATGTACCATGCCGGGCTCGCGTTCGATAAGTCGCGCCGAAGGCTTGGGAATATTTACGCCCTGTTTACGCGGAGCTTACCCAGAAATCCTCGAGTATAATTCATAATTCGCTGTTTAACAGGGAATCGACTTTTCCGGCCTGCACACAGCCGACGACCCTCGCGTTTATACGCCTTTAAAACGTTGAAACGCGGCTCTGAAAGCAGCTTGCAACACCGCAGGACGGTCAATTCGGGTCGCGTGTATTTTCGTCCCTTTTCACGCCGGGGAAACGTATGAAAAATTCGCAGAGGGAACAAGTGAAAAAGAAAGGAATGCAGAAACTCTTCTCAGCTACTCAGAACTGGTTCATTGTAATTTCGACGTTTTTCTTTCTCGTTTCTTTTTCTTTTTCAATTCGTGTTTCCCGCGCTTCGTTACACGGGAAATAGGTTAATCCACGAGCCAACATTCCTTCCTCCACTTCTCTATTTATAACCCTCTACTCATTGTCCACGAGTATTTCATACTAAGAGGAAGATTCTCAATCACCTTTAACCCCATCTGCATCCACCAGCGAAATAATCCCAATACTGCGATTGTCAGGTATCGCCAAACGTCAAAAAGTCCGCGAACTTCTCGTGAATCACACGTAATAAAATTCAGAATAATTTTAATGCATTGTCAGCAGCAAGATTGATTACTATACGTAATTTCAAAGCAAAACTGAAGGTAAAACACTGGTTGATGCGAGCCAATTGGCTGTTGAACGTCTCTGATGCTAAACAGAATCTTCTTCAACTGCTTTTTTCTTTCGTCCTTCGTCTATGGGAATTTTGCCATATTTCTGAAGAATTTCGATGAGAAATAATCGCGAGAAAATCGAAACAGAGAGTAGAAACGAGAGGAACACCTGTCAACGTTTGAAATACAGTTCAAACGCGGAGGCACGTTAGAAGTGGGTATGTTTCGAGCGGAACTCGTTCAGTCAATTCTGCCAACACTGGTTAATTAAATATATCCGCGACCGTGTGTTGACCCGTCGTTTATTCGTGCCGATAATCGAGATGCTAATTGCATTTCACAGAAGGCGCGCGTTACGGCCGCTCGGGAGAGCCTGATGAAATCGATAAATCGCGTCAAAGGCCGAGGATATTCACGCCCTATTTGCCGTGGATTTATTTAAAAATCATACCCAGCTGGTGTGTTTCAACAGCCACCGGGAAGGAAAACAGCCGAGTTCGTACGGTTACCGCTTTCAAAACGAATAATAACGACGATTCTGATAATTGCTCCGGCCAGTTTCACCTGGCCAATGTCACGGTTTCATTATTTTACGCGGCGTTAAGCTCACCCAACTAACCCAGAAACCCGATAACCCGTATCTGCTCGACGATCAAAGAATTATTCGGACGAATCGGTGGAAACAATGGCCCGTTCGGCCTCGTACCACTTCGAAACCTCATTTTTCCTTTTTTCTCTTTTTTTCCATCAACGATACTGCACTTTCTACTTTATAAAATGCAAATTTCCGATCTTTTAACCCTCGGTCGACGAACGCCGGGTCACCAGAGACCCGAGTCCACGTTCAAACTCGAGTTGTGTTCACGTTTTTACGATCGTTGTAGTTTCGTCTCTTCTTACACGTTTGACAAGTTGTTGGAAAAATATTTAACGTTGGTTTTATGTGTAACAGCATTTGCATAATTCACGTGAATTGTAATTTTTACAATTTCATAAGGGATGGTTTAACATGTCTGTGTATAGACTTGTGCGAATGGAAATGTGAATTCAGTGTGAATGAATGTTCTCTGCTGTGAATTTGTGGATAACGAAGGCGATTGTAGCAATTAATTAATTAATCAAATTTCTTCTTTTGTGCATTGTGCAGTGTTAGAATAAGTATTGATCGTTTGCACTTTGTGTGGAGTATATAAATCTTCTTCAACGAGAGTAATTTTCTAAGGAATTTTGCTCTATGGCACAGTGTCCTATCTTGCGAGATAAATTAACTCTAAAATTCGCCAGAGAGGTTCCTCGAACACACGCTACTTTTTATGCATTCATTCGAAACTATTTTTTGAGAAAAGGTTTTGTAATATTTAAGCATGTTACATTTTGCGAACAAAATAGTAAATCTTTTACAGTGTAAACAGTTTTTTACATACAGTAAATATAGGCGATTAATGAATATTGAACTTAATTGTACACGCGACAGTAAATAATTTTTTGCAAATTTCCTGTCCAAGGAAAATCGTTCTAATTTAATTTTTCCAGCTTGTGGGTTCAAGAAAATTCTAGGGTTAATCGTGGAGTACATTAATGACGAATAAAATTTACAATTAAATCCCATCGAGGTGGTTAAATTTCACCAGAAACACGAAAGATGTTGAAAATTGCAAATGGTCCAAATTTTTCGTCCAGCTGCTGTACTACTCTGGGTCAAGATTGACCCCACGCTCGCGTTGCGCAAGCTCGTTATTCAAGGGTTAATTCCCACGCACACGAGGAACACACGGAGTAGTACGTAATTTACAACTGAACCTTGAAACTCGTGAGCAGAAGAAGAAAAAAATAAAACGAAAAGTGTAATTTGCATCCTGCAACTTTCCAACGTTTCTCCTCGAAGTTCTAAACGAAACAGTTGAGCAACGTATAAAGAGAGCAATCGTTCAGATCTCGCATGCTCGCGATTCTTCGTGCGTGTTTCACGAGCGGCGTAAAAAAAACGGAACTCTATCGAGGTGTCTGTCGTTTATACACCAGTTTTTGGCGTCACAGTTTCACCCTCGACTTCCCTCGTATTTCTTCTCCGCGAAGGTTGTCACCTACGAAAACCGACGCGTTCACTTCAGGCTGGTTTACGAGCAGCAAACCACCGAACAGGGGAATTATTGAATTCAGCTGGTATCTGGCCTGTGTAAACTCCGACGAGAACGAGCAGTTATACCTACTTATCCCGGTGAAACGATCGTTCGTTCAAAAGCTTCGAAGGGGAGATTGATAGGGCTATACTACTGCAGGTTTTTATAATGCTTTAGCTCTTCTACGGGAGTATTGGAAACTTGAGGAACTTGGTACATTGGCTTGGAGTTAGTAAGCAGAACTATCACTCAGACGAAGTAAATTAGAAAATAAAAAATGATACATACACTCTAAGATACTTAGATATTCTAGATATATACAAACACAACTCAGATTCAGATATGAATTCATTTAAGTCTCGTGATTCATTGGAACATGGATCACTGAACTTAAATTATCAATTTAAAGTAGAACTATTGTAGGATAAGGAACATTATTTTTTTAAAACTCTAGGAGAATACTTAGTTAGCAGCGAATTAAGTGCTTGAGCGGTTTGACGAGCACACTAGACAAAATAGCGTGCAAGAATCATTCTCAGAGAATCATTTAGGACGTTTTGAGAGAGTGGATTGGACATTTTCTATGGCAAGAATCTTCTTTTTTTATTTTCATCTTCTTTGTATGCCGCTTATATTCATTTTACATTAAACTATCAAATTTTGTAAACTTAATTTTGACAATAACTTAACTGTCTATTAACTCTTTGGCTTGTGATTTTTGTTTTTGCTGATTATAATTGAAGTATCAGTTATTTACTGTTTTAATACCATTTTACGTAGAAAAAAGTAATATATTATAGATTAATTATAGTTAGCAATCCTCGGTCGTATAAATTAAAAGTTAGAATTAAAATTAACGTTTGTTACTGATATAACTGTTTTTGTCGCATCTTAACTGGAATCTGTGTCACGAGTCTGACTCGTTGTTCCAGAGCAAGTGGTTAATATTCATATCCCACACTATTCAAACCGAATTATCGTGTTGACGTTACTATTTCTGTTAGCAAACAAGGAATAACTCTATTCTGCTAAAATACTCAGGCTTCGGAACATCGTGAAATACAGAACTTAGACTTCCTTCATCTTCGAAACCTCACAAATCCTTCTTCTCTCTTACACTCATAGCTATGACAATTTTCATAAATCAAAAGCAATTCTCAAAGTTCAACAAATTTCCAAACGTTCGAACTTTGTAAATACCTCTGCTCTCATAGACTTGCAGATATGACAATTTTCATGAATGAAAAATAATTATTAAAAATTCTCTACATTTCCGAACATTCAAACCTTACAAATTCTCCTCCTTCAGATTCATAAATCTGAGAATTTTCAAAAATCAAAAACAATTCTCAGAAATATCAACAAATTTCTAAACGTTCGAATTTTATAAATATCTCTACTCTCTTAGACTCGCAGATTCGACAATTTTCATGAATGAAAAATAATTATTAAAAATTCTCTACATTTCCGAACATTCAAACCTTACAAATTCTCCTCCTTCAGATTCATAAATCTGAGAATTTTCACAAATCAAAAACAATTCTCAAAAATATCAACAAATTTCTAAACGTTCGAATTTTATAAATATCTCTACTCTCTTAGATACTCGCAGATTCGACAATTTTCATGAATGAAAAATAATTCTTAAAAATTCTCTAAATTTCCGAACATTCAAACCTTACAAATTCTCCTCCTTCAGATTCATAAATCTGAGAATTTTCACAAATCAAGAGCAATTCTCAAAAATTCAACAAATTTGCGAACATTCGATCCTTACAAATTCTTCTCCCTTAGACTCGGAGATTCGACAATTTTCATAAATCAGAAATAATTGTCAAAAATTCTCCAAATTTCCGAACATTCTAGAAATTGGAATTGGAGAACAGAGGGGACAGAGGATCATCCGGTTTGTTTGAGCGCGAGTGCAGTGGCCGGAAGTGTCCGATAACAGGGCAAAAAAGCACAAAGTCCGAGATGAATAAAGGCAACGATTTTAATTTTACGCTCGTTGCAACCGGAATAGGTATTGAATTCGCGTATGGTATGGTTTTCAAAATCCACCGAGCAATGGTCGGAATCAGATTCGTTGTCAATCTCCGTTCAGCCCCGGGCAGCTATAATATACGAGAGAAGAGGAGGAGGAGGAGAAATAGAAGGAGGGAGGAGTGTGCGTGTGTACGAGGGTGTAGGTAGATGTTAAAACGTTCTCTCGCGAGCGTGGCCACGTTTTAAAGAGGAGCTGTCGATCTCGATCGAATCTACCGATCGATTCTCGACGCTTGACGTCTCGCGTTACGACCGCTCGAATCTGACCCCCTGACCAAACGAGAGGCAGTTTCGTTGAACTCGATTACCCGGTTCGTTGATGCCTCGTAAATAACGCTGTCAAGTTCACAGGCGATTCGCGAAAAGGCCGCGTGAAAACAGTCGGGTCGCGTATCTTCGCGAATACACGCTGTATCTGTTACTTTCTAGCCTTTCCCACTTTTCACCGGTGTATTTAAATCGACAAGGTTAACACTACGTTTATTCATATGTTTTACAATCATTTCTACAGACAGATAAAATTTCATACTTTTGTTTAAAACAGAAAATTGATTTCGTTTCATTTATGAACTATTTAATTGTACAATATCGAGAGACGTTACGTTTATGTATCGAATTTTATATGTACATGTTCTGCAAAGTTTTTTCTTCTTACACTTAATACCTGCTTTTGCTATGACACGAAATTATAGCGATTTTATTCGTTGATTTACGACATCGGTTAATATCTGCTAATACAAGGTAATTCGAGAAAGGGAACTTTCTTCAACTAACGAGCTGTGATTAATCTTTTACTCGAAAAATTGTATGTAAACGATACACACTTCCATTTTACTGCTCCGACATGTTTGAGACATTTGGTTCGAAGCAGTAGAGATTTTTATTTAGTATCTATTTTTTGTTGGTTTTATGTTTGTTACTTGTGCAATAGATTCAGGAATAAAGTAGACTTAATACGAAATTAACTGTGAAGTTAACTCAATTCGTTAATTCCACGGATATTCAGAGAAATAAATATATTACATAGAGAATTTCGAAATTAGAGATCTGAGGAGGAAATATATTTACTCGTATTTATCAGAAGAATTGATATTAATTGTGTTTGGATCACATAAACACGATGTAAAAGGAATACCCACATATTTGTGGAAACCAGAATACAGTAATTAAAAATATTTAAATAAAATACAGCACAGATGCAGCAATTTGAAAATATCAAATAAACTGAAAGTTCATTCGCAGAGGTGCCGAAATAATTAGGATGGAAATAGTAAATTTAACAAAAGTCAGGAAAAATCGCTAAGAAACGAGTTTGCTCGTCAAATTACCGAGCCTCGTAAATCCATCGTCAAACAGTTCGAACAAATGATTACAGATGGTGATTAAGTGGTCCTTATATTTGTAACGAGGAAGAGAAATGGTAGGTGTAAAACGAAACGGTGGAAAGTCTTCAGAATTTTTAGGGTAGCCGGAGTTTGTACGAAGAATCCAGGTCAAATACGTCCTTAAAATTCGTTTTTCGAATGGTTCAGATGAAACACAAAGAGGAAGAGAGACAGACTCGAAAGTTCGTGTGCTTAATCATTGATAAAACGCAGGGAGAAAATTTCGAAAGAGTTTCCCTTCGAAGATGGAATTTCACGATGGAGAATGTTAAGAACTGGTTCTTTCAAAACAGCCCGCGAACTTCTTTCTCATAAAGGAATTAACTTCGTCGACTTGATGGATCGATCCTCTTCGAACCAGACTTTAAACACCGTCGCTCTGACCTGTTGTACCAAGATAGTAGTCGCGTGATAATTAACGCAAAGCTGTTGTTAAACTCCTGTTAACCCTTTCACTGCGGTGCACTATGATCAGAACCTATCAATATATACAATACGATATTCACTATTCTAATATTTACACGTTTTCTCTCCTTCTGATCAATATCATTACAATATATTATTTATAAAAATAACAAATGAATAAAATGATAAAACTGGTCGCAAATTGAAGTAAATAAACACTTACATATGCAACAAAGGAGTAATTTTATAGGATTCAATTCACGATGCGATTTTACGAGAACAGCGAAATTGAAACTGGAGAGTATTGATAAAAAGCATACGAACATCGAGACAGTTGCCAATATTCAGCTATTTACGATTGCTACGTTACATGTAACAATTGTACAGAACGTTTTAACGGCGGCGTAGTTACAAGAAGAACGAATATCATCCTTTAATCCGGAAAATAAGAATTGATATTCCCGCGTGAACATTTATCCCCTTCGTACGTAGCAACACAACTAGTCTTCAGATTCGCGAGAGATAAATATCCTTCTCTCCGGCCAGCTGAAATTTCTCCGGACATAATATTTCCCGGGATGATCAATGGTAGTTACGAAGAACAACGAACCTCATTCCAGCATCCTATACAAGCTATACACCGCGTTCTCTCTGTGCAACACTTTCGCCGGAAGCTTAGCCTTCGCTGTGTAAGTCGAACGTAGAATGAAACTTTTGTCTCTCTACGAAACAAGGCTGGCCCTTGTCGATATTGCTTTCCTTCGGAGACGTTATTTACCCTTCTCTTCTCGCCCTTACGTCTCCGTTACTTTGTTACCGGGGCATTCGATAGACGACAAATCAACTTCACGCCGATGGTAGCTCGACAAATTTCTCACCTCTTAGACTGCTCGAGTATTGAGAAAGAGAAAGAGAAAGGGGAAAAAAGGAAAGCAGAGTAAAACCGTCGGCTATTGTATCGTATATATGGATAAAGAAGAAGATCAATGAAAAGCTGAAAATCGTGGAATAAAATACGAGGAGTAGAGAGAGAGCGTCGTTCTTCGTGAATCCAGTCGAGCGTGGATCGAGTAGCACCGGCTCGCTTTTAAATAAACAGTAGCGGTTAAACGCGACGCTTGCAGAATACACAGCGATAAAATACGACGTGAAACGTCGACATCGAGGTGTCGTTCGTCGAGAAAACGAATTTATACGCGTGCATTTTCCTACTCGAGTGGCTGACCATAATCGTTGAACCTCTACTGGCTCTGTGCCGCAGTAGAACAGCCTGACAACAGTCAGACGTAATCTGACTAATTTCCATTTCTGTTAATCAACCACAGTCTACGTGAAATACGTTAAAAAATTATCCTCAGACATTCTCCCTCTCTTGAAATGAGACAATGGGACGGTGGAAAACCGTTTGTCTAATTATACTCCGGGGAAAAAAAATTATGCGACTTTAATCGGTGTTTTAATGCGTCGCGCACACGCGTCTGGGGAAACCCGGTGTTTTAATGTTTCTGTTTGGCAGAATGGAATCGCGATAGAGGATTAAAAAAGTAAGTCGAGGGTGTTTTAAAACCGGATACGCTATTAATAGGCTTTCTTCGGGGAAAGGAGATCCCCTTGAACCGTCCATCGCGTCGAGTTACATCCGATAAAAATGAAGAACTCCGTCGGAATTATCTATTACCCGATATTCCCTCCACCGATTGCTTTTTCCAATCTTGCTACTTTAGACGAACTGAAACGTTCGTTCTGTACTGAAATATCCGGTTAACCGTGTTACAAGTTCGCGGATATTCGCGGATTTCTATAAAAAATCGTATTTTTGAGAATGTAGCAACGAAAAGAGTAGAAATTTGAAATTGAAGAAAATTAAGTGTACAACTTCGATAGAAAATTATTTCACCTAGCAAGTATTGCAAAAAAAAACACACTGTAATTACGATGTTGTGTATATTTTTTCATATTACACACACTCTGTGCAATTTTGCACCTTTAAGGTTCCTATAAACGCAGAAAAATTCGCAATCTAGTTTTCACATGAAATCAGGAACTTAAAATAATTATCAGAATTTTGATACTCCTATTAGATATATTATTTTTCAATTTCCATTTATTCCGATTTTGCCATTTTCCCGCCGTTTCCGCGATCATCGCCGTATTTACTCGTGTGACTCCAGCCGGAAGTAAACATTTACACCCAATACAACCGGAAAATGTAGAGATATAAAAATCCGTATTTTACGTTTGCGGAATGAGTTATTTGAAAGTTAAATAACCCGCGAAAAGTTCTCGCTCGTACTCGATTTGTCAAAATGAACGCGAGCGAATATTAGTCGTTAAGACTGAGGGGTAGAAAAAAGGATGAAATAAGAGGATGGGAGGAAAGTGACGTAGAAGGTTACAACGACGAAGGAACCAAGAAACTGCTGGAAGGAATGCGGCGAGCGTCTCGCCGTTGAAAGTCAATTCCTCTTGGCGCGCACGCGAAACGTCATCCCGCGTGATTAACGATCGCGGAATTAATTTCGAGCAACGACAGAGCAAATACTTCGGGGATTAACCATCCACAGAGGCTGTCTTTGTTTTTCCGTTCGAGATTCTCTATGAAATATATAGAAACCGTGTCCCGGTTACGCTGGTCCTAAAGATCGCGGATTAATCAGATTTGGTCGTTTAATCAAATCTATCAGCTTCGTTCCCGTTTCCTTTATCCCCTAAAGACATTTTACAATAACATCCGCGAAACCGACGTTTCGAATCCGGCTCCTTTGCACGATTAATCTGCGAAACGGCTGTTACAAGAACGTGAAAATACGAGAGAATCTGGATCAGCGAAACATTGCGACGCGTTGAAACCTCGGAATGATACACAGCGAGCAAGGGAAGTATTCAAACACCCTTTGAAATAGAATAACTTTTTCAAAATTGCACAAAACTTCTTAAGGTATTTTTTTTTTTTTGAGAAAGAACGACTAGTTTAAATTTGTAGAAATCAGTAAAAAGTTTGATAAGAACATTGCAATTGCGCATTTTACAATTTTTCTTTTACCTAAGCCTGAAATAAAAATGTAAAAACTCATCTAATAAACTGATCCTCTTAACTTCTCGAAAACGAAGAAAAATAGTGAACTCGTTAGATCCAATTCTATGAAAGTTATACGGTTTTAAAAGAGCACACGAATTATTTACTGTGACTCTCTGTAAATTCACGGGGAATTGTCTATCGGTGATGGTGATTCTACGAACGAACAGATGCATCCTAATTGTGTTCGAAAGGCTAACACAAGACTGAAAGATTTCAACGATCTAGGTCGCGACGTTGGAATCGAGTTAAAAAGGAGCCGCGTATATCGGGTCAAGAAGGCCGAGGATTGCCGGCCAATTAATTAGTCATAATTTGTTTGACGAGTGTTCTCGTAATTCGGGACGTATCCTTTGCCGCGATGCAAGTAGTAATAACGGGTTTTCTTCGAACGTCTCTAACCACGAGGACAGTCGAATCGTTCGGTGAAGTAACAGAAACGAGGTCGAATGAAACAAGAATACAAAGAATCAACTAGTCCACTTCACTTCCGGTAAAGAATGATACATGTGTTAAGCAAGAGGAAACAATAACGATCATTCAAATCGATTTGATACGTTGAAATTAATCTTCTCGTTTCGAAAGAAACGATTCTTACGCGAATTCAACAGCTCAATTTCATTCGTACACCATAAGATGGGCAAATCAACGTCTTCGAAACTCATCGGATGTATAATATATACATACGTGTATATAGGTTATAAATCGTTCGCGTTAAATTTCGCGATACCAAATGGAACAATGAACGGGGCTAACGCAAAATGTTTAGAATCGAAACCTAGGGTCCGGCAGCAAAACAAACCTGACGCGCAATTTATTTCCAATAATTTCGCCGAATAATTAATTACGGGAACTGGTTGTGAAGGGGCGGCAAGGGGACGGGAGAGGTGGAGGAAATCAAACTGTACCGTAATTGAATTGAACCCGGCCGTTATCGGGCCGCGGACCACTCCGCCGCGATATCGAGGCGTTCTTTTAAATCGCGCCCGCCTCTGACTAATGGCATTGCCGCGCGAAAATATGCGCATACGTTTCCTGCCCCGACCGCGTAGAAAACAGAGAAAAGAGAAAGCAACAAATACACCTGCATAAACCTCCAACGAACCTTTCCTCGGTCTACCATACATGCATTATAGTAGCTAACCGAAATTTTGAAAATGAGAATTTTTCACTTTTTACCCTATCTATTTTCTTACAAAATAAAACGTAAGCATTAAAAAGTGAAATTTCCACTAAACAACTGTTCATTTTCGAAGAAAAGTGGTGCAACGATTCCATTTGCACACAATGCATATCAAACAGTGACTTTTCGTGAGCTTTTTCACGAGTAACACGAGGATTTTACATCACCCCAAATACGAGAATTGTGCTTATTAACGAATCCATCCATTGTGAAATGAGCCTCGCCGATAAACAAACTCTTGATTGAAAACAATGGATCTATCGTTTATTGTTCGATAATCTACCTAGCGAAATTACGACATTGTAAATGATCTCTCTTTCAAATCCACGGTTAATTGAATTTTGTACACGTTTAAGTGCACATTGTTGATGCTGTCGGTTCATTTTCAACACTTTCACTTACAGCAGCAATGTTTGCATCTTTACGTATAGTTTTTGATCTTCCGTTTTTCAATTAATGAGTAACGCAACCAGTTTCTTCGAATTTTTTCACGAATCTTTGAATCGAATTTGCCCGATTATTTACACCAAAAAAATCAGGAATTTTGCGATGACTATTTTTCAAAGAACGCGTATTTTAATAATGACCATTGCAGTTGAATGATCCTTTCCTAGGTTCACTTCTCTTCAGAAATCCATTCTAACTAGCAACAAAATTTAATGTAAGACTTCGAAAAATTACGAAACGAGCAACGTTTCGTAAAAGGTTGAATCGAATTGTTGGCCAACGTGGAATGTAGTATCCACAGTTGTATTCGATCTTTCTTACGTGATTAATTAATCACTCTGGACTATAAATATCCATCGAAACCGACGTCGAACCCCTCGGCGGTGCTTACGATTTTCTCGCGTAAAACAAGGTGTAGGTGTACGATTCCGCTGTGTATTTTCTTGGTTTCCCTATGCGAAATACGAGCTGCTACGTTCTCACAGGAAACGCGTGTAAGTAGAGAAGTAAGAACTATCGAGAAGGACTTACGCGATACTGTTTTATCGTTCTCGTCCTTTGTCGTTGCACCCTTCAGTGACATCTGAATTTCCCTCTCCCGAAGGACTGCCTAAAGGACCGATTCCTTTGAGAAAACTATCGTGTCTGCCTGTTTGCTTAGTCTTGTACTACCTAGCTAGCTAACTGTAACCTGCTTGTTAGGCGTACAGAATTCACATCTTACAACTAGAGTTCCTTATTGCTAATTGAACATACGAGTCAATCCTGTTTGTCGACGTTTCTTATTCTTACGTCTGTGCTGATTTCTTAAGCTACTGAAACACTAAATGTCTATGTGACAGTCGCGGAACCTTTCTCTTGGGTATTCAACGTGAGTTGTCTTGGAGAAAGGGTGATGTCCTTTGCTAAAAGTGGATTTCCTCCAGATTTTACTGCTTCGACTGTCACATTTTAGGCGATAATTCACCCTTCAGAAGACTCATCTTTATAGCTGGATTTTCGCCATTAATCCTCTCGCATTCAGTGTCGGGTGTATCCGACGCCCACGAAGCGATTCAAAATGCCTAACGTTAGATATATTCGACGAGGACGAAATAGTGAATAAATATATATTGTTACGGGTGAATTCGCAGAGTTAATATTAAAAAAAAAAAAGAACAACGGATGATGCACAAAATCTTTTGATTATTTTTAAACACAACGCGACTCGCAAACGACAGATCGATCGATGAACACAGATCTAGCGTCAGAATTGACAAATCAGTCTTCAGACTTCAAACATCGCCTCAATCTGCTTTATATATTCTCCAGACTTGATGAAACAATTCGCAACAGATTGCAATCGTTCTCTAGATCCCTCGCCCTTTTTCCTAAGAATATATTACTCCGCTAGCGTCGTAATCCTCGCGAAAGGATTAATAGCGAGAGAAACGAGCATCTAAAAACTCCAAGGTTGTAAACCTAATTTACCCAGGATATAATTCTTCCTCGATCCGCATGGTAATAACAACGAAAGACCTAATCTGAGAGATAGCCTCTTCGGCACGTCCCCGTCATAAATCGCTACGCTAACAAGATCTGCACCCGATGAAAAATGATTTCTTCTCCATTAGCTGACTCTTAACGAACTTTCATTAATCCAACTTGATATCACAAGAGGTGTATCTGAGGAAACGAGCCTGCTTCGATTCAGCCGAATGCCAAGAATTTCAGAATCGCGAGTGAAACAGAGAGAGAGAGAGACAGAGAAGCAAAGAAGCAACGATGGAGGAGGAAAGGAGGAGGGATCTCCGACTCGAAGGCACTTCGAATTTATTCGAAAGCAACCTCGTTACGGTGCGGCTGGGGCAAAGTAGGTCGCATGAAAATAGCGAGGACGTTTAAAAGCGCCTCACCGTGCGATTTAACGTCAATGGGCCACTTCTCGTTCCCCTCTTTTCTCTTTCTCTCCACGGGCGGCCGTGCCTCCTTCTTCTTTCTTTCTTTTCTTTTTTTTCTACCGGCTTCTTTTCGTTCTTTCACCCCCTACCGTGTCTGTTCCTTCTTTCTCTCTTCTTTCTTCTTCTTCTTCATCTTCCGCGGGGCTGACTACACGCGACATTTAAGCCAGGAGCCGTAGGACGCGAGGCCACTTGCAAGAATCTTTGCTCCGCTTTGGACGCGACCGAGCAAAGCAAAAGGAACGCGCTGCGACCGCGCTTTGTGCCTCTCGCGCTCGCCCGCGTATTTATTTCTCCTTTTTTTCTTTTGCTTTGCTTTTTTTTTTTTTGGAGAAGGATTCCTTCTCGACGCGGGCTATCGCCTTCTGTTTCGCTTTCGTGCCTCGACACGCTTTTTTCCCGCGACGTTTCACCTCTCGCCGCGCTCGCTAACCATCGCTTCTTTTTCCTTTTTTTTTTTTGCTTTCTTTCTTTCTTTCTCTTTTTTTTTTTTTTACCACTGTAAGCGAGGTTCTTTAGCAGGGCTTTTTAACCGGATGCACCATGGATGGAGAATTGCGACCTGACGTTTTCGGCGGTTAATTGGTCCGACGTGAAAAAAGGTCGAAAGGATTCAAAGACTCCGTTATTTTGGTTCAACGAAGACGATATCGCGTGTGTATCGTGGGGATTATTTGAAACATTCGCCGGGATTAATAAGGAAACGTATCGTTTTCAGTTTTTTTAATATAATCTCTGTGTATTTTAACGCACTTCATTCGGTGATTCTCTGATGCTTTTGTGACATCTCTGGTTGGGGAATACACTCGACTCTCGGTTTACGCGAGTTTCTCTGTGCGCGGTAAATAATTGTCAAAGAAATGTATAAAATTGTAATCAACCGTAACTCTCTACCTAACGAACGAAGCAGAAAAAAAAAGAAATAACGTCAAACGTAAAATAGCTCGTGCAATACACGTGCAAAATTCAAAATGAAGTAATTGGTTGTAACTTTCACTCATTTTCAATTACAAACTGGAAACGCTCAATTTCTCTGCAGAAGCTGCATCCAGTTAACAGGTTAATTCTAGCTTCGTCAAAGAAACGGGTAAAATTGTAATCAACCGTAATGTTTCACCTCACAAATAAACCAAAAAAAGAAAAATTGGCTTCATCAAAGAAGTATGTAAAACTGTAATTCACCGTAATTTTTCATCTCACGAACGACTCAAGAAAAAAAGAAAAAAAGTCAGATGAAACCACTTAACAATTTATTACTATAAAATTGTGCGTCCATTCAGTACGTATCAATCAGGAAACAGATTTCTTTTCCCTACCGAAGCAGCATCGAAGCAACGAGGCTGAAGTAACGAGCAACGTAAGATGGAACATCGTTCAGCCTCGACCTTCGAGGTAAAAAGAGAGTGGGATAGAGGAATATAAAACGTCGATGAAGCTGATCGTCTTTCATTATTAACACTTTGTGAGCATGTACGCGGCGTTTCACCGGCCGAGGAATTCCCGTCGGGGTGTATAAATGACTTTCAGGCCGAAACTTACTTCTCCACCCTGGCTAGAAACGCGGCGGATAACCTTCGATCGTGGCCGACCTCAATCGAAGTTCACCCAGGGTCGAAATCGCCGCAGACACCGTTTCCTACGACAACGTCGACCGCGAACCCTTCGCGTGTGTTCCGCTAAGTGTCGTTGTCACCGTTAACCAACGCCAAAACTTGGCCAGGATTTAAAAATACGAAACATTCCTTCGAGAATCTTATTTAAAAATTATTTCAAATCGAACTTCCCGCCAAGGGTCGTTGTCATCGTTAACTAACGCTGAAAGCTCGCCATCATTTAGAAATACGAAGCATTCCTTCGAGAATCTTATTTAAAAGTTATTTCAAAACGAACTTCCCGCCAAGAGTCGTTGTCATCGTTAACTAACGCCAAAACTTGGCCAGGATTTAAAAATACGAAACATTTCTTCGAGAATCTTATTTAAAAATTATTTCAAAACGAACTTCCCGCCAAGAGTCGTTGTCATCGTTAACTAACGCTGAAAACTCGCCAGGATTTAAAAGTTAGCGTTTATTTTAGTGTTTAGAAGTGACTTTAAACAAGAAAAAGTAACGCTTCGCCATTCTAGAAGTTTTGCATTCAATAAATATACCAATTAAATTTATTGTTGCTAGCACCCTATATAAATTCGTGGCCTGTTGAGGCTCGCTCTGTAAATTTTGCAATTACTTGTTCATTTCTCGAGTTTGAAAATGATTTAATTACAGTGGGAGGTCGATTATCCGAAATAATAGGGAAACAAAGCTGTTCGAATAAATGGTTTCTTGGGATAATCGATCTGACAGAACGAAATTCGCGAACGTGTCATAAAACGAGTGGAAATGAAACAATTTTCAAATATAGATATTTATCGCGTGAAGGAATACATAATAAAAAAGAATATAGAAAATAAATTAAGCGTTTTTAAATGTTTGTACAGTATTTATTTTTTTCCATTTGTCGATCTTAATGCAATGTATAAAATAGTGTTATGACAGCACGTGAGATAGTATTCGGTGTAGAAATAAATCCATCCCGACTGGATTCACATAATCAGTACAGTCATTGAGTAGAAATACTCCTGAAAAGAATCATCGACAGTAATAGAAATTATTTCAACTATTGATCTATTTGAATTCTATTTAAATCACACTTTGATTGCACCCAAAAATCAGAACGAATTTATTTCTATTCTGTTCGATTGATCCTCGATTAAGAAAAGGAGATAAAGCAGATCGATGTGCTTCAACTATTCCAAGTCTCTGAATTGCTTGTCAATTCAGAACTCTTTGGTACATTAAAACGATTCTATCCACTTGACCTATCCGATAGATTTGAATAAATAGCCGCTATGCTAATAATTATTTCCACATATTTATATTCGAACATTCTTTCACAAACTTCTCAGCAATCTCTTTCAAAAGGTTCATCCTATATCATTTTATCGTGTTGAAATAATTCACTACAAGTAACCTGATAAATTAAAAAACACACAAGAAAAAAAGAAGAAAGAAAGAAAGAGGAAAACTATTCCAATATCTAGCGGAACTCGAGCAAACCGGTAAGTTCCATTTCGAGGCGACGAATATTCATTCGTCAGTTTCAACTTTCACATACGGAACGAAAGAAATCAGAGAACGAAATGGTTAAGTAGGTTTAGAAAAGGAACGTTTCGTTCCTTTCTACCCTATATACCCGTATAAAGGGCGGAAAGGAAAAATCTAGCGAAAAGAGAACGGTGGAGTGTAATCCTCGAATATGAATACCGAACAAGTCGGTTTGAAAAGGACCGTGACCTATAAATTCGAGTTAATTAAAGGTATCGATCCGCGAAAAAAACACAGCCCTAAGAATATTTTCGAACGAGTTTTCCGCCGATGAAAAGCCACCTATACACACACACCCTTCCCTCCCTATCTACGGTTAGCTCGATGTTTATTAGAGCATCCGCGACGCGCGAACGAAGATTAATATGTGGCGGAAAATGTTCGTCGGTTAATTAGCGGAAAATCAGGCTGGAAGAAAGCCGGTCTTCTTCCTCCCCTTTAACAGCGGGGAGAAATTGAAAGTAGAAAAGCGATTTGAAAAGAGCTCGAGAGAAAAGCGGCGAAAGAAGAAGGGTGGAGGAAGAGGAGGAGGAGGAGGAGGAGGATGGGACAGGTTCACGTTCCGCATGAAAACAGGCCACTCGATTACGCGCTTGTTTCGCCACTTAAATTACCACCGCATTGAACCCGCGTCGATAAACCGTCGTTGTTGAATTAATAACTGATCCTAATTGAATTAATAATCCGCTCATCCCTCCACGGAAATTGTAATAGCTGCTCGGTGGCTAGCAAAATACGGCCAAGCTATACGTACAGTTATTGGTTCCTGTCCAATTATTGACTTCCCTTCCTTCCCCCTTTATCCCGTTGCTGGAATGTTCTATCAAACCACCGATGAAACGAGTGTTTCCAAAAAAAAAAAGAAAGGAAAAAAGAGGGAACACCGGCTATGTTGGAATATATTTACTCGTCGAATATTTCGTACACGCGAACCTTCGCGTTCTCCTATCTTCGATACGTATGTTACCGTAGTAAATATACGTTGAAAAAGTAAATAAAAAGCTCTAGGCTAATATAGAAACACTGTTTGAATGTTGGAAACCATTTCGGGATGATGAGAGAAACAAAAATCGGAGGAAAAACATAGGCTGAAGCAAATTTTCATGGAAACGAACGTTAAGTGTAGGGAGGAAGATCGAACGATCGTAATGTTTACGAATCAGCTCTTCACAGTGGCGAGCTAACATCAACAGAAGAACGATTCACCAGCTGGTTAGCGAAACCCTATTTACACCCGGTATACACAAGGCTATGTCTTAGTGCTTCGAGCAAAGGGAGGCCTTTGTCGAAGGACTCGTACGGCAAAAATACATTCAACCTAAGGAAACCTCTCTGTTTCCTTCGACCGTACGAAATAAAAACACCCTCCTGTTTTTCCCGAAATTCTCGCGTTCGCGAAGATGTATTCGGTAAAAATTCGTGTCCGACTCGAAGAGAAGACGCTGAATTATCTGTTTGCAAAATACACTTGTTGTTGCGTGTGCAAATTTCAATTGTTACTTCGTCGGCAGACTTTTGTGATTCGACAGTTCGTACGTTCGTAAGAGAAGGTTTTGAAAATCAGCGAGGGAAAGATTCACTCGTGTCGTATCGCACTTTATAAATTCCGAAAAAGTATAAAGATAGAACGTTTATCAAGACTGTGTATCAACCTTTCGTGCAATCAGAAAAAAATGGTTTGCAAAATTTAAACGTGGCGATTTTCAATTAAACAACGAACTACCATTTTTTTACTCATTTTAACGCGAAATTCAGCAGAAATTTTCGCCTTGACCTAGTAGTATAGTTTCCACAGGATAAAAGAAGTTGGATAGAAAAATTCGACACTTACCGCTTCTTCCGGTAGGCGTAGGCGCGGACGTTGATCTTCCGGTTGGCTCTGGAATCGGGAATATCAGGTCGCAGCACTCTCTTTCCGGGAATTCGCTGGCACGAGCGAATCTACAGCAGCATGAAAGCACGAAAAGCGCCGCGGCGACGCTGGTCAACAGCGTTGAGCGCCAGAACAGCGTCCCGACGACACGTGACATGACTCGTCTCATCAGATCATGATACAGCATCGGTTTGCCTTTCACCCTCTTCGTAACGAGCTCCTCTTCGACGCTTCTGATTGCCATCTCTGGTCGACCGATCGGACGACTAAGACGAATCCCGCGGCGTCCGCGCGACATCCTCTCGTCGTCCGTCTCATCATGCGACACCTCCTCCACCTTCGATCCGATCCAAAGAAACTGGACACACGTCGTTGTATCCACGCCGGGTATTATCCAAGCCGGCGTCCTCTTCTTCTCTTTCTATTTCCTCTATTTATCTATCTATATCTATATTTGTTTCTTTCTTTTTTTTCTTTTTTTATTTGTTTCTTCGAACGAAGAAGAAGAATCGCTGACACTTTCTTCTTCTGTATCTCCCGTAAGAATCCCCTGTGACCCAATTTCTACGATTACTACGAGCGTAACAAGCGAAACAACACTTTTTTCCCGCCGTTGCGCCGAGCAACGTTCGACCGATTTCTCACGAGAAACAGCATCAACAACGTGATATCAATTTAAAGAAGAAGATCGCCGGAGGAGATTCGCGCGTGTATATGGCCATCGAGCCACATCTCCGACGTACAATCAATCATCCTCCACCTCTTGGTATTATCAACAACCTTTCATGAACGGATGACGATTGTTGCTCAGAATCGCGGACGAATCCGATCACTAAACGCACGAGACCACGGAATGTCACCGTAAAGCACACGATGGAACTTGCAAACAGGCAGATCGGTATTAATCGAAGTGTAACACGACGCACTTGTAAACATGCAATCGGATCGCGAATACGCGCAATTAGATATCCTCTCTTTGTGTGTGTATATATTGTGTGTATGGATATGTTTCTCTGTGTATGAGTGTGTGTGTGTGTGTACGTGTGTACGTGTGTATTTGTACGCGCAGAGTTGTGGTGGGGTTGTGAGAGTGTGGCTGCAGAAAACGATGCGGCAAAAGTCGCGCACTCGGTCCCCTCGTGTCGCGTTTCGAACGAACCACACTTCGCGCGCGCGTGCCCGCCTCGTTGAGCGTGCTTCCGAGCCGAGACCGCGTCGCCACGGCGTCCCGACGCCCAATGACGACCGCACCGCGTTACACCGACTCGACGCGCGGCGTACCGCTCTCCCTCTCTCCTTCCATCCACCACCCTCCTCTGAACCACCCTCTGCCTCGTTCACCCCCACCCCCACACCCCTTTCGCGCTACCTGCACGCTCAACCCCCTACCTATTCCCGTTAACTTACACACGATAGTTTCTGCGCGAAAGTGTGCGCGTTCCGAGCGTTCCGAAGGCCTCCGTGAACGCGGCTAGCGTTCTCTTCGCTTCCCTCTAGACGTACGTGTCCTTGCATGCGACGCTACGCCTGCCTTTTATACTTGTTCCTCGTCGCCGTCGTCGTTCTGTTAGCAGGTGAATATACAGGGTGTTTTTGAAAATGTGGGAAAAACTATGGGGATAGATATTCTGGTATGTAAAATATGGTACAACCCTCTGATTGGTTCTACCACCTGTTCAGCTTCATCCTGTAGATTATAATATGTAGAACTCTCTACATATGTTTTTCACTGAACATCGTTTGAGTAAACACCTTGTGCTAAACATACCATCGTAAAACGTGGATGTAAGGGAGAAGAACAGTTTACGGAGTAATTCAAACACTTCTACACTTTCGCGGCTCCTGAGAAATTCGTTTTGGATAGGTCTAGAGTTGAGATAGCGAAATATTGGAACAGCAAACGAGTTCTCGCAATTTATGGGAAATCTCGAAATTTTCGGGATCTTGAAATTCTCTGGAATCTTGAAATTTTCGGGAATTTTAAAATTTTCAGGAATCTCGAAATTCTCGGGAATCTCGAAATTTTTAGGAATCTCGATATTCTCGGGAATCTCGAAATTCTTAGGAATCTCGATATTCTCGGGAATCTCGAAATTTTCGGAAATCTCGAAATTCTTAGGAATCTCGATATTCTCGGGAATCTCTAAATTTTCGGGAATCTCTAAATTCTTAGGAATCTCGAAATTTTCGGAAATCTCCAAATTCTCGGGAATCTTGAAATTCTCGGGAATCTCTAAATTCTTAGGTATCTCGAAACTTTCGGGAATCTCGAAATTCTTAGGAACCTCGAAATTTTCAGGAATTTTTTCATGTATTGAAAGGTCGATTTTTATGAATATTATGCTAGTTTTTTTTATTTAACGCAATAAAAGTTCTGGTTAAAGTAACATACAAGTGACTCCTATTTGTAATAACCTTCAATTTCAATTCGTCAGTCTTAGGGATATAAAATAAAAAATAGACACAAGTAATATTTCAACTTTTTTTTATTTAACATATTCTCATTTAATTTCATCTTATTCATTACACGACTGTGGTTCACAATCAAATGGTTCCTCTGCTTCTTCATAGATTATTCACACATTCACCCAAAAATCCATGTGAAACGTTCATAACTTAAACAATCCTAAACACTCTCACAAAACTAGCAATTGAACGCTTGCAATAGTTCCCATAGGTACTTTTAATCACTTAGTTTAGAAAGTTCTAGATCAAGTTCATTCCTCCTATTTACGTAACTTTCTTTACACCTTCAGCGAACGAAGTACATTTTCCAAACACCTTTAGAAATCGAAAGATGAAAAAATGATGAGTTACTATCTTAGCGTTAACAGAATAGTACAAAAGGACCAAGCATACCGATAAATTCCGAGTAAATAGGATCATTGATTAGAAAATTATTAACCATAGAATTTCCATTCCTCGTGCTTTATTCTATAGTTTAACAGTTTAATGATAATATATTACTGATATGTTTATACACATTTTAAACAGTTTAACATTTTAAAAATCCTTCGAACCTTTACGTATAAGAGAAACAAAAAAATTACTGCTTAAAATTAACGAATTTTACGAAAATTTCAAATTTACACCATCCATTGACCACTATCTAAGAATCACCCTGTACGTTTATCATATACACCCACATAAAACACCATAAAATAACATTTTACTCGAGATAATCCATTCTTCGCGTTCTATCAGTAAAAGTCGATAAATGTCAAGTGAATAAAATCATCGATTAAAAATTTATCAACCGTTGAATTTCCGTTTCGGGTCAATACGAGCAGAACGTCGTTGCACGAGGGTTAAAAAAGAATGTTCACATCAATGGATAAAAGGATCGAGGTGAGGGGAGAGGATTGCACGAAGAGCCTCCACGTGGTCGATCGCGTAGCCGCGCTTGTATGCATTGCGTGTACCATCCTCGTAAGTTCAACCCGGCCCAATATTGGTGTCCGTCGTTATTGGGCCGACGTTTGTACGTGTGCGGCTGGACGCGTCGTGGCCTCTCTCACGCTTGCCATAGCGTATATATGTATATACATGTCGATGTAACACGATTCTACGGCAGTTCGTGGAAACGACTAGGTCCGAGCAGATCCGAGGGATTCCGAACAGTGGAACAACCAACCCCCTGGCCAAGCCGACCAGCCACCGGCCCACACAACGACCCTCGTTTTCCTCGTGCACGACGCGCCGTTCCTGACCTCGTTTCGCTCGGTTTGTCGAGGTCGGTTACACGGAAATGCCCGCCGGGCCCCGTACAAACGGTCCATCCCCTGAAAACTATCTGAACCCTTAACCTCTGTCACGTCTCTGTCGATTACTTGCTTCTTTCTATCCCGACTCTCTCTCTTTAACGCTCTCTAAGACGCTCTCCCTTTAAAACGCGCTTTTTTTAACGCACACCCTTTATAACGCGTTCTCTCTAACGCGCGCTCTCTTTGCGCTTTCTCTCTCTCTCTAAAGCGTGCTCCTTCTAACGCGTTCTCTCTCTAACGCGCTCTTTTTCTAAAGCTCTCTCTCTCTCACGTGCTCCTCTCTCTCGCGCTTTCCCTCTCTTGCGCTCTCTTTCTAAAGCGCGCACTCTCTAATGCGCGCTCCTTTTAACGCGTTCTCTCTCTAACGCGTCCTCTTTCACACGCCCTCTCTCTCACGCTCTCTTCCTCGCGTTTTCTTCCTCTCTCTCTCTCTTTGCAGCTCGCTTTCTTCTTCTCTCTCTCTCTGCCTCTCTTTCTATCGCTAATAACAATAATAATCCCCGGAAGATGTTTCGCGGATCTTGAAAGTGTACTTGTCAAAAAGAATTCAGTTTTAGAAATTTTGCATCGTTGCTATTACAGGAAGATTGTCGATAGAATCAGAAAGTATTACACACATTTTGTCCTTCTACTAAACAGAGCGTCACTATGCATTTGATCGTAAAGATTTACGAACTTTCACTCCGTCGTATTTCGAAGAAAGAACAGGGTTATAGCGGGTTACTTATTTCTATCCAGAAAAACGGGTCGCTTGTTACGAATCAAGACTGTATAGAATTCTACTAAGGCTACTTTGTTAGACTGAATTCAGATTTTGTAGTCACTAGACCCATCGCGTGATATCAACGAATACCAGTGTTCAAGCTGGCACGCGACTAACTTTATGTTCCCAACGATGGACGTTCTACTATTGGAACAACGGTGATAATTGTCTGGTGCATCAGAACTTGTCGAAAATAAATAGAATAGAGGATAGAATCGGATATTAACCCTGGTTTACTAATAAAAGAGAAAGAGATAGAACAAGAGACCTCGATCGTAACGAAAGATCCCTAGGTAAGATCTATTCACCGTGTCTAAAGTAAAATTGATCGTGGTATAAATTTATGATCGTTCCGGTTGCATAATTTTTCACCTTCGTGTCAATGTATCAGGTATAAGTCATAGTGTGTGTATTCATCGGGCCTTTCTTCGTATATAAATCGTTGCAAATAAAATCGACAGTTCCTCGACAATTTTAGGATATCCTCGATCCTATCTTCGTCACAATTCCAAACGGTGCCATGTGACGACTGTAAATTACACAGGAGTTCACGGGAGCCTTATATCAAATCACCAAATTCGGAGTTATACGATCAGATCGCGTGACTGTCGCCCTCTGACCTTCGAGACCGCTCTCGAAGACCCTTCGTTACGATTCCACGCACGGCTGTTCTCGAAATAAACGTTCGAAATGAATGTCAGAGCCCCGGGGTAGTCCCGTTCGTTTCGAATGTCCTTTGAGAAAATCGGAAATCTATACAGGCAGTTTCCGCGGAATTTCGAAAGGTCTTCGCGTGTTTTCAAACAGCATTTCAACATCTTCCTTCAGGGAAGAATCTTCTTCGTCTCTTCCCCTTCGAAACTTTCGTCGAGTTTCATTAGCCTTTCATCGAATTACACGGCAATTAACGCGAAATAAGACTCCCGCGACGCAACTCCGCGATTTCCTTTTCCCTCCTTCGACTTCGCGTTACGAACACACACACACACACACAGACACACACAAACGCACACACAGAGCCCCGGTTGATTATTCGCGCAAGTGCTGACTCGTGCACTCGTGCAACCGACGTGGCCTGCTCGACCATACTCAAATTTCTACTACTGTCGAATATATACCATCCTGTCTGACCAACGGCACGGTCATACTACTGGGTTTCACTTAGAACTGCGCGTGGCGCGATTCAGCCTCGTCAGTGAATCTGTCTGTGCTCGTTACAGTCTTGCATTACGAAACGAATAAGTACGAGAATGTATAAGTTACTTTTATACAGGCTGTTTCAGAACGTGTGGGCATAATTCAACCGGTGAAAAATTTTTCTTTGTTCTTACAATCTTTGGTCATTTTCTTTTTTTATTTGTAAAATAACTGCAGGACGTTTTACGGTAGAAATTTGTATCGTATACAGGGTGTTTCAAAACATGTGGGTATAATTCTACTGATGAAAGATTTTTTTTTCTTACAATCTTAGGTTTTTTTTTATGAAGCAACTGCAAGACTTGTACAAATATTTTCACAAAGCCATCCATTCAAAAGTGAGCTTCATCGCTAAAGATAATTTTTTGTAAAAATTGAGTTTGTCGTATTCACTTCACTAAACGCAATTGTGGTGGTCATTTATATGATATTGTACTTGACATATAATGCCATCGAATATACTTTATTTTAAAGTAGAGAATAATAGATTATCTTCCGTACTTTTCATTTCATTTTAATTCAAAGTTCTATCGCTCTTACTGAAAGACCCTCTACTTTCTATATCTTTGATTTACCACTAAAATGATTGGTTTATCATTAGAGGTAACGTATTCTTTTTTATAAATATAATCTTTCTTTCATTATTTACTGGTTTTACGATACAATTGAAACACGTACACCGGGGAAGGAAATGTCGCGTTAAATCACGAAACGAGTACACCGAGCGTTCCGTTCAATTAAATAATTGCGCCGTGCAGGCATAAAACTCGATTAATATTACACGTCAATATTAGGTCGGTTCTATTTAACACGGCCAAATCGAGTCGTGATTATGCGCATTGCCAAGTGGAATTTTTCAAACGGCAGACGGCGGAATATCGGATTTTCGGGAGGTCGCGATGAGAATTAATAATACTGTTTGCTCCGACCATTATGCGGCGTGTCTCGATCGTTCATGATTTCCGACAATCCACCCCCCAATTCTAATTGACAATGGTCGATTCACGAACAACGAACGCCATTCTAAAACGGCAAACTGAAATCGTCAGCGTCGCCTTTCGTCGCGAAACTTTCCTCTCCCAGTGATTACCAACAACTTTGCCAATTTATTTGTTATTCATATAGCTACCCTTAACGAGCCACTCACTATCCTTAACAACTTCTATCGTTTATTAACAACGCACGATCGAAGGAAGTAGACGACGATGGACCGGTGAAATTTTCAACATTATCCCAGAACGGGGTTGATTGTAGAAAGGATGAAAATTTCAGGATCTCTCGATAGATTGATTCTCGAGTTTCAACTTCCTTCTGGTCTTCGAAGAGGTTAAGTACGACTTGAAGAATAATAAACTGTTTTCGAAGAATCGCTCGCAAAGTAGCGAGGGTAAATTGAAAAGATCGTCGATAAATGAACGACGTCGTTGAATAATAATAATGATAAGACACTGCAGGATTCTACAGACAGACCTGGAATTTGATTTGAAAGTATTATAGGAATTTTAGGAGGTAGATAGATTTCTCTCATTTTTTCTACATAGTTTGTGATAATTTAAACTTTCAAGCATCAACACTCCGTTTTGGGGTTACAAAAGTGAACGAATGGTGACGTATAATTTGTCATTACAATTAGTAAGTGAGTTTACAATTTTATTTACAAACTGGAAAATATACAAATTCTTGAAATTTATTGCAAATATTTGTTTCTCCGAAATATTTCGGACGAAACGTTTCTTCGTACAATCTTAATCATGCTTTCGAGTTCTTTTCTGCCTGCATGTATGTTACGATGATTTTTACTTATTACCATTACACATCCATTATTTTAAAAATTATTATACTAATTATTGAAAGGTCTAATATCTATTCCAAATTTATTTACCGTACATATGTATAATACGACATTTTGTTACGATTTTTACACGTAATTTCTATGTGAAACAGTTATAAAAAATTGGTAGTCGAGCGTCTGAAGTTGATTTGCGATACCCGAGTCACGATACGGCAAATTAATGCCGAATATTAGACTCACGATCCAATTAATATTGAATTCCTTGATACATTTTTGTATATTTTCTGATAAACAGAATGTTCAGTTGATAAAGAGTCCTTGTAACGTTTCAAATGTTGAATGCTTGCAGTAGAATCACCGTAGAATCATAGTCGAGTGTTTCTAATAGAGCCACTCGTCGTTCGTGCTTTAATTTACACAATTTCAGTGTGTGTCGAATGGTCGAACATTGACAGAGGTGTGAATCAGAAATCAGAAAATACGAATGCACAATTGGATATTCGAAGAAGTCGTTGAAAGAGACTTAAAAAATTAAAGGTAGCTGAAGAAAAGCTCTAAAACTAAAGGAGGGTAATAGGAACTAGTTTATGGTAGAAGAATTTCGTAGGTGTAGAAAATAGGGTTTCTTCGTTTCGTTCTACAACTGGAGAAACCGCTAACCGATTTCACAGCCTCGCTGCATCATATCCCGAATTACACCTTTCATTCCACCCTCTAATAAAACCCAACGAACCCTTGCTTCCTCTACAATTCCTACTCTTTCCAAAGATCACAATCACGAAATCTTCCGCCCCAAAAAAAAATAAAAATAAAAAATAAAAAAGAATACACAGCAGAGAGGATCGACCGTGTCGAACGAGTCCAGTAACGAAACGGAAGGTAATTCCGTGAATCAGTGTCAACGCACTGACACTTGGAGGGTGCATTAGAAATCAGGTTTAAACGAGCTGTAATATATTCAGCGGTCTACCGCTGTATCGGGCGACGAAACCATGTAGAGAGAGAGAAAGAGTGTGAGAGAGAGAGAGAGAGAGAAGAGAGGGACCATAGAGGGATGCATAGAGAACTCGACGATAGTCAACGTCGGTCTGCGGTTACGGTGAGTAGAAGTGACAGCCAGTACCTGCATAATGACTCGACTGCAGCCGTGCAATGCGGCGCGCAAGCTCGCCCCGTTGCAATGCACACTGCCAATCGCGTACCTTGTATGTTTCGTCGCGTTACCTTACACCAACACGTGCAACTACATTTCACTCCTACCACAACACTCCTACCACGATAGAACCGTTTGCAATCGAGCAACATACATATATATATATATATACACACAGCTAACGTCAGCAATAGCAATATTCTATCGTTGCAACATCGTTAGACAGCACGACACGTCTTTTGCACACGCGATTCTCTCGCGGTTTCTTTCACGAATCCATTCTATCCCCTTCCCTCGTTGATAATAAATATTCTACCCCACAGTCGAATTCGATCCTTTCTGCAATTTCGAACTTACTATCAAACTGAACGTTCGCGTGTTAATTTTCACGATTGTTTACAGTTGTTGGTTCTAGAAAGGTAGCTTTAGGCGCAATCGAATTCGTATGCATCATGGTAGAATGGGAATCTCAACGGATGTAGATTGATATTTCGGTATGGTGCTTTACCGCGTGTTGCCTCATTACCGGCCAATTCCTCCGTGGTGAATCGTTAGCAACGGTTGTTAGACACCGACGGATATGTCCTCTGTATTATGTCCGCGCGTAATAGGATGGGTTTTGTGACATTTGGGTGAAATAACGTGAAACGGTGCGGTGTTATAAGTAAAACATATTAATCATATGCAAATATAAATGGTTTTACATGGTAGAACTACCAAATAAACGGTACAATATGAGGATGACCGTTGCGCGAAAAAGCGAGTAAACATTCATTTCGCAAACCGACGGTTTTCATGCACTTGGCCAGACCTTTTGGAATTCCGTGGAAATTCCACGTGTATTAAAAACGAATTAAAAAGCGAACCCAAAAAAAAAGAAAAAAGAAAATATGAAAACTAATACAGTCTAAAATATCATTACACGAGTAAAGAGGAATAAATCTATACTTTCGTAAAATTTTGAACCTTTCCGTTCTTTTTTTTTTTATCGTTTCTTTATCTCTTTTTTTTGTTTATTTTTTTTTTTCTGTTTGCTCCTCTCGATACAGTTTCAAAGCTCGAAAAATTGCAGTCCGTGTAACAGGACTATGTCGAAAATTTATACTACATACCAATCTTAACGCTACACGCTCTCCAGATTGACCATTTGTCGAACGGTGGAAAAAATAAAAAGAATTGCGAACCGTCAATCGAGAAAGTTGCAAATTTGGAAATTAAAAAAGAAAAAAAAGGAAAACAGGAAAAAAACGAAAATAAAAGAAACAAGCGTGCTAAAATTGCACATGTAACGACGAACGATCACGATTCGCCGTTCTCGTCAAAAATCCGCGCTCTTCCGCTTCGTATATCGATCGCAAGCGCATGAAGACAGGTCGGTCCGATAATTAAAATTTGTATTTCTTTGTAGTAGCATGCACTTTTACTGCGTGCACACCTTCAATCACAATGTATGTATGTATGCTCGTGTCACGTGTATCTGTGTATCTGTATGTATGTGTGTGTGTGTCTGTACAAATGTGTGTTCATCCTTGTGGCTCGTGTCAAAGTGTTGTGTCGTGTGCCTGCACATATATAGATATATAGGTACATACATAGATCCGTTCTAAGATCGCGCATGCCTCGGCGCATACATCTATATATATGCACCGTATATATTTCAATAATATGTATATTTTTTTTCACTTCGTTATTTTTTCTTTTTTTACTTTTTTTCTTTACCATACTTTTCTCTCTTCTCTCTTCCATACGTTTCATATACTTATGACAATAATAGTATATTATTTTACATGCAAAAACAAAAAGTTTTATCACAGTGGGACAGCATACATTTCGTTATTTTTTTTCTTTTTCTTTCATCTTTTCTTTAATAACGTAATAATCGTGTATTCGATAACTCTTTCTTTCTCTCTCACACTCTCACACGCACATTTATCGTTCTTTTTCTTCCACGATATATTACCCCTACCCCCTTAACGCCCACCCCTCCAGAGATTTTCCCAATTCCTAACCCCCCCCCCCCTTTTCTTTGTATCTCCGCGAAATAGAATTGATCCGCTGAATCGTATCGTTTAATGATCGACGATTATCATCGCGTGGCACACACGATCGTGCTGCTCTTTCGTCACTTTGCACACAGGCGTCGCCAGATGTCCATCGAACCGCATTTCCGCGTCTCGATATTATTAATCCGTGACGGAGAACGACGAGAAGAAAGAGAAGTGGCAAGGATCCAAATGGACGTTACGCGAAATCTGTCGACCGTCTAACACGATTTTAACACTTAGCCAATCGCGTATTTTTCACAAACGACGCGAAGTAGTAATCTTCTTCGTTTTAAAGACACAAAGAGTTCTCCCTACATTTCCGGTAAGGATGTTTTCTTCCGCCACTCGTTCAAATATCGTACAAGTTTATATACTTTTTTTTAAATCGTTCATGCAACCACTTTTTTCAAAAACGTGGAGAGTTATCCAATTGATTATTTGAAAGTGGGAAAATCTCTCCATGTGGTTGGTAATGTATTAAGACGGTTCTGCGTGAGACCTGCACCTTCTCTTTCTCTTTCTCTTCTTCTCTAAACCACCCTCTTTTCTTTTTTTTATTTTTACAATGGACGATCGATAGGACGAAATCATCTTGAAACCGTGCTCTCGCGTAAGAAGACGCAGCATATACGGTCGAAGTATCCCGAGAAATAAGGGACACACATTCCCCTTGTAAACGTGATTTCACTTTAAGCCAACTGACGAACTCAGAGAGTTGGGCAATATTTTTATTCGGCGTTCGAATGGAGAGAGGAAGCTCAGATTTTCGCAAATTCAGATTATAATTATCTTCGTCTTTATTTCTTCAGTTTTTTTCTTTCTTTTCTGATTATACAGCGTCGAACTGAAATATTCGTTACAAAAATAATGCCCAATTCTGTGAACGTAGATCCCCAGTGAA
Organism: Anthophora plumipes; assembly: GCA_951804975.1. Taxonomy (NCBI): domain Eukaryota; kingdom Metazoa; phylum Arthropoda; class Insecta; order Hymenoptera; family Apidae; genus Anthophora; species Anthophora plumipes. The sequence goes on along the minus strand of OX638116.1, from coordinate 22,588,098 downwards.
CGCCGGGTAGAGACACGCTTGATAATTTGGACGCAGACAAAGGGTAAATTGCGAAGATCATTGCACGATCGTTTCTTTTTCTTTTTTATCGCATAATTTCGTATCTCATTCTCCCTCTTTCACTCTGTCACACATTTTCTGCACACAAAATCTCTCTCTATCTCTCTTTCTCTTTCTAACTCGTAGTCTTTTCTCGATCTCGGCCACGTTTGGCGCAGAGGCGTCAAGAGAAACTCCATTTTACATAATTATTTATGCCTAGGGTAACAATATATTGGTCTACGGCGCTCCACAATCCACCTCCAACGCGTTCTCGCTTCTTCTAGTTTCCTATTTACCTATTGGCTTGTTTTTCATTTTTTTTTTTTTTTGTTTCTTGTCTCTACATCAAATCGTTAGCATTGACAAAAGAGAGGAATCGGATCCATGTTTCATCGGTGTCTGACGATAAAAAGGACGTATCGTAACGCTTAAATATTACTTCTGTGTACAACACCACACACTTCTTTACGATTATTAGTTAATTAATATCTCGTTAGTTAACTGGAACCTGAGAGTTCTGCCCGTAGCTAAACCGCTAATTGTTTTTTTTTCTGGTTTTTCTTTTCTCTCCTTTTTTTTTTTCATTTTACATACAATATATTGCTGCCGATATTAGAAAAAGTGTGAGTGTCCACGAGCGTTCCATGTATATATTACGTATTCATGTATGTATGTATATATATATATGTATGTATAATATATGTTTCCAAGTTCCATGAAAAAAAACAAAAACAAAAAACCGAAAAAATTACAAGGAAAATCGGCGCACGCAGACTATTTATTATTATTAACAGGATAATCGCTATTTTATTCGTTACAAATTGCCTGGTTGGTTGCCCGTTAAGTGTTTATCGATACGATTTGATTATCAATGGTTTCGCAGAGAAATTTACCTCGCTGCAAAAGGCTCCTCTTCCCCTCGCATGACAACCGTTGTATTGGAAATATCTTACAAGATTATAATCGTCTCTCTTTGTTTCTCTTTTTTTTCCCCCATCTTTTTCTTTTTTGTCGTCGTAGAGTATCGAAGTATCGATCGCGTACGAAATAACTCGTCTCTCTTTCTTCCTCTATTCTTTCTCTCTCTCTCTCTTTCTCTCTATCTCATTCTCACTTTCATTCTTACTCTTTCACACACACTCTCTCTCTCTCTTCGCCTCTTTCATTTTTTCTTTTATAATCTCTCTCTCTCGCTCGCTCGCTTGCTCACATTCTACACCTGTTCAACTTGTACAAAAGCTAAGGCAACTTTTACACGCTATCTTCCCTTATCGTTTCTCTCTTAGAATTCTCCCGATTCTTCGTCGAGTTAGTCTTGACGTGCTTTCATTCCCATCTCCGATCTTCGATAAGATCCTAAACCAAGCACCCATCGCAATCGCGACCAAAAAAAAAAAAAAAAAGAAGGATCTTGGCTCTCGTCGAATCGATCCAATGATACTTTTTTTCTCTTTTCCCTTGTTCTCAATCGTTTCCTCAGCTTCATTGGAAATTACGACTCGACAAGATACAGGCTGTCGATACGCTGACGCGTGATTTTAAAGGAAACAAAAGATGAAGAAGATCAAGGATCTTCGGACAAGTGTTTAACCGACGAGTAAAATTTGTTCGAGTGAATCGTAACGTTTTACACTTCAGCTTGCAAAAGAAGATGATGGACCGGTCCTGCCGAGAAGTCCATGTTAATTCCAGAATCATACCTCTCTTCCTTCTTTCTTCCTTTCTCTCTTTCATTTCTGTTTTTCCTTTTTCTTTTTTCATTTTTCTTTTTTTTGTTTTTGTACAAAAGAGCCTCACCACCACAGCTCGGATATATATACACAAATCGTGATGTGACACGTATATTTCTCGCGTCGCAGCAACAGGCGCGTTGCAACGACACTTCTTCTTCCTTTATTACGACATAAAATCTCAAACGGAGACATCGCGTCACCTCGCTCTTTTTTTTTTTTTCTTCGAAAAATACAAAAGAAGAAAAATCTCGCGAGACGTTTTCCCGCGAGATTGAAACACGATCGATCGTCGTCGAGACAGCGCGTGGAAAATCGAACCGGATCGATCGTAGTGAGCCATTCTGATTAAAGAATGGCTACGAAAATGGATTGAAGTGAATCAAGTCCAACGATAAATTCAAATTCATGGAATGATCGATAGTTTTGCAAAGAGAAGAAAAAAAAGATTCACCGATTTCCTTCGATTATTTAATAAGAATATCCATTGGATTTGCTTCACGCCAATATATTTATTTATTTATTTTTTTTCTTTTTTCATATAGTAGAGGAGCATCTTCTTGTGTTTTCTTCAAACTTTATCTCGATGCTCGTCGAGTTAACTAATTCTCGCGACGTAAACTCGCGGCACGCGAGAAATGGAACAGATGGAATTTCTCCTCGACAAGCAGATAACTTGGAAATGTGACGCGTTGCCAATGGAATTAGAGAGTTGACACGATTCCAGTCGGCGGTTGCACAGAGATCACGTTCCGATCAACGAAGCGATGCCAAAGCGTTTATTTCGCCCGGTGGCAAAAATAGAAACGCCCTCCTCTATTATCGTACCGACAGTACCTTGGCATTTCTCCGACGATATTACAAAAGATTCGTCTACCACACATTGTGTGAATTAATAGATTTCTCGTGTCCACGAGTTTACGTCGCTTTTTTCTTTCTTTTTTTTTTTTCACACTCTCGACTAATTCGAAAGAGCACCGAAGGTCTTGTCGATCTGGTTCGAGATACCTGATCGTCGAGGCTTTCGTTGCTCTTCGAATTCTTAAATCACGGTATAATATATATATATATGTATATAACGTACGCACGAATATATTATAAATAATGCGAGTCTCGCGTGCATGATTTAAGGAAAGGAAAGAGAAACGGAAAAACCGTAAGTTGGAGGTAAAATGTTAGGAAAAGCAAAAACTAAATTACGATTTTTCTGTCCTTTTTTTTTTTTTTCTTAAATCGTGCACGTAAAATTGCACCGGCGTGTACATTGTATTTCTTTCTTTTTTTTTTTATTTTACAGTATGTTGAACGATGTGTATGTGTGTGTATGCTTTTATGTGTATTTGCATGTGTATTACGTTGCAGCGGCTCCCGAGAAAGGACAACGAGAGCGAGTCGTGAGACACTCGAAGAGCGTCGCGACGCACCGCGATAAACTCGAAAAGCGACGCAGCACATCGCGAAAATTCGAAGACGTCGCGACGCGCCACGAGAAACTCGGAGGCGTCGCGACGCATCGAGGGAAACGCGAAGGCGTCGCAACACAATGCGAGAAACTTAAGGGCGTAGCGACGCATCGCGGGAAACTCGAAAGCGTCGCGACGCGCCGCGAGAAATTCGGAGACGTCGCGACGCATTGTGATTTAGAACCAAATAATGGTGTTTTGTTTATCACCAAGCGCGGAATGAGCCATGTGACTTAAAAAAAGAAGAGAGAGAAAAAAAACGAAAAATAGATTTGAGTGTTTTCAAAATCTTTACTTCAATTTTTACTTCATCACGCAATCCTAACTCATTTGCATCCGCAAGAGGAATAATCCGCACATGATAGTGTCACTTGAGCGTCTCTCATTTATGAAATTAATGTATTTAGAGCTGTGATGCAAATGGGTTAATCAAGGCGGTGTTATATACGAGTAACACATGGCCCGAATGCCGAAGACTGTTCGTGCGAAACGTGTACAAGTGTATCGAAAATTGTATCGAAAGAATTAAGAAAAAAAAAAAGTCTTTGATCTCGCGTAGCATCTGATTTACCAGCGAATTATTTAAACGTAAACTCAGTCGCCGCCGCAGCTGTTCGTTACACGTAAAATTCATGCTTCTGTCAATGAACCGCGCGCTTCTATTATGTTCGTTAATTATACCACGGTTCCCTTACACCATTCTGACGAATGATTTAAAATTCTAACGTTGCTTTTTCCTCTCCTCTTTCTCCTCAATTACAAGTGTCTTCTCGATGACCATTTTGCTTTTCTTTTCTGTTTTTCTTTCTTCTTTTTTTTTTGGTATTTTTCTTGTGTTATTTTTCAGTCGCGCAAAATGGTAATCGAAAGCAACCTTAGAATGGAACATTATGTTTTTCTCGAAGAAGATGTTTGTAGCGCGATTCGACGACAATACGATTTGAAACAACGATCGAATACTGCACCTGCACGCAATTGGACGATCACGAGAATCTATAGGTAAGCCTATCCAAACTTCAGGGCATTTCTTTATTTCCTTCACGTATAAAAAACCTAAGCTACCTAAATCTACGGTAATTCGAAGCCTTTAGGATGAGCAACGAGCCTTTCTCTTTTCTGTAACAAATCTTCCTTCTTCTTCTCTCCCCCCTCTCTTTTCGTTTGTCTTTTTTTGTCGTTTCCTTCGATAATTTGTCATCCTATACCTCACGAACGAACGAATGAAAAAAAAAAAAAAAGGATTAGATACCTCGTCACAACTCCCAGCTCTTTCAACGTCGAGATCATCTCCAGCTCGTCCGTTTAGTCGGTTTAACGCACGTTTCGTTTCTTCTGACTATAATACGGTGGCGAAGATCGCGGCGTGACTGACGATAATGAGAAAAATCGCGATTTCTCTTTCGGTACGTATAACCAATGAAAACAAGGAACCATGATGCTCGCGAGAATCGTCCTCGATACACTTTTGCGATTACGGACCGCAATGTAATGCACAAAATTTCTCGAGTATCGATTCTAACGCGATCGATTCTCCCGCGATTCTTCTCGTTACCGCCCAGTGACACCGGTAGAATCTTTGCCACCTTTTGAGATCATTTCAAAGGGCATCGTGAGCTTTAATGCATCGAACGAGGAGGGATTTTCCTCGAGATCGAGACGAGAAACATAGTCGATCGTGTAACTAATTTTATCGATATTCTGTGGAAAAAGAATACGGATAAAATCACGCGTAAACGTTGACGACGCGTCTCGCGCAATTTCGAGGTTAGGAATACACTGTCGAGATCGAAAGAGCGAGGAGTGCAACGAGGACACGGCGTGTACAAGAGGAAAAGTACCGATCGATCGAACGTAAGAAGGATTGCGATTATATAAAATTACGAATGGCTTTTACATGAAAGATCGCACAAAATAATCCCTATCGTTTACACATTCTATTCGTCGAACGTTCGCGCGCATTTCAATCCGACGATTACAACACGCTTCGTAAACCCTAAAGGAAAGAGTAAAGAAAAGAAAAGAAAAGAAAAAAAAAGAATAATAGTAGTAGTAATTAGAAGAGGAAAAGCGAAAATCGTAAAAAGCGATTGGAAAATAATAGACATGGTAATATTATATATGTGTATATATATATATAGATCTCTATATATATATATATATATATATCTCCTTTCTCGGCAATCCGAAAATCACAGACAATATATGTTTAACCCTCGCGAGAAACGATCCTATATCTTTTATCCTCTTCTCATTTCACAAATCTTTTCTGTCTTCGGGTACACACGTGTCCATCTGATCACACGCACGTAGCCTACACAGATCTGGCACAGCACTTTGAAATCTAACGTACTTATTGTAAAAAAACTCCCGCGCATCCGTGTAAAATTGGTTTTTTCCCGCCGATTCTCATTTCTCTGTTTTTCCTTCTTTCTCTTTTCGTTGTGATGAAAGTTCGAAAGTGTCTCGGCGGGCACGTTTAATCTCGAAAATCGTGCGGAAGTGGTTTAGTTTAATAATTGAAGTGATTATGACACGAGCCTCCCACTTTTCTTCTCTTCTAAGACATAGAAATCCTGGTTCAATTGTTCGACAAACGTTTACGCGCGCACTTTTTAATTATCATTGTAAATCGCTACAAAAACTCGTTCACGTAAAAGCATCCTAAAAGGCTCGCCCGTGTTATCTTGACGTCTAATTATATATTCTAGTATCACTGTCAAAAGATCTCTCTCTTGTTTCCGTAGAATCACGAGTTCGCGAGATAAACAGTGCCCGCGCGCGCGTTTACAAAAAACGGAGGTCTTGGAAAATATTCACAAAAAATATCGAAGAAGTCAGAAGTACAGCGGTCTACAAAAGAGTGGTTTCTTTTTTTTCCCCCGTTTACGTTTTTATCCGTTTCAACCCCCCTTTACTAACACTTAGAAAGAAACGGATGCGTTCATCGATCTTTAATTAGTCGTTAGATTAGTATATACGAAATTTGTTGTTTCCCCTCGAAAATGCAACTACCCTGATTACCAATCGAAATTGCGAGTAGTTTGAGCGTAGTCAGACTTATGTTTCATTCTGCAGAATCGTGTATGTGTGTGTGTGTGTGTGTGTGTGTACGTGTTCCGCCAAATTGCCTGTTAAAGACTAGATATATGCCTCTGTTATTCTGACGTATTCGATCGAATAAGTGCACCAACACCCAAACGATTCTCCCTTTCACTTTCTCTCTCACTATATCCCTCTGTCTCCCTTATCTATCTTTCTCGAAGAACAAACTGACAGCAAGAAAAAAAAAACCGTTTCCGTCGTTATCACGGTCTCGCGCACGTGCCAAAGTTAATTTCCGAGTTGATCGTCGACAAGACCTGTCAAAAAAAAGGTCTAAAGACCCTGAGAGACTAATTGTAAAACCTACGCAGTGTGTGTGTGTGTGTGTGTGTGTGTGTATCTATATGTATATGTGTGTGTGTCCACTGGTCCTGTCGACCCGAAGCAATTGTTTCAACTGCGCCACGGTAACATACGTACATTATCTTATAAACTATAGCTTCTGAGGATTACTACCGCTACCACTATCAACGTTTCTTCTTCGCAGTTTCATCAACACCACTGTACTTCGTTCAGAGGAAAACGTTTACCGCTTCCCTCTACACACAAGCCCCCCTCCCCTACCCACCCACCCTCCCCTATAAAAATGGAACGATCAATTGTCGCGCGTTAGTTTCTCTCGAGAACGGTACCACCGTGTATACACCGACGTTAAAACGAATAGGAATACCGCGGAACGCGCAGTTATTGGTTTATCTATTGCTAAATCAAACCCCCACGGTGGTGGTGGTGGTGGTGGTAACCGAGAAAACTTGCGTGTGCAGCACACGTGCACTCTGATATCATTTGCAAAGTCCGACAAATCCAACGATCAACACACGCGGGCCATGTTACTTGTGCGGCATAAAGTGTTGATTCTCGAGCGGACGCGTTAACTGTAGCTGGTTCTGCGTGTGCATCTGCATCTGCAACTGCATCTGTTGAGCCTGTAGCTGTGCCACCGCCGCAGGCGAGGCGAACGCTGGATAAGCTAGCGTCGTGTTCAGGCTCTCGTTATGTTCTTCCAGAGAATTCTGAGCGTAATGTAGCACCAAGTGTTTCAAACTTTTGTGGATGTTGTACGGTTCAGCGAATCCGAAACCCCGCTCGGTACCGTATATTATGCAATGGTTCACTGTACCGTTACACCTGTTGACAGAGGAAAAATTGTGCGAATTGCAATTACACTTTTGCACGTGAACAGATGTGAAAGAGAAATTTTCAAAAAAACTACGGTATACGGTACGTACATGATGGAAAGCGCGTACTGTCCAGTTCTCGAGGTTCGAACAAGAAAGGTACCGTCTGGCCTATCGGCAAGAGTTCGATCGGCTTCTGAACGAGAACATTCGAGATAAAGCCACGTCTTCTCGTCGGAATGAACCTCTAAATCTACCTCTTGAAGATCTCCGTACGCTAGGTCACCGAGTATAGGATTTGAAAGCGAATGATTCAATACGAGCTGGTTTATCTTGTTTTGCTTGCCGTTCTTCTTCAACCACCTGTTGCAACGTAGAAATTAAAGACATAGAAACGTAATTCGAAGTAAACGTATGTTATTAAAAAGAGAAAGATAGAATGGCGTTACGCACATCAAATGTTTGTCCCTTTGACGTACGAGCTGCAATAGTTCTGGTTTCAGTTTGTGCATTTCCCTCTCGATAGTTCTGTGATAGGCGATCTGCTCCTTCAAACTACGATCTAACTGTTCCCTGCTATCTTCTAACGATTTCAATCTTCGTTTCAACAACTCAGCATTATCGGTTAATCTGCGAACAGAATAACGAAAGTCCTGTATGCAAGATAAATATACGTATATCGTAGGGATCATTAAAGAATATTACGTTGATATTTCATGTGGTTGAGCTTCTTTCTGGAACTTCTCTTGCAACTTCATCTGATCCTCGAACATTTTAATAGCCTCCGTAAAAGCTTCCAACGCTTGCCTTTTCAATACCACCTCGGAAGCTGTTCTATTGTACATTTCCGAAAAATCTTTATACTCTTTCAACGCGTCCGTTATCTCTTTGTCCAGCTCGACGTATTTCTGGGCAACGTTCACCATATCTGTTGTACTTGCAATTTCGTCGTCCTAATTGAACAAAGAAATGGTCGAAGTTAATCAAACCGTAACGCTACATTGGTACACCAAGGTGTCATTACCATTTTTTAATGGGTTCAAATGTTCACATAAATCACCTGTTGAAACCGAGATACAGGATACAATAGTTTAATATCCAATGTGGAATTATACTGCGCCAAGGAACAATTCCTATAGTGATCCACCAGCTCGATAACCGAATGAAAGTTATATGGCTCCGAGAAGCCGTATTTTCCATTTCGTTGACAAATCTTGATAAGCTTGTTGGTCCCACCTTTACGCAATGTTAACGTGTACTCCCCACCTTTCGAGGATGCCTCGCGTACCAAGAAAGTGCCGTCCGGTGAATCGATCATTTTCTCATTCACTTCGTCCCTCGTAATATCGCCCCAATACCATTCTGCCTCCTGTAGCGTTCGTGGTCTGTTCAACAAACGATACGTAATTATTATAGCTGTCCAAAAATACACCCAATTAATACAAAAGAAATAATAAAAAAAGTAGAAACGATCGTTTCACCTATGAGGTTGCTGTTGCTCCTTGTTCTCTACGACAGATGTCGATCGATCCATGGAGGAATCGTCCTCGAGGACGGGAAATGGATCTAAAACCGGGAACTGCGGCCTCGAAACTTTCCGAGGAGGTAATTGCGGTTTACTCGCGAACTGTGGCAGTCTCTCGTTCCAATCGCCGTGTAACAGTAGTATTTCTATTATGCGTATATGAGCCTCGATATTGTGAACGATTTGCCTGTAAATCGATAATCGTTAAAGGACCAATGGAAATATAACACAACGGCTTAGACTTCGATACGAAGAATTCCTTACAAGATCCTTTCCCAAGGAGGCCTGACGAAAATATGACACAGCACTTGTATGAGAATAGTAGGAGGTTCCGTGTAACCCCTTCCGTGTTGTAATTGACAGATCCGACAGAAATGAGCCATCAAATGAAACAAGGTGCTACGGTGATGTTCTGGAAGTTCCGAAACGAGCTGTCCAAGCCTTGCTGCACACTGCTCGTCGTTTTTCGTGTCTAGATAATTGAAAGAAATAAAGAAGAAACTTTGCAACTTGTATCAGTAAATGAACAAACGTTAAAATACAGAATTTACTCTTGTTACTACTTACTGGATGCTTCTATAAATTTTTCGTAAAATTGTACAGGAATTACAGGGTCCGGTAGCTCTCCGAGGAACTTCTTCAACACGCTCGCTATACACTGAGGACTATAAGCGTTCAAATCAGCGTTACACACGTCTGCGAAAGAGAAGAGTATATCGTGGTGTAAAATATTCGAACCAATAATCGTCATATGTTGATACGTTGACAATTTAATCAGCCTTAAAGATACCATAGATAAAGTTTACCTTCGTTCAACTTCTGCCGCAATTCCAACGTTTGCTCGTTAGGAGGACTACTGTGGTAGACTTTGTACAGATCCAGTGTGCTATCAGCGTACGCCTTCTCCTCCAAGGCACGGGTACATCGTTCGACCAGGATCGGAGCAGTACGGGAGGAGCTGTCGAATTGCGAGCACAGGCCAAGACCGAATACTGCAAAGACGTGAAATATAAACTAGGAGTGTTATAACGCGTGTTGTACGAGGATTGACACGCCGCTTGCAATTAACGCGTGAACAAAAGAGTTTACTTTTCACGGAAACGTGTATGTCCTCTGACGAACTATCAGCGGGCATAGCAACGAACCATTGAAAAAAAAAAAAAAGAAAGGACAAAAATTCCTACCAAGCTCCTCATCGGTGGTGTATTGTAACGTTACGAAGATCCATACACCGCGGAGCCGTTGAAATGGGAGAAAAAAAAAAAAGTGGAGACGAAGCAATGAGAAGGAAAAGAAAAGAAAGAAAGAAACAAAAAAAAAAAGAAGAACCGCGGAGTTCTACCTTTCACTGTTCTATTTATTGCCACGACCTCTAAGCCTTAAGGACTTGCTCGCATCATTCTTTCTCGTCTTCGAGCGCCGCGTGAGAATTATTCAACGAGTCTACTGATAAATAAAACTTTCATTTGTTCGGTATGTGTACTCGCGCGAGAACAGTTGCGGAAACGACGGCTACGACGACGACCCCTGAGAAGGAAACTGACGAGTTGGAGCGTAACCACGCGGCCGCGTTGTGCCTGTGTCAAAGAGAACCGAAGAAGGAACGGGGGGGAAAAGAAAAAGCGTGTGCGCAAACAGGTGCAGGTAAAAAGAAGAGCATCGTCCCGAGTCGTTGACCCGCGCGCGACCAAGGAAATAATCGCGAGACGAAATTAATTGGCTGTGTAAATTAGCGTTCGCCTCCTCCGCGGTGAAACAACACTCGTTCGCTTGGCAAAGCGAAGGAGGAGGCACACATGCTACGGCGAGCGTGTGTGTGCGCGTGCGCGATGGATCTGTACGAGAGAGAGAGAGAGAGAGAGAGAGAGAGAGAGAGATTCGTCGTCGGTTTTTATGGACGTGCCCGTAAGGAAAAAAAATTTCTGACATCTCGCAGACGCATTCCAGACGCTTTGTTCGAGGCTGAACACGCGTAAAATTATAAAAGAATCAGAGAGAAGGGAACGTGAGAACGTTTTGCAGAACAGATTCTTCCGTCTTCCAGTTTAGATTCGACGAAACCGAAGGGTCAGATAGTAACGCAGTGTTTTCTGCGAGATTACGTAACGATATGATATTCAATCTATGGTGACATTTGTAATATACACCATGATTTCGTTACAGTTTCATTAACGCCTTGCCGTGTAACGACGTGTTACATTCGTAGCGTAGAATATGGTATTTTTGCTCAGTTTCATTTTGAATTTAACCTTTGAACTGAGGAAGATGAGTTAACTCGTCGTTTGTTAATCAACGCTTGGAACACGATAGTCATTTTTAATTGCACTGTTACGCCTGTATAAAACATATTGGTATTTGCACAAATCTAATTTTTAATTATAAACTGGAAATATTTCATTCCTGTCTAAAAGGAGAATTAAGTTAACAGGTTAAGACTGACGATTTCCAAATAAAAATTGTACACATCTTCGCATCTTTTTATTTAACACTATATTGGAACAGTAAACATTCGACTAAAAAGTCGTACGGCAAGGGGTTAACGTTAACCTAAAGCAAATCACAAAAAAAAAACTTTTGCTTTTCGATATTTTTCCTATTAAAACAGTACTGCTCGAAAATGCTCCAAATGCAGAGGGTGAAAATAGAATCTTATCTATCGAAACATTTCATGGAGATTCGATAGGGCTGAAACGAGGATACTCTTCGAGCATAAATTTTCACGTGTTCTGGCTTTCGTCTCCAATCTCCACGTTGCATCTAGTGTATCATACCACGCAAAAAGAGGCGACGAAAAGTATTTTCGAGCATCGCGCGAAGCGGGTCGCCGTCAATACCGCATACGCCACTTGTACGACCAAAGGCGCGTACGTATGCATTATAAGAAGGAGACCAAGAAATAGAGAGAGAGAGGAGCATACTATAAAGAGAGAGAATGGGGGGGGGGGAGAAAAAGAAGGTGAAGGAGGATGAAGCGGATGAGGTGGAGGAGGAGACCGAGAGAACGTAACAGGAGGGGGAAGGAGAAAGAAATTTATTTTTACGACCGCGACAGCGACGTCTTGTTTCTTCATGAGCGTATCTTCGGCGGGTTCGAGGCGGGAGAGACGGAAAGAAAATAATCCGAATTAAAAGGCGAGGTTCGCGCAGGGGCCTAACTTGTGATATCAACGAGGCATTATACGACGTACGGAATTTAACATCAGTGGATGGAGGTCAACGTAGAAATTCGATATTCGTCACGGTTGTTCTCGGACAATCGGTTGGTTGGTCACCGGGTTCTCCTCGGTTTTGAAAGCTGCAATATCGACGAAGCCAAGCACCACGGAACAGGCGGCAGGCTACGGTGATACCATAGAATTCGAAACGAGGACGTTCCGATTTTACGAGGAGTACGTGGAAATGCTTTTATTGTCGGTTGGGGGCCCTTCTCTCTTACACTCTCAGCGACGGTAAAACGCCAGGCCACTTATACTCTCCGGTCTATATATCCTCCTCCTGTTTCTTCTCCTACTTCGCCTAACGTCGAAATTTTCCGTAAGCAAACCGTTTGGTAGAGTCTAACGAAACGCTGTCGACTTTATAGAACCTATTCTTACGCGAATGAATTTCGTAAAAAAATAACGTGACCACGCCGGAGACGCCAAAGCACGGCCCTGACCATTGGCGCTGTTTCGTGATTCCTCAGCTGGGCTTTGCCTCTGCTTACTCGTTCACGCGTGCATATATACGGTGCCTAGTGTATGCGTGTATCCACTAGTCTCATCGCACGTTGGAAAACGCGACCGACAAGTTAATGAAATTGAACGACCTACGTATGCACGAAGCTTAAGGAGAAGCTCTTGTTATTTATCCTGTATATGTAATGAGTATGTAATCCCGTAGGATTCTGATAGAAACACGGTGCATGGACATTTCCTGTGTGTGGTTCTCGTTTCGTTTTATCGATTATACAGTCGTCTGGTTAGCGGCGATGACGATTCCAAGAGTAGCCACGATATTTCTCGGAAAACCGTCTACCGTTGTACAACATGGCACGCACACACGGTTCGAAAGTTCACTCACATAAACCTGTAGTAGGTGTTTCTCCCGCGGTATGTGTTCGTGAAAGCATTCGATGATCCTTTTTTTTTTTACACGCGCGCGTTCAACTAGCCGACCAAACACCCAGAGAGACGAGGAAAGAGGAGAAGTGGTGAAATAACATTTTTTTCCCTCTCCCCCTCCTCTCTTCGTCGCGACTGCCACCTCCCCCTACCACCACCACGTGTGGTCACAAGCAGCGATTTACAATCGAAAGACGCATGAATATTTAGTTATTCAGATATTAGAACGACAAGTAATGCGCCACATCGCGTGTCCTTGCTGCAGCAAAACTTCATAATCGACTTGGCGCTACAGCGGTCAGGCACGATTGCAAAGCAATTCTCTCCGGCGTCAGCGAACACGTTTCTGATGCAATCCAGGATAGTCAACTAAAGACATCTGAATTTTTAAATTGTTTCCGTGTTCCGTCCATTAACGTAACGAAGAAGTAATGGGCGTGTTACAACCGAGGTGTATCAATGTCACATTACGAAACTGTTGGACGATTTGTGCCGCGACGGTGTATCTCACTCGCCTTCTATGTATACCAACAGAACAGTTTTTTTTTAACCAGCTTAACTTACCTGGAGTAAATCTGCGGACACGATTTTCCGAGTCGACTCGCACACAGTTGGAGGGTAAACCCGTCGCTTGACACGTCCTGTGAGCTACCAGACCGCAATCTGTTGCACGGGAGAAAGAGGGACGGAATTAATGTACTGATACACAAAGCGTACCGAAATCTTTAACCCGTTCGTTACCGAGATTGACTGTAATCGTCTGATCACGTAACGAGTCCAAATTCCTCTTTTCGGAAATTCCAATATGCGCTACTTTTACACTCCGCCTCGGTAACGAAAGGGTTAATCGGCGAAATTTCGAAGCGACGTCTCGGACACCAGGAATGATCAGCGTGAGGACAGAGAGACAGACAGCCAGACAGACAGACTGACAGATAGATAGATAGATAGAGAGAAAGAGAGAGAGAGAGAGAACGCGTTAAATAGAGAGAGCTAGAAAGAAAGAGCGCGCATTAAAGAAAAAGAGCGTTAGAAAGAGAAAACGTTAGAGAAAGAACGCGTTAAAGGGACAGCGCGTTAGGGAGAGAAAGCGTTAAAGAGACAGCGCGTTACAGAGAGAACTCCTTAGAGAGAGAAAGCGTTAAAAAAACAGCGCGTTAGAGAGAACGCGTTAGAGAGAGAACACGTTAGAGAGAACGCGATAGAGAGAGAACGCGTTAGAGAGAACGCGATAGAGAGAGAACGCGTTAGAGAGAACGCGATAGAGAGAGAACGCGTTAGAGAGAGAACGCGTTAGAGAGAACATTAAAGAGAAGGAACTAGAAAGAGAAAGAACGTTAAAGAGAGAAAGAGCACACAGGGAAATTCGTATAAAAAGTTATCATCCTGATCTCCGGTGGTATATCGAGAAGACATCGACGGTGCACACCACACGTACCTAGGCAGAGAAAACCTTGGTGTAGCAGGCCCCTGAGATATTTATGGCACTTATCGCATTTCTCCAGCACGCTGAAACTCTGTGACATTAGGGTGTGCGGATTGCCGGAGGCCACGCTGTAACTACCACCATCGGTAGCGACCACGCTAGCGGAAGACGTGGTTGGTGTAGCTGGATCCGGCAACGTGGTCGGTGTTGTTGGTGTGGTAGTAGTGGTGGTGGTTGTGGTGGTGGCCTGTTCCTGTAACGTGACTGACCCTGGCTGACAGAGTTCGTCAATGCAGGCAAGTATCGTTCTCTGATGGAAATCATCCTTGATGCCCATATTCTGCGAACAAGAAAAACGAGCCATCGTACACACGGTGATCGTTCACCACTGACTGAAATGCCTCCTTTATCCGTCGCCGTACCTTACGGGTGCACACAACGCAGCGTTCACTTTCGCGTTACGTCGCGCCGTAAATACATCACCTACCGGTATCTCAAAGTTTACGGGGGCCATTGGCGCGTTCCCGCCACGCAAAAAAGAAGCTCGCTAACGACACGGTACAGTTATGAACTGGCGCGATCGTAACGCGAGAAATACGGCAGGCGTAAAACCTCTTGGGGTCCATGCAGGATCTGCAAAAGGCCAGAAGAGAAGAGGTATTGACTAACAACAGCACGAAGGACTCAGAATATCTTCCACCCTTTTTAGACACTGTATTTCCTTACGCCAATTTCTTATTAGTATATACAGACAAAGAGAGAAGTATAAAATTCTAACGTAAACGTGAATATTTCAAAGAGTAAAAAAAAAAAAAACAAAAACAAACTTTCTGTGAAACGAAGAAGAGCTTATCGTAGATATGACGTAAGAGAATAGTAGAGGGACAATGGTTACGCGACACGCGACCTCGTAAAAGGGTGAATCCGCCGTTGTCGTAGTCGTAGTCGTCTTCGTCGTCGTCGTTTCGCGACGCGAAACGATCGTAATTTATACGTGTCGTAACGTCTCTAGGCGACTGACATCTCGTTTTCCCCGTGCTGTTGATTCCCGAGTCAACAGGTGTCAGGTACACACACGCGGTAAACACCTGTGTGCACAGCAACGGTGCGCACAATGCACCGCGTGGACATAACCCGCCGGATAGAACTTACTAGCCGGATAATCGCGAGTGATCTTTCATTCGGTACGATTCCGAGAGTTTTTTTTTTCTCCCCCTCCGTTCTTTAATTTTCCTCCGGTTGATAAATATTCACAAGTAGAAGAAACTACGCGTCGTTTACTATATGTATTATTATACAGGTATACGGAAAACCGCGTCGTTGTCACTGTTTGTTATTGCTGATTATCTTTTCGGAAAATAAATAAATCCTACGTGTTCAAACATTCGAGAGTATCGCGTGATTATACGCAAGTTATGCAAAGTTACGTAAGGACTCGCGAATCGTATATAAATCGTCCCCCGAAGAGAACGAAGCAAAAAAACATAGTTCCTTTTGCTTCTCGCAGGTTCGAAGGAGGGGCGCTTCCGGCAAGCCTCTGACGACGCGCATTCTTTTTCTTTTTTGTTCCGTTTCTTTTTTCTCTTTTTGTTTCTTTCTCCGGATTATGGGTATTCCGGATGGGTATTCCGCCGTGCAAAGCGGGCTATTTTAAAGATACGACCGAGAACAAACGTGCTGTGTTTCCCCGGCGCCACGGTGCGCACTAGGCCAAACCGTGTTTTATTCTTAGCGTGGCAAAAGCGAAGAAGAATCGATGTACAACGTATTGTAACATGGGACGCGACGCGTGCTAAGCGTGTCCAATGTGGGCCCACGCGACCGTCAAAATCTTGAGGCGTAATTATTTTATTTCGCGTTCACACTGCGCGCCAGATTTTCCTCGAAAACGAAAAGGCAAACGGATAGACTTGGCGGATCGACGAGGACGAAAAATAATTTGTCAGTCCTGTGGCCACGGTAAAAAGAAAAAAATAAAAAGAACACAAGAACCGCCTCGACATGAGAGAAAGAAGGAGAAAGAGAGAGTAGAATTTTTGCTCGAATCAGCGAACGAGATAAGGGGCACGGAGTAACGCGCAATTTATCAAGCTGACACCCGACGTCGAGTGTTAATTATACGCGACGCATCAATCCTGCGAGTTTTTTCGGCGCTGCCGCCGGAAGATACGCGACGTTAGGTGGTCGTTAAATTGTTACGCTCCGTCGTCCGTAAAGAAAGACGCCTCACGTCGTCGCCGTGGCGAGCGAGGATAGCACGGCTTTAATTTATTTTCAATAAACGAGATACCTAATCATGGGGGTATGTACACTCGCGTGTATAAACCATGGGGCACTTTCTAATTTCAGCTTTTACGTTTAAATTGACGCTGTTAAACTCCAATAGACAATATTCGTTAACACTTTGACGCGATTTCGTTCAACCAGCTTTTTTCGGCCGGCATCACAAATTTCTGATTTTATTCGCACAACCAGATGAAGAAATGACAAATCGATTCTCGTGTAAATAATGAATAATAAAATTCAAATTTAAACATCAAAAATGGTCAAAGACACATTTGCGCTATCTATTTTCTTTCTCAATTCGTTTTATTTCTTTTTTAATTCGTTTTTTTGTTTCCAACATTTGTCTTCAAATTTGTGAAAAATACCGGTGGCACGATTCTCTGGTTTTCACGTAAATAATGAGTGATAAAATGCAAATTTAAAAATCAAAGATGATCAAGGACACATTTACTGCATCTTTTTTTTTTTTCTTTTATTTCATTCAGTTTTCTTGTCTTCAAATTTGTGAAAAATACCAGTGACAAGAATCTCTGATTTTCACGTAAATAATGAGTGATAAAATGCAAATTTTCAAATGAAAGATATTCAAGGACGCATTTTTTATTCTAGCTGCTTTTTTATTAGTGCAATTTTTTGTCTTCAAGCACATTTTTTAGTATATATATAAGATTGCAAACTTGTGGCAAATACCAGCGGCATGTGCAAGTTTTTGCATGATAGGGGTAACCGTCAAAGTGTTAATTTTTATTCATTTCGTTGGTCAGGTTTTTACGATATAATATATCTTAGATCTTCTACACCTGAATGACTCTATTGTTGTTAGTTATAAGTAGAAACATTGCAATATAAGGATAGAAACGTTTTAATCAGATAGCTTCATGTGCAACGCTTATACACAGTAATTTATACAAGTTATACGATAAAGGTTTTAATTAATTAATAAAAGTGGCTTTATTGTAATATAAGAACATATACGTAATTATTGCATATCAGATTATTATTTTTAAGACAAATGATTATTTACAGATTACTTGCACTGAATATAGTTTCTTAATGTTAAAATATAATGAAAATTGTACATACAAAGTTTGAAATTTTCTCGTTTCGCGATGACAGCTCGAACTAATTTTGCCAGTGTTGCGACGAGTCTTTTTTTAAAGCTTCTTCCTGGATTTCTCTCCAGAACCGTTGCACAGATCTTTTGGGGATGTTGGACAGCGGTTCCAACATTCCACAATTTCTCAATAAGGTTCGTATCTAGTGATTCTTAGCTCTCCATTTTGTTGCAACTGTTCCAGACAACGTTTGCATATTCTAGCAGGATTCTTGAGATCATCGTAATGCATAAACACAAAATTATTGCCGATAATTTTCCTTCCGGACGGGATGGCGTGTGATTTTACGATATTAATCTTATGACTCCAGCCGGGAAAAATTTATTTCTACACTTAACAGAAGAAGATTAACCCCGTGCCTTAATAGCGACTCTCGTGATGCACATTATAATCAAAATGTTACAAAAGAAGTAACAATGTGCCTATTAAATTTTGTATGTTTACTCAAACCTCAGTTTCTTTTCACTTAGCGCCATATTAGAATAGCTAAGAGCCGAGATTAATGGACGCAAGGATTAAAAAAATCGTGAAACAAAGAGTGAAACGTTAAATTCGAGAGATAAGAAATTTTGGTAATTAGCAGAGAACCTGCGGAACGACGTAAATGTGGATACATTGAAAAATTAGCGAAAGGTATCGCAGAAGGATCGGTCGAGGTGCGTTTACCTTCGTTCGAGGCTCGAATATCCGCGCGAAGGACGAAGCGAACGGGAATCGGACGATATCTTGCGCCGAAAGGACACTTCCAGACGATTTACGAGTCGATTAGCATGGTAATACGCGATTTACGCCTGGAGAAGCCTTGGCCGAACGGGTATTTTTATTCTTCTCGATCGAACACGACCGTCGGAGCCACGTCGTGACTAAATTTGTGAAAAAGATCCTCGGCCCAGGACTTTCGTGAAGAGAAAAAGAGAGAGAGAAAGAGAGAACACAGAGGCTTGATCCAGCGACAGGATCGATTCTCTTTTCTCTTTTCTCTTAAAGAGAATCTCATCTCTCGAGAGGAACAGGTTGCGAAATTTTCGCCCGTGAAACGAGAACTAAAAATAATCGACGCTCTTCCTCTTCTTCTTCTTCTTCTTCAACCCGATATCCTCTTTCCTCGAGAAACTTTAGAAATATTGTTCCCCCGTGAAAGTAAGTAGATGTTCAAGATAAAACTGAAGTAGTGGCGCACGATAACTTCATCCACTTCACGAAGTCGTGTTCGATGATAACGAGAAGTATCCCGATGACGATGGATTAATAGAAGAAAAAAGCAAACGAAAAAAAAAAAGCTGAAGAAAAAGAGAGGGGGAGAGAAATTACAAGGAGGCGATAAAGAAGCTCGAGTGTTCTCGTCTGTAGAAGCAGACGTTACAGAGCAATTACAGGGTCAACGGGCCAAGGAAAACGTCGTCCAGATACTCTTGACTCGAGGTCATCGCCTTTGAGTACTAGCCAAAGAATTTTCGATCTCCCACCGTGGTCGATTCCATTTCCAATACGAAACAAGAAAAACGACGCAAAAATTCGTCAACCGACTATTACTGCTACTGCTGCTGTTACTACTCCCTTTGCCTTCCTGTTCCTCCATCAGCAGCAGGACTTTATCGACTTTTAACGTTCCACGATTATTCCCCAGTGGAGCCTAACCGATAAATAACCGAATTCCAACGAAACAAAATAAAACGTTTCTCGAACGTGTTTAAAGATCAAGGCTTAAAAGGAAGGAAAAAAAAGAAAGAAAGAAGGAATGATAATAATCCACTTACCATCAGCTTATCCCGGTCCAAATAGGGAAGATCGCTCCCCTTGATGTCCTTCGACTTGAAGACATCCGCATAGCGGTAGAGATTAAGGGCAGCCATCCATTCGACGACGTTTAGGGACGACCACTCGTTCACGGGCTAAAAATACACATGATACACATATCAAACGATCGTTTCCTCTCTTTAACCCTTCGTAACCTGATTGTTCTTTTAAATCTACGATTGTCGTAAGGATGATAATCGTAATTAAAAATTGATCATTATTATAAGGAGAAATGATTACTAATAACTTGTTTAATTGACACTTGTTTAAATATATCTATTGTAACGAAAAAGCTTAGATTTATTTACGCATATTCTCGCAATTTTGCGACAATAGGATGATAGAAGCAAATAATAGTGGAATTTTCACGTTTTACTACGATGTTATAATTAAAATATAAACGATCGAGAGAAAGGACCAGATGATAGATGATTAGATCTTAGCTAGACAAAAAGAAAAAAGATTTTCTATCTCACGCGTGGATGTCAAAGTGTTAATTATATCAATTAATTTTGTTGAATTAATTATCCTTCTAAATTACTAATAATGGAAATAGAGAATGTATTTGGATGAATCTGAATAAATTTATGGACTCGTTGTCTTTCAGAGAAGTAATTCCTAAGTTTACTGAAAAATTGAAAAAGGATGATCGAAAATAATGAAGATTATTCTGACACAGTGACGAGTGTGACTCGACATCCTATTTCGAAAGCAATTATAATTATATAATTAAAAAAAAAACTATAAATATAAATAATAAAGAAAATATCTGTGTAAAATAAAATAAAATTGGGAATATATCGCGGACAAACTGGAACGAAATTGCAAAAATATCGCAAATCGCGAAGGGTTAAAATTGTGTTTGATCTTTCTGTAAGATAAACATCGAAATTCGTGAAAGCAGGCGTGAGATTAATTTGTTAC
Source organism: Anthophora plumipes (assembly GCA_951804975.1). NCBI lineage: Eukaryota > Metazoa > Arthropoda > Insecta > Hymenoptera > Apidae > Anthophora > Anthophora plumipes. The sequence continues at coordinate 22,567,467 of OX638116.1, read as the reverse complement.
GCACATACACAGTAGAGATAAATTACACAATACGTAACTTCCAAGTCACGCGGCGTCATAGAGGGTTAAAAACAAAAATTCCAAAAGGGATCTAGCACACAGACGCTAGACAAAACGAGAACTATTCGACGAAGATATACAACGGTCCACGGACACGCTCGTGTGTTCACGCGTATGATTAATCGTTTCTCTTTTTTCCAAACGAAATTACGTAATAATACGGTAATCGTTCGTTGCGAATTCCACGCCGATAAATTCCAATGACGCGTTTGCCATTTCAGAGAGGGAGAAAAAAGAGAGAGAGAGAGAGAGAGAAAAAGGAAAAGAAAAAAGAAGAGGAAAAAGAGAAAAATTCGCATGGACGAAGAGGAACGCTACGTGCAAACAGAGTGAATAATTTCTGGCAGTGGCGTGATCGAATTCCTCCGAAAGAATTCCATTGACGTTCTCGAACAATTTCCCGAAATAACGTTAAAGACTCGAACGAAATTCCAGCGTATGTCACGTTGATACGATTATTCTCGTTCCTCTGTGATAGACGTACCAATTAAGTAGATTCGTCCGTGTTTTAGTCAGACGCGGCGGTAAAACTAAACGTTCGAAACTTCTTTCGCGACATTTTCCTTCTTCTTTTCTTTATGATTCAACCTTTTGCACTCGAGAGGTGATTCTCAGTCACCGTTTGGTTTGATACAGCAACTCGAATGACAATTAAAGAACGACAATAACTGTTTTCCATTTTTTTTTTGCTTTTTTTAAACATATGCTCTTATTTTTTACACATTTTAAATGTTTCACGTATACGCACTTCATAGTACGATTTAAATAAAATTATTTATACTGTTTAATTAAAATTATTACTTGATACATTAGGTTGTTTTTAATGTTTATAAAAACTTCGTCAAGCGATGGAATTGGTAATACTGAAAATCAGTTCGATTTCAGATTATTTAAAAACCGAATCAACAATCTCGTACATGAGAGAGATTTGAATGAAATAATTGATTCGAGGAAACGGAAGATTAGAGCATCAGTGAAAAGTGAAACCGATTCTGACAGCGCAAATCAAGTAAAAATAAAGTTGAGAAAGCATAGAAAAACAAAATGATAAATAATTGCAAATTGTAACAGAACCGTTGGATTTTTCGAATTTTAGTCGATGAAACTATAGGTGAAAGATGAGTAATTTTGTTAAAAAGAAACAGAGAGAAATTTCACTTGCAGCTTCGAGTGCAAAGGGTTAAAAACGAGAATCGGTAATCGTGACGAAGTTTAGACACCCGATAGCTCGAATTTCAATGTAAACGAAGAGCACATCGTTGAAATATGCAACGGTTTATCTCGCGTAGCTTGTTCACAGGTCAACGAGGATGCTGTCGCGGCAAACGCGACTGTGAAAACGCGTTCACCACGCGACCAAAAACACGAACAGATTAGATTAACGCGCTGGAGAGGCAATAGAAGGAGAACGAGCAGTTTTGTACATACACGAGGATAATATTGAAAGTAGCCTCGATAAAGCGAAAGCGTGAAAAAAAAAAATCAAGAGGAAAAGAAAAACGTAATCTTCTCGCGTAACCTTAAGTCTACGATTGTGACGACACGAGCGAGAGAGATAAGGCACGCTCGGTATCGCGCCCACTCGAGAGACGAAAGAGAGACCTCGGAGTTTTGATCTCCTGCGAATATTCATGCAGATCGTCGCTTTTCGACACACAAACCTCGACGATTCACTTTTTCGATTCTTTTCGAACTATTTAACCAGTTAACTGTGACGATCTTTTTGCAAAGCAAGCACCAGTGTGTGTTACTGCATTGCTTACGAGTTAGCTCTCAAAAAGTTATGAATCCAACTGAAATTATTTATAATTTTTATTTGCTTGTTTCTGACCTCTAAACATTTTAAACATATTAAAATTTACGAATATAATTTAATTTTCGCCAAAATTACAATTTATATAGCAAATTGTAACAAAATCTTACGCATCACGGATATAGTCGTCATGACACAAAATTCTGCCACATCTTTATGACGGATATAGTCGTCAAACACACTTAACTGGTTAATAACGATATTCCACCTCAAAAAACCGTATCTCTCGACATTTTTCTCCTTCCTTCTAGTTCTTTATTTCTTTTTTTCTTTTTTCTATAGTTGCAGGAATTTATAATGACTTTTAATAGGATAGAGTAACTGTTATATTCACTTATTTGTTTCCTTTCGAACGTTTTAGTTTTTGATTATCTACGTAAAGTATATCTGAATGTACCAAAACTCGTCAAAATGGCGAGTGAATGAAATGAGTTGGAAAATAAGTTTCAGAGTGAGAAATATAGATGAATATCATCTCATTCGTTTCTTAATTTTATTTGAAAATTTCTATCTTTGTTGGTCGTTGAAAACAAAATGACTTTTAGATTAAAAAATATGCATCAATATCTTTTCATTCGTTTACTCAAAGGTTCAGCGTTATTTATCTGAAAATTTTGATCTTTATTGGTCGCTGAAACATTTCTACATAGCAACAAAAATTTGTATCGGTAAACTGCACTTCGAAAAATTCGAAAGAATATTCTAATAAACGCAAATCTTGCCGGATTGGATTGCGCAACAAGAATTCAACTTGTCTCGAATGCAAGAAGTATGTTTGTGAGAAAGTATATATTCCAAATAAGATCTATCTGAAAAAATGTGCTTTGTAGGCGGATTGTAAAAAAAAAAATTATTTTAATAATATACACCTTCGTTAAAAAGTGTTTCTGTATATTTTCGAATTAAAAATCAGTTGTATAATACATTTATAATTTATATTTTGAATGCACAATTCTCAAAAACCTGTCAAATTGACGTGATAGAATTAGGTATACAATTTAGATAAAAAGTCATCGACAATAATGGAAATTATTTCAATTATTCTTCTATCATCTACGATCTATAATTCTATTATTGCTCTATCTTCGCTCTTTTTCAATCACACATTGATTGCACCGAAAAATCGGAAAAAATTTATTTCTACACCAATATAATATATTTTTTTAAACATAATTCATCAAATTCGATAGGTTAAAAATTCCTAAATAATGCAAAGCCGGCATACAATTTGTTAAAGAGACGCGTCGATCGTCAATCACAGAAAAAAGAAAAAGAATTCGAAGCGTAAGTTACATAAACCGCGAAATGTGATTAGAATTAAGCTACCAGTGTATTCGAGGAAACAAGAAACGATCGTAGTTCTACAAAACGAACGATCTTTCGAAAATCTTAGCCGCCTCTTGATAGAAACGTTAAACCACTGGTGTATACAAAATTCGAATACGTTCACTTGAATTCGTAAACAGAAGCGAGACTCTACCGGAAAGCGGTATACATTCTAAAATTAACCAGGACGATTAGATCGAGTCCAATCGTACATCGGCGTCTAAAACCTTCACGTGGAAAGTTCGGAGATAAAATACTCCCTACGGACGTACGAGTACGGAGATGAAAAGAAAAAGAGAGCAGATCATCGATAAGAAATCAGGTTAATCAGTGGCGTGAGGTACCGTGTACTAAAACACGATCGATATAGAAGATTAGGCTTTCCCCTTGTCCCCTCGAAATTATATACAGATACTCGAATTAATCGAACACCTTTTAAAACAGTACAACTTTTCTGTTTTTTTAATTGGACCAAACGATTTGAATCTTGGCTTTCGAGAAGTTACAAAGATTTTTTTAAAAAGAAAGAAAAACGATTTGAATTTTGTTTTAAAAGTTAGAATGATTAGTATGCTAGATGAAGTGTACAAAAAATTGATAAAAAAGATTTTTTTTCCGCTCATCTTGCGCTCGAATTAAATCGAAAGAAAATAGTGTGTTTATGTTTGTTATGATTCCTTTCGACGAAAGGAAAATGTAGTTTTCCTAGTTTGTTTCTGTTTGAACATTATTCAACTAGTTAATTACTTACACGCAATTCGTTACCTCAAATTTACATAATGAGAAACTAATCAGAAATAAAATTATTTCATATGGAGCAATTTCTGTAAATATTTTTTCTTCTACTTGTCGAGTGTCCGCACTTTTATGAGCGGTAGTGTACTCATTTTCATCCTTTAACTAGATTATCGTGGTTTTCTCGAGTGAACAAGAAACCTTTCCTTCGAGAAATCGATTTATTAGAGGCAACTTAATCGTATATTGTTAACTTGAACAAATTCGGATAAATTTTCGTATCGTCTCATTAATGACTGAGGAAAATTTGCTGGAAAATAATATCAATTGTTTCTGTAATCTCGCTCGTGAAATTCACGTGTCCCGTAAACCTGGCGTTAAGAATCACCGAGGAATCAAGTTTGTACTACTTAAATTTAGCAACAAAAAAAAAAAGAGAGAGAAAAATGATAATAAGGGTATATTTTTCATTCTTTCGTACGATGCAAAATGGGTTAATTCGAGCATCTGTATATGTATTCATACGCACGATGGTGTTACGATTCGACCACGTTACGCCATCGAATCTCGAGCAGGTTTCGCTCTGATAACGAAACCCGGCTAGTGTTTGTGTACAAAGTCATGTTCTGAATAGACGGAAAGGAGGCGAGCAAACGAGAGAGGGAGGAGACTGAGAGAGTTTAAAACGCAGACTTCGAATACCAGGGAACCGCCGGCGAGCACATGTCCAGCGATTTATGCAAATCGAACAGAGAGACGGAGATAAATTCAAGACGTCGAACCAGTCGGTTCACCTGGCGAGTGTAAACCAGTAGCAGGCAGGCAAGGAGCAATTTTCAGTGTTAAATCGTCGCGTTTCTGCTACCGTGTGTTCACCATCTCTCGTTCACCACCAACTGCCGCGAGCCTTCGACAAAAACGTTCTCCTCTCTCATTCCCTCTGTCTCTCTCTCTCTCTCTCTCTCTCTTTCTTTTCTCTCCTTCGAAATTCATTTCAACGTTGATCGCGGTTTGATTTACACCTCGTAACGATCGAGTCATTATTTCACTCGACGTCGTGACCTTATTTCGCGGCGAGGCGCGATAATAAACCTGAACTTTGATTGTAAACAGGATCGATGTTTGATGGAAGAGAGAAAAGAGAAAAGAGAAAAGAAAGAAGAAATAAGAAATAAGAAATATGTGAGTGGAAAGGTTGTATGGGGAATGTGTGTAACAGAGGAAGTTGAATTTGTTTGGAAACAGTTTCAAACTGCGTTCAAACTTGCCAACGCTGTTCGTATCTGAGGCAGCTTAGAAGTAACTAACTCTGTGAAACATGGTTTACTAAATTTACTTGTGAAAAGTTAGCCACGAATTGTACGCTTTAAATCGTCGTGGTTTTCAATATTTTCGCAATTTCGTTTTAACCAATCCGCGCTATATACGCATTTTCATTTTTATTTTATCATATTTTTATTTTTCTGTATTTTTTTTTTTTTTTTTTTTTTTTTTTTTTTTTTTTTTTTTTTATTGTACAATTATAATACAACGAAAAGTATTCTTGGAATAACTGGTAAACGAATGCAACGTCGAGTCACAGTCGACATAGGACTGCAAAGCAATTAATATTCAAAATTCGAGAACACTGTGAAAATGGAATTAGTCACTTTTGCCTTCAGAATGGCACACATGTAAATCAACTTCCCGACTTCGCCGATTAAATCGCGCTGTAAGTCCACATTAAAAAAAAAATGATTTTGCAATATCGAATATCGTATTTTCTCGGAGATAAGAGTAACGTTACTTCAATGTCAATTTATCGATGATAAAAAAAAAGAGAGAGAGAGAAAGAGAGAGAGAAAGAGAACAGATCGATTTTTTTACACCATTGTAGTAACAATGACTATATTCAAAAATTTAAAGATACTAAAATTGGCTCGAATTATAGGTTTCTAGTAATCTTGACTTCACCGGTCACCGGTGACCCCCATAGCGCTACGAACAATCTCAGTGCTGTTCACCAGTGAACCCCATGATGTTCAACGTGTTAACGAAATCCATCAATCAGCGCTAAGAAATTATTTCTTAAATTTGAAACTGCTAATTTTTCGAAAATCAACTCTGAAAATCAACTCTAAACGAAAAGTGTACCTAATTAGCACTGAGTTTGTTCGTAGCGCCATGGGGAATCACCGATGATCCCCATGGTATTCAACGCGTTGATCAATGACAAAAAACCAAACACACATCGTTGAAAAGAAAAGAAAAGAAAAGAAAAGAGAACAAGCAACAAAAAAATGAAGAAAAGAAAAAAAATAAAAAGGTAGAAAAAATCGAAGGAATGAGTGATCGTACTGACCTTGTCCTTGTCGAGAACCTGGCCCGGTAGCGCGTGACCCTTGCTACTCCATTGGCAGATGTGCTGCCCGCTGTACTCCGAACAGACCACGTGGAAGCACGCATGGCACTCTGCGGGGCATAGAGAACCGCACATACAGCAGCACAGATTACGTTTAACCGGCTCGAGGCCGGTTCCCGTGCGCTTCAGAAGGGCATACTCGTGATCGATTGAATCCGTTTCGACGCCTCCGCCACCCTCAGCCACTTTACTAAAACCACTACTACTCGTCGTCGACGATTCTCCACTCGGATAATGTAACTGTAGCTGGGAAGTATTATCGCACGAACAAAAGTACCGATGAAACGACACGATCCTTGCACAAGGATACAATCCATACGGCCATAAAAGCGCGAATTCCTCGGAGCTTATCGGCACTTCACTTCTCGAGGGTGAAGCTAACCGTAGTAGATCCTCGTCCGGTAAATCTCCGAACTCGGCGAACTTTGCCTTGTACGCGGACGGTCTTGGAAATAAGCTACCTTTCATAAGATTCGTGATAATCGTAGAATTCGGTGTGTAAGAAGTAAGCGGCGCAATATTACCAACAGTAGTAACAGCGTGAGTTTGTGATTGATTAACGGTGTAACGTCTAGGTAATGCTAACGCGGCGTTTCCTTTAGATCGTACTAGTTCAGGGGGTAATGTTTCATTGGCGTACACACTGTTCGTTGTGTTGCACGTAAGACTTGTTGATGCACCGATCGATGAAACGTTCGTTATCTGAAGATCGTTACTATAGATTCCGTTGCTGGTAACAGCGGGCGAAAGATTCGCGTGAAAGTTACGCGGTGGTGGTGGTATCTGTCTTGGATGGTCACGATGCAATTGCAGATTCGTATTTAGGGTGATCGAGGTAGAGGGAATTGGTGGTACAATCGGTGGTACGATCGATGGTACAATCGGTGGCATGATCGGTGAAACGATCGTTGGTGATACATTCGACACTGTAGATGCAACATTCGCTGTGGCGGTACTCGCCGTATTCGCACCCTTACGGAGCATATAATTGTCCGAGTCTACAGCTAAGAGCCGTGACATTGCCGTAGACTTAGCTTTCGTGTCATCGGTCAAGCTGGTGCTCCCTTTTGGCGACGTTACTTTACTCGCTTCTGTCCTGGATTTCGTTTCGGCGAGCTTCTCGTATTCCTCCTTGTCCGCACAGCCCGTCGCCGCCGCCGTTATCGGGCTAAGGAGATCGTGTATCCTGCCGTGTAAGCTGACCGCAGGCTGCTGCACCTGCGAGGCAGCGGTCGCAGCTGCGGCGGATGCACTCGTCGCCCGCTTCATCGTTGTGACCGGTAACGATCATCAAAGAAAAGACAAAAAAAGAGGGGATAAAAAAAGAAGACAACGCTTCGAAACAGATCTAAGACACTAGGTATTCCTCGCTGTTTTTACGGAGGCTCTGATTGCATTTGTACGTTCAGGTGAATCCTGAGCCTCCTTCGACTGGCACGAATCACCGCCCCACATCGTCGTCCTTCGTACGCTTCGTAATAACGCCGTTGGGTTCCCTTGGGATTCCGTTTAACGGAACAGCACACTGGCCAACTCCACGCTGTTGTATGGCAAACACTCGACAGCCGTTTCTACTGATCCTTCTGATTCTACTTGTTCCACTTCCACCGTTCGACGACTCTCGTGTACTGAAAACGTGAACGAGCCGCTGTTGCGTTGCAAGGTCACTCGCATGTCGCCACCAAACGCTTTCTTTTTTTCTTTCTTCTTTTTTTCTTTTTCTTTCTTCTGTTTCTTCTTTTCTTTTCCTTTCAGATGAACGCGAACAGTTCCGATTGGAAAATCATCCCGCGAAGTGTAGAGAGAAAGAGAAGGAGAGAGTGGGTATATGTAGCTGTATATGTGGTTCGTTGATCCCCCGATTACTTCTCGTTCTCACGGCCACCGACGACACGCGATCTTCGATTTTCTCCGTTCTATTCGAGAGGCTTCCTCGTCCCTCTTAGCCGTCCCTCGAAACCGGCACGTCGAATCGCCTCCGCATCGTTAATTGCCAATCAGCCAAGGAGAAACGTGTCGTTTAATATTTCGATGGTTTGCTTATCACCTGAACACGTCGATAACTTCACGGGAAATAAAAGATTCCACAGAGACAGAGAGAGAAAGAGAGATCGAATATGGGAGAGGTTGTAAAGGAAAGGTGAAGATCCCGTCGAATTTTCAAATGTATCTCTCTCTTCTACCGGCGACGTGATCCAACCGCGTGATTCGCTTCGTTCTCAGCTTCGTTCTTTATTATTAATATGCTCTCCAAGTGGAAATAGACGGACAGCGCGGGGGGACAGATAAAGAGGAGGAATGGAAAAAGAGAGGAGAAAAAAATGAAGTTGGAGGAAGAGAGATGGAGCGAGCGAGAGAGAAAGAGTCGCTCCCGTGGGTGTGACCTCGTGTAAATTCGTTTTCCATAAATCTCACTCCTACCACTCTCTCGTGCGCGCACACACGACCTTTGTATAAACGCCGAGATTCGCCGAGCCGAACGAAACCGGTTTCGTCAAGCAACGACACCGAACGATTTTCAACCGTAGTCCCGCGAGAAACGTGTAGACGAAGGAGGAGAGAGAGAGAGAGAGAGAGAGAGAGAGATCCTCGTGGGTTATCGGGAGAGTAATTCCAGGTGACCTTAAAAGCGGTTCCCTTCGTCAATTAGATCAAATTATTTTACCAATGTGGTCGAACAAGGTTTTCTGCTTACGCGCACGCTCCAGATCGAATCGGTCGCGGATCGAGCGACATGCGCGCGCCTCGATCTCCGATTACTTAGATGCCTATTCAAGCAAACGTGTCCGTTAACGTTTATCCTCTTTTCTTGCTCCTTTTCCTCTCCTCGTTGATTCTAACCTCTATTTTTCTTTTCCTCTCTCGCGTCTGTCTCGTATCTTTGATAGACAGACAACCTCGTGTACGTTGAGAAGAGAGAGAGGGAGAGAGAGAGAGAGCACGAAAAAAGTAACTTCTCTCGTCGCCCGTTTTCGTAGTCGTCGTTGGTGCTTCGGATCTTCGTAACCTTCACCGTCGTTAATTGTGGTAAAACAACCGGCTCCTGTCTGCTCTCTTGATAGCGTGCGTGTTAATTCGAGACCAGTTAGATATAGTTACAAAGTAAGTTCTCGTGTTGCGACGACAGTACGGACAGAGAGGAGCGATCGTTCAGCAGTAAAAACGTGCTCGTCTAATCTCACGATTGAAACACCGAGTCACAAAACTTCATTTCGTTAAAAATTCTTCACAAGTCGATCGTTATGATAAAATCGTTCCGGAAACGTTATCGTATCCTTCGTTCTGCACGTGAAACGAAACTTCGATGTCAGTTCGAACGATCCGCGCACAAATCATCGATCACGAGAACAGAACAGATCCGCACTCGCCCTTATCACGACCACCAGAAATCCGCGACTGCTGCGTCTCCTCGATCCGCAACGCGTTCTTCCTCCTCGATAGATCACCCGTTGGAGGCACTTTTACCAACAGCGAGTCAACTGGTCGGTCGGTAAAGCAGGTCGGTACGAAAGATTTTATTACCTCGTTCCTCTTCTCGCCACACGTATTATATATCCTTTTCTCTGGTAAACCGACGTCCTCTATCGAAGCAAAACTAATTCCAATTGCTTTTTCCACTTAATATTCAACTATTCGATGCTTGAAAATTTCCCAATTTTTCCGTAACAGACACTTTTGACTTTTGACACCGCACCAAAAGCCTCCGATATATGCTTCGAACGAGCTTGTTCTTTCGACGATTGAGTATCCGGCATAGGAAAAAGCAATGGTACCAAACTCGTGCGGTGTCTTATTCGTTCTCCGATCAGTTCACACCGGAACACCGGCGTATACGTGCCTACTCGGCGAAGCAGCGCACGCACAGGATGGAAAAGTCCACTGGGCACTGCACTTTTTGCACCGGCAGCCTGCACCACGCGCACACCTGCACTCACGAGCACGGCACACACGTCACTTTCTGCTCATATGTGCACGACACCTATCAATCTGTCTCTTTCCCCTTGCGATACTCCTCTCTTTCTCGACCGCTCGTTCTGTCGTTCCTTCACTCGTCTCGTCTCGCTCTTTCTCTCCCTCTCTCTCTTTTCTTCCCTCGCCACTATTGTTTCTTTCTCTCACAGTTTCATTCCCTCGCTCTCTCTCTCTCTTTTTCTCACTCTCCCACTTCTCTCTTTCACTCGTCTGCTGGCCGTGCACAGCCGGTCTACGTGCTGACTACTAACCGTGGACCAAGTCTTCAACTTCTTTCCCTTTTTCTCTTCTCTATTCCGCGTACGTTTCTTTTTTTTTCCTTCGTCCACACTTTTTTCTTCTTCTCTCTCTCTCTTTCTCTCTCTTCGTTTCTTTTTTCTTTCTCTTCTTCACTGTCCTTCTACTCTCTCTCTCTCTCGAGTTTATCTCTTTATTCGCAACGTAATAATACGGGATAATGTTTTCAAGTTTTCGGCTTTCACTCGTTCAAGTGTCTTCAAATTTCCCCCCTCCCCTTTGAGGAAGTACACATACACCGCGTAACAGCAGCACCACGAATTTCCCGTGCGATCACCGGTCACGTACGATACTTGGCACGGACTCCCTCTCTCTCTCCCTCTGGTTGTCCGATCTTCTTGTCTCCGGGTTTCTTCTGCCTTTCCACCTTCTGTCGACCGATCGTTGCCGAAGCGTACGACAATTTTTTTCCCACCGACGCGACGCCCGGGCCCGACACACGTTCACCGCTGACTTTTCCTCGCCGTTGCCACCGCCGGCCGTGATCATGCATCTACGCGGACGATTTCCTGCCAGAGAAAATATCTCTGGCGGCTCGGCGCACAGCTGACCGGCCGGTCCGCCAAGTTCGGTCAATAGCCATAGCAGTCGCAGCCTGCCGAGGGTTGCTCGTGCTCGACCGTCGGCGTTACGCTTCGGCCTCTTCCGCCTTGTTTCGGCTCTCTCCGTGGCCTTTATGTGAGCCACCTCCGTGCACATCGTACGCCGGACCCCGGGCTTGCCGGCGAACGATCGAAGCGGCTTCGTGGAAATTCTTCGACCATTCTACTGCGCTCTCGGCTTACACGCTTCTCACGCTCGGAATACCCGTCTTATTTCACTTCGACCCTAAGATAGAAAATATCTCTGGTTCGTAGGCGAATACGAACTTTTTTCCTCTTTTTCTGTTTTCTTTCACCGATTATCGAAGCACAGAGATTGTTATACGGTTTACGTATCGAAAGACGCAAGCAGGCTCGCGATTATCGAAAACTTTATTTATCGGCTGATTGGTGTGGCAGAGGTTGACGGTTTTTATCAAACGAACACGAGATTGCCCAAAAATTGCGTTTTAACAACGTCACAGATATATCGTGATATCTTCGAATTTATCATTTTGTATACGTGTACGTATACAATACATAAATCGTCGATATTTCGCCGGCAAGTAACGTTAACGTGCGATACTAGGTTAGGAACCATCCGACCGAGGATTAATTAAAAATGATCATCGAATCGCAATCGGTCTGTCAACTCTTGCTTATCCTTATCTGGGACCAGCTGCGATAAAGTCTACCAAACGAGTGCATCTGCAGTTTTCTAAGTAACACGAGAACGGAATAAAGATCCGCGGTTAAACGAGCTGATGCAAAAGTCACGTTCACGACTGAATCGCGCTGGACCGAATTCCCTAGGTATATAAGAGCTGTGTTACTACTAGCTACGTGTCTCGTATGAGAAACGACTTTCGATCGTAACGAAATGATCGTTCGCCGTCGAACGTAGATCCTCCTCCCTGTGTATCGTGTGTATGTGAATCAAAGATCCGGAATAGATAAAAATTCCATCGGATCTAAAGCCGGTAAAAATAAACCGGTAATAAAGACGGAATCGTGCCTTGGGGTAAACCTCTTCGAAAAGTCCTCGAAAATTCAATGGATACGAAGGAAGCTCTGCACACGCTGGCGAAAGAGGAGAAGGAATCGCAAACGAATCCCAAACCACCATTCTCTCCCCTCTCCACCCTTCTCCGTCGGTTTTTTTCTTTCTTTTTTTTTTCTCTTTTCGTAGTGTCGTAAATGTCAATGCTGACGGGGCCAGAATCAGATTTCATTCTTTACGATCAGCCTTTAAACTCGCCTCTTATCGCGAAGAGCGTTCCGGTGCGTGCGAAACACACACGGCGGTTCGAGTGCGTACGCACGTGCTCTCGCGCGCACCGAAGAGGGCCTCCTCCCGCTACTCGAGTCACATGAAAGGGCCGCGCGTGTACTTGAAAGGGAAGAAAGGGACGTGAAAGTGAAAAGCGACTTTCCAAGGCAAAATGGGGGCGGGGAGAGGGGAGGGAAGGGTGGAGAAGAGTGAACGGAGGGGGATGAAGGGTGATAGGGCGAGCGGACGCGTGGGGCGAGAGGAAGAGCCACGACACAAGGATCCCCGGACGTAGGATGATCGAATCCGGCCGCGCAGGCGTCCTGCCTCGAGTGTCCTGTTCAAGGTCACAGTACCAACCACGTACCAACCCTTCGTCCTGCCGTGCAAACACGAATGAAAAGGACCGATCGATTTTGCAATTGATAGACCCTTTTCTTTTCCTTTTTTTTTTTCTTTTTCTGGCCGTGCAACCCTAACTGTTTGAATTTGTCCACGGATTAAATTTCGAGGAACGTTTCGTACCCGCAGTTTTGTATACAGGGTCCGCTCAAAAAATATGCCTGCATGTTTTTCTCTTAATTCTTTGTACTCCATTGGGGACGATATAAAGATATGCATTAATACTTTGAATAATTCCGTTGAAATTTTATTTATATGGAAATGAAGCAAATTAACCCCTTAACGTAGGATTTCTTTTCCTGACTGTACATTTAAGCATCATATGCAGTAACAATTATCTAGTGTACTGTAGATTAATTATAATTGTTTCGTGTAAGAATCTGTGTAAACGAGACTAACTCGTTGTAGGGCGCAGGATTAATAAAATTAATAAAAGTAAATAAATTCACGAACTTGTGTTAATTCTTCCTCCCAAAATGAAACTTTCGATTTTCCACAGACTGTTGCAAAAGTGTGTGAGTTGATAAATCGGTCGTATGAAAAACTACTCTAAGGGTTAATAAGACACGAACTATTTGGAATTTTTTCGAGTTGCTTTTTCTTCTTAAAAGTGCGATCTATTACAATTATAAATTATCAATTCCATTATCGAAATTTTCAATGACTTTTTGACAGGAGTTATTTCATGAATTGCAACCTGAGTGTTGTTCCTTAATCCCAAATATTAACTATTTTTGGTTCGATAACATAATTTTCTTTTTCAAACCGAAACCTCTGAATTTTAGGAAGGTTCGTCTTGAAAGAAAAAAAAAAAAAAAAATTATACACATTCACAAACTTATTCATTGTCCTTTATATCGTTGATTTGTTTCATTTCGATATAAGTAAAATTTGAATAGAGTTATCGTCCGTATTAATATTTTTTATCCCGTTGTTGTATTCAGATCAACTATGAAAACAGTTTAACTATATCACACACGTTCGTACACCTATGGTTTCCAGCAAAACACGTATCTCTCGTCTATTCAACTGTATAATACAGACATTTACGATAATAATAATAATAATAACAACAACAACAAGAACAATAATAGTGAGCTAGTCGTTTAGAGTGAACGTTTAACACCAGAGATGTTGAACACTCGAAGAAGGTTAACGGTTCCGCGAACGGGTCTCGTATAAAGCCCTAAAGCGTCTTCCTTTCGTCAAGGTCTTCTTTTTTCCCTTTTCTTCTAAGAGATAAGGATACCCAGGTCTTGCTTGCTTCTCTCGCCACTACGAGAGCTCGAAGTAGAATGATGACGTTAATGGACAGCCGGAACGGTAGAGGTATATTCCCGGCTGAACGATTTCAGTGGATTTTCCACTCTCTGGAGGGAACCAAAAAGCGAAGGAACGTTTCGAAACAGAGAGAAAGAGACAGAGAGTATTCTCGAAAACTGATGATTTTGTTTAGTGTAATACTACAAAACGGTAGAGCTTTAAATTGAAATGAAACAAAATCTACAGAATTATTAATTTACTTTTGTATTTTGATATTAGTAATTATGTTACGAATAATTGAAAATGCAGTATTTATACTACGTGTTCTACATCAAACTTTGACCAAACGATGATACTTCCTATCTGCAAATACTATTTATAAAAGAAAACTGATTTCTCCATTTTCTCTAATGATTTTAAATAAACATTATTAACATGATTTTCAACAAATATTGAAACACAATTGGCATTAATGCATTCTCCCTTTATTTCGTGATATATTCCTTTTTGAATTTTGTAAATATCATTCTTACTTCTTTTTTTACGATTTTCTTGTTTTTTTTCTCAAACTTTATTAAATTACATCAAATTGGTTCGGTACTCTTCGCCTAGGTACAATTCTTTCGATCGGCACTAAAAGGGTTAGACGTGTGGCATTGTGAGAGGGAAGGAAATTCTTAGATACGCTAAACACATTTGTATCCGATGGTCGACGTTGCGGCAAGAATCGCGTTTCCTTTTGGCATGGCACTCTCGCGGTGGTATGTTTCGAATCAGGTCGAAAGAGGCGCGGCGCGCTTTTCACGCGCGCTCCACGCGTGGTTATTAAATATCTCTATTGCACGAGAGCCTCGCTTGATAACTTTCAAAACTAACACGCCGCGTAGCTTGGCCATCGAAGGCACGGCACCGCGAACGGAGCAGCTTGGTGAAATAAAAGACACGCGGCGGCAAAAACTCGCTTGGCCAGATGGTGGTAGGGGAAGAAAATACACCGGGAACAGAATTTTTACGCGTCGCCTAAACGCCGCTGACATCGACACGCCCAAAGAGAGAACTTCTTGTTCTCTCCCTTAGAATCCGCGAGCCAAAAACTTGAACGATAGTGCCGATGTGCCGTTAACCCTTTGAGTACGAAGTACCTCGAAGTGAAACGATCTGTACGGACGGAATAATTTTTTCAACCATGTTTAACCCTTTAACTGAGGGTACTTTTAACACAGCCGATCGCTCTAAACGCAAAAAAAGAAAGAACGAAAAAGAAATATTTTATTAAAATCAAATTATAATACTAGACGATATAATTCTAATTATTTTATAAATTACAAAAAGTATACAAAGTTAGAAAGTATCATGTAATAAAGTGTAAACATACAAGCTGGCTATAATTTTAGTATGTGGTAAACCACACCCGCAGTTAAAGGGTTAAGTCGCCGTTTTAACCCCTTGCTGTATAACAACGAGTCTCACTTGTGATGCAGATTATGGTCAAAATGTGAGAAAAGAAGTATTTATCAAATTTGTCTATCAAATTTGTATTTTTTGTTCGAACTTTAGTTTGAATTCAAAATTAGAAGCTGTTGATAGTGCATCTGCAGTGTTCCTACAGTTTCTGTGCAACGTACGAAAGTTTTTAAATATATTCAATTTTCTAGAAAATGTGCAAGCTACTTCGAACTTTTCTGAGAAATTTTTCAATTTTTCAAAGTGTCCTACTACGGTATATGTAGGCACATAACACATAAATGTTGCACAAAGAAATAGAAAAAAAGAAATTTACAAAATTAGTCATTTCCGTGCCACGATAAAGCTAGAGAAAAGTTTCAAAAAATAACATATACAAAAATGATTCGAACAAGTAATTTTTACCTCCCTTGGTAGATCTAATGTTAAACACATTATCGACAAGTAACGTGAATCGGCATTTTTCACTTCCCAAGTGCAGAATATTTATTCATTCCTATTTACATTTAATTAACATTTCGATATTAAATTTTTACAGAAATTTCTGAATTAAATTTCAGCGTTAAAAATGGTAAAAAAAGAAGAAAAAAAAAGAATTGATTTCGCCAGAAACAAATCCCTGAGTATATTCTTTATATTCAGTTATCAACCGTGGCTTCCCCCCTGAATACGCTACCGGATCGTTCGATGGATCAGTATGATGGGGTTCATCAGGCGAGGTCGATCGATAAGATCTCTCGTCTCGTCTCTCTGTCTCTTTTCCTCTTTGTGACCGAGGTCTAGAGAGGTTTGTTACACACGTACACGAGACGACCGCGAGAACACACAACGATACTGCACGATTATAAAGAGGACCTTGCCGCCATCTTTCATTTTCTGCATAACGAATCTTATCTCTAACGGTCGTGCACGACCGCGTATATCGAACGATACGAGCAAAACAAAGATATTTTTTCCGCGACGCTCTACTTCGGCTACGATTAGCCGCGAAGCATTTAAATGGACATCGCGATAACAATACACGCTGCATTCGACGCCGTCGCTGTACGGCCTCCTCTCTCTGGTGAACCGGGTGTTGTTGTATCGCGGTATCGCGAACAACTGTTCGAAAACGCTCGAGGAATGCTTATCACATAGCGATAGATAGAGAAAAAGAGAAAGAGAATGGATTTCTTTTTTATTGAAGGTAAATAATAAAGTATCGTCGGTGTCAGTGCTCGTCGCATGAATACGATATTTCCAACGCGAACGAGCTACGCGTACACACGCACACGGTCTGATAGTCGCGTATAATAAGAACGGTTTAACGCCCGGACGCTGGTTGAAGGGAGAGAGAGAGAGAAAAAAGAAAAAACGTTTCGTGCGGTTATAAAATCGGTCGATCGCGCGTCGCCTCGTATAATGCAACGTGTTTCCCCTCCATTTTGCTTCCGTCAATGTTTAAATACGGCAACGTGACGAAGACACGGTCCGGTGCACCCGCATAATACAACCAGAGCTAACAGCAGCTCTTCGTTTCTTTTTTTTTTTCTTTTTTCAATTCCTCTGTTTCATCGTCGTTGACCGATAGTTTCGTGCTGAACCACGAGGCGAAGACTATCGAAAGAACCGACGCGCGAATTAATTTCCGAAAGGCCAGAACGAACTGTTCCACGCCTGGGAGAAGAACGATCGTGCCTCTACGGCCGATTCCATCGATGCACACACACACATACACAGTTGGTTGCGTAATCATGTAAATTGATACGTAAAGATTCACGTCTGGTAATTTTTTTTTCTTTTTCTTTTTGTAGCTTCCTTTCCTTCTTTTTTTTTCACAGATACGCGCCCGTACACGTTCACTCGAAATGGATTAACGTGACTGTTTAACCCTGCACAGAGTGTCATGCGTCTCAAATTTTACATATCTACTTATTCTGCGATGACTCATAGTGGAAATCGTCTACGAGATTTCCTTTCTTCCTTTTCTCTCTAATTTTGCTTGCAGAGTGTGAAATAGAAAGACAGAACATTTGTAATCTATGCAGACATATTCTACATGTGTTAATTCACGATTATATGCCAAAGAAATGTATAGATATTCTTATGAATATGAACGAACGTCTGGGAAACTTGGGTCGCGCTAAAAATCGGGGATTCCCGGAATTAGAAAATGTATTTTCAATTGTTTTCTTTATTAATTCCTCACTGGTATAACGGGGTCACGAGTGACCCCAAAGACGCAAAGTCCGTTGTCTAATTTTAAAAATTGTATTTCTACCTCGTTTTACGACGAAAGTTTCATTTTCCACGGCTTGATCTTCGATACGCTTTTATCTAGGAACGAAATATTCGGTAGAGGTTTATCTAGAATCAGATTCGCACGTTTCCCTACACTTTTTACTCTGTCACGAAATGGCAACTTTCCTCGAAACAAAGAAATAATTACACATGCCGATTTATTCCCCATGAATCATTCTAACTTCGAAGTTCTTTGTACGGTACACTTGAAATCCATCAGAAAGGAAAAAAAAAAAAAAGAAACAAAGTACACTACGTTCAATTCTGTTCTCATTCCACTGTTTCGAGTGATTCGGAAACGAATTCTGTTTCAATCGGAAAAAAAAAAAAAAAAAAAAAAATGGAAATTTATCCTAGCTTCGATTTTATCAACCTCTTAGCGATCGTGCACGATCAACGATTCAAAGAACAGTAGGAACAATGACACAGAGGCACATAGGAAGCGTAGGCGGTTAGATTCTCGGTAATCAAACGAGTTACAGCAGCGGCGTTACATAATCGGCGAAATTGCGGGTGCCTCGACGATAATAATTAACAGGCGACGTAACTGCCGAACGGAAAGTGGTCGGTCGCTAGGAAACGTATACGAACGTACCTCGATCCGTGAATCCCATGGAACGCGTTGTTCTTCGATTTTTGAGAAAGTGTTTTATCTTTACCTAATAATACAATATTATTGGAAAAATAAATTACTTAAAGTGAATAAAGAAATTATTATTTAAAAATCAACTGAAAGTTTTATTAAAAATAACCTATAATTCAAAAAATATATCTATTTTACGCAGAAGTAATTTTGCGCGCGAATTACAAAAAATCTAGTTTGGCGAGAAAATACCCATTTAAGATGTGTTAATTATATCATAAATGTTATTTAAATTTCTATACATTTATATTTACATTTTTTCATTTTGTAATTACAATCGCTTTCGAGATATGACACGTCGAGTTACACTCGTAGAATTGTGAAGGGTTGATAGACAAAATCGAGACGATTTACACCTGCAAAATTTTCTACGGATATGAACGATGGGTACACATATGGAATACGTTAAACCAAGAGGAAGATATATCACTGGTGACAGTCGTCTCTATACACCTTTAGAAAGTATAAGAAAGAAACGCGAGGCTTGGTCGTTTTAATTCAATGAGAACGCGTCACCGCAACCCTCGATCGACTCAACGCCGCGAGAAACATATCCTATTCTCATCGCGTCGGTTCCATCCTTTACCCCGGGAATCCCGAATTTCCCATAGCAACGTGACGGTACACTCCATTACCCATGACCTCCGCCCTGAGCCTGGGGGCTTCTATATCTGCGAATCAATGCAGCTCCATTGCGTGCATCCCGGCTTTACATGTGTATATATACACATGTACGTGTTACGTATACGTATATACGTATTTGTGCATGTATATAATACGCGTATATCAGTCGCCGAAATGCAGCCGCCCCGGTAGCCTAATCGAAATACGAATCCACACGACGTCACGCGATGAATCGTGCCAGATAGGAAAGAAGCGAGGCACGCGTGATCGATTTCTCTCCTCGCTTATTTTCCCTCCTCTCTGTCTCTCTATATGTACTCGAACGCGACCGCCACACTCTCTGTGTTGTAATTCAACGTGTTTTACAACGTGAGAAATAGAGACACGCGAGGTTTATACGGAAGGAAAAGAACGTTTGGAAGAATTGTACGGAAATAGAGCGATTCGTTGACCCTCTAATAACCCGATTTCTCTGTATTTATGAGAAAAGAATCAAACGAAGAAATCGATTGGTAATAATATAATAATACAGTGATGTAATAGTATAGCAATGAATAAATAAAATGAAACGTATACGATATAGATAAATGGATGTCTAACTTTCAAGTCACACGACGTTGTAGAGAGTTAAACGTTTTCTCGAGAGTTTTATGTGTATATATACACGTAGACCTGTGTTGGATTATTATCCGGATTCATCTGGAGGAAAATTAGATAAGAGGCGGACCACTCATTTCCCGTGGCTAATTTAAATACATTAATTTTAGCGCGCACTAGCGAAGGTCGAGGATTGTAGTCCAAGAAGAATCTCATTGGCTAGGGAAAGACAAGGAAGACACCATATCACGAGGATACAGGGAGATTCTAGTTTTATCCAAGAGTTCCGCGAGCCACTGGAACATTGCCGGAATAACTCGATGTTCCACCTCATCCCGAGATATACAAATATTCTGTTCATAAATATGGATACATTGTAAATCGGTTTACGCGCCAAGATCGTTGGAAATGTATTTAATGGGAGGTCTCCTATTATAGACATTGAAAAATTGAATTTTTCCTCTGTGTCTTTCTTCTTTGCGTTGCTTTGAAAAATGTACATGTAGAATTCTGTGACTTTACTCTTGAAATTAAGAAAGTTGCAAGTGTTTGTAACTTGCAGCACCGTTCGAGGTGTTCAGATTTAGCGTGAAAAATCAGTCTGAGACGCTGTCATAATTTTTAATTATTTTTCTTTAATAAAATTTGTAAGTATCGCTAAAACGTGAATGAATATATGAATCAAATTTTGACGAAAAAAGAAAACTCGTGTAATTGCTTCGTTAAAAAAAAAAAAAAGAAAGAAAAGAAAGAAATATCAACGGTTGCTAAAAGAAACGACACGTTTTACAATAGAAGACCTTGTTGAAAAGAGAGAAACCGGAACAAACGAGTGATGAATGAATTTCATTGTGCGCATAATTAAAAGAAGAGGAGGAAACACGTTCGTTGGGTCAGTCCTATGCTATCGAAGCTTATTCATCGGCGACGACCAGGTTTATTATAAAGCAGACGCGTTTCCTTCTTCCGTCAATTTGAATTCGCACACGGTCGCGCTAATCGCTTCCACACATAACGCGAATAGTCAAAACCATAATGCTGCTCGTGACCGGCGCCGCGTACGCGACGATAACTCGAGATTCGCTCTATCGCGAGGAGTACGCGACGAACCTCGCCTCTCTCCCTCCTTCATCCATCTCTCTCTTTCTCTTTTACTCTTACTCTCTTTCTCGTTGACTCTTTCTCTCTCTTTAAGTCTCTTTCTCTCGAAGTCTCTTTCTTCCGAAGCCTCTTTCTTTCGAAGTCTCTTTCGAAGTCTCTCTCTCTCTCTACTCGGGTCTCTCTCGCTCCGAATCTCTCTCGCTTCAAATCTCTCTCGCTTCGAATCTCTCTCGCCTCGAATCTCTCTCGCCACGAATCTCTCTCGCCCCGAGTCTCTCTCTCTCCGAGTCTTTCTCCTCGAGTCTCTCCCTTCCTAAGTCTCTCTCTCCCCCTAAATCTCTTTCTTCCTAAGTCTCTCTCTCCCTAAGTCTCTCTCTCTCCTGCAATTCCTTTCTTAATGAACACAGAAACGGGCAAATCCGGAGCATGGAAATGGGCGAATCTAGAGAATTCCTGAAGAATTCCTGCAGAATACCACTTCCCAAGGAAGTGTAAGGAAATTTCTCGCGCACAACGCGAATAGCAAGAAAAAACAAACCGCAACTTTATTCGCAAAGCGGAGTCTCGTACGCAGCGATAGCTCGCGAGGTCAACCGCGGGGTGAATGAAAGAGAGAACGGCGAGCGTTGTTAGAAATCTCGAAAGAAACCAACCTCGAACATACACACACACACACACACACACACCTAAGTTATAATCGAAGAGAAGAAAAATTAACGAAGAGTCGTTAAGTTCCCCGACAGGCAGATAAGATACGTAGTTTACATATGTTACAGAATCTACGCAATTTTTTTTTTTCCAAGGGAAATCTTTAGCGATAGACGAACGAAGGAACTTCTAACCGTGGGATCTATTAGAAAAATGATCGAAACGCGGTGCTCTCGTGCAACGACCGCTCCTTTCTCTCGCGTTGCGCCGAGAGGCAGGAAGAAAACAGGCTGTTAACTCACGCGTTCCTCCGCTCATCGGAAAATCTCCTTTGCAACAGAAAAGAAAAAAAACACACACACACACACACACATACATAAAGAATTATATTTAACCTTTTAGCTACTGTACGCCAGTGAACGATACGCCGATATAATAGTAACTCACTTTATCATTAGACCTGTGTATAAATTATCGCCACGCCGCGAGCGTTTTTATTTCTTTCGTTTCACACTTTTTCTCAGCCAATGCTACATTTCGTAATTGTATAAACGCTATCATTAAAGAGTGCACGTATCATACACAATTATTAATAATTAGTTATTAATAATTAACCCCGTAATTTCACTAATATTTCATTAATAATTAACGCCTCGAAGATCGTGTGATTTAACACGAATAGATTTTATTCTGCGCGGTTTTTTGAAAAGCTGAGTTCGAGTTGCAATTCGTGAAATAACTCCAATAACACTGTAGACGCGATTGTCGAGCACATTTAAATGATATTCCAATAAAAAAAAAAAATAGCTTTTGTTTTATCAACACACTGTTATATATATCCGCTGAAAATTAGAAAATTCGTAAATTTACACAATTTCTCTTTCTCTGATAACGTTCGAATGCATTTCGTACCCTCAATTTCAAGAACAATCTTCATCCATTCCCTGCAATGTATTGAAAAAGAAACATTTAAGCAAGTTGGATGACGCTATACATCATTAACGCGCAATCCACGTTAATCAGCTTCGCGGAAAATCCACCGGTAAGAGGTTAATTGATCGTTGAAAAGAAGAAAGACCTGCCTCGATAGAAGAGAATCGAAAAGAGCTTGGGAGACGCGATTAAGAAAATTCGAGGTTGAAATTCAAGGTGGAACGAAGAAGAAAAAAAAAAAAAAAGAAGAAGGGAGAAAATGAGAAACAAAGTATAAGGACGTGGACGGAACTAAAACGTTATGAACGTTGAGAAAGAACGAGCTGATGCTCGAAGGTGTTCCGAAAGAGAGAACTCGCTTTGCTCGAGGTGGACGAGTTAATTTTAGTTTAATCGACCGACCTGATACCGAGGAGGCTCGCGTACGAGCTGTGGTGCACGTACGTACGTAAGTTAGGTATATACGGTATCGTACGAGGAAACCAGAGTCAAAGCACGGTTCATATACATACGGAAGGACTTGTTATACGTCGCTGGCTTACGTGTTACTTCGACAATCGTTGCCTTTTCCCCACCGTGGAATTCACTTCCGAGTTTCCCGACCCTTGAACAACGCGTCACCACTGGTCAGGATATGAGAATCTCTACGTGACTCGGCAGCGCGCACAAGTGCGAGATACTCGCCTTCCGAACGCGGGAAATGCTATTTCTCTGACGGAAATTGTACAATTAATCCCTTATCTTTTTTATTCTTTTATTATTGAAGTATACATTGAGTCGCAGAAGTATTCATATCTCCATTAAAACAGAGTAACTTTATTTTTAATTAGACAAAATGACTTGAGTGTTTTTGAGAAGTCAGATGGATTAGATGACGTATACAAAATTTTGTAAGATAATTGCACATGGTAGAGCAGTTGCGAAGGAAATAAGTCGTTTTTTTAGAACTCTTTTTTTGTTGTTGTTTTAGTTTGCAACTTCCTTTTATTATTTTTTTTTTTTTTTCTTGAAAAATAATGTTTTCTTATGTTTCCTTCCTAGTACGTTTTCAAATGTATACGTACATCTGCGTACAACAGCCCGCAGAAGTATTCGAACCTCTTTAAAACGAAGTAACTTTTTAAAAATTGGATAAAATGACTTGTGGTGTTTTTTTTGAGAAGTTAAATAGATTAGCTTATTAGATGACGTGTAAACAATTGTTTAAAATAATTGCAAATGGTACTGGAATTGCGATAGAAATAATATAAGGCGATTTTTACAACTCTCTTTTTTTTTCATTTACGACTTTGTCTTTTTGTTTTTTTTTTCTCGAAAAATGTTTCTTTTTTTTTAATATATATTTCCTTTCTAGTACGTTTTCAAAAATGTACGTACATCTGCGTACAACAACTCGCGAAAGTATTCGAATCTAATACTTTTACCGGTGTTTAAAATCAACAACGTGGATATAATTTATCTGCAACTTATCACATCGTTTTTAAAACACTAATTTTCTGAGGAAACCGATATTCAATTTAATTCAGCGCAAATAAAAGAATAAAACGGTGACTTAATTATAGTATTCTGTTCACGTAGAACCTTTCACTTTGAAGTACTCCGCACTCAAACGGGGGTTAAAAAGTACTCAACAGTTTTGAAATACATAAAATTTCAACGTATAACGTATCCAATTGTAATTCCGTGAAATACTCAACATTTTACTACGGAACTGAACTACAAAAAAAAAAAAAGACTTCCGGAAAATATAACAATACAAAGAAAGGCGTACTTTCACCGATGTTTAAACGATAACCTGGAAGAAAGCTGCAGGTTTACATGACCAGCGGCGAAATATGTCAAAGGGTTAAGCTTAACCGGATGATGACACACGTAGCACAAGCCCAACGCGGCTGCGAGAGGCTTCCGTTTCGGAGTCAAAGTGCATTCGGATCGGCTGTGTAAATGGAGCGGGCGAGAGGGGAGGTTCGAGGACGTTCGGATCGAAATCATTCAATTAAGGTCACAGGCTGCGGAACAATCGTCGGTAGCCTATGATATCGAATGACGAAACGCAAAAAAGACACTTTCCCTGTTACCTCCTCCTACCCATCTCTATTTAAACTCCTCCGCTAATAGTAATTGATTAAGATCGTCAATTCCATTAACCATCGAGGAGAGGACATCGTCGTGTACCTTCGTGACATAGCGAAACGATTACACCACCGTGTTCTGCTAGCGAGAAATACGGAAGTTAAATGCTCCCTTGACGTTAAGAATGTACAGGGCGTTCTCTGGAGACGTATCGAATACAAATCAGAGTGAAGGAAGGTCGAAGTACCTCAACGAATAAACGGAGTGTGTTCGAACGCGCGAGGTGTTCGAGAGCGTGAATCCGCGACAGAGACTTCCGCGATAGCGCCGGAAATTGAGGAAAGGAAAGAAAGGAAAAAAAAAAAAGTAAAAAAGAATTCTTCCTCTTTTTTTCTCTCCGACGTTCACGAATGCTTCGATGTGAATCGAGTGTGTCGTCGGACGTGGTTAAAAAGTGGAAAAACTCGAGCATCTGCTTTGATGGAAAGACAGACAGAGAAAGAGAGAGAGAGAGAGAGAGAGAGAGAGCGAGGGAGAGGGACAGAAACGGGGGAAGCCGGAAATCGAGGAAAAAAGGGGGGAAAGCGGCGGAAGGGCGAAGCGCTTGCGCGACGAGCTCGTTTCCATGGCTTCGTTCGTTTCACGTAGCAACAGGAGGACTTTTGACCCCGTTCGATTGTCCTTCGAAACAACTCGGTGTGCCTCATCGTTTTCTCCCGCTTTTGTCGGCCGGGAGAGGTGAAACGCATCGTTGAGCCGCAGCACTTAGGCGTCACTCCTCTTTTTCTTTTTTTTTTTAAAGCTTATCGCTTCTGTCGTCTTCGATGAGCCTCATTTGCTGATTAATGTATACATACACATACAGATCTTGTTAGTAATACTCTCTTTAATGATCGTTGCATTAAAGAACAGAGGACAGAAGAATTTTTCTTCTTCTCTTTTTGACCAGCGTGTGAAACTTCGTACGATCGTTCGCGCTACTCGAAACAAGAGGAAGAAGAAGACGAAGAAAGAAAGAAGGCGGGTTGTCCTAAGGTCGGGCGAATTTCGAAAGCGTTTCGATCAGGAGTGTGTGACGCACGAGTTTAATTTTACGAGCGGATCGATGCGCGAAGAAAGCCACGATACGGACGTTAAGTGGCACGTACACGAGAACGTGTACAGCTCCACCGTGGAAGAGAAATAATTTCAATACCCGTCCGATTACGCTGTAGATTCGAAATTACATCTCGATACCGCTTTCCAAGATAGGAAAGGAGAGACCCACGATTTCGCAGAGACGAAACGTTGGCGGGATAACGATCGAAGAATAACGTTGAACGTTTCCCTCGGATTAATTTAACCGGATTGCGAGCTATTTTCTCGTGGAAAACCGCCGCGGACTTTCCCAATGGGACTTCTCACGGCACCGAGGAGATTGCGCCCACGAGAACACGGGCCAAATTGCGATCAGCTGTTCCTACATAAATCGTAACAGCGACCTCGACGAAATTCCTTTTCGGTTTGAAGGAAGAAACGAAAGAATTTTTCAGCTGTGTTCCTTGAGTCTTTCTTTTTACTGATTTTTTGTTTACTTTCGTATTTCTTCTTTTTTTAATTTTTTTTTTTTTTTTTTTTTTTTTACCCAACGTGTTCGAGCAGAGACAAGCTCCTCTCGAACGAAAAAGTCGCCGATTCATTTGTAGAAGAAAAGGAATATATATCTTCGCGGAATGAATAGTACCGTCTACTACGGTCCTCCTTTTTCTTTCAGCCAGCACGAGAGGCGTACTTTGATGCGACTCTTTCATCCAGCTTCTTTCCAAAGTCCACGCTTTTTCCCCACGCTCGGTTTCTACCGTAAAGTATGCGATTGCACGATTCGACTTTCACTCCTGTTTCCTTTTTCCGTCGAATTAAAGAAAAAGAAAAAAGAAACGAAAGAATTGCACTTTACGATGATCCTTCGATCTCGATCTCTAAACGCACCTAATTTTCTCTGGATTTTTCACACAGTGTAAATGTACACTTTTAGAAAACCGTAGAGATGAATTTTAAACACTTCAACCGGTTATATATATGTATATTATTTCGTCTGATCTTCAACGATATAACGCCACAGAGAGGGAGAGAGAGAGAGAGAGAGAGAGAGAGAGAGAGGAAAGAGAAAGATTAAATTTCCGAGTGAAAAATAAATCCAGCTGACAGGTTAAAATAGACAGTCATCGCGTGTCCGCGAGATCGAGTAATCGAACGCTCTGAATCGGACTCGCAAGGACGTATCGAGTCGAGCGTAGGTCATGGAAGAGTGCACCGCATCGAAACCGTGTCTCAGAGATAAAGAAAGAACTCGTTTCATCGTTACGTCTCTTCTTTCTCTTCCGTCAAAATAAAAGAATTAATTTTCAAACGTGACACTAAAGACAGATAGGTTATAACAGACGTGTTTAAACGTTGAGGTTAAGTGTCCCCCCCGTAAGCGTAATCGAATCCATCGATTTTCAACGATTAGCCGTGGGAGGCCTCTGGTGTATTCGCGCGCGATTACGTCTCGGTGCAAAAGACCGTGCAAAATGGTCGTTCCGCGCGTAAGCGAGATTACATCAACCGTATCTCCAATTTCTGCTTTCTTTCGTTCGTACGATTTTACGGTACGAGTGAAGAAAAAAAAAAAAGCGCCGCCTCGGCTCGTGCGTTGTCCCGTCCCCCCCGCTCCACGTGATCACAGCACGCGCGCGCGCCAGTTTCCTTTTCCGAGCGTGAAATCCAATGAAACGTAAGTAATTTCGTTTGCACAGTTGCCAGTGTATGATATCTGCCGGGGCATGCACACCACCGATACACGAAGAAAGGTCTGTGCTCGTCTACCTCTCCTCTCGCTAATTCTGTATCTTCCACGTATTCGGTGTACGAGCCGCGTCTATATTCGGCATACGCTCGGTGAAGATGCACGAATATTATCATGGAACAGTTCTGCTGGACTTATCGCGTTCGATGTATCGATAGATCGCGAAGGTCTCGTTGCAGATGCCATTAGCATCAGAGACAAGCGTGGAGGGGAGCGAGTATAATCTGTATCATTCAAAGAATTCACAATGTCGAGGACCGATAGAGGAATAAAAGTTATTTTAAAATGCGAACGATATAATACAGGAGAGTGATTCGAGAGGGGAGGTGGAGGCAGGAGAGCCCAGTCTATTTCTCGCTTTGCAATTAGAAGAGTAAATAACGGAGGTAGGGTTATTAATAGATGTTAAATAGTATCGATCCGATGCACGAGAACGGAATGGCCTGTGGTTCGCTGAATATCGAGGAAGTTTCGTGAAATTCGAACGATGCAGGAACCGGTGTTCGTCAGACGTAGATACGTTCCTGGGTCGTACGATGGCAAAACTGTCGGTGGTGGGGAACAAGAGGGACAGGAGAGGGTTGTGGAGTTTCAGAAAAGAAACTGCAGGCCCGAGCTGGAAACGAATGGCGCGGTAAGGTGAAGGGGGACACGATAGCACGCCACTTGAAATCACCGCGACTTGCATGTGTTACTATGCTACGGTGCCGCCCTCGATGGTGATCGAGGAAACGACCATGGTACTCGTGTTATCAGGCTTCGTGATTTACCTTCAAAGAGGGCAGTCCTGTCGCTGAGCATTTTTTTACGCGGTCGGTATTGCTTACAATTCAAGAATTGCTTTTTTGTTTAAAATACAGGCACGCGTTCGATATCTCGATTTACTTGGGTATTGTTGCGATTCTCGAAATGTTTGAATCGGCAGTTAGAAAATCAGTCGTTCGTAATTGTTCAGGGACCCCATAGAAATGTTTTGTGTTTTTGTACGACTTTAAACGCGATTAATGTTTAATACTGTGTTCTGAAAAGCTGTTTGTTTTGGATCTACGTGCGAGGCGAACGTTCGTGAGGTAAGTCTCCTTGAGACGTGGACTTTAACGCAATAACGTGTGTATATATAATCTTATTCATAAAAGTATTAAAAGTACTCACCTTTACACTTGACCCCCACTTTTCCAGTGCCCCAAACATAATCTTGACCTTGAATAATTAATAAATTAAATTACCTAATTGCAAACAGATGTAGTTTGTAGCGTAATGCGATACTTACAATGCTTACAAAGGATCGGGGTTAAAAAATATACATCTATGAGGACGTGATTGTTCTTGGGTTCTGTGTTAGCGGACTCTGCTACATATACTGTAACAATAAAAACGTGCAAATTAATCGACGCTTCGTATAGATCGATTTTTATCGTAACAGTAGATGATTAAATACCGTATGGCCCATTGCTGAGGGTTACATAAGACGACTCTTCTTCATCGTGAGTGTCTAAGTACGGTGATAAGTTTCCTTTCAGCATTAGGACTTCCTCGCGTGTACCTTTAGCGTCTGGAAACAGAAACGATCGTCTTAAACAATTTAATAGATAACATCGACAATGTTTAACGTATAAAAAAAGATATTCGTACCGGTACAAAATCTTCCACTGGTCTCTTCTGTTGCTCGCGCAAGTACGGAGCACCGTTTTTCTTTCCTCCGAAACGGAGCGTTATCCGAAGTTCATTAAGAAACGATCACGTTAACATATTATTTTCTCCATGGAAAAATATATTAGGGTGTAACTCATTTGTCAATCATACATGGTATGTAAAGATGAGTAATTTCGCACAACGCTATAATCACAGTACATAATCTCTCCTGACTGTTGTGCATGCCTTTTTCTCAGACTTGAAACTTCTGTTTCACTATTAGGTATACCGCGCAAATTGTGTCAGAACAGATTCTTATCGAATTCTCGACGTACGATACTTAAGAGTATTTCTAATCGTTTGAGCATAGTTTTAAAAGAAACTGATTTTTTACCAAAGATAGAGAAACACTATGTATATATATATATATATATAGTTATTATATCCTTTCTTGGAACTAATTTGATTCTCTTGTCGATTATATCAAACGGCACCACAATTATCAAAAAATCTTACAGTAACTCTCATTTAAGGCTACTCGCGTGTATACATAGAATTATATTTAAAATCTTGCTTGATAAATATATATTTATATGTATATGTATATATATATATATGTATATGTATAGCAATGTATGTAATGATGATCTATGATGATATTTCGAGTGTCAACTTCTCTGAGCACACGAAATCTATTGAAGTAACTTGATATGAACACAGTGATAACTAGTCATGCATGACAATGTGATGCATCATGATTTTATCATTCTTTCTTGAAGCATTTCTTTTGTGAAGATCCACTGCTCAAATGTACCTCTTCTTTTGTTTCTGAGACTTATTTCATGCCGTTTCATAGCCACAATCACCTTCTCAAGCCTACTGCAATTCCTGTAACATAAAACAGTATTTGTGAAATCCTTTGTGCAGTTCTATATAATAATACATAGTATATTATTGCCATACTCTGTTGCAACTTCAATAATCTTTAGTCAAAACACCAGGAGCACAATTAACCGAGATATATCGAAGTAAATACATATATATATCGCGTAAAAAATATGTACCGTGAATCCTCGTGAAACGTGAGTAATTTACGGCCACATTTATGTTACTTTTTCTAATAAAAAAAATGGAATAATACGAAAAGCATCATACGCCTATGTAACCAATGTGACGCGAATGGCGTATTCGACACTTAAAAGTGGCGAACGTTTTGTCAACGAAACGTTGCTCTTTTAGGAAACTTTTTGCTCCGTTTCATGGTAAAGTGAATCTACGGATATTTGGAAAGCTCGTTTCGGTCACATGGGTTAGACTTTTACACGCGCAAAATTACACAGCGCACGCCTTCGACGATGATCAGCGGTAGCAAAGTTTACACGCGTGATAAGTAAATAATCGCGAATGTATCATTTGACGGATTTCACGTAAAGTGTTCACTTTTTAATCGTTCGTAGCCATATCTTTCGTACGCCGAGAAACACAACGACGTGAAGAAATGATCCGTGAAGTATTAGGCTTCTCACGGGTAAGAGAAATTCGACGAAACGATCCGCGGGGGATGCGAGAACGAAAATTGACAATACAGGCTTCCTGGGAGCGATTGAACTTCGGAAACACTACCTTCGCACTTCGGCACATCAGGTTCCCGAGGTTTTGAGCTTCAGATGTCGACGGATCGACGTGAAAACTTGGAAAGACCAAAAGGTAAGTGACAAAGAATTGTTTCCCTTTGGTCGCAACACGTACGAACACGGTTAGGCCAGGCTGAGCAGCTGAGGGCGCTGCGATTGATCATTGCTTACGTTTTGCCAGGATGAGAAACTTATTCTTCGAAATTTACACGCGATACATTTTGCTTTTTATCTACTCGCGTGTTTTTATTCGTTTTTAAAAAATTTCCCGTAATACAATTAGAAATTCATTTTTGCCACGTCTCGCTACTTTTTCAATCGACAATAACGACAATTATAAAATGGTAATTAGCTATGGTTTCATTCATGAATTATCGAATGAAAAAATTAATAGTTGCCGTCTCGTTTCTTTCGCCCGAAATGCATAAAACTGGAAGGTGTAGGTGTAGGAAATGTAATTTTTATAAAGTGGATATAGTAAAATAGACGAACGACACGTTGGGGTCCCTAGATCCATCCCCACCATGGTGCAGCCAGCTCTCGATAGGTGTATTACAGAACACGATCAGCTTGACATTTGTCTTTTTATTCTCACGTGGATGAGGCATACCGTGTTGTCGCGAGACAACGATCATTTCCTAATATAGAAATTCAGGGCACGGTGAACAAAGGTACAGCGTTATCATGGTTCGCGTAATCAGTCAGGAAACTTACGATGAAGTTGTCAACGAGAATTTGGAGCAATTCTCGATGACTCCGGAGGAAGCTATCGAAGACGCGGTAAAACAATTCGAAGCCCAGGTACTTACTCCAATTTGTTTACCTCCGTTTCTCTGACATAAAGATCAATGAAAATTGTTGATTGATTCGTCGTCAGTGTTACTCTCAACCGTATTGCTTGTCACTTTCAAATATCGCGAACAATTTGGATGTTATTCGATACATAAAAATTCGTAAAATTTCAATTTCGACAAATTGTGGAGTTGTTACGTTAGAGATTACTTTTCTCGGTAAAATTAGCCACAGTTATCGAACGCTCGTCTCACTATAGTAATATCGAACATCTGTTATTTTTATATCAAACAGAAAATTAATCATTCTATTCTCATACTAATAATAATTTATTTCTGTTGTGAAACAATTACACGTTGAAATAGTTCTGGACTGTGAAAAGTTTGCATAAGAATACCAGAATTCAAATAATCTAGAGCAGATTACATAAGTACACTTTGTGCCATGGTTGTTTTTATCAGCTCTATTTTTATAGGGTGTAGACTTAAGCAACATCATTAAAGATTTAATTATCAGCGATAGTAATGACTTGATCAATTCTTATCTGAGTCAAATTAACATTGCCATTGAGGATAAGAATTATGGAAATATGCCTCAGGTATTAGATAAACTGAGAATTGAGTTAGATAAAGATATTGCACATAGAGTATACGCAGGAAACAAGGGAGCATATAAGTCTCTGATCAATATAACAAAGGCTTGTTCCCATAATGGCACAATAGTGAAGGCAGGATTGAAAGCTATTACTTCGTTGATGACTGGTAATCCAGACTTGTTGAATGACGAGGGAGTAGCCTTACAAATGCAGTAAGAAATTATTAATTATTATGACAAGGTATAGGAAATATATCTTCACCTGTATTGTTACTCAATTTGCTAGCATTCTAGAAACATACCCAGATGTTACAACCTTGCAATATCTTTTACGGTGGATAAGGGAATGTTGTATTAAACATGAGCTCAATAGGCAAAGTATCTTCAATGCAGATATCTTCAGTAAACTGAAGAAGATATTAGTTCGGGATGATACATCTGGATCTGAGTTGAGGGACGCTTGCGCCGTGATCAGAGCTCTGGTATTAGACGACGATATCCGGCACGAGTACGGGAAAGCTCATGAACATGCAAGTATTATTGCAAAGGGAGCTCTTAACGTTCTTACTGGGTTAATGCCAAGTAAATAGCATTTAATCCTTTGTATATTTCAAGAAACATATCTTCCCATCAAATTTTAATATCTCTATTCCATTGTACATAGGGTATAAGAAAGACAAAGGGGTCGTGGGTGATTTGATCATAACTTTAGCCGCTCTGATCGTGAGAAACGAGTTTTGTCAGGAGGTAGAGGATGCAGGAGGGCTGAAATTCGTGATAGACGTGATGATCGACTATCCAGATTCAGAGAAATTAAATTGGCAGGCTTTGAAATTACTGAAAGCCCTAGCTGGAAACGACAATGTGAAGTCTCACATAGTAACCTCGGGCTGTGGGCCGATAATCGTCTCTGCCGTAAGCAGAATGAGAGTAAGTTTGCATTTGGTGTGATGTTGCTTTCCTTTGTGAAACATGCTAGCATCTGAGCTATTATTGTAAACTAAAGTTTCTGATCCATACTCGTATCGTAGGAGTCTGAGTGTGTAGTGACCGCTGGACTTGCATGCATTTCCGCCTTAACACTGAGATGTCCCTCGAGCGCTGGTGTGTTTTACGATTGCGGAGCGCCGCTTGTAATTGTAGACGCGATGAAAGCTTATCCAAAAAGCGTGCCAGTTTTGAAACAAGCTTCTTGGGCTATACGAAATATGTCTGTACGAAATAAAGCTGAGTGTTCAGAGTTTATTGCTCATGGTATAGAGGACGTCTTGGAAAATGCCCTGAAGCTACACGGTCCTACAATTGAAAACGACGTAAAGGCGGCTCTGAGGGACCTTGGATTGAAGGTAGAATTAAAGGAGAGATGGACTGGAAAAGGCGCAGGTCTGAGCAATGGGGTCAATTAATCGCTGCGACTAATCCATCCACCGCGAATGTTCCAAACATTTTTCTGTGTTTCGCCTCGAAAGAAATAAAGTACGAATAAATATATTCGAAACTAACAACGGCTAACAATAGTATTTTTTGTAGCTTATATTAATATTTATATAGATATATATATATATATATTGTTTTTATAATTTTTTTTTTATATATACTAGCGCATATATTTATACGTTGTGTATTAATATAGATTTATAATAAACTTTTATCTTTAATACGACAATGACGGTTCACATTGATGATTCACAGTCTCCGACAGAGATGATTTATTCGGCTGTTTGTTGCTAGTAAATTGTTTACGAACGTTATTTCGTGAAATCGAATTCTCACAATTGTTTTTTTTTTTGGAGGATTTTTTTTTTATTTAGCATTTAGTATATGCATAATATATTTCGATCACAATCACGCGAGAAATGTGCCTTATTCACTAAACATTTCGGACAATCTTTTTTTTCTGTTTCAATTCGGGTTTCGTAATTTGCTCGGTTGAAGTGTAAGCTCGATACTTTCGACGCGTTATTCCGGATTTTTCGAGTTTCTCCCATCTTTGAGCAAAATCAGGTGTTTCTATATGTACACATACTTTTATCCGGTTATTAAGGAATACTCCGAAATTACATCCACGTTTAAAACACGTAACATCCACGTATGGTTGTACATACAACATCGAATCTTCCCGAAGTGTCAGTCTATGCTCTCCATTTTCTTTTTTTTTCTCTTCCTTCTTTTTTT
This sequence comes from Anthophora plumipes, assembly GCA_951804975.1. Lineage (NCBI taxonomy): Eukaryota > Metazoa > Arthropoda > Insecta > Hymenoptera > Apidae > Anthophora > Anthophora plumipes. The sequence continues at coordinate 22,533,330 of OX638116.1, read as the reverse complement.
CCTTTAATACACCTCCACGATAGAGACACAATGAAAAACCTTCGAAAGGAGGAAGAAGTTTTCACAAAATTACCCTCGCTGTATGATCTCCAATAACAATTCTTTTGTTACTTTGTCAAATATAATTAGACGTTATTTCGTTGAATGGGAGAGAATTAGCAAAGATTTTAAGTACAAGCGATCGTGCAAAATTGATTCCTTTGTTTGCCCTTTCTAAACCCGATCGTTTAGAAATGGAGAAGGTGAAATTTATGAAAACTTCTCGTAGTTATAGACAATATCCTTCGAAATACCATATGATACACATTTATGACGAAGAAACCATGCTTTTCCAGCGATAGTTTCTTACATCGATACTTCAGTGTTAAATTATACTTCGTTGTACTTCACTCCTGCAAGAGACTACGATTGTATCACAGTCTTTGATGAGGTCACATTAGCTAACGAGCACTACCAGCGGTGTCTCGTGCAAACGTGATAATACAGTTAAACAGACTTCTTCGTTCGCGCGAAAAATGTGACCAGAAATTAGACGGAAAGTGTGTGTGAGTGTGTGTGTGTGTGTGTTAATGAAAAATCGAAAAATAATCGCAGTGCAGAGTGGTCTCTACAGCTTTCCTTTATACTTTCACAGATCGAATTGTACACTTATAGTTTAGGGAAATCACGTAAAAAAATATACGTGTACAGAATCTCACGAAAGTATTCGAATCCTCTTCAAAAAAAAATAACTTCTTTAAAAATTTGATTAAATAATTTTTTTTTTTTTTGGTGAAGTTAAATGTGTAGAGAGAATTTTGGAAATGTTACAACTGGTCAATCGAATCTCAAAATTAGCGGAAGCTGTTTTTTCAACTTTTTTCATCGAAACAAACCACATCTTCGCCATTTTAAACCGTTTGCAGCTCATGGCAATGTTAACTGATTTTAATAAAATATTCAATCGGTATATACAATTTGCATAAATTCACAAAATGTATTTTTTAAATTTTCATTACAGGATCAAATAAAAAAAAAAAATTGCAAAAACTGACCGCTTTTATTTTCTTCGTAATTCCAACCAACTGCAATTTCCTCACAAAATGTCTTACATATTATCTAGTAACCTAATCCCTCTAACTCCTCGAAAAAAAAACTCAAGTCTCTTGGTATACTATTAAAAAGATTATTCCATTTCAAAAAGAGTTCGAATACTTTCGTACGTAGTTATATGTACATATTTGAAAACGTACTAGGAAGGAAATAAAAAAAAAGGAGAAAGAAAACTAAAAACAAAAACGAAGTCGAACTACTCTACATAATTCTTATCTATCTGATTTCTGTTTTCACTCCTTTTTATATATTTTATTTTCTCTGATTTTAAGCTAGAGTTCATTTCGATTTCGTGCACAGTGATAATTCTAAGTGAACGAAGGAGGGGAGATGAGAGGGAATAAAGAACGTAATGGTCGTGTAAATATGTACACGGTGAAATGCATACGCAGCTTGTATCTCATCGAAACGCATTGCCCTCCTCTTAGTAAAAGGTACTTTAAAACTGTTTTTCAATGTCCTATCCTTCGCTAACACAAGTCACCACTTGGATGCCATTTAAATAACACATTGCACAGGGGATGCCCTTCGCTGAGACACGTACATTTACCATTCATGGTGTGCGTCACAGCCATAAATATTAATACTCGAATGAATAAACGGTATACGGTACAATTGTAGTTACACACATCTACCGTAAAAGATCGTCTGACTTTCTCGGTTGAGCAACATTTTTCCCTTTTTTCTCTCTCTCTCTCTCTCTCTCTTTCTCTCTTTTTCATTCTCGATAGAAAACCGATTGCTCGACGTTTTAAGCCGTGTAATTAGATGCGTTCACAGATCGATTGAAATTGATGATAGCGATTAGGTTGAAGGAACTGTTCTGTACAGGCATGCGGTGCTTGTTTACTCGGTTTCAATGGCTACCAAAGAAAAGCCGCAGGAGAAGAGGAATGGATAAAATGAAAAAGAAATATAAGGAAGAATGGTGCTTCTAAAATAATAAATTCGGGAAGAATACTAGACACTTACCTGTCGGATCATAGACTGCGAGTAATGTTATAAAGGAAACGATACAGGGAGAAACGTAAAAGTTTATTGAAACGAATTATAAAATTGCAAACAGAAATCGGAACAGCTTCTCGAGGGACACAAAAGAGCGGATCGGAGAATATGGTAGCGTGGTCTCGCAGACTTCCTTGAGTGTATCGAGAAGGCAAACCGGAATGCGATTTAATTGACACTGAGAATTGATTGCCCGCGCAATTTCCATCAGGTTACCATTAGAATCGTTTCTTATCTTCTTTTTCTGTTTTTTTTTTCTTGCTCTTTTTTTTTTTAGAAACGTTTTGCCTACTTAAACTTAATCGACGTCCACACCGTACACCGTTTCACAAAGATCTTGTAATAAACCGAATTAATCGGATTAATAACACACGAAGGACCTTCGTCGCGATATATAGCAGGGACGTCGAGTATGAAATTCGCCTTTACGTATACAGTATACCAGTGACTTTTATACTCTCTACACAGACAAGCGTATATTCGATTCGATATCATTTACTATGCTCGTTATTCTACAGCTATGCTCGCATATTAAGAATAAGCGAAACAGAACGAATACGTATATGTATGTATTATATATATAGAGCTCGAATATTTTTCTACGGTTCGAACGCGTTTTCTCGAGCCTGTTCCGCGAAGAAAATGAAGAAGAAGAAAGTACAAGGAGAAGGATATCGACGTCCACGTTTCCGGTTCATCGTGTACTGCCCTTGTCGTCGATGGATTCGTTAATAGAGTCGGGCTCGTAAATCAAAATCGTATCGTCGTATCGATATGTTAATTAAACGCTCGATAACAGAAATTACCCGTTGGATAGCGTTATCTATTCCATGGTCCATGGATAAGAGGACCATATGTATACGGGATAAATAATGTTTCTTATTTTTTTTTTTTTTTTTTTTTTTTTTTTCGTGCGACTAATACAGCCTACCTATCGAAAGTAACACCGAGAGAGCATTTATACAGCCGGGAGTATCGATCGACACCAGTTTTGCTCGTTCTTTTCGTCACGGCGACACCAGACAACGTGTATTCACCACAGAGCTCGTTTCGTTTCACGTGTGTGATATGTGCACGCTTGTCGAGGCAAAAGAGGCTCGGTTCTCTTGCCTCTAAGTGCCTATATACAGCGCCACGGGTATACAGGTTTCGAACGCGCATGCAAATGGGATCGCGACTTATCCAGGGGCGTAACAATGATAATCCCTCGATCTTGTGGGTTCGTGGTTATATAGGAACCTGATAAATTCACTTTGAAAGAAATTCTGATAAGAATTTTGGATCAAATCTTTGATAAGTTTGTTTTGTGGGTCTTTTAACACACGTTACTTACTGGTAACTGATTGATCAGAGGTGTGCGAGAACTTGAAAATATCGGGTCGGGGAATTTTTTCCGGGAGCGGGACGAGATCCCGAAAATTTCGGATTATCAAAAGTGTTCGATTTTTGAAAATTTCAAGATTCTCGAAAGTACCAGGATTCTCAAAAGTGCTAGATTTTTGAAAATTTTGAGACTCTCGAAAGTGTTGGGATTTTTGAAAATTCCGAGATTCTCGAAAGTATCGGGATTCTCAGAAGTGTCGGAATTTTCGAAAGTTTCAAATTTTTCAAAAATGTTGGGATTCTCAGAAGTGCCGGAATACTCGAAAGTGTCGGGATATTTGAAAATTTCAAGATTCTCAAAAGTGTTAGATCTTTGAAAATTTGGAAATCCTCGAAAATGTCGGAATTTTTGAAAATTTCGAGTTTCTCGATAGTGTCGGAATTTTCGAAAATTTCAAGATTCTTCAAAGTGTCGGGATTTATATTATGACATTATTCTGCACTTTTTCTTGCGATTTATTTAGAAACCGTTCTAAAAATTCAGTTCCCGATATTTCAGCTTTTTGCACACCTCTACGATTAACACATTCACGACTGGTAATTTTTTAAGACGCTTAGCTATCCATCGCATATACAACTGCGAAGAAAAGTTTCCGAACGAAAGCGTTTCTTCGTGTTTGATTCAATTTGATACAGGCTGGTCCATTTAAGTAAGCCCACCTGAATAACTCTTCGAGTTGTGATGCAAAAAATATTTCTGACGTAGTTTGCATGATTTTAAGAGACAAATCAGGAGGAAAACATTCTTTAGAAATTTTATTTTTTAATAACTTTTTTTCAACATCACTTGTGTTTCTATTTTTATGTGCAACTTCATTGCACGCCGGCCTCGCATTATCGCTTTTAACGGATGTTATAATTTTTGTTAAAGTGAATTTAGCCAAAATTCGATAAAAATATGCTACACTTTTTTGAAAAATACACATAAATTTTTTAATACATTTTCCTTCGGCTGTTCATTCCCCCTAAACTCAGGCTTTCAACCGGCGTACAATGTGTTAACAATCTCCAAAAATTTTATTTTATTTCACACATTTCTACGGTGATAGTAACCTTCGACATTGCCGAAGAATTCAAGCTTGAATCTGTCGTATGAATCCGTTTAATTCACAGCCGATAAGTAACGTGTTAACACTCGATCGGTTTCATCTCGAATTTTCATGAGTTAAATTCGGAGTAAGGGATCAAATTGGTTATACAATACCAAAAAACGAAGTATTAACAAAATTACGCCCCTATCACAGACATATACATCCTGCACACGCAACACAAGTGCATACATGCCGCAAGATACGAGTTTTTCAATTTAAACTGGTGTATAAACACAATCATGCTCTCTCTCTCTTTCGTACGAAACGATATCATCTAATTGTCATCTGTTGTCTATTCACGAACGACTAGGCTGGCTAGAAATTTTCCTTCTACTGTCCTAAGTTTCTCTAGCGAACGTTCGAAGAGAATTAAATAATCTTATTGCAACGGGAGCAAGATCGATATATATATATATATATATATATAGACGTAATATAAAGCTACACGGTATATTAGCTGATGTATCTTGTTAAATAAAATTACACATAATAATACAACAATCCTCTTTTTGCAACAGTCTTATTGTACTCGCCATGATTCCCCTTAATGTTCTTAAAGCGCGTTTACAATCAAATTAAGGGAGAGAGAAACTACGAGCTCTATCCTTTTTCTTTTCTTTTTTTTATTATTATTTTTTTTTCCTTGTTTTTCTTGTTTTTATTCTTTAATCGAACACAAAACGGCTTGCGACCGTGAGAAGGGACGAACCTGCCTCTGATAACTGTGGGCTCCGTTCTCGCGATCGATCGATTACTCGCGGCAACGGCAGCACGAGTACTTGTAGTACTTTATCCGGCATAAACCGTGCTTCACGACCAACGCGCAGTCCGGGTGCTTGTCCACGCACTCCGACGATGCCTCGTAAGCTTCTGAAATTATTCAAACAGTTCAACGAAATTTATCGATGCATCGTGATTGCTCGTTTTAACCCCTCGACTGTTAGCGGTACCGTTAATAAAAAGAAAAATATATATATATATACAGCGACTCCCGTTAGTGTTCGGACACCGTTTAAAGCAGAATAACTTTTTTAAAATCGGACCAAACAACGTGAGAGAAAAAAGATATTTACAATTGGTTGGAATTGCGAAAAAAATTTTTCCTAAGGGGTTTTGCAGTTTTTTTATTTCTTATCTGAGCCTGTAATGAAAATTTCAAAAATACATTCTACGGATGTATGCAAGTTGGAAGTACACGCTGAAAATTTTTATCGAAATTCATTAACGTTGTTACGAACTACAAACGATTTAAAGATTTAAAGATTCTTTTCTTAAAAATAAAGAAAATCTAAAAAATTTAAAGAATTTTCAAAGAAGTTTGAAAAGATTCGATTTTGATCAAATTTTCTGTACAACTAACGCAGATCTACAAAACATATTTCTGAAATTTTCGTTACAGGCTCTGAAAGAAAATGTGAAAAGTTTTTATCATTTTCTTCGTCGACCAATTGCAAATTTCTTAAAAAATTTTGTATACGTCTTTCAGTAAACAGAACCTTCTAATTTCTCGCGAAAGGAACTGCACTTGTTTTGTTTAATTTTAAAGAAATTATTCCATTTTTTAAAGGGAATACGAAAACTTCTGTGGTTCGCTATATATACAAGGTGATTCATCAGATATTACCACTTTGATTTATGGTGGCTGTTACTATTCGTAGCGAAAAATATTTTGCCTAAAGCTGAGTGGTTTCTGGAAGATGCACTCTCTGAAATTAATAATTTCTTTTTCGTAGATTGATACATAGAGGACATAAGGAGATCATTCACGTTTTTTATTTTTTAAATACGAGTACATTGTATATATTTATATAAAATACTATATACATCTTTCATTGCACCAATAGATGCATCTTGATATTCTTTACAAAAACCCACTAACTCACGTACCTTAAGAAACTATTAAAATACAAACTTTATAAAATTGTTGTGTTTATGTCGTCCTTATCTCTCATAACTAAATTTAATAAAATTGGACCTGAAATATCTGCCAAACCAATGATTTCTCCATATACATGAATCAATACTTTTTTCTATAAAAAATATCTTGCTGAGTAGACTAACTAAAAAATGTATGATATCACACGATGATCCACCCATGAAAAAAACTATTAATAAACTAAGCCTACCATTCAACTCTAACGTGAAAAATTATTCTCGACGAGTAATAAAGGTTACCGTAAATCGAGAGTGGTGTGATTTGAATCGTCCTGTATATACAAACAGCAAACAAGTTCGACATTTCCAAACTCTCGAGGGGTCTATAGTCAAAGGGGTTCACACTAAATAATTTGAAACTCACTCTTGGGTGGTTTGCTCGGCGGTGTTGCGTCCTTTTTACATGGTTCCAGGCTGCACGGTTGCTGATCGTTCGGTTTCACAGTTTCCTCGCAGCTCGTAGTGCCAACACCCTCGAGAATACAACGAACCAGTCTGGTTTGTACACCGGTGCCGCACGTTACCGAACACTGAAAACCACCGAGAGCTGTATTTACATCGATATTTATATCGGGTATTTATACGGAGGAGTTGAAAAGTCACGGCGATCGTAAATCTACCCGTAACGCGGGATTTACCTTCGACCAGTCCGAGGTGAACCATGTCGGTGTGCATACGCTCGTTCTGCACACTTGCTCGTTCGCTGGCCTCGAGTCGTTGCAGTTGCTCCCAGGCAACACGACGAATTCGTTCCCTGTCCTTGCGATGCAAAGAACTTCTCGATACTGGACACCCACTCCGCACGACACGGAACACTGGAACCATATTTGTTCAGCTTGTTCAAGAGACTCGATAAGAGAGAACTTTGCCGTTGTTGTTTTACAATCCGCGCATTGCTAACAGATCGAGCATTGCTCGAGTCAATTTTTTTTTATTTCTTCGAGAATTTTTTCGTTTGTTTTCTTTTATATTTAACACGCTTACATTACCGGCTAAAAGTTTCAAAGTCTCTCATTTGGAAATTTTTTTCCAAAGCATCGTAGAGCGAAGCATTATAGAGTGCTCCGAGTTCTATCTACACTATGACAGTTAAAAATTAGGATATCTACGTATTGTATTTGTGTAATACACGCATTTGTGAAACACATGAATTTCTTCGACTTGTTCGTTGAATTTTCGGTATCTTTGTATGTACGATTTCTGTGTTCCTAAATCATAATTCATCATTCGCGACGACTGTCGAAGAATAGGTGGGGAAACTGTGCTGGTTTATCGGAATTCTACTGAATCAATCTTTCGGAACCTTAGAATCTATGTTACTGAGATTAATTTTATTTCGATAGGTTTCAACACTGGGTCGTTTTCGACCCATGAATCAATCCTGTTTTTTTTTTTTTTTTTTGTTAATCCTTTTCCTATATTTTTGTCTGGTGTTCCTTATGCACTTCGTAATTGATTATACTTTATTGATACTTTTAAAAGAGGTTTCCTGAGTTAGTTTCACTTAATATAAACGTACACCTAACTTCCAAAGATATTAACGATGACACATGCTCAAGACACTTATAAATAATTAATTAAATAACGTTAAAATCGTCAATTTCGTGGCTCGAAAACTTTCAGCCGATAATGCACACTGAATTGCAATTCATTCCATCAGCAATGTGCAAAAATACTCGACAACAATCTGTGATTATTTGTTACTAACGAATGTCCAAGGACCCGTGAACCATTTCGCGCTATCACAGTTCACCCCTTTTCCGTAACACTGCCTCTCCGTTTCCGGTCTCTCTTTGGGATTGCAAAATAGCTCGCTACCATCGGCACAGGCTACTTGCCTGGTCTCCATCCCGGCGCCACATTCCGCTGAACACTGACGAAACGTAAAACAGAATACTCTGAATGAATACACTGTTCCTTTCTTCTCAAACTTTCCTATAATTAGTTTTACCTTCGACGACCATTCCGAGTATAGCCAAGGTGCATGCTGCTCCGCGCCATTCTGCATACAAGGAGCAGACTCGCATATTTTCTGCGCTTCAGGCTTGTTGAACACGGGACAAGCCTTCCCCGATGTGATACAAGTGACTGTTCGATTTCTAATTCCTTTTCCACACGTCGTGGAACACTGGAATTATAAAGGAACGTCGAACATTCACAGATACAGGGTACGAGCAATCGGAAATATCACACTTGAGTCTATCAATCTAAGGGGAGAAAAAAAAAAGGGGGTTCGAGGGTACTCTACGCCTATCTATGTATATTAGGGGAAAAAAGAGAAGAGGAAAAAAAAGGAAATGGATGCACTTACAGAGCCCCAAGGGCCGACGTCCCATCTGGGTGTGTCGTGTTGCGAGTGCATATGCCTTAATTCCGGACTGTTCGTGCAGGCTGGTTTCGTACATGCCTCCACGGTTCTCAAATCAGGCGGTTGGACACATGCACCAGCTGCAACACGCATTGTCAAGTTTGCATTCAACTCTTGGACGCACTCTAATTTCCGTGTTCTGGTCCCAGTGCCACAGGTGACCGAGCACTCGTCCCACGCCTCGGCTCTCCATCTGGAATTGTTCATTTTCGATCGTTCGTGTACGAATTGAAATTTCTCTGTTGAAATTGAAGGAAGAGGAGTTACCTAGGTGGACAAGGATTGTCGTTACAACGTAACGGAGGTGGCTGCTGTGGCTTTCCCACGTTACGACATCGTTTGTCGTTCACGATCATCTGGTTCACCTCGCGGACGCACTTGAAGATCGCCGTTTGTATGCCTGGAACCGGAAACGAGAACTTTGTTTCGAAACAAGGGATTTTACGTGAATTACATTTCTGTAAAGAGTCATACCGATACTGCCCTTCATTTTGATTTTATCGAGAGTAGGTTTCGGTTCAATGTGTGTCGAGAAAAGTGATTTTTTAAAATTCTATTCTCCAAAAAAAAAAAAAAAATGATAGATTTACGATTTTAGGTGTCTTAGATCTTTTTTGAAGATGTGAAAAGTTGTAGAAGTTTATTTCTCTTTTAATGAAATATCTAGAGTGTTTGTTGCGTTTTTAGCAGGTGTGTTTGAAAAATTTTCTTTGAACGATGAAACGTTTGGCAATTATGCTATAATTTTGATACCGGAAAAATACGAACGTATTTTTGAACTGCGTGAAAATAAATCTACAGAAGTGAAAAGAAAATTTTCTGTAACTTTTTTTACCCATTTTTTTTTTTTTTTGCTATTCTACTTCCCTCAAAAATTAGCAAATTTGAGGAAAATCGAGATATTACAGGTTTACCCGTTGCAGAAAAGTGTATTCTTTAATTTAAAGGAAGATTAATCTATATTCGTCAATTATTCAACACATCGATACATTTTCAAACGTCTTCAAACTTTTCTTTCTCTTCTCCCTTCCTCTTTCTTTTTCATTTTCTCGGATTTTTCAAACAACTTTTCCTCCGCTTCTTTTACTCGCGACAAAAGCAGACATATACCAACTTCCACTGAAAACTCCATGAAACTTTGGTAATTCTTAAAATTGTAAAATTTCCTATTTCCTACTTGTTCTTCGTAGATTAAAAAAGTGAAAAATTCTCTCAGAAAAAGAAATCGATTTTCTAGAAGAGCTAAACCGGAACTTCTTATTATATATAATAATTGAAGTTCGTTGTAATCACAATGGTCTTCGAGGTATCAGTTTGAAATGTTACATGGTACTCGCGGTCAATTATCGTCGTTGTCAGGCACGAAAATTAAGAAAGGACCCGTGACAGTTCTGAGACGTTATCTCGAGCCGCCCGTATGAGCTGTCAGTCTAAATGAAAAAAATCACGACGATGGTGTTCGCGCGAGGAACAACCACGATACACCGAATACAACGTCAAAACTGTCGGACACGCCATCGAGTAACTCGTTCTCGAAAAATAATAACGTTGAACGCGGATGTGGGGCTTCCTGCTAATAAATTTCGTGAATTGGACGGAACTTCCGCGATGAACGAGGAGCAAATCGAGCGTTGTAATCTCTACGACGATAATACCGAAACGAACGCGTTTCTTCGCTTCACTTCCCACGCGCTCCTCGATTACGAGGACCTAACCATAAGCTTTAATTGTCTACGCGACTTTTTTTTTTCCTAATTGTCCGTTTAATTACCGTGTCCGAAAAATGGGGTTCGTGACACGACCAGACGTTGACATAGATTGCAATCGTGTGAGAAAGCGTGTTAACCCTAGAATTACTTAAGGGAGGGGAGATTCCTTAAGTCTCGCAAGTTGGAAAATTTTTAACTTAAGCCTAATCTCCTTGCGCGAAAAATTCTCAAGAAAAAATGATTTACTGTCGTGTGTAGATTTCAGTTTAATATCCATTAATTTTCATTGCTATACGAGACGTTCAGAAGCTAAAGCGATTGACTTCATTTTAGCAATGCTTTGAAGATGTTATCAAAGTGTGAAAGTGGCTTTCAGGAAATACTGTATTCTGTCGTTTGTGTTTAGTATCAGAAGAATCGAAAGAATTAAACTGCGATTAGTTTCTGATATGTTATATTTTTCATAAAATATTACAAAACCTTTTTCCAAGAAACAATTTTATTTTGGGATACATACGTAAAAAGTAACGTGAAGGAAACCTTCTATTGGAAGTTTCAGGGTTAAGGATTAAAAATAGACGGAATAATTGATAAATTGAAAATTTATCGAAAGAAAAGATTGTGTAGAAAGATATTTTTAGTTACCTCCTCCGCATTCTTTGGTGCAAGGAGTCAGTCCAACCACCTTCCACGAGAATCGCAGACGTTTCTTCTTTTTACCCTTCGACTTTGGCTGGTCACCGGCCATCACCCTGGTCGGTGAGTGGTTCATCTCTTCCTTCCGTCCTCTGTCACGGCCCCTTGCACGATCTTGATTGTGGTTCGTCGGTGATAAATCGGTCCTCTGATTGGATCTGAAAGAGCAAAATTCTGTTCGAAGACTAATCTCGGCTCTCTCGCAATCTTTCTCTCTCTCCCGCGTTCTTACTCGCTCGTTCTCTCTCTTGTGTTCCTTCTCTCTCGCGTTCTCTCTCTCACGCCTTCTTTCTCTCTCACGATCTTTCTCTCTCGCGTTCTCTCTTTCACGCGTTCTCTCCTTCACGCGTTCTTTCTCTCACGCGTTCTCTCTCTCACGCCTTCTTTCTCTCTCGCGATCTTTCTCTCTCGCGTTCTCTCTTTCACGCGTTCTCTCCTTCACGCGTTCTTTCTCTCACGCGTTCTCTCTCTCACGCGTTCTCTCTCACGCCTTCTTTCTCTCTCGCGATCTTTCTCTTTCACGCGTTCTCTCCTTCACGCGTTCTTCCTCTCTCCCTCGCGATTTTTCTCTCACGCATTCTCTCTCTCACTCGCTCTCTCTCACACTCTTTCTCTCTTGCTCTCTCTCTCTCTCTCGCGTTTCTTCTCTCTCACTCTCCTTCGGCCTCTGAGCTTCGAACGATTAATCTAAATGTGTCGAAGAAAACTGATATACATTCATGGATATTTACATTCTGGTCATGGGTATGGTCAAAGCGACTCTGGCATCTGAATCGGGGATCTCGTTGCCACGATCAATGGATCCTGCAAAGAAGAGAAAGCGTCAAATTGCCTTGCCTTTTGTTCCGTATCCATTTACATATGAATCACTGGGTGTAAAAGAGTTCGTTACGTAAAAGGAGGAAAAATATACGAAAACGATCTGTCGAAGTATTCGAAACGTTCACTCTGGATTAAACAGCATCCCAATATAAAAAGAAAACAAGAAATATTATACCTGTAACGAAAAGCGGCGGTGCTATCAACGGTCTTCCATTGGGCACTTCCTTTAACGGCATCATGTACTTGTAAAGCACTCCTGGATTCATTTCCTGCGCCAGAATCTGAAGAAGCAATATAAAAAAAAAAGAAAAAACGGTACAATACACCTTAATCAACGATATATACGACTCTGTTGGTAGTACAGAGTACAATGCCAAGTTAAGAAATGGATCCTCTTAAAAAAAAAAAGAAAAAAAGAACGTGTCGATCCAAAATAAATCCAGAGAGGCGAGGGTGTATCAGAGGCGTCTTTATGGGCGTACCTCTAAATGCAAAGAATCGTTCAGTGGCCCGGTCGCCACGATACACTCCATGCGGTTTCTGTCACCCCTCTGGTATGTTAATGTCGTGCCAGCCGCTTTATAAGTGCCGCTTGGACTGTACGCCAGTGGTCCGTTCAGGATGTAACTACCGTTGCTGTCTCTCAATGCTGATGTATGAAGATTTGTTCGTTAGAAAATCGATGGATAAAAAAGGAACAAAGGAAAGTAGAGAAGAGAAGGATCAATTTATACAGGATCATCCGAAAAAACACACCCACATGTTGCTTTTCCATGAAACACAAACTACTTGAAAATTTTTCAAAATCCACATTTGGACTAATATCTAGAACATCACTAGAAGCAGAAAAGTAATGAAAATTGAGGAATTTTCTATTTTTCAACGTTAAATTTATAATCGCAACTCGGCAATGTGATAAAAAATACAAACTATTTTGCAACTTTTTGAAATTACTTTTTTTTTTGTTGAAATTGTGATCCATTGGAATTAGATGTGGGATAGAATGTCGTTCAAATGTATACTACGGCTGCGTCTGCAGACATCAATTCGATTATCGAAATTTTCGATGAATTCTCGACACGTTGCTAGAGTTATTTCACGAAGTGCAGCTCGAGTGTCGTTATTTAGGTCGTTAAATGTTTCCGGCTTGTTAGCACAGGCTCGATCTCTCAAGAAACCCCATAAAAAAAAATCTAGTAGTGTTAAATCGTATGATATTAGAGGCTAATTGAAATCTGCATTTCGTGAAATTACACGTTGAGGAAATTTCGATTGTGAAAATTGAATGTTAGATTCAGGACATGCGAAGGATTGTTGTTGAAATTGTCGAAACAATTCGAGGAATCCATTTTCATAATAAGTTGGAATAATCTAAATGCAGTGTTGCAACAAAACAGCTTATGTCGTTCGAAAAAGGATGACATATGAATATTATACAATACAGACACGTAGGCGTCACATTTTCGATGTTCCCATACAATTGTGCTCTAATCGTTGATATCACTATCGCGAAATACCTAAGAAGTTACTACTGAAACGTAGTTCCGAGATGTTGAGAGACATAGCTCCTTTCGGGATAGTGGTCACAGGTTGATGACCCCGTGGCAGGATTGGTTCCATAAAAATACCCTCGTACAGTCGACAACCTTTACCCTGACCACCGCAGACACCACAAGCGTCCATCGTGACGCCAGAACCTACCACACCATCGCAACCTACCGGCTGAAAGAAAGAAAGAAAAGGGGGGGAAAAAAAAGAATAGAAGAGTTTCGGGTTAGTGTAAAATTTCCACGTTCACCGCGACATTTGTTCTACGATAGAGTTGTAAAATTAGCATGAAACAAATACGATCGAATAACGAGGAGAAGTAACAATCGTGGAACAATGATTGAATGAAAGAAAAAGCGAAGAAAACATGAGAATAAAAAAGTAAATTAAATTCAGAAGAAAAAGTACTCGCGATGGTGAATTTGATCGATCGATATCGCGGAGGAATCGCAATTAATTTCCGCCATGCGATACTTGAGATAATTGCACGTACCTTGCATTGTCCAGCGACACAGAGCCACTGGTCTGTTCGTTCTATAGAAATTCCGGTGTTATGTCCACGAAGATTCGGCCCGTCACAGGGTGTGCCATCCATTACTGCCGGTTCAAGCGTTGCGTAAAAACGCTCGCCGACGGCACGGCAATTGAGCGCGCAAGAGTTCGGTACTGGCCAACACACAGTAATTGCAGTTAAGGAACAGAGAAGTGGTTTTTAGAGGGGAGCAATTTGATTAAAGGAGAGGAAGTTTAAAAAAGAGAGAGAAAGGTATTTTATTCACGAGGGAATTTGGAGGAAATTGTCAAAGCGGAAAATTGTACCGGAAATTAAGTAGATAAACGTACAGGGTGATTCTTGAATAACGAACTTGAAATTCTCGTAAAATTCGTCACTTTTAAATATTACTCTTTTTATTTCATCTATGCTGAAAGCTTCGAAAGAACATTTTATACGTTTGGATCGCACTCAATAAATTAATAGAGCTAAGTAATTATATTATTATATATAATTATAAATAATTAGCTCTTATGCATGAAATGAAAATTGAGATACTAAAGATTTATTGACTTTTGCTCGAAGTTCTCGAAGAATCTATTCTTCGAATGAAATGTTATTTAATTGTGTTTTATACGCTGTATGTGATAAACTTGCAGGTTGATTCTTCAATAGTTACTTCACCGATTCCATTTATCGAAATTCTACTGAATTGAAATCTCTACTTTCATGTTGCTAAAAAGCTGTTGTTTATCTATTAAAAATTAGAAGTAACAATCGTGCCATTCGACTGAATTTTCGCAAAATTCCGTGACATTAAAACGGTTAAATTGTTCCTAATGGCCTTTTTTTTTGATCGACAGAGAAAAGGGAACGTAACGTAAAGATCATTGTGTTAATATTCGTAACAAATGTACATGTATCACCGCTAATATAAAATATTAAATTAATTATCTTATATCGAGCGAAGCAGGCACAAGTGTAACAAAAGTTCGTACGGTGTACAAAGTTTAATCGTGATTCGAGTTGAACGGTTTTCGCAAAAGCGTGCCGAGGTAATTACAGCGGCGCTTAAACGGCGAGTCACCGACAAAATGGCGAGATTCGAGTGGCAAGAGAGTGGCTTTAGCTTACCATCCAGGAACGGGACCCAATCGTAACTCTCGCCCTTGTAGTTTCTTCCGTTGTACTTGGCACATTGTTCGGCCCGCAAATCCTCCGGGAAGTTCGGACATTTCTGTTGCGAGTAACGGCTTAATTAAACTCCGGGTAATTAAGGATCGATCGCCGTGAAAGCTGTTACGCGCTGGGAACTCCGCTTCGTAGACCTTCGCGAAAGTCGATTAAGACGCGTCTTCGTTCCAAGATACCTTTGCTTGGTGTATATTAACGAAACCAGGCGCTTGAAATTCATGAAAATTCTCGTGTGCCGCGAGATTCGAGGAGTGGAGATTTCTTTTAATTCTTCTCTGAATTCGCGCGCTTTTGTTAATGAATTTCGGTGGGCATAAAAGAGGCGAATACACAAGGACGTACACAGTGAAACGAGAATACCAACATGTATGCAGAGGAAGAAAGAGAGAAAGAGAGAGAGAAGCGTTACCCTGGTAATTTCCGGGTGGAAGATTAATTACCGGCCAGTAAAACCGTGAATAGTCTCGCATGTTTGTAAACCAGCGTTTCCGAGGAAAATCTAGCCCTGTGGCGCCACGAGTCGACGTAACAAAAAAAAAAAAAAAAAAAAAGAAGGAAGGAAAAGAATGGTTAACATGCAAATTTTTTAATTGCATCGCCACGTTTGCGCGCTGAAATTAACCGGCAAGCGTTCATTCGGGAACAACAAGCCGCGTAAATGCTTCTGCCTGGAAACAAGATCCTCGGTGCAATTAAGAATTACACTCGTTGATAAGAATAAATAACAGCAGCCGGAGTTTTTTTCTCTTTTTTTTTTTTTTTTTGACTAATTTAAACCGATTATCGTGAAGGAGAGATCGTATTTAGAAAAATTCTATTTAACTCTTTCGTTGGCTGACGAATTGTAGATGTTCAATTCTTAGCTGAGACTTTGTTTTTAAAAATTGAAAAATTTCATGTTCTCAAATTGGTAAAAATTAGAAATTTCTTTCGTGAATTCTTTGCACTGCGCTGACACTGCTGCGGAGACATTTAAATGTTATTTTCCTTGAAATAAAGCAAATTAGTAAATTAAATAAAAATAAATACATTCAGTTGCGTCATTTTTTCTTTCCAAAACGAAACTTTCAATTTTCCGAAATTTCGTTGCAAAAATACGTTGCAGTTGACAAATCAATCGTATAAAAAAATATATACTGATAAAATTAAAATGCAAGTGCACTTAGAATTAAATTGAGGCGAAAGTACGATAACAGAAGAATACGAGACAAATTTCCTAACAGTAATGAAAAGTGTTTAAAAAAAATATAAATATTCAATTTCACATTTTCGACGGTTCTTTCGTTGAATTGTACTCGACACGAAGCTGATTAGAAATAAAACCGGAAGTGGATACCGATTCCCCGATCGCAAGCGTATTTACATCTATGAAATTCTAATTACCATTCGGCTAGAAACTGGACAGAGGGCAAAAGCCGTCTATTACCGAGGAATCTTTAACTCCGCAGGTGGTGATTATTCTTATGAATTTTAAACAACACCAACCAGCCAACGCTATATAAATTACCGTCGTGCGGATACTTAATTGGCCGCTGCGATGATTTGTTCGCGACTCGTGACGTACCCGTCGAAAAAGAAACCCTCTGGCGATCGTCGATATGCATCCGTTTCGCGCGCGTTCGTCTACCATACGACCCCATGATAGATGCATCTACTCGCGTAAATGCTCGCTTTGAACGATCCTCCTAACGATCTGTCCGCGTCTCCCGCGAAATTCGAGTGGCTAAACAGCGAGGGAAACAGGTGCTTCTCAAGATCATTATACAGGGTGTTTCAGACGAAGCGTAACCTAGGTATCTCCTTCGTTTTTCACGATATAAATCACGGAGAGAAAGAGCTCTGCAGTAATCATCTTTCGTACTGATTTTGTAAACAAATTGCTAACGCTCTGTTGTCAATAAAAAGAATTTAGCGTTAATATTATTTATCTAATTTACTGTTTCCTTTGAACGTTCACAGTTCCCTCACATTTAACTATATGTTATCTTTTTCCAAATATCTGCGGAGTTGTCACAATTTCTCCCATTTCTCCCAGAAAAGAACTTGCAGTGTAAAATGATTGAAATTAGCACTTCAACTACCACGTCAGATTTACTGTAGCCCCTTACTCTTGATAACTGCTTTTGAATATTTTACAGTAATATAGTCACTAATAATCATCATATTAACATGTTAATACACGTAAAGACTGAAATTAATATACTTAAATGTACTGCAAGAATTTGCAAAATTTTCCAAACTGTATGGCGTTTTAAACGTGTTTAAGGCGCGAGAGATAAATCTAGAGAAGAATTGTTTTCAACTGTTACACGCGGCAAACCGTCTATTTATAGCGAGCAGAAAAATCAACCACGCCACGGAGTCATTGAAATACAAATGTTAATTTATCACGGTGCGCAGACAGAACGCAAAGGCGTAAACATCGATTCGCGGTACGTGTCGCGTTGATTTACCTGCGTGTTGCACGTGTGGTATCGCTTGTATGTGCCGATGCAAATGGCCCGCGAGCTGCTCGTGCTGTTCTCCGAGATAATGCTCCGCTTCCTTAACAGTCTCCTGGAACAAATCGGTCGCATTATTCCTGCCTATCGGACGTCGATACATCCACGACTCGTTCCGTCTACGGTTTTTCCCGCTCGTTAACCACGTATCAAGTAGTTTATCCGTGTAATGGTCAGACCGACAGAAACACCGATGACTATTACCACTAGCTTTTACCGTGTACAGCGAGCGATTAAATTATTATGAACACTTCGGAGTGATGTATCGCTTATTTGAAGTCTGAATAGAAGTATAATTGAGTGAGACTTGTTTTTTTTTATTACGAAAAGTATCGTTAATAAGAGATTCGAAGCTTCGGAAAATTATTTATGTTTGTTTGAGATATTTATTAGAGTGAAATATCTCTTTTTTATTACGAAAAGTATCGTTGATAAGAGATTCGAAGCTTCGGACAATTATTTATGTTTGTTCGAGATATTTATTAGAGTGAAATATCTCTTTTTTATTACGAGAAGTATGGCTGACGAGAATTTCGAAGATTCAGAAAGTTGTTTATACTTGTTTGAGATATCGACGAATTCGTTTTGGAATATTTTCCATATTTCTTCTAGTTGTTTTTACTTTTTTTCTTTTAATTTTTGTATTTCTATTTATTGACATTTAATTTCGACTTTGGAATAATTCCCACGGGTTTTCTATGGGATTTACGTGAATGGAATTACTATTTAGTTAGTTTAAAATTAAACTGGAGTCTTTTATTCGAGTAAACTGAAGATATAATGAAATTCCTTGTCCATGTGTTAGGAATAAAAAGAGAACAGTATATATATTTTTCTGTTACTGTGCTGCTTTTTTATTGCTGTTATTATTGAACTATTTGTATCCATTTGTAATCATTTATCTTATAAAGGATATAAAAGATATTAACATTTTGTCACTATATTCCCAAATTCACATTGTTAGGAGTACAGTGAAACAGGTAGAACTTCAGAAAATAATTTCACCTAGCAGATATTATAAAAAGCCTCTACAATTTGAAAATTCTCTCTATTTTATCATATTTCTCCCATTCTCTGTAATTTTGCATCTTTAAATTTCCTACGAGTTCATAAAAATCTATTACTTTCCAAAAACTCTGTATTTTTATGTCAAATTTATCCAAGTTTACAGAGTGAAAGTAAAAATTCTCATTTTCACGTGGGTCAAAACTGACCCAGATCCTGTTCTCGCCGCACTATCCACCGATAAAGAAATTTAGAGAAAGAGATAATCGTACGTAGCTATTAGTAAAAAAACAGCTAGATGTACAGAGTGTTCGGTTCTTTTCATCGAACCACAAGGCGTATGAAAATTCTTAACGGTACCACAGAGAGGTCTTAAACTATTTTATCGCCGGCCGAGATACTCGCGGTCCCGCCGATAAATTCCGCCGTGAAGTCACGTAATCGCGCAGGTAGCGTTACAAAGGTGTAAATGTCAGCGACGATAACACGTTTCGGGGCCGAGTGGTCGGCGTGCCAGCGTGTAATCTTCCTCTGCTACCGATCCGCAATTTGCCCGACACTCGCCTCGTATACGGCAGGTGGTACGAACGTGTCCAAGCCTCGCGATCGCTCACTCGACAGAGAGATCCCATGGATCCTCAGGCCAAAGTTCTCGCGGAAGGAAGCTGGAAACCGTGAATTTCGTCTACGAAACTCTGACATTTCGTTGCCCTTAACGGCGTAGGTGTATTCCTCTCAGTAACGTTTCTCGCGAAATCGTGCCTGGTTTCTTTTCTTTTTCCTTTTTTCTATTTTTTGTACAAGATCCTTGAAACGTTAACGGTATTGTGTATAGCCAGCGATTATTGATCAATTCCGAGGATGCATTAACCCCTTTACACTCGAGAGATGGCTCTCAGTCGCCACTTGATTCGATACAGCAACTCGAATTGTACAATTAAGCGGCGATTATAAACTGTTTCCTCCTGTTTTTTTTTTTTTTTTTTTTTTTTTTTTTTAATTGATTATCTCTCTCTTTTGCATTTTAAACAGTTCACGTGTGTGCACTCGACACGTTTGCGAGCGGAGACGTAATTTCATTTCAAATTGAATTCACCATATTAATTTTCTTTAAAAAGAACGATTTTTCCAATATACATTTGTAATATTCAATTTTTGCATTTCTAATATTTAACCAGCAGAACCTTGACGTACTCAGTGACCGACTTTTCGAAATTATTTAATTATTTAATATTCAGCTAAACGTTCTGCCGGTTATCGCCCTATTTCGTGGCGAAATTGTTAATAATTAACCGCGGCTAACTGCCGAATAATTATTATTAATATATACCAAACAGAGTATAGATGTATATATAGAATAACAATAAATGTAGAACACATAAAATAAATTTCTGTTCCATTTCCACTTGCTTCGACAGAGCAACTCGAATTAAAAACTGCCTTTTTTTTAAACAGACGTCTCTCCTCTTTACATTTTAAATGGTTCACATATATGTACCTTATAATGCAGCATTGCATTTACTTAAAATTATCTGTAACTGAGCAAGATACTCAGAAATAAAGCCTCATGTGCTAAACAGAAGTGCAAAAATTCTGCGTCCATGAAGCAATGTTTAGACCTTATCTTTTAATATCTAACTGAGTAATCAAAAATTCAATAAAATTTCCCAAAAGAAAATAACTAGACTATCCGTGTCGTAAACCTAATTTATTCTAACACAGTTTACTTACTGATGCGGTACGCATTCTCTCGATTGAGATTGAATCCCGGTGCCGCAGGTCCTCGAGCACTCGCTCCAGGAGCTCCATGGGCCCCAAGTCCCTCTGATACGATTGTCTCGAGCAAGAGCGAATTGAGTCTTCTCCCGTAGCATATGATACACCTGAGAAAGAAAAAAAAAATCGGAACAATTCTCTCTCACGTCTGTATCGCGTCGAAGGTTAGGTTCCTTTTTAATTTCGGTTTCGTTCGATGGTGGGTTCGAATAACGCGTCAAAGCTTTGACGTAGGGGTCTCATTATGCACAGGGGTCCATTATTCATCGTAGCATACGTAGGGGAATTCGAGACGTTATGTAATCTGGCGCGAGCCGCGACATAATTAATTTTATTAGAAGCTCCTTCGGCACGGTCGGATTAATCAATCAAAGGGTGGCGAACGAAATTGCCTCAGCCGATGATAATCAAACGGCTGGTCCTTGCGTTATAATCCAGCCGCGTTAATTACGACAGGGAGATTGAGGGGAAGTGTTAAAGAGAGAGATATATATATATATGTTACCAGTTGAACAACGCCGGATATAAATTGTTTGTTCAATAATTACTATCGGTACTTCCGCGATTGAGATTGTAATTAGACCGGTCGCGAAACTGTAATTAATTGAGAGACGGATCTTCATGGCGCCGCCGATATTCCGAAGTAAATGCACACTTCGATGATTCCGTGAGCTTTTGCGAGGTATACAGAATGTTTGTGAAAATTATTGTCGAACTTTAGGAACGTGTAGTATTTATTAAAATGAGGAAAAAGGTTTTAGTAAGTATGGGACTAAAAAATATTAGTTTCGGAGATATTAGATTTTTTTTTTTGGCTTTAATTCTTTGCTGTATAGTTGTGAGTTAGATTTGTCATGAAGATTATAGTCTAGATGTAACAAGAAGCTTTATGTGTCTGTCAAATTTGTACTTTATGTTAGTAATTTATTTTATAACTTGTGAGTACAATTATTTCAGGTTGATTGTAAGACTGACGATTATAAGAAAAAAGAAAATTGTGTATGTTTTGACTTCTTGTTATTCAAAATTAAGTATAGATTTCCAAAAATGAAATGAGATCGTATATACGATTTGTAATATAATCAAGTACCAAATCAAAAGTTATTTTTCCCTTTCTTTTTGTTAAGCTATTTGAAATAAATGCAAGTACATACTACCTTTTATTTTCAATATTTTTTTTCTTTTCTACCGTCAGACCTTATTCACGCGCAACAAGACCAGTGTACATAAATAAATTCACGTATAGAAAATACTTGACACGAAGTTCAAATCGGCGATTAGTATTATATTCTCACAAATTGAATACTCTTTCGCACGCATTTCTCTCGAAGCGTAATCTTTTATCATCCTTGCCTACATAAAATCGCAAAAAGTGCAGGAAAACTCTAAACGTATACTTTGTGTCAAGAATTCATTCGTTGATCGTGTTAAAAGCACGATATCACGGTACACCCGTCGAAGTTAATCACCGTGAAAACATAAATTCGACGATGCGTGCCATCTCTAATAACGCGTTACGAATTACAGAGACGTATGGTGGTTTCACTGAATCACGATTAGTTTTAGCATCGGTGAATTCGAAATTCGAACAGCTTTCAGAAAGTCGTTAACCCCCTGAAACGGAGTAATACTTCCTTGATGGCTGACATTAACTCCGGCACGTTAATCGCACAGCTCGCGCATGAACTTCGCTATGTATATGAACTACATATATATATATATATATGTGTGTGTGTGTGTATGTGTGGGTATGTGTGTATGTGTGTCGAATGAAGGAAATGCGAAAATACTTGACGAAGCAAAGGGGAAGAGGAGAATGGATACACATGGCTCTTCTCGGTCGGCATCGCGCAACGGGCTGAATAATGGAGCCGCGTTTCAAGATTCTTTCCACGATGAACGATCTTAATCTCATTGTCCCGGGAACCCCTCAAAGGGATTCTTACGGGCGTAACGAACGTCTTTGCGACGGATAAGAGGCTCGTATTACGCGAACGTTTTGCCAGAGGAGAATTATAGATCGTCGCCGCCCCCTTTCGACTCGCGGCGAATTTTTCTTGATTACTTCGAACAGATTATTCCCTCGGGGATGATCTTCGAATTATTTCGTCAACTGTAAGAGGCTCGATACATTACCAATCGATTACAGAGTATTCACGATGAATAATCAAATAATGGGCGGAGGGACAAGCTGATGTTTCTTTCCGGGATGCATTTAAATGGATACGGAAAGAAATGAAACTGCATCGTTCATTTTTATATGAACTTCAATTCATTTCTGATAGGATGGTTAATAAAATTTGTGGAGATAGTAACATATTGATAAATTCAGTAACTAAAATGATAGTTATAATTTAGTTAACCATCACTCTCGTACAGCTATTTCCTCTAGTAAGAATGTTCTTAATTTTTTTTTTTTTTTATTTAAGTCCACTCAAATCGTGGCAATTTCTGAACAAATCTTAGAAATCTGGTCAGAGAAGAAATCGATAAATAATAAAATAATAGGACTACTCTGGAAAAGATGTCTTTAATTCCTTTTTTTTGGAACGCATTTAAATGAAAGCTGAAAGAATCGAAACACCAACGTTTTTATAAATAAATTCTATATAACTTTAAGTACTTTCTGATAAGATAATTGACAAAAATTAGATTTATGAACGAAAATAAGAAAAAAACATAACATATCGATACATTTAAAAAAGCAAAGTAATAATAGGAATAATTTATTAATTAACCTTTCCCAGAATTATCCTATTTGATTTCCATATATTCCTACATTTTTTCTTTTGCGAAGATGCATTCGAATCGTGTTAATTTCTAAAAAAAAAGAATTTGATAAACCTAACCGGTGGGGAAATGTAGAGAATACCTCTTCTTTCGTAGTGGTACCGTAGCTAGAAAGCTACGGAGTACGCTTGTTAGCGAAGACCGATTGAAATTGGCCGGTCGACCAATCATTACGATTAACTGGAACTGATCGTTCGAAGTATGTAAGTTTAATCGACGATAAGCGCCGTTATCCCCGTTTGCTTCGGGTTCAACAGGTTGCCACCAAATTGTCGACAATTCTGGTGGCCGGTTAACTAGACCGATTGCAAATTACAATCTCCACGACGTACACACGTTTACACGTCTATGGATATACGTGTGTAATTCACCGCGTGGTTTTAAATTAAACGGTAACCTCGGTGAACAATTATGCACGCGTTCCTCGTTTATAAACGATCTCTCTTCTGGAAAACGAAATACCGGGATTCTCGACGTTACGAACGTTAACGGAGAAAACTGAACGTTTGTTCTGTTGATATTTCCACGCGAGGCCAACGTATACAGGGTGTCCCGTTACCGTGGATAGAATCATTTTACATGAGAAACTACATCGAGGATATGAAATCTTTTTTCATTTCAGACTGATTCTTTTTTTTTTTTCTTTTGGAAAAAATCGACTTTGAATGTTGTTCAAGTACGTGCATGAAAATTTAATTCGAAGAATTAATTTTATATTAATTATACGGTTGTACACTCTGAAATTTAAATTAATTACACAGTAGCTGAAAAGTACACACAGTTGTGAATTTTTAATAATTTCTACGTTAATAAAATCAATCTGAAGAATTACGTGCTCTGTTATTACTCACAGCGACCACCGTTAATATTGGGACGCCATTGAAAGCAGAATAACTTTTTTAATATTACACTAAATGACGTGATTTTTTTTTTTTTTTTGTTGAGAAGTTAGAAGAATCAGTATGCTAGATAATGTGTATAAAAAATGTTGAAGAAATTCCACTTGCTCGAAATTACGAAGAAAACAGCAACGGTCGCTTTTTACATCGTTTATCCGAGCATCTAATGAAAATTAAAAAAAACACATTTTGTAAAATTCTATCAATTGTGTACACGGTGAAAATATCATCGAAAGTTCAAATTAGATGTTCCATGACATATGGACGTCTAACATGAAAATTTAATTCAAAGAGTACAATTGTGTATGCATTACGTTCGCCAGAAATTTCACTAATTTCCGCGTCAATAAAGTAAATTTTAAAATGCTTTATCATTACTTATGGTTTATACTTGAAAGTCGATATTCTCGAAAACTCAGGCTCAGATAAAAAAAGGACTCTGTTCCATAATTTCGGCTTATTTTCTCCCGTAGAATCACTCTGGACACGATTGTGCCATCAGTAGCGGAACACCCAGTGTATGCAACGCAATATTTTCCAAAACAAACGATCCATTTAAGCGTGATGCGATAGCGGATGGCGGGTTACGAGGAGGAACTCTGAAGAGTGGTTACGATGGTGGTATACACACGCGTGCCGATGTTTGCGTATTTTTGCTCGTTGCGATCGTTCCGCCCCGGCCTTGAGAACGCGGCGAACTCGCTCCGGCTGTAATTTAGGAAGCTACTCCAGTGTCAATTAATTATCCTCGTCGTGCCACCCAGAATAACGTCTACGTAATTGCTTATTAATTCCTGTAAGTGGATTAAATTAATATGCACCGGCCAGGCTGTACGTTCGAGAGAAAATATCTCAATGGACGAGATAAGCGTACGGATAACGTTATTACAGCCGTGTAATGTTAACCAACGGTAAGAAGTTATGTATCATATTACTCGCGGAACTCTTACTTGTACACCGACGAACCTACCTTCGGCTTTAATGAACACATATCCTACTTGCTCGTGAAAATTGTAAGGGATGATACCTCTGGTTAAAGGTATCGAACGATATTGAGATATCGTTGACAGCAAACGGGAATCGGTGTCTTTGATTTTTCAAAGCGTTGTTAATAACAGACGCGAATTAGCACTTTTCATTTTTCAAACGTCGATTGGAGACGCGATCGACGTTTCTTTATTCTTTTTTTTTTTTTTTTGTGAGAAATATGAGCCGAGAGCTTGCAATTTTTGAATGTGGAAAGTGGAAAACAGATATTCACATCCTCTAGGATTAAATTTTGAAGTCTCAGACGATTTTCTGAGATATTTATAGTATTAATTGTGAGATTTTGAATCTTTTGTAGAACGTATCTACATTTTTGCGTTCAAAATGAACTTTTTAGGTTTAGGTCTTATAAAATTCACCCTTTCGCAGATCAAGTTCGCCTTTTTGAACATCGAATTCACCCTCTTGCAGCTTAAACTTTTCTATAAGTTTGTTTTCTCAAGCTACTTTAACCAAAAAATACATCAGATGTAAAGTTATTATTGCAAACGTTATTATACATATGTATAAATATCTTTTATATTAAATAAGCGTTTTGTGTTAATTTTATGTCACTTTATGTTATATTTAAGTACTATTACATTGTATGTAATACAATTTTTCTCTCCGAATAACTTTACATTTTATTAAAATAACTTCAGAAAACAAATTTGTAGAAAAGCTTGAGTTACGAAAGGGTGAAATTTTGATTTGCAAAAAGGAGGATAAAGGCTTGAAAGGAGTCAATTTGGAGTGCAAAAGGGATAAACTTAATACACAAAAAACTCCTACTAGGGATTTAAAAAAGAAGATTTTGTTTAATGGAACATTTCATTGTTTCAAACAGCTATTCTAATTTTTCATTCAATCGAAAAATATGCGAGAACTGAGATACCGTGAACACTGTTCTTTATTATAAATTTGGAATGAAAGATAAAGAGAGGAAGAGTAACTTCTTGCAGAATTGATCTCACTTTCTGGTTTATTATGGTAAACGTGGCGAATCTCGATCAAGGGAACGTGATTGATGGCTACTTACCTCGATGGGATACTTGTCAGGCACGTGAGCACAGGAGACACTGGCTGCAGTCAGCATTGTCAAAGCTAGAATCGATCTGAAACAGAGATTGTCGTAGAGACGCCTTAATTAATCGGACCTAATGGAATGCAATTTGTTATCGTCGTTTGTCGATCTCTAAACAGAGATTTTGTTACACGTGTGTCCCAGCTGTTGAACCGAGTCAATTATCTAATATCTATGTACATGTTTGCCTCAATGGGTTCAAATATTTCAAGAATTTGACAATTAGTTAACACAAACTTTTCCTTTAGACTGCGTTGGTTCTCGAAAAACGAGCAGCTTTAAATTTAGAAAATAATTCCCTATCATTCAATGATGTCATTAACACATTGACGTCGAGTGACGCGAAAATACGTCACTGAGACTTTCTATCTCAAACTAAATCCACGAAACGCTACAAATAATCCAATTTGCATTCATGAACGCCATAACAGATGTTTCACGAATTAAAACAATTGTATAAGTTTGCAACATTTTGTGTTTCATCCCGTAATTATCGAGGCTGAAGCTACAAATCTTAATTCACAGTGAGAAATGAAATTTCATCGTCTCCCGATGAATATAACTCGAGAGGGAATCTCTGATACGTCGAATTCTAGTACTGAAGACGCAGTAACAGTAGATAAACAATCAGATCAACTGTACAAAGAAGAAACAACGAACTTTGATAATACGCGACTGTGAGAACGTCATATTTGTATCTTTTAGTAAAGAAAACATCGGAAACTTTTGATAATTCAATGTTGAAAAATATGTAAATTGTGAAAGAAGTAATTTTCCACTTTCTTTAAAATTTCTTTGGAAAGTTAGAGCAGTTTTGTCCAACGTAAACACGATTCGAAGGAAATCTCTCGAAATCTCTCCGCACTCGTTTCACAAGCGCGTCTTAAACGCTGCGACGCCAATGTGTTGAAACAGTTCTCCTCTGCAGGCGTTACAAAGTTGCCACTTTTTTCGTTAAATTCGTTGTAACATTCTTTGCAAAATTTTCGCGAACTGAACCATTGAACGAGGAATTGGCCGAAATCAGCGTGACACTCAACGTATTAACAAAAGTTACTTTATTGATCAAATTCAGCGTACATTCGTAATTAAAAGATACAATTAAACATGAAAACATGCATAATTATTGACACATATGTAGATGCATGTATCCAATGAATCATTCTGTATAATACACATCTCGTACAATGGAAAATAGTCGCGAGTTGTTAGCCTACGTTACTGGATAATTCCGCTTCTCTCGATCGAGTAGAACGCTCGTTAATATATTCAAACCCTCTCCATACCACGTAAATTATTTATTAAAAGATCGTGACAGGGATTGATGCGTTCGATATGGATAGATCATGTTTAGATTGAATTCTAGTACGCTTATAGAAACATGTCTTCCTTCCGAGTCGAACTTCGAATTAATTGAATCTACCATACGATGATTTATTCCTTATGATCGTTGATTAATAACGTCTGACCAATAATTTCAAACAGATGCTGATAGAAATATATATATATATATGTATGTATTATAAAAATACGATCAAGGATTGAACAGTGGTTAGGTTAGGTTTCCTGGTATTCAAGTGTAAACAGAATTAAAGTGCTCCAGATTGCGATGGAAATCCTCGAATGCCTTCTCTTCTTCTACCCTCCTCCTCACTTTTCAGCGTATAGAAGCGTTTTTAGAACGATTTCACGCGAAAGGAATAGCCAAGCATGTGTTCTCGATCATCCAACCTCTATAGCTTGGATAATCGCTGCCATAGATTTCAGTGCTTCTCGATTTTCACGCCGCGAGAATCGCGTGCACATGAACAGTCTAGGAACTTACTGCCAGGCGCCACTTCGTTTCGCCATGGTAATTATTAAAACTGCACCCGAGATGCGTGTTCGATCCGGTTTGAGAGAAGGGAGTACGGAGGAAATAGACGGGAAAGCTGGAGGAAGATAAAGAGACGAGGAAAAAGGAAGAAGAGGGTAAAGAGAAACAGAAAGAAAGAGAGAGAAATAGAGAGAAGTAGAAAGAAAGAGAGAAAGAGAGATGTTGGATCAAGTAAACTGTGCCACTAAGCGCTAATAACGTTTCACTTGTTGCGTTTTCTTGGAAAGCTTAATTAATCATTACTGCCTCTGTGTGGCGGACAAGGAAGAGTTGCGTAGAGAAAGAGACTAAAGAGAAAGAAGAAGAGAGTAAAGAGGAGAGAGAAGAGGAAGAGGACCGCCCGCAGCCACTGAAGTAGTCGCAGTGGTAGCAGGCGTGCGTGAAAACGCATACACCGAGACACGTGTAAAACGTGCTTTTGCCCCGATCAAATCAGAAAAAGCAACCGCATCGTGTGCTTTCCGCGAGATGTTCTTACCGAGTCGACTGTTAAGGTTGCATGCATACCGTTCCGATGTAAAGTAGAATGAAATTAATAGCACTCTGACGTGAGGTATAGCGGATGTTCAGTTACCATTCCGAGACTTAGCTAAACTGAAGGAAGCAGTTAGCGTATCAGCTGCGCGGTTGTTTCATCGATCATCGATGTTGTTGCGTTGTACATCGAGTGACTAGGGAAAAGATGAATTTTACCGTTTGATAAGGGACATTTTCGTGAGAATTTCTTGATTCTTCGCGGACGATAGAAGGAACTAGCGATATTTTAGAATATTTCGAAAACAATTTCTTTAGGATATTTTCGTTTAGAATTTTTCACGTAGAGAAGATGGATTTTAGTTCGATAGGAGACACTTTCGTAAAAATTTCTTTTTCACGGACGATGGAAGGGGCAAATTGTATTTTAGAATATTTCACAGACAGTTTCTTTGAGATATTTCCGTCTGGATTTTCGTTTGGAATTTTTCACGTAGAGAAGATGGATTTTAGTTCGATAGAGGACACTTTCGTAAAAATTTCTTGTTCACGGACGATGTAAGGGGCAAGCTGTGTTTTAATATTTTTAAAACGATTTTTATGGTACAGTTTTATTCTGTTCTTCATTTAAGATTTTTCATGTAGTTTTAAGTCTTCGTTATATTTTTTTAAAGCACTCATTTTTAATTTTCAAACTGAATATTTAATTAGCTTTAATTTTTTCAATTCTTAGCCGCAAGATTTGTCTCGAAAGTTCTAAAATTGATAGTTTACAAGTTCGCAAAAGTTTCAAATTTGTTTCTTTGATTGAAACGAGATGCGGAAAGGATAAAATTGAGGCGAAAGGATTCGAGAAAATATCCAGAGCTCCTCTAGACGCAAGGAGAGGATTAAAGACACTTTTCTCTATCGTCGCTGACGTTTGCTCATCTGGGTCATCGACCCAAGTGAAATTTCACTCCTGCATTCCTCCGAAACGAACTTTCATATTTATCGAAAACTATTCTAAATATTTAACTTAACGAACAATCGTACAACGTTGCAAAGATCTCCCTAAGTATCTCCGAATTTTCTTCACACTTTTCGAAAACTTGGAACAGCAAAAAGAAATAAGACTTACAAACTTTCGGCTACGAAGTATGAAAAAGCACACGAAGAATTAAAAATAGGATATCGAAAAGCAACCAATGAAAATATAACGAAGAAAAAAAAACACAGGGAAGAGTATAAAACAGAGGAAAAGACGAAGCGTGAGAAGATTGTAGTTCGAGACAGAGATTTGTAACAATAAAACGGTTCATAGGTTTACAACCGCGGCTCGCGGCTTTATTATCTCCCTATTACGACAATCAATTACCTCGTAAACAAACGTGTATCATGCACTCTCTCCATTAGACACGATTATTGTGAATTACAGCGGAGTACTTTGTTATTCAACGACTGCAACCTATAGTCCTCTTACTAGACTGTGTGTCTCTCGGTATGCACAACGCTTAAGAAAGGGACACAACGAACGTTCCTCGTGCACGCAACCAACCGATAAAGCATTACACACTTGCTGGAACTTGGCTAGAGCCGTTTGTGAGCAATCGTGTCCAGCCGCAACGGCAAACACGTGTTCCTTGCTATTCTTTGTAACTCTCCGAGAAGATTGCCGTAAAATTGGTTCAGCTCTGATTCAACCTACGCCATATACACATATAAACATGCATAAACACACGCTCATATACACATATATAAACACTAACGCAATTTCTTCTTCGTGCTTCTATAATAAATTCTTGGTTCTCCGAGAAAGATCCACTTTAATGCTACTACATGCTTCTCAACCATAGAACGAATCTTCTCGCCTAATCATCGCGCTTCCTTTCGGTAATCGTCGTGAAATATTTATAGAATCAACAAAGTAGAATTGCTCTATATAATACGAATCTTATCTACATCTTCAAACGAAAGGAGAAATAATTTTACAGATGTGTTAGTAACTATGGTATAGTGACAATAAATGAACAGAATAATTTCTGGTTATACGAAACGACAAGAAGTAACGTTTATAATAACAACTCCTCTTGTTTCGTAGAACTCGTTGAGACTCTTTAAGATCGGTGAGTGTCACACGGTATCTGTTCGTCCTCTATCCACGCTTGTTCACCACACACGTGAAAGATTCTAAGCTCTCGTAAGCTAACACACCAAGACACCGATATACTTCTTACTTCTTGTTGATCAGTTTTTAAGCATTCCTAACGCCATTGAAAACAAGACCGACATTGTTTTATCGTGGCATGTGATGCTGCACTGACCGCGTCGCTGATAGCCCAAGTCGTAACGGGTCGAAGATACGACCCTCTCTCGTTATGAAATCTCTCACTCACTCGGCTGTATAAAAGTGGATAGACAAGTCCTGTATACTGTACGTGTATATATACATATTCTGCAGAAAAAATAGAATCGCTCGATTGCATGCGAAACACGGTCCGCTCCGCGTTCCATGGACTCTCGTCTGGGAGAGGGAGAGAGCGCGCGAGAGAGAAAAATCGCGCGAGAGAGAAAACGCGTGAAAGAGAGAATACGTGAGAGAGAGAACGCGTGAAAAAGAGTACGCGCGAGAGAGAAGACGCGTGAAAGAGAGAACGTGTGAGAGAGAGAACGCGTAAGAGAGAGAATGCATGAGAGAAAAGTCGCGAGGGAGAACGCGTGAGAGAGAAAACGCGTGAAAGAGAGAATACGTGAGAGAGAGAACGCCTGAGAGAGAGAACGCGTGAAAAAGAGTACGCGTGAGAGAGAAAACGCGTGAAAAAGAGTACGCGCGAGAGATAGAACGCGCGAGAGAGAAGACGCGTGAAAGAGAGAACGTGTGAGAGAGAGAACGCGTGAGAGAGAGAATGCATGAGAGAAAAATCGCGAGGGAGAACGCGTGAGAGAGAAAAAGCGTATGAGAAGGGGAGAGAGAGGAGCTTTTGTCCAGGGGTTTCCGCGCGCGTTCTCGCAGGACCGGGAGCAATAATTTATTCGATACTCTGATATTTCCCGGGATTTCGTGATCCCGCGTTCAGCTCGCCGGGTGAAATTAATTCTAGCCGGTGCAACGATTCGATAATGATCCCCGAGAGACAACGATTGTGCCTGATTAGCGTTACGCTTCTCCCAGAGATATTTCATCGCGACGAGAGTTAGGGTCAGTGAACACCAGCAGTCGGGGGAGGATGGGGTGTAAAATACGAGATTCGAACGGGACAAGCACGGATAATCCGCAACGCGATACGATAACACTATCTCGAAATAAATTCATCGATCGTTGAACAACACACTGATCAATTATTTATTATACTTTATTAATACGAAACATATCAACGATTTTTTCTTTTCTTTCTTTACCTACGACGAATATTGTCGTGTGTTGCAAACATGGATCGCGATAAATAAAAGTCGAATATTTGCTAACGAGATCTGAAAAAGACCCAAAGTACTATATCTCGAACGTTAACAGATGAAAATTTGATTTATGAAAAGGAGATCGACTGCAATGAGAGGAAAAGGCTAGTTTAGTTTTTAATTAGAATGTCTGTAGAAAGTACACAAAATTTCTCAAATTCTGAGTTGAACTAGACAAAAATATTCAAAAAACTCTGTCCAACGTCACACTAAAATCTGTAAACACATTTGCAACGATCCTAAAGAGAACTGCAGAAAGAAACTTAAAAAACAAAAAAATCATCTCAAGTCTACCAAAATTAATTCGAACCGTTATCACAAAACGAAGAACATATTATACATTAACTAAAAAATTAAAAACCTTTTACATACAACTTTCAATATATTGTAACTAATATCCAGAAATAATCATTTGATTTAATACCACAGCTAACAGTGTTAATCCAAACGTAAAGTTCAAATTAATAGGTGTCTCGTGACTTATGAACTTTATGGGGTGTACGTATAATGTAACCTTCCGATCCTCCTCGATGAGGATTCGTTCGATAAATCGCGGCTTTTTCTGCTGGTTAAAAAGAGAAGAAAAGAAAAGAAAAGAGATGGATAAGAATGAAAGTCGGGCGGGCGTCGTCGCGGGAGGCCGGCGAAATAATTTTAACCACGGTGGTCCACGGGACGGGGATTTTCGTCGCCAGCAGGGGGAGAAGACGGGGCGATACGTGCATGCTGGACACAAAAAGGAATAACCGTGAAATATGATGCACGATACACGTACGGCATTGTCTTGGTAGAGCAACGGGGATCTGCGGCGTTAACCGACGCGGAGGAAGCAAAGAAGTCGCCCTCGGACAATGGGGGCGTGAGTCTCGAATGGCCTCTCTAATGATACCGGAGCACCTCGATCGTATACATAAATGCGTGCGTCCGTGAGAAGCTGCGAACATTCCTGTTTACGCGTGCATTACCTTTTTTTCTCTTGACTTTCTCCTGTTCTTTCATCTTTTTGTTCGACGAGGACAGCACAATGCTCGGGAAGCTTCGAGGAATTTGCCTTTTGTAGGGGAAGCGAAGAATTTCGAGGAATTATACACGGAGTGTTGAGAGAACAGGGAGGTTCGTAACTTCTGGGGTTGATAGTACTCGTCAGAAGATGAAGAAGAAAGATTTGAATACATATGAGTGGAAAAACTAGTATTTTCGAAGTTATGAATAATTAATTGAACAAAGTGGAACAGTGTCGTGGCCTCTTGGATCTTTTTATTTGAATTCTTTGTATTTTTTAAAAGTACCATGTGTTCTTTGACAATCAACGACATAAAAGATTGTACAGCGTGATTGAAAAAATAATTTCGTCATTTTTTGGGTTCATAGTACTTGTTGGAAGATGAAGAAAAAGAATCTAATTAAATATCGGTGGAAAAATTAGTATTTTCAAAGTTATAAACAATTGATTTGCATTTTTTTAAAGCACAGCGCGTTCTTCAATAATCAATGATGTAGGGAATTATACCGGATGATAAGAAAAGGAAAAGTTCATAATTTTTTGGGTAGATAGTACTCGTCAGAAGATGAAGCAAACAGATCTAAATAAACATGAGTAGAAAAATTAGTATTTTCAAATTCATAAATAATTAATTGAACAAAGTGGAGGAATAGTATAGCCTTTTGGATTTTCTGATTTGAATGCGTTTAATTTCTTTTTGTAGAGACTTCTTAAAGGTATAGTGTGCTTTTCAATCATCAATGACATAGACGAATCACGTTCGATGATATAAAATACCACTAAAATAGTTAGAACAGTTCAAGGAATTTTTAAAAAATTTTCACGATGAAGATTTTATGAGACATTTTATGATAGCGATCTTCTATCGATGCAAAGATGTCAATCGTATATAAAAATAGAGAAAGGACACGTAGGAAATCCTCTGTGTCCACGAGAAAAAGAAGAAACGACAACGATAGCTCTCGAATCGAAAAAGTCAGTCGTATCTTCTAAAATATCACTTTTCGTATCTATATTTATCAAGACTTTTCCTGTTTATCCTAGATATTTACAAACACTTTTCTTCTATCAGCCTGTATATCACGTAGAACGTTTCTTTTTCCTACATCTTTCATTGTTGTTCTACAGAATTCGATACACATCCTAGTTTTCTCTGGTGTGTCTATATAAAACTCTTAGGGTGCAACATTTAAGATCCTCGACGTTCCTACTGTTATTCCTCGAAGTTTCCTCCGACAAACCGTATCTTCGTGAAATGTTATTCCAACGTTGTTCGTTTCTCTACGGGAGAGATGATCGTGTGTCCCCTACTACCAACGAATCCGCTAGCGAAACGTTAGAATAATATTTCACGCGGCTGTAACGTGCAGCTCGAAGCCTTGTCTTATCATAATACAAGGAAGACGTGTAAAAATGTTCGAACAGTTAGTTAGGTAGCTAGAAATTCTACACCTGATAAAGCACCGTGATTATCCGAGGAATTAGAAAGCTTCTGATGAGCGTGTAATTACTGTTCCATTACGGTGCAAGCAAACCAAAGTTTCGATGTGAAGCAGAAGCTGAAGAAAACCAAGTATAACTCGAATTAGTGCACATTGTGACGAGTATACAAGCATTCGAGACGAAATTCATAGTTTTCGATCTAAGATCCCATATACTTCTTTAAAGAATATACAAAGATGCATTGATCGATTAAAAAAAAAACAGAACAATTTTATCTAAAAAAATTAAGCTGATCTTAAAACAAGCAAAATTAAAATTTGTTCAGATTTTAATGTATCGAGAAATAATTTTTGAATTTCGCGCCCTTAGATAAAATTCAAACTTTCAAGAATTCAGATTTTTCTGATCTATTTTGATATACTTAAGAATGAGAAATATGATACATTTAATATAAATAAATATAAATTTGCTCGGAAAGATCATTTTTGAATTTCGCGCGCTCAAACAAAGCTCAGCTTCTTAAGGATTCGAACTTTCGTCGCCTAATACATCGACGAACGAGAAATATTATATATTTAATAAAAATAGATATAACATATTTAATACCGTATCAAGTATTGTATTATATTATATTACACAGTTCATCCGAAAAACTTCACCTACCAAGTTTCTCCTTAAATTTCAACACCTCCACCATCTCGTTTCAGTTTTTACCGATTAACAAGAGCCTTATTAAACAATTAAGCTGATCTTAATTTTTTGTTAATTAAACATTTTCTGTCAATTCGTCGTCACATGAGTGTCTCTTAACTTTCGTTTGAAAATCGATCATTCAGAGCATGTGGATTTTAAAGACAAAAGAGAGGAAATAAAAAATTAACACTCGTTTTTTAAAATTTTCTAAATATATTTTGATCACATATTTCTTTCTTTGTTTATTC
The DNA here is from genome assembly GCA_951804975.1 of Anthophora plumipes. Taxonomy (NCBI): domain Eukaryota; kingdom Metazoa; phylum Arthropoda; class Insecta; order Hymenoptera; family Apidae; genus Anthophora; species Anthophora plumipes. Next base: position 22,497,741 of record OX638116.1, on the reverse strand, counting down.
TTTCATTTTAGTGCTTATTCTTACAGCTCTAAAAATTTTTAATCAATATTGGCGAGAGGACTTTACCATTCACTTTCTCTTATTATAAGGCAGTTAAGACATGGGTCAAAAGTGACCCAGCGTTGGTTGGGCGAGGGTTAATTTGTTGCGTTGGCAGCAAAAAGCCGATTAATAGGCTTCCTGTTGTTAAAGTGTTAAGTATATATGTATATACGAAGATATATAACGCCTTCCTCAAGTATAAATTAAAATAAAGATCTTTCGTATAAACTGAAGTAACAAACTTGCATCATTGCCTGTATGGGTCAATGAAAAGTTTCGTTTTTTAGAGAACGAGGATTTGAATGATGCGAGAGAGTGCACGCGATTGGAAAAGCTGCGATCGGATGGACAAATGAATCGTGAGTGACGGGAAAGTAAGAAGAGAGAAAATCGCGAAAATGGAAAAAGGGAGCCGCGAGCTATCTCGTTAGAATATTAACCCTTTGCACTCGGAATATTTTTTTGTACGCTCGATCTTTTCAATTCCAACATACTTTTGCAATGAACCTTTAGAAAACCAAAAACTTCGTTTTGGAAAGAAAACATTATACACGTTCCTAAATTTTCTATCTTTAATTTGTTTTACTCCGATGTAGATAAAATTTGAATGAAGTGTTATATACGAATGTGTGAAGTGTGAAAAATCCGGAGCATTTTTCTTCTTTTTTAAGCGTTTGAGAAAGAAAAATTGCTAAAGTTCTAGGTGTATTTTCAACTTTATTTTTGTTCAAACTTCAAACAATCCTACGTGCCTGTTGCTCACATAGAACGATAACTTTCCACGAGAAGAGACCTAGAGACAGAGAGGGTTTTCCCAGGCACCCTCTGGTGAATATCAGCACGCGGAAGGCGCCTGTGATGCTGTTCTAGAGAGCATGTAACGAGGCGAGAGTAAGACGAACGAGGCATCGTGGACGGAAGAAGAGGCTAGGAAAGACAACGATGAATCAGTGGAACGGGAGAGGAAAAGAGGAAAAAATAGACACGATGCAATGCGGTGAACGACGGGAACGACGTGTAGAAAGATATACAAGTATGCGTTACAAGGGAGAGAAACGTGCGAAGAAGTGAAAAGGGTGGAGAGTGTTTATGGCGACAACAAGAGGAACCGCAGCACGACATCAACCTTGGTCACCGGAAATCAAAGGTGATGGCCTTCTGGTGCAACAACGATCTCGCGGAACATTTCTCTCTGCTAGCGACTGACAACGTCAATTCCAACGTTTCGCTTGTTAGCCCCATGTTGCACAGGACGACGAGCAATGGACAAGAGCGAGAAACGAAGCTGATGTCTGGAATTTATGGCTCGTAGAAAATTATTGGCACACACGTAGGGAGTTAACAGAAATTTCTGTACTTTTTTTGTTCTTCTTTTTTTTCTTTTTTTTTATTTAACACTTTGTCGCTGTCACGTTTGTCTGATTTCGTTCAAGCAGCGTTTTTCAGCCGACATCACGTATTTGTGATTTTATTCGCACAACTAAATGAACAAACGACGAATCGATTTTCGTGTATTATATAATGAGAAATAAAATGCAAATTTAAAAATCAAGGATGGTCGAGGACATGTTTGCATTATATACTTTTCTTTTTTTTTAATTCAATTGGCTTTTTGTCTTCAAATTTGTGAAAAATACTGGTGACAAGGTTCTCTGATTTTCAAAAAAATCAAAAATGATTGAGGATACATTTATTCCAATTTTTTTTTTTAATTCGTTTAGTTTTTTGTCTTCAAATTTGTGAAAAATGCCAGGGGCAATATTCTCCGATTTTCACGTAAATAGTGAGTGATAAAATGCAAATTTAAAAATCAAAAATGATCGAGGATACATTTATTCCAATTTTCTTGTTTTAATTCGTTTAGTTGTTTGTCTTCAAATTTGTAAAAAATGCCAGGGGCAATATTCTCTGATTTTCACGTAAATAACGAGTGATAAAATGCAAATTTAAAAATCAAAGCTGTTCAAGGACGCATTTGTTTTAGCTGTTTTTTTATTTATTCCATTTTTGTTTTCAAGTATACTTTTTAGTTTATATAAAGTTGCAAACTTGCGAAAAATACGGGCGGCATGTGCAAGTTTTTGCATGACAAGGGTGGCCGTCAAATGTTCAAAAAGAATGGAATATTTAGACTTTGAACTAATAAAAATTACACGAAAAATGATAAAAATGGTTGTTTTCATTTTTGAATAGGGAATGACAATCTTTGTTCATCATATGGTAGACTTGAATAAAAAGGATATCCCATAAAATACTAATTCTAATAAAATTACTAAATTTAACAATATGTGACTAATAATTGAAGTTTAAACAAAGATAGAGTTGAAAATACACTTGTAACAAAACCTCTTATTGCGTTTATATACCGATAACGCAAGTTTGTTCCTTTAATTCCTACGAAAAATCTTTATTTTAATTTATATTCAAGGAATACACATCCACATATCTTTATACACATATAATAATAGTAATTTTGACCTCGAACCATACTATTACACTAATACACAACGATGAATAACAATTATCTCGAATAAAAGGGGAGGATACATTCGTCGAACCAATTGAAATTTCTCGATTCAGCTAGATGATCGGAGAAAGTCGATTGTATGTCGTTTCTATTACTGTGTGGATCGTGAGAACTAGATAAGAAAGGTATCGGCATAATTATCCGTTGCTAAGCCTTCTGTAGCCGATAATTTTGCAAAAATGGAGAAACTGACGAATGCGTTGTGTACTTTGTAAGTAGATCGAAAATATAGGTGAAGGTTGAAATCGATGTTTGACATAAGAACGTTTCTAATGTTATTCATGAGACACGAGCTTAAAATATGCGCAGATAACACACGAGAGAGACAATGCTATTCTATTCCATTTACCTTGTAACAACGAACGCGTTAATAACCGTAGAATCAGGTCACGAAACAACACCTTTTGACAGCTGAAGTGTATAGAAACGTAACGTGACATTCGTTACGGTTTCCCCATCACCTTGGCCACAGATACAGCTGGCATAGTCCACGATCGCGTACTGTTTCACTTCTTCTTCTTTTCTTTTCTTTTCTTTTTTCTTCACGAAGCTGATATTCCGTGGAACGTGTCAGGATAAATTTAAACAGATGGGGGATTCACAATAAACGCGTATACGTAGAAGTTGGCTCGCTGATCTCTTTAAGGTTCCACTCCGCGGCAATCCTGTCGGACTCTGTAAATCACTTGGCTACTCGTACGAAAGGGCAACGTTACCAAATTGCCCTCGTTAATTATCTTTCTCTCTCTCTCTCTCTCGTTTTTGCGTGGATACAATGAAGAATGTGCAAGTAATTTGAAGAACAACGCGTGGAATTTATGCGACAATTCTTTTCTTCTTTTTTTACGAGCAAAATTTGTCGCTCTGTTTGCAAACTGTTTATCGATTCTAACTCGCGTTGGTTGTATTAAGGTTTGCAATTGTAACAATGGTATTTCCAGAATTTCGTCGATAACGCGAGTATTTTTTTTAATATTTTTTCCTTAACTTTTGCTCTTTTTTTTTTTTTTTTTTTTAATGAAAAATAATACGCGTACCATAGTCGTTGTGCTTTTTCTTTTTTTACCTTGGAATGCTCGACGATAGCGTGTTCTCCTCGATAAGGATACCTGAGACTCACCTCGCGGTACTGAAATAATAATTTCGTTCATTCGAACCTTGCGCGCTCACGTTTCGATCTTTGTAGTAGATACAGTTTGTATTATAAGAGCGTAGACGCGATATTTCGGTGAAAATTAACTGTTTCTGTAAAAAATTGTGTACAGATAAAAAGCACATCTCAAAGAAAAATATGTGATTAATTATGAATGCGTCCAATCTCCACATTTAGAGAATATTGCTTGATAATCGTCGAGGAATACTTTCAACCAACTCTTCAACGTACAAGATAAGCAGAAACCTCTGTATTTTTTTCAAATACGACGAACTAGGATTAACAGTATCAAAATGACAGCTAATGTTGCATATATAACGAAATAATAGCTTCAGTTGCACGCTCAGATTCCCAAAAAAAATTATTTGGTACCAAATAGAGTCTTTGAAGAAGAAGCCTGGAGAATTAGTATTTCTTTTAACATTACGTAGAAACTAATAATCCAGTCAAAAATTCTGTAAGTTCACACGAGGAGAATGTTATTAGGGATTATCACCTTAAATTTGAAGCAAATCGGATGAAAATTCACTGAATTATCCACTTTAAATAAAAAAACTCGGTTTCGAGAAAAACACGTCTAAAATTTTGCAACAAATTATCTATGATTTAACAATTAAATTTTGTAACTTTCCATTAACCAAAACATCTCCTCGATAATTCTCTCTTGCTCAGACCTTCGTAAAATGTGATGACAACAATTACATTTTCTAACAATGCATTTTTGTGATTATAATTGTTTCAATTACACTTCAGTTTTAACCACAATTCGCTACGTCATTGAAACTTTCAGTGACTTCTCAATTTTCGCGAATGTTACTTGAATATTTCAAGGATTCGTTCTAGATAACGTAGAAATTAAAAAAGGAAAATTAAAAATAGAATTTCCAATACTGTGGTTTCGTCTGTTAACACAATCCCTTCCCTCGTTGCATATCAAGTTTCGCAAAAATTGCTTTTACGATACCGACAGTACGTAGAAAATGCAAATGAACCTCGCATTGTGTTACTTCCGTCGAGTTAGTTAATTTTCGTAGGGTGTAGAACGAAAGAAAAACAAAAATGGGGGAACAGAGTGAAAGTATAAGCTGACTAGATTCCCAATGGCGGAACCAACCCACATCGTTTCGTCGATGGTTATCGGATCGATGCCATTTCCTCTTTGCGACACCGTTCGAGGCACCTCACCATAATGAGAGAAGATGCAACAGGAAAGATTCGTGTCACGTTTCTCGTATCACTGAACTTAATTGCACGTGAAAAGGAGCGTACACACGTAATTATCGTGTCTATTTAATTACACCGGGCGACGCGATGCCAATCTTTTGACATCTTCATTAAGATCGAAGGGACAGATTCGATATCCTTAACCTGATTCATCTCCTTCTTCTTTTTCCTTCCTTTCTTCTTCTTCTACTTCTTCTTCTTCTTCTTCTTTTACAGTCTCATACCCCGAGAATGTTTGAAGGGTAGAGATTTTTCAATGGCTCAAAGAGCGGCACGTTGATCACGATGGAGAGAGACTTGGCATTTCTATGGTCGAATGAATTCTACCGGGTGAATATCGTTCCCGGGTGGATGAAATTGGTGCACGAGTCGCGGATAACAAACGTAACAGGATGCAACGGGATCGCCAGTCATGAACTTTCGCGTTCCATTGATTTTTTATCGATTCATCCGAGAGTTCCTTTTTTATGCAACGCTAATCAGCCACGAGTTGGATGTCGAAGAGAAGGAATGAAATATAAGAGCTCCCTCGTTCCTTCTTCTTCTTCTTCTTCTTCATCGTCTTCTTCTTCTTCTTTGGATTGGCCCTTTGTAATACTCTCGTCTCATTGTCGAGTCTAATCGGATGATCTATGCATGACTGCCCCCGTCGAGGTGGAATCTTAATTCGATAGCTCTTAATATTAATAAATCGCTTAACGGGAGCTGATCGTGAACACGTATAATACTTTGCATATACAGAGGGGAATGTAAATACATTGGAGAGAAATCGAGGAGGGTGGCGAGTTTTCCTTGGCACGATTGTGGTGGCTATCGCAATAAATTCACGCGCTAACGAAACTCCATTATCGATTTTATTACTGCTCCTTGTTATCGTCTTCTTAGAATCGACGTATCCATTGCACTCGATCCCGCCTCTTAACGAGCATCAATTAACCTCTAACCTCTTTAGTTAATTTATATTTTTTCGAAGACCGGTGGAAAAAAGGGTAAAGATAAATTGATTGCGTACTCGATGGTATGTATTAGGTGTAACTCTTTTTTTTTTTTTTCATATAAATTTCTTTACGTGAGAAGACGAAATTCGTTTTATTTAATCGCTATCTGTTTCTACATTTTTATCGTATTTTTTTGGATAATTTTTGTATCTCTTGTTTTAAAAAAAAAAGACAAGGTGGTTTTGAGTGAAGAAACTCAATAATGATTTTTCTTTTTTTCAAGCTCTTCGCTTGTTTGGAGGTGATGGGGCAATAATTGGATAAATTGATCGTGTACTTGATGATATGTATTTCTTCGTAAATTTCTCGTTTATTTATAAGAGAGCAAAGTTAATTTTATTTTCGGAAATAATCGCTATCAGTTTCTACACATTTATTACAGAAAAATATCCGACAATTCCCGATTTTCCTGTCTAAGAAAACAGATGGTAGTTTTGACTAGGGAATTTATTATAAACATTTTCTTATATCTACTATGATTTTGGAAATATACAGAGAAATAGAGTAACACATATCTTCGTACAAGAAAAACCGAAAAAGGGCCAAATAAAAGTAATATTTCCCTCGAGATTCTCTATAAACCTGCATAGTTTCAAAAAAACCGCAAAGTTCCTTTACTTAATAGGTTGAGCAGTTCAGTTTAGAAAATTTGACGAAGAGTGTTATAAAAAATTTAACGAGGAAAGATTTAATAAAACCTATTAACGAACGATAAAATGTTATTTCTTAAATTTGATATTGTTGTGCCTCAAGTACCAATGTTGCCTAAACGAAAAATTTAGCGTTATAGTGCTGAACCTGTTAATAATTCAAAGATTGAACAAAGAAATAGAAACGCGGCGGGAAAGTAGATTCAAATTCAAAATAAAATTACAATCGATCAAAATTCCAATGGCTTCGGATTTATTCCGTACAGTCAATAATTTTTCAATCGGAAAAAGAGAAAGAAGATAAAGAAAACGTGCTGATAATTCAAAGATTCAGCAAAGAAATAGAAACGCGGCGGGAAAGTAGATTCAAATTCAAAATAAACTTACAATCGATCAAAATTCCAATGGCTTTAGATTTATTCCGTACACTCAATAATTTTTCAATCGGAAAAAGACGCAGAAGAGAAAGAAAACGTGTTGATAATTCAAAGATTGAGCAAAAAAAAAAAATAGAAACGCGGCGGGAAAGTAGATTCAAATTCAAAATAAAATTACAATCGATCAAAATTCCAATGGCTACGGATTTATTCCGTACACTCAATAATTTTTCACTTGGAAGAGGAAGAAGAAGAGAAGGAAGAGAGAAAGGTCCGAACCCTTTCACCAAGAAGAATTTTAAAAAGGGTACCATTATACATTGACGAAATTCTAATTGTCCAATAGCAAGACATCGGACAGCTATTTAACATATCGCGCCTTTTCCAGCATGGTAATGTGACATGCCTATAAATACACGGCTCTTCGTGTGTGTTATTAATAGAATCGTGGGAGGATGCGAGAGTGATACGTGCGACGAATAACGAAAGCCATCGCGTCATCGACTTTCTCACCTGGGGAATCGATGGACCAGGTGTAATCGCAACACACTTGACCGCGGTGTTCGCGAGTCAAACCGCTCCGCGATCTTTAAACATCTCTTCGCTTCGTTAACCTACATTCTGGCCCGCGTTCTACGCGTGGATTCAATATCGAAGCCTCTATCTCGATTAATTAACGAGGGGAAATATCTCCTCTCGTCCCATTCCTCGAGTGTGTGAATCGTTACGGAGTTGTGTAATCATCCTCCACAAGATCGCGAGAACTCGTAGCTTCCTTTCGAATTGGATCACACGAGATTCGTTAAAATTGTAATGGAAGGGTTGTTCAAGTGGTGAATAAACACCCATGATAAATTGGATAACCTTTGGTAGACAGTTATTGTAACACAAACGGTGAAGATAACGACGAGGAATTCTAGATCGAGGATAAGATGAAGCAAGATGAAGAGTAAAATAGAAATGTACACCCTCGTCGATAGGTCACCTTACCATTGTACGATAAATCAAGGTTGGGTTAGGTACTTAATTATTTATTTGAATATTTATATTAAATAATGAATATGCATTTAATAATGAATATAATTTTTATTGAGAATCATTTAAAAAATACATGAAAATTACATGCTCTATTATTACACCATTTAAAACAGAATAATTTTCATAAAATTGGACCAAACGACGTTTCTTTTTTTTTTCTTTTTTTTTTAAGTTAGAAGAACTAGTTTAACTCATTGACTGCCACGCAAATTTAGCGTGTTTTGCCCTGGGTGCCACGGTTTTATTTTAAAGAAAACATGAGGTTTTACAAAATATAATATTAAGTTACTGATAGAATATAACAATGGCATTTACAGTATTTTTATTGAAAAAAAAAAAAAACAGTACGAGATATCTCGTAGCTGGCAGTTTTGGTACAGACGCTTACTACGAGATATCTCGTAGTTGGCAGTCAATGGGTTAAACAATTTTTTAAAATTACAATCGATCGGAATTGCGAAGAAAATACAGTATTAGCTCTAAAAAAAAGAAAAACTATAAATTAGATAGAATAACAGTCATTTTTTGCAACATGTTTTCATCTGAGCATCTAAAAAAAATTTATAAAAGATGTTTTGTAGATTTATGTGAGGTTTATGCATGGTGAAAATTTCATGGAAATCGTAGACACAGATAGATTAGAATGTGTCCCATGAGATTCTGGAGAAAAGTGTATGAAATGTTGGATTTTCAAGGTATCGAACCCAGACCTAACCCAAAGTACGTGTGGTCGCGTGAGTACGAACCTTTCCAGTATGTACATACATCCTTTCTCCATTTTCGGGCTTTCCTCCCTCTCTCTCGTGGCCCTCGAGCGTTCACCGTTTCCCTGTCCATCCTTTCAACTTGTTTTCGGTATATTAGGTTTCACGTGGACGCGAGAGCTACAGTATGCCCAGTCGTGCGTGCAGTTAACAAGACAGGATGAACGTAGACGAGCCATCTTCACGTGGGTATACCGCCCGCAGCCAGTCCGTGTTAACTTTATACTCTCTCTTCTTCGTCTTTTCTCTCTTGGCTTGTCCACACTATCACGGACGCCACTTTTCCGCTCGCTTTTCGTTTACCTCGATGATGAGGAACATCGTTTTCCCTAGTTCAAGTACACCTCTCTCTCTCTCTCTCAATTTACGCGGCACTTTTGTTTACGCGTGTCTCTTTTACGCGGGTAAATTATGACACAATTTACGCGGTAGTTTTTACGGGCGATCTTAATTTAGAGAAGAAGTGAAAATGATGTCGAACTTCAAGCGATGAAGATGATACGTTTGTTGAAAAGAAGAATTGAAAGGAAGAGGTTGATCGTTTTGAATTACAGTAGCGATAGTGACAGCGAATAAAATTTACTGAAACGTCATTATTATTATTTTCTTTTTTTAAGCTATTTGAAATAAGCATGTATTTACGCGATTTTCATTTTCGTGTAAAACGAATCCACGTGGAAATTGAGGAATACAGATGAGTCGATATGTTGCATGGTGTTTTAAAATAGCTGTTCGATCGCGCGAAAGTATGTTTCATTTTGAAAGAGCATGGATCGTTGAGTACAAGTAAGATTATTGAAGATTATGAGACTTTTAAAATTATTTTCTTTGCGGGTTTCGAATGTTCAGATAGAATCAAATTTAAACTATTCGAAATTCAAATTCAGCCAATACAATTTGAGAAATTTGAATTTGAATATTCAAATTCGAACGTTTGAATTTAGCCAATGAAATTCGAACTATTCGAAGCTCAAGTTCAGCTAATGAAATTCGAACTATTCGAAATAGACGTTCAGCCAATTGAATTAGAACTATTCGAAATTCAAATTCCACCAACTGAATTCAAGCTATTCGAAATTCAAATTCCACCACGAGATTCGAAGTATTCGAAACTTAAATTCAGCCAATAAAATTTGAAAAATTTGAATTTAAATATTCAAATTCGAACGTTTGAATTTAGCCAATGAAATTCGAACCATTCGAAATATACGTTCAGCCAATCGAATTAGAACTATTCGAAATTCAAATTCCACCAACTAAATTGAAACTATTCGAAATTCAAATTCCCCCAGTGAAATTCAAAGTATACGAAATTAAAATTTTCAAATTTCGATATTTCAATTCATCCAAATTCCGACGAAGGAAACTGCAGGGACAAATTGATACCTCACGAGACGAAATGATAGTCCGCATAATTTTATACCATTCCGATCCCTCCTTCCTTTAACATCTTCGCGACAAACGTATACACATCGACGATAACATATAAATTACCGGAATGAAACGTCACAACTTGACAAGCATATAGCAAGATGAAATTTTCAATAAGTACTTCTCCAATCGTCGTAATAACACTAACATTTCCCCCTCTCTCTACCATCAATCGAATCCGCAAAAGTTAAAAAGAAGGAACAACATCCCAACATGTGTGAGTCCATTACCAAGCCGCGTAATTCGCTGATAGCTTTAGCAGCAAACATTTCTGGGCAACCGAGCGTCTTTCAGCGAGGTGCTTTTTCACCGACATCGTTTCCAACTCGATCCACTTTGCCGCGATTATCACGGCGCCGCGAGATGCCGATCTGTACGTTCCTTGTCATCATTCTCTGACCCTCCGGCTGCCTGCGTAAGCTACATATCCAGAAAAACGGTGAAACGAGTACACCAGTCTCACGATTTAAAAAGAGAACAAAGAATTCTGCTCTCCACCACAAGAGAAACTTCCTTTTTCGTTCTAGTCCTCGCGAAAAGATCTATTCCTATATATATATATCTGTTCAAACTTGAGTTCCTCAGTCCCCAAAGTCCCGAGTCTAAAGCATGGATCTCCTAGGATGCCTTACTTGATGGAGAGTCCATTAAGAGATCGATCACATAAGAGAATCCATAAGTGCAAATGTTATCTTTCCTTTTCTGCCTACATCTCAGTTCCTTCTTCAGCCTCCAACATCACCACCACAGAATCATGGAAGTAAAAGTTAAGAAAGAAAGAAGAAGCATTTGAAATAGAAGATACACTGCAACGAAATTAATTATTTGAGTGTCAGCGATCGCGCTATTGTTCATCGGCTAAAAATCTCAGCTAGAGTCGAGCTAATTGTACGTTCAGAGTTTATCAATGTGTGTCTTTATCGTTTATCTTGGTTCCTTTGAAGCTTTCGTAAGCTTCAGAGCTGTGGTTGAGGAAAAATCGGTGACTTATCAACCTGTGGAAGTAACGAAAACGAAAAAAGGGCGATGATGCTTGTTATATTTCAATCGATTTTTGTAAATGTTCCTGTAGCACTCGAACGGTTCAATCAAGGATTATTCTCATCGCTTGGTCGAGTTTCCGTGCAGTCTCGATACACGATTTAATCATCTTCAATGATTACGTTGAACCAGGTTGCGACAGAGACCACCGGACACGTCGAAACACGTTAATACGTAGCGCTTGTACAATGGTTATTAAGTGGGTTTAATGGTAGGCAATTAGAATCGTTCGTGTATAAGAAGAAAACGTTAGACGGGAGGAAAATTATCTCAATCTTGGGCTAGGAAAAATTATAACGAGCCACTTCTACCAAGCCTTCTACCCATTTTTAATTCATTCTCCCTTCGTGAACGCAATATTCTCTTCTCCTCTTTGCTCTTCTTCCCATCGTTCAAGCGGTAATCTCTCCCGAGAGAAGCCAGTAGCTGAAAGACAGGACGTGCACGTTGCATCCTGACCTTCTCTCGCTTTCGTCTGATTGCACACGCGATGTCCTTCTTCTCTCTTTCCTTATCCTTCCTCCTCTCTGTGCTACGCTTATAATATACGTACAGGGTGTTTCATAAATCCATGTGAATACTTCAAAGGGTAAATCTACACGCTTGGTGTAAGTAGAAAACTTTGTAGAAACACCCTGTCGCTCGTGAAACTGTGAAACCTTCGATGAAAAGTTTTCTTGATAAATCGTTATTTGTGTGTGTTTTAAATATTTTTATATCTCCATCCCTTTATCCTTTCACCAAATAACAAGTGATTGATATTTTATTTTTTTAACGCATTGTTTATTGGCAATTTTACGCAGAAGCTGTTTATAACTTTGAAAGCTGAATGTAACTTTTTATTTTTTTTATTTTTTTTTTGGTATGATAAACTATAGTAGTCAGCTACGTGTAGTGGTACACAACAGGTTTTGCAAATATATTTTGTTTCGCTGCGCTTTTTGTAATACTAGAACTATGATAAAAATCTAAATACGGAGAAAAGTTTTTTTTTTTTTTATAATAAAGCGGACAGGACTGAACACGATGAACAAAGCTTTCGCAATATTCTATATTGCCCTGCGTTTCAGAAATTGAAATAGCTAATGCAAGCGCCAGTTAACTCGTCAACAACGTGTTAAAATTTATACAAATTTATTCCTAGAAAAGTCTTCGGCTTATCTTGCGTTCGAATCAAAGAAAGAGAGAAAATTAGTCTTTGTTACTAATTTCTTCTCTGCGTATTTACTTGACTTTCTCCCTTTTTTATTTAACATTTTCTTCTGGACGTAAAGCCTTTCAAATTTTCTTGAACTATGAATAGATCCTTTTTTAAACTACGAAATAATTAAATCTTTTATTTGAAATATTTCATTGGGTATTATTTATACGAGGTTATAGGGTATAAAGAGAAAAAAAAAAACTAGAACAGAGTGAAAGCATAACCATAATCTATTATCTCGCTCGTGAAATCCCAAATCAATCGAATTAATTGTAATTATAATTATTCAAAAATCACAAGTCAACCTTGACCATTGAAACTTCTGTAACTTCTTCATTTTTGCGAATTTTATATCTTTCTACAAATTGCAAATAATAAGGAGAAACAGATGAAAGGGAAGATTTCAAGTTTTTCAATCCATCACTATGGTTTCCCGCCTTAATCGTCGATAACTCGAAACTTAACCCTTTAACCCCGTGTAACTTTCAGGTCACATTTTAATTTATCGACATTTTACACAGAAGTGCTAACATTATATTCGTCACCTCAAAGTCACATAGTGAATATATTGCAATAAAATTGATTAACCGGAAAAATTTTCTTTCATTTGCATATATATAAGTTTATAATTGCTGATTTTTCGTTCTCCCAATTTCTTGGATTTAAAACAAAAATTCGGCCCATAGAGGGTTAAGGTACATCCATATGAAACTTTTTACTCGTTTCGTCGTGTAAATTCACTCTTCCCCGAATTATTACCATGGATTTATGAAACACCCTGTATACATATGTATAACGTACGTGTATGGAGCACGTATCGAACGTCGGCTCTTACCGTCGCCGCCACCGAGTGACGTGAAATTATAATTCCGTAAAATTAACGTTGCATATGTTAATTATTAAGAAACCGGTCCGTAGCTCGCGGCCACGCTCTTCGAGATCCTCGGATTCCATGGCTGGGATATATACTGCTTTATATACGAATATGTACGGAGTTACAAGTCACCGTCTCTTTTGCCTCTGTGAAACGTAGCCGTCTTTAAGGCCATCGTAAGGAATCGCCCCGTTAAGGTCGAGCCAATCCATTCTTCTTTCTCTTTTTACCTTCGATCCACCGGGAACCGTTTTAGAGAGATCGGTTTTTGGGTCGGCCCTCTACCAAACGACATTTCACTGACCTATGGAACACTTTCCAAGTTAGGCGCCGCCAGGCTTGTGTTCCTTCTTCGACGTTTATAATGCCATTCGTTGGACGAAATGTTAACAGTTAGACAATGTGTTAATACTATTATATTGTATTTTTTTACAAGACTGCAATTTCATAGAGACTAAAAGATATTCTTGGAAAAAAAAATGAACAAATGGAAAGAACAGATAGAACAAATGTGTCTTTGATCATTTTTTTATTTTTAAATTTGCAGTGGTTATTTGTTATTTACGTGAAAATCAGAGATTTTGCCTCTGGTATTTTTTACAAATTTGAAGACCAAAAGATTGAACGAATTAAAAAAAGGAAGATGGAGTAAATGTGTCCTTGAAAATCTTTGATTTTTAAGTTTGCATTTTGTCACTCGTTATTTACGTGAAAATTAGAGAATCTTGCCCCTGGTATTTTTCAAAAATTTGAAAACAAAAACTTTGAAAAAGGAAGATGGAGTAAATATGTTCTTGTTCATCTTTGATTTTTAAGTTTGCATTTTGTCACTCGTTATTTACGTGAAAATTAGAGAATCTTGCCCCTGATATTTTTCAAAAATTTGAAAACAAAAAATTTGAAAAAGGAAGATGGAGTAAATATGTTCTTGTTCATCTTTGATTTTTAAATTTGCATTTGATCACTCGTTATTTACGTGAAAATTAAAGGATCTTGCCCCTGGTATTTTTCAGTAATTTGAAAACAAAAACGCTGATTGAACGAAATCACGCAAACGTTACAGCAGTCGTCGAAGTGTTAAAAGAAACAGAAAGTTCGATTTGAGTGAACAGGTGAAATGTACGAGGTGCTTAGAAGTCGATCTGACTAACTTTGTGAAGCAAAAAATTAAATTTATATTATTCAGAAAAAATTAAGTAATCATTATATGTTTCGGTACTTAAATTTGAGAATTTTGCAAAAATGGAGTTAGTCTGTTGGTTGTATTTTAAATTCTGAGTGAAATGTGTCTCTTAAAACAGAACTGCAATCGTTGCTGAACTAAATAAAAGTTTATTTTTGTATTTTATCAAAATACATTTCTATTTTTCATCGAAAATAATTTTAAAGAACAATTGCCAAGCAAAAGAATTTCAAGAATTTTCAAGCAGAGAATCATAATGATGTAAATTAACATCAATCATGCTTTCAATGTCGTCGAAGTATCATTCACAATTGCACTGTGAATTAATTCTTTTTTTATTATTTTCCTTTGTTTTCTGTCATTATTCAAATTTCTTGTGTACCTTATGTACTACGTGACCGATTATGTTTCATTGGTATTTTTAAAACACGGCTTCTGAGTTAGTAGATAAGACTGTTTTATTTACACGATGCGTATACTGTTCGCGATAATGTATGCCATTTTAGCGACGAACATTAACGATAAGAAATTCGTTATGAAATTCTTAACTCTCGGTAACCTAATTTTTCTTCGCTCGTGAGAAAAACACTTACGATTCATTGTAATTACTATTTTTATCTAATTAAAATTCTATTTTCCTAAATACGCAACTTTCGTATTAACCCCTTAATCTATGATTTCTTTTCCTCACAATACATCTACCATCAGCTACTTACCATTTTAGTACCATTTTACATACGAAACGCTAATATATTATACATTAATTACAATTAACAATCCTCAATTTTATAAATTGAAAGAAAAGTTAGAATTGAAAATAATATTTAGTGTTAACATAACTATTTTCGTCGAATCTCAGCCCAAAATCTGTATCACGAGTCGAATTTGTTACATGGCAAGGGGTTACTAAGTTTAAATAAGAAAAAGAAAAAGAAAAGAACAATCTTAATTACACAATTTCTATAAAAAAAAAAAAGAAGAAAAACACTATTTTCCATAGAAACTTTAATATCCAGCAATACTATTATTACAACTCAACTACCTCTTACAATGTACCTCTCTTACGATCCCTCGGAGAAGAATCAGAAGCTTACAGTCAAATAATTTAAACGTTCTCCTTCTATTTTTAGACAGATAATTCCATACACCATCTCGAACATGTTCGAAACATTGTAATTAAGGGGAAATAGCCTGGCTCGCAGTTGGAAGGGAACACCGGTTGCGTGCCAAGCGAAATGAAGAAATTACCCTGTAGTGTTTAACTGGGATAAACCAAAGCATCTCTCACAAGCTTTCATGGAATTCAGGCTAAGTATCGGTTCCGTAAGAGACACACGTACATGTACACTTTCGTAAACCGATCACCGCGAACACAGCCCTCACTTAAATCAATTAATTTCCGTTTCGAAGCTAGGCTCGCGCTATCGACGAAAAGGGCGTTAACTAAAAGAGAGACCTCTAGCCATAGACTATCGATAAAAGCGAATTCCATCGCGTCTAGAATCCACCTAATGCATTCCCTCGCATACCTAGAGATCGGACATCGAATTCCACTTGCATCTTGTGCTCTATTTTTCCTCAACACCTCTCGAGTTAGAACACAGAGTGTACTTGTATCTAACGAACGAATTCTTGCTCCTTTTATACGGGAAAATTAACCCTTTGCACTCGAGTGACGACTCTCTATCACCATTTGATTCGAATAACAATTAAGGGGAGATTAATGATAATAATAGTACTCTGTTTCATGAAAGGATCTTGGTTTTACGTATATTTTTATCATCTTTCGAAACGAAAAAAGAAACGCATTTCCCTTTTATTCGGATATTTTCTTATATTACTTGTCATTTAACTGAAATTAACTTAAGTTGTCTTAAAATTAGAAGTCCTGCAATGTCGATGCACCTATTTCTCCGATTTTTGGAGTTCCAATTTGCTTTACTTTCCTATTTTTTAATTTTTCTATCTTCCTTAACCAGTTTATCACCGCAATTTTTATTCTCCATTCCTCATTTAACTCGCTTTTATCCATCCTATCGCATTTCTGCAGAAGGTGTTTCAGTGTTCCATTGAGGAGCGATTAACAGCTCTTCTTTTAACACGAAAGTGTTTTACAGATGGGGGGCCGCTTCAGAAAATGAAACGCTCTGCGACGAAGAGGTTAGGTTAGGTTAGGTTTTTTCAGGTTTTAGGTTTTTTAGGTTATTATCACCGCAATTTTTATTCTCCTTTCCTCATTTAACTCGCTTTTATCCATCCTATCGTATTTCTGCAGAAGGTGTTTCAGTGTTCCATTGAGGAGCGATTAACAGCTCTTCTTTTAACACGAAAGTGTTTTACAGATGGGGGGGCCGCTTCAGAAAATGAAACGCTCTGCGACGAAGAGGTTAGGTTAGGTTAGGTTCAGTTCGCTCTGCAACGAAGAGGTTAGTATTCAGCCATACGTGCTACCGACAATATTTCTGATAAAATTACGTCAAGTGAGATGCAGAAACGGTTGATTAGCGAAGAATTGAAGAATTAAAATCTAATATTACATTCATTTATACCACAAACTCAGAAAAACTGTGAAATTAGAATGAACAAACAAAGAAAATAAATGTACCTCTGTACATTTCTAAAACACGAAAGTGTTTTGCAGATTGACAATATATAAAGGCTCCCCATCTGTGAAACACTTTCGTGTTTTAGAAATGTACAGAGGTACATTTATTTTTTGAAATAAAATTACTATTTCACACATTAGCCTGTCTTTGATGCCTAAAAGAATCGAACCAAATGGCGGAATTAGTAACAGTGAAAATAAGTTCGATTTTAGATTATTCAGAGATCAGATTGATAGTTTCATAGAGATATCGATGAAATAATTGGTTCAAGGAAATGGAAGATTTTAAGTAACAATAGAAAATGAAACTGATTCTGACAGCACACAGGAAGAACAGAGTTCAGACGGATGCTACAGATTCTGAGGAAAGATCAGGAAGAATAAAGTTCAAGAATGATGAAAGGAATTACAGAATCGCAAGTAACGCGATTACAACAGAAATTGAATGTTTCGAATTTGCGCGGTGTTACAAATAAACTTGTTTCTTGACATTTACAATTTGTATCTTGAAAACCAGGTTTTATTGTTCAAAAATATTATCCTATCTTAATATTCCCGCTCTATAAGCTTCTATATTATTATAATAAATAATTGAACAATAAGAAACTAATCCTAATAAGGGTAAATTAATTAATTAAAAAAGTTGAAATTAATGAATTAGTTAATCCGTCTCATTCTGATAAGACAGTTAATATTCTACATCGTGTAATTATTAAAATTATCGATAAAAGTAAATAATAAAATTAAATATAAAATTTCATATTTATATATTCGATTCTGTATAAAATTACTGTATGGTTCACCAGGATTTATTCGTTAGAAATTTATTTACTGGTCATTTGACCCATGTTTCCACTCAACCCTACGCCAGACTTTTAATTAAGGCTATAACTGTCAAATTATATTGCTAGAATTGTGTTCCGGGATGTATGGATCTTAGCAATGAAACAGCTCACTTACGGCAATAGGATTCAGAGGATTAAACAACGATTTGTGAATTCTAATTTTAACAGAGCTGTGGTTTAAGTGTTCGTTTCACTGGATAAATCACCCTATATAACCATTTCCATCCCTTTTTGTACGCGTACAAAAGCTTTGTAACGTTCTATAATTTAGCTATGGTAAGCAGAAATAACCGACAGGTAAATGCAGAACTGACGATGTTCTGCGTTAACATTCGCCT